>CM038674.1:591012765-593721443 GCA_021605145.1 Aegilops bicornis | reverse complement strand
AACGAGCATGACATTTTGTATGGAGCTATCCTATGAGATGGCCACCTTACCAAGACCAACCACTTACCCTTTTAATTATCACCAAAAGTGACATATTTTCGAGGGCCATCGTTTTCAGCAAGCTCACGGAACATATCTTTATCTCCGGTCATATGGTCAGTACATCCACTATCAAGGACCCATTCCTTTCCTCCAGCCATGTAGCCGCGAAGATTTGCCATAAGTCCAAAGTGTCTCATTGCATCATCGAGATCATATTCACTATCATCATCCTCATCATAGTATCCATGTTCAACATCATCTTGTGATTGATCAATTCCTAGAGAGGGTAATTCATTAGACAAATGATCATTTCTATGATTATCTTTATGAATTCTAATAGCTTCGAAAATGATATTGCTAATGATTCCAACATCTCCTATGGCACGCATGAGATTTGTAAGCTCAAATATATAATCACCAAAGCTAGGATCACTAGAATCCATCTTACTCAAGGCAATATACTTATGGAGAATTTCGTCTAAATTTTTCAAGGAATAAGCTGGAAATCGTTCCTCAAGAAATTTCCATATGGTGTAGGCACACTTAAGAGTAGGCAAACTAGCAATCAAATTTTTGGGGAATCCTCTTATGATAAGATTGATGGTTCTAAGATTGCGAATCATGTCAAGATCCTCTTCGGGTGTGGGATGCAAGGGATTAATATGAGGTGCACAAGGGCTAGCAATGTACTTGTTCAAATGATATTCATTGAAAATCTCAAGCATTTCATTTTTCCACTCATGAAAATATTCTCCATCAAGAATAGGCACTCTATGTCTAAGACTCCCTAAAGTAGACACATCCATCTTCCTCCAATGGTGATTAAACCAAGGCAATGGAGACCAATGCTCTGATACCAATTGAAAGGATCGAGAAGAGGTGTCTAGAGGGGGGTGATTAGACACTAAGTACCAAAAGTTGCAGTTTTTACATTCTTTATGTTAAAGTGGAGTTTTGGCACAAGTTTAACAATCACAATACATAACAAGCAAGCATGCAAAGAGTATATGAGCATCGAAAAGTAAAGCATGCAACTTGCAAGAATGTAAAGGGAAGGGTTTGGAGAATTCAAACGCAATTGGAAACACAGATGTTTTTGTCGTGGTTCCGATAGGTGGTGCTATCGTACATCCACGTTGATGGAGACTTCAACCTCTGAAGGGTAGCAGTTCTTGTGAGTCCACGGAGGGCTCCAGCCACAAAGGGTCCACGAAGAAGCAACCTTGTCTATCCCACCATGGCCGTCGCCCACGAAGGACTTGCCTCTCTAGCGGTAGATCTTCACGAAGTAGGCGATCTCCTTGCCCTTACAAACTCCTTGGTTCAACTCCACAATCTTGTCGGAGGCTCCCAAGTGACACCTAGCCAATCTAAGAGACACCACTCTCCAAGAAGTAACAAATGGTGTGTTGATGATGAACTCCTTGCTCTTGTGCTTCAAATGATAGTCTCCCCAACACTCAACTCTCTCTCACAGGATTTGGATTTTGTGGAAAGAAGATTTGAGTGGAAAGCAACTTGGGAAAGGCTAGAGATCAAGATTCATATGGTAGGAATGGAATATCTTTGCCTCAACACAAGTGTAGGTGGTTCTCCCTCAGAAAATATGTATTGGAAGTGTAGGTTCATTCTGATGGCTCTCTCCACGAATGAAGAGGAGGTGGAGGGGTATATATAGCCTCCACACAAAAGCTAACCGTTACACACAACTTACCAATCTCGGTGGGACCGAATTGAAAAACTTGGTCGGACCGATTCAGCAAATCTAATGACCATTAGGATTTTCGGTGGGACCGACATGAAACTCGGTAGGACCGATATGGTTAGGGTTAGGGCATAACGTAATCTCGGTGAGACCGATTACACAAATTCGGTGAGACCGATTTTGGTAATAAGCTAACCAGAGAGTTGGTCAGGCAAACTCGGTGATACCGATTACACAAACTCGGTGGGACCGATTTTGGTAATAAGCTATCTAGAGAGTTTGCATTGTAATCTCGATAGTACCGATTACTCAAATTCGGTTAGGCCGATTTTGGTAATGGATATACACAGAGAGATTACAACCCCATCTCGGTGAGACCGAGATCCCTATCGGTGAGACCGATTTGCCTAGGGTTTGTGGCAGTGGCTATGACATCTGAACTCGGTGGCGCCGGATAGAAAGAATCGGTAGGGCCGAGTTAGATTTTTGGTTTGGGTCATATGTGGATGTGAGAAAGTAGTTGAGGGATTTGGAGCATATCACTAAGCACTTTGAGCAAGAACCTCATTAAGCAACACCTCATCCCCTCTTGGTAGTATTGGCTTTTCCTATAGACTCAATGTGATCTTGGATCACTAAAATATAAAATGTAGAGTCTTGTGCTTGAAGCTTGAGCCAATCCTTTGTCCTTAGCAGTTTGAAGGGGTTCCACATCCTTTAGTCCATGCCACTTCATTGTTGAACTTATCTGAAACATACTAGGTAAAAGTGTTAGTCCAACAAGAGATATGTTGACATTAATTACCAAAACCACCCAGGGAGCACTTGTGCTTTCATATGGTTATATGATCCAATTAGATTAGCATTGTTGAGAGATTGCACTAACGAAAGTATGGACCCTAGGCCTCATTTTCAAGCATTACAATACCGTTTGTGTTTACTTTTATCGATAGCTACCTTGTTGTTTTTATTTATTCAGATTATAAAAATATATTTCTACCATCCATATTACACTTATTCAGATTATAAAAGTATATCACCATCTCTTCGCCGAACTAGTGCACGTATACAATTTGCCATTGTATTGGGTGTGTTGGGGACAAAAGAGATTTCTTGTATTTGGTTGCAGGGTTGTTTGAGAGAGACCATCTTCATCCTATGCCTCCCATGTATTGATAAACCTTAGGTCATCCACTTGAGGGAAAATTGCTACCATCGTGCAAAACTCTATGCTTGGAGGCCCAACACGAGTCTACAAGAATAAAGTTGCGTAGTAGACATCAAGCTCCTTTCCGGCCCCGTTGAGGGGGAGGTGAGAGCTTGAAGGTATATATTTAGATCTTGCAATTGAATCTTTTAGTTTCTTGTTTTATCACTAGTTTGGTTTATGAAAAGAAAACTACAAAAAAATGGAATTGAGGTTGCCTCATATTGTTCATCTTTATAATGTCTTTCTTGAAAATGATGGATCCGAAAATTGTGCTCAATTGATAGAAGAAGAATTAAATAAACTGTTTGGCATAAAATCCATGAATGATAAGCATGATTAAAATGGTTCTAGCATTAATTCTTTGAGTTTCCATGATCCCAATGGTATGCAAAGCCATAAGCTTGGGGATGCTATGTTTGATGAAGATGATATTTTTAGTCCCCCAAGTTTTGATAATAAAATTTATTATGATGAAAGAATGCCTCCTAGTTATGATGATTATGTTGATTAAAGTGGACTTGGAGAGGTCATGAGTTTATTTAGTGACGAATCCACTATTTTGGAAGAGGTTTCAATTGATTATGACAACAAAGTTGCTATCTATGATGATTATGGTGATGACATGTGTGCTATATTGAATAATAATAACCATGAAACTTGTCATCATGATTTTAATGTTCAATTTGATTATGCCAATCAAGTACCTCATGATAGTTATTATGTTGAGTTCGCTCCCACTACTATTCATTAGAATAAATTTGCTTATGTGGAGAGTAGTAAGAAATTTATGCATGTGGATCATGGAAAAAATGATTTATGTCATAGCTATGTTGTTGAATTCATTCATGATGCCACTGAAAATTATTATGAGAGGGGGATATGCTCATATATATATTTCAACAACATCAAGTTTCCTCTCTATGTGTTGAAAATCTTGAAGTTTTGCTTGTTTTGCCTTCCTATGCTAGTTGATTCTTGCTCCCATAAATTGTTTGCGCACAAAATCCATATGCATAGGAAGTGGGTTAGACTTAAATGTGCTAGTAATATGCTTCATGATGCCCCTGTTATGTTTCATTCCTTTACTTTTATGTGAGCATCATTGAAATCATCATGCCTAGCTAAAAAGGCATTAAAGAAAAGCACTTGTTGGGAGACAACCCAATATTTATACCTATTGTTTTTGTGTGTTCACATGATTAAGCTACTGTAGTAATCATTTTTTTGCTTTTGTTTCAATAAAGTGCCAAGTAAAGCCTTTGGGATAGTCTGGATGATAGTTGACTTGATTATGTGCAAAAACAGAAACTTTTGCTCTCAGTCCAGGAATTTTCAAAATTCACTGGAACGTGCTTTTGATCTGAATTATTTACAGATGATTGATATACAAATTGCCTACATTTTCCTAATGTTTGAGATTTTTTAGAGTGGCAGAAGTATGGTCTTTGTTTAGATCATTTTAGGTTGTTCTGTTTTGACAGATTCTATTTTCAATGCATAGTTTGCTTGTTTCCTAGTTTCTATGGCTTATATTGCTCAATATAAATTGTGGAAGTGATAAGGTACAGTAGGAATTGTATAAGAACAATTATGAATCTTGTATTTGACAGTACCAATTTGAATGGTTTGCTCTTTATCATACTAACCTATCTCATGAAGTTCCGTTAAGTTTTGTGTGATTGAAGTTTTCAAGTTTTGGGTGAGATATCAATATGAGGAGAATAAGGAGTGACAAGACCCTATGCTTGGGGATGACCAAGGCACCCCCAATGATCAAAGCAACTAAGCTTGGGGATGCCCGGAAGGCATCCGCTCTTTCATCTCCAACATTATCGGTAACCTTACTTGGGGCTATATTTTCATTCGTCACATGATATGTGTTGGAGTGTCATTTTATTTTGTTAGGATTTGCTTGCTGTTATTTATATAATATTTTGCATCTTTTATTTCAATAAAAATGTCAAGTATAGCCTTTGCGATGCTTATTTTGCAAGTCCATATGTGGCTGTTTGAAAACAGAAAGTTGCACGCTAGTGCATGAATTCTTGAGAAAAGTCAGAATGTGTTAAAATGTTGAATTTTTCTACAAAATAAGCTATGATAAATTTTCTACAGTGTGGTAAAATTTCAGATTTTTTGAAGTTAGAGAAGTATGAATCTTCTTGCATTCTTTACAGACTGTCATGTTTAGACAGATTGCTGTTATGTTTGCATATGTTTACTTATTTAATGATTCTATTTGAGGATAGGACTATTAAATATGTAGAGGCATTTAGTAGGCAATGTTAAATAATAATTCTAGTGATTTGCTACAGTAGAGAATGATACGGTTTTGCATTGATTTATAACAACACTACTAGAAAAACGGCTATAGCTAATATGGACATTAATGGTGCACCATGTATGTGGTGCGCCACTGCTATATAGCAATGGCGCACCAGAATCAGGTGCGCCATTGCTATGTTTTTACTAATGGCGCACCACATGAGGCAGTGTGCCATTGCTATTTTTTTGGGTCCCCCCCCCCACCAGACATAGCAATGGCGCACCACACCTAGGTGCGCCACTGCTACGCTACACAGTAGTGGCGCACCTAGGTGTGGTGCACCACTGCTACGCTACACAGTAGTGGCGCACCTAGGTGTGGTGCGCCATTGCTATGTCTCTCACACCCAAACACCCCCGGATGGATCGCCTTTTAGGTTTGTAAAAAAATAAAAGAAAATGATAAAAGATTCAAAAAAAATCAAAAAAATAGATGCCCATGTGTTATGTGTTCTAGTTGTTAGGAAAATTAACAAACATGAATTTTGAATTTTTTTGCAAAAGGTCAGTGTTTGGTAAAATGGCGTAACTTTTGCATATGACCTCCGATGAAAAAGTTTTTTATATGAAAAATTATCTACTCAAAAAGTTACATCCGAATTCAACCGGGGGGGGGGGGGGTGGGGGGTGGAACCCCGTTGAAGATTTTTAGAATCCTCAAGAACCTAACAGGAAAAAAGTTACGGGGCTTTCAAGATCTGGAGAGGCAAAAAAATCAAACTCAGTAATGGCGCACCTGCCCATGGTGCGCCATTACTATCTTCCCGCCTTCAAAATTCAAATTATATAAAAAAAATAAAAAGTTAGTAATGGCGCACCTGCCCAAGGTGCGCCATTACTGTCTTCCCGCCTTCAAAATTCAAAATAAATCAAAAAATAAAAAAAGTTAGTAATGGCCCACCTGCCCATGGTGCGCCATTACTATGCCGTATATATGGCTGGGCGGGGTCCTCTCCTCCTTACCTCTTCATTTTTCTCCTCCACTCCATCTCGTCCTCTCCTCCACTCCATCTCCTCTCCTCTCCTCCACCATACTCCCCTCCTCCTCTCCGGCGACCTCCTCCTCCTCCTCCTCTCCAGCGACCTCCTCCTCCCTCCTCTACTCCCCTCCCCTCCCCTCACGGTTTCTCCTCCCTCCTCTCCTCCCCTCCCCTCCCCTCACGGTTTCTCCTCCCTCCTCTCCGGTGAGCTACTCCTCCCTCCTCTCCGGTGATCTCCTCCTCCCTCCTCTCCGGTGATCTCCTCCTCCCTCCTCTCCGGTGAGCTCCTCCTCCCTCCTCTCCCCCCTCACGGTTTCTCCTCCCTCCTATCCGGTGAACTCCTCTCCGGCGACCTCCTCCTCATCTCCGGTGATGTAGGCGAGCTCCTCTCCGGTGACCCCCTCCTCCTCCTCTTCGACGATGTAGGCGAGCTCCTCTCCGGTGACCTCCTCCTCCTCCCTCCTCTCCTCCTCACGGTCTCTCCTCGGCCCTCCACTCCGGCGAACTCCTCTCTGGCAAAAGAACATACAAGATCCAAAAACGAGAACAAAATTTGAAAAAATATCGTCCAAAAAAAACGAGAAAAAAATGAGCAAAAAAAGGGCAAAAAATCGCGATCCAGATCCAAATTAAAAATTCAAAAATAGCAATGGTGCACGGTGGGGGTTAGATGGTGCACCTCTACTATTTTCTCGCCTTCAAAATTCAGACAAAAATCAAAAAAATTCAAAAAAAAGTTACCAGTGGCGCACCTGTAGCAATAGTAATGGCGCACTACAAGGTGCGCCACTGTTACCTGCAATACTAATGGCGCACCAGAGGCGCGCCATTAGTATTTGTTACTAGTGGCGCACCTATAGTGCTCCATTAATAGCCAAAATAGGTGCGCCACTAATAGCCTTTTTCTAGTAGTGTAACTTATCTCACGAATTCTTGATGAGTTTTGTGTGGATGAAGTTTTTGAAATTTAGGGAAACCGTGATATGAGAGGAATTAAGGAGACACAACAGCTCAAGCTTGGGGATTCCCAAGGAATCCCAAATTAATATGTCAACGAGTCTCAAGCACCTAAGCTTCGGGATGCCCCGGTAGGTATCCCACTGAAGGAAATATGCCCTAGAGGCAATAATAAAGTTGTTATTTATATTTCCTTATATCATGATAAATGTTTATTATTCATGCTAGAATTGTATTAACCAGAAACTTAGTACATGTGTGAATACATAGACAAACAGAGTGTCACTAGTATGCCTCTACTTGACTAGCTCGATGAATCAAAGATGGTTAAGTTTCCTAGCCATAGACATGAGTTGTCATTTGATTAACGGGATCACATCATTAGAGAATGATGTGATTGACTTGACCAATTCCGTTAGCTTAGCACTTGATCATTTAGTATATTGCTATTGCTTTCTTCATAACTTATACATGTTCCTATGACTATAAGATTATGCAACTCCCGAATACCGGAGGAATACTTTGTGTGCTACCAAACGTCACAACGTAACTGGGTGATTATAAAGGTGCTCTGCAGGTGTCTCCGATGGTACTTGTTGAGTTAGCATAGATCGAGATTAGGATTTGTCACTCCGATTGTCGGAGAGGTATCTCTGGGCACTCTCGGTAATGCACATCACTATAATCCTTGCAAGCAATGTAACTAATGAGTTAGTTGCAGGATGATGCATTTCGGAACGAGTAAAGAGACTTGCCGGTAACGAGATTGAACTAGGTATTGAGATACCGTTGATCGAATCTCGGGCAAGTAACATACCGATGACAAAGGGAACAACATATGTTGTTATGTGGTTTGACCGTTAAAGATCTTCATAGAATATGTGGGAGCCAATATGAGCATCCAGGTTCCGCTATTGGTTATTGACCGGAGACGTGTCTCGGTCATGTCTACATAGTTCTCGAACCCGTAGGGTCCGCACGCTTAACGTTCGGTGACGATCGGTATTATGAGTTTATGTGTTTTGATGTACCGAAGATAGTTTGGAGTCCCGGATGTGATCACGGACATGACGAGCAGTCTCGAAATGGTCGAGACATAAAGATTGATATATTGGACGACTATATTCCGACACCGGGAGTGTTCCGGGGGTCACCGGATAATTATCAGAGTGCCGGGGGGTTATCGGAACCCCCGGGGGAACTAATGGGACAACATGGGCCTTGTGAGAGAGAGAGGAGGGAGCCATGGGCTGGCCGCGCGCCCCCCGTTGGGAGTCCGAATTGGACAAGGAGGGGGGCGCCCCCTCTTTCCTCCCTATCTCCCTCTCCTTCCTTCCCCCTTCCTCCTTCCTAGTTGGACTAGGAAAGGGGAGTCCTACTCCTACTAGGAGGAGGACTCCCCCCTCTCCTTGGCGCGCCCTAAGGCCGGCCGGCCTCCCCCTTGCTCGTTTATATACGGGGGCAGGGGGCACCCTAGAACACACAATTTGATTGTTTCCAGCCGTGTGCGGTGCCCCCCTCCACCATAATCCACCTCGATCATATCGTCGTAGTGCTTAGGCGAAGCCCTGCGCCGGTAGCTTCATCATCACCGTCATCACTCCGTCGTGCTAACGAAGCTCTCCCTTGACACTCTGCTGGATCGTGAGTTCGTGGGACGTCACCAAGCCGAACGTGTGCATATCACGGAGGTGTCGTACTTTCGGTGCTAGGATCGGTCGATCGTGAAGACGTACAACTACATCAACCGCGTTGTCATAATGCTTCTGCTTATGGTCTACGAGGGTACATGGACAACACTCTCCCCTCTCGTTGCTATGCATCACCATGATCTTGCGTGTGCATAGGATTTTTTTTGAAATTACTACGTTCCCCAACAGTGGCATCCGAGCCAGGTTTATGCGTAGATATTATATGCACGATAATATTTATACTGCTTACCAGCATGTCATACTTTGATTCAGCGGTATTGTTGGATGAAGCGTCCCGGACCGACATTACGCGTACGCTTACGCGAGACTGGTTCTACTGACGTGCCTCGCACATAGGTGGCTGGCGGGTGTCAGTTTCTCCAACTTTAGTTGAATCTAGTATGGCTACGCCCGGTCCTTGTTGAAGGTTAAAACAGCGCATACTTGACGAAAAATCGTTGTGGTTTTGATGCGTAGGTAAGAACGGTTCTTGCTCAGCCTGTAGCAGCCACGTAAAACTTGCAACAACAAAGTAGAGGACGTCTAACTTGTTTTTGCAGGGCATGTTGTCATGTGATATGGTCTAGACATGATGCTAAATTTTAATGTATGAGATGATCATGTTTTGAAACAGAGTTATCGGCAACTGGCAGGAGCCATATGGTTGTCGCTTTATTGTATGAAATGCAATCGCCATGTAATTGCTTTGCTTTATCACTAAGCGGTAGAGATAGTCTTAGAAGCAATAGTTAGCGAGACGACAACGATGCTACGATGGAGATTAAGGTGTCGCGCCGGTGACGATGGTGATCATGATGGTGCTTTGGAGATGGAGATCAAAGGCACAAGATGATGATGGCCATATCATATCATTTATACTGATTGCATGTGATGTTTATCCTTTATGCATCTTATTTTGCTTACTTCGACGATAGCATTATAAGATGATCTCTCACTAAATTTCAAGGTACAAGTGTTCTCCCTGAGTATGCACCGTTGTGAAAGTTCGTCTTGCCGAGACACCATATGATGATCGGGTGTGATAAGCTCTACGTTCACATATAACGGGTGCAAGCCAGTTTTGCACACGCAAAATACTCGGGTTAAACTTGACGAGCCTAGCATATGCAGATATGGCCTCGGAACACCGAGACCGAAAGGTCGAGCGTGAATCATATAGTAGATATGATCAACATAGTGATGTTCACCATTGAAAACTACTCCATGTCACGTGATGATTGGGCATGGTTTAGTTGATTTGGATCACGTGATCACTTAGATGATTAGAGGGATGTCTATCTAAGTGGGAGTACTTTAGTAATATGATTAATTGAAATTTAATTTATAATGAACTTAGTACCTGATAGTATTTTGCATGTCTATGTTGTTGTAGATAGATGGCCCGTGCTATTGTTCCGTTGAATTTCAATACGTTCCTAGAGAAAGCTAAGTTCAAAGTTGATGGTAGCAACTACATGGACTGGGTCCGTAACTTGAGGATTATCCTCATTGCTGCACAGAAGAATTACATCCTGGAAGCACTGCTAGGTACCAAACCCGCTGCAGGAGCAACACCAGATGTTATGAATGTCTGGCAGATCAAAGCTGATGACTACTCGTTCGTTTAGTGTGCCATGCTTTACGGCTTAGAACCGGGACATTAACGACGTTTTGAACGTCATGGAGCATATGAGATGTTCCAGGAGCTGAAGATAATATTTCAAGCAAATGCCCGGATTAAGAGATATGAAGTCTCCAGTAAGTTCTACAGCTGCAAGATGGAGGAGAATAGTTCTGTCAGTGAGCATATACTCAAAATGTATGGGTATAACAATCACTTGATTAAATTGGGAGTTAATCTTCCTGATGATAGTGTCATTGACAGAATTCTTCAATCACTACCACCAAGCTACAAGAGCTTCGTGATGAACTATAATATGCAAGGGATGGTAAGACAATTCCCAAGCTCTTCGCAATGCTAAAGGCTGCGGAGGGGGAAATCAAGAAGGAGCATCAAGTGTTGATGGTTAACAAGACCACCAGGTTCAAGAAAAAGGGTAAAGGGAAGAAGGGGAACTTCAAGAAGAACAACAAGCAAGTTGTTGCTCAAGTGAAGGAGCCCAAGTCTGGACCTAAGCCTGAGACTGAGTGCTTCTACTACAAAGGGACTGGTCACTGGAAGCGGAACTGCCCCAAGTATCTGGCGGATAAGAAGGATGGCAAGGTGAACAAAGGTATATGTGATATACATGCTATTGATGTGTACCTTACTAATGCTTGCAGTAGCACCTAGGTATTTCATACTGGTTCCGTTGCTAATATTTGCAACTTGAAACATGGACTAGGGATTAAGAGAAGATTGGCTAAGGACGAGGTGACGATGCGCGTGGGAAATGGTTCCAAAGTCGATGTGATCGCGGTCGGCACGCTACCTCTACATCTACCTTCAGGATTAGTGTTAGACCTGAATAATTGTTATTTGGTGCCAGCGTTAAGCATGACCATTATATCTGGATCTTGTTTGATGCGAGACGGTTATTCATTTAAATTAGAGAATAATGGTTGTTCTATTTATATGAGTAATATCTTTTATGGTCATGCACCCTTGAAGAGTGATCTATTTTTATTGAATCTCGATAGTAGTGATACACATATTCATAATATTGAAGCCAAAAGATGTAGAGTTGATAATGATAGTGCAACTTATTTATGGCACTGTCGTTTGGGTCATATTGGTGTAAAGCGCATGAAGAAGCTCCATTCTAATGGAATTTTGGAATCACTTGGTATTTGTGAACCATGCCTCATGGGCAAGATGACTAAAACTCCGTTCTCCGGAACAATGGAGCGAGCAACAGATTTGTTGGAAATCATACATACTGATGTATGTGGTCCGATGAATGTTGAGGCTCACATGGTATCAAGTTATTTTCTCACCTTCACACATGATTTGAGCAGATATGGGTATATCTACTTGATGAAACATAAGTCTGAAACATTTGAAAAGTTCAAAGAATTTCAGAGTGAAGTGGAAAATCATCGTAACAAGAAAATAAAGTTTCTACGATCTGATCGTGGAGGAGAATATTTGAGTTACGAGTTTGGTCTTCATTTGAAACAAAGCGGAATAGTTTCGCAACTCACGCCACCCGGAACACCACATCGTAATGGTGTGTCCGAATGTCGTAATCGTACTTTACTAGATATGGTGCAATCTATGATGTCTCTTACTGATTTACCGCTATCGTTTTGGGGTTATGCTTTAGAGACGGTTGCATTCATGTTAAATAGGGCACCATCTAAATCCGTTGAGACGACACCTTATGAACTGTGGTTTGGCAAGACACCCAAGTTGTTGTTTCTTAAAGTTTGGGGCAGAAATGCTTATGTTTAAAAGCTTCAACCTGATAAGCTCGAACCCAGATCGGAGAAATGTGTCTTCATAGGATACCCAAAGGAGACTGTTGGGTACACCTTCTATCACAGATCCGAAGGCAAGACATTCGTTGCTAAGAATGGATCCTTTCTAGAGAAGGAGTTTCTCTCGAAAGAAGTGAGTCGAAGGAAAGTAGAACTTGATGAGGTAATCAGATTCGCTCCCTAATTGGAAAGTAGTTCATCACAGAAATCTGTTCCTGTGACTCCTACACCAATTAGTGAGGAAGCTAATAATGATGATCATATAACTTCAAATCAAGTTACTACCAAACCTTGTAGGTCAACCAGAGTAATATCCGCACCAGAGTGGTATGGTAATCCTGTTCTTGAGCTCATGTTACTTGACCATGACGAACCTACGAACTATGAGGAAGCGATGATGAGTCCAGATTCCGCGAAATGGCTTGAGGCCGTGAAATCTGAGATGGGATCCATGTATGAGAACAAAGTGTGGACTTTGGTTGACTCGCCCGATGATCGGCAAGCAATCGAGAATAAATGGATCTTCAAGAAGAAGACTAACGTTGACGATAATATTACTGTCTACCAAGCTCGACTTGTTGCGAAAGGTTTTCGACAAGTTCAAGGAGTTGACTACGATGAGACCTTCTCACCCGTAGCGATGCTTAAGTCCGTCCGAATCATGTTATCAATTGCTGCATTTTATGATTATGAAATTTGGCAAATGGATGTAAAGACTGTGTTCCTGAATGGATTTCTGGAAGAAGAGTTGTATATGATGCAACCTGAAGGTTTTATCAATCCAAAGGATGCTAACAAAGTGTGCAAGCTCCAGCAATCCATTTATGGATTGGTGCAAGCATCTCGGAGTTGGAATAAACGTTTTGATAGTGTGACCAAAGCATATGGTTTGATACAGACTTTTGGAGAAGCCTGTATTTACAAGAAAGTGAGTGGGAGCTCTGTAGCATTTCTAATATTATATGTGGATGACATATTGTTGATTGGAAATTATATAGATTTTCTGGATAGCATAAAAGGATACTTGAACAAGAGTTTTCAATGAAAGACCTCGGTGAAGCTGCTTATATATTGGGCATCAAGATCTATAGAGATAGATCAAGACGCTTAATTGGACTTTCACAAAGCACGTACCTTGATAAAGTTTTGAAGAAGTTCAAAATGGATCAAGCAAAGAAAGGGTTCTTGCCTGTGTTACAAGGTGTGAAGTTGAGTCGGACTCAATGCCCCACCACTACGTAAGATAGAGAGAAAATGAAAGGTGTTCCCTATGCTTCAGCCATAGGCTCTATCATGTATGGAATGTCAGTACTGCACTTGATGTGTGCCTTGCTATTAGTTTAGCAAGGAGGTACCAAAGTAATCCAGAGTGGATCACTCGACAAATGATCAAGAACATCCTGAAATACCTCAAAAGGACTAAGGATATGTTTCTCGTTTATGGAGGTGACAAAGAGCTCATTGTAAATGGTTACGTCGATGCAAGCTTTGACACTGATCCGGATGACTCTAAGTCGCAAACCGGATACGTGTTTATATTGAACGGTGGAGCTGTCAGTTGGTGCAGTTCTAAGCAAAGCGTCGTGGCGGGATCTACGTGTGAAGCGGAGTACATAGCTGCTTAGGAAGCAGCAAATGAAGGAGTCTGGATGAAGGAGTTCATATCCGATCTAGGTGTCATACCTAGTGCATCGGGTCCAATGAAAATCTTTTGTGACAATACGGGTGCAATTGCCTTGGCAAAGGAATCCATATTTCACAAGAGAACTGATAACCCACAAGTATAGGGGATCGCAATAGTTTTCGAGGGTAGAGTATTCAATCCAAATTTATTGATTCGACACAAGGGGAGCCAAAGAATATTCTCAAGTATTAGCAGCTGAGTTGTCAATTCAACCACACCTGGAAACTTAGTATCTGCAGCAAAGTGTTTAGTAGCAAAGTAATATGATAGTGGTGGTAACGGTAACAATAGTAAAGACAGCAAAAGTAATGTTTTTGGTATTTTTATAGTAATTGTAATAGTAGCAACGGGAAAGTAAATAAGCGAGAACCAGTATATGGAAAGCTCGTAGGCACCGGATTAGTGATGGATAATTATGCCGGATGCGGTTCGTCATGTAACAGTCATAACATAGGGTGACACAGAACTAGCTCCAATTCATCAATATAATGTAGGCAATAGTCATACGTGCTTATGGAAAAGAACTTGCATGACATCTTTTGTCCTACCCTCCCGTGGCAGCGGGGTCCTATTGGAAACTAAGGGATATTAAGGCCTCCTTTTAATAGAGAACCGAACAAAGCATTAGCACATAGTGAATACATGAACTCCTCAAACTATGGTCATCACCGAGAGTGGTCCCGATTATTGTCACTTGGGTTGCCGGATCATAACACATAGTAGGTGACTATAGACTTGCAAGATAGGATCAAGAACTCACATATATTCATAAAAACATAATAGGTTCAGATCTGAAATCATGGCACTCAGGCCCTAGTGACAAGCATTAAGCATAGCAAAGTCATAGCAACATCAATCTCAAAACATAGTGGATACTAGGGATCAAACCCTAACAAAAATAACTCGATTACATGATAAATCTCATCCAACCCATCACCGTCCAGCAAGCCTACGATGGAATTACTCACGCACGGCGGTGATCATCATGAAATTGGTGATGGAGGATGGTTGATGATGACGACGGCGACCAATCCCCCTCTCCGGAGCCCCGAACGGACTCCAGATCAGCCCTCCCGAGCGAGATTAGGGCTTGGCGGCGGCTCCGTATCGTAAAACGCGATGATTTCTTCTCTCTGATTTTTTCTCCCCGAAAGCCAATATATAGAGTTGGAGTTGGCGCCGGAAGGTCTCCAGGGGGCCCACGAGGTAGGGGGCGCGCCCAGGAGGGGGGGCGCGCCCAGGAGGGGGGGCGCGCCCAGGAGGGGGGGCGCGCCCCCCAACCTCGTGGACAGGGTGTGGGCCCACTGGTCTTCATCTTTGGCGAGGATTTTTTATTATTTATTCTAAGATATTCCGTGGAGTTTCAGGCCATTCCGAGAACTTTTGTTTTCATCACATAAAACAACATCATGTCAATTCTACTGAAAACAGCGTCAGTCCGGGTTAGTTCCATTCAAATCATACAAGTTAGAGTCCAAAACAAGGGCAAAAGTGTTTGGAAAAGTAGATACGACGGAGACGTATCAAGAACCAAGCACATCAAGAGATGCTTCAATTCCATCCGCGATCAAGTCAAGGAGGGAGACATAGAGATTTGCAAGATACATACTGATATGAATGTTGCAGACCCGTTGACTAAGCCTCTCTCACGAGCAAAACATGATCAACACCAAGACTCCATGGGTGTTAGAATCATTACTGTGTAATCTAGATTATTGACTCTAGTGCAAGTGGGAGACTAAAGGAAATATGCCCTAGAGGCAATAATAAATTTGTTATTTATATTTCCTTATATCATGATAAATGTTTATTATTCATGCTAGAATTGCATTAACCACAAACTTAGTACATGTGTGAATACATAGACAAACAGAGCGTCACTAGTATGCCTCTACTTGACTAGCTCGTTGAAACAAAGATGGTTAAGTTTCCTAGCCATAGACATGAGTTGTCATTTGATAAACGGGATCACATCATTAGAGAATGATGTGATTGACTTGACCCATTCCGTTAGCTTAGCACTTGATCATTTAGTATATTGCTATTGCTTTCTTCATAACTTATACAAGTTCATATGACTATGAGATTATGCAACTCCCGAATACCGGAGGAATACTTTGTGTGCTACCAAATGTCACAACGTAACTGGGTGATTATAAAGGTGCTCTCTGTGTGTCTCCGATGGTACTTGTTGAGTTGGCATAGATCGAGATTAGGATTTGTCACTCCGATTGTCGGAGAGGTATCTCTGGGCCCTCTCGGTAATGCACATCACTACAAGCCTTGCAAGCAATGTAACTAATGAGTTAGTTGTGGGATGATGCATTACGGAACGCGTAAAGAGACTTGGCGGTAACGAGATTGAACTAGGTATTGAGTTACCGACGATCGAATCTCGGGCAAGTAACATACCGATGACAAAGGGAACAACGTATGTTGTTATGCGGTTTGACCGATAAAGATCTTCGTAGAATATGTGGGAGCCAATATGAGAATCCAGGTTCTGCTATTGGTTATTGACCGGAGACGTGTCTCGGTCATGTCTACATAGTTCTCGAACCCATAGGGTCTGCACGCTTAACGTTCGGTGACGATCGGTATTATGAGTTTATGTGTTTTGATGTACCGAAGATAGTTCGGAGTCCCGGATGTGATCACGAACATGACGAGGAGTCTTGAAATGGTAGAGACATAAAAAACTATACATTGGACGACTATATTCAGACACAGGAAGTGTTCCGGGCATCACCGGATAATTATCAGAGTGCCGGGGGGTTATTGGAACCCCCGGGGGAACTATTGGGCCAACATGGGCCTTGTGAGAGAGAGAGAGATGAGGGAGCCATGGGCTGGCCACGCCCCCCCCCTTGGGAGTCCGAATTGGACAAGGAGGGGGGGGCGGCGCCCCCTCTTTCCTCCCTCTCTCCCTCTCCTTCCTTCCCCCTTCCTCCTTCCATGTTGGACTAGGAAAGGGGAGTCCTACTGCTACTAGGAGGAGGACTCCCCCCTCTCCTTGGCATGCCCCAAGGCCGGCCGTCCTCCCCCTTGCTCCTTTATATACGGGGGCAGTGGCACCCTAGAACACACAAGTTGATTGTTTCCAGCCGTGTGCGGTGCCCCCATCCACCATAATCCACCTCGGTCATATCGTCGTAGTGCTTAGGCGAAGCCTTCGTCGGTAGCTTCATCATCACCGTCATCACGCCGTCGTGCTGACGAAGCTCTCCCTCGACATTCTGCTGGATCGTGAGTTCGTGGGACGTCACCAACCCGAACGTGTGAAGATCGCAGAGGTGTCGTACTTTCGGTGCTAGGATCGGTCGATCGTGAAGACGTACGACTACATCAACCATGTTGTATTAACGCTCCCGCTTACGGTCTAAAAGGGTACGTGGACAACACTCTCCCCTCTCGTTGCTTTGCATCACCATGATTTGCGTGTGCGTAGGAATTTTTTTGAAATCTACGTTCCCCAACAGCCATCTTTCTTCTTCAACAATTATCGGTTAGTATCAATTGAGCCTAAGTTTTTGCTTCTTCACACAAGTTGTGCTATTCTTGAAATTTCATTTTATTTTGTTTTGCTTGTTGTTTTAATAAAATGCTTAGATCTGAAGGTTTTTAAATAAGAGAGAGTCCTCACATAGCTACCTATTTACTTAACTACTCATTTGATCTTCACTTATATCTTTTTGGAGTAGTTTGTCGGACACTCTCATGCTTCACTTATACTATTTTGAGAGTTGATAATAGTGATGACAATTTGCACAAGCTATGAAATTGGTCCCAAAGTGATGGATATTCAAGAAGGATATAATAAAAACTTTCATGTAGATCATTGGATATGATATGTTTGATTCCTTGCAATAGTTTTGCGATATGAAGGTAATAATATGTGAGTCATGTTGGTGAGTAATTGTGCTTTAGTAGGAATATTGGTGTTAAGGTTTGTGCTTCCCTTCGCATGCACGAAAGTCAGTAGTTATGCAAGGAAGTTACATCCTACTTGTGGTGCATTATTCGGTGTTAGTTATGTTTAATGCTCTTTTATGAACATTTTCGTTTCTTGGTTGGTCGCTTCTCAATCTATTTGCTAGCCTGCACTTGTACTTAGTAGTAATACTACTTGTGCATCCAAAATCCTGAAACCCAGTTATGCCATATGAGTTCACCATACCTACCTATATGCGGTATTTTCATGCCGCTCCAAGTAAATTTGTATGTGCCAACTCTAATTTTTAAAATGAATTATCTTTTTGTGTGCCCGTACCGCTCACGAAGCGGCAGGGGGTGGCCAATATTTTTCCATTGTAGATGTGTTATTCTCAAGATGAGTGTTTATTCACTTGTGGTTGCACGAGGGTGTGGCAGGTAATAGGGATGCCCAGTCCCGAAATGATTTTTTTTTTACTTTTTTGTTGTCAAGTAATAAATTCCTTGGAAAGTGTTGGTATGGAAGGCACCCGTTGATACGGCTAGCCATGGATTGTGAAAGAATGGTGTAAAAAGGAATAAACTTTATTTTATGTTTGGGAACTGTCGTGGAATTGTCACGACAGATGTCCTAGTGTGAGGACTTAGTCATGAGGCCAACGAATCTATGTGGTAGCTTGAGAGGGGTTGAGCAGAATCGATAGACGCAACACAAGACAAGGATTTAGACAGCTTCGGGCCCCGGGAAACATCATCCGGTAATAGCCCTATATGCTGTTTGTGGCTAGATCTCATTATTATTACGAGGGAGTCGTTGTAAACCGGCTCTCCCAATTATGTAGATTCCAACTCGGAGTAAGACTTAAACTACTCTGACTTCTCTTCATGGGCTTCTTAACGTCTTGGGCTTCATAACGTCTCGGGCTTCATAACTCCAGGTGACTTATCTGCCGAGTTATGATCACAACCGATTATCACCGCTCACTGGTTATGATCACAACCGATTATCACCGTCTGCGGGTTATGATCACAACCGATTATCACTGTCTGCCGGTTTATGATGGTCTGCCGGGTTATCATCTGACTTAACTCCTGCCGGGTTATCATCTGACTTAACTCCTGCCGGTTTACCAAGTACCAGCCAGGTTATAACTCCGGCCAGGTCATACCGCGGGGTATACCCCCGACATTAGCCCCCAGTTTAATTTGGATTTATCCAGGTTAAACTGATCCTGGTCATCCTTAAGTCCTTGTCATTTCCTTCTTCTAGAAAATCCGGGTCAATAGGTCAGCTTCATAATCAATTTGCTGACATTGGTTTGTCACAGAGAAATATTGTGAAGAATAACTCCTTTGACTCAGCTCCCAATGCTTAACAAAAATATTGGTCTTTGAAATACTCATCCGATCTTCAGCCGGTTTAAGAATGTAGAACTTGCCAGTTTATCATTGCAAAAATTGTCGGTTTATAAATATTGACGGCACGGGGTCATAATTGTAGTTAACATCAAGCTTGAAAATATACCTCCTTTGTATGCATATCACTTGTAGACCCCAGGTCTTAAGAAGGGAGCGTAGTGACTGCTTAAGACTTGCTTCAATATAAATGTTACAATCTTGAAGAAATCCAGTTTGTTCATCTCAATCACTGGTCATAAACAGAGTATTCCATATATGTAGCCCCCAAGTGCCGGGTTGTCATGCTTGCAGCAACCTGGGACTTATAATTTCCTGGTGCTCATAAAAACTTCAACCAGTGTAGCCCCCAAGGGTCGGGTCATTGTGCAAATAATGAGCAGGGACTTTGAAAATATGATCATGTAGACTTTAATAAAGAACGCGTGTAGCCCCCAAGGGCCGGTTTAGTAAGATAATACCGAAATGGGACTTTATGTATACTTCATTGAAAATAACATCATATGATGTAACTCTCATCACGGGGCTTGAACCCACGTCCACAAGGTTAAGAGCTTTGTGTTTTACCAACTGAGCAATAAATCTCTCAATATAATGGATTAAAACTCTTGTACCTTGAATTTTGACAGGAGCAATTGGTAGTCCCCAAGGGCCGTCTCATTATGATGTGATGAGTCGGGTCTTCGATGAGGTGAGCAAAAATGACTTTGCATTAGCCCCCAAGTGTCATGGTGCATGCTTGTAGCGACATGAGACTTGCATATTTGATATAATCTCAACTTAAATGATGTAGCCCCCAAGTGCCGGGCCGTAAGCCTGCAGCGACTCGGGACTACTCCCTTCATTGTAGAATAAATCATATCCATTGATAAAATAATAACCATTATGCTAAAAGCGACTTTGAAAACCTCAATTATAATATTGGTTATTGATAATCATAATAAAAATCCAGCCATGTTGGCTATTAAAGATTTGAATAATATAATCCAATGATTTATAAGTGCATGATTCCAATGGTGCAATCCCAATATATACTGGCGACTTAACGTCCAAAGCCAGACCGGGTTAATAAACACCAGATAATTACCTTTTCTCATATTGGCGACTTATAGCCAAAAACCAGGCCGGGTCAATAAACACCGGTTTATCATAAAGTGTTATAAACCTCATCAAAAGAGAAAAGTTGACAAATAAAAGCATATGAAAACTTGTAGTCAAGGCTTTTCATGGGCTGCCAGGCCCAAAATCGAGGCTTTTCATGGGCTGCCAGGCCACTGAGTTAAACCATTTTACAAAGCCTTTTAAGATGGACCTCAAAATTTAACCAATCGTCATTTTAACTTTGACAAGTTCAGGGTCTATGAGATTGACTTGTCAAAAGTTCGGCGGGTCATACCAGGTTTACCTGGACGGAGTGGCTTACTTAAAAAGGCAGGATAACCCGGGGTTTTAGGTGAATACACCTGGCTTTCAAGCCGTGGTTTGATAGCCTATTACAAGTGTAGATTCTTTGTTCATTGCGAAGCAAAGAATCCCCACGCAATATTTTGAGCTGTGCTCAGTGGGTGCCTATGTTTGAGTTGTGCTTTTGCAACACTCTCTTTGGCCCCTAAGTAATTTTCTTTTGGCCTTGAGCCGACCAAGAGGTGTAGCTATGGTTCGAAGACGACCAAGCCCCCAAGTGATTTTCCTGGTGGCCTTGTGCCGATCAAGAGGTGTAGCTATGGTTCGAATACGACCAAGCCCCCAAGTGATTATTGTGAGCTGTGCTCAAGGGGCACCTATGTTTGAGCTGTGCTTTTGAAACAAACTCTCTTTGGTCCCTTTAATTTTTCTTGAGAACTCGAACTTGCGAGAGATTAATTTCTTTTTTGAACCGGAAATGCTTAAACCAGATATTGAGAGCTTCAAAGCTTTGTGGGAGACAGCTTTCCCTTGAGCCGGATTTTAAACCATAATCCTTCTTTTTAAGCCGGAAATTTTCTGACGGCCTTTAAATTTGCACCAATATGGCGGTTTAGGGTACTGCATTAGAGAACTTTGCAAGCCGGAGTAATTTCTCTTTTAAAGAAAGCAATATATAATATAAAAATATACTGGATGGATTTCACCTGATATGTCATGCCAGAAATTATTCACCGCAGAACTGATGATCACAACAGTGAAGTTGAAATCAATCACGGGCGGCGGCGCACTCGTATTCAACGACAAGCTGGTGCGGTCACCGGTGCATGATGATGTCAACTTCATAAGCACAGCATGGCACCACCTTTATAATGAACCATTGCCCTGCACATAAAAATATACAGACCAACATAATTGTTCATTGATAAAAACAATATGTACTAAAAGTAGATATAAATAATAGCACCTGATATATTTTGTCAGATGAACCGGACGCTGATAGTGGATAAATATGTCTCCTCTGATGTGATGCAGTACATCAGCCACGTGACCTTCCTCTTTTTTTTCTTTTTTTTTTGAAACCAGCCCCCACTTCTTTTTACATGGGCCAGTGACCCGGCATGGAGGTGCTCAGAGGCTGAGGTGACTCACGCATGACGGGGCGTCTCCAGGTAACAGGGCCCGACGCAATACAGGGCGACGCGAGATGCGGTAGTAGCGGTTCACACACAGCTGTGTGTGGATATAAAGCGGGGCCCAGCGTGAGCAGAGCCAGCGGCGGATTATGGGTATCAATGGTGACTTGAAGGAAGAGGTGGAGGCTTGCTAAGCTGGCGGATCATGGTGCATCCACCGCGGCGGATCAACAACGGCGGGTCAAGGCCGAGCGGGCTTGAGAGCAAAGCGGGTCTGCGGCCGGTTTGTTGGGCGGCTGCGACGCACAGACGGAGACCGCTGCGGTGACTTGGCCACGGCAGAGGCGGAGGTGGCCGCGACTATGGAGGTAGACCGACGAGGCGTCGGAGACGGGTAGCTGGGCGCGAGGCCGTTGCCATGGCCGTGGCGGCGACGGCGCACTGGCGGAGGTAGGTCGCGGCGAACCTTGGCAGAAGAATAGACTGGCCCCGAGACAAGGAAGGCCCGGCTCGCAACATGGTGCCGCAATGGCCAGTGTTAGCTTCGGCTCCATGACAGTCTGGTAGCGGCGACAGTGATGATTTGAGGCGGCCAGGGGTCGCGGCGGTTTGGAGACGGCGGCTCGGTGAGGCGCAATGGCGGTTTAGCGTGGCGAATCTGGCGTCGGCGGTTTGTGGTGAAAGGCGGGCGTGGCGACGCGAGGGAGTACCCATAGTTGCCATGTTTCCCGTACGGTGGGAACGAGGAACAGGAACGAGGACGAGAGTCGATGGCTGAAAAAAATAGGGTACAACGAGGGTATACATCTCTCGAATGATTTTTTTATAGCGGGGGCGCGATCCAATCCGTTTGGGTACGATGAACCCAGTACGGTACCATGGGTCGAGGAATGCAGTTCCTGAAGAACGACGACTCCATGACGGTCAGTATTCTTTGTTGTTAATGGATCCCTTGCAATTAATGGACTGGAGAAAGAACGAGGAGTCCTTGAGAAAAGAAACGACGACGTGAGTAAATTATGCCTCGCGTTTTGGCTGTTGGATCCTCGAACCTGAATCGAGGAGCAAGCTGCGGGGACGCCGAATCTTTATCAAATCATACCGAATTCGACCTTGTTCCCGAATCCGATTCCGGGTCGATGAATCGGGATCGAGGAACGGCCTACCATTCCCCGTTTCCGGCTACTATGGGAGTACCCAAGATCATCTGCGCATGCGGCTTGCGGGCGAGGCCGACTTGACCCGGAGCGATGGGTGTAAGTCTCCCCCGACAATGAATGAGGTGAGGCCGGCTTGCGTTTAGGTAGTTGGGCGCAGCAGCAGAGATGGACCCACGACAATAGTGGCGGCTCGGCGACTTGGAATGGATTGGTGGGCTTCTTTTGCGGAGTCCCTTCGGCGACTTTAGAACGGGGCCGGTGACCTGATACCGCGGCGGAGACAGCGGCTCGCGGTACAAGTGGCGACTTACGGATGGCAACTGTGGCCGTGGCCTAAACCGGCCGTGCGGGAGGCAGAGACCAGCGGTTTAACGCGGCGACGGTAGCTCAACGGAGTCCGGCTCAGCGTGAGACTGCAGGGCAACTGAACCTACGCAAGCAGAAAGGGCGGTTTACCCGCAGCCGCCTCAGGCAGGGGCGGGCCAGGGAGGTGCTGGCGGGAGCGGCTCCAAGTGCAGGGGGTGAGCTGGCGGCGATTCGGGCGCGAGAGGCCGGCTCTCCGCGAATGACTAGCACACGCGAGCGGGTTGTGACCGGGCCGGATCAGCGAGGCGCGGTAGTGGTCGCAGCTGCAGCATAGGAGGCACCGAGCGGAGCCGTGCGGGACGGTGCTGGAGGCCAGCGCGGGAGTGGCTCGAAGCCGCAGTGGCTTATGGTGGTGTGGAGATACGCACGACGGAGACAGAGCCGCCCGGCGGTTTAACAATAGAGGTGAGGCTGAGGTGGAGGCGCGACCATGGTGGATGTACGCCTGCGCAGGCGAAGAGGAGCCGAGGTGGCGAAGTGAGGCTGCGAGATGAGCCGCAGGCGTGATCGCAGTAAACCGGCAACTCGAGGGCGTGCTGGAATTAGCCGATGCAGCGACTCGGTTTGGGCACGCGGGTGGCGGGCAGAGCCAGCTGGGCGAGGGCCTCGGAGGCGGTTTGTTGGGCGGCGCGTCAAAAGGCTGACGGCAACGCAACTCTGATTGTGGCCAGAGACGTAGGCGGCTCATGAAGGTGGTCAACAGGGAGGGTCAACCGAGGCGTTCGAGTCCGTGGGTAATTCGCTTTAGTTGGAGTCCTTTGGAATTGATTTGGCCTCCACGCTCAAAGTAGTAGGAGCAACCATTGATCTTTCGGGAGTTGTAGCTTAGGATTTCTCTACGTGGAGTAGCAATAGCGTGGCCGATTGGACCATTGACTGAATACACCGTAGCAATCGGGTATGGCCACCGATCCCGCAATGGAAAACATCCGACAACGTTGGTTGACTACCGCAGCAGTTTGGCTTCAGCGGAAAAATCCCCTTGATCTCGGCGAGTTACAACGCTTGTACTTATGCATCCCTGATCTCCTCTTGATCTTTAAATATTGAATAGGTCGTTTTAACTGTTCGTCAACGACATGAACTTCTGTGCCGGTTCTTCTTCATCCGGCAAAATTGTAAGCTTCTCGAACCCTAAGAGAAATCCTTCCAAGAACTCATCACCACCGTGCGCAGGCCTCATGGTGGGCGTCAACCGTCGTGGAATTGTCACGGTAGATGTCCTAGTGTGAGGACTTAGTCATGAGACCAACGCATCTATGTGGTAGCTTGAGAGGGGTTGAGCGAAATCGAGAGACGCAACACAAGACAAGGATTTAGACAGCTTCGGCCCCCGGAAAAACATCGTCCGGTAATAGGCCTACATGTTGTTTGTGGCTAGGTCTCATTATCATTACGAGGGAGTCGCCGTAAACCGGCTCTCCCAGTTATGTCTAGCCCTAAGATTATCTCCCCCTCTTGGGGTGCCCTGCCCTCCTTATATATGTTGAATGTGCGGGTTACATGTAGAGTCCAACTCGGAGTAAGACTTAAACAATTCTGACTTCTCTTCATGAGCTTCTTAATGTCTTGGGCTTCATAATGTCTCGGGCTTCATAACTCCAGGTAACTTATCTGCCGAGTTATGATAGTCAACCAGTTATCACTGTCTGACGGGTTATGACTGTCAACCAGTTATCACTGTCTGCCGGGTTATGACTGTCTGCCGGTTTATGATGGTCTGCTGAGTTATCATCTGACTTAACTCCTGCGGGTTATCATCTGACTTAACTCCTGCCGGGTTATCATCTAACTTAACTCCTGTCGGGTTATCATCTGACTTAACTCCTTCCGGTTTACCAAGTACCAGCCGGGTTATAACTCCGGCTGGTTCATACCGCGGGGTATATCTCCGACAGGAACCGCCTATGATTTATCTAGCATGGAAAGTATTGGGAATTCTCGGTCATTTTCACTGACAGGAAAAGCGTGCCTCTCAAAACAAATTTATCTCTCAATTTAAGCTTTGAGCTCTGGCACCTCTATGCTTTCCTCTGCGAAGGGCCTATCTATTTACTTTATGCAATTTTTATTTTTATTTTGAGTCTCCATCTTCTCTTATAAAGCACCAACTAGGGAGCACTATGATCATACTTGTGCTTGGGTGTAGCTAATATTCGAGTGTGTTTCATGAATGGATCAATAATTGAGCATGATGGGTTATCCCTAGCCCATTATGCTCAATTGCTACTTTATCATGATGAGTTTTATGAGAAAGAGTTGTTGTTATCATGCTAGGAAAAGTGATTAAAATTATCATTGATCAAACTTATGCACTTTGTTAGCATTCACACTTCATAAATTATTTATTTTATCATTTACCTACTCGAGAACGAGTAGGAATTAAGCTTGGGGATGCTGATACGTCTCCAACGTATCTATAATTTATGAAGTATTCATGCCATGTTTACAACAATTTTATATAGTTTTGGTATGATTTGTATGGAACTAACGAACTGACACTATTTTCAACAGAACTACCGTGGTGTTGTTTTCTATGCAGAAATCAAAGTTCCCCAAATGCAGCGAAAGTTTTGATGATTTTTTAGGAAGAAAACAGGCACTAGAAGCTTCGCGGGAGGGCCGGAAGAGCCATGAGGTGGGCACAACCCACCAGGGCGCGCCAGCCCCCTCTGGCGCGCCCCGGTGTCTTGTGGGCCCCTCGTGGCCCATCTTCGCGTGAAACAGACGGCCAATAATCCTATAAATACAGAAACCCCCAGAAATAACCCTAGTTGGAAGTTCCACCGCCGCAAGCCTCTGTATCCAAGAAATACCAATCTGGACCCGGCACTCTGCCGGAGGGGGAAATCATCACCGGAGGCCATCTTCATCATCCCGGCGGCCACCATGGGGCTAAGGTTTTGTACCTGTAGCTATGTGTTTAATCTCTCTCTCTCTCTCTCTCTCTCTCTTGTGTTCTTGAGATGGGACGATCTTGATGTATCGTGGGCTTTGTTAATATAGTTGGATCATATGGCGTTTCTCACTCTCTATCTTGTTGTGATGAATTGAGTTTTCCCTTTGAGATTTCGTTCTTATCGGATTGAATATTTTTGTGGACTTGAGAGTGCTTGATATATGTCTTGCATATGAATACCCGTGGTCAATGGGGTATTATATTGATTCACTTGATATATGTTTTCGCACTCAACTCGCGGATTCCCGAGCTGACATTGGGGTGATCTATGCATAGGGGTTGATCCATGTTTTCATCCTACTTTCTCCGGTAGAAATCATGGGGCACTCATTGAGATTCTTTGTGTTGGATTGAGTATTATGAATCTAAATTTTTTTGGTGTTATTTTAGTACGAATTCTGGGGTAGATCGATCGCAAAGGATAACTTGGTGTTATTTTAGTACGAACTTCTTGGATAGATCGATCGAAAAGAATAACTTTGAGGTGGTTTCGTACCCTACAAACAATTTCTTCTTATATTCTCCGCTAGATAAGAACTTTGGAGTGATTCTTCATCGCACTTTGAGGGATGGTTATATGATCCAATTAGATTAGCATTGTTGAGAGATTTCACTAGCGAAAGTACGGACCCTAGACCTCATTTTCAAGCATTGCAATACCGTTTGTGCTCACTTTTATCGATTGCAACCTTGCTGTTTTTATTTATTCAGATTACAAAAATATTCCGAGTTAGCCACTAGAGAAGGAAATATGCCTAGAGGCAATAATAAAATTGTTATTTATATTTCCTTATATCATGATAAATGTTTATTATTCATGCTAGAATTGTATTAACCGGAAACTTGATACATGTATGGATACATAGACAAAACACAGTGTCCCTAGTAAGCCTCTACTAGACTAGCTCGTTAGTCAAAGGTGGTTAAGTTTCCTAACCATAGACATGTGTTGTAATTTGACGAAAGGGATCATATCATTAGGAGAATGATGTGATGGACAAGACCCATCCATTAGCTTAGCATAATGATACTTAAGTTTTATTGCTATTGCTTTCTTCATGTCATATACATATTCCTTCGACTATGAGATTATGCAACTCCCGGATACCAGAGGAATACCTTGTGTGCTATCAAATGTCGCAACGTAACTAGGTGATTATAAAGATGCTCTACAGGTATCTCTGAAGGTGTTTGTTGAATTTCCATAGATCAAGATTAGGATTTGTCACTCCGAGTATCGGAGAGGTATCTCTGGGCCCTCTCGGTAATGCACATCATGATAAGCCTTGCAAGCGATGTGACTAATGAGTTAGTTGTGGGATGATGCATTACGGAACGAGTAAAGAGACTTGCCGGTAACAAGACTGAACTAGGTATGAAGATACCAATGATCGAATCTCGGGCAAGTGACATACCGATGACAATGGGAATAACGTATGTTGTCATTGCGGTTCGACCGATAAAGATCTTCGTAGAATATGTGGGAGCCAATATGAGCATCTAGGTTCTGCTATTGGTTATTGACCGGAGAGGAGTCTCGATCATGTCTACATAGTTCTCGAACCCGTAGGGTCCACACGCTTAACGTTCGATGACGATTTGTATTATATGAGTTATGTGATTTTGTGACCGAATGTTGTCCGGAGTCCCAGATGAGATCACGGACATGATGAGGAGTCTCGAAAATGTGGAGAGGTAAAGATTGATATATTGGATGATGGTATTCGGACACCGGAAGTGTTTCAGAATGTATTGGGTACGTATCGGAATACCGGGGAGGTTACCGGAACCCCCCGGGGGAAGATATGGGCCCTATGAGCCATAGGAAGGAGGCAAGGCAGCCCACAAGGGTGGCGCCTCCCTCCCCCCCCCCCCTAGGAAGGAGTCTGAATTGTACTAGGGGAGGGGGCGCGGCCCCCCTTTCTTTCTCCTCCTCCCTCTCCTACCCCCTTTCCCCCTTCGATAAAAGGAAGGGGGTGCAAATTGGACTAGGAGTCCAAGTGGGACTCCCCCCACTTGGCGCGCCCCTAGGCCAACCTCCTCGCCTCTCCGTCCTTTATATACGGGGCCGGGGTGCACCTCTAGGACACATCAATTGTTCTTAGCCATGTGCGGTGCCCCCCTCCACCGTTTACTCCTCTGGTCATATTGTCGTAGTGCTTAGGCGAAGCCCTACGCGGATCACTTCACCATCACCGTCACCACGCCATCGTGCTGAAAAAACCTTTCCTCGACACTTTGTTGGATCAAGAGTTCGAGGGACGTCATCGAGCTAAACGTGTGCAGAACTCGGAGGTGACGTACGTTCGTTGCTTGATCGTTTGGATTGAGAAGACATTCGACTACATAAACTAAGTTAAGCTAACGCTTCCGCTTTCGGTCTACGAGGGTACATGGACACACTATCCCCCTCATGTTGCTATGCATGTCCTAGATAGATTTTGCGTGAGTGTCGGAGTTTTTTTGAGGTTGCATGCTATGTTTCCCAACAGTGGGATCAGAGACAGGTCTATGCGTAGATGATATGCACAAGTAGAACACAAAGAGTTGTGGGCGGTGATCGTCATACTGCTTACCACCAATATCTTATTTTGATTCGGCGGTATTGTTGGATGAAGCGGCCCAGACCAACCTTACATGACCACGTTCATGAGACTGGTTCCGCCGACAGACATGCAACTAGTTTTGCATAAAGGTGGTTGGAGGGTGTCTGTTTCTCCAACTTTAGTTGAATCGAATTTGACTACGGCCGATCCTTGTTGAAGTTTAAAACAGCAAACTTGACGAAACACTGTTGTGATTTTGATGCGTAGGTAAGAACGGTTCTTACTAGAAGCCTGTAGTAGCCACGTAAAACTTGCAACAACAAAGTAGAGGACGTCTAACTTATTTTTGCAGGGCATGTTGTGATGTGATATGGTCAAGACATGATGTTATATGTGTTGTTGTATTAGATGATCATGTTTTGTAAAAGTTAACGGCAACTGGCAGGAGCCTTATGGTTGTCGCTTTATTGTATGAAATGCAATCGCCATGTAATTGCTTTACTTTATCACTATGCGTTAGCGATAGTTGTAGAAGCAATAGTTGGCGAGACGACAACGACACTACGATGGAGATCAAGGTGTCAAGCCAGTGCCGATGGAGATCATGACGGTGCTGTGGAGATGGAGATCAAAGGCACAAGATGATGATGGCCATATCATGTCACATATTTTGATTGCATGTTATGTTTATCTTTTATGCATCTTATTTTGCTTAGTACGGTGATGCGGGTTGAAGCTATGTTGGTATTTCCCCAAAGAGGAAGGGATGATGTAGCACAGCGAAGGTAGGTATTTCCCTCAGTGATGAAACCAAGGTTATCGATCTAGTAGGAGAACCAAGCAACACAACGTAAACATCACCTGCACACAAATAACAAATACTCGCAGCCCGATGTGTAAAAGGGGTTGTCAATCCCTTTCGGGTAGCGGCGCCCCAAGATAGGCAACCGGACGTGAAATAAATTGTAGTAGATTGATAGATCAAACGCCCAATAAATAAATATGAATAAATTGCAGCAAGGTATTTTTTATTTTTGGATTAATAGATCTGAAAATAAAAGCAAAGCAAAAGTAGATCGCAAAGGCAAATAATATGAGAAAGAGCCCTGGGGGTCGTAGGTTTCACTAGTGGCTTCTCTCGAGAAAAATAGCAAACGGTGGGTGAACAAATTACTATTGGGCAATTGACAGAACTTCAAATAATCATGACGATATCACGGAAATGATCATTATATAGGCATCACGTCCAAGATTAGTAGATCAACTCCTGCCTGCATCTACTACTATTACTCCACACATCGACCGCTATCCAGCATGCCTCTAGTGTATTAAGTTCATAAAAAATGGATTAATGCAATAAGAACGATGACATGATGTAGACAACATCTATCTATGTAGAGATAGACTCCATCGTTTTATCCTTAGTAGCAATGATACATACATGTCGGTTCCCCTTCTGTCACTGGGATCAAGCACAGTAAGATCGAACCCACTACAAAGCACCTCTTCCCATTGCAAGATAAATAGATCAAGTTGGCCAAACAAAACCCAATATCGGAGAAGAAATACGAGGCTATAAGCAATCAAGCATATAAGAGATCAAAGAAACTCAAATAACTTTCATGGATATAAAAAGATAGATCGGATCATAAACTCAAAGTTCATCGGATCCCAACAAACACACCGCAAGAAGAGTTACATCATATGGATCTCCAAGAGACCATTGTATTGAGAATCCAGTGAGAGAGAGGAAGCCATCGAGCTACTAACTACAGACCCGAAGGTCTACAAAGAACTACTCACGCATCATTGGAGAGGCACCAATGGAAATGGTGAACCCCTCCGTTATGGTGTCTAGATTGGATCTGGTGGTTCTGGACTCTGCGGTGGCTGGAATTGATTTTCGTCGAGTCCCCTAGGGTTTCTGGAATATTGGGGTATTTATAGAGCAAAGAGGCGGTCCGGGGGGCACCCGAGGTGGGCAAAACCCAACAGGGCGCGCTTGGGCCTCCTGGCGCGCCCTCGTGGGTTGTGCTCCCGTCAGAGCACCCCCGAGGCGCTCCCTTGGCCCATTGGGTGCCTTCTGATCCATAAAAAATCTCCATAATGTTTCATTGCATTTGGACTCCGTTTGGTATTGATTTCCTGTGATGTAAAAAACATGCAGAAAACGACAACTAGCACTTGGCACTATGTCAATAGGTTAGTCCCAAAAATGATATAAAACGACTATAAAATGATTATAAAACATCCAATATTGATAATATAACAGCATGGAACAATAAAAATTTATAGATACGTTGGAGACGTATCATACGGCGCAGACTAAGGCATAGCCTAGTGGTGGGAAGGGGCTGATGCCTTCCCACCCACCCAGGTTCAAGGCATGGTACTTGCAATTTGGGTTTGTTGCACCAATTATACTGTAAGGGGTTCCCGTACAGTCTTTCTGTCAAAAAAAATGTATCATACGGTGGTAGCATTATAACATGATCCCTCACTAAAATTTCAATGTATAAGTGTTCTCCCTGAGTATGCACCGTTGCGAAAGTTCTTCAAGATCAGACACCACGTGATAATCGGGTGTGATAGGCTCTATGTTCACATACAACGGGTGCAAGATAGTTTTGCACATGCGGAATACTCGGGTTAAACTTGACGAGCCTAGCATGTACATACATGGCCTCGGAATTCTGGAGACCAAAAGGTCAAACATGAATCATATAATAGATATGATCAACATAGAGATGTTCACCATTGATGACTACTCCATCTCATGTGATGATCGGACATGGTTTAGTTGATTTGGATCACGTATCATTTAGATGACTCGAGGGATGTCTATCTAAGTGGGAGTTCTTAAGTAATTTGTGTCGGCGTCCTGGGAATGGGGGTCCTCAGACTTGCCTTCTTGCGGCCCACCGCGTGGCTCCACCAGCGGCCCCGTACTGCCCATCTTCATCAACCAACACTCAAGACCCTCGCGAGGGGCCAAGCCTCGTGAGGCGGAGGATGCAAGACCTCCTCGGGGGCGGCCTCACCAGGCTGGCTCGTGAGGGGTGGAGAGATCAAGGCGAGGGGCACCTCGCGAGGTTTCTGTGACGCAAGCCATGATGACCAAGGCCAGGCGGGCGCAACGCGTGCAGTGTCCTCATTTCCTCTTTGGTGCTAAAGGGGCAATCGCAGGCGTGCAGTCCCGAGGCGTCAAGCAAAGGTTTTCATATCGGTGCAACAAGATCGAGATCAGCAGGACGGGGGTCACTGTGGAGCCCAAGACGGCGTCACCACCGGAGCCTTTGGCAGGCGAAGACGACCTTTAGTCAGGATGACTTGTACTAGTTGTCTCCCTTCAAATTTGGCCGTTGTTGGATCCCTTCCCACTCAATATTTGGGAAGAGGACCAGGGCCTCTATAAATAGGACTAGCCACCACAGAGCTAGGGGCCCGATGCATTCTGATCATCCTCATCCACACAAGCTCACCAAGCACAAGAGCACCTCTCCTCAGGAGGTTGTTCTTCCCTTGTAACTATTCATCCCCAGCCCAAGAGGCAATCCACCACACCACACTAGAGTAGGGTATTCCACCACATTGGTGGCCCGAACCAGTATAAACCTTGTGTCTCTTGTTCTTTGGGTTCGACGTGCTGAGCCTTGAGATCGCGGTGAGGGCGAGAGCTAGGGGAAGGATAGATCTTCGTGCGCACCCGAGAGTTCGAACCTCAAGGGTTTTGCCGGAACCCGAAATCCGACATTTGGCGCGCCAGGTAGGGGTGTGTTGAAGCTTCCTTTCCGCCGATCCACGTCCCATCGCTCCACCGCATCCATAGCGGACGTGCGTCGAGCCCGCACTGAGCGCCGGCCGCCCTCGCCGCTCGTGTCGCTCAGATAGCTCCTGTCGGCGGGCCTCCCCGTCGTTCCCCATCACCCGCCGCCAACGCCGCCACCGGCCAGGCGGGAAACGAGCAGCAAGCGTCCTTGCGGCACCCCTCTGTGCGGCGGGACGGCCGCACCGCCACTCCGTCGCTAACCCTAGCCGGCTCGTCGTCTCACGCTCGTCGCGCGCCCATGGACGCACAGGCCGCGCTGCTCATGGCACGCGAGCTCCTGCGCTACCGCCCAGTCGACGACCTCTACAAGGACTGGCTGGACCGCATCACCGAGCTCGTCAGCGTTGTTGGGGGCTCCCCCCGCACCGTCCCTTTCGCTGCCTCGCCCTCCGCCAGCTGCGGGCAACGTAGCTCACAGAGCACCTCCACCACCTCTGCACCAAGACAGCACCCTGGCGCCAAGGCGCACGGCCCCCCGGCGCGAGCCGCCAAGTCGGGCACCCGCGCGAGAAGAAGGAAGATGCCAAGAAGTTCCCCGGCCGCAAGAAAACGCTCCTGCGCTCCTGGCGCACCACGAAAAGATTGCGTGCCACCCGCGACGGCGGTGCGCGGATGCCAAGGGCAGGCCCCTCCTCCGCAAAGGGCCCCGGTGGCCACAGCAGGCTGCCGCACCTTCACTCCAGAGCTGCACAACATCGTCTGACCGGGCAAGTTCAAGCCAGATCTGCCTCCTGGCTATGACGGCACCCCCGAGCCTGTGGAGTTCTTGCAGCTCTACGAGCTGAGCATCGAGGCGGCCAACGACGACAAGGTCATGGCCAACTGGCTCCCCATGGCCCTCGTTGGTGCACTGTGCGCCTGGCTGCTCACCCTCCCAGTCTCCTCAGTGGTATCTTAGGAGGAGCTTCGTGGTCTCTCCACCACGCGCTTCGCGGCACCGGCGCCTCTCGCCGTCGCGGCCCTCCTCGGCAGCTCATAAGTGCCGCCCTCGGACCGCCACGCCAAGCCGTTCTTTTGCCAGATTTGCGCCGCTTCCATGCGGCAGGGAGCTCCCCCGGGTTGGACGGCGCCCAAGGCCGACCTGACCTTTGACTCGGGGGATCACCCTGTCACCACCGTTGGCTCGGGTGTGCTCCCAATGCTTTGCACGCCCACCATCTACAGCGTAGATGTCACCAAGACCCTCGTCGACAGCGGCGCCGGCATCAACGTGCTCTCCGTGGAAGCTTTTAGCCTTCTTCACGTAGCTCGAGCGGCTCCGCCCCAGCAAGCCCTTCTCCGGGGTCGGCGGCGGCTCCACCAGCCCCCTTGGGCAGATCCGACTTCCCATGACCTTCGGCACCCGCAACAACTACCGCACCGAGCTGATTGACTTCGACATCACCCGCATCAGCCTCCCGTACAACGCCATCCTCGGGTACCCGGCTCTGGCTCAGTTTATGGCGGCGACCCATCTGGCCTAGAACCTGATGAAGATGCCCGGGAGCAAGGACGTCCTTACCGCAGTTGGAGACACCAAGTAGGCTCTGGTAGCGCTCAGGCTTGCCCTTAAAACTGCCGCAGCCGCACGACCGGCCGACAAGGTCTCCTCCGGAGTTAAGGAGGCCGTGCTAGCAAAGAAGAAGTAGTTGTTCACTCAAGATCGGACAGAAACCAGGCAGGTGCCGGTCGAGGAAGATGGGTCCTCAGGAGCCACCTTCACCATAGAGCTAACCTCGACCTGGATCAAGAGGAGGCGTTGGTGAGGTTCCTCCGCGCAAACAAGGATGTATTCGCCTGGGAACCCAAGCAGCTAGTGGGGGTCCCAAGAGGGGTAATCGAGCATCACTTGAGGGTGTGCTCCAATGTGCGTCGTGTGAAGCAGAAGATGCGGCGACAGTCCATAGAAAAGAAATCATTCATCGTCCAGGAAACCCACAAGCTCGAGGTAGCAGGTGTCATCCGTGAGGTTCGGTACCCTGAGTGGCTGGCTAACCCCGTAGTTGTACCGAATAAAGGTGGGAAGGAGCGCATGTGTGTCGACTTCACCAACCTCAACAAGGCCTGCCCCCAAGACCCTTTCCCGCTTCCGCGCATCGACCAGATTGTGGACTCCACCACCGAGTGTGACCTGCTATGCTTCCTGGATGCGTTTTCAGGCTATGACCAGATCAAGATGGCAGTAGAGGATGTGGAGAAGACGGCCTTCCTGACCCCATGTGGGGTGTACTGCTACACCTGCATGTCGTTCGGGCTGCGCAACACCGGCGTGACCTTCCAACGGCTGATGCACATCGCCCTAGGTCAGCAGCTCAGGAGGAATGCAGAAGCTTATGTGGAGGGCATTGTGGTAAAATCTCGAGAGGCAAGACTTTGACTCAGGACATAGAGGAGAACTTCGCAAGCCTGCGCCAGGTGGACTTGCGGCTCAACCCAGAGAAGTGCGTATTTGGTGTCCCCTCCGGCAAGCTGCTGGGCTTCCTCGTGTCCCGGGATTGAGGCTAACCCGAAGAAGGTCAAGGCGATAGAAGACATGAGCCCACCACAAACTCTCAAGGAGATGCAGAAGCTTGCCGGATGCGTAACCTCGCTGGGGCGCTTCATATCCAAGTTGGGAGAGCGCGCCCTACCATTCTTCAAGCTTATGACGAAGAAGGGCCCATTCGAGTGGAACTCGGAGGCTAATCAAGTGTTTCAAGACCTCAAGAGATACCTGACCAGCCCACCGGTGATGGTGGTGCCCCGCCCTCTTGAGCCCTTGGTGCTTTACCTCGCCGCCACTTCCTACTCCGCCAGCGCGGCACTAGTGGTGGTGCGGGAAGAGCGACAGGCCAAGGATACGCCACGTTGTGCCGGGGTGATACAAGACACGAAGGGCACCGCAAGGGCTACAACAACGCCAACGGATGACCAGACCTAGCAAGACGATGTCCTTGGGCCTGCCAAGGCCCCAATAAGCGACCAGGCTCTGGGGGCTCCATCACCTCAGGAGCCGCCTCAACCTCCGACGGACGTAGGCCCCGTCGACGCTCCCGCCCTCCTCGAGCACCCAATGTATTTTGTCAGCACGGTACTGCGGGATGCAAGAGCACGGTACCCCATGCCTCAGAAGCTATTGCTCGCGCTCTTGGTGGCCTCACATAAACTGCGGCACTACTTCCAAGGTCACCCAATCAATGTCGTCTCGGCCTACCCACTAGAGAGGGTACTCAGGAGCCCCAACGCTGCCAGAAGAGTCGCCGAATGGAACATCGAGCTGTAGGCATTCCAGCTGGAGTTTAGCACAACTAGGTTCATCAAGGGAGCCACGCTCGCCGACTTCGTGACAGAATGGACGGACTTCCCGGGGCTTGAAGCAGGCGAGGATCAATCCCTTTTGCTGGGAAGTGAAGCGCCAGATGGCTGGGTTATGTATTTCGATGGCATGTTCACATGCCAGGGCACGGGAGCTGGAGCAGTGCTCATCTCGCCCACTCAGGACAAGCTCTACTACGCCGTGCAGCTCTGCTTCCAGCAGGGCGAGAAGGTCTCCAACAACATCGCGGAGTACAAAGGCCTGCGGTGGTGCTGGGGGTGAAGCGCCTCACCATCAGGGGCAACTCACAGCTTCTTGTCAACTTCTTCAACAAGGTATACTAGCCAAGGGACAAGCACATGGAGGCATACCTCACGGAGGTACGCAAAATGGAAAAGCAGTTCCTGGGCTTAGAATTGCAGCATGTGCCCCGTGGCACTAACCAGGAGGCCGACGACATCGCCAAAAGAGCATCCAAGCGACAACCCCAAGAGCCTGGCGTCTTTGAGTAGCGGCTCTTCAGGCTGTCGCGAGCGCCTCCGCTTTCGAGGCCAGCGCTACCTCGAGAGGAGCTCCCCCAACCACCTGCCTCGGGAGCCCCGGACTGCGGCCCGACCTCGGGAGCATGCCTGCTCCTGGCGCTCGAGCCTCAGGAGGAATGCTAGACCAAGGAGTTTAAAAAATACTTGACGCAAGGAACGCTGTCGGAGAAGGAGGAGGACGCGGAGCGCGTGGCCCGACAGGCCACGACGTACTGCATCCAGGACGATGAGTTGTACAGGAAGCGGCCAAACGACGTTTCCTTGCGTTGTATCTCCAAGGAATAGGGGAACAAGTTGCTAGCTGACATACACGGTGGAGACTGCGGGCACCACTCGTCGTCACAAACCCTCGTCTCCAAGGCGTTCCGCAGCGGGTTCTACTGGCCTACGGTGCTCAACGACGCAACTGAGCTGGTGAAGTCCTGCGTGGCCTATGAATTCCAAGCCAAGCAGATCCATCAGCCAGCTCAGGGCCTACAGACCATCCCGCTCTCGTGGCCATTTGCGGTCTGGGGGCTGGATATCTTAGGCCCGTTCCTCGGCGCTTTGGTGGCTACCGCTACCTCTATGTCGCCAGCGACAAGTTCACCAAATGGGCGGAGGTGGAAGCTGTCCGCACCATCCCGGCCGGATCTGCGGTCAAGTTCATCAAGGGTCTTGTGAGCCGGTTTGGGGTCCCCAATTGCATCATCACCGACAACGGCTCGCAGTTCACTATCAATCTCTTCAATACATATTGTGCAAACCTTGGAACGTAGATCTGCTACGCTTCGGTGGCACACCCTAGGAGCAATGGTCAGGTCGAACGCGTCAACACGGAGGTCCTGAGAGGCCTCAAGACCAGAACCTTCAAGAAGAAGCTCGAGGCCTGCGGCAGGGGCTGGCATGATGAGCTCCAATCTGTGTTGTGGTCCATCCGCACCACCGCCACCCCGTTCTTCCTCGTCTACAGAGCAGAAGCGGTCCTTCCTCACGAGGTCAAGCATCACTCTGCGCGGGTCCTAGTGTTTGATGAGACGCAGCAGGACACCATGCGGCGGATGGACCTTGTGTTGGGGGAGGAATGCCGCCGCAAAGCCACGCTTCGAGCGGCAGGATACCGGCCGGCCGCGGCGGTATCCTTCGCAAGCGTCCGCTCCAGGACGCTCGAGGTGGGTGACCTCGTCCTAAGGCGGGTGCTCTCTAGGGAAGGGCTGCATAAGCTCTCGCTCATGTGGGAGGGCCCATTTATGGTCGCCCACGTCTCCAGGCCTGGTGCCGCGTGCCTGGAGACGCAGGACGGGGTCCCCATCCAGAACGCCTGGAACATCCAGCACCTCCGGAAGTTCTACCCATGAAGCAAGGCCCGACGCCTGTGAAGCAAGGCCCAGTGCCTGTGAAGGTCTCCGCTCGTGACACTCTCACGTAATAATGAGTGGGGCTGTACATGCCCTGGAGTCTCAGGAGTGCCGCCCTCGGGCCTCTGGGGCTCCCTACGGATGGTCTGATACAGCGCCTGCTGCTCATTCAGGAAGCCAGGATCATCAGACACCTATGAGCACCTTCGACAAACTGAGACGGCATGAAACGGTAAGGCCGCGCTTGGGAGCTCTGGTTTATTTAAAACCTGTATTAACATACAAGTGTAATTTAATCGTCATCTGAAACAACGCGTAAAATACAGGCGTAATGAAACCAAGGGCCCGAGGTCTATAAGTAAAACCGGCGGGTTACGCGTGTAATTTGAGAGACCAGTGTATATTTTAAGAGCACTGCTATATGGACGACATTACCAGACGGTACATGCACGACGTGCGTATCATGCCATCCATGGGCAAGGCTGAATCAGCAGCTAACGGCTGGATTAGCAATCGTCCGAGTGTCTTTCAGCATTTTTATCGTGTGTGAAGTACTTCCGATATTTTACTAGTTGAAATCGACCAACCAAGCGCCTTCGCCCGAGACCATCTGCTTTAATTTACAAGTGTCAGTTTTACAAGAGGTTTTGGTTGGAAAACGATGATCCAATCACGACCTAATATTATGAGGCTATCGGAAGATCATATGGTTTCACATCTAACCTACCCGACTTGTCGTATAGGCTATGAATGAAACATCAGACGATGAACTTCTTAAGCACGGAAACAACAAAAGAGGATGATCTTCTTAACAAGCAAATCAACGGCATTAGATCGACATGCAAAACAATACGAAGCATTATTCTCGGGAGGCACGGTGAACAGCTCGTGATGAAGCATGCCACAACATTCCAAGCTCAACTTTGCAATCAAACACAAGGCCTGGCATTACATAGACAATATTCGTAACAAACTCTTAACACAGAATATCTCAACAGAATAACTATTTACTTCTAAACTGAACACGTGAATAGGAAAAAACACTAGACGCTGCTCACAAAGAAGGGCGCCCCACTCAAAAATATCAAATGCATGTCTTCCGCTAACATCAATGAGCAAATTTTGACAAGGTTTTCCAGTTCCAATATATTAAACTAACGTCTTCTTGCTAACATCAATGATTAAACTTTGACAAGCTTTTCCCATTCAAAATATGTAATGCCTATGATCGTGGAGTCCTGTCGCTTCTTGTACTTGTTTGGGCACTTTTGCCCGTGACACTCCACGTGTTGTTAAATTGCCAATGGTCTCTGCAGACTAGTCATGTCATCGGTGTCTAATAATACTCAGAAAGCTTCTCGGTCATTCCTTCCGTAATGTAGCACAAACAAGGATCGCTTCTTCTCGCAAAGTGGAACGACCAACTGCATACCAAGAATGCAGCAGTTTGCCTTGGACACATTGGCTCCTTTCGTGCAGTTCAACTAAAATCTAAGTCGGAATAAAACCGAGCTTTAATTTTGATATCCCTGTAAGCAACAATTGGTATAAGGGAAACAATTACTGAGAAATAACGGTTGATGAATTGTACTCCCAGAAGAAAAGCATCTACTGATCTACTTTATCTTAATGCGAAACAAAGCAGGAGAGTAGCAATTCTCCATCAGTGTGATTCATTCATATTGACTGAGACATTATCTTAACAATGCCTTGTTTCAACATGTATAAAGAACGACAAAGCAGAAAAGTACCATTCCTAAAACAATGCAACTAATTCATTTTAACAGAGACATTATCTTAACAATACCTTGGTTAAACATGTAGAAATAACTACAAAACAGGATAGTACCATTCCTAACAAGTGTTGCAGTTTTGAACTAAGATTCAGTAGTTAATTAATTCTGAGAGTGGCATTGCTTAATTTTACCAGCGGCATTAGATTAACGAAAGGCATAAACAGTTCCAAGGGAGAGTGGGCGCAACAATAGTGTGTGCTTCCATCTACTTATAAAGGGGGTGATGTAGAGTTTGTTGTAACAAAGCAACAAGCATCATGTCTGGGTTGGTCCCATTTTTTTTCACTACTTAATGGGAAAAGACAGCAATACAATAACTTCAATTCAACATTTATTTAAAACAATACCAATACAAGTAGCACAACATCTCAAAGCACACTGCACAATCATGTGGATGAAGGCACATCTTGACCTTTCATGAGACCACCAGGATAAAATACGAATCTGCCAACACGAATAGGAAATCCAATCTTGTTTTGTGCAGTTGCACTGAAATCAAGCAAAGTGTTTCGCGTAGCGAAGCAAAATGTCGCAATAGCAACAAGTTGAATAGATATCCCTGTTTAAACAGAGGCAAAAAAGGAATCAATTACTGGCTAATAAAGGAGGATGAAACATGCGGCCACAAAAATGGTAATCCCGCCAATCCCTAACAAGTGTTGCAGTTTTGAAATAAGATTCAAGAGTTAATTCCGAGAGTGGCATCAATTACTAGCTTATAAAGGGGTGATGTTGAATTTGTTGTAACAAAGCAACAAGCATCATGTCCGGTTGGTCCCATTTTGTTCACTACTTAGTGGGAAAAGACAAGAATACAATAGCTTCAATTCAACATTTATTTAAAACAGTACCAAAACAAGTAGCACAACATCTCAAAGCACACTGCACATCATGTGGATGAGACCAAGATTTGAAACAACCCGCCACGAAGACTGGAAACAAATATCAATCTCCTTTTGTGCAGTTCCACAAAAGTTAAGCAAAGTCACCGGTGTGACATTCAAGTTGAACTGCACAAAACACTCTTAAAACATAAGTGTTTCGAGTAGCGAAGCAAAATGTCGCAATAGCAACAAGTTGAACCGATACCCCTGTTTTAACAGAGGAAAAAAGGAAACAATTACTTGCCGATAAAGGAGGATGAAACAAACGGTGACAGAAAGAAGCATCTAACTTATCTTGGATGGAAAGCAAAGTAGGATAGTAGCATTTCTAAAACGGTTGCATTGATTCATATTAACAAAGACATTCTCTTGAAACAACATTCGTTAAAAAATGTAATTTACTTTTAACAGTGGCATTGCTTCAATTTTCCGGCGGCATTCTTAGATTAACAACGGCAAAATAGCTGTATGGGACATGCCAGCACCATGTGCGTCCATACGTATAAATGGGTGATGCAGAGTATGTAGCCAAGCAGCATATATGCATTGGTCCCATATTTGTTCTCTTTGAACCTTTTTCCTAAGTGAGGGCAGCAAATCTAGTCCTGCACAAACTACCCGACCCCCCAGTTTCTTTCCCTTTTCAACAAAGAGATCGGTTCCTTACAGATGTGTGTACTGGGTTACCCCCTTTTTCCGTTTTCGACCTACAAAGCGGCTGGATGGCCAGTCTATACTACTTTCCGCCCCTCCTTTCCTCATTGAACCATGTCCTAGATTCTTGCTCCAGCCACCGCACCCTTCTTTCCTCTTTGAACCAAGACCTATATTCGACTACAGATCAAAAAAGATCCGCATGCAGCTAGAGCAATGACGGTTTCAAAGAAACTTATACCTTAGGGTCATCGGGATGTGGCAAGGCGTGCGGTGGGAGGCCGGATCTGCCCACACTACATACGGCAGCGAGGAAGAAGGGGTCGGTGGCCCTCCAAGACAGCGCCTGGGTGAAAGAGAATAAGCGCAATCGGCGGTGGATTGCCTCCCTCGCCGAAGGCGATAGAGTGAACGCTGCACCTCCTCCCCTTCCCGATGCGACGGGATGCATACGCCTCTTTCACCAGCTGTGAGGGGGGAGAGAGACAAGAGGCCAACTGAGGGAGTTCCGGACTAGGGGGTGTCCGGATAGCCGAACTATCATCATCAGCCGGACTCCAAGACTATGAAGATAAAAGATTGAAGACTTCGTCCCGTGTCCGGATGGGACTTTCCTTGGCGTGGAAGGCAAGCTTGGCGATACGGATATGTAGATCTCCTGCCATTATAACCGACTCTGTGTAACCCTAGCCCTCTCCGGTGCCTATATAAACCGGATGGCTTTAGTCCATAGGACGAACAACAATCATACCATAGGCTAGCTTCTAGGTTTAGCCTCTTTGATCTCGTGGTAGATCCACTCTTGTAACACACATCATCAATATTAAGCAAGCAGGACGTAGGGTTTTACCTCCATCAAGAGGGCCCGAACCTGGGTAAAACATCGTGTCCGTTGTCTCCTGTTACCATCCGCCTAGACGCACAGTTCGGGAACTCCTAACCGAGATCCGCCGGTTTTGACAATCGACATTGGTGCTTTCATTGATAGTTCCTCCGTGTCGTCACCGATAGGCTCGATGGCTTCTTCGACCATCATCAACGACCACGCCCGAGGTGAGATTTTTCTCCCGGATAGATCTTCGTGATTCGGCGGCTTTGCACCGCGGGCGATTCGCAGCCATCTGGAGCAGATCAAAAGCTACGCCTGGCCGTCGGTCAGATTTGGAAGTTTGAACTTCACGGTGACATCTGCGGGGACTTGATCCTCGATGGAGTCGAGCCACGGCGAGCGTGCCGCGACCGTCACACGGCGAGCATGATCTAGCTCTGCCGGCCGGACGGTACCACAGGCCGCTTTTCGAACCACGCTCCGATCTTCAATTCGGAGCCGGCGGCAGATCGGGGACGGATGGCTAGACACCGCCTCGGGGGCTGCAACCTCTACGGCGATAGAGCCGAACACTGATCTTGTCCCTCATAAAGCTCGCGACTCCGAGGTGCCGGACTCCTTGCCGGACTTCGAACCTCCCGCGCCCCCTCCGATCGAATCCGGTTGGGCGCCGGTCATGGAATTCACCGCAGCGGACATCTTTCAACACTCACCTTCGGCGACATCTTGAGTTCGCTAAAGTATCTCTCGTTATCGAGAGCCCTGGCGGACTGCGGTCGAAGGTTGGGACGCCACGACGAAGAAATTCAAAGCCCACCCACCACCCACTTGGTAGCAGTTGTCGGCGATCTAACCGACATGCTAGACGGCGACTCAAGACATCGATGGTATGGGACGAAGATGCCGGAGACGACCAAGAACCAGCGCCTAACGCACCGGAAAGCCACCCCAGCTCACAACGTATACATGGTGGATACACCAAAAGGAAGCGGCAATGAGGAAAAACGGGACGTGGCGAAGGACAACTCCCCCAACAAACAAACAAAGCGGCGACGCAAGCGCCGCACGAAGACCGGCATCGACAAAAACGGCACCCACACGGACCCCGCCCTAGAGCAGGGCGAAGCGGTGGACGACGCACATGTCAACAAGCAGCCAGCCGGACATGAACTGGACAAGCAACCCATCCCCGGCGAAGATGATCTCACATCACCAGAGCATATGAATCTTCATAAAAGGCTCGTCGCCACTGCAAGAAGTGTGAAGAAGCAAAAGTGGAAGCTCAAAACAGCGGAGGACGCACTCAGAATGAGATGGAGCAAAGTATTCAACACCGCAGATAAATATGCCACTAGTCACCAGACAAAGAGCTACCCGAAGCGCAAGCTGTTGCCCGAATTTGACGACGAGGCATTAGAGCCCCCGCAGTCAAAAAAGAAAGAAGCCGCCAGGACGGATAGACGACCAGATGACAGGCCAAGAGCAACAAGGGGCGCCGCACACAAGCCGGCACACGATCAGCATAAAGATCCTCGGAAAAAGGATAACCCGGCCAGGTCTATCTATGGGCCAAAAAAGAAGACTCCAGGAAGTAACACAACCAGCCGAGCATTTGAAGACAACGGCACACCCAAATACAGGGGCGCCGCACACCCACTATGTTTTACCGACGAGGTACTGGATCATGGATTTCCAGCGGGATTCAAAATCGTAAACATAGAGGCATACGACGGAACAACAGACCCCGGAATCTGGATTGAGGATTATATCCTACACATACATATGGCAAGAGGAGACGATCTCCATGCCATAAAATACCTACCCCTCAAGCTCAAAGGGCCGGCTCGGCATTGGCTTAAAATCCTCCCAGAAAATACGATTGGAAGTCGGGAAGAGCTTGAGGATGCGTTTCGAGCAAATTTTCAGGGGACTTATGTCCGGTCTCCGGATGCGCATTTATTTAAGTCACATAACTCAACAGCCCGGAGAGTCAAGACGCAAATTCTGGAACAGGTTCCTCACTAAAAGAACCAAATAGTCGATTGTCCGGACGCTGAAGCCTTAGCGGCCTTTAAACACAACGTCCCGAGACGAATGGCTCGCCAGACACCTCGTCCGGGAAAAACCAAGAACAAGGCCGCACTAACAAGCCTCATGACACGCTTTTGCTAGGGAAGACAATTTGGTGGCTAGATGCAAGACCAATGACCGAGTACATCCGAAATCAGGGATGGAAATGGGAAATCACGACGCAGAAAAGATCAGCGCCGGAATAAGGAAAATGGCCCAAATAGTACGGCGGTCAACGCCGGATTCAAAAGCTCTCGGCCGAACAACAAAACACCGCCCAGTGACGAGCTATCCAACCTAAACAAGATTCTCGGATAGACTGTGTCAAATAAATGGTACCTCAGGAAGCACGCAAACCATACCCACAGAGATTGTTGGGTCTTCAAGCAGTCCGCCGACTTAACGCCGAACACAAGGGGCTCGACACACCAAGTGAAGGTGACGAAACCCAAAAGCGGCACTCAGGAAAACAAAAGACTTTCCCACTAGAAGTCAAAATAGTGAACTCACTTCATGTGATAACACACAGACGGCACCTGCCATACCAGGACACCGTCCGCATAATGGGGATAGAACCTACCAAAATTCGCTATAGCAGCACTTCCTTCAAAGGAATGACGCTAGGCCTTCTTTATTATACAGGCTCTGTACCACTAGAGGTTGTGTTCGGTTCATCCGACAACCACCGTCGCGAAAAGCTCACTCCTCATCGCCCCATTTAGCAGTAGCCCTTAAGCACTCTTTGGGGCGTACAGCTTTTGCCCGCTTTAATGCAATACCACATTACGCGTCTCTTACGCTTAAAAATGCCCGGTCCACGTGGCATAATCTCAAAACTCCAGGTGTCTCTCGACCATGGAGAATGTGCGGCTGCCTCGACAGCCACACATTAATCCGACCTTGCAGGTCAAAGCCCCTAAAAACAGGTCATTTAGACCTCGGACATGGTTAGACGAGTCCGACGTAACTTAACAAGGGGCTTCCCAACCGCATACCCCTTTTTTTGGGGCGGGGGGGCGCACACATAAATGATGAAAGCCAATAAAGCTCAACTTTCTTCATCTTCCAAATTATACTTTATTTTAATCAATTTTTGCACGATATTTCTTAGAAACTAAGTCCTTCTCTTTTACAGATGAAGCACGTGCTACACCCATCCAGGATACAGCACAACGGAGACACAGGCGCAGACGCGTGAGGGACCCGTTGCAAGGATTCTTTTCAGATTAAGACCCTGCGTAAACCTTTCTTACTGTCTCTTGTTGATACACATCCCCCGGTTTCCTACCAGAGCTGAGGAGGAGGCTGGCGTTTTGGCATCGGCCGCGTCAGAAGGTCCCGCCTGTACCTGGACACTAGGGGCTTAGGGCTTTGTTCTGCCCGATATCATAAAGACTGAACACCTTAGGGAGTGTTCGGCGTCTCGAGTTAGGCCTTATATGCATCAGCTCCGAATCATGTCTTTGGTCAAATGTTGGGTTTGCCCGGCTCCTGTTTTGCTGCCTTACGTTCCGTATCATCGGCTAACGCGGCACTGTGGAGAACTATCTGCGATTGTGCCCGGTTCGCCGGAGAGCACCTCGAGAGAAAGCCGAAAAATGACTGTCATGATATAGCGAGAGACTGGTCAACCACTCGATCGACCATTGGAATGTTTAGAATTCCACCGCTTTGACGAAGGACCGCTTCCCGGTCAGGCACATACGCGCCCCGAGTTCCGAGAAGTGCGGTGCCATCAGGTGCTATATAGTAGCCCCACATTCGAGCTTCTATGGCTAAGTGAAAGTGATAAAGCATTATAGTCCGGTTGCCTAGTTTGCTATGCTATCACCTCCTTAAAAGGACCAAGACGTTGGATTAAGTGTGAAAAAGCGTTTTTCTTTTTGCAAACACCCCCGCACCATGTGCGTGCGGGCTGAAGCCAAAGATTGCCATCTTTCAGATTATACGTACATATACGGCCGCACAGGAGAGCTAAGCCCATGTTTGTTCCTAAGAATAAGGGTGAATCCTCTAGTAAGGAAACCGCGGATCTTAAATCTATAAGTATTCATCCCAATCTTTTTGCTATCATTAAGGAACCATTTGCTACGAATGAATTTTTAGATCTTTTGCCTAAAAGTTTGATAATTACTAGAAAGAAAGAAATCTCTAAGGAAGGTAGATGCCTCGTTGAAGGATTGCCCACCAAAGATGGCAATACCTAGATCTATCCTTGCTTTTATGCCTAGCTAGGGGTGTTAAACGACAGCGCTTGTTGGGAGGCAACCCAATTTTATTTTTAGTTTTTTTTGTTTTTGTTTCTGTTTAGGAATAAATAATCCATCTACCTTCTGTTTAGATGTGGTTTTATGTTTTAATTAGTGTTTGTGCCAAGTTAAACCAATAGGATCTTCTTGGATAATAGTTATTTGATCTTGCTGTAATTTCCAGAAACTTTCTGTTCACGAAAACAATTGTTAAAAATCACCCGAACATGATAAAATAGTGATTCCAATTGCTGATGATCAATAAACAAATTTCCTAGGTCTTCCTATTTTGGCTGAATTTTGGAGTTCCAGAAGTTTGCGTTAGTTACAGATTACTACAGACTGTTCTGTTTTTGACAGATTCTGTTTTTCGTGTGTTGTTTGCTTATTTTGATGAATCTATGGATAGTAAAATAGTTTATAATCTATAGAGAAGTTGGAATACAGTAGGTTTAACACCAAAACAAATAAATAATGAGTTAATTACAGTACCTTGAAGTGGTCTTTTGTTTTCTTTCGCTAACGGAGCTTACAAGATTTCTGTTGAGTTTTGTGTTGTGAAGTTTTCAAGTTTTGGGTGAAACCTTTTGATGGTTTATGGAACAAGGAGTGGAAAGAGCCTAAGCTTGGGTATGCCCATGGCACCCCCAAGATAATCCAAGGACACCAAAAAGTCAAAGCTTGGGGATGCCCCGGAAGGCATCCCCTCTTTAAATCCACTTCCATCGGTAACTTTACTTGGAGCTATATTTTTATTCACTACATGATATGTGTTTTGCTTGGAGCGTCTTGTATTATTTGCATATTTGCTTGTTAGTTTACCACAATCATCCTTGGTGTACACACCTTTTGAGAGAGCCATACATGAATTGGAATTTGTTAGAATACTCTATGTGCTTCACTTATATCTTTTGAGCTTTATAGTTTTGCTCTATGTGCTTAACTTATATCTTTTGAGCTTTATAGTTTTGCTCTAGTACTTCACTTATATCTTTTAGAGCACGGTGGTGGATTTGTTTTAAAGAAACTATTGATCTCTCATGCTTCACTTAGATTATTTTGAGAGTCTTAAATAGCATGGTAATTTGCTTAAAATAATAATATGCTTGGTATTCAAGATTTGTAAAACTTTCTTTTGAGTGCGTTAAATACTAAGAAAAGTTTGATGCTTGATAACTGTTTTGAGATATGGAGGTGATAATATTAGAGTCATGCTAGTTGAGTAGTTGTGAATTTGAGAAATGCTTGTGTTAAAGTTTGTGATTCCCGTAGCATGCACGTATGGTGAACCGTTATGTGATGAAGTCGGAGCATGATTTATTTATTGATTGTCTTCCTTATGAGTGGCAGTCGGGGATGAGCGATGGTCTTTTCCTACCAGTCTATCCCCCTAGGAGCATGGGCGTAATACTTTTCTTTGATAACTTGTAGACTTTTGCAATAAGTATATGAGTTCTTTATGACTAATGTTGAGTCCATGGATTATACGCATTTTTCTCACCCTTGCACCATTGCTAGCCTCTCTAATACCGCGCACTTTTCGCCGGTATCATACACCCACCATAAACCTTCCTCAAAACAGCCACCATACCTACCTATCATGGCATTTCCATAGCCATTCCGAGATATATTGCCATGCAACTTTCCATCGTTCCGTATATTATGACATGCTCCATCATTGTCATATTGCTTAGCATGATCATTTGGTTGACATCGTATTTATGGCAAAGCCACCGTTCATAATTCTTTCATACCTGTCACTTATGAATCATTGCATATCCCGGTACACCGCCGGAGGCATTCATATAGAGTCATATTTTGTTCTAAGTATCGAGTTGTAATCATTGAGTTGTAAGAAAAATTAAAGTGTGATGATCATCATTTTTAGAGCATTGTACCAAGTGAGGAAAGGATGATGGAGACTATGATTCCCCCATAAGTCGGGATGAGACTCCGAACGAAAAAAAAGAGGCCATAAAAAAAGAAAGAAAAGGCCCCAAAAAATGAGAGAAAAAGAGAGAAGGGACAATGTTACTATCCTTTTACCACACTTGTGCTTCAAAGTAGCACCATGATCTTCATAATAGAGAGTCTCTCATTTTGTCACTTTCATATACTAGTGGGAATTTTTCATTATAGAACTTGGCTTGTATATTCCAATGATGGGCTTCCTCAAATTGCCCTAGGTCTTCGTGAGCAAGCGAGTTGGATGCACACCCACTTAGTTTCTTTTGTTGAGCTTTCATATGCTTATAGCTCTAGTGCATCCGTTGCATGGCAATCCCTACTCACTCACATTGATATCTATTAATGGGCATCTCCATAGCCCGTTGATACGCCTAGTCCATGTGAGACTATCTTCCCCCTTTTTGTCTTCTCCACAACCACCATTCTATTCCACATATAATGCTATATCCATGGCTCACGCTCATGTATTGCATGAAGATTGAAAAAGTTTTGAAAATGTCAAAAGTATGAAACAATTGCTTGGCTTGTCATCGGGGTTGTGCATGATTTAAATACTTTGTGTGGTCAAGATAGAGCATAGCCAGACTATATGATTTTTAGGGATAACTTTCTTTGGCCATGTTATTTTGAGAAGACATGATTGCTTAGTCAAGATGCTTGAAGTATTATATTTTTATGTCAATATGAACTTTTGTCTTGAATCTTTCGGATCTGAATATTCATACCATGATTAAGAAGATTTACATTGAAATTATGCCAAAGTATCACTCCGCATCAGAAAATCTCTTTTTATCATTTACCTACTCGAGGACGGCAGGAATTAAGCTTGGGATGCCTCGATACGTCTCCAACGTATCTATAATTTTTGATTGCTCCATGCTACTTTATCTATTGTTTTGGACTATATTGGGCTTTATTTTCCACTTTTATATTACTTTTGGGACTAACCTATTAACCGGAGGCCCAGCCCAGAATTGTTGTTTTTGCCTATTTCAGTGTTTCGGAGAAACGGAATATCAAACGGAGTCCAAACGGAATGAAATCTTCGGGAACGTGATTTTCTCATCAGATGAGATCCAAGAGACTTGGACCCTCGGTGAAGAAAGGAGGGAGGCGGCCACGAGGGTGGAGGGCGCCCTAGGCGTGCCCCCGCCTCGTGGGCCCCTCAAGCTCCACCGACGTACTCCTTCCTCCTATATATACCTCGCACTCCCAACAGATCGTAGACGGAGCCAAAACCTAATTCCACCGCCGCAACTTTCTCAGATCCACGAGATCCCATCTTGGGGCCTGTTAGAGTTCACGGAAGGGGCATCCACCACGGAGGGCTTCTACATCATCAAGATAGCCTCCGATGAAGTGTGAGTAGTTTACTTGCAGACCTTCGGGTCCATAGTTAGTAGCTAGATGGCTTCTTCTCTCTTTTGGATCTCAATACAATGTTCTCCCCTCTCTCATGGAGATCTATTTGATGTAATCTTCTTTTATGCGGTGTGTTTGTTGAGACCGATGAATTGTGGGTTTATGATCAAGATTATCTATGAGCAATATTTGAATCTTCTCTGAATTCTTTTATGTATGATTGGTTATCTTTGCAAGCCTCTTCGAATTATCCGTTTTGTTTGGCCAACTAGATTGGTAGTTCTTGCAATGGGAGAAGTGTTTAGCTTGGGGTTCAATCTTGCGGTGTCCTTTCCTAGTGACAGTAACGGCAACAAGACACGTATTGTATTGTTGCCATCAAGGATAACAAGATGGGGTATTTATCATATTGCATGAATTTATTCCTCTACATCATGTCATCTTGCTTAAGGTGTTACTATGTTTTCATTAACTTAATACTCTAGATGCATGCTGGATAGCGGTCGATGAGTGGAGTAATAGTAGTAGATGCAAGTAGGAGTCGGTCTACTTGTCTCGGACGTGATGCCTATATACATGATCATACCTAGATATTCTCATAACTATACTCAATTCTATCAATTGCTCAACAGTAATTCGTTCACCCACCGTAAAATACTTATGCTCTTGAGAGAAGCCACTAGTGAAATCTATGGCCCCGGGTCTATTTTCATCATATTAATCTTCCTACGCTTTATTTTTGCTTTGATTTTTACTTTGCCTTTTATTTTACTTTGCATCTTTATACCAAAAATATTTTCTATCATCTATATCTGATCTCACTCTCTTAAGTGACCGTTAAGGGATTGACAACCCCTATTCGCGTTGGTTGCGAGGAGTTATTTGCTTTGTGTAGGTACGAGGGACTTGCGTGTGGCCTCCTACTGGATTGATACCTTGGTTCTCAAAAACTGAGGGAAATACTTACGCTACTCTGCTGCATCATCCTCTCCTCTTCGGGAAAACCAACGCAAGCTCAAGACATAGCAAACCCCAACTCCACCAGTTAGTACGCCTATTCCTGTGGAGGAAGCACAACCAGCTAGTCGTAGTTTAGCATCTATCGCATTTGATGTTGTTAAATCGTATGTGCGTATCTTCCCATCTTGGAAATATTATCTTGAAGATGAAGGATAATGCCAGATTGCGAGTGTTTGTCCAGGAGTTATGTGTAAGTAATGTTATTCATGGCAATTACTTTGCTTCATCCCATACATCCTACCTCCATGATGGTTATAATACAACAGATTTTCCCATTTTTCTCTATAGAGAAGGACCGATTTGGAAACTAAGGATGAGGTAACCTGTGCTAATACCTCTGCTATCTTCAAGAATGCTTGGTGGCAATATCGGAATTACCTGAAGAAAACGTACTTCACCGGCAAAGAAACTCATCAAATTCCCTTACATTCTCCCCGAGACACATTTATCGGATGATGACTCGAACGCCTTTGTTCTCAGACCGTCCCGAACCAAGAACGTGGTAAGGTCTATGAGCTCATTTTCTATTTTTAAGTATTATATTCTTGCGTCTTCTTGTACTTTCTGCTCATGTAGAACAAGTGCCTAAACCTGAAGAACAACTTTTCTAATTTAAGATTCCATTGCTATCATAGTTCAAAAAAGCGCTAGGCGTTAATTGTGCGTTTTGCCACCGCCTTGCACTTTACTGACCAAAGCACATGCTTATGCGCAGTTATGCATAGATTAAGCATAGTTATGTGCAATGCGTTTTGCCAATGCCTAGAGCCTAGGCGCGCTTAAGCGCTCGCTTAGGCGCGCCTTTTTTTAACTATGATTGCTTTGCTCTTGTATCACTGTATTTACTGATACAAACTTATTTTTAAGTTGAAGGATCCAATAGAAACTCCAATGGCACAACATGTATGTTCACGCATGTTTCTTTAACAGGTTTGCTCTTATCAATAGCTCTGTTGATTTCAATTTCAATTGTGTATACAATTGACTTTCATATCATGCACATTACTAGCATCACAACAGAGCCAATAGTGTTGTTGTACATGTAGACCCGTGGTACCCATCTGAAATCTTGTTGTGCCGTGTAGTTTCCCACGCGTTTTATTCTTTCACTGCTGCATTATCTTGAACTGATATGATTTGAACCATGTCTCTATTTTGATTTGGCAAGACAATGCAGTGACCATAGGACATAGATATATGTTTGTTTGATGCTTTTATTATGTACTAGTACTTGGCAATAGAAGACTTGGTAGTTTAATCATGTCCACCTTACTAATGAACTGGTTCACCGAAATGAGTTTCATATACTAGTACATGCTAAACTTTTTATGTGTCTGCTTGTTTCTTCTTTTAGAATCTTGTGAGAATATTGGGGAAGAGTGCCTTATTAAGCAATGGTAAAGGAAGTAATGCAGATAAGGTTCAGGATAGTGACACATCCTTGTTGGTCTCCAACAAAGCTGATAAAACAGCTAAGGAAGACTATCTTGAAGACAGTGAGACAACCCCAAAGTCCTGCCTTGGTTTAGTGTTCGAGTTACTGGCCACTACCGCTTGCACAAGCTATTCAAACTCACTGTCTGAATCAGTTCGGTTTCTTGAATCTCAACTACAAGCTGAAAGACATCGATCAGGTGTGCTGCGACAAGAAGCGGAAGGACTGCAGATCCCTGGAGCATTCAGATGCATACTTTCTGGTGCAACAACAAGCGTTGGAGGATTTTAGCGCCAAACAGGACAAAGCTAATCAGCTTGCTAAGCTTATTGCCAGCATGGTAGATACCCAGGATAACGTTTCTTGAGCTCTTCTGAAGTTGTTTCAGTTATGCTCTTGTTTTCTTTGCCGCGTTTATTTTACCTTTGGTGGCCAATTTTGACGGCCAGTGTATGTAATGTGCTGCTTTGTTCCCTATATTTGCACTGGTGGCGAACTTTGATGCCCAGTGGATGCAATATGTGTAATCGCGGTAATAGGCTAGCGTTAATTGCTTGCTTATTTATTTCCTTATTGTCTTGTTTAGTTGTTTGCTTGTAGTCACCGCAGCTTCTTTTCTGTTTTTCTAGTGGCCACAATAGCCTATTTTTGGTAACTAGGCCAAAATAATCATGGCAACACACGGACTGTTGTAACCATGGGCCTCCTGCAGGCCGTATGATCCATGGGCCTTCGTCCGGCCGTAGGATCCATTGGCCTTCTATATGGGCCGTAGGATCCATCGGCCTTCTATACGTGCCTTAGGGTCCATGGGCCTTCTACGGGTCATAGGGTCCATGGGCCTTCTACAGGCCGTACGATCCATGGGCCTTCTACAGGTCGTACTATCCATGGGCCTCATACGGGTCGTAGGATCCATGGGCCTTCTACGGGGCGTATCATCATTTCACCAATCAGGGGTCATACTATTCGCGGACCATAACGGGTCGTTAATAGGTCGTATTTGATTACTCTATGAAAACAGCCCAACGGTTTTTTTACATGAAAACGGCCCAACGTATTAACAGTCCGCAAACGGGCGCATCAGAACGACGGGCTGAATTTGGCCCACAAGCGTAAAAATGACGAACAGCCGTATGTAACCGAATGCTGCAAATGAGCCCAAGAATCAATGGGCCCTGAGAAGGCCGAAACATAACTTGGACTGGAAACGGCCCAATGGAACAACGGGCCGTTAATGGGTATAAAGTGATACATTGTTCATTACGGGCCAGTTTCACCACGGGTCGTTAATGGGCCAATAGTTACAAAGGTCCTCATATGGGCCGAAAGAAGTCATGGGCCACACATGGGCCGGAAGTTAAAACGGTCTGAATCATATTGGATGGCCCAGATGACGCTACTGGGCCTAATTCGGATAGGGCATAACGGGCCCTGGGTTAGCGTGATGTAAATGGGCTATATGCGAATAGGCCGTTAACAGGCTTTCCGTGGGCCAGCCCGCCACCTTTTGACCAAGTCAAACGGGCCGGCCTTTTCACAGGAATGGGCCTCTGTTGGGTCGTGCCACGTGTCGCCGTATCATAGGCGCCTTCGATCCAATGAGCGGATGACATCTGTCCCAACGGTGAGCCGACGCGTGTTTCCTCCAGCCAATGATGATTTTACACGTGGAAAATCCCCATTGGTCGGGGCTGTTAACGGGTTATTGGATCCAAAACCTGACCCGATAGCTTAACAGTGTTCCGTTACGGTGGATGCCACGTGTCGGTCACCCTTGACGAAAGCACTTCTGTGACGCGCGATTTATCGTCATGGAAGTGGACACTTCCGTGATGATAACTTTGGTAATGTCATGGAACACTTCTATGACAGCACATGTATGACTATCTTGATTCTGTCATAAAATCGTCAGGATGTACATGCATGAAAAAAAATGCGACCTACTGTGACAAACACGTATCATCACGGAAGTGTATTTAATTTGTAGTGTATGGCAGGAGCATATGCAGACGTTATGAACGTTTGGCAAGCTCAATATGATGACCACTTAATAGTTTAGTGCGACATGCTTTATGGCTTAGAACCGGGACTTCAAAACTGTTTTGAATGCCACAGAGCAAATGAGATGTTCCAAGAGTTGAAATTGGTATTTCAGACTCATGCCCATATCGAGAGGTATGAGACCTCTGACAAGTACTTTGCCTACAAGATAGAGGAGAATAGCTCAACCAGTGAGCATGTGCTCAGAATGTCTGAGTACTACAATCGCTTGAATCAAGTGGGAATTAATCTTCCAGATAAGATAGTGATTGACAAAGTTCTATAGTCACTATCACCAAGTTACTAGAACTTCGTGATGAACTATAATATGCAAGGGAAGACGAAAACGATTCCCAAGCTCTTCGTGATGCTGAAATCGGCGAAGGTAGAAATCAAGAAAGAGCATCAAGTGTTGATGGTTGACAAGACCACTGGTTTCAATTAAAAGGGCAAGGGAGAGAAAGGGAACTTCAAGAATAATGGCAAGCACGTTGCCACTCCCATGAAGAAGCCCAAAGCTAGACCTAAGCCTGAAACTGAGTGCTTCTACTGCAAAGGGAATGGTCACTGGAAACGGAACTACCCCAAATACTTGGCGGATAAGAAGGATGGCAAAGTGAACAAAGGTATATTTGATATACCGATTATTGATGTGTACCTTACTTGTGTTTGTAGTAGGGTATTTGATACCGGTTCAGTTGCTAAGATTAGTAACTTGAAATAGGAGTTGCAGAATGAACAAAGACTAGTTAAGGGTGAGGTCATGATGTGTGTTGGAAGTAATTCCAAGGTTGATACGATCACCATCGCACACTCCTCTACCTTCGGGATTAGTGTTGAACCTAAAATAAATGTTATTTGGTGTTTGCATTAAGCATGAATATGATTAGATCGTGTTTATTGCAATACGGTTATTCATTTAAGTCAAAGAATAATTGTTGTTCTGTTTACAAGAATAAAACCTTCTATGGTCATACACCCAAGGCAAAGATGCAAAGTTAATAATGATAGTGCAACATACTTGTGGCACTACCGTTTAGGTCATACTGGTGTAAAGTGCATGAAGAAACTCCATGTAGATGGACTTTTGGAATCACTTGATTATGAATCATTTGATACTTGCGAACCATGCCTCATGGGCAAGATTACTAAGACTCTGTTCTCCGGAACAATGGAGCGAGCCACTGAATTATTGGAAATAATACATACCGATGTATGCGGTCCGATGAGTGTTGAGGCTCGTGGCGGTATCGTTATTTTCTGACCTTCACAGATAATTTGAGCAGATATGGGTATATCTACTTGATGAAACACAAGTCTGAAACATTTGAAAAGTTCAAAGAATTTCAGAGTGAAGTGGAGAATCATCGTAACAAGAAAATAAATTTTCTACAATCTGATCGCAGAGGCGAATATTTGAGTTACGAGTTTGGCCTTCATTTAAAACAATGTTGAATAGTTTCACAACTGAGATCACCTGGAACACCATAGCGTAATGGTGTGTCCGAACGTCGTAATCTCGTACTTTATTAGATATGGTGCGATCTATGATGTCTCTTACCGATTTACCACTATTATTTTGGGGTTATGCATTAGAGACAGCTGCATTCACTTTAAATAGGGCACCATCTAAATCCATTGAGACGACAACATATGAACTATGGTTTGCCAAGAAACCTAAGTTGTCATTTCTTAAAGTTTGGGGTTGTGATGCTTATGTGAAAAAGCTTCAGCCTGATAAGCTCAAACCCAAATCGAAGAAGTGTGTCTTCATAGGATACCCAAAATAAACTGTTGGGTACACCTTCTATCACAGATCTGAAGGCAAGATCTTTGTTGCCAAGCATGGATCCTTTCTAGAGAAGGAATTTCTCTCGAAAGAAGTGAGTGGGAGGAAAGTAGAACTTGATGAGGTAATTCACTGGTGCGCGTCGGTCCTAAAAAACGGTTCTTAACCCCTTTTCGTGACAGCATTTGGAACCGTCGCCAAGTGAGTGTGGGCGATAGGGGGGTCCTTCCCACATGACCCAGAAACCGTCGGGGATAGGGAGCCTTGATGCATACAGTTGTCCCTATATAACAGTTTCCGATATCTCGAATATCCCAAACGCTTCATCCTTGGTACTCGTTTGTGCTCGCATTGCCATCGCAATCGGAGTTTCTGGTTCTGCCTAAAACCAGGCAGATTCTAGGCACGGGAGCTTTCCAGGCAGATTCCATGCACGGAAGATTTACGATGCCTGGCACATCACAAACAGTTTGTGATTATAAACCGTGTACGATAGGTAGACAATCACACACATTTAGTTTTCCCGCACCGTATGTGATAGTGCTGACATCACACACGCTTTGCGAATGGCAACTGAGTGCATGCTTGCACACGTTTCCTCTCTATGAGCCTTCTCGGATTATGGTGTATATCGCAAACGTTTGTGTTTTACCAACTGTGTGTGCCGTAATGACCTGCACAGCGTAATTTTGCCCTAATTTAATTGCTGCTATTTAAATTGTACCTAATTTAAACTTGAAAGTAGGCTATCGCTTTATTCATATCCATCGTGTCTGCACAACCAATGCATTATTCGATTCACAGTACATATGTTTAAGAATTACGTAGCACCAAATAAAGAATGATGTACTGTGGTTCTATACTTGTACTATTACGGATGGTAAAGAAAGAGGCGACAGACATTCCAGCTTGTGAACAAGGTGAAGCGGAATGGCCCTATTGTGCTCTCTGGATGCGTATGGCATGCAGGACTCTAGTCCAACCCCTTGTGATGGCCGTAGCCAAGCATGTAGTTTGAGAGGTAATCTTGAGTAAACCGCTTGTGATCCACCGCAAAAGAAAAAAGATTCAGATATTGTCATCTAACACAACTCATTACGGGCAAGAAAAGAAGGCTACAGGGTTCTTACTTACCATTCTGCAGCTTCACCGTTGTCTTGCATAAAGTGTAAACAAATAGTTCGATTGACATCTTTTGACCCATTTTAGTAACAATCTTTATTCTGCTTCCTCACTTGATGTTGGTTCAAGAATATCTCATTGCCCCATACGCAGAAAGGGTCAAGTGTGGATCTTTGGCAATGATATATGTACCTAAAAGCACCAAGTTAATATTAGAAGCTAAACAACAATTGAAAAATGATGTAGTACAACACTCCATCCATCCCATTATATAAGATTTTATTACATGTATATCTAGACATCATCAGAACATTAAGGTAACACTCTTCCTTGTTGCTATGTAGCCTGGGAATGCAGATTTGGTCATTTAGTACAATGCATGTTGCTAAACAACAACTGAAAAATGAAAAGGCATGTTAACTGCAATATCCTTAAATGCAACCAAATATCGTAATTCATAGTGGTATTGTTGAAACTGTTACTGATGAAATTGAACTGCGCAGTAAGGTGCACATATAGAGCATCACATTGTGAAGAACTGAAATAAACAAGTCATAAGGACATCTCTAGGCGATCCTTAAAAAGTTAAACGACTAAAACCATTAGTGGATATATATATACTTCAGCAATTTTTGGCCTTTTCTAGTCGATCCCCTAAACTTAAGGTTGTAAACTTCAATTTGATCAAGTTCAAAGCAGGTTCAACCGAAAGTAGCATGCATTCAAACATAAGCATAGATAGTTTTGCATAACCGAACACAAAACATAAATTGAAACTAAACTAAACTACTTTCGGTCGAAGTAGAGGTCGAGCCAATCCTTCCTCGTCATGTACGGTGTGCCGCGAGCCGGGTCCAGGCCAGTACCGTTGTCGGGGTCATTGGGGAAGGCACTCCTCCAGTCGTTGACGTTGATCTCCTCGTCCTTGGGGCCCACCTCGATGCCCTCCGCACTGCCGCCGCCGCCTTCGACCTCATCATCAGAGGAGAGCGCGATAACCTTGCCGCCCTCCGCACCGCCGTCCTCGTCGCCTTCGACCTCATCATCGGAGGAGAGCGCGATAACCTCACCGCCCTCCGCGCCGGCAAAGATCGCCCGCTCCGCCTCCACGAGCTCCGGGTGCTGCCGGCAGAGATCTTGCATGAAGGCCTCGCCGACGGCCTCGGCCTCGAGATGCTCCTACGCCTCGCAGTCCTCCCACACCATAGCCGAGCTCACCACCCCTAGCTCTGGCGGAACAAGGTGGACCGGACGTGTGCCGAAGGGGAAATTGAGCCTAGCCGCCGCGCCGTGGTAGCGGACCTGCCAGTGATGGTACTCCATGGCCGCCCGGCTCGGCCGTGTGGAAGCTACCGAGCCACCGGCGGGTGTGGGTCTCTCGATATGTAATCTCGGTGACCCACGTCCCCCACCGCCGTTGCCGGACCCCGAGGTAGGACTTCGTCGGCTGCTGGGTCCGGGGGAGGATGGGGAAGTCCTCGAACCAACCTAGGGGCGCAGCGGCGGGCGGATCAGGGGACCGGCGACGGCAGATCGGGCCCGCAGAGGACGACGGTGACACCTCGGCGGCCACCTCGCCGACGTCGGGCGAAAAGGCCGCGATAAACCTCTTTTTGGCCATTGGCTACTCGAGCTCCCCCGCACACAGGCAGAGGTTGAGGATGGAGGCACCGGCAATGGAGGCGACCTACCAATGGTTTCGACGGTGCTCCAAGATATTTTGTACTACATCTCACACGGTTGGTGAGAATAAACTGTGTGGGATCTACTTGATTTGAATTACAAAATGGGGTCACAGCGGCAATGGACGGTGTTTGAATTGCTAGACCTTTTATCTGCAGTGAACATGCAACTGTATGTGTGTCGTAAAAGAATTGGAATTATTCAGGGTTCGTTTGGACATTTCATACATTAAACTGGTTTTCTAGCCATTTCAGGTGCACAATTGAAAATTAAATTACATGCACATGCTCCGGTGCATACAAATTGGTTGAAAAATCAAATCTGTGTCCTTTCGTGCATGTTTAGGTCCCATGGAAGAAATGTGAATGAATTTTTCGGGGTTCGTTTGGCCTTTTTTATACATTAACTGGGTTTCCTAGGCATTTTATGTGCATAATTCAAATTTGAACTACAAGCACATGCTCCAATGTACTAAAGTTGGCTGAAAAATCACATGTGTGTCCTTGGGTGAATTTCTAGGTGCCATGCAAGAGATGGGAATGAATTTCAAACACCAGGGTACTGTTGTTTGCCGGCAAAACATTGAGATACCTGGTTTTTAAATTCTAGTAAATCCAAAACTTGTCTGAAATTCATGAAACTTGGCATGCTATCATGGAGTGGCATCAACATGCCGTGGTGAAAATTTTGTCCCATTTGGGGCAGGTTTGGGTATAAGCTTCTCACAAACCAGAGCTTCTCACAACAAGCATGATGGTTTCGATAGGGAACGTACCACCTTTGGGAACGAGACGATATCCGTTGCCTCTTATTGCTTTAAAAAAATTCTAGTGTCAACGTAGAACAACAGGAGTGTTGTGTTCAATCTTGGAATTTTTCGAGGTTCGTTTGGCCTTTTGTATACATTAACTGGGTTTTCTAGGCATTTTATGTGCATAATTCAAATTTGAACTACAAGCACATGCTCCAATGCACCAAAGTTGGTTGTAAAATCGCATGGGTGTCCTTGGGTGAATTTCTAGGTCCCATGCAAGAGATGGGAATGAAATTCAAACACCATGGCACTGTTGATTGCTGGCAAAAGTTGAGATGCATGGTTTTTAAATTCGAGTAAATCCAAAACTCGTCTGAAATTCATGAAACTTGGCATGCTATCATGGAGCGGCATCAACATGTCGTGGTGAAAATTTTGTCCTATTTGGGGCAGGTTCGGGTATAAGCTTCTCACAACAAGCATGATGGTTTCGATAGGGAACTTACCACCTTTGGGGACGAGACGATATTTGTTGCCTCTTATTGCTTTCAAAAAATTTCTATTGTCAACATAGAACAACAGGAGTGTTGTGTTCAATCTTGGAATTTTTCGGGGTTCATTTGGCCTTTTTTATACATTAACTGGGTTTTCTAGGCATTTTATGTGCATAATTCAAATTTGAACTACAAGCACATGCTCCAATGCACCAAAATTGGTTGAAAAATCACATGTGTATCCTTGGGTGAATTCCTAGGTCCCATGCAAGAGATGGGAATGAAATTCAAACACCATGGCACTATTGATTGCCTGCAAAACGTTGAGATACCTGGTTTTTAAATTCTAGTAAATCCAAAACTCGTCTAAAATTCATGAAACTTGGCATGCTATCATGGAGCGGCACCAACATGTTGTGGTGAAAGTTTTGTCCCATTTGGGGCAGGTTCGGGTATAAGCTTCTCACAAACCGGAGCTTCTCACAACAAGCATGATGGTTTCGATAGGGAACGTGCCACCTTTGGTGACGGGACGATATTCATTGCCTCTTATTGCTTTCAAAAATTTTCTAGTGTCAACATAGAACAACGGGAGTGTTGTGTTCAATCTTGGAATTTTTCGGGGTTCGTTTGGCCTTTTTATACATTAAGTGGGTTTTCTAGGCATTTTATGTGCATAATTAAAATTTGAACTACAAGCACATGCTCCAATGCACTAAAGTTGGTTGAAAAATCACATGTGTGTCCTTGTTTGAATTTCTAGGTCCCATGCAAGAGATGGGAATGAAATTCAAACACCATGTCAATGTTGATTGCCGGCAAAATGTTGAGATGTCTGGTTTTTAAATTCTAGTAAATCCAAAACTCGTATGAAATTCATGAAACTTGGAATGCTATCATGGAGCGGCATCAACATGCCATGGAAAAAAAATTGTCCCATTTGGGGCAGGTTCGGGCATAAGCTTCTCACAAACCAGAGCTTCTCACAACAAGCATGATGGTTTCGATAGGGAACGTCCCACCTTTGGGGACGAAACGATATCCATTGCCTCTTATTGCTTTCAAAAATTTTCTAGTGTCAACACAGAACAACAGGAGTGTTGTGTCAATTTTTGTGATTTTTCGGGGTTCGTTTGGACATTTTATGCATTAACTGGGTTTTCTAAGCATTTTATGTGCATAATTAAAATTTGAACTACAAGCACATGCTCCAATGCACTAAGGTTGGTTTAAAAATCTAATATGTGTCCTTGGGTGAATTTCTAGGTCCCATGCAAGAGATGGGATTGAAATTCAAACACCAGGGCAGTGTACATTGCCGGCAAAACGTTGAGATACCTAGTTTTTAAATTCTAGTAAATCCAAAACTCATCTGAAATTCATGATACTTGACATGCTATCATGGAGCGGCATCAACATGCCGTGTTAAAAAATTTGTCCCATTTGGGCAGGTTCGGGTATAAGCTTCTCACAAACCAGAGCTTGTCACAACAAGCATGATGGTTTCGGTAGGGAACGTCCCACCTTTGGGGACGAAATGATATCCATTGCCTCTTATTGCTTTCAAAATTTTATCGTGTCAACATAGAACAACAGGAGTGTTGTGTCAATTTTTGGGATTTTTTGGGGTTCGTTTGGACATTTTTATGCAGTAACTGACTTTTAATTGCATTTATGTGCATTATTCAAATTTGAACTACATGCACATGCTCCAGTGCATATAATTTGGTTGAAAAATCAAATATGTGTCCTTGGGTGCATGCTTAGGTCCCATGCAAGAAATGGGAATGAATTTCAAACACCAGGGCACCGTTGATTGCCGGGAAAACATTGAGATGCCTCGTTTTTAAATTCTAGTAAATCCAAAACTTGTCTGAAATTCATGAAACTTGGCATGCTTTCATGGAACGGCATCAACATGTCGTGGTAAAATTTTTGTCCCGTTTGGGGCAGGTTTGGGTATATGCTTCTCACAAACCAGAGCTTCTCACAACAAGCATCATGGTTTCGATAGGGAACGCCCCACCTTTGGGGACGAAACGATATCCACTGCCTCTTATTGCTTCCAAATTTTTTTCTCGTGTCAATATAGAACAACATGAGTGTTGTGTCAATTTTTGTGATTTTTCGGGGTTCTTTTGGACATTTTTATGCATTAACTGAGTTTTCAATGCATTTATGTGCATAATTCAATTTTGAACTACATGTACATGCAACAGCGCATATAAATTGGTTGAAAAATCAAATCTGTGTCCTTGGGTGCATGCTTAGGTCCCATGCAAGAAATGGGAATGAATTTCAAACATCAGGGCACCGTTCATTGCCGACAAAACAATGAGATGCCTGGTTTTTAAATTCTAGTAAATCCAAAACTCGTCTGAAATTCATGAAACTTGGCATGCTATCATGGAATGGCACCCGACATGATGTGGTATTTTTCGTGTCCATTTTGAGTGAAGGCGCACTCGAATAATGACAGCCAACAAAGGCATTTTGAAAAAAATAGCTGCCACTTTAATATCTCAAACGTTTGTACAATTCATAACATGTGCGTTCTGTTAACCATTCACGTGACGCCACGTGTCTTGGTTTTAATGGTTGTAGGAGGTGCCGTGCGGACGACTGCTTGACCTTGACTGAACGGGAGGCGTGCGAGCGCAGTCCGGTGTGCAGGCTGACCGAGAGGCGTGCAAGCTGTCCTCCAATGCGCAGTCTCACCGGGAAGCGTCACGAGTTATGCACGCTGCAGCTCACTAGGAAGCGAGCCCTTTGACTTCCATGGCCGCCCGCCTTCCTCTCCATTAATGGCGCCCGAGCCGCTGTTTAATACGGGCGGCCTTACTGTTCGCCTCCCATTCCCCCCCCCCCCCCCCCCCCCCGCAGACCTCCACCGCCATGGCGCAGAATGATCATCTGCCACTAGTCTTCAAGTTTGGTGAAGTCGACTCCGAGATGGAGGAGATAGAAAATAAGGAGGAATGAGGCCTCATGGACATGGCCAAGAAAAAGCTGGCCGCGGCGATTGCTTCCCCCGCTCCCATCCCAGCTCCCATCCCCGCGCTCGCGCCAGCGACCATCCCCGTAGCATTGACGGGCTGGTTGCCGAGCACTATCGCAGAGCTGGAAGTCAGGGCGCTGGCCGAGGTCTCCGCGGACCCCAGCGAGCTCGCTTACATGCTCGTGCCATCGCCTGCGCCTGCCTCGTGAGCGCCTCCACCCACCGTGGCGGCGGCCCCTGCGGCGTTTAGTTGCACCCGCCGCGCCGTGCGTTCGCCCCCAAGTGGCATGGGATGCTGCCGTCGACTGCTACCTCTCAACGGCGCCAGTTGCCGTCCTCCCGCGCCCCGCCCGTCGATCCGCGACGACATGATGTTTGATTTACAAGTGAAGAACATTTTGCGCTGCCTTGAAGACTTCAACAACGGCGTCCCGGAGGACGACAACGACAACGACGGTGCGGTACGCCGCCTCCGCCGCTGCCGGAAATAGTTTTCTTTGGGTTTAGTACTGTATCTCGAATTCTCGATCATATGAATAAAAATTCGTAGTGTGACTGAATGAAAGATATGGTTTGAACGAACTTGCGTTTTTCTCTCTTAATGTACATACTTATCAAACAATTTTCTTTTAAAAAAACGTCAATGGTTTTTAAATATAAAACACTCATCGCAAACGTTTTAGTTAGAACACCGGTATGCAAACCGGCGGCTTCCCTGTGAAGCCAAGGGAAAATGTGCCGAGCAGGATTTCTGCATCCCTTCAATGCAAACGATTGTTTTGCATGACCCGTGTGCAACCACGTACAAACAATTAGGAAAGATTTTCATATCTGTTATTTTGGGTATGTTGTCATTTCTCAAACTAGAAAGATTGACATTTGTTATCTAGTAACATTGCCATTTGTCAACCTTGTAACACTGCAATTTGTCAAAATATGCAGCTACAAATCACTAGCACTATCTAATTTTTGCAACTAAAATCACTAGCACTGTTCATATGGACACCACTAGAAGCCGTGAGTTCATGGACGCACATGCAAATGTACCATTGATTACATACAACAAGTCATCAACCCACAACAACAACGAGGATACACGTTGGATTATAGATCATTTCCAACAAAACATTCTAGTAAAGTTTTTCTCACACAACAAATAACAAAACTATGAAATGAACTTCAGCTCAACCACTCGTCGGCGTTGGAAACGCTTGCTTTGAACCAGAAGTGATTCTCTGGGAAGGTCCAGCTACTGCCAATCTCGAGATCAATGCAGGACTGACCATCGAGGCTGAAGTGGCCTATGTCAGGACTCATGTTGGGACGGTAGGGAAGCATAGTAATGTCCGAGGTATAGATACAGTTGCTTCTCATAAATGGTAGTAACGTTGTGTCAACAGCAGCTGGATCGCCTTCCACCATCATTGGATAGTTTTGTCCAAGGAAGAGTGAGTTTCCTCCAAGACTTTCAATCTTGAACCAGGAGAAGGTGTTGGCGCTTAGTACACTAGTATCCATCCCGAATACCACCGCAATGTATGTTGGAATAGGTCCGTAGAGTGTGACCATATGAGACAACACCTGCTTCCTTAGTAACATCAAGAAGTGCCCGTGATACATGCACAAGAAGAGGTGATCCATCGGAATAAGTTGCCATGCGCCACTGAGTATATGGGTCCTGCTCGTCCTCATGCTCGTGAATAAAATTTTCATGTATAGGTGGTGGAATGTTCACAGGACCTTGGAAACACAAGAAGGTTAATTAGTAAAGGGAAACTAGCTAACCTGCATGCATGTGGATGAAACAATTATAATTGCGGTGGAAGACAAAAGTACAGAAATCAGAAGGATTCCATGCAAAAACAGTGCCACGAGTGGTGGCAGCAAACACAAGACCCTCGTATTTAATTGCATCACAATACTCATCTGCGTATAGAAACTGATTTTTGAGCAATATCCATCGAGTCGAACCATGAAGGACGGGAACAAGCTTGTCGAAGATAGCGACAACATAAGCATTCCTATAACCCCAAGAGCGGTTGGGAACTCGACAATTGCTATCTTCCGTGAGACGATCGACATGATCAGATTTGAACTCATGTAGAATACCGTGTACTCAACCTCAGGCGATCTGCGAGATTTTTCGAAGTGGAACCCGGTGACGAGTGTACACATTCACCCACTCGTAGTTGTACCCAATATAAACAACCCAATCTCCACTTGCGCCTGCCCAAGCCTTGCCCTCAAGCGATGGCATCCTAACATCATACGTATCATTATCAAGCGGCATCAACTTACACAAGGCGAGAATTCCCTTGTCCCCGCACCGGTCAGCAGGGTCACGGCGAAGAAGATAGTGAAAGATCAAGGATGTCGCCTAGAGGGGGGGGGGTGAATAGGCGCTTTAAATAATTATGGTTTAGGATTGAACAAATGCAGAATAAACCTAGCGGTTAATTTGTCAAGTACAAAACCTACAACAACTAGGCTCACCTATGTGCACCAACAACTTATGCTAAGCAAGATAAACTACTAGGTGATAGCAAGATATATGACAAGAAACAATATGGCTATCACAAAGTAAATTGCATAAGTAAATGGCTCGGGTAAGAGATAACCGAGGCATGCGGAGACGACGATGTATCCCGAAGTTCACACCCTTGCGGATGCTAATCTCTGTTTGGAGCGGTGTGGAGGCACAATGCTCCCCAAGAAGCAACTAGGGCAACCGTAATCTCCTCACGCCCTCGCACAATGCAAGATGTCGTGATTCCACTAAGGGACCCTTGAGGGCGGTCACCAAACCCGTACAAGTGGCAACCCTTGGGGACGGTCACCGAACCCGTACACTTTGGCAACCCTTGGGGGCAGTCACCGGTACCCGTCAAATTGCTCGGGGCGATCTCCACAACCTAATTGGAGACCCCGACGCTTGCCTGGAGCTTTACACCACATTGATTGAGCTCCGAACACCACCAACCGTCTAGGGCGCCCAAGCACCCAAGAGGAACAAGCTCAAGGGTACCAAGCACCCAAGAGTAATAAGCTTCTCAACTTGTAACTTCCACATACCACCGTGGATAACTCAAACCGATGCACCAAATGCAATGGCAAGGGCACACGGAGTGCCCAAGTCCTTCTCTCCCAAATCCCACCGAAGCAACTAATGCTAGGGAGGAAAATGAGAGGAAGAACGAAGAAGAGAACACAAAGAACTCCAAGATCTAGGTCCAAAGGGTTCCCCTCACATAGAGGAGAAACTGATTGGTGGAAATGTGGATCTAGATGTCCTCTCTCTTTTCCCCAAAAAACTAGCAAGAATCATGGATGATTGAGAGTTAGCAAGCTCGAAGAAGGTCAACAATGGGGGAAGAACACGAGCTCAAAGGATAAGGTTCATTGGGGAAGAAGACCCCCTTTTATTGGTGGGGAAAAATCCAACTGTTATGCTCACAGCCCGCACAGAGCGGTACTACCGCTCATCCTCACGGTACTACCGCTAGGGGTAGTGGTACTACCTCAAAGGGTAGCGGTACTACTTGATACGTCTCCAACGTATCTATAATTTTTGATTGCTCCATGCTATATTATCTACTGTTTTAGGCAATACTGGGCTTTATTTTCCAATTTTATATTACTTTTGGGACTAACCTATTAACCGGAGGCCCAACCCAGATTTGCTAATTTATGGCTATTTCAGTATTTCGAGGAAAAGGAATATCAAACGGAGTCAAAACGGAACGAAATCAACTGGAGGAAGTTATTTTTGGAAGGAAAGCCACCCGATGAACTTGGAGTGCACGTCAGGAAAGAAGGGAGGTGCTCACGAGGGTAGGGGCGCCGCCTCGCGGGCCCCTTCGTCCACCGACGCATTCCTTTCACCCATATATACCTCACGCATCCTAAAACTTCCGTAATGTAAGATAGATTGGGAGTTCCGGTGCCGCAAGCCTCAGAGCCACCAAAACCTCTCTGGGAGCCCATTCTCGCACCGCCGAGGGGGAACCCATCATCGGTGGCCATCTTCATCATCCCGGCGCTATCCATGATGAGGAGGGAGTAGTTCACCCTGGGCTGAGGGTATGTACCAAGAGCTATGTGTTTGATCTCTCTCTCGTGTTCCTCTATGGCACGATCTTGATGTATCGCGAGCTTTGCTATTATAGTTGGATCTTATGTTTCTTCTCCCTCTACTCTCTTGTGATGAATTGAGTTTCCCTTTGAAGTTATCTTATCGGATTGAGTCTTTTATGAGAACACTTGATGTATGTCTTGCCGTGTTTATCTGTGGTGACAATGGGATATCATGTGCCACTTGATGTATGTTTTGGTGACCAACTTATGGTTCCGCCCATGAACCTATGCATAGGAGTTGGCACACGTTCTTGACTCTCCCAGAGAAACTTTGGGGCACTCTTTGAAGTACTTTTATGTTGGTTGGATGAATCTGAGATTGTGTGATGCATATCGTATAATCATGCCCACGGATACTTGAGGTGACATTGGAGTATCTAGGTGACATTAGGGTTTTGGTTGATTTGTGTCTTAAGGTGTTATTCGTACGAACTCTAGGGCTGTTTGTGACACTTATAGGAATAGCCCAATAGATTGATTGGAAAGAATAACTTTGAGGTGGTTTCGCACCCTACCATAATCTCTACGCTTGTTCTCCGCTATTAGTGGCTTTGGAGTGACTCTTTGTTGCATGTTGAGGGATTGTTATATGATCTATCTATGTTATTATTGTTGAGAGAACTTGCACTAGTGAAAGTATGAACCCTAGGCCTTGTTTCCTATCATTGCAATACCGTTTACGCTCACTTTTAGCACTTGTTACCTTGTTGTTTTTATATTTTCAGATTACAAATACCTATATCTACCATCCATATTGCATTTCTATCACCATCTCTTCGCCGAACTAGTGCGCCTATACAATTTACCATTGTATTTGGTGTGTTGGGGACACAAGAGACTCTCTGTTATTTGGTTGCAGGGTTGCTTGAGAGAGACCATCTTCATCCTACGCCTCCCACGGATTGATAAACCTTAGGTCATCCACTTGAGGGAAATTTGGTACTGTCCTACAAACATGTGCACTTGCAGGCCCAACAACGTCTACAAGAAGAAGTTGTGTAGTAGACATCACTACTGCTTGCGAGCGGTACTAAAAAAATACATCAGTGCCTACCACCGTTGGACTTGTGACGAGTTTTTGGTCCAGAGCGGAAGTAGCCACGGAAGTAGCCGTGGTAGGACCGCTCCAAGCGGTAGTACCGCTCCCAAGAGCGGTTGAGGGAGTCCTGGATTAGGGGGTGTCCGGATGGCCGGACTATAACCTTTGGCCGGACTCCTAGACTATGAAGATACAAGATTGAAGACTTCGTCCCGTGTCCGGATGGGACTTTCCTTGGCGTGGAAGGCAAGCTTGGCGATACGGATGTAGATCTCCTCCCATTTGTAACCGACTCTATGTAACCCTAACCCTCTCCGATGTCTATATAAACCGTAGGGTTTTAGTCCGTAGGACGAACAACAATCATACCATAGGCTAGCTTCTAGGGTTTAGCCTCTCTGATCTCGTGGTAGATCTACTCTTGTACTACCCATATCATCAATATTAATCAAGCAGGAGTAGGGTTTTACCTCCATCAAGAGGGCCCGAACCTGGGAAAACATCGTGTCCCTTGTCTCCTGTTACCATCCGCCTAGACGCATAGTTCGGGACCCCTACCCGAGATCCGCCCGGTTTGACACCGACATTGGTGCTTTCATTGAGAGTTCCTCCGTGTCGTCATCTTTAGGCCCGATGGCTCCTCCGATCATCAACAACGATGCGGTCCAGTGGTGAGACTTTTCTCCCGGACAGATCTTAAATATTCGCGGCTTTTGCAGGCCAATTCGCAGCCATCTGGAGCAGATCGAAAGCTACGCCCCTGGCCATCAGGTCAGATTTGGAAGTTTGAACTACACGGATGACATCCGCGGAGACTTGATCTTCGACGGGTTCGAGCCACAGCCGAGCGCGCCGCGCTGTTATGATGGGCATGATCTAGCTCTGCCGCCAAACAGTGCCCTAGAGGCCTCACACGTGTCTGCTCCAACCCTCAGCTCGGAACCGACTGCGCCAATCGAGGACGGGTGGCTGGACACCGCCTCGGGGGCTGCCATCTCTACGGCGATTGAGCCGAACACCAACCCTGTCCTTTGCGAAGCTCGTGACTCCAAGGTGCCGGACTCCTCTTCGGACTCCGAACCTTCTGTGCCCCTGCCTATCGAATCCGATTGAGCGCCGATCATGGAGTTCACCATCATGACATCTTTCAAAGACTCGCCCTTGGCGACATTCTGAATTCACTAAAGTCTCTCTCTTTATCGAGAGCCACTGGCCGGACTATGGTCGACAAGGTTGGGATGCGGACGACGAAGAAATTCAAAGCCCACCCACCACCCACTTCAGAGCCACTGTCGATGATTTAACCGACATGCTCGACTTCGACTCCGATGACATCAACGGTATGGATGCCAATGCAGGAGATTTACCAAGAACCAGCGCCACAGTGGCAATCGGAAGGCCACCTCGTCAGATGACATATACATGGTGGACACCCCAAAAGAAGGGAACGGCGATGGAACAACGGAGGATGACCCTCCAAGAAGAAGCCTAAGCGCCGTCAAGGCCAGCGCCGCTCTAAATCCCGCCACAGCAAAAACGGTGATTCCGGCACGGGAGACAATAACACCCCGGACAGTGCCGAAGACAACCCCCTCCAGCAGGATTCAGCGCAGGAGGATGGAGAAGCCAGCCCTCATGAGAGAGCGGCAGACAGAGAGGTAGAGGACGATAATTACATGCCTCCCTCCGAAGACGAGGCAAGCCTCGACGACGACGAATTTGTCGTGCCTGAGGATCCCGTCGAACAAGAGCGTTTCAAACGCAGGCTTATGGCCACGGCGAGCAGCCTCAAGAAAAAAGCAACAGCTTAGAGTCGACCAAGACTTGCTAGCCGACAGATGGATCAAGTCCTTGCGGCCGAAGAGTACGAACTCGAACGCCCCTCCAAGAGCTACCCAAAATGCAGGCTGCTACCCAGATTAGAGGAGGAAGCACCTAGACCTACATCACCAGCGCTTGATGCGGCCGACCGGCCACCTCGTGGTCCTTGACAGAGGCCTCTCGGCCCTCCACTCAAGCCGCACCAGCGTCGCTCAAAGAATACCAAGGCACGGGAAATGCGCCGGACTGCGAGATATATTGGAGGACAAGGCAAGGCAAACTAGATCGATCTATGGATCGCGTGGGCGCCTACGACGCGTGACGATAAACGCCATGCCGGATATGGTAAATCCGCCGCCGAACAAAGCGCATAAAGATCGCTTGAGCTACGCCGTGATATAGCCCAAGATGCAGGCGCCAAGACACCCACTATGCTTCACAGATGAAGTAATGGATCATCAAATCCCCGAGGGTTTCAAATCCCGTTAACATCGAATCATACGATGGCACAACAGATCCTGCGGTATGTATCGAGGATTATCTCCTTCATATCCACATGGCCCACGGTGATGATCTACACGCCATCAAATACCTCCCACTCAAGCTTAAAGGACCAGCTCGGCATTGGCTTAACAGCTTGCCAGCAGAATCAATTTGTTGTTGGAGGACCTGGAAGCCGCATTCCTTGACAATTTCCAGGGCACCTATGTGCAACCACCAGACGCCGATGACCTAAGCCACATAATTCAGCAGCTAGAGGAATCGGCCAAACAATTCTGTACACGGTTCCTAACCAAGGAAAATCAAATAGTCGACTGTCCGGACGCGGAGGCCCTTGCAGCCTTCAAACATAACATCCGTGATGAGTGGCTTGCCCGACACCTAGGACAGGAAAAGCCGAAATCCATGGCAGCCCTCACAAAACTCATGACCCGCTTTATGCTGGAGAAGACAGTAGCTAGCTCGTAGTAATAACATGACCAAGAGCCCTGGTAATTCGGATACCAAGGACAGCAATGGCAGGTCGCGTCGCAACAAGCACAAGCACCGCATTAACGGTGACAATGCTGAGGATACGGAAGTTAATGCCAGATTCGGAGGATCTAAACCCGGTCAGCGGAAAAAGTCATTTAAAAGAAATACTCCGGGCCCGTCCAGTTTGGACCGAATACTCGATCGCCGTGCGGATACACGGTACTTCGAAAAACTAGTTAATCACACCAACAGGGACTGTTGGGTGTTCAAGCAGGCAGGCAAGTTAAGTGCCGAAAACAGAGACAAGGGGCTGCATAGTGATGACAAGGAGGAGCCCCGGCCGCCGAACAATAGGGGACAGAATGGCTTCCCCCCACAAGTGCGGACGGTGAACATGATATACACAACCCACATCCCCAAAAGGGAGCGGAAGCATGCACTCAGGGACGTATATGCGTTGGAGCCAGTCGCCCCAAAGTTCAACCCATGGTCCTCCTGCCCGATCACTTTTGATCGAAGGGACCACCCCACTAGCATCCGCCATGGTGGATTCACCGCATTGGTTCTAGAACCAATCATTGACGGATTTCACCTGACTAGAGTCCTTATGGACGGCGGCAGCAACCTGAACCTGCTTTATCAGGATACAGTGCAAAAATGGGCATAGATCCCTCAAGGATTAAACCCACAAAGACGACCTTTAAAGGCGTCATACCAGGTGTAGATGCCAACTGTACAGGCTCGGTTACACTTGAGGTGGTCTTCGGATCCCTTGATAATTTCCGAAGCGAGGAGTTAATCTTCGACATAGTCCCGTTCCGCAGTGGCTATCACGCACTGCTCGGACGAACCGCATTCGCAAAGTTCAATGCGGTGCCGCACTACGCATACCTCAAGCTCAAGATGCCAGGCCCTCGAGGAGTCATTATGGTCAATGGAAACACTGAACGCTCTCTCCGAACGGAGGAGCATACGGCGGCCCTCATGGCGTAAGTACAAAGTAGCCTCTCAAGGCAATTCTCCATCCGGCTATTAAACGTCCGGACACCGTCTGCCGCCGGAGTAACCTACAACAAGACCGCCTGGCACGTTCCGAGCAAGCGTAGCAATGCGGCCCCAACCCCCACCCTCGCGAAATTGCGAAACCAGTACTACGCGTACATAACTATGCTCTGGAAATACCATGGCCATAGGGGGAGGGGCACGACCACGGCATGCCCAAAATGCGGCTCAACTGCACTAGGGGCTCCCGATTTTGTCATTATTTTTCTTACTTTCAGGACTCCACTCTACGGAAGGCCCGTCCGTGAAGACAATCACCGAACACACGATGCAACAGCCAGGAGGCGTAAAGCTACGCCGAAAGTGTCCATGTGGTCTCTATAACGAGCAAGATACTTGTTTCACATATCATCCCGCAGCTCGCCTCGGAGGGGACATGTCAAATAGTCCCATCTCTTGCTTATCGCACTATTTGTATCGTCCTGCTTTTATCGCAGCCTTTTCGAATAAACAATACATAGCTTTGGTCTATTATTGCGTTCCTTTTTTATAAAAATATGTTCAGTTATGACATTATGCAACCGTACACTTTGGTACGACCAATACACCAGGGGCTTACGTACCCCATAATATGGTGTGAGAAGTCTGAACACTCTCATGAGTGCGGCACCCCGAACTTATAGCATTATATGCATCGGCTCCGAATCATGTCTTGGGTCAATAGTTGGGTTTTCCCGGCTCCCATGTTTTGGTACCTTACGCCCGTTATATCGGCTAAGGTAGCTTGGGAGAACCAACTGCGATTGTGCCCCGGTTGAGCTGGGCTAAGCACCTCAGTGGAGAAATCTAAAACTGACCGTCATGATAGGGCGAGAGCTGGTCGCTGTTCGAGAGGTTTTCGAGTCCCTAAAGACTTATGCCACTTAGAGCGAGGAGTCGGCTTTGTCCGGCCTAGGCGTGGATAGCGCCCCAAACTCGGTCTTCCGAATACTAGGGGCTTCGCCGAAATTTAAAATTATAGAATTCTATGGCTAAGTGAGAGTGTTCAAGCATTACAGTCTGATTGCCTTGTTCGTTGTGTTGAGCGCCTCCCTCGAAGGACCCAAGAATGGGAAAAAGAGCGCTCAAGTTTATCCCGAACACCCCAAAGACTCGTGGCATGGGGGCGTGTTTACGACTCGCCATCTCTCAAATTTAATAAACGGTCGCATGTAAGGTAATATTTTAAATTCAAAAGCGTTGCTTAGCGATATGAACAAGTTTTCGATTGTACAGGATCACAAATGCGAAGTTTACTCAAAAATTACATCTTTGGAGCATTCATCCGTTATAAGGCGGGCACCCTTCAGACGCCCTCATAATACATCTCGGCTTGCGATGCTCCTTGCCCGGGCGGTGGTCCATCTGTCACAAGCTTCAGCGTCCATCTTGCCCCAAAGGCACTTTAGCATCGGGCAAGGCCCCACGGGCACCTTCGATGCATACGGAGCGCTTGATGACTTCAAGCCATGGACAGCATCCACCACCGCCTCACCACTCAAGTAGCTCCCAGGCATGGCTTCCCCCGGCCACAGCCGGACTATGAGACCCTTCATGGCCTGTTCGGCCACCTTATGGAGCTCAACCAGCTGCTTCAGCTGGTCGCCCAAGGGCACTGGGTGTCCGGCCTCAACATACTGGGACCAGAACACCTTCTCAGTCGAGCTCCCCTATTCGGCCCAGTAGAATGCGGCAGCGTCGGACACTCTGCGGGGAAGATCTGTGAATGCTCCTGGAGAGCTCCGGACACGGGTAAGTAACAAGTAATTCACTTTAACGTGCTTGCCTTGCATAAAGAATGCCTTACTCGCCGCTATCTTCTTCACCGCCTCAATTTCCTGGAGGGCTTTTTGAGCTTCGGCCTTGGAAGATTTGGCGCTCTCAAGAGCCGAGGCAAGCTCAGACTCTCGAGTCTTTGAGTCAAGCTCCAAGCTCTCGTGTTTTTTCACGAGATCCTGGAGCTCTTGCTGCACCTCCGCCACCCGCACCTCCTGCTTTTCTCGCTGGATACGCTCCACGGCCGCATTTTCTTCAGCCTTGGACAGCGCTTCCTTCAGGGTTGCCACCTGGGTTGTGGCCCCTGTAATACTCACGTTGGTCCTGTCATTTTTTGCAACAACATCTTTTTTATATATACTTAAATAAGGTATTACTTACCTTCCTTGTCCTCGAGCTACTTCTTGGCAAGGCCGAGCTCGTTCTCGGACCGCTCAAGGCTCTGCTTCAATGCATCGACCTCCGCAAATCGGTCGGCAGATGTCGGCAAGAGCCTGCATTCCCATATTGACATGCTTATGTTAGACTCCTGCGTATATCCTTGATCCTCGCCGGCTTTTCTTTCCAACACCAAACCGAGCATCGAGGCTACCGCTCTATGCGGTAATATTTTTACATATCTTAAATACATACCTCAAAAGCTTTGTTAGAAAGGCAGCACGAGCTTGATCGGCCCAGCTCTTGGCGGACTAAACTTTCTGGATCACCACACTCATAATAGTGCGGTGCACCTCGTCGATGGAGGCGCCATTAAGCACCTCCATCAGATTATCTGGTGCCTCCGGTTGGATGGAGGTCACCGGCGTCGTAGGCTTGCCCTTCTTAGTAGGGGGCCGCCTGCCGGATGCCGGAAACGTTGAAGGTTCCGGTGCGGCGTCCGGCCCAGGGCCGGACTTAGAGCCCTTCGGGGTTTTATCCCCGTTGCGCCTGGAGTCCGGGAGGTCGCCGTGCGGCGCCTCCAGGACCACCCCCACCGGGTTTTGACCCGTTTGGGACTCCACCTCGGCATCGTCCGTAGGGACGAGGGAGGTAGCAATGGAAGTGAAAGGCTATTCACATCCGGACGAATCCAGGGTCCGCCGACGGTTGCCGAGCTGGGCCAAGCGGACTGCATGATTATATTTGGCGTCGAAGATACCGTGCAATAAAGGAACGCCATGAGTTATTCCGTATCCGGATACTTATGATTTTGCTGTGGACTTGGCCTGGATGGCCACTCCTCTTATTTGTCGCCGGCGTTGGTGGAGTAGTCCGGAGGAAGGGTCCTCCCTTCTTGGACCCTCCACCCCCACCCCCGGTTGGGGCGGCCTTCCTTTTCATTCCTCCCCCCGCCGGAGGGGGAGAGGCCTCTTCTTCCTCCTCCTCGTCTTCGAAGGAGGAGTGCACCTCGGAGTCATCGGACGATGAATCCGACACCATCGGGCGCCGGGAACTCTTTCGAGTTCCCGTGGCCTTCTTCTCTGGCACCACGTAAGGTGCCTGAACCAACAACCCGTCAGCGGGCGTCCGGCTGGAGTCTTCGGGCAAGGGAGCAGACGGTCAATCTGTCGGCACGTCTTACGCCAATCCTGTCAAAGGTAAGGGAGTTTAGATCCCGCATAGAATCAAACTATGGAAAACAAGTAACCCGTAAAGGGTAAAATAGCTTACCGCGTTGGCTTGATGTTGCGCGCTGAATCCGCGATCCTCGGTAGAGGATGCGGGGGCCTCGGCGCCCTTGAATAGCACCTTCCAGGCGTCTTCGTACGTAGTGTCTAAGAGCCTACTCAGGGTCCGGTGCTGTGCCGGATCAAACTCCCACAAACTGAAAGCCCGTTGTTGGCACGGGAGGATCCGTCGGATGAGCATGACCTGGACTATGTTGATGAGTTTGAGCTTCTTGCTCACCGGGTTTTGGACGCAGGTTTGGAGTCCGGTCAGCTCCTCTGAATTACCCCACGACAAGCCCGTCTCTTTCCAGGAGGTGAGCCGTGTAGGGAAGCCAGATCGGAATTCGGGGGTCGCTGCCCATGCAGGGTCACGCGGCTCGGTGATGTAGAACCACCCCGATTGCCACCCCTTTATGTTCTCCACGAAGGAGCCCTCGAGCCATGTAACATTGGGCATCTTGCCCACCATGGCGCCTCCGCACTCCGCTTGGCGGCTGCCCACTACCTTCGGTTTGACATTCAAGGTCTTCACCATAAGTCAAGTGGGGCTGGATGCGAGGAAGGTTCGCACACGACGATGAACGTCGAGATATTGAGGATGAAGTTCGGGGCGGATCATGGAAATCCAGGCCGTAGTAGAACATGAGTCCTCGGACAAATGGGTGAAGTGGGAAACCTAGTCCGCGGAGGAAATGGGTGAGGAACACCACCCTCTCATGGGGCCTGGGGGTGGGGATGAGTTGCCCCTTGTCGGGGAGCCGGTGTGCGATGTCATTGGACAAGTATCCGGCTTTCCTCAGATTCTTGATGTGTCCCTCCGTGACGGAGGAGACCATCCACTTGCCTCCCGCTCCGGACATGGCTGGAAAAGGTTGAGGTAAGATGTGCGGACTTGGGCGCTGGAGCTCGAAAAGTCTTGTGAAAATGGATAAGCAAAGGAGGAAGAGGGCGTAGATGGAAAAGGTGGATCCTTATCCCCTTATATGGGCGGACGAAACTATGTGCCCCCACCAGCCTGGTAAAACTCGCTTATCTCCCAAGCGCCGTAAATTAATGGCACGGTTGGGTCACCAACGGACGTATTGATGAGAATCCCGGAATAATGAGACACGATCTGCCTTGACAAGGCGTGCCAAGGAAACCGCCTCGCTAAGTGCAATCGTGGTGGGACAAGAAAAGCGGTTCGAATAAAGGCTTGGCCGTGCAGGTGATGTCCATCATGCGGAATACGTCAGCAGATTGGATTTGTGTAAATATTATTCTCTCTATGGTGGTATGTGGAACTTATTTAGCAGAGCCGGACACTATCCTGGTGTTCAAAATATTCTATGAAGTATTCGAAGGAGGAACCCGCCTTGCAATGCCGAAGACAATCTGCCACGGACTCATCGTCATTGAAGCCTGGTTCGGGGGCTCTTGAGGGAGTCCTGGATTAGGGGTGTCCGGATGGCCGGACTATAACCTTTGGCCGGACTCCTGGACTATGAAGATACAAGATTGAAGACTTCGTCACGTGTCCGGATGGGACTTTCCTTGGCGTGGAAGGCAAGCTTGGCGATATGGATGTAGATCTCCTCCCATTTGTAACCGACTCTATGTAACCCTAACCCTCTCCGATGTCTATATAAACCGGAGGGTTTTAGTCCCAGAGACGAACAACAATCATACCATAGGCTAGCTTCTAGGGTTTAGCCTCTCACGATCTCGTGGTAGATCTACTCTTGTACTACCTATATCATCAATATTAATCAAACAGAGTAGGGTTTTACCTCCATCGAGAGGGCCCGAACCTGGGTAAAAACATCGTGTCCCTTGTCTCCTGTTACCATCCGCCTAGACGCACAGTTCGGGACCCCCTACCCGAGATCCGCCGGTTTTGACACCGACAGTGGTTGTAAAAAATTACATCCCCTTCCAAGCGGTAGTACCGCTCCCACGACCGGTAGTACCGCTGTAGCTTTTATAAGGACACCAAAACTGACACAACTTCTACAAATGGACTCCGAATTCAATGAAACCAAGTTTGTTGGAAAGCTAGCAACAAGGGCTAACACAATCTTGATAGAAATAACAATAAGAAGCAAATTAGAAAACGCCCATAATAAAAAGGTGAGAACCCTTTCTCGAATAAGACAGGTAAAACCTCCAACTGAAAACGCAATAGAGGAAGCATGTGAACTCCGTTTTTGATGAACTCGAGCTTGTCAAGAAGATGACCATAAGCCCTAAGACTCACAAAGAGAACCAAGAAAGAACCAAGAAAGATGATGCAAGGATGCAATGGTTTGAGCTCTCTGCGAACGATACGATCAAGCTACTCATCAAGAGCCCCCCTTGATAGTACGACAATCGATCCTATAACCCAGTCTCCCAACTACCACCATGAGACGGGTAAAATAGAAAACCTATCAAGGGCAAACCTTTGTCTTGCACAAAGTCCATTTGAGCTAGATGTAGATGATCTTGACTTCCTCAAGTTGGACCACCTTTCTTGATTGCGTTGGCTCAGTGAAGACTAGTAGGTTGCTCCCCCATATTCCACTATGGGTGAGCCACTCTTCGGCACATATTCACAAATCCATTGTCACCACAATGGATGGCAAGCTTCAAGCACTTGATGTCTTTGTGATGCATCACTTGAACTTGCACACCGCAACCTAACCCCACAAAGAACTCTCACGAAGACCATGGGTTAGTACACAAAGCGTAATTGACAATGCTTACCATACCATGGGATCTCTTGATCCCTCTCGGTACATCTTCTACGCTTTGTGTGTTGATCAAATTGATTCAATCTTTGACTTAGTCTTGATCAACCTCTCACAAGACCAATCTTAAGGTAATTCCTTGAATAGCACCTTGGTCGACACAAACCCTCCTTGAAACCAACACATGTATTCCAAGAAAAGCCTATGGACAAAACCTTCAAATATAACTCAAGGCAACCATTAGTCCATAGAGATTGTCATCAATTACCAAAACCAAACATGGGGGCACCCCATGTGCTTTCAGATAGGGGAGATCAAACCGCTCCTGGACCCTTGGGTTCATTGTAATGATGTTATTAGTTGAGTCGAGAATGGTCTTGAACGAACCTACCATGCTAGCCGAGGTGACGATGTCACACCGATCAATGAGTTCCTCCACCGCCTCATCATTCAGATCGGGGCAAGAATAACGGGGTCGTTTCCGGCTTGTTCCCTCCATGGAGAAGACGATCAAATAATGGCAGAAGGAAGGGTGAAGGAAAATGGAGGAGGGAGGAAGAGCTAGTGTGCGACAGCAGTTCCAAATCGAGAGGGAAAGGCGAAGAGTTGGTGGACGGTTGCCACGGTACACGAAGAGGCGCCTGGGGAGCGAACGGTCGCCACTGAGGTCACACACTGATGACAAGGGCCGAGTGAACCGCATGCAATCCCATCGCACAACACACATGTCTTGTTAAGTTGAACCGTTTCTGTTCTCTTGTGTTAACGCAAACAGTTCATCCGAGTGAACCGCATGTCGTATATCACACACACCTTGATCTGGCTGACCGTTTCTTTTATGTTGCCTAATCACAAACAGTTCATCCGAGTGAATCGTATGCTGTATATCGCACACACCTTCATCTGGTTGCCCGTTTCTTTTGTGTTGCCTAATCACAAACAGTTCATCCGAGTGAATCGTATGTTGTGTATCGCAAACGCCTTCATCTGGCTGCCCGTTTCTTTTGTTCCTCCTCACCGCAAACAGTTAATTGAACATAACCGTATGCCCTACATCGCACACGCAACTAAAATCTGAACCGTGTTTGATGCATCCTCCATCGCAAACATTTTATACATTTCTTACGGTATTCATACAGCACCGTTTGCGATTATTGCATGATGATCATGAAAGTTCGGATCAAGTTACTACCGAACCTCGTAGGTCAACCAGAGTATGTTCTGCACTAGAGTGGTACGGTAATCCCGTTCTAGAAGTCATGTTACTAGACCATGACAAACCTACGAACTATGAAGAAGCTATGATGAGCCCAGATTCCGACAGATGGCTTGAGGCCATGAAATCTGAGATATGATCCATGTGTGAGAACAAAGTGTGGACTTTGGTGGACTTGCCCAATGATCGGAAAGCAATTAAGAATAAATAGATCTTCAAGAGAAAGACGGACGCTGATGATAGTGTTACTATCTACAAAGCTTGACTTGTCGCAAAAGGTTTTTGACAAGTTCAAGGTGTTGAATACGATGAGATTTTCTCACTTGTAGCGATGCTTAAGTCTGTCTGAATCATGTTAGAAATTGCCGCATTTTATGAAATCTGGCAAATGGATGTCAGAACTGCATTCCTTAATAGATTTCTTAAAGAAGAGTTGTATATGATGCAACCAAAAGGTTTTGTCGATCCTAAAGGTGCTAACAAAGTGTGCAAACTCCGGTGATCAATCTATGGACGGGTACAAGCATCTCAGAGTTGGAATATACGCTTTGATAAGGTGATCAAAGCATATGGTTTTATACAGACTTATGGTGAAGCCTGTATTTACAAGAAAGTGAGTGGGAGCACTACAACCTTTCTGATAAGTATATATGAATGACATATTGTTGATCGGAAATGATGTAGAATTTTCTAGAAAGCATAAAGGAGTGTTTGAAAGGAGTTTTTCAAAAAAAATAGACCTTGGTGAAGCTGCTTACATATTGGGCATCAAGATCTATAGAGATAGATCAAGACGCTTGATAAAGACTCTCGATGATTACATACCTTGATAAGATTTTGAAGGAGTTCAAAATGGATCAGTCAAATAAGGAGTTCTTGCCTGAGTTGCAAGGTATGAAGTTGAGTAAGATTCAAAACCCGACCATGGCATAAGATAGAAAGAGAATGAAAGTCATTCCCTACGCCTCAGCCATAGGTTCTATAAAATATGCCATACTGTATACCAGACCTATTGTGTACCTTGCCATGAGTTTGGCAAGGGGATACAATAGTTACCCAGGAGTAGATCACTGGACAACGGTCACAATTATCCTTAGGTACCTAAAGAGGACTAAGAAAATGTTTCTCAGTTATGGAAGTGACAAAGATTTCATCATAGAGGGTTACGTCGATGCAAGCTATGACACTAATCCGGATGACTCTGAATCTCAATCTGGATACATATTGAAAGTGGGAGCAATTAGCTAGAGTAGCTCCATGCAGAGCATTGTAGACATAGAAATTTGCAAAATACATACGGATCTGAATGTGGCAGACCCGTTGACTAAACCACTCTCACAAGCAAAACATGATCACACCTTAGTACTATTTGGGTATTAATCACATGGCGATGTGAACTAGATTACTGACTCTAGTACACCCTTTGGGTATTGGTCACATGGCGATGTGGACTATGGGTGTTAATCACATGGTGATGTGAAATATTGGTGTTAAATCACATGGCGATGTGAACTAAATTATTGACTCTAGTGCAAGTGGGAGACTGAAGGAAATATGCCCTAGAGGCAATAATAAAGTTGTTATTTATATTTCCTTATATCTAGATAAATGTTTATTATTCATGCTAGAATTGTATTAACCGGAAACTTGATACGTGTGTGGATACATAGACAAAACACAGTGTCCCTAGTAAGCCTCTACTAGACTAGCTCGTTAATCAAAGATGGTTAAGTTTCCTAACCATAGACATGTGTTGTCATTTGATGAACGGGATCATATCATTAGGATAATGATGTATGGACAAGACCCATCCATTAGCTTAGCATAATGATCATTAAGTTTTATTGCTATTGCTTTCTTCAGGTCATATACATATTCCTTCGACTATGAGATTATGCAACTCCCGGATACCGGAGGAATACCTTGTGTGCTATCAAACATCACAATGTAACTGGTGATTATAAAGATGCTCTACATGTATCTCCGAAGGTGTTCGTTGCGTTGGCATAGATCAAGATTAGGATTTGTCATTCCGAGTATCGGAGAGGTATCTCTGGGCCCTCTCGGTAATGCACATCATGATAAGCCTTGCAAGCAATGTGACTAATGAGTTAGTTGCGGGATGATGCATTACGGAACGAGTAAAGAGACTTGCCGGTAACGAGATTGAACTAGGTATGAAGATACCGATGATCGAATCTTGGGCAAGTAACATACCAATGACAAAGGGAATAACATATGTTGTGATTATGGTTCGACCGATAAAGATCTTCGTAGAATATGTGGGAGCCAATATGAGCATCCAGGTTCCGCTATTTGTTATTGACCAGAGAGGAGTCTCGATCATGTCTACATAGTTCTCGAACCCGTAGGGTCCGCACGCTTAACGTTCGATGACGATTTGTATTATATGAGTTATGTGATTTGGTGACCAAATGTTGTTCGGAGTCCCGGATGAGATCACGGACATGACAAGGAGTCTCGAAATGGTCGAGAGGTAAAGATTGATATATTGGATGATGGTATTTAGACACCGGAAGTGTTTCGGAATGTATCGGGTACGTATCGGAGTACCGGGGGGAGGGGGGTTACCGGAACCCACGGGGGAAGATATGGGCCCTATGGGCCATAGGAGGGACGCAAGGCATCCCACAAGGGTGGCATGCGCCCCCCAAGGGAGGAGTCCGAATTGGACTAGGGGAGGGGGCGCGGCCCCCCTTTCCTTCTCCTCCTCCCTCTCCTTCCCCTTTCCCCCTCCGATAAAAGGAAGGGGGGCGAATTGGACTAGAAGTCCAAGTGGGACCCCCCACTTGGCATGCCCCTAGGATGGTCTCCTCCCCTCTCCCTCCTTTATATACGGGGGCGGGGCGCACCTCTAGGACACATCAATTGTTCTTAGCCGTGTGCGGTGCCCCCCTCCACCGTTTACTCCTCCGGTCATATTGTCGTAGTGCTTAGGCGAAGCCCTACACGGATCACTTCAGCATCACCATCACCACGCCATCGTGCTGACGAAACTCTCCCTCGACACTTTGCTGGATCAAGAGTTCAAGGGATGTCATCGAGCTGAGCGTGTGCAGAACTCGGAGGTGCCGTACGTTCGGTGCTTGATCGGTTGGATCGAGAAGACGTTCGACTACATCAACCGCGTTAAGCTAACGCTTCCGCTTTCGTTCTACGAGGGTACGTGAACACACTCTCCCCCACTCGTTGCTATGCATCTCCTACATAGATCTTGCGTGAGCATAGGAATTTTTCTGAAATTGCAAGCTACGTTTCCCAACACGTATCCCCATAGAAATCCGATGAGCATCTTGAACTTTCTCCGTATGAAGTAGTTTACATGTTTCCCACAATAAATACCAAGCCATAATGGCGTCATCTCACGGATATTCTGAAGACCCCAGATAGACAAATCCTTGCAGAAGGAGTAAGAACTTCAGAATTGCCTCACTAACATGCTCAACCTCACCGACATGATCAACCTCACATGCTCTTCTAATAAGTTTGTCCATCCCTAGCATTCTTCAAACCTCTTTTTCTTTGAAGCATTGAAGCACACGTGCTTTGTATCTTCTACACCAGAAGATGGGCATCGGGGCGGGACTTCCATATGTCTATAAAAAATGTGTAACATGACATGGGAGAGTGACATGCAACATACATAAAAAATGTTTGTTTATCTTTGTCGGGCAAGACAACTCCCAAATCTTGCTGATGACCTGCAAGTGCACGGGAGTTATTTGTAGACTTTTCAGAATAAGAGAATCAATCCCACATGGAGCACATAAATAGACTTTGCCTCTCGTAGGGGTTGATGAAATTGTGCTTGCGACTTAGTTGCAATAAAAAAACATAAGTTTGAACTATAGCAAGGTGTTGTGAACACATTAATAAATGCAGAGTAAAATGAAAGGGCACAGAACGTGAAATGGAAGTTGTTGGAATTAATAAGGCTGAAGCATTCTCAGGGAGTTCGATTTCCCATTAGTATGTATCTAACCTGAGCTATGCCTAAGCGTAAGTCGAGGTATGGATTCCTAAGCCACTCTATATGTTTCCATAAGTGGGTGGAGCCAAGTACAGATGTGAACTCCAGAATTGTCTCACCAACAGATCAACTTCCTTGTCCCCGAAGATCACCTTCAAGTCGATTTGTCCAAGGGGCTGCACCTATCATCCTGGCATGAACCCGTGGAAGCCAGTGAATGAGGGGCTCAAACGAGACTTGGAAATTCTCATCTTAGCTAGGGTATGAGGGAAGATGATGTTGATCCTATTGCCTCGTTCATGAGGACTTGGGAGAGGCGAAAGCTGTTGACGATCAGATCTACCACCGGGGTGAAGTTCCTTGGTTGATGGATGCAAGTCAGGAGGTCGGTGTGATCAAAGATGATGACGGACTCGGAGCACTCAATTTTTTTCGTAGAGGTTGGTGTAGTCACGTAGATTACGCGATGTGTGGCTTCAAGGCCCGCCATATATCGGCAACCTGAAAGATCATTTGTACGCTTTCGGATCGGGCATACTGGTGGGTTGATGAAGATCAAGCCGTTCCGAGGTTGGCCGGGATCGGCGGTTCCTCCTATGCTAAGGGTGATGGAAAAGCACAGAGGCACACAGTGTCGCCATGCTGGTCGAAGTAGAACCCATGGATCCCAAAGCGCATGGTGCTGATGGGGGGTGTATCATCGTAGGGCAGGCCTTGTCCATTGGTGAGGAAGTTGAAGGATACGAAAATGAAAGTTTGGCCCGACATGGAGTCGTCGACCATGGCTAGAGATCCGATCTGGGCTCGACCTTCGACCGACGTAGGCGTGCAGCCCGTGTCTGGCACACACACCAACGGTGTAGAAAACCGCCAGTGCCCTCAGTGGGGTAGTGAGCATGCCATAAGTACTATGGGGGAATTCACACGATGTTTTTAGGTAATACCCTACTCTTGCTTTGTTTTAGATTGATGTGGGAGCACCTCGTGTGAGGGGTTATAAGTGGAGGAGAATGATGAATACTGAGGTCTGTTTCTAATGAACACACCCTAAGCTACCCTAGCCTCGCCTTATAAATGGAATGAGAGATAGGGTTTACACGGTTCCTAACCAACCTTATCGACGAGGGTTTTTCACCTTTGAACCGGGCCCCTGGACTGCTGATGACCCACACGTATAGGGGATCAATTGTAGCTCTTTTCGATAAGTAAGAGTGTCAAACCCAACGAGGAGCAGAAGGAAATGACAAGTGGTTTTCAGCAAGGTAATGTCTGCAAGTGCTGAAATTGTATGTAGCGGAGTAGTTTGATAGCAAGATAATTTGTAACGAGCAAGTAACGATAGTAGTAACAAAAGTGCAGCAAGGTATCCCAATCCTTTTGAGGCAAAGGACATGCCAAAACGGTCTCTTATGATAAGCAAAGCATTCTTGAGGGTACACGGGATTTTCATCTAGTCACTTTCACCATGTTGGTTTGATTTGTGTTCGCTACTTTGATAATTTGATATGTGGGTGGACCGGTGCTTAGGTGATGTTCTTACTTGAACAAACCTCTTACTTATGATTAACCCTCCCGCAAGCATCCGCAACTACAAGAAAAGTATTAAGAATAAATTCTAACCATAACATAAAACTTTTGGATCCAATTGGTCCCTTACGGAATAGCGCATAAACTGGGGTTTAAGCTTCATCACTCGCAACCCATCATCTAATTGCTACTCCACAATGCATTCCCTTAGGCCCAAATATGGTGAAGTGTCATGTAGTCAACGTTCACATGACACCACTAAGGGAATCAAAACATACATACTATCAAAATATCGAACACATATCAAGTTCACATGATTACTTGCAACATGATTTCTCCCGTGACATCAAGAACAAAAGTAACTACTCATAAATGATAATCATGCTCAAGATCAGAGGGGTATTAAATAGCATATTGGTTCTGAACATATAATCTTCCACCAAATAAACCATATAGTAATCAACTACAAGATGTAATCAACACTACTAGTCACCCAGAAGCACCAATCTATAGTTCCCGTAACAAGATTGAACACAAGAGATGAACTAGGGTTTGGGATGCGATGGTGCTATTGAAGATGTTGATGGAGATTGCCCTCCCCAAGATGGGAGAGTTGTTGGTGATGATGATGACAATGATTTCCCCCTCTAGGAGGGAAGTTCCCCTGGCGGAATCGCTCCGCCGGGGGGCAAAAGTGCTCCTGCCCAAGTTCCGCCTCGAGACGGCGGCGCTCCGTCCCGAAAGTCCTCTCCTTATTTTTTCTATGTCAGAATGACCTATATACCATAATATGGGCACCGGAGGTGGGCCTAGGTGAGCACAACCCACCAGGGCACGCCTGGGATGCCTGGCGCGCCCAGGTGGGTTGTGCCCACCTGGTGGGCCCACTTTGCTTGTTATTTGATCCAATAATTCTCAAATATTCCATAAAAAATCTCCGTGAAGTTCCAGCTTGTTTGGAGTTGTGCAGAATAGGTGGCCTGACGTAGTTTTTCCAGGTCCAGATTTCCAGCTGCCGGAATTCTCCCTCTTTGAGTGTTCCTTGCAAATTAAGAGAGAAAAGGCATTAGAATTACTCCAAAAGGCATTATTATGGATAAAAACATCATAAATAACAGTAGGAAAACATGACGCAAAATGGACGTATCAACTTCTTGCAAGGATAGAGCTCTGCGATTTCTCCTGGGCCTTGAGACCGACCCAGAGTCGGGCATCCCGGTACACTATACCGTCAGCGGCTTCATCCAATCGCCTAGATAATTCACTATTAGTCTCCACACATAGTTAGTGGTTATCCAAGACTTTATGTTAAACACAAAGGAATTCCTACGATTCCACAATCCGCGCAAGATTTTATAGGAAACATTATTCAAATGGAAGTACTTCGTGCATAGCAAATGCTTGGCTAGAGAACAATATCAACAATTCCTATGCAAAAAATTGTCTAAATACCTTCCAAACCAGCTTAGCTACAATGCATTCAAAAAAGACACGACAAACCAACTCAATCTCAATACAATGAACACATTCCAAAGGTTCGGGCATGTCCCTTTTCCTAAAGTTATCACAAGGCGTAATCATATTTCGTGAAAATAACCACAAAAAACCTTGAATCTTAGATAGTACCTTTAACCGCCAACTAGGAGGGAGGTAAATTGGCTGCACATGTCTGAAATTAACAATGGTATACAACGAATAGAAGAATAAATCCCTTTAGTCTCATACTGCCAAATCAATGCATCCACTTGTTTAGAAAATTTAATTGACCTAACAACAACCTCTAACTCAAACAATTGAATCATCATATCATCTGAAAATGACCTACGAAAGGTACATTTCAAAGAACAGTTGGAAATATGCCCTAGAGGCAATCATATTGCATTATTATATTTCTGTATTCATGATTAAGAGTCTATATTTCATGCTATAACTGCTATGATCTTGGAATATGCGATTTAGTGGAAAACTCATATGCACGTGTGGAAAGATAAACGGCAAAATTAGGTTCCTAGTCTTGCCTCTAAGACTGGCTCAAGTGTTGTTGGCGATCGTGTTTCCTGGATCTTAGGATTTCATTAAGTGTAACGATAGTCCTAAAACAACATTGAGAGTATGAGGTTAGAAGAACGATCATATTGAATCGACCCAAACTTGTTTGTTATCCTTTGAGATAATATCGTCTAAAATAAATTGTTATAACACATAGTGTTAACATGTGTTTTAGTTCCTTAGACCATGAGAGTATCGTAGTCACTTTTTATCATACGATGATCTTTGGGGTTTCTCAAACATCATCTATAACACGGTGATCATAATGACAACTTACAGATTCATTGAAAAGTTTAACAAGGGACTAGATAGCTCGAGAGTGGAATTTTCTCCTCCGATGATGGAGAGATATTCTTAAGGGGCTGAGGGAGTCCTGGATTTGGGGGTCTCCGGACACCCGGACTATATCCTTCGGCCGGACTGTTGGACTATGAAGATACAAGATTGAAGACTTCGTCCCATGTCCGGATGGGACTCTCCTTGGCGTAGAAGGCAAGCTGGGGGAAACGGATATGTAGATCTCCTCCCTTGTAACCGACTCTGTGTAACCCTAGCCCCCTCCGGTGTCTATATAAACCGGAGGGTTTAGTCCGTAGGACAACAACAATCATACCATAGGCTAGCTTCTAGGGTTTAGCCTCTACGATCTTGTGGTAGATCAACTCTTGTAATACTCATATCATCAAGATAAATCAAGTAGGAAGTAGGGTATTACCTCCATCGAGAGGGCCCGAACCTGCGAAGGAGGGAGGAAGACGAATCCAAGATTGAGGAGGCATGGCGGCGTGGAGCACAAGCTCTCGGGAGGAGCCCTCGGCATGGACTCCAGGAGGAACGACGCGCACCGCCGTGACCCGGCGGCGCCGTCCGTGGCGCTCGGCGTCTACTCCTCCAGGGCCCTCGATGTGGGCGAACAAGGGCAGCAGGAACCCTGGCGGCGGCCACTGCATTCAGGGGCCTCGGCGCCTCCTGCCGGGCGCCCTCATCTCGGGCGGAAGGATTAGCCATTTCCTCGGCGAAGCGGTCGGGACCCTCTCGGGGCCTTTCCTTCTTCGCAGAAAACCGCGGATCGGAGCCATTGTCGCAATGCGGAGCAAGGGCGAGGATGGAGAGGAAGGAGTAGAAAGAAGGGATGGACTGGAAGGGCTTGCGCCATTCCGTACTTATAGCCGGAGGAGGCCAACCGTCGGCTTCCACGATCACAGGTAATCGTGACCCATTTCTGTGTGCAGGGATTTGTCAAGTCATGCGGTTGCCGAGGCGTCGTGGGGAAGCGGAGACGCCCATGGCCAATCAATCGCCATGCGGCACCCAAGGCCGCAGGCTGTTGGGGCCCGCCGCGCTTCGCACTTGCCCCTTCGCTTCTCTGCTAAGCCTAGTCCGGGCGCGCCTTGGGCCCCGGCTATCACGGGCGTTTCCGGGAACGGGTCCCCAGACTTGCACTGCTGCCCCGCGGCATGGCTCAAGTGGGGCTCAACGCGCCCAGCTTCATCACTCAAGCTCAATACCCTCACGAGGGGCCAAGCCTTGCGGGCGGGGACAGAACCTTCCTCAGAGCAGCCTCGTCAGGCGAGGCTCACGAGGAGGCGGAGAGATCAAGGCGGGGTACCTCACGAGGTGCCCTGTGACGCAAGCCATGACGATCGAGATCGAGTGGCGCCCGGCTCATGTGAAGGTCCTCGTTCCCCTTTGGTGCAAAGGAGGCAAGCACATGCCAAGGCATCAGGCAAAGGTTAACGCTTCGGTGCAATAAGACCAAGACCAGCAGAGCGGCAGGACGGAGGTCATCGTGGAGCCTAGGACGGCGTCACCGTCAGAGCCTTTGGCAGCCGAAGACCAACTTTAGTCAGGATAAGTGTTCTAGATGTTCCCCTTCAAAATGGCCAATTGTTGGCGCCCTTCCCGCTCATTATTTGGGAAGAGGCCCAGGGCCTCCCTCTATAAATAGGACTAGCCACCACAGAGGGAGGAGAGAACGAACCAAGAGGTCGAACCCACTAGAGAGAGAGAGAGAAGCGACTGGACTCACCCAAGCAGTCCATCGCACCAGCTCAAGAACAGCCCCTCGCGAGGTTGTTCTTCCTTTGTACTGTTCTTCATCAGCCCCAGAGGCAGTCCACCACACCACACAGTAGAGTAGGGTATTACACCACAACGGTGGCCCGAACCAGTATAAATCTTGTGTCTCCTGTGTTGTTCATCGTTCCTAGTTTAGATCCCATGCAAACCATTAACGCGTGAGCTGGTAGGGGAAAGATCTCCATGCGCACCCCAGTGTTCGAACCTCAAGGGTCTGCCGGAACCCGAAATCCGACAAAGGGCCACCAGTGCTGCGCTGGCGGAGTGGGGCGTGACAGATAGGTAGAGCACCAAGGGCTCTAGAGGGCGAGGTGCCACCATCACCGGCGGGCTGGTCAAGTATCTCTTGAGGTCTTGAAATGCCAGGTCGGCCTCGGGGGTCCACTCAAACGAACCCTTCTTATTCATCAGCTTGAAGAACGGCAAGGCGCGCTCCCCCAGCTTGTAGATGAAGCGCCCCAGCGAAGTCACGCAGCCGGCAAGCTTCTGCATCTCCTTGAGGGTTTATGGTGGGCTCATGTCTTCGATCGCCTTGACCTTCTCCGGGTTGGCCTCGATCCCCTTGTGGGACACGAGGAAACCCAACAGCTTGTCGGAAGGAACACCGAACACGCACTTCTCCAGGGTGAGCTGCAAGTCCACCTGGCGCAGGCTCATGAAGGTCTCCTCCAGGTCCTGAATCAAAGTTCTCGCCTCCTGAGACTTCACCACAATGTCGTCGACGTAGGCCTCATCGTTTCTCCCGAGCTGACGCCCCAAGGCGATGTGCATTAGCCGCTGGATGGTCGCTCCTGCGTTGGGCAGTCCGAACGGCACGCAAGTGTAGCAGTACACCCCTCACGGGGTCAGGAAGGCCGTCTTCTTCACGTCTTCCAACGCCATCTTGATCTGGTGGTATCCTGAGAATGCATCCAGGAAACATAGCAGGTCGCACTCGGCAGTGGAGTCGACGATCTGGTCGATGCGCGGTAGCGGGAATGGGTCCTGAGGGCAGGCCTTGTTGAGGTTGGTGAAGTCGACGCACATGTGCTCCTTCCCTCCTTTCTTTGGCACGATGATAGGGTTCACCAGCCACTCAGGGTACCGGACCTCGCGAATGACACCTGCCGCCTCCAGCTTGCGGGTTTCCTGGACGATGAAAGACTGCTTCTCCATGGACTATCGCCGCACCCTCTGCTTCACAGCTCGCACGTTGGGGCATACCTTTAGATGATGCTCAATCACTCCTCTCGGGACCCCAACTAGCTAATTGGGCTCCCAGGCGAACACTTCCTTATTCGCCCTCAGGAAGTCCACCAACTCCCTTTCTTGATTTGGGGCGAGGTCGGCGCCTATAGTAAAGGTGGCACCTGAGGCCCCGTCCTCATCGACCGGTATCTGCTTCGTCTTGGCTTGGCCTTGAGTGAACAACTGCTTCTTCTTGGTCGGTGCAGCCCCCTTGACCCCGGGTTCAGCCTTGCCGGCCGGACAAGCTGACGCCGCGGCCTTGAAAGCGAGTTTTGAGAGCCGCCAAGGCTTCCTTGGTGTCTCCGGCCACGGTGAGGACGCCCCTGCTCCCTGGTATCTTCATGAGGTTGTAGTCAGGCTGAGTAGTTGCCATGAATTGGGCCAGCATCGGGTACCTGAGGATGGCGTTGTACGCTAGGTCGATGTGGGCGATGTGGAAGTCGATTAGCTCGGTGCGGTAGTTGTCGCGTGTGCCAAAGGTCACGGGGAGACGGATCTGCCCCAGGGGGTTGGACGAGCCGCCACCGACCCCGGAGAAGGGCTTGCTGGGGCGGAGCCGCTCAAGCGGTACGTGGAGGAGGCTAAAAGCCTCCATAGAGAGCATGTTGAGGCCGGCGCCGCCGTCGATGTGGGTCTTGGTGACGGCTATGCTGCAGATGGTGGGTGTGCAAAGCATTGGGAGCATGCCCGAGCCGACGGTGGTGACAGGGTGATCCCCCGAGTCGAAGGTTAGGTCGGCCTTGGGCGCCGCCTGACCCGGGAGAGCCCCCTTCTGGGTGGAGGCGGCGCCGATCTGGCGAAAGAACGGCTTGGTATGACGGTCTGAGGGCGGCGCTTGCGAGCCATCGAGGAGGCCCACGACGACGGGGAGTGCATGTCCCCTGAAGCACGCGATGAAGAGGTCGCGCAGCTCCCCCCAGGAGGCCACAGAAGATCCCGATAGATGGAGGAGCCAAGCGCGCGGCACGCCAGCGAGTGCCATGGGGAGCCAGTTGGCCATGACCTTATCGTCACCCCCGGCCTCCAGAATGGCCTCCTCGTGCTCCAGCAGGAAGGCCGCCGGATCTGCCGCACCGTCGTAGCGGGGCAGAATTTCCGGCTTGAACTTGTGCGGCCACTGCACCTGCCACAAGGCGGGGGTGAAGGCCCGGAGCCCCACGGCGCTACTGAGGGCGACCGTCGATCCAATCAGAGAAGCAGCACCGTCCATGAGAGCTGGTAGGAGAGGCAAAGCCGTCGGGGGGTGAAGCTTCGGCGCACCCCTACCTGGCGCGCCAAATGTCAGATCACGGGTTCCGGCAAAACCCTCAAGGTTCGAACACTGGGGTGCGCACGAAGATCTCTCCTCCCCCAAGCTCACAAGCTCCACGATCTCATGGCCTAGCTCGGCGGACCCAAAGAACAAAGGGACACAAGATTTATACTGGTTCGGGCCACTGATGTGGTGTAATACCCTATTCTCGTGTGGTGTGGTGGATTGCCTCTTGGGCTGAGGATGAACAATTACAAGAGAAGAACAGCCTCCTGAGGAGAGGTGTTCTTGTGCTTGGCGAGCTTGTGGGTGTGAGGATGGAATGGATCCGATCCAAGATGAGATGCCTCCTATGGTGGTGGCTAGTCCTATTTATAGAGGCCTTGGTCCACTTCCCAAATATTGAGCAGGAAGGGATCCCACAACGGCCAAGTTCGAAGGGGAACAACTAGTACAAAGCTATCCTGACAAAAGTAGTCTTCGCCTGCCAAAGGCTCTGGTGATGACGCCTTCTTGGGCTCCAAGGTGACCTTCATCCTGCCGTCCTACTGGTCTTGGTCTTGTTGCAGCGATATGGAAACCTTTGCCTGAAGCCTCGGGACTCCTCGCCTGTGCTTGCCCCTTTAGCACCAAAGAGGAAACGAGGTCACTGCGCGCGCGCCTAGTGAAGGAAATATGCCCTAGAGGCAATAGTAAAGTTATTATTTATTTCCTTATTTCATGATAAATGTTTATTATTCATGCTAGAATTGTATTAACCGGAAACATAATACATGTGTGAATACATAGACAAACAGAGTTCACTAGTATGCCTCTACTTGACTAGCTCATTAATCAAAGATGGTTATGTTTCCTAACCATGGACAAAGAGTTGTTATTTGATTAATGGGATCACATCATTAGGTGAATGATCTGATTGACTTGACCCATTCTGTTAGCTTAGCACTTGATCGTTTAGTATGTTGCTATTGCTTTCTTCATGACTTATACATGTTCCTATGACTATGAGATTATGCAACTCCTGTTTACCGGAGGACCACTTTGTGTGCTACCAAACGTCACAACATAACTGGGTGATTATAAATGTGCTCTACAAGTGTCTCCGAAGGTACTTGTTGGGTTGGCGTATTTCGAGATTAGGATTTGTCACTCCGAATGTCGGAGAGGTATCTCTAGGCCCTCTCGGTAATACACATCACTTAAGCCTTGCAAGCATTGCAACTAATGAGTTAGTCGCGGGATGATGTATTACAGAACGACTAAAGAGACTTGCCGGTAACGAGATTGAACTAGGTATTGAGATACCGACGATCGAATCTCAGGCAAGTAACATACCGATGACAAAGGAAACAACGTATGTTGTTATGCGGTTTGACCGATAAAGATCTTTGTAGAATATGTAGGAGCCAATATGAGCATCCAGGTTCCGCTATTGGTTATTGACCGAGAATAGTTCTAGGTCATGTCTACATAGTTCTCGAACCCGTAGGGTCCGCACGCTTAACGTTACGATGACAGTTTTATTATGAGTTTATGTTTTGATGTACCGAAGGTTGTTCGGAGTCCCGGATGTGATCACGGACATGACGATGAGTGTCAAAATGGTCGAGACATAAAGATCGATATATTGGACGACTATATTCGGACACCGGAAGTGTTCTGGGTGATTTCGAGAAAAACGGAGTGCCGGAGGGGTTACCGGAACCCCAAGGGGGAAGTATTGGGCCTTAGTGGGCCTGAGGGGAGAGAGAGGGCAGCAGCCCAGGAGGTGCCCCCCCCCATGAGGAGTCCGAATTGGACTAGGGAGGGGGGCACAACCCCTCTTTCCCTCTCCCTCTCCCTCTCTTTCCTTCCCCCTCTCTCTTCCTAGTTGGACTAGGAATGGGGAGTCCTACTCCCACTAGGAGGAGGACTCCCCCCCCCCTCCTTGGCGCGCCCCCTAGGGCCGGCCGGCCTCCCCCCTTGCTCCTTTATATACAGGCAGGGCACCCTAGGACACAAAAGTTGATATTCGTGATCGCTCAGCCGCAGGTGCGGTGCCCCCTCCACCATATTCCACCTCGGTCATATCGTCACGGAGTTTAGGCGAAGCCCTCGTCGGTAGAACATCATCATCGCTACCACGCCATCGCGGTCGACGGAACTCATCCCCGACACCCTGCTGGATTGGAGTCCGGGGATCGTCATCGAGCTGAACGTGTGCAGAACACGGAGGTGCCGTACGTTCGATGCTTGGATCGATCGGATCGTGAAGATGTACGACTACATCAACCGCGTTGTCATAACGCTTCCGCTTTCGGTCTACGAGGGTACGTGGACACACTCTCCCCTCTCGTTGCTATGCATCACCATGATCTTGCGTGTGCGTAGGAATTTTTTTGAAATTACTATGTTCCCCAACAGTGGCATCCAAGCCTAGGTTTTATGTGTTGATGTTATATGCACGAGTAGAACACAAGTGAGTTGTGGGCGATATAAGTCATACTGCTTACCAAAGATGTCATACTTTGGTTCGGGCGGTATTGTTGGATGAAGCGCCCGCACCGACATTACGCCAGACGCTTACGCCGAGACTGGTTCTACCGCCGTGCTTTGCACATGTGTGGCTGGCGGTGTCGGTTCTCCAACTTTAGTTGAACTGAGTGTGGCTACGCCGGTCCTTGCGAAGGTTAAAACAACACCAACTTGACAAACTATCGTTGTGGTTTTGATGCGTAGGTAAGATTGGTTCTTGCTAAGCCCGTAGCAGCCACGTAAAATTTGCAACAACAAAGTAGAGGACGTGTAACTTGTTTTTGCAGGGCATGTTGTGATGTGATATGGTCAAGACATGATGCTAAATTTTATTGTATGAGATGATCATGTTTTGTAACCGAAGTTATCGGCAATCGGCAGGAGCCATATGGTTGTCGCTTTATTGTATGCAATGCAATCGCCCTGTAATGCTTTACTTTATCACTAAGCGGTAGCGATAGTCGTAGAAGCATAAGATTGGTGAGATGACAACGATGCTACGATGGTGATCAAGGTGTCGTGCCGGTGACGATGGTGATCATGACGGTGCTTCGAAGATGGAGATCACAAGCACAAGATGATGATGGCCATATCATATCACTTATATTGATTGCATGTGATGTTTATCTTTTATGCATCTTATCTTGCTTTGATTGACGGTAGCATTATAAGATGATCCCTCACTAAATTATCATAGTAAAAGTGTTCTCCCGAGTATGCACCGCTATGCGAAGTTCTTCGTCTTTGAGACACCACGTGATGATCGGGTGTGATAGGCTCTACGTTCAAATACAACGGGTGCAAAACAGTTGCACACGCGGAATACTCAGGTTTAACTTGACGAGCCTAGCATATAACATATATGGCCTCGGAACACGGAGATCGAAAGGTCGAGCGTGAATCATATAGTAGATATGATCAACATAATGATGTTCACCATTGAAACTACTCCATCTCACGTGATGATCGGACATGGTTTAGTTGATATGGATCACGTCATCACTTAGAGGATTAGAGGGATGTCTATCTAAGTGGGAGTTCTTTAGTAATATGACTAATTGAACTTAAATTTATCATGAACTTAGTACCTGATAGTATCTTGCTTGTCTATGTCGATTGTAGATAGATGGCCCGTCTTTGTTGTTCCGTTGAATTTTAATGCGTTCCTTGAGAAAGCAAAGTTGAAAGATGATGGTAGCAATTACGCTGGATCGGGTCCGTAATTTGAGGATTATTCTCATTGCGCATAGAAAAGTTACGCCCCGAAGCACCGGGTGCCAGTTCGCTGCCGATGTAACCGATTTACGTTAAGAACGTCTGGCAGAGCAAAGTTGATGACTACTCGATAGTTCAATGTGCCATGCTTTACGGCTTAGAACCGGGACTTCAACGGTTTTGAACGTCATGGAGCATATGAGATGTTCCAGGAGTTGAAGTTAATATTCCAGAAGAATGCCCGGATTGAGAGATGTGAAGTCTCCAATAAGTTCTATAGCTGCAAGATGGAGGAGAATAGTTCTGTCAGTGAGCATATACTCAAGATGTCTGGGTATTGTAATCACTTGATTCAACTGGGAGTTAATCTTCCGGATGATAGCGTCATTGACAGAATTCTCCAACCACTTCCACCTAGCTACAAGAGCTTTGTGATGAACTATAATATGCAAGGGATGGATAAGACAATTCCCGAGCTCTTCGCAATGCTAAAGGTTGCGGAGGTAGAAATCAAGAAGGAGCATCAAGTGTTGATGGTCAACAAGACCACTAGTTTCAAGAAAAAGGGAAAAGGGAAGAGGAAGGGGAACTTCAAGAAGAACAAAGAAGCAAGTTGTCGCTCAGAGAAGAAACCCAAGCCTGGACCTAAGCCTGAAACTAAGTGCTTCTACTCCAAGCAGACTGGTCATTGGAAGCGGAACTGCCCCAAGTATTTGGCGGATAAGAAGGATGGCAAGGTGAGCAAAGGTATATGTGATATACATGTTATTGATGTGTACCTTACTAATGCTCGCAGAGAACACAGGTATTTGATATCGTTCAGTTGCTAATATTTGCAACTCGAAAAAGGGACTACGGATTAAGCGAAGATTGGCTAAGGATGAGGTGACGATGCGCGTGGGAAATGGTTCCAAAGTCGATGTGATCGCGGTCGGCACGCTACCTCTACATCTACCTTCGGGATTAGTATTAGACCTAAATAATTGTTATTTGGTGCTAGCGTTCAGCATGAACATTATATCTGGATCTTGTTTGATGCGAGACGGTTATTCATTTAAATCAGAGAATAATGGTTGTTCTATTTATATGAGTAATATCTTTTATGGTCATGCACCCTTGAAGAGTGGTCTATTCTTATTAAATCTCGATAGTAGTGATACACATATTCATAATGTTGAAGCCAAAAGATGCGAGTTGATAATGATAGTGCAACTTATTTGTGGTAATCGCCGCTTTGGTCATATCGGTGTAAAGCGCATGAAGAAACTCCATACCGATGGGCTTTTGGAACCACTTGATTATGAATCACTTGGTACTTTCATGAACCGTGCCTTATGGGCAAGATGACCAAAACACCGCTTCTCCTAAGACTATGGAGAGAGCAACAGATTTGTTAGAAATCATACATACGTATGTATGTGGTCCGATGAATGTTGAGGCTCGTATGGCGGATATCGTTATTTTCTCACCTTCACAGATGACTTAAGCGTATATGGGTATATCTACTTAATGAAACATAAGTCTGAAACATTTGAAAAGTTCAAAGAATTTCATAGTGAAGTTGAAAATCATCGTTACAAGAAAATAAAGTTTCTGCGATCTGATCATGGAGGAGAATATTTGAGTTACGAGTTTGGTGTACATTTGAAACAATGCGGAATAGTTTCGCAACTCACGCCACCCGGAACACCACAACGTAATGGTGTGTCCGAACGTTGTAATCGTACTTTACTTGATATGGTGTGATCTATGATGTCTCTTACAGATTTACCGCTATCGTTTTGGGGTTATGCTTTAGATACGGCCGCATTCACGTTAAATAGGGCACCATCGAAATCCGTTGAGACAACGCCTTATGAACTATGGTTTGGCAAGAAACCAAAGTTGTCGTTTCTTAAAGTTTGGGGCTGCTATGCTTATGTGAAACAACTTCAACCTGATAAGCTCGAACCCAAATCGGAGAAATGTATCTTCATAGGATATCCAAAGGAGACTGTTGGATACACCTTCTATCACAAATCCGAAGGCAAGACTTTTGTTGCTAAATTTGGAAACTTTCTAGAGAAGGAGTTTCTCTCGAAAGAAGTGAGTGGGAGGAAAGTAGAACTTGATGAGGTAACTATACCTGCTCCCTTATTGGAAAGTAGTACATCACAGAAACCAGTTTCAGTGACACCTACACCAATTGGTGAGGATGTTAATGATGATGATCATGGAACTTCAGATCAAGTTGCTACTGAACCTCGTAGATCAAACAGAGTAAGATCCGCACCAGAGTGGTATGGTAATCCTATTCTAGAAGTCATGCTACTAGATCATGATGAACCTACGAACCATGAAGAAGCAATGGTGAGCCCAGATTCCGCAAAATGGCTTGAAGCCATGAAATCTGAGATGGGATCCATGTATGAGAACAAAGTCTGGACTTTGGTTGACTTGCCCGATGATCGGCGAGCAATTGAGAATAAATGGATCTTCAAGAAGAAGACTGACATCGACGGTAATGTTATCGCATCTACAAAGCTCGACTTGTTGCAAAGGTTTTCGACAAGTTCAAGGGATTGACTACGATGAGACCTTCTCACCAGAAGCGATGTTTAAGTCTGTCCGAATCATGTTAGCAATTACGCATTTTATGATTATGAAATTTGGCAAATGGATGTCAAAACTGCATTCTGAATGGATTTTTGGAAGAAGAGTTGTATATGATGCAACCGTAAGGTTTTGTCGATCCAAAGGGAGCTAACAAAGTGTGCAAGCTCCAAATGATCCATTTATGGACTGGTGCAAGCCTCTCGGAGTTGGAATAAACGCTTTGATAGTGTGATCAAAGCATTTGGTTTTATATGCACTTTTGGAGAAGCCTCAGATTTACAAGAAAGTGAGTGGGAGCTCCGTAGCATTTCTAATATTATATGTGGATGACATATTACTGATTGGAAATGATATAGAATTTCTGGATAGCATAAAGGGATACTTGAATAAGAGTTTTTCAATGAAAGACCTCGGTGAAGCTGCTTACATATTGGGCATTAAGATCTATAGAGATAGATCAAGATGGTTAATTGGAATTTCACAAAGCACATACCTTGACAAAGTTTTGAAGAAGTTCAAAATGGATCAAGCAAAGAAAGGGTTCTTGCCTGTGTTACAAGGTGTGAAGTTGAGTAAGACTCAATGCCCGACCATTGCAGAAGATAGAGAGAAAATGAAAGATGTTCCCTATGCTTCAGCCATAGGCTCTATCATGGATGCAATGTCAGTGTACTGCACTGATGTGTGCCTTGCTATAAGTCTAGCAGGGAGGTACCAAAGTAATCCAGAGCGGATCATCGACAAATGGTCAAGAACATCCTGAAGTACCTAAAAAGAACTAAGGTTATGTTTCTCGTTTATGGAGGTGACAAAGAGCTCATCGTAAATGGTTACGTTGATGCAAGCTTTTACACTGATCCGGACGATTCTAAATCGCAAACCGGATACGTGTTTACATAAAACCGTGGAGGTATCGGTTGGTGCGCTTCTAAACAAAGCGTCGTGGCGGGATCTACGTGTGAAGCGGAATACATAGCTGCTTCAAAAGCAGCAAATGAAGGAGTCTGGATGAAGGAGTTCATATCCGATCTAGGTGTCATACCTAGTGCATCGGGTCCAATGAAAATATTTTGTGACAATACTGGAGCAATTGCCTTAGCGAAGGAATCCAGATTTCACAAGAGAACCAAGCACATCAAGAGACGCTTCAATTCCATCCGGATCTAGTCCGTGGGAGACATAGAAATTTGCAAGATACATACGGATCTGAATGTTGCGCACCCGTTGACTAAGCCTCTTCCACGAGCAAAACATGATCGACCAAGACTCCATGGGTGTTTAATCATTACCGTGTAATCTAGATTATTGACTCTAGTGCAAGTGGGAGATCAAGGAAATATGCCCTAGAGGCAATAATAAAGTTATTATTTATTTCCTTATTTCATGATAAATGTTTATTATTCATGCTAGAATTGTATTAACCGAAACATAATACATGTGTGAATACATAGACAAACAGAGTGTCACTAGTATGCCTCTACTTGACTAGCTCATTAATCAAAGATGGTTATGTTTCCTAACCATGGACAGAGAGTTGTTATTTGATTAATGGGATCACATCATTAGGTGAATGATCTGATTGACTTGACCCATTCCGTTAGCTTAGCACTTGATCGCTTAGTATGTTGCTATTGCTTTCTTCATGACTTATACATGTTCCTATGACTATGAGATTATGCAACTCCTGTTCTGGGAGGAACACTTTGTGTGCTACCAAACGTCACAACGAATCGGGTGATTATAAAGTTGCTCTACAAGTGTCTCGAAGGTACTTGTTAGGTTGGCGATTTCGAGATTAGGATTTGTCACTCCGAATGCTCGGAGAGGTATCTCTAGGCCCTCTCGGTAATACACATCACTTAAGCCTTGCAAGCATTGCAACTAATGAGTTAGTTATGGATGATGTATTACAAAGCGAGTAAAGAGACTTGCGGTAGCAGATTGAACTAGGTATTGAGATACCGACGATCGAATCTCGGGCAAGTAACATACCGATGACAAAGGGAACAACGTATGTTGTTATGCGGTTTGACCGATAAAGATCTTCGTAGAATATGTAGGAGCCAATATGAGCATCCAGGTTCCGCTATTGGTTATTGACCGAGAATAATTCTAGGTCATGTATACATAGTTCTCGAACCCGTAGGGTCCACACGCTTAACGTTACGATGACAGTTTTATTATGAGTTTATGTTTTGATGTACCGAAGGTTGTTCGGAGTCCCGGATGTGATCGCGGGACATGACGAGGAGTCTCGAAATGGTCGAGACATAAAGATCGATATATTGGACGACTATATTCGGACACCGGAAGTGTTCCGGGTGATTTGAGAAAACTGAGTGCCGGAGGGGTTACCGAACCCCCGGGAAGTATTGGGCCTTAGTGGGCTGAGGGAGAGAGAGGGCAGCAGCCCGTGAGGTGGCGCCCCCATGAGGAGTCCGACTGGACTAGGGAGGCGCGCCCCTCTTCCTCTCCTCTCCTCTCTCTTCCTTCCTCTCTCTTCCTAGTTGGACTAGGAAAGGGGAGTCCTACTCCCACTAGGAGGAGGACTCGCCCCTCCTTGGCGCGCCCCCTAGGGCCGGCCGGCCTCCCCCCTTGCTCCTTTATATACGGGGGCAGGGGGGCACCCTAGGACACAAAATTTGATCTTTGTGATCGTTCCTTAGCCGTGTGCGGTGCCCCCCTCCACCATATTCCACCTCGGTCATATCGTCGCGGAGTTTAGGCGAAGCCCTGCGTCGGTAGAACATCATCATCGTCACCACGCCACGTTGTCTTGTGGAACTCATCCCCGACACCCTGCTGGATCGGAGTCCGGGATCGCCATCGAGCTGAACGATGTGCGAGAACGGAGGTGCCGTCGTTCGGTGCTTGGATCGGTCAGATCGTGAAGACGTGCGACTACATCAACCGCGTTGTCATAACGCTTCCGCTTTCGGTCTACGAGGGTACGTGGACACACTCTCCCCTCTCGTTGCTATGCATCACCATGATCTTGCGTGTGCGTAGGAATTTTTTTGAAATTACTACATTCCCCAACACCTAGCGCCCGCCTGTCATGGTCGTCACGGTTTGCGTCACAGTAACCTTGCGAGGTGCCCCTTGCCTTGATGTCTCCACTCCTCGCGAGCCAGCCTGATGAGGCCGCCCCTGAGGAGGTCTTGTGTCGTCCGCCTCGCGAGGCTTGGCCCCTGGCGAGGGTTTTGAGTGTTTGCTGGTGAAGATGGGTCGTACAGGGCCGCTGGTGGAGCCACGCCGTGGGCCGCAGGCAAGCAAGCCTGGGGACCCCCGTTCCCAGAACGTCGACAAATATATAGATAGAAAATATTTTTGGAGATATTAAATTAATAATATAATGCTCTATTAATTGTTAGAAGGCTTTTATAGTTAATTAAATATCAAGGGGTCTTAAAAGGCCAAGAGGTGGAAGGCAACTTGGGGGACAAGGGCCCAACAAGGGTGTCCCCCCCCTTTCCTATAGGGGAGGCCAAATTGGACTTGAGGAGGACTCCTCCTCCCCCTCTAGACCAGTGCAAGGGTGGAATCCCCCCCCCCCTTGTGTGGCTCCCCTCCTCTCCCCTCCAACCTATATATACTAGAGGCTTTTTGCACCTTTTGAAAACACAAGTTTTAGAGCCTCTTCTAGTTCTTTTAGTTCTAGTTCTAGTTGGTCCCAGTTGATGAATTAGAGCTTGACCTAGATCCTTTAATCCTCGTAATTAGAAGGGCATTGTGGTTCTAATATCCTCCCTCTAATTCTCCAGCAATGATTAGCTCCGAACGACAAAGCGCTATTGTATCATGAAGACCGTATGCTTGCAACTCGTAGAGTGGCCGTGCTTTCGATCTTTCGTTCGAGGGTCTGTTCGTGGGTGGTTCACGAGATCGTTCATCTACCGTTCGAGGTACACCAAGTACGATATACCGACTCATCTTCTTCCATTGCAACTCAGAGTCGGTAACGATTGAATCTAAACCATAATGCATCTTCATATTGTTCCTAGTGATCGTAGGGCGATTTTTTTTGTTTTCTACTATATTTCCCAATAGTGGCATCATGAGCGGTTCTATGAGTAGATGCAGTTTTCGATCTAAATCACATGTGGATGTGAGGGTTTGATGTTCTTGTTATGCTTCCCCCGAGTGTTGCTTCGTTTCAGTTCATTGATGGCATGATATAGCTTTGCACAAAGTTCTGAAGATCGATCGGCTCTAGCTCTCGACGATCTGCTAATAGTTCATTGGGATTCATCATAGTCAAGAATAGTTAACTATCGCAAACACGAGAGGGCGATGTAGATGAACGATTTTCTAGGGGGTGGTACTTGTGAGTTGCGTCGGGATTTTCCCCGAAGAGGAAGGGTGAAGCAATATAGTAGCTGATAAGTATTTCCCTCAGTGAGAACCAAGGTTTATCGAACCAATAGGAGAACCACGCAAACCTAGTGAACAATACCTGCACACACAAGCAACTACTTGCACCCAACGCGGGCAAGAGGGTTGTCAATCCACTTGAACTCATTACTTGCAAGGATTAAATCTGGTAGTGGTAGATAGATAAATTGCAAAATAAAGGAAAGTAAATAAACTGTAGCAAGGTATTTTTGGTTTTAGTAATATGATAAAGATAGGCCCGGGCCATAGTTTTCACTAGAGGCTTCTCTCTAATATATAGCATACGGTGGGTAGACAAATTCTTCTTTGGGCAATTGGTAGAAAAGCGCATAGTTATGACGTTATTCATGGCAATGATCATGTATATAGGCATCACGTCCGTGACAAGTAGATGGTCTCCTACCGCATATACTACTATTAATCCACTTTGAGAGCGCTTCTATGCTTGCCTCTCTACGTATTAAGTTCATAACAAACAGAGTAATACCTGAGGTATGATGACATGATGTAGATAGAATAAAACCAAGCAATATGATTAAAGCCCATCTTTTACCCTTAATGGCAACAATGCAAATATGTGCCTCGCTACCCTTTCTATCCCTCGGTGATGACACCGCAAGATTGAACGCATCACAAAGCACCTCTTCCACCGAAGGTAAATCAAACTAGTTGGCCAAACCAAACAGATAGATCGGAGAGAAATACAAAGCTATAACAATCATGCATAATAAAGTTCAGAAAAGACTCAAGTACTTACAATGCATAATCTAATCATAAACCCACAATTCATCAGATCCCAACAAACACACCGCAAAAGAAGATTACATCGGATACAACTGCAAGAAGATCAAGGAGAAGATGGTATTGAAGATCGAAGAGAGAGAAGAAGGCACCTAGCTACTAGCTATGGACCCGTAGGTCTGTGGTGAACTACTCACGCATCATTGGAAGGCAGCAAGGACGATCTAGAAGCCTTTCGTGATCGATTCCCCCTCCGACAGAGTATCGAAAAAGGCCTCTAGATGGGATCACGGAAGAACAGAAGCTTGCGGCAGCGGAAAAAATATTTCGAGTGGCTCTCTGTTGGTTTGGGAATATTTGAGAATGTATAAAGGTGGAATTAGGTCAAAGGGAGCTACGTGGGAACCATTAGCTGGGGGGGGGGGGGAGGGGGAAGGGTTCCACCCTTCCGTTTGATCATTGCCATGGGGAAAGGGTTTCACCCTTCTGTTTGATCTCTGTGGGGCATATAATAATATGAATTTGGTGGTTTTAAAATGCTGTTTGTGGTTGGGAATCAACTTTTTGTGTGATGTATGGTCATTTTCTACGAACATGTCTGAACGCGTCCGTGGACGTTTGAGGACCGGATTTTTGGCACCCCTCGAGTCCCTTACACAAGGCGGCTAGCAATATATCCGAATTTCAAGGAAAATCTTCTAGCCCCCGTATGAGAGGAGCAGCTTTCCTACAAAGAGAATCAGAGAACCTGCATTTTGACCATAGCTCTGTCAGTTCGGTGGCGTGTTGAAATAAAAGCAGATTTGGACCATAGTAAATGCGCAATATCCTGGGAAATGCACCAGTGACTTCAGCCAGCGACGATCGAGAAGGCAGCGGAGCAAAGGAGGAGACGGAGGATGGGTCACAAGATGAAGAAGACGAAGAACTAACAAAGCGAGAGACAGCAAAAGACCCAGAGGCAGGAAAGAAAAGGAGACGAAGCAAAAACAAAAGCAAGCAGCGCGGCGCAGAGAGTCGTGGCCGGAACGGCGAATCCGGGCGTCTGCAGTAGTAGCTACCACACGGCCGTGCGTGCCGCCCAACCCGCATGCACTGCACCGCCGCACCAAGCCAAAGGAAACCGAAGCGAAAACAAACCAGGGAGGAAGGAAGCCGGGCAAGCCACAGAGTGGTGGCCGGAACAGGGAATCCGGGCGTCTGCAGTGGAGTACGCGGCCGTGGCCGTGCGTGCTGCCCCTGCCCATGCCCATGCAGCAAGGAAAGGAATCAATCCCCCTACGACTCTACTCCGCTGCCACGCTCTGGCTTCCCTTTTCCTTTCCGGCCTCCCTCGATCCCCTTCCTTCCTTCCGCCCATCCTGCTACAGTCAGTACTGTTCTGGTCCGGCCGCGCCATCCTTTCCATTTCCGGCACCCTCGCCTTCCTCCCTCCTTTCCCCCATCCATCCACCCACCCACCCCCCATCCCCCCGCCCAGCTACTCTACTCCCCACTAGGTAGCCAGCCAGCCAGCCGTCCACTCCCCTCAGCGTTCCGGCGGGCCCCGCGCCGCAGTCGCGTGTCGCATGCATAAAAAATGACTGGGCCGGCCGGCCCCTGCACCCGTGCTTGCGTGGTTTAACGCCCTCATCGCTTTGTTTATGCGCCTAATCCTCGCGTGGGCTCGCCCGGGCCGCGGTTGGCCCGGTTTTTATTAGTAGCACTCCGCCCTTTGCCAATAGGAGCAAAGCCAGCGCTGGTCCCCGTCTCGAGACCCCCAACCCCCCGCGTCGCGTCCTCCACTCCACCTCCCCCTTTCCTCTCCCCTCCTCTCCTTTCGCATCCCTCCCTCCGTCCCCATCGCATCGCAACCGCCGCATCGACGAGTGAGCCGCGCCAGCACGGTGCTCCGAGCCTGCCTCCCTGGGCGAGCCTCGGCGCGGGCGGTGGCGGGCGGACAGAGGGCGAGGGGGCGAGGAGATCGATCGGTCGGTCCGTCTGGGGCGATGGCGCGGGAGCGGAGGGAGATAAAGCGGATAGAGAGCGCGGCGGCGCGGCAGGTCACCTTCTCCAAGCGCCGCCGGGGCCTCTTCAAGAAGGCCGAGGAGCTCTCCGTCCTCTGCGACGCCGACGTCGCGCTCATCGTCTTCTCCTCCACCGGCAAGCTCTCCCAGTTCGCCAGCTCCAGGTACACACGTCCTTCCCCCTCCGCGCCGCTCCGTTCCTTCCCTCCAGTCCTTCCTCGCCTCGTCTTCTCGCGCGACGGCCTGTAGATCTGCCCGCCTCTCTTCCCCTCCCGCCTTCCCGGGCGCAGGATCCGGCTCGCCTAGGGTTCATGCTGCGCCTTCCCGCGGGTCCCGTGTCAGTTTCGCGTGCCTTTCCGCGTCTCGCGCGCCCGGTGGGGATCATGCGACGTGCTGGCGGGGCGGATCGCGTTGCTTGGCACCGCCCGCAGCGGATTTTCTGGTTACGTCCGCGGATGTCGTCTTTCTTGCCGAAATGGGGATTTTTAATCATTTTCTGTTTACTGTAGTAGTCATACTCCTGTAGCTGGTTGCACATTTTTCTGTTGATTTCCTTTTTTTCTTTTCCCGATCGAGCGGTGTGTTACAAGCACGCGCGCTTTGCGAGTGCTGCGGCTTCTGTTTATATTTGCTGCGTATGTTTATGCATCTTCAGTTGCGGTGTTTTATCGTCGGTTCTTGCGCGCCTCGAGTGCTCCGGTGGGGCAAAGTTGCGCCTGCTAATTGCGTACGGCCGGACTTGTGATTTTATGTGCCGCTACTCGTACGTCGCATCGCCCGCTGATTCTAATGGGACTTCGTGTTCTGTGCGGTATATCGGTTACTGTTGTTTGATGAGATATTATTTGTACTCATGCACGCATTGTTGTTCGTCGGCTTTTTCTTTTCTTCCTTAGATTGGGTTTGGGTGTGAAGGCTTCCTCGACGGGAGAAAGCAATGATTTATATATTTGTGGTCCATAGATTGTTGTGCTGATGTCCTCCACTTGTTTTGATCAGGTCCCCATTCTCTGCCGTCCAATCTGGCCGTTGGGGGATAATTTGCCGTTGTTAGCTACTGTACCTAGTATTTTAACACAGTAGCATCTTGGGCATCATGTTTGTTTACGAGATTCTTATGGACCTTCAAATGACGCATCAGCCTTCTTTAACTTATTGTGTGCTGCCTTTACATGTCACCGTACTGATTTTTTTTATTAAAGATGAAATAATCTTAGTTGTGTTGTATATGTGTTGATATTGAAAAGCTTCCTCAGCTAATCAAATGATACACTATCACCAAAATCATATTTGAGTTTTCTTTTCCTGGGATCATTTGTTTAGCTGAGGAAGTTCAACTTCTTTTACTTGAAACAGTAACTGTCTTGTTAAAGAATAGTAGCAATCTTTTGAGGAGTCTCCGGTGTTTTAAGTTTCTTGGATGATTATGGATCATACTGGTGCATGCCAACTTCAGTGAATTATCGGTAACCATGCATTTTTCTAACATAGCATTACAAGGAAAGTACTTTGACTTGGAACTCTTATTAGCAGCAAACTGCAGGAGCAAAATGTAAGGACATTTGAGTCCAGCGTTAATTTCCTCCGCAGTGCATTATATTTACTAAACTTCTAGGAACCTGAATGCTACAAGTAATTAGTCCTTGTTTATGTAATTTAAAGAATAATTTAAACTGAATGGTACATAATAGGCACTGAGAGTATTTAACTACTGCTATACAAAGTTAATGGGAAAATGTAGACTCATTTTCGGTGCTTTCTCATTAGGGTGTTTGGATTCAAAAAACATTCTGACTTTCTATCTGGTTAAGGATAATCTTTCTTCGTTTCAGAAACAAACATGCTTTGGCTTTCTCTTCTGTTTATTTAGTCCATGGCACTAACGGGTATCATCTTATATATGTAGAAATGTTATTATTTATGGGCTAGTGTTTTTTTTGGGGTTAACATCAGAGTTCAGTCTTCACTTTAACCTAACTTCATACTCTTGTTAGTGATTTCTAGTAATTTGATGGTCATTGTTACGATGAACTGTCAAAGTGACTAGTTAATGTCATGGTCTGCCCCTGTATAATTCTGAACATCCCTATATCGCTGTTATTTTAGTCATTTCCTTTTTTATTGATTAGTTGTAGCTTCATGTCGTGTACTGATATTGCCTTTCCTTGGACAGTATGAATGAGATCATCGACAAGTACAGCACGCATTCTAAGAACCTGGGGAAAACAGACCAGCCTGCTCTTGACTTGAACGTAATAATCACTTCTCACCCTTAGTGATGTTAGCCAGCAAATTGAAGTTCTGTGTTTGTAGTGTCCCAATACTTGTGAATCTACATAAGCAATATAAGGATGTGGCCCAAAATAAAATATCTTATATTCAAGGCCTAATCTAGCACAAACCTTCATATAAATGCATTTTCCCCATCTAAAACCATTGAAGCAAAACTTTGCTATAAAGAATACTTGAAAGTTGAAAAGCAGCCCCCGCAAAATGCCAATGGCGGGCGACCTTGATGGAGGTGGTTATTTTGAAAAAGTAAAAAAAAAAATCATATTTTGAAGTTCCAAAAAATTCTGAAAAAAATCATACATGTTCATATGGATGTATCCTGAATGCAAAAAACACAAAATCGTGATTTGAAACTGATGAACAGTACGAACGCTGTTCACTATTAGAAAGGCAGGATTTTTTTTCCATTTTTGTGTAGATCTCACCATAATATATTTCATTGCCAGACTTTATACACATGTAGAATACATCCATATGAATGTGTAGAATTTTTTTCAGATTTTTTTGAAACTCCAAAATGTAATTATCGAATTTTTTAAAATAACCACCTCCATGGAGGTCGCCTGCCAAAAGCTCGCAATCTATCTTCTATACCCTTTTCTAGTTTTTTTTAGTTGGGTGATAGACCACATATAATACTCCCTCTGTCCGAAAATAAGTGTCGTGGTTTTAGTTAACCACAACACTTATTTTGGGACGGAGGGAGTATGATCTAATGATATATAGGCCATGCTATTGTTCATGATAGCTGTAAAAAAAATGGTATACTTCTCTTCCTTGTTTTTATTAATGGATGTCAACACTCCCTTGGGCACAATAAAACTTCTGTTTGGATGGTCCATGTCCATAATTTTTTTTCTTGGTTTATAAAATGATTCTCCATTTTGTAAGAGAATATAGGCAAAAGAATTTATCAGCTATTGCAATGTGATAATTAATGCTTTTTCCGAATGCATTGATAGTACTCATTTATAAACTCTTGGTATATCAAGGTAGTTGCGATTTGGTTGAGTTAAATTTCTTAATCAAATTAGTACTGACATGCTGGCGCGTTTCTATTTTCAGTTAGAGCATAGCAAGTATGCAAATTTGAACGATCAGCTTGCAGAAGCTAGTCTTCGACTAAGGTTATGTTCTACCCCATTATATTTTTTACGTGATCCATGCTGAATTTATTTTGCAATTCCATATACTCCCTCTGTCCGGAAATACTTGTCGCACAAATGCATAAAAATAGATGTATTTAGAACTAAAATATGTCTAGATACATCCATTCCTCCGACAAGTATTTTCGGACGGAGGGAGTATAATAATGGCAATTCTTGTCCAACCTATAGACAGATGAGAGGTGAGGAGCTTGAGGGGTTGAGTGTTGATGAACTCCAGCAGTTGGAGAAAAACCTAGAAACTGGTCTGCACAGGGTGCTTCAGACGAAAGTACGGTGATTGAACATGTCATTTTTCGAAGTTCCCTTTTAATCAGGCTCAAAAAGAGCAACTATTTAGCGGGCTGTACGATTTTGCAGGATCAACAATTCTTGGAACAGATAAATGAACTGCATCGAAAGGTACAACTTATTGCAAGATTAATTTTGAAGTCATTATTTTAGGTGAAGAACCATGGATTTTGTTTTAAATAAATAAAGCCTTATGCTTTGGTTTAGGGTCATCTACACATGCTTCTCATGTTTTCAGAAACCAAATGTTCCATTAATTTCTTACATTTTTTACATCCACTGATTCATTTTTAATAGAATATTTTGTATATAAACAATAATTTAGTGTATTGTCCGCTAACAAAGAAGAAATTATTCATGTTTTTGTGGGTTGGATAGTACAACTGGATTTTTGCAACTTTATTGGAGCCTTGTGTACTAAAATAGGAAAATAGGGATATGTTCAGAGTCTGAATTCTTGAGCACCATCCTTTTAAAAGACGCAAGCAAATATAACAGATCATGTGAGTGCTTAAACCAGAGAGAAGATAGTACGACAATTTAGTGTTTGCATATGTGGACAGTCTTTTTAACTTTATTATGCCTTTCAGTACTAAAGCAAGAAAGTATATTATTTTCTGTTGTTTACATGTGTAGATGACTAAATATTCTTATTTTATTTTTATCCAATATACATTACTTTATCCACCTCTAACATTTTGATGTATTTTTATGTTCTACTTATGGTTTCAGTTTAGCAGACCATACTGTTAGTTATATTTGCTGTCCCTTTTCACCTTATATAAACTTAATTATTTTGACTGGTTTGAAGATGGAGGAATAAGTTCCCATTTGACGAAATAAAAAACTCAGTGGCTAGCTATAGATGTTCTAGTTGATCTGTCATCATTTACTAATCTAGCATGCAAAATAATACTACCTTCCACATTGTGGCAGCTGTATGCCTATATGAAGGGAAAAGCTTGCACTTATTGCTTTAAAGCTGTTGGAAGTTAAACACATAGAATTAGATGAATGGTAGAATGTTGATTTATTGGTTTGAAGTACCCTTGTCTGTAGAGATAATTTGTAAAACTAATAAATGTTGTACCACTTGCATATTGTTCCAGAGTTCACAGCTGGCAGAGGAGAACATGAAACTAAGGAACCAAGTATGGACTTGAAACTCAACTTTCTTTAGTCAACATCTGTGTTGTTATTTTTCAGCGCAGTCCATCTGAATCCTAATTTCTATTTGCTTTGTTCTACCTGGACGCAGGTAGGCCAGATTCCAACAGCTGGCAAGCTAGTGGTTGCTGATACCGAAAATGTTGTTGCTGAAGATGGACAGTCCTCGGAATCCGTCATGACTGCATTACACTCTGGAAGCTCGCAGGATAATGATGATGGTTCCGATGTTTCCCTGAAATTAGGGTGAGTTTCCAAGAGCGATGTTGCTTCTACGAAATTATCAAGTCTTTTTCTTATGCTCCTTCCGCCCTGATGTAAGACTTTTTGCAAGCTATGTTAGCTTGCAAAACGTCCTATATTATGGAACGGAGGGAATAGTTCTGTACTTAGTGACTTGGTATCTATCAGTGGACAGCGGTATAGATATGGATTGCAGCTTCCTGGTTGATATTGATGTGGAGATGATCGTATGAGCTGAACTGTGTTAATGAATTCTCAAAAAGTTACCAAATAAATACTAGATCAATTTTAATATATCCATTATTTAGCTTAGAACTTTGATTTACTCAAACAGGTTTAGATTGGGATCTATGACCCTAGACGTTACAATTCATATTCCACGGGAGTGCAACCTACCCACTGTTCATTTGCTTTTATTTTGGTTGTATTCATCTGTTAGACTTAAGCCTGGACCCAGACTGTATTTAGGTTACAAGCAGTTTAACACTAATCCACATATGTAGGATTGAGAGGAAATATATTTTGGTTCGGATTTGAGCCTAATTCTGATTAATTGGCACCCCTGTGAAGTTGGAACCATTCAAATTGCAAACTCATACTGATTAGTTGGCACCCCTGTGAAGTTGGAACCATTCAAATTGCAAACTCATACTATTGACATGATCTTAGCATCTACTAGAAATAAATCATATTTTTGAGTTACATAGTAGTGCTAAGCATATGTTTTTTTATAAACCATATATTTTGGTTGGTTCATGACATTTTGCAAAAACTTGTGCGGTGCATTGTTAAACCAACCAAAGTTTATTTTTTTTATAATTCCCTCCATTCTTTTTGTATCCCTGTTTCGTGAAGGAACATAGCATTTTGCTCATTTTACATTTACTATTTACAATAATTTCTTGCAGATTGCCCTGCCTTCCATGGAAGTAATGACAGTTGTCGTCCGTTCGGTTCCTCATGGAGCTGCAGCATCAGTGGAGAAGCTCTTGGGGTTATGGACAAACCTGGGCTGCAATAATCCTGCGGCGGAAGAGATCAGTTAACCTGATTTATCATCCTTGTGGCTGCATGATGCGATGTCCCCGTTTTAACTGTTGGTGTTTGCTAGGATCTTGACTAAACTTTTAGAGCTACCTGATGTTCATCGTTGTTGACACTATCCATGTTATGTATGTACCATGCCGGTATCTTAGATTATGCTCTATAAATACATGTCTTGGTCAGCTTCTACTCCTTCCGTCTCAAAATATAAGCTCATTTTTGACACTAACAGTGTCAAAAGCGATCTTATATTTTGGGATGGGGGGAGTAATATTTTGATGAAAAAGAAAGTTGAACAACGCTCAGAAGTTGAAGGGCATGTTCTCTTGGAATTTATTGCTGTCAGAGCATCTACAGCCGGACTTAGCAAATCAGCCCCTAAATGCCCGTGGATGTGCCCGGTCAGCTGTCTATACACTTCATTTTCTCCCTCGTATATGTCCATCTTTGATGGGATGCAGAGAGAGAAAGAAAAAAATACTCCCCTTGATTACATTCTTTTAGTGCAAAGGGTTGGATTATTTAGGTAGTACTCCATCCATGAAAAAAATAAGAGCATTTAGAATACTCTTATATTTCTTTACAGGGGAGTAGTAGATTGCTATGGTACATAATATGACAGCTGCGTCGCTGCTCACATATCATAGTCCATAGTGTCATACTTAAGCAAGAACTATGGCGGCGCCTAAGTGGGTCGACGAAGTCCCTGGCCTGCCCATCCGTGTGGTGATCCGGCGCCTTGTGAAGGGAATATCAGCAGAGAGGAAATTAAGCCATTGCTTAGCAGAGGTATTGTCTTCTTTCTTTTTGAACCGGTAGACCCAGAGGGAGAAATCTGCTACAATGTTACGTATTGTAGTTCTGTGGGGGTGATCCTCGTTTCTGAAGATGAGGGCGTTTCTCGAATCCCATATCTTCCATGCAACAGTCAGAGCGACCGAAGGCCAGATGTTGGGGTTGAGGCCAAGAATCGTAGGGTGTTGGTGCAGGTCATCCAGGGAGGTTGGCGACGGCAGACCCAAGGAGGACCAAACATGTGCTGCGTAGGAACAGTTGGAGATGAGATGGAGTGCATCCTCATGCGGGTCTTGGCATCGGGGGCAAGTAGCTGATTGAGCGATATGCTTGTGAAACATGTTGGCTTTTGTGTTTAGCCGATCATGAGGAGAAGCTGTTAAGATCTTGACTTTGATCGGCACCTTGGAAGCCTGCATAAAGTCGTGGTGGAGGTCAGTAGTCTTCAAAGAAGAATGGAGGAGTAGGCGTTCTTGGCAGAGAACGACAGCCCATGGGAGAGGGACCGTTCGTCGGATCGATCTTCCTGCTGAAAATCCTGCAACAGCAACATCACACAATCCAACTCGCGAGCAGCAGCATTAGATAGACGGTTCCGCATGTTCGTTAATAAGCCTTTTTGCCAAATTGTAGCCACTAGAACCTTGTCATCCAACGAGTGTGAGTGTAGGTTGGGGAATACTTTGTGGAGAGGCGACTGTAGTAGCCATTTGTCTAACCAAAAGAAGGTGGAAAGCCCATTGTAAGTGATCACAAATGAGTGCTCGATGAGCAGAGGCAAATTTTTGTTGATAATTTTCCAGAGGAAGGAGGGCCTTGGAGTTTTTGCTGAGATGCCAAGAGGATATTGTTGGTGATACCATTGTGTCCAAGGGACGTTTGGTTTCTGCAAAATCTTGAATGAGAATTTCATAAGCAAGCAGCGGTTCTGAATTTCGAGATTTTTAATGCCTAGACCACCAGTATCTTTCGGTTTGCAAACGTTATTCCACGCGACTAAACAGCTTGCACCTGTGCAAGTTGCCTCATTAGACCAGAAGAACACCCTCCGAATGGCGTCAAGTTTTGCTATAATTGACTTAGGTAGACAAAAAACTGACATAAAATAGACTGTTAGTGAGTCTAGGACTGCAGTTAGCAGAGTCAGGTGAGCACCGCGTGAAAGCAGACGCGCTACCCAGCCGAAGAGGAATTTCTGAAAGCTGTCAATGATCGGGTCGAAGGCTGTGAGCGGCAGTTTGGTGGGGGAGAGAGGAAGGCCTAGGTACATTAGTGGAAAGGAGGATAATGAGCATCCAATAGCAGTGGCGATGTTGTTTTGCATGGATGGATTAGTGGCGATGGTGAGGAGTGCCGTTTTCTGGAAGTTGATAAGCAGCCCCGTTGCAAGGGCAAAATCGTGGAGTGTATTTTTTAGGGTTAAGGTGGCTGCATCGTTAGCAGCAACGATGATAAGGGTATCGTCGGCGTATTGCAGCGTCACAGGTGGTTCGTTTGGTCGTAGTGGGTGGCAAAGAACATTCTGTTGGAAAGCACTGGCAATCAATCTTTGAAGTACATCTGCAACGATGATGAACAAGTATGGCGAGAAGGGATCTCCTTGTCGTAGGCCGCATCTACATTGGATCCAGGGCCCCGGGATGCCATTTAGGAGGATGGCCGTTTTCCCAGTGTAGAGAATGTCTTGGACCCAGGAGCAGAAAGTTGGAGGGAACCCTCGAACTTGTAGGATTTGAAAGAGGGAGGACCAGCAGATGGAGTCAAAAGCTTTCCGAAATCAAGCTTGAAGACCATGGTCGGCGCTTTATGTGTGTGGCAAGCACTTAGGATATCAGCTGCATAAATGAAGTTTTCAGCGATGTTGCGTCCGTGAAGGAAACCCGTTTGATCATAATGAATGAGCAGTGGGATTAGAGGCTTGACCCTGTTTGTGAGGACTTTGGCAACTGCTTTTGGAGTACAGTTTTGAAGAGAGATTGGTCTAAAAGCATCTGGGGACGTTAGGCGCTGTGGCTTTGGGGAGGAGAATCATGAAGGCTCGGTTAAAGCGTTCAAGTGAAGCCGTCTGATCATGGAAGGCAGAGAAGAATGGTAGTATGGACTGTTTGATATCATTCCAAAATTTTCTGAAGAAGATGGGTCCAAAGCCATCCGGGCCGGGGCTTGCATTTGCATTCATGGTGAGAAAAGCTTGGTGGATTTCGTCATGTGAGAAGGGTTGTGCAAGATCTGAAAGTTGGGGGAGGGGAGAGGGGTATAGATGCTGTAGACTGAAATTCCATGTGGCATTTTTTGTATTCCCGATTAGTTGTTGGAAGTAGTTTTTGAGGATATTGGCTTTTTTTCGTGCAGAAAACTTCGGAGGAGTTATGAATAAGCAGCGGGATTTTGTTTGAGCGAGAACGCTGTGTAGCAGAAGCGTGGAAGAACCTAGAATTTTCATCTCCACCAATGGCGACTCTTATCTTCCCCCTCTGTTTCTAGAATGCGATTTTTTGTTTGATAGCACTTTGCAGCAGGTTAGAAATGACCAGCCTAAGATTCTGCTCGAGAGGAGATAGAGGAGCGAATTCCTTGTTTAGGTCGAGAGCCTGGATTGCCACTTTGCAATTGTTTTCCCGTTGGCAGATGGGCTGCAACTTCTTGGCCCAAGATTTTAGGGCTGGTCGTGTTTTTTTGATGTTTTGGGCGAGAGAAGCTGCTGGATCGTGGGAGGCCCGTGGTTGTTGGGCGCCAACAAGCCCTGCATGTTGTTGGTACAGGCCTGGAATGAGGTCCATAAGCGTTCAAATCTAAAAAGGCGGGAAGAAGGGACTGCCGTAGATATAGTGACTAGAAGAGGAACGTGATCGGAGACGAATCTAGTGAGAGAGGTTAGGTGCGTGTTTGGGAAGAGAGCATCCCAGGGTAGGTTGATAAGTACTCTATCTAAGCGTATTAGCGTAGGTGATAGTCTTTTGTTTGACCAGGTAAATTGTCTGTCAAGAAGTGGGAGCTCTAATAGAGCAAGTTGATCAATTGTGTCATTGAAGGCATCGGCCTCCGATCGTCTAAAGTTGTTGTTGTTCCTCTCATTAGGGAATCGGATAAGGTTAAAGTGTCCAATGAGTAGCCAGGGGGATGGATTTGGAGGTTCTATGAGCTTAAGTTCTTCTAGAAAGTCTAGTTTTAGGTCTCGTTGTGAGGGGGCGTAGACGTTAGTGATGAAGATGTGGTGTGGCGAGGCAAGGCATGATAGAGTTAAGGTAGAAGTGAAACGGTTGTGTTGACAGTTGAGAAGCGAAAAACTGCGTGAGTTAGAAGCAGAGAGGATTCCACCCGCAGATCCGATTGCGTCGAGGTGGTTATTAGAATCTAGGAAACGTGGCAAGATCGATCTTAGTTGATGGAGTCTGGTTTTTGCAGTTTTGTTTCTTGTAGCAGAGCGATAGATGGCTTTAATTGATTTATTTCAGAGAACACGTTAGTGCACTTGTCATTATCTCCTAACCCTCGAACATTCCAGGACACGATAGAGTACGTTTCGTTTTTCATAATGGAAACTTAACTTGACACCTTACATAGGGGCAGATACACAAAAGAGAACCATCTCGGTTCCTGATACACTTGGACGAGCTGACAGAATAAGGAGTGAGCAGCATTACAACTAGCATAAGCTTAAGATAACAGCTACGGGGTGCGATGCACCGGTACAAAAGGCCAAGACGGGCCGCCACTCATGTGGCCGAGGGGGAGAGAGCGCATCATGGAGATCCCAGGTCACCGGAGCCCGAGGCGATGTCGTCGACCATCTCAGGCGAGGCGCCGCAGGCAGCAGCAACGGCAGCCAGCTCCTCCGGCGATGGCGGTCCGCGAGCAGTGCCGTCAATGAACCCCATCTCATCACAGAGACGAGCATGGATGAGAGCGTCAGAGAGATCCTTTGATGCAGCGGACAGGTCGAGCTTCTTGGCCTTGGAGCGCATGGCCTTGGTAGTCATGGAGGAGTAGATAGGAGGCTCGATCTCGGCCAAACGAGCGCTGCGCCTGGCCTTGATGCCAGAGTCGGCAGCCATCTTTGCACGTCTGCTAATGCGCCTGGCCAGACACTCGTGTGGCGGCTCAGGAGGCAGGTCCAGAGGCTGGACTGCAGGAACCACCGGGGGGAGAGGTGCCGGAGGGGCAGGTGGGGATGGGGGGGGGGGATGGTGCATGAGGCTGAGGAGGCGGAGAGGGTGGGGCTGGCAGTGCGAGCAAGGGGCGTGAGTGGCGTGCGCGTGCCCGCTCAGGGCAGGAGAGGGGGAGCGAGCGGGAGGAGTCCATGGAGCGTGGACCAGCAGAGCGACCGGCATGCCATCCTCCATAACAGCAAGGATCGGGATGCCATCGAGAGGCTGATCTGCCGAAGGAGAAGGAGGAGGGCCCGATGGCGACTCCGGTGTGCAGGCGAATGGGGACATGGCTGTGGCGATGTTGCGGATCTGCGAGATGGTGTTGGGAGATAGAGGAGGATTGGATATTTGGGAAGAGAGGGAGTCGTTGTCCCCGTCCTCAGAGGAGAAAGGAGAGGCCCCAGAGCCGTGCCGGAAGAGCGTGCGGCTCTCTAGCTTAACGACGGCGACATCGTTGTCAGGCAGGCGCACCATGAGGCAGGGGAGGACGAAATCGCGAGCAACCATGGCAAGTGCACGAATGCTGGAGTGATCGCCCTGGAAGCAGTGCTGGTCGGCGGAGACAAAGTCTCCAAGGTGAGAGAGGAAGTACTCTGCCCCCTCAGGGTGCCAGAGCTCATCAGGGTAGTCGAATGCCTCGATCTCGGCCATGTGGATGAAGATGGTTGTGGATCTATTGTCTGCGTGTTCAGGCCTTTCGAAGAAGAGGGTGTTGCCCTCGTGGTGGATGGGGCCATGTCCAAAGGGTCATGTGGCGCCTCCTCTCAAGGCTGCCAAAGGAAAGGCGCGCGACGCCGCTTGCGGAGGAGGTGAGGTCGAAGGTAGGGTTGTTGCGGTGGCGTGCGATGGCCTGGCGGATGAACCGGAAGGGGTTGTGCATGGGGGTGGCTAGGTGAACGTAGGCTAGGTTATCAACCTGGCGAACCAGACAGGTTGGAGGGACTAGGAGGGGGATGTGCGGCTCTGGGGAAGAGAAGCACGAGGCCAATGTGGGTGCAGTGGCGGGTGGGGGTGGGGGAGGTGTGGCGAAGGATGGCACCGGTGGCGAGGAGGAGGAGGTGCGTGGCCCGAAGATGAGCGGGAGGCGGAATGGTGGCAGATCGGAGGTGATGATGCAGTGGGAGCCGAACCAGATCGGCGCTCCGTCGGAACGCCTGGAGCCCGCCGAGGAGCCGGAAGCGGTGTGGGTGCCGGTCGTGTGCGCCATTGGGCTGCATGGCGGACGCACAAAGGCCGGGTTAGTACTTGGTGAAGGGAGCATAGTAGGGAAGTAAGGAAGGAATCGTATGGCCTTGCACCTGAAGCTCCGGTGGCCGGAGCACCAGCAGCGGGAGCACCGGACGGGGTCGCGGCAGTCGGCAATGTTGTGGTCAGAAGCAAGGCACCGGAAGCAGCGAGCCTTCTTCTTGCGGGTGTAGTAGTGGTGGATGTGCTTGGGGCTAGCCATCGGAGGAGGGTGTGATTTATAGGCCGGAAGGGCCGATGGGTTGGAGGGGGGAGATGCAGAGACCCGAGGCGGGGATCGAGCAAAACCTCCCGGTAGATGCGCTGACCAGAGCGGCGTGGAGATCAAGAGCTCGCAGGATGGCAGCGATGGCGATGGCGTGGGCTTGGTTAATGGTGATCTCGGGATGGAGCCGAGGGGACGGGCGGAGAGTAGGTCGACGGAGGTAGGGGAGGCAGGTGGTAGAATAGACGTGATGATGGGCGCATGCGTGTGCATGCAAGCGTTGGATATATCATGCGGTGAAGGTGGGCGGGTGGAGGCATGCGGTCCCACAGATTCAGTGATAGTAGGGTTTGATTTCGCGTGCATAACGGCATCTGGGGGGTCGAGCAGGCCGCACAGCCGACCGGGGGGCGGCTGTGGCGACTCAGGTGGGTCCGTGCGGGCAGTGGGATGCGATGGGAAGCGATGGAGCGCGCCGTTCAAAGCCGTATCATTGAAAAAACCAGGCTGATCGATGGAGGGTATAGCGCAGCCGTCGCCATGGTCTTGTTTTCTTTCTGAAGCGAGGATGCAACGAGACGCGACGGGAGAGGCCGAGGGGGATGAGGGGCACACGTGTCCGATGCCATCGAGTGCATTGTGGTCAACCGAGGCATTGCCAGGGGAATCCGCGCGTGGAACAGTGCGGTGTATCTCTGTGGACAGATGAGGGAGATCCTGTGCGAGTAGTTTAGTCGATGGGTGCGGTCCGATCAAGGACGTGGGGTGGTTAGGCAGGATGGGAGCGTTCGAGTCAATCGAGTCCGGTTCAAACATAACTGGCAGCGGTACTGATCGCACTGTGTGTGATGCTTGGTCAAGGGAGTCAAAGATGCGGAGTTCAAAATTTGAAAATTGTATGGGAGAACGACGGAGGACTTATGTTCCTACATTGACCGAGTACACATGCACTAGGAACAAGTTTGGGGCAAGCGTGACATGCATTATTAATTAGGGTTTCATTTGCGCAAACTGACTTAGAACAGAAAACTACCCATATTGGTGTGGTGGGTTTATGAGTTAAACACGTGGTGGGTGTGGTGACAAGGCAGTGGTACGTTGAGAAAATTAGCTTATTGAACGAAATGCCAGGCCGGAACAGTCGTACCTTTGCATGTGATCGCGGTGGGTCGAGCGCTGTGGGAGCCGCAAGAGAAACAGGTGGCAGCCGACCGTTGACGATGGCGGGTCCCAGCTGCATGGGTGGCATGCACGGGGGGGGAGCGTGGGGGCTCGTCGACGATGATGCGAGACGGCACCACCGCAGGCAGGAGCGGTGATGGCGGTCGTTCCGCCGGCAAGGCCAGCGCGTCTTGAGGCGCGACGGTGATGGTGGCGAACATGCGGGGAGCCACAACAGGGGAGCATGCCGCCATGAGCGTGGCGACGTGATTAGAGGATACCGGCGCAGTGAAAGCTGCGTTTGATATTCGCTCAACGGAGATGGAGCGCGCCTCTCCACCAAAGCGGAACGAGAGGAGCGTGCCCACCAGAGTGTTGTCAACCGTAAAGTCGGCTTTGTGAACGAAGAAGATGATTTTTGTTGGCGAAGCGGAGGTGAGTGGCGTTATGAAGACGCTGGACGAGAACAAATCAAGGATGTTGCGTGCAAAGTCAACACCGGGCGATGGGAGGAACCCAAGCTGAGAGCGAAGGAATGCTTCAGCGTGGCCAAAACGATCTCCAATGTCGAATTTTGGCTTTTGGTAGATGGGTGGCTGGTGTGTGAGAGAGGGCGGCGGTGGGAAAGGAAGAAACTTGACGGAATGAGTGGTGGCGACGAGGATGGGTTCGGTGATGAGAGCTCGAACAATGCGCATGTCAGAGACTGAAATGCGAAAGAGCTTCTCTTGGAGTCGAGTAGTCTGGAAGGCGGGAGCGTTGCCACCCAGACATGCTTGCATGAGGACGGCCACAAGCTCCTCGTCGAGGTCAAGCGAGGAGTGGTGGACATGCACGGAGAGGAAGCATGGCGGCTCGTGGCGGCGCGGGTTGATGTGCTTGGAGAGGCAGCGCCATACACAGGCTTAAAGTCGCCGCCATGGCGTCTCCAACGCCAAGGGCGGCGCGCATGGCCTTGGCAGTGGGGGAATCCTTCCATGCAACGGGGTCATGGAATGTGGCCGACGCCGGAGACTGGAGGAGGGAGGCGGCGGCCGGAGTAGGTGTGAGGGACGTGGATGGGGCAGGGGAACCGAAGGGGAGCGCGAGCGAGAGTAGAGCCATCATATTTTACGATCTTGATGTTTTAATCGGAACAAGCTCCCAAACTACCATCAACGCTTTTTCGGTGAGGCTTTACTGAAAAAGGTTTTCGCTCCGCTTTATAAATAAAGCAAACCGCCTAAGTGTAGGATCTTGAGAAGAGGTGTCTAGAGGGGGGGGGGGGGGGTGATTAGACACTAAGTACCAAAGTTGCAGTTTTTAACTTCTTTAGGTTTAAGTGGAGTTTAGGCACAAGTTTAACATTCACAACAAGCAAGCATGGAAAGAGTGTATGAGCAGCGGAAAGTAAAGCATGCAACTGGCAAGAATGTAAAGGGAAGGGTTTTGGAGGATTTAAACGCAGTTGGAGACACAGATCTTTTTGTCGTGGTTCCGATAGGTGGTGCTATCGTACATCCACGTTGATGGAGACTTCAACCCACGAAGGGTAGCAGTTGCTAAGTCCACGGAGGGCTCCACCCACGAAGGGTCCACGAAGAAGCAACCTTGTCTATCCCACCATGGCCGTCGCCCACGAAGGACTTGCCTCACTAGCGGTAGATCTTCACGAAGTAGGCGATCTCCTTGCCCTTACAAACTCCTTGGTTCAACTCCACAATCTTGTCGGAGGCTCCCAAGTGACACCTAGCCAATCTAGGAGACACCACTCTCCAAGAAGTAACAAATGGTGTGTTGATGATGAACTCCTTGCTCTTGTGCTTCAAATGATAGTCTCCCCAACACTCAACTCTCTCTCACGGGATTTGGATTTGGTGGAAAGAAGATTTGAGTGGAAAGCAACTTGGGGAAGGCTAGAGATCAAGATTCATGTGGTAGGAATGGAATATCTTGGCCTCAACACATGAGTAGGTGGTTCTCTCTCAGAAATAGGATGCTGGAAGTGTAGACTTGTTCTGATGGCTCTCTTCACGAATGAAGAGGAGGTGGAGGGGTATATATAGCCTCCACACAAAATCTAACCATTACACACAATTTACCAAACTCGGTGGGACCGAATCAACAAACTCGGTCTGACCGATTTAGCAAATGTAGTGACCGTTAGGGTTTTCGGGGGGACCGATATGCAACTCGGTGGGACCGATATGGTTAGGGTTAGGGCATAACGTAATCTCAGTGAGACCGATTACACAAACTCGGTGAGACCGATTTTGGTAATTAGCTAACCAGAGAGTTGGTCAGGCAAACTCGGTGGGACCGATTACTCAAACTCGGTGGGACCGATTTTGGTAATAAGTTAACTAGAGAGTTTGCATTGTAATCTCGGTAGTACCGATTACACAGACTCGGTGAGACCGATTTTGGTAATGGACATACACAGAGAGATTACAATCCCATCTCGGTGAGACCGAGATCCCTATCGGTGAAACCGATTTGCCTAGGGTTTGTGGCAGTGGCTATGACAACTGAACTCGGTGGCGCCGGATAGAAAGAATCGATGGGGCCGAGTTTGACTTTAGGTTTAGGACATATGTGTGGAAGTGGGAAAGTAGTTGAGGGTTTTGGAGCATATCACTAAGCACATGAAGCAAGAGGCTCATTAAGCAACACCTCATCCCTTCTTGATAGTATTGGCTTTTCCTATAGACTCAATGTGATCTTGGATCACTAAAATGTAAAATGAAGAGTCTTGAGCTTGAAGCTTGAGCCAATCCTTTGTCCTTAGCATCTTGAAGGGATTCCCACATCCTTTAGTCCATGCCACTCCATTGTTGAACTTATCTGAAACATACTAGATAAAAGTGTTAGTCCAACAAGAGATATGTTGACATTAATTACCAAAACTACCTAGGGTGCACTTGTGCTTTCAATCTCCCCCTTTTTGGTAATTGATGACAACATACATCAAAGCTTTAGATAAAGATATAAAGAGTAGCAAGTAAAGCTTTGGAAAGACATGTAACAAGCATAGGCTCCCCTACATGTATGCAATCATGTGAATATGGAATATAGAAGCATGTGAGAGCATAACCATGATAGAGTAGGCAATGTGTTACATGTATCTTGGCCAGATGCATCAGAGCAAAGAATATTAAGGAAAATACCTTCATGCTCATAAGTCCTTCTTGCAAACAGTGTGTACATCAGCAAGAATTCCTCATCCACATGAGTGTGATGCATATACTTACCTTGTAGTCTTGAGTTGGCTTAGGATGGAATGAACCTGCGCAAACAAGGTTAGATAACACAGGTACATCTACTAGCCAGAGCAAATAGAAGAAACCACAAGAATACCAAGACTAGGATGACATGTAGAGAGTGAGTACTGAGTACCACATTGGATTAGACATGTCCCCAAGAGTAAAGATATGCAATGAATTTAAATGATTTCTTTCCCTTAGATGTCTTGCTCCCCCTGAATCTAGCATGGGATACTGGGAGAAGATAGGGAACAGAAAATCAGAGCTGAAAGATATAAATGAACAGAGCTAATGCAAAAAAAAGCACATATGAACATGTCTTTCCCCTCAAGAAGACATGTGGCATCTCTCCTCTTGAACATCAAGCATCTGGGATCCTTGAGTATTCTCTCCCCCTGGAGATTTCTCTCTCTCTCCCTTTGGAAGTGATAAGCTTTGATGTGATCTCTCTCTCCCCCTTTGACATCAATTTCCAAGAAGGGTCTTCTGGAATTTGTTGTTAATGGGTTTGGTCCTTGAGTCACAACACAAAGCACTGGATAAAAATGTGATGCTTGTAGAGGACAAGATTCATTGAGTGGAGCTGGATCAGAAGAAACACATAATAAGTGGCAAACTGTTTTTCCTGTTGTGAAATTGGTGGCACCGAGTGGTACGCTTCGGTTGTACCGAAAGGATACGGTTAGACCGAAAACAAAAAATCGGTGAAACCGAGTTCATCGCAGAGAAAAAGCTTGTCACCTCAGCTCACTAGACTAGTAAGATCTCACAAAGATTTTCAAGGAATTTTCTGAATGATATGCAATGAATTGGATGCAGGAAATGCAGAGAAAACAGAAAAGAAAAGAAAGAAGTCTAGATGAAGTTTTTTTTGAAAGGGGAAGCAAATATGCATGAGACAAATGCAAAAACATAGAAAAGAACACGAGAGAACTTCATCTAGAGATGGTCGGCGACAAAGTCACCTATGTTAGAGTATATTGACTTAGGAGTCAAGTGATATCACTTGATCATAGGTCATACTCATCATTTAAGCTCAAAATGGGGTTACCATTTTTCGTTTAAGCATCTTGATGTATTCACATCTTGTCGAGTTGCTTTAGCTCATGACTCGGAGTAAAGCTTCTCTAAGATGGAATAACATACCTTGGTTGGTGGTGTTGTCCATGTAGTTGAACTTGTGTGGGTTGCTCAAGGTTGATGTAGCTCATCAAGAGTTGGGAGCACCACTTGGAATTTGAGTCCATCTACCTACATGGGTTAGTTCTTGCAAGGAGTAGCACTTGTGTATCCAAAAATGATAATCATGAAGCTCAACATAGAGTTTGTCGAAGGATATGTTTGAATGATTCCGTGCTTCCTTGTCTTCAACCACCAAAGTGAAGAGACTTGGTGATGTAGAGATTGCTCAAGATGTGAGTAGATTACAATCTCATGGAATTTGTTTCAACCAAGTACCTACATGGGTTAGATAACATGCAAGATGCAAATATATCCAAGACATGAGATTTTCCTCATAAGAGAGATATCATGGATTAGGCATAAGCTCATGTCTTGCATGTATCCAATGGAGTTTCTACTCCAAGTTTGAAGCATCAATGATGTTCAATTCTCCTCTCAACCTGCAAAATACTTTCTCATCAAGAGGTTTAGTGAATATATCCGCTAATTGCTTTTCGGTGCGAACATGCTTAAGTTTAATGTCACCCTTAGCAACATGATCTCGAATGAAATGATGAAGAACTTCAATATGCTTTGTTCGAGAATGTTGTACGGGATTATGACCAATTTTGATAGCACTTTAATTGTCACAAAGCAATGGAACATGTTTCACATATATCCCATAATCTTTAAGAGTTTGGGTCATCCAAAGTAATTGAGCACAACATGAACCAAAGAAGCAATGTACTCCGCTTGCGGTAGATAAGGATACCGAAGTTTTGTTTCTTGGAGGACCAAGACACAAGAGATCTACCAAGAAATTGACAAGCACCGAAGTGGACTTTCTATCAACCTTGTCTCCGGATGAGTCCGAGTCGGAGTAGCCAACAAGATCGAAAGAGGCCCTCTGAGGATACCAAATGCCAAAATTTGGTGTATGAATTAAGTATCTCACTATCCTTTTTACGGCCTTAAGATGACATTCTTTAGGAGCAGCTTCATATCTTGCACACATGCACACACTTAGCATGATATCGGGACGTGAAGCACATAGGTATAACAATGAACCAATCATAGAACGATAAACCTTTTGGTCGACTGGTTTACCATCTTTGGTCAAATCAAGATGTCCACTAGTAGGCATGGGTGTAGACATACCTTTGCACTCTTGCATATTGAACTTCTTGAATAAGTCCTTAGTGTACTTCGTTTGAGAAACGAAAGTACCTTCCTTAGTTTGCTTGATTTGCAACCCAAGAAAGAATTTGAGTTCACTCATCATTGACATCTCAAACTTCTCCGACATTAGCTTCCCAAACTTTTCACTAAAATGAGGGTTAGTTGATCCAAATATGATATCATCAACATAAATTTGGCATACAAATAATTCTCCATTGACCCTTTTAGTAAAAAGTGTGGAATCAATTTTCCCAATTTCAAACCCTTTTTCAAGAAGAAACTTGGTCAAGCATTTATACCAAGCTCTAGGAGCTTGTTTAAGACCATAAAGGGCTTTGTGAAGTTTGTAAACATGATTTGGTTTCTTAGGATTGACAAAGCCGGAGGTTGTTTAACATAAACTTCCTCCTCTATTTCACCATTTGGAAAAGCACTTTTAATGTCCATTTGGTACAAGGTGATATCATGGTGATTAGCATAGGCAAGTAAGATGCGAATGGACTCAAGTCTAGCAACGGGAGCATAAGTCTCACCATAATCCATACCTTCGACTTGTGTGTAGCCTTGGGCGATTTAGACGTGCTTTGTTGCAAACTACTTGTCCATCTTCATCTTGCTTGTTGCGAAACACCCATTTGGTACCGATGATGTTGTGGTTGTTGTCGGGCTTCTCAACCAATGTCCAAACTTGGTTTCTCTCAAAGTTGTGTAGCTCTTCATGCATAGCATGTATCCAATCCGGATCTTCCAATGCTTCTTCGACCTTCATAGGTCCAATGCTAGAGATGAAAGAATAGTTTTCACAAAAGTTAGCTAAACGAGTTTTAGAGCGAGTGATTCTCCCGGTTTGAATATCATTGTAGATTTGCTCTATGGGATGGTCTTTAGCAATTCTTGCTCGAACTCGTGAAAGCTTTTGCTTGGGTCTTGGTTGAACATCTTCTTCATCTTCTTCTTCTTCTTCTTCTTCTTCTTGATCTTCTTCATTGTTGGCGTTGTTGTTTTCTTGTCGTGGTGGAGAAGGAGGTTGTTGATGTTCTTCCTCGTTTTCTTCATCTTGGTGTATCCCACTTGTGGATGCTTCCGTATCAACTCTTGGTTCACCTTGTCGTGAAGTAGAAGCTTCCACTTGGACAGACGAGGTACTCTCCTTCACTTCCGTTGGACGGACCTTGCCAATAGACAAGTCTTGGATTGCTTCCGAAGGATCTTTGTCTCCTACATCAATTGGCAATTGCTCTAATTGCGAGCCATTAGATTCATCAAACTTCACATCTACCGTCTCTTCAACCTTTCGGGTGAAATTGTTGTAGACACGGTAAGTGTGGGAGTTTGAGCCATAACCTAGTAGGAAACCTTCATGAGACTTAGGAGCAAATTTTGAACGACGATGCTTATCAAGAATGTAGCACTTTGAGCCGAATACTCGAAAGTATCCAACTTGGGGTTTGTTATCGGTGAGGAGCTCGTATGCCGTCTTGCCGAGTAGCTTGTGAAGATACAAGCGATTTGTTGCATGACAAGCAGTCTCAACCGCTTCTGCCCAAAAGTGCTTCGGCGTCTTGTACTCATCAAGCATCGTTCTCGCCATTTCGATGAGCGTCCGGTTCTTCCTCTCAACAACTCCATTTTGTTGAGGTGTGTACGTAGCCGAGAACTCGTGTGAAATTCCTTCTTCGTCAAGAAAGGAGTCCACATTTGCGTTCTTGAACTCCGTTCCGTTGTCGCTGCGAACCTTCTTGATCTTCACTTCAAATTGATTTTGGGCCTTCCTAGCGAAGTTTTTGAAGATCTTTTGGACCTGTGATTTATCATCGAGAAAGAACACCGACGTAAATCTTGAAAAAATCATCAACTATAACTAGACCAAAAGAGTTTCCACCAAGACTTTTGTAAGCGTTGGGACCAAAGAGATCCGTATGAAGAAGCTCGAGTGGCCTCCTTGTGGTCATGATGTTCTTCACGGGATGCCTTCCTCCAACCTGTTTACCTGCCTGAAAAGCACTGCAAAGTCTATCCTTATCAAATATGACATCGTTAACTCCAAGGATATGATTTCCTTTAATAAGCTTGTCAAGGTTTCGCATGCCAACGTGACCTAGTCGTCTATGCCATAACCAACCTTTAGAGGATTTAGCAATAAAGAAAGTTCTAGGTTGAGCCTTTTTAGTGAAATCAACAATGTATAGATCACCTCTACGCACACCGGTAAAGACCATTTTATGATTATCTCTACGAAACACTTGGCAATCTACTTTAGTAAATAGGACATTGAAACCGAAATTAGCAAGTCTAGATACTGAAAGTAAGTTGTATCCAAGAGATTCAACGAGCATGACATTTTGTATGGAGCTATCATGTGATATGGCCACCTTACCGAGGCCAACCACCTTACCCTTTGAGTTGTCACCAAAAGTGACATACTTTTGAGGACCATCATTTTCAGCAAGCTCTCGAAACATGTCTTTATCTCCGGTCATGTGATCGGTACATCCACTATCAAGAACCCATTCCTTTCCTCCTGACACATATCCCCGAAGATTTGCCATAAGACCAAAATGTCTCATCGCATCATCAAGATCGAAGTCACTATCATTATCCTCATCATAGTATCCATGTTCAACATCGTCATGTGGTGGATCAAGTCCTAGAGAGGGTAATTCGTTAGAGTGAGTTTGACAATGATCTTGCTTATGAATTCTTATAGCTTCAGAAATAATATCACCAATAATTCCAACATCTCCTTTGGTGCGCATAAGGTTTGTCAGTTCAAATAGACGATCACCAAACATAGGATCACTAGTATTCATCTTACTCAAGGCAATAGACTTATGGAGAATCTCATCTAGATTTTTCAAGGAATAATTTGGAAAGCGTTCCTCAAGAAATTTCCATATAGTGTAGGCACACTCAAGAGTAGGCAAGTTTCTAATTAAGTTTCTAGGCAAGCCTCTAGTGATAAGATTAACAGTTCTAAGATTCGTAATCATGTCAATTGATTCATCAAGGGTAGGATGCATAGGATAAACATGAGGTGCACAAGGGCTAGCAATGTACTTGTTCAAGTGATATTGATTGAAAATTACAAGCATCTAATTTTTCCACTCATGAAAATATTCTCCATCAAGAATAGGCACTTTATGTCTAAGACTCCCCAAAGTAGACTCATACATCTTCCTCCAATAGTGATTAAACCAAGGCAATGGAGACCAATGCTCTGATACCACTTGTAGGATCTTGAGAAGAGGTGTCTAGAGGGGGGGGGGTGATTGGACACTAAGTACCAAAGTTGCAGTTTTTAACTTCTTTAGGTTTAAGTGGAGTTTAGGCACAAGTTTAACATTCACAATACATAACAAGCAAGCATGCAAAGAGTGTATGAGCAGCGGAAAGTAAAGCATGCAACTTGCAAGAATGTAAAGGGAAGGGTTTTGGAGGATTCAAACGCAGTTGGAGACACGGATGTTTTTGTCGTGGTTCCGATAGGTGGTGCTATCGTACATCCACGTTGATGGAGACTTCAACCCACGAAGGGTAACGGTTGCGTGAGTCCATGGAGGGCTCCACCCACGAAGGGTCCACAAAGAAGTAACCTTGTCTATCCACCATGGCCGTCGCCCACGAAGGACTTGCCTCACTAGTGGTAGATCTTCACGGAATAGGCGATCTCCTTGCCCTTACAAACTTCTTGGTTCAACTCCACAATCTTGTCGGAGGCTCCCAAGTGACACCTAGCCAATCTAGGAGACACCACTCTCTAAGAAGTAACAAATGGTGTGTTGATGATGAACTCCTTGCTCTTGTGCTTCAAATGATAGTCTCCCCAACACTCAACTCTCTCTCACATGATTTGGATTTGATGGAAAGAAGATTTGAGTGGAAAGCAACTTGGGGAAGGCTAGAGATCAAGATTCATGTTGTAGGAATGGAATATCTTGGCCTCAACACATGAGTAGGTGGTTCTCTCTCAGAAATAGGATGCTGGAAGTGTAGGCTTGTTCTGATGGCTCTCTTCACGAATGAAGAGGAGGTGGAGGGGTATATATAGCCTCCACACAAAATCTAACCGTTACACACAATTTACCAAACTCGGTGGGACCGAATCAACAAACTCGGTCTGACCGATTTAGCAAATCTAGTGACCGTTAGGGTTTTCGGGGGGACCGATATGCAATTCGGTGGGACCGATATGGTTAGGGTTAGGGCATAACGTAATCTCAGTGAGACCGATTACACAAACTCAGTGTGATCTTGGATCACTAAAATGTAAAATGAAGAGTCTTGAGCTTGAAGCTTGAGCCAATCCTTTGTCCTTAGCATCTTGAAGGGATTCCCATATCCTTTAGTCCATGCCACTCCATTGTTTAACTTATCTGAAACATACTAGATAAAAGTGTTAGTCCAATAAGAGATATGTTGACATTAATTACCAAAACCACCTAGGGAACACTTGTGCTTTCACTAAGCCAAACATCCAATAAGATTCAAACACACGCAAGATCCACAAGTATACCAAATAGTAAATGGGTTTAATACTGAGAGCACAGCTCAACAAACCCTAAAACACAAAACACAAACACACGCATACGGCAGAGGGATCGAGGCTCGGTTGCCGTCATTCCTCAACTACTTCTTCCATCTGGCCAGCCGGATCGTGCGCAGTCCGAGCTCTGGCCTACCCGAGCTCCGCTGCCACAACCAAGGCGCCGAGCTTGTAGTCGGATATGCCGGCGTGGAGCTGAACTCGCTGAACTGGACCTCGACCGACAAGTCATTGACGAAGATCCCTCTGTCGTATGCCGAGGAGGTTGCGCTGTCGGTGCCACGGCTGTCCTTCACCTGCGCCTTCTCTAGTGGTGTACACGTCAGTTTGGATTGATGCATCAAGATCTGTTCATGACTTAGTTTTTTTATAGGGGACTGATAGGAGCCGGTGCGCCGACCTAATTTTTGGGCCGGTCGACCACCCACCGTTAGATTGGCCCGCGTGTGACCGTTCGATCAAAGTCAACACATCCCCTTTCATCCCAATCTTCTTCCCCTCGCTTGTCTATGCCACATCGTCGCGCCGTCCGCCACCCGTGCGTGCCCGTCCACCCCTTGTAACTCTTCGCGTCCCAACCCGCCATCGCAGCTCCCTCGTCAATGCCATAGCCGTCCCTCGCTCGCCGTGTAGGCATGCATCACGTTTCAATCAAAAAAGAACTCTGCAAAGAAATCCGGTCATCACCGGTGACAGCAAAAAAATCCATTGGTGGTAGCAAAACAAAACATTGGTTCCAGCAAAACACACAAATGTTTCCCTGTTGCCATCGCCGTAGTAGCAAAAATTTAACAGGTTCCAACAAAAAATCTCAAGAGCAGAATTACCATGGTCAGATTGAAGCAAAAAGAAGGATGGTTCAAAAAAAAATTAATATTTTTGAAGAAAAAAATCTCAGCAAAAAAACTAGAGTAGTGTTCTTGAAGCAAAAAGAACATATGGTTCCAGCAAAAACAAGTGCGGTTCCAGCAAAGAAAATGCCGATTCCAGCACCTCAGGTTAAGGTGGTTGTACCTTTTTTCCTAGCCGGTTCCAAGCACCTCGAGTGTGGATGCAACTTTTTCATGGCCGGTTGCAGCTTCTTCAACAACTGCAAGGAAAAAAAGATGGTTAAGGATGGGTGACGAAGGTGATGGAGTTCATCCATGGCTGCTGGAGAGAGAAGGGGATGGAGTGCATCCATGGCTGCTGGGGAGAGAAGGGGAAGGAGTCCATCTGTGGCTGCTAGAGAGAGAAGGGGATGGAGAACATCCATGGACGCAACTGCCCCACTCGCATCGGCTCCGGCGCTGCTCAACCCATCCGCGCTGGGATTTCGAGGATTTAGAGAGAGAGAGAGAGAGAGAGAGAGAGAGAGAGAGAGAGAGAGAGAAAGAGAGAGAGAGAGAGAACGACGACAAGGGAGGAACTGGACAGGTCTCGCGTGGGGGGCGGGGAAGGGATAAGGTTCCTGTGGATAGCGGTAGGCAAGCGGTCACGTTGGCATGCGTTGTGTGAGGAGGCGACCGGCCCAGTTTCGGCCGGCTGACCGATTGCAAACGTTTCCCTTTTTTATATGGCTGATTCCCGTATACGTACGTGAGAAGGCCAATGGATATGGGCTTTGTTGAGCCAACGAGCTGTACAAGGCCTGTAGTTTTTGTAGCAGCATAGTGTACTTTCGTCTATTTATCAATTAATGGACCGAATGTGGAGTGTCGGAGTGCGAGCATGTATGCTTGTTTCCTTTTGTCTTGGTTCTGGCCGGGTTTTTGTTTTATTTTATTCCTCCTTTTTCATTGATTTTTTATGCTTTCGTTTTTTATTTTCTTTTTTGTTTCTTTATGTACAAATTATTTTGAATACTCGATGATCATGATTATTTCACACATATGTATGTATATATGGAACCATATTTCTCATTTTTGTATATTTTTACTCCGCACAAATCTTTTTCTTTTACTTTTTTTTGTTCATATCATTTGGCATGGTATTTTCCAAAATAGTTTTTTTGTGATTTAAAGTTTTTTCCGTCCGGGTTCCTTGTGGCGTTGATGTTTTTTTTTGCCATTGTACTTTCATATTTTTTTGTCTTCTCTTCAATTTCCTTTTTTTATTTATCTTCTTACCAACGCTCACATGCTTTGAAAAACACCAAAAATGTTTTTTTTCTTTGACCTTGTCTATTATTAGCTCCTTTTTAATCTTGTTTGGTTTTTGTTGTTCTTTTATAAAGAAAAATCCAAAAAGATTACATTCTTTCTTCTATAGCTCTTTTTGGTTTGTTTCTTGATCTTTTGAAAACAACAAAAATATATCCTTTTTTGTTGTTTCTTTGATTTTGCTTGCTATTCTAAAGTTTGAGAAAATCTCAAAAAATATTTCTTATTTGTTTTGCTTTCTTATTGGTGTTTATGCCCTTCAAAAAATAAAAATATATTTGTTTTGTCTACCCTCTCTTTGCCACTTTCTCTTTGGCTCTTTTTAGTATTTCTTTGCTTCTTTTTGGCTTTTGTGCTTTCTCTTTGCTTCTTGTCTTCCTTTAAAGAAACAAAAACTCAAAAAAATATTTCTCTTTATTTGCTCTTATGGGTTCTTTGACTCTCCTTGGCTCTTTGCTGTTGTTAGTGTTATTTTCGCTCTTTTCTTTCTTCTTTGTACTTAAGCTTCTTGATCTTTATAAAACCAGAAAACCCCAAAAAGATTTACCTTGTCTTCTTATAGCTATTTTGCCTTTCAGATGATAACTCCTAGTACATGGTCCCGACTTCACTTGCATGTTATCTTTTGGAAATATTCATTTGGAGCAAGTGAGCAATAATGATAAAGTTTGGCAAGTGACTATGACGGAAAGGCTGGTATGACCATTGAAGGTGTCCTGCAGTAAGGGGTATCAACCTAGTTGGCCCGCAGTCCATGGCCGAACTTATGGCCCACCGATCTCACAAGGAAGGACTTCGAAAGCCTCGAACCCTGACGTAGTCAAGATGGACTCTGCCGAAGACTTGGCGTGTACTTCAAGGACTACTCCGGTTGTTGGCGTGTATATTCCTAGTTGATAACCGACCATGTGTGAGCCTAGTTGCCCCCGGTGCCTATATAAACCATGGGGGTTAGTCCGTAGAGAAAGAATCATCAACCTTAGGGTATATAATACAACATACGATCTCGAGGTAGATCAACCTGTACTCGATACTCCATCATCAATATAATCAACCAGGATGTAGGGTTTTACCTCTTTGATACGGCCCAAACCTGGGTGAAACATCGTGCCCTTTGTCTCATATTACCAATTGATCCAAAATCCACAACTCGGGACCCCGTACCCAATATCAGCCGGTTTTAGTACCGAAATTGGTGCTTTCATTGAGAGCCCCATTGTATGATCGAAAAGGACAGATGGCCCGTGTGCAGATCGCCGACATCATTGGTATGGCGACTATCGGTGTCAAAACCGGCGGATCTCGGGTAGGGGGTCCCGAACTGTGCGTCTAGGCGGATGGTAACAGGAGACAAGGGACATGATGTTTTTACCCAGGTTCGGTCCCTCTCGATGGAGGTAATACCCTACTCTAGCTTGATTAATATTGATGATATGGGTAGTACAAGAGTAGATCTACCACGAGATCAGAGAGGCTAAACCCTAGAAGCTAGCCTATGGTATGATTGTTGTTCGTCCTACGGACTAAAACCCTCCGGTTTATATAGACACCATATAGGGTTAGGGTTACACAGAGTCGGTTACAATGGTAGGAGATCTACATATCCGTATCGCCAAGCTTGCCTTCCACGCCAAGGAAAGTCCCATCCGGACACGGGACGAAGTCTTCAATCTTGTATCTTCATAGTCCAGAGTCCGCCAAAGATGATAGTTCGCTATCCGGACACCCCCTAGTCCAGGACTCCCTCAGTAGCCCCTGAACCAGGCTTCAATGACGACGAGTCCGGCGCACATATTGTCTTCGGCATTGCAAGGCGGGTTCCTCCTCCGAATACTTCATAGAAGGTTTTGAACACAAGGATAGTGTCCGGCTGCAAAACAAGTTCCACATACCACCGTAGAGAGAATAATTTTTGCACGATCTGCTGACGCATTCCGGCGTGACATCACACCACGACCAAGCCTTTATTCGAATCGCTTTTTTCTGTCCCACCTCGGTAGCGTTTAGCGAGGCGGTTTCCTTTGGCACGCCTTATCAAAGCATAGATCGTGCCCCTTATTCCGGATTCCCATCAATACGGACGTGGGTAACCCATCCGCGCCATTGATTACGACGCTTGGGAGATAAGCGAGTTTTACCAGGGCTTGGCGGGGGACGCATAACGTCCGTCCATATAAGGGGATAAGGATCCACCTTTTCACCTACGCCTTCTTCCTCCTTTGCTCATCCATTTCCGCGCACTTCGAGCTCCAGCGCCCAAGTCCGCACATCCCACCTCAACCTTCTCCAACTATGTCCGAAGCGGGAGGCAGGTGGATGGCCTCCTCCACCACGGAGGGGCACATCACAAAACTGCGGAAGGCCGGATACCTGTCCAGCGACATCGTGCACCGGCTACCCGACGAGGGGCAGCTCATTCCAACCCCCAGGCCCCATGAGAGGGTGGTGTTTCTCCCCCACTTCCTCCGCGGACTAGGTTTTCCACTTCACCCATTTGTCCGGGGGCTCATGTTCTACTACGGCCTGGATTTCCATGATCTGGCCCCGAATTTTATCCTCAACATCTCGGCGTTTATCGTCGTGTGCGAGGCCTTCCTCTGCATCCAGCCCTACTTTGGCTTATGGCTGAAGATCTTCAATGTCAGGCCGAAGGTAGTGGGCGGCCGTCGGTAGTCGGAGGTGCCATGGTTGGCAAGATGGCCAAAGTCCTATGGCTCGAGGGCTCCTTTGTGGAGACCATAAAGGGGTGGCAATCGGGGTGGTTCTACATCACCAAGCCACGCGACTCTAAATGGGCGGCGGCCCCCGAATTCCGATCTGGCTTCCCCACACGGCTCACATCATGGAAAGAGACGGACTGGCGTGGGGGATTCGGATGAGCTGTCCGACTCCAAACCTGCGTCACGAAACCTGGTGGACAAGAATCTCGTGCTTGTCAACGTAATCCAGTGATGCTCATCCGCCGGATTCTCCCATGCCAACAACGAGCCTTCAAATTGTGGGAGTTCGATCCGGCACAGCACCCAACTCTGAAAAGGATCTTCGACACTACGTACGAAGATGCCTGGAAGGTGTTGTTCAAGGGCGCCGAGGCTCCCACATCCGCTACCGAAGATCGCAAATTCAGCTCGCAGCGTCAAGCCAGCGAGGTAAGTTGTTTTACCCTTTATGGGACTCTTTTTTCATAGTTTGACTCTATGCGGGATCTAAAACTCCCTAACCTTTGTGACAGATCGGCTGAAGATGTCCCGGACAGATTAACTATCCGCCCCTCTGCCCGGAAGACCAAGCGGACGCCTTGGATTGAGGCTGCTGGCTCCGGCGCCTTACGTGGTGCCGGAGAAGAAGGCCAAGAAGGAGGCCACGGGAACTCGAAGGAGCTCCCGGCGCCAGGGGCTGTCGGACTCATCGCCCGACAACCCTGAGGCAGAATCCTCCTCTGAGGAGAGGAGGAGGAAAAAGAAGCCTCTCCCCCAGCGGGGGGAGGGAAGAAAAGGAAGGCCGCCCCAACTGGGGAGGCCGGAGGGTCCAAGAAGCGAAGGACCCTTCCTCCGGACTTCGCCACCAACGTCGACAACGACGAGGAGGAGTGGCCAACAAGGGCCAAGCCCCTGGCGAGATCGTAAGTGTCCGGATACCCAGGCTTTTTTCCATTGCATAGTGTTCTCTAATGCCGAACAATCATGCAGCCCGCCCAAGGACGAGTTCGCCGCTTCGTCGAGCGGGTCCCTGAGTTCGTCGGAAGTGGAGAGTACTTCACTTCCAGCCGCCTCCTCACCTCACGCTGCGGACGACGCCTAGGTGGGGCCCCAAGGGGGGCCTGGTGAAGAGGAGGTGGCGCAGGAGGCGCCGCAAGGCAACCTCCCGGACTCCAGGCGCGAGGGGAGCGAGACCCCGAGGTCAAAGCCCAACCTCGTCCGACTCCATACCGGAACCTTCAGCGGTTCAAGTCCGGCAAGCGCCCTTCAGAGGAAGGGTAAGACGCCGGTGTCCTCCATCCAACCGGAGGCACCGGATAGCTTACTGGAGGCGCATAACAGCGCCTCCATCGACGAGGAGCACCGCACTGTTATGAGTGTGGTGATCCAGAAAGTTCAGTCCGCCAGGAGCGGGCTGACTGAAGCTTGTACCAGTCTTCTAACAGGCTTTGAGGTAAGCTTAGAATATGTAAAAATATTACCGCATAGACAGAAGCCCCTGATGCTTAGTTTGGTGTTCGGAAAGAAAAACCGGACTAAGGATCTAAAAAAGATATACGCAGGAGTCTAACATAAGTATGTCAATATGCGAAAGCGAGCTCATGGCTGACCTCTGCCAAGACCGATCGCGGAGGTCAATGCATTGAAGAAGAGCCTCGAGCGGTCCGAGAACGAGCTCGGCCTTGCCAAGAAGCAGCTCGAGGACAGGGAAGGTAAGCAATACCTTATTAAAGAAATACCTTATAGAAAGGATTCAGTTGCAAAAAATGACAGGAATAACTTGGGTATTGTAGGGGCCACGAACGAGGTGGCGACCCTGAAGGAAGCGGTGTCCGCGGCCGAAAGCAAAGCGGTCGCAGAGCGCACCGAGCGAGAGAAGCAGGAGGGGCAGGTGGCGGAGGTGCGGCAAGAGCTCCAGGCTCTCGTGGAAAAACACGAGAGTTTGGAGCGTGACTCGAAGACTCGAGAGTCCGAGCTCGCCTCGGCTCTTGAGAGTGCCAAAGCCGCTAAGGCCGAAGCCCAAAAAGCCCTCCAAGAAATTGAATCATTAAAAAAGATAGCGGCAGGTAAGGCATTCTTTATGCAAAGCAAGCATGTGAAAGTGAATTACCTATTACTTACCCGGATTCGGAGCTCTCCAGGAGCATTCGCAGATCTGCCCGTAGTGTATGCGATCTTTGCGCTGTTCTACCTCGCCAAGGAGGGGAGATCGACGGAGAAGGTGTTCTGGTCTCAGTATGAAGAGGCCGAACGTCTGGTGCCCCTGAGCTACAAGCAGAAGCAGCTGGTCGAGCTCCACAATGTCGCCGAACAGTCCATGAAGGGCCTCATAGTTCGGTGTGGCCATTGGAAGCCATGCACAGGAGCTACTTCGGGCTAGTGCAGTGGCTGGTGGACGCCTGTCCATGGATTGAAGTCATCAAGCGCTCCGTCTGCATTGAAGGTGCCCGTCGGGCCCTTGCCCGTGCTAAAGTGCACTGGGGCAAGCTAGATGCGGAGAAGCTTGTGACGGACGGGCCACCGAAGGGCAAGGATCATCGCAAGCCCGAAGTGTACTGTGAGGGCGTCCTGAAGGGTGCCCGCCGTATAGCGGATGAGTGCTCCAAAGATGTAATTTTTGAATAGACTCGCATTTGTTATCCTGTCACGCTGAAAACTTGTTCATATGCGCTTAAGCAACGCTTGTTAATTTAAAATATTACCTTCAGGCGGCCTTTTATCAAATTTGAGAGATGGCAAGTCGTTGGCTTCAGCCCCATGCCACGAAAGTGTGGGGTGTTCGGGATAATCTTGAGCGCTCTTGTTCCCATTGTTGGGTCCATCGTGGGAGGGGGTCAACGCAACGATCAAGGCAACCGGACTTATTATGCTTGAACACTCTGACTTAGCCATAGAATTATATAATTTTAAATTTCGGCGAAGCCCCTAGTATTCGGAAGACCGAGTTCGGGGCGCTATCCACGCCTTGGACGGACAATGCCGGTTCCTCGCTCTAAGCGGCATATGTCTTTAGGGACTCGAAGAAACCTCTCGAACAGCGACCGGCTCTCGCCCTATCATGACGGTCAGTTTTAGCTTTCTCCACTGAGGTGCTCAACCTCTCGAACTTTGCAAATGCGGTTCGTCCGAGCAGTGCGTGATAGCCGCTGCTGAACGGGACTATGTCGAAGATTAACTCTTCGCTTCGGAAGTTATCCGGGGATCCGAAGATCACTTCGAGTGTAACTGAGCCTATACAATTGGCCTCTACACCTGGTATGACGCCTTTAAAGGTCGTCTTTGTGGGTTTAATCCTTGAGGGGTCTATGCCCATTTTGCGCACTATATCCTGATAAAGCAAGTTCAGGCTGCTACCGCCATCCATCAGGACTCTGGTGAGGTGAAATCCGTCAATAATTGGGTCAAGAACCAATGCGGCGAATCCGCCATGACGGATGCTGGTGGGTTGGTCCCTTCGATCAAAGGTGATCGGGCAGGAAGACCATGGGTTGAACTTCGGGGCGACTGGCTCCATCGCGTATACGTCCCTTAGTGCATGCTTCCGCTCCCTTTTGGGTATGTGGGTTGCGTATATCATGTTCACCGTCCGCATTTGTGTGGGAAAGCCCTTCTGTCCTCTATTGTTCGTCGGCCGGGTCTCTACCTCGTCATCGCTATGCAGCCCCTTGTCGTTGTTTTCGGCGGTTAGCTTGCCTGCTTGCTTGAACACCCAACAATCCCTGTTGGTGTGGTTGGCTGGTTTTTCGGGGGTGCCATGTATCTGGCACAAGCAATCGAGTATTCGGTCCAAGTTGGACGGGCCCTGGGTATTTCTTTTGAACGGCTTCTTCCGCTGACCAGGTTTAGAGCCTCTGAATCTGGCATTGACTGTCGTATCTTCAGTATTATCACCGTTAATGCGGCGCTTGTTCTTGTTGCGACGCGACCTGCCATTGCTGTCCTTGGTATCCGAACTACCAGGGTGTTTGGCCAAGTTGTTGCTTCGAGCTAGCCAGTTGTCCTCTCCCGCGCAAAAGCGGGTCATGAGTGTGGTGAGGGCTGCCATGGATTTCGGCTTTTCCTGTCCTAGGTGCCGGGCTAGCCACTCGTCGCGGATGTTGTGTTTGAAGGCTACAAGGGCATCTGCATCCGGACAGTCAACAATTTGATTTTTCTTGGTTAGGAACCGTGTCCAGAATTGTCTGGCCGATTCTTCTGGCTGCTGAATTATGTGGCTGAGGTCATCGGCGTCTGGTGGTCGCACATATGTGCCCCAGAAGTTATCAAGGAATGCGGCTTCGTGTCCTCCCAACAACCAATTGATTCTGGCCGCAAGCTGTTAAGCCAATGCCGAGCTGGTCCTTTAAGCTTGAGTGGGAGGTATTTGATGGTGTGTAGATCATCACCGCGGGCCATGTGGATATGGAGGAGGTAGTCCTCGATCCAAACCGCAGGATCTGTTGTGCCATCGTATGATTCGATGTTTACGGGTTTGAAGCCCTCAGGGATTTGATGATCCATTACTTCATCTGTGAAGCATAGTGGGTGTGCGGCGCCTTTGTATTGGGCTATATCACGACGTAGCTCATATGAGCTTTGTCTACTGTGTTTGGCCCGGCCGGGTTTGCTGTATCCGGTGTGAAGGTTATCATCGCGTGTCGTGGGGTGCCCACGCGATCCGTAGATCGATCTTGTTTGCCTTGCCTTGTCCTCCAATATGTTTTGCAGGTCTGGCGCGTTTCCCCGTGCCTTGGTCGAGCGGCGCCGGGGTGCGGCTTGAATGGAGGGTCTAGAGGCCTCTCTGTCGCGGCCACGGGGTGGCGGTCACCGCATCATCTTATTTGGTGATGTAGGTTTGGGTGCTGCTTCCTCTAATTGGGGTAGCAGCCTGCGTTTCAGGTAGCTTTTAGAGGCGTTCGAGTTCATACTCTTCGGCTGCAAGGACTTCATCCATCCGCTCATAAGCAAATCTTGGTCAGCTCTAAGCTGCTGCTGCTTTTCTTGAGGCTGCTTGCCGTGGCCATAAGCCTGCGTTTGAAACGCTCTGCTGCGGGATCCTCGAGCACGACGAATTCTTCGTAAATGAGGCTTGCCTCATCTTCGGAGGGAGGCGCATAATTATCGCCCTCTACCTCTCTTTACGCCACACCGTCGTGCGGACTTGCTTCTCCCTCCTCCTGGCCGAGTCCCGCCGGAGGGGTCGTCTTCGCACTGTCCGGGGTATTATTGTCTCCGATGTCGGAATCGCCCGTTTTCTTTGTGGCGGGATTTAGAGCGGCGCCACGACATCGGCGCTTGGGTTGTTTCTTGGAGGGTCATCCTCCGCCGTTCCATCGCCATTCCCATCTTTTGGGATGTCCACCATGTATATGTCATATGACGAGGTGGCCTTCCGATGCCTGTAGGCGCTGGTTCTTGGTCGCCTCCGCATTGTCGCCCATATCTTCGATGTCTTGAGTCGAAGTCGAGCATGTCGGTTAAATCATCGGCGATGGCTACAAAGTGGGTGGTGGGTGGGCGTTGAATTTCTTCGTCGTCGCATCCCAACCTTCCCGACCGTAGTCCGCCAGGCTCTCCAGATAAAGAGAGAGACTTTAGTGAATTCAGGATGTCGCCAAAGGGCGAGTGCTGAAAGATGTCCGCGGCAGTGAACTCCATGACCGGTGCCCAATCGGATTCAATTGGCAGGGGCGCGGAGGGTTCGGAGTCCGGAGAGGAGTCCGACTCCCTGGAGTCACGATCTTCGCAAGGGACAGGGATGGTGTTCGGCTCAATCGCCGTAGAGATTTCAGCCCCCGAGGCGGTGTCCAACCAACCGTCCTCGATTGGCGAATCCGGCTCCGGATTAAGGGTCGGAGCGGATGCTGGTGCGGCCTCCAGGGCACTGTTCGGCGGCAGAGCTAGATCATACCCATCGAGACAGTGCAGCACGCCGTGGCTCGAATCCGTCGAAGATCAAGTCTCCGCGGACATCGGCCGTATAGTTCAAACTTCCAAATCTGACCTGATGGCCAGGGGCGTAGCTTTCGATCTCCTCCAGATGGCCTAGCGAATTGGCCCGCAGTGCAAAGCCGCCGAATACGAAGATCTGTCCGGGGAGAGAAGTCTCACCCTGGACCGCATCGTTGTTGATGATCGAATGAGCCATCGGGCCTATCAGTGACGACACAGAGGAACTCTCAATGAAATCACCAATGTCGGTGTCAAAACCGGTGGATCTCGGGTAGGGGGTCCCAAACTGTGCGTCTAGGCGGATGGTAACAGGAGACAAGGGACATGATGTTTTTACCCAGGTTCGGGCCCTCTCGATGGAGGTAATACCCTACTCTCGCTTGATTAATATTTATGATATGGGTAGTACAAGAGTAGATCTACCACGAGATCGTGAGAGGCTAAACCCTAGAAGCTAGCCTATGGTATGATTGTTGTTCGTCCCTGGACTAAAACCCTCCGGTTTATATAGACACCGGATAGGGTTAGGGTTACACAGTAGTCGGTTACAATGGTAGGAGATCTACATATCCGTATCGCCAAGCTTGCCTTCCACGCCAAGGAAAGTCCCATCCGAACACGGGACGAAGTCTTCAATCTTGTATCTTCATAGTTCAGGAGTCCGGCCAAAGATGATAGTTCGGCTATCCGGACACCCCCTAGTCCAGGACTCCCTCAGCGACTTTTTCATCCCTGACCAGCTTTTCGCATTCAACAACATTGTTCTTCTCCAACTCGACCGGCCAACTAGACCGTGTCAAAAAAATCACCCCAAATCAAGTTATTACGTTTGAGAGCTTGGAGTGCACCGCTGATGCCCGTTGTGATCGCACCCTCTTCGGCTGGATGCCAGATCGGCTCGAGAATCCCTCGGGCACCTTAGCCTGGACCTCGGAGCCAGCTCCTGATCCGGGTTTCGAACCGGATAGTGCGCCGGAGCCAACTTCGAGTACGGACCTGATCATCACTGCATCAGATCTAACTCCAATCTCGTCGAGATCCGACTTTGAGCCGAACCCAACCTTGGAACCAACGTCAAGCTCGTATCTGATCTCTTCCCCAACTGACCCGGAGTCAACCCCGGTCAGGTAGGACCCTGATCTTTGCGTCAAGCAATCAACGGGGCATATTTCAGGTCAATCCCCTCATAACACCTCGCTGTGAAGGCAAGGATCCAATCCAATACCCTGAGACCTATGATTTGCGCAAAAAGTTAGCCGCAAATCCAGCTCCACCTAGATCCATTTACAGATCAAGAGGACATGCGCTCGCTGGACTGGTCGGCTACGAGGCCTAGTTGGACAGGCACGGATGGGCTCGGGAGGAAATGTATGCTCGGATGCCAACCGATATTCGGCACGAGGCGGCTCATTTTCGAGGACCCGCACACCTGATATACTTTCCAGACGAGGTAATGGAACATTAGTTCCCTGAGGGGTTTAAACCCATAAACATCAGGGCATACGATGGAACGACTGACCTGGCTGTGTGGATTGAAGATCTCCTTCTCCACATTCATATGGCTCGAGGAGATAACCTACACGCTAGCAAGTACCTTCCACTGAATCTCAAGGCATCGACAAGGCATTGGCTCAACAACGTGCCTAAGAATTCTATCGGGAGCTGGAAGCAACTCAAGGATGACTTCCGGGCAAACTTCTAGGGCACACATGTTAGGCCTCCGGAACCGATGACCTTAGCCACATCATTTAGGAGCCTGGCGAGTCTACTAGGAAATTCTGGAGTCGGTCTTAACCAAAAAGAACTAGATAGTCGACTGCCCTGATGCAGAAGCGATCGTCGCGTTCCGGCATAGTATCCGGGACGAATGGTTCACAATAGCTCGGGCAAGACAAGCCAAGAACCATGGCGGCTCTCACCTCTCCGATGACTCGATTTTGCGTGGGCGAGGATAGCTGGCTGGCTCGCGACACGGTAGTGAAGCCGACACCTCGGAGGTTCGCGATGGAAATGGCAAGCCCAAACGCAACAAGAACAAGCACCAGCACAGGAACAACGGCAACGATGCCGATGACACTGCCATCAATGCCAATTTCAGCAATCCGAAGACTAGCGGAAGAAAAAACCTTTTAAAGGGAACATAGATGACCCTACTACACTTGATAAATTCCTCGACAAGCCCTGCCAGATTCATGGCACTTCAGATAAGCCCACCAACCACACTAACAGGAACTATTGGGTTATCAAGCAGGCCGGTAAGCTCGCAGCCGGCGGACAAGGCAAGAGCCAGACTCACGGCAAGGACGAGGATGAACATCGAAGGCCCAATAACGGAGGCCAGAAGAAATTCCCTCCTGAGGTTAAGGATGTGAATATGATTTACATCACTCACATTCCCAGAAAGGAGAGGAAACGCGCACTCAAGGACGTCTATGTGATGAGGCACTACTTAGAGGTTCAGTACAGTATGGATGGATGTACCCTATTGAAAGGCGGCTAGGCACTTTCTGTTGGAAATATGACCTAGAGGCAATCATGTATGATGGTATTTCCTATGTGTTTATGAATAAAGATAGTCCTTGGGCATTATCAATGATGTGTATCAGCAAGTACGTGACTTGTTTGTGGGACTATGCATTGTATGATGACTGTCCTAAAAGGTCCCTAGTCGAAAGAGTTATGTGGACGCGCAGCCGACTAGACTAGCATATGACACGGTCGATGGCTTGGTCTCACTAGCCATGGAGCATTGGATGCTAACTAGATAATATTGACTTGAAAAGGTCGGGTCGGATTCGACGTAGCCGGATCCGAGTTGAGATAAGGTCCGAGTCGGACAGACCCAACTATGAGACACAACGATATGTCATCTGTGAGTCTCTAGTACAACATATGTTCTATGTCCTAAGAACTGAGCTAGCACATGTACTCGGGATGGTGACAGACTTGCTTTGGGCCGACCAAATGCTACTCCGTGACTGGGTAGTTACAAAGGTAGGTTTCAGGCTTGTCTGCACCCATGTCATGCGAGACATGGTCGAGCAAGATGGGATTTACCCCTCCGACCAGGAGAGATATACTCTGGTCCCCTCGTGTGATCTGACCAGGATAAGCATGGCCATGCGACAAGGATTATGAGATAATCCAGATAGTGGTCGGCATCACTGGAACGAGAAAGAGGTCGGGCTAGCACAAGGATGACAGACTCGCCTTGATCTCGACAACATATATCGTGTGGCAAAAGGAATGGAGATGTGATGTACAGGTTCGCTAACCAGCTTCATAGTCTGCTTGGTGTTCGGCATGCCTTCCTAGAGGCCGCTACCAACCGTGCAGTTCAGAGGTGATCCGAACTGTGACCAAGCCGGCTTGAACCTAAGGGGTTGCGCGCTTAAGGGAAGGAACCTACAAGGTCGGATCTGAGGACACTGGTCGGATGTGATCCGAGTTGTATTCGGATTGTGGCCGAGTAGACTTGTGGGCTTTAGGGTCCGTGCGAGGCCCAAGTGTTGAGCCCGTGATGGACACCTATATAAAGTGGGGTGCGGCACACTCATGCGGTTGATCACTTCGGCGTTGTCACTAGGGTTTGCATGTGTTGCGAATAGCCACCTCCACTCGCTGCCGACTGTGTGATCGGACCTAGCAGTCCGCCGCACGGTGTTCCTCCTGCACGCGCGGATACCATTAGAGGCGGTGTATCTGTGCCGCTCCGGTGAACCTGTACGTGGGAACCGATGACCGGCTGTTCGAGGGAGATTGGACGAGGAGGAGATGATCCACGCGGACGCACTGCCCCAACTCTTCTTCCGCTGCACGACACTGCGCGTCTAGTGGTAACGAACTGTGATCCATCTCCCGTAGCATGTTCCTGGTTGTTCTGCGTAGGAAAAGTAATTTGCAGTCGACGCACCCTACCGTAGAACCCAACGCTTTCAAGGGATATGTTAGGAATAGAGCTACACCTAAGGGTTCCATTGCAGAGGCCTACATTTCTACATAAGCATTGACATTCTACTCAAGATACATTGAAACATCTGATTAGCCTAGCAAAAAGGCGGGCTAAAAAAATCCTGAGCTCAATGTTTTCGATCCTGTTGTTCGAGTAATAGGGAAGAGTCGACAAGATGAAAAACCTAAAGATTTGGACAATTTTTTTGATATGTGTTGAATAACTGTCTTGAGATTCTGCCTTATATTGAGTAAGTGCTGCCTACTACAACTTATACATCATAATCTACTAAACCTGCAGCACATTCTTATATATTTAGATGTTTGACACGATAATTATGTTCTACAACATGTACGATGAGGAGTTACTGGCACAAAATCCAAGAAACATTGAGAAACAGGTTAGGGAAGGATTGACGAAATGGTTGAAGAGGCGCGCAATGGCTCCTGATACTCGGGTAAGATATTATGCATCTTGCGTTGTTGGAGATGTGTGCTACAACACCCTTGCACGCGACGAAGGTAGGAAGACACAAAACCGTGCCGTCATGAGCATGGATACGTAGAAGAAAGTGTCAACTGAAATGTATGCTAACATAACATAGATTGTTCGGTTGCAATATATTTCCAGTTTTGAGGTTCATCGGTGCGCGGTTTTGTATTGCTGTTGTTGGTATAACTAGTTTACCAAGATCTCAAAACCCAAAGCTGATGATTATTTCAAATACATCAATGTCAAGGTAGCGTACCACACCGACGAGCCATGTATTTTGGCAAATCAAGCAACACAAATATTTTTCTCGGAAGACACATTTGCAGGTAACCAAGACTGGAGAGTATTGCAAAAGTTTGAGGGAATTCGTTTAATGAAGTTGCACAACAAGATGATGCTTACACTGCTGATGATGTAGGGGCTTCCGCGGATGTTTATGATATGTTTGAGGACCAACACATCAATAAGGTTGGAGAAAAGGTTTACTGTCCTTGTGTGGAAGTAGATGAGTTGATCAATAAGCAGCCAACATTCAAGGACATTGATGGTGAAGAAGAAGATGACAATGGGGAAATTACGATACACATGGTGAATATGTTAACGCTGCTGCTACAGATGATGATTACATTGCTTTTGTCGTATTTTCCTGTGAGAAGACAACTTATTACCTATGTGAATTTGTGTTTGCTATGACCACTGAAACCTGATGAATTTGTTGTTTACTATTTTGAAGTGAGAACATCAAATATGTTGATTTGTGTTTGGTGATTGTATGACGAATGAAACATGATGACATTATTGTTTAGTACTACTCATATTTTGTTGTGAGGAGGAGATTTTTGCGGAAGCCTACGATGAGCTATTGGGTACGGCGACGCAGAGAGAGTACACCTTGGATACCCAATCTCTTGCCTTGGAGCAGATCAATCTTGTGGATTTGGATATGATTTTCACGGAGGATGAAGTTTGGAATGTTATCAAAGAAATTCCCCCAGATCGCGCGCCGGGCCCGGATGGCTTAATTGGTATCTTTTACCATAAAGCATGGCCAATAATCAAAGGAGATATTATGGCGGCCATGTTGAAGCTTTATGTAGGAGACTCGAGGGGCTTTGGCAAACTTAACAAGGCACACATTGTGCTCATCCCCAAAGAGGGTTGATGCCGCGGAGGTCGGTAACTACAGGCCGATTAGTATACCACACAGTTTCTCCAAGATTTTCTCAAAGGTCTTGGCCAATCGGGCACGCGGAAGAATGCATAAGATGGTGGCTGTAAACCATCCTGCCTTCATCAGAGGGAGAAGTATACACGACAACTTTCTCCTAGCGAGGCAGGAGGCCCGGAAGATTCATGCCCAGAAGGAGAAGACACTTTTCTTAAAGCTAGATATTTCACGCGCCTTTGATTCGCTCTCCTGGCCCTTCCTGTTTGAGATCCTTAGGGCGAAAGGGTTCGGCCCTGCTTGGCTATCTTGGGTCGCGACCCTTCTGTCCACCACCTCGACGAAGATTATCATCAATGGAGTACCGGGCCGCACCATCCCCCACGCGAAGGGATTGAGGCAGGGGGATCCCTTCTCCTCCCTGCTTTTCATCATTGCTATGGACGCGCTTATGCGTTTGGTTCGTAGAGCATCGGTTGTTGGCGTCATCAGCTTGTTCAGAGGCAAATCGATGACTCAATGGTTGTCAATCTACGCCGACGACGTCGCGCTGTTCATAAGGCCCTCTATGCATGATCTGATCGCGGGTACATGAGGTGTTGAGGGCCTTTGGAGATGCATCCGGCCTTTTTATCAATTACAGAAAGTCCGAGGCCAGGGTTGTCGATCTACTTCACTGCTCCATGGGAAGCTTTCCGTGTTGCTACCATGGAATCAACCTTGCCATCAAGAAGATGATGCGTGTGGATTGGCTGCCCTTTCTGGATCCGGTCAGAAAGATCATCGCGGCATGGTAGCAGGGTCTCATCCAGTGCTCTGGAAGGCTGATCTTAGCGAAATCCGTGATCTCTGCTCGGCCAATCCATCAGCTTCTTGTTTTGAATGCCCCGGGATGGGTTTTGAAGGAGATAGACAAGTTCATGAGGGCTTTATTTTGGGCTGGCAAGGAGAAGGCTAATGGTGGATAATGCTTGGTCGCTTGGGACACGATTTGTCGGCCGACATGCTATGGAGGTCTGGGCGTCAAGAACCTACATCTACAGGCACTAGCGCTCCGCGTCAGATGGGAGTGGTTACATCGGACTGACATGGCGCGGCCCTGACAGGGCATTAGGATGTCCAAAGATAAGGACGCTTCGATGGTCTTCGACAGCCTTGTCAAGATCTCGGTGGTGGGAATGGCGCACATGTTCTCTTTCGGAAGGACCGATGGGTGCACGGCTTCAAGGTGGAAGGGATTGCACTCCTTGTCGCTTCCCTAGTGAGCACTCGAGTGAGGAACACCAGGACAGTTGAGCAGGCTTTCGATGATAACGCCTGGACCCTAGACGTAGAGGGTGGGCTCTCCTTCACGGCCCACATGCAGGTGGCCAATCTTTGGCTCGCAGTCGCAACCATTCCTCGAGACCCAGATGTACCTGATAAGTTCATTTGGCCGGCTGATCCTTCCAGCAATTACACGACGAAGTTGGTTTAGAAGAGGTTATGTATGGGCCTTGAGAGATCTCCCACAGACGTGTGCATTTGGAGGTGTTGGGCACCTTTAAAGTGCAAGATCTTCGCGTGGTTGACAACCAAATACTGCCTTTGGACGTCTGACCGCCGTGCGAGGTATGGGCTTCAGGATGATCCGTCGCTCTGTTACCTTTGCCTACAGGAAGAAGACAACATGGACCACATTTTTGGATAGTGCGTCTATGCGAGGGAAGTGTGGCATGGGTGTTGTGATAGGCTCCAGATCAATATCAGCATCCCTTCCACTACGGACACGTTCCAGGATTGGTGGCTTGGGCAAAGACTACACTTCTCCGGCAAGTCACGCCGATGTTTCAACTCCTTCGTGATTGGTGCCGCTTGGCTGATATGGAAGCAGCGAAACGCTAGGGAATTCAACAGACAACAACAGCAGAGGACGGCAAGGAAATTGGTCGACATTGCCTTGGACGAGATCAAAGAGTGGAGGGACGCAGGCTTCAGAATGGGTGGTTTAGATCCTTTTGTGAGAGAGTGACCTTTGTTTCACTTTGGTGTAAGGTGATGGTGTGCCTTTGTAGATGTTCGCATCCACATTAGGCTCTTGTAGTTAACTTTCTTCATTCTATAAAAATATGGTACGCCATTGGCATACTCTCGAATTTTTTTTGTTGTGAAACTTGTATTTGATGATTGTACAACCGCAATGTAGCTGATGGCAGTTTGTTGTTAGACTTCAATTTGTTGTACGTCTTACAATGGGAACAGAGCTGACCGACATGGCCTCTGCTAATTTATTTGTTAGCAAAAGGGGATGCCCACTGATTTCCATTAATATAAATCAATAGATGTTCACAACACTAGACGTCCAGCCTGCTAAACATGTTTCATTCATTACTAGTTTCAACAAAGTGCTCATGTTAGAGCCATTGAATACATCACGAGTGTTATATACACTACAAACAAAGAGACAATCATCCTACACAACACAAAGATCTTGCCCATTATCTTCACCAGCTCTTTCATCTCCTCATTGCTGCCAAGGTCATTCAAAAGTTGTTGCTTGGCCATGATCTGATGAACTGCATCTTTAACCTTCTGCTCTGCATCATACTTTTTTGTCATTCCTTCAGTTACTTATCCAAGACCACAGCCTGCTGGTATTGGGTTCCTTGGCTAACCAAATAATTTGCATAGTTCTGTTCCCCCACATCCGCAACTTCCCAGAAATACAAATCACAAGAATCTTCCCTTTTCTGCATGAATCAAATTGGAAGATCATCAACCAATTTCTTAAAAAATTAGCAACCGAAAGGAGGTGAACAACTTAAAGATATTACCCTATGATTTGGGCATCTGTTGAAGACTCGACCATGTTTGAGGATTGTAGTTGAGACGCAGTGGATGACTCTGCGTAATTTGCAGCAGCACTACCACACCAACGTCAGCGGGGTGCTATGAGCAACCGGCTATGGTGAGTGTGCCGGTGGGGGTGTGATGATACCCACATGCGGTGGTATGGGTGGCTACTTTGTGCACATCTGGTTGTTGGCTCGATTCCCTGCTGAAGAGCAGGCAGACAAGACAGCGGACATGGTTGCTACGGTCGGAGCTTCTGAATCTAGGCATAGTAGCTAGAGAAGAGAAGAAATGAACGTTAGATATGTCAGTTTCACTACTTGTAGAGTAGTATGACACTATATGTATTCTAGGTTTGTATTCGAACCAGTTACAACAACATGTCTCTCTTTTTTCTAATAGTCAGCAACGTCTCTTTATTGGTTGACTAGCTTGTTCAATATGTCTTCTCAAGTCTTTGATTTTCAGGAATGTTATCTGCAAACGTTCCCTCGGAGGAGGATGGCAAATGAACGCATTATTCCTGGTACTTTTAGTTGTGACGCAAGATCAAATAGTGGCAGTTTCAGGAATGTTATCTGGCGAACGAGCCCAGTTTTTATTTTCTTGTGAAAAACATGTGCAACATAGTGTTGGCTTAGTTAGCAAACGATTCTTCCAATCGTGACTTTTGGATTGACATCCAATGTATGTCGTGTTTCTTCCGTCTCTTCTTCCTCCAGCGGCCAAAACCAAACCAGTGCCAGCGGGACCGCCTGCTCCCGCCTCCCATGGCTGGATGTGCTACCGCGCACGCATCACCGCCGCATCGCACCTTAAACTTTGGCCATGCCATCCCTCTACTCCCCACACCCTTAAGCTATTCTCCGGCTACCGCAGCCCCACCACACACCCGAACCAGTCAATTGTCATAGTCCCCTCCGCCTATGACTACACTGCCGCATGTTCCCCGGATCCTATTTGTTCCCGTCTGAGGCCTCGCCGTCGTCCTCCGCCTTGGTCCGCTTGCTGCGAAGCTGCCGTGTGGCATTATCAACATGGTCAATAAATGAGAGGAATCGGATTGTACGTGGAGAGGTGACAGAAGGGACCCAGCAAGTCCATTGTCGTACACAAGCAAGTGCCTTCTTATTACAAGAAAAAATGTGTCCTCCTAATGGTTTCATGACATCTGGGTCTCACGCCATTGTCAACGTAGTCAATAAACAAGAGAATTGCACAAGGAGCATCTGACACCGCAGTTGTTTTTTTGTTTTCAAGATGAGGCAGAGCAGAGTATCAACTGGACTGTGTGGGGGCTGTGGCCTATCTAGCCCAAACTTTTATTTTATCTTTACCACATGACCAGCCGAGCTGTTTTGTTTTTCTTTGTGAAAAATGGCTAACCCAACTTTTTTTAAAGAATACCCAACCGAGGCCTAGTTGCTTTTCTCCGCTTGCTGGGATGTAAACTTGAAAATGGACTATAAGTAATAAGAAATGGGTTGTAAATTTAAAAAACAAACACAACAAACCGACAATTAGTTACAAATTTTGTTTTTTCAGTTTTGAGATTATTTAATTTATTTTTTGTGGGTGAAAATTTCATTGGATTTTATATTATTATTTTTTAAATCGGTTTGAATCTCACTCGAATTTTCGGGACTAAAAACAGTTCAGACCCGTTCGAAATATGCAAAATTTCGTTGAAATGTTTAACCCTGGCCCAAATATGGGTTGTAATGCTAACAAAAAGAATATGGGTTACAATAATTTTTTTAAGAATTAGCAAATGGGTTGTGAATTATTAAAAAAATAGCAAATGGGGTGTATGTTGTGTACCACTGATTTGGAGGCTGACTTGTGGGCCTACTATTGACGTGTATGCAAGGTTTTGTCAACTTATAGTCAACACACAATTTAGTAGCAGTGGCCGTTGGATGTCCATCCAACGACCGTTGTTCTTCTTCAATATCTGATCTTCTTGCTCAAGACGCCCAAACCAGCGCCGACAAGATCGCCTGCTCCCGCCTCCCGTGGCCGATTGTGCTACCGCACAGGTCTCACCGCCCACCCTACTCCCATCGCTGGCCAGGCCATACCTCTACTCACCCACACCTCCAGTTATTTTCTGGTAACGGCAACCGTTGGAATCGGGGCTCCAGGGACCCAAGGAATGGTTCGAACACTAGGGTGTGCGTGAAGAGCTCCACTAACCTACGGCTCGCTGCTCACTGCCTCACGGCGATGCTCCAGCGTGCTCGAGCGAGAGGAAAGTAAGACAAAACACAACGATTTACCCAGGTCCGAGCCACCTCGCGGTGTAAGACCCTATTCCTGCTTTGTGGTGGATTGCCTCGCGAGGGAGCACTGGTACCGTAAGGTGCTATACAAACGGTTTTTAACCCTTCTGCGACGACATTTGGAACCGTCGCCAAGTGAGTGTGGGCGATAGGGGGGGTCCTTCCCACACGACCCAAAAGCTGTCGGGGATGGGCGAGCGGCTACTGACGATCGCCATAGAATAAACATATGAGAAGCCACCCTAGTCCCACATGTTACATCTCGACATTACGTTTCTGATCAGAGAGACATCCCAAACGATTACGCATCTTGTTCATCGCCAGTTCTTCACGCATCTTGCGATTGCGCATGTTCTTATGGAACGCACTGATCATGGCGGCGGGATGGACATCGGGGATGTTGTACTGCACCCGGCTGAACCTTTGGATGTACTTGCGCAGGTTTTCTCCTTCCTTCTGGGGGATGATGTGTAAATCACTCGCCTGGCCATGAACTTGGTGACCTCCGACAAAGGCGCCAACAAACTCATGGCACATATCCGCCCAAGAAGAGATGGAATCCACCGGCAAGTGCATCAACCATGACATAACATTAGGCTTGAGTGCCAACGGGAAGTAGTTGGCAAGCACCTTATCGTCGCGGGCCCCAGCAGCTTGCATCGCGATGGTGTAGATACCGAGGAACTCTGACGGGTGAGTCTTGCCATTGTACTTCTCGCCAACGTCGGGCTTGAACGTACGGTGAGAGGGCCACTGGAACTGCCGCAGCTCACGGGTGAAAGCCGGACAACCCAGCTCGTAAGGTAGGCCATCGTAGCCTCCCGGCGCTGGGTGGTCCATAGCGGGCCCTGCCCGCCTGTCCGACTGGTGGCGCGCGTCTCGTCGGTGCTCGATCGTAGTTCGAGCGTCCTCATGAGCCCGCTCCCGAAGGACTTGTAGCTGATCGCGGTTGGTGAGCGGGTCGGACGACGCGATGGAGACGTCGTCTCGAGCGTTGTCGCAACGAGCCGACGCCCGAGGCGGTCGGGATGGAGGTGGAGAGTACACCATGGCCGCGTCGCCACCAGCATGGCCTCCGCTGGCACGCGGTAGCCCTGTGGAGCGACGGCCTACAGGTCCCGCCGGCCGCAACTCATTGTGGTTGGCGATGCCGACGAGGCTCCGGACGGTGGCCCTCCATTCGTCAAGCTTCTCCGCGGCGGGAGGAAAATCGAGGAGCAGCTGCGCGCGTGCTAGGGCCTCCGCTGGCGTGGGTGGCGGCGAGAGCTGGGTGGACCGCGATGCACCTCGACTTCTAACCATGTTAGAAGGAGCTACGTCACGGCCCCGCAGCCATTCGCCACCACCGTCAGCACCTCGGTGCGCATGTTGGCCCTCCTCATCATGTGATGGGCGCACAGGACTCTTCCCAGGGCGGCTCGCAAGGTCACCAGCAGGGTGACGCTGCTCATCACGCACAACCTGGGAAGAGCGCACCGTGGGCGCTGGTGTTGGTGTCTTGGAGGCCGCCGTGCCACTGTCTGGCGGGATGGCGGCGCCCCTGGAGGGCCCCGCGCCTCCTGCGGGGGGCCCGACTCCGTCTCTGGAGCCCGCGACCGGCGGTTCATCGCCTGGCACGCAAACGACGCCACTCGCCAGGCCTGAACCACTAGGGTGATGTGGATGTTCGCAGGCCGCTCCGCGGGTTCTCTCCGTGATTGGCCCACTACTGGTCCGCACCGGTGCTGGCAACCTGGTCCCGGACGAACCGATCGCCGTGGCCGCCTTATTCTTAGGAGCCATGGCGATGAAGAACAGCTAGGTCAACTGCTAGACCAGATTCTCACAATTGCGCCCCCTACCTGGCGCGCCAAAGATGTCAGTGGGAAACGACACCTATGGGATCACTGGAATCCCTTCTACGGTTGCGGCGGCTGGATCGTGAGAAGAGCGGGACTAGCGAGACAACACAAAGGATTTACCCAGGTTACGCCGCAAAGATGCGTAAAACCGTACGATCCTTCTTTGGTGGATGTATTTAGTGTTCTTGAGCTCGTGAACTAGCTCTAGGTGCTGCGAGGTTCGAAAGAGTCGAATCCTTCTCCCGTGTGCGATGGGCCTCCTTTTATAGGTGAAAGGGGCTGCCACAGTGGCACACAGGAGGTGGAAAGTGCTTTAACGTCATGAGCTTATCGCTGGTATTACAGGACAAAGCGCATTTAATGCGAGGCTTAGGTGTCCCTTCACTTTATTGGAGACGGGGGCGAGGCCCGTCCCGTCCGTCGCCGCTCCTCCAAGCTTTGACACGCGCCCTGGCCAGCGATGCATGTAGTGCCATGTAGGCAGGCAGGCAGCTGAGGTGGCGCGATGGTGGAGCCTCCACGAAGGGCTGCATGTTGCCACGTAGGTGCCTGCCCAGCTGGTTGGGTCGGCAATGCATGAACGGCGGCGGAGACTTGGCTGGTGCGGGCCTGACGGTGGCCCTGCTGGTGCGCTTGGCGAGGGCCTTGCCAGGTGGCCTGGCAAGGGTCTTGCCGTGGCGCGCAGGTGTCCCAGGCAAGGATCTTGCCGGGGGTCTTGTGGGTTTCTTCGGTGAGGATGGCTGCCTTCCTATCCTCATTTGATCTTGACTATTCTTTGTCTTCACAAAGATCTGCATGCCATCACAGAGGTGCCTCCCGATCCCTGTTCCAATGCGTTTGTCGAGCGTTGGTGGGCTCAAGGGCGGCTCACTCGGCTGGCGTGGGCGAGCTGCCCCGACAAGGGTCTTGCCGGGGCCGCTGAGGCTGCCCCGACAAGGGTCCTTGCCGGGGAAACCTGCTTCGTCCATCTGATCTTTGTGGCCTTGGTCCTTGTCGTTGCTTTGTTCGTCTTGTGCCTTCGGCTTCTCTCCGACTTCCCTTTCCCTGCCCTGTTATGTGCGGCCGTGGCGGGAGGCTCTGACTGCCCGTGCACAAGTAAAGGGGTCAAAGGAGAGCGCCTACTTTTGTACACCGACAGATAGAGATAGATAAACAGTAAAGTAAATATTTTTGGTTTATAGATCAGAAAGTAAAAGATTGCAAAAAGAGTAAATAGGAAACTAATATTGTAGATGAGAAACTTATATGCTGGAAAATAGACCCGGGGGCCATAGGTTTCACTAGAGGCTTCTCTCAAGATAGAAACTATTACGGTGGGTGAACAAATTACTGCCAAGCAATCAATAGAAAAGCGCAAAGTTATGATGATATCTAAGGCAATGATCCTGAATATAGGCATCACGTCTGTGTCAAGTAGACCGAAACGATTCTGCATCTACTACTATTAATCCACACATCGACCACTATCCAGCATGCATCTACAATATTAAGTTCATAAAGAACGGAGTAACGCATTAAGCAAGATGACATGATGTAGAGGAATTAACTCAAACAATATGATGAAAACCCCATCTTTTTATCCTCGATGGCAACAATACAATACGTGCCTTGCTTCCCCTACTGTCACTGGGAAAGGACACCGCAAGATTGAACCCAAAGCTAAGCACTTCTCCCATTGCAAGAAAAACTAATCTAGTTGGCCAAACCAAACCGATAGTTCGAAGAGAATTACAAAGATATGAAATCATGCATATTAGAATTCAGAGAAGATTCAAATAATATTCATGGATAAGCTGATCATAAATCCACAATTCATCGGATCGGCAAACACTACAAAAAAAAGACACATCCGTGACATTTTGGGCCGAACGAACTTTTTTCCTGTCATACTTATGACACTTCTATGACGATAATTGTGACAAAATCCGGTATCATCATAGATGTGGTGGGGTCCTACTTCTATGACAAAAAATCATGACAGAAAATGGGCTTTTCGTCCTGGGCAGGTCGGAGATGCAGCTGCATGACATTCTTTGGGCCGTCCATGACAAAAAAAAACCGTGGTAGAAGCGAGGGCGAGGAAAATATCGGGGTGTTCCCGATTACGGTGGGTGGTCGGGGCCGAGCGATGCACGTTTCTCTCATACACGCACGCTGCGAGGGTGCGGCGTTGGGCTCTAATCGAACCCGGCGAGGCGTTGGGCTCTAACTGAACCCGAGTGATTGCACTGCAGGCTACGCGTTACTGAACCCGAGCAATCAATCGATGGCTGTTAACTGAACCCGATCGAGCGATTCCTTCTTTACTGCTGCTAACTGAAGCCGATCGATGCTGCCTGTTGTTGAACAGTGAGCGTTGCTGTGGGGGTTTGGATGAACAGTTCCTGGTGGGGGTGGATGAACAGACTGCGTGGTGTTGCCTCTGGATGAGCGATGGCGTTCACGGGGGGTTTGGATGAACAGTTCCCGGTGGGGGTGGATGAACAGGACCCCGTGGTGTTGCCTCTGGATGAATAGGACCCTGATCGATAGAGCCGGTTGGGGCTGGATGAACAGGACCCCGTGGAGGGCTGGATGAACAGGACCACCCCGTGGAGGGCAGGATGAGCAGTAGAAGGTGGAGGGCTAGATGAACAGTAGCCCATGGAGGGGTGGTTGAGCAGAGCCCGTGGAGAGGGCTGGTTGAACAGTAGCCGGTGGAGTAGTGCGCGGTGGAGGGTGGATGAACAGGAGCCCGTGGATGAACAGTCGCAGGTGGAGGCTAGAGGAGGTCGACGGTGGATGAACAGTAGCCCATGGAGGCTGGAGGGGGTCGACGGTGGAGATGAACAGTATCCCGTGGAGTCCCCATTTGCGGTACGCCACACCCCTCCCGATGAACATGACCCCCGTTTCGACTGTAGCGCTCCAACACAAGTCCGTTTCCTCTGTTTTGTGGTATGCCACACCCCTCTCGATCAACAGGACCCCCGGTTCGACCGTAGGAGGTCCGTTTCCTCCGTTATGCGGTACGCCAGACCCCTCTCGATGAACATGATCCCGTTTCGAACGTGGCCGGTCGAACACAAGGTCGTTTCCTCCGTTCTGTGGTACACCAGGCCTCGTTTCCATCGGCGGTTCCATTCAAGCCGGTTGGCTCCCACGCGTTCAGTTGCCTCCCGATGAACACGACGCATTCCATTGCCTCCCCATGAACACGACGACGACGCAGTTTCTCCGTTCCGACCCAGCCATGTACACGAGCCCTGGCCGTACGTACGCGCGAGTAGGCATTCGAGACCCCGCCTGTATGTATGTACATGGCCGTATTTGCTTTCTTGCACCCTGGTCGCTATACGTACATGTACATGCTACGTGCCCGCCTCCACTACGACACGTGCACGCCTCTACGTCGACCAGTATGTACGTATACGTTCGCAACCAGAATGACAATGCTACGTACGCTTCAACCAGGTGGGTCCCAACTGTCAAGCACTTCCTAGCGTGCGAAGATGTAGCTGGTGGGTCCCAGCAGTCAGGGGGGCGAATCGTTTTTTTTGCCCGGGCGCACTTCCTTGCGTGCGAAGATGTAGCTGGTGGGTGCGAGCAGTCAGGGGGAAACGTTTTTTTCACGAAACACGGTGGCCCGTCCGGTGGGTCCCTGCTGTCAGGTGGAGGAATAATTTTTTTTCGCGTAATAAGGAGGCACTTCCTTACAGCGACCGTGGACCCAGCTGTCAGCCTCTCCACGTATAGTACTCTTCCGATGGAAGTCGTTCCTTGACCACATTGACCACGCCACACCGAGAGCACCAGGGCGGTGGACGACGACGAGGCCTAGGAAGGGGACAACATGGAGCCGGGGAAGACGCGGCAGTGGAAGCCCGCGCGGAGAGGAGTACGAGGGTTCACTGGTTCTGCTGCGATGTGAGCCTGCCGTCGACGCAGGGCCTGGCCAGCGGTGGGAATAGTAGGGGGCAGTGAGGCCTCCGCGGCAGCACAGCCGGCCACAGGAGGCTGAGCATCACAGCACGACCGCGCTGCTTTGGTTTGAGCAAGAAGACGAGAGGTTGAAGAAGCACTACGGCCATTGGATGGACATCGTACGGTCACTAGAGCTGGAATCGTTCATATTGACTAAGCTGACAAAGCACTCTGTGCCCGTCAACTTAGTAGGCCCACAAGTCAGCCACCTACCAAGGTGGGTCCCAACTAGCAGGGGGAGTATTCATTTTTTGTGCGTAATAAGGCGGCACTTCCGGTGGGTCAGAGCTGACAGCGGGGGGAACATTTTTTTCACAAAATACGGAGGCCCGTCCGGTGGGTCCCAGCAGTCAGGGGGGAAACGTTTTTTCACCAAATACAATGGCCCGTCCGGTGGTCCCTACTGTCAGGTGGAGGAATAATTATTTTCCGCATAATAAGGAGGCACTTCCTTGCGGCTGTGGTGGACCCAACTGTCAGCCTCTCCACATACAGTATTCTTCTGATGGAAGTCGTTCCTTGACCACGTTGACCATGCCGTACCGAGAGCACCAGGGCGGTGGACGACGGCGAGGCATAGGAAGGGGACGACACAGAGACGGGGAAGACGCGGCAGTGGATGCCCACGCGTAGAGGAGTATGAGGGTTCACTGGTTCGCTGCGTTGTGAGGCTGCCGTCGCCGCAGAATAACAGGGGGTGTGGGTGAGTATAGGGATGGCCTGGCCAGCGGTGGGAGTAGTAGGGGGCGGTGAGGCCTCCGCCGCAACGCAACTGGCCACGGGAGGCAGGAGCACGAGGCACGACCGGCGCTGGTTTGGGCGGCTGGAGCAAGAAGACCAGAGGTTGAAGAAGCACTATGGCTGTTGGATGGACATCGTGCGGTCACTGGAGCTAGAATCGTGCATATTGACTAAGTTGACAAAGCCCTCCGTCCCCATCAACTTAGTAGGCCCACAAGTCAGACTACCACTATGCTGGGTCCCGACTAGCAGGGGGAGTATTCTTTTTTGTGCGTAATAAGGACGCACTTCCTTGCGTGCGAAGATATAGCTGGTGGGTCCGAGTTGTCAGCGGTGGTAACGTTTTTTTCGCGAAATACAGAGGCCCTTTTGGTGGGTCCTAGATGTCAGGTGGAGGAATCATTATTTTGCGCGTAGTAAGGAGTCATTTCCTTGCGTGCGGTCGTGGACCCATCTATCAGCCTCTCCATGTACAGTCCACTTCAGATGCATGTCGGTCGTTGACCATGTTGACCAGGCCGCCCGAGAGCACCAGGGCGATGGACGACGGCGAGGCCTAGTAAGGGAACGACATGGAGGCAGGGAAGACTCGGGAGTTGTTTCCCACGCGGAGGGGAGTACGACTGTATGAGGGTTTCTTGGTTCTGCCCGCCGTCACGGAGAATAACAACAGTGTGGGTGAGTAGAGGTATGGCTATGGCTGCGTTGGGATTACGGTGGGGCGGTGAGGTCATGGCGGCAAAGACAGCCAAAGAACGGGAGGAGGGAGCAGGCAGTCCCGTCGGCGCTTGTTTGAGCGGCCGGAGCAGAAGAGCAGAGATTGAAGAAGACGACGGTCGTTGGATGGACATCCAACGATCCTTTGCTGTCGTCAACCTTTTTTTAGGAAAGCCTCAAATCTGTGGAAAACAGCATACAACCCATCTGCCATAATTTCTAACAATTTACAGCCCATTTGCTAATTCTTAAGGTTTTTTTGGGGCCCATATTCTTTTTGTTAGCATTACAGCCCATATTGTGGCCACGGTTAAAAAAATATACGAATTTTTGCATATTTCGGTGCGGTCCGAACTATTTTTAATCCCGAAATTTCGAGTCACATTCAAACTGTTTAAAAAAATAAATGTATATCAATATAAAATCCAACAAATTGTCCATGCATAAAAATTAATGCAATTTAAAATCTCAAAATGAAAAAAAGAAATTTGAAACTAATTGCCGGTTTGATGTGTTTTAAAAATGTACAACCCATTTCTCATTACTGATAGACCGTTTTCTCGTCCAGCCGAATGAAGCTCTCCTCATCTTGAAAGATTTGCAGCCCAACAGGCCTGACAAAGCGACTTACTTGGCAAATCCCCAAAAAGCTGGGCTAGCCATTTTCAGAAAAAAAAACTACTGGGCTGGTCTGTGGTAAACATAAAAGAGAAGGCTGTCTAGACAGGGCAGAGTGCCCCGCACAGCCCAGTTGACACCCTACTTCCTCTCAAAAACAAATTAGATAAATGCCACTCCAATTATGGAGATTCATAAAAATGCCACTGCAATTTCCAAACTTTGAAAAATGCCACTGCAATTTTTGCAAACTTTGAAAACGCATACTTTACAATTTGCAAACTTAAAAAACGCCACTCCAGACTTTGAAAAATGCCACTGGAAATGGCATGAAATGGCATTTTTCAAAGTTTGGAAATTGCAGTGGCATTTCAACACCAGATTTGGAGTGGCATTTATCAAATTAACCCAAAACAAAAATAACTGGGCGAGCTGCTGGGTCCCTGGTGTCGGCCGCTCGTTGTGCAATTCTCTCGTTTATTGACTATGTTGACAATGGCATGGGACCCATATGTCAGAATCCATTAGGAGGAGCCACTTTTTTTATTGGCTTGAAATAAGGAGGCACTTGCTTGCGTACTGCCATGACCTTGGCGGGTCCCTGCTATCATCCTATCCATGTACAATCATCTCCTGATTGTGTACGCGTCCACTTGGTAGGCCCACAAGTCAGCCTCTAAACCCGTGGAGGATAAATACAACCAATTTAAAAAATTAACATCCCATTTCATACGTTCAAACGGAAAGTTCAACATTCAGAGAAAAGTAACAGGTCTGATCCACATATAGAGTACTGAACTTCCACGTTGACAACCATCATAGCCAAGTTAACTATATACACCCACTAATACTCTAGTAGCATCCAAGTACTAACTTACTCTTAGCTAACTAGACGATGCCGGCCGCCATCTGCTATACACGCTAAACGCCGGCACCGACGTCCTCCCCGCCTCGCCTCGGACTTGCAAGAGGTGCGATAGGGCGCGTTGCTTGCGCGCGTTCGCCCTTTCCATGCCGGCGTGGTCCACCTAAGCTTCGGCTTCTAAGCGGGAAACCCACTTGACGAGCTGGTAGTAAAAATCGGCCTCGCGAACGCGTGCGTGCGTGACAGCCTCCAGGGCTATTTGCCGGGTGCGGGCCTCCACGTAGTCGGCCCAGTTGCGGGCGCTCTGCTCGCGACTCAGAGCGTCGGTGCGCTGCTGCTCCATGTCCCGCTGGTGGCGCAAATCGGCAATACGATGCTCCTCCGCCAAGCGGTCGCGCTCCAACAACTCCTGCTCCTTTGCCAGGCGGTCGTGCTCCAACAAGTACTCGATCTCCGCATTGCCATCTAAAGACCGATAGAATTCCTCCTCCCTCCGTCTGCCTTCCGGTGAAAAACCGAACACTAGTTCCGACGGTGACCGCCTCCGACCTTGCCTATCGCGGATGGGCGGGGACATGGCAGACGTGGCGAGAGCGAGGATAAGTGGCGAGCGATGTCGGGCCAGTGGGGGCTTATGAGGATAGGGCGAGTTGGATCACGGTGCCACCATAGAAGGGCGAGACGGTCATCGGAATTCAATGCATAATTAAGCAGGCATGGCTTAGCGCGCCAGCTTGCCATGGAAAACTAGAGAAACTGAAATTACGATCAGTGTCGTCTCATTCCGTCTGCGGTCTGGTCGCACGCCAGCATGACGGTCAAACGAGTGCACTCGAATCATCTCCCTCCTTGCCAATAATGATTCCCTGGATTTAAAAGGCCCACAACAATTAAAGCGCATCTTTTTTCGCATCAGTTAGCTGCCTTAATTACGGCCGGCTGCATGCAGGCACTCAAAATCGCTCGCAGCCAGTACGCGGAGCAGCATGCAACAAGTCGCAGCCGAGGGCATTAGTTGATGAACTTTAGTTGGGAGATAAGGCATTTGCGAACATCTTCGCTGGCAGTTTCTTCAGATTCGCATGGCATTTTCTTCAGACCAGCTTGTCAGTTTCTTCAGAGGTAGGCATTTTTATTCAAAAAACTGCCACTTCGGATCTTGCGTCGCAACTAAAACTGCCAGGAGCGCATTAGCAGGCTCACTAGTGATCGATCAGTAACTTGTAAACACTGAGCGAACAGATATAAGGAACTGTTAATGCATCTCAATGATTCACAGATCATATACAAATATGTAGCTCCAAAAGCAAAGATCAGCCACAACTAAAACATATGTTCTCTTGTGCAGTTCAACCAAAATTGCGGTCACTTTGTGTGTTTGCCAAATAGCAACGGGCAGACATCTCTGTCTCCACAAATATCAAGCAGCTAGTAAACATATACCCACCTTGTATTTTCGGTTTAAACATGTCTCTTCTGCTTAGCATCTGTCATGTTTTTACCTTTGGACAATTTGATACAGTCATGTTTTGCCTGGTCAATTTCATCTTGAATTGATTTGCTTGTCCGGAGAAGAAATATAAGCGCCTATTCTTCATCAGACCAAGGATATCCATGTTCGCAGTGATGGAAGAGGTGAAATCGATACAACCGAAATTGAGCATCCAATCATTGAATCATGTCCTGCACCTCCAATGTAGGTCCACCCTGCCAATAAATTCACATGCAAACCACTAGTAGCAAGATAGTAGCAAACCATGTACCTTCTTAATGAACAGCTCATAGTGCCACCAATTGGATATAAAGGTTTGGAAGAAAACATGCTCCTAATGTTGAACCAGTTGGACTTTCTGTGTAGTTCCACTAAAATCGAGCATCCCTATTTGCATAGATATTGAAAGTGTGATTACTATAAAAGTGGCACTAGTTGAAGCATAGACTCACAAATATAAGCATTCCAATTTCTTAATGGGAAAAGGTAGCAAGACTGTTTCTAACCACTTGTTTGAAGGAATAAATAAGGCAACAACGGCTGATGTCAGAAAGGCATATATAGTTCTTTCTGAAAGAATGATCGATTCCTGACTGTTCCTCTTCTTTTAAGCATATTTTGTGCAGTTCAACTAAAATAAAATGCCATCACCACCTTGACAATTCATTGACACTGTACAAAAGGAAATGACTTAACATTACATCATGATGTCAGGTATGTAGTCGATAGGCATTAGAGACAAATTTACAGACCTCCTCCGATAACATAATGAACATTAATTTTAACAAATGTGTGACTAGCTTTACCGGGATAATTTGAGTGAACTCTATACCCTTTGTTCCTTAATATAAGACGTTTTCGCGGTTCAGTTTAAAGTACCCAAACATCTAGTATTTAGAAAAACAGGTAGTAGTTTTCTTGAGCACATATCTGGGAAAGCTTGCCACACTTTATTTATGTCCATACGCTAATGCAACACCATTCGAAATTTTGAATACTACAAATATACAATAATCCAGTGGCTAGTGAACAGTATAGTAGTTATTTTTATTACAGGGTACAGTACAATGGTTTTACTGAACAGATTTCAATAAACTCTGGCACTGGAAGATTTCTATAAGAATTAACAATACAAAATGTAAAGGTAACACGTTTCAGCATTGGTATACTAGCTGTGCATGAGCATTAAACCAAATACAAAAGTCTGAAGGTAACTAGCATTATTAACTAATGACAGTATAAAAAATTGCAAACCATGTACCTCCAAGGTAAATATCATTTCGAACTCGGGGGGACCTTAAAAATTGCTGCTATCCCAATCTTGATAATCGATCAAACATAAAAACTTGATCGAACGAATCAAGAGAACAACCGGAGGAGGAGGTTCCCACTCCTAACCTTTCCTCTTGTCTTCATAATTTTTTGTGCAGTTTAACCAAAATAAAATGACATCAGCGCCTTGGCATTTTGGTGACACTGTACAAAAAAATTAACTTATCTCATGAAAGTGAGGTATGTAATCTATAAGCATTAATAGTGCAAAAATCTAAAGGTAGTAACAAGTTTCATTGTTGGTATACTGGCTGTGCAACAGCATTAGAATGCCTTAGCTAAAAAATCTTTAATACATCCACAATCAACAGCTAACCCTGAAATAATCGAGTGACATTAAATGGCATTGCTTAAATTTATCGGTGGCATTAGACTGAGTGCGGCATTAGTTAAATGTGGCATCACTTTAGCAGTAGCATTGCTTGACTTGACTACTGGCGTTATACTAACAACAAAAAAGTGACAATAAGAGCATGGGAGGCCCATTCAGACAGTGGGCACACCAGTACGATGTACCTCCATGGACGCACAGAGTGGTGAGGGAGGTATGGTTGCCCAGAGCAACAAATATCCAGGCAGCATATGTGGATTACGTCCCATTTTTGCTATGTTTAGCCACATTTTTCCTATGTGAGGACAACAAACCGATCGACCTGGTCATTCTCTATTGCGTTGTCATGCCTTTCTACCCTTCTTCAACCAAGAGACACGAGACTCGTTCCTTAGCTACTGATTTTCCCTTTTCAACCTAGATGTGGGTTCGATGCCTACTCTCTTAGACAAGATGCAGTCTCCTTCCTTTCCTTATTCAACCCGGACATGGATTAGTCTGCATGAAGTAGGGTTTCCTTTAACAATGCAAATTAAGGTTTTTAAATGCGCATGACCCGGTAGAAGCAGAGGATAGCAAATTGGGAAGATGGTGGAGTGGAAAAATATCCACATGCAGCGACATGGCAGATGGGGCAATAGAACAAGGGTATGGTTCGAAAAGAGATAGCATACCTGAGGGTCGGCGGGAAGTGGCTTTGCTCGTGGTCGTCGTCCTCCGCACGCACTATGGTAATGAGCTTGGGGACGGAGGCCATCCCACGTGAGCGCTAGGTCTGAGAGGACGGCCTTGTCGTCAGTGTGTGACCTTGCTCGCCGATGACGACTGCGTCAATGCTGCACGTCCTTTTCTTCCTCGGCGGATCTGTGACCACCGGTGAGGAGGGAGATAGAGGCCGTCATTTTTAGATCTGGAGAGAGGGTGATAGTGTGAGAAGCAAGTGGCAGCCCCTAGCAAGAAAGCTCTGAAGCTCCAGCCTATATATCTTTTTTATATTACTAGTACTAGAGGTGGAGTAGTGGTAGAGTAGTTTATATTTTCTTTGAAAACAGTACCAGTTAGTCGTGCTTCAAAACTGAACGGCACGCCATTAAAAAATAAAGTCAAGAAATAATACGGCACTTCGGGCCAACACGGCCAGATCGCATTTTGCACGAGAAATTACACACCATGTTTCGTTGACATGTGGTCCCATTCCAACATGTCAGTGAGACGACGGCGAGTCCTTTTGTACAATTTCTGAAAGGACGTGTAGGCCGGGGCGCCTCTTCGTGTACCATGGCAAACTGGCAACATCCATCGACTCTTCGCCTTTCCCTCTTGATTTGGAACTGCTGTCGCACGCTCTTCCTCTCTCCTCCATTTTCCTTCACCCTTCCTTCTTCCATTGTTTGATCGTCTTCTCCATGGAGGGAACAAGCCGGAAATGACCCCGTTATTCTTGCCCCGATCTGAAAGATGACGTGCCGGGGGAACTCATTGGTCGGTGTGACATCATCACCTCGGCTAGCATGGCAGGTTCGTTCAAGAACATTCTCGATCAACTAATAACATTATTACAAGGAACCCAAGGGTCCAGGAGCGGTTTGATCTCCCTTATCTTCTTCGCTATAAGCCTGTTCGCATGGGCGCGGACGACGGAGGTCTCGCCTTGTGCAAGTTGATGCCGCTTGATAATGATACGTGTGATGTCAAGATGCCATCACTTAAGGGTAAGGCTGGGCTGGCGCAAATGGAGATTGGGTTGTTTATATTGGGTACAATTGCGAGTGGGAACTTGTGAATGTGTACACTCGTCAGCAGATTCCACTTCCAAAAATCTCAGAGTGCCCTAAGGTTGAGCACACAAATGATCTACGTACGTTCAAATATGATCATGGTGGCTGTCGTCTACGGAAGATAGTAATTTTTCGAGTTCCCAACCGCTCTTGGAATTACGAGAACTATGAAGTTGTTGCTATATTCGGCAAGCTTGTTGCCGTCATTACTGATTCCACGGTTCATCCATGGATATTGCTCAAAAATCAGTTTCTGTACACGGATGATGACTACTATGATGCAATTAAATACGAGGATCTTGTGTTTGCTTCCACCACTCGTGGAATTGTTTTTGCATGGGGTCCTCATTGTTTCGGTACATTTGTCTTCCACCATAATTATAATTGTTTCATCCACATGCATGCGGGTTAGCAAGTTTCCCTTTACTAATTAACCTTCTTCTTGTGTTTCCAAGGTCCTGTGAACATTCCACCACCTATACTTGAAAATTTTTATAACAAAGGGGGAGATGATGATGGTGATGATCACGATCATGAGGACGAGCAAGACTTATATACTCAGTGGCGGCTGGCAACTAATTCCGATGGATCACCTCTTCTTGTCTATATACAGTGCACTGAGATACTACTTAGGGAGCACGTGTTGTATCCCATGGTCGCCCTCTCTGGACCTATTCCAACACCCGCTGCAGGGTATTCGGGATGGATACTGGTGTGTTAGCACCAACACCTTCTCCCTGGTACAGTATTGATAGTCTTGGAGCAAACTCGCTCTTCCTTGGACCAAACTATCCAATGATGGTTAAAGGCGATCCAGCTGCTGTTGACACAACGTTACTACCATTTATGAGAAGCAACTGTATTTATACCTCGGACATTGCAGTGGTTCCCTACCCTGCTCCTGATATATGCCGCTTCAGCCTGGATGATTAGTCCTGCGTTGCTCTCGATATTGACAATAGCTGGCCCTTCCCAGAGCACCTATGGTTCAAAGCAAGCGTTTCCAACGCCAATGATTGGTTGAGTTGAAGTTTATTTCATTGCTTGTTATTTGTTGTGTGATGAAAACTTCAGTATTTACTAGAATGTTTTGTTGGAAATAATCTATAATCCAACATGCATCATCGTTGTCGTTGTCTGTTGATGACTTTTTGTACGTAATGAATGGTACATTTGCAAATGCGTGTCATAGACTCAATTTATGAATGGTTTTCGAGTCACTTCTTGGAGTGTGAGTACCGTAGTAGTATAGCCAGCATCCGGTTAGTATATGAAGTTGCCAAATCACATAGAGCCAACCTAATATTGGATTACCAGATCAGAGATGCCATGTGTACCAGATGAATGACTCCAAGTTCGATCACCGTGATGCTAGGTGCGAGCCGAGGAACACTGTTGGAGAGACCCCCCTCATAATTTTCCTACATTGGTCATTTGATTCATAGGATAGAATGCTATAGGATTTTTTTCCTATGTAATCATGTTTTAGTTGGCAATCTAGCATCCACTCCAACTTTTGTTTCACTTCCTTTAATCCTACGAAGAGAGTACTTGCTCTAAATGATGTGCCGCTGCAAGAGCCGCCTATATTACTTAACCATGCTCTAAAATGGTGGACCAGCTTTGGCTATAGTAGTACTGTACTAGGTTAGTATGTGACCTTGTGATTGGCTCTTCTCCTCTTCCGGAAGTCGAACAATAATGATGGTACTACTTCTGGCAATCTGACACCAAATGAACTGCTGCACGTCCACCGCTTGTAAGCAAAAGTTTCTCCTCATGCTGCGAGCCACCGCGCATGCATTGCTGAGGGAGAATGCGTTGTAAGCAAGCTTCTCATCGTTCTGTGAGTTGATGGGACACATCAAAGTTACGTATTTATTAGTACTCTCTTAAAAAATTGCCAACCATGTCCATGGCTACCATCCTGTGCTCTGTCATTGAGTACGTGCACTATTCACGTGCCATCGAGGAGAAAAAATATTGCGTAGTACTAGGTGCCATCGAAGTGCACGACTCACTTACGCACTGCATATCTCCATTTTCTGGCATGACACGCCACCTTGATGCTAGATTTCCCGCGTGTCATGGAGGCATATAGTATGATTTTGTAAAATGGAGGCATATATATGTCCCGCGTGCCGGCAACAGGATTAACAGAGCTCATGTCTTAAATGAAAGAGTGGAAGAACATAGATTCCCGACGACCGAGAAGGAGCTACAAACCTCGGGGTGGAGTGTCGGCACTCATAACATTTTATATTACTCAGCGATACAAAATCAACCAAATCTCCCCACATTCCTATACCATTCTATAGTACTATGAGAATAACTTTGAACGTAAGCCATTGATTCGCTCTATCCAATGGTCATAGTTGGAAAATCCAAACAAAACCAAGCATTGGATCAACTCTTTTTCCGAGATCAACTCTTTTAGCACTTAGATTGTTGCCGCCTGCCCACCTAAGCCACCTATATATCCGCTCACGTGTGATGACCACAGGAGCTATCCACTCATATTGTATGTTAAAAAATAAAGGTCGATAACTAATGCGACACCATGGGCCAACGCGGCCAGATCACATTTTGCACGAGAAATTACACACCATGTTTCATTGACATGTGGTCCCGTTCCAACATGTCAGTGAGATGATGGTGAGTCCTTTTGTACAATTTCCGAAAGGACGTGTTGTCGGATCTCGGGTTCCGGCAAAACCCTCAAGGTTCGAACACTGGGGTGCACACAGAGATTTCCTCCCTACTGATCTACGCCCTAGCTCGCTAAGATCTCACGGACGAACTCGAAGAACTCACAACACAAAGACACAAGATTTATACTGGTTCGGGCCACCGTTGTGGTGTAATACCCTACTCCAGTGTGGTGGTGGATAGATTGCCTCTTGGGCCGATGATGAACAGTACAAGGGGAAGAACAACCTCCTGAGGTTGAGGTGTTCTTGTGCTTGGGTATGACTAGGGTTAGCTCAGGGTCCGAAGTGTTGCCCCTACTGTGGTGGCTAGTTCTACTTATATAGAGGCCCTGGTCCTCTCCCCAAATATTGATCGGGAAGGGAGCCAACAACGACCAATTTGAAAGGAGACGGCTAGTACAGCTTATCATGACAAAAGCGGTCTTCGCCTGCAAAAGGCTCTGGCGGTGACGCCGTCTTGGGCTCCAAGGTGACCTCCATCCTGCTGTCCTGCTGGTCTTGGTCTTGTTGCACAGATATGGAAACCTTTGCTTGATGCCTCTGTACTCCGCGCCTGCGCTTGCCTCCTTAGCACCAAAGAGGAAACAAGGATGCTGCGCGCGCTCGTGCCCGCCTGGCGCCCGCCTGGTATTGATCTTCATGGCTCGCGTCATGAGAGACTTGCGCGGTTCACCCTGCCTTGATATCTTTGCTCCTCGCGAGGCAGCCTGATGAAGCTGCTCCTGAGGAGGTCTTGGGTCATCCGCCTCGCGAGGCTTGGCCCCTCGCGAGGGTCTTGAGTGTCTCGCTGATGAAGATGGGCCGTACAGGCCTGCTATCATAGCCACGCTGTGGGCCGCAGGCAGGCAAGTCTGGGGACCCCTATTCCCAGAACACCGACAGTAGCCCCCGAGCCCAAGGTGTGCTCGGGCTTGGCTTTGAGGTGAAGCCAAAGGTCAAGCACGGAGCACCGCGGGCCCCAAAAGCCCGCGACCTTGGACGACTCTTGGCGGTTGATTGGACGCGGGCGTCTCCGCTTCCCCACGCTGCCTCGGCAACTGCTCGACTTGGCAAGTCCCTGCGACATGCAAGGAAAATCATCATTACCTATGATCATGGGAGGCGCCGGTTAGCCTTCTTCCGCTATAAATGGGGAGGGGGGCAGAGCCCCCGTCGCCCATCTCTCCGTGGTTCGCCTGCTTCCTCCTTCTTGCTCCTCTCCTTAGCAGCAATGGCACCGTCGGAGAAGTTCTCCGCCGCAGAGAAGGGCAAGGCCCCTCGGGAGGGGCCCGGCTCCCCGGCGCCCAAGCATGGACATGGCCGTCCCCGCAAGCACGCCGCGACTCCCGCCATGGCCCTCGGCTCCCGGGGTGGCGCTGCTGCGCGTGGAATGATTCGCTCTGGTCGCGGCAGCCCCGTCGACGAAAGAAGACGCGCCGTGGTTGCGCGTTCTCCCTGGCCGCGGTTCTACGCGTCAGAGGTGCTGCCGGAGTTCGTTGTCTGGTCGGAGGATCCGGCCGGCAGCTGGCTCCAGCATCCTCGCTTCTTTGCCGACGAGCTGCCGGCCTCTGGTCCAGGCGGGCTCTGGCTGCAAGCAGACGGTTGTTGCAGTCGGGCTTCTTGGGTCGTGGTCGAGGTCTTCGTCGCGGGCAACATAGCCCTGGCCCGCGGTTGGCAGACGTTCGCCCGTACGAGCGACATCGGCCGGCGGTGCACCCTCCACTCCAAGTTTGACGGGGACGCGACCCTCTACGTGAGGGTGTTCGGGGAAGACGGTCGCCGCGCCGGATGCTGCCCCGAGGTGAACGACAGCGAGGGGGTGCTCGGCCTTGGCGACGGTCGTGAAGAGGAGGAGGGTGAACCCGCCGGCCGCGCCTCGTCCGGCTACTATGTCTCCTCTCTCGGCGTCAGCTCCGGCAGTGGCGGCTACGACCAGCCGCCGCAACGCCCGCTTCGAAGGTGGTAGCGGGTCGTTTCGTCGCCGCGCGTCTGTGAAGCGCGAGGAGGGGTCCGACTAAGCCCGGGACTTCGCCAAGGGCCTGCCCCCGCGGACTGCTGTAGGGGCGAGCGCTGCTTTTGTTTTGTTCATCTTTTCCTTCCTACATCAAAGAAAAACCAGTATGGGCCCGGAGGGGCATGTATCGAACCATGACTCCTTAACCATTATGCTATGTTTGTTGCTCTCGCGTTGTGTTGTTATTCTATGGAGAGATAGCTTAGCTTGGCGTGTCTGGGGCAACCTCCCCTTCACGAGGCACTTGTTTTCTCGTGCCTGTCTTGACTTAGGGGTCGCTTAGGAACTGCAAAAAATTCGTTAGGAAGCTCGCTAGGAGACTTATCGTTTGCCCAAGCCTTGACCGAGCGCTTCATATCACGGTACCCGAGGGGCACGGATTAAGAGAGATGCACCAAATTGTGGGCTTGAACGAGGGCGCCTCGCGAGAAAGTAGATGGAAGGTAGAGAGAAGGAAAAAGGCTCGCGAGGGCACCTGCCTAGCCCCCTCGCGAGGTGTGCGAGAGAGAGTACACAGGCCAACTAGAGCCAGAAATAGCGACAAAAGGCGATAGAACCAAATCAGCAATGGACACCAGAAGCAAACTTCGACTAAAAAAGGCGAGCCAACTACGGAAAGCAAATGAAAATCCGCGTCCGACACCTAGTCTAGTCTTCAAGTCTTCTCACCAGCGCGGAGCTAAGTGCTGCCACTAGGCATGGGAGGGAGGCCCCGAGGCCCGAGGGCAGCACTCCTGAGACTCCAGGGCGTGTACAGCCCCACCCATTATTACGTGAGAGTGTCACGGGCGGCGATTCTTCACAGGTACCGGGCCTTCTTCACAGGCACTGGGCCTTTCTTCACGGGCACTGGGCCTTGCTTCACAGGCACCGGGCCTTGCTTCACAGGCACCGAGCCTTGCTTTACAGGCACCGGGCCTTGCTTTATGGGTAGAACTTCCGGAGGTGCTGGATGTTCCAGGCGTTCTGGATGGGTACCCCATCCAGCGTCTCCAGGCGCGCGGCGCCAGGCCTGGAGACGTGGACGACCTTGAACGGGCCCTCCCACATAGGTGAGAGCTTGTGCAGCCCTTCTCTGGAGAGGACCCGCCTCAGGACGAGGTCGCCCATCTCGAGCATCCTGGAGCAGATGTTGCGGTAGTGATATCGCCGCAGTGCCTGCTGGTACCTTGCCGCCCTCAGTGCAGCTTCGCGGCGACGTTCCTCCCCTAGCACGAGGTCCATCCCTCGTGTGGTGTCCTGCTGCGCTTCATCAAACGCCAGGACCCGTGCGGAGCGATGCTTGACCTCGTTAGGAAGGACCGCTTCAGCCCCGTAGACAAGGAAGAATGGGGTCTCGCCCGTTGGCTTGGTGGCGGTGGTGCGGATGGACCACAACACTGACTGGAGCTCGTCGTGCCAGCCCCTGCCGCAGGCCTCGAGCTTCTTCTTGAATGTCCTGGTCTTGAGGCCCCTCAAGACCTCTGCGTTGGCATGTTTGGCCTGACCATTGCTCCTGGGGTGTGCCACTGAAGCGTAGCAAATCTACGTTCCAAGGTTAGCGCAGTAGGTTTTGAAGAGGTTACTAGTGAACTGCGAGCCGTTATCTGTGATGATGCGGTTGGGGACCCCGAAATGGCTCACAAGGCCCTTGATGAACTTGGCAGCGGAGCCGGCTGGGATGGTGTGGACGGCTTCCACTTCCGCCCACTTGGTGAACTTGTCGATGGCGACGTAGAGGTAGCGGTAGCCCCCAGGCGCTCGAGTGAACGGGCCCAAGATGTCCAACCCCCATACCGCGAACGACCATGTGAGTGGAATGGTCTGGAGGCCCTGAGCCGGCTGATGAATCTGCTTGGCGTGGAACTGGCAGGCTTCGCAGGACTTCACCAGCTCAGCTGCGTCGTTGAGCGCAGTGGGCCAGTAGAACCCACTGCGAAATACCTTGCTGACGAGGGTCCGTGATGACGAGTGGTGCCTGCAGTCCCCACCGTGTATGTCAATTAGCAGCTCCTTCCCCTGGTCCTTGGAAATGCAGCATAGAGTAATGTCATTTGGCCGCTTCCTGTACAACTCACCGTCCTGGATGCAGTACGCCGTTGCTTGCCGGGCCACACGCTCTGCGTTGTCTTCCTTCTCCGGCAGGGCCCCTTGCATCAGACACTACTTGAATTCCTTGGTCCAGCATTCCTCCTGGGGCTCGAGCACCAAGAGCAGGCGAGCTCCTTAGGTCGGGCCACATGGCGGGGCTTCGGTGGCAGGCGGCTGCGGGAGCTTCTCCCGAGGCTGAGTTGCGCTTGAAAGTGGTGGTGTCACCGATGGCTTGAAGAGCCGTTCCTCAAAAACGCCGGGCTCTTGTGGCTGCCGCTTGGATGCCCTCTTGGCGATGTCGTCAGCTTCCTGTTGTTGGTGCCCCGGGGCACATGCTGTAACTCCAGGCCCAAGAATTGCTTCTCCATCTTACGCACCTCCGTGAGGTATGCCTCCATATGCTCGTCCCTCGGCTCGTATAATTTGTTGGAGAAGTTGACGAGGAGCTGCGAGTCACCCTTAACGGTAAGGCGCTTCACCCCCAGAGCTGCCGCGGCCTTCAGGCCAGCTATGAGGCCCTCGTATTTCGCGATGTTGTTGGAGACCTTCTCGCCCTGCTGAAATCAGAGCTGCATGGCATAGTAGAGCTTGTCCTGAGTGGGCGAGATGAGTATTGCTCCAGCCCCCTCGCCCTGATGCGCAAAGGCGCCATTGAAATACATGACCCAACCGTCTGGCGCCTCACTTCCTGGTGAGGTGGACCGGTCTTTGCCTACTTCAAGTGTCGGGGCATCCGTCCATTCCGCCACAAAATTAGCGAGTGCGTCTCCCTTGATGACCCTGGTAGGGCTGAACTCCAACTGGAATGCTTGCAGTTCGATGTTCCACTCAGCGACCTTTCCGGCAAAATTGGGGCTCCTGAGCACCCTCTCCAATGGGTAAGCTGAGACGACCTTGATGGGGTGGCCCTCGAAATAGTGCCGCAGCTTGCGTGAGGCCACCAAGAGCGTGAGCAGGAGCTTCTGGGGCATGGGATATCGCACCCTCGCGTCCCGCAACACTGTGCTGACAAAATACACCGGGTGTTCAACGAGGGCTGGTGCGCTGTTGAGGCTCGTGTCTTGCGGAGGTTGGGACGTCTCCTGAGGTGGAGGGACTCCTGACGCCTGATTGCTTGCGGAAATCTCGGTGACATTGTCCTGCCGAGCCTGGTCTTCTATTGACGCTGCTAAGGCTCTTGCGGCGCCTTCCTGATCTTGCATTGCTTCAGCTGTAGCTCGGCGCAATGCAACCTTGGCTTGGTGCTCCTCCCGAACCGCCACGAGAGCTGCGCTGGCGGAGTACGGGGTAGCGGCAAGGTAGAGTACTAGAGGCTCGAGAGGTCGTGGTGCCACCATCACCGGAGGGCTGGTCAGGTATCTCTTGAGGTCTTGAAAAGCTCGGTCGGCCTCCTGGGTCCACTCGAATGGGCCCTTCTTCTTCATCAGCTTGAAGAAGGGTAGGGCGTGCTCTCCTAGCTTGGAGATGAAGCGTCCCAACGCAGTTACCCGACCAGCCAGCTTCTGCATTTCCTTAAGGGTCTGCGGTGGGCTCATGTCCTCAATGGCCTTGATCTTCTCTGGGTTCGCCTCGATCCCTCTGTGGGACACGAGGAAGCCCAATAGCTTGCCGGAAGGGACACCGAACATGCACTTCTCCGGGTTAAGCCGCAAGTTCACCTGGCGCAGACTCGCGAAGGTCTCCTTCAGGTCTTGAATCAAGGTCCTCGCCTCCTGAGACTTCACCACAATGTCGTCGACGTAGGCCTCCGTGTTTCTCTCGAGCTGCCGCCCCAAGGCGATATGCATCAGTCGCTGGAAGGTTGCGCCCATGTTGCGCAGTCCGAAGGGCATGCAGGTGTAGCAGTACACCCCACACGGGGTCAGGAAGGCTGTCTTGTCCACATCTTCTACCGCCATCTTGATCTGGTGATACCTTGAGAACGCATCCAGGAAGCACAGTAGGTCGCACTCGACGGTGGAGTCGACAATCTGATCGATACGTGGGAGCGGGAATGGATCTTGGGGGCAGGCCTTGTTGTGGTTGGTGAAGTCGACACACATTCGCTCCTTCCTGCCTTTCTTCGGCACAATGACGGGGTTCGTCAGCCATTCGGGATACCGAACCTCGCGAATGGCACCCGCCGCCTCCAGCTTGCGGGTCTCTTGGACGATGAAGGCCTGCTTCTCAGTGGACTACCGTCTCGTCCGCTGCTTCACAGGGCGTACATTGGGGCATACCCTTAAATGATGATGAATCACCTCTCTCGGGACTCCCACCAGTTGATTGGGCTCCCACGCGAATATATCCTTGTTCGCGCGCAAGAACTTCACCAACGCTTCCTCTTGGCTTGGGCTGAGGCTGGCACCTATGGTAAAGGTGGCTCCTGAGGGCCCGTCCTCGTCGACTGGCACATGCTTGGTTTCTGCCTTGTCTTGTGTGAACAACTGCTTCTTCTTGGTCGGTATGGCTCCCTTGGGCTCGGGCGCCCGCCAGCGACTGCGCTGCCTTGGCCGGACTTCGAGGCGAGCTTGAGCGCCTCCAGGGCCTCCTTGGCATCCCCCTTGATAGTGAGGACGCCTTTGCTTCCGGGCATCTTCATGAGGTTGTAGGCCGGATGAGTCGCTACCATGAATTGGTCCAGAGCTGGGTACCCGAGAACGGCGTTGTACAGGAGGCCGATGCGGGCGATGTCGAAGTCGGCCAGCTCGGTGTGGTAGTTGTCGCGTGTGCCGAAGGTGACAGGGAGGTGGATCTACCCCAGGGAGTGGGCAGTGCCTCCACCAACTCCTGACAAAGGCTTGCTGAGGCTGAGCTGCTCGAGTGGCACATGAAGAAGGCTGAAGGCCTCCATGGAGAGCAAGTTGAGGCTGGCGCCACCATCGATGAGGGTCTTGGTAACAGCCACATTGCAGATGGTGGGCGTGCAGAGCATTGGGAGCATGCCCGAGCCAACGGTGGAGTCGGGGTGGTCTTCTGAGCCGAAGGTGAGGTCAGCCTCTGGCGCAGCCCAACCCGGTGGAGCCCCCGAGCGCTTGGAAGCGACACTAATCTGGCGGAGGAATAGCTTGACGTGGCGATCTGAAGGCGGTGCTTGAGAGCCACCCAGCAGGGCCGCAACTGCGTGGTGCACCGGTACCGTGTAGCGCATAGTGAAGAGGTCGTGGAGTTCCTCCCAGGATGCCACCGTGGATCCATGGGGAGCCAGTTGGCCATAACCTTGTCGTCAGCCCCGACCTCGAGGACGGCCTCCTCATATGCCAGCAGGAAAGCCGACGGGTCCGCCGCGCCGTTGTAGCGCGGCGGCATCTCTGGCCTGAACTTGGGTGGCCATCGCACCTGCCGCAGGGCGGGGGCCAGGGCTCGGAGCCCCCTGGCCCTGTCGTCAGCACCGACCGTTGGAACCGGTAGCGGGGTGCCTGCCATGAGGGTGAAGTGCGGTGGCAGCGGAGCATAGGTCAGCGGAGAGGAGCTACGGTGCACCCCTACCTGGCGTGCCAAATGTTGGATCTCGGGTTTCGGCAAAACCCTCACGGTTCAAACACTTGGGTGCGCGCGGAGATTTCCTCCCTATCGGTCTACGCCCTAGCTCGCTAAGATCTCGCGGACGAACTCGAAGAACTCACAACACAAAGAAACAAGATTTATACTGGTTCGGGCCACCGTTGTGGTGTAATACCCTACTCCAGTGTGGTGGTGGATGGATTGCCTCTTGGGCTGATGATGAACAGTACAAGGGGAAGAACAACCTCCTAAGGTTGAGGTGTTCTTGTGCTTGGGTATGACTAGGGTTAGCTTAGGGTCCGATTGGTTGCCCCTACTGTGGTGGCTAGTTCTACTTATATGGAGGCCCTAGTCCTCTCCCCAAATATTGAGCGGGAAGGGAGCCAACAACGGCCAATTTGAAAGGAGACAGCTAGTACAACTTATCCTGACAAAAGCGGTCTTCGCCTGCAAAAGGCTCTGGCGGTGACGTCGTCTTGGGCTCCATGGTGACCTCCGTCCTACTGGTCTTGGTCTTGTTGCACCGATATGGAAACCTTTGCTTGATGCGTCTGTACTCCGCGCCTGCGCTTGCCTCCTTATCACCAAAGAGGAAACAAGGACGCTGCGCGCGCTGAGCCTAGTGTTGATCGTCATGGCTCACGTCATGAGACCCTCACGAGGTTCGCCCTTCCTTGATATCTTCGCTCCTCGTGAGGCAGCCTGATGAAGCCGCTCCTGAGGAGGTCTTGGGTCGTCCGCCTCGCGAGGCTAGGCCCCTCGCGAGGGTCTTGAGTGTCTCGCTGATGAAGATGGGCTGTACAGGCCTACTATCATAGCCACGATGTGGGCCGCAGGCAGGCAAGTCTGGGGACCCCCGTTCCCAGAACACCGACACGTGTAGTCCGGGGTGCCTCTTTGTGTACCGTGGCAAACTGGAAACCGTCGACCGACTCTTCGCCTTTCCCTCTCGATTTGGAACTGTTGTCGCACGCTCTTCCTCCCTCCTCCATTTGCCTTCACCCTTCCTTCTTCCATTGTTCGATCGTCTTCTCCATGGAGGGAACAAGCCGGAAACGACCCCGTTATTCTTGCCCCGATCTGAAAGATGACGTGGTGGGGGAACTCATTGATCGGTGCGACGTCATCACCTCGGCTAGCATGGCAGGTTCGTTCAAGAACATTCTCAACTCAATTAATAACATCATTACAAGGAATCCAAGGGTCCAAGAGCGGTTATATCTCCCGTATCTTCTTCTTCGTGACCCTGCTGGCTGGCACGGAGATGAGGGAAGCCTCGCCTTGTGCAAGTTGATGCCGCTTGATAATGATACATATGATGTTAAGATGCCATCACTTTAGGGCAAGGCTTGGGCAGGCGCAAATGGAGATTGGGTTGTTTATATTGGGTACAATTGCAGTGGGAACTTGTGAATGTGTACACTCGTCAGTGATTCCACTTCCAAAAATCTTCGAGTGCCCTGAGGTTGAGCACACAGATGATCTACGTACGTTCAAATATGATCATGGTGACTGTCGTCTACGGAATATAGCAATTTCTCTAGTTCCCAACCGCTCTTGGAATTACAAGATCTATCAAGTTGTTGCTATCTTTGACAAGTTTGTTGCCGTCCTTCGTGGTTCGACTGGATGGATATTGCTCAAAAATCAGTTTCTATACACGGATGTGTACTGTGATGCAATTGAATACGAGGGTCTTGTGTTTGCTGCCACCACTCGTGGCAATCGCTTTTGCATGGGATCCTCGTAGTTTCGGTACGTTTGTCTTCCACCGTAATTATAATTGTTCCATCCACATGCATGCGAGTTAGCAAGTTTCCCTTCTCTACTAATTAACCTTCTTCTTGTGTTTCCAAGGTCCTATGAACATTTCACCACCTATACTTGAAAAATTTTATAACCAAGGGAGAGATGACGATGGTGATTATCACGAGCATGAGGACAAGGAGGGCCCATATACTCAGTGGCACCTGCAACTTCCGATCCCCTTCTTGTCTATATACAGCCCACTGCTGATGTTACTACTAAGGAAGCAGGTGTTGTCTCCCATGGTCGCACTCTCCGGACCTATTCCAACACCCGTTGCATGGTATTCGGGATGGATACTACTGTGCTAGCACCAACACCTTCTCCCTGGTACAGTATTGATAGTCTTGGAGCAAACTCACTCTTCCTTGGACAAAACTATCCAATGATGGTGAAAGGCGATCCAACGGCTGTTGACACAACGTTACTACCATTTATGAGAAGAAACTGTATCTATACGTCGGACATTGCGGTGGTTCCCTACCCTGGTCGTGATATAGTAGGTCGCTTCAGCCTGGATGATCAGTCCTGCGTTGGTCTCGAGATTGACAGTAGCTGGCCATTCCCAGAGAATCACCTATGGTTCAAAGCAAGCGTTTCCAATGCCGAGGATTGGTTGGGTTGAAGTTCATTTTGTTGCTTGTTATTTGTTGTGTGATGAAAACTTTAGTATTTATAATGTATCCTCATTGTAGTTGTGGGTTGATGACCTGTTGTATGTAATAAAATGATATACCTGTGATAAACTTACTAAATTTATGAATGGCTTTCGAGTCGCTTCTCTGAGTGGGTGCTGCGACGAGGCAAAAATATATTTTCCGCATACATAATTGTACGTGCATTGCAACAGGTTATCGGATGAGGCCAATCAACAATAGTACACTATTTGTACTAGCTTCACATGCTGCACTATCTCTACGTCTACGTACGTAATACAACAAGTTTTAAACTTGAGACCAGCCACCCATCCTCACAAAGAACACTTTTTAACCTAGCACGGACTCCAGGAAATTTGGCCACAGTGTGAGGTGGGCCATATGTTAATGTGTTCGTTGTACGTAACCAGCACCTCGAATCCTCGATACTACTACTATAAGTAGTAGGAGTAGTAGGGTGGCATGGGCCAGAACAAGCATTCACGTCCAGGAGTACGGCACACGCCACCAACACGACTTCCATCTGACACCATATTTGTTGGAGTCTGTGCTACAGCAATCTCTTCAACCTCGTCGTTTCTCCAACTCAGCCATCGCGCGGCGGGCGAGGTGGGGGTTTGCCGATAGTCGGTTTCCTCAACTACGGTCCCAATTGTATGGGCAACTCCAATGCACGACCCCAAACGGACCTCCGTTTTGCCTGGATTATGTCAGTTTGGGTAGGGCAATGGGGTCGTCTGAGCTATTTCTCGGATCTGCGGTGGCCGTCGCGAACGCTAGACGCATCCGAGCCTCGTACATTTTTCTTTGCAAACACATATCTTTTTTTCATCATTGATTTTTTGGTACATGGAAATACATCACCAAAATTCTGACTAGAAAAACAAGAACCACAAGAATACATTTTAGAAGATATCCAACTTTCATAACTGTTCCTGTAAGTTGGATTAGTGCCTTCTCAATGCATTCATTGTTGATCTGCGGAGGCTCGATCCTGCGTGCTTCTTTCTTCTTCGAGTGTAAAGAAGTAGACGTGTCTAGCCTCTATTCTATCAACAAGTCCACTAGTCTCATCTCTAGCCTTTATGCTAGCTAAAAGTGCTAGAACATCTACTAAATTGCGCTCTATCAATATATCGTTGTACTCTTCTTCCCAATACCAAAACTTGCGTCCATTCTACACAATAAAATTTTAAGTTAGCACAACTAGTCTAATCCGAGAGCACAACGGAAGATTTGGTCGAGTTCTTCCTCCTTTTGCCGACACGTGGGACATCCAACATCCAGGTCGTGTCATGCAAGAAAATAGAGTGGTAGTTGAAGCGACGTGATGTGCATCTCGGGTTAAATCAGAATAGAATCTTACTACTCTTGAGTAACTCCAAAAGCAGCCACCGAAGATCTTTATTGGATTTTTTTCATCACCAAAGACGCCGAGGTGAAAGATGTGCAGGTTCATGGGTCCTCTTGCATTTTCAACGACATGTGGGACCGCATATGAGCAAACAGACGATGGGCTCCGTGCGTCATTGGCTGGCTGAGAAGAGAGATAGAGGAGGGCTAAGCACGGACTCCAGGAAATTTGTTCTACGTAACCAGCACCTCAATCTAGTGGGGTGGCATGGGCCATAACTAGCATTCATGTCTAGCAGTACGGCACACGCCACCCACACGAGTCCCATTCGACACCAATTTTCTTGGAGTCCGTGCTACAACCATCTCTTCTCCCTCCTGTTTTCTCAGCCATCGCGCGGTGGGCGGGGTGGGGGTTTGCCGATAGTCGGTTTGCTCAACTGTGGTCCCACTTGTAAGTGAAAATGCAACACAACACGCATTCCCCCTTGAGTGGCGTGCCGGACCAACCGTGTGGGGGTGCGACGCAAACACGACAGGCTTTTCCTTTTGAACTTGTAACTTGTAAAATTTGGTTCTGCTCCATGGCACGACCGATAGATAGAAATAACGATTTTCCCTAGAGTAATGAGAAGTTTGGTTCTGGTGCGGTTCATGCATGGAGTACGTAGGAAAATTATGAAGTTGATGCGAAAGGTAAAACAATTACTAGTAGTACCATATACTACTACATGGATTTGACAGAAAGATAAAGATACATACGGATCCATCAACGACATCCTCACGCCCTAGTGCACCGGGTCACCAACTGACGTGTGAGGAGCAGCGGCATTGGCGGCAAGCTCAACGTGCTTCTGAACAATGCCGTCCAAGGTTGCCCTGCGGTCCAAGAAGGCCAGCGTCCTATCGTCCTCCTCTTGCATGTAGTAGTCCTTGTGGACGATTTGCGCATAGATGTGGGTGATTATGTCGATGGTGTCTTGCTACGCCAGGCGCTGCGCGGCGAGCGCGACCTCGAGGTGGACATTCTCCGGCGTGACGGCGTGCAGTCGCAGGGACACCAGTGCGTCGAAGAGGTTGTCACCATAGAGGCCGTTGAGGGTGGTAGGCATCGCAAAGCCTGGGCGTGTGGGCTGGAGGCATATGTCAAGGTCGTCCGCAAGCTTCTTGACGATGGTGAACTTGTCGAGGAAGCCAACGAGGACCTCGTCGAACAAGGAGACGAAGCTGTCGTCCAAGCGGCCCCTTTCCCTGGCGGCCTCAAGCACTACCTGGAGACGTTCCTCGGTGCCGGGCCGCAGGCCGGCATCGTGGACCATCTGGCACAGCCGGGTGATGCTCGCGCTCATCGCCTCCATGGGTCTAGCTTCTAGTCAACTGATCTTGTGATTGGAGTGATCACTCTTGCCCTTGGGTGCATAGGTGCGTAGGATTTAATAGATTGATCGCGGGAGCCTTTATATGAGAAGTGCAGACTGTGTTGAATTCACGTGCGTGTTGGCCATCTACTCCTCGCCCCTCTACTGCACGTGCCTTTGGTTGTATGATGGGTTAGCCAGCCACCCGTTGGGCCCATGTGTCATACACCCAAAGGCAGGTGCAGTAAGTCAATGAAGCTGCATCCCCCTCCATGCCCGTGCATGCTTTCAATGACTTGAGACTACCAAACATCACATGCAGTGGTTAGTTCATTGCATGTAATCCTATTAAGTAGCAAAAAGACATTAAGTTATCTCGCCGATAGGAATAAAACAATACACCATGTATTTATTTTTAGAGGGAGTAGTACATTTTTTGTGACATGCGTTACTAGATATTGCTAGTCAAATACTAAATCCAGATGGACGCGGTAGTACTACTAAATCCAGACAGTGGTGCTAGTACTACTAGTAGTAGTACTACCAATGTAGTAGCACTTTACTACCCATTGGTCAAATTATTACGTGCTGCTCCTCACAGTGAAGTGACAAGACCCTACGCTAGAGATGACACCTGAGTATAGGCACCGTGTTTGGCATACCATAGTCAGACTCACCGTCTGCAGTCACTATCATCATGGCTGTAGACCTAGCCTGCTTACAACTAGCCGTGTTCGACATAATTTCCCGTGCGTAGATGCCCGTGCATTGCACGGAACACCAAGATTGGGGGGTGGACGGTGCCGGCAGCGGCCATCGCGCCAGATTTTTCCATGGCCTTCTAGATGTCGTGGGGAGGAGATAAGGCTGATTGTGAGAGACAAGGAGTTGTTTGTAAATAGGGAACAAGTGCGGGCATCTTTTTGCAAAATTGGAGAAGTTTGGTTTGTATGCGTCAGATCTAGATCCGACGGCATTTGGTGAAAGATGGCAGGCACAACATCATCACCAACTCAGGACCTATTTGATTAGCAGGATTTTGAAAACGCAAGAATAGGACACGAAAATATTACAAGTTTCAAACTGATATTACAAATGTTAGGAGTAATGTTGCACCTACGAAGAGGGAATTACTAGGAAGTTTACGTAAGAACTTTCATTACTTTAGGTGGATGCAGCATTATCGTACAAACTAAAATCCACCGCCCTGACAAGTCACTAATGGGCAAATAAGTTTTCGAGTCTCCTGCCACTTGATGCTTCAAAAACAAATTCAGCTTCATGAGACTTTGTCATTTAGGCTTAGACGCTTGCGGTGATCAGCACGCCATTCATTGTTGCGCCAGAGAACGCCAAACCTCATTACCTTGAGCACACTTGCCTCCAGAACAAAGAGCCTGGCCAATTTAATCTTAGATGTGCTGCCTCGGTAGTCGATCGAATCAATTTATGTAAGATGGAGATCAAGGCATTCGATGAGATTGTTATAGTGCAACACATTTTTCACTTTCGGGTCTTTTTTATCTGCAAAAGAAGAGAACATATTAGAGCAGCTGGCTGTATAAGATTGCCGTGTCATCAAGAGGTACCAATATCCTTCGCTCATACGATAGGGTTGGCTGGCTAGTGATATATTTTCACTCACTCTCTCTCTCTCTCTCTCTCTCTCTCTCTTTCTCTTTCCTCTCATTTACCTAGGAGTACATGAAGAGCTTGGACATTTGTTGCCTTCCACTATGTGGCCGATGCCATATTTCGCAAAAGTATGCCACATAATACGCATCGATGTCAAATCAAAAGATTTTGGCACCGCTCTCGCGATGTGAGAGAATTGGCACCGCTGTGCACACAGACCCACATGTATAAACAAATCAATCAAACCAACTACACCAGCCTCTCACTCTCGCAAACAAGTGTTTTTTTATTGCCTCAGTCCTCTCTCTCTCCCACACAAGTGTTTTTTCATTGCGTGAGTTAATTTGGCACCAGAGCAAAGTAGGTGATCCAGATTGGGGCACCAGGTGAGCAATGGAGGGGCATCGATACCAAATGCATCACAAGTGAATTTGGCACGTGTTTTGGCCTACATAGTGGAGGGCCGTTATAGCCCACTTTTATACTACCTCTTATTTAGTATAAAATTTTGACCATAGATTTACGTAAGAAAATGCCAATGCATGTCACTAAAAATTACACCATTTGAAAGAATGTTCAAATACGAATCCAACGATATAGTTGTTAGTGACATGCGTTAACATTTTGTCAGTTAAATCTATGGTCAAATTTTGATACTACAAAATAGGAAGAGTAAACCAGGACGGAGGTAGTACTTGCTCTTAGAGTAGCCATAGAGTTACTTGAGTAGTCTAAGTTACTTTCCACTATGACTAGCCTAGGCTACTATAGTAGTACAACAAAAAAACGATGCAGGTGATCACGTGAGAAAAAATACTAAAAACATTTCTTTCGGTGCAATGCGTAGATGCAGTTTTGAAGACTACACTTGTCATTGTAATTTGGGAAAATTATGAAAAATTTGAGCTATGTTGTGATTATCGTTTACTAATAGGAAAGAAGTTTCACCTAGATGAGTAGCTTCTCCGTGCACGGAAAGCATGTAAGAAATCCAACAACTTGATCCAGATTGGGGCCGATAGATTTTATTTCCAAGATCTTCACTGTGCGCATAGACTAGGTCAATCTTGTGGGAATCATTTTCTGGAAGACGGTCGTAAATACATCAAGAAGAAAATTAAAAATGTGAATTTCAAGAAGATGGAGAAGAAGATGAGTGCTGTACCTGAACGATTACGGATCCAATAAAGAGTTCGGAGAATTTGGCAGACGAGTGCACCAACGCTGCCAATTTCGGTGCGTCAATGACCCTGATTTTTGTTGGACCTTCTAGATCCGATACAAGCAAGGAAAGGCGCATTCTCAATGACCATAATGTAGAACAGTTGGAGTGATCTCTTACCAATTGATGTCTTGTTGCGGGGCCAGCAAGACACCTAAAGCCATCGAAGATTCGTCGAGGCGATGTGGAGGCTAATGAACCCGTGGATCTGCTCAAGACGAAGGTACTCGAGCGTAGTACAGCTGCGGAGCAGGTGCTCCATAGCCTTCTTCGAGATGACAACGTCGAAGAGGTCGAGCTGCTTGAGTTGAGGGAGAAGAAGGGCGGGCGCGGCATTAATCTGGGGAAGATAGCAGGAGCTGAAGCTGGCACGATGCAGCGTTGCCGCAAGGCGGAGCGCGGATGGCGGCCGAGAGCGACATCGTCCAGCTTCAAAGCTGAGCTCGTCGAGCTGATCTAGGGCGGGGGATAAGAACCACTCGTCGAACTTGGGTTGGACCTTGCAGTTGGTACTGAACATGTGGATGTCAAGGCGTCTGGCTGGCCCAGGGTGCGATGAAAGGATCTTGGAGACTGTGGCCATTCGTTTGCAATCCCCATCGTAGAGGCAGCTGTCGACTGTGAGGTTGAGGGGGACGTGGCGCCAGAGGGGCCGCCACCGCCGGGAGAGCAGGGAGGTCCACACGGCAGATTTGGTGGGGAGGAGGCCGATGATGACGAGCAACATGTCATCAGGGAGGCTGCTGATGAAGTACAGGCTCGCCGAATGCGGTTTTGGCTCGAGCCGCCTCCGCTTGTTGGCTGCCTCGCCGTCCAGCTCAACCGGTGGCGACGCCGGTGTACACGTGTGCTGGTGTGTGTTGTGTGCTGGGTGTGCATGAGTGCGTCCTTCTGTGCATGCCGCCGCGTAGTGGTGAATTGTGCGCGAGTGTGTCCTCCACACGGAAGAAGTGTGTCCTCAATGCGCCCTCAATTTACTAGCGTGCGGGGTGCTACCCCGAGTGGTTTTAACTTTGTTTACTTCACCGCGTGTCAGATGGGCCTCTAGTTTACTTATTTTCACCCACTACCACATGGGCCAGCACACGAAGATATAGAACACGAGCTGACAAGGCAGCATGTGGACTGGTTGACCGGTCAACTAAACAATATACGGAGCTATACTCTAACACAGTGAGCGTATCATCCGTCGGTATAGAGTGTTCGTGTGAGAGGGGAGGCCCGTGAGAGATAGCAGAGAGAGAGAAAGAGCTAATCCCTCCGTTCGATAATGTAGTTCTAACATTTTTTTAAAAGTCAAACTTTTGAAACTTTGACCAAGTTTATAAAGAAATTACTTATATCTACAATACCAAAGATAAATGATAGTATGAAGTAAGTACATGTTGTGATGAATCTAATGATATTTCCAGATGTAAATGTTTTTCTCCACATATACCTGGTTAAACTTTTCTGAGGTTTGACTTTTCAAAACATCCATATGCTTATGGACGTGAGAGAGTCCCTAACTAGAGAGAGAGAGAGAGTGTGTGTGAGAGAGAGTGAAATAGAAAGAGTGAGTGAAAAAAGTGTGTGTGCGTGTGTGAAAGAGACATGGACAACACTCGATAAAAGTCAAGAAAAAAAGTGTGTGTCTTATGCAAACATATCACACATGCATATTCGACAACGGAAGCAAGGTGAGGAGATAGTGTGTGGTTGTTTGCGACCGAGAGAGCAAGACCCCTAGCACATGGCCAAGAGGGGTCTGACAAACAAGGGAGAGAGTTCGAGAGAGACTTACGTAGAAAATGCAGACATGGGGAGGAGAGAGTGTATGTTTGTCATAGAGAGATCCCCTGGAGATCGTGATGGGACTACATGGGTGGGAGATCGAGGGACAAGGTGTGTGCGTGATAGAAGATAACCCGAGAGATATCGAGATTGATGTATGGATGGAAGGAGACAATACGTGTGTTCCTGATGGCTAGTGAGAGATAATCATACTTAGGGGGGGATGCTTGCGCCTATGATGGAGTGAGGGATTATGGTACTTATTAGGGGGGTGCATGTCACATAGAGAGAGAACAAGGGCGGAGAGTGTTGGATGGGTCTATATGTACAGTGCGAGCGAGACATGTGTATGTGTGAACCAGGGAGATATAAAGTTTGAGAGAGATTGAGGAGCCCCGATAAGGCTGAGTGGTGCGTCAGATAGCTGAGAGGGGGAAAGCGATATTCCATCCGCTCGATAATGCAGTGCATGTAATTTTTTTAGAAGTCAAACTTTGGAAACTTTGATCAGGTTTACACAAGTGTTATTTATATCTTCAATACCAAAGATACATCATAAGAAACTACATCTCATGGTGAATCTAATGGTATATGTTTGCCGTTCCAGATGTAATTGTTTTTCTCCATGTACATGGTCAAACTTTGTGATGTTTGACTTTTCAATAAATCAATATACTATGGACCGAGGAGAGTGCCTACGTCGAGAGGGATCAAGTGCGTGTGAAGGAAAATGAGTAAGTGTGGAAAAAGAGCATGTGTGTGAAAGAGAAAGTGACAACAAACGATGAATTAGAGAGAGAGTGTGTTTTTTCGTTTCTTAGGCGAACATATCACGCATGCATCTCCGAGATAGAAAACAGAGGCGATGAGATACACGAAGATAGCTAGTGTGTGATTGTTTGCAACAGAGAGAGACACCCCTATAGCACATGTCCAATAGAGGTCTGGCCAACAAGGAACAAAGGTCGAGAGGGACACATGGAGAACATGGACGCATGGGGAGGGCGAGAGGGTGTGTTTGTGATAGAGAGACCCCCTCGAGATCGTGAGGGGACTATATGGGTGGGAGATCGAGGGAGGTGCGTGCGCGATAGAAAGATGCCCTGATAGAAATCGAGATAGACCATGCACATGTTTGTGATGGAGACTAAGATTAGCTAGTCATATACATATAGGGGGACTACGTGTGCCTACAATTGAGTGAGAGACCATCATACTTGGCTAGCTAGGCATGAGATTGTGTGTGTGTGCGTGTGAGATGGAGAGAGAACGAGGGAGAGAGATAGAGTTTTAGATGGGCCTATCGAGTGCGAGTGAGATATGCATGTGTATGTGTGACCCAGGTAGATGGAGAGTTTGAGAGAGAGGGGGAAGAGCTCTGAGACGACAGAGTGGTGCGTGAGAGAGTTACGGGCAACGAGCCAACGAATTTGTGTGCGTACGATGAGTGCACCCAAGATATCTAGCTTGGACTAGAGAATCATACATAGTAAAAGTAGAGAGACCTATAGATGGAGTATATATGCATGCGAACTAGAAATACCCCCCACCACGCACACACACACACAAAGAGAGAGAGAGAGATGGAGAGAAAGAGAGAGGACCAACAAGGTTTGTGTGTTGGATGCGTCATGTAATTGAAGATTGTCGTAGAGAGAGAGAGAGAGAGAGAGAGAGAGAGCAGGAGTCCTGAGAGGGGTAGGTCGCATTTTATGCATAAAAACTGATATAAACCATGTTTCGATATAAACTTGCATTCAAATATTTAAATTGGAGAACATGTTGTTCGCAATCCACACATGAACGGATATATGCATATATCAAACAAGTTCATTAATTTGACTTTCAACATGTTCATGGAGTACTATAATACTATACAACATGCTATTCGATTGAGGTGTTCAATTTTGGATTTAGTTCACTATCTTGACCTGGTGAACGAGCTATTTCATTGAATCGAGATATTTCATTTTGGGTTTGATTCCCGTTTTTGAGTGGGTCAACTATTTGTCATATAGTAAATCACTAGCAACGAGCATGTAAAAACACATTACTCCCGAGCATCATCTCTCCATCTAAAAAAGAAGTGGCAAGCTAATATTTCTAAATTTGATTCGAATCGACTTGGTAAGGTAGAGGTGGATGCTCGTTATCCCAAATTTTGAACGAACCGTTAAACATCCTCTACTCGGTGGAATTCGCCCGAGCAAACAAATGGGAGACACGAAATTACCGTCCTATGTGGGAGACACATTAATTGGCCCGTTGTGCATCGAGGGTAGGTTCAGAATTTCATCCAAGCGCCTTTCTCCTCGGCCGAAATGACATGTGCCAAATAATTCATAAACCATGGTCGGCAAAACACGCTCTCCTCGTCCAAATAGCTCACGCCCACTATTTCAAAACACGCCTCTCGCTCAAATCGCCGCGCCCACTATATTTCAAAACACGCCTCCTCGCTCAAATCGCTTCCCCGCCCACTAGTTGGGGGGTAGCAAAGTTACTCTACTATCCCCGACCCTCAGTACACAGACCCAAGCCGAGAAGCCTAAAGGCAGGGGTAGAACTGTAACTCCCCCTCGCATTTCAGACAAACGCGTTCGTAAAACATTGTTCCACTCCCCTCCCAATCCCCCCCATTCATACCTCGTGGGCGCCAAATCACCTTCTCCCCGGAAGCTCCCTTCTCCCGAGCCGCGAAACCTCAGCCCCTCCTCCATGGCGCCCCCAGCGCACCAATTTCATAGCCGCCCTCCTCCCTAATGCCGGAGACGCTGTCCATGTGCCTCTTACTCCGTGCTGCTGGAGCTGCCTCGACGACGGCCGCGTGAACCGTACTGGAGCCGATTCACCCCCCCCCTCGTTGTTCACGCCGCCGGAGTGGCTCCAACTTCGGATCCGTCCAGAGTCCCGGTGCTGCTTCCCCATAGCTGTCGACCGTCGCGACATCGCTGTTTCCCTGCCGCAGGTGGCCACCGCAACCGCGCTAGCCTCACCGACTCGGCAGCTGGACCTGCCTACTTCACCATGCCGCCAGATAGGTCGCACCCTCATCTCAAATCACTTTATTTAGGCGCCGCTTGTCTAAATTTTTATTCTGGGCCAATCGATTCCCAATGGGAAGCAGCACCCCTCAAGGCGGCGGAGCTCCTAGGCTGCCGGTTGGCTGGTGTCTAACGTAAGGGTGTGGGGCCGCAAGTTCGCCATGGAAGCAGCGCTTAGATGGCTATCTTAGAGTTGCATGGGTTCAAGGTACTGTCGCCGCCGGATCTGGATGACGGGGAGTCTCTTTGGATTGGCCCGGGGGTGGCGCAACCACGGCAGTGCGGTGGGGCAGGAAGCGGGGTTTTGGCCGGGGCCACGGACGAAGGAGACAAGCTGCTCTGCCATTGGTCGCTGGCTCTTCGGGGATGATTCCTATCAGTGTCAGCCGGGAGGCACAAGACGACCATCAAGCCATCCGACGTAGATCGGACAGTACCAAAATAAAATAAAATCGTGTGACCCCAATTTAGTCTCAGTCAACAGACGTGTGACTACTCTCGTACCTTTTGTCATTGATCTCTTAGTGTATTTCTTCAGATCAAAGAGATGTGTCGCTCCTAACATTATGTGTTATCTGCATCTTCAGCCACACCGTCTTCCGACTCACCGCAGCTGCTCCAACAAGGGAAGCATACACCGTAAGGGAGCTATAGTCCCCACTCAACAGCTTCCTCAGATCGAATGCGCTGCCTGACATGGACAGCCACAACAACTGCAGGGCCATCGACAAGTCAGCACATGATGCTCACTCCTATGGATGGCGGCTAGATAGGTTGTACCCTCATCTTACTTGTGTGCAACATTTATGGCTTTGTTATTCATTTAAGCATGGAAAATAGATTATCACATTTCACTGTATATTCATGCCGATCTCTTACGGGTCTTGTTCAGGAGTTAACGATGTTCCATAGTTCAGCTAAGATACTTGTTCTTTAGGTAACACTGTTCCATAGTTATCATCCATCAGCCAATGCTATCCCACATGCTGGTGATTATAGTATTATACTAGTTCTAGTATTACATATGTTGTTCTTTAATACTTTTGTGTGACATCTAGTTAATCTCGAGTACAAATGATACATATTATGTAGCTTTCATCTGTGTTCTCCCTTTAGTTTTTGAGACCTGTTGCTGCTAGTTAACCCCAGTCCTACTATTTATGTCATCTCCCTCTGCACACTCATTACATAAATCTAACTAGTAGTTGTCTTCCATGCATGTCAGATATAATTGCACACACTGATATATCCACAAGAACCTCACGGAGCAATGTAAAGGCCAATAAACTTGATGTCCATGATACCCAATATGATGGAACATGTAAAGGCGCTTCTTCAAGACTTGCAGAAAGATGTTGAATACTCTTCACCCCACAAGGTCCTTGCTCTAACTTGGCCCGTGATATGGGTACAAAATGCATATAATGTCCTGGAGTGTATCTACTCTGTTACAATGCCATGTGCTTAGCATGCGGATCATGCATGTAAATATGTCATGCCTTCCTGTTTTTCAGTACCTATTCCATTCATGATAACATGTTTTCAAATTCAAGTACTGTCATTCTACTCTATCACAATGCCATCTGCTTAATTTGGACATCATGCTTCTGAATATCTTCTGCATTGTTATTCATCAGTATGTACTTCATCTGCCTACCATACCATGTTTTTTTACATTGAAGTGCTATTCTAGTGCTCTGTTGCAATGCCATCTTAGTTTCCCAATCATACATGTTTATGTTGCCTTAGTTTTTTCTGTATGTATTCCGCTAGCATACAATTTTTTACATTCAACTAGTGTTTTTTTACTGTGTTGTCCTGTCGTATCCCTAGCTCTTACACCATACTCCCTCCGTTCGGATTACATGTTGCCGAAATGGATAAAAAAGGATGTATCTAGAACTGAAATACGCCTAGACCCATCCATTTTTTCCGGATGGAAGGAATACATGTCAATATGTCATGCCTTTCTATTCTCCAGTACCTAGTCCATCTCTCTACTGTAGCATGTTTTATAATTGAAGCACCATTCTTCTATACAAGGAATGCAAGGGGAAGACGACTATGTTAGAATCTAAAGGGTTACAAACCAGGTCTTTGCAAAAGATCCAAACTCCAGGAGATAATAAACCAACTCCAGTTTTTATAGATATCGCTCAAAGACAGAGAAACCCAACTCCCATCGATAATAAGCACATTCCAAAGGGCCAAAGAACTAGTCCGCCCAAATTCAACAAAACCATGTCAACTCCATTCTAAGAAGCGTGTGCGTATCCTTGCATCATGAAATTTTATAGCATGCTGATCATATTTTCTACATGTTTCTTACCCATCTCTCTTTTAGAAAGTAAGCTTAATAGATAGAAGAATTTCTGCACTGGTATCATCTGTGAGGAAAGATTCTTGCAGGAATTCTCTGTACTCCAATGCATATGTAAGTACCTGTTGTATATCACTAGATTTTTACATCAGCATGTATTTTGTTAATCGACGTGAATCCAACCTTTATCTGATCTAAATTTAGTTGTAGCAAAATGTATGATTAAAGACCACAATGTTGATTTTTGTAAGGAAAACTGCCTGGTAGTTTTGCATCCTGAGCTGCGTGAGTGTACTATCTCATATCAGTGGGTTTGATTACTTTGGTTCTGCAGTGGGTTTTCAATATTTTTTTTACTGTGTTGTCCTGTCGTATCCCTAGCTCTTACATCATACTCCCTCCGTCTAGATGACATGTCGCAGAAATGGATAAAACTGGATGTATCTAGAACTGAAATACGCCTAGACCCATCCATTTATTTCCGGATGGAGGGAATACATGTCAATATGTCACGCCTTTCTATTCTTCAAGACTCTATTCCATCTCATCAGAAAGCATGTTTTATAATTGAAGCACCATTCTTCTATATAAGGAATGCAAGGGAAGACGGCTATGTTAGAATCAAGGGTTACAAACCGTGTCTTTGCAAAAGGTCCAAATGCCGTGAGATAATAAACCAACGCCATTTTTCATAGATATCGCCCAAAGACACAGAGAAACCCAACTCCTACCGATAAGAAGCGTATTCCAAAGTGGCCAAAGAACTAGTCCGGCCTCCAGCAAAGAAAAGAATGTCAACTCCATTCTAAGAAGCGTATGCGTATTCTCGCATCATGAAATTTTATAGCATTCTGATCATATTTTCTACATGTTTCTTACCCATCTCTCTTTTATAAAATAAGGTTAAATGATAGAAGATTTCCTTCATTGGGATTGTATTTGAGGAAAATATCTTATGGAATTCTCTGTGCTCCAATGCTGATGTAAGTACCTGTTGTATATCACTACATTTTTACATCAGCATGTATTTTGTTAATCGGCGTGAATCAAACCTTTGTCTGATCTAAAATTAGTTGTAGCAAAATGTTAAAGGCGCCAATGTTGATTTTTGTAAAGAAAACTGCGTGGTACTTTTGCATACTGAGCTGCATGAGCGTACTATCTCATATCATGCACATTACTGAATTGTAGTGCTGCTCTGGTTGCCCATTCATTCATTGTGTCAATGTTGCTTTCAGACACCTTACCCGGCTGATGATAGCTGTGCCATATTGTGTTAATTTGGTGTTGGCTAGTTGCCCAAACATTCGTTGTGCCAATGTTGCTTTCCTATTATCTGACTTGGCCAATGATAGCAATGCTAGTGTCTTAATTTGGTGCAGGCTGCTGAAGATAAGAAGCCAAACTCTAAAAATAGCAAGGCAACCCAATATTTCTTTCCAATAAATCTAGGCCAGGTAATATTCCAATAACTCATGATTAATCTGTTTGGCTCCCCTCCTAATTTATGTTATGATGCAGTGGTCGAGACACTCTCCACTATCAATAATACAAGCCTGCCAAAATCGCCATCTGAATCTGTTCAGTATCCTTTGTCTCGAATGCAACGGAAAAAATGTATGTTTGTGAACTAATTAATGGCTGAAGGAATGATGGAAATGTTGGAGGAATCAGAGGTGCATAGTCGTGCGACACAACAACTGATCAATGTTTTCAGAGATAGTAGCAAAGCGGCAAGAACTTGCCCACATGCTTATGGGCGCCATCCGTGCTTTGAGGTTGCAGTTGTGATGTTGTAGATCGTTAGGTTCTATTCATTTATTTGCACCGGCATCAATCTTTGATTGCCCAAGGATGTAATTTCCTGTAATGTATGCTGGATGTGCAACGTTTTTCCCTGTATGCCGTACCTTTGCTTGATCGGTTTTGGTCCTGTGCATAATTGCTCGTTGTAATGGGCTCATATTATCTAATTTGGCCTAAAGACATGTACGAACTTTAGTGGGACCATTAAGTTAATGGGCCGTTACCAGGCCGAAAGTTAGTGGTCGGCCCTCTTAACTCCCGGATCGTTAATAGGCTGACATCAAAGCGGGCAACAGGTGGGCCCAATTGATTTCACGGGCCGTTAACATGCCGTTACTAAGTTTGGGCTACATATGACCCAACTATACTGTGGGCCTTTAGCAGGCCGAAAGAGATAGCGGGCTTGTACTAGACCATGAAGAGCATGGGCCGCTAAGAGGCCGAAAGTCAGGTCGTATTGTAAATGGCCCAACTGTGTTGTGGGTCTTTAGCAGGCCGAAAGAGAAACCGAGCAGGTATTGGACCATGAAGGGCATGGGCCATTAAAAGGCCAAAACTCATGTCCGACTACAAATGGCCCAACTCATTTATGGTCCGTTAAAAGGCTGAAAGGCACACAGGGTCGGGAATTGGCCCAACACTTAAATGGGTCGCTAAAAGGCCAAAACTCAGGTCCGACTACAAATGGCCCAACAGATATATGGGCCGTCACCAGGCTGAAAGACACACCAGGCCGGAAATTGGCCCAACACTTAAACGGGTCGCTAAAACGCCGAAACTCAGGTCCGACTATAAATGGACCAACTGATTTATGGCCCGTCAACAGGCTGAAAGACACACCGGGCCGGAAATTAGCCCAATATTTAAATGGGTCGCTAAAAGGCCGAAAGATGTACATCGTGAAATTTGGCCCATCCACTGAATGGGCCGTTAACAGGCCAAAATCTCATCGGGTCGATATTGAGCCCAAATATATAGCGGGCTGTTAACGGGCTTGAACTGATGATGGGCTGCAATGGTGTCAAATCTTTAACGGGCCGTTGATGGGCCGAATTGGCACATCTCGTATGGGACGTGGGCTTAAATGGACCTGACACAAGTAGGCCTTATATGGGCCAGCCTGCTATTTTTTATTGGGTCGGCCTTTTTCACCGGAATGGGCCACTGTTGGGCCGTGCCATGTGTCGACCTATCATAGGCGCCTCCTGTCCAATGAGTGGATGACATCTGTCCCAACTGTGAGGCAACACGTGTTTCCTCCGGCCAATGATGATTTTACACGTGGAAAATCCCCATTGGTATGGGCTGTTAACGGGTTATCGGATCCAAAATCGGACCCGATAGCTTAACGACGTTCCGTTACGGTGGATGCCACGTGTCAGTCACCCTTGACGAAAGCACTTCTGTGACGCGCGGTTTATCGTCATGGAAGTGGACACTTCTGTGATGCTAATTTTGGTAATGTCATAGAACACCTCTACGATAGCACAGGTATGACTATCTTGATTCTGTCAAGGATGTACATGCATGACAGAAAACGAGACCTACTATGAATGTATCATCACGGAATTTTTTTTTTTTTGTAGTGAAACACACTGCAAAAAAGTATTACATCGAATAGATCTCCAAGAACATCGAGGAGAACATGGTATTGAGAATCCAAGAGAGAGAAGAAGCCATCTAGCTACTAGCTATGGACCCGTAGGTCTGTGATAAACTACTCACGCTTCATCGGAAGGGCAATAGAGTTGATGTAGAAGCCCTCCGTGATCGAATTCCCCTCCAGTAGGGTGCCGGAAAAGGTCCATAGATGGATCTCATGGGTACAAAAGGTTGCGGTGGTGGAAAAGTGTTTTCGTGGATGCCTCTGTTGGTTTGGGGATATATGGGTATAGATAGGCGAAAGAATTAGGTCAGGAGGTGCACGAGGGGCCCACAAGGGTGGGGGGACCTACCCCCTTGGGCGTGCCATCCGTCCTTGTGGCCGCCTCGTGGCTCCTCCGACTTCATCTCCAAGTCTCCTGGTTGTCTTCTGGTCCAAGAAAAATCATCGCGAAGGTTTTATTCCATTTGGACTCCATTTAGTCTTCCTTTTCTGTGAAACTCAAAAACAGGGAAAAACCAGAAACTGGCACTGGGCTCTAGGTTAATAGGTTAGTCCCAAAAATAATATAAAATAGGATATTAATGCATAAAAAACATCCAAAACAGATAATATAATAGCATGGAACAATAAAAAATTATAGATACGTTGGAGACGTATCAAGCACCCCCAAGCTTAATTCCTGCTCGTCCTCGAGTAGGTGAATGATAAAAACATAATTTTTTATGTGGAATGCCACCTAACATAGTTATCCATGTAATTTCTTTATTGTGGCATGAATGTTCAGATCCGTATGATTGAAAACAAAAGTTTAATATTGACATAGAAACAATAATACTTCAAACATACTAACAAGGCAATTATGTCTTCTCAAAATAACATGGCCAAAGAAAGCTTACCCCTACAAAATCATATAGTCTGGCTATGCTCCATCTTCATCACATAAAACATTTAAATCATGCACAACCCCAAAGACAAGCCAAGCAATTGTTTCATACTTTTGATGTTCTCAAACTTTTTCAACTTTCATGCAATACATGAGCGTGAGCCATGGACATAGCAATATAGGTGGAATAGACGATGGTTGTGGAGAAGAAAAAAAGAAGGAGATAGTCTGACATCAACTAGGCGTATCAACGGGCTATGGAAATGCCCATCAATAGATATCAATGTGAGTGAGTAGGGATTGCCATGCAACGGATGCACTAGAGCTATAAGTTTATGAAAGCTCAAAAAGAAACTAAGTGGGTGTGCATCCAACTCGCTTGCTCACGAAGACCTAGGGAAATTTGAGGAAGCCCATCATTGGAATATACAAACCGGCGAAAGTTGTGCGGTACTAGAGAGGCTAGCAATGGTGGAAAGGTGAGAGTGCGTATAATCCAGGGACTCAACATTAGTCATAAAGAACTCACATACTTATTGCAAAAATCTATTAGTTATCAAAACGGAGTGTTGCACGCATGCTCCTAGGGGGAGAGATTGGTAGGAAAAGACCATCGCTCGTCCCCGACCACCACTCATAAGGAAGACAATCAAAAAATAATTCATGCTCCAACTTCATCACATAACGGTTAACCATACGTGCATGCTACGGGAATCACAAACTTTAACACAAGTATTTCTCAAATTCACAATTACTCACTAGCATGACTCTAATATCACCATCTTCATATCTCAAAACAATCATAAGGAATCAAACTTCTCATAGTATTCAATGCACTTTATATGAAAGTTTTTATTATATCCCTCTTGGATGCCTATCATATTAGGACTAAATTTATAACTAAAGCAAATTACCATGTTGTTTAAAGACTCTCAAAATAATATAAGTGAAGTATGAGAGTTCATAAATTTCTATAAAATAAAACCACCGCCGTGCTCTAAAAAGATATAAGTGAAGCACTAGAGCAAAATTGCCTAGCTCAAAAGATATAAGCGAAGCACATAGAGTATTCTAATAAATCACGATTCATGCATGTCTCTCTCCAAAGGTGTGTACAGAAAGGATAATTGTGGCAAACTAAAAAGCAAAGAATCAAACCATACAAGACGCTCCAAGCAAAACACATATCATGTGGTGGATAAAAATATAGCCTCAAGTAAAGTTACCGATAGATGAAGACGAAAGAGGGGATGACTTCCGGGGCATCCCCAAGCTTAGGATCTTGGTTGTCCTTGAATATTACCTTGCAGTGCCTTGGCTATCCCCAAGCTTACGCTCTTGCCACTCCTTATTACATAGTCCATCAAATCCTTACCTAAAACTTGAAAACTTCACAACACAAAACTCAACAGAAAATCTCGTAAGCTCCTTTAGTATAAGAAAATAAATCACCACTTTTGGTACTGTTGTGAACTCATTCTTTATTTATATTGGTGTAATATCTACTATATTCCAACTTTTCCATGGTTCATACCCCCTGATATAGATTCATCAAAATAAGCAAACAACACATAGAAAACCGAATCTGTGAAAAACAGAACAATCTGTAGCAATCTGGATATTTCGAATACTTATGTAACTCCAAAATTTCTGAAAATTTAGGACAACCTAAGAAATTTGTTCGTTAATATTATTAAAAAATAATCAGTATTTTATCAAGCTTCTGTTAAAAATTAGAATTATTTTCCTGAGCGCAAAAGTTTCTGTTCTTCAGCAAGATCAAACCAACTATCACCGTAAGCTATCCCAGAGGTTTTACTTGGCACAAACACTAATTAAAACACAAAACCACATCTAACCAGAGGCTAGACAAGTTATTTAATGCAAAACAGAACCTAAAAAGCAAAAACAAAAATAAAATTGGGTTTCCTCCCAACAAGCGCTATTGTTTCACGCCTTTAGCTAGGCATTGAGATTTCAATGATGCTCACATAAAAGAGAAGAATTGAAGCACACACAGAGTATCATAAAACAAGTGACAAACACATATAAGTCTAACATACTTCCTATGCATAAGCATTTTATAAGCAAACAAATTATCAAGGCAAGCAAAAACTAGCATATGCAAGGAAGAAGAAAGAGATGATAGCAATCTCAACATGAAGAGAGGTAATTTAGTAACATGAAAATTTCTATAACCATATTTTCCTCTCTCATAATAATTACATGTAGGATCATAAGAAAATTCAACAATATAGCTATCACATAACATATTCTCAACATGATCCACATGCATGCAAAGTTGACACTCTTCCAAAATAGTGGGATTAACGTTAACTAAAGGCATGACCTCTCCAAACCCACTTTTATCAAAAATTTCATAAGATTGAACATTCTCTAGATATGTGGTATATAAAGTTGACACTCTTCCAAACCCACTTCCAATATTATTGCAAACATTATTATCAATCTCATATTCATCATGGGGCTTAAAATAAATTTTCAAGATCATAAGAAGAATCACCACAATCATGATCATTGCAATAAGTATTAGACATAGCAAAACAAGCATCCCCAAGCTTAGAGTTTTGCATATTATTATCACAATTGACATAATTAAATTTATAATAACATCATTGCAATCATGCATTTGATTCAAGGAACTATCAAGTATGGGTGCAATAGCAATAATCTCATGTTTAACATAAGGAACTATAGAGAATTCATCTCCATAAATATTGGCATCATGGCCATAAGAATAGCAAGCATCATGTTCATCAAGGGATATTTCAATCAAATCATCGGAATCATAATTATCTATAGATTCATGCATATCATTATTTTCTTCCAAAGCAGTGTTCATTCTCTCAGTAAACTCCTTAACATAAGCATTATGAGCATAGTTTTCATAGCAATATTTAAGTATGTCGAAATTTTCAGATTTGTAGAGAGTAATATCATACTTTTCAATCAAAGAAGCAACTTCATGAGCACCCTTAAAAGCAACAAATTCTTCAAACTATAAACACCCTTTTCATAAGAAGATAAGATTTCATTATCATTAAACTCACATCGGTAGGGAAGGTGTTTTTTAGGGTTCTTAGAGCAACAAGTAAAATCATAAATTTCACAAAGATTCCAAGAATAACACAGCAAAGAGATTATTTGATTCCATAAGAGTCTCCCTTTTTCAAACAAACGGTGATGCACAAAATGAGCATGCTCATATAAATATTTTCCCTCAATTAAACTAGTTGGGGTTTCAACACGAGCACAAATAGATCGAAGATGATCCAAGTAGAACACTTTAAGTGGATCTATATCAATAGATTTTTAGCAAGCAAAGATGCAAGCAAATGGAAGGCACATGGAAACACAAACAAAAAGACATACGAAAAGAAGGCGAATAAAAAGGCAAATCTTTTCGCAAATCATTTTAGAAGTGGGGGAGAGGAAAGCGAGAGGCGAATGGCTAATAATGTAATGCAAGAGATGAGAGTTTATGATGGGTACTTGGTATGTCTTGACTTGGCGTAGATCTCCTAGGCAATGGCGCCAGAAATTCTTCCTGCTACTTCTTGAGCTTGCGTTGGTTTTTCCCTTGAAGAGGAAAGGGTGATGCAGCAAAGTAGAGATAAGTATTTCCCTCAGTTTGAGAACCAAGGTATCAATCCAGTAGGAGACAACGCAGAAGTCACCGAATACCTGCACACAAACAATCAAACAACTTGCACCCAACTCGAAAACTGGTTGTCAATCCCTTCACGGTTACTTGCAAAGGCGAGATTTGATAGAGATAGATAAACGGTACAGTAAATATTTTTGGTATTTTTGGTTTATAGATCGGAAAGTAAAAGATTGCAAAAGAGTAAATAGGAAACTAATATTGTAGATCGGAAACTTATATGATGGAAAATAGACCCGGGGGCCATAGGTTTCACTAGAGGCTTCTCTCAAGATAGAAAATATTATGGTGGGTGAACAAATTACTACCGAGCAATTGATAGAAAAGTGCAAAGTTATGATGATATCTAAGGCAATGATCCTGAATATAGGCATCACGTCCATGTCAAGTAGACCGAAACGATTCTGCATCTACTACTATTACTCCACACATCGATCGCTATCCAGCATGCATCTAGAGTATTAAGTTCATAAAGAATGGAGTAACACATTAAGCAAGATGACATGATGTAGAGGTATTAACTCAAACAATATGATGGAAACCCCATCTTTTTATCCTCGATGGCAACAATACAATATGTGCCTTGCTGCCCCTACTGCCACTAGGAAAGGACACTGCAAGATTGTACCCAAAGCTAAGCACTTCTCCCATTGCAAGAAAACCAATCTAGTTGGCCAAACCAAACCGATAGTTCAAAGAGAATTACAAAGATATCAAATCATGCAGATAAGAATTCAGAGAAGATTCAAATAATATTCATAGGTTAGATGATCATAAATCCACAATTCATCGGATCTCGGCAAACACACCGCAAAAAAGTATTACATCGAATAGATCTCCAAGAACATCAAGGAGAACATGGTATTGAGAACCAAAGAGAGAGAAGAAGCCATCTAGCTACTAGCTATGGACCCATAGATCTGTGGTAAACTACTCACGCTTCATCAGAAGGGCAATATAGTTGATGTAGAAGGCCTCCATGATCAAATCCCCCTTCGGCAAGGTGCCAAAAAAGGTCCCTAGATGGGATATCACGGGTACAGAAGGTTGCGGCGGTAGAAAAGTGTTTTTGGGGATGCCTCTCACTACAAAAGATACACTTCCATTATGATACGTGTTTGTCACAGTAGGTCATGTTTTCTATCATGCATGTACATCCATGACGATTTTATGACAGAATCAAGATAGTCATACCTGTGTTGTCGTAGAAGTGTTCCATGACATTACAAAAATTATCATCACAGAAGTGTCCACTTCCATGATGATAAATCGCGTGTCGTGGAAGTGCTTTCGTCAAGGGTAACCGACATGTGGCATCCACCATAACGGGTCGCCGTTAAGCTATCGGGTTCCGGTTTGGATCCGATAACCCGTTAACAACATGGACCAATGGGGATTTTCCACGTGTAAAATTCTCATTCCCTGGCAGATCCACGTGTCGGCCCGGCGTTCGGACAGTTGTCATCCAGCGAATGGACGGAACGCGCCTATGATACGTCGACACGTGTCTCGGCCCAACAGTGGCCCATTCAGGTTAAATGGCCAGGCCTTTCAAAATAAGTGGGCCGACCCATTAGCGGCCTACTTGAGTCAGGCCCATTCACAAGCACAACCCATACAAGTTACACAGAATCGGCCCATCAAAGGCCCATTCAAGATTTGACAATTTCCAACCCATCTTCAGTTTTAGCACGTTAACGGCCCGCTACGTCTTTGGGCCCAATTATAGCCCGAGCTTCTTTCGGCCTGTTAGCAGCCCATCGATCATTCCGGCCCGTTAATGGCCCGGAACGTCTTCTGGCCTTTTCTCGGCCCATTATGCAGTTGGGCCAATTCTAGCCCATTGTGACTTTAGGCCTATCCTCGACCCATTCGGTAAATGGGCCAATTCCTAGCCCATTTTGTCTTTCGGCCTGTTAACGGCCCGCACAACAGTTGGGCCTTTGACTTTGGGTCCATTAGGGGGCCACGTTTGACAGGGCAGAATTTTAGCCCGACGCGACTTTCGGCATGTTAAAAGCCTAGTTTGCAAATTGGGCCTCCTCTGGCCCATAACACTTTCAGCCTCTTACTGGCCCATAAAGTAAAAGGGCCGGGACAAAATTGGCATTTATTTAGGCCTGCTAGAGGCCCTCGGGCCATTTCGATTTCTACGGCCCTATCGAGCTTTTGGCCTGTTAACGGCTTGCTAAGAGCCGTTGTTATGGTGGGCCACATCATTTGGGATCCACTAAATACTATTTTGACCAGCCCAATTAAGGCCCGCTTTGAATACACATGTTTGTTCATTTGTATGGCGTCCAGAAATATCCTACTCTATACTATCGCCTCTAAAAAACATACACTATACAATAAAAAATACTAAGGCATAGAAACGTAGAATAATCCTACACTATACAATAAAGAAATTACAGCCGAATATACCCACTGGGCATTATAGTTCAGCACCGGTGATAATAACGCATACACAAATAGCAAATTACATACACTGGACAAATAAAGCTCATACATCATGGATACGCATCAACAGAACTTACCATTTGAACTATAATCTCTTCAGGAAATAGGATTGGCCGGATTCAGTTAGCACAAATTTCAGCCTGCAAAATCTCCAATTCCTTCATGGTTACCTCAATGTATCGTTTCATTTTTTTGATTCCTGCATCTAATACCTGCAAGTCCAGTCTCAACTTGTTGATTGTACGTTGAGAATCATGTACACGTTGTCTTGCCACCTCTAGTTGATGCTCGAGAACATCAGCACATTCCAATTCCAATCCATAACCATTTGGTAATGGCCATGCCACACTGCTCGCAGATCTTTGTGTTGATGTCACTTCATCCTGAAATGTTTCTTTATGTACACATAACTAGGGCAAAAATATAGTTACAACAGTGAAGCGAGCAAGACAGACTATTTTGTACATGGCAAAACAGGACTAATAATAATGTTACACGTCATGAAGCATAAGCAGGTGAAATTTTAAAAATTATAAAAATGGTAGTCTGTGCAGCCCGCATACAGAAATCGCTCTTAGCTCACCGGAGGAGCATGATGTTGGGGCCAAATCCAAAATACAGACATGTTACAAATTTAGACAGCACGTTGCTTATAAGTAAGCAAGCAATTGGCCAATCTATAGCTCAATTAAAGTCTTAGGGAGCATAATGAACAACAGAGGGATTCATACAAACCTACTACAACAAGCAAAAGTATGCAATCATTAGCCTAGTATAAACTAGATTGTGAGCCTCATGCAGTAATAGTTGGTCAATAGACTTCAAAGCTTCAGGCACACTTCGCCAGAGTAATTAAATGGTAAGGCCTTTAATTATGTCAACTAATAGTTATCCAAGTACCCAACATTAGGCATCATTGTTTGGGCATCTCATTAACTGAGGACAAATAAAGCAATTGAAAAGAGCAATTTAACTATTCCTGGAACAAACAAGCAATTGAACTGTTGAGTTGGATACAGTGACTTACCTTAACTGGTTGAACAGGCTCAGCGCTGCTCCTCCTTCTCTTGCAAGGCTCCTTCCTAACATCTTGTACTTGGAAATCCTCAATCTTATCTACATTGCACCCCCTCTGCAAGGTGACACAAACTAGTTACTCTTCTCCTTGGAAGATAAATATGCATACTTTGCAGTCTGTGAACAACACAAAAGGATGAGATTATAACAAAACAACACCACATAATGAAACATGCCACATCTCTTGCACACATTGAAATGAGCATTTACTATGTGTGCACTATGTAAAAACTAGGCATACCTTCGAACTGGATCTCCAGGTACTCTTGGAGAGCCTACTTTAGTGTACAGCCAAACCTTTATGTCACCTATGAGTTAGACAAGCCCCCACTACGGCAGCCCTTAGTGTTTAAATCATTGACAAACTTTGTTAGAGTGTTAGGTCAAGAACAACAAGTAATCAAAGCAAACAGTCCTAGTATGGCTGGCTGATACAAACAAGCAATTGAATAGATGTGTGAGCAAATCTTACATATCAAGAAAAGAAGCAAAGAAGGATGCTTAAAGACCATCACTTGACTGACCAGATTTAAGGGGCATTTAAACATCATGTGCAACATATGAACTAACATAAACATTGCATATTCCAGATTCTACAGTGGAATGCACATGTATTAGGTTATGCCATGTATGATGATGCCTAAATGTACACTATAGCAGGCATGAGTGATTCGTCATTGGACGGACAATTGAATTGAGGTTAAGGGCCTGTTCTATTCCGCCTTTTCAGAGCTTATTGTCAAAATAAGCCAGAAAAGATGTAAAAAGTCATTTTTGAGTTATGGGCTTGGGCTTAACTTATTTCGCATTGGAGGGGGGTGTTTCGGGTACAAGCTCACTAAAAATTGAAGGGAAGGCGAATAGTGAAATGACTCTATTCTCTGCCTATATTACACTCAAAATTCCACTGCTCACGCCCGCGTCACACCTGACCCTCAAGTAAAAACAAACACGCAAGCGTTCATTGCCCTGCCCGCTTGCATCTCCTCTCCCCTTTCCCTCTACCTCGATCCCCTGCCTGCAGCGCTAGGGTTCCTCTAGCGAGTCATTGCCACTGGTCCCATCTGGCCTGGTCCTCGACGATGCTCTGTCCAGCTAGGCTACATGGCCGGCGGGTAGGGTCAAATCTCCTTAGCTGCTCCTCCCACTGGCGCCGCCCCTCATTCTCATGGTCTCCAGTAGCTGCTCCACTGTGGTCCGTCCAACGCACTACTCCGGCGGGCGCCGCACAAATACGGCCGATGCCACACTACGGCATAAGGCACCTCATTCCCCCTCCCCTCCTCCCAGGTCGTGTCCTTGAGGTGCTATTGAAGGATGAGCTCATCCAACAAGGTGAGGGTCTCCTTTGATTTTTTTGCCAAATTTTCATTCTGATCCGCTATACGATGAATTGCTATGAGCTGCTTCTGCTGCTGCTATAGGATGCATTGCTATGAGTTGCTGCTGCTGCTATCACTACAAAAAAAGACACATCCGTGACATTTTGGGCCGAACAAAAATCTTTTCTGTCATACTTATGACACTTCTATGACGATAATTGTGACAAAACACGGTATCATGATAAATGTGGTGGGGTCCTACTTCTATGACAAAAAATCATGACAGAAAATGGGCTTTTCGTCCTGGGCGGGCCGGACGCAGCTGCATGATATTCTTTGGACCGTCCATGATGGAAAAAACCGTGGTAGAAGAGAGGGCGAGGAAAATATCGGGGTGTTCCCGGTTACGGTGGGTGGTCGGGCCGAGCGATGCGCGTTTCTCTCGTACACGCACACACGTGGGTGCGAGGCGTTGGGCTCTAACTGAACCTGAGCGAGGCGCTGGGCTCTAACTGAACCCGAGCGATTGCACTGCAGGCTATGCGTTACTGAAGCCGAGCAATCGATCGACGGCTATTAACTGAACCCGATCGAGCGATTCCTTCGCTACTGCTGCTAACTGAAGCCGATTGATGCTGCCTCTGGATGAACAGTGAGCGTTGCGGGGGGTGGGGGGGGGGGGTTGGACGAATAGTTCCCGGTGGGGGTGGATGAACAGGACCCCATGGCGTTGCCTCTGGATGAGCAGTGAGTGTTGCTGGGGGGTTTGGATGAAAAGTTCCCGGTGGGGGTGGATGAACAGGACCCCGATCATTCGAGCTGGTTGGGGCTGGATGAACAGGACCCCTTGGAGGGCAGGATGAATAGGACCACCCCGTGGAGGGCAGGATGAACAGTAGACGATGGAGGGCGGGATGAACTGTAGCCCGTGGAGGGGTGGTTGAACAGGAGCCCGTGGAGAGGGCTGGTTGAACATTAGCCGGTGGAGTAGCACGCGGTGGATGCTAGATGAACAGGAGCCCGTGGATGAACAGTCGCAGGTGGAGGCTGGAGGAGGTCGACGGTGGATGAACAGTAGCCCGTGGAGGCTGGAGGGGTCGACGGTGGAGATGAACAGTATCCCGTGGAGTCCCATTTTGCGGTACGCCACACCCCTCCCGATGAACAGGACCCCCTGCTTTGACCGTAGCACTCCAACACAAGTCCGCTTCCTCCGCTTTTGCGGTACGCCACACCCTCCCGATCAATAGGACCCCTGTTTGACCGTAGGAGGTCCGCTTCCTCCGTTTTTGCGGTACGCTGCACTTCTCCCGATGAACAGGAGCCCATTCCGAACGTGGCCAGTCGAACACAAGGCCGTTTCCTCCGTTCTGCGGTACGCCGGGCCTCGTTTCCATCGGTTGTTCCGTCCAAGCCCTCCCGATGAACACGACGACACATTCTGTTCCGACCCAGCCGGTTCGCTCCCCATGAGCACGATGACGATGCTGTTTCTCCGTTTCGACCCAGCCATGTACACGAGCCCTGGCCGTACGTATGCGCGAGTAGGCGTTCGAGACCCTGCCCGTATGTATGCGTGACGTGGGTCAGATTTTCTTTCTTGCACACTGGCCGCTGTACGTACGTGTACATGCTATGTGCGCGCCTCTACTACAACACGTGCGCGCATCTACATCGACCAGTATGTACGTACATGTTCGCGACCAGAATGACAACGCTATGTGTGCTTCGACCAGGTGGGTCCCGACTGTCAGGCACTTCCTTGCATGCGAAGATGTAGCTGTTGGGTCCCAGCAGTTAGGGGAAACTTTTTTTTCACGAAATACGGTGGCCCATCCAGTGGGTCCCCGCTGACAGGTGGAGGAATAATTATTTTGCGCGTAATAAGGAGGCACTTCCTTGTTGCTGCCGTGGACCAAGCTGTCAGCCTCTCCATGTACAGTCCACGTCCGATGGAAGCCGTTCCTTGAGCACCAGGGCGGTGGACGACGGCGAGGCCTAGAAAGGGGACGACGCAGAGCCGGGGAAGACGCGACAGTGGATGCCCATGCATAGAGGAGTACGAGGGTTCACTGGTTCGCTGCGGTGTGAGGCTGCCCTCTCCGCAGAATAACAGGGGGTGTGGGTGAGTAGAGGGATGGCCTGGCCAGCGGTGGGAGTAGTAGGGGCGGTGAGGCCTCCGCCGCATCGCAGCCGGCCACGGGAGGCAGAAGAACGAGGCACGACCGGTGCTGGTTTGGGCGGCTAGAGCAAGAAGACCAGATGTTGAAGAAGCACTATGGCCGTTGGATGGACATCGTACAGTCACTGGAGCTAGAGTCGTGCATATTGACTAAGTTGACAAAGCCCTCCGTCCCCGTCAACTTAGTAGGCCCACAAGTCAGCCTGCCACTATACTGGGTCCCAGCTAACATGGGGAGTATTCATTTTTTTGTGCATAATAAGGAGGCACTTCCTTGCGTGCGAAGATATAGCTGGTGGGTCCGAGCTGTCAGCGGCGGTAACATTTTTTTCACGAAATACAGAGGCCCTTTCGGTGGGTCCCAGATGTCAGGTGGAGGAATCATTATTTTGCGCGTAATAAGGAGGCATTTCCTTGCGTGCGGCCGTGGACCCAGCCATCAGCCTCTCCACGTACAGTCCACTTTAGATGCATGTCGGTCGTTGACCACGTTGACTAGGCCGCGCCGAGAGCACCAAGGCGGTGGACGACGGCGAGGCCTAGGAAGGGAACAACACGGAGGCGGGGAAGACTCGGCAGTTTTTTCCCACGCGGAGGGGAGTACGACTGTACGAGGGTTTACTAGTTCGTCTGCCGTCGCCGGAGAATAACAACATGTGTGGGTGAGTAGAGGGATGGATAGGGCAGCGATGGTAGTACGGTGGGGCGGTGAGGCTGCAAAGGCAGACACCGTCCGGAGGAGGAGGAGAGTAAGTCCGGGCGCTTGTTTGAGCGGCTAGAGCGGGAAGACCAGAGATTGAAGAAGCACGACGGCCGTTGGATGGACATCCAATAGTCACTGCTTGTGCGTCAACCTTTTTTTTAGGAAAGCCTCAAATCTGTGGAAAACATCATACAACCCATCTGCCATTATTTCTAATAATTTACAACCCATTTGCTAATTCTTAAGGTTTTTTGGAGCCCATATTCTTTTTGTTAGCATTACAATCCATATTGTGGCCACGGTTAAAAAGTTATACGAAATTTTGCATATTTCGGTGCAGTCCGAACTGTTTTTAATCCCGAAATTTTGAGTCACGTTCAAAATGATTTTAAAAATAAATGTATATCAATATAAAATCCAACAAAATTGTCCACGCATAAAATTAATGTAATTTAAAATCTCGAAATGAAAAAAAGAAATTTGAAAGTAATTGCCGGTTTGATGTGTTTTAAAAATGTACAGCCCATTTCTCATTATTGATAGGCCATTTTCTCGGCCAACCGAATGAAAGCTCTACTCGTCTTGAAAGATTTGCAACCCAACAGGCCTGGCAAAGCGACTTACTTGGAAAATCACAAAAAACTGGGTTGTGGCCGTGGACCCAGCTGTCAGCCTCTCCACGCATGACAAAGATTTCTTCCGATGGAAGTCGGTCGTTGACCACATTGACCACGCCGAGCCGAGAGAACCAAGGCGGTGGACGACGGCGAGGCCTAGGAAGGGGACGACACGGAGCCGGGGAAGACGCGGCAGTGGATGCCCATGCGGAGAGGAGTACGATGGTTCACTGGTTTGGTTGCGGTGTGAGGTCGCTGCCGCCGCAGGCCTCAAGCTAGCGGTGGGAGTAGTAGGGGGCGATGAGGCCTCAACGGCAGCACAGCCAGCCACTGGAGGCAGGAGCAGGCGGTCCCGTCGGCGCTGGTTTGGGCGGCTGGTGCGAGAAGAGCAGCGATTGAAGAAGCAGCAGGACCGTTTGATTCAAATCCAACGATTACTGCTGCTAGAATCGTTTGTTGACTAAGTTGACAAGCCCTGCGTATGTGTCACCTTAGTAGGCCCACAGGTCAGCCTCCCAACCAGTGCGCCCCAAATGTCAGTGGGAGGAATCATTTTTTTCGCGTAATAAGGAGGCAGTTGATTGCGTGTGGCTAGGCTAGCGGAGGGAGTAGGGTGGGTCGGGGAAGCCTGCGCGGCATCACAGCGGGCCACAAGAGGAGGGCGCAGGCAGTCTCGCCGGCGCTAGTTTAGGCGGCTGGAGCAGGAAGATCAGAGATTGAAGAAGCACGTCGGCCGTTGGATGGACATCCAACAGTCACTGCTGCTAGAATCGTGTGTTGACTGACAAAGCCTTGCGTAAACAAGTCAGCCTCGAAATATGTGGCGTGTATAGCCCATTTGCTATTATTTTTATAATTTTTACTCATTTTCTAATTCATATGGAATTTATTGCAGCCCGTTTTCCATTTTTAGAATTGCTGCTCATTTTCTGGTCAGTACCAGGGTAAAAAAATTAACTAAATATGTCGGTAATTTTGAAAATTCGCAAATTTTTTCTGGGGAACAAAATATTCTTAATCCAAAAATTAGTAGCCATACTAAAACAAATTTAAAAATAAATTAGTACTATGTCATGTTAAATCCAATGAAATACGTATAAGATATCAGTGAAGAACAAAACCAAAAAAAGAAACTAATATCCCATTTGCTATAAATTTTTTGGAATTTTCAACCCGTTTTGATATTACTTTTAATAGACACTGACCATACTCTTTGGCCAGGCCGGAATGCATCCCTCCTCGTCTTGAAAGATTTGCAGCACAGTAAGTCGGAGAAAACAAATAGGCCTAGCTTGGGTATTCTTCAAAAAGAAATACTGGGCTACCTATTTTCCCAAAGAAAAAACTGCTGGGCTGGTCATGTTGTTAGACGGGCCACAGAGACCGCACAACCCAGTTTATAGCCTGCTCCTCCGAATTACTACTAAAAAAAGTTGTGCAATTCTGTCGTTAATTGACTATACGTTGAAAATGATGTGGGTCCCAGATATCAGCAGGATGGATTAGAGTAAAAAAACGAGGGGTTCATCTGAGTAGTAATAGAGGCGCTTGCTTGTGTTTGGGAGTGGACCTGGTGGGTCCGTACTGTCATACTCACAACTACAGTCCTCTCCCGATTCACTATGTTGACAAGGACCGTTTCAAAAAAAACTATGTTGACAGGGCCGGACGGCGGCGCCGCGGCAAGCGCACCAAGGCGGAGGATAAAGTGTTGTCGCCAATGTGCTGGGCTGGGTTGGACATTCTTATTGAAAAATAAAAATAGACCAGATCTATTTACGACGTTGACTACGATTTGCATGGGTCCGCTGGTTGCAGGAAGAAAATGCTGGGAGAAAGAAGATTGGTCGCTATCTTTGCCGAAGAATAATATCGACTGAATGTAACGACACTTTCATAGGAAATAATATCCTCCTATTAAATCATGAATTTAAAGAACTGGTGCATGAGCATTTAGGTTTATTTATTTATTTGCTTATTTATGTTTAGGGGACCATGAGCATGTACCTGGGCCGGATTCATGTGAGAGCATCCCTTCCAGTTAATTATGGGCTTCTCTATTGAGCCTTCATCAGTGGGCTGCATGTTATCAACAAGTGGAAAATATGTTCCATACGAAAAATAGTATGCGCCACGTACGGTACAGAGCACTAAAGGATCGAACCGTGCAACGACTTCCAAAACATTGTATTTGTCGTTCTAACAACACATTTATTCAACCAACAGACGAAATATACTACTGATTGTACATTGAAAACAGCAGCAGCAAAGAACTGTATGGGGGTGCAATGTACAAGCGAAGCGTGCCGGAAGTGTGAAGACGCAGCCCTCTCTTCCAAACCAAACATCAGCCATCATTACAAAAGGGCTACCAAGAAAGAACAAGTGTATGCATCAAACTAAATAAAGATCATACTACACCAAGTGTACGCATCTAACTTACTGGCTCAGTTAGACGTTACTATTTATTAAGCTGTGGAGATTGGCTGATGGCTTGAACCAGATGGGTGCCTGACAGGGGAAACTCCAGCCAGCAGGTCGAAGTCTGATACTTGCGACCCTCTCTCCTACTTTGGGCCACAGAGCATGGCGACACATCTCAGGGTATGGTGCATGCAGAGATGCATGGTACACTGTGTACACACAGTTTTGACTGATGAAACCGCGCTGCCATCATGATCCTGTTGGAAATATGCCCTAGAGGCAATAATAAATTAGTTATTATTATATTTCCTTGTTCATGATAATCGTTTATTATCCATGCTATAATTGTATTGATAGGAAACTCAGATACATGTGTGGGTACATAGACAACACCATGTCCCTAGTAAGCCTCTAGTTGACTAGCTCGTTGATCAATAGATGGTTACAGTTTCACGACCATGGACATTGGATGTCGTTGATAACGGGATCACATCATTAGCGAATGATGTGATGGACAAGACCCAATCCTAAGCCTAGCACAAAGATCGTGTTGTTCAGATGCTAAAGCTTTTCTAATGTCAAGTATCTTTTCCTTAGACCATGAGATTGTGCAACTCCGGATACCTTAGGAATGCTTTGGGTGTACCAAACGTCACAACGTAATCGGGTGGCTATAAAGGTGCACTACAGGTATCTCCGAAAGTGTCATTGGGTTGGCACGAATCGAGATCGATTTGTCACTCCGTGTGACGGAGAGGTATCTCTGGGCCCACTCGGTAGGACATCATCATAATGTGCACAATGTGACCAAGGGGTTGATCACGGGATGATGTGTTACGGAACGAGTAAAGAGACTTGCCGGTAATGAGATTGAACAAGGTATCGGCATACCGACGATCGAATCTCGGGCAAGTACAATACCGCTAGACAAAGGGAATTGTATACGGGATCGATTGAGTCCTTGACATCGTGGAACATGTGGGAGCCAACATGGGTATCCAGATCCCGCTGTTGGTTATTGACCGGAGAACGTCTCGGTCATGTCCGCATGGTTCCCGAACCCGTAGGGTGTACACACTTAAGGTTCGATGACACTAGGGTTATAAAGGAAGTTTGTATGTGGTTACCAAATGTTGTTCGGAGTCCTGGATGAGATCCCGGATGTCACGAGGAGTTCCGGAATGGTCCGGATGTAAAGATTTATATATGGAAAGTTGTTGTTCGGGTTTCGGGAAAAGTTCGGGTTTTTCCCAGATTAGACTGGAAGCTTCCGGAAGGTTCCGGAGGATTCCAGCGGGGGCCGGAGGTCTGGAAGATGTTCCACCATGTCCAATACGGCAGCATGGGCTGTAAGGGGCGCCCTAGCCTTAATGGGCCAGGGGCACCAGCCCCCCCAAGGCCCATGCGCATGGGAGAGGGGAAACCCTAAGGGGGAGGGCCTCCACTTGACTTGGGAGGCACTCCTCCCCCCTTGGCTGCCGCCCCCAACCCTAGATGAGATCTAGGGGGCCGGCCCCCTCTCCCCCCCACCTATAAATAGTGGAGGGGTGGGAGGGCAGCCGCACCCCCAGTTCTGGCGCAGCCCTCCCCCTCACCCAAGTACTCCTCCTCTCCTGGTGCTTGGCGAAGCCTCGCAGATTGCCACGCTCCTCCATCACCACCACGCTGTTGTGCTGCTGCTGGATGGAGTCTTCCTCAACCTCTCCCTCTCTGTTTTCTGGATCAAGGCATGGGAGACGTCACCGGGCTGTACGTGTGTTGAACGCGGAGGTGCCGTCCGTTCGGCACTAGGATCTCCGGTGATTTGGATCACGACGAGTACGGCTCCTTCAACCCCGTTCTCTTGAACGCTTCCGCTTAGCGATCTACAAGGGTATGTAGGTGCACTCTCCTTCCCCTCGTTGTTGGTTTCTCCTTAGATAGATCTTGGTGACACGTAGAAATTTTTTGAATTTCTGCTACGTTCCCCAACAGATCCTTGCCGTCGGTTATCTCCTGGTTAATCTGATAATTCAGTCCGACAAACAGAGAGCGTGTACCAAGGCTACTTACCAACCTCCAGTCAAAAATTCCTGAAGGCCCAGAGAAGCTGGGATCCTGCTCAAAGACCTTGCAAAGGATCGTGATTGTATTCCGCGAAACAACACGTCAGGTATGTGTGAACGATCATCAATCGTTCGCCGTCGTCTGATCGAGCCAGGAACCACCTGCAACGGCCATGCCACTTTTCTTTGAAAGGTTCTGGGATTAGGAAGGGTAGGGACACCAGGCGGCCTACAACATCATATCAAGTTGGAGTCAAATAACACTCAAAAAAAGTTGGTAAATAAAAAAGGGCTCTTGATGTAGTCAATCTTAAGAATAGCATGTTATGAGCATGAATATTTTTTCAGTAAATGTTGACAGTAATATAAGCAAGCCATCATGATATCATAGGAAAGTAACATACTGATGTAACAACCGCTTGTAGCGATGATCGAGTAGGCCAGCAATACGCCCACCATAGAAGGAGTCGACAGCGTAAGTGAAGCCCTTGTGTTCAATGGCATCAGAGAACCATGGAGGATGTATGATCCTGCGATGGACGTGCAGATTTATCCACTTACCGCAGTGACCTGTCAGATAGGCGAGACCGAGGTTGAAGAACGCAATTAGCCTGAAGTGTTTATAATTCGCAGATCTTGTGGGCACTTGGCAGATTACAACCTTGAGCAAATCAAACTTGGTATCATGTTGGCTACTGTAAGATTCTGAGTATTCTAGGCCATGTGCCAAAGCAAAGGCAAAGTGTTAATCGAAGGACGGGGGATCAATCGCCGGGTATAGACCTCCATGAGCATCCAGCTGCCACGACTGTCGACGAGCACCATCCAAGACGTGTTCATGCCGACCCAGTACATACCGTTAATGTAGTTGAGGGTGACAGGGATCGGATCGCAGTCAAGGGGGTTGATGCTCGCCACCCTACGATTGTTATGCCGCGTGACACGCTGTTTTTGATGATCAGGCGGCATCAGCAAGCAAGGAGCTGGCTTAAAAAGCTCTGGCCTGAGGGCTTTGAGTAAATGGTACAGCCCCGACGAGCACACGGCGAGCGGCATGGTACTGAGATTGTCCACACGCGAAACAATGATCTTGATTACCTCTGGGGGAGTGAATTCCATCCACTCTTTTCGTGACGCTGCTCGGTTCTCGCCATTGTTAGTGCTTGGGTTTTGACGAGGGGGGAGGCGCCTTAGCGGGAATGGAAGATTGGACGATGGGGGAGGCGCCTTAGCGGGGATGGAAGAGCGGACAAAGATGGAGAAGCGAATATGTGCTGCGGGAAGTGGACAGGTGATGATGATACAACACGCCGCTTGACTTACTAGACACATACCAGTAGCGTAGGGTCATATCGAAGTCAGACAACTTGCTTGAGTGATCACAGTACTGGTACTCCCTACAGTACCTGCTACTATGCTCTAACTTTCTTGAGTAGAGTAGTAGTGGAGTAGGACTCTGCTCTACTACTAGCACCGGAGCAGTAGTATGTTCTAATTTAAAATAGTTACAAACTTCAATGCCCGAGCGTGGAATGACTACAAACTGCCATCGGTGCTAACTCCAATCCTGCAAGTCATGGATTTGTTTCTTTTTAACTTTCTGTACAAATCTGTAGCCAGCCTGCAAGTCATGTACACTGTACTAACAGTGGCACCCACAGAGTACTTAGAATACAAAATTAAGGATGCAATTAACTTTTTATAGAGGGAGAATCATACACGCAATTAACTCAAATGGATTGGACGTGGCTCTATTATTCTCCAACGGCAACCGAAAAATTTCCTCCCGCGGGCCGGGGTAGGTTTCCCGGTTTGCATGCGGGTTTAACGGAGGGGTTTGATGGATGCGAGGAGGCGTGTTCAGCCGGGCGTGCAGTGGACGGCGCAGTACTATTCGATTTGACAACTACAACTACTATATTTTAAAAGAGAAAGAAGAGTAATAGAGATAGAGATAAGAATAGAGACTAGGGAGGAGCACCATCTACTACTTCGTGGGCTACTCCTGCGCTCCATTCGGCGGCCGCAACGTCCCCTACTGCCACTCCCTCCTGCGCTCCATTCGGCGGGCACTGTTGTAATTTGGGGAGCGCACTCTCGCGACTGCTAGCAGCGACGACCTCACCGACGATGACTTCTTCTCCGACCTCGGCAACCTCTTCCTTAACGATATGGGCGACAACCTCAACGCCAATGGTGTTGCTCCCGTTGCACCGTATGTGTTTCTGTCCTTCCTGTTCGAAATCGTGGTAGAATTCATGTTTCTATTCTGTGTCCTAGTATCTGTTCATCTACTATGCTAGTCCGCATGATTAGTTTAATCTCTATTATAGCCGTCATGATTTATTTTGTGCTTATTCGGACTAAATCTCGTAGTAACTTGCTCATATATTCAACTGGCGGAAAGGTCCCCTACAGCCACTCCCGTTTCATGGATTGCCTGGTCGATGCCTCCAAGGAGCCCTTCGTCTACTGCTATGAGTGCTCGGTGCCATTTTGGGGCTCGCCGGCGGACATCGTGCATCACCTGACGCAGACGTGCGGCAATCACTGCTGGCCCTTGGCGAAGAACATCAAGTATGAGACGTGCTACCCGTTCACCGTGCTGGAGTCGCTGGAGGATCAGCGCCGCCTGCTAGTCTCGGAGGAGGACGGTAGCGTATTCCTCTTGATCGTGGCCACCAGCGAGGGGCCGCCGCCACATCTCTGTAGTGTGCGTCAGGGGCGACGCTGCTAACGCTGACACTGACACGAGGCCAATTTACGCGTGCGTGCTCACTATTACTACCACTCGGAGGTACGTGGGCGGCGACACTGGCTACGCCAAGCATACTTGGACTCTGCCGAGCTGGGACCTTCCCGCCGATGTGGACATGGAAAACCCATGGTGTTATTTGAACTCCAACAATGTGCACGGGGACTCCAAGGAGGTTCACCTGGACATCTGCATTTTCAAGTTAAATGTTGATCATTAGTCTTCGCTCAATGTAATCCGCTGTCTAAGCATGTGCAGACTTTCATGCATGATCTTGCTCTATTGGAGTATCGCGCATGGACAAAAGTGTATCCATTTATGGTTTAGTCTAGAATCTTCCATGTATGAATTTTTACTACAGTACTGGTGAAAGACTTATGATGAACCATTTCTTACATATCCTCTGCCCCCTTCCAAGTCATCCTAATTTAATCCCTCCGTCTAGGTGTATAAGGGCATGGTTAATACTTAAATAGTATAGCCAACTGTTGACTATAAGAAAGTGCCATGTCATATGTAGCCAACATGTATAACAACGGATAATCAAAAACTAATTCTTGAAGATCATTTCATGCAAAGCACAATAAGAGTTATTTCTTCACAAGTTTTGGATGCAGGTTGAACAGTTGAACGCTTTTGTTTGCAAAAGATACTTTTTTATCTATTTCACCCGGATGTTTGTGAGCTCTAGTGATGAAATAATATCCGAACAAACCTATCGATACCCGTTACACATGAGATGACCCCCACATCCTTTGTCAAAATAAACAACTCCCCGATCAATGCATTTCACTCTTCCGTGCAACGCACGGGCACCTTACTACTCCCTATGTTTCTTTTTAGTCTGCATATAAGGTTTGGTCAAAGTCATGCTTTGTAGAGTTTGACTAACTTTATATTAAAAAATATAAACATTCACAATATGAAATCAATATTATCATATGCACCATGAAACGTATTTTCATATTATATAGTTTTAGTATTGTAGATGTTTATACTTTTTTATATAAATTTGGTCAAACTTTGTGTAGTTTGACTTTAACCAAATCTTATGTGTGGAGTAAAAAGAAGCGGAGGGAGTATAGATTAGTACGACCAAAAATTGTACTAACATTATATATAGTACAATAAATGATGATGCATGTCACCTAAAATTATAGGAGTATCATTGAAGACTATGTTCAAATACGAATCCAACGATATTGTTTTTGTTGACATGCACTAAAATTTTGTCAGTTAAATCTTCAGTCAAATTCAATGGGGGATAAACCACGACCGATGTAGTCGTACAAGTGTAGAGGGCGGCGCTGCATGGGAGTCTCACCCCGCTCGTGGCGCGGCAGTAAAGCCGTCATATCACAAAACCCAACCACTCCTAGTAATAAGTGGCCTGGTAAAATAAACGGACAAGCAACCAAAACATCCCTCCGTCTTTTTGCATTTCATCTCTTTGCATTTACTTTCTCCGGTTCATCTCGCACACTCGATCCCTAGCTACTACTCCTAGTATCCCTAGCTACTACTCCTAGGGCCGGTTCTTTTGGCGGCTTCCGTAGCTTTTCCCATAAGACTAGTCACAATGGAGAGTAACATTAAGGCGCCTCACTCATTTATTTGGGCTTCTAAACTACTACTTGTAGTACCTCCGTCCTGGTTTATTCCTCACCATTGTAATTTGTGCTAAATTTTGACCAAAGATTTAACTGATAAAATGTTAGTGCATGTGACATGCACTAACATTTCATTAGTTAAATTTATGATCAAAATTTGACACAGATTACAATCGGGACCAATAAACCAGGACGGAGGTAGTAGTTATGGGATTACTAATCTAGAAGCCTAAAAGAGGCCCCTGGTACTCCTACTAGTAGTAGTACTCAAGTTGGAATTCCAATTGCACGGCACAACTTGTTAGGCAAAAAAATCGATACATGGTGTAGGAAGCGGTTTGGGAATTTGTATGCCTTTCCAACCAGTGAGATACTCCGTACAAAGTACGACAAACAAATAACCACAGAGAAGGAAGCTAAAATTAAACAATGAAACAAGCATTTTTGCATTTGTTTTGCACTCAATCGTTTCACAAGATTGACTAGTGTTGTTTTTCTACTTTTACAAAAACCGCATCTTAATGTTAAAACATGCATTTGCACGTACATAAGTAGTAGTAGTACTCCCTCCGTCTAGGTGTATAAGTCTTCCCTCCTTGGTCACGGTGCACAACCAAAGATGACTTATTGACCTGGACGGAGGGAGTAGCACAGTCTGCAAGCATATATTGAGAGAGACGTGTAGTGCGATAGTATATAGTAAAGTTTGTGCTATATGCACGTACTTGCAAAATGCGTACGAATACACCAGGTTTCCAAACTTTCCCTTTTACATAATTGAGGACGCTAAAAATTCCTGAACGTTCGGGATTTATTATTTGCGTCCCAAAATTAATGAGATCGCCTTATGAAACAAAAATTATACTCCTCCTAAAAGCCACGGCGCTCGCAGGAGCGCTTATGGCGCCGCCACGAAAGTGCCCCTGCGCGGCCGTTTCCCAGCATGCCGACATACCGCCTCTTCCTCAGCCTCGCAACTCGCGAGGTGCTGATTGGCGGCTTGCCGACGGGCGAGCGCGAGCTCACCGGTGTGGTGATCCGGCGCCAACAGGTACTCCTCCTTGCTAGAAGCGTGCACCAGGTCCATGTACCGCCAAGCGTCGATGAGGCGCTTGGGCCCGACTACACTCAGGGCGTCAGCACAGGCGTCCTCCGCCACCCTCATGGCCCTCGCACGAGCCTTCTGCCAAAGAGCCAATTGCCTGACTCTCTCAGACGTGACATAGGCCTCCCAGGCAGCTTGTTCTGCGGTGCGCTTCTCTTCCTCGGCCTTCTTCTCTGCCTCTATTTTGGCGCGCTCTGCTAGAGGCAAAGCCTCCCACAAGGCGACATACATTTCTTTCCAAAGCACCTCAAGGCTGGGGGGCTCGGCGGGCGGCACGGCGTTCTCCTTGTAGTGGGGAGCCGACGCGTCCTCCGACGCGCGTGCTGGCGAGATTGGGAACACCGACGCGTCCTCCTCGACGCGTCGCGACGAGGAGCAGAACACCGACACGTCCTCCTCGACTAGTGGCGGCGAGGAACGGAACAGCGACGCGTCACATCGCGGCGAGGAGTGGAACACCGACGCGTCCTCCTCGACTAGTGGCGGTGAGGAACGGAATGGCGACGCGTCACCGCGGTGCAGCGAGGGGCGCCTAGGGCTTGGCAGGGGTGATGCCATGGTGGTCGACGTGAGAGGGAGGGGGAGGAGATAGAGATGAACGTGAATGTGAGGGGGAGGAGATAGCGATGTCGTGGGAGGCGCAGCATTTATAGCGAGCAATGGTACACCTACGTAAGATATGGATCGAAGTTGCATCGACTTAACTACAGGTCGGTTGCACCATCGACATGTGGGCCGCACTCGCTGGGGCCCATATGTCGCTGAACCAATGCACCTGCAGTTAAGTAACAGCTACATGGGCATATTTGTTGGAGTAAATTACGGGGGAGGAAAGGGGTGGAAATATTGCTGGTCACAACGGATTGGACGAGCGCGGGGGGAGGAGAGTCATGCATGCAGATTTTTTCCACACGGGGTGGAGTGGTGGGACCGCTGGAGGGAGAAGGAGAGTCTCGCAGGCATATTGTTTGAACACATGGAGAGGAAAAGATTTGGAGACGAACGGGCTTCCTGCAGGTATGGGGTACAGTGCATAATAAATCTCATCTTGCATGCCGGGCTAGGTATAGTCTCAAGTCATTAAAAACATACACGCCCCACACATGTTCATACTCCCTCCGTCCTTGAAAAAGTGTACTTCCAACTATGTTGGAAAGTCAAAGTTTTTTACGTTTGACCGTATTTATACAATAATAGACCAACATTTATGCCATCAAATTAGTAGCATTAGATTCATGGTAAACTATAATTTCATCATATACCTATTTGGTTTCACAAGCATTGATATATTTTTGCACAAACTCAGTCAGACTTTGAGATAGTTTGACTCTCCAACAAAGTTGGAAGTACACTCTTTCACGGATGGAGGGAGTATTTCAAGGTGCACTAAATTATTGCATGCGATGATTAAGGCTGGCCATGATGGTGGTATCTTAGCTGGTATCATGCAAACGGGAATAGCAAACATGCTGATGTGGCAAAGAATTAAAGAAGAGGGGGGTTAGAGTAACTAGTGTTCATGCATGCATTGGTTAACACATTTTTTGTGTGAAGATCTACAAAACTATTCCACCGCCTCTATCTTGCTAAGAGTAGGTCAAATTTTTGAATCGAGCCCTTTAAACTAGAAGGGAGGTAGTAGTACTCTAATAGCTAACCTTGGCCCTATTTGGATCCATGTGTTAGAGTTAATTTGGGTTAGTTTGAACTCAGCTAACCCAAAAATATCTAACCCGCCCAAGATTTGCTTTGTACTACTCATTATAATCAGTATTGTAGATATTGATATTTTTGTATAAATGGTTGACGGAAGTAAAAAGGACCAGAGGGAGTATCATGCATGCGGAGTACACAAAAAAATTGCTCATTTATAGCCTGTCGAAGTCTCAAAGGGCACGACCGCGCGAGGGAGGCGAAGGTCGTGGGAGGCGTGACGGTTGACGGAATTATTTGAAGTTACAGACAAGCCGGCATGGCGTGCGAACAGGCAGAAGCTATACCGTCAGGCCTACGATATGGGTCTAGTAGACATGACATCTAGTGGGTCCCGCATAGTTCTCGAGAACTCTTTAGGGGCTTGCAGCCGTTTATCCACCGGGCAAGTCAGCAACCACACGCTGTTCGCACACCCTACTCGTCCCCGTATTCTACTAGTACAGTACCTTACAACAGTTTGCTCCCAGTCGTCCCGTCCTTGCACATTACGGTAGTTCCACTAATCCTAACCCTCCTCCCAAATCCATGGCATCCCAAATCTCCATGATCGGCGGTGAGTATAATGTTAGAACCATCACCGACAATGAGTTCGACGTCATCTACACCCGTTCTTCCGCAATGGTGAAAGAATGCCTTGCTCGCTTCAAACGCATGTTCGAAAACTCAAATGCTGAGTGGGTCGCTAGGCTAGATGTTGAGTACACCACAGTCTTGGGAAGCGAGAAGAAACTAAAGGAGGCAGAGAAGAAGAAGCCCGTCGTGATCCAGGTTTGCGTGCATGACTTATGCTTGGTCTACCACATATGCCATGCCGACGTTGAGTGTGAGGAATTTAAGAAGTTCCTCAAGGGCGCCGAAGTCAAATTCACATCAGACTTTAGGAACAACAAGGAAATCCTGGGTCGGATAGGCCTCGTTGTAGGCGACCCTTCTCGACCTCCGAAGGAAGGGCTGGTGTCCTCCTCTCAGCCTTCAATGCTGACCACAGCAGCAGCCATGATTGATCGTTTATGCGCTAAACCGAAGAAACCTCATCACGAAGTTTCATCATGCATGGGAGTCGAAGACATTAGATGAAGATCACATCCTATACGCAACAATGGATGCCTACCTTTGTTTAAATATCTACAAGGGTTGGATGAAGAAGCAGAGCCCAGTGTCCGGTTCAAGCAAAGAAGCATCAGCGAAGAGGAAGAGGGACAAGGACGAAGTCGAGGACGTGGACTCGGACTCCGAGTAGGTGACAGTGCCGTCGCTCATGCTGGTTCTACTGCAGTGTCAAGCGAACTAGTTGCTTAGTTTATTTTCAAGGGTGTGTTGTGCTGAGGCCCCAGCAGAACTATGTTTATGTTCTTTCTCGTTATTTGAACTCTTTAGTACATACAGTAGTAGTGCTGTTCTTATTGCAGTTGGTACTACTGCTCGTATCTTCATGTTCCTACTGTAGTTAATACGTTCGTACTAGTAGTATAATTTGGGTCAGTCGATTTGTGAAAGAAGTTCGACGGAGTGAAGGAAGAAGACGACAGGGTGCCCATGATGATCTATCTTATGAGTGTTGGGTGTGGAATGCAGTTCGCCGGAAAAAATGGATCGTGCCCGGGGTTAAACGGATGGCGGGGGTGGGGGGGAGCATGGCGGTGGCAGGCGGTTCAGGGGAGGGCGTGGCGACGGCGGCGGGCGGTTAGGCATGTGGCAGGCTGAGAAGATGAATCGTGCATCTATTTTAGAGGGTGAAGAAGCCCTTCTAGCCATCCATGTTGCATCAAACGGCTCACAAGAGTCGACTGACCCAAATTGCTCCTTCAGATTGCAGGATCCACGTGGCATTCAAGGTCTCGAAGGTAGATTCCTTGTCCGCACCCGGTTTGCGGGCTCGACGCGCGCGTAACCAGCTTGCGCCGCGACAGCCACCATGCGCGCCTCCTCCGCGTGGGCGGAGACGACAATGACACGCTAGTTCCTCCTCTCCATCGTGCTGGAGCACACGCTCGTCCTCCTCTTAGTACGCTGCGTGCATAGACGCGGGTCCACCAGCTGCTCGCGTGCTTGGCAGGGCGTCGGCATCGCGAGGAGAGACTGCAGACGACGTGAGCGGGCGAGCCTTCGACTTGGCGGCGACACGCGGTGATGGGCGAGAAATTGTTGGCCGGAGCAGGCGGGCGCCGGCATGCGCAACTGCGGCGGCATATTGATGAGTGCGTGTATGGGAGCTTAGTTTAGTTTTATATAGGGTTGGTCAAATGTAAAAGAATACCGTACTAGTACACGTAAACATTAGACTTAGGCAACACTTTTATTAGTTACCACAGCCACGATTCGGAATCCTGTGCAAGCGCGTGAACCGCGGCTGCGCGGTCGATCGAACGGTGCGTCACTGTGTCGCGCTCGAAGGACATCCACCGAACCTTTTTGTGTGTGTGAAAACAATCCCCGAATATTACTCAACTTTTTTTCTGGGAAAAGTTCTTGACACTACAATATTTCCATATATTTGAATTTAGCTCCAGTTCGTGTTTAGTTGGATTTGGACGCTTTAGATGCGCCCTAGTTTTTTTAATACTGATTTTGGGGCTGTTTGGTTCCCAGCCACCGTTTGCCAAGCCAAAATTTGGCAGCCACAGTTTAGTTGGCATGTGTTTGTTTTTTGCCACACTTTGGCTTGCCACACTTTATTGCCCCTATGGCCCACTTGTCATAGAGACAATGTTGCCACACTTGCCTAATGTTAGTTCTTCAAAATGAGAGCCAGAAGTTGGCAAGCCTAAGGGAATCTTGCCACACTTTTTGAGTGTATGTAATGTGGGACCCTACTGTGGCTTGCCTAAGATGTGGCTTGAACCAAACACCCACCTAAGTTGGTCAAACTTGCCTAAACTTAGGTGTGTCAACCTTAGGCAAACTTACGGGCTGTTTGGTTTTAGGCCTAGGAATGCCACATTTTGCCACACAATTTTTGCCACACTTGCCTAAGGTTAGTTCTTTAAAATGGCTGTTTGGTTTGCGCCTAACTTTGCCAAAGGTTGCCACACCTAAGGTTAGGCAAGTTTGACTAACTTAGGTGAGTGTTTGGTTCAAGCCATACCTTAGGCAAGCCACATTTGAGCCCCACTTGGCATACACACAAAAAGTGTGGCAAGATTCCCTAAGGCTTGCCAACTTGTGGCTCTCATTTTAATGAACTAAGCTTAGGCAAGGTTGGCAAAAATGTGTGGCAAAGTGTGGCAATGCTAGGCCTAGAACCAAACAGCCCCAGCCACAAGTTGGCAAGCCTAAGGGAATCTTGCCACACTTTGTGAGTGTATGTCATGCGGGGCCCTAGTGTGGCAAAAAGTATATTGCCTAAGGTAAGGCTTGAACCAAGCACCCTCCTAAATTGGTCAAAGTTGCCTAACCTTAGGTGTGGCAAGATGTGGCAACCATAGTCACAAACCAAACAGCCCATGTGTGTGTGACTGAGAGAGAACGTGTGTATGTGTCCATATGTGTGTTGTGGCGGAAGGGCAATGTGGAGACGGTGTGCGTGTGATATAGACATAGAGAGGTGTGAATGTGCAAATGATCATGCATGAGTGAGACATAGACAGATGCCGATACGTTGTGTATACATGAGAGAACGGTCTTCTATTTTACTTGTGTGTGTGTGTGTGTGTGTGAGAGAGAGAGAGGAGCATCCGTAACACAACAACCATCTCTCGTGATTCGTCCATCCCTCGCATGATCGCATGTAACACATGCATCAACACGCACATTTTGACACCCTCACCCGGCCCCTGCCCACCTCAAGGCCCGCACATCACTCTCTATCTCCATGCACAATCTCTTCGTGAATACCCTGTTTAGCAAGTAGCTTTCCGTCACATACACACACATTTCTCTCCTTAGGTTTGTTTTCTCTCAATATCTAACACACACACACACAGACAACACACATCACACACACACCCCCTCCCCCGAGCACACAATTCATCCCCATCCAAGGTTATATGGCGTCCACTCTCGCTTGTGCTTCTTCGCGGTGATGGGCGAGAAATGGTTGGCCGGAGCAGGCAGGCGCTGGCATGCGCAATGGTGGCGGCATCATATTGATGAGTGCGTGTATGGGAGCTTAGTTAGTTTTATAAAGGGTTGGTCAAACTTAAAAGAACACCATGCTAGTACACGTAAACATTAGACTGAGGTTGCGCTTATACTACCATATTAGTTAGCACAACATCGATACGGAATCCTGTGCAAGCGCGTGCACCGCGGCCGCGCGGTCGATCGAACGGTGCGTCACCATGTCGCACTCGAAGGACATCCACCAAACCTTTTTGTATGTGTGAAAACAATCCTCGAATATTACTCTACTTTTTTATCCTGGAAAAGTTCTTCACGGTACAATATTTCCATATATTTGAATCTAGCTTCAGTTCGTGCTTATTTGGATTTGGACATTTTAGGTGCGCCCTAGTTTTTTTAATACTAATTTTGTGTGTGTGACTGAGAGATAATGCGTGTATGTGTCCATATGTTGTTGTGGCCGAAGGGCAATGTCGAGACGGTGTGCGTGTGATAGAGACATAGAGAGGTGTGAATGTGCAAATGTTCATGCATGAGTGAGACATAGAGAGATGCCGATACATTGTGTATACATGAGAGAACGGTCTTCAATTTGTACTTGTGTGTGTGTGCGAGAGAGAGAGAGAGAGAGAGAGAGAGAGAGAGAGAGAGAGATAGAGAGGAGCATCCATAACACAACAACCATCTCTCTCGATTCGTCCGTCCCTCGCACGATCGCATGTAACACATGCATCAACGCACACATTTTTGACACCCTCACCCGACCCCTGCCCACCTCAAGGCCCGCACATCGCTCTCTATCTCGCACGCACAATATCTTCATGGAAACCCTATTTAGCATGTAGCTTTCCGTCACATACACACACATTCCCTCCATAGGTTTGACTTCTCTCAATATCTAACACACACACACACACACACACAGACACACACACACACACACACACACTTCACACACACTTCCCCCTCCCCCGAGCACACAATTCATCCCCATCCAAGGTTATATGGCGACCACTCTCGCTTGTGCTTCTATGCACCCCAGCATGCACACCACCTCAATCTTCAAAGAGGGCATCGAGGAGATGGAAGACGGCGACCACACTACACTAGAGAATGTGGGGCCATTTGGAAGCAAGATGATGTGACGACGGTTGACTGACTCCTCCCCCCTCTCTCTCCCACACAAAATTATCAATCCCTCAACCCACGAGATCCTTCCCCTCTCGTCCATGTTTTTCCAGCTCTCTCATCAAACCTGTTGTCTCTTCTCCTTCCACGTGTACAGAATCCGGATGCACACGCATCTCACGTATATTACATGTCTCCATCTTTCTCACAGACCTAACTTCTTCCTCTCTCTTTCTCTCTCTATCTCCTTCTTTATGTTTCGTTAGGTTTGTCTCCTACTCTCTCGTCCACATACATACAATCTTTCCCGCCCTATCTGCTCCATCTTCACAAGCTCTCTCTGCACGTTTCATTCACACATTGGGATATGTTCAAAATGTTTCTTTTATAATGGCTGATGTAGAGTTATTGTTGGTTTTGTTGCATCCTACAAAGTAATAATTATGAAATGCATTTTGATTGTCATTTGACTGGGATTATGCGAGTTTGAGCATGTTGTGAAGTACTATAGGCCTCGTATACATCTTGGAATTTGACAAGGATTGTTACTATTGAATTGTATAGACCATTACATTCGAAGTCAGTAGCCTAATATATTTATTTCACAATTTCAACAAATGATTAATTCACTACATACTAAGAAAACAAATGTGTACACCCTCCATTTTTATTTAAGTCTGCGTATTAGCATTGGTCAAAGTCAAGTTTTGTAAACTCTCAGAAAGTTTATAAAAAAATTAACATATACAATAACAAATAAATACCATTAGATTCATTATTGAATGTACTGTCACCACATACATATCTGTTATGGTAAATGTTTATATTTTCTATAAACTTGGTCAAACTTTAGGAAGTTTGACTTCGGTCAAACCTAATATGCAGAGTTTACTAGTACTACTCGCTAGTTGCTTAGGTGAATAACCCAACACGCCACACGGGGAGTTCAGTGTCACAAAATTTTGAGGTCGGTGGAAAAATCTCCCGTGACCCTGATTCAAGCAGTGGGAAGTTACCATCATAGCCTTCGGAACAGGCCTAAGGATGACGGTTGGTAGGGGGCTGTTTTCGTAACTTCAGGTTCACCCTACCCAGCCAACCCCACCCCGGCACCTAGAGTAGTACACCTGAATACTCCCCATTTTCTATCCCCACCACAAAATAGACTTCTCCACGGCACCGCGGCCTTTGTGCTCCACCACTTCTACATCGGCGCACTCGTCCACCGCAGCACATCTGCCTCATCGACGACCTCGTACGCCGCACTGGAGCCGGTCCACCATCGTCGTCGTACACGGAGCCCCTCTTCCCCGGCATCGTCTTCCATGGTCTCGGATCTGCTTCCCGGAAGCCGACGCCAAGCGCAGAAGCACCACTGTCATGGACAATGAACTGACTCTCGTTGCCGACCATGACTCATAGAGGCCGCCGCGACCATCGTTCTCCTCCTTGATTGGTAATGTGTGTATTGAATCACTTAGTAGTACATGTGCAGTTTCAATTTTGTTCATACCTACCCTTCAAATTTCCTGGGTGCTATTGTTCCCGTAAAAGTAATTGGTTATAGCCTCCATTGTCCAACAGAATATCAACTTGTAATTGTGCGTCGCTCCAGTAACGCGCTGTGCTTGGGTAGGTATTTCATCTACAACCAGTAGTGTGGCAAATGATGGATAGTTTTTTAGAACTAGCAAGATGCCCATGCGTTGCACGCATCAAGATGCATTTGTATGAGTAGTTTATCTTGTGGGAGAAAAGGATGAACGAGGGAATGCCTTATTTGCAAATGCGGAGAGGGGTGTGGGTATCTTTTTGCAAAATTGCCACAGTTTCCTTCCTATCTGTCGGATATAAATCGGATGGCCTATATTGCAGGATGGCAAGAACACCATCATCACCAACTATGTTTTTTTATAAGAGTAGGGAAAAGTAGAGAAAAAAATAGAGAGTAGAGAAGTAGAGATAAATATTAAATATAAAATAAATATAACAGTAGAGAAGAGAGTAGAGATAGCAGAGACGTCGGGAAAGGATTGCGCGCGCGGGGGAAAAAACGGCCGGGTGTGCGCAAGTTTTGGCGCGCGGCGTCCGGCGCGCTTTATAAAATCCAACGCCCTCCCACCGCTATGTGCCTTGCCACCGCTCTCTCCCCACTCTGTGCCTCGCCACCGCTTTCTCCCTGCTCTTTCTTGCCTCGCCACGCCACTCATGCCGCCCGCGTCGGAAACTTGGGGATACCGTGGCGTCCGCGCGCGCCCCTCCGGCGGCTTCTCCGCCGAGATCCGGTTCCACGGGATGCGCCTCGGCCTCGGCAATTTTGACACCGCCAACAAGGCCGTTGTCGGTGTTAAAACCGGCGGATCTCGGGTAGGGGGTCCCGAACTGTGCGTCTAGGCGGATGGTAACAGGAGACAAGGGACACGATGTTTTTACCCAGGTTCGGGCCCTCTCGATGGAGGTAAAACCCTACTCCTGCTTGATTAATATTGATGATATGGGTAGTACAAGAGTAGATCTACCACGAGATCGTAGAGGCTAAACCCTAGAAGCTAGCCTATGGTATGATTATTGTTCGCCCCTCTGGACTAAAACCCTTCAGTTTATATAGGCACCGAATAGGGTTAGGGTTATACATAGTCGGTTACAATGGGAGGAGATCTACATATCCGTATCGCCAAGCTTGCCTTCCACGCCAAGGAAAGTCCCATCCGGACACGGGACGAAGTCTTCAATCTTGTATCTTCATAGTCCAGGAGTCCGACCAAAGGTCATAGTCCGGCTATCCGGACACCCCCTAATCCAGGACTCCCTCAGTAGCCCCTGAACCAGGCTTCAATGACGACGAGTCTGGCGCGCATATTGTCTTCGGCATTGCAAGGCGGGTTCCTCCTCCGAATACTTCATAGAAGATTTTGAACACAAGGATAGTGTCCGGCTCTGCAAAATAAGTTCCACATAACACCGTAGAGAGAATAACATTTACACAAGTTCAATCTGCTGACGCATCCCGCAATGTGACATCACACCACGGCCAAGCCTTTATTCGAATCGTTTTTACTTCCCAACCTTAGCGCGTTTAGTGAGGCGGTTTCCTTGGAACGTCTTGTCAAAGCAGAGATCGTGTCCCCTTATTCCAGGATTCTCATCAATACGGGCGTGGGTAACCCAACTGCGTTCACCGGCACGCCCTCTATCGAAGGTGAGTCCCGAATGGTCACGGGGAGGGCTCCTGGTATTCAACCTCTTTATAAAGAGACCAAGGCCCCGCTCCTTTTTCTCAATCTCCATCGAATCCGCCCCTCTCCTCGAGTTCCAACACCCAAAGCTCCAGATTCAGGCACTTCGGACCTTTGATGATGTACGGCTCCGACCTCCAAGGCCGGTGGATGCCTTCCTCTGTCACGAAAGAAGACGTCCTAAAGCTAAGAGATGCCAGGTATCTAACCGGCGAAATCTCGCATAGGTTGCCTGCTCAAGGGCAGGTTATTCCCACTCCCAAGCCCGGTGAGAGCGTGGTGTTCACGTCTCACTTCCTTCGGGGACTAAGTTTCCCGATGGACCCCTTCATGAGGGGGCTCATGTTTTATTACGGGCTGGAATTTCACGACTTGGATCCGGAGTCCATCCTCCACATCTCGTCGTTCATCGTCATATGTGAAGCCTTCCTTCGTATTACCCCACACTTGGATTGTGGCTCAAAACCTTCAAGGTGGAGCCAAGATGATAAAGGGGCAACAGCAGGCGAGTCTTGGAGGGCTGTCATAAGTAAGAATGCCGACGCTCCATGGCCCGAGGGCTCTTTTCAAAAGGAGCTCAGTCTATGGCAACAAGAGTGGTTTTATATCACAACTCCCAGGGGCACCAAATGGGTGGCGCCACCCGCCTTTCGCTCGGGTCCTCCACCACGGCTGGCGTCATGGGTCAATAAAGGGCTTGACTGGGGGCCGTCCAAGGACATGCCCTTGTTGCAGGGTCGTATTCGAAACCTCCTAGAGAGAGAGATCAATCTGGTCGTAGTAACGCAGGTCATGCTGATTCATCGCATCCTGCCCTGCAAACGTCGCCCCCTCCGCTTGTGGGAGTTCAATCCGGAGGGACCACGAGCTCTTCAACACTTCATGGGCGCAACGCCCGTGGAGATGTACAAACTGTTCTTCGGATCACAAGCAATGTGTCCGGACTTGACCGAGGACGCAGGTCTGAGCTGCAATCGCCCGGATGCTCAAGTAAGTAATCCTGTACCCGGACACACTATCTGTATATTTATCATAAACCTGCCCTTAAAAGAGTTGTCCCTTACACAGGAGTGGATAGCAAAAGCAAAACTGATCAGGTGTCTGGCCCCCCTCCCTGAGACCACGCCGGATCCCGTGTTAACCAAGATGCTGGAGGCTGCACCTTTAGAAGAAGGCGAAGGGGGGAACAAGGAAGCTACTGCCTCCGCGAAGGAGGTTATCAAGAAAGGAGGGATCGAGAATCCCTCCATCCAAGGGGAGAAGAGGACCGCCTCTGGAGACCCGGAGACCAAGGCCTCAAAGCGTGGGAAGAAATCTTCGCCAGAGGGTCCTGCGCCGAAATATGCCCCGGCCGCATTGTTTCCCCAAGGAGATCAGCCCTCTAGCGAGCCGTAAGTAGAGAGGGGAGTTTATAAAATAAAAGACATCCCTGTTTTATTTCTGAAGACGACCGAAATTTTACCTTGTAGTTCGGATCTCAGCCCTTCTCAGCAGATCTCGTCTTCGGGGGATCTTCGTCCGGAGATGATGGAGAGCGGAACGCCTCCCCCTGCCGTACCGCCTAGCGAGGCGGACGATCCCGAGGTGTCGTCGCAGAGGGTTTCCCCGAATCCGGTAGGGGTGGAGTGCGGTCGTAGAGCCCCCCGGAGCCCTCCGTGTCCGGCCTTCGAAAAAGGCCATCGGACAAGTCCGCACCTCTGGTGCACGGTCGGAGGAGTTGAAGGATCTGCTCGGGCGAGTGTCTATCTCAGAAGATCACCGTGCATTGATGGGTACGGTGATTGAAAAGATTTCGTCCGCGGAAAGCGGGTTGTACGAGGTCGCTAGGAGTTTACTGACGGGTTTTGAGGTACGCACAATTATGTACCTTTTGACGGTTCCGCATATATAAGATGCGCCCTGTATAGATAGTAGCCCCTGAGACTCGGTGTGTTGTCAAAAATGACAGCGTGCCGAGGATCATAATCCCAGATATAATAAGTCGCCCTTCCTATGTAGGTGGCGGGGCGTCCGGTGGCTAGCCGGACTGATGAATTTGCCGAACTCAAGCGGCAACTTGATCTGGCGGATGCCGACATCAACAAGCGATTGGACGAGTCACAAGGTATGCAGTTTCTCCGCGGACACCTAGTAAGGGAGCTTGATGCCCGTGCCTTACAACATGTATGCTTGATACAGATGGTGCCGCTGCCGTGGAGAATCTTCGGGCGGAGCTTGCCCGAGCCAAGGAACAGGCCAGGAAAAGTGATGTGGCTGCCTTAAAGGCGGCCGAAGAGCTAAAGGCCGAACAGGCTGCTCACTGCCAAAGCAAGAAGGAAATGGCCGAGATGGCAGTGAAGTTGAAGGATGCTACCGACCGCTGTGAGCTTCTTGAAAAAGAAGGTCGAGCGGAGCAAGGGGACCTGAAGAAGGCCACCACCGAGGCCAAGGATGCTCGATCTACGATGAGAGCTATGAAGGAGGAGCTACGTCGGGCCAGAGATATCGCGGCTGGAAAGCCCTTTCTGCTGCGTAGGAAGTTCACGGATCCTAAATATGCTCAGTTGGACCGGTTGTGGAGTAGTGCGGATGCTTATCTGGACTTGGCGGCGAGTGCCGCGGACGCGGCCGGACATTTCGGAGATCAGAAGGATCACGAGATGGAAGAGCTTTTTTGGTCGCAGTTCCGTAGTCCAGAGCGTCCACTTCCATTAACCAATCGTTTGGCCGAATGGGCGGAGCTGAATAGGTTGTCCGGACTTGCCATGAAGAATGTCGTGACTTATTTGTGGCCGAAAAGGCCCGAGCCGAAGAGTTATTTTGGCTTGGTGCAGCAGTTCATTGGTGCGGTGCCGCATATCAAAGCAATGAGGCGGTCAGCATGCATAGAGGGTGCGCGGATGGCTCTTGCCCATGTCAAGACATACTGGGCAGAGATGAAGGCCACCGATGTTGCATCCCAAGATTCGGATGGAAGCCGAGTACCTGTCGAGCACTATTTTCTAGAAGTTCTTCAGGGCGCTCGTTTAATAGAGACGCAGTGCTAGAAGGATATTATGTTCGAATAACATATATTATTGTAAAACAATGTTTCAATGGAATATAAAAGCTTTTTTATACTTGTGCTTTCAAGAATTAAAATCTGTGCGGCCGTTAATGTATATGTGTATATAACCTGAAAGATGGCAGTCTTTGGCTTTAGCCCCCGCGCATATAATGCGGGGGTGTTTGCAGAAAACGCATTTTCACACTTGATCCAACGTCTTGGTCCCACAAAGGAGGTGATAGCGCAGCAAACTAGGCAAATGGACTATAATGCTTTATCACTTTCACTTAGCCATAGCAGTTCGACAGTGGGGCTACTATATAGCCCCTAGGGGCACCGCACTCACCCGAATTCGGGGCGCGTATGTGCCTGGCCGGGAAACGACCCTTCGTCAATGCGGAGGAATTCTAAAGATTCCAGAGGGTCATCGAGTGGTTGACCAGTCTCACGCTATATCATGACAGTCAGTTTTTGGCTTTCTCTACTGAGGTGCTCCCCTGGCCGAACCGGAGGCACAATCGCAGTAGTTCTCCTGGTGCCGCATTAGCCGATAGAGCGGAACGTAAGGCAGCAAAACACGTGAGCCGCAAACCCAACATTTGACCAAAGACATGATTCGGAGCTGATGCATATAAGGCCTAACTCGAGACGCGGAACACTCCCTATGGTATTTGGTCTTTATGAAAACGGGTCGAACAATCGCCCTTGGTAAAAAGCCCCTGGTGTCCAGGTACGCGCGAAATTCTGGCGTGGCCTATGCCAAAACGCCAACCTCCTCCTTGGTTATAGCAAGAAATCAGGGGATGTGTATCAACAAGAGACAGTAAAAAAGGTTTACGCAGGGTCTTAATCTAAAAAGAATCCTTGCAACGGGTCCCTACTACACGTCTGCGCATGTGTCTCCGTTGTGCCGTATCCTGGACGGGTGTAGCACGGTGTTCATCTATAAAAGAGAGGAACTTAGTTGAAAAAGATCGTGCGAAAATGGATGTTATATTATATAAACAAAGTACAATTCGAAGAATGAACAAAATTGAGCTTTATTGTCTCTTGTTGTGGATGCGTGGAGCCCCTTGTACGGGGGTATGCGTCTAGCAAGCCCTTGTATGTTTACGCCGGACTCATCCAGCCGTGTCCGGGGTCTGGCCGACCTGTCTAAGAGCTTGTATTGGTGAGGCCAGTTTATTGTGGGGCTGTCAAGGCATCCGCACAATTTTCCGGACTCGAGGAACCCTCGATGTTTCCCTTTAATGAGATGATGCCGCGTGGACCGGGCATTTTAAGTGTAAGGGATGCATAATGCGGTGTTGCGTTAAAGCGGGCGAAAGCTTCGCGTCCCAATAGTGCTTGATAGATACTTGTAAATGGGGCGAGGTGGAAGGTTAACTTTTCGCGGCGGAAGTTATTGGGTGAGCCGAAAACAACTTCTAGCAGTAGAGAGCCCATACAATGGGCATATGAGCCTGGCATTACCCCTTGAAAGGAAGTGTTGCTGTGGCGAAATTTGGTTGGGTCTATCCCCATATTGCGGATTGTATCCTGATATAGCAGGTTTAGATCATTGCCGCCGTCCATTAGGACTTGTGAAAATTGGAGTCCGCCAATTATCTGATCTAATATCAAGGTAGTCCAACCTGCATTCCGTATACTTCTAGAGTAATCCCGATGGTCAAAAGTGATTGGTCTGAACAACCAGTGGCCGGACTCCTCTGGGATAGGCCGTATGGCGGGTACCTCTATGGGTGCCACTCTGTTTTTCCCTTTTGTCACGTGAATTGAGTTCACTGTTTCGATTCTTGTGGGAAATTCTTTTGTTTTCCGGTGCTCTGCTTTTGGGGTTCGTCATCGTCTTCGCTTGGTGTGTCGAGCCCCTTGTGTTCGGCGTTGAGTTTGCCGGACTGCTTGAAGACCCAACAATCTCTGTGGGTGTGGTTTGCAGGCTTCCCGGGAGTACTATGGATTTGGCATATCTTGTCCAAGATTTTGTTTAAGTTAGAGAGCGCGTCCCTGTTATCCTTAAGGGGTAGCTTTTTATGATTCTGCCGAGAGCTTTTGAATCCGGCATTGACTGCCGTGCTCTTCGGGTTGTTTCCCTTAGTCCGACGCTGGTCCTTGCCGCATCGTGGTTTCCCGTTTCCATCCCTGACTTCTTATGTACTTGGGTCGCTGGTGCTGCATCTTGCTAGCCAGCTATCCTCTCCCGCGCAAAAGCGGGTCATGAGGCTTGTTAATGCGGCCATTGTTCTTGGCTTTTCTTGGACGAGGTGTCAAGCGAGCCATTCATCTCAGACGTTGTGTTTGAAAGCTGCTAAGGCTTGGCGTCCGGCAGGCGATCGACTATTTGGTTCTTTTTAGTAAGGAATCTGTTCCAAAATTTCCTGGCTGACTCTCCTGGCTGTTGAGCTATGTGACTTAAATCGTCGGCATCCGGAGGTCGGACATAGGTCCCTTGAAAATTTGCCCGAAAGGCATCCTCGAGCTCTTCCCAACTTCCGATGGTGTTTTCGGGAAGGCTTTTAAGCCAATACCGGGCTGGCCCTTTGAGCTTGAGGGGTAAGTATTTTATGGCGTGGGGATCATCACCTCTAGCCATGTGTATATGGAGGATGTAGTCCTCAATCCAGACTCCAGGGTCTGTTGTTCCGTCGTATGCCTCTATGTTTATGGGCTTGAATCCCGCTTGAAATCCATGATCCAGCACCTCATCGGTGAAACATAGGGGGTGTGCGGCACCCCTATATTTAGGTGTACCGTGATGTTCGGATACTTGATGTGTTGCCTTGCTTACTAGAGCTTGCTTTCTTGGCCCGTAGATAGATCTAACTGGGCCATCTTTTTTATGCGAATCCTTGTATGGTTCGCGTGCCGGCTTGTGTGCGGCGCCGTTTGCCGCTCTCTGTTTGCCATGGGGTCGTCCATCCGACCTGGTGGACTCCTTGTTTTTTGATTGTGGGGGCTCTACGGCCTCCTCATCAAATTCGGGCAGTAGTTTTCGCTTTGGGTAGCTCTTTGTTCGGCGATTGTCGCCGTATTTGTCTGCTTTTTGATGGAGCGATCCTTCGTAGCGTCCCATTGTTCCTCGTCGTCGCTTCCTTTAGGTGTGTCCACCATGTATACATCGTGAGATGAGGTGGTTCTCCAGTGCCCTATAGGTGCTGGTTCCTGCTTCTCCCCTACATCGTCGTCCATATCGTCGATGTCTTCGGAGTCGAAGTCGAGCATGTCGGTTAAATCATCGACAGTGGCTACGAGGTGGGTGGTGGGTGGGCTTTGAATTTCTTCATCGTCTGCATCCCAACCTTCCTGACCATAATCCGGCCAGGGCTCTCCTGATAAAGAGAGAGACTTTATTGAATTCAGGATATCGCCAAAGGGCGAGTGCTGAAAGATGTCTGTGGCAGTGAATTCCATGATCAGCACCCAATCAGATTCGATTAGCGGGGGCGTGGAGGGCTCGGAGTCCGGAGAGGAGTCCGGCGCCTTGGAGTCACAAGCTTCACAAAGGACGGGGTAGGTGTATGGCTCAATCGCCGTGGAGATTGCAGCCCCCGAGGCGGTGTCCAGCCACCCATCCTCGATCGGCGCGGTCGGCTCCGAGCTGAAGGTCGGAGCGGACTCTGGTGTGGCCTCCAGAACACTGTCCGGTGGCAGAGATAGATCATTCCCCTTGGGACAGTGCGGCGCGCTTGGCTGTGGCTTGAACCCGTCGAAGATCAAGTTTCCACGGATGTCAGCCGTGTAGTTCAAACTTCCAAATCTGACCTGACGGCCAGGGGCGTAGCTTTCAATCTGCTCCAGATGGCCTGCTTAATTGGCCCAGCAGCAAAGCCCGAATCACGAAGATCTGTCCGGGAGAAAAGTCTCACCGAGCGCATCGCGATCGATGATCGGAGGAGCCATCGGGCCTAAAGGCGGCGACACAGAGGAACTCTCAATGAAAGCACCAATGTCGGTGTCAAAACCGGCGGATCTCGGTAGGGGGTCCCGAACTGCGTCTAGGCGGATGGTAACAGGAGACAAGGGACACGATGTTTTTACCCAGGTTCGGGCCCTCTCGATGGAGGTAAAACCCTACTCTGCTTGATTAATATTGATGATATGGGTAGTACAAGAGTAGATCTACCACGAGATCGAGAGGCTAAACCCTAGAAGCTAGCCTATGGTATGATTATTGTTAGATCCCTACGGACTAAAACCCTCCGGTTTATATAGGCACCGAATAGGGTTAGGGTTACACAGAGTCGGTTACAATGGTAGGAGATCTACATATCCGTATCGCCAAGCTTGCCTTCCACGCCAAGGAAAGTCCCATCCGGACACGGACGAAGTCTTCAATCTTGTATCTTCATAGTCCAGGAGTCCGGCCAAAGGTCATAGTACGGCTATCCGGACACCCCCTAATCCAGGACTCCCTCAGCCGCCCGCGCGTATGACGCGGCGGCGTGGTGCCTCCGGTGGCCTCACGGAACATTGAACTTCCCCAACGTGCCGACGCGGGAGCGGGCACAGGATCTTGTGCCTCTGCCGCGGCTTATCACCGACGAGGATCGTCGCGACAACCGGAGGCGGGAGCACCGTCTCGGCATCGCCGAGATGGACGAGGAAGCCATGGCGCTGTGGCACCAACGCTTCCCGCAGGACATCATCAATGAGCGTGAGTTCTACGAGCAAAGGAGGGCGGAGATGGATAAGAGGAGGGCGGAGCGAGCCGCCTATGACGAGGACAAGCGTAGGCGAAAAGCGGACGCTCAATTCAACATGAGGCTAGGAGCAGCGTCGCCCTGGGAATCCGACGATGATCAGTATCTTCACGCCTACAGTCAAACGTCGGAGGAGGACATCATCGAGGAGGAGTCGGACGACGAGGAGTAGTTGAATAATCTATTTTTTATCTATGTATGCTGAGAACTATATCCTCTACTCTCTATCTCTACTTCTTGATCTCAGCACTGTAAACACTTTTTTAAAGCACCGCGCATTGCGATTCTGTTGGAGATGCTCTAACATGGCAGACGAGTGCTTTAATGTTGCCCACAAGATGCGCGAGTATTACTAGTAGTATATTTTTCTTGCCATGTTGAGATTTTAAAACCACGAGTGCGAACATGCAGAGGAGCAATGAAGACCAAACACGGGATATTGGGGACATCTTCAAGGAGTGTGGCAAGTTAAAGAGGAGTTGCACCGAACCTGTAAAACGAGCTTTGGTAAGTAACACCCTTTCAATTACTTTCGTTTAGCCTCACGTTCTTCGATGTGTATATGTTGTAGTTTCTGTTTCTCTTGAGCCTCGTGTTCTTCGATGTGTCATAAGAAGAGTCTTAATCGTCCTAATGCTTTCGTTTTTAGCTTGATGTAGGAAGTGGGTGTTCTCACCTTGTATTCTATTTTTATATTTTTTTCCTTTTGAATTCACTTCTCCCAGTTCTGTTTATCTGGCTTCTACTAAATGGATCTGGGTTGCTTTGAGTAATTATCTAACAAAGAAGTAACTTCATGTCAGGATGCAGTTCCTGCGAGGAGGGAAGTATGGTCAACCTCGAGATCATGTTTCCAGAATGAGGCTGGATTACACACAAGGTGCCAGTTCCCTAATGATCTTTGGATTAGACACAAGGTGCAAATTCCCGGATGATGCTGGATTACACACAAGCCGTGTGGAGTCGTCATTGTTCGTGTCCTCGTGGCTCTAGTAAAGGCTGAAAGAAAGCATGCAGCAGCCCTTGAGAATGTAGCTGAGTTCTGAAGAAGCAAAAGAGCAATCGGATGCTCTCTTCACCCATGCCAAAGAAGAGATGGAAGAAGCCAGAAATAAGCTAGCAGAGGCGGAAGCAGGCTAGGCGTCTCCTGCTATCTAAAACTGTTGTCCATACAAAATTTCCTTCATAGTAGCTAGGTTCAAATGTTTATCCAACAAGATGCCTGTTGTGATGTCCATGCATCTACCGATGTGGCACAAAATATATTTTTTAGGTCATGTAATAACAGCAATTACTTTCCAAACAATAATGAATGAGCATTGGACATGGTATAGTTCACGCCAAGAAGCCCGACATTCCAAGTTCAACTTCCACATCAAACTCATGTTCACAGATATCTCCACATTCATACATAATGTCCACAACCATGATTCACTTCAAAGCCAAAAAAATTGAGGAGAGTTATGAATAAAGAAAAACCTCTAGTTCCTGCTACCAGTGCGAGCACAACAAGTCAAGACCATGCGTAATTAATTATATTTTGGTCACTTTTTGTGTTCTAAAATGCCGGCCGGCTCACGGAAGGACGTGTTGCCGGCACACGCGCGGATTCAATGAAGGCAGGCGGGGCAGTCTGAAGCCGGTTGCATGCGGCGAGGCGTGTTCAGCCGAACTGCGGCGGTGGGGCCCTCTTGGGCTGGCCGCAGTTCAATGCCTGTGCTATGAGAGGTCACGTTCGTGTCAGAGCAATCACTCCCTCTAGTCCTTTTTTGTTTGCGTATAACAAAATCTGGTTTTCCATTCACATTTTACAAGTAAAATTCGTGGACAAACTTTGACCCAAAAAACGATGGGGACTAGTAAACCGTAAGCAGGTAGTAGTTTTTTTATCAAAGAAGGGTTTCCTTCCGATTTTCATTACTGAAAACCAACATCTAAATCTAAATATAGTATTTGCCCTAGAACTACCAGGTTCAACATCTCACAACATAAACCCATACAACCATATGCCAAGGAGGTACGTAGTAGGTAGTACTATGAATTCCATTTTTGCTCCATACCAATCGTTCTAAAAACTACTTAGTACTTATAACGCGCCATTGAAAATCGGAACTCTTAACCCTGCTAAGAAAATGATATTTTAAATGTGGCTACTCGATCTGTGGCAACTGGCGAGCCACCGCCTCCAAGTCGTTCACCTGTGGTCCCGACCATCAACTCCTACGGATCAAATAATCACGCGAGCTGACTATTCCTACAAAGGTTCGCTCCACCACCTACCCGGTACCCGCGAATGCAACAATCATGCACCTAGGGTTTTAGGGTTTATTTGTTAACGTCGCCTCTTCTCTTCGTATATGTACTCCACCATTTGTCTGGTGTCCACAAAATTATAATAACTACTAGCAATGCGCCAATGCGTTGCCACACGATCTGAGTACATTAATACATATTCACCGATTTGATAGAAAAAAAGTCTAGTTTTGAAATACGTATATCACTAAAAAAATGTTATGTTTCACTCAAAATATATTCCTCTGGCGGTTTTGATGAGATAAGGGAGGAATTTTGTTGGTTTCAAGATTCGAGAAGTGGTACATGTCTAATTTCTACTCTTACTAGCAAGATGCATGTGCGTTGCACGGAACATCAAGATCTTGTGGGAGAAAAGGATGAACGAGGGAAGGCCTTATCTGCAAATGTGGAGAGGAGTGCGGGTAAATTGCAATAGTTTCGTTCCTATCCGTCAGATATAAATCGGACAACCAATATTGTAGATGGCAGGCCCACCATCATCACCAACTCTGTTTTTATCCCTACTCTTATAAAAAGCATAGTCGGTGATGATCGTGTGCCTGCCATCCTCAAGAATATAAGTCATCCGATCTATATCTGACGGATAGGAAGGAAACTATCGCAATTTTGCAAAAAGATACCCACACCCCTCTCCACACTTGCAAATAAGGCCTTCCCTTGTTCATCCTTTTCTCCCACAAGATAAACTACTCATACTAATGCATCTTCATGTTTCGTGCAACGCATGGGCATCTTGCTAGTTGTTGCAAAAAGCCTGTGTGTGTGTGAGAGAGAGAGGGAGAGAGGAGGAGGACGGAGTTCATGTGTGACAAAGACACAAAGAGTGTGTGTGCTAGAGGTATCAGCTTAAAATGAGGCGATAGTGTGTGTGTGCATGATCGAGAGGGTGTGTCTCAAGAAGGGAAGAAAAATCTACATAGATACAAGGAGAGAGAGACATGTATGCGATAGTGGAAGCACGAGTGTGCGGGTGTATAAACCTATCTAGAGGCTAGTCGATAAATGTTTGTGAGAGAAATACGAGACGGGGGTGCAAAAGCGAGAGTTTTGTGTGTGAGAGAGAGAGAGAGAGAGGGACGGTCGTCGGGAAGGGGAGTGGAAGCAGGAGTTGTGTGTGTGTGTGTGTGTGAGAGAGAGAGAGAGGGGGGAGTTTGTCTGATCGGTAAACAAATGAATAATGTCAGTCTGGGATGCAGATGAAAAGGAGATTGCAACAAATGTTGTGTCTACAGGAGAGAGAGAGAGAGAGAGAGAGTAATTTTAGTGGTATGATTCATATCTAGAGACATATAGGGTGTGTGAGAGAATCCCATAGAGAGAAACCCAAAGTGAAAGACGAGTGGAGACTATGTGTGTGGCGGTGAAAAAGAAAGCTTAGGTACCTAGTGATACGAGAGAACGATACAGACGTAAGAGATAATGAAAACCGTGTAATGTATAATGATAGGGAGAGTGTGACACTTCTCAAGGGAGACGTCGAGAGACCATGTTTGCGAGGATAGGAGAAACATGAAGTGAGCGTGCGGGTTAGCAGGAGAAAAGAGAGTTATAGCTACCTGAAGGAGCATGCATGCGAGAGATATGAGCGTGAAAGGAGTGAACATAAAAGGGATTCAAATATTTGAATTCGAGATGATGATACATGTAATCCATACTCGAACCAAAATTGATCTATCAAACATTGAAAGTGCAACTATCCCTAGGTGGTTTTGGTAATTCATAACAACATATAGCTCATTGAGCTAATGCTATTCCAAGACAAATATTTCAGGAAAGATCAATGAATGGCATGGCATGGATGATGAAAGTGGATCCCTCAAAATATTAAGGACAAAGGATTGGCTCAAGCTCAAAAGCTCAAGACTCTACATTTTACATTTTAGTGATCCAAGATCACATTGAGTCTATAGGAAAAGCCAATACTATCAAGGAGGGATCAGGTGTTGCTTAATGAGCCTCTTGCTTCATGTGCTTAGTGATATGCTCCAAAAACCCTCAACTACTTTCTCACATACACATATGACCTAAACCAAAAGCCAAAATCGGTCCTACCGATTCTTTCTATCCGGCGCCACTGAGTTCAAATGTCATAGCCACTGCCACAAACCCTAGGCAAATCGGTTTCACCGATAGGGATCTCGGTCTCACCGGGATGGAATTGTAATCTCTCTGTTTCCCTTCGTAACGTTTCGGTCTAACCGAAGTGAGCGGTCGGTCCCACCGAGATTGCAATGTAAACTCTCTGTTTCCCTTTCGTAACATTTCGGTCTCACTGAAAAGAGCGAATCCGTCCCACCGAGTTTACCTGACCAACTCTCTGGTTAGCTAATTACCAAAATCGGTCTCACCGAAGTTTGTGTAATCAGTCTCACCGAGATTATGTTATGCCCTAACCCTAACCATATCGGGTCCTACCGAGTCGCATGTCGATCCCAATCGAAAACCCTAACGGTCACTAGGTTTACTAAATCGGTCCGACCGAGTTTGTTGATTCGGTCCCACCGAGTTTGGTAAATTGTGTGTAACGGTTAGATTTTGTGTGGAGGCTATATATACCCCTCCACCTCCTCTTCATTCGTGGAGAGAGACATCAGAACAAACCTACACTTCCAACTTACCAGTTCTGAGAGAGAACCACCTACTCAAGTGTTGAGGCCAAGATATTCCATTCCAACCACAAGAATCTTGATCTCTAGCCTTCCCCAAGTTGCTTTCCACTCAAATCTTCTTTCCACCAAATCAAATCCTGTGAGAGAGAGTTGAGTGTTGGGGAGACTATCATTTGAAGCACAAGAGCAAGGAGTTCATCATCAACACACCATTTGTTACTTCTTGGAGAGTGGTGTCTCCTAGATTGGCTAGGTGTCACTTGGGAGCCTCCGACAAGATTGTGGAGTTGAACCAAGGAGTTTGTAAGGGCAAGGAGATCGCCTACTTCATGAAGATCTACCGCTAGTGAGGCAAGTCCTTCGTGGGCGACGGCCATGGTGGAATAGACAAGGTTGCTTCTACGTGGACCCTTCGTGGGTGGAGCCCTCCGTGGACTCGCGCAACCGTTACCCTTTGTGGGTTGAAGTCTCCATCAACGTGGATGTACGGTAGCACCACCTATCGGAACCACGACAAAAACATCCGTGTCTCCAATTGCGTTTGAATCCTCCAAACCCTTCCCTTTACATTCTTGCAAGTTAAATGCTTTAAATTCCGCTGCTCATATACTCTTTGCATGATTGCTTAAATTGTGTGAAGATTGCTTGACTTGTGCAAAGATAGCTAAAATCTGCCAAAGTCTAAAATTGGGAAAAGGTTAAGTTTTTAATTGGTCAAGTAGTCTAATCACCCCCCCCCTCTAGACATACTTCAAGGTCCTACAAGTGGTATCAGAGCTTTGGTCTCCATTTGCTTTGATTTCCATAGCTTTTGGTGGCCATAGCCTTGGTTTCACAACCTAGGAGAGTATGGCGTCTAGCGAGGTAAATTATCACCGTAGAGGTCCTTACTTTGATGGCACTAATTTTGCTAGTTGGAAGAATAAAATGAAAATGCATATTCTCGGACATAACCCCACCGTTTGGGCTATTGTGATTGACTTCCAAGGTGAATTCTTTGATGGGAGAGAACCAAACCGTGAAGCTAGCGCCGAAGAGTTGAAGATGCTGCAATACAACGCTCAAGCTTGTGATATCCTCTTCAATGGCTTGTGCCCCTAAGAATTCAAAAAAATCAGCCGTCTTGAGAATGCAAAGGAAATTTGGGATGCTTTGATTGATATGCATGAAGGTACCAACTCCGTCAAGGAATCCAAATTGGATGTGCTCCAAAGTCAGCTTGACAAGTTCAAAATGAAGGATGGTGAAGGTGTCGCTGAAATGTACTCTAGGATTGCTCTTATCACAAATGAGATTGCCGGCTTAGGAAGTGAAGAGATGACCGATGATTCATTATCAAGAAGATCCTAAGAGCATTGGATGGAAAATATGATACCGTGTGCACATTGATCCAAATGATGCCAAATTACAAAGATCTCAAGCCAACGGAAGTCATTGGAAGAATTGTTGCTCATGAGATGTCACTCAAGGATAAGGAGGAACTTCACAACAAGTCAAGTGGTGCTTACAAAGCCTCATGTGAAGCCCCCACATCACCAAGAGAGAAACAAACCTTCAATGAAGAATTGAGCTTAATGGTGAAGAACTTCAACAAATTCTACAAGAGTAGAAGCAAAGAAAGAAGCTCTAAGTCAAGGTCCTACAATGACAAAAGATCTTCTAGTCGAGAGCGCAATTGTTACAATTGTGGGAGACCCGGACACTATTCCAATGAGTGTACGGCACCCTACAAAAGAAGAGAAGATTCTCCAAAAAGAAAAAGTAGAAGAGAAGAATCACCACCAAGAGAAAGAAGGAGTAGAGATGATCGTTATGAACGAAGAACCTCACAGAGAAGCAAGGATTCGGAAAGGAAGGACAAGTCATCAAAGAGCTACACAAAACGAAGACATCAAGCTCATGTTGGTGAATGGGTATCCGGCTTCGACTCAGACAATCACTCCGAGAGAAGCTATCACTCTGACTCCGAATACACTCAAGATGAAGGTGTTGCCGGTCTAGCACTTGTGTCAACCAACTCCTACGACATATTTGATTCACCAAATGAAGGAATTGGAAGATGCTTCATGGCCAAAGGTCCTAAGGTAACACAACCCGAGTATGTTGATTTTAATAGTGATGAAGATGACTTGTTAGGTGATGATGATTTACTTGTTGACTACTCTAGTGATGAATACTATGATGAAACGTCAATTAATCATGCTAATCAAAATGAAACAAATGACAATGATAATGAAAAGATTGAGCTTCTAACTAAAGAACTAAACACTCTTAAGTTAGCTCATGAAACTATCTTTGAAGATCATCGAGAACTTTTAAGGGCTCATGAGAAGTTACGCTTCGAAAAGCTCAATCTTGAGCAAGAGCATGAGTTCCTAAAAGCAATCAATGATGATCTCCGTAAGAAAAGTTCTTCTTACATTGCCCAGCGTTTACTCTTATCTACTTACATGCCTCAAGTCAAGTCTAGTAACAAGAACAAGAAAGATTCTTCCTCTAGTAGTAACAATGACAATGCTAAATCCAATGTTGTTGCTTCTAGTAGTTCTCTTGATTCCACTAATGATTCTCTTAGCCAAGTTACACTTGAGCAAGAAAATAGCTTATTGAAGGGAATTATAGAGAAAGGTGTATACAAGAGCCTTGCCGGGAGTAAGCAATTCGAGGAAATTGTACGCAAGCAAGGAAGGCACCGGAAGAATCAAGGTGTTGGTTTTAAGTTCAATGCCAATGGAGTAGAGTGGGAAGAAGATCAATACCCCAAGACAAAGTTTGTTCCTCAACAAGAGAAGTATGATCCTACTTCCTTCAAGGGAACACAAGCACAAGATGATCTTCCACCACAAGACCACAAGAACAAAGGCAAGGATAAGCTTCAAGAGGAGATTGATGCATTTGAAGAAGCACCTAAGTCCTTGGTCAAGTGGGTTCCCAAGACTACGTCAAGTTCCACTTCATCAAGTACAAGTACCACACCAAGTATTCCGATCAAGATGATGTGGATCCCGAAGAAGAAGAACTAGAGAGTTCTTGAGAGTGACTCCGCCAACATTCTTCACTCATAGCATTAAGGCAAGGACAAGTGCAATAATCTTTCATATCTTGCACTAGTTCAAGGAGTCACAAACCCTCATGTTGGTAAGACAAGGGACAAGGTAACCTAATGTTTTCATGGACATTATTTTGTGTGTGCATCACTCTATGTCTATGGATATTCTTGTTTGTTCCTTGTGGGACTAACCCATGTAGGTATTGAAAGTGCAACTCACCCCAAAGGATTGCTCCAAAAGATCTACATCAACATTGAGCATCCACATCTTCAACACCTACATGAAGTCATCATCGACAAAACCCAAGGTTAGTTCATCCCTCTAAGGGGGGGGGTCTCACATCTAGGGGGAGCTTAAATCTAAAGATTGAGTCAAAGCAACTCTAGTGATGTGAACACATAAATGCTTTATGTAAAAGTGGTAACCCCACTTGAGCTTAAACGATGAGTATGACCTATGATCAAATGTTCTCATTTGACTCCTAAGTCAATATACTCATATATAGATGACCTAGTCATCGCCAATTGTTTGATAGATGCTGGAATTGGTTGTGCATGCTTTGTCACATATTTCATTTGTCGTTTTATTGTGTGAGCATGTTGGTTGCATATTTTACTCATTCGAGGACATCCACTTGTTGTTTTGATTGATTGGTTTCTTTTTCTTTGGCCAAGTGGATAGACAAGAATGCCTAAGAACCTTCTCTAGCTATCTATGCTTTTCTCGTGTCAAACTCTATTCATGCTACATCACAAAATTTGATCAAGTCGATTCGAACCACTGCGTGTGAGGAGCACTTTCGGAGTCCCCGATTCGTCATAGACTTAAACTTCCAAAACTTCTTTGTGCTTTTCGGTCTGACCGATTCATCCATTTCGGTCATACCGAGATCACTAAGTCGATCTAGGTTTTCATCTTGGTGCAACCGATTTGAACTTTTCGGTCACACCGAGTTGCTAATCATAGCAGTTATGCATCTCGGTGCCACCGAAGTTGTTCCACTTTCGGTCACACCGATGATGTCGGGCTATATATTCTCACGGGCAAAATTTTGGAAAACTTTCTCCAAACCTCTCGCCCGCGCATAGCTCGCTCTGCCTTCTAGGTCTCCGGATCACCGACTTCGTCGCCAGCCGCCTCCTGTCGTTGGTCTCCGCCGCCGTCAACGGATTTCATCTCCTCCGTTGCCGCCGTAGCAAGTTCATCACCGAACTAGGGTATGAACTCGATCACAGTGCTATCCTCGTCTGATTCTCAGCACATTGTGTTCATTATGATTCTTGCCACGTCTGAAACACCTCTATCCAGTCAAAACAATCCTTAGAATAGATGCGATTCAAAAATTTAGGGTTAGGTTTCCGCCAAAACCATCTCGGACCCACCGAGTTGAAAAACTCGGTCCCACCGATTCGGCTAACGCCATTGCACTAGTAACTCTCGGTCTGACCGAGAATTGCTAATCGGTGTGACCGATTTTAGAACTTTGTGAAACCCTAGCAGTCTCGGTGCCACCGAATTGTGACTCGGTCTGACCGAGTTCACTAGTTTAGGTTCCAAAACTGCTTCGGTATCACCGAGTTCAAAAATCGGTTGATCCGAAATGCTTTCTGTGGAAAACTAAAACTAAGCTTTTTGAATCATTCTTTTGCAAAAATATCTGCATTTTGTGATGCTCATCCACTCTATCTCATCTATAACTATTAACAGGGTCAAGCATCGGTGTGCAGCATGTCAGACCAAAGTGACAGCCAGAACAAGTCAGAGGAGCAGATACAGATGAGTGAGGGCACTAGTCCCTCTAGCAGCTCAGATGATGGAAGCAGAAGCACACCCAGCAATTTTCCCAAAGCTGCCACTAGGACAAGGAAGAAGAAGACCTCAGAATCTGAGGATGAGGATTATGTGGCAGTAGAGGATGAGGCTATTTCAAAGAAGAAAGTGCTCAAGAAGGAGTACAACTCAACTGCAGCAAAGCCAGGAATGAAGATTAAAAGGCCTGCAGGAAGACAACCAATGTCTAAAGCCAGAGTCTCCACTCAAGCATCTTTGGAATCCCAACCCAAAGAGCCTACTGCAGAAGGGGAAAGCAAGGAAAGAGAAGGCTGCCAAGATGCCAACACAAGAGGAGGCATCTGAGTACTTTTTGAAGAGCAAGCAGGACCAGCTTAGTTACTTGATAGCATCATCACTGAGGATTGAGAAAGGGTTGGCCACCCTAACTCAAAACCAGGAGATCCTGGAAAGAATCATGGAACAAAAATTCTATGATCTTGATGTCAAAGTAAGTGACTATTCCCGACCATCAACTCCTACGGATCAAATTATCACGCGAGCTGACTATTCCTACAAAGGTGCGCTCCACCACGTACCCTGTACCCGCGAATGCAACAATCATGCACCTAGGGTTTTAGGGTTTATTTGTTAACGTCGCCTCTTCTCTTCATATATGTACTCCACCATTTGTCTCGTGTCCACAAAATTATAATAACTACTAGCAATGTGCCAATACGTTGCCACACGAACTGAGTACATTAATACATATTCACCGATTTGATAGAAAAAAAGTCTAGTTTTGAAATACGTATATCACTAAAAAAATGTTATGTTTCACTCAAAATATATTCCTTTGGCGGTTTTGATGAGATAAGAGAGGAATGTTGTTTGTTTCAAGATTCGAGAAGTGGTACATGTCTAATTTCTACTCTTACTAGCAAGATGCCTGTGCGTTGCACGGAACATCAAGATCTTGTGGGAGAAAAGGATGAACGAGGGAAGGCCTTATCTGCAAATGTGGAGAGGAGTGCGGGTAAATTGCCATAGTTTCGTTTTATCCGCCGATATAATCGGACGGCCTATATTGCAGGATGGCAGGCCCACCATCATCACCAACTCTGTTTTTTATTCCTACTCTTATAAAAAGCATAGTCGGTGATGATCATGTGTCTGCCATCCTGCAGTATAGGTCGTCTGATCTATATCTGATGGATAGGAAGGAAACTATCGCAATTTTGCAAAAAGATACCCACACCCCTCTCCACACTTGCAAATAAGGCCTTCCCTTGTTCATCCTTTTCTCCCACAAGATAAACTACTCATACTAATGCATCTTCATTTTCCGTGCAACGCATGGGCATCTTGCTAGTTGTTGAAAAAAGCCCATGTGTGTGTGAGAGAGAGGGGGAGAGAGGAGGAGGACGGAGTGCATGTGTGACAAAGACACAAAGAGTGTGTGTGCGAGAGGTATCAGCTTAAAATGAGGCGATAGTGTGTGTGTGCATGATCGAGAGGGCGTGTCTCAAGAAGGGAAGAAAAATCTACATAGATACAAGGAGCGGGAGAGAGACATGTATGCGATAGTGGAAGCACGAGTGTGCGGGTGTATAAACCTATCTAGAGGCTAGTCAATAAATGTTTGTGAGAGAAATACGAGGCGGGGGTGCAAAAGCGAGAGTTTTGTGTGTGTGTGTGAGAGAGAGAGAGAGAGAGACGGTAGTCGGGAAGGGGAGTGGAAGCAGGAGTGTGTGTGAGAGAGAGAGAGACGGGGGGGGGGGAGTTTGTCTGATCGGTAAACAAATGAATAATGTCAGTCTAGGATGGAGATGAAAAGGAGACTGCAACAAATGTTGTGTCTACAGGAGAGAGAGAGAGAGAGAGAGTAATTTTAGTGGTATGATTCATATCTAGAGACATATAGGGTGTGTGAGAGAATCCCATAGAGAGAAACCCAAAGTGAAAGACGAGTGGAGACTGTGTGTGTGGCGGTGAAAAAGAAAGCTTAGGTACCTAGTGATACGAGAGAACGGTAGAGACGTGAGAGATAATGAAAACCGTGTAATGTATAATGATAGAGAGAGTGTGACACTTCTCAAGGGAGACGTCGAGAGACCATGTTTGCGAGGATAGGAGAAACATGAAGTGAGCGTGCGGGTGAGCAGGAGAAAAGAGAGTTATAGCTACATGAAGGAGCATGCATGCGAGAGATATGGGCGTGAAAGGAGTGAACATAAAAGGGATTCAAATATTTTAATTCGAGATGATGATACATGTAATCCATACTCGAACCAAAATTAATCTATATTGAAAGTGCAACTATCCCTAGGTGGTTTTGGTAATTCATAACAACATATAGCTCATTGAGCTAATGCTATTCCAAGACAAATATTTCAGGAAAGATCAATGAATGGCATGGCATGGATGATGAAAGTGGATCCCTCAAAATATTAAGGACAAAGGATTGGCTCAAGCTCAAAAGCTCAAGACTCTACATTTTACATTTTAGTGATCCAAGATCACATTGAGTCTATAGGAAAAGCCAGTACTATCAAGGAGGGATTAGGTGTTGCTTAATGAGCCTCTTGCTTCATGTGCTTAGTGATATGCTCCAAAAACCCTCAACTACTTTCTCACATACACATATGACCTAAACCTAAAGCCAAAATCGGTCCTACCGATTCTTTCTATCCGGCGCCACCGAGTTCAACTGTCATAGCCACTGCCACAAACCCTAGGCAAATCGGTTTCACCGATAGGGATCTCGGTCTCACCGGGATGGAATTGTAATCTCTCTGTTTCCCTTCGTAACATTTCGGTCTAACCGAAGTGAGTGATCGGTCCCATCGAGATTGCAATGTAAACTCTCTGTTTCCCTTTCGTAACATTTCGGTCTCACCGAAAAGAGCGAATCGGTCCCACCGAGTTTACCTGACCAACTCTCTGGTTAGCTAATTACCAAAATTGGTCTCACCGAGTTTGTGTAATCGGTCTCACCGAGATTATGTTATGCCCTAACCCTAACCATATCGGTCCTACCGAGTCGCATGTCAGTCCCACCGAAAACCCTAACGGTCACTAGGTTTACTAAATCGGTCCGACCTAGTTTGTTGATTCAGTCCCACCGAGTTTGGTAAATTGTGTGTAATGGTTAGATTTTGTGTGGAGGCTATATATACCCCTCCACCTCCTCTTCATTCGTGGAGAGAGCCATCAGAACAAACCTACACTTCCAACTTACCAGCCTCGAGAGAGAACCACCTACTCAAGTGTTGAGGCCAAGATATTCCATTCCAACCACAAGAATCTTGATCTCTAGCCTTCCCCAAGTTGCTTTCCACTCAAATCTTCTTTCCACCAAATCAAATCCTCGTGAGAGAGAGTTGAGTGTTGGGGAGACTTATCATTTGAAGCACAAGAGCAAGGAGTTCATCATCAACACACCATTTGTTACTTCTTGGAGAGTGGTGTCTCCTAGATTAGCTAGGTGTCACTTGGGAGCCTCCGACAAGATTGTGGAGTTGAACCAAGGAGTTTGTAAGGGCAAGGAGATCGCCTACTTCGTGAAGATCTACCGCTAGTGAGGCAAGCCCTTCGTGGGCGACGGCCATGGTGGAATAGACAAGGTTGCTTCTTCGTGGACCCTTCGTGGGTGGAGCCCTCTGTGGACTCGCGCAACCGTTACCCTTCATGGGTTGAAGTCTCCATCAACGTGGATGTACGATAGCACCACCTATCGGAACCACGACAAAAACATCCGTGTCTTCAATTGCGTTTGAATCCTCCAAACCCTTCCCTTTACATTCTTGCAAGTTGCATGCTTTAAATTCCGCTGCTCATATACTCTTTGCATGCTTGGTTGAATTGTGTGAAGATTTCTTGACTTGTGCAAAGATAGCTAAAATCTGCCAAAGTCTAAAATTGGGAAAAGGTTAAGTTTTTAATTGGTCAAGTAGTCTAATCACCCCCCCCCCCCTCTAGACATACTTCAAGGTCCTACAAACATGAATACTCATATGAATTCATGCGCATCTATGTTATTTAATATGTAGATATTACTGATCCATACATTTTAGTAGAACATAATTTGGTTTAATTTTTTGAATTCAACCTTATGATTTTGAGATCATTGTATTTGTAAAGCATATTATACATATAAAGGAGCAGAATTCTTTGTTGTGCTTTTGAAACTATATATATATAATGATGTATATAGAATTTTATTCCAATCGAAAATGGATCCTGCCCGAAAAAATAGAATACAAACGGGATTCGAATTGAGTTGGCACGATAAACGTGCACTCTGCATAATTTGAACGAAGCGGGGAAAGTCGCAGTAACTGCCCGAAACCAAAATCTGCGAGATAGAAATTACTACTGCCTATCCCTGCCACGCAAAGCCTATCTGCTCGATTTCTATAGGTTTCGATAGGGGTAGGTTTGTAATTTCACTCGAACGTGACATAACCGCCTCTCACCCGTATTCATGCATGGTGGGCACCAAAACACAGTGTGTCCTCGGCCGAAATCGACTCCCTCCCTGATTCATACACGGTGGGCGCCAAAAACAAATTCTCGTCGGCAAATATTCGGTGTATGCGAGATTACCGTCCTGCCCCCAACCGACTAATATTGTTGTGATGTAGGAAATTTGAAACGGGGGCTAAGTTTGTAAATTTCCTCGCATTTGAGACAAGCGCGCCCTGAAGACATGGTTCCCCCCTTCCTCTTCACCTCCATTTCCCCATTCGTACTCCGTGGGCGCCAAAACACCCTATCCACCCAGCCTCCTCCGTCCGCCACCCCATCCACCGCCATCCTCCTCCACCATGCCGGAGCTGATAACCCGACGCCGCCGTCCATTACAAGAGATCGACCGCTCTCATCCACAGCTTCGGACCGGGATCCTTGCATCCCGTCCTCTAGCTTCATCCCCGCCATCGTCCACCTTGCCGGCGTCGCTCCTACGACCGTCTCGTCCACCGCGCCCCGCCGCCACCGTCTACACTCCTAGATCTGCTTCCACGCCGCCGACAGCCATCGCTACCGCAACACCATCAAATTCTCAGCAGATGCATACACGGCGCCGCACCAGAGGCGGTACTCTTTTGTATCCGCTCAACTTATTTATCGCAGCAAGAAAATAGATCGCCACTGCTTTACTCTGATTTCTTGTCCATCACTTACTTGCTAGTTGAGAGAAAACATTGGTTGCGAAGTTGCCTTTGTCCGGTTTGCACCTTCAGATCCGCCATGGCACGCTCAACACTATACTCCCAATGCTTATGGTTTCCCCCTTTTATATTCCACACTAGTTAAATCACAGTAGACTAAATTTCAAAATTGGGTCAGTCAATTTTTCAGAGCTCGCCAGAGTTCGCCTGTGCGAACGAAGGGGCTCGGTTGGGGACTTTGGTTGTTGGGGCAGTGGGGGGGCCTCGCCGAACAAAGAAAACTCGACGTGGGTGGGGGTGGGGGTGGCGGAGGAACACAGGCGGTGGGGGCCGATGGTCCGGCCGGCGGCCCGTGCTTCTGTATGGGAAGAATCAGAGACGAGGAAGAAGAAGGGTTAGGAGACGTAGGATCTTCATCCAACCGCCTGAAATGGTCGACTGACCCAGATGCAGACATGCCTTTATATTCAGTACCGTCATCGTACCTGCCTAGCACTACTCCTGAATCCATCAATCTAAACAACGTGCCACTCATAATTCCAAACTTGTTGCTCAAGTATGAATCTGAAATGATGTTGATATTAGTAAAACAGATAACATTTAATTGGTCAGCTAATGTTCCTACTTTACTTTTGAAAAAGCATGTGCACCACATATAGAGAGATAGCAGAGAGTTGCTTTCTTAATGCGCTCTGGTTCATCATGTGTGGGCACTGCGCAATGAACATTTTATTATCCAAAATCTGCTTGCTCTTCTTTACCATGTTCCTCTTTCGTTCTTCTTTAATAAGTACTCTCTCCGTTCCTAAATACAAGTCTTTTTTATAGATTCCACCGTGGACTACATATGGAGCAAAAATGAGTGAATCTACACTCTAAAATGTATCTGGATACATCTGTATGTGATCCATAGTGGAAATCTCTACCAAGACTTATATTTTGGAACAGAGGGAGTATGATAGTAGTACAGTATGTTCCTTGTAGTGAATATGAGCAGGGACATTTGCAGTGTAGAGGTCTATACGGTCGGTTGGTATGGACACTTTGAACTCGTCAGGCCGCTTTGATTCATAGGATTTTGTAAACATGGCAATAGGATTTGTAGTGGCCTGCCCACTTGAATCCTATAAGAATAGCAAGGAAATGCGGGGAGCTGTGTCGCCTTTGAGAGTTACACTGATATTAACAGTACGACACCTTCAGTTGAAGAGAGCTGGTATCCGAAGGCTTTCTAGCCGTACCAGCAATACTAGCACATATATTCCAGCAAGTTCCACTTTGCTGATTTTACTCTGATGCTTATGGTTTTCCCGTTATATCTACACTATGATCTGTGTAGCTGCTTTGTGTCACACTAGCAGTAGTCCACTCTTGAAGCTAAACAACGCAATGACTTACACAATTGGCACCAAGGCATTGAGTGCCATTCTGGATGCAATGAAACTCATACACTCACCACCTGTTGATTCTTGTTCAGAATATGATCCTAATGACTATTCTAACCTCGAGGAGTCAAAGGCAGATGGCCTGTCCTGTTCACCCATCAAGGTGCATGTTATAATTTGGCAAGGTTTTATTGATTGTGCGTATCTTGCATATGTTGTCTTGCATTTCTTCTACTTTGTTGCACCGCCATCTGCTTAGTTTACTCATCATATATGTCGAGATGCCATGCCCATCCATTATCAATACATATTCCATCTGTCATCATACCATGTTTTTTCACATAGATGTTGTTCTTGTGCATCAGACAACAAAAAGGAAGAGGGTGATTGCCGAACCTGAAGGAGCACCAACAAAGTCCTTGAAAAACGTAGTTGTGCCGGAGAAATCAGACACCCCACTTATATTGGTTGTACAACCAGTGACACAAAACGTAGGACCGACTCCAGCAGACTATACCCATACTTCATTGGCCACACCACTAGCTGCACCACGCAGGACCTGCACTCCAGCAAAAGGTATGTCGATTTCAGTTGCCATAGCACCAGCCGTACCACGGAAAAATCCCACTCCAGCAAAAAGTACAGCAAGTCCACCGGCCGAAGACCTATCCCAACTGCAGAGACGGCCAATTCCTGCAGATTGGAACCCCATTCCAGTTATTCCCAGTTTAAAAGACAATGCTTTCAATGTTGTTAGGGACTACGTGCATATATTCCCATCATGGGAAGATTATAGTGAAGACAAACACCATTTTCACATCTTCCTGTCCCACTTACGTGTAAGTGCTATTATTCATGGTGATTATTTTCCTATTTTCTGCTGATTGAACACATCAATGATTTACATTACATTGTTGTAAGTAGGCGAGGGTCAATCTGTATAGTCATGACGAGCAAAGCTTGCTTGCGCTTTTCAAGGAAGCATTGTAGCAGTATCAGTGTTACCTGAGGAAATCACACTTTGATGGCAAGTCTATAAACAAATTTTTGGTGAAGTCTCCTGTGCTAAATTTAGAAGATATTGAATGGAAAACCTTGTTATGCAGTGGTATCATTCCGAGGATGAGGAACTATCTATGATATCGCATGACAATTTGAACTTCTACTTTTCCGCATGTACCTTACGGATATTTTTTGCAGGAAATCTGCTCGAAAAAGAATTACGGTTTGAAAAGAACGACAGGATATCGCAAATATGTTGCCCGCTGCTTTGCTCTTGTTAGTACATGTTTTCATGTATCACTATACTTGCATACATACCTGGTTCATTATGTGATAGCAGTATGCATGATAGCTTGCTTATCAATTGTTCGCTCCAAATTATCTGATCTGTATGAATGGTTACATTAGTGTAGAATATATCCAATGCCAATGAATTTTTTTAGATCTGCATTGTTCTTGTAAGTACCTGCTGTCCTTTATCAGTGTACTTATATTGACAGGTAGTTGTTCATGTACCATCACTCTGCAACTTATTTTCCTTTGCCCTCCATTTTCTACACATAAGATCTATATTTACTCTTACCATAAGGTTGGATAACACCGATGGTACTGAGGAAGTTTAGCTCTGCATTGCTCTTGGTTGTACCTTTTGCCTGTATCGTTGTACTTACATTTATAGCTACTTGGTTATGTAGCATCACTCTTCATCTTATCTTAAATATTCTCCATTTTTCCTTATATTGTCACATCTATATTTACTCTTAACAAAATGTAGAATAAAGGCAAAGCTTATGAAGAAGATTATGTGGTAAACTTCTTGAATTGCCCCCCCCCCCACCATCAGCATGGACAAGGGCTTTATAGAGCCTGCCTTCACCAATAATGTAAGTTTGTCCTTCTCAAGCCTTTAAACTTTGTTGTGTATATTTGGTTAGGCATGACTGCAACAGTTGTTTATTTTTGGTGTTTGCAACAAACTGCATGTTTAAAGTTTATTATGTACTCCAGTTCATAAACAAAAGTTTGTCCTTCTCAATTTAAGTTTTCAGTTGTACAACCAAGTTCCTTCTTCATACCATGTAAATTAAACTATACAGAGCAAGTGATCTTATTTTGCCAATCTGAAATGCGATAAATTGACAAAGACACTAACCATTGATACTTATGAGTTCTTGATTTGTAATCCGATTGGTGTCATTGAAGCTGCCGGCTCCTTCACAATGTCATTTCCTGCCATGTCTTGACCTGAACAATACCATATTGTGTTAATGCTATTTTAAATTGTGTCACTTTATTCACAAGAAGAAATGTGATGAATTGTCAAGATTGATACATATATGTGCAAAACCCGCCATCCGTGCCTTGTTTATCTTTCAGAGTGAGGAGGATATAAGTGTCAAACAAATGCAGTCTCACCAGCTTGCTCAGCTGCTTGCGCTGCAGCTCCCAAGCAGGGCTAACCTTTCTTGAACTCTATTGAAGTGATGTCGGTTTTGTATATTATTTTATCAGCGTGTTTAGTTGCACTGGTGGCGATCTTTCATGCCCAGTGTATGTAATCTGCTGTTTGCTTGTGCTTTATTATCATAGTGGCGAACTTTGATGCCCAGTGGATGTAATATGCCGTAATTTCTTTATTGTATAGTCTAGGTTTTTTCTTATTCACGATGCTGCAGTTATTTTACTGTATATATATCATGTCTTTGCAGTAAACCGGCCAAACTGTAAAATTACGGTACATAATCGGGCCATCATGCAAATCACCATGTATGATCCGCATCATGGGCCCCGTCATCTTGGTCCGTTAACAGGCCTAAATGTAAACTGGTCCACTAGTAGATTCGAGCCTTTAATAGGCCGAGTGAACCGCCGGCCCTATTTTCCCAAGAAAACAAAATGGGCCTTTAGGAGGCTGAAAAGTAGGTTGGGCCTGAAACATGCCGAACAGCTCACAGGCCGGCAGCAGGCCGAAATAGACCCCGGCCCATGAATGTGCCAATCAAATCATGGGCTTATAACAGGCCAAAATTGTCTCGGTCCTTGTTTGGCCCAATCAGATTATCACCGCGAAAGGTGCCGGATGCAAATCGGGCCGTAGTTAGGCCCAACTATATGACGGGCCTTTAACAGGCCGAAATTAATATAGGGCCGAACTGTTAAATGGGCCCTTAACATGCCGAAACTAATATCAGGTCGAATTACTAAATGGGCCTTTAGCAAATAGGCCCAAAAGCGTAGCGTCTAGTTGACGGGCCGAATCTGATATGGGCCATAATTTAGCCCAAAGCCTCTTAAAGGGTTGGACCTGATCTGGGCAGTAATTTGGCCCAGAACGTGGTAGGATTTTAATGGGCCGGATCTCATATGGGCCATTATTAGGCCCGGAACGTGGCAGGCCATTAATGGACCGGATCAAATATGGGCCGGCATTTGGCCCAAAACATGGCAGCTAGTTAATGGGCCGGCCTACTAGGGTCCTCAAAATCTTGTGGGCCTACAGCTGGGCCGGCCCATTAATGTCGGTGAAATCTCGTGGGCCTTTAGCTGGGCCGGCCCATTATGGTCCACAAAAATCTTATGGGCCTTCACCTGGGCTGGCCCATTATAGCACGCAAAAATCTTGTGGGCCTTTACCTGGGTCGGCCCATTATGGCCCGCAAAATCTTGTGGGCCTTTAGCTGGGCCGTCCCATTATGGGCCGCAAAATCTTGTGGGACTTTAGTTGGGCCGGCCCATTTAAACTTTATGGGCCACTGTTGGGTCGTGCCACGTGTCGACGTATCATAGGCGCTTTGGGTCCAATTAGTGGATGACATCTGCCCCAATGGTGAGCCGACACGTGTTTCCTCCAGCCAATGATGATTTTACACGTGGAAAATCCCCATTGGTCGGGGATGTTAACGAGTTATCGGATCCAAAACCGGACCCGATAGCTTAACGGCGTTCCGTTACGATGGATGCCACATGTCGGTCACCCTTGACGAAAGCACTTCTATGACGTGCGATTTATCGTCATGGAAGTGGACACTTCCGTGATGATAATTTTGGTAATGTCATGGAACACTTCTACGACAGCACAGGTATGACTATCTTGATTCTGTCATAAATTTGTCATGGATGTACATGCATGACAGAAAACGTGACCTACTGTGACAAACATGTATCATCACAGAAGTGTCTTTTTTGTAGTGTATATGATGAATTGCTATGAGTTGTTGCGGCTATATGATGAATTGCTATGAGCTGCTACTGCTGCTATATGATGAGTTGATATAAGCTGCTCCTGCTGCTGCTATATGATGACTTGCTATGAGCTGCTCCTGCTATATGATGACTTGCTATGAGCTGCTCCTGCTTCTGCTATATGATGAATTGCTATGAGCTACTCCTGCTGCTGCTATGTGATGAATTGTTATGAGCTGCTGCTGGTATATGATGAATTGCTATGAGCTACTCCTGCTGCTGCTATGTGATGAATTGTTATGAGCTGCTGCTGGTATATGATGAATTGCACACTGTTGTTGCTGCTGCTATTGTATGATGAGTCGCTATGATCTGCTGCTGCTGCTATATGATGCTTTCAGGTGGTGCTACTATATGATAATAACCAGCCACTTGGACCATCGAATTTCGATAAATAATTGTTCTTCATTTAAATTTGAGTCATGCGTTCTTTGTTTAAATTAGGCAATGGGACCTCTATGGAAGTCATTGACCAAAGTAGATTGTGCCAAGTAGATGGTATCTTTGTATTTGCATTTTGAACAAATAATGGTGGTTTGTTTTCCTATCATATTAATTACTACACTGGGTTCAATTTGTGATGTTTGCAAGTCAAATTAATTTTCATATGGGCAGCAAAATGACAAAATATAATGCAATCTAGACTTTTCACTGATCATACCAAAGATAAGCTGAAGAGGAAGGCAATGAAAAGAACTGGTTGGCTTATTACCTGGAGCTTATATTCACAGGTGCTTATTTTCTCAGGATAACTCGTAATAACTGTCCCTAAGAAACTTGTCTAATAGAACTGACATACAAATAACATGTCATGATGATTGCAATGAAGGCCCAGTTCTTTTGCGAGATTCTCCCAGAACCTGACCCCTACCCAGATTCTCCCAGAATCTTTGAGCCCAATTTGTTTTACAATCCTATCTAGTTAGGGTCTAATTAGGTAGGATTGTAAAACAAGAGGGGTCAAAGATTCTAGGAGAAGCTAGAGAGGGGCAGATTCTGGGAGAATCCTGCAAAAGAACTAGGCCGGAGTGACCTACCATAGCACACTGTATAGGCTCACCGTTGCCTCCCCTTTTCTTGCAATGTTCCATGAAATTGCCACATACATCTTGTATTTTTTCATTGCGTAACCCTATCTGCAAGTTGACACGGCTAATTCCAGACATCTCTACATGATAATACATTGCATATCCCTTGAGCATATTTAAACCACCAATTAACGATTGTGTGTGTAGCATAAACTAGCCATGACTATGTGTGTTGGACTAGTAGGCACTCTAAGGGAGCCTAAAGTAGTGCACTGTAATTCCTACATGCCACCTACGATTTTGTGTAATGTACTACATCTGTTCCTAAATCTATGTCTTTGTAGAGATTCCAGTGTAGATTCACTCATTTTCGAGTGTAGATTCACTCATTTTGCTCTATATGTAGCCTATAGTGGAATCTCTAGAAAGACTTATATTTAGGAACGGAGGTACTATCATGTATGACATCTACATATCTAATTTAGCAGCCAGTAGTAGAAATCATTGTCTGCACAAAGGGATTACTAGTCGAAAATCCTAGCAAAGAACGCTGGCAGGCACACAACAATACAAGAGAGAGAGACGCACTTACAAGATCATAGCAATGCCTCAGTCTAGGATCTTGGTTGGCCAAACTATTAGATCCAGAAGAAACATCATCCTTGTAGTTTCTGCCAGCTGCATAACATGTAACAGCGACTTGTTAGTATATTTGAAGTACATCGGGCAGGTGATGCTGGACGAGTTTAAAGGTGACAAGTACCTAGGCCGTGGCGGGTGCTTGGCATCTTGCCAGACTGTGGGAATCAGGTTAGAAACATCAAGGGTGATGACGCTGCGCTACCTGAAGGGGTCCGGTAAGGAGATCTAGAACCGTCGAGTAGGGTGTTTGTGGAGCGGCTCTGATAGGATGGACTATGGTGTGGGCGAAGCAGATCTAAGGCCGTGGACGAGGGTGTCGGTGAAGCTACTCCGGTGGTTGGGTTCAGGATGGTGTCGATGATGCGGATCTGCGGCCGTAGACGGGGCGTCATAAGCTGCTCCGGTAGGTTGGACGAGGGTGCAGCGAAGAGGATCTGAGGCCGTGGACTTGTGAGTTGGCAAAGCGGCCCCGGTAGGGTTGAGAATGGTATAGGTGAAGCTACTCCGGTTTGGTTTATGATGGTGTCCGCGAAGTGGCTCCGGTAGGGTTGAGGAAGGTGTTCGCGAAGAGGATCAGAGGCCGTCGATGGGGCGTCGGTGGGGCGGCTCCGGGGGGTGTGGATGAAGCGTCTCCGATGGGGAGTATGAAGGAGCCGTTGTAGATGCGCTGCGGTTGATGAGAGTACCGGCGAAGCAGATCCAGCGCCATGGATAAGGCCGGCACTGAATGGGCTGTGGTGAAGTGGTGGATGAGCAGTATACTTGTTTCTAGGGGAGGTGGGAGGGGTAGATACGACTGCAGAAGCAGATCCGGTGAGGTGGACGCCGCTGGAAGTGAATGGGCGCTGGTACGCCGGTGGATGAGCAGTCTAGGGTTTCGAGAGGGGAGGGGTGGAAAGGCCAATGAAGTACGGACGGGTGTGATGTAAGATGCTCTGGAGCTGTGGAGTTAGTCGTTTTTGCGGGAGGGGAGAGGAAATGGGGGTGCAGTGTGGTGGGGGGAACCGGAAGTTACCAAAATAGCTCCGTCCTATTATGTAGATGAGGGCCCTATTGTAACTGTTGTTCTCCGTGCACCAAGGACAAAAGGGAAATTTCGCATGCTAAAGACTAGGTGGCTGAAATTTTAGAAGGAGGCGGGAGATTTCACCGCCCACGGGATCGTTCGTATCCAGTTTCAACTAATTTTGGACGGTGCTAGCGGGAAGATCATGCGAGACTGTGTACATGGGGCATGCGTCAGCAGTTAATAACTGGTGTGAAGTCCACCCCAGAAAAAAAAGACAATAACTTGGGATGATGCACCGATAACTTGGACGTTCACACGGGCGCGGCCAAATCGTACGGGTGTAGAGGCACGTTCAAAAAAAGGGATCAAATGCTCAGCCTATGTATTTCTCGTGTAAATAGATAATTTAGTGCCATTGGTTATTTACTTTAAACATAACACATTGACGTGTTATTGTAGAGGAACACAAAAAGAAATGGATATTGTAGTCCCACAAAAGAAATGGATATTGTAGTCCGCTACTTAAAAGTGTTACCTCATATGATTACATAGTCTCCATTTTATAAATTGCGTACTCGTTGAATTGATATACAAATATTACATATATTACTTCATAATAGAACCTTAAATCATCCAAGACTAATTGAATTTGAATGCAAGACTAACAATGGTGCATGTACATGATAGCTACATTGGTTGTTTGAAGAAACATAACTATAACTTTGGCATGCACAATTCAAAAGGATTATTTAGAAAGAAAAAAATGTGATATGTGAGTGTCCAATCTTTATAGCGTTGAATCGATATTGTATCTTTGGCCACGATAAGAAGTAGATATTGATTTATGTTCAAGCGATGCACGTCCACGATTGCTAGATAGTGATACATGAATGAATTGTGCAATCTCTCTCATACGCATACATATCTCATTTCTCCGTGGGCATCGGGATCACACACGCGCACTTCGTGTATTTCTCTCCCTCTATCAAGGTTAGAATTCGCCTTTCTACCCCGTCCTACAAGTCTCTCACACAGAAACACACACGCTCTCTCTGTCGAACACGCCCACCCCTTTAATTCCGCCCACCCACCGCCACTAATGTCTCAGAGTATAATTACGTCTCTCATAAATATGCCTAAGGTTAACTCGAGTTCCGAAACCATATGAATACATACAATGGGATTCCAGCAGAGCACCTTTTGTTTTGAGATTTCGCTCTCTCTCTCTCTCTCTCTCTCTCTCTCACACACACACACGTAGACATTGTTTCTCGCTTCATTTTTTCCGGCACTTGCATGCACACCGTTTGTTTATCTCCGTGATGCTTTAAGTATGCCTTGCACACATGCTATCTACCTATCCCTTAATATTGATATGTGTCACACAAACTCCTTCTCCCTATATCTAAGTGTCACTGCCCCCCCCCCCACACACCCACACACACACACACTCTTCCCGACACCGAAGGAGTAGGGCGACACCTCGATCTTGGTACTAATCTATCTACTAGCTTCTCTCTCAAACACAATACAGTACCCAACACCAAAGGAGTAGGGTGGCACCTCGATCTTGATAGTAATCTATCTGTTGCTTCTCTCTCAAACACACACACACATACACACACGCTCGCTAGTTGTGCCTCTGTGCCTACCGCGCACACTCTCTATACGTCTTTCTCTCCCTCCCCCTCCCCCCACCCCCAACAATGACTGCAGAAGAGTGACAACTCGATCTGATCTTAATCTATCAATTGGTTTCTCTCTCAAACATCATGTCTCTGTGCCTCGCTCAGACACACCCAATACGTCTTTCTCCTCGTAGCCCCTCGATATGTAGACTTCTCACACGCGCACAGCTGTAGTGACGATGACGCTGAACCCAGTGTGCCTTGTTTTTACCGGCCTCATGTGATAGTTTTCACCCTGTTTTCTGTTAATTAACAAGGCAACCTTTTCTTTGTTACTACTAGTGAAGCTGAAATCATTTAGGGGAGACATAAAAAATATCACTTCAACCAAATTATCGCAGTAACTATTTTAAAAGAAACTAGTTAGATGCTCGTGCGTTGCACGGAACATCAAGATGCATTTGTATGAGTAGTTTATCTTGTGAGAGAAAAGGATGAATGCGAGAAGCCCTTATTTGCAAACGTGGAGAGGGGTGTGAGTATCTTTTTGCAAAATTGCCATAGTTTCCTTCCTATCTGTTAGATATAAATACGACGGCCTATATTGCAGGATGGCATGCACACCATTATCACCAACTCTGTTTTCTACTCCCTCCATTCCTAAATATTTGTCTTTTTAGAGATTGTAACAAGTGACTACATACGGAGCAAAATGAGTGAATCTACACTAAAATATGTCTACATACACATCCGTATGTGGTAGTCCATTTGAAATCTGAAAAGACAAATATTTCGGAACGGAGGGAGTATAAGAGTAGACATGGATATATATCTCCAGCATGGTCCACAACGAAAATGTGTTGGACTGGTTAGGCGCTGGATGCTCGCAATGCAGTGACCTGAGTTCGAATTATGTCTTTAAATTTAGATTTTTATATTATATATTATTTAATATATACTTCTTTCGCTACTGTACAGACAGTGGAACCCACAGAGTACTTAGAATACAAGATTAAGGATGGACTTGTTTCTTTTTAACTTTCTGTGCGAAGTTGTAGCCACCCTGCAAGTCACATATACACTGCACATGCAATTAAATTTTTATAGAGGGAGAATCATACACGCAATTAACTCAAATGGATTGGATGTAACTCTATTATTTCCAGCATAAGAGCATCTCCAATGGCAGCCGGCAAATTTCCTCCCGCTTCCTTCTGCGGAGGACGACATCAAACGCCAGTGGCATACATTTTCACAACTCTAACCAACCATAGGAAATTCGTGCAAATACGGACTGATTTCATATAAGCATGAAGGATTTCATATAAAAAAGCCGGATTTTCATATAAACATGATGGATTTCATTACATTTACATGAACTAAGCGGTGCTAATCTGGCTCTCGTGGTATAATTAATACTCCCTCCGTCTGGAAATACTTGTCATAGAAATGGATGTATCTAGACATATTTTAGTTATAGATACATCTAATTTATCCATTTTGAGAACAAATATTCCCGGATGGAGTGAGTACCTAATCTAAATGGCCGCCGGCGGATCGCTTTATCTTCCTCATGTCCGACAGACACTTGCGGGGTCGACGAAGGTCCTCGGAAGAGACGAAGCAGCAAAGAAACCACCTGAATACGCAGTCGTCACCTCGGCGGTGGCCTTCATGGGACCCAAGTGGCAGTGACCTCCCATGTTCTACTTCTCCTTGATGATGGCGGCAGACACGGAGAAGATGGCCACCGACTCATTGCTCTCCATGCACCTGGCTTGTGTCTCTGCCTGCATGACGCTGCCGCAGGCACAGGAGGCACGCCCACAGACATGGGAGGTGTAGCCACCGCAGACACTGGTGGCATGGTACGACGTGGCAGCGACGACGCCCGTGCCGTCGTGCCGCCGTGGAGCAACTCGCGACTCCTCATCGAGCTGAACTGGAGCAATGAGTTGTTGAACCACGCGTCGGCTTGTGCCAGCAACTGGCTCCGTCGGGCCAAGCGAGGTTGGTGAAGCACCGAGCGGCCTCGCCCATATCCGGAGGGATCGGCGGGCCACCCAGTCGGGTTGTATGCCGGAGAACGGCTCCTCGGAAGCCATCGGAAGAGTGGAGAAAATGGTGAAGGAGGAGATGGGGGAGCAGCGGAGGGGTGCGATTCTTTCCTGCTGTCTATCTGGCCTCGTTTAAATAGAGGGCGGACGGTAGGAGCTTGGCCGGCGTTTGGCCTCGTTTAAACTGAGGGCGGACGGGAGGAGCTCGGCCGGCGTTGTGTTTAATTCCAGCCCGCTCATGAACGGACGTGTGGCCGAAGTAGGTTTCTCAGTTTGCATGCACGTTTAATGGAGGCATTTGATGGAGGCGAGGAGGCGTGTTCAGTCGGGCGTGCAGCGGGTGGCGCAATACTATTCGATTTGACAGTGGGCGATGATGTTATCGATACAGCTTTAATGCAGACGAGGGAGAGGGTAGCGGTTCCCAAAATGTTGAACGACCAATGATGCATCCTCCTTCAATTAACATCCTGAATGCATGAGGGAAGTAATGGGAGGAGGACCAGGAAAAGAGGCAGCACGAGGTGAATGCAACGCAGTTTGCACTCATATAAAGGCGCCCCTCATTCCAATGCATCTACCACATCGTACGCACCTAAGCATTTACCTAAGCACCTGCACTAAGTGCAACAGTGCTCACTCTAGACCCATGGCGGCGATGCCCGCGAGCGGCCAGCGGCTGTGCCAAATGGTCCACGACACTGGCCTGCCGCATGGCACTGAGGATCGTCTCCAGACGGTGTTGGCGATCGGCTGGTGGATGGCCATCGTCGATGCCAGCTACGATTCTCAGTTGGACCAGATGATCGTTGCCACCACCAACAAGTTCACTGTCGTCAAGAAGCTTGCGTATGACATCGCCGTACACCTCCAGCCCGCGCGCCCTGGCTCCTCATTGCCTGCCACCCTAATCAGCCTCCATGGCCAGAACCTATTTCAAGCACTGGTGGCCCTGCGACTGCCCGCCGACGCCACGAAGAATGTCCACCTGGAGGTCGCGCTCATCCCGAGGCGCCTCACCCTGCAAGAATTCATTGACCTACACGTCCACGTGTATGAACAAATCATGTACATAGATATCTACGAGGCCAGTGAGGACGCTACGACGTTGGCCTTCCTCAACCCGCTAGAAGCCTTGGATGCCTTTTCTAAGAAGCACCTTGACCTCGCCACAAAAGCCGCCGCTCCTTAGCCGCCAGTCGGTGGCCCGGCGCACTGAGTTGAGGAGGAGGAGGTCGTACGCTGATGGATGCATCTTTCTTCTTGCCTCCTGTAACCACCACTGCGATCGCATCATCGTGGCTTAATTCTTATTGTGCTATTGCATTCTCGTTCCAGTCAATACAGACATGTGCGATCCCTTTGCTTAATTATATGCACAACTGTAACTAGTACTCCATCCATCAATTTATAAGTTGTGCTTACCTTTTCCATCAACTTCGTGCAATGCACGGGCATCTTGCTAGAAACACTAGAACATGTCGGACCGCATGTGACCAAACCGACTATGCGCCAACCTAGCTACTACCCTGCTTATCTGGCGGAAAAAACCCCGCCCTAGAATTTCTAATCGTTATTTCTATCTATCGATCGTGCCAAGGAGCAGAACCAAATGTTACAATTTATACATGTTTCTCTACTCCTACTCCTATAAAAGACTCAGTTGGTGATGGTGGTGTGTCTGCCATCCGTTGTTTCTGACCATTAGATCTGCATCTAACGGCTGTGAGGTAAGTTGTGGCTTTTTGCAACAATAGCCCACTTCTCTGCTCCGATTTGCAGAAAGCTCCTTATTATCTTGAAAGCAACCACATCCCTCCCTCACCTCATCAAAACAGCCTGAGAAATATATTTTGAGTGAAAAGTAATATATCTTTAGTGGTATATATGTATATTAAAACAAGAGTGTTTTCTTTCAAGTTTGTGAACAAGTACTACTATTCTACTACTTTGGATCTGTCGCAACGCACGGGCACATTGCTAGTAAAAGGAAAAGGCATGTCGTGTTCGCGTCGCACCCCCACACGCCCGGGAATTGGGAGTACTCCAGGCCCGTCCGACACGCCACATAGCTAGGGAAGGCATGTTGCCTAGCATTTTCACTTTCATGTGGGACCGCAGTTGAGCAAACCGACTATTGGCAAACCGCACCCCACCGGCCGTGCTGGAGAACAGAAAAGAGGAGGGAAAGATCTATCTGTAGCATGGAAGCCAAGAAATTTGGTGTCAGATGGGGCTCATTGATAGAGTAGGAGCATTCCGTACTACTACTCCTACTAGTATGAAGTTTGTACTACAACTAGTACTACCACTATACAACTAGGTACGTGCACAGCACAACATCGTAGGAACAAAAAACGGGAAGATCTTGTTTTGGGTGATTTATCTTTTTTCAGTTAATGTAGTATGAATAATATGCTGTGGGGGGCACCCATGAAGCTTATGTGGCTTGGTTGCATGGCTAGGAAAGGCTAGAGAAAAATAAATAGATAATGTTTTTGGAGTGCACTCCACTAAATAGATATACTTTGGATCCATTGCAACGCACGGGCCAGCACATTGATAGTGGTAAGAAACAAATTCCGGGTTTGGCACGAGTTCGTACTGCGGGAGCAACACAAGGCCTGCGGCAGGGGTTACATTTCCCTCTCGGGGCCCACAGGACCGAGCTTCAGTGGCTTAGTGCACTAGCCTATGAGTCAATGACATGTGGACCTTAAATGCGGCTGGCCCACATGTCATTCTCATGGTGGTGGCGTGGTTCGCGACTCACTCATTCGAGATGAACCGGCCGGTGGTGGCGTGACCGTGGCGAGGGTGCCACAGCTGGGTGTCGGGGCGTTACGAGGCGTAGATGGCCACACCCGTGGGTACTACCGGTAGTACAAAAGTACTCCATCTGAGGATTGATGCCCGGGACGAAATGTGTCACGGCCGATGGATGAAAATTCGATGGTGCGGGAGTATGGCTTGGAGCATAGGAGCGGAGCAGGCAAATGATACGTCCCCAACGTATCTATAATTTTTGATTGTTCCATGCTATATTATATTCTGTTTTGGACATTATTGGGCTTTATTATACACTTTTTATATTATTTTTGGGACTAACCTACTAACCGGAGGCCCAGCCCAGAATTGCTGTTTTTTGCCTATTTCAGAGTTTCGCAGAAAAAGAATATCAAACGGAGTCCAAACAGAATGAAACCTTCGGGAACGTGATTTTTGGAATGAACGTGATCCAGAGGACTTGGACCCTGCATCAAGAGATCAACCAGGAAGGCACGAGGTAGGGGGCGCGCCCTCCACCCTTGTGGGGCCCACGTTGCTCCACCGACATACTTCTTCCTCCTATATATACCTACGTACCCCCAAACTACCAGATACGGAGCCAAAAACCTAATTCCACCACCGCAACCTTCTGTACCTGTGAGATCCCATCTCGGGGCCTTTTCCGGAGCTCCGTCGGAGGGGGCACCGATCACGGAGGGCTTCTACATCAATACCATAGCCTCTCCGATGATGTGTGAGTAGTTTACCTCAGACCTTCGGGTCCATAGTTATTAGCTAGATGGCTTCTTCTCTCTTTTTGGATGTCAATACAATGTTCCCCCCTCTTGTGGAGATCTATTCAATGTAATCTTCTTTTCTTTGTGTGTTTGTTGAGACCGATGAATTGTGGGTTTATGATCAAGTTTATCTATGAACAATATTTGAATCTTCTCTGAATTCTTTTATGTATGATTGGTTATCTTCGCAAGTCTCTTCGAATTATCAGTTTGGTTTGGCCTACTAGATTGATCTTTCTTGCAATGGGAGAAGTGCTTAGCCTTGGGTTCCATCTTGCGGTGTCCTTTCCCAGTGACAGTAGGGGAAGCAAGGCACGTATTGTATTGTTGCCGTCGAGGATAACAAGTTGGGGTTTATATCATAGCATGAATTTATCCCTCTACATCATGTCATCTTACTTAAAGCGTTACTCTGTTCTTTTGAACTTAATACTCTAGATGCATGCTGGATAGCGGTCGATGTGTGGAGTAATAGTAGTCGATGCAGGCAGGAGTCGGTCTACTTTTCTCAAACATGATGCCTATATACATGATCATACCTAGATATTCTCATAACTATGCTCAATTCTGTCAATTGCTCAACAATAATTTGTTTACCCACCATAATACTTATGCTCTCGAGAGAAGCCACTAGTGAAACCTATGGCCCCGGGGTCTATTTTCCATCATATTTAATCTCCCGACAACAAGTTATTTCTTGTGCCGTTTTTATTTTACTTTATTTACTTTGCATCTTTATCATAAAAATACCAAAAATATTATCTTATCATATCTATCAGATCTCGCTCTTGTAAGTGACTGTGAAGGGATTGACAACCCCTTTATTGCGTTGGTTGCGAGGATTTATTTGTTTGTGTAGGTGCGAGGGACTCGTGCGTGGCCTCCTACTGGATTGATACCTTGGTTCTCAAAAACTGAGGGAAATACTTACGTTGCTTTACTGCATCACCATTTCCTCTTCAAGGGAAAAGCAACGCAATGCTCAAGAGGTAGCAAGAAGGATTTCTGGCGCCGTTGCCGGGGAGTCTACACAAGATTCAACATACCAAGTACCCATCACAAACCCTTATCTCCTGCATTACATTATTTGCCATTTGCCTCTCGTTTTCCTCTCCCCCACTTCACCCTTGCCGTTTTATTCGCCTCTTTTTTCCGTTCGCCCCTTTTTTGCTTGCTTCTTGTTTGCTCGTGTGTTGGATTGCTTGCTTGTCACGATGGCTCAAGATAATACCAAATTGTGTGACTTTATGAATACCAACAACAATGATTTCCATAGCACTCCGATTTCTCCTCTTACCAATACTGAATCTTGTGAAATTAATGCTGCTTTGTTGAATCTTGTCATGAAAGATCAATTCACCGGCCTTCCTAGTGAAGATGCCGCTACCCATCTAAATAGCTTCGTTGATTTGTGTGATATGCAAAAGAAGAAAGATGTGGACAATTATATTGTTAAATTGAAGCTATTTCCTTTTTCGCTTAGAGATCATGCTAAAGCTTGGTTTTCATCTTTGCCTAAAAATAGTATTGATTCTTGGAATAAGTGCAAAGATGCTTTTATCTTTAAGTATTTTCCTCCCGCTAAGATCATCTCTCTTAGAAACAATATTATTAATTTTAAGCAACTTGATCATGAACATGTTGCACAAGCTTGGGAGAGGATGAAATTAATGATACATAATTGCCCTACACATGGTTTGAATTTGTGGATGATTATACAAAAAAATTATGCCGGATTAAATTTTGCTTCTAGAAATCTTTTAGATTCGACCGCGGGAGGCACTTTTATGGAAATCACTTTAGGAGAAGCTACTAAACTCCTAGATAATATTATGGTTAATTATTCTCAATGGCACATTGAAAGATCCACTAATAAAAAAGTGCATGCGATAGAAGAAATTAATGTTTTGAGTGGAAAGATGGATGAACTTATGAAATTATTTGCTAATAATAGTGTTTCTTCTGATCCTAATGATATGCCTTTGTCTACTTTGATTGAGAATAATAATGAATCTTTGGATGTGAATTTTGTTGGTAGGGATAATTTTGGTAACAACGCGTATAGAGGAAACTTTAATCCTAGGTTGTATCGTAGTAATTCCTATAATAATTATGGTAATTCCTACAACAATTCTTATGGAAATTTTAATAAGTTGCCTTCTGAATTTGATACTAGTGTTAAAGAATTTATGAATTTGCAACAGAATTTCAACGCTTTGCTTGAAGAAAAATTGCTTAAATTTGATGAATTGGCTAGGAATGTTGATAGGATTTATCTTGATGTTGATTCCTTGAAACTTAGATCTATTCCTCCAAAGCATGATATCAATAAGTGTCTCAAAGCCATGAGAATTTCCATCGATGAGTGCAAAGAAAGAACCGCTAGGATGCGTGCTAAGAAAGATTGCTTTGTGAAAGCGTGTTCTTCTAATTTCTATGAAAATAAAGATGAAGATCTAAAAGTTATTGATGTGTCCCCTATTAAATCTTTTTTTTGCAATATGAATCTTGATAATGATGGGACTGAATATGATCCACCTTTACCTAGAAGGAGTTCCAAAAATTCAGAGTTTTTAGATCTCGATGCTAAATTTGGTAAAAGTGGGATTGAAGAGATCAAAACTCTAGATGTTAATGAACCCATTATTTTGGATTTCAAGGAATTTAATTATGATAATTTCTCTTTGATAGATTGGATTTCCTTGTTGCAATCCGTGCTAAATTCTCCTCATGCTTATAGCTAAAATAAAGCTTTTACCAAACATAACGTTGATGCTTTGATGCAATCTTATGAAGAAAAACTTGAGTTGGAAGTTTCTATCCCTAGAAAAATTTATGATGAGTGGGAACCTACTATTAAAATTAAAATTAAATATCATGAATGCTATGCTTTCTGTGATTTGGGTGCTAGTGTTTCCACGATTCCAAAAACTTTGTGTGATTTGTTAGGTTTCCGCGAATTTGATGATTGCTCTTTAAACTTGCACCTTGCGGATTCCACCATTAAGAAACCTATGGGAAGAATTAATGATGTTCTTATTGTTGCAAATAGGAATTATGTGCCCGTAGATTTTATTGTTCTTGACATAGATTGCAATCCTTCATGTCCTATTATTCTTGGTAGACCTTTCCTTAGAACGATTGGTGCAATTATTGATATGAAGGAAGGGAATATTAGATTCCAATTTCCGTTAAGGAAAGGAATGGAACACTTCCCTAGAAATAAAATAAAATTACCTTATGAATCTATTATGAGGGCCACTTATGGATTTCCTACCAAAGATGGCAATACCTAGATCTATCCTTGCTTTTATGCCTAGCTAGGGGCGTTAAACGATAGCGCTTGTTGGGAGGAAACCCAATTTTATTTTTAGCTTTTTGCTTTTTGCTTCTGTTTAGGAATAAATATTTGATCTAGCCTCTGGTTAGATGTGTTTTTTTTTAATTAGTGTTTCTGCCAAGTTTAACCTATAGGATCTTCTTGGATGATAGTTATTTGATCTTGCTGAAAATTCCAGAAACTTTCTGTTCACTAAAATAATTGTTAAAAATCACCAGAACGTGATAAAATATTGATTCCAATTGCTGCTGATCAATAAACAAATTTTCTAGGTCTTCTTATTTGTGCTGAATTTTTGGAGTTCCATAAGTTTGCGTTAGTTACATGTTACTACAGACTGTTCTGTTTTTGACAGATTCTGTTTTTCGTGTGTTGTTTGCTTATTTTGATGAATCTATGGCTAGTAAAATAGTTTATAAACCATAGAGAAGTTGGAATACAGTAGGTTTAACACCAATATAAATAAATAATGAGTTCATTAAAGTACCTTGAAGTGGTGTTTTTTTTTCTTTCTCTAACGGAGCTCATGAGATTTTCTGTTAAGTTTTGTGTTGTGAAGTTTTCAAGTTTTGGGTAAAAGATTTGATGGATTATGGAACAAGGAGTGGCAAGAGCCTAAGATTGGGGATGACCATGGCAACCCAAGATAATCTAAGGACACCTAAAAGCCAAAGCTTGGGGATGCCCCGGAAGGCATCCCCTCTTTCGTCTACTTCCATCGGTAACTTTACTTGGAGCTATATTTTTATTCACCACATGATATGTGTTTTGTTTGGAGCGTCTTGTATCATTTGAGTCTTTGTTTGTTAGTTTGCCACAATCATCCTTGATGTACACACTTTTTGAGAGAGACACACATGATTCGTAAATTGTTAGAATACTCTATGTGCTTCACTTATATCTTTTGAGTTATACAGTTTTTGCTCTAGTGCTTCACTTATATCCTTTAGAGCACGGTGGTGGATTTGTTTTATAGAAACTATTGTTCTCTCATGCTTCACTTAGATTATTTTGGGAGTCCTACAAAACAGCATGGTAATTTGGTTTAATTATGATAGACATTCAAGACCAGTAATTTGTTTTTCTTATGAGTGTGTTGAATACTATGAGAAGTTTGATGCTTGATAATTGTTTTGAGATATGGAGATGGTGATATTAGAGTCATGCAAGTTGAGTAGTTTTGAATTTGAGAAATACTTGTGTTAAAGTTTGTGATTCCCGTAGCATGCACGTATGGTGAACCGTTATGTGATGAAGTTGAAGCATGATTTATTTATTGATTGTCTTCCTTATGAGTGGCGGTCGGGGACGAGCGATGGTCTTTTCCTACCAATCTATCCCCCTAGGAGCATGCGCGTATTACTTTGCTTTGTTAACTTGTAGATTTTTGCAATAAGTATATGAGTTCTTTATGACTAATGTTGAGTCCATGGATTATATGCACTTTTCTTCCTTCCACCATTGCTAGCCTCTCTAATACCGCACACTTTTCGCCGGTATCATACACCCACCATATACCTTCCTCAAAACAACCACCATACCTACCTACCATGGCATTTCCATAGCCATTCCGAGATATATTGCCATGCAACTTACCACCGTTTCCTTTACTATGACACGCTCCATCATTGTCATATTGCTTCGCATGATCATGTAGTTGACATCGTATTTGTGGCAAAGCCACCGTTCATAATTCTTTCATACATGACACTCTTGATTCATTGCATATCCCGGTACACCAGCGGTGGCATTCACATAGAGTCATATTTTGTTCTAAGTATTGAGTTGTAATTGTTGAGTTGTAAGTAAATAAAAGTGTGATGATCATCATTTTTAGAGCATTGTCCCAAGTGAGGAAAGAATGATGGAGACTATGATACCCCCACAAGTCGGGATGAGACTCCGGACTAAAAAAAGAGAAAGGCCATAAAAAAGGAAAAGGTCCAAAAAAATTCATGAGAGAAAAAGAGAGAAGGGACGATGTTACTATCCTTTTACCACACTTGTGCTTCAAAGTAGCACCTTGATCTTCATGATAGAGAGTCTCCTATATCACTTTCATATACTAGTGGAAAATTTTCATTATAGAACTTGGCTTGTATATTCCAATGATGGGCTTCCTCAAATGCCCTAGGTCTTCGTGAGCAAGCGAGTTGGATGCACACCCACTTAGTTTGTTTTGTTGAGCTTTCATACACTTACAGCTCTAGTGCATCTGTTGCATGGCAATCCCTACTCACTCACATTGATATCTATTAATGGACATCTCCATAGCCCGTTGATACGCCTAGTTGATGTGAGACTATCTTCTCCTTTTTTTCTCTTCTCCACAACCACCATTCTATTCCACATATAGTGCTATGTCCATGGCTCACGCTCATGTATTGCGTGACGATTGAAAAAGTTTGAGAACATCAAAAGTGTGAAACAATTGCTTGGCTTGTCATCGGGGTTGTGCATGATTTAAATACTTTGTGTGGTGAATATAGAGCATAGCCAGACTATATGATTTTGTAGGGATAACTTTCTTTGGCCATGCTATTTTGAGAAGAAATAATTGCTTAGTTAGTATGCTTGAAGTATTATTATTTTTATGTCAATATTAAACTTTTGTCTTGAATCTTTCGGATCTGAATATTCATACCACAATTAAGAGAATTACATTGGAATTATGCCAAGTAGCATTATACATCAGAAATTCTGTTTTTATCATTTACCTACTCGAGGACGAGCATGAATTAAGCTTGGGGATGCTTGATACGTCTCCAACGTATCTATAATTTTTTTATTGTTTCATGCTATATTATATTATGTTTTGCACATTATTGGGCTTTATTATACACTTTTATATTATTCTTGGGACTAACCTATTAACCGAAGGCCCAGCCCAGAATTGTTGTTTTTTGCCTATTTCAGAGTTTCGCAGAAAAAGAATATCAAACGGAGTCCGAACGAAATGAAACCTTCGGGAACGTGATTTTTGGAACGAACGTGCTCCAGAGGACTTGGACCCTACATCAAGACATCAACCAGGAAGGCACGAGGTAGGGGGGTGCCCTCTACACTCGTGGGGCCCATGTTGCTCCACCGACGTACTTCTTCCTCCTATATATACCTACGTACCCCAAACTACCAGATACAGAGCCAAAAACCTAATTCCACCGCCACAACCTTCTGTACCCGTGAGATCCCATCTTGGGGCCTTTTCCAGAGCTCTGCCGGAGGGGGCATCGATCACGGAGGGCTTCTACATCAACACCATAGCCTCTCCGATGATGTGTGAGTAGTTTACCTCAGACCTTCAGGTCCATAGTTATTAGCTAGATGGCTTCTTCTCTCTTTTTGGATCTCAATACAATGTTCTCCCCCTCTCTTGTGGAGATCTATTCAATGTAATCTTCTTTTGCGGTGTGTTTGATGAGACTGATGAATTGTGGGTTTATGATCAAGTTTATCTATGAACAATATTTGAATCTTCTCTGACTTCTTTTATGTATGATTGGTTATCTATGCAAGTCTCTTCGAATTATCAGTTTGTTTTGGCCTACTAGATTGATCTTTCTTGCAATGGGAGAAGTGCTTAGCTTTGGGTTCAATCTTGCGGTGTCCTTTTCAGTGACAGTAGGGGCAGCAAGGCACGTATTGTATTGTTTCCATCGAGGATAACAAGATGGGGTTTATATCATATTGCATGAATTTATCCCTCTACATCAAGTCATCTTACTTAAAGTGTTACTCTGTTCTTTTGAACTTAATACTATAGATGCATGCTGGATAGCGGTCGATGTGTGGAGTAATAGTAGTAGATGCAGGCAGGAGTCGGTCTACTTGTCTCGGGCGTGATGCTTATATACATGATCATACCTAGATATTCTCGTAACTATGCTCAATTATGTCAATTGCTCAACAGTAATTTGTTTACCCACCGTAATACTTATGCTCTCGAGAGAAGCCACTAGTGAAACCTATGGCCCCCGAGTCTATTTTCCATCATATTTAATCTCTCGAGTTATTTCTTGCGCCGTTTTTATTTTACTTTATTTACTTTGCATCTTTATCATAAAAATACCAAAAATATTATCTTATCATATCTATCAGATCTCACTCTCGTAAGTGACCGTGAAGGGATTGTCAACCCCTTTATTGCGTTGGTTGCGAGGATTTATTTGTTTGTGTAGGTGCGAGGGACTCGTGCGTGGCCTCCTACTGGATTGATACCTTGGTTCTCAAAAACGGAGGGAAATACTTACGCTGCTTTACTGCATCACCATTTCCTCTTCAAGGAAAACCAACGCAATGCTCAAGAGGTAGCAGCAAACCACGCCCAATCGGGTGTGGCTGTGGTAGAAACTTGATGGTCACCACAGTTCAGTTGGCCCGCATGTCATGCACACAAAGGTAGAGGAGCGGTGGGGCCGAGAGAGATGAGGCGCATGTAGGGGGACGCCGTGCCGTTGGTTGGAGCTGCATCGTGGGAATCGCGTGTGGCAGTGGTGTCGCCGTGGTTCAACTTCCATACAGGGCTGTCCGATTTATATCTGGCGGATAGGAAGGAAACTATGGCAATTTTGCAAAAAGATACCCACACCCCTCTCCACATTTTGCAAATAAGGCCTTCCCTCGTTCATCCTTTTCTCCCACAAGATAAACTACTCATACAAATGCATCTAGATGTTTCGTGCAACGCACGGGCATCTTGCTAGTCTACTACTCTTATAAAACACAGAGTTGGTCATGATGGTGTGCCTGCCATCCTGCAATATAGGCCGTCCGATTTATATCTGACGGATAGGAAGAAAACTATGGCAATTTTGCAAAAAGATACCCACACCCCTCTCCACATTTGCGAATAAGGCCTTCCCTCATTCATCCTTTTCTCTCACAAGATATACTACTCATATAAATGCATCTTGATGTTACGTGCAACGCACGAGGATGTTTCCTTGGGGGTCTCTCCAGTGCGGCGTGGCCGTAGTTGCAAGTTGACACCCCTTGAGATGCCGACGTTGAGGGGCACTTAGATTTTGTCCGATGAGCAGGTAAGTGATGAGTTTGATCACATAGTAAATGCATTCTAAAGACTACTTCCGTGTCCATATCCTAATTCTCCCGCTGCCCACTGTTTCACAGGTTAGGCTCGGTGCTAGTGGAGATTGGCTTGCATATGTACGGGAGGGTACCAACATCAATTTGCACAACATTTACAATGGTGACACTATTCTCGTAGAACCTTTGTCCAAACATTGGGATCAGCCATGCAACGGGCCACCTCCTGAATTGGTACGATGGAACCATGGTGAGATTGAAGAAGATAGCCATCATGGAAGCCCTGATAAGGTCGTCTGCCAACCAAAATTACACTCTCATCGTGGTGTTCAACATCGCGATTGCTTTCACGAACCTTACACATGGCGGTCAAAGGTGGACCATGCTGCCTGCGGCCGATTTGTTGTCGTACGAGTACGAAGACGCTGTGCTCCTTTCTACCTGCATATTCATGGTGACAAACCAGGGGACTTGTTTCATATGGGACACATCCTACGGTATACTCCCTCTCTTCCAGTTTATTTGTTTTGAATATTTTTTGTTTTATAAGTTCCAAATTCAAATTTAGAGCTCCCCATCACATGTTGAGATTACAATGACCATTAAATTATTGCGTGCATGTACTAGTAAGAAATAAATCTCAAGTTTGGCATGAGTTCGTGCAGCGGTAGCACCACAAGGCCTGGCGCAGGAGTTACATTTCCCTCTCGGGGCCCTCGGGACTGAGCTTCAGCGCCTTACTACAACTGCCTTTGAGTCAATAATGTGGACCCGATAGGTGGCTGGTCCACATGTAATGCTCCCGAAGGAAGAGTGTCTGTGGGGCTGAGAGGGGTGAGCCGTAGGTCGGGGGACGTGTGGTGTCATGGGTTCGAGCGGCATCATGGAAATCGCGTGTGGCTGTGGTAGAAACTTGATGCTCGTCGCATTTCAGGTGGCCCGCATGTCATGCACACAAAGGCAGAGGGGCGGTGCAACTGAGAGGGGTGAGGCGCACGTCGGGGGACGTGGTGCCCTGGGTTGGAGCGACGTCGTGGGAATCGCGAGTGGCAGTGGATGAAATGTAATGGTCGCCGTGAACTTCCATGGACACACTGTCATGTCTACGGACACATGCATTGCATACCAATCACTGGAAGGAGTAGTAGAGAAAGCTAGGCGGATAAATAGTTCCTTATAGTCAAGTAGACCCATGCTACTACTTGTTCCAAAGACATGCACACCATTGAAATAGTCCATCTATATCAATATACACAGAGAGGAAATATTTTTTTTACAAGAGAGGAAATAGTTCATCCATCCATAAGGCCCTGCTGCTGGTGCAACTTCTTCTTCTTCTTCTTCTTCTTCTTCTTCTTCTTCTTCTTCTTCTTCTTCTTCTTCTTATTCTTGTTCTTGTTCTTGTTCTCATTTTCTGCGGGAGACGGCTTCACAACAAGCTCTCTGGGCCATGCAGCTATCTCGAAACTCACACGGGCATCGAGGGCAGCATATTTTATCCGCTCGTACATCAAGGGATAATTCTCCCATCCAGACGACCTTAATGCCAGCGTCTCGTCACCCTTCTGAATATTTGTTCCGAGCACAAAATTTGCTACGTTGAATAGGGATGGTGTCGGTTTATCATAATCTTCTACAGGAATTTTATTTTGGTTTGTACGTCAGCGATGCTTATCAAATCAAGGTTGTACGGCTCCAACTTCTGTTTGTCCCCTTCGATGGCTGTCCCACAGAAGTATATGTCCTCCTGAGACAAGAAATCATGGAGCTCACCTGGTATGGAGGGCGCGTGTATGATGTGGTACACCAAAACATCATCTTCGAGGCACAGCTGAAGGACGGTGGCGCGTTGGATCTTCGCAGTGGCATGCTCCGTATACTTTGCGTCTAGACTGATGACCTTCATCTCCACCTTTTGGAGGGAGTTGGATACGTTGTTGATCCACTTCCGAGCAACCCTTGGGTGGTCGGTGACGGTGGCAACTATTCTCAACAAGCCTTCGATGAGGACATGTTGGACGCTAAAAACCTGCATCTCGATCTCTTTTGCCATTTGGAACCGCTGGACCGGAGGGCTATAGTTTGGAGAATAAGGATTAGATGGCTAGTCTAACTGAAGAATATGATTATTTAAAGGGGCTTCAGAATTACTCTAGGAGTATGTGAAGAGGTTAAAACAATGTGAATGCAGTGTGGTTTGAATGCAAATGAAGATGAAGGAGAGGTGAATAAGCCGAGGAAAATCGGTTCTCGATGGAGAAGTAAATGGGAGAAGTGGCCTGCAGGCAGTTGATTAGACGGCTAGGTAGAGTAAACAAAAAAGCTATGCGGGTAGACTGAGGAGTGGTACCTGTCTGTGTACGTGCCCATCCTTCTAGCACTACATGTGCCACTGGCTAGTTGAGGTCACTCTTTCGAATCACCATGGCGAGACATTTTATGATTCCTTTTTATTTCTGCACCGTCCTGACAGGTAGGACCTATGCAAACGGATATAAAAAATGTGTCGTAGCTGGTTTGAATGGATACTGGCGCGTGCGTGGGAGACACAACATTCTCTGGTTAAGGAATATGCGGTTATCCTCAAAAAAGAAAAAGCCTTCTTCGCGCTTCCGCATGCATGAGAATTTGGTTCTGCTCTCAATATGGATGATACCTAGAGGATGAAGTGAACCCAGAGGCATGCTAGCATGGGAGACCTATTTCCTCTATACAGTACTACTCATGTTCCTACTACTCCTACTAGTAGTAATACAACTGTGGTCCACTTGATGGTCAAAATATTATTCATCCAGTCCTCACAGTGAAGTGACAAGACCCTACGCCCGAGGTGACACCAGTCCAGGTGGTGTGTTCGGGTTACCAAAGTCAGCCTCACCTTATGCACTATGCACTCAATGTCACCGCCGCTGTATAGCATGCCTCGCCTCATCTCCCTCTCCCCTAGCACCACTCCATCTCCATCTCCGTCTCGCCGGAGATCCTGAGGTCACTCTTCATCATATCACTGTGCCCCTGCATACCCTCGCCTCACTCGCCTCCCTCAGTACCACTATTCCCTCGCTAGCCGCTCCAACACCGAGAGCCTTCTCCCCCATAAATCAAGCCCGCAAAAACCCCACCTTCCAAAATCCACCATGGCCGAACGCAAACCGTGCAACATCCATATGAGCTGCGATTGGAGCAATCTCCCCAGTGACATCCTCGACCTCTGTTGTTCATGTATGGATATGTTGAGCACCCTATGGCTAGCTGCATGCTCGAGGGACATGCACACGTCCATCGTCGAAGCGAGGCCTAAGATTTTCAAGACACCCTGCTTCCTGCTATCTGGTCTTGAGAGATTTGCTCACCATGATACGGAGGCGTACATGATGCCCCTTGACTTCAATCCGACCTCCGTTAGCCGAAACTTCTTTGCAGGTATGTAGTGGGTCGCCATACATCATTTCCCTCAACTTCGATCCAATCACCATCGCCCGAAACTTCTCGGCATGTATGTACTGGGACGGCATGAGCTCCCACTGGATGACTGCCGTCAGACAAGACCAAAAAAGTCGGTGCTCGTGTGAAAGTGCAACTATCCCTAGGTGGTTTTGGTAATTCATAACAACATATAGCTCATTGAGCTAATACTATTCCAAGACAAACATTTCAGGAAAGCTCAATGAATGGCATGGCATGGATGATGAAAGTGGATCCCTCAAAATATTAAGGACAAAGGATTGGCTCAAGCTCAAAAGCTCAAGACTCTACATTTTACATTTTAGTGATCCAAGATCACATTGAGTCTATAGGAAAAGCCAATACTATCAAGGAGGGATGAGGTGTTGCTTAATGATCCTCTTGCTTCATGTGCTTAGTGATATGCTCCAAAACCCTCAACTACTTTCTCACATCCACATATGACCTAAACCTAAAGTCAAAATCGGTCCTACCGATTCTTTCTATCAGGCGCCACCGAGTTCAAATGTCATAGCCACTGCCACAAACCCTAGGCAAATCGGTTTCACCGAGAGGGATCTCGGTCTCACTGAGATGGGATTGTAATCTCTCTGTTTCCCTTCGTAACATTTCGGTCTAACCGAAGTGCGCGATCGGTCCCACCGAGATTGCAACGTAAACTCTCTGTTTCCCTTTCGTAACATTTTGGTCTCACCAAAAAGAGCGAATCGGCCCCACTGAGTTTACCTGACCAACTCTCTGGTTAGCTAATTACCAAAATCGGTCTCACTGAGTTTGTGTAATCGGTCTCACCGAGATTACGTTATGCCCTAACCCTAATCATATCAGTCGTACTGAGTTGCATGTCGGTCCCACCGAAAACCCTAACAGTCACTAGGTTTACTGAATCAGTCTGACCGAGTTTGTTGATTCGGTCCCACCAAGTTTGGTAAATTATGTGTCACGGTTAGATTTTGTGTGGAGGCTATATATACCCCTCCACCTCCTCTTCATTCGTGGGGAGAGCCATCAGAACAAACCTACACTTCCAACTTGCCAGTTCTGAGAGAGAACCACCTACTCATGTGTTGAGGCCAAGATATTCCATATGAATCTTGGTCTCTAGCCTTCCCCAAGTTGCTTTCCACTCAAATCTTCTTTCCACCAAATCCAAATCCTGTGAGAGAGAGTTGAGTGTTGGGGAGACTATCATTTGAAGCACAAGAGCAAGGAGTTCATCATCAACACACCATTTGTTACTTCTTAGAGAGTTGTGTCTCCTAGATTGGCTAGGTGTCACTTGGGAGCCTCTGACAAGATTGTGGAGTTGAACCAAGGAGTTTGTAAGGGCAAGGAGATCGCCTACTTCGTGAAGATCTAACGCTAGTGAGGCAAGTCTTTCGTGGGCGACAGCCATGGTGGGATAGACAAGGTTGCTTCTTCGTGGACCCTTCGTGGGTGGAGCCCTCCATGGACTCACGCAACTGTTACCCTTCGTGGGTTGAAGTCTCCATAAACGTGGATGTACGATAGCACCACCTATCGAAACCACGACAAAAACATCTGTGTCTCCAATTGTGTTTGAATCCTCCAAACCCTTCCCTTTACATTCTTGCAAGTTGCATGCTTTAAATTCCGCTGCTCATATACTCTTTGCATGCTTGCTTGAATTGTGTGAAGATCTCTTGACTTGTGGAAAGATAGCTAAAATCTGCCAAAGTCTGAAATTGGGAAAAGGTTAAGTTTTTAATTGGTCAAGTAGTCTAATCACCCCCCCCTCTAGACATACTTCAAGGTTCTACAAGTGGTATCAGAGCTTTGGTCTCCATTTGCTTTGATTTCCATAGCTTTTGGTGGTCATAGCCTTGGTTTCACAACCTAGGAGAGTATGGCGTCTAGCGAGGGAAATTATCACCTGTAGAGGTCTTTACTTTGATGGCACTAATTTTGCTAGTTGGAAGCATAAGATGAAAATGCATATTCTCGGACATAACCCGCCGTTTGGGCTATTGTGTGTATTGGCTTGCAAGGTGAATTCTTTGATGGGAGAGAACCGAACTGTGAAGCTAGTGCGGAGGAATTGAAGATGCTGCAATACAACGCTCAAGCTTGTGATATCCTCTTCAATGGCTTGTGCCCCAAAGAATTCAACAAAATCAGTCGTATTGAGAATGCAAAGGAAATTTGGGATACTTTGATTGATATGCATGAAGGTACCGACTCCGTCAAGGAATCCAAGTTGGATGTGCTCCAAAGTCAGCTTGACAAGTTCAAAATGAAGGATGGTGAAGGTGTCGCTGAAATGTACTCTAGTCTTGCTCTTATCACAAATGAGATTGCCGGCTTAGGAAGTGAAGAGATGACCGACAGATTCATCATCAAGAAGATCCTAAGAGCATTGGATGGAAAATATGATACCGTGTGCACATTGATCCAAATGATGCCCAATTACAAAGATCTCAAGCCAACGGAAGTCATTGGAAGAATTGTTGCTCATGAGATGTCACTCAAGGATAAGGAGGAACTTCACAACAAGTCAAGTGGTGCTTACAAAGCCTCATGTGAAGCCCCACATCATCAAGTGAGAAACAAACCTTCAATGAAGAATTGAGCTTAATGGTGAAGAACTTCAACAAATTCAACAAGAGTAGAAGCAAAGAAAGAAGCTCTAAGTCAAGGTCCTACAATGACAAAAGATCATCTAGTCGAGAGCGCAATTGCTACAATTGTGGGAGACCCGGACACTATTCCAATGAGTGTACGGCACCCTACAAAAGAAGAGAAGATTCTCCAAAAAAAGAAGTAGAAGAGAAAAATCACCACCAAGAGAGAGAAGGAGTAGAGATGATCGTTATGAACGAAGACCCTCACGGAGAAGCAAAGATTCGGAAAGGAAGGACAAGTCATCAAAGAGCTACACAAAACAAAGACATCAAGCTCATGTTGGTGAATAGGTATCCGGCTCCGACTCCGACAATCACTCCGAGAGAAGCTATCACTCCAACTCTGAATATACTCAAGATGAAGGTGTTGCCGGTCTAGCACTTGTGTCAACCAACTCCTACGACATATTTGATTCACCAAATGAAGGAATTGGAAGATGCTTCATGGCCAAAGGTCCTAAGGTAACACACCCAGTATGTTGATTTTAATAGTGATGAAGATGACTTGTTAGGTGATGATGATTTACTTATTGACAACTCTAGTGATGAATACTATGATGAAAGCGTCAATTAATCGTGCTAATCAAGATGAAACGAATGACAATGATAAGGAGAAGATTGAGCTTCTAACTAAAGAACTAAACACTCTTAAGTTAGCTCATGAAACTATCTTCGAAGATCATCGAGAACTTTTAAGGGCTCATGAGAAGTTACGCTTTGAAATGCTCAATCTTGAGCAAGAGCATGAGTTCCTAAAGGCAATCAATGATGATCTCCATAAGAAAAGTTCTTCTTACATTGCCAAGCGTTTACTCTTATCTACTTACATGCCTCAAGTCAAGTCTAGTAACAAGAACAAGAAAGATTCTTCCTCTAGTAGTAACAATAACAATGCTAAATCCAATATTGTTGCTTCTAGTAGTTCTCTTGATTCCACTAATGATTCTCTTAGCCAAGTTACACTTGAGCAAGAAAATAGCTTATTGAAGGGAATTATAGAGAAAGGTGTATACAAGAGCCTTGTCGGGAGTAAGCAATTCGAGGAAATTGTACGCAAGCAAGGAAGGCACCGGAAGAATCAAGGTGTTGGTTTTGGACAAAAGTTCAATGCCAATGGAGTTGAGTGGGAAGAAGATCAATACCCCAAGACGAAGTTTGTTCCTCAACAAGAGAAGTATGATCCTACTTCCTTCAAGGGAACACAAGCACAAGATGATCTTCCACCACAAGACCACAAGAACAAAGGCAAGGACAAGCTTCAAGAGGAGATTGATGCATTTGAAGAAGCACCTAAGGCCTTGGTCAAGTGGGTTCCCAAGACTACGTCAAGTTCTACTTCATCAAGTACAACTACAATACCAAGTATTCCCATCAAGATGATGTGGATCCCAAAGAAGAAGAACTAGAGTGTTCTTGAGGGTGACTCCGCCAACATTCTTCACTCATATCATTATGGCAAGGACAAGTGCAATCATCTTCCATATCTTGCACTAGTTCAAGGAGTCACAAACCCTCATGTTGGTAAGGCAAGGGACAAGGTAACCTAATGTTTTCATGGACATCATCTTGTGCGTGCATCACTCTATGTCTATGGATATTCTTGTTTGTTCCTTGTGGGTCTAACCCATGTAGGTATTGAAAGTGCAACTCACTCCAAAGGATTGCTCCAAAAGATCTACATCAACATTGAGCATCCACATCTTCAACACCTACATGAAGTCATAATCGACAAAACCGAAGGTTAGTTCATCCCTCTAAGGGGATCTCACATCTAGGGGAGCTTAACTCTAAGAATTGAGTCAAAGCAACTCTAATGATGTGAACACATAAATGCTTTATGTAAAAGTGGTAACCCCACTTGAGCTTAAACGATGAGTATGACCTATGATCAAATGTTCTCATTTGACTCCTAAGTCAATATACTTATATATAGATGACCTAGTCATCGCCAATTTTTTGATAGATGCTAGAATTGTTTGTGCATGCTTTGTCACATATTTCATTTGTCATTTTATTGTGTGAGCATGTTGGTTGCACATTTTACTCATTCGAGGACATCCACTTGTTGTTTTGATTGATTGGATTCTTTTTCTTTGGCCAAGTGGATGGACAAGAATGCCTAAGAACCTTCTCTAGCTATCTATGCTTTACTCGTCTCAAACTCTATTCATGCTACATCACAAAATTAGATCAAGTCGATTCGAACCACTCTGTGTGAGGAGCACTCGGAGTCCCCGATTCATCATAGACTTAAACTTCCAAAACTTCTTTGTGCTTTTAGGTCTGACCGATTCCTCCATTTCGGTCATACTGAGATCACTAAGTCGATCTAGGTTATCATCTCAGTGCAACCGATTGGAACTTTTCGGTCACACCGAGTTGTTGTAACTGTCAACAGTTATGCATTTCGTTGCCACCGAGTTGTTCCACTCGGTCACACCGACAGTGTCGGGCTATATATTCACACGGGATTTTTTTTGGAAAACTTTCTCCAAACCTCTTCGCCCGCGCATAGCTCGCTCTGCCTTCTAGGTCTCTGGATCATCGACTTCGTCGCCAGCCGCCTCCTGTCGCTGGTCTCCGCCGCCGTCAACGTATTTCATCTCTGCCGTTGCCGCCGTAGCGAGTTCATCGCCGAACTAGGGTATGAACTCGATCACGATTCTTATCCTCGCTTTGATTCTCAGCACATTGTGTTCATTATGATTCTTGCCACGATTGAAACACCTCTATCCAGTCAAAACAATCCTTAGAATAGATGCGATTCAAAAATTTAGGTTAAGGTTTCCGCCAAAACCATCTCGGACCCACCGAGTTGAAAAACTCGGTCCCACCGATTCGGCTAACGCCATTGCACTAGTAACTCTCGGTCTGACCGATAATTGCTAATCGGTGTGACCGATTTTAGAACTTTGTGAAACCCTAGCAGTCTCGGTGCCACCGAACTGTGACTCGGTCTGACCGAGTTCACTAGTTTAGGTTCCAAAACTGCTTTGGTATCACCGAGTTTAAAAATCGGTTGATCCGAAATGCTTTCTGTGGAAAACTGAAACTAAGTTTTTTGAATCATTCTTTTGCAAAAATCTCTGCATTTTGTGATGCTCATCCACTCTATCTCATCTATAACTATTCACGTGGTCACCGTTATTGTGCAGCATGTCGGACCAAAGTGACAGCCGAACAAGTCGGAGGAGGCGGAATCTGAGATGAGTGAGGGCACTAGTCCCTCTAGCAGCTCGGATGATGGAAGCGAAGCACTCCCAAAGAATTTGCCCAAAGCTGCCACCAGGACAAGGAAGAAGAGAACCTCAGAATCTGAGGATGAGGATTATGTGGCAATAGAAGATGAGGCCATTTCAAAGAAGAAAGTGCTCAAGAAGGAGTGTAGCTCAATTGCGGTAAAGCCAGGGATGAAGATCAAAAGGCCAGCTGGAAGACAACCAATGTCTAAAGCCAGAGTCTCCACCCAAGCATCTTTGGAATCCCAACCCAAAGAGCCTGCTGCAGAAGGAAAGAAAATGAAGGAAAGGGTCAAGAAGACCATGGCCAGAGTGATTGGAAAGCCTTCCATGATGGAAGAAGAAGAAGAAGAAGAGGTTGCTGCACCAGCACCCAAGGTACAAAAGCTGATGGGTGATGCTATAAAAGTCGGTATTTGCAACATCAAAGCCCAAAGAAGCACCCAAAGCTGCCTCCAAGCCCAAAGACTGCACCTAAGAGGAATACCAGTAACATATCCGCTGAAAAGAACAAGGCCCCAGTGCCTGATGTTGCTGCTAAGGAAAATGATGAAGGACAAGTCCTAAGGAAGCTCAAACCCAAGATTTCAGACAAACAATGATGCTCATCCTGTGGCTGAGAACATGAAGATCAGGAGAGACTTAGGGTTGAGGCTATGGAGAGAGTCAGATCCATATGCCACCAGGAGAAGGACTGCTGTTGATTACAGGTTCCACACAAAGGAACAACAGGATTTCTATGAGACAATCTTGTTGGACAAGAAGCCCATAGTGTGTGATATGAGGTGGGTCGACTGGACCTACATAAATGAGAATGAAGAACATTATCCTGGAGTGTATGAAAGCTTTAGTGCGTGTGGAGTTGCAGACTTTGTTGGGCAGAAGCTCACAAACTGGAATGATGAGCTCATTATGCAATTCTACTCCACAACACATTTCTATCCAGATGGCAGGATAGTTTGGATGTCTGAACGAACGAGATACCAATCTGAAGGAAATATGCCCTAGAGGCAATAATAAAGTTATTATTTATTTCCTTATATCATGATAAATGTTTATTGTTCATGCTAGAATTGTATTAACCGGAAACATAATACATGTGTGAATATATAGACAATCAGTATGTCACTAGTATGCCTCTACTTGACTAGCTTGTTAATCAAAGATGGTTATGTTTCCTAACCATGAACAAGGAGTTGTTATTTGATTAAACAAGGTCACATCATTAGTAGAATGATCTGATTGACATGACCCATTCCGTTAGCTTAACACTTGATCGTTTAGTATGTTAATGCTTTCTTCATGACCCATACATGTTCCTATAAACTATGAGATTATGCAACTCCCGTTTACGGAGGAACACTTTGGTACTACCAAAGCGTCTAGCAACGTAATCGGGTGATTATAAAGGAGTACTACAGGTGTCTCCAAAGGTACTTGTTGGGTTGGCGTATTTCGAGATTAGGTTTTGTCACTCCGATTGTCGGAGAGGTATCTCCAGGCCTTCTCGGTAATGCACATCACTTAAGCCTTGCAAGCATTACAACTAATGAGTTAGTTGTGAGATGATGTATTACGGAACGAGTAAAGAGACTTACCGGTAACGAGATTGAACTAGGTATTGGATACCGACGATCGAATCTCGGGCAAGTAACATACCAATGACAAAGGGAACAACGTATGTTGTTATGCGGTTTGACCGATAAAGATCTTCGTAGAATATGTAGGAACCAATATGGGCATCCAGGTTCCGCTATTGGTTATTGACCGAGAATAGTTCTAGGTCATGTCTACATAGTTCTCGAACCCGTAGGGTCCGCACGCTTAACGTTTCGATGACAGTTCATAATGAGTTTATAAGTATTGATGCACCGAAGTTTGTTGAGTCCCGGATGTGATCACGGACATGACGAGGAGTCTCGAAATGGTCGAGACATAAAGATTGATATATTGGAAGCCTATGTTTGGACTTGGAAGGGTTCGAGTGAAAGCAGGAATTTCTGAGATGCACCGGAGGTTACCGGAACCCCCCGGGAAATACATGGGCCATAGTGGGCCTTAGTGGAACGGAGAGACGCCCAGCCCTAGGTGGCCGCGCCCCCCCCCCCCCTTCCCTAGTCCTATTAGGACTAGGAAAGGTGGGCCGGCCCCCTCTCTCTTTCCCCTCAGGAATCCTAATCCAACTAGGATTGGGGAGTCCTACTCCCGGAGAGTAGGACTCCTTAATCTTGCGCTCCCCCTTGGGCGGCCACCTCCCCCTGGCTCCTTTATATCTGAGGCGGGGGCACCCCAAGACACACAAGTTGATCTGGATCTTTCCTTAGCCGTGTGCGGTGCCCCTTCCACCATATTCCACTTGGTCATATCGTCAGAGAGCTTAGGCGAAGCCTGCGCGGAGAAGTCATATCGTCATGGAGCTTAGGCGAAGCCCTGCGTCGGTGGAGCATCAACATCGTCACTGCGCCCGTCGTCTTGTGGAACTCATCCCGACACTTTGCTTTGGATCGGAGTCAGGGATCGTCATCGAGCTGAGCGTGTGCGAGAACTTCGGAGGTGCCGTCGTTCGGTACTTGGATCGGTCGGATCGTGAAGGCGTCTGACTACATCAACAGCGTTGTTATAACGCTTCCGCTTACGGTCTACGAGGGTACGTGGACGGACACTCTCCCCTCTCGTTGCTATGCCATCACCATGGTCTTGCGTGATCGTAGGAAAATTTTGAAATTACTACGTTCCCCAACACAATCAACTATTGAGGAATGGGCAAGTCTGATCAATGCCCCAAAGGAGAGTGAAGATGACTTGGACGTTTATGCCAAGAAAAAGATGGATCACAACTCTATGTCACAGATGTACAAGGAGATCCCAGACAAAGCTCTTGAGACTTTCAAGCTTGGGTCAGTCCATTTTCTTCTATCAGGGCTGCCAATGATCAACTGGATCCTAAGGCACACTCTTTTGCGCAAATCAAGTGACCACAACATGATCAGAGGGCATGCAATTAATTTGCTACACATATTTGATGTGCCACAGAAATTCAAGGTCATGAGCCATGCCCCACAAATTCAGGAGTTGATTAACTCAAAGATGGGCACAGGAAAGTATCTGTTGGATAAGGAACACTTTGTTCTCTATCCTGACTTTGAGGACAATCAAGTTGTGATGAATGAGAATGAACCATCATTAGTTCAAGCTCAAGAGAAGAAGGAGAAAGCAAAGAAAAAGAAGGCTGCCGAGATGCCAACACAAGAGGAGGCATCTGAGTACTTTTTGAAGAGCAAGCAGGACCAGCTTAGTTACTTGATAGCATCAACTATGAGGATTGAGAAAGGGTTGTCCACCCTAACTCAAAACCAGGAGAGCACAGAAAGAATCATGGAACAAAAATTCTATGATCTTGATGTCAAAGTAATGGCGAGATTGATCGGTTTGTGGAGCAGCTACAGGATGACATGCAGGAGAGGAAGGGCAGGAGAACTCTTGATGCATTTGCGAGTGTCTCGAGCTCGGAGATCAGCTGCAGAGCCGATGCTTGAGACACCGTGAGTCACTTCATCTGCTCGGCTACAGCTCCAGTGCAACCAGCTCCAACACCAACTCCTTCAGCTCCTTCCACATCAAGCTGAAGTCTTCGTCCAAGGAGCCATCTCTACGCCACCAACTGAAGACCAAGCACGAGAGGCGATATAGTACTATGCATTTTCTAGGAACTTTTTGGTAACTTGTTGCCAAAGGGAGAAAAAATGTATAGATCATAAACTTCGAGAGAGAGAGATAGAGTTTGCTTTTGTTCTCTCTTGTCTTCTTGGTTGAACTTTGTTTGCTTTTGATTGCTTAAGATACTATGCTATTATCTGTGAGACATTGATGATCATGTGTTCGATCATAAGCTACACTTATGCTTGTTAGATGATATTATCTTACTTATCCTTATATGATCATTCACTTTGCTTGGTGATGAGTGCATGTATTCAATCTTTATTATTTTGAGCGCTCCACCAAGATGTATGTGACATGGAAGAGTAACCCATGAGCCTAATTCCTTGTGCATTTGCAGTCCAAAGCAAATCTTAAAATATGCACAAATTTAGGGGAGCTCTTTCTTATCACATACTTCTCAAAGCGACGATGTTTTTCAATCTTATTATCATTTGTCGAAGCTTTGATCTATATGTTGTCATCAATTACCAAAAAGGGGGAGATTGAAAGTGCAACTATCCCTAGGTGGTTTTGGTAATTCATAACAACATATATCTCATTGAGCTAATACTATTCCAAGACAAACATTTCAGGAAAGCTCAATGAATGGCATGGCATGGATGATGAAAGTGGATCCCTCAAAATATTAAGGACAAAGGATTGGCTCAAGCTCAAAAGCTCAAGACTCTACATTTTACATTTTAGTGATCCAAGATCACATTGAGTCTATAGGAAAAGCCAATACTATCAAGGAGGGATGAGGTGTTGCTTAATGAGCCTCTTGCTTCATGTGCTTAGTGATATGCTCCAAAACCCTCAACTACTTTCTCACATCCACATATGACCTAAACCTAAAGTCAAAATCGGTCCTACCGATTCTTTCTATCCGGCGCCACCGAGTTCAAATGTCATAGCCACTGCCACAAACCCTAGGCAAATCGGTTCACCGATAGGGATCTCGGTCTCACCGAGATGGGATTGTAATCTATCTGTTTCCCTTCGTAATGTTTCGGTCTAACCGAAGTGAGTGATCGGTCCCACCGAGATTGCAATGTAAACTCTCTGTTTCCCTTTCGTAACATTTCGGTCTCACGAAAAAAGCGAATCGGTCCCACCGAAGTTTACGACCAACTCTCTTGTTAGCTAATTACCAAAATCGGTCTCACCGAGTTTGTATGTCGGTCTCATCGAGATTACGTTATGCCCTAACCCTAACCATATCGGTCCTACCGAGTTGCATGTCGGTCCCACCGAAAACCCTAACGGTCACTAGGTTTACTGAATCGGTCCGACCGAGTTTGTTGATTCGGTCCCATCGAGTTTGGTAAATCATGTGTAATGGTTATATTTTGTGTGGAAGCTATATATACCCCTCCACCTCCTCTTCGTTCATGGGGAGAGCCATCAGAACAAACCTACACTTCCAACTTGCCAGTTCTGAGAGAGAACCACCTACTCATGTGTTGAGGCCAAGATATTCCATTCCTACCATATGAATCTTGATCTCTAGACTTCCCCAAGTTGCTTTCCACTCAAATCTTCTTTACACCAAATCCAAATCCTATGAGAGAGAGTTGAGTGTTGGGGAGACTATCATTTGAAGCACAAGAGCAAGGAGTTCATCATCAACACACCATTTGTTACTTCTTGGAGAGTGGTGTCTCCTAGATTGGCTAGGTGTCACTTGGGAGCCTCCGACAATATTGTGGAGTTGAACCAAGGAGTTTGTAAGGGCAAGGAGATCGCCTACTTCGTGAAGATCTACCGCTAGTGAGGCAAGTCCTTCGTGGGCGACGACCATGGTGGGATAGACAAGGTTGCTTCTTTGTGGACCCTTTGTGGGTGGAGCCCTCTGTGGACTTGCGCAACCGTTACTCTTCGTGGGTTGATGTCTCCATCAACGTGGATGTACGATAGCACCACCTATCGGAACCATGACAAAAACATCCGTGTCTCCAATTGCGTTTGAATCCTCCAAACCCTTCCCTTTACATTCTTGCAAGTTGCATGCTTTAAATTCCTCTGCTCATATACTCTTTGCATGCTTGCTTGAATTGTGTGAAGATTGCTTGACTTGTACAAAGTTAGCTAAAATCTGCCAGTCTAAAATTGGGAAAAGGTTAAGTTTTTAATTGGTCAAGTAGTCTAATCACCCCCCCCCCTCTAGACATACTTCAAGGTCCTACATCATGAACTTCCAAACCTCCCTTGAGATTATCCTTCCTACGTTGGATTATATAGGGTTTTACCGTCGCGGTCCAAGTCATCTAGATTACGAAGTCAGTTGGATGCACCTTGTTTTGCAGAAGATTGTAATCTGCCAAGTGCCCACATGAGATGCGAATTATGCAGACTTCAAGCTAATTGCCTTGTTCGACCACGGACTCGCCTATCTTTCCGCTCGTGCCTTCTTTAGCTGGAGGCAGCTCACCTCGCAGTGGAACGTCAAAGCTGATACACACTTCTGTGATGCTATTGAACACAATGGCATCATCTACGTGATTGACAAAGCAGATGGAACCACGTATTCTTTGAGGACGGTAGCGTGTAAGTTGTTTCCATCGATGTGAATGATGACGCCATGACACTGTTTGAACTTTTTGTGATGATTGGCATATCCCTGTTTGAGCAAAATTTGAGTAGAACTATGGCAATGTATTAGAGACGCCGTAAATCAGCTATATTTGGAATGAGTTAATTCATGCGATTGTGACCATGCCATTACAGCCAATTTGTACCCCTGAATAATCAAACGGTTAGGAAGATATGGATATTCTCCTTATTTTATAGTAATCTATATACTACTAAATATGAGTGTGTATCAATGGCCATATTAGTTTCCTCATTTTCATGATGTAGAAACATGCATCACCTTTATTGGTTTCATCTACCCATACATTAGGGATGTAAATGTGCATATGGAGAACTCTATATTTGGAAGTAGTGAAATCTGTAATGCTTACCATGTGTACATACCTATATTCGCCCTTGACAATCAATGGCTAGAATAATATGCTCACAAAAATTTTGCCCATAGAACATGAGTATATAACGATGCATGGTGCATTAGTTTCCTTGAAGAATTTGTTTGTGAGGACAGAACATGATTACATAACATGCATGACATGGTAGTTTCCTGTGAAGAATCGATTGCGAGATAACATGAGTATAACCATGCATGACACTTCTATATTTTCGAACCCAGTATACATTTCCCTGTATTTTGCTCCCAGTTTCAACAGGGACATATCAATGCTATTTCTTGCATTATCCTACTCATACTCTAAACAATGCTGATCTTACATTAACAATGCCTGTCCTTTTTGATATGATGCAATGTCCCTACAGTAACTGCCCTTTGTAATCACACCACCTTTGCCAAAAACAGGGAAGCACAACTGGTTCCTCGCTTGATCAGACGATGACAAAAGACTGATGATGATTCAGACACATGAGCCGGAAAATTTATATTGCAAAACCCCCACTGTGTACAAGCACCGTGAAATACGTGAGTATCCGGACAGTGGCTGTTACGTCTATGAGCAGGATACCAGCTTGTTGGGGCCTTCAGGATTTTTGAGTTGGAGGCGGGTAAACAGCCTTGGTTCACACTCTCTGTTTCTCGGACTCAATTATCCAATTAACTAGGACATCACCATTGGCAAGGACCTTGATGGCAGAGAGTCTCTGTTTGCTATGGAAAACTGTGTCTACACGGCGAGCCCTAGGACTTCGGGAGAAAACTCCCCTGATTGTCAAGATACAACTGCAGACAAAAGAAGGTGAGAATGACAAAGGCATCTAGATTAACTTTGATCCTTGGATGTATCAAGTTCGACAGGTAATTGGGCTGCATCGAAAGGGTGGAGTACTGGTGTCTCCGGATCACTGGTCGCTGAAGCGGGGCTGCAAATTATGATGGTGTTGGATCATCCCTCTTCGAATGACTTGTTGTCTTTGCTGCTTGTTCTGGATGGGTAGTTCTCTCTTTTGTTATGCATATTCCTTGTCATTTGGTCATCCTCGTCTATGTCACTCTTACTATGTAATAGTTGCCTCTATTTAGAATGTCATTCTCGTCTGGATCACGAGAGTCTGAGCGCTGCAGATGGGTGCGTTTTGGTGGTGTAGCAAGACTTCTTATGAACTATCATGTCTTGTTGTTTATGTTAGTAGTAGTCACTAGTCAGTGTTTGAATGTTGTATATATCGTTGTTTCGAACTATTTATTGTCTCGAACTGCTGGTGGGCTAAATGAGGGCATCACCATTCTCCAGTGTTCAGAGTATATCACCTTTTTTAAGTTATAATTTGAGCTCGGTGTCTTTTCGATGATGTACACTTGTTTGGGCCAGTGAGGTGTCGTTGAATATGGGCCGAGTAGTAACGCAATGCCAAACATGTCAATTATGACTCTCAGGCCGGGCTCTCAAAAGATCCTCAAAAAAGGCCGGGCTCTCAAAAAAAAGAAAGAATAAGGACTCTTAGGCTGACATGTGGGCGCCACCGGTGTTTTCGTGCGCTTGCACACCGAGAGCATATTGGCGCGTGTTCAAAATTCATGCTACCTTTTCATCCTCAATCTCCCGCCCCTCCCCCACCTCTGGAATCTCGATTCCTACTCCAGTTCCCCCAAATCGCCCTCATGTACTTCCTGTACTCAAGCGCACTACATCCTGCCTTCGGGAGCTACATGTTGTCGCTCAACAGTGGCATGGCGGAGCTTGACGACCAGTTTGTTAGCAAAGTGCTGATGGTAACTATCAACGGCGATCGGCCTCCCGTCTCGCCGGACGACCTTGTCAAAGCTCTGGGCATTGTGCATGACATCCAAATAAGTGACTTGCTCATCGAAGTTTGTCCTCTGCCGGCTGATTTCTTCGTCAGGTTCTGGAAAACTTTCGACTACAGTCATGTGTTTGAATCTTCCCGGCCTTTGTTCTGTGATGGCGTGATTGTGAGCTTTGATCGGTGGCACCCAGGATGGGCCTCGGCGCCCTCTGAGCTTGAGTTTTTAACAAAGCTTACCTTCCACGGCATGCCTCGACGTGCTTGGAATAGTGAGTCCATGAATGAGCTTATCAAAGACCTTGGAGGTGAGCTCGTAAGTATGTTTGTTCCTCCAGACAGCTGGGCTCTGACGGATGGCATGGATGAAGAAGCCGTCCACCATACCGAAGGTGATTGGTGTTGAGATACCGGTGCAGGAACCGGGGTTGTACTATTCGACGCCACCAAGGCCGCCGCGGACCATGTTAGGGATGTACCTATATCGAGTGTTCGTGCATGTCTAAGAAGTGGTCAATCCATCAATCGAAGTCCTGCCACCGCCGCTGGTGCTAGGATCCGTCGATGACATCCACTACAGGAGTCAACGTCAGACTTTCCCCGTGTTGCTCGGAACGATGGATGGCACAGGGCCTACTCGATCCCGCGGTGGACTGATGCGGCTTGAAGCTACGTCGGTATTTCCCCAAAGAGAAAGGGATGATGCAGCACAACAGCGGTAGGTATTTCCCTCAGTGATGAAACCAAGGTTATTGAACCAGTAGGAGAACCAAGCAACACAACGTAAACATCACCTACACACAAATAACAACTACTCGCAACCCGACGTGTAAAAGGGGTTCTCAATCCCTTTCAGGTAGCTCCGCCCCCAAGATGGGCAAACGGACGTGAGGAAATTGTAGTAGATTGATAGATCAAACGCCAAATAAAATAAATAAGAATAAATTACAGCAAGGTATTTTTATATTTTTGGTTTAGTAGATATGAAAATAAAAGGCAAATTAAATAGATTGCAAAGGCAAATAATATGAGAAAGAGACTCGGGGGCCGTAGGTTTCACTAGTGGCTTCTCTCGAGAAAAATAGCAAATAGTGGGTAAACAAATTACTGTTGGCAATTGATAGAACTTCAAATAATCATGACGATATCCAGGCAATGATCATTATACAGGCATCACGTCCAAGATTAGTAGACCGACTCCTGCCTGCATCTACTACTATTACTCCACACATCGACTGCTATCCAGCATGCATCTAGTGTATTAAGTTCATGGAGAAACAGAGTAATGCAATAAGAACGATGACATGATGTAGACAAGATATATTTATGTAGAAATAGACCCCATCGTTTTATCCTTAGTAGCAACGATACATATGTGTCGGTTTCCCGTCTGTCACTGGTATCAAGCACCATAAGATCGAACCCACTACAAAGCACCTCTTCCCATTGCAAGATAAATAGATCAAGTTGGCCAAACAAAACCCAAATATCGGAGAAGAAATACGAGGCTATAAGAAATCATGCATATAAGAGATCAAAGAAACTCAAATAACTTTCATGGATATGAAAAGATATAACTGATCATAAACTCAAAGTTCATCAGATCCCAACAAACACACTGCAAAGAGAGTTACATCATATGGATCTCCAAGAGGCCATTGTATTGAGAATCCAGTGAGAGAGAGGAAGCCATCTGGCTACTAACTACGGACCCGTAGGTCTACAAAGAACTACTCACGCATCATCGGAGAGGCACCAATGGAAGTGGTGAACCCCTCCGTGATGGTGTCTAGATTGCATCTGGTGGTTCTGGACTCTGCGGCGGCTGGAATTTATTTTGTCGACTCCCCTAGGGTTTCTGGAATATTGGGGTATTTATAGAGAAAAGAGGCGGTCCGGGGGCACCCGAGGTGGGCACAACCCACCGTAGGCGCCTGGGCCTCTGGCACCTGGTGGGTTGTGCTCCCCTCGGAGCGCCCCAAGGCACTGCCTTGGCCCATTGGGTGTCTTCTGGTCCATAAAAAATCTATGTGAAGTTCCGTTGCATTTGCACTCCGTTTGGTACTGATTTCCTGTGATGTAAAAAACATGCAGAAAACAGCAAATGGCACTTGGCACTATGTCAATAGGTTAGTACCAAAAAATGATATAAAATGACTATAAAATGATTATAAAACATCCAAGATTGATAATATAACAACATGGAACAATCAAAAATTATAGATACGTTGGAGACGTATCACGGAGGCCACTGCTTCTTTGGGAGAAGAGGCAGGGCTGGCTGCGTGGATGTGCTCTAATTTGAGGTAACAACTGAATCTTGTCAGATACTAGTTAAATCCGAGCTATGGGTGTGAAGCACTGATGTGCCAGTACATTTGATTGTGACCTATTCTATTTTTGTACCTGAACTTTTTTTAGAAAGGTTGTACGTCAACTTAATGTGCTAGCAGAACTTATTGTGTTGTCTGTCTGTTTTCTTTGCACATCATTCAAGATATTTCCCTGTAATTGATAAAGACGATGAACCGTTATGTACGAGTTCGTTGGTTTCAACATAGCCCTACCCGTAGCGATCCACTTCTTCCACCCTGATTGTGCCGCTTGCATGAAATTTTTGTATGCAAGTTCAGTGTGATATGATGTTCTATATGATTGCGTCACCTATATAAGTTTTTACTGAGCATCAGCAATGCATATGGCTGAAAGATGTATTTACGAGCATCAACCAATGTGTGTCTCTCTCTCTCTCTCTCACACGCACACGCACAAGTGGGACCTGTTGAATTATTTCTTCGCTCGTGACAGCTTTTAATTAGGTTCCACTGTACTCTAACTTTTTTCTTAAGTTATTAATTGAGCTCAGTGACTTCAAAAATTTGCATAGAAGCCTTGTTTGGGCTTTTCTAGCGTCGCTAAATGTGGGCTAAGTAGCCATGTAAAGTTGTACTGTACTACACAGGCCTTTTTTTGAACATCAGCAATGCAACTGGGCCGACAGTTGTACACAATATCCGGGTCAACTTGTTATTCTCCGCCCCGCTCGGCTGCAAATCTTTCCTAGGAGGGATGCACTAGGCTTAACGAGAAAATGGGCTTTAAGAAATAATAAATGGGATGTAATTCTAAAAACTGGGCAGTAACATAAAAAATGCACCAAACACGTAATTAGTTTCAAAAAAAAATATTATTTTTGGATTTAAATTTTTTAATTTCATTACTTGTTGCGCGCGCAATATTTCGTTGGATTTTTACGTAATACAAATTTATTTTGAAATTATATTTAATCTGACTAGAAATTTCGGGATAAAAATATTTCGGATCCCATCAAAATGTGGGAAATTTTTATTGACTTCTGTTTTGAGCGGTTGGTTGAAATTATTAATCATTGTCCCAGCTAGAAAATGGGTTGTACTTTTAACAAACTGTAAATGGGTTGTAGTAAATTCCATTAGAATTCAAAAATGGGATGTACATTCTTACAAATCCCAAATGGGCTATAGGTTCTCTGCCACACACTTGTGGGCCTACTAAGTTGACGCGTCCCCTAAAAAACTAAGTTGACACGTATGCAAGGCTTTGTCAACTTATAGTCAACACACGGTTGTAGCAGCAGTGGTCGTCGGATGTCCATCCAACGGATGTCGTGCTTCTTCTTCAATCTCGGATATTCTTGCTTCAGCCACCCAGAAAATGATTCCTCCCCCTGACATATGGGGTGCACCATTTTGGAGGCTGACCTGTGGGCCTACTAAGTTGACGCGTACCAAGGGCTTTGTCAACTTAGTCAATATAAACGATTCTAGCTGCAGTGACCGTACGATGTCCATCCAACGGCCGTCGTGCTTCTTCAACCTCTAGTCTTCTTGCTCCAGCCGCCCAAACCAGCGCTGGTTGTGCCGCCTGCTCCTACCTCCCGTGCCTGGCTGTGCTGCCACCACTGGCCATGCTATCCCTCTATACTCACCCACACCTCCTATTATTCTCCGGCGAAGGCAGCCTCAAACCGCAGCCAAAGCAGTCAACCCACATACTCCCCTCCGCGTGGGCATCCACTGTCACGTCTTCCCTGGCTCCGTGTTGTTCCCTTCCTAGGCCTCGCTGTCGTCCACCGCCTTGGTGCTCTCAACGCGGCGTGGTCAACGTGGTCAATGAAGGACAACCATCGGAAGAGGACTTTAGGTGGTGAGGCTAACAACTGGACCCACCAGCTACATCTTTGAACACAAGGAAGTGCCTCCTTATTACTCACAAAATAAAAATGATTCCTCCCCATGATAGCTGGGACCGACCAGCTATAACTTCGCACGCAAGGAAGTGCGTCCTTATCCTCCCTAACCGCTAGGACCCACCCGGTCAAAGCGTGCGTAGCGTTGTTTGTCTGGTCGTGAACGTGTATGTACATACTGGTCGATCGGTCCCTCTGCAAGTATCAACCGTGGCCGAGTAAGTAGTGGCACGTGTCGTTGTAGAGCACCCGACATAGCAGTTCACGCAGTCCCGTCTAAGTCTTGTACACGTACGTACAACCACAGGGCAAAAAATACGGCCACGTACACACATACGGGCGGGGTCTCGAGCGCGTACTTGCACATATATACAGACAACTAGGACTTGTGTACATGGAGAGGCAATGGATGGCAGCAACGGTGTCCTGTTCATCGGGCAGCGAACCAACTGGGTCAGAACAGAGAAACAGTGTCATGTTCATCGAGAGGCAAACGACTGGGTCGGAATGTGTCCTATTCAACGGGAGCCAACCGGCTTGGACGGAACAGCCGAAACAGGGTCTGGCGTACTACAAAACAGAGGAAACGGCCTTCTGTTCAACCGGCCACGGTTGAAACGGGATCTTGTTCATCGAGAGGGGTCTGGTGTACCGCAAGAGGAAACAGACTTGTGTTCGAGTGCCTATGGTCAAAACGGGGTCCTGTTGATCGGGAGGGTGTGGCGTAACGCAAAACGGAGGAAGCGAACTTGTGTTGGAGCGCCTACGGTCGAAACGGGGTCATGTTCATCCACCATCTACCGCCTCGCTCCAGCCTCCACGAGCTACTGTTCATCCACCATCGACCTCCTCCAGCCTCCACGAACTACTATTCATCCATGGCTACTGTTCATCCAGCCTCCACTGGTTGTTGTTCATCCAGCCCTCCACGGGGTCCTGTTCATCCACCCCCAAGCGGCTGGGGTGCGGCAGCCTTTTTGGGGTCCTGTTCATCCAGCGGCAATGGCCTACTACCACGGGGCCCTGTTCATCCAACCCCCACCGGGAACTGTTCATCCACAGCCAACCAACCGGCTCGACTCACCACATCTCGACTCGTTCTATGTACCGCGCGCACGGTAGCAACGGTCACTGTTCCTCGAGAGGCAGCCCAACACCGGCTCGATCGGCTTCAGTAAGCAGCAGTAGTGATTGATCGCTCGGGTTCAGTTAGCAGCAGCAGCGAAGGAATTGCTCAGGTTCAGTGAGCAGCGAATGAATCGCTCGGGTTCAGTTAATAGCCAAGGGATCAATCGCTCGGTTTCAGTAACATGCGATCGCTCCAGGTTCAGTTAGCCAATGCCTTGCACACACACGCGTACACGAGAGAAACACGCAAACCACAGTGCATCGCTCGGCCCCGACCACCCACCGTAACCGGGAACTCCGCGGTATTTTCCTCGCCCTCGCCCTACCATGATTTTTTCCGTCATGGACGGCCCAAAGAATATCATGCAGCTGCGTCTCCGGCCCGCCCAGGATGAAAAGCCCATTTTCTGACATGCTTTTTTGTCATAGAAGTAGGAGCCCACCACATCTATGATGATACCGGGTTTTGTCACAATTATCGTCATAGAAGTGTCATAAGCATGACAGAAAAAATTCGTTCGGCCCAAAATGTCATGGATGTGTCTTTTTTTTGTAGTGTGTGTTAGTTTGGGGATATATGGGAATATATAGGCGAAAGAATTAGGTCAGGAGATGCACGAGGAGCCCACAAGGGTGGGGGGCGTGCCCTACCCCCCTAGGCGCGCCATCCGTCATTGTGGTCGCCTCGTGGCTCCTCCGACTTCATCTCCAAGTCTCCCGGTTGTCTTTTGGTCCAAGAAAAATCATCGCGAAGGTTTTATTCCGTTTGGACTCCGTTTGGTATTCCTTTTACGTGAAACTTCAACAGGGAAAAAGCAACCTGGCTTTGGGATCTAGGTTAATAGGTTAGTCCCAAAAATAATATAAAATAGCATATTAATGCATATAAAACATCCAAAACAGATAATACAATAGCATGGAATAATAAAAAATTATAGATACGTTGGAGACGTATCACCACTTCGTCCCCACCCATTCGCCGCGGACTCCTCTGCACTTCATCAACTTCTATCACGGTTACCACCCTAGGCTCGACGGCTATTGTCGGCAGGCGGAGGTCACGCTCCAAACGGCACATGATTTTGCCCCTACCACTTTTCGTCGCCTATCTGCACCGACATTCTAGACTCTGGTCGATTGGGGTTTTCTGCGGGATTGGGCCAGGGATTTCTCTCATGGAGAAGGTAATCAACTTAGTGAAATATTCACTCATCTCTTACCACAGTCCATCCTCGCTGTTAATCAACCGGCGGAAATCGCCGTGGATTCATTTTTGTTCTAGCTGATTTGTGGGTGTTCATTGATGTGTCCATAATGCGAGCACAAATCGGGCAAGTGTGCTCACGGCCAGTCGAAAATGAAGTTCTGTCTCACCATTCTGGATGACTTCAGGGAGCGCTCGATATGTTCAATCTCAACCTACCACGGCCGGTATGGCCTAAATTTGTGAACATATATTGTATGTTGCTACATTTGGATAAAAGGTACGGTGCCACGTGCAGCCTAGATGTCGAAGCCGATCCCCCCCCCCTATATTAGGCAAATATATGATGTATTGTTCATTCAGTTACTCTCATATTTGCATCAAATCTTTGTTACATTATCTATTTTTAATTATATATTTTTGTACTTTGCTTTCATCTATATATTGATCTATTATATCAGTTACTCCCATATTTGCATCTTGCTTTGTTATTTCAATATATCTAATTTACGATCTTAATTTTCATTTCAAGCAGTACATCCCTTGCTTTGCAAGAACAGGAGTAGAAGGAAATCTTGAGCTTTACTTTGTTGATGACTCAATGGATGTCATATTGACAACGCAACATGGATTTACAATGACGGTTAGCGGAAAACCTTATAAAGATGGTCACTCCTATTTTGATGCGGACCTTTGGAGAAAACTGTCTAAGTGTTATGAACTGAAAGCTAGCAATAAAATTCTAGTGCGTGCACCACAGCCTGGTCTAATTAACATGGATGTTTACCTTCCCAACGTCATCAACCGATCAAAGTCTGATCGAGGTTAGTGTCCTTTCAACTTTCTCCATGCTGGCATATTACTTAACAAAATCGGGGTATTTGTTCTGACTAATTGGTCACTATTTAAGCAACACAATTTGATTTCATTTTTTGACTCCATTCCTAGGCAGTAATAAATTATATTTACCAATTTATGCGCACTATATATTCTTCTGCCATGTTCTGAAAAAATAATACCTTTCTACCTTTTAAGCAGGATATGTTGGATGCATAGTGAATGATATGTATGTTACTAAGCGTACCAAATTTCACTAGAAGGACTTAAAGCATGTCATAAACTTTGTTGATAATATGACAGAGATAGCACATCGTATGAACGCTGGATTTTGGATGGGATTAATTATACATATGTTGCACACATTGAACAAGACCAATTATGTGCACAAAATATTGGTAAAAAGTCTTATTTTAATGTTGATGCTCATAAAGTATATATATATCTTCAACGATATGTTACAATTGGTTTTTATTCTATTTCAACAGAAATTTCCCGCTGTAGCAGTTCCTGGATCGATTTCCCGACATGGTCGAATTACACTTGCGCCTGCAAATAACGCTAAAGTGACTGCAAGGTACTGCATTTCCCGCAGAAATGGAACCATTCAAATTAACAAGTTCCCGCTAATCGTGCCACTGCATCCATATTGGAAAATTGGAGACACTGTTCTAGCCATGCTCTACCAAGGCACGGGAGGGCTCTTCGTTTTCATTAACGAGATGCCGAGTCGCCGTGATCAAGCTGCTTCCAGCGGATAGTTGTGGTTGTTGGCCCTCAACCTCTTAAAATGTGCTAGCTGTTACTATGTTAAGTATGTAGATATGGACCATATGGTAGTTGGCCCTCAGCCTCTTAAAATGTGATAGTTGTTCCTATGTTAAGTATGTAGATATGGACCATATGGTTGTCAAAACCGTGTTATGAAGATCCTCCTTTTGTCGAATAGTGTAACCACTATATATATGTCACTCAAATGCTGTTAGCCAAGTTCTTAAATTTTGATGGAAAGTATTAGTATCGTACGCAGTTCCTTGAGTTTAAGCGTGTGCCCGATGTCCAGAAGGCATTTGCATATTAACTGTCCATATTGCAAATTCACACGCGTGTTAACATAAGGAAACGTATGTGTAACTTACTAATCATTGCACACGAGTACTTGCAGACGCATCGTGTGCGATACTCCTAGCCACCGCAAGCAACTAGTTTGCATTTTTCAAAGTTTTTTGTACACACAGAATTGCACACGAACTAACTGTATTAACCGTTTGTTTTGTAATTTCTCATCGCAAACAGTTCGTTCGAGTCGGTTGTTTGCCGCGTATCACACACATCTTGTTTACACGACTCATTTGTGTTCTTTTGGCTCATCGCGAACAGTTCATCCATGGGAACTATATGCCGCATGTCACACACATCTTGTTAAGTTGAACCGTTTCTGTTGTGTTCCCTAATAAAAAACAGTTCATCCGAGTGAACCGTATGCTGTATATCACACACACCTTGATCTGGCTAAGCATTTCTGTTGCACTCCCTAATAGAAAATAGTTCACCGGAGCAAACTGTATTCCATATATCGCACATACATTGATATGGCTGCCCATTTCTGTTGTTCTGCCACATCGCAAACAGTTCAAATGGATCAACTGTGTCCCCTGCATCGCACACGCAACTAAAATCGGAACCGTGTTTGATGGCTCCGCCATCGCAAACATTTTGCATCTTTTTGACGGTTTTTTACATCACCGTTTGCAATTAATGCATCACACACGGTTTCGTCAAAGGGTCTCTGATCGTAGTGTCGCGTTAGCAGCATCTTGCAGTAGTGGAGGATGAGTATTAACTAGTACAAGGATGAACTGCCTCGAGAGGGCTCTAGACGCTCTTCCCTTCTCCTCGGATCCCTCTCTATGATGGAGACTAGCCTATCTTTATACTGGCCTTGGTCCTCTTCCCCCGAAGACTCTAGACGGGAAGGGATTCCACAACGGCCAATTTTGAAAGGGGACAGGAGTACAACTTATCCTGGCAAAAGCAGTCCCCGCCTGATAAAGCCTCTGGGCATGACGCATCGGTGGGCTCGGCGATGACTTCTTTCCTGGCGAGCCCGTGGTCCTGGTCTTCTAGCACCTGAGTGGCAACCTTTGGGGATTGCTTCGGGAACCCACGAGACGTCCTTGTTCACTTAGCACCAAAGAGGAAAGTGTCCTCGTCTACGCCCGCTGGCGCCCTTCTGGCTCCGCTCGTCGTGGCTCAGGCCACCCACGTGCGGTGCGAGGCGGGATGGCGAGCCTATAGATGTCTGGCTTGTGAGGGGCCTCATGAGGCCACCCCTCGTGAAGCCCTCGGAAGCTCTTTGTGATCCTTGCTGACGCTCGCCTCACAAGGCAGGGGCCCTCGCGAGGGTCTTGCTTGTGAAGCCTTGATGCTGGGCCGCGTCGGGCCTTCCAATGACACCACGCATGGGCCGCAGGCCGACGAGCCTGGGTACCCCTAGTCCCATGGGCTCGATAGTAGCCCCCGGGCCCACGGCATGCACGATCCCGCTCACAACGAAGGAGAAGAGAGGGTTGAAGCGACGCGACCCCAACCACCTTTGGGCCAAGCTTGACGCATGGCGTGTGCTGGGGCACGGGACGCCCCCACTTCCCCATGTTGCCTCGGCAACTGCCCAGGCTGACATAAAGCCTGGCGGCACCACGGGGCCTTCATTACTCCGAAGGAGAAGGGGCACAGACCGGTCTCCTCCGATCGGTATAAAAGGGGGCGAGGAGTTAGACCCCTTGGCCCATTTCCATCTCCTCGCCTCTCCATCTTCAACCGCCACTGCCGTGGCCGTGGCCCCCGGAGGTTCTCTCCCACTAAGAAAAGGTAAGCGACGCTGGAGCGAGCCGAGCAGCCGCAGCCAGTGAGGGGGCGAGGCCGTCTGCGTAAGCCCACCACCGAGCCCGGGGCGCCTCCTCGGGGACGCGGGCATCCTCCATTGTCCGCCTATGCCGGCTCGAGCAGACGTGGGCAGAACTCAACCCGCAGGCGCGGGCGCGGAGGCCGAGGCGGCCATGCCCAAGGGGGAAGGAATGGCACTGGCGGCCCCAGTCATGGAGTCACTCCGCCGACTTGGCCCGCAAGTTCATCGTGGGAATGGACGACCATGCCCGGACCTGGTTCCGGCTCCCAGAATCCTTCGCCGAAGAGATGGTTGTTTAGGGCTGCAGCCAGACGGCTGCTGCAACAGCGCCTCCTGGGTGGCGACGGAGTTCTCCTCCCCCGGCTTCATGTTCCTGAAGCGGGGGTGGAAGTAGTTTGCCCGTGCCCGTAGCTTGAAGGGGGGACATCATCCATTTCAAGTTTGACGGGGCCACCACACTCTTCGTGAAGATCTTCGGGTAGGCCGGCGACCACCGGGAGTGCTGCATGGAGAGCGACAACGATAGCAGCGGCCACTCCTCCAGCGATAGCGGCGGCGGCAGCGGTAGCACCTCCCCCAAGGGAAGCGAGAGTGGAGACAACTCTGATGATCCCCCACGCTGCCACGTCAAGGAGGAGGACTCCGGCTAAGCACGACGGTGCTGGAGCCGGTGTCCCGGAGGTGGCAGCCGCCGCGAAGAAGTTCCTTTTGCTTTCTTTCATTTCCTGCACCAAAGCAACATGGGCCCCGCGGGGGCGTGTAAGAACTCCTGTGCTTGCACCTTAATTTGAATGTTTTTGGCTCGTGTTTTAAGTTTATCATGGCGCCCCTCGTTTGGACTTTGCCTTTTCTTTGCGATCGTGTTAATGCTCTGTGTCGCTAGGACCCGGCCTCGAGCAGCCCTCAGCCGTCGCTGGTATGCCAGGTCGTGATGCCTTGGACAAGGCCAGGAGGTGAGGGGCTCGAGGTCCGGTAAGAGCTCCTGAGGCGCGATGCTCAAGAGCCCACCTTGATGCGCAAGCGGCTCACGAGAAATAAAAGGTTTCCGCCCCAACAAGGTTGTGAAAAGGAGAAATGAAGCATTATTATTGAGACTTGTGCGCTGCGCGAGGCGGCCAACTTAACTTAGGGTGTAATGTGGAGCACCCGTGGCCCGTGGGGGACCCTTGTGGCGTGAGGGCGCGCTTCCTTGGAGCTTGGCTTCCTATCCACCTTCTGTTCTGTGATAAATCAACACAAGTCCCGCGAGGGGTGCATGAAAAATCAATGTCCTTTGCATCTCAGCTGATATCAACGCAACTAAACTTCAACCCAACTCCCCATATCTCCTCACAAATCCTGCCTCTCTTTTCCTCACTCGTCAAAATGCTCTACGTCCTCAGGACCCGGCCCTCGAGCAAGCCTCACCCGCCGCTGGTATGCCAGGTCGCGATCCCTAGGGCAAGGCCAGGGTGAGCGCTCGAGAGCCAGTAAGTGCTCCTGAGGCGCGATGCTCAGGAGCTCCCCTTTTAATGTGCAGGCGACTCGCACAAAAAAGAGTGACACACTTCGCGAAGGTCATAGGGAAAGGGATCCCGTTCGGCAACAGCGCGGCATATGAGGTGGTTGTACTTAGCTTTTTTGGTTGGTGACGTGGACCGGACCGTCGCATGACCGAGGCCGGTCCTCCTGAGGCGACGAGGCATTGTTCAAACACCGTATGAATGCCTGGCTCCTGAAACTCTGCATGTTGACAGATTACAGGTATATGGGGCAACACACGCTTACCGATCTGCTCATGATTGTTCCAAGAGAGCACAAGGCACTAAGGACCAGATGAGGTGATGTGCACGGGGCTGGCCCAGGAGCCAGAGCTTGGTCACTTAGGTTTATCAGCGCTGTAGGGACGGGCCTGAGCACAGGCGTCATGCCAATAGCCCCCTCTCATGGGATGTTCAGGAGGAGAGCCACTAGCGCATGGGGCCCCAAGGGGCGGCGCCTCCGGATGCGATGCGGTATCGAGCACAAGGTTAACAGGCATAGCAATTCATAAAAGCATAACCAGTTTTAATACATAGCTAAAAGATAAGATTACTGCAGGGACTGGCCCCAAGCAGCCCGAGGACCATGCAGCCCGCAGGGCACCCTCAATTGAACAAACCAAAAAGTCACCTGGAAATGTTGCTGCAGAAGCGTCAAGGTGGCTGGCGAAGCATGCAGCGAAGGTTCACCCATAAAGAGTCGGGCGGCTCCTGAGGCTCGGGAGACTCGCGAGGGGCCGAGGCCTCTTGAGGCGCCAACGCCAAGAGCCGGGCCTCGTGAGACGCCAGCGTGAGCTACGCGAGCCGATGGTACATGACGCCCACATTCAATAGGCCAGAGGGCATGCAGATGTAGTTGCAGGTGACACCCCCGCTCCGGCAGATGCGTGACGGTCAGAGGAGGTCCTGAGAAGCGGACCTATTGAGGTCCGGAATGTTGACACACACGCGCAGCTTGCCGCCCACGTCGGGAGCGGCAGCTGAGCTAGTGGGACATGCGGGGCGACGCTCGCCGCGCATGGCCCATGCTTCCTGAAGCTCGTGGGTCACCTTGGTGATGAACTCTTGCACTCCTCGCTCCTAGCACCGTGTTCCTTGCTTGCGGGGCGCACATCAAAGCATGCCTCCAAGTGGTGTCCTAGCACCTACCTCGTCACACTGGTCAGGTCAGACGCTCTCCAAGTGGAAGCCCTCGAGCCTGCCCTGAGAGAGGTGCCGGGCACGCCTTCCTATGCGGGAGGAAGGCATGCCCCGGCGACAGGCGCTGCGCCCGAGGTGCCGTAAGCGGGTGCCTTCTTTGTCTCGGGACGAATATTGGGGAGGAGCTACTCCTTCTTCGCGGGGACAGCCTCAGGGCGCGCAACATCACCCTCACTGCCGGAATTCTCGGCCGCTGCAGCCCGGTAGGCGCACTCAAGGGTGCAGACCACGTCCTTTTCATCGCAGGCGATAGTGATGACGCCACTGTGATGTCTACTATGCAACCTTCTTCTTGTAGACATTGTTGGGCCTCCAAGTGCAGAGGTTTGTAGGACAGTAGCAAATTTCCCTCAAGTGGATGACCTAAGGTTTATCAATGCATGGGAGGCGTAGGATGAAGATGGTCTCTCTCAAACAACCCTGCAACCAAATAACAAAGAGTCTCTTGTGTCCCCAACACACCTATTACAATGGTAAATTGTATAGGTGCACTAGTTCGGCAAAGAGATTGTGATACAAGTGCAATATGGATGGTAGATATAGGTATTTGTAATCTGAAAATATAAAAACAGCAAGGTAACTAATGATAAAAGTGAGCATAAACGGTATTGCAATGCGTTGAAACAAGGCCTAGGGTTCATACTTTCACTAGTGCAAGTTCTCTCAACAATAATAACATAATTGGATCATATAACTATCCCTCAACATGCAAAAAAGAGTCACTCCAAAGTAACTAATAAAGGAGAACAAACGAAGAGATTATGGTAGGGTACGAAACCACCTCAAAGTTATTCTTTCTGATCGATCTATTCAAGAATCCGTAGTAAAATAACACGAAGCTATTCTTTCTGTTCGATCTATCCTAGAGTTAAACTAGAATAAAACCTTAAGACACAAATCAACCAAAACCCTAATGTCACCTAGATACTCCAATGTCACCTCAAGTATCCGTGGGTATGATTATACGATATGCATCACACAATCTCAGATTCATCTATTCAACCAACACAAAGAACTTCAAAGAGTGCCCCAAAGTTTCTATCGGAGAGTCAAGACGAAAACGTGTGCCAACCCCTATGCATAAGTTCATGGGTGGAACCCGCAAGTTGATCACCAAAACATACATCAAGTGGATCACGTGATATCCCATTATCACCACATATAAGCACGGCAAGACATACATCAAGTGTTCTCAAATCCTTAAAGACTCAATCCGATAAGATAACTTCAAAGGGAAAACTCAATCCATCACAAGAGAGTAGAGGGGGAGAAACATCATAAGATCCAACTATAATAGCAAAGCTCATGATACATCAAGATTGTATCACCTCAACAACACGAGAGAGAGAGAGAGAGAGATCAAACACATAGCTACTGGTACATACCCTCAGCCTCGAGGGTGAACTACTCCCTCCTCGTCATGGAGACCGCCGGGATGATGAAGATGGCCACCGGTGAGGGATCCCCCTCTCCGGCAGGGTGCCGGAACGGGTCTAGATTGGTTTTCGGTGGCTACAAAGGCTTGCGGCGGCGGAACTCCCGATCTATTCTGTTCCCTGATGTTTTTAGGGTATATGCATATATATAGGCGAAAGAAGCCGGTCAGGGGAGCCACGAGGGGCCCATGAGGGTGGGGGGCGCACCCAGGGGGCGGGCGCGCCTCCCTACCTCGTGGCCACCTCGTTGCTTCCCTGACGTGCACTCCAAGTCTCCTGGATTGCTTCTGTTCCAAAAATAACTCTCCCGAAGGTTTCATTCCGTTTGGACTCCATTTGATATTCCTTTTCTTCGAAACACTGAAATAGGCAAGAAAACAACAATTTGGGCTGGGCCTCCGGTTAATAGGTTAGTCCCAAAAATAATATAAAAGTGTATAATAAAGCCCATGAACATCCAAAACAGATAATATAATAGCATGGAACAATAAAAAATTATAGATACGTTGGAGACGTATCAGCATCCCCAAGCTTAATTCCTGCTCGTCCTCGAGTAGGTAAATGATAAAAACAGAGTTTTTGATGTGGAATGCTACATAACATAATTTTCAATGTAATTCTCTTAATTGTGGCATGAATGTTCAGATCCGAAAGATTCAAGATAAAGGTTTAATATTGGCATAAAAATAATAATACTTCAAGCATACTAACAAAGCAATCATGTCTTCTCAAAATAACATGGCCAAAGAAAGTTATCCCTACAAAATCATATAGTCTGGCTATGCTCTATCTTCATCACACAAAGTATTTAAATCATGCACAACCCCGATGACAAGCCAAGCATTGTTTTATACTTTTGATGTTCTCAAACTTTTTCAATCTTCACGCAATACATGAGCGTGAGCCATGGTCATAGCACTATAGATGGAATAGAATGGTGGTTGTGGAGAAGACAAAAAGGAGAAGATAGTCTCACATCAACTAGGCGTATCAACGGGCTATGGAGATGCCCATCAATACATATCAATGTGAGTGAGTAGGGATTGCCATGCAACGGATGCACTAGAGCTATAAGTGTATGAAAGCTCAACAAAACAAACTAAGTGGGTGTGCATCCAACTCGCTTGCTCACGAAGACCTAGGGCATTTTGAGGAAGCCCATCATTGGAATATACAAGCCAAGTTCTATAATGTAAAATTCCCACTAGTATATGAAAGTGACAACATAGTAGACTCTCTATCATGAAGATCATGGTGCTACTTTGAAGCACAAGTGTGGTAAAAGGATAGTAGCATTGCCCCTTCTCTCTTTTTCTCTCATTTTTTTTGTTTTTTGTTTTTTTGGGCCTTCTCTTTTTTTGGCCTCTTTTCTCTTTTTTTTATTTTTCGTCCGGAGTCTCATCCCGACTTGTGGGGGAATCATAGTCTCCATCATCCTTTCCTCACTGGGACAATGCTCTTATAAAGATGATCATCACACTTTTATTTACTTACAACTCAAGAACTACAACTCGATACTTAGAACAAAATATGACTCTATATGAATGCCTCCGGCGGTGTACCGGGATGTGCAATGAATCAAGAGTGACATGTATGAAAAAATTATGAAGGTGGCTTTGCCACAAATACGATGTCAACTACATGATCATGCAAAGCAATATGACAATGATGAAGCATGTCATAATAAACTGTCGGCGTTCTGGGAACGGGGGTCCCCAGACTTGCCTGCCTGTGGCCTGCGGTGTGGCTCAAGTGGGGGCCCAACGCGGCCCGGCTTCATCAGCTCAAGCTCAAGACCCTCGCGAGGGGCCAAGCCTCGTGGGGCGGATGACAGGAACCTTCCTCAGGAGCAGCCTCGTCAGGCAGGCTCACGAGGAGGCGGAGAGATCAAGGTAGGGTACCTCATGAGGGTGCCCCATGATGCAAGCCATGACGATCGAGATCAGGCGGGCGCCGGCCTACGCAGTGTCCTCGTTTCCCCTTTGGTGCAAAGGAGGTGAGCACAGGCCAAGGCATCAGGCAAAGGTTACCGCTTCGGTGCAACAAGACCAAGACCAGCAGAGTGGCAGGACGGAGGTCATCGTGGAGCCCAGGACGACGCCACTGTCAGAGCCTTTGGTAGCCGAAGACCAACTTTAGTCAGGATAAGTGTACTAGATGTTCCCCTTTGAAATGGCCAATTGTTGGCGCCCTTCCCGCTCATTGTTTGGGAAGAGGCCCAGGGCCTCCCTCTGTAAATAGGACTAGCCACCACAGAGAGAGAGGAGGGAGGAGAACGGACGGACCAGAACAGGTCGAACCTACCAGAGAGAGAGAGAAGCAACTGGACTCACCCAAGCAGTCCATCGCACCAGCTCAAGAACAGCCCCTCGTGAGGTTGTTCTTCCTTTGTACTGTTCTTCATCAGCCCCAGAGGCAATCCACCACACCACACACTGGAGTAGGGTATTACACCACAACGGTGGCCCGTACCAGTATAAATCTTGTGTCTCTTGTGTTGTTCATCGTTCCTAGTTTAGATCCCTGGCAAACCACTAACGTGTGAACTGGTAGGGGAAAGATCTCCGTGCGCACCCCAGTGTTCGAACCTCAAGGGTCTGCCAGAACCCGATATCCGACATTTGGCGCGCCAGGTAGGAGTGCGCCGGAATCCTTCCTCCGCCACCTCGCGTTTCATCGCCTCGTCGTTCGATGTCAAGCGACCCGGCAGCCAACGCCGACCGCTGGGCGGTGTGGCCCTCCCATGCCGTGCCGCCAGCCCAGGGCGACCTAAACCTTGCACCTCAGGCGGCTCGCGCTCCGCAAGGTGCAGCGGGGTGCGGCGGCGGCGACGGGCGCTGCATGCCCTTACGCGCGGCCTGGCGCGCACACCCGGCAGGGCGTCGAACTCGTGGGCGCGCTCACGGTGGCCCAAGAGCTGCTATGGTTCCGGCTTCTAGAGGGCGGTCGTGACGTGCTGTTGGAGCGAGTGGCCGAGCTCCTGGACGCCGCTGCCTTGGGAGCACCTCCTTTCTGCGTCCGGCTGCCACCTCTGGCCCAGAGCGTGCCGTATGGCGGCCCCATGCGCGCCCATGCAACCTCAAGCGGGCTCCAGGGCCTACTCGACGCCAACCCGGCCAGCAGCACCACGCGGCAAGCCGCGCAGACCCCATCTCCGGCCGGCGAAGGAGCACACGCTGTGACCTTTGGCCTCGGCGGACCACTACGCCACCACTCTCAAGACAACGCTCCGGGCCGGACTGCATGGCATGTGGGGCACTACAGCGAGACCTTTGGGGCAGCGTTCCCAGAAGCTTATGTGCCCCACATGATGGATCAAGAGTGCGCACGGGAAGAAGACCATGGCTCGTTCCTTGGGCCAGGCTGGTGCGAGGAGACACCACAGGCTGAGCTCTTTCAGGAACCCCAAGAGGGCCTCGACGACCGCGCCGGCGGCAGCAACTATCTGGTACCATTAATTCCTCAGGAGCAAGCTTATGCTAACCATGTGCCGCAGGAGGTACAGGTCGCCGCAACAGGTGGCGGCCCCCAGCAGCCTGACCTCTTATCCCTCGGGAGGAGGGCACCAGGGGCTGCAGGAGAGGGCCGAGATCCGGAGTTCGTCCTCATGGCGCTTGGCGCAAGACGTTCTCGGAGGTAGGCCCTCTGCCGGGAGGTGCCTCGGGGCCTGCCCGGCGGAAGGACCCCGTGGTCGTCCGGGGAACTGGCGACCGCTCTACCCCATTGAGTCGTCCTTGGTCTCCGGCCACCGTCGATGGCGGTAGAGTGTGGCGCAAGCGGGGCCCTCATTTGGCGATATGAAGCAAGGCGGTACACATGAAGAAGGCCCGGTGCTGTGAAGCTTCGCCGCCCGTGACACTCTCATGTAATAATGAGTGGGGCTGTACACGCCCGGAGTCTCGGAGAGCCGCCCTCGGGCATCGAGGGGCTCCCTCCCACGCCCGATGGCAGCACTTAGCTCCATTGGTGAGAAGACGTCGAAGACTAGACTAGGTGCCGGACGCGGCCTTTTGCTTTTTTTCCTTTTCCTGTGTTGACAAGTTTCTTCGATTTGAATTTAAGTTGGATTTGAGTTTGAGCCTTGCGTGCATTTGGGGAAGGGGTGTTTAGTCTCATTCGAGCAATCTCTCGTGTTCTAGTTTCGGCTTTGCGTCCAAAGCTAGCGGCAGCTGCCTCCCCTCATGGGCCCCTCGCGAGCCGGGCCGGGCCAACCGCGTCCACAGCTCGGACGGCTATCGCCACGCCCTCTCCGGAGGTTCTTATCGCAGGATCAATGGGTTTACCCAGATGACACATATGGCGCTATGGCCCCCACAGCCCCGCTCGGGGCTCACCAGGGTCAAAAGGTAAACAACCCAGCCGACCCACCACCGGCCGGCCGTTAAGCTCACACGCTGCGTTAAGATTGCCAGGGCATTTACCGCAAACCTTTACATGAGGGGCTTCCTCCCAAAATGCTCTCCACAGTCTTGAGGCCAAGCCCGAACCTCTTTCGTGTAGGGTAAACAAGCGGTGACAAACAATCGATCGGACATATCGCTCGCCGTGCCTTCAGGTCACCTCCAGGCGTCGGCCAGCATCGGCCGACATCATCGCCACCACCAACACCTCACTTGACACCGGGAGACCGTCCACCACGCCAGCCTTCATCGGCGGCCATGATCACGCCGTCATCATCAGACGTGAAGGACCTGACAAGGTCGTCCACGTGGTGCTCCACCCATTGCGCCAGGTCGCCCCGGACGGCTATGGGCACCGGTGCGATGGCAGCATCGGAGTCAAAGTGGGGATCCCTGTCCCGTAGATAACTGAAGATATGGGAGAAAGCGCGCCCGAGCAAGGCTCGGCTCTTCTCCTCAACGAGCCAATGAGACCTCTCGGAGCGGTTCTCCGGGAGCGTCACCACGTCAGCAAAATACTGGAGGTTGCCGGCATAGTTGGTCTTGTGCGGCTCCTCAGCGGCGGCCTCGCAAATATTGCCCAGGGCCGCGTTAGCCCGTTCCCTGAGCGTCCGGAGCATGGGGCGTGCTCGTGCTCCAGAACCCGCCACCGACGAATCTCGTCCTCGTTCTACCGTGTAGTGGCCTCGGCGCCATCAATCCTCTATCGAAGAAGAAGCAGCTCGGCGTGGGAGGAGGTCAGCTCCGCCTGTGCTGCACGAAGGGCGGCCGCGGAGGAGTCCGCACCCCGCGTCACTTCGTCCAGTTTGGCCTTGAGGGCCGCGGTCCTGCCCTCAGCTTCGGCCCTGACCAGCTCCAACCTCAACTCATACTGGCGCTCGAGGCCTGAGCGAGCTTCCGCTACGTGGCGATCGACCTCTTCTTGGGCTCGGGCCTCGCGCGCGGCGACATAGTCCTCCGCCTGAGCCACCAGGTGCTCCCTCATCTCCAACCGCTCAAGGTCGAGGTTGTGCTCGGCGGCCTCCAGCGTCAGCGCTTCCTCGCACTTCTGGAGCTCCGCCTGGTCGACGGAAGTCTCCTTTAGCAACAAAAGTGAAGCCTGGCGCAACTCCACCTGCTGCTCCAGAGAGTTGCTCCAGGCTTGGAGCTCCCATGCACGCTCCTCCGCGTCCCTGCGCCGCCGATCTGCTTCCAGGGCCTCCTCGACGGCTCGAGAGCAAGCCTCTCGTGAGGCCGCCCGGTGACGCCTCAGCCTTCGCATTGTCAAGGTCACGCTGGTGACGCGCGAGGGCAACGGCTACCTTTAGCTTGCGCCTCTCCTCAGCAAGGCCCAAACCTTCGGCCTCGAGACGCGCATCCTTGCCGGCAAGCTCCACCCCAAGCCGGTTCACCGCGTCCGTCGCCCCACGGAGAAATTCTTGACGACGGGCGCGGCGTTCGTAAGCACGCCTGAGCACGTCTTCCGCGTCCCCTTCTGCTAGTGGTGTATGCGGAGGGCCCAGAGGCGGCGCACCTCCTCCCGCAGGGCAGGGGGCTGGCGCCCCAACAATCGCCGGACGGGCCTCACCAGGAGCAGGGCCTGGCGCTGGTCCGTCCCCAGAAGAAGAGCTCAAGATTGACTTCAATCAATCACCGTCCACGATCAAGGAAGGAGCACGGGGCAAGCTGGCTGTGCCCCAGGAGAACTCATGAAGGGAAGACAACAGCTGCAGGCTCGGGGCCTTTCGGTGAGCAGGCCACCTCTCCGGCAATTTGAGTGATAAGGGCGCCGCTTGAACCCGACGCACCAAGGACCAGCAATGAGGACGGAGCTTGGGGAGATGGCCCCTTAGCCGTCTCCACGAATTCGGCAGGAAGGGCCCTGAAAGGTCATAGTCAGCTGCAAGAATCGAGAAGTAGGGGAGCAGAGAGAGAAGAGGACTTACTCGTCTGTGGCGAAGTACCTCCTGCATTTCAGCAAGCGGCAAGGGCGATCGTCACCGCCCGAGGCCTCCTTCCTCTTGCAGATGGCCACGAAGTCTACGCGGAACCGGCCTAAGCGCTCGGCGCAGGGGTCGGTTTGTGGTGTGGAGGACGCAGTAAGATGATCAGCGCCAACGGGACCAGCCTGGGGGACGCTACCAGGCGCCGCCTCATGAGGGACGACCGGGGCCTCGGGAGCCCCAACCTCGGGAGCCGGAGGCTGCGACTCCTCACCTGTCACTATTCCCGAACGAGCTCCGGGAGATGCCGTCCTCAGGGCTCCGCGCGGCGTCACCGCCTCAACGTCGTCCCCTCCAACTCCTGACGGTTCTCATCTCCCTGCTCCATCACCTGAGACAGAGCCACTTTGGGCGACCGGAAGAGCGACCACGACAACTGGGTTCTCGCGAGGCCCTCTGAGGTCAGCCGGGCGCAGCCCCCACTCGTCAAAGCTGGGCATCTGCTTCACAAAATTGGCCCTGCCCGAACAAAGATACAAGAGGGCACCACCATGTCGAAGGCTGCTTGGGGAAGGATCGCCAACCAGGACCCTGAGCACCGTCCTCAGCACTTCAGGCGCCAGGTCCCCCTCCTGAAGTCGCATGCGGTCTTGGCGCCCCGCAAAGTCCCACATTCGATGAGAGTGGCGCTGGAGAGGAGCAATGCGACACTGGAGGAACTCCTTCACCATCTTGGGCACCGTCACGTTGAGCGCCCCCAAGCTCTCGAAGCGGCGCCAGACGAATGCAAGCAGGGTGTCCGCGAGCGTCTCGTGACCCCAGCCTGAGTTGGGAACAACATGCAAGGTAGGATGCGAGAGCAGGGGGCTGGGCACCCCCAACGTCCACATACAACCACCGCTCTCTGAACTTGGCCTCAGGGGGAGGGAGTCCAAAATCGATCCCCGAAGCAGCCATCTCTGGCACCGCAAGGAAGCTCACACACCCCAGGAATTGAGTAGGATCACTCAGGCGCAAAGAGAAGAAGTGACACAACAGGGCAACGAAAGGAGGGATGCCCACCATTGCCTCATAGACAAAGGCGAAGACAGCCAGGAGGGTAATGGACTCAGGCCCGAGATGCATCATGTGGATCTGATAGTGGGAGAGCACCGCATTGAAGAAAGCGGAAAAGGGGGGAACCAGACCCGCCCACAGGGCATCAGTGAAGAACCGGACCTCCGTGACAATCCTGTCGAAGGAGGCATGGGGCGAGCCATGCCGTGGTCCTGCCGCACTCGTTGAAGACGGTGGCAAGGGCAGAGCGGACCTTGCCCAAGGCCTCGGGGTTGAGTATGATAGATCGATCGACGGCGGGGGCCACCGCCGGAGGCGAGCGGGACGAAGGCGCGGGCTTCTTCACCTTTTCCTTCTTCGTTGGCGCCATGGCGACAGGAAGGGTGAGAGTCCGAGTTGGATCAAGGGCAGAAGTTGGAGCCAGAGGAAGAAGGAAGGGCCGGGAGTGCGCGAACAGCGAAAGGGGAATGGATGTGTGCAACCCCGGGTCCGCTTAGCCGGGCGTGTAATGAGGCATCATGGGGAAGCAGAGACGCCCACGACCAATCAATCGCCACGCGACGCCCAAGGCCACAGGCTGCTGGGGCCCGCGGCGCTTCGCACTTGCCCCTTCGCTTCTCTGCTAAGCCAAGTCCGGCGCGCCTTGGGCCGGGGCTCTTGTCGGTGTTACAGGAACGGGGGTCCCAGAGACTTGCACTGCGGCCTGCGGCGTGGCTCAAGTGGGGGCCCAGTGCAGCCCGGCTTCATCATCTCAAGCTCAAGACCCTCGCAAGGGGCCAAGCCTCGCGGGGCGGACGACAGGAATCTTCCTCAGGAGCAGCCTCATCAGGCAGGCTCACGAGGAGGCGGAGAGATCAAGGCAGGCTACCTCACGTGGGTGCCCCATGATGCAAGCCATGATGATCGAGATCAGGCGGGCGCCGGCCTGCGCAGTGTCCTCGTTTCCCCTTTGGTGCAAAGGAGGCAAGCACAGGCCAAGGCATCAGGCAAAGGTTACCGCTTCAGCGCAACAAGACCAAGACCAGCAGAGCGGCAGGACAGAGGTCATCGTGGAGCCCAGGACGACGTCACCGTCAGAGCCTTTGGCAGCCGAAGACCAACTTTAGTCAGGATAAGTGTACTAGATGTTCCCCTTCAAAATGGCCAATTGTTGGTGCCCTTCCCGCTCATTGTTTGGGAAGAGGCCCAGGGCCTCCCTCTATAAATAGGACTAGCCACCAGAGAGAGAGAGGAGGGAGGAGAACGGACGGACCAGAACAGGTCAAACCTACCAGAGAGAGAGAGAGAGAGAGAGAGAGAGAGAGAGAAGCGACTGGACTCACCCAAGCAGTCCATCGCACCAGCTCAAGAACAGCCCCTCGCGAGGCTGTTCTTCCTTTGTATTGTTCTTCATCAGCCCCAGAGGCAATCCACCACACCACACACTGGAGTAGGGTATTACACCACAACGGTGGCCTGAACCAGTATAAATCTTGTGTCTCTTGTGTTGTTCATCGTTCCTAGTTTAGATCCCTTGCAAACCACTAACGCGTGAGCTGGTAGGGGAAAGATCTCCGTGTGCACCCCAGTGTTCGAACCTCAAGGGTCTGCCGGAACCCGAAATCCGACATAAACGGAACGGTGGAAAGTTGCATGGCAATATATCTCAGAATGGCTATGGAAATGCCATGATAGGTAGATATGGTGGCTGTTTTGAGGAAGGTATATGGTGATTGTATGATAACGACGAAAAGTGCACGGTATTAGAGAGGCTAGCAATGGTGGAAGGATGAGAGTGCGTATAATCCATGGACTCAACATTAGTCATAAAGAACTCATATACTTGTTGCAAAAATCTATTATTTATCGAAACAAAGTATTACGCGCATGCTCCTAGGGGGATAGATTGGTAGGAAAAGACCATTGCTCATCCTCGACCGCCACTCATAAGGAAGACAATCAATAAATAAATCATGCTCCGACTTCATCACATAATGGTTCACCATACGTGCATGCTACGGGAATCACAAACTTTAACACAAGTATCTCTCAAATTCACAACTACTCAACTAGCATGACTCTAAATATCACCATCTTCATATCTCAAAACAATCATCAAGTATCAAACTTCTCATAGTATTCAATGCACTTTATATGAAAGTTTTTATTATACCCCTCTTGGATGACCATCATATTAGGACTAAATTCATAACCAAAGCAAATTACCATGCTGTTTAAGACTATCAAAATAATATAAGTAAAGCATGAGAGTTCATCTATTTCTTTAAAATAAAACCACTGTCGTGCTCTAAAAGATATAAGTGAAGCACTAGAGCAAATGACAAACTGCTCCAAAAGATATAAGTGAAGATCAATGAGTAGTTGAATAATTATGTAACTATGTGAAGACTCTCTAACATTTAAGAATTTCGGATCTTGGTATTTTATTCAAATAGCAAGCAAAACAAAAGAAAATAAAATGACGCTCCAAGCAAAACACATATCATGTGGTGAATAAAAATATAGCTCCAAGTAAAGTTACCGATGAATAAAGACGAAAGAGGGGATGCCTTCCGGGGCATCCCCAAGCTTAGGCCCTTGGTTATCCTCGAATATTACCTTGGGGTGCCTTGGGAATCCCCAATCTTAGGCTCTTGCCACTCCTTATTCCATAGTCCATCCAATCTTTACCCAAAACTTGAAAACTTCACAACACAAAACTTAACAGAAAACTTGTAAGCTCCGTTAGTATAAGAAAATAAATCACCACTTTTGGTACTGTTGTGAACTCATTCTAAATTCATATTGGTGTAATATCTACTGTATTCCAACTTCTCTATGGTTCATACCCTCCGATACTACTCATAGATTCATCAAAATAAGCAAACAACACAATGAAAACAGAATCTGTCAAAAACAGAACAGTCTGTAGTAATCTGTATCAAACGTATACTTCTGGAAATCCAAAAATTCTGAAATAAATTGGTGGACCTGAGGAATTTGACAGCTAATCTCGTGAGCGCTAAATAGGAGGCATGCTTTCATCATAATAAATTTGCTCATCAAAACTTGGGGGACTAAACATATCATCTTCATCAAACATAGCATCCCCAAGCTTGTGGCTTTTCATATCATTAGCATCATGGGTATTCAAATAATTCATACTAACAACAATGCAATCATGCTCATCATTCACATATTTTATGCCAAGCATTGTATGTAATTCTTCTTCTAGTACTTGGGCACAATTTTCCTTCCCATCATTTTCACGAAAGACATTAAAAAGACGAAGCATATGAGGCAACCTTAATTCCATTTTTTTGTAGTTTTCTTTTATAGACTAAACTAGTGATAAAACAACCTTCTTCTAGTAGACGTTGTTGGGCCTCCAAGTGCAGAGGTTTGTAGGACAGTAGCAAATTTCCCTCAAGTGGATGACCTAAGGTTTATCAATACGTGGGAGGCGTAGGATGAAGATGGTCTCTCTCAAACAACCCTACAACCAAATAACAAAGAGTCTCTTGTGTCCCCAACACACCCAATACAATGGTAAATTGTATAGGTGCACTCATTCGGCGAAGAGATGGTGATACAAGTGCAATATGGATGGTAGATATAGGTATTTGTAATCTGAAAATATAAAAACAGCAAGGTAACTAATGATAAAAGTGAACGTAAACGGTATTGCAATGTGTTGAAACAAGGCCTAGGGTTCATACTTTCACTAGTGCAAGTTCTCTCAACAATAATAACATAATTGGATCATATAACTATCCCTCAACATGCAACAAAGAGTCACTCCAAAGTCACTAATAAAGGAGAACAAATGAAGAGATTATGGTAGGGTACGAAACCACCTCAAAGTTATTCTTTCTGATCGATCTATTCAAGATTCCGTAGTAAAATAACACGAAGCTATTCTTTCCGTTCGATCTATCCTAGAGTTCGTAATAGAATAAAACCTCAAGACACAAATCAACCAAAACCCTAATGTCACCTAGATACTCCAATGTCACCTCAAGTATCCGTGGGTATGATTATATGATATGCATCACACAATCTCATATTCATCTATTCAACCAACACAAAGAATTTCAAAGAGTGCCCCAAAGTTTCTACCGGAGAGTTAAGACGAAAACGTGTGCCAACCCCTATGCATAAGTTCATGGGCGGAACCCGCAAGTTGATCACCAAAACATACATCAAGTGGATCACGTGATATCCCATTGTCACCACAGATAAGCACAAAGAAGACATACATCAAGTTTTCTCAAATCCTTAAAGACTCAATCCGATAAGATAACTTCTATGGAAAAACTCATTACATTACTATAGTGTAGAGTTGGAGAAACATCATAAGATCCATCTATAATAGCAAAGCTCGCGATACATCAAGATTGTATCACCTCAAGAACACGAGAGAGAGAGAGAGAGAGAGAGAGAGAGATCAAACACATAGCTACTGATACATACCCTGAGCCCCGAGGGTGAACTACTCCCTCCTCGTCATGGAGAGCGCCGGGATGATGAAGATGGCCACCGGTGAGGGATCCCCCCTCCGGCAGGTTGCCGGAACGGGTATAGATTGGTTTTTGGTGGTTATAGAGGCTTGCGGAGGCGGAACTCCCGATCTATTATGTTCCCTGATGTTTTTAGGGTATATGGATATATATAGGCGAAAGAAGCCGATCAGGGGAGCTACGAGGGGCCCACGAGGGTGGGGGCGCGCCCAGGGGGCAGCCACGCCTCCCTACCTCGTGGCCACCTCGTTGCTTCCCTGACGTGTACTCCAAGTCTCCTGGATTTCTTCTGTTCCAAAAATAACTCTCCCGAAGGTTTCATTCCGTTTGGACTCCGTTTGATATTCCTTTTCTTCGAAACGCTGAAATAGACAAGAAAACAGCAATTTGGGTTGGGCCTCCAGTTAATAGGTTAGTCCCAAAAATAATATAAAAGTGTATAATAAAGCCCATAAACATCCAAAATAGATAATATAATAGCATGGAACAATCAAAAATTATAGATACGTTGGAGACGTATCACGCTGCACCCTGGCATCTTGAGGATGTTGTAGCCATGGTGGGTTGCTGTCATGAACTTGGCGAGGGCAGGGTACCCCATGATGGAGTTCTACGGAAGGCCGATGTGGGCCACGTCAAAGTCGGTGAGCTCGGTGTGATAGTTGTCACGCGTACCGAAGGTGACTGGCAGGCGCACCTGCCCCAGGGGAGTGGTGGAGGCGCCGGTCATCCCAGAGAATGGCCTGGTGGGCATGAGCTGATCATAAGGCACTTGGAGCGTCTCGAAGGTTTTGACAGAGAGGATGTTGAGGCCAGCGCCGCCGTCGATGAGGGTCTTGGTGATAGAGACGTTGCTGCTGGTGGGCATGCACGGCATGGGGAGAACGCCAACAGTGGCTGAACACCTGAGGTGGTCTTGGGAGTCGAATGTGATGGAGTACTGTGACCACTTGAGGGGGCGCACAACCTCAAGCCTCGGGAGGACAGTGTTCACCTCACAAGAGAACTTCTTGAAGAGGCGGTTTGACGCAGGGGCCTGAGCTCCACCGAGGATGCAGGCTATCGCGCGAGGCTCCAGGTAGCCCCCGGCCCCCTTGTCGGGCTAGTTGTTGTCGTTCCTCCTAGGGGGCGGCGGCAGCGGCGGGAGGCCCGTGTTACCCTGAGGACGGGCCTCGCGAGGCTGATTACAACAGGTGTTGTTGCGAGGCTTCGCGCCAGCCACCCTCATGAGGCTGGTCACACCAGCCCTGACGGGGGTTGCACTTGTCCCATCAGCCTCCGCCGCTACCTCGTCTGCGGCCGAAGCCACGGTCATTGCAGTCGAGGCGGCGGCCCAAGCGCTCATCATGGAGCGCCCTGAGCTCCTGACGGTCGTCGGTGTTATGGGTGCACATGTTGTGGTAGATGTAGAACATGCGGCCGTCCTTGCATGGTTCATCATGGTCGCAGCCATGCTTTAGCTCTGGCTCCACCGCCAGCATGGTGGGGCCCTTGCGCTTCACTTCCTTGGCCTTGGCCTTCTTGTCCTCGGGCTCGACGTCGGGGTTGTTGAGGAGAGAGAGGCGGCCTTCCTCCGCCCTCGCGCACTTGTCAGCCAGGTTGAACAGCTCTAGCGCCATGCACATGTCATTATTGATGGCGAGCTTCTCGCTCATCCCAACGTCTGTGACGCCGTCGATGAACGCCAAGATGATGGCTTCGTCCAGGCCTTCGGGATCTTGAGGTGGACCTGGGTGAAATGCAGAATGTACTTGCGGAGGGTCTCGCCAGGGCGCTGCTTCACACGCCGCATATCGCTGATGGTGAGGGCGCGGTCGCGGGTGCCTTGGTAGTTGGCGATGAACCACTCGCGGAGCTCAACCCATAAAGAGATCAACCCCTCAGGCAGTTTCATGAGCCAGGAGCGTGCGCCATCCTTGAGGGCCATGGGGAACCAGTTCGCCATGACCTTGTCATCGCTGTTCGCCGCCTTGATGCTCAATGCGTAGAGCTGGAGAAACTCCGTAGCGCGGGGGCAGCTCCGGCACGAACTTGACCGGCTAGACCACCCGACGCAGCTCACGGGTGAACGCGTGGCAGCCGGCGGCGCTCACAGGCGCACCTAGCGCGGGAGTGGCGCGGTCCTGGCGCCCATGCGTCACAGCTTCTTGGATGGCCCAGTCTCGGTGCTGACGCAGCGGCGCAGGAGGCGCACACGCGTCATGCAGTGGCTGATGCACAATCTGGCAACCGGCCTCGTCTCGAGCCGACACCGGTGCTTCGTGTGGCAGGTCGCACGACCGCGCTTTGTACCGGGGCTCGGTGTTGCCGCTGCGCATGGGAGGGGGCGGAGGCACGCCGTGTGCCACGTCGCCCGCACGAGCCGGCGGAGGGCGGAGCGAATGGGAGGGGGCCGTAGCCTCGCCCGCGGTTGACGAGCTCGGTGATGCGGCCAAGCCAGGCGTGTAGCCATCGTTGGCGGGGCGGTAGCACAGCAGTTCGCGCACCATGAGCAGCGCAGCCTGGGCGTTCGCTTGACCACGTCGAGCATGGGAAGACGAAGTCGTGGCCGGGGTGAGTGAAGGTGTGTTTGTGCGGCCGTCGTGCTGCACGGAGGGCGGCAGGGAGGAGTCCTGCTGCTCGTGAGCGGGAGGATCAGTGGCGGTGTTGGCCGCGGCTGAGGTGGAGTGGCGGCGAGCGCCGCGGCCCGCTAGCTCCATCTGGGCAACGCGAGCCGCACAGCGCTCGGCACGGACATCACGAGCATCGTCCATGGGGATGCTGGAGCAGGGACGGAACAAAGTGGAAGAACTCTGGCACACCCCTACCTGGCGTGCCAAATGTCAGAATCGAGGCTCCGGGGGCCCAAGGAATGGTTCAAACACTGGGGTGTGCGCGAAGAGCTCCACTAAGCTACGACTCACTGCTCACTGCATCACGGCGATGCTCCGGCGTGCTCGAGCGAGAGGAAAGGAAGACACAACACAGTGATTTACCCAAGTTCGGGCCACCTTTGCGGTGTAAGACCCTACTTGTGCTTTGTGGTTGATTGCCTTGTGAGGGAGGATGAGTATGAACTAGTACAAGGATGAACTGCCTCGGGAGGGCTCTGGACTCTCTCCCCTTCTCCTCTGATCCCTCTCTACGGTGAAGACTAGCCTATCTTTATACTGGCCTTGGTCCTCTTCCCCCGAAGACTCTAGGCGGGAAGGGATTCCACAACGGCCAATTTTGAAAGGGGACAGGAGTACAACTTATCTTTGCAAAAGCAGTCCCCGCCTGATAAAGCCTCTGGGCATGACACATCAATGGGCTCGGTGATGACCTCTGTCCCGGCGAGCCCGTGGTCCTGGTCTTCTAGCACCGGAGTGGCAACCTTTGGGGGTTGCTTCGGGAACCCACGTGCCATCCATGTTCCCTTAGCACCAAAGAGGAAATTGTTCTCGTCTGCGCCCGCTGGCGCCCTTCTAGCTTTGCTCGTCGTGGCTCGTGTTGCCCATGTGCAGCGTGAGGTGGGGTGGTGAGCCTAGAGATGTCCACCAGCGAGGGGCCTTGGAAGGCCGCCCCTCGTGAAGCCCTCAGGAGCTCTTAGTGATCCTTGCTGACGCTCACCTCGCGAGGCAGGGGCCCTCGCGAGGGTCTTTCTCATGAAGCCTTGATGCTGGGCCGCCCCGGGCCTTCCACTGACACCATGCAATGGGCCACGGGCAGACGAGCCTGGGTACCCCCAGTCCCATGGGCCCGATAGCAGCCTCAGACCGCAGCTGAACCAGGAAACGCTCGTACTCCCCTCCGCGTGGGAAACCACTGCCGAGTCTTCCCGGCTCTAGGTCATTCCCTTCCTATAGGCCTCGCCGTCGTCCACCGCCTTGGTGCCCTTGGCACGGCGTCGTCAACATGGTCAACGAACGACAGACATCGAAAGAGTATTGTATGTGGAGAGCTTGGCAGTTGGGATCCCACGAGGTCCATGGTTGCACGCAAGAAAGTGTCTCCTTGTTAGGCGCAAGAAAAAATGATTCCTCCCCCTAATAGATAGGACCCACTAGCTACATCTTCTCATGCAAGGAACTGCCTCCTTATTACGAGGAAAAAATGCTTCCTCTCCCTGACAGCTAGGACCCACCAGACATCTTCGCACGCAAGGAAGCGTCTCCTTATTACGCGCAAAAAATGATTCCTCCGCCTGACAGCTAGCACCCACCACCTACATCTTCGCACTCAAGGAAGTGCCTCCTTATTATGCACAAAAAATGATTCCACCCTTACAGCTGGGACCCACCACCTACATCTTCGCATGCAAGGAAGTGTCTCCTTATTATGCGAAAAAAACAATTCCTTCCCATGGCAGCTAGGACCCGCAAGCTATATCTTCGCACGGAAGGAAGTGCCTCATTATTCTCCTCTGGCAGTTGGGACCCACCAGGTCGAAGCGTACATAGTGGTATTTATCTGGTCGCAAACGTGTACGCGCATACTGGTCGATCGGTCTCTCTACCACGATGAACCATGGCCGAGTAAGGAGTGGTAGCAGTTCAGGCAGTCCAGTCTAAACCGTGCATACATACGGCAAGGGTTCATGTACATGGAGAGGCAACGGATAGCAACAGTGGCCGCCTGTTCATCGGCAGCTAACCGGCTAGGTCAGAACGGAGAAACAACTGTGTCGTGTTCATAGGGAGGCAACCAACTGGGTCGAAATGCGTCCTATTCATCAGGAGATAATTAGCTTAGACAGAACAGCCGAAATGGGGTCCTGTTCATCGACCCCTCACTGGCTCGGGGTCTGGTGTACCACAAAATGGACGAAACAGAGTTCTCTTCGACCGCCTATGGTCGAAACGGGTCCTGTTCATCAGCATGGGTCCGGTGTACTGCAAAACGGAGAAAATAGACCTCTATTCAACTGCTTACGGTCAAAACGGGGTCCTGTTCATCAGGAGGGGTCTGGTGTACCACAAAATGGAGGAAACGGACTTCTCTCCAACTGCCTACGGTCAAAACGGGCTCCTCGTCATCGGGAGGGGTGTGGCATATCGCAAAACAGGACTCCACGAGCTACTGTTCATCCACCGTTGACTTTCTACAACGTGTCACCACCGGCTACTGTTCATACATCATCAACTTACTCTCCAACCTCCATGGGGTCCTCTTCATTGATCCCAACCAGCTGGGGTGTGGTGTACCGTGGCACGGCCTCCTCGGGGTCCTGTTCATCTAGCGGCAACCGCCTACTACCACGGGGTCCTGTTCATCCAACCCCTACCGACTGGGTGGAGCGTACGAGCGGACGGCGGCAAGGGGAACAGTTCATCCACAACTCACCATGTCTAATGCAAGGGGCTCGATCGATGAGTCTCAACTCGTGTCTACGTGTATTGCATGCACGGCTGGAACGGGCATTGTTCATCATGAGGCAACCAAACACGGGCGGCTATGTCTCACACGGGGGATCGATCAGCTTCAGTAGGCAGCGAGAAGGAACGATTCGGGTTAGTTAGCAACGAAGGAATCGCTCGATCGGGTTCAGTTAGTAGAGAAGGGATCGATCAGGTTCAGTACGTAGTGCGAGGGATCGATCAATCACTCGGGTTCAGTAAATGAACGCCTAGCTCGGGTTCAGTTAGTAAACATGGCTCACACACCCGCGCGCGTATGAGAGAAACACGCAAATGACTGCATTGCTCGGAGCCGACCACCCACCGTATACCGGGAACTCCCCGAAAATTTCCTCACCCTCACTTCTACCATGATTTTTTACATCATGGACGACCCAAATAATATCATGCAGGTGCGTCTCTGGCCTGCCCAGGACCAAAAGCCCATTTGTTGTCATAATTTTTTGTCATAGAAGTAGGAGCCCACCACATGTATGATGATACGTGTTTCTGTCACAATTATCGTCATGGAAGTGTCATATCCATGATAGAATTATTTTTGTTTCGGGTCATAATATCACAGATGTGTCTTTTTTTGTAGTGTAATGCCTGGTTGTCGGCCGACCTAGTATCCGACTGTAGGAACTTAGCACGGTCCTCCTTGTCTTTGATGGGCTAGTGATGATACCCCATGGCCCATAGTATTTTGGTCATATCTTGGATGTGTCATGGGCCCTTGGTGGGCCATTTGTATACTTGGTCCTACCACGTATTTATAACCCCGATACCATCATTCCATGATGAATCCATTTTTGTCCTAGAAATAATGACCGAAAACATGAAAATACGGCTTCGGCATTTCATCGAACACGTAGAGTGTGAGGTGTATATATGGGGAGTTGGACGTACCGGAGCGATGTCTGGTGGCGATGACCTTGACCAGTTGCGGTCTGATCGGTGACGGTGTGGGTTGTGGCCTCTAGTGGCGAAGCCTTGGGTTGGGGATGCCGGCTGAGCAAGATGGCAGAGCAATGATGGTGGCGGATGTGCAAACGAGGGCCAATAAAGAAGCAGGGAGGGCTAGTCGAACAATGATGGGGGGGCAAATATGGAAGAATTGGTGCATGCCCTAGTGGCTAGTCCGGCGTGGCGGGCGCGTCCGGGCGTCCCATATTCGCCCCACATATGGACTAGGTACGGGGAGCGCCTGTCAGTCCGGGAGTTTGCGTCAGATATGGGGCATCCGATTGGGTGACAATTTTTCGTCCGGACTATGACGCGGCAGCCCGCCCGAGCGTTTGGGGTGGGCATGGGGTCCGGTTGTAGATACTCTTAGGGATATTGCCATGGTGAGAGCACCTACAAGCGGATTGTTGAAAATATGCCCTAGAGGCAATAATAAAATGGTTATTATTATATTTCCTTGTTCATGATAATTGTCTATTGTTCACTATAATTGTATTAACCAGAAACCGTAATACATGTGTGAATACATAGACCGTAGTATGTCCCTAGTAAGCCTCTAGTTAACTAGCTCGTTGATCAATAGATGGTTGTGGTTTCCTGACCATGGACATTGGATGTCATTCATAATGGGATCACATCATTAGGAGAATGATGTGATGGACAAGACCCAATCCTAAGCATAGCACAAGATCGTGTAGTTCGTTTGCTAGAGCTTTTCTAATGTCAAGTATCGTTTCCTTAGACCATGAGATTGTGCAACTCCCGGATACCGTAGGAATGCTTTGGTTGTATCAAACGTCACAATGTAACTGGGTTACTATAAAGGTGCACTACAGGTATCTTCGAAAGTGTCTATTGGGTTGGCACCAATCGAGACTCAGATTTGTCAATCCGTGTGACAGAGAGGTATCTCGGGTCCCACTCGGTAATGCATCATCATAATGAGCTTAGTGTGACTAATGAGTTAGCCACGGGATCATGCATTACAGAACGAGTAAAGAGACTTTCCCGTAATGAGATTGAACAAGGTATAGGGATACTGACGATCGAATCTCGGGCAAGTAACATACCGATGGACAAAGGGAATTGTATACAGGATTGATTGAATCCCCGACATCGTGGTTCATCCGATGAGATCATCGTGGAACATGTGCGAGCCAACATGGGTATCCAGATCCCGCTGTTAGTTATTGGCCAGAGAGAGGCCTCAGTCATGTCTGCATGGTTCCCGAACCCGTAGGGTCTACACACTTAAGGTTCGGTGACACTAGAGTTGTTATGGGAAATGGTATGTGGTTACCGAAGGTAGTTCGGAGTCCCGGACGTCACGAGGAGTTCCGGAATGGTCCGGAGGTGAAGATCGGTATATTGGACGAAGGGTATTAGAGTCCGGAAGTGTTCCGGGGGTACCAGGTGTCGGAGTAATGGGCCACGGGTAGGCAAACCCGAGCCCCTGGACCTTTCAAAACATCGGGGCAGACTGCGCCCTTCGAGACCCCAAGACGGCGGTCGCTTCGAGAGTCGGCGGCGAGTCGCCGACCGCCCTCCCAAACCGAGTCCCGTAGGCGGCCTCAAGACAAGCCGACTCAAGCCAGCGACCTCCGATGAAGCCGGCTACGGGAGTCGGCCCGAACTCCCTCCACCTCCCGCCCGAGCGACTACGAGCGGGATGGGATAAAGCCGCCTCGCGGCCGTCCCTACCACGCTCATAAAGAGCGAGCATAGCCCTGAAGCGCCGCATCGACGGAGATCTCCGTCCGTGGCATCGCGTTGCCACGCCGGCCTCGACGTCAGCCCGTGGGCGATTCCTGTACCCACGATGGCTGTCTATACGACCGAAGACGGGACCCGCTGTCGGCGGGAGTGCGTAAAACGGCGAGAGCGCCCCAAAGACGGACCCGTTGGAGTCGGCCTCCAGATTCGGCCGCCCTCCCACGAGCTCCATGCGCCATTAACCGGACAAGACAGGAATGGCAATAGTGATCGCCCGCCAGCGGCGGCTGTTACCATGACCCCGCGACCAAGCTCGCGTCATTAGAAGAGCTAAGCATAAGATAACCGCAGAATGGGCTAGATTCCGCCCACGGCGGACAAGGGCTGTCGGCCCAATGTTGGACCGTCGGTGGGGCCCACTAGTCGGTGGGCCCCACGAGTCGGCGGGGAAGACGGCCACTTAAGAGACTGACGGCTGGGACCCGCGCCCAGCCGGATTACCATTGTACCCCCGGGGGGTAGGCCTATATAAACCCCCCGGGGCACCCATGCAAAGGGTTGGAACCTAGTAGTTTGACACACACACAGAGGGAAGAGAAGAGCTAGCCGTGCCCTTCTCCTTCCTCATCCCGAACAGCTCAAGGAGCAACCTTGTACTCACTTTGCCATAGTGATCATGCAGAGACCCCGCAGAGCAGCCAGAGGGGGTGTTATCTCCTCGGAGAGCCCACAAGCCGGGTAAGATTCGGCCGTTGTGCATGTCTTCGCCTCATCCTGCTTCCGTGCACCGGCGACGTTCTACTCGCCCCCTCCATGATAAGCCATCCTTTGGCATATGTCGCACCCAACCCCCAACATTTGGCGCCCACCTTGGGGCTAGGTGCACCGTCGTCCGGAGACCTGCTCTAGACGGGAACCCTCTTCCTCCCTGGCGAGCGCAGCCAGCCCGGCACGCCAGACGAAGTTCTGCGCCCGACGCCACATGGCGTTGAGGTCGCTTCTTGTGGCGAAGTTGCGTCGCCGAACTTGTCGGCGAGGTTCGCCTCTCCGACGAGCCTGCATCCGACGCAGGCACGGACAGCCCCGAGAGCCTCCTCGCGGGCCTCCTCAAGCAGCTTCATGTCGCCGGCAAGCCTGCCGCCGACCTGGAGTCCGTAGGCTCCACCGACCCGATGCTGGTCGATTCCGACACCGCGTCGCTCGACGCGTTCCCCACCAACGTGGAGGTCTACGACGAGCCGCTCCCTCGTGCGGAGAGCGGTGGAAGCACCGTTACGGAGGTGCTCGTCATCGGTCACAGCGAGCCTTCCGTGCGAGGGAGCTCGTGACCCTCTCGACGCGGTCCTGCAATACCTGACCGCCCCCATTCCGGAAGACGCCGACGCTGGGACGCTGGAAGCGCGCCGCCTCCAGCTCCTCGTGGGCGCCTGACAGCAAGCATGAGACGCTTGTCGAAGCCTACCAGCCGCGAGATGGATCGCGCGTGCATGCTCGCCGCCCGATCGCCTAGCCGCCTAGGCGCGCTGGTTCAAAGAGCCGACGTAGCTATCGCCAAATTGTTTGGGGCCAATCGCCCGTGTGCATACGCCACGCCTGGAGAACATCCGCGCCGCCAGCGGCGGCGATTTAGCTGGATAACTTCGAGGGCGAGGAGCGCCGCCTGATGACGGAGCAAGTTCGGCAGCTCCTCGACGCGGCTGCTGCGCAAGACGAAGCCGGCGGCCGCACGGAGGCGCCGCGACGACAACACGGCGACTTGCCTCCCCGCCGAGATCAAGGCGCGACGTCTCGGAAGCCCCTACCATGCTCTGCTTGGCCGACCTGCTCTGGCCAAGTTCATGGCGGTCCCCCACTATGCCTACCTCAAGATGAAGATGCCGAGTACCAAGGGGATTCTGACCGTAGTCGGCGACTACAGAAAGTCGTCCGCCTGTGCAGCTGAAAGCAGCCGGCTGGCCGAGTCCCTGGTGATCGCAGCTAAGAAGCGGCTCCTTGATCGGGTTGTGGCAATGGCCGGCAAGCAGCCAGAGATGTCGCCCGACCCCAAGGAGTCGGAAGCTGAGGGCCCGTTCAAGCTGGCCAAAGAGACCAAGAAGATACCCTTGGACCCAGAGCACCCGGAGAGATACGCTGTCGTAGGTGCAAACCTCGACAGCAAATAGGAAGGCGATCTCGTCGATTTCCTCTGTGAGAATCGGGACATTTTCGCATGGTCCCCCAAGGACATGACAGGTGTACCGACGGAATTCGCCGAGCACAAGTTACATGTCCGATCTGATGTGAAGCCCGTCAGGCAGCCCTTGCGCCGCCTGTCAGAAGAAAAAAGAAGAGTTGTTGGAGAAGAGATAGCCCGGCTCCTCGCAGCCGGTTTCATCATGGAAGTGTTCTTTCCAGAGTGGTTAGCGAACCCGGTCTTGGTACTAAAGAAGAACAAGCAGTGGCGGATGTGTATTGACTACACGAGCCTCAACAAAGCCTGCCCCAAGGACCCGTTCGCTTTGCCAAGAATTGATCAGGTGATAGACTCCACAGCCGGATGCGAGCTGTTGAGCTTCTTAGATGCATACTCAGGGTATCACCAGATCAAGCTGAACCCGGCAGACAGATTGAAGACTGCCTTCATCACGACGTTTGGAGCCTTCTGCTACCTGACCATGACGTTCGGCTTGAGGAATGCCGGCGCCACCTTTCAGCGTTGCATGCAGAAGTGCCTCCTCAAGGAGCTTGACAGAAACGCCCACGTTTACGTGGACGACGTAGTGGTGAAGACGGAGAAGCGAGGAACGCTGTTGGAAGACCTCAAGGAGACCTTTGAAAACCTGCGCCGATTCCAAATCAAGCTCAACCCAGAGAAATGCGTCTTCGGAGTACCAGCCGGCCAGCTCCTTGGCTTCCTAGTCTCTGAACGCGGCATAGAGTGCAACCCCGTGAAGATCAAGGAGATCGAAAGGATGGAAGTACCCCGCCGACTGCTAGATGTGCAAAAATTCACCGGCTGCTTGGCGTCCATCACCGATTCATCGGTCATTTGGGCGAAAGCTCTTCCTCTATACCAGCTCATGAAGAAGACCACCTTCTTGAATGGAACTCAAGGCGGATGAAGCTTTTCTCCAATTGAAGAAAATGCCGACTACTCCCCGATCAAGCGGCTCCGACTCCAAAGGAGCCCATGCTCCTGTATATTGCCGCCACCAAAGCAGGGTAGTCAACCTGATTATCGTAGTTGAACGCATAAGGAGGAAGGCAAGGCGCTACCGCCCGTAGACCGGTTTATTACCTGAGCGAGGTACTGTCGACCTCCAAGCAAAACTACCCCCACTACCAGAAGATGTGTTACGGCGTGCACTTTGCCGCCAAGAAGTTGAAGCCTTACTTTCAAGAGCATCCAATCACCGTGGTTTGCACGGCCCCACTAGCAGAGATCATCTAAGCCGAGATGCTTCCGCCGAAAGTGGCCAAATGGGCCATAGAGTTGGCCCCTACACCATCTACTACCAGCCCCGCACCGCCATCAAGTCACAAGCACTGGTCGACTTCCTCGTCGACTGGGCCGAAACCCAGTACCTGCCGCCAGCGCCCGACTCCACCCATTGGCGAATGCACTTTGATGGCTCCAAGATGCGCACCGGCTTGGGAGCCTGCGTGGTCCTCACTTCCCCCAAGGGCGACAAGCTCAAGTACGCGCTACAGATCCATTTTGCCGCCTCCAACAACGTCGCCCTGTCTGAGGCGCTCATTCACGGGCTCCGGCTTGCCAAAAGAGCTTGGCATTCGCCGGATCCTCGTACTCTGGCGACTCCGACTTGGTGGTCCAACAGTCATCCGCGATTGGGGCGCCAAAGATGCAAATATGGCGAAGCTACCGTTTCCTGGTACAGCAATTGAGTGGATATTTTGAGGGCGCGAGTTCCTCCACGTGCCAAGAAACAACAACGACCAAGCAGATACCACAGCAAGAATCGGCTCCACCCGCCAGTAATACCATTCGGCGTCGCCTTGGTAGCCTCCTCAAGCCATCATCAAGCCGTCACCAGAGTCGACTCCATTTTTGTGCGGCTCCCCTGAAGAAGTCGGATCCGACTCCAAAGCATCGCCAGACGGCACAAGAATCCTTGCACACGCCCCAAGAACGCGGGTCGAAGCCGGCCCGGGGACTTCAGAACCGGCCCGGGGATCTGGCGACCATTGCGAGACTCGATTGCGGCCGGGACTGCGCCCGGTCGGCCGGGGACTTCTTCAACCCAAAGAAGTGCTGCGGACTCCAACCCGCCGCCTCCCAGCCCAGCCGCCCTCATCCAAGTAGCAGTAGTGGCGGTCGAAGAAATAGCAGCACCCTCATGGGCCCAGCCCATCCTGAAGTTCTTAGTAAGCGGAGAGCTGCAAACCGATGAGACCTTGGCTCGGCAAGTGCAACGCCGAGCATCAGCCTACACTATAGTCAATAGAGAGCTGGTCAGTGCAAGCGTCATCGTGTCTACCAAATACATCGAGTCGAGCAAGGCCAAGCAATTCTCGAAGACATCTATCGGTATGAAAAGTGCCATCATGTAGCCTCAAGAGCACTCTTCGCCAAAGCCTTCCGACACGGTTTCTTCGGCCGATTGCCCTAGAAGAGGCCAAGGAATTAGTTCAAAATGCAAGGGTGCGGTGTTCCGCTCCAAGCCGCTTCAGTGGCTTCAGACTCAAGACTATCCCCATCGCTGGCCCTTTGCTGTTTGGGGCCTGGACATGGTGGGACCATTCAAAAGCGGCACGAGGCGGCCTAACTCACTTACTTGTCGCGGTGGACAAGTTCACCAAGTGGATAGAAGCAAAACCCATCAAGAAGTTGAATGGTCCTCCTGCAGTAACTTTCATCGCCGACATCACGACTCGGTACGGCGTACCACACAGCATCATCACCGACAATGGCACAAATTTACGCCAAAGGCGCTCAGCCCGTTTCGCTGCGACGAAAGGCATCCGACCGACTTAGCGTCCGTTGCCCATCCGCGATCAAACGGCCAGGTGGAAGCGAGCGAACGGCCTCATCCTGTCGGCATCAAGCCTCGACCGGGTCGAACCATTGGAGCGTTCGGCCGGCCGGCTTGAGGAGTTGCTACCGTCCTCACGGAGTCTGCGCCGACTCCAAACAAGTCAACTGCTTCACACCTTCTTCCTCGTCTACGGTGCGAAGCCGTCATCCCAACGGATATAGAGTTCGACTCCCGCGAGTCACCATGTACACCGAAGAGGAAGCAGAAGAAGCATTTCAAGACGGCGTCGATCTGTTGGAAGAGGGCCGTCTGTTGGCACTCAGCCGGTCCAGCATCTACCAGCAGAGCCTGCGCCGCTACTACAACAAGAAGGTCAAGCCAAGATCATTCCTAGAGGGCAACCTTGTGCTCCGGTTGATCCGGTGAACAAGCCCGGCCAGCACAAGCTGTCGGGCGCCTTTGGGAAGGCCCATTCATCATCGACAAAGTGCTTTGGGCAGCGACTCCTACTACCGATCGACGCCGAAGCCCCGAGCACGCCAAGAGGGATGACTCGGCAAAGAGAGGAACGGCCATGGAATGCGAATCTCCTCCAAAGATTTTACAGCTTGATGCAAGATGTACCACGCTACCCTTTGTGTTTAAAGTACCAAGACTCGGGCCCCGAGACGAGCTCGGGACTGCCCTCTTTGTTATCTGTATGATAAGAATTATGCCTTTGAGTGTGTTACTCTTTGTTATGCTATTTGGCACCGGGCTCGACTAGTCGGCCCGGGGACTCGCCGCCTTTTGGGCTATGAAATGCTCCCTGTAGTCAGACAAGTAACGTGTGGTGCCTAAGCTGTCTCCTGTCAGAAGCCGCAGCTCGCAGAGCGACTGTTTGGCGGGCAGGAGTAAGGAAGAACGGGCGCCCACACGAAAAAATGGCTAAGGACCCAAAGCATAAACATAGTTCAAATCGGCTCCCTGCCCGTTTTGTAAAACCGACTCTTAAGTAGTCGGCTTGCCGCTTTCTACCCAACTTGCTGAACGACTCTAAAAAATGGCCAAGTACTTGCCTTCTCAAAGGTAGCCAAGCACTTGACCTAGACGGCAGTCCGCAGAGCGGTTGCCCGATGGGCAAAGCGGCAACCAAGGGAAGGTGGCAAAGGAAAAAGCCACAAGAGCAATAAGCAAGGAAGGATAAAACTAGAATAATATTTACACAAGCTTAGGCCCTTGGCCGGATCTTCGGACAGAGGTTCAGAATACACCCCGCGGGTGGAATTGTGCGAATTAACAAGTTCTTTTAAAAGACTAGCAAACAGATAAAATAAAGGCGAGGCAGCGGCCTAAGAAGCGGCAGATGGGGTTGGAAGGCCGGAGGCGGCGGCGGCGTCAGGCGCCGGGGCGGCAGGCTGGGCGGTCTCGGCATGATCGTCTCCGGCGGCAGTCGGCACAGATGGGCGCGGCTCGTTGCTGGAGGCGCGGTCGAGCTGAGGCTGGTCACCCGCTCTGTCTTCTGGCGCCTCCATGTCGTCTCCTTCCTCCACCTCGTCTTCCTCCTCGGCGCTGGAGTCGATCACCTCCGCCGAGTCCTCGTCATAGTCCGAGTTCATCCCGAACCACTCCGGTGGTGCCTCCCCACCGTCCTCAGCCCGCTCAGGGACGAAGACGCTGGTGTCCATGTAGTCGGCAATCGCTGCCGCACGCTCGACGAGGGCGTCCTCCGCGGCTAGCAGCTCCGCCTGGGCCTCTGACCGTAACGTAGCCAGCCGGTCCAGATCCAGCCCCGGATACCACGCCTTGACGAACTCCAGGGCTCGGCGAGCTCCGGCCCGAGCCGCGGAACCCTTCCAGGCCTCAAGATGGCCAGCCGCGACCTCCAGCCAGTCGGCGGTCCGGCTGGAGTCAGAAACCGGCATGTCCGGCCACAGAGCAGCGATTGCCTGGGCGCCAACACGCTGAAGCCGGCGCAACATCCGATGGGCCGGCCGCAGACGAGCCTCAATGCTCAGGAGCTGCTCGTCAAGGGTCCTGGGGGCGTTGGCTGCAATCTCAGCACCACCCGCCCTCCGCGCCTCGCGATCAGCCTCGATGGCTTCATTGGCCGCCTGCATGTGACCGGGGAAGAAGTCTGCCAAGAAGAAGAAAACGCAAGTCAGAAAAATAGGAGTCGGCCTGACCCATAGTCGGCGACCCAAAAGAAGAACAAACTCACCATCGATGATATCCTCGATTTCGTGGAAGCCGGAGGTCAGCTGCGCTTCCCTGTCGGTCCAGGAAGAGCGCTCGCTCTCAAATTCGGCTAGAAGAGCGACCTCTTTCTTCTCCGCCTCGTCCTGCGCCGCCTTGAGCAGCTCCCTCTGCTCCGCCACCTTGAGCGTGCCAAGGTCGCTCTGCGGTGAGCTTGCCACACTCCTCCTCTTTGGCGCGCAAAGCGGTGTTGGCCGTACCCAGCTGCCACCGAAGAGTGGCGCTGGCCTCTGAAGAATAAAAAGAAGAAGGACGCGAAGTCGTTAGCTAAGAAGGTCGCCAGGAAGATCCAGCCCGACTGTGCAGCAGTCGGCCCGAATCTCAGGGACAACAGCCCTTGAAGTCGCCACGCCCCACGAAGAAGAAAACTCACCTCGGCTCCTCGCCAAGTCGGCAGTCCGCTTGCTCAGCTCCTCAACGCTATGCGGTTGAAAGCAGTGGGCGCCGGAGGTTGTGATACTCCTGCGACAAGAGTTTTGAGACAAAGGTAAAAACTTGGAGGTGCACGCAATAGAGTTCCGAGCACTTTGCTTTCGGCGGCACGAAACTCGGGGACTACACCAGTGGAGTGCTTGGCGCCGCCCAAAGAAAGAGCAAGAAAAGTTCAAAGAAGAAACATACCCGCCGGGCGGATCGCGATGCCAGTGCGCCTTGGAGAGGTTCTGGATGGCGTCGCCCTCAGCTCGTAACCGCTGGGCGTCGAAGCGTCGTGTTCAGCGGGCCGTGCCGCTACTTTCGCACCACCCAATGGGCGCGGCGCTTGTCGCCTCGGCGTCGAGAATGGCTGGCGGCGCCGGTCTCCAAAGCGCGGCGCCAAGTCGCCTTCTCAAAACGGGCGTCGCTGGCGAGGCGACTTGAAGAAGCAGTACCACGACCTCGTCGTCGGCCGGTAACGCGGGTCCGCCGTCTGTTTGCCTTGCGCGCTCTCGGACCGCGGTGGAGGCGGCGGGGGTGGCGCGGCCGTGCCCGATAGGAAGGCCTCGCCGCCTTCCTTCTCTGCGACGGGGACTTCATCGCCGACTCCCTCCGACTGCCCCGTGAACTCCGGCGGCGGTGGCGCAGAGCTCAACAGGGTGCGGCCTCCTCGGCTCACCTCTTGGCCGCAGGGGCGGCTTCGACCTCCTCCAGCTTCTTCTGGGCGGAAGCCGCCGCCTTCTCAGCCTCCGCCTTCTCCAGACGGGCGGCCTCCTCCTCGTCGCGCTTCTCCTGCGCATTCCGCTCCATCGCCTCCCGGAGGGCGGCCGCAGGATCAACCCGCCGAGTATTGGCGGACGTCTCCGCCGACCCCATGACGGAGGCAGCGGCAACCCTCTCCAAGGTGAGGGGAGCCCTGATGAGAAAAAGACATGTAAAGACTTGGACAAGACGGACCAGAAGAAAACAAGACAAAATAAAGGGTACTTACGCGGAGACCAGCGGCGGCTTCTTCACTTCCTTGCGGAAGCGGTTAGCCTTCACGACCGCCTCTTTGCGCTGGGTCGCGACGGCCGTCCCCCTGAGTTTCTTCGCCCGGCCGCCTGGCAGACTCGGCCCGGCCCGGCGCTTCTTCACGCCGCCTCGACAACCCAAAGGCGTGGAGGAACTCAGCGCTGGATGGCCGGCTTCTGCTGGCGGCGGGGACGACTTCCTTCTCGCCGTCGTCGTCAGGCCAGTCGGCGAAGGTTGCCGAAGGCCTGAAGTCGTCGGCCCCTCCTCCTCCCTTGGCGTCGGTCTCCATCGCCACTACCCCCAAGTCGGGGCCGTTGGCATCGCTCTCCGCCCGGTCGGGGACGAATTCACGAGCCGGCCCCGCGGTGCCGGCCGAGGGCTACATGAGGGGATTCTGAATCGGAAAAGACCAAGGAAAATTAGAGCCGGATTCGGCTGAAGAAGGAAATAGAGAAGCAAGAGATGACTTACCACAGGCGGGGGGTTGGCGCGCGAGTACGGCTCCTTGCCGAACTGCCATTCCTCCGTGAGGCCGCAGTTCGCCAGGAAGTTCACCGTGTCCACCACCTCCGCGTGGGGCATGTCTTTGGAGCACAGCCGGTTGGGGTCTCGGCGTCAGCTCATCCGGCGATCGATGAGGTCGGCCTTGAAGAGGAAGGACTCGGTAGCCATGAAGGCGCGGCCGACAAGTCCGCCCAGTCGAACCCTCCGATCAAGCGTCATCACGCTGGAGTCGCTGACGGCAGCGTTGCCTGTCAAGGGAGTCGGCGTCCGGGCCCGATGGGACCAGCTGGGTCGCCCGCCAACTCGCCGCCACGTAAGGCGGCAAGTTGACGGTCGCCCTCGAGGCGATGTTCTTGACGAGAAGTACGTCGCTGCCACATCTTCACCGACTTGATGAGGGGATGGCGGGAAGGGGTTCTCGCACCGCCTCCTCTTGGCGATGAGCGTGCCGCCTGAGCCCGACGCGAGCGGCGTGGGTTCCGAGCTTAGCTTGAAGAATTCCCCACAACTCGATGGTGGGGAGAACGCCAAGAAAGCCCTCGCATAAGGATGCGAAGGCGGCCAGTAGCACCACCGTGTTTGGAGTGAGGTGGTGCGGCTGGAGCCCGAAGAACTCCAGGAACACGCGGAAGAAGCCGCTCGCCGGCAGCCCTAGCCCACGCATGAGGTGCGAGCGGAATATTACCCACTCGCCATCCTCTGGCGCCGGCGTGATTTCGCCCTCCGGCGCGGCACGGGTCCGCACTAGGTGGCTGTCGAGGATGCGGCGCGTTTGGCGGAGAAACTCGATGATGTCATCGTCGACGACGGAGCCGTCCCACACGCCGGAGCGTGCGGTGGGAGGCGCGGTGGCGGAGGAGGAGCTCATCTCCGCGACGCAGCGAGGTTCGGCGCGGCGGAGCGAGGAGGAAGATGAAGCGAGGAGGAAGATGAAGCAAGAAGCGAGAGGAAGCGGGGAAGAGTGGGTGCGCGTGCGTCGCCGCCCCCCTCCTCCCGCCTACTTATAGGCGCCTAGGCTGCGAAGCCGAGGGGGCGGGCGTGGGATTAACTGCGCCCACGTCCCCAGCCCCCACGATTTAACCCACGACGTTACTGCGCGATAACGGGCGTGGGGAGCTCAACCGCCGACGCGGCCGCAGCTGGATCCGCCTGCGCGCCAAAGGCGCTGTAGTGGCGGGCCCGCCTGACGGGCTGTCTAGTCACGCAGCTGCGGCCGGGCAGATCGCCCTGTCACAGGCGTCATGTGGCGGGCCCGCAACGGGCAGCTGCCTGGAAGCTTATCAGACACGCCGCCCGGATCCCGCCGCGACCTTCGAAACCTTTGAGGACCAAGACGGTCTCCTGCAAGGCCGACTCCAGCTAGTCGGCTCAAGATAGAGACGGCAAGCCGAGCCCAGATTCTTCCATTGAAGGGATGAAACTGTTGAGGCTCCTCGACATGTTGCCCTCGGCGCCTCACCAGCTTCGGGGACTACTGTCGGAGTAATGGGCCACGGGTAGGCAAACCCGAGCCCCTGGACCTTTGAAAACATCAGGGCAGACTACCTCGAGACCCCAAGACGAAGGGCCGCTGCCGAGAGTCGGCGACGGAGTCGCCGATCGCCTCCCACCGAGTCCCGAGACGGCCTCAAGACAAGCCGACTCCAAGCCAGCGACCTCCGATGAAGCCGGCTACGGGGAGTCGGCCCGCAACTCCCTCCACCTCCTGCCTGAGCGACTACGAGCGGGATGGGATAAAGCCGCCTCGCGGCCCGTCCCTGCCCTGCTCATAAAGAGCAGGCATGGCCCTGAAGCCGTCTCGACGAAGATCTCCGTCCGTGGCAACCTTGCCACGCCGCCTCGACGTCGGCCCGTGGGCGATTCCTGTACCACGATGGCTCGTCTGCACCGAAGACGGCGGGACCCGCCTGTCGGCGGGAGTGCAGAAGACGGCAAGAGCGCCCCAAAGACGGGCCCGTTGGAGTCGGCCTCCGAGAGTCGGCCGGCCCCTCCCACAGGCTCCATGCGCCATTAACCAGACAAGACAGGGAATGTCAACAGTGATCGCCCATGAGCAGCAGCCTTTATTGCCATATGACCAACGACAGCTTCGCATCATTAGAAGAGCGGCTAAAGAACCCTGCAGCCGGCCGTACTACCAAGTGACAAGGGCTGTCGGCCCCATGCTGGACCGTTGGCGGGGCCCACTAGTCGACGGGACCCACGAGTCGGCGGGGAAGACGGCCACTTAAGAGACCCGGCCGGGACCTGCGCCCAGCCGGATTACCATTGTACCCCTGGGGGTAGGCCTATATAAACCCCCCGGGGCACCCATGCAAAGGGTTGGAACCTAGTAGTTTGACACACACACATAGAGGGAAGAGGAGAGCTAGCCGTGCCCTTCTCCTTCCTCACCCCGAACAGCTCAAGGAGCAATCTTGTACTCACCTTGCCATAGTGATCATGCGGAGACCCCGCAGAGCGGCGATGGGGTGTTATCTCCTCGGAGAGCCCTGAAGCTGGGTAAGATTCGTCGGCGTGCATGTCTTCGCCTCATCCCGTTTCCAGGCACCGGCAACGTTCTACTCGCCCCCTCCATGATAAACCATCCTTTGGCATATGTCGCACCCAACCCCCGACACCAGGTGTCGGTGTCAAAACCAGCGGATCTCGGGTAGGGGGTCCCGGTCTGTGCATCAAGGCTGATGGTAACAGGAAGCAAGGGACACAGATGTTTACCCAGGTTCGGACCCTCTCGATGGAGGTAAAACCCTACTTCCTGCTTGATTAAAATTGATGATATGGGTAGTACAAGAGTAGATCTACCACGAGATCATAGAGGCTAAACCCTAAGAGCTAGCCTATGATGGTATGATTGTAATTGTGATCGGCCTTCTAAGGACCAACCTCTCCGGTTTATATAGACACCGAAGAGGGCTAGGGTTTACATGGAGTCGGTTACAAGGAAGGAAATATAATATCCGGATCGCCAAGCTTGCTTTCCACGCCAAGGAAATTCCCATCCGAACATGGGCCGAAGTCTTGAGTCTTGTATCTTCACGCTTCAATAGTCCGGACGTAGTACACAGTCCGGCTGTCCGGATACCCCCTAATCCAAGACTCCCTCAGTAGCCCCTGAACCAGGCTTCAATGACGATGAGTCCGGCACGCAGTATTGTCTTCGGATTGCAAGGCGGGTTCCTTCTCCGAATACTCCAAATGCTTGTTAAGAAGAATAGTGTCCGGCCTCCAATCAATGTTGTTCTCCTCGGCTTCGGTGCCTCAGTAATGACCATCTCCACGTGTCGAGCGAATGCGAGGGGTCGATGCATTTTTGCATTTTCCACCCTCGATCCTCCGGGCTAACTGTCTATTTGAAGGGACGGGAATTCTCAGATCCAAACCTCACTCGACCTCCAGAGCCAGCATCCAACAGAGCGCTCCGTGAAAAGCCATTCCAACATGGCCGACCGTCGCAGCTCTTCTGCTTGCCCTTCTCATTCCTAGTCAGGGGATTGGGGAGAGTGTTCAGTTCCTCATAGCCGTTTGACAAATTTACAAACCCAAGGGTTTCTCCCACCGGCGTTCATGGTCTCCGTCCGAGCTGGAACAGCCACTTATGACGGAGGAGACCAAGCTTAGGGATCTCCTAACCCATCTCCGGAGGAGCGTATATGTCGATCCCTCATCTGCCGAGGCGTCGGGTTCCCTATCCACCCGTTTCTTGGCGGGCTCCACAGAGTTCTACGGCCTCCAGTTAAACGATCTTACCCCTGCCTCTATTCTGCACATAGCGGGGTATGTTGCCCTGCGCGAGCTGTTTTTAGGCTGCAAACCACACTTCGGATTATGGCGGAAGCTATTCTGCCTCATCCCCCGCACCCAGGGGGAGTCCCTATGTCAAGTGGGTGGGGCCGAAGTATGGCGCATTGCCGAGACCGGATACCCGTCCGGCACTCCTAAGAAGGCACCAGAAAACTGGCCTTCAGAGTGGTTCTATATGAACGACGTCCCCCTTCCGGATCCAGTCCGGACAGGTCTCCGCAAGTTCAGCAATGCCCCGCTGAGGGCACGCCTAAGCTGGCGCCCCCGGGGCCCTCAAGAAGAGGACACGAGGGAAATATTCCTGCTGATGGATAGGATAAAGTTACTGCCCAAATCCGGACTGACGATAGTTGAGGTTATGGCGATATGTATAAGACGGGGAGTACAACCGCTCCAATATCGGGGGAAGCCCATGTGGCATTTCAACGGGGAAGACGACGCCACCCGCTGCGGCCGTAAAGGTCCGGACTCCGCTGCCGCTCTGGCAAGGATATTGTCCGATCTATACAAAGGGGAAGAGGAGGAATTCCTTCGCATAAAAACGCGGAAGGATTCTCCATGTACAACCCCCAGTGGGTAAGTTGCCATTCTTTTTCCCCGCTTTGCTCCAGCGTTCTTCTGCTAAGATTACTTGCATCAATGCTTCTGGGCAGGAATTGAGGAGGGCCGTAGAAGGAATCTTCAGCCCTCCTCAAGAACGAGAGGACCACAGAAGGGCCCTAGATCCGGGACTTAAAGTGGATCCGGATATCACCGTGGAGCTCGTCAACGGGGTATTTTATCAGGCGAGCTGGGATGGCGCCCTAGTGGCCATTACGGCCGACTACCCTGGACTGCTCCCCGCCTCGTGTGTAAGCCGAACTAGAAAGCCCTATCCTTCGAAGAGGACTCCCCCAGGTGTTATAATTTACCTTTGAGGCGTCATTCTATTTGCAGAAATGACGGCCGGAGCGAGGGGTCGAGCCCCTAGGGACTCGTCAAGCACGGGTGTCCAGATCAGGCAGGCTCAAGAGGAAGGCGATGAGAGTTGACACACCGCTACAGAGGTAAAACAATAACCTGTCCTGTAATTATAGAATTTAAAATATGACAACGCCCTTTGTGTCTGGCAGGAAGAAGAATAACCGGTCTATATCCAGAGACCCTACCAATCACGCCTCCACCAGTCGGGTTGCGTAACCCGGCTTGTGGGCGGATGCGGACACGGGGCCAGCACCGCATGGCTCTCCAACAGAGAGTGTGGACATGCTCTCGGCCACGAATTCCGAAGTAGAGAGCGCCATGAATCACAGGCGCCGATTGGCCGTACTTCGGAACAACATCTTTTCCAAAGAGGCGTTTAATGCCTTCAATTTGGCGGATGCATACATCCAAGCTGCTCAGGGCGGGCTTGCCCAAGCGACAAACCAGTATACCAAAGACATACGGGTGAGAAATTGTGATAAGTATGTATAGCAGTAGCCCCTGAGACTTGAAACGGTTGAAACAACAGTTTTAAGGATCAATTCATGTACAGGTCCTTGTAGAGAAGAACGAGCAATTGTTTCGGGAGCTGGAGGACTGCAAGGCCGAATCGAGGGCCGTAGCTTGCCAAGTTAGAGGAACCCCAAAGGCCCTCATCTGGTAATAATTATCACAATTGTGCGAAAATGCACCAGTTAGTAAATGAATAATATGACAAGTCTGACAGAAAATTCTGCAAACAATCCCGGGGTGAATCCGGAGGGCGTAGGAGAGGACGCATCGCATCTCAAAAAGCAGCTAGAGGTCAAGCGAAGCACATTCATACGAGAGTTAGGCAGGAGAAGAACGATCTTCAAGATGCCAAAGTCCAGCTGGACGTGGAGTTAAAAGATCTCCGTGCTCAGCTGGCAGACTCCATGAAGGAGAACAAGAGGCTTCGACGCGGCATTTACAGTAAGTGCCTAGACGAACTATTGTACAGTTCGGCGAGGAAGTATATTGAAAGGATTTTGCGTGCAGGAATGTTAACGGGTCGCCCCGAGGAGGAGATGCCCTCTTCTACAAATGATTTACTGCAAGACCTTTCGTGACTGCACGAGCGAGCTCGGCAAGTGATGCAGGGTGTTGCTCAGGCTTTGTGGCCATCAAGCCTACTACCGAATGGCATGGGGGAACTTGTGGAGCTACTTCAAGGAGCCCAGTGGTGCTTCCGTCTATGGAAGATATCAGCATGCCGGCAAGGAGCAAGAGAAGCCTGGGCAATGGTGAAGACACGCTACACCAAGCTGGACCCGAACCATATGGCCGAAGTGGGACCGGCAGGGCCCGATGGGCAAGAAATTCCCGTTAGTCTGGTGTATAACCAGGTAGCGTTAGCCGCTAAGTATTCTCAACAGGATTGTAAGATAGATAGCCTGTTGGACGGTATAGAAGAGGAATGTAATCAGTCCAAATGACTATGTAAATTAATGGGCATGATTAGCCCCTAGCCGAATTAAAATCATTTGTCATGGCAGACCTTTTAATTCAGCCCCGGGCCCTATAGTCCGGTGTGTCCGAATACCCGCTCAGCTATACAAAACCGGGTATGCGTGGAAACAAGGCGTAGGGGTCATAAGTGCTTGAACAGACAAGTACCCAACTAGTTATGTTATATTACATGGATAGTAAGAAACATCTTCCAGAGAGAATAGTTCTGTTAGGGGTTCCTTTCCCTGGGTATGCATGCGAATATGCACATGTCCGGACTGTGAACGATGGCGCAGGATACAAGACTTCTGGGGATTTATGTTATGATAAACGAATACATCTTTTGTTCACCGACCGAATATTCTCTTAAGGAAGCTAGCTTTCGGCTTCACCCGATCTGAGGTACACATCCGGCTGAACCGTCGATAATAATCGCAGAGGTGCTCCCCTTATGCCCTAGCCAATTAACGGGAACGTAGGGCATAAACACAAGAGCCAGGCAACCCAGCTTGGCAACATCTTAAGTCATATAGATGCATATAATGGTGAAGAAAAGGCACATATGGAAAAAGAATGCATATGCGACAGGCAGAAAGCCATGTGAGTAATCATTTTAAGCTTCCGTATAGGAAGCCCCCAGGTATTGCTTACACACTTAGTGCGGCCGGAGCGATCCGGAAATCCGCACTGTATTGAATACTTTGTGTGAAGATAGAAAAAGGTCGAGAAAGGAAAAGGGGATGGGGCATAATTAAAAGGGAGGGCTTAGGAGACGAACACTGTGTTCGGCGCTAGGCGTAGAATCTCCGTAGTCTTGCCGCGTTCCATGGGTTCGGCTCGAGTCTGTTATCGGATGCATTACATAAGCGTTACGCTCCTCCGGTGAGAACTTTGTCAATGATGAAGGGACCCTCCCACTTGGGTTTGAGTTTGTCCTTCTTCTTCTCCGGTAGTCGTAGAACGAGCTCGCCAATATTGTAAGTTTTGGCCCGCACTTCTCTGCTTTGGTACCGTCGAGCCTGCTGCTGATAGAATGCGGAACGGGCTTTTGCGACATCGCGCTCCTCCTCCAGGGCATCCAAATTATCCTGCCGATCTAACTCGGCTTCCTTCTCTTCGTACATGCGTACGCGTGGCGAATCATGTATTATGTCGCAAGGTAATACTGCTTCCGCGCCGTACACCATAAAAAATGGTGTGTATCCGGTGGTGCGATTTGGCGTGGTCCGTAGCCCCCAGAGTACGGAGTTGAGCTCCTCCACCCAAAGGCGATCCGTATCCGACTGTCAAGGATCGCACTAGCCTGGGTTTGATACCGCTCATAATGAGACCATTTGCCCGCTCTACCGGCCGTTGGTTTGGGGATGGTAGACGGAAGCGTAATCGAGCTTGATGCCCATTTTGCGCACCAAGTTTTCCTTTCACCGGTCGTGAAATTTGAGCCATTATCAGTGATGATGCTATGGGGGACACCGTATCGGTGTACGACCCCGGATATGAAGTCTATAACTGGTCCGAATTTAGCCGTTTTAACTGGTTTAGCTTCTATCCATTTGGTGAATTTGTCCACCATGACCAATAAGTATTTCTTCCTATGGCTTCCCCCTTTAAGAGGTCCGACCATATCCAGCCCCCAGACTGCAAAGGGCCACGTTATGGGGATTGTTTGGAGAGCGGTAGGGGGCATGTGACTCTGATTGGCAAAGAGGCGGCAACCGACGCAATGTTGGACAAGGTCTTGTCGTTATTTCGCCGGGCCGTCGACCAATAGAAGCATGTACGGAAGGCCTTGTGACTAATGCCCGAGCCACAGCGTGGTGCCCGCCAGTGCCGGGCATGGATTTCAGCCAAGAGCTGCCGCCCTTCCTCTTCGGAGATGCATCTTTGTAGCACTCGGTGGCGCTTTTCTTGTAGAGTTCCCCTTCGTAGACTTTGTAAGCTTTAGAGCGCCGGACAATGCAGTGTGCTTCATTTTGGTCTTCGGGGAGCTCCTGCCTATTTAGGTAGGGCAAGAAGGGCTCGGTCCACGGGGCGATTACAGCCATGATTTCGTGGGCCGAGGACGTTATTTCGGGGGTAGAACCTCCGACTATGTCTGATGGTTCGGACTCCGGGGATGTATTCGGGTCCGTGCTAGTATTGCCAGACTCTCCTTCCCATACTACGGATGGCTTGAACAGCCGTTCCAAGAATATGTTAGGTGGGACAGGGTCGCGTTTAGCGCCGATGCGAGCGAGGACATCCACCGCTTGATTGTTTTATTGAGCCACATGGTGGAATTAGAGCCCCTCGAACCGAGCTGACATTTTGAGGACGGCATTATGGTAGGCCTCCATTTTCGGGTCCTTGGCATCAAAATCTCCGTTTATCTGTGATATTGCGAGGTTCGAGTCCCCGCGCACTTCTAGGCGTTGAATGCCCATAGAGACTGCCATCCGAAGACCGTGCAACAGAGCCTCATATTCGGCTGCATTGTTGGAGTCAGTGTATAGTATTTGGAGGACGTACTGGACCATGTCGCCGGTGGGAGATGTCAGGACTACCCCTGCTCCCAATCCGGCCAGCATTTTAGAGCCGTCGAAGTGCATGATCCAGTTTGAGTATGTGTCGTACTCTTTAGGGAGTTCGGCTTCTGTCCATTTGGCAACGAAGTCAGCCAACACTTGCGACTTGATGGCCCACCGTGGTTTGTACATTATGTCGAACGGAAGGAGCTCAATAGCCCACTTGGCAATCCGGCCCGTAGCATCGCGGTTATTTATTATGTCATTGAGTGGTACTTCGGAGGCCACCGTAATTGAACACTCTTGAAAGTAGTGTCGTAGCTTCCGGGATGCCATGAACACCGCGTATGCTATTTTTTGATAGTGTGGGTATCGGGATTTGCATGGGGTTAGGACCGTGGACACGTAGTAGACCGTCTTCTGGAGCAGGTATTTGTATCCGTCGGCCGCTCGTTCGACGACGAGCACTGCGCTTACGACTTGGTGCGTTGCAGCTATGTACAACAGCATGGGCTCGTCGATATTCGGCGCTGTTAATATTGGATTACTGGCCAATAAGGTCTTTATTTCATTCAGTCCGGCCGCGGCTGCCTCCGTCCATACGAAGTGTTCGGTGCGCCGAAGAAGGCGATAAAGCGGTAGTGCCTTTTCTCCTAACCTGGAGATAAAGCGGTGAGAGCAGCCACGCATCCGCTAGCTTTTGGATGTGCTTGAGGTCTGTTGGTATAGCCAACTGTGACAGAGCTCGGATTTTTGCCGGATTCGCCTCAATTCCTCTGTTGGAAACGATGAAGCCGAGTAGCTTCCCCGAGGGGACGCCAAAAACGCATTTTTCCGGATTCAGCTTGATGTTGTATGTCCGGAGATTGTCGAATGTAAGCCTCAAGTCATCTATTAGGGTTTTGACGTGTCTTGTTTTTATGACCACGTCGTCCACGTATGCCTCCACTGTTTTGCTGATTTGTTTTTCCAGGCATGTTTGAATCATGCGTTGGTAGGTTGCACCGGCGTTCTTAAGCCCGAAAGGCATAGTGTTGAAGCAGAAAGGGCCATATGGCATTATGAAAGCTGTTGCAGCTTGGTCAGACTCTGCCATCTTTATTTGATGGTATCCAGAGTATGCGTCGAGGAAACACAGCGAGTCGTGTCCAGCTGTGGCATCGATGATTTGATCGATGCGAGGGAGGGGAAAGGGATCCTTGGGGCAAGCCTTGTTGAGGTCTTTGAAATCGACGCATAGTCGCCAGGATTTATCCTTCTTTGGCACCATCACCAAATTTGCCAGCCAATGCGGATGTTTGATATCTCTGATAAATCCGGCCTCGAGTAGCTTGGCTAACTCTTCCCCCATTGCATGTCGTTTGGGCTCTGATAATCGCCTTAGGCTCTGCTTGACTGGTTCATATCCTTTTAGAATGTTGAGGCTGTGTTTGGCCAGTCTGCGTGGGATGCCCGGCATGTCCGATGGGTGCCAGGTGAAAATGTCCCAATTCTCGCGTAAGAAATCTCGTAGTGCGGCGTCGATCGTGGGGCTCAGCTGTGTCCCGATGGAAGCTGTCTTTTTGGGCTCCGTTGGGTGGACCTGGAATTTGACTATCTCGTCTGCAGGTTTGAATGAGGTGGACTTGGGTCGTTTGTCTAGTATCACGTCGTCCACATCCCATAGTGGCCCGCAGTGTTGTTAACTCTTGGCTGCTAGGGCTTGAATAATGCCTCCAAGGCTAGAGCTGCGGTTTTATTTTTTTCGGGCGGCGCAACATCCGGATCACTGGCTAGAGTGATGATTCCATTGGGTCCGGGCATTTTAAGCTTCATGTACCCATAATGGGGTACAGCTTGAAAGCTTGTAAATGCATCCCGCCCTAGAAGGGTGTGGTATCCGCTGTTAAAAGGAGCGACCTGGAATGTGATTTCCTCGGACCTATAATTCTCCGGGGTACCGAATACCACATCGAGTGTGATTTTTCCCGCACACCGCACTTCCCGGGTAGGGATAATTCCCCTGAAGGTCGTGCCGCTTCGTTCAATGCGGCTTTTATCCATCTCCATCTTGTTGAGCATTTCTTCATAAATCAGATTTAATCCGCTTCCGCCGTCCATGAGTACTTTGGTGAGCCAAAAGCCATCCACGATTGGACTAAGGACCAGAGCGGCTGGTGCCCGGACAGCCCGGGATCGAGGTTCATCACTGGCATTAAAAGTTATAGCAGTGTCGTTCCAAGGGTTTATTTTCACCACACGGTAAATTTCAGCAGAGCTTCGGCGAGCTTGCTTGCGCTTATCGTTTGAGGCAAAAGTCTCGAAGACTGTTAGTACCGTATTGTGTTCGCTGGCGGGATGTTGTTCCGTTTTATGGCCCGCAAGAAGATCCTCGCCACTTTTTGCCACCTGCCGGAGTATCCAGCATGCCTTAAGGCTATGAGTAGGTGTTGTATCCGGAGTACTATGGAGCTTACATGGCCCGTCGAGCCATTCTTCCAATACGGATCTCCGCCCTGGCGTGGGCTTTGGTTTCTTGGGGGTTGGGTCGGACGACTTACGAGAGTTCGTCCGTTTAGTTCGGACAAAGGTTTTGGCGAGAGCAGTACTATCCCAAAATTCTGTTTGGGTCTTCCAAGCGCTCTCCATCGCACAGTACTTCCGTACTATGGTTGCCAAGTCCGTGAAGCGTACTATGTCGCGGCGGCTTATAGCATTGAGGAGTCCTTCGTCCGTGCAGTTTTTGCAGAAAAGTGAGACCATGTCCTCTTCGCGGTAGTCCCTGACCTTGTTAAGCGCAAGGAGGAATCTGGCCCAATAGCGATGTACGGTTTCCTGGGGCTCTTGCTTGATGCGGGAGAGACAATTTAGGTCTAGTTTAAAGTCCGGATTTTGATCCGATCTAACGCCCGAGGGCGCGGGCGGTCCCGAGCTAAACAACTCAGGATTCGGGGTGCCCAATTTCTTCGGCCTGATGCCCGATTCTAAGTCCGGGACCTGGGTCAGGTTTTCCTTTGAGCAGGTCTTTGGCTCAAGGAGTTCGGCGATCCGAACACAGCTTGTCCTCAAAGTTGAGGGGCAATCCGCGTGTGGTTCCTCCACAATCGCTATCTCGTGGGTGGCGGGGACTGATGTCCCTTTGGTCGGGTTTAAGCCCGATCCGGTCGTAATCTGTAGCGACCCCGAGGCGTCACGATCCAAGAGCTCGTTAAGGAGGAGAGCTCCATTGGATCCATCTATTCGGCAAGTTCAATCGACGTGCGGTGTTATGGTTGATGACCCGAGAAGTCATCGTCGGGCGCCACCGCCGATGGGGCGGCCATGATAAAGCCATCGAGCCGGAGCGTCGGCCTACAGCCGAGCCCCTCCAAAGTAATGTCGCCCCGACAATGAGATGAGCCATCGAGCCCGACGGGCGACGGCGACGTAGGAACTCTCAATGAAAGCACCAATGTCGGTGCCAAAACCGGCGGATCTCGGGTAGGGGTCCCGATCTATGCATCAAGGGCGATGGTAGCAGGAAGCAAGGGACACAGATGTTTACCTGAGTTCGGGCCCTCTCGATGGAGGTAAAACCCTACTTCTGCTTGATTAAAATTGATGATATGGGTAGTACAAGAGTAGATCTACCACGAGATCGTAGAGGCTAAACCCTAAGAGCTAGCCTATGATGGTATGATTGTAATTGTGATCGGCCTTCTAGGACCAACCTCTCCGGTTTATATAGACAGGAGAGGGCTAGGTTTACATGGAGTCCGTTACAAGGAAGGAAATGTAATATCCGGATCGCCAAGCTTGCCTTCCACGCCAAGGAAAGTCCCATCAGGACTCTGGCCGAAGTCTTGAGTCTTGTATCTTCACGCTTCAATAGTCCGGACGTAGTACACAGTCCGGCTGTCCGGATACCCCCTAATCCAGGACTCCCTCACCAGGCTATGGCCAGCATGACCGAAAGGTGTTTCGGGGGCCCCGGCAAGTGTTGCAGGGCCTCATGGGCCAAGGGGAGGGGGGAAACCAGCCCACTAAGGGGCTGTGCACCCCCGCACCCTTTCCCATGTTACTTAGGGAGGTGGGGCGCCTCCACCTGGCTTGGGAGGCAAGCCTCCACCTGCTTGGCATGGGGGACAAGTCTCCCTAGGGTTTCCCTAGGGAGATCCAATCTGCCCTAGCCCACCCCCCCTCAGAGGATACCCTAGGGCGCCTCCCCCCTCTCCCCTTCCCCCTATATATAGTGAGGGGGTGGGAGGGCAGCTGCACCCTTCCCCTGGCACAGCCCTCCCCCTCTCCAATTCCTCCTCCTCTTCTGTAGTGCTTGGTGAAGCCCTGCTGGAGAATCACGAGCTCCTCCACCACCACGCCGGCGTGCTGCTGGAGTTCTCCCTCAACTTCTCCTCTTCCCTTGCTGGATCAAGAAGGAGGAGACGTCCCCAGGTTGTACGTGTGTTGAACGCGGAGGTGCTGCCCGTTCGGCGCTAGATTGGATCTTCCGCGATTTGAATTGCCGTGAGTACGACTCCATCAACCGCGTTCTTGTAACGCTTCCGCTTAGCGATCTTCAAGAGTCAGAAGATGCACTCCCTCTCTCTTGTTGCTAGCATATCCTAGATTAATCTTGGTGACACGTATGAAAATTTTGAATTATTGCTACGTTCCCCAACGGTGGTATCAGAGCCAGGTCTATGCGTAGATTCTATGCACGAGTAGAACACAAGTAGTTGTGGGCGATGATTTGGTCAATTTGCTTGTCGTTACTAGTCCTATCTTGATTCGGCGACATTGTGGGATGAAGCGGCTCGGACCGACCTTACACGTACGCTTACGTAAGACAGGTTCCACCGACTGACATGCATTTGTTGCATAAGGTGGCTAGCGGGTGTCTGTGTCTCCCACTTTAGTCGAATCGGATTCGATGAAGAGGGTCCTTATGAAGGGTAAATAGCAATTGGCATATCACCGTTGTGGTTTTTGCGTAGGTAAGAAACGTTCTTGCTAGAAACCCTTAGCAACCACGTAAAACATGCAAACAACAATTAGAGGACGTCTAACTTGTTTTTGCAGGGTATGCCATGTGATGTGATATGGCCAAAAGGATGTGATGAATTATATATGTGATGTATGAGATTGATCATGTTCTTGTAATAGGAATCACAACTTGCATGTCGATGAGTATGACAACCGGCAGGAGCCATGGGAGTTGTCTTAATTTATTTTATGACTCATGAAGTCAATGTAAACGCCATGTAATTACTTTACTTTATTGCTAACCGTTAGCCATAGTAGTAGAAGTAATGGCGAGACAACTTCATGAAGACACGATGATGGAGATCATGGTGTCATGCCGGTGACGATGGTGATCATGCCACGCCTCGAAGATGGAGATCAAAGGCGCAAGATGATATTGGCCATATCATGTCACTTTATGAATTGCATGTGATGTTTATCATGTTTGCATCTTATTTGCTTAGAACGATGGTAGCATAAATAAGATGATCCCTTGCAAAATTTCAAGGAAGTGTTTCCCCTAACTATGCACCATTGCGAAGGATCGTTGTTTCGAAGCACCATGTGATGATCGGGTGTGATAGATTCTAATGTTCGCATACAATGGGTGTAAGCCAGGTTTACACATGCGAAACACTTAGGTTGACTTGACGAGCCTAGCATGTACAGACATGGCCTCGGAACACAAGAGACCGGAAGGTCGAACATGAGTCGTATAGTAGATGCGATCAACATGGAGATGTTCACCGTTGATGACTAGTCCATCCCACGTGATGATCGGACACGGCCTAGTCGATTCGGATCATGTATCACTTAGATGAATAGAGGGATGTCTATCCAAGTGGGAGTTCATTAACAATTTGATTAGATGAACTTAATTATCATGAACATAGTCTAAAATTGTCTTTGCAAATATGTTGTATATTAATAGCTCACGCTTTAGCTCCCTGTTTTTATACATTCCTAGAGAAAGACTAAATTGAAAGATGTTGTAAGAAATTGTGTGGACTAGGGCCATAGTCTGAGGATTGTCCTCACTGCTACACAGAAGGCTTCTGTCCTTGATGCACTGCTCGGTGTGCCAACCCCTCTGGCGTCGTCTGTCGATGTTGTGAACATCTGGAAGAGGGCTCATGCCCGTGTTGAGAGGTTTGAGACCTCTGACAGGATCTTTGCCTATAAGATGGAGGAGAATAGCTCAGCCAGTGAGCATGTGCTCAGAATGTCTGGGTACTTCAATCACTTGAATCAAGTGGGAGTTAATCTTCTAGATAAGAGAGTGATTGACAAAAGTTCTCCAATCACTATCACCAAGCTGCTAGAGTTTCGTGATGAACTATAACATGCAAGGGAAGATGATCCCGGAGCTGTTCGTCATGCTTAAGGTCGTAAAGGTAGAAATCAAGAAGGAGCATCAAGTGTTGATGGTTAACAATACCACTAGTTTCAAAGAAGGGCAAGGGCAAGAAGGGAAACTTCATGAATGGCAAGCCAGTTGCCGCTCCGGTGAAGAAACCCAAGAACCCAAACCCGAGACGAAGTGCTTCTATTAGGGGAACGGTCACTAGTAGCGGAACTGCCTCAAATAGTTGGTAGATAAGAAGGCTGGCAACTTCAACAAAAGTATATTTGATATATGTGTTATTGATGTGTACCTTACTAGTAGTCCTAGTAGCACATGGGTATTAGATACCGGTTCAGTTGCTAATATTGGTAACTCGAAACAAAAGCTACGGAATAAACAGAGACTAGCTAAGGGCGAGGTGACGATGTGTGTTGGAAGTGTTTCCAAGGATGATATGATCACCATCGCACGCTCCCTCTACCTTCGGGATTAGTATTGAACCCAGATAAATGTTGTTTGTGTTGGTTTCTGCGTTGAGCATGAACATGATTAGATCATGTTTATTGCAATATGGTTATTCATTTAAGTCGGAGAATAATGGTTATTCTGTTTACATGAATAATACCTTCTATGGTCATGCACCCAATGTGAATGGTTTATTGAATCTCGGTCGTAGTGATACACATGTTCATAACATTGATGCCAAAAGATGTAGAGTTGATAATGATAGTACCACTTTCTTGTGGCACTGCCGCTTAGGTCATATTGGAGTAAAGCGCATGAAGAACCTCCATGCTAATGGACTTTTGGAGTCACTTGATTTTGAATCACCTTACACATGCGAACCATGCCTCATAGGCAATATGACTAAAACCCCGTTTTCTGGAACAATGGAACGGGCAAGTGACTTGTTGGAAATCACACATGATGATGTGTGCGGTCCAATGAGTGTTGACGCACATGGTGGATATTGTTATTTTCTCACCTTCATCGATGAATTGAGTAGATATGGGTATATTTACTTAATGAAGCATAAGTCTGAAATGTTTGAAAAGTTCAAGCAATTTCAGAGTGAAGTTGAGAATCATCATAATAAGAAGATCAAGTTCCTACGATCTGATCAAGGTGAGAGTATCTGAGTTATGAGTTTGGCAATCACTAAACACAAGGTGGAATCGTTTCACAGTTGACGCCACCTGGAACACCATAGGGTAATGGTGTGTCCGAACGTCGTAATCGCATCCTATTGGATATGGTGCGATCTATGATGTCTCTTACCGATCTACCGCTATCATTTCGGGGTTATGCATTAGAGACAATTACATTCACTTTAAATAGGGCACCATCTATGTCCGTGGAGACGACACCGTATGAACTATGGTTTGGCAAGAAACCTAAGTTGTTGTTTCTTAAGGTTTTGAGCTACGATGCTTATGTCGATAGGCTTCAGCCAGAAAAGCTTGAACCCAAAGCGGAAAACGGTGTCTTCATAGAATACCCAAACAAGACGATTGGGTATACCTTTTATCTCAAATCTGAGGGCAAAATGTTTGTCGCTAGGAACAGGTCCTTTCTCGAGAAAGGGTTTCTCTCGAAAGAATTGATTGGGAGGAAGATAGAACTTGATGAGGTTGTTGAACCTTGACTTCAACCAGAGAGTAGCGCAGCACAGAAAGATGTTTCTGTGGCGCCTACGTCAGTTGAAGAGAAAGCTAATGATAATGATCATGAAGCTTAAGATCAAGTTGCTATCAAATCTCATAGGTCGACAAGGGTGAGTACAACTTCTGAGTAGTAACCCTGTCTTAAAGGTCATGTTGTTGGATAATAGTGAACCTACGAGCTAAGGAGAAGCAATGGTGGGCCCGTGTTCCAACAAATGGCAAGGAGCCATGAAATCCGAGATAGGATCCATGTATGAGAACAAAGTATGGACTTTGGTGGACTTGCTCGATGATCGGCAAGCCTTTGAGAATAAATGGATCTTTAAGAAGAAGACAAACGTTGATGGTAATGTCACCATTTATAAAGCTCGACTTGTCTCAAAGAAGTTTCCGACAAGTTCAAGGAGTTGACTGTGATGAGACTTTCTCAATCATAGCGATGCTAAAGTCTGTTAGAATTATGTTAGCGATTCTTTGCATTTTCATTCTGAAGTCTGGCAGATGGATGTCAAAACAAAATTTCCTTGACGGTTTCCGTGAGGAAAGGCTGTATGTGATACAACCAGAAGATTTTGTTGATCCTGAGGATGCTAAAAGGTATGCAAACTCCAGCGATCCTTCTATGGACTGGAGCAAGCATCTCAGAGTTGGAACATACGCTTGGATGAGGTGATCAAAGCATTTGGGTTTATACAAAGTTTGCAAGAAACTTGTATTTGCAAGAAAGTGAGTGGGAGCACTACAACATTTTGACAAGTATATGTGGATGACATATTGTTGATCAGAAATGATGTAGAATTTCTAGAAAGCATAAAGGGTTGTTTGAATGGAGTTTTTCAAAGGAAGACCTGTGTAAAACTGCTTACATGTTGTGTACCAAGATCTATAGAGATAGATCAAGACGCCTGATAAGACTTTCACAGAGCACATACCTTGACATGATCTTGAAGGAGTTCAAGATGGATCAGTCAAAGAAGGAGTTCTTGCCTGAGTTGTAAGGTACAAGTTAAGACTTGAAGCTCGACCATGGCAGAAGAAAGAGAAAGGACGAAAGTCGTTCCCTATGCATTAGCCATAGGCTCTATATGATATGCCATGTTGTGTACCGCGATGTGCCTTGCCGCGTGTCTGGCAAGGGGGTATAAGAGTGATCCAGGAGTGGATCATTGGACAGCAGTCAAAATTGTCCTTAGGAATAAGGAAATGTTTCTCGATTATGGAGGTGATGAAGAGTTTGGCGTAAAGGGTTACGTCGATGCAAGCTTTAACACCTATCCGGATGACTCTGAGTAGCAAACCGGATACGTATAATGGAGCAACCATTTGGAATAGCTCCAAGTGGAGCATAGTAGCAACATCTACAATATGAAATAGAGATTTGCGAAGAACACACAGATCTGAATGTTGCAGACCCGTTGACTAAAACCTCTCTTATAAGCATAACATGATCAAACCCTATAACTCATTGAGTGTTAATCACATGGTGATGTGAACTACGTTATTAACTCTAGTAAACTCTTTGGGTGTTAGTCACATGGCGATGTGAACTATGAGTGTTAATCACATGGTGATGTGAACTAGATTATTGACTCTAGTGCAAGTGGGAGACTGTTGGAAATATGCCCTAGAGGCAATAATAAAATGGTTATTATTATATTTCATTGTTCATGATAATTGTCTATTGTTCATGCTATAATTGTATTAACCGGAAACCATAATACATGTGTGAATACATAGACCGTAATATGTCCCTAGTAAGCCTCTAGTTAACTAGCTCGTTGATCAATAGATGGTTGTGGTTTCCTGACCATGGACATTGGATGTCATTGATAACGGGATCACATCATTAGGAGAATGATGTGATGGACACGACCCAATCCTAAGCATAGCACAAGATCGTGTAGTTCGTTTGCTAGAGCTTTTCTAATGTCAAGTACCGTTTCCTTAGACCATGAGATTGTGCAACTCCCGGATACTGTAGGAATGCTTTGGGTGTATCAAACGTCACAATGTAACTGGGTGACTATAAAGGTGCACTACAGGTGTCTTCGAAAGTGTCTGTTGGGTTGGCACGAATCGAGACTGGGATTTGTCAATCCGTGTGACGGAGAGGTATCTTGGGGCCCACTCGGTAATGCATCATCATAATGAGCTCAGTGTGACTAACGAATTAGCCACGGGATCATGCATTACGGAACGAGTAAAGAGACTTGTCGGTAACGAGATTGAACAAGGTATAGGGATACCGACGATTGAATCTCGGGCAAGTAACATACCGATGGACAAAGGGAATTGTATACGGGATTGATTGAATCCCCGACATCGTGGTTCATCCGATGAGATCATCGTGGAACATGTGGGAGCCAACATGGGTATCTAGATCCTGTTGTTGGTTATTGGCCGGAGAGAGGTCTCGGTCATGTCTGCATGGTTCCCGAACCCGTAGGGTCTACACACTTAAGGTTTCGATGACGCTAGAGTTGTTATGGGAAATAGTATGTGGTTACCAAAGGTAGTTCGGAGCCCCTGATGAGATTCTGGACGTCACGAGGAGTTACGGAATGGTCCGGAGGTGAAGATCGGTATATTGGACGAAGGGTATTGGAGTCCGGAAGTGTTCTGGGATTACCAGGCTATGGCCAGCATGGCCGAAAGGTGTTTCGGGGGCCCCGGCAAGTGTTGCAGGGCCTCATGGGCGAAGGGGAGGGGGCAAACCATCCCACTAAGTGGTTGTGCGCCCCCACACCCTTTCCCACGTTACTTGGGGAGGTGGGGCGCCTCCACCTGGCTTGGGAGGCAAGCCTCCACCTGCTTGGCTTGGGGGGCAAGTCTCCCTAGGGTTTCCCTAGGGAGATCCAATCTGCCCTAGCCGCCGCCCCCTAGGGGAAACCCTAGGGCGCCTCCCCCCTCTCCCCTTCCCCCTATATATAATGAGGGGGTGGGAGGGCAGCTGCACCCTTCCCCTGGCGCAGCCCTCCCCCTCTCCAACTCCTCCTCCTCTTCCGTAGTGCTTGGCGAAGCCCTGCCGAAGAACCATGAGCTCCTCCACCACCACGCCATCGTGCTGCTGGTGTTCTTCCTCAACTTCTCCTCTTCCCTTGCTGGATCAAGAAGGAGGAGACGTCCCCGGGCTGTACGTGCGTTGAACGCGGAGGCGCTGTCTGTTCGACGTTAGATCGGATCTTCCGCGATTTGAATCGCCACGAGTACGACTCCATCATCCACGTTCTTGTAACGCTTCCGCTTAGCGATCTTCAAGGGTATGAAGATGCACTCCCTCTCTCTCGCTGCTAGCATCTCCTAGATTAATCTTGGTGACACGTAGGAAAATTTTGAATTATTGCTACGTTCCCCAACACAGACCCCCCATACCCTCTCCAAACGGCCATTCAGGCTGCCCAGTCATTGTTCAGGTGCAAAACGCCACCCAACCGCCCCCATAGCTGGCCCAAACGCCCGGACTTACCAACAGTCCCCATATTCAACCCAAATCTGAGGCAAATATGGGATGCCCAGGCACGCCCACCACGTCGGATCAGGCCCACGCTAACCCACCCGGCCCCACATAAAATGGATCCTATCTGCACCACCGACCGAAACCCTTGCCGCATTCCACTACACTCCCCTCCAGTCCACCTCCTCCACCCACAAGCTCCTGTACGGCGATCTCCTACCCTCTCCGGCATGGTGGGCAGCGGATCTGAGTCCTACACCTCCAGATCAGTTGACACGGCGGAGCCGGATGAGCTCAGCTTAAATTAGGTTTTACGTTGCATGTAATAATATGGATTTGATTCTTTAAAATGGTGTTTGTGGTTGTGGAATCATTTTTTGTGTGTTTGGACGGGCGCCAGGGCGCATCCACGGGCGTTTGGGGTGTGATTTTGAAACTTGTGGTAGTAGACGTTCATGGTCAAAAAACACTTTTATCTAGGCAAAATAAGAGCAACTCCAACGGGCCGACCCAAACGGACGGCACATTTTTCCGCTTTTTGTCCGTTTGGGTCGGCCGCCCGCCCGTGTCCGCTCAGTTTTGCATTTGGATCGGCAGTGCGCCCAACGCGCCGACCCATTTCATGTCCGCATTCAACTTCTTTAAAAAAAGGCTCGCGGCCGATCATGCCAGCGGCCATGTCTCATGCTGGCACCATGCCAGCGCCGGCATACAATGTCGGCTTCAGAAAATATCACCACAATTCATGCCGGCGCACTCGCCAGCCGGCCGGCACACATGCCAGCACACAAAAAAGGTGGGACTTGAGTTCGACCACGCCATCGCGGCACGTAGCCAGTGGCCGGCGCACCGCCCTCGAAGATGAGGTTCTGCATGTAGTCCTTGTCGACGGCGGATGGCATTTCCTCGAATAGGTTGCGGGCGTCCGGGAGCAAGCCGGCCGGCTTCTGTCGCGCGCGTTTCCTTGCGCCGCCGGATGATGAGCCACCGGCCACCGGGGTGGTGTTGAGGTCGATGGGCGTGGGCGTGGAAGGCGCGACCACGCTCACGTCGGGCGAGCACTCCCCGAAGAGGCGGGAGGCCTGCGGGTAGACGTGGAAGCCGGGGATCGGGTTGCAAGCCGACGCGCGAGGCGAGTCGGGCAGCACCAACCGAGGAAACGCCGACGAGCCGGTGCTGGCCGGGGCGACGGCGGCTTGGACGAGGCCGTGCTGGCTAGGGTTTAACCCTAGCATGTAGAGCGCCTCCCTCGTTGCCGCCGCGATGCGGGCGTTGGTGACCTCCTGCTGCGCGGCGACGATGACGACAGCCTGCGCGGCGGCCTCATCCCTCGCGTTCGCGGCGTGCCTCCGGCCCTTCCTCTTGGTCGACTCCCTTGCCGATGTTCGGGCGTCAGCGCCTTCTTTGGCTTGGTCGCGGCGGCGGTCTTGCGCGGGGCACGAGGCTTGCCTTTCCTGGAGGGGGGGGGCGGCGCCGGACGAGGCGAGGGAGGCGAGGCCGGCGGCGGCGTCGAGGTCGATGGCGCCGTCCATGGCTGGTTGGGGGCGGGAGTGCGCGAGGGGCGGGAGTACTTTTAGGAAAAATGATGGTGGCTGCAACCGACCGGCGGGCCCGGGGAAAGGAGTAGGCGCGTGCGCGTCCGTCTCGTGTCCGCACCGACGCAAATCCGGCTCAAAATTGTGCCGGGAATGGGTCGCCATGCGGACGCCAAACGGACGCGCGTCCGTTTGGGCCGGCACGTTGGGCCGCCTTTTCTATCCGCGCCGACCCAAACGGACGGCGACGGACGAAATGGGTTGCCCCATTGAAGTTGCTCTAAGGTATTTTTTTTCAGATAGAAAACCACAGATTCAGGCGGCAGAAATCACATATTTGACCTGAGGCAGAAATCAAATCACAAACTGACCTGGTCACGAATTTTTTTTACTTTGCTGACCCTTTGGTGTGGCGCCCGACAGCTGGGCGCCGCACCCTACTGTGCAGCACCCTTCCCTTAGGCGTCAGACGTCCCCGCCAGCGTGGCAGCCCTGGTCGATTATGCCCCACAGACAAGACTGCAGCCTAAGACTTAGGCGCCACATCTGTAATGTGCACGGCGCCTAGCTCTTGGGTCTTTGCCAGATCTGTGTACCACTTGGGCTGGCCCCACCCTCTCTCCCCTCCCACCCCACCCCACACACCCCCACCCCACCCAAACCCTTAGACTTGCGGCCCTCCTCTCTTCCCCTCTCCCCCCTCTCAAATCCTTCTCAAATCTTGCAAATCCGGAGTATTTGACCGTGGATTTCGAAGCCAACCCCTCCCTTAAGGTAATCTCCTCCGATCCCCTCGTTTTCATCCATAGGAATTGTCACATTTGCTCAAATCTTGCTAGTTTGGGGAAACCCTAGTTTTTGCTTGGATTTGCAAATTTGTGTTGAATGATGTTATATTTCTTTGCTAAATTGGGTTGTTTAGGCTTCCATAGTATGCTAGGGTTAGGGTTATGTGTGTTTGATGTTGGTGTTAGGGTTATGTTATGGTTAGGGTTGTGTTAATTGTTATGTGGGGTTAGGGTTATTAATTCATATATATGTTAGGGCATATGTGTGCAAATATTTTTCTTAAGTATTTACTTGATATATGTGTGTTTTTGATTATTGTAGGGATGGGGAGAACATGTGTTTATGTTCATCATGTGGATAAAGAGGCCCTTTTGAAAGGCAATGTTGAGACGGACCCGGATGAGCTTGACATGGTGTTTGAGAGTAGTCCTAGCTATGCGGAGCTTTTGGAACAAGTGAGGAAAGATTTGAATTGGATGGACCCAAGTGACGTTGTTGAGTTCGAGGGAAGGCATAATGTTGGTTTTGGAATGCACATCCGTTGGAAGACAATGCGTGTGAACTCCGAGCAACGTTGGGTTGCATACAGGGAGACGGTTGCCAAATCTCTAGACAAGGCTCTTGAGTTATTTGCCTCCAAGAAGGTTGAGTCTACTTTGAATGTAGACTTGAACCGGAACCCCTCCCCGTTGGTTGCTAGCACTCCCCCACCCATGAACCAAGATCAAATGGGTGAACCTCAATTCACGCAACAAGATTGGCCAACATTGAGCCCGACTCCAAACAACCAAAATGAAGGTTTTGAAGAGGAGAATGATGAGTACGAGGAGGATGACAACGAAGTTGACCTCCATGACAACAATGTGGGTGATCTCGACCAATATCATGTGCAGAGACAATGGACCAATCCATCCCTTTTCCCGTGCATATGCATCGGACTCGGATGATGATGGTCCCGATGAAGAAGTTGATGAGGAGGGGTTCACGCCAAGGAGGCCGAAGCATTCAAGAAGGTATTGAGGCGGGATCACAAGACACCATTATTCAAGGATCTTAGTCTCATGGATGAAGCCGTTGTGGATGGTGGCAAATGCATATCTCTTGGAGCTAGGCCAAGTTCTCACCGTGATTTGGAAGACGGCAAGAACGGGATATATCCGGTTGTGAGTTTCAATCCTTCTTGGAATTGAAGATGTGGCTCGACAACTACTCGGTTACACATTATCGTCCACATAAAGTGGCCAACTCGGACGTGAATGTGCGTTACACGGTCCAATGTGAAGTGCCAACATGTCCATGGATTGTGTGTGCAAGGCCATGGAAAGAAGGTCCCACTTGGCGCATAGTGAGTTGTCTACCAACTCACATGTGCCGGCACAAGAGGGCGGATGGCAAGCTTGTGTACCAACAACACAGACAACTCACATCCGAGTTCATCGCCATGTGCTTTCCAACCAAATATCCACACTTCCAACAATGAGCATCAAGAGTGTCATTGACCTTGTGAAAGCCATCTTTCATTACAAGGTGAAGTACGGCAAGGCATGGAAGGCGAAGCAAGCCGCATTCAAGATGTTGTATGGCAATTGGGAGGAAGCATACAACCGACTCCCTAGGTTGTTGTTAGCTATGGCCGCCACAAACCGGGCATGGTTCACGTGGTTGAGCCTCATGGGCACCAAACATTGATTCATAACGGAGGACCGTGCGAGTATTTGGCCCGTGCATTATGGGCCTTTGAGCAATGCGTGAGGGCTTTTGAGCATTGTCGGCCCGTCATCGGCATTGATGGCACGTTCTTGACCGGACAATACAAGGGCACTTTATTGGTTGCAATAACAAGTGATGCCAATAACGGGGTGTTGCCTTTGGCTTTCGCTTTGGTTGAGGTGGAGAACAATGATAACTGGGAGTGGTTCTTGCGTCAATCGAGAACAAGGGTATTACTTGCTGAAAGGGAAATTTGTGTCATATCGGATCGCCATCCCGGAATTCTAAATGCGGTGGTGGTTGACATTCCTGGACATACAAAGTTGCATCATCGATGGTGCATGAGGCACTTTTGTGCAAACTTCTATAGGGCATGTGGTATCAAGGAGTTGGTCGATGATCTTCAGGATTGTTGTCTCGCTTTCACCAACAAGCGGTTTGTCGCATTGTTCAATGCATTGCTCAGACACAAGAAACTTGACCCCGGCGGTCAGGAGTTTCTCAATAGGAACATTGCCGAAAGGAATATGTGGGCACGTGCTTTCGATGAAGATGGCGGGAGGTACGGTCAAATGACAAGCAATATGGCGTAATGCTTCAATAAGGTGCTCAAGGGTGTACGTGCATTACCCGTGACGGCAATAGTTCAATACACATTTGACAAGATGAATGCATACTTTTTAAAGTACTCAATGGAGACCGATAAGCGATTCTTTGGTGAGAACAAGGATAAGCACAAGTACAATTTCCCACCAAAGGTTGAAGAATGGTTGGAATTTCAATCACGAAAGGCGGACTACGAAGAAGCTGTATTATATGACGACAACGAGTGGAAGTATGAGGTGAAAGAGCCCGGAGGAACCACAAACGATGGCCGCCAACACGGAGGCCGGGCTTTCAAGGTCTCCCTAACACGGTGTGATTGCAGCTGCATGAGGCCGTCTTTGCTTCATCTCCCATGCTCGCATCGTCCCCCTTGCTGCATGAGAATCACATCTAAAGGATTAGTCATACCTCTTGGGTGATCCCACCCTCATCATCCATATAAGCATATGAGGAACTCACATCGTCCCCCTCATGGTGAGGTGCGGGGTCTGATGGTGTACCAGACCTAGAGGCGGATGGTTCATCATATTCAGGATCACGACAACCGAGAAGGTTCGATAATCGCCTTAACTTCTTGGCTTTGTATTGTAACATGAACAAGTGTGTAAGATATCAAACTTCGCAACATAGGCGGCTCTCATAGTGAATGCGATATGTACCTTGAGGAATGCTCGTAGTGAACCATCATCATTGCCGGTTCAACCGTGTCTTCTCCGTAATAGACTGGCTCTCATCACCGCTTTCTTGATCTCGGTCTTGCTGCGGATGAGAAAGAATGAATCGTTAGCCATTCAAACATGTGTAATCTGATCAACAGGAAAGTAAAGAGGGGAACACTTTACCACATAGTTAATCACCGGAACAATGAGGGACTCCTTGCCCTTGCACGACATCTCTGTTGTACTTCCCTTTGCTAGATCCTCAAAGTTTACGGGTTCTTCAAGAATATCCTCATTATATGCGGCGGGCATATCTCAACTCGAGTAGTTCAATAAACCATCGTGCGTAGTTATCAAAAGCAATTGGGTTGTGCTCACGAAGCGGGCGCGTGCGATGCTCTGAGCTTGCTCCACACAAAGTCGAAGCGGGTAACATCTGTGAGAATGATGCTTGTCCCGATCCTTTATCTTCCGTTGCCTTCTCTGTCCAACTGCGTGGTATAAAACCAAACATTAGCACAATCAAAAGGAGTCTCGATGATTAGACAATACGCAGACATGCTCTCTTACCTATGAAGTGCTTTATCCGTGTCCACCCAATCCGGTGGGTGAGGCTGGAAAAGACCAAACTGACGATACACACGATGCGGCAAATGAAACTCAACCGCCCAGTTGCATATCAGTGGGCACCGCATAAGCCAGAGATCCTTATCCCATAAGCACATCGGGTTGAGGCGGAACTCCGGTGTACCCCAAGCTCTCACCGCGCCATATGGCTGCCATTCCACCTATGAAATAGGGCAACAATGCAAATTTGATGACTATTTTTCAAGCAAGCATGAGAAAGGACTAACGTAATGACCTCCTTACCCTTTCGAGCGTAATCGTGTCCAACTTCGGCAATGTACTTTTGGTACATGAGATTGACATCGTTCGTCATCTCGGAAACGATATCCCACTTGTAAGCCCACGTGGGCGCCGTAATTCGTCATGTTCATCTCGCATACCAAGGATCAAACCTGGCGCTCTTGAGGCGTCCAACGAGCACGCTCCCGACTCCATACGTAAAGTAGAAGCAGATTACCACCAATGCACGCACTAGGTGTGATCACGCAACACGCATCGATCGACTACATATGAAAGAAAAACAATGTTAACTTGACAATGAGCTTGCATTGCTAATGAAGAAATGAGTTGATCACAAAACAGACCAACTACAGCCGGTACAAGTAGGCAAGAGTCGCTGAACCCGGCTCCATTTGCTATAGAAGACGGTCAACGCCTTGACCACATCCATGGAGCGTTCTTGCCAGTGGAGTCACGAAACAAAGTCCTCGACACAATGTACAAAATATACACACGAGCATGTGTCTGTATCACATCATCAGTGGCATCCGGAGGGCAAGTCGCAAAGTTATTATGAATACACGTAAAATCAGCTCCGGCTGCTTTCCTTTCAAATCATCTTCTTCTCTTCTCCCTCCTCTACATCATCCCCAGCCTCGGTAGGAGCCATACCGATAAGAGCAATCATCTGCTCGCGCCACCCATCGTAATTGGTGCTCATACAGAGGCCTCCGTCGATAGCAAGACCGGTGATCAACGAGACATCCTCGGCGTCACGGTCATCTCCCCGGTCCGAAGATGGAAGCGTGGGTCTCGCCTCCACCGATCAACAAGAGCGGACACCGGTGGAGCTGCGTTGATTCGGCGTGGACGGTGACCAACAGAATCCACGGGAGTAGTCCTGCACTTGATGTACGGTGTGTACCGCTCATCGTAAGGCATGGCGAGGCCGTAGACCCCGTGATACCGGATCTTGAGAGGTTCAAGCTTACGCAAAAAACAAGTAATGACAAATCTTAGGGCATGTAAATTTCAACTAAAGGCAAATTTGCAAAATATTTAGATTACTCATTATTACCTTATCCTTCTCGCGCATCATGTAGGCCCGGTGTTGCACGTCGTAGACATCGTCTAGAAGCCAAACCATCCTTATAATTTCAAACAATAAACATATAAGAGTTCATCTTCATCTCAAATATCGGTATACACTAAACATATAACATGTGTTCAACTACAAGAATCTCAACATCTCCTTCTCACACAATGAATATGTCATATGTGTTCAAATAAACTAAACATCTAATGTTTCAAATAAACTCAACATCTAATATTTGAAATAAACTCAACATCTAATATATATCTAAACAAACTTCTCATATATGTCTACAAAATCAACATCTCATAGTTATCTATAAAAATAGGCATCTCATACATATCTAAAAAACTAAACAATATAGGCTTTCACCAACAAGAATCATATATTGTGAACTAATAAATAACACTACGGTACTACCAATATGAATACACATCCTAAATCGAGCAAACCAAACAAATCAAGGGTTTCATCAAATCTTGGACAAATCTCTAGAATGGCAACAAATTTACGGAGCAAAAGAAAGAGAAGGGAAGAGTTTACCTAGTAGGATGGATTGGGGATCGAATCCACGGATCAAATCTTCTGATCTGAGAGGGATGTGGGGGATTAGATGGGGGCGCCATGCCGCCACGCTTCTCTCTGTCGAGATGAAGAAGCTGCTGGTCGGTTTGGGTCGGTCGCTTAAGTCCTTTGTCTGGCCCAAGGGCTAAATGGCGCCTGCGTCAAAGTGTGGCGCCTAGCCCTTAGAAATCTGCAGTGCGTGTGGGGCATATGGACCAGGGCCTGGGCGGGACGTCTGACGCCCTAAAGGGAAGAAGTATTTGCCTGATGAGGGTCTGGCGCCAATTTGTTGCGCCACACCAAAGGGTCAGCAAAGTGAAATTTTTTCGTGACCAGGTCAGTTTGTGATTTGATTTCTGCCTCAGGTCAAATATGTGATTTCTGCCGATTCAGGCTCCACCTCGGGTAGACCAAACAGGCCCACGCGCCTCGGGCAAACAGTGGCATCACAAAATTGTCCACCCTTGTCTCAAAAAAAAAATTTGTCCACCCAAAACCCCCCTCCCCCTTTTTCCTGTGGGGTCCCCTCCCTCCTTATTTGAATCACCCACACACACCCACACTGACACTGCCCCACGCCCCCACCCACCGTACGCAAACGCAGCACCGCACCACCCCACTCTCCTCGCTCTCCCCGAAGCACGTCGCCCCTCGCTTTACCCGCAGCGCCGCCACCGCCGAGAAGCGCCTCCGTACCTCTAGGGTTGCTCCCGCTCAGCGCGGCGATGGAGGGCGAGGGACAGGGCGCCGCGGCTCCGGCGGCCCCGGCCCCGGCGGCGGCCGCGGCCGCGGAGGTGAGCAACCCGAGGTGCTACTTCGACGTCAGCATCGGCGGCGAGATGGAGGGCCGGATCGTGATGGATCTCTACGCCTCCGTGCTGCCGCGCACGGCCGAGAACTTCCGCGCGCTCTGCACCGGGGAGAAGGGCGTCAGCGCCGCCACCGGCGCGCGGCTCCACTACAAGGTTTCTCCCGTCTGGCTCCCCCTGTGCAGCTGTGCTACAGTAGTTCGTACTAGATGTTCGGGTTCCGGTTGGGTTTAGTGGTGCGAGTGTTCGAGCGGGGGACACCTTCCTATTAATTACGTAGATTCTGAACACTGTCAAATGTGTTTTGCGCATAGTCGAATAGATTGTTGGGCATTAGGTAACCCGGTTCTTGGTTCAGCGATTTCGGGTTGGGTAGTTCTATTGCGCGAACTGTGATTCTGTCCATGGCTGGCGATTTATCAGCCAAACATGAGTCCTTGCAGGCCTTTCTGCTTTGATTGGGCGATTTTGCTTTTGCTGTCTGTTACTGCTACTGCTTTCTTCAGTGTGCATAACTAGTGCTTGTAACTTTCTGATTAGCCATGTTGCTTTTAAACTGTACATTACACTTGCTTTGGCATACTACTGGTAATATGCTTCATGTACTAGTGCCTACCACTGGTGCTGGTACAATATGGCCAACACTTGCTTCTGTTTCTGCCTTTCTGGTCTCTTGATGCACTTGCTGAAAATTGGAAGCACCATAGTTTGTGGGAAAATTGATTCTTTTGTTTTTTGGCCAACTGGGTGTATGGTTGGCAATAGAATAGTGGACTATGAAAAGGGATTCTGGTATGGTTAAACAGGGTTTTATGTGGTCATATGGAGTTCATTAGGTAGAGAAAGTACCTTGTGATTTTTCTAATTTTGGACATATGTCAAGTCTCACCAACTGCATATATGGTCTCAGCCTCTGGCAATTTTTTCTTGGCACAATTTGGTTGTAGATTATCCTTGAAGCAGGATCTGTCAGAACCAAGTAGACCTAGCTCTGCATTAGTTGTTTTGTGCTTCAAGTGTCCCAGTCAAGGACAAACTGAGTGGTTGCAAAATAATATTATGTGGTCAATGTGGATTTACTATTTTCTGGTGATAGTTCTGAACTGGTAAATAAGTTAACATGCTTAAGTGAGACTTGGCATTTTAAAGCTTAGGGTCTTTGACTTCAACCATGAATTGGGATGATAATGTGGCAGAAACACATAAGTGGAGCAGAGCATTATTGAAGTAGTGATAAGTCTCCCACTTAACTGTTGGAGTGACAGAGATCCAACTTTGGATAACGGCACTTTTGTACCGTTTGCTTCGTAGTGGCAGAGACTAACACATGTTGGCTATCCTCTATTGCCCATTTTCTTTCGTAGACAGAAGGCAAGATTGCCTCGCTTTCATTTGCAGCCACCAAATTACTTTCCATTTTCTAGTAAGAGAATGGTGGTAATTTTGATGTTAACTGTACAGAGTTAGCATTATCCTAACGTCTGAATTTAAGTTTATAATTCTTTCTTTTCCGAAAGAATGGCCAAGACAAGCCTTTGTTATATGAACAAGAGTTGGTTATTCTTCATGGTAGCAATGATTTTTCCTTTGGGGACCACTGCAGGATACCTTTTACGTCTGTAAAGTACGGGATCTTTAACCCTTCAAGTACTTATATTTTTGTGTAACTTTTACTCTTCAGGGCTCATCTTTTCATCGTATCATCAAGGGTTTTATGGTGCAAGGTGGAGATATAACTGCTGGTGATGGAACTGGGGGCGAGTCAATATATGGATTGAATTTTGAGGATGAGAATTTTGTTTTGAAGCATGAGAGGAAAGGGATGTTATCAATGGCGAATTCTGGTCCCAACACAAATGGATCTCAGTTTTTCATCACTACCACCCGAACTCCACACCTTGATGGGAAACATGTTGTTTTCGGGAGGGTTGTAAAAGGAATGGGAGTGGTTCGTGCAATGGAGCATGTTTGTGCTGGAGAAGCTGACCTTCCAACTGATGATATTGTTATTGTTGATTGTGGGGAACTGCCAGAAGGTTCAACTGAAGGAGTTGCAAATTTTTTCAAAGATGGTGATATGTATCCTGATTGGCCTATTGACCTTGATGAAAAGCCTGCAGACGTTTTGTGGTGGATCAATGCCGTTGATTCTGCAAAGTCTTTCGGAAATGAAAATTTTAAGGTTCGCTTTGCTCAATTGACTGTACTTTCTGTTCATATTTTTGCTATAGTTTTATTTGTTTCACATGAGGAAGTTGTCATTGTCGTTGCTTATAATGTACGGAGTATTAATAATTTGTAGCCAATTTCTTTGGTTAAAGCGTAGATGCACTAATAAAATGGGTAAATACATCATCTTATATTGTAAAAATACTACACTTAACTTGTTTCCTGCTTGGAACTTACAACTGAAGTTTCTGCCTCTCTACAGAAACATGATTACAAGGCTGCACTCAGAAAGTACAGAAAAGCTATGCGGTATTTAGATATTTGCTGGGAGAAAGAAGAGATAGATCAAGGTAGCTGTTCTTTTGTTTCTTATCGCTGTTTACTTTTGTTAAGGTGCTTATGGATAGAGGTGCATTTTACTTGCTAATCCTAACAACCTATTAATGTGCAGAGAACAGCTCAGCACTGCGGAAAACAAAGTCAATTATACTCACAAATAGTTCTGTAAGTTTTAACTTTCTGCGACTTGTTCATGAACAGATCACAAATGCATGTCCCTCTGTAGTACTACATTTAGAGAAATTCTATTTGGTACATCATTTGTGTTTCCTCATGTGAATCTAGAGTTTTTTCCCCTGTAAAATCATTGTCTCTTCCTAGTATATGGAAGTCACCTGTAACTTCTTCAGGCATGCAAACTGAAGCTGGGAGATGTGGAGGGTGCTTTGTTAGATGCAGACTTTGCACTGCGTGAAACGGAGGGCAACGCAAAAGCTTTTTTCCGTCAAGGACAGGTCAGTGTTAAACTTCCATGTAATATACTATCCACGGACCAAATGTTGCTGAAATTATATGCACTACAAACATGTTTTGACAAAACTATGACCAGCGCAGTTTAGCTTCCCTGTGTTACACTTGTATGGTCAAACTACTTGGATTTATGTGAAATCAAACTGGCTTATTTGCATGTGTTCATCGTTGAGTACATCTTACTTTATATGTTGGACATGAAGATGTGCATTTCTGTCAAAAAATTGAAGATGTGCATCTGTGCCACTTGAGCATCCTTTTATGTCTATGCGCACTACATTCTACTCCCTCCGTTCCAAAATACTTGTCGTGGTTTTGAACTAAAACCATGACAAGTATTTTGGAACGGAGGGGGTAAAACTTACATTCTTGCTATCCATGGTGCAATATTATTTATACTCCTTGGCGTGTTGGTGCTGGGGATTTTAAATCTTACTGGCTGCTCATCATCTTCAGACTTTGCTTGTCAATAATAAGGTATTGGAATGCAGGCACGCATGGCACTCAAGAATATTGATGCTGCAGTTGAGAGCTTCCAGCGTGCGTTGGAGTTGGAGCCAAACGATGGTTTGTACATCCTATTGCCTCCTCATTGACTATTAGTACATTTTTTCCCATTTGCAGCTAAGAATGTTGGTTTTTGTATTTCTGATCCTCAGGAGGAATCAAACGGGAGCTGGCTGCTGCAAAGAAGAAGGTTAGTTCATTGCGGTTATGAATTTTAGGACTAATGATTGTTCGTACAAGATGTTGCTGACTTGTCATCTGTGATTACCCCAGGTTACTGACAGACGCAATCTGGAGCGGAAGGCATTCTCCAAGATGTTCGAGACGTCAGGAAGTTCAGAGAAAAGTGATGAAGTATTGGCAGCAAGTTCAGAGAAAAGTGACGAAGTACTTTCCTAATACCATATTCATCACCATTTAAATTCTTTGGTTTGGCCTTTGGGCACAGAAACAATAGATAATGAACTATTTGGCCGCCAAATGCTGATGTTGTGAAACACGGGCCAGACCAGATTCTTTCCTTTTCTGCGTAACTGATGATCTTTTTTGTCATTGTTGTAGGATAAAAACTGATGCCCCAAGCAAGCGCCTTTTCATTGTTTCGTCTGTCACACATGCTGGGAGCTGCCCTGTGAAAAACTTCAGGTTGTTCTTAGAACCTACTGCAATTATTTCGCCGGGCTTGTAGTTTGTCTATGCGTTTTGACTTGATGCTTTATTCTTTGCAGTTATACTGATGGAGTTTGGACGGGAGAAATAACTCCCAGTGGATGGCTGAAAACAGTGGGGGCACCTGAATCTTTTGTGTTAGTATAGAAGTGGTAGCAATGCTGTCGAAAGAAATGTCTTTCATTGACTTGAACTCTTGGATATCTCGACAACTTCTTCTGGCAAAACACATTTTGCAAGAATTGATGAAACATTGTTGACGACATGACATGTCTTTTTACGTTCCATTTGCGTATCTTTGCACTTGGCCCATGCATTTGGAGCCCCCAATAACCCTGCCAAAACCACCCAGTTGAATGGCCACAGATAGGAAGGACCCATGACGAATTCGAGAACCAGAGGTGCCACAACGTTCAGGATTCATTCTAGAAAATAATTGGCCATCGTCGTAAATCTATGCAGATGAATTTGAAGTACCCAATCTAAACAAGTACTCAATCCAAACAAGTTAGTTATGGATGCATCACCTTTTCATGGCAGGTGGCGATTTTTTCAAGCTAGTTCATGCAGCAGGTCACGATATTTCTGTTCATTGGCTAAAACTTCGAACATACGTACGTAAACAGACCATGTAACCACACAATTCAAAATTCCCACAAAAATGGGACCAGAAGCAGACATAACCGTGGCAGCCCAGTCCTATGAACCCAAACACAACATATGTTCTTCTAAAGCATCCTCAGACAGGCAAAACTTTACACACGGTAGGCTATCTAGGTTTTCTACGCATTGTAGTTGTCCAAGCCCAGGTCTCTCAAGGCATCTGTGGCGGCAGCTTTGCAGCTTCCATGTATTGCCTTGGCTTTCCTGATAAGCTTCTCCACACCTTCGTTGAGCAAGATCGTCCTGCGGTGGTAAAGACAAGCGTTTCGGAGAAGAAAGTAGAAGCATGAAGGGAATAAAAACCAGCTGCAGCTGTAGATTTCGGAGGGATGTGGCTTGTACATCGTACCTGTTTTCAGGGTTTCTGACCACGAGATTGCGAATCATAAGACATGCTTGCTTCTGAGTCAGCGCGGAGGAGGGAAACTTTTGCATAGTCTGTATGGCCAGAGTGCCGTAGCCTAGCGCGACTGCACGTGCTGCATGTTCTGGTGACCGCAATGTAAGGACTTGCACGATAGACATTACCTGCACATTCATTTAGCTCACTAAAGGATATGAAAGTAGCTCATATAGTATACGGATTCTTCAGTATTGCACATCTGTGTGTATTACCTCCTGTATTACTGACGGGTCTTCAGAAAATCTGGACGCTAACTTCAAGAACTTGTCAAAACCATCTTGCTGAATGATATTGGCCTTGTTTGCATCACTTCCAGCCAGCTTCATGCAGAATGTGATGTAAGTTTGATTCAATTGAAGTAGGATTGTTCTCATACAAAAGAAGGGATTCCTGTGGTACAGTGATGTTGCAGCGCTGTGCCATACTACCATACCTTAGACAGCAAAGAGCAGCAAGATTTTGCTATAACCTTGTTCTTTTGTACACCAGCCTCATCGATGCACCTAAGAAGCACATCAATCCCACCATTTTCAGATATGGACCGGCATATTTCTTCCTGTGGTGACACAAGAACTAAAGATGGTGATGTTCTCATAAGCATTCAGGGTAAATGACTTGTTTTATTTATTATCACAATTCCATATAAGCATATAGGAAATAAGTTTTTGATACGCAGGACCAAAAGTACAAGGAAGAGCAATAACATGTCAGAAATTTTATGAACATCAAGCTTTTCATGTACATAGTTGCCTGCAATTCATATTCTATTGGCCAGATAAAGTTTATAAACTGATGATACTAAAAATTATCCCATGAAAAATGGAGCCTCGCTACTGCAGAAATTGAAATCATACAAAAAAAACTTTTTAAGGAGTATCATTTGTGGGATATGTATATATCGCAGTTTATTCTTACATTAACAGCAATTGCCTTCAAAGCAGCACAAGCTGATGGTAAGCTGGATGGAGCAACTTGCTTTCATGAGTGCGATGACAAGAACTTCTGCAACGCCAATTTCTGCAAATTTCCGTGAATATCCATATACCTGCATGTGCATCACAAGTCTGTCAATTTCATCTCTTTGGATCCAAACCTCATTCATACAGGAAGTTCTTAACAGACAAATTATTAAGGTACACGAGTTAATGATTAAGTCATATACTGAACATATTAAAATCAAATTTATTGGGTAAATTACAGTGTCAACTTGCAAGCAAGAATGCAAGATGTACATGTGCCGATGACATTGAGAAACCAGAATGTTCAAAACATGAAGCCATGTGATATCAAGTTTGCTATTATTTTTTGTGAACATTCTGTCTAGTATCTAATCATCACTAGAAGTTCATGTCAATATTTTTCTACGGATACGAAATCTAACTACATTCAGATGTCCACTGTTCTTCTACATCATGCTGGATTGCAGTTAAAATAAAACTACCAGATTCCTATTTTAACACCTAATTTGACTTCCTATGCATCTCATACAGACAGCACCTTACTATTACCCAATCTAATTTCCTCATATGGATTTATCTCCGGTAAACTAATTCCATGATTGCCAAATTCAAACCGAGTAATAAATGTGCAAATCAAATTGATGCACTTGCTAATGTAAAATTAGGTTAAGTCTTGACATAATTCTACAAGCACATAGGACATACTTGAGAAGCCACCACTCGGTTATCATCAGGTGTCAGCAGAACACGTATGGCATCATACACGCTTTGCACTTTACTATTTGATTTGTTCCTCATAACCTCCAGAATGAGTTCGTCAACCTTCAGGTCCATAAAGGCGTCTTTCACAACTTCATTGCCAGCAGATGCCGCTGCCACAACACTAAAACCACCATCCAGTATATCTGATTTTTCCAGGGCTCCTTTCAAGATATCCATGACAATTTTGGGCCCTTGGCTTTGCCTGAACTTTTCAGTGCTCCCAACATCTGCGGATTGAGTTCATCCCAAAATGTCAGACAACGACCAGAGAATGTTGTTTTGGTAGATGGCTACTAGATCATATGGAGAAAACTAAAATCCTCACATATATCCTTTGTGGAACACAAAATCAATGGAACATCCTCCAATCCAAGAACATTTGCGAGGACAGCAACATACCACGGATCAGGGAGCTCAGCGCCTTCAAGCCCGAAGCAAGCAGTCTCTGCTGTGTAACCCCAGCCGAAGCGCACAGGGCGACGAGCGCCTCCACGCCGCCGTTCCGCGCCGCCACGGCCGCATTCTCCGCCCCCTCGCCTGAGCACAGCTCGAGCAACTCGTCGAGCAAAGAGACCAGCCTGTCAAGATCCTCCCCCGACCTGCCGCTGGAGGAGGCCTTCAGTTCGTCCAGCACCCGCACCACCGGGTTCACCTCCTCCGCCGCGGCGTCCCCAGGCACGCGCCTGATAATCCCTGCAGGAGGTGGCGAGAGGTTCGGTCCACCGCGTGGTCACGCGAGTAAGAAAGATCAGAGATCTGAAGCCCTGGGGAGGACGGGGAGTGGGTTCGTGGGTACCGGAGAGGTTGGCGCCCTGGAGGGTGAGGGCGTCGACGGCGTCGGCGAGGGCCTCGTCGGGGTCCATTCCGAGGTCCTCCATGTTCTCCCGGACCATGTCATCGAAGGCCTCCTGCGAGATCGCGATCGCCATGTTCTTGCTCTAGGGTGCCGAGCGACGGAGTGAATAGAACGAAGAAGGGGGCTTTGGTGGGTTTCCGTTTCCCCCCTTTCGCGACGTGCGGCAGGGGGCGGTTTCAATTTCGAATTTCAAACGATGCTCAAACAGAGCTATTATTTGGAGATGTAAGAGTAGGTGTTGCATAATTTACATCACCAAAAAATAATATTTTACATCTTTAAAAAGGGCCAACTCCAACAAATGATGTATATTTGATGATGTAAAACTTGTCTCCAACAGATGATGTATAATAGATGATGTAAAACTTGTTCGGCGGCATGGCGGCGGCGGCGGATCGAGACGATCGGCTGCGGCCGAGCTTGAGGACACTGGAGGTGGCGGCCAAGCTTGAGGACGAGCGGCGGCCAAGCATGGAGACGAACAACGGGCAGCTAGTGAGCTTGGAGACGAGCAACAGGGCGGCGGAGCGGCAGTAGCGAAGCGGCAAGACGACGGTGATTTAGAGGTGTTTTTGGGCGGCAGATCCGGCGGCGGCGCGGGTGGGAAGGCCGGATCTGCCGGCGGCGGGGTGCGAATCGAGGCAGGCGTCCAATCGAGGGAAGGGGGGGGGGGGGGATTTCAAAGCGGTTGGGTTGCCGCTCGGCTTGTCATTTTGCATCTAGGTTACATCTCCGGAGGTTGAAGGTGTAAATTTTCATCTTCAAGTGTTGTATTTTACATCACTTGAAGTAGGTGATGTAATTTCTTTTACATCTACGTCATTTGTTGGAGGTGTGTTTCCAGACCTTAGAGATGTAAAGGTTAGTTATTTTTATATGTACATCATCGATTGAAGATGTTGTTAGAACAGAATGGAAGACCAGAATTGTAGGTATTCGACCATCGTAATAATAGAGCAACCACATCATTGGCCACCAACAGTGGAATGACGCTGGGTGGAAGAGGAGGTGGAGGGGATAATCTTGGGGCGTATTTGGTTACCTGCACCATTTTCCCCCTCTTTGCATATGTGTTTTAGATGAGTCTGGCTGAGGTAAAACAAGCCAAAAACCAGTGTCTGCACATAGTTTGGTTGCCCGCATTTAGGTTGGCTGCATGAGGGATGTTTGATTGCAACACTCGCCGTTTTGTTACATGCGTTGCACTGGGCGCACAAACTACACGATGTTTGATTGCAAACTGCATAAGGTGCTACCACCACTTCTCACTAGTGATGACCTTACCATACACGATCTGAAGATACTTTTAGTCCTAGCTAGGAAACAAATCATAGTTTATCCTAGCTACTAACAAATATAAGTACAGATATAACAGTCAAATGGCTCAATAGGGGAAAGTTCATCCATGCCGAACTTGTTGGAAGTCCACCCACGTCCTCTTCTTATCCTGCTGACGTTGTTTCTTCTTCTTCTCCGGCTTCTTCTTCTTCTCTTCTGCTATTGCTCTTGAAGTCCAGCCACGTTCTTCAGATCCTTGATGGCTATCCCATATTGTCTGTGCGTACTTCTTCCTTTTGTTCTTTCAGGCTTCATTGTCAAATGCCACCACACCATGGCCGGAGCTGACAACATCGTCAGGCTCACCTCTTCCTCCCACTGCATTAGTTCATCACAATCCCATTGTAGGATCCAATTATGTAGAATGCAACAAGCAAGAACAATCTTAATCTGGGTGGAGAAAGTGTGGAATGGCTTCTAATCCAGGATCTTAAACCTATTCTTCAGAGCTCCAAATGCCCTCTCAACCGTAACTCGAAGGCTGGAGTGTTTGAGATTAAACAGTTCCCGTGGAGTCCTAGGATAGTTCCTACCAGCGAACTTGTTTAGATGATACCCGTTTTCCTGGAGGGTGGAAGAACACCTGGCCGACATGCATAGCCAGCATCTCCTAGGTAGAACTTGCCATCGAAAATATTGATGCCATTAGGTCGACCCATGTTGTCACTTAGAATGTTAGCATCATGTGTTGATCCTTCCCAGCCAGCCAACACATATGCGAACTTCAGATCGAAGTCATCAGTAGCAACAACATTCTGGTTTCTATAGTGCTTTCTACCCCCATTTGCTGCAGATTGTGACCTCGATGCTGACACGAGTACCATCTATTGCCCTAATGCAATCTTGAAATGGCATTACAAGATGGTGTTATGGCTATGGTAGAACAATACAAACATATCAATGCATGAACTACATATTGTCAGTGCTCACCTTGAAGTATGGATACCATCTTGGGCTAGTGCGAATTTTGCTATGAGCCCGGCCGGTTGGTGACCTGATCATCTCTCCTATGAGTTCCCTAACAGCATACCACACTTGCCTGAAGTACCTGGAAATGGCCTCTAGTGATCTCCTGAATATGACCAACAACATGGAGGAACATGGCTACTTGCTCTTCCACACCGATGTGGATGCTATCTTGTAGTAGCCCCCTTCTCCTAAAGGTCTGCACAAGCCTGGCGAAAGGTGTTATTTTCATTCGAAGCATCTACAAGTCTATGTGCCATTGCAGTTGTAGATGTTGTTCAGATTTGCTATCCTCACTTGACCCCGGAATAACATTGGAGCATGTCAGATGACAGGCTTGTCACAACGACAAACAACTCTCTTGCGGATCAGCATGAGCCATGCCCGAACCACAACTATCGGTGCTCTTTGTGTGAACTACCGGCTTCGTCATTCATCCATAACTTAGACAACATCGATGGTGTTGTGAGCAATGGGGAAATTGATCCTACACCTTGCCCAATGGCGCAACAATCGACCTAACATAGGGGGAGGGGGTTCCATGTTGCTTACCAGCTTCAGAGATAACGACAATGAAGGAGGGCATGGTTGAGTCGAGGAGGACCAGACGGTGGCCGATAGGAAGGGGAGAAGCAACTCCTGCTGCTGCCTGATACGTGTCCAACGTATCTACTTTTCCAAACAGTTTTCCCTTGTTTTGGACTCTAACTTGCATGATTTGAATGGAACTAACCCGGACTGGTGCTGTTTTCAGCAAAATTGCTATGGTGTTATTTTTGTGCAGAAATAAAAGTTCTCGGAATGACATAAAACTTCACGGAGTCACATTTTGGAATTAATAAAAAATATTGGCAAAAGAATCAACAGAAGGGGGCACACATCCTGTCCATGAGGGTGCAGGGTGTGCCCCTGCCTCGTGGGCCCCCCTGGACCTCCACCGACCTCAACTCCAACTCTATATATTCACGTTCATGGAGAAAAAAATCAGAGAGAAGGATTCATCGCATTTTACGATATGGAGCCGCCGCCAAGCCCTGTTCTTTCTCGGGAGGGCTGATCTGGAGTCCGTTCGGGGCTCCGAAGAGGGGAACCCGTCGCCATCGGCATCGTCAACCATCCTCCATCACCAATTTCATGATGCTCACCGCCGTGTGTGAGTAATCCCATCATAGGCTTGTTGTACGGTGATGGGTTGGATGAGATTTACCATGTAATCGAGTTAGTTTTGTGAGGGTTTGGTCCCTAGTATCCATTATGTTCTAAGATTGATGTTGCTATGACTTTGCCATGCTTGATGCTTGTCACTAGGGCCCGAGTGCCATGATTTCAGATCTGAACCTATTATGTTTTTATGAATATATGAGAGTTCTTGGTCCTATCTTGCAAGTTATAGTCACCTACTACGTGTTATGATCCGGCAAACCCCAGAGTGATAATAGTCGGGACACTCCCCGGTGATGACCGTAATTTGAGGAGTTCATGTATTCACTAAGTGCTAATGCTTTGGTCCGGTACTCTATTAAAAGGAGGCCTTAATATCCCTTAGTTTCCAATAGTACCCCGCTGCCACGGGAGGGTAGGACAAAAGATGTCATGCAAGTTCTTTTCCATAAGCACGTATGACTATATATGGAATACATGCCTACATTACATTGATGAACTGGAGCTAGTTCTATGTCACCCTATGTTATAACTGTTGCATGATGAATCACATCCAACATAATTATCCATCATTGATCCATTGCCTACGAGCTTTTCGCATATTGATCTTTGCTAAGTTACTTCTTCGTTACCACTGTTACGATTGCTACAAAACTGCTACTGTTACTTTTGCCACCGTTACCGTTACTTCCATACTACTTTGCTACTAAACACTTTGTTGCAGATATTAAGTCTTTCGGGTGTGGTTGAATTGATAACTCAGCCGCTAATACTTGAGAATATTCTTTGGCTCTCCTTGTGTCGAATCAATAAATTTGGGTTGAATACTCTACCCTCTAAAACGGTTGCGATCCCCTATACTTGTGGGTTATCAAGACCTTTTTTCTGGCGTCGTTGTCGGGGAGCATAGCTCTATTCTCTGAGTCACTTGGGATTTATATCTATTGATCACTATGAGGAATTTGAAAGATCAAAGAACCAAGACTTTTCCCTCAACTACGAGGGGAGGTAAGGAACTGCCATCTAGCTCCGCACTTGATTCACCTTCTGTTTTGAGTAAACTTGTGACACCTACACCTGCTATTGATTCTGATATGTCGCATGTTATTGATGATGCCACTTCTGCTATGTATGATGCTTATGATGATACTACTTCTCTGCTTGATAATAATATGCCATTAGGTGAATTTCTGGATGAACAACTTGCTAGGGTTAGAGAGAATGAAATTACTGAAACTGATGATATTAATGAAAGTGATGATGAATATTCTCCCCCTAGATATGAATTACCTGTTGTACCTGAGGGTTATGTTATGGATGAAGAAACTGCTAGAGACTTTCTTGCTTGCAATGATAGATATGATCTTAAGAAACTGTTAGCTAAGTTGAAAGAAAATTCTTTGAATGCTAGAATGAAATATGACCTCGCTTTGCTACTTCACCTATACGTATTCTTGATAAGGATTATGAATTCTCTGTCGATCCTGAGTTGATTACTTTGGTTGAATCTGATCCTTTCTATGGCTATGAATCTGAAACTGTTGTGGCACATCTTACTAAATTGAATGATATGGCCACCCTATTTACTCATGAGGAAAAAATTCGCTATTATTATATCCTTAAATTGTTTCCTTTCTCATCAAAGGGTGATTCTAAAATATGGTTTAATTCTCTTGCTCCCGGTTGTGTGCGTAGTGCCCAGGATATGATCTATTACTTCTCTGCAAAATATTTTCCCGCTCATAAGAAACAAGCTGCCTTAAGGGAAATATTTAATTTTGTGCAAATTGAAGAAGAGAGTCTCCCACAAGCTTGGGGGAGGCTTCTTCGATTACTTAATGCTTTGCCTGATCACCCTTTCAAGAAAAATGAAATACTTGATATCTTTTATAATGGACTAACCGATGCTTCCAGAGACCACCTGGATAGTTGTGCTGGTTGTGTTTTCAGGGAAAGAACTGTTGAGCAAGCTGAATTGCTATTGAATAATATATTGAGTAATGATAATGATTGGACACTTCCTGAACCAACTCCTAAGCCACCTCCGAAGAAAAGGGGTGTTCTACTTCTCAGCCCTGAAGATATGCAAGAGGGAAAGAAATCTATGAAAGAAAAAGGTATTAAAGCTGAAGATGTTAAGAATTTACCACCTATTGAAGAAATACATGGTCTTGATAACCCGACACAGGTAGTAAAGGTAAATTCTCTCTATAGATTTGATAAGGGTGAAATCCCATCTACTAAGTTTTCTAGTCAATGCTTGGATGAGTTTGATAATTTTATTGTTAAGCAAGAAGACTTCAATGCTTATTTTGGTAGACAATTGAAACGTAATGCTTATATGATTGAACACTTGAGTGATTATATGGTTAGAGTTAAAGGTGATATTAAGCTTATTAGTAAGCATGCTTCCATGGTTACCACTCAAATAGAACAAGTACTTAAGGCACAAGATGATTTTCTCAATGAATTGAATAATAAGAATAATGATAATGCTGTTAGAGTTATGACTAGAGGTGGTAAAATGACCTAGGAACCTTTGTATCCTGAGGGCCATCCTAAGAGAGTTGAGAAAGATTCTCAGAGAACTAATATTGATGCACCTAGTCCTTCTAAGAAAAATAAAAAGAATAAGGATAGGAGTTTGCATGCTTCTAGTGAACCTGTTATTGACACACCTGAGAATCCCAGTGATATTTCTATTTCTGATGCTGAAACACAATCTGGTAATGAATATGAACCTAGTGATAATGTTAATGATGATGTTCATGTTGATGCTCAACCTAGTAATAACAATGATGTAGAGATTGAACCTGCTGTTGATCTTGATAACCCACAATCAAAGGATCAACGTTATGATAAGAGAGACTTCGCTGCTAGGAAGCAAGGTAAAGAAAGAGAACCATGGGTTCAGAAACCCATGCCTTTTCCTCCTAAGCCATCCAAGAAAAAGGATGATGAGGATTTTGAGCGCTTTGCTGAAATGATTAGACCTATCTTTTCGCGTATGTGTTTGACCGATATGCTTAAAATGAATCCCTATGCTAAGTATATGAAATATATTGTTACAAATAAAAGAAAGATACCGGAAGCTGAAATTTCCACCATGCTTGCTAATTATACTTTTAATCATGGAATACCAAAGGAACTTGGAGATCCAGGAGTACCAACTACACCATGCTCCATTAAAAGAAACTATGTTAAAACTGCTTTATGTGATCTTGTAGCCGGTGTTAGTGTTATGCCTCTCTCTTTGTATCGTAGACTTGATTTGAACAAGTTGACACCTAGTGAAATCTCTTTGCAAATGGCCGATAAATCAACTGATATACCCATCGGTATTTGTGAGGATGTGCCTGTTGTGGTTGCAAATGTTACTATTTTAATGAAATTTGTTATTCTTGATATTCCCGAGGACAACAGTTGTCGGTGTCAAAACCGGCAGATCTCGGTAGGGGGTCCCAAGCTGTATGTCTTAGGATCGATGGGTAAGAGGAGACGAGGGACACGGTGTTTACCCAGGTTCTGGCCCTCTCTAAGAGGTTAAACCCTACTCCTGCTTGATTATATTCGTTGTGTATGATTACAGAGTTGGTCTACCTCAAGATCATATGTTGTGGTCTAAAACCTGAGGGTATGATGAATAATGTCATAATGATATATCAACTAGCCTGGCATCGGCTTATATAACATACCAGAGACCTAGGATAACAAGAGTCCTAGTCGAATACGTCGGTGGAGAGGAGTCCTTGTATTGATCACCAAGTCTTGTGGAATCTTCCTCGTGTATACGTCGGTTGTCCGAACTAGCCCATGAGTGAATTGCCATCGGGGTCCTCGGCCCAATCCAACTGATTGGGAGACGACGTGGTGAGTACCCTCTAGTCCATGACACCATCAGTAGACCCCTGAACCAGTCTTCAAGTTGGGGACGCTCCTCGATTATTCTGAACTATTCTTCATCTTCGGTCGTCGGTCTTGAAAACTGGTTCAATAAATCTTCTCATCTTCGATCTTGAGGATCACCGAAGTGAATTCAAAGAGTTTACACATCGGGTATCCGAGGAGCCCCTTTAAGTTTTCGGCCTTTATCAATGCCTTGTTGTTTTAATGACACACCTTGGGTTTGAAGTTGTTCCCATGCTGTGGTGTCCTCTTGCATCTGAGCTCCAATGCCGGATTGCATCTGAGGTATCATCTTGCAGCCGAACTCCAACGCCAGACTACATCCAAGCTCCAATGCCGGACTGTATCTGAGGTGTCATACATCACCTTGGTTTGAAAAATTTAAAAGAGTTCTGCCGAGCTTAATGCCAGAAATGCCCTCTATGGAGCCAGCCATTTGTATCCGAGCTTTATGTCGGACATCATCCGAGGTGGTATACCACCTTGGTCTTGGGCTGCCTGTTTGCGGATTTTATTTTATTTGCTGATGAGATATATAGCTAGTAGCCCTCAAGGTGCGTGTCGGCCTAAAATCCGAGATGCACATTAGAGGAAATAGTGATCGGTGGACAGACCCTTGAGAGAGGGTTTTGAGAAGTCGTCGTAATATATTAGCTTGATGCCGGATAAGTCCCAGTTGGTACCTATTGTTGTCCGAAGATGCATTTACCCATAGTTCGGTCGAGCCGAACACTGAGCACTTTGAATTTTCTGCATTGAATAGGCAATGCAGTAGCCCCCGAGACTCTGGTCGGGTGGCAACACCAGATCAGGGGATCGATGTGCCCCTTTAATATTATTAAATGATAAGACCAAAGCCCAGTAGCCCCCGAGCCTTAATGCGGGCACGGGTGGATGAATTAAGGATCGAAATCCGGAGTGAAATCACAAATTATGTGTAATGATTCTATGTATCCAACTACTCTACATCATTAATGCTCGGTCTGTATTGTACAAAACTTTGTTAACCAACCATCGACTTCAACCTCCTGGGCCAGTAGCCAAGGAGTGTTTGTCCTATTTTATAATGCCTTCATAAGGGCAAAGATTTATGGCAAACTAGGCAATCCGGCCATATGGTTTTATAAACAAAGGTACACAGATAGATATGTTATATTACTATTAACGTAAGAAACATCTTCCAAAGAAAATAGTCCCACTATCGGTTCCTTTCTTTGGGTTGTCATGCCGACCATTATCATGAAACCTCACCTCCGATAAATGCGGGAGAAAAATATGATGATTTAGTTTGGGGAAAGTTCCCGAACTATGTGGTCTTTAGCAGACCTAAATTTTCACTTCCGTCATTGCCGACCAATTATATCCTTTAAGATGGCTAGCTTTCGGCTTCACCCAGTCTGAGGTACTAACTCGGATGACCCGGTAGTAACAATCACAGAGGTGCTCCCTTTACCGCCTAGCCAAACAATCGGGAACGTAGGGGTAAGCATAGGAGCCAGACAACCCAGCTTGGCCAAAATCTTAAGTCAAATTGATGCATATTTATGGCTTTATAACGATAATTACGGAAGGCAGTGCTTGTATAATGAATGCAAACACTGATGATATATGTTTATTTTGACTCCGTTGCGACCCTTTATCATTTGAAAGTGGCCCATCGTCGGCTTTCACCCCTTTGTAGATGCTACGCACGGTGTTTCCGCAATAACAAAAGAACCCTTAGCCGACGTCTCGGTGCCTGAAGGCGGTTGTGTTAGCGGAAACGAGGCAATCAGATATGCGGTCTTTATAACTTTCACTTAGTCATAGGAGCTTAAAGTTGGGAGGCCTGTTACTAGCCCTCGGTTAGTATTCAGCGACAGCCGAGGTCAAGCCATATACACTTCGGCCAATGTTATGAACGGCCCGTCATTTAACATGGGGTGACCTCTATCGATCTTATAGTTTAACACAGTCATCGGATCGCTGACCAGTTCGCGCTTATTGTGACAGTCAGTTTTCGGCTTTCTCCACTGAGGCGCTTTAACCATGCGAGCTGGAAGCACCATTCCAGTGGTTCTCCCATTGCACACCTAGCCGAACAAAGTGAAACGTAGGAGGCAAGCACAGGAGCCGGGCAACCCAACTATTGACCGAAGACACAATTCGAAACCGATGCATATATAGCAATATCCGAGAATGTTTTGCCGAAGACTCCATGGAGTACCTCGACTTTTGATGGGTTCGGCTCTAGTCACATCCCCGCTTTGATATTTGCCGAAGTTTTAGAGGTGTCCGGAGTTATACTGCAAGACTTATGTTGGAAACACACAAATAGGTTAAAAGTGGCATAAGCTTGGAAAACCAAAAGACTTTAGTAAAAACTGAAGTCCGAACTAAATCAAGATTTTGGTGCCAATCCGAACATTGGACTTAAATTTTTTGTGCTTCTGTCGTGCTTTAACATGACACATCCGATCTCAAGACTTCGAGCGGGTCAGGCTATGGCTTCAACCTCCTATCCTGAAGGCGGAGTGCTTCTCCGAGGCCAGTTTAGTGAACTAAACTTGAGTGGCTTTTAGAGAGAATCAAGGCTATACGGCTATTGACCGTACAGTCGAGTCGAAAAAGGAGTGGTAGAAAAAGACTTTGCAACGACCAAGAAGAAAACACATTTACTATAAAACGGTTCATATAAATTTTAAGAGCCCCCAGTTAACATGGGTAAAGGGAGTTTCTTTCAACAAACAACGTATGTGAGCATGGTCGAACCGAACACAAATTTAAAATATAAAACTTTGAGCATGAAAGCGATTTATCTGGTTAATGTGCTCGGTGTCGATGCGCGGCCCGAGCTTACGGCGGGACGAGGTCCCAGCTCTCAAGCCGGTCCCGAGGTGGCAGAGCGAAGAGCTCGGCACTCCGAAGAGGCGACATAGCATGGCCAATGTGGCGAGGTGGAACCCCCAGTCCGCCCGAGGCGACGGAGCAGGCCGGCAGTATGACGCCGAAGTTCCCGACAGGGGTTAATGAAGTGATGACGAAGCCCCCGATCCAGCCGAGGTGATGTGGCATGTCGGTATGCCGAGGTGACCGCGCTGCCCAACCCGGATCATTTACCTGTGCATAGAAAATAGTGCAAGCCGGAGATAGTAGTAATAATAATAATTTTTAAAAAAAATCATAGCATAATAAATAATTTATGCAAAGTGAGCAATAAAAGAAATATGGCCCGTGTGCCGAACACTCGATGAGGTAGAGCTCTCTCAGCGATGCCGAAGTCCCCGAGGTAACCGAACATGTCGGTATGGCAATTCGACCAACAATGTGATTACGCGAGCCGATTTATGCCGATTGGGATGACGTCGTCGGCTTGCCGATGTGACCGTGTGATGCAGCTGAAGTCGATTACCTACACATGTAAAATAGTGTAGTCCAAAAAACAATAATATAAATATAGAAAAAAAACTCGCATAATTAATTTACGCAAAATATTTTTTAAAAGAGATGTGTCCTGGCGTCGAAGCCAATTTCGATGCAGGGCGTCGGCGTGATGCGGTAAAGGAGTGGCAAAGCCTGAATTCACAGGTCGGTCCGAGTTCAGGATGCGGCGTTCACCGATCTGTGTACGGAAACTGACCGAACCACCACTCGACCATCGTTAATGTGGCCACCATTTGACAGAGCTGTGTGTAGAGGATGGAACAGACCAGAGTAATAATTCCTCGGAAAAAATAAACCCAAGCAAGAAAAAAAATGCTAGGATTAATAACACCTGATTTATCTGTTGTAGCAATCTGAAGAAAGGTTACTCCCAAAATTGGGACTCAATCCGTACGCCCATTGCCTGATGGTCGATGAAGCGACGGCATGGCGATGCTGGCAAAGGTTGGCTTGCCGAGGCAAAGCCTCCGGTCCAGCTAATGTGACGAAGCTGGTCGGCTGGTGACGCCAAACTCTCGGGAGTAGGTTGATGAAGAGATGGCAGAGCCCCCGGTCCAACCGAGGTGTCGAAGCCTCCATGTCAGCCGATGAGTCAATGTAGGTCGGCGTGTAGGATGTTGGCTTGAAGAAGAGGCGGCACACCAATGCCACCGCAGGTCGTAATGTGACGCACTCAATGCCTAGTTGATGAAGTGACCGTGCGACGATGCCGATGCGCCCGATCCGTGCAATCCGTGGGGAAAAGATGTTGGTGATGATTTAGCCTTCGCGATGCCGAACGCCTGTTCGACTTGCCGAGCTGATGATCCGATGAGGTTGAGCTCGGCTCAATGAAGCAACGACTAAGGGAGTCCTAGATTAGGGGGTATCCGGACAGTCGGACTATATACTTTGGCCGGACTAATGGACCGTGAAGATACAAGACTCAAGACTTCGTCCCGTGTCCGGATGGGACTCTCCTTTGCGTGGAAGACAAGCTTGGCGATCCGGATATTAGATCTCCTTCTTTGTAATCGACTCTGTGTAAACCCTAGCCCCTCCGGTGCCTATATAAACCGGAGGGTTTGATCCGTATAGGGACAATCATAATCATCATAGGCTAGCTCCTAGGGTTTAGACTCTACGATCTCGTGGTAGATCAACTATTGTAATACTCATATCATCAAGATCAATCAAGCAGGAAGTAGGGTTTTACCTCCATCGAGAGGGCCCGAACACAGGTAAAACATTGTGTCCCTTGCCTCCTGTTACCATTAGCCTTAGGACGCACGCATCGGGACCCCTACCCGAGATCCGCTGGTTTTGACACCGACATTGGTGCTTTCATTGAGAGTTCCTCCGTAGCCGTCGCTGCAAGGCTCGATGGCTCCTTCAATCATCAACAACAATGCAGTCCAGGGCGAGACCTTTCTCCCCGGACAGATCTTCGTGTTCGGCGGCTTCGCACTGCGGGCCAATTCGCTCGGCCATCTGGAGAAGATCGACAGCTACGCCCCTGGCCATCCGGTCAGGTTCGGAAACTTGAACTACACGGCCGATATCCGCGGAGACTTGATCTTTGACAGATTCGGGCCTACGCCAGGAGCGCCGAACAGTCACGATGAGCATGGCTTAGACCTGCTGTCGGACAATACTCGGGATATCACGCCTGTAGGAACCCTGGACCTAAAACCGGGGCAGATTGCGTCGTCCGAGGATAGGTGGATGGACCCCGCCTCGTAGGCCACACACTCATCGGCGGTAGAGCCGAACACAGACTTCATCCCCAAGGAAGCCTGCGTCTCCGGACCCCTGGACTTGTGTCCGGTTGTAGGTCCCAGACCGCACGCCCCCGAGCCCGCCGATTCTGGCTGGGCTCCGGTAATGGAATTTGCCGCTGCGGATATCTTTCCGACTTCGCCCTTCGGCGACATGCTGAACTCATTAAAGTCTCTCTCTTTGTCAAGAGACTCTTGGCCGAACTATGTCCGGCTCAAGGGGGAAGAAGGCGACGAAGAAATTCGTTGCCCTCCCACCACCCACTTCATAGCCACTGTCGACGACATAACAGACATGCTTGACTTCGACTCTGATGACACCGACGGTATGGACGTCGGCGCAAGAGACGATTCAGAACCACCACCCACGGGGCGCTGGACTGCCACCCCATCATATGATGTATACATGGTGGATATGCCTAAGGAGGACGATGGCGACAAAACGGAGGATAAAACCCCCGGACAAAAGCCAAAACGACAACGCAGACGCTGCTCTAAGTCCAGCCACCGTAAAAATAGCGATAACAGCGCTAGAAAGATCGACACCCCAGTCAACTCCGAAGGCAACAACGACCATATGGACCCAGCGATGGAGCAGGATGAGCCAGGTCATGCCGAACACAGCCCGGAGCAGACGCCCGGTCAAAGTGATCCCGAGGGACGAATTCATCAAACTGCCCCGGGACAGGAGCACAGTCCGGACGAAGACGCATTCATCATTCCGGAAACACATTCGGAACGAGATAACCTCCACAGAAGGCTTATGGCCACTGCGTGAAGTCTAAAGAAGTAGAAGCAAGGGCTTAAAGTCGCACAGGAAACGCTCAATCGCAGATGGAATAAAGTGCTAGACACTGAAGAAAAATATGGCAGTGATCACCACACAAAGAGCTACCCAAAGCGCAAGCTGCTGCCAGAATTCGACGACGAGGCCGTTCCACCAAAGAACAATACGGCCAGTAGGCCAGACCAACCACTTCATAACCATAATAGAGCAGCTACTGACGCCGCACTCAATTTACGTGAACTCCTGGATAAAAAGGCCAGCGCGACGAGGTCCGTCTACGGATCTACAGGACACGCCCCGGCGTAGGACTATGGTCACCAAAACGATCAGACTGATCAAGTACCAGTTCGGAATCAGCACCAGACACAACAACCGCCGACGGCATGCCACAAAATGTCCAGATACAGAGGGGCTGCTCACCCTCTGTGCTTCACCGAAGAGGTACTGGACCACGAATTTCCACAAGGTTTTAAACCTGTGAACATAGAGGCATATGATTTGAACGACAGCACCCCGTGGTCCTGGATTGAGGATTTTATCCTGCATATCCACATGGCTCGTGGGGAAGACCTCCACGCCATCAAATACCTTCCCCTCAAGTTGAAGGGACCAGCTCAACACTGGTTGAAAAGCCTCCCCAAAAATTTAATCGGAAGTTGGGAGGAACTCGAGGATGCTTTCAGGGCCAATTTTCAAGGGACCTATGTCTGACCTCTGGATGCGGATGATTTAAGTCACATAATTCAACAACCCGGAGAGTCCGCCCGCAAGCTTTGGAATAGATTCCTCACTAAGAAGAATCAAATTGTCGATTGTCCAGATGTCGAAGCCTTAGCGGCCTTCAAGCACAGTATCCGGGACGAGTGGCTCGCCAGACACCTCGGCCAAGAAAAGCCGAGGACAATGGCAGCCTTAACAAGCCTTATGACCCGCTTTTGTGCGGGTGAAGACAGCTGGTTGGCCCGTAGAGGCACCAGCGACCCAAGTACATCCGAAATCAGGGATGGCAACGGGAAGCCACGGCGCAATAAAAACAGACGTCAAAACAAGGAAGAAAGTCCGGACAACACAACTGTCAACGCCGGATTCAGGGGCTCTCGACCCGGTCAACAAAAGAAGCCATTTAAAGGCAGCAAAGAGGGACCGTCCGGCCTGAATAAAGTCCTGGACAGACTGTGCCAAATTCATGGCACCCCGGAAAAACCTGCGAACCACACTCACAGAGAATGCTGGGTCTTCAAGCAGGCCGGCAAATTAAATGCCGAACACAAGGGAAGGGAAACACCAAGCGAAGACGAGGATGAGCCTCGCCAGCCGAACACTGGGGGACAGAAAAAATTCCCACCATAAGTAAAAACAGTAAACATGATCCACACGACTCACATACCCACGAGAAGGCGCGAACGCGCGCTCAGAGACGCATACGCTATAGAGCCCGTCGCCCCCAAACTTAACCACTGGTCGGCCTGCCCGATCACCTTCGATCACAGGGACTACCCGACTAGTATGCGGCACGGAGGATCAGTTGCCTTGGTGCTCGACCCAATAATCAAAGGATACCATCTTACTCGCGTCCTCATGGACGACGACAGTAGTCTTAATCTAATATACCAGGACACTGTCCGCCGGATGGGGATAGACCCATCCAGAATCAGCCCAAGTAACACCACCTTTGAAGGGGTGATACCAGGCGTTGAAGCCCACTGCAGGGGCTCCCTCGTACTAGAGGTGACATTTGGTTCCCCAGGAAACTTCAGAAGCGAAGAACTACTCTTCACCATCGCCCCCCTCCAAAGTGGTTATCATGCATTGCTCGGGAGGATGGCCTTCGCCCGCTTCAACGCAGTACCGCACTACGCCTACCTTAAACTCAAGATGCCCGGTCCACGTGGCGTCATCACCGTCAACAGAAATACAGAGCGTTCCTTATGCACGGAAGAGTATGAGACGGCTCCAGCAGCCGGACTCTAAGCGCCCTCTAATACCAGAACGCAGGATTGGTCGTTAAGACCACGGACACGGTTAGACGAGTCTGGCAGCCCAGATAAACCTGATCTGGGCGCCACACATGTAATCCCATAGAGGACACCAGGGGCTATAGATATTTAATAAAGCCCAACTCTTGGCTTGACCTTATTAACAGGCCAATGTCTTACACTTTTTCTATCCATTGGTGATAGCCAACTCTTCACACGCTTACATCATACTCTTCTACATGAGTTTTCCTTTTTACAGACATCATTCGTGCGACACCCTTCCTGGACACGGCACAGCAGAGACAAAGGCGCAGACGTGCAGCAGGGCCCCGCTCAAAGGTTTCTCTTCAGATTAAGCCCTTGTGTAAACCTTCTTTATTGTCTCTTGTTGCTTACACATCCCATGGGTACTACACTCACATAGGATACTACCGTTATTGGCATTTCGCCATGACAGACTAATGCATGTACCTGGAAATACAGGGTTCATAATAAAGGGCGTCACTCAACCCAGTATATGTTATAAAGTCCGAATACCTTCGGGAGTGTTCGGCGTCGCGAGTTTGGCCTTATGTGCATCAGCTCTGAATCATATCTTTGGTCAAATGTTGGGTTTGCCCGGCTCCTGGGTTTGCCGCCTTACGTTCCGTTCTTATCAGCTAAGGCGGCCAAAGGAGAACTACTACGATCGTGCCCTGGTTATTCCGCATGAGCACCTCAGTAGAGAAAGCCGAAAACTGACTGTCATGATATAGCGAGAGACTGTTCAACCACTCGAAGACTTATCGAAATCTTTAGGATTCCTCCACATTAACGAAGGACCGTTTCCCGATCATGTACACACGCGCCCGTATTCGGATGCACGCAAAGGTACAAGCGGCTACATAGTAGCCCCACTGTCAAACTCCTATGGCTAAGTGGAAGTGTTAAAGCTATATAGTCTGGTTTCCTAGTTCGACGTGCGATCACCTCCTTAATGGACGAAGACGTTGGATCAAGTGTGATTACGCACATTTTCGCGAACACCCCCGCATCGTATGCGTGGGGGCTGAAGCCAACGACTGCTAACTTTCAGATTACATATATACATAAAACGGCCGCACAGGAGGCACAACAGCACTTTCGGGCGAAAAGTATAAACATAGCCTCATAATTACAATAAAATTGTTTTTACAATAAAACGATTTGTCACTCGAACATGACATTCTTCGAGCACTGAGCCTCTATTAAACGAGCACCTTCTGTTACCTGCTCCAAGATGTGCTCGGCCGGATCCTGGCTTCCCGCCGGATTCTGGGTCACAATGAGGGTGGCCTCCATATCTGTCCAATATGCCTTAACGCGGGCAAGAGCCATCCGTGCACCCTCTATGCACGCCGACCTTTTCATGGCGTCGATTCGCGAGACGGCACCAAGGAATTGTTGCACTAAACCAAAATAACTGTCCGGCTTCGGCCCCTTCGGCCATAGATGGTCTATTACAGACCTCATTGCAAGATCGGACAACCTATGGAGCTCGGCCATAGCAGACATCTTCTCGCTCAATGGCAATGGGCGTGTTGGAGCATTGAATTGCGACCAGAACAGCTTTTCCACTTCATTATCTTTTTGATCCTCGAAAAACTTGGCCGCATCAGCCGTACTCTTCGCCAGATCCGCATACGCTCTGAAGGGCTCCAGCGTCGATCCAGAGGAGCATACTTCGGATCTAAGAACTTCATCTGCAACAAATAGGGGTTTCCAGCCGCGATTTCTCCGGCCTGTCGAAGCTCCTCCCTCGCATCCCTAATTTCGGAACGCGTCTCCTGGGCCACATCAAGGGCTTTCTTCAGGTCAGCCGAATTAGCCTTATTCTCTTTTTCAAGGAGCTCATACCAATCGGCGGCATTTTTCAGCTCCACAGCCATTTCGGCTATTTTTTCTTCGCTTCGGCGACGAGCAGCATGTTCGGCTCTCAACTCTTCGTCCACCTTTAGGGCAGCCGCATTGCTAGCCCGGGCTTGTTCCTTGGCCAGGGCAAGTTCCGCCCTCAGGGCTTCCACGGCAGCAGCTCCGTCTATAGTCCAAGCATATAACATTAAATATAATGCTCCTCTTAGTTTTTCCTATAACAAATAAGGAAATCAGAGAACATACCTTGTGATTCGTTAAGCCGCTCGTTCACAAATGTCATATCGGCATCAATAACTCCAATCTGTCGCCTCAATTCGGCGACTTCAACGGACCGGTCGGCTGCCGGACTTTTAGCCACCTGTGCATAAACATAGTATGATCATTACTCAACGATGTGATCCTCCGTTTGCCGCCTTGGGCTGGCAACCAGAGTCTCAGGGGCTACGATCCATATGGAGCACACCTAGCGCGTGCGCCATAATCAAGAATTACATATTTCGTTACATACCTCAAAGCCTCTGAGCAGGCTCTTAAAAGCTTCATTCAACCCACTTATGGCGGATGAAATCTTCTCAAGCACCGTGCTCATCAATGAACGGTGATCCTCCGAGAGAGCAGCTCGCTCCAGAAGGCCCGTCAGCGTATCCGGCCGGTCGCCGAACTGTGCCGGACCTTTCTTATCGCCCCCATTGGGAGCCGAACGCTCCGGGCTCAGGGCGGCCGAAGTACTAGCTTCTGGCCTCGGCAAATCTGGACTCCTCCGTGACGACACCTCGGGGTCGCCCACCCCATGAGGCGAAGAGGTCGGTGGGGTTTCACTCTCCATCATCTCCGGAAGGAGATCCCCCGAAGACGAACTCTGTGGAGAAGAGCTGCTAGCCGGGCTGCAAAGAATGGATCCTGGTTACTGTTCTCAGAGGAGGAAGCACTAGCTTTGTATTTACGATTAACTTACAGCTCGGCTGAGGGCTGGCCCGTTTGCGGGCATGACACGATGAGGACGCCCTTCGGGGCAGGGCCCCCTGGTGAAGTTTTCTTCCCTTCTCTGGGCACCTCCGTCTCCAAGTCTTCGGAGGCGGCCCTCTTCTTCCCGCGAGGGGAGGAGACCTAGATTCCCCTCCCCGATTATCCTCCTTTGGGGAGGTAGCAATTCCCCCGGTTTGGATGTGCAATGTGCAAAGTTCTGCTTCTCTATTCTTCCCTTCGTCTTTCCCCGAGGGCACTTTACTTAGCACACGACCAAGCATCTTGGCTATGGCGGGACTAGGCGAGCCTTCGGGAAGTGGCGCCGGACACCTGATTCTCTCTGCCTTGCTGAGCCATTCCTGGCCACGGAGGATTTTCAGAATAGTGTTATGGTAAATATAAACGAAGTGTTCGGTTTCTGGGTTACTTACTTGGGTATCTGGGCGGTTGCAGCTTAGGCCCGCATCCTCGGTGGTGTCCGGACACTTTACTTGTGGTCCGAAGAACTTACACACCCCTTTGAGCGTCATGCCGAAGAAGTGCAGAATAGTCCGCGGACCTTCCGGATTGAACTCCCACATCCGGAGAGGCCGACGTTTGCACGGCAACATCCGTCGGACTAGCATCACCTGAATTATGCTGACCAGGTTAATGTCCCTCTCAAGAACCTCCCGGATGCGGCTCTGCAATGTTGGTACATCATTAGCAGGCCCCCAATCCCGTCCTACATTGGCCCATGACGCCAGTTGAGGCGGAGGGCCCGAACGGAAGTCGGGGGCGGCCACCCACTTTGTGCCTCTGGGAGCCGTGACGTAAAACCACCTCCGTTGTCATAGATCGTACACCTCTGGGAAGGAGCCCTCTGGCCAGGGGGCGTCGGATTCCTGCTTATTACAGCACCTCCGCACTCCGCGTGTCGCCCCTCAATCATCTTCGGCTTCACATTGAAGGTCTTGAGCCATAAGCCGAAGTGCGAGGTGACATGGAGAAAAGCTTCGCACATAACGATGAACGACGAGATGTGAAGGATGGCATCCGGAGCTAAATCATGGAAGTCTAGCCTGTAATAGAACATGAGCCCTCTCACAAAGGGATCAAGGGTGAAGCCTAAGCCGCGTAGAAAGTGAGAAACAAATACGACGCTCTCGTTGGGCTCGGGAGTAGGGATGACCTGCCCTGGAGCAGGAAGCCTATGCTGGATGTCGGCGGTCAGATATCTGACCTCCCTAAGCTTCGCGATGTCATCCTCTGTGACCGAGGAGGCCATCCACCGGCCGTGAAGGTTGGATCCAGACATGATTGAAGATCCGAAGTGCTTGAGCTTGGGCTTCGGGTGTTAGAACTCGAGATGCGAAAAGGCGCAAGCGTGGTAGAAAAGAGGGATAGGCCTCGGCCCCTCTATAAAGGGGGTGGATATCAAACGTCCTCAGCGTAACCGCTCGGGACTTACCTAAAAACACGGAGCCATACCAACAGGCGTCGTGGGGTTGCATGCGCCCGCATTGATGGAAGATCCCGCGATAAGGGGAACACGATCTCTGCTGTGACAAGGTGTGCCAATAAAACCACCTCGCAACGCGTATCGAGGCAGGCCAAGAAAAACCGGTTCATGTTGAGCCGGGCCACGATGCTGGAGCACGCCGTACAAAAATTGTCAGCAAATCAGATTTATGAAGTGCTATGCTCTCTACGGTGTGTGCGGAAATTATCTCGCTGAGCCGGACACAATCCTTAATCTACTTTGGAGTATTCGGAGACGGAACCCGCCTTGCAATGCCGAAGACAATCTACGCGCCGGACTCATCATCATTGAAGCCTGGTTCAGGGGCTACTGAGGGAGTCCTGGATTAGGGGGTATCCGGACAGCCGAACTATATACTTTGGCCGGACTGATGGACCGTGAAGATACAAGACTCAAGACTTCGTCCCGTGTCCGGATGGGACTCTCCTTTGCGTGGAAGACAAGCTTGGTGATCCGAATGTTAGATCTCCTTCTTTGTAACCGACTCTGTGTAAACCCTAGCCCCCTCCGGTGCCTATATAAAACGGAGGGTTTGATCCGTATAGGGACAATCATAATCATCATAGGCTAGCTCCTAGGGTTTAGCCTCTACGATCTCGTGGTAGATCAATTCTTGTATTACTCATATCATCAAGATCAATCAAGTAGGAAGTAGAGTTTTACCTCCATCAAGAGGGCCCGAACCTGGGTAAAACATTGTGTCCCTTGCCTCCTGTTACCATTAGCCTTAGACGCGCAGATTGGGACCCCTTACCCGAGATCCGCCGGTTTTGACACCGACAACGACCCGTCTAGCGCAGGTCGGCAGCCGTATAGCAACGTTGTCGGGTTGGTTTGACACCGGCGCGACGGTGAAGATTATCTCCGAAGAGGGGGGAAATTTGTAAGCGTGTGCTTGGAAACAAAACACAATACCCTAGAAAGAGATTCCTCCAAAAAAGGTTGTCCAATAACCGTTCATGAAGAAAGATGAATTCGGGTCAGATTCGTATTCGCGCAGAAAATAGATCCAAAAAGTGATGCAATAATCGGAAGGTTCCCGGAGTAGAAATGGTCGGATCGAGCTGAAATTTTGGGAGGTGGTAGATATGGAAATTCTGCAGAAGATGAACGGTTGGATATTCCAAATGACCTCCGAGCTAGGCTCTAGAGACCACGCCCTAAACTCGTCCAGATTCCCGTGTAGACTCAATAGGCCTCCAGTATATCATAGATCGCCGAAGATTCCTCCATCGAAACGCGACGAAATTTTACAGGGTTGTTGTACACTCAATTATGCACAATTCCACCAGAGCAATCATCAAAGCGACGCTCGAGGAGGCGGTGGTGACGGATACATGTTTGCGGTCCAGAAAAACAGCACGGTCGCCCGAGGGCAATGTTGACATTGAGCCCCCGAGCTCCATTGATGATTCCTCCATGCTCTTGATAGAGATCGGAGTTGATGTTGATGAACGCTCTCGTTTGAACATGATGATCTGACATGGAGCATAATCCTCGGTCAAGCCAAGGTGACTGGTCGAGCCGACAACGAAGATGCTGATGTCGCAGTTGATCTGGAGGCTGGCCATTGATCCTTCATCGATCTCACAGCGGAACTCTCAATGAAAACACCATTGTCGGTGTCAAAATCGATAGATCTCGGGTAGGGAGTCCCAAGCTGTGTGTTTTAGGATCGATGGGTAACAGGAGATGAGGGACGCAGTGTTTACCCAGGTTCGGGCCCTCTCTAAGAGGTAAAACCCTACTCCTGCTTGATTATATTCGAAGTGTATGATTACAGAGTTGATCTACCTCGAGATCATATGTTGTGGTCTAAAACCTGAGGGTATGATGAATAATGTCATAATGATCTATCTTCTAGCCTGGCCTCGGCTTATATACCTAGGATAACAATAGTCCTAGTCGAATACGTCGGTGGAGAGGAGTCCTTGTCTTGATCACCAAGTCTTGTGGAATCTTCCTCGTGTATACATCGGCTGTACGAACTAGCCCATGAGTGAACGGCCATGGGGATCCTCGGCCCAATCCAACTGATCGGGAGACGACGTGGTGAGTACCCCCTAGTCCAGGACACCGTCAACAGTATGTCGATCGTCCTTGGTAGACCTTTTCTAAATACTGCAGGGGCTGTTATTGATTGCAACAAAGGCACTATCACTTTACATGTTAATGGTTATGAGCATACGGTACACTTTCCGAAGAAACAACCCCAAGTTCATAGTATCAATTCTATTGGAAAATTTTTAACTATTACCATTGGAGGTTTCGAATTCCCTCTTCCTACTGTCAAAAAGAAATATGATATTATTATTGTTGGGGACATGCATATCCCCGTTGAGGTAACATAGTGTTATTCGAAAATTCTCCAGTTTCATGGTATTCGGAAGAAGTTTGTTAACAAGACTTAATCAACCTTGTTAATGGATTCCTTTTGATGAGCATGAGATGGATGAATTTAAAAAGCACAACTCTCTGTATCAACCTTTTACTTTATGTTATTTAGTTAAATAAAGCAAAAATAGTATTTTCTGTCTGTTTTCTGAATTATCTGTGCAATAAAAAAATACCCCGAAAATAAAAGTTCTCCAAATGCCTTGAAAATTGAGTATGATTTTTTGTAGAATATTTGAGAATTTCTGGCACTTAGAACACACCAGGGGACCCACCATTTGGTCAAGAGGGTGGAGGGCACGCCCTACCCCCTGGACGCACCCCCTGCCTCGTGGGTACCACGTGCCCCCCTCCACTTATTCCAGTACCAACACACTTCGCCTTCCTCCAGAAAAAATCTTCCCGTAGCTCAAACTCGTGTTCTTGCTCGTTTTGCTGCCATTTTCGATCTCCTTGCTCAAAGCTCCATTCACAAAACTGCTTTGGGGGATTGTTCTTCAGTATGTGACTCCTCCAATGGTCCAATTAGTTTTTGTTCTATTGCTTTATTTATTGCAATTTTTTGCTGCTAAGGTGACCCTGTTCTTGAGCTTGCATGACAAATTTATATGGTCCAAAGTAGTTTTAATGCATGATATAGCCTCTAGGCACTTGTGGGAGTAGTTGCTATCAATCTTGTTGAGTTTGGTTCACTTTTATTTTGAGTTACTAAAAATTTCAGAAAATTTTCAGAGGAAGAAAAATGTTTAGGAAAATGTACCAACGTGGTTCTTCAAGGAAGCAAGCATCGAGGCTCGTGATACGTGAGCCGGACCTTGAACCACGAAGAAAAGATCCAGTGCGGCCTTGTGAATGGCCGTCAGATGAATTTATGATCCAAGCTGGCTTCAAGGATGAATTTGATGAGTATGTGCGTAATGCTGATCTTGAGGACTTCGTATCAGATAAGTGCCGCCAATATTATCACCTCACTGATTCCTTTGTGCGGAGGTTTAACTTTTCATCTAAGCGCAACACTCACACTGTTATATTTGACCTCTATGATAAATCATATACAATGGACCTTGAAGATTTTAACACTGCTTGCAAAATCCCATAGTGGGGCGTCTTTAGTGAACCTCACAAATCTGAATATACTGATTTTCTTGCTAATATCACTGTGGGAGAAACTAGAGATATCACAGAAGCTACCATAGGGATTATTCATTTCCCTTCCACACATTACTTTGCTCTCTTTATAGGTAGATGCATTAACGGTAAGGATGAGCTTTGCCACATATGCGTCCTTGATCTTAGTGTCCTCAAGAGTGCGGTGCTAGGTGATAAACAATATAACTTGGGGGCCATTGTTGCATGGAGGTTACATCTTAATGCTAAAAATGGAGATTTATTTGGTGGAATTTATGCAACTCGTTTAGCTGATTATCTTGGTGTATCCATAAATGAAAATGATATTGAGTTGCCACCTGCTTTTCTAGATTATAATGATATGGTTTGCCATTAGTTTCTTGAGAGGAACGAATAGTCCCTCCAGTACCGACTAATCTTTGACAGACTGCGTGATGTCCATATTACCCTTCCTGCTCCTACTTTCTTTAACTTTTAGGAAAATGGGAGATATTTTATAACCAGGGAGGAGGCAAATGAATATGAGAGGAAGATGGAGGCTGCCCGCCTCCAGGATGCAGCTCTTCAGGCAGTAGCTGATGCATCTCAGTACAACCCCGACTACAACTTTGGATATCCGCCAGGCCAGCCATGGGCATAGACCAACTTAGGCCAAAAGCCTTAGCTTGGGGGAGTACGTATTTCTCACTGACATTATATTCATGTTCACACACTCATTCTAGTTGTTTGTGTTCATACTTTTTCATTGTACTATCCATGTTAGTTTATTTTCTTTTTCTGCTTTCTTCTTGTGTGTTTGAAAAACCTTGAGAAAAAACCAAAAAAAAAACAGTTTCAACTTTTAGCTAGTTTATTTTCCATGCTTGTAGTATTAGTAATTAAACAAGAAAACCCAAAAAGATTTATCATTCATATTTTTGTTTGTTGGGAGCTTTCCTGTGTAAATAGTTTTTCTCGTTCTTTGAAATTCTTTTCTTCTCTTTGGGGTCGAGGAGAAGACCACGATGAAAATGATGAGTGGCTCCCATATGCTTTATTGTTGATCTAACAAAGAGCCCATATTACCTTGTCTTCTCCTTTGAATTAAATGTTTACAGATTCCGACTTAGTCCAATGCACATGCACTATTATTATTATCCACACCGTTCGATCATGCAAGTGAAAGGCAATAATGACGATATATGATGAAATGATTGAGATGAGAAAAGCTGGTATGAACTCGACCTATCTTGTTTTTGTAAATATGATTAGTTCATCGTTCCTAATTCAGCCTATTATGAATGAAACATGCTTGCAATGACAATTAGAGATTATAGTTACTCATGCCATGCTTAATTAGCTAGGAGTTTATAATGGTTTATCTTGCGTGCCAACATGCTATTAAAATGGTTGTGATGTGGTATGATAGGTTGGTATCCTCCTTTAAATGATTCGAGTGCTTGACTTGGCACATGTTCACGCATGTAGTTGAAACAAAATCAACATAGCCTCCACGATATTTATGTTCATGGTGATTTATATCCTACTCATGCTTGCACTCATTGCTGGTTAATCTTAATGCATGTTCATGACTGTTGTCGCTCTCTAGTTGGTTGCTTCCCAGTCTCTTTCTAGCCTTCACTTCTACTAAGTGGGAATACTGCTTGTGGATCCACTTCCATAAACTCCAAAGCTGTTCCATATGAGTCCACCATACCTACCTATATGCGGTATTTACCTGCCATTCCAAGGAAATTTGCATGTGCCGAACTCTAAACCTTCAAATGAAATTTTGTTTTGTATGCTCGAATAGCTCATGTATCAACTAGGGCTCTCTATATCTTCCATGCTAGGTGCGTTATTCTCACGATGAGTGGACTCCGCTCATCATTCACGAGAAAATGGCTGGTAACCGAGGTGCCCAGTCCCGTGCTCAAATCAAATCAAAATAATTGCAAACAAAACTCCCCCAGGATTGTTGTTAGTTTGACGGTACCCGTTGTTTCGGACCAACCATGGAATGTGCTCGTTGGTGATGGGGGAGTATAAACTTTACCATTCTGTTTGGGAACCGCCTATAATGTATGTAGCATGGAAGATATCAAGATCTCTTGGTTGTTATGTTGACAATGAAAGTATGCCGCTAAAAATATTATTTATCTCTGTTTCAAAACTCAAGCTTTGGCACCTCTGCAAATCCCTGCTTCCCTCTGTGAAGGGCCTATCTGTTTACTTTTATGTTGAGTCATCATCCTCTTATAAAAAACACCAGTTGGAGAGCACCGCTGTCATTTGTATGCATTGTTATTAATTTACATTGAGTATGACTATGGCTGGATCTCTTTTACCATGAATCACAATGTCTAGTCAGCCCTTGATCTTCAGGGGTGCTCTGCATTTATGTTTTGCAGTCTCAGAAAGGGCTAGCGAGATACCATCTTGTTATATCATATTATGATTATTTTGAGGAAGTGTTGTCATCCGAGATTTATTGTTATTGCTCGCTAGTTGATTATGCCATTGATATAAGTAAATGTGAGACCTAAATGTTATTGTGAATGTGGTTAGTTCATAATCTTTGCTGAAAACTTGAATGCTGGCTTAACGTATTTGCAACAACAAGATCAAATAGAGTTTGTAAAAGTTTTTCTTTATCACTTTCAGTTTGTCAACTGAATTCCTTGAGGACAAGCAAAGGTTTAAGCTTGGGGGAGTTGATACGTCTCCAACGTATCTACTTTTACAAACACTTTTGCCCATGTTTTGGACTCTAACTTGCATGTATTGAATGGAACTAACCCGGACTGGCGCTGTTTTCAGCAGAATTGCTATGGTGTTATTCTTGTGCAGAAATAAAATTCTCGAAATGACCTGAAACTTCACGGAGTCACGTTTTGGAATTAATAAAAAATATTGGCGAAAAAATCAATGGAAGGGGGCCCACACCTATCCACGAAGGTGCAGGGCGCGCCCCTGCCTCATGGCCCCCCTGGACCTCCACCGACCTCAACTCCAACTCTATATATTCATGTTCTGGGAGAAAAAAATCAAAGAGAAGGATTCATCGTGTTTTACGATATGGAGCCGCCGCCAAGCCTTGTTCTTCCTCGGGAGGGCTGATCTGGAGTCCATTCGGGGTTCCGGAGAGGGGAATCCATCGCCATCGTCATCATCAACCGTCCTCCATCACCAATTTCATGATGCTCACCGCCATGCGTGAGTAATCCCATCATAGGCTTGCTGGACGGTGATGGGTTGGATGAGATTTACCATGTAATCGAGTTAGTTTTGTTATGGTTTGATCCCTAGTATCCATTATGTTCTAAGATTGATGTTGCTATGACTTTGCCATGCTTAATGCTTGTCACTAGGGCCCGAGTGCCATGATTTTAGATCTGAACCTATTATGTTTTCATGAATATATGAGAGTTCTTGATCCTATCTTGCAAGTTATAGTCACCTACTACGTGTTATGATCCAGCAAACCCCGGAGTGACAATAGTCGGGACACTTCCCGGTGATGACCGTAGTTTGAGGAGTTCATGTATTCACTAAGTGCCAATGCTCTGGTCCGGTACTCTATTAAAAGGAGGCCTTAATATCCCTTAGTTTCCAATAGGACCCCACTGCCACGGGAGGGTAGGACAAAAGATGTCATGCAAGTTCTTTTCCATAAGCACGTATGACTATATATGGAATACATGCCTACATTACATTGATGAACTGGAGCTAGTTCTATGTCACCCTATGTTATAACTGTTGCATGATGAATCACATCCAACATAATTATCCAGCATTGATCCATTGCCTACGAGCTTTTCTCATATTGATCTTTGCTAAGTTACTTCTCCGTTACAACTGTTATGATTGCTACAAAACTGCTACTGTTAGTTTTCCCACCGTTACCGTTACGTCCATACTACTTTGCTACTAAACACTTTGCTGCAGATATTAAGTCTTTCAGGTGTGATTGAATTGACAACTCAGCCACTAATACTTGAGAATATTCTTTGGCTCCCCTTGTGTCGAATCAATAAATTTGGGTTGAATACTCTACCCTCGAAAACTGTTGCGATCCCCTATACTTGTGGGTTATCACTGCCGTGTCCGCCGCATGCGCATATTTGAGTCGTCGCCGCCATCGGTGCTAAGAACAAAGGAAGTGCTTGTTCTAGGGCTAGTGATGACCGAGTAAATGGGACATTGAGGCTAGATTTTGCACCATCTCGCCTCGACCGATTTCCATCTCCCGCCATCTCCACTCAATTTTCCCTTGCGCCTTGCTACTCATGATGGAATTGTTGGGTTTCCCCAAAGAGGAAGGGTGAAGCAGTATAGTAACAAAAAGTATTTCTCTTAGTTAAGAACCAAGTTATCGAACTAGAAGGAGACGACACACAAACAACATGAACGGTACCTACACACACAAAGGAAATGCTTGCACCCAACAAAGGCAAGGGGGTCGTCATTCCCCTTATTCTTTCCAGTTGCAAGAATTAAATCTGGTAGTGATAGGCAAACAATAAAAAGTAAAAGAAAGCAAAAGAAAAACAACAAGGTAATTGTAGGATTGTTAGTAGTAATTGAGAATGGACCCGGGGGCCATAGGTCCACTAGAGGCATCTCTCTCATAAGCATAGCATCGGTGGGTAAACAAATTACTGTTGGGCAATTTTTTTGACAAGAAGATTGTACGCGAGTGATACGTCTCCAACGTATCTATAATTTTTTATTGTTCCATGCTATTATATTATCTGTTTTGGATGTTTTATATGCATTAATATGCTATTTTATTTTATTTTATTTTTGGGACTAACCTATTAACATAGAGCCCAGTGCCAGTTCCTGTTTTTGAGTTTCGCAGAAAAGGAATACCAAACAGAGTCCAAACGGAATAAAACCTTTGCGATAATTTTTCTTGGACCAGAAGACAACCAGGAGACTTTGAGATGAAGTCGGGGGATCCACGAGGCGGCCACAGGGACGGAGGGCGCACCCAGGGGGTAGGGCACGCCCCCACCCTTGTGGGCCCCTCGTGCAATTCCTGACCTAATTCTTTTGCCTATATATTCCCATATATCCCCAAACCAACAGAGGCAATACCATGTTCTCCTCGATGTTCTTGGTGTTGGGGAACGTAGTAATTTCAAAATTTTCCTACGATCACGCAAGACCATGGTGATGGCATAGCAACGAGAGGGGAGAGTGTCTGTCCACGTACCCTCGTAGACCGAAAGCGGAAGCGTTATAACAACGCGGTTGATGTAGTCGTGCGTCTTCACGATCCGACCGATCCAAGCACCGAGCGTCACGGCACCTCCGAGTTACGCACACGTTCAGCTCGATGGCGATCCCGGACTCCGATCCAGCAAAGTGTCGGGGATGAGTTCCGTCAACCTGACGGCGTGATGACGATGTTGATGCTCCACCGGACGCAGGGCTTCGCCTAAGCACTGCGACGATATGACTTCTCCGTGAGGGCTTCGCCTAAGCTCTCTGACGATATGACCGAAGTGGAATATGGTGGAAGGGGGCACCGCACACGGCTAAGGAAAGATCCGTAGATCAACTTGTGTGTCATGGGGTGCCCCCTGCCCCCGTATATAAAGGAGCCAAGGGGGAGGTGGCCGGCCCAAGGGGGGGAGGCGCACCAAGGAGTCCTACTCCCTCCGGGAGTAGGACTCCCCCTCCAATCCTAGTTGGATTAGGATTCCCGGAGGGGGAAAGAGAGTGGGGGGCCGGCCCACCGTTCCTAGTCCTTATCGGAATTGGGGAAGGGGGGGGGGCGTCCACCTAGGGCTGCCCTTCTCCTTTCCTCCAAGGCCCACTATGGGCCCATGTAGTTCAGGGGTTCCGTAACCTCCGGTACTCCGATAAATTCCGATTTCACTCGGAACCTTTCCGATGTCCAAATGTAGGCTTCAATATATCAATCTTTATGTCTCGACCATTTCGAGACTCCTCGTCATGTCCGTGATCACATCCGGGACTCGAACAAACTTCGTGCATCAATACTTATAAACTCATAATGAACTGTCATCGAAACGTTAAGTGTGCGGACCCTACGGGTTCGAGAACTATGTAGACATGACCTAGAACCATTCTCGGTCAATAACCAATAGCGGAACCTGGATGCCCATATTGGTTCCTACATATTCTGCGAAGATCTTTATCGGTCAAACCGCATAACGACATACGTTGTTCCCTTTGTCATCGGTATGTTACTTACCCGAGATTCGATCGTCGGTATCCAATACCTAGTTCAATCTCGTTGCGGTAAGTCTCTTTACTCGCTCAGCAATACATCATCTCACAACTAACTCATTAGTTGTGATGCTTGCAAGGCTTAAGTGATGTGTATTACCGAGAAGGCTGGAGATACCTCTCAGAGCAATCGGAGTGACAAAACCTAATCTCGAAATACGCCAACCCAACAAGTACCTTTGGAGACACCTGTAGTACTCCTTTATAATCACCCGATTCGTTGTGACGTTTGGTAGTACCAAAGTGTTCCTCCGATGGCAGGAGTTGCATAATCTCATAGTTACAGAACATGTATGGGTCATGAAGAAAGCATTAACATACTAACCGATCAAGTGTTAAGCTAACGGAATGGGTCATGTCAATCAGATCATTCTACTAATGATGTGACCTTGTTAATCAAATAACAACTCTTTGTTCATGGTTAGGAAACATAACCATCTTTGATTAACAAGCTAGTCAAGTAGAGTCATACTAGTGACATACTGTTTGTCTATATATTCACACATGTATTATGTTTCCGGTTAATACAATTCTAGCATGAATAATAAACATTTATCATGATATAAGGAAATAAATAATAACTTTATTATTGCCTCTAGGGCATATTTCCTTCAGTCTCCCACTTGCACTAGAGTCAATAATCTAGATTACAAAGTAATGATCCTTACACCCATGGAGTCTTGGTGCTGATCATGTTTTGCTCGTGGAAGAGGCTTAGTCAACGGGTCTGCAACATTCGGATCCGTATGTATTTTGCAAATCTCTATGTCTCCCACTTGGACTTGGTCCCGAATGGAATTGAAGCGTCTCTTGATGTGCTTGGTCCTCTTGTGAAATCTGGATTCCTTTGCCAAGGCAATTGCACCAAGATTGTTATCACAGATTTTCATCGGTCCCGATGCACTAGGTATAACACCTAGATCGGAAATGAACTCTTTCATCCGCACTCCTTCATTTGCTGCTTAGAAGCAGCTATGTACTCCGCTTCACATGTAGATCCCGCCACGGCGCTTTGTTTAGAACTGCACCAACCGACAGCTCCACCGTTTAATAAAAACACGTACCGGTTTGCGATTTAGAATCGTCCGGATCGATGTCAAAGCTTGCGTCGACGTAACCATTTACGACTAGCTCTTTGTCACCTCCATATACGAGAAACATATCCTTAGTCCTTTTCGTGTATTTCAGGATGTTCTTGACCGCTGTCCAGTGATCCATTCCTGGATTACTTTGGTACCTTCCTGCCAAGCTTATAGCTAAGCATAGGTCAGGTCTGGTACACGGCATTGCATACATGATAGAGCCTATGGCTGAAGCATAGGGAACATCTTTCATTTTCTCTCTATCTTCTGCTTTGTGGTCGGGCATTGAGTCTTACTCAATCTTACACCTTGCAACACAGGCAAAAACCTTTCTTTGCACGATCCATTTTGAACTTTTTCAAAATTTTATCAAGGTATGTGCTTTGTGAAAGTCCAATTAAGCGTCTTGATCTATCTCTATAGATCTTGATGCCCAATATGTAAGCAGCTTCACCGAGGTCTTTCATTGAAAAACTTTTATTCAAGTATCCTTTTATGCCATCCAGAAATTCTATATCATTTCCAATTAATAATATGTCGTCCACATATAATATCGTAAATGCTACAGAGCTCCCACTCACTTTCTTGTAAATACAAAGCTTCTCCAAAAGTCTCAGATAAACCCATATGCTTTGATCACACTATCAAAGCGTTTATTCCAACTCCGAGAGGCTTGCACTGCACCATAAATTGATCGTTGGAGCTTGCACACTTTGTTAGCACCTTTTGGATCGACAAAACCTTCGGTTGAATCATATACAACTCTTCTTCTAGAAATACATTCAAGAATGCAGTTTTTAGATCCATTTGCCAAATTTCATAATCATAAAATGCGGCAATTGCTAACATGATTCGGACAGACTTAAGCATCGCTACGGGTGAGAAAGTCTCATCGTAGTCAACCCCTTGAACTTGTCGAAAACCTTTCGCAACAAGTCGAGCTTTGTAGACAGTTACATTACCATCGGTGTCTGTCTTCTTCTTAAAGATCCATTTATTTTCAATGGCTTGCCGATCATCGGGCAAGTCAACCAAAGTCCATACTTTGTTCTCATACATGGATCCCATCTCAGATTTCATGGCTTCCAGCCATTCTGGGCTCACCATCGCTTCTTCATAGTTTGTAGGTTCGCCATGGTCAAGTAACATGACTTCCGTAATAGGATTACCGTACCACTCAGTGCGTATTTTACTCTGGTTGACCTCACGAGGTTCGATAGCAACTTGTTACGAAGCTTCATGATCATCATCATTAGTTTCTTCACTAATTGGTGTAGTTGTCACAGAACCATTTCTTGTGATGAACTACTTTCCAATAAGGGAGCGAATCTGATTATCTCATCAAGTTCTACTTTCCTCCCACTCACTTCTTTCGAGAGAAACTCTTTCTCTAGAATGGATCCGAATTTAGCAACGAAAATCTTGCCTTCAGATCTGTGATAGAAGGTGTACCCAATCTCCTTTGGGTATCCTATGAAGACACATTTTTCCGATTTGGGTTCGAGCTTATCTGGTTGAAGTTTCTTTACATAAGCATCGCAGCCCCAAACTTTAAGAAAGCGACAACTTTGGTTTCTTGCCAAACCACAGTTCATAAGGCGTCGTCTCAACGGATTTTGACGGTGTTCTATTCAACGTGAATGCGGCCGTCTCTAAAGCATAACCCCAAAAACGATAGCGGTAAATCGGAAATAGACATCATAGATCGCACCATATCTAGTAAAATGCGATTCTGACGTTCGGACACACCATTTCTCTGTGGTGTTCCGGGTGGCGTGAGTTGCGAAACTATTCCACATTGTTTCAAATGTAAACCAAACTCGTAACTCAAATATTCTCCTCCACGATCAGATCGTAGAATTTTATTTTCTTGTTACGATGATTTTCCACTTCACTCTGAAATTCTTTGAACTTTTCAAATGTTTCAGATTTGTGTTTCATTAAGTAGATATACCCATATCTGCTCAAATCATCTGTGAAGGTGAGAAAATAACTTGATACCCTTGGCGTGCCTCAACATTCATTGGACCACAAACATCGGTATGTATGATTTCCAATAAATCATTGCTCGCTCCATAGTTCCGAGAACGGCGTTTTGTCATCTTGCCCATGAGGCATGGTTCGCAAGTACCAAGTGATTCATAATCAAGTGATTCCGTAAGTCCATCAAGATGGAGTTTCTTCATGCGTTTTACACCGATATGACCTAAACGGCGATTACCACAAATAAGTTGCACTATCATTATCAACTCTGCATCTTTTGGCTTCAACATTATGAATATGTGTATCACTACCGTCGAGATTCAACAAGAATAGACCATTCTTCAAGGGTGCATGACCATAAAAGATATTATTCATATAAATAGAACAACCATTATTCTCTGATTTAAATGAATAACCGTCTCGCATTAAACAAGATCCAGATATAATGTTCATGCTCAACGGCGGCACCAAATAACAATTATTTAGGTCTAAAACTAATCCCGAAGGTAGATGTAGAGGTAGCGTGCCGACCGCGATCACATTGACTTTGGAACCATTTCCCACGCGCGCCGTCACCTCGTCCTTTGCCGGTGCTCGTCTATTCCGTAGTCCCCTGCTTTGAGTTGCAAATATTAGCAACATGTAACCCGATCAAATACCCAGTGCTACTACGAGCTCTAGTAAGGTACACATCAATAACATGTATATCACATATACCTTTGTTCACCTTTGCCATCCTTTTTATCCGCCAAATACTTGGGGCAGTTCCGCTTCCGATGTCCGGTGCCTTGCGGTAAAAACACTCAGTTTCGGGCTTAGGTCCGGACTTGGGTTTCTTCTCTTGATCAAAGAACTTTCTTGCAGTTCTTTTGAAGTTTCCTTCTTCTTCCCTTTGCCCTTTTCTTGAAACTAGTGGTCTTGTTGACCATCAACACTTGATGCTCTTTCTTGATTTCTACCTCCATGACTTTTAGCATTGCGAAGAGCTCAGAATTGTCTTAGTCATCCCTTGCATATTATAGTTCATCACAAAGCTCTTGTAGCTTGGTGGCGATGATTGGAGAATTACATCAATGACACTATCATCCGGAAGATTAACTCCCGGCTGAATTAAGTGATTGTTATACCCGGACATTTTGAGTATGTGCTCACCGACGTAACTATTCTCCTCCATCTTGCAGCTATAGAACTTATTGGAGACTTCATATCTCTCAATCCGGGCATTTGCTTGAAATATTAACTTCAACTCCTGGAACATCTCATATGCTCCATGACGTTCAAAACGTCGTTGAAGACCCGGTTCTAAGCCGTAAAGCATGGCTCACTGAACTATAGAGTAGTCTTCAGCTCTGCTTTGCCAGTCGTTCATAACTTCCGCTCAAAGACATCTGCAGCGAGCAGTTCACCCGGCCGGTGCTTCCAGGGCGTAATTTTTACGTGCAGCAATGAGGATAATCCTCAAATTCTGGACCCGATCCGTGTAATTGCTGCCATCATCTTTCAACTTTGCTTTCTCAAGGAACGCATTAAAATTCAACGGAACAACAAAGACGAGCCATCTATCTACAGAAACATAGACAAGCAAAATACTATCAGTACTAAGTTCATGATAAATTTAAGTTCAATTAATCATATTAAAAACTCCCACTTAGACAGACATCTCTCTAGTCATCTAAGTGATCACGTGATCCAAATCAACTAAACCATGTCCGATCATCACGTGAGGCGGAGTAGTTTCAATGGTGAACATCACTATGTTGATCATATCTACTATATGATTCACGTTCGACCTTTCGGTCTCCGTGTTCGAGGCCATATCTGTTATATGCTAGGCTCGTCAAGTTTAACTTTGAGTATTCAGCGTGTGCAACTGTTTTGCACCCGTTGTAGATGGACGAGAACTTATCACACCCGATCATCACGTGGTGTCTGGGTACTACGAACTTTGGCAGCAGTGCATACTCGAGAGAACACTTCTTGATAATTTTTAGTGAGAGATCATCTTATAATGCTACCGTCAATCAAAGCAAGATAAGATGCATAAAGGATAAACATCACATGCAATCAATATAAGTGATATGATATGGTCATCATCATCTTGTGCTTGTGATCTCCATCGCCGAAGCACCGTCATGATCACCATCGCCACCGTAGCGACACCTTGATCTCCATCGTAGCATCGTTGTCGTCTCGCCAATCTTATGCTTCCACGACTATCACTACCGCTTAGTAATAAAGTAAAGCATTACATCGCGATTGCATTGCATACAATAAAGCGACAACCATATGGCTCCTGCCGATTGCCGATAACTTCGGTTACAAAACATGATCATCTCATACAATAAAATATAGCATCACGTCTTGACCATATCACATCACAACATGCCCTGCAAAAACAAGTTAGACGTCCTCTACTTTGTTGTTGCAAGTTTTACGTGGCTGCTACGGGCTGAGCAAGAACCGTTCTTACCTACGCATCAAAACCACAACGATAGTTTGTCAAATAGACTCCGTTTAACCTTCTCAAGGACGGGCGTATGCACTTGGTTCAACTAAAGTTGGAGAGACAGTCTTCCGCAAGCCATCTATGTGCAAAGCACGTCGAGGGAACCGGTCTCGGCGTAAGCGTCTGGCGTAAGGTTGGTCCGGATCGTCTCGTCCAACAATACCGCTGAACCAAAGTATGACATGTCGGTAGGCGGTATGACTTGTATCGTCCACAACTCACTTGTGTTCTACTCGTGCATATGACATCAACGCATAAAACCAGGCTCGGATGCCACTTTGTTGGGGAACGTAGTAATTTCAAAATTTTCCTACGATCACGCAAGACCATGGTGATGGCATAGCAACGAGAGGGAGAGTGTCTGTCCACGCACTCGTGAGACCGAAAGCGGAAGGCGTTATAACAACGCGGTTGATGTAGTCGCACGTCTTCACGATCCGACCGATCCAAGCACCGAGCGTACTGGCACCTCCGAGTTCTCGCACCGCTCATTTTCGATGGCGATCCCGGACTCCGATCCGGCAAAGTGTCAGATGAGTTCCGTCAAGACGACGGCGTGATGACGATGTTGATGCTCCACCGACGCAGGCTTCGCCTAAGCACTGCGACGATATGACTTCTCCGTGGCAGGCTTCGCCTAAGCTCTCTGACGATATGACCGAAGTGGAATATGGTGGAAGGGGCACCGCACGGCTAAGGAAAGATCCGTAGATCAACTTGTGTGTTATGGGGTGCCCCCTGCCCCGTATATAAAGGAGCCAAGGGGAGGTGGCCGCCCAAGGGGCGCGCAAGGAGTCCTACTCCTCGGAGTAGGACTCCCCTCAATCCTAGTTGGATTAGGATTCCGGAGGAAGAGAGAGAGGGGGCGGCCCACCTTTCCTAGTCCTAATAGGACTAGGGGAAGGGGCGCGCGACCACCTAGGGCTGCCCTTCTCCTTTCCTCCAAGGCCCACTATGGGCCCATGTAGTTCCCGGGGTTCCGGTAACCTCCGGTACTCGATAAATTCCGATTTCACTCGGAACCTTTCCGATGTCCAAATGTAGGCTTCCAATATATCAATCTTTATGTCTCGACCATTTCGAGACTCCTCGTCATGTCCGTGATCACATCCGGGACTCCGAACAAACTTCGGTGCATCAATACTTATAAACTCATAATGAACTGTCATCGAAACGTTAAGTGTGCGGACCCTACGGGTTCGAGAACTATGTAGACATGACCTAGAACCATTCTCGGTCAATAACCAATAGCGGAACCTGGATGCCCATATTGGTTCCTACATATTCTGCGAAGATCTTTATCGGTCAAACCGCATAACGACATACGTTGTTCCCTTTGTCATCGGTATGTTACTTACCCGAGATTCGATCGTCGGTATCCAATACCTAGTTCAATCTCGTTACCGGTAAGTCTCTTTACTCGTTCTGTAATACATCATCTCACAACAAACTCTTTAGTTGTGATGCTTGCAAGGCTTAAGTGATGTGTATTACCGAGAAGGCTGGAGATACCTCTCCGACAATCGGAGTGACAAAACCTAATCTCGAAATACGCCAACCCAACAAGTACCTTTGGAGACACCTGTAGTACTCCTTTATAATCACCCGATTACGTTGTGACGTTTGGTAGTACCCAAAGTGTTCCTCCGTAAACGGGAGTTGCATAATCTCATAGTTACAGGAACATGTATGGGTCATGAAGAAAGCATTAACATACTAAAGCGATCAAGTGTTAAGCTAACGGAATGGGTCATGTCAATCAGATCATTCTACTAATGATGTGACCTTGTTAATCAAATAACAACTCTTTGTTCATGGTTAGGAAACATAACCATCTTTGATTAACAAGCTAGTCAAGTAGAGGCATACTAGTGACATAATGTTTGTCTATATATTCACACATGTATTATGTTTCCGGTTAATACAATTCTAGCATGAATAATAAACATTTATCATGATATAAGGAAATAAATAATAACTTTATTATTGCCTCTAGGGCATATTTCCTTCACTTGGATATCTATTCGATGTAATACTTTTTTGTGGTGTGTTTGCCGAGATCCGATGAATTGTGGATGTATGATCAGCTTATCTATGAATATTATTTGAATCCTCTTTGAATTCTTATATGCATGATTCGATATCTTTGCAAGTCTCTTCGAACTATCGGTTTGGTTTGGCCAACTAGATTGGTGTTTGTTGCAATGGGAGAAGTGCTTAGCTTTGGGTTCAATCTTGCGGTATCCTTTCCTAGTGACAGTAGGGGCAGCAAGGCACGTATTGTATTGTTGCCATCGAGGATAAAAAGATGGGGTTTTCATCATATTGCTTGAGTTAATTCCTCTACATCATGTCATCTTACTTAATGCGTTACTCCATTCTTTATGAACTTAATAATCTAGATGCATGCTGGACAGCGGTCGATGTGTGGAGTAATAGTAGTAGATGTAGGCTGGAGTCGGTCTACTTGACATGGACGTGATGCATATATTCATGATCATTGCCTTAGATATCGTCATAACTTTGCACTTTTCTATCAACTGCTCGGCAGTAATTTGTTCACCCACCGTATTATTTTCTATCTTGAGAGAAGCCTCTATTGAAACCTGTGGCCCCCAGGTCTATTTTCCATCATACAAGTTTCCGATCTACAATCTTAGTTTCCGATCTACTATTTTGCAATCTTTTACTTTCCGATCTATAAACCAAAAATATTTACTTTATCGTTTATCTATCTCTATCAGATCTCACTTTTGCAAGTAACCGTGAAGGGATTGACAACCCCTTTATCGCATTGGGTGCAAGTTTCACTACTAGGGAAACCCTTATACACAGAATCTTAGTAGCAGCGCTGGATAAAATAAAGCATTGCTGCTACTTAGAAGTAGCCCGTGGCTGTAAAAGGCGCTACTGCTACCCTTTTAGCAGTAGCGCGTGATAGAAAAACGCATTGCTGCTAAGTTTGAACTGGGCGCACATGGCTAGCCCCACTTAGCAGCAGCGCATATTCTTATCCAGCGCTACTGCTACTCGCCGTAGTAGTAGCGCTTTTATTCAACCCGCGCTGCTACTAACCCTAACTTATCATCCCCGCGCGGCCGGCCCTCTCATTCTCCCTCACTCTCCCCTGCACCCATGCCGCCGTCCGCCGTTGCCCAACCACCGTCGCCGGACGCTCCTGCTCCTCCGAAACTGAGCTAGTCGCTCCCTCCTCCTCTCCCTCCTCCCACCGTGCCCTCCTCCGGCCGCCCCCTCCTCCCTCCTCCTCCGACCGCCCCCTCCTCCCTCCTCCTTCGGCCACCCCTCCTCCCTTCTCTGTCCTCCTCCGACCAAGCCCTCCGCCGGCAGCCCTCCTCCCATCGCCCCTCCCCCTCCTCCTCTCCCCTTCCTCCTTCCACCCCTCCTCCTCCCTCCTCCGATCCCACCGCCTGCCCCCTCCTCCTCTTTCCTCCCTCCTCCCACCCCCTCCTCCCTCCATCTCTCCTAAACCCTAAATTCTTTTTTACTATTCTTGTATAATGTAGTTTTTTACTATTTTTAGTAGTGTTTAATAGAATTAGTAAGAAAATTAATAGAACTAGTTGAACTAGTTTATTTTTAGTAAGAACTAGTTTATTTTTATTTATAGTAAGTTCTTAGTTGAACTAGTTAAATTAATAGAACTAGTTTATTTTTAGTAAGAAAATTAATATAACTAGTTTATTTTTAGGTGTATTTAATAACATTCTAGGTTGATTCGTTTTGAAGTGGACATGTCATATTTTGAACATGTCACATTTGTTGTTATCTTTTAGTTAAAGCATTTATTCCCGCATCGACGTCAACGATGCCTATCCCGCATCCTTGTCGTCAACTCGGCGGAGGAGGCCTGCTTGATCAGACGGTCCATGTCCGGGACTGGGCTCCGCCGGGCTGGTACTGGGAGGTGCTACCTTCTGGGGGGCGCAGCTTGGTGAGGAGCCAGCCCGTCATTGACCCGAACCTTCTTTAGTGGTGGTCGCGTGGGCCACTAACGATGCAGAGGCTTGCGTCCCTGTGGATAGGGCTGGGCGTTCGGTTCCCTCGAACCGATCGGCTCGGTACTTCGGTCTATTTGAAATTTCGGTTCTGTGGAAATGCTGACCAATCGGTCAATAGAAAATTAGCTAACCGAAGATTGTCTGCACCGAAATTTTGGTTTGGTCGTCGGTTCTACCGAACAACACCGAGATATACTATTTAACAAGAGTCTGAATCGTTGCATTTATTCTGACTGTACAGTACCCGTACTAGTAGCAGCCCTTTATTCTCATGTACAGTGGTTGTAGCTCTTCGTACTAGCTAAGGGCTAGCGTCCTTGGTAAAATGAGCGGTGGTGGGCTTGTGGCTGACACAAGTGGGGAAAGTACTTCTCTTTTACCCAAACTTTTACTCAGAAAACTAGCAACGACGGCTCGTTGCGTCAGCCAATCCACTTCCCGATGCCGCTGTGGGACTCGAGCACTGATAGAAAATAGACAAGTCCATGTTCACATGAAAGAGTAGCGACTATTTAAAAAAAAGAAAGAGTAGCAATGGGCATGTAGGCCGGACCTACGTGGTTACTCGGCTTTCGGTCTGTTCGGGTAGCCGAGGGACACACCTGAATTCACCAGATAGGTTCGGTTTTCAACGAATGCAAACCGATCGTGCTACTGAAGTTTCCGGTTTCAGTGAATTCGGCTTCGGTGCCGGTTAGTTTGGTTCGGTACATCGGTTTTCGGGTTATATGCCCAGACCTACCCGCGGAGGTGATACGTCACCGTGTCAGCGAGGAGGACGAGCATGTCCGTCGCTACATGGTTGCGTTGGAGGGCAGGTTCGACAATACCTGGCAGGTTCTTCAGGGAGATCATTGGAGCTATGATCCTGTGATAGTTCCTTCTCTTTGGGTGTCCACCGCCAGCGCCGATACCCATCATTCGCTAGGGTTGTAGCTGTATTAGTGAGGTTATATGTATGATACTATTCGAGATGTATTAGTGATAATATTCGACGATGTACGGACGCAAGAGATGATATAATTTTGTTTATTGAATGCATGCTAATTTGAATACTAATTAATTTCATGATTTAGTTTTGCTTATTGAATGCTCAAATTGGAGAACTACTCCTATTTTGAATGCTCAAATTGGAGAGCACTATGCCAGGCGTATGCATTTGATTAGTTGATAGCTTATAGGGTTTCACTAAGTCTTGAGATGAGGATAATATTGTTTTTATTTATATTTTGTTTTTGCAGCCAAATCTCCATGTCGCCGCCGTCGTCCCCGTCATTGACCCCCTCCGACCTCGAGGTGAGACCAGCCAAATCTCCATGTCAATATGAGTCCTATAAGATATTTTGAAATGTTTTTATTCATATTTTCAACCATTGAAATGCAATGACCATCAAGTTTGAATGCAATGACCATCAAGTTTGAATGCAAATAGGATATGTGCTTGCCCAAGTGGCCATGTTTGCAGGTAACACCTCCGAATGGCCTATGTTTTGCCGGAGTGTTGATTAATTTCTGTTCTGGCAAATTTCAGGCGCTCGATATGTCCTTTTTTTAGCAAAGTTCATGCCGGATTTTTCCGTGAATTTTGGCATGAATTGTGCTAGAATATGTAGGAAATATTGAGCGGCCTGGATTTTCTAAAAACATACTCAAACGAAATTTCGGGTTGACTTTAAGTCTATCGAGGCTCCATACATGACAATCAAAAAATGAGTGAGGGAGAAAGTTTGCACCATATATGAGAGAGGACGAATCCCTCATTGTTATGCGTGGGGTTGTTTCTCCTTCTTCTCCTTGTGCTAGACCTTTGTTATGCACTAGGGAAGGAGGAGTAACAACCATCACCGACAGTCAGCATCGATGAGGGAGTGTGTCCACCATATATGAGAGAAGAAGAATGCCGACTGTTGTCGTGGGGGTCGCTTCTCCTTCGTTCCCGTGTGCTAGACATTTTGGTTTAATGCACTTGGGGAGGAAGGGAGTGACCATCACCAACGGCCGAATATATACACCACGTGAGCTGAGAGTTTTCAAAAAAAGACTCGACAGACCGATAGTGAACCCGTGCTGAATAATAATGATCTAATTTAGTTTTTGTAGTACATATATTAAATTTTAGAAGTTTAATCTTTGAATTATAAACATAGGAAATGTCGTCGGACAACAAAGGTCTCGCAGAGTGCTCCTGGTGCGGCGACGACTGGGGTTTCTGCGACATGCCTCACTTGGTAGAAATTCGGCGCTTCAGCATTAAGCTCGAGGAGACCTTCGATGTTGAAATGGTACGCAACGACGCAGAGTGTTTTTTCGTAATTAAGCTCGAATTCTTCTTCTTCAACGTGTAATTTTCATCTTTTACAATTCGAGTAGCTTATCCCATGCCATGCAAGACGCTATGTCTTGGTGAGGACGGATTTTGAAGATCATGAAAATATGGAAACAAAGATAGTTCACCTAAGGACCCATCAGGGTTTTGATTTTGCTGTAAATCTATACAATTCTGAGAGCGTATCCCATTTTGGTTACCCGAATTGGGAAGTACTTTGCAAGGCATATGATTTCCATGAGGGTATGCTTCTCACCATGGATCTTGATGATCCTGACATCGAGGAAGACAATATGGACATTTGGGTCCTTGTTGATACGCTTCCAATTATAATGCTATGTGACTTTCTCAAACATAGTTATTAAGTAATTTATATTGTTTATTTCAAAATAGTTGATAGCTTATTTCCATTGATAGCTTATCTTCATTCTTCAAAGAAAGTGCGGAAGATGGTAGACAGAACCTACTACACCGATGGCGTAGAATTAACTTATCAGGAGAAAAATCATCTGATCTCATTTATTAATGATCTTGAGAATTACAATATCTATTATCAAACTCCTACACATTATGTTCAATACGTGCCACTAGTGCACGTGTTGAATTCTGGTAACATCCATGGAGATGGCATGGTAAGATTTTTTTCCTATTACGACATCTGTGCATCTTTTGCATAAATTCTTCTAAAACTAAAATACATTGCTAACTACGAAGTTATTACTATGTTTTTCAATAGAAAATTCCGAAGGATTGTGTGCCTCATCTGACGTTTCTGAAAGGTCGCCTTGATGTTATGAGCTTACGGCCAGGTCATCCTACGCATCACTGTTGTTCATAGCGGATTTCTAAAACCTATGAAGACATGACAATCAAAGATTGGAAAAAAATGTATGGTCAGTCGTAGGGAGGTACTAAAGAGGATTTCTCCCTTCAAAATATCATCCATATTGGAAGCAACATTGTGCGACGCGCAAGAATTGGAGACCGGACAATCTCCATTCTCCATAATGGAGAGTCAGGGCCTATCTTGTTTTATGCTATTTTACCTAAGTGAGTGTAGTAGGTCCTATTAGAGAGGAGTAGGTCCTAGGTACAATGTGTTATTATATGGTACACTGTGTTAGAGTTGATGATGATGTTGAGGAGGAGTTGTGATTATGACTAGTGACCAACTTGCTATATGATGTCTCATTGATGAAAATGATGATCATGAGGAGTTGTTATATGACAATGATGTATTATGATGATAAGTAGTTAATGATACGATGATGATGATGAGTTATTATGTCATTGGGTGAAAGAACCGTGGTTTAGTTTCAAGTGGATGGATCCAAAGTGACCAATGGTCACTTTGGATCCATGCACTTGAAACTAATCCACGGTTCTTTCACCCAATGATGTAATAACTCATTTTGATGTAAAAATAATCTCTAAACTGCTACTGTATGAAAACTTGTATAATGGTGTATGAATACGACATAAAACAAAAAAGAAATATGTAACAATAGTAGTAGCGCGGGTATAGAGGCGCACAACTAGTAATTACCAGCAGCATTGTCTACCAAAAGCGCTACTGCTAAGTAGGTATAGCAGTAGCGCGGACTAACACACGCTACTGATACACTTTAGCGGTAGCGTGATACGTCTCCAACATATCTATAATTTTTGATTGTCCCATGTTGTTATATTATCATTCTTGGATGTTTTACAATCATTTTATAGTTATTTTATATCATTTTTTGGTACTAGCCTATTGACATAGTGCCCGGTGCCAGTTGTTGTTTTCTGCATGTTTTTTACATCGTAGGAAATCAATACCAAACGGAGTCCAAACGCAGCGAAACTTTTTGAGGATTTTTTTTGGGCCAGAAGACATCCAGTGGGCCAGGGTTGTACCTGGGGGGTGCCCCGAGGGGGGCAGCACCCACCAGGACGTGCCTGGAGGCCCAGGCGCGCTTAGGTGGGTTGTGCCCACCTCGGGTGCCCCCTGAACCGCCTCTTTGCTCTATAAATACCCCAATATTCCAGGAACCCTAGGGGAGTCGACGAAAATCAATTCCAGCCGCCGCAGATTCCAGAAACACCAGATCCAATCTAGACACCATCACAGAGGGGTTCACCACTTCCATTGGTGCCTCTCCGATGATGCTTGAGTAGTTCTTCGTAGACCTACGGGTCTGCAGTTAGTAGCTAGATGGCGTCCTCTCTGTTTTGATTATCAATACAATGGTCTCTTGGAGATCCATATGATGTAGGCCTTTTTGCAGTGTGTTTGTTGGGATCCGATGAACTTTGAGTTTATGATCAGATCTATGTTTTTATCCATTAAAGTTATATGAGTCTTCTTTGATCTCTTATATGCATGATTGCTTATAGACTCGTATTTCTTTGATCCTGTGGGTTTTGTTTGGCCAACTTGATCTTTTTATCTTGCAATGGGAAGAGGTGCTCTGTGATGGGTTCGATCTTACGGTGCTTGATCCCAGTGATAGAAAGGGAAATGACACGTATGTATCATTGCTATTAAGGATAACAAGATGGGGTCTATTTCTACATAAATAGATCTTGTCTACATCATGTCATCGTTCTTATTGCATTACTCCATTTTTCCATGAAATTAATACACTAGATGCATGCTGGATAGTGGTCGATGTGTGGAGTAATAGTAGTAGATGCAGGCAGGAGTCGGTCTACTAATCTTGGACATGATGCCTATATAATGATCATTGCCTTGATATAGTCATGATTATTTGAAGTTCTACCAATTGCCCAACAGTAATTGTTTCCCACCATTTGCTAGAGAAGCCACTAGTGAAACCTACGGCCCCCGGGTCTCTTTTCATCATATTTGCCTTTGCGATCTATTTTACTTTGCATTTTTTAGATATATTAAACCAAAAATACAAAAATACCTTGCTGCAATTTATTTGTTCCGCGATCTATTTATCCTATCTACCACTTTTACCTCACATTATTTGCCTATCTTGAGGCGTCGTACCCGAAAGGGATTGACAACCCCTTTAACACGTCGGGTTGCGAGTATTTTTTATTTGTGTGCAGGTGTTGTTTACGTGGTGTGAGGAGGCTCACCTACTCATTCGATAACCTTGGTCTCATCACTGAGGGAAATACCTACCGTCGCTATACTGCATCATCCCTTCCTCTTTGGGAAAATACCGACGTAGTTCTAGAAGCTATCAAAAGGAATTTCTGGCGTCGTTGCCTGGGAGGATCACGTCAAGATAGTCTCCCGACAACATGCTTTATGGCGCCGTTGGCGGGGAGGATCTTCAACATCAACCAGGTTCCTAATCGGAAATCTCATCTCCTCGCAATTTACATTATTTACCATTTGCCTCTTGTTTTCCTCTCCCCCACGTCACAAAAATTTACCGTTTTATTTGCCTTTTTTTTTTCACTCGCCGTTTTCTCGTGAGATCTGTTTTTGACTGCAATCTTGTTGTGAAGTCATCATGACTCAAGAGAACACCAAGTTGTGTGGTTTCTCAAATACCAACAACAATGATTTTATTAGCACTTCGATTGCTCCTCCCGCCACTAGTGCGGAGTCTTGTGATATTAATATTGCTTTGCTGAATCTTGTCATGAAAGATCAATTTGCCGGTACTCCTAATGAGGATGCCGCGTCCCATCTTAACACATTCGTGGAATTATGTGATATGCAAAATAAAAAAGATATGGACAATGATGTTGTGAAGTTGAAATTATTTTTGTTTTCTTTGCGAGGTCGTGCAAAAATTTGGTTTTCCTCTTTGCCTCGCAATAGTATCGATCTTGGAACAAGTGCAAGGATGCTTTTATCACTAAGTATTTTCTGCCCACAAAAATTATTTCCCTTAGAACCCAGATCATGAATTTCAAGCAACTTGAACATGAGCATGTTGCACAATCTTGGGAAATGATGAAATTGATGCTAAGGAATTGCCCAACTCATGGGTTAAATCTTTGGATGATCATACAAAAAGTTTGTGCGGGATTGAATTTTGTTTCTCGTAATCTTTTAGATTCCGGCACGGGGGGTACTTTTATGGAAATTACTTTGGGTGAAGCTACTAAATTGCTAGACAATATTATGGCAAATTACTCACAATGGCATATCGAAAGAGCTCCTACTAGTAAAAAAGTCAATTCGGTAGAAGAAATAAATTCTTGAGTGAAAAAGTTGATGCTCTTATGAAGTTGGTTGCTAATAAAAGTGCTCCTATTGATTTTAATGACGTGCCTTTGTCTACTTTGATTGAGCAAAATAGTGATGCCATAGATGTGAATTTGGTCTCTCAAAACAATTTCAATAACAATGCTTATAGAGGTAATTTTAATCCTAGGCCTTTTCCTAGTAATTCCTGTAATAATTATGGTAATTCCTTTGGTAATCCTACCTATAATAATAATAGAAACACCTCTGATCTTGAGAACAATATTAAAGAATTTATCAATACTCAAAAAGCTTTCAATACTTCGATAGAAGAAAAGTTGAATAAAATTGATGATTTCTCTAGAAGTGTTGATAGAATTTCTCATGATGTAGGAACTCTCAAGATGAAATTTTTGTGCCTAAGGTAGAAGAATCAATCAAATCTCTTTATCTTTCTATGGATGAAAGTAAGAAAATAACCGCTATGCTTAGAGCTAAATGAGAATTTTTAGAAAGAGTGTTTTCTAGTGATTACTTTCATAAAAATGATGAAGATCTTAAAATGATTGGTGTTTCTTCTATTGATTCCTTGTTCAGTAAAATTAAGATTGATGAAAAAGGGAATGGAGAAGAGTCAACTTTAGTTAGAAGATGTCCCTATGATTCGGAGGGTGATAATCTTGTTGAAAATTATGATAAAAGTGGGTTTGAAGAGGTCAAGACTTTAACTAGTGATGTGCCCACTATTTTGGATTACAAAGACTTTAATTATGATAGTTGCTCTTTGGTTGATTGTATTTCTTTGTTTCAATCCATGATAAATTCACCCCATGCTTATGAACAAAATAAAGCTTTTACTAAATGTATTGTTGATGCCATGATGAAAGCTTTTGAAGAAAAGTTGGAATTAGAAGTTTTAATTCCTAGAAAATTGCATGATGAGTGGGAACCTACTATTAAATTAAAGATTAAAAATTATGAGTGTTTTTCTTTATGTGACTTGGGTTCTAGTGTTTCTACAATTCTGAAATCTTTATGTGATGTGCTTGGTCTTACCAATATTGAAGAATGCTCTTTAAATTTGCACTTGGTGAATTCTACTATTAAAAAGCCTATTGGAAGAATTAATGATGTTGTTATTTTTGAAAATAGGAATTCTGTGCCCATAAACTTTATTGTTCTTGATATTGATTGCAATCCGTCTTGTCCAATTATTCTTGGTAGACCGTTTTTGTGGTGCCGTGATTGATATGAAAGAAGGCAATATTAAATTTCAATTAAGGAAGGGAATGGAACACTTCCCTCGAACAAGAACTAGGCCACCATATGAATCAATCATGAGGGCATCTTATGGATCTAGAACCAAAGATGACAAAACTTAGATCCTACGCGTTATGCCTAGCCAGGGGCGTAAAACGATAGCGCTTGTTGGGAGGCAACCCAATGAATAAAATTTATTTTTGCCTTTTGCTTTCTGTTCTTGTGTGTTAGAAAAATTATGCTGCTGTTATGATTATGTTTTTGGTGGTTTAAATCAGTGTTTGTGCCTAGCAAGGCCTTTGGGTTGATTTGGGTAAAAGTTGATTTGATCTTGCTGAAAAACAGAAACTTTTACACTCACGAAAATAATTTTTATAAATCACAGAAAAGTTCTTTTGAGTTTATTATTTCTGCATAAGATTAATATACAAATTACTCAGATTTTCCTAATTTCTCAAGATTTTTGGAGTTACATAAGTATTCGAAATATCCAGATTGCTACAGACTGTTCTGTTTTTGACAGGTTCTGTTTTCTTTGCGTTGTGTGCTTGTTTTGATGATTCTATGGTTTTCTTTGATGAGTTTTTGCCATAGAAAAGTTGTAATGCAGTAGATATAATGCAAAAACAAAATAATAATAGGTTTGCAACAGTACTTATAGTAGTGGTTTGCTTTCTTATACTAACGGATCTCACGAAGGTTTTGTTGTAGTTTTGTGTAATTGAAGTTTTCAAGTTTTGGGTGATCTTACGATGGATGAAGGAATAAGGATTAGCAAAATGCTAAGCTTGGGGATGCATGAGGCACCCCAAGATAATATTCAAGAAGTAGCAAGCAACTAAGCTTGGGGAAGCCCCCGAGTGGCATCCCCGCTTTCTTCTAACAACCATCGGTATTTTACTTGAAGCTATATTTTATTCTTCACATATTATGAGTTTTGCTTGGAGCATCTTGTAATGATATGAGTCTTTGGTTGTTTTTCTTTGTGTTTTAAGTGTTGAATCCTTGATGAACACACCCTTTTGAGAGAGCTAAAAAATGCAATGCTTGCTCCTATGCTTCACTTAAATTTTTAGAGCCATGGATTTGCTCTAGTGCTTCACTTAAATTTTTAGAGCCATTGATTTGCTCTAGTACCTCACTTATATATTTTTGAGCACGGTGTGCTTTGTTAATTTTGAAGAAATTCTCTCATGCTTCACTTAGATTTATTTGGGAGTTAGTAAATTTTTCAGAAATTCTCTCTTGCTTCACTTAGATTTTTTGAGAGAAAGAAAAATTATGCTTATGTTCTTCACTTATATTTGTTTGAGCTTATCAAAAGCAACATATGAAAATAGTCCCAAAGTGTTAGATATCCAAGGAGGTATAATAAAAACTTTCATGAAGATCACTGGACAAAATAAACTTGATTCTTAGTAATGGTTTTGGGACATGACGATATGATATGTGAGTCATGTTGATGAGTAATTGTGCTTCAGTAAGAATATTGATGTTAAGGTTTGTGATTCCCTATGCAAGTACGAAAGTTAATAGTTATGCAATGAAATTTACATCCTACTTATGGGCATTATTCGGTGCTACTTATGCTTAATGCTTGGGTACAAGATTTTTCGCTTTTTGGTTGGTTGCTTCTCAATCTTTTTGCTAGCCTTCATTTTGCACTAAGTATGATCCCTACTTGTGCATCCAAAACCCTTTAAACCAGTTTTGCCTTATGAGTCCACTATACCTACCTATATGCTATATTTCCATGCCGTTCTAAGCAAATGTGCATGTGCCATCTCTAATTTCCAAAATAAATTTCTTTTTTTCTGCTCTACTCCTCGCGAGGCGGTGAGGGGTGGCCAATATTTTCCATGCTAGATGTGTTATTCTCACGATGGGTGTTTATTCACTTGTCATTGCACAAGAGTACGACAAAGGTATTAGGGGTGCCCAGTCCCGACATGAAAAATGAATTTACTTTATGTTGTCAAATAATAAATTCCTTGGAAAGTGTTGGTATGGAGGGCAACCGTGGATTCGGCTAGCCATGGAAAGTGAAAGTAATGGTGGAAAAAGGAATAAACTTTATTTTCTGTTTGGGAACCGCCTATGATGTATCTAGCATGGAAAGTGTTGGGGGCTCTATGTCACTCAAAATGTTTTTATCTCTCAATTTAAGCATTGAGCTTTGTCACCTCTACAAATCCTTACTTCCCTCCGCGAAGGGCCTTTCTTTTACTTATGCAATTTTTAGTTTGAATTTGAGTCTTCGTCTTTTCTTATAAAGCACCAACTAAGGGGCACTATGATCGTGTTTGAGAATTGGGTATAGCTAATATTCGAGTTTGTTTCATGAATGGATCAATGATTGCGTATAATGGGCTAGGGATAACTTGCTTTAGTGTTGATATTTTGAAACACATGGTTGCTTGTTGGTATGCTTGAGTATTAAAGTCTTCATGTCAAAACTAGACTATTGCTTTGCATCATATAAAAGTCGAAATGTCCATGATATAAAGAAAAGAAATGTGATGAACATGTTAGGCAGCATTCCACATCAAAAATTCTGTTTTTATCATTTACCTACTCGAGAAACGGCAGGAATTAAGCTTGGGGATGCTGATACGTCTCCAACGTATCTAACAATTTTGATTGTTCCATGATGTTATATTATCATTCTTGGATGTTTTACAATCATTTTATAGTCATTTTATATCATTTTTGGTACTAACCTATTGACATAGTGCCCAGTGCCAGTTGCTATTTTCTGCATGTTTTTTACATCGCAGGAAATCAATACCAAACGGAGTCCAAACGCAGCAAAACTTTTTGAGATTTTTTTGAGCCAGAAGACATCCAGTGGGCCAGGGCTGCACCTGGGGGTGCCCCGACGGGGCAACACCCACCAGGGCGCACCTGGAGGCCCAGGCGCGCCCAGGTGGGTTGTGCCCACCTCGGGTGCCCCTGAACCGCCTCTTTGCTCTATAAATACCCCAATATTCCAGAAACCCTAGGGAGCCGACGAAAACCAATTCCAGCCGCCGTAGGATCCAGAACCACCAGATCCAATGTAGACACCATCACAAAGGGGTTCACCACTTCCATTGGAGCCTCTCTGATCATGCGTGAGTAGTTCTTTGTAGACCTATAGGTCCGTAGTTAGTAGCTAGATGGTTTCCTCTCTCTCTTTTGATTATGAATACAATGGTCTCTTGGAGATCCATATGATGTAAGCTTTTTTGCGGTGTGTTTGTTGGGATCCGATAAACTTAGAGTTTATTATTAGATCTATGTTTTATCCATGAAAGTTATTTGAGTCTTCTTTGATCTCTTATATGCATGATTTCTTATAGCCTCGTATTTCTTCTCCAATATTTAGGTTTTGTATGGCCAACTTGATCTATTTATCTTGCAATGGGAAGAGGTGCTTTGTGATGGGTTCGATCTTACGGTGCTTGATCCCAATGACAGAAAGGGAAATGACACATATGTATCATTGCTATTAAGGATAACAAGATGGGGTCTATTTCTACATAAATAGATCTTGTCTACATCATGTCATGGTTCTTATTGCATTACTTCATTTTTCCATGAACTTAATACACTAGATGTATGTTGGATAGTGTTCGATGTGTGGAGTAATAGTAGTAGATGCAGGCAGGAGTCGGTCTACTAATCTTGAACGTGATGCCTATATAATGATCATTGCCTGGATATCGTCATGCTTATTTGAAGTTCTATCAATTTCCCAATAGTAATTGTTTTCCCACCATTTGCTAGAGAAGCCACTAGTGAAACCTACGGCACCCGGGTCTCTTTTCATCATATTTGCCTTTGCGATCTATTTTCCTTTGCATTTTCTTCAGATCTATTAAACCAAAAATACAAATATACCTTGCTGCAATTTATTTGTTCCGCGAGCTATTTATCCTATATACCACTTCTACCTCACGTTATTTGCCTATCTCGAGGCGCCGTACCCGAAAGGGATTGACAACCCCTTTAACACATCGGGTTGCGAGTATTTGTTATTTGTGTGCAAGTGTTGTTTACGTGGTGTGAGGAGGTTCTCCTACTGGTTCAATAACCTTGGTCTCATCACTGAGGGAAATACCTAACGTCTCTATCTTGCATCATCCCTTCCTCTTTGGGGAAATACCGGCGTAGTTCTAGCAGACATCATAGCACCGTATTAGTAGTAGCGCCACCCCATGTTGCTATACCTAAAACCGGTGCTACTACTAGCCTTTTCCTAGTAGTGTTTGTTTGATTGTTTGTTCAAGTATTTCGGTGATTTGTGCGTTGTCTCCTACTGGATTGATACCTTGGTTCTCAAACTGAGGGAAATATTTATCTCTACTTTGCTGCATCACCCTTTCCTCTTCAAGGGAAAAACCAACGCAAGCTCAAGAAGTAGTAGGAAGATTTTTGGCTCCATTGCCGGGGAGATCTATGCCAAGTCAAGACATACCAAGTACCCATCATAAACTCTCATCTCTTGCATTACATTATTTTCCATTTGCCTCTTGTTTTCCTGTCCCCCACTTCTAAAACGATTTTCAAAAAGATTCGCCCTTTTCTTCGCTCTTCTTCCGTTTGATCTTTTGTTCGCTTGTGTTACCATGTGCCTTCTTTTTCTTTCACCTTCGCTTGCTAAAAGTTTAAGGATGCTCATCCACTTGCTAATACTTTTAGGAGATCCAGTTATGATGAACCTATTGCTAGTGAGTTGAGTGCACAAGATTATCTTTATGAGGTTTTGCTTGAAATCCGTGAATCTGAAAAATGTGGTGAAGTGCTTTATGAAGTGATTCACGATAGATCTTTGAATGAAAAGCATGATTGCAATGATGTTATTATAAATTCTATTAAGGTCAGTTGTGTCAATGATATGCAAAACCCTAAGCTTGGGGATGCTAATTTTGCTATGTCTACTACTTGTTGCAATGATCATGATTGGGGTGATTCTTCTTATGATCTTGAAAATTTATTTAAGCCTCATGATGAATATGAGATTGATAATAATTTTTGAAATAATATTGAAAGTGGGTTTGGAAGCGTGTCAACTTTAGATCCCACACATTTGGAGAATGTTCAATCTTATGAAATTTTTGATAAAAGTGGGTTTGGAGAGGTCATGACTTCAGTTATTGTTAATCCCACTATTTTGGAAGAGTGTCAACTGATACGTCTCCAACGTATCTACTTTTCCTAACGCTTTTCCTCTTGTTTTGGACTCTAATTTGCATGATTTGAATGAAACTAACCCCGGACTGACGTTGTTTTTAGCAAAACTACCATGGTGTTGTTTTTGTGCAGAAATAAAAGTTCTCCGAATGGAATGAAACTTTGCGAGGATTTTTTATATCAAATAAGAAAACTTCTAGAGCCAGGAGGTACCTGCGGGGGGCACCTGGGTGGGCACAACCCACCAGGGCACGCCTGCCCCCCCCCAGGCGCGCCCTGGTGGGTGCTGCCCACCTGGTGGCCCCGCTGACCCTAAACCGACGCTATAAAATCCCATTATTCCAGAAAAAATCAGGGAGAAAGGATTATCGCGTTTCACGAGACGGAGTGATACGTCTCCGTCATATCTATAATTTTTGATTGTTCCATGCCAATATTCTACAACTTTCATATACTTTTGGCAATTTTTTATATTATTTTTGGGACTAACATATTGATCCAGTGCCCAGTGCCAGTTCTTGTTTGTTGCATGTTTTATGTTTCGCAGAAACCCATATCAAACGGAGTCCAAACGGGATAAAAACGGACGGAGAATATTTTTGGAATATTTGTGATATTTGGGAAGAAGAATCAACGCGAGATCGGTGCCCGAGGGGCCACGAGGCAAGGGCGCCTGGGGTGGGCGCACCCTGACACTCGTGGGCACCCCATAAAGGCGATTCTTTGCTTCTTTGCCATAAGAAAGCTAATTTTTGGAAAAAAATCATGGCGAAGGTTTCAATCCAATCCGAGTTACGGATCTCCGGATATATAAGAAACGGTGAAATGGCAGAATCAGGGAACGGAGAAACAGAGAGAGAGAGAGAGAGAGAGAGAGAGAGAGAGAGAGAGAGAGAGAGAGAGAGAGAGAGAGAGAGATCCAATCTCGGAGGGCTTTCGCCCTCACGCCACGGAGACCATGGACGGAGGAAAACCCTTCTCCCATCTAGGGAGAAGGTCAAGGAAGAAGAAGAAGAAGGGGTTCTCTCCCCTCGCTTCGATGTGGCGCCGAACACCGCTGGGGCCATCATCATCACCGCGATCTACACCAACACCTCCGCCATCTTCACCAACATCTCCATCACCTTCCTGCATCTATATTCAGCGGTCCACTCTCCCGCAACCCACTGTACCCTCTACTTGAACATGGTGCTTTATGCTTCATATTATTATCCAATGATGTGTTGCCATCCTATGGTGTCTGAGTAGATTTTTGTTGTCCTATCGTAATTGGTGAATTGCTATGATTGGTTTAATTTGCTTGTGGTTATTTTGCTGTCCTATGGTGCTCTCCGTGTCGCGCATAAGCATGAGGGATTCAGCTGTAGGGTGTTGCAATATGTTCATGGTTTGCTTATTGTCTGTGTTGCGTGAGTGACTGAAACACAAACACGGATCAGTGGGTCATGGCGTACAGGAATAAAGAGGACTTGATACTTTAATGCTATGGTTGGGTTTACCTTAATGATCTTTAGTAGTTGCAGATGCTTGCTAGAAATCCAATCATAAGTGCATATGATCCAAGAAGATAAAGTATGCCTCTCCCACATAAAACTTGCTATCGGTCTAGTAAAGTATTCAATTGCTTAGGGGCAATTTCACAACTCCTACCATCACTTTTCCACACTCGCTATACTAACTTTATTGCTTCTTTATCTAAACAGCCCCTAGTTTATATTTACGTGCTCTTTATTATCTTGCAAACCTATCCAACAACACCTACAAAGTACTTCTAGTTTCATACTTGTTTTAGGTAAAGCGAACGTCAAGCGTGCGTAGAGTTGTATTAGTGGTCGATAGAACTTGAGGGAATATTTGTTCTACCTTTAGCTCCTCGTTGGGTTCGACACTCTTACTTATCGAAAGAGGCTACAATTGATCCCCTATACTTGTGGGTTATCACAGAGCCGCTGCCGTCTCCTGTTCTTCATCGGGAGGCCAGATCTAGAGTCCTTTTGGGGCTCCGGAGAGGGGGATCTTCGATCTTCGTCATCACCAACACATCTACATCGCCAATTCCATGATGCTCCCTACCAAGATTGAGTAATTCCTTCGTAGGCTCGCTGGCCAGTGAGGAGTTGGATGAGATTCATCATGTAATCGAGTTAGTTTTGTTAGGGCCTGATCCCTAGTATCCACTATGTTCTGGGATCGATTGCTATGACTTTGCCATGCTTAATGCTTGCCACTTTGCGCCCGGGTGCCATGATTTCAGATATGAACCATTTATGTTATCACCATTATATCCCTGTTCTAGATCCGATCTTGCAAGTTATAGTGACTTACCACATGTTATGATCCAGCAACCCCAGAGTGACAATAGTCGGGACCACTCCCGGTGATGACCGTAGTTTGAGGAGTTCATGTATTCACCATGTGCTAATGCTTTGTTCCGGTTCTCTATTAAAAGGAGGCCTTAATATCCCTTAGTTTCCAATAGGACCCCGTTGCCACGGGAGGGTAGGATAAAAGATGTCATGCAAGTTCTTTCCATAAGCACGTATGACTATTTACAGAATACATGCCTACATTATATTTATGAACTGGAGCTAGTGCCATATCGTCCTAGGTTATAACTGTCTCATGATGAATATCATCCAACGAGTCACTGATCCAATGCTTACGGATTTATATTATATTGTTCTAGCTAAGTTACTACTGTTGCCATTGCTATCGTTACTACTACAATATCATTGTTACGTTACTATTGCTACTGCTGCTATCATCAAAACTATCATACTACTGTGCTACTAATCACTTTTCTACAAATAATTAATCTCTAGGTGTGGTTGAATTGACAACTCAGCTGCTGATGTCTACTATGCAACCTTCTTCTTGTAGACGTTGTTGGGCCTCCAAGTGCAGAGGTTTGTAGGACAATAGCAAATTTCCCTCAAGTGGATGACCTATGGTTTATCAATCCGTGGGAGGCGTAGGATGAAGATGGTCTCTCTCAAGCAACCCTGCAACCAAATAACAAAGAGTCTCTTGTGTCCCCAACACACCCAATACAATGGTAAATTGTATAGGTGCACTAGTTCGGCGAATAGATGGTGATACAAGTGCAATATGGATGGTAGATACAGGCTTTTGTAATCTGAAAATATAAAAACAACAAGGTAGCAAGTGGTAAAAGTGAGCGTAAACGGTATTGCAATGCTAGGAAACAAGGCCTAGGGTTCATACTTTCACTAGTGCAAGTTCTCTCAACAATAATAACATACTTGGATCATATTACTATCCCTCAACATGCAAAAAAGAGTCACTCCAAAGTCACTAATAGCGGAGAACAAATTAAGAGATCATTGTAGGGTACGAAACCACCTCAAAGTTATCCTTTTTGATCGATCTATTCAAGAGTCCGTAGTAAAATAGCACGAAGCTATTCTTTCCGTTCAATCTATCACAGAGTTCGCACTAGAATAACACCCTAAGACACAAATCAACCAAAACCCTAATGTCACCTAGATACTCCATTGTCACCTCAAGTATCCGTGGGTATGATTATACAATATGCATCAACAATCTCAGATTCATCTATTCAACCAACACAAAGTACATCAAAGAGTGCCCCAAAGTTTCTACCGGAGAGTCAAGACGAAAACGTGTGCCAACCCCTATGCATAGGTTCATTGAACCCACAAGTTGATCACCAAAACATACATCAAGTAGATCACGTGAATATCCCATTGTCACCACAGATAAGCATGACAAGACATACATCAAGTGTTCTCAAATCCTTAAAGACTCAATCCGACAAGACAACTTCAAGAGGAAAACTCAATTCATCACAAGAGAGTAGAGGGGGAGAAAGATCATAAGATCCTACTATAATAGCAAAGCTCACGATGCATCAAGATCGTATCACCTCAAGAACACGAGAGAGAGAGAGAGAGAGAGAGAGAGAGAGAGAGAGAGAGAGAGATCAAACACATAGCTACTGGTACATACCCTCAGCCCAGAGGGTGAACTACTCCCTCCTCGTCATGGAAAGCGCCGGATGATGAAGATAGCCACCGGTGAGGGAATCCTCCCCTCAGGCAAGGTGCTTGAAGCAGGCTCCGAGAGGTTTTGGTGGCTACAGAGGCTTGCGCGGTGGAACTCCCGATCTATTATGTTCCTTGATGGTTTTAGGGTATATGGGAATATATAGGCAAAAGAAGTCGGTCGGGGGAGCCACAAGGGGCCCACGAGGGTGGAGGGCGCGCCCAGGGGGGGTGGGCGCCCCCCCTATCTCGTGGCCTCCTCGAAGCTTCCCTGGCTTGCACTCCAAGTTCCCTGGATTGCTTCTGTTCCAAAAATAACTTTCCGAAGGTTTCATTCCGTCTGGACTCCATTTGATATTCCTTTTCTTCGAAACACTGAAATAGGCAAGAAAACAGCAATATGGGTTGGGCCTCCAGTTAATAGGTTAGTCCCAAAAATAATATAAAAGTGTACAATAAAGCCCATAAACATTCAAAACAGATAATAAAAAGCATGAATGCTTCATAAATTATAGATACCTTGGAGACGTATCAACATCCCCAAGCTTAATTCCTGCTCGTGCTCGAGTAGGTAAATGATAAAAGAAATAATTTATGAAGTGTGAATGCTAGCAGGTGCACAAGTTTGATCAATGATAATTTCAATCACCTTTTATAGCATGATTATATGTCATAACAGTAGTTCATCTCATAAAACTTCTCACGAACAAGTAAGAAGCAATTCACATGTTAAAGCATAGACCATAAACTTTCTTGAAAGCTAGCAAACTTCATTCTTAGTCATCAAACAATTACAATTCATCTTATTTTCGTGAAGGGTCTATGTCACAGCTTTGATTTAGCAAAGTCCACATACTCAACTATCATATAGTCTTCTACAATTGCTAACACTCACGCAATACTTATTGTTATGGAGTTTTAATGGAACCTTGAGAAAGATAGGGGCTTATAATTTCGCCTCCCAACCTATTCACCTTTTGTTGATGTCAACAATAATAGTTCATTCTAACTTACATCCAATTGTATATATATATATATATATATATATATATATATATATATATATATATATCAGGATCTTTCCAACACGAGGTGCTTGCCAAAGGATAAAATGAAAAAGGGAAAGGTGAAGATCACCTTGACTCTTGCATAAAGTAAAAGACATAAAGTAAAAGATAGGCCCTTCGCAGAGGGAAGCAGGGATTTGCAGAGGTGCCAGAGCTCGATTTTTAAATAGAGATGAATTTTTCTTGAGAGGTATGCTTTGATTGTCAACATAACAACCAAGAGTTCCCAATATCTTCCATACTACATACATTATAGGCGGTTCCCAAACAGAATGGTAAAGTTTTTACTCTCCCTCCACCAACAATCACACTCCACGGCCATCCGAAACAACGGGGTACCGTTCATACCAACAGCAGTCCTGGGGAGTTTTGTTTTAATTATTTTTTATTTGATTTTGATCTTTTGATCATGGGACCGGGCATCCCGGTTACCGACCATTTTTCTCGTGAATGATGAGCGGAGCCCACTCATCTTGAGAATAACCCACCTAGCATGGAAGATACTGACAACCCCTAGTCGCTACATGAGCGATTCTGCATACAAAACAGATTATTATTTGAAGGTTTAGAGTTTGGCACATGCAAATTTACTTGGAACGGCAGGTAAATACCGCATATAGGTAGGTATGGTGGACACCGATGGCAAAACTGGGTTTAAGGATATTTGGAAGCACAAGTAGTATCTCTACTTGGTGCAAGGAATTTTGGCTAGCATGAGGGGGAAAGGCAAGCTCAACATGTTTGAATGATCCATGACAATATACTTTAACTGAGATGTGATAAAACATAACCCATTACGTTGTCTTCCTTGTCCAACATCAACTCTTTAGCATGTCATACTTAATTAGTGCTCACAATTATAAAAGATGTCTATGATAGTATATTTATATGTGAAATCTCTCTTCCTTCAATATTCTTTAATGAGTTGTTCAAATGAATAATACAATGTTTGCTAACCTTCAATAAATTTACAACCTCTACTTCTTAGATGTGAAGTCATTACTCCCCATGGGATAAGAAAATGAGACATATATAATTTCAGATTTATGACAATCAACTCATTCAACCATTTACTCAAAGGATATAAGTGAAGCACACGAGTAAATGACAAACTACTCCAAAAAGATATAAGTGAAGATCAATGAGTAACTAAATAATTATGTAGCTATGTGAAGACTCTCTCTCATTTAAGAATTTCAGATCTTAAGTACTTTCTTCAAGCAGAAAGCAAAGCAAAGATAAAATGATATTGCAAGGATAGCACAACTCATGTGAAGAAACAAAAACTTAGGCTCAACCGACACTAACCGATAGTTGTTGAAGAAGAAAGGTGGGATGCCTAATCGGGCATCCCCAAGCTTAGATGCTTGAGACTTCTTGAAATATTATCTTGGGGTGCCTTGGGCATCCCCAAGCTTGAACTTTGTGTCTCCTTAATTCCTCTCATATCATGGTTTCTCTTTGTCTCAAAAGCTTCATCCACACCATACTCAACAAGAACTTGTGAGATAGGTTAGTATAAACCAATGCAAAACCTTTCATTTTCTACTGTAAAAAATCACTAAAATTATTATTCAACATTGCATACTAAATGCCTCTGCATATTTAATACTCCTATCCTCAAATAGAATCATTAAACAAGCAAACATATGCAAACAATGCAACCATAACAGCAATCTGCCAAAACAGTACAGTCTGTAAAGAATGCAAGATTCATCATACTTCCCTAACTCCAAAAATTATGAGAAAAATACCTCACTGTAGAAGATTTACCATAGCTCAATATGAAAAAAGTTTCAACATTATACCATTCTCTGAATTTTCTAGCGAATTTTTTCAACAGAGGTAAATTTTCTGTTTTCAAACAACAACATGTATACTAGCAAAATAAGCATGGTAAAGGCTATCCTTGACATTTTTATTGAAAATATAGATGCAAAACATTATTATAAATAACAGCAAGCAAATACTAACAAAATAAAACGATGCTCCAAGCCAAACACATATCATGTGGTGAATAAAAATATAGCTCCAAGTAAAGTTACCGATGAACGAAGGCGAAAGAGGGATGCCATCCGGCATCCCCAAGCTTAGGCTCTTGGTTGTCCTTGAATATTACCTTGGGGTGCCTTGGGAATCCCCAAGCTTAGGCTCTTGCCACTCCTTTTTCCATAGTCCATCGAATCTTTACCCAAAACTTGAAAACTTCACAACACAAAACTCAACAGAAAACTCGTAAGCTCCGTTAGTATAAGAAAATAGATCACCACTTAGGTACTGTTGTGAACTCATTCTAAATTCATATTGGTGTTAAACCTACTTTATTCCAACTTCTCTATGATTCATACCCTCTGATACTACTCATAGATTCATCAAAATAAGCAAACAACACATAGAAAAGAGAATCATCAAAAATGTAACAGTCTGTAGTAATCATATCAAACGTATACTCCTGGAACTACAAAAGTTCTACCAAATTAGGAAGGCATGATAAATTTTTGTACCAATACAGAGCAAAAATAATCAGATTAAAGGCACGTTTCTGTGAATTATCAAAACTAATTTACTGGGTGCAAAAGTTTCTGATTTTCAGCAGGATCAACACAACTATCACCGTAAGCTATCCTAAAGGTCGTACTTGGCACTTTATTAAAACAAAAGCTATAAAACATGATTACTACAGTAACATAATCATTTGAACAAAAAAACAGTAAGGTAAATATTGGGTTGTCTCCCAACAAGCGCTTTGTTTTAATTCCTTTCTAGCTAGGCATGATGATGACAATGATGCTCTCATAAAAGATAAGAATTGAAACATAATGGGAGCATCATGAAGCATATGACTAGCACATTTAAGTCTAACCCTCTTCGTATGCATAGGGATTTTGGGAGCAAACAACTTATGGAACAAAAATCAACTAGCATAGGAAGGCTAAACAAGCATAGCTTCAAGATTTTCAACACATAGAGAGGAAGCTTGACATTATTGCAATTCCTAGAAGCATATGTTCCTCCCTCATAATAATTTTTAGTAGAATCATGAATGAATTCAACATTATAACCAGCACCTAAAGCATTCTTTTCATGATCTACAAGCATAGAAAATTTACTACTCTCCCATAAGCAAAATTCTTCTTATTCAGAATAGTGGGAGTATCATAAGAGACTTGAATACTATAAATTGTTTCCACATTAAAAGAGTAATGTTCAGAAAAAGGGTAATCATAATCATGACAAGTTTTATAAATATAATCATCACTACTTTTTATAGCATAAGTTTCATCATAATAATCATCATAAGTAGCAACTTCGTTCTCATCATAATCGATTGAAACCTCTTCCAAGATAGTGGAATCATCACTAATTAAAGTTACCACTCTTCCAAATCCACTTTCATATTCATCACAATAAGATTCAACATCCTCCAAAATAGTGGGATCACTACTTCCTAAAGTTGATACTCTTCCAAGCCCACTTTCATCAATATAATCATCATAGGTAAGAGGCATGCTATCATCATAACAACTTTGCATATCAAAACTTGGGAGGCAAAAAATATCATCTTCATTAAACGTAGCATCCCCAAGCTTGGGACAAACATTAATTTCAGCAAATATATTCTCAAATATGTCATCCTCACCAAACATAGCTTCCCCAAGCTTGGGCTCTTTCATATCATAAGCACAATCACTCTCATCATTAATAGTATGGATAGCACCAATAGTATAGCAATTATCATCATCACAATGAGTAGTAGGAGCAACATCATTTGATAGAGATACCTTTTTACCTTTGTTGCGCCTTCTTTTCTTTTTCTTCTTCCATTATGTGTGGGTTCAACCTTCTTCTCTGAGCTCCTTATTGATGAGATTGGTTGAATAGAAAGCTCCTCCTCGTTACCTGATTCATCATAAGAAATAATAGGAGGAGATTGGGAAGTCTCTTCCCTTTCATTAGTATTCTCTTCATCTTCTATTTGGTTTCTTTTCTTTATGTAATTGGCAATATAAGGATTCTCAATGCAATTCACCGCACAATACAAATAAATTTCCTATAGATAAAACTCAAGAAGTTTATAACGGGAAAATTCTGGAAGATGCTTAATTAAACGTTTCATTTCTTCGTATGCCATAAGCAAACTAAGTTCATTATAATGTGCAAGGGAAATCAAATCATCACACTTTTTGGACATGATTCGATCATGAAACAATTTGCATCGGAGATGTAAATGACCACTTTCATTGCAAAGTTCACAAGTACGGCAAAGGAAATATAAATTTTTAGCACTCACCCTTAGCCTTTCTTGCAACAATTTAGTTTCTACATGCTTATGCCTGTTGCAATATCTATCTTATCTATTTGATGTATCTATGCAAACCCAATGCTCTCCAAAAAAATCTACATGCTTATAAGAGACAATTTCATCATAACTAGTGCAATCATCATTAGTACTATGGATATTCAAGGAGTTCATACTAACAAAATTGCGATCATGCTCATCATTCAAAGATTTAGTATCAAACATTTATATACTTCTTCTTCTAGCACTTGAGCAAAATTTTCCTTTTCATCATACTCACGAAAGATATTAAAAAGATGAAGCGTATGAGACAAACTGAATTCCATTTTTTTGTAGTTTTCTTTTATAGACTAAAGTAGTGATAAAACAAGAAACTAAAAGACTCAATTGCAAGATCTAAAGATATACCTTCAAGCACTCACCTCCCCGGCAACGACGCCAGAAAAGAGCTTGATGTCTACTATGCAACCTCCTTCTTGTAGACGTTGTTGGGCCTCCAGGTGCAGAGGTTTGTAGGACAATAGCAAATTTCCCTCAAGTGGATGACCTAAGGTTTATCAATCCGTGGGAGGCATAGGATGAAGATGGTCTCTCTCAAGCAACCCTGCAACAAATAACAAAGAGTCTCTTGTGTCCCCAACACACCCAATACAATGGTAAATTGTATAGGTGCACTAGTTCAACAAGAGATGGTGATACAAGTGCAATATGGATGGTAGATATAGGTTCTTGTAATCTGAAAATATAAAAACAGCAAGGTAGTAAGTGGTAAAAGTGAGCGTAAACGGTATTGCAATGCTAGGAAACAAGGCCTAGGGTTCATACTTTCACTAGTGCAAGTTCTCTCAACAATAATAACATACTTGGATCATATAACTATCCCTCAACATGCAACAAAGAGACACTCCAAAGTCACTAATAGCGGAGAACAAACGAAGATATTATTGTAGGGTACGAAACCACCTCAAAGTTATCCTTTCTGATTGATCTATTCAAGAGTCCGTAGTAAAATAACGTGAAGCTATTCTTTCCGTTCAATCTATCATAGAGTTCGTACTAGAATAACACCTTAAGACACAAATCAACCAAAACCCTAATGTCACCTAGATACTCCATTGTCACCTCAAGTATCCGTGGGTATGATTATACGATATGCATCACACAATCTCAGATTCATCTATTCAAGCAACACAAAGTACTTCAAAGAGTGCCCCAAAGTTTCTACCGTGTGCCAACCGCTATGCATAGGTTCATTGGGAAGCACTTTGCAAGGCATATGATTTCCATGAGGGTATGCTTCTCACCATGGATCTTGATGATCCTGACATCGAGGAAGACAATATGGACATTTGGGTCCTTGTTGATACGCTTCCAATTATAATGCTATGTGACTTTCTCAAACATAGTTATTAAGTAATTTATATTGTTTATTTCAAAATAGTTGATAGCTTATTTTCATTCTTCAAAGAAAGTGCGGAAGATGGTAGACAGAACCTACTACACCGATGGCGTAGAATTAACTTATCAGGAGAAAAATCATCTGATCTCATTTATTAATGATCTTGAGAATTACAATATCTATTATCAAACTCCTGCACATTATGTTCAATACGTGCCACTAGTGCACGTGTTGAATTCTGGTAACATCCATGGAGATGGCATGGTAAGATTTTTTCCTATTACGACATCTGTGCATCTTTTGCATAAATTCTTCTAAAACTAAAATACATTGCTAACTACGAAGTTATTACTATGTTTTTCAATAGAATATTCCGAAGGATTGTGTGCCTCATCTGACGTTTCTGAAAGGTCGCCTTGATGTTATGAGCTTACGGCCAGGTCATCCTACGCATCACTGCTGTTCATAGCGGATTTCTAAAACCTATGAAGACATGACAATCAAAGATTGGAAAAAATGTATGGTCAGTCGTAGGGAGGTACTAAAGAGGATTTCTCCCTTCAAAATATCATCCATATTGGAAGCAACATTGTGCGGCGTGCAAGAATTGGAGACCGGACAATCTCCATTCTCCATAATGGAGAGTCAGGGCCTATCTTGTTTTATGCTATTTTACCTAAGTGAGTGTAGTAGGTCCTATTAGAGAGGAGTAGGTCCTAGGTACAATGTGTTATTATATGGTACAATGTGTTAGAGTTGATGATGATGTTGAGGAGGAGTTGTGATTATGACTAGTGACCAACTTGCTATATGATGTCTCATTGATGAAAATGATGATCATGAGGAGTTGTTATATGACAATGATGTATTATGATGATAAGTAGTTAATGATATGATGATGATGATGAGTTATTATGCCATTGGGTGAAAGAACCGTGGTTTAGTTTCAAGTGGATGGATCCAAAGTGACCATTGGTCACTTTGGATCCATGCACTTGAAACTAATCCACGGTTCTTTCACCCAATGATGTAATAACTCATTTTGATGTAAAAATAATCTCTAAACTGCTACCGTATGAAAACTTGTATAATGGTGTATGAATACGACATAAAACAAAAAAGAAATACGTAACAATAGTAGTAGCGCGGGTATAGAGGCGCACAACTAGTAATTACCAGCAGCATTGTCTACCAAAAGCGCTACTGCTAAGTAGGTATAGCAGTAGCGCGGACTAACACACGCTACTGATACACTTTAGCGGTAGCGTGATACGTCTCCAACATATCTATAATTTTTGATTGTCCCATGTTGTTATATTATCATTCTTGGATGTTTTACAATCATTTTATAGTTATTTTATATCATTTTTTGGTACTAGCCTATTGACATAGTGCCCGGTGCCAGTTGTTGTTTTCTGCATGTTTTTTACATCGTAGGAAATCAATACCAAATGGAGTCCAAACGCAGCGAAACTTTTTGAGGATTTTTTGGGCGAAGACATCCAAGGGCGAGGTTGTACACAGGGGGTGCCCGAGGGGCAGCACCCACCAGACGCTGGAGGCCCAGCGCCGCTTAGGTGGGTTGTGCCCACCTCGGGTGCCTCGAACCGCCGCTTTGCTCTATAAATACCCCAATATTCCAGAACCCTAGAAGTCGGCGAAAATCAATTCCAGCCGCCCTTGATTCCAGAAACACCAGATCCAATCTAGACACCATCACAGAGGGGTTCACCACTTCCATTGGTGCCTCTCCGATGATGCTTGAGTAGTTCTTCGTAGACCTACGGGTCTGCAGTTAGTAGCTAGATGGCGTCCTCTCTCTGTTTTGATTATCAATACAATGGTCTCTTGGAGATCCATATGATGTAGGCCTTTTTGCAGTGTGTTTGTTGGGATCCGATGAACTTTGAGTTTATGATCAGATCTATGTTTTTATCCATTAAAGTTATATGAGTCTTCTTTGATCTCTTATATGCATGATTGCTTATAGACTCGTATTTCTTTGATCCTGTGGGTTTTGTTTGGCCAACTTGATCTTTTTATCTTGCAATGGGAAGAGGTGCTCTGTGATGGGTTTGATCTTACGGTGCTTGATCCCAGTGATAGAAAGGGAAATGACACGTATGTATCATTGCTATTAAGGATAACAAGATGGGGTCTATTTCTACATAAATAGATCTTGTCTACATCATGTCATCGTTCTTATTGCATTACTCCATTTTTCCATGAAATTAATACACTAGATGCATGCTGGATAGTGGTCGATGTGTGGAGTAATAGTAGTAGATGCAGGCGAGTCGGTCTACTAATCTTGGACATGATGCCTATATAATGATCATTGCCTTGATATAGTCATGATTATTTGAAGTTCTACCAATTGCCCAACAAGAATTGTTTCCCACCATTTGCTAGAGAAGCCACTAGTGAAACCCTACGGCCCCCGGGTCTCTTTTCATCATATTTGCCTTTGCGATCTATTTTCCTTTGCATTTTTTAGATATATTAAACCAAAAATACAAAAATACCTTGCTGCAATTTATTTGTTCCGCGATCTATTTATCCTATCTACCACTTTCACCTCACATTATTTGCCTATCTTGAGGCGCCGTACCCGAAAGGGATTGACAACCCCTTTAACACGTCGGGTTGCGAGTATTTTTTATTTGTGTGCAGGTGTTGTTTACGTGGTGTGAGGAGGCTCACCTACTCATTCGATAACCTTGGTCTCATCACCGAGGGAAATACCTACCGTCGCTATACTGCATCATCCCTTCCTCTTTGGGAAAATACCGACGTAGTTCTAGCAGCTATCAAAAGGAATTTCTGGCGCCGTTGCCTGGGAGGATCACGTCAAGATAGTCTCCCGACAACATGCTTTATGGCGCCGTTGGCGGGGAGGATCTTCAACATCAACCAGGTTCCTAATCGGAAATATCATCTCCTCGCAATTTACATTATTTACCATTTGCCTCTTGTTTTCCTCTCCCCCACGTCACAAAAATTTACCGTTTTATTTGCCTTTTTTTTCACTCGCCGTTTTCTCGTGAGATCTGTTTTTGACTGCAATCTTGTTGTGAAGTCATCATGACTCAAGAGAACACCAAGTTGTGTGGTTTCTCAAATACCAACAACAATGATTTTATTAGCACTTCGATTGCTCCTCCCGCCACTAGTGCGGAGTCTTGTGATATTAATATTGCTTTGCTGAATCTTGTCATGAAAGATCAATTTGCCGGTACTCCTAATGAGGATGCCGCGTCCCATCTTAACACATTCGTGGAATTATGTGATATGCAAAATAAAAAAGATATGGACAATGATGTTGTGAAGTTGAAATTATTTTTGTTTTCTTTGCGAGGTCGTGCAAAAATTTGGTTTTCCTCTTTGCCTCGCAATAGTATCGATTCTTGGAACAAGTGCAAGGATGCTTTTATCACTAAGTATTTTCTGCCCACAAAAATTATTTCCCTTAGAACCCAGATCATGAATTTCAAGCAACTTGAACATGAGCATGTTGCACAATCTTGGGAAATGATGAAATTGATGCTAAGGAATTGCCCAACTCATGGGTTAAATCTTTGGATGATCATACAAAAAGTTTGTGCGGGATTGAATTTTGTTTCTCGTAATCTTTTAGATTCTGGCGCGGGGGGTACTTTTATGGAAATTACTTTGGGTGAAGCTACTAAATTGCTAGACAATATTATGGCAAATTACTCACAATGGCATATCGAAAGAGCTCCTACTAGTAAAAAAGTCAATTCGGTAGAAGAAATAAATTCTTGAGTGAAAAAGTTGATGCTCTTATGAAGTTGGTTGCTAATAAAAGTGCTCCTATTGATTTTAATGACGTGCCTTTGTCTACTTTGATTGAGCAAAATAGTGATGCCATAGATGTGAATTTGGTCTCTCAAAACAATTTCAATAACAATGCTTATAGAGGTAATTTTAATCCTAGGCCTTTTCCTAGTAATTCCTGTAATAATTATGGTAATTCCTTTGGTAATCCTACCTATAATAATAATAGAAACACCTCTGATCTTGAGAACAATATTAAAGAATTTATCAATACTCAAAAAGCTTTCAATACTTCGATAGAAGAAAAGTTGAATAAAATTGATGATTTCTCTAGAAGTGTTGATAGAATTTCTCATGATGTAGGAACTCTCAAGATGAAATTTTTTGTGCCTAAGGTTGAAGAATCAATTAAAGCTCTTTATGTTTCTATGGATGAAAGTAAGAAAAGGACCGCTATGCTTAGAGCTAAAAGAGAATTTTTAGAAAGAGTGTTTTCTAGTGATTACTTTCATAAAAATGATGAAGATCTTAAAATGATTGGTGTTTCTTCTATTGATTCCTTGTTCAGTAAAATTAAGATTGATGAAATTGGGATTGGAGAAGAGTTAACTTTAGTTAGAAGATGTCCCTATGATTCGGAGGGTGATAATCTTGTTGAAAATTATGATAAAAGTGGGTTTGAAGAGGTCAAGACTTTAACTAGTGATGTGCCCACTATTTTGGATTAAAAGACTTTAATTATGATAGTTGCTCTTTGGTTGATTGTATTTCTTTGTTTCAATCCATGATAAATTCACCCCATGCTTATGAACAAAATAAAGCTTTTACTAAATGTATTGTTGATGCCATGATGAAAGCTTTTGAACAAAAGTTGGAATTAGAAGTTTTAATTCCTAGAAAATTGCATGATGAGTGGGAACCTACTATTAAATTCAAGATTAAAAATTATGAGTGTTTTGCTTTATGTGACTTGGGTTCTAGTGTTTCTACAATTCTGAAATCTTTATGTGATGTGCTTGGTCTTACCAATATTGAAGAATGCTCTTTAAATTTGCACTTGGTGAATTCTACTATTAAAAAGCCTATTGGAAGAATTAATGATGTTGTTATTTTTGAAAATAGGAATTCTGTGCCCATAAACTTTATTGTTCTTGATATTGATTGCAATCCGTCTTGTCCAATTATTCTTGGTAGACCGTTTTTGTGGTGCCGTGATTGATATGAAAGAAGGCAATATTAAATTTCAATTAAGGAAGGGAATGGGACACTTCCCTCGAACAAGAACTAGGCCACCATATGAATCAATCATGAGGGCATCTTATGGATCTAGAACCAAAGATGACAAAACTTAGATCCTACGCGTTATGCCTAGCCAGGGGCGTAAAACGATAGCGCTTGTTGGGAGGCAACCCAATGAATAAAATTTATTTTGCCTTTTGCTTTCTGTTCTTGTGTGTTAGAAAAATTATGCTGCTGTTATGATTATGTTTTTGGTGGTTTAAATCAGTGTTTGTGCCTAGCAAGGCCTTTGGGTTGATTTGGGTAAAAGTTGATTTGATCTTGCTTTGAAAAACAGAAACTTTTACACTCACGAAAATAATTTTTATAAATCACAGAAAAGTTCTTTTGAGTTTATTATTTCTGCATAAGATTAATATACAAATTACTCAGATTTTCCTAATTTCTCAAGATTTTTGGAGTTACATAAGTATTCGAAATATCCAGATTGCTACAGACTGTTCTGTTTTTGACAGGTTCTGTTTTCTTTGCGTTGTGTGCTTGTTTTGATGATTCTATGGTTTTCTTTGATGAGTTTTTGCCATAGAAAAGTTGTAATGCAGTAGATATAATGCAAAAACAAAATAATAATAGGTTTGCAACAGTACTTATAGTAGTGGTTTGCTTTCTTATACTAACGGATCTCACAAAGGTTTTGTTGTAGTTTTGTGTAATTGAAGTTTTCAAGTTTTGGGTGATCTTACGATGGATGAAGGAATAAGGATTAGCAAAATGCTAAGCTTGGGGATGCATGAGGCACCCCAAGATAATATTCAAGAAGTAGCAAGCAACTAAGCTTGGGGAAGCCCCCGAGTGGCATCCCCGCTTTCTTCTAACAACCATCGGTATTTTACTTGAAGCTATATTTTATTCGTCACATATTATGAGTTTTGCTTGGAGCATCTTGTAATGATATGAGTCTTTGGTTGTTTTGCTTTGTGTTTTAAGTGTTGAATCCTTGATGAACACACCCTTTTGAGAGAGCCAAAAAGTACGCAATGCTTGCTCCTATGCTTCACTTAAATTTTTAGAGCCATGGATTTGCTCTAGTGCTTCACTTAAATTTTTAGAGCCATTGATTTGCTCTAGTACCTCACTTATATATTTTTGAGCACGGTGTGCTTTGTTAATTTTGAAGAAATTCTCTCATGCTTCACTTAGATTTATTTGGGAGTTAGTAAATTTTTCAGAAATTCTCTCTTGCTTCACTTAGATTTTTTTGAGAGAAAGAAAAATTATGCTCATGTTCTTCACTTATATTTGTTTGAGCTTATCAAAAGCAACATATGAAAATAGTCCCAAAGTGTTAGATATCCAAGGAGGATATAATAAAAACTTTCATGAAGATCACTGGACAAAATAAACTTGATTCTTAGTAATGGTTTTGAGACATGACGATATGATATGTGAGTCATGTTGATGAGTAATTGTGCTTCAATAAGAATATTGATGTTAAGGTTTGTGATTCCCTATGCAAGTACGAAAGTTAATAGTTATGCAATGAAATTTACATCCTACTTATGGGCATTATTCGGTGCTACTTATGCTTAATGCTTGGGTACAAGATTTTTCGCTTTTTGGTTGGTTGCTTCTCAATCTTTTGCTAGCCTTCATTTTGCACTAAGTATGATCCCTACTTGTGCATCCAAAACCCTTTAAACCAGTTTTGCCTTATGAGTCCACTATACCTACCTATATGCTATATTTCCATGCCGTTCTAAGCAAATGTGCATGTGCCATCTCTAATTTCCAAAATAAATTTCTTTTTTTTCTGCTCTACTACTCGCGAGGCGGTGAGGGGTGGCCAATATTTTCCATGCTAGATGTGTTATTCTCACGATGGGTGTTTATTCACTTGTCATTGCACAAGAGTACGACAAAGGTATTAGGGGTGCCCAGTCCCGACATGAAAAATGAATTTACTTTATGTTGTCAAATAATAAATTCCTTGGAAAGTGTTGGTGTGGAGGGCAACCGTGGATTCGGCTAGCCATGGAAAGTGAAAGTAATGGTGGAAAAAGGAATAAACTTTATTTTCTGTTTGGGAACCGCCTATGATGTATCTAGCATGGAAAGTGTTGGGGCTCTATGTCACTCAAAATGTTTTTATCTCTCAATTTAAGCATTGAGCTTTGGCACCTCTACAAATCCTTACTTCCCTCCGCGAAGGGCCTTTCTTTTACTTATGCAATTTTTAGTTTGAATTTGAGTCTTCATCTTTTCTTATAAAGCACCAACTAAGGGGCACTATGATCGTGTTTGAGAATTGGGTATAGCTAATATTCGAGTTTGTTTCATGAATGGATCAATGATTGAGTATAATGGGCTAGGGATAACTTGCTTTAGTGTTGATATTTTGAAAGACATGGTTGCTTGTTGGTATGCTTGAGTATTAAAGTCTTCATGTCAAAACTAGACTATTGCTTTGAATCATATAAAAGTCGAAATGTCCATGATATAAAGAAAAGAAATGTGATGAACATGTTAGGCAGCATTCCACATCAAAAATTCTGTTTTTATCATTTACCTACTCGAGAACGAGCAGGAATTAAGCTTGGGGATGCTGATACGTCTCCAACGTATCTAACAATTTTGATTGTTCCATGATGTTATATTATCATTCTTGGATGTTTTACAATCATTTTATAGTCATTTTATATCATTTTTGGTACTAACCTATTGACATAGTGCCCAGTGCCATTTGCTATTTTCTGCATGTTTTTTACATCGCAGGAAATCAATACCAAACGGAGTCCAAACGCAGCAAAACTTTTTGAGGTTTTTTTGAGCCAGAAGACATCCAGTGGGCCAGGGCTGCACCTGGGGGTGCCCCGACGGGGCAACACCCACCAGAAGCACTGAGGCCCAGCGCGCGCCAGTGGGTTGTGCCCACCTCGGGTGCCCCGAACCGCCTCTTTGCTCTATAAATACCCCAATATTCCAGAAACCCTAGGGAGCCGACGAAAACCAATTCCAGCCGCCGTAGGATCTAGAACCACCAGATCCAATGTAGACACCATCACAAAGGGGTTCACCACTTCCATTGGAGCCTCTCTGATCATGCGTGAGTAGTTCTTTGCAGACCTATAGGTCCGTAGTTAGTAGCTAGATGGCTTCCTCTCTCTCTTTTGATTATGAATACAATGGTCTCTTGGAGATCCATATGATGTAAGCTTTTTTGCGGTGTGTTTGTTGGGATCCGATAAACTTAGAGTTTATTATTAGATCTATGTTTTTATCCATGAAAGTTATTTGAGTCTTCTTTGATCTCTTATATGCATGATTTCTTATAGCCTCGTATTTCTTCTCCAATATTTAGGTTTTGTTTGGCCAACTTGATCTATTTATCTTGCAATGGGAAGAGGTGCTTTGTGATGGGTTCGATCTTACGGTGCTTGATCCCAATGACAGAAAGGGAAATGACACATATGTATCATTGCTATTAAGGATAACAAGATGGGGTCTATTTCTACATAAATAGATCTTGTCTACATCATGTCATGGTTCTTATTGCATTACTTCATTTTTCCATGAACTTAATACACTAGATGCATGTTGGATAGTGTTCGATGTGTGGAGTAATAGTAGTAGATGCAGGCAGGAGTCGGTCTACTAATCTTGAACGTGATGCCTATATAATGATCATTGCCTGGATATCGTCATGCTTATTTGAAGTTCTATCAATTTCCCAATAGTAATTGTTTTCCCACCGTTTGCTAGAGAAGCCACTAGTGAAACCTACGGCACCCGAGTCTCTTTTCATCATATTTGCCTTTGCGATCTATTTTCCTTTGCATTTTCTTCAGATCTATTAAACCAAAAATACAAATATACCTTGCTGCAATTTATTTGTTCCGCGGTCTATTTATCCTATATACCACTTTTACCTCACGTTATTTGCCTATCTTGAGGCGCCGTACCCGAAAGGGATTGACAACCCCTTTAACACATCGGGTTGCGAGTATTTGTTATTTGTGTGCAAGTGTTGTTTACGTGGTGTGAGGAGGTTCTCCTACTGGTTCAATAACCTTGGTCTCATCACTGAGGGAAATACCTAACGTCTCTATACTGCATCATCCCTTCCTCTTTGGGGAAATACCGACGTAGTTCTAGCAGACATCATAGCACCGTATTAGTAGCGCGCCACCCCATGTTGCTATACCTAAAACCGGTGCTACTACTAGCCTTTTCCCTAGTAGTGTTTGTTTGATTGTTTGTTCAAGTATTTCGGTGATTTGTGCGTTGTCTCCTACTGGATTGATACCTTGGTTCTCAAACTGAGGGAAATACTTATCTCTACTTTGCTGCATCACCCTTTCCTCTTCAAGGGAAAAACCAACGCAAGCTCAAGAAGTAGTAGGAAGATTTTTGGCTCCATTGCCGGGGAGATCTACGCCAAGTCAAGACATACCAAGTACCCATCATAAACTCTCATCTCTTGCATTACATTATTTGCCATTTGCCTCTTGTTTTCCTGTCCCCCACTTCTAAAACGATTTTCAAAAAGATTCGCCCTTTTCTTCGCTCTTCTTCCGTTTGATCTTTTGTTCGCTTGTGTTACCATGTGCCTTCTTTTTTCTTTCACCTTCACTTGCTAAAAGTTTAAGGATGCTCATCCACTTGCTAATACTTTTAGGAGATCCAGTTATGATGAACCTATTGCTAGTGAGTTGAGTGCACAAGATTATCTTTATGAGGTTTTGCTTGAAATCCGTGAATCTGAAAAATGTGGTGAAGTGCTTTATGAAGTGATTCACGATAGATCTTTGAATGAAAAGCATGATTGCAATGATGTTATTATAAATTCTATTAAGGTCAGTTGTGTCAATGATATGCAAAACCCTAAGCTTGGGGATGCTAATTTTGCTATGTCTACTACTTGTTGCAATGATCATGATTGGGGTGATTCTTCTTATGATCTTGAAAATTTATTTAAGCCTCATGATGAATATGAGATTGATAATAATTTTTGAAATAATATTGAAAGTGGGTTTGGAAGCGTGTCAACTTTAGATCCCACACATTTGGAGAATGTTCAATCTTATGAAATTTTTGATAAAAGTGGGTTTGGAGAGGTCATGACTTTAGTTATTGTTAGTCCCACTATTTTGGAAGAGTGTCAACTGATACGTCTCCAACGTATCTACTTTTCCTAACGCTTTTCCTCTTGTTTTGGACTCTAATTTGCATGATTTGAATGAAACTAACCCGGATCGGCGTTGTTTTTAGCAAAACTACCATGGTGTTGTTTTTGTGCAGAAATAAAAGTTCTCCGAATGGAATGAAACTTTCAGGATTTTTATATCAAATAAGAAAACTTCTAGAGCAGGAGGTACTGCGGGGGGCACACAGGTGGGCACAACCCACCGAGCACGCCTGCCCCCAGCGCCTCGGTGGGTCTTGCCCACTGGTGGCCCAATGACCCTAAACCGACGCTATAAAATCCCATTATTCCAGGAAAATCAGGAGAAAGGATTATCGCGTTTCACGAGACGGAGTGATACGTCTCCGTCATATCTATAATTTTGATTGTTCCATGCCAATATTCTACAACTTTCATATACTTTTGGCAATTTTTATATTATTTTTGGGACTAACATATTGATCCGATTGCCCAGTGCCGCTTCTTGTTTGTTGCATGTTTTATGTTTCGCAGAAACCCATATCAAACGGAGTCCAAACGGGATAAAAACGGACGGAGAATATTTTTGGAATATTTGTGATATTTGGGAAGAAGAATCAACGCGAGACGGTGCTCGAGGGAGCGCACCCCAGACCCTCGTGGGCACCCCATAAGGCGGTTGCTGCTTCTTTGCCACAAGAAAGCTAATTTTTGGAAAAAAATCATGGCGAAGGTTTCAATCCAATCGGAGTTACGGATCTCCGGATATATAAGAAACGGTGAAAGGGCAGAATCGGGGAACGGAGAAACAGAGAGAGAGAGAGAGAGAGAGAGAGAGAGAGAGAGAGAGAGAGAGAGAGAGAGAGAGAGAGATCCAATCACGGAGGGGCTTTCGCCCCTCCCACGCCACGGAGACCATGGACCAGAGGGAAAACCCTTCTCCCATCTAGGGAGAAGGTCAAGGAAGAAGAAGAAGAAGGGGGGCTCTCTCCCCCTCGCTTCCGGTGGCGCCGGAACACCGCGGGGGGCCATCATCATCACCGCGATCTACACCAACACCTCCGCCATCTTCACCAACATCTCCATCACTTTCCTGCATCTATATTCAGCGGTCCACTCTCCCGCAACCCACTGTACCCTCTACTTGAACATGGTGCTTTATGCTTCATATTATTATCCAATGATGTGTTGCCATCCTATGGTGTCTGAGTAGATTTTTGTTGTCCTATCGTAATTGGTGAATTGCTATGATTGGTTTAATTTGCTTGTGGTTATTTTGCTGTCCTATGGTGCTCTCCGTGTCGCGCAAGCATGAGGGATTCCCGCTGTAGGGTGTTGCAATATGTTCATGGTTTGCTTATTATGCATTATGCGTGAGTGGTGAAACACAAACACGGATCAGTGGGTCATGGCGTACGGGAATAAAGAGGACTTGATACTTTAATGCTATGGTTGGGTTTACCTTAATGATCTTTAGTACTTGCGGATGCTTGCTAGAAATCCAATCATAAGTGCATATGATCCAAGAAGATAAAGTATGCCTCTCCCACATAAAACTTGCTATCGGTCTAGTAAAGTATTCAATTGCTTAGGGGCAATTTCACAACTCCTACCATCACTTTTCCACACTCGCTATACTAACTTTATTGCTTCTTTATCTAAACAGCCCCTAGTTTATATTTACGTGCTCTTTATTATCTTGCAAACCTATCCAACAACACCTACAAAGTACTTCTAGTTTCATACTTGTTTTAGGTAAAGCAAACGTCAAGCGTGCGTAGAGTTGTATTAGTGGTTGATAGAACTTGAGGGAATATTTGTTCTACCTTTAGCTCCTCGTTGGGTTTGACACTCTTATTTATCGAAAGAGGCTACAATTGATCCCCTATACTTGTGGGTTATCACGGAGCCGCTGCCGTCTCCTGTTCTTCATCGGGAGGCCAGATCTGGAGTCCTTTTGGGGCTCCGGAGAGGGGGATCTTCGATCTTCGTCATCACCAACACATCTACATCGCCAATTCCATGATGCTCCCCACCAAGATTGAGTAATTCCTTCGTAGGCTCGCTGGCCAGTGAGGAGTTGGATGAGATTCATCATGTAATCGAGTTAGTTTTGTTAGGGCCTGATCCCTAGTATCCACTATGTTCTGAGATCGATGTTGCTATGACTTTGCCATGCTTAATGCTTGCCACTTTGCGCCCGGGTGCCATGATTTCAGATATGAACCGTTTATGTTATCACCATTATATCCCTGTTCTAGATCCGATCTTGCAAGTTATAGTGACTTACCACATGTTATGATCCAGCAACCCCAGAGTGACAATAGTCGGGACCACTCCCAGTGATGACCGTAGTTTGAGGAGTTCATGTATTCACCATGTGCTAATGCTTTGTTCCGGTTCTCTATTAAAAGGAGGCCTTAATATCCCTTAGTTTGCAATAGGACCCCGTTGCCACGGGAGGGTAGGATAAAAGATGTCATGCAAGTTCTTTCCATAAGCACGTATGACTATTTACAGAATACATGCCTACATTATATTTATGAACTAGAGCTAGTGCCATATCGTCCTAGGTTATAACTGTCTCATGATGAATATCATCCAACGAGTCACTGATCCAATGCCTACGGATTTATATTATATTGTTCTAGCTAAGTTACTACTGTTGCCATTGCTATCGTTACTACTACAATATCATTGTTACGTTACTATTGCTACTGCTGCTATCATCAAAACTATCATACTACTGTGCTACTAATCACTTTTCTACAGATAATTAATCTCCAGGTGTGGTTGAATTGACAACTCAGCTGCTGATGTCTACTATGCAACCTTCTTCTTGTAGACGTTGTTGGGCCTCCAAGTGCAGAGGTTTGTAGGACAATAGCAAATTTCCCTCAAGTGGATGACCTAAGGTTTATCAATCCGTGGGAGGCGTAGGATGAAGATGGTCTCTCTCAAGCAACCCTGCAACCAAATAACAAAGAGTCTCTTGTGTCCCCAACACACCCAATACAATGGTAAATTGTATAGGTGCACTAGTTCGGCGAATAGATGGTGATACAAGTGCAATATGGATGGTAGATACAGGCTTTTGTAATCTGAAAATATAAAAACAACAAGGTAGCAAGTGGTAAAAGTGAGCGTAAACGGTATTGCAATGCTAGGAAACTGGTTCATACTTTCACTAGTGCAAGTTCTCTCAACAATAATAACATACTTGGATCATATTACTATCCCTCAACATGCAAAAAAGAGTCACTCCAAAGTCACTAATAGCGGAGAACAAACGAAGAGATCATTGTAGGGTACGAAACCACCTCAAAGTTATCCTTTCTGATCGATCTATTCAAGAGTCCGTAGTAAAATAGCACGAAGCTATTCTTTCCGTTCAATCTATCACAGAGTTCGCACTAGAATAACACCCTAAGACACAAATCAACCAAAACCCTAATGTCACCTAGATACTCCATTGTCACCTCAAGTATCCGTGGGTATGATTATACAATATGCATCAACAATCTCAGATTCATCTATTCAACCAACACAAAGTACATCAAAGAGTGCCCCAAAGTTTCTACCGGAGAGTCAAGACGAAAACGTGTGCCAACCCCTATGCATAGGTTCATTGAACCCACAAGTTGATCACCAAAACATACATCAAGTAGATCACGTGAATATCCCATTGTCACCACAGATAAGCATGACAAGACATACATCAAGTGTTCTCAAATCCTTAAAGACTCAATCCGACAAGACAACTTCAAGAGGAAAACTCAATTCATCACAAGACAAGAGGGGGAGAAAGATCATAAGATCCTACTATAATAGCAAAGCTCACGATGCATCAAGATCGTATCACCTCAAGAACACGAGAGAGAGAGAGAGAGAGAGAGAGAGAGATCAAACACATAGCTACTGGTACATACCCTCAGCCCCGAGGGTGAACTACTCCCTCCTCGTCATGGAGAGCGCCGGGATGATGAAGATAGCCACCGGTGAGGGAATCCCCCTCCGGCAAGGTGCCGGAACGGGCTCCCGAGAGGTTTTTGGTGGCTACAGAGGCTTGCGGCGGTGGAACTCCCGATCTATTATGTTCCTTGATGGTTTTAGGGTATATGGGAATATATAGGCAAAAGAAGTCGGTCGGGGGAGCCACAAGGGGCCCACGAGGGTGGAGGGCGCGCCCAGGGGGGGTGGGCGCCCCCCCCCTATCTCGTGGCCTCCTCGAAGCTTCCCTGGCTTGCACTCCAAGTTCCTGGATTGCTTCATTCCAAAAATAATTGTCGCGACTGCATCGAATGGATCTAGCGCTCTGTGCTCGATGTCATCCACTGGATCGCATGTCGACACCACACAAGATTTCAAGGATTTATAGCGTAGCAATCACACACTTATTACATCGTTGTCCACAAGGGAACTTAACACAATAATATGGCTTAAGGCCATCTAATAATAACAATGGAAGGCTTGGAAAACGAGTGAGTCCATCAACTCCAGCCGCATCACCGAGTATAGAACCACAACCTAACATCTTACTGTAAATGCAGAAAAGTCTGCAACATGAAAAGTTGCAGCCCGAAAACGGGTCAGCACATGGAATATGCTGGCAATGTAACACATATAGAACAATGAAGCAATAAGCCTACACTACATGCATATTTGGCTGGTGGTAAGGCTCTACGGTTACATTTTTGCAAAAAGCCAATTTTTCCCTACATCAAAGGAATAATTTTATTTAACTATCATGGTGGTTGTTAAACATTGAGAATGGTTGACATCCTCAATCCCAATTAAAAAGTACTCATTAAAATCCCAATAACTTTATTATTAGAAGTAACATGTTGAGATTCACATGATATTCAAGTACTAGATACTCAAGATGTCCATAACCGGGGACACGGCTAACCATGATTAGTTTGTACACTCTGCAGAGGTTTAGCACTTTTCCCCACAAGACTCGATCGCCTCCGCTTGGTTCTCGTGACTACATGGTGTTTGAGAAACGGATGACCGAGACATAGTCTTCGAAGCGCTAGCACCTTACATGTGGGTAGACCGTACCAACCTACATCCCCTACATCAGCTAGCCTACCCGCAAGAGTTCGCACAACTTAGTCAACTACGCCAGAGCCCATAATTGGCTTGTGGCTGCACGGAAGTTTCTAGTTTGAATAATCTTATGATCCCTTAGAGCACGGGTGGCGGTCCAAGAAATACCGCAAATCTCGATAGAAACCAGTGCCTCAATCCACCCGGATGTGTGTTTAAGTTGCCACCTTAGATAAACCATTAATTATCAATCTCACATCCATCATGGATATTCACTCACCCAATCCACGTCTACTAGCATAGCATGGCATAATCAAGCAAACGTAGAAGTAACTCCCAAGGTTTCATAAGTAAGCAGTAATAGGTACTACCTCAATCTACTTCCCATCCCACAATTTGATTAGATCCTAATCATGCAAGTGTTTGAGGGTTTGATCTAATGCAATAAAACCGGGTAGTAGAAAAGTATGATCAAAGTGTTACTTGCCTTGTCGATGATCCATGAGTCCTAGAGATTCAAATAACAAGCGGCGCACTCCGGGTGATCTAACGCAGACAAACAACAAGCATACAATAAGCACTCATCTAATGCACAGGTAAATCTCGATTAAATGATCTAACCTGATTGTTCAACTTTAGAACCCTGTTGGCAAAATAATCTAATAAATTAATGTATCCAAAGTCGGAACTCGAGAGATAACGACTCGGTTAAACAAATCTGAAATTAGGTCAAAATCTCACAGTAGCAAAACTCTGTGAAAATAGGTTAGTCGAACGGCGGTTTCGTTCTGAAACTCAGTGCGCTTGAATCACCTGATTCCGATAAACGAGCAAGAAATAAAACAGTTTTGAAAATCGGATCGTAAATCGAATCTGAAAAATAACGGATTAAATCCGGTTTAAAAGAAAAGCAGCGAGCGAACTAAATAGCGGACGTTAGATTAACAGAATCTAATCCAATGAACGCGTTCATTGAAACGAACGGGTCGGTGAACGTTCGTTAATTAAGAAAACCGAAAAAAATAAAACCAATCTAGGTTTTTTTAAAAAAAAACCGAACTTTGCAAAAAAAAACCGGATCGGGTCTTTTTGAGAAAACCGGATCGGAAACGGGCGCGGTGGTGGCTACCCTCGGTCACCGCGGGGTCTCCGTGGTCGGGCGGGGTCGGTGGGGTGAGGCTCAGACGGCGTGTTCGGCGACGACGGCGGCAATGGCGTTCGAGGCGGCTCGGCTTGGGAGGCGGCGGCGGGGCGAAGTTGAGAAAGAGGGGGGTCCGGGGTATTTATGGGAGGCGTCGGGTGGCTTGGGGAAGGGCGGCGCTGGTGAGCCGGACTCCAAGGCAGTGGCGGGACTCCGCCAAGTGCGCGAGGAGTCGGGGAGATGGGCAGGGCGCCTGGGCCTGGCTGGCTGGGCCGGGCCTCGGTCCAGAAGGCGTTTATTTTTTTTTAAATTAAAACTAAACGAATTAAAAAAAATACCAAATGAATTCCAAATTAATTAAAACAAATTTTCTCCGACTCCTAAAAATGAGTCGAACAAAATGAACTTTTTAAAAACTGCAACATGCAAATAAATTTTAAAATGCTCATTTTTGCCTAAGCAAAATAAATCTTCAAAACCCAAATTTGATTTATTTAAAATATCTTCGTTTTTCCTAAATATTGGGAAAGTCATATTATTCCCTCTCTTGAGATTTTATAGGAAAAACTTTATGAAGATAATTAAATAAATCCAATGATCCTATTTCCAAAATTTGAGAAATCCCAAATATGAAAATAATGAAACTTCCAACTCTCTCCGAGGGTCCTTGAGTTGCGTGAAATTTTCTAGGATCGGAAAATGCGAGAAAATATGATATGCATGATGATCTAATGTATAACATTCCAAATTGAAAATTTGGGATGTTACAAACCTACCCCCCTTAAGATGAATCTCGCCCTCGAGATTCGGGTTAACTAGAAAATAGGTGAGGGTGGTCCTTGAGCAAAACTTCCTCTCTTTCCCTGTGGCTTCATCCTCGGTGTGGTGGCTCCACCGAACTTTGCAAAACTTGATAACCTTGCTGCGGGTAACTCTGCTGGCATAATCGAGAATCTTAATCGGTCTTTCCTCATATGTCAAATCATCCTTCAACTGAATTGCTTCCAATGGTACTGTGTCTCTTAATGGTACCTCTGCTATCTCGGGGTGACATTTCTTCAACTGAGAAACATGGAATACATCATGAACTCCTGACAGTCCTTACCGTAATTCCAACTTATAAGCAACTTCTCCCATGCGTTGCAAAATCTTATACGATCCAACGAAACGGGTGCTAACTTTCCTTTAACTCCAAAACGCTTAACTCCTCAAGCGGGGATACTCGAGATATACTCTGTCTCCAACTTCATACTCAATCGCTTTGCGCTTTGAATCGGCATAGCTCTTTTGTCCGGACTGGGCTACCTTGAGCCTGTCTCGAATCAACTTAACTTTCGTTCGCACTCCTTAATCAAATCTGGTCCGAACAACTGGCGATCTCCGGTTCGTCCCATAACAATGGTGTCCTGCACCTTCTTCCATACAAAGCCTCGAAAGGTGCCATCTTCAAGCTGGTTTGGTAACTGTTGTTGTAGGAAAATTCTGCATACGGCAAATTGTCATCCCAGCTAGATCCATAATCTAGGGCACAAGCTCTCAGCATGTCTTCCAGAATCTGATTGACTCTCTCGGTCTGTCCATCGGTCTGTGGGTGGAAAGGCATCTTTGAATTCAATCGGGTTCCCAATGTTTCGTCTGTTGGTTCCAAAATTTCGAGGTAAACCGGGTTCCTCTATCGTCACGATGCTCCTCGGAACTCCGTGTAAGCACACAATTCTGGTCATGTATATCTTTGCCAACTTAGCACCGCTATAGGTAGTCTTGACTGGAATAAAATGAGCTACCTTTGTCAAACGGTCGACTATAACCCAAATCGAGTCATATCCTGAGCGAGTCTTTGGCAATCCTGTGATAAAATCCATGCCTAGTTTATCCCACTTCCATTCGGTATCGGCAATGGTTGTAACAATCCTGCTGGCTTCGATGTTCTCGCCTTTACTTTCGACATACATCACAAACTGCTACATACTCCGCAATATCCTTCTTCATTCCGGTCCACCGTAAAGTATTCTTCAAATCCAAATACATCTTGGTATTTCCTGGGTGAATCGAATAGGGTGAATCATGGGCTTCTTGTAAAATCAACTTCCGATCTACGGGTCATTGGGCACATAAACACGGTCTTGAACCATAGGGTATCGTGCTCGTCCTCACGAAATCCTTTAGCTTTTCCTTTGCTCATTTTCTCCTTTATAGAGGCAACTTCCTTATCTCGCTTTTGGGCTTCTCTGATTTTGTCCATCAGCGTTATTTGAATCTCCAATGCTGCTACATAGCCTCTCGGTACTATTTCCAAACATAGCCCTCGAAGGTCCTCGGCTAACTCATTGGGTATTCCTCCCATCATTAGGGTATTGACGTGGCTCTTACGGCTCAATGCGTCTGCTACGACATTAGCCTTCCCGGTGATAATGCAATCTCATGTCATAATCCTTGATAAGCTCTAACCATCTCCTTTGTCTCGAGATTCAATTCATACGTGTGAAGATGTACTTCAAACTCTTGTGATCCGTATATACTTCACAATGATTTCCAATGAGAAAATGTCTCCACGTCTTCAGGGCATGCACTACGGCTGCTAACTCCAAATCGTGAGTGGCATAATTCAACTCGTGGGGCTTAAGTTGTCGTGAAGCATACGAAACAACTCTTCCTTCCTGCATAAGTATCGCTCCAAGTCCTCGGCGTGAAGCGTCGCAATATACCTCATAATCCTTAGTCCGATCTGGCAGATCAAACTGGTGAGGTAACCAATCTTTTCTTCAACTCCTGAAAACTTGCCTCACAGGTCCTCGATCCATAAGAATTTGTTTTCCTTCTTCAACAATTACATCATAGGCTTAGCAATCCTTGAGAAATTCTCAATGAACCTTCGGTAGTATCCTGCGAGTCCAAGGAAACTCCGAATCTCTCCAACTGTCGTTGGTGCTTCCCATTTGGTTACGGCCTCAACTTTGGTGGGGTCAACTGCTATCCCTTCTCCGGATATAACATGTCCGAGAAATCCAACTTCCTTTAACCAAAACTCACATTTGCTGAACTTGGCATACAACTGGTGTTCCCTCTGTTTCTCCAAAACCAATCGCAAATGTTCCTTGTGTTCCTCTTCATTCTTCGAGAAAATCAAAATGTCATCAATGAACACCACGACGAACTTATCCAAAAACTCCATAAACACTTTGTTCATCAGGTTCATGAAATAAGCTGGTGCGTTAGTCAATCCAAATGACATAACGGTATACTCGTATAGTCCATATCTCGTGGTAAATGCTGTCTTGGGTATGTCCTGCTCCCGAATCTTCAATCGATGGTACCACGATCGCAAGTCGATCTTGGAAAACACCTTGGCTCCTTGCAAGCGATCAAACAGGTCATTTATCATAGGTAGTGGGTACTTGTTCTTGATTGTTACTTCATTCAATCCACGATAATCAACAACCATTCTTAACGATCCATCCTTCTTCTCCACTAGCAAAGCGGGTGATCCCCAAGGTGAAGAGCTTGGGCGAATAAAACCTTTATCCAAAAGTTCCTTAATCTGCTTCTTGATTTCCGCCAAATCCTGTGCTGGCATCCTATACGGTCGCTTCGATATCGGGCCTGTTCCTGGCAACAGCTCGATCAAAAACTCAATGTCCCTATCCGGTGGCATTCCTGGCCATTCTTCCGAAATACATCAGGAAAATCTTTCACCATCGGTACTTCTTCCCGTACCACTCTGATAAGCAATTAACTTGTGCTCTCCTCGGCTCGTGCCGTGATACATACTTAATCCTTCTTCCTTCGTGTGTGGTGAGCAAAATTGATCTAGTGGAGCAATCAATGTTTCCTCCATATTTTGATAACCAATCCATACCTAATATCACATCCAATCCTTGGGATTCCAGAACTATTAGGTCCGAGGGGAAAACATAGTGTCCAATCCTTAATGGCAATCGATCACACCATTTACTAGCCATGTACTCTGCTCCGGGTGAGGTTACTAGCATGGGTGACCTAAGGGCTTGGGTTGGTAACTTGTACTTATCCACAAATCCCTTGATATGTATGAATGCGATGCACCAAAGATTTAAAAGAACAACTGCAGTAAATGACTTAACCAAAAACTTACCGATTACTGCATCGGGCTGATCTTCAACTTCCTCCACTTCAATGTGGTTCACCTGTCCTCTGGTGAAAGGGTTGGGCTTCTTTCCAGAGCTTCCATTGCCATTTCCATTACGGCCTTACGGGCGATCATTGGCATAATGCCCGATCTTATGCACTTAAAACAAGTAACATGACTCAGGTCTACTTTGGATGGTGTTGACGGGTTGGTGCGATTACATCGTTGCTTCCTCCATTCCCGTTCCCATTCTTGGTGCTGTTATGGTTATGCGAATTTCCTCCTCCATGGGTATCTTTGGCCCGAATTCCTGATTTAGGGGTATAACGAGGTTCTGCTGAGCTCCGAGTTATACTTCCCTTGTCCATACTTCCGCTTGCAGTTCTCAATTCTTCTTTGCTTTCCTTCAATCATGAGGGCTCGGTCTACTAACTCCTGGTAGTTATTGAAACTGGCTACCATCAACGGCATCTTTGAACTCATCATTCAGTCCTTCTAGAAACTTCTCACCTTAGTCGCATCCGTAGTAACGTCATCCGGGGCATAACGTGCTAGTTTACTAAAGTCATCCACGTCTTGTGCCAACAGTCCTTCCTCCTTGGCGTAAATTGCGAAACTCACGCTTCTTCATGGCCATAGCTCCTCTGAAACATGGGCGGTCTTGAAAAGCTTGCTGAAATTGATCCCATGTGGCGTGTCTACTGAGGTAAGTGGTCATGAAATTCTCCCACCATCTTTCTTGCGGGTCCTTCAAGTTGATGTCAGCAAACTTCACTCTTTCACCATCCGTGCATCCTGCGGTGGTCAGCTCCTTCCTATCTTGCGGAGCCGGTCATCTGCTACAATTGGCTCGGTGCTCTTTGGAATACACGGTGGGTTTAGTCTAAGGAAGCGAGTCGGATGATCCGCAGTGGTGGTGGCGGTGGGTTGTTGTTGTTGTTGTTGCCACAGTTACGCACCGGTGTTTGAATCGAGGGTATTCTGCTTTGGATCAGTTGGGTGATCTCTGGCGGGAAAAGCGAATCCGAGGTCGCGTCTCGGAGGCATCTGATGGGTTTAGAAAAGATGAGAATTTAGAATAGAATGAGGTCTAAGGGGAATCACTACCCAAATGCACATGAGCAAATACACACAAAATCACTTCATTCAATCAAACAAAAGCTTACAACGATCTAACTAGTGCAAAAGGTGTGTGTACTATAATGTTTACATGGAGGGAATACTACTAATATGTGGGGGACTTCTACTAATTTGAACCGGTGGAAGACTCCATAATGTCCGCTCGACTTCGTCTTCAAAGTCGGGTTCACTTGGATCCGAATCGGTGTCGTCGATGTTGATGTAGTCGCTTGGGCAACCGACATCTTGGTCTTCATTCCTGAGTGCCAACTTCTTCTTGAGTTCTTCAATCTCGTACTTAAGATCGTTATTGTGTCTCGCTAGAGCTACGATCTCGTCCATATAGTCCTTGCGAGTTGTCTTTAGTTCTTCTTCAAGCTCGATGATTCTTCCTTTTGCATTCTGCAACTCCAACATATCATTGCACATCTGGTTCTCCTGGCGTTGAATGTGCTGGTTTAACTCCTGGATAAATGCTGCAATGGATCTATCCTTCTTAGTGTTGACGACTTCCCATTTGTCATCTCGGCGTCCGCAAATCTGGTAGATTGTGTCCTTGAGGTCTTCCAATGCGTCCCATGGTGATGTGAGCTGCCATGCTCTTTCCCAGACTCCAAGTTGGTGCACTGAAAACACTATCTATTGGCTTGGTGATTGGGGCGAATGTCCTTCCTGGAACGTGAGCGTGAATCTTCCGGTAGCTCCTCTTGAGGCCAGTGGCGTTGAAAGTTCGGTGAAACTTGGTAATCCAATGTTTAGGTACTTGGTAACTTCCTTCAAGTGAAATCCAAAAGGTGTGCCTTCATCTGGTTGGGTGTACTTGATCTTGGCGTCCGTCATCCTAAAGAGAGTAGAAAAGATGAGGAGTTAGAAAATGAGAAGAGAGTAGTGATCTATGGCTTTATCTTAGTGGTCGTGTCCTATAGTCGGCGTGTGCTCGATACCATTCTCTGTCGCGACCGGACCGAATGGATCTAGCGCTCGTGCTCGATGTCATCCTGGATCAAGAATGTCTTGACACCACACAAGATTTTAAGGATTTATAGCGAGTAGCAATCACACACTTATTACATCGTTGTCCACAAGGGAACTTAACACAATAATATGGCTTAAGGCCATCTAATAATAACAACGGAAGGCTTGGAAAGCAGTGAGTCCATCAACTCCAGCCGCATCACCGAGTATAGAACCACAACCTAACATCTTACTGTAAATGCGAAAAGTCTCGCAACATGAAAAGTTGCAGCCCAAAAAGCAATTGACACATGGAATATGCTCGGCAATGTAACACATAGAGAACAATGAAGCAATAAGCCTACACTACATGCATATTTGGTGGTGGTAAGGCTCTCTGATTTACATTTTGCAAAAAGCCAATTTTCCCTACATCAAAGGAATAATTTTATTTAACTATCATGGTGGTTGTTAAACATTGAGAATGGTTGACAGCATCCTCAATCCCAATTAAAAGTACTCATTAAAATCCCAATAACTTTATTATTAGAAGTAACATGTTGAGATTCACATGATATTCAAGTACTAGATACTCAAGATGTCCATAACCGGGGACACGGCTAACCATGATTAGTTTGTACACTCTGCAGAGGTTTGCGCACTTTTCCCCACAAGACTCGATCGCCTCCGCTTGGTTCTCGCACTACATGGTGTTTGAGAAACGGATGACCGAGACATAGTCTTTCAAAAGCGCTAGCACCTTACATGTGGGTAGACCGTACCAACCTACATCCCCTACATCAGCTAGCCTACCCGCAAGAGTTTGCACAACTTAGTCAACTACGCCAGAGCCCATAATTGGCTTGTGGCTGCACACGGAAGTTTCTAGTTTGAATAATCTTATGATCCCTTAGAGCCTGGGTGGCGGTCCGAAGAAATACAGGCAAATCCTGATAGAAACCAGGTGCCTCAATCCATCCAGATGTGTGTTTAAGTTGCCACCTTAGATAAACCATTAATTATCAATCTCACATCTGTCATGGATATTCACTCACCCAATCCACGTCTACTAGCATAGCATGGCATAATCAAGCAAACGTAGAAGTAACTCCCAAGGTTTCATAAGTAAGCAGGTAATAGGTACTACCTCAATCTACTTCCCATCCCACAATTTGATTAGATCCTAATCATGCAAGTGTTTGAGGGTTTGATCTAATGCAATAAAACTGGGTAGTAGAAAAGTATGATCAAAGTGTTACTTGCCTTGTCGATGATCCATGAGTCCTAGAGATTCGAAATAACAAGCGGCGCACTCCGGGTGATCTAACGCAGACAAACAACAAGCATACAATAAGTACTCATCTAATGCACAGGAAATCTCGAATAAAAGATCTAACCGGATAGTTCAACTTAAGAACCCCGTGGCAAAAGAATCGAATCAAATAAAGTATCGAAAGTCGGAACTCGAGAGAGAACGACTCGGTTAAACAAATCTAAAATTAGGTCAAAATCTCACAGTAGCAAAACTCTGTGAAAATAGGTTAGTCGGGCAGCGGTTTCGTTCTGAAACTCCAGCGCTTGAATCACACGATTCCGATAAGCGAGCAAGAAATAAAAGCAGTTTTGAAAATCGGATCGTAAATCGAATCAAAAATAACGGATTAAATCCGGTTTAAAAGAAAGCGACGAACAAACTAAATAACGGACGTTCGTTAACAGAGCGAATCCAACGAGCAGCGTTCATTGAAGCGAGCGAATTCGGTGAACGTTCGTTAATTAAGAAAACCGAAAAAAATAAAACCAATCTAGGTTTTTTTTAAAAAAAAAACCGAACTTTGCAAAAAAAACCGGATCGGGTCTTTTTGAGTAAACCGGATCGGAAACGGGCGCGGCGGTGGCTACCTCCGTGGTCACCGGCTCGTGAGGTCTCCGGCGGGTCAGGCGGGGTCGGTGGGGTGGCGAGGCTCGGGCGGCGGCGTGCTCCGTGACGGCGACGACGGCGGCGTTCGGGCGAGCTCGGCTTGGGAGGCGGCGGGCGAGTTGAGAAAGAGGTCCGCGGGTATTTATGGGAGGCGGGCGTCGGGTGGCTTGGGAAGGCGGCGCTGGTCGAGCCGGACTCGTGGCGTCTTGTGGCGGGACTCACTTCAGTGAGCGTGGCGAGGAGTCGGGAGATGGGCAGGCCGGGCACAGGCTGGCTGGCTGGCTGGGCCTCGGTCCGGTAGTAGCGTTTAAATTTTTAAGTTAAAACTAAGCGAATTAAAAAAATACCAAATGAATTCAAATTAAATAAAACAAATTTTCTCCGACTCCTAAAAATGAGTCGAACAAAATGAACTTTTAAAACTGCAACATGCAAATAAATTTTAAAATGCTCATTTTGCCTAAGCAAAATAAATCTTCAAAACCCAAATTTGATTTATTTAAAATATCTTCGTTTTCCTAAATATTGGGAAAGTCATATTATTCCCTCTCTTGAGATTTTATAGGAAAAACTTTATGAAGATAATTAAATAAATCCAATGATCCTATTTCCAAAATTTGAGAAATCCCAAATATGAAAATAATGAAACTTCCAACTCTCTCCGAGGGTCCTTGAGTTGCGTGAAATTTTCTAGGATCGGAAAATGCGAGAAAATATGATATGCATGATGATCTAATGTATAACATTCCAAATTGAAAATTTGGGATGTTACAATAACTTTCCGAAGGTTTCATTCCGTCTGGACTCCATTTGATATTCCTTTTCTTCGAAACACTGAAATAGGCAAGAAAACAGCAATATGGGTTGGGCCTCCAGTTAATAGGTTAGTCCCAAAAATAATATAAAAGTGTACAATAAAGCCCATAAACATTCAAAACAGATAATAAAAGCATGAATGCTTCATAAATTATAGATACCTTGGAGACGTATCAACATCCCCAAGCTTAATTCCTGCTCGTGCTCGAGTAGGTAAATGATAAAAGAAATAATTTATGAAGTGTGAATGCTAGCAGGTGCACAAGTTTGATCAATGATAATTTCAATCACCTTTTCTAGCATGATTATATGTCATAACAGTAGTTCATCTCATAAAACTTCTCACGAACAAGTAACAAGCAATTCACATGTTAAAGCATAGACCATAAACTTTCTTGAAAGCTAGCAAACTTCATTCTTAGTCATCAAACAATTACAATTCATCTTATTTTCAGGAAGGGTCTATGTCACAGCTTTGATTTAGCAAACTCCACATACTCAACTATCATATAGTCTTCTACAATTGCTAACACTCACGCAATACTTATTGTTATGGAGTTTTAATCGGACACTGAGAAAGATAGGGGCTTATAATTTCGCCTCCCAACGTATTCAGCTTTGGTTGATGTCAACAATAATAGTTCATGCTAACTTACATCCAATTGGATATATATATATATATATATATATATATATATATATATATATATATATATATATTAGGATCTTTCCAACACGAGGTGCTTGCCAAAGGATAAAATGAAAAAAGGGAAAGGTGAAGATCACCTTGACTCTTGCATAAAGTAAAAGACATAAAGTAAAAGATAGGCCCTTCGCAGAGGGAAGCAGGGATTTGCAGAGGTGCCAGAGCTCGATTTTGAAATAGAGATGAATTTTTTTTGAGAGGTATGCTTTGATTGTCAACATAACAACCAAGAGTTCCCAATATCTTCCATACTACATACATTATAGGCGGTTCCCAAACAGAATGGTAAAGTTTTTACTCTCCCTCCACCAACAATCACACTCCACGGCCATCCGAAACAACGGGGTACCGTCCATACCAACAGCAGTCCTGGGGGAGTTTTGTTTTAATTATTTTTTATTTGATTTTGATCTTTTGATCATGGGACCGGGCATCCCGGTTACCGACCATTTTTCTCGTGAATGATGAGCGGAGCCCACTCATCTTGAGAATAACCCACCTAGCATGGAAGATACTGACAGCCCCTAGTCGCTACATGAGCGATTCAGGCATACAAAACAGATTATTATTTGAAGGTTCAGAGTTTGGCACATGCAAATTTACTTGGAACGGCAGGTAAATACCGCATATAGGTAGGTATGGTGGACACTGATGGCAAAAACTGGGTTTAAGGATATTTGGAAGCACAAGTAGTATCTCTACTTGGTGCAAGGAATTTTGGCTAGCATGAGGGGAAAGGCAAGCTCAACATGTTTGAATGATCCATGACAATATACTTTAACTGAGATGTGATAAAACATAACCCATTACGTTGTCTTCCTTGTCCAACATCAACTCTTTAGCATGTCATACTTAATTAGTGCTCACAATTATAAAAGATGTCTATGATAGTATATTTATATGTGAAATCTCTCTTCCTTCAATATTCTTTCATGAATTGTTCAAATGAACAATACAATGTTTGCTAACCTTCAATAAATTTACAACCTCTACTTCTTAGATGTGAAGTCATTACTCCCCATGGGATAAGAAAATGAGACATATATAATTTCAGATTTATGACAATCAACTCATTCAACCATTTACTCAAAGGATATAAGTGAAGCACACGAGTAAATGACAAACTACTCCAAAAAGATATAAGTGAAGATCAATGAGTAACTAAATAATTATGTAGCTATGTGAAGACTCTCTCTCATTTAAGAATTTCAGATCTTAAGTACTTTCTTCAAGCAGAAAGCAAAGCAAGATAAAATGATATTGCAAGGATAGCACAACTCATGTGAAGAAACAAAAACTTAGGCTCAACCGACACTAACCGATAGTTGTTGAAGAAGAAAGGTGGGATGCCTAACGGGGCATCCCCAAGCTTAGATGCTTGAGACTTCTTGAAATATTATCTTGGGGTGCCTTGGGCATCCCCAAGCTTGAACTTTTGTGTCTCCTTAATTCCTCTCATATCATGGTTTCTCTTTGTCTCAAAAGCTTCATCCACACCATACTCAACAAGAACTTGTGAGATAGGTTAGTATAAACCAATGCAAAACCTTTCATTTTCTACTGTAAAGAATCACTAAAATTATTATTCAACATTGCATACTAAATGCCTCTGCATATTTAATAATCCTATCCTCAAATAGAATCATTAAACAAGCAAACATATGCAAACAATGCAACCATAACAGCAATCTGCCAAAACAGTACAGTCTGTAAAGAATGCAAGATTCATCATACTTCCCTAACTCCAAAAATTATGAGAAAAATACCTCACTGTAGAAGATTACCATAGCTCAATACGAAAAAAGTTTCAACATTATACCATTCTCTGACTTTTCTAGGGAATTTTTTCAACAGAGGTAAATTTTCTGTTTTCAAACAACAACATGTATACTAGCAAAATAAGCATGGTAAAGGCTATCCTTGACATTTTTATTGAAAATATAGATGCAAAACATTATTATAAATAACAGCAAGCAAATACTAACAAAATAAAATGACGCTCCAAGCCAAACACATATCCTGTGGTGAATAAAAATATAGCTCCAAGTAAAGTTACCGATGAACGAAGACGAAAGAGGGGATGCCATCCGGGGCATCCCCAAGCTTAGGCTATTGGTTGTCCTTGAATATTACCTTGGGGTGCCTTGGGAATCCCCAAGCTTAGGTTCTTGCCACTCCTTTTTCCATAGTCCATCGAATCTTTACCCAAAACTTGAAAACTTCACAACACAAAACTCAACAGAAAACTCGTAAGCTCCGTTAGTATAAGAAAATAGATCACCACTTAGGTACTGTTGTGAACTCATTCTAAATTCATATTGGTGTTAAACCTACTTTATTCCAACTTCTCTATGATTCATACCCTCCGATAGTACTCATAGATTCATCAAAATAAGCAAACAACACATAGAAAAGAGAATCTGTCAAAAACAGAACAGTCTGTAGTAATCTGTATCAAACGTATACTCCTGGAACTACAAAAGTTCTACCAAATTAGGAAGGCATGATAAATTTTTGTACCAATACAGAGCAAAAATAATCAGATTAAAGGCACGTTTCTGTGAATTATCAAAACTAATTTACTTTGGGTGCAAAAGTTTACGATTTTCAGCAGGATCAACACAACTATCACCGTAAGCTATCCTAAAGGTCGTACTTGGCACTTTATTAAAACAAAAGCTATAAAACATGATTACTACAGTAACATAATCATTTGAACAAAAAAACAGTAAGGTAAATATTGGGTTGTCTCCCAACAAGCGCTTTGTTTTAATTCCTTTCTAGCTAGGCATGATGATGACAATGATGCTCTCATAAAAGATAAGAATTGAAACATAATGGGAGCATCATGAAGCATATGACTAGCACATTTAAGTCTAACCCTCTTCCTATGCATAGGGATTTTGTGAGCAAACAACTTATGGAACAAAAATCAACTAGCATAGGAAGGCTAAACAAGCATAACTTCAAGATTTTCAACACATAGAGAGGAAGCTTGACATTATTGCAATTCCTAGAAGCATATGTTCCTCCCTCATAATAATTTTTAGTAGAATCATGAATGAATTCAACAATATAACCAGCACCTAAAGCATTCTTTTCATGATCTACAAGCATAGAAAATTTACTACTCTCCACATAAGCAAAATTCTTCTTATTCGTGATAGTGGAAGTATCATTAGAGACTTGAATACTATAAATTGTTTCCACATTAAAAGAGTAATGTTCAGAAAAAGGGTAATCATAATCATGACAAGTTTTATAAATATAATCATCACTACTTTTTATAGCATAAGTTTCATCATAATAATCATCATAAGTAGCAACTTCGTTCTCATCATAATCGTTTGAAACCTCTTACAAGATAGTGGAATCATCACTAATTAAAGTTACCACTCTTCCAAATCCACTTTCATATTCATCACAATAAGATTCAACATCCTCCAAAATAGTGGGATCACTACTTCCTAAAGTTGACACTCTTCCAAGCCCACTTTCATCAATATAATCATCATAGGTAAGAGGCATGCTATCATCATAACAACTTTGCATATCAAAACTTGGGAGGCAAAAAATATCATCTTCATTAAACGTAGCATCCCCAAGCTTGGGACAAACATTAATTTCAGCAAATATATTCTCAAGTATGTCATCCTCACCAAACATAGCTTCCCCAAGCTTGGGCTCTTTCATATCATAAGCATAATCACTCTCATCATTAATAGTATGGATAGCACCAATAGTATAGCAATTATCATCATCACAATGAGTAGTAGGAGCAACATCATTTGATAGAGATACCTTTTTACCTTTGTTGCGCCTTCTTTTCTTTTTCTTCTCCATTATGTGTGGGTTCAACCTTCTTCTCTGAGCTCCTTATTGATGAGATTGGTTGAATAGAAAGCTCCTCCTCGTTACCTGATTCATCATAAGAAATAATAGGAGGAGATTGGGAAGTCTCTTCCCTTTCATTAGTATTCTCTTCATCTTCTATTTGGTTTCTTTTCTTTATGTAATTGGCAATATAAGGATTCTCAATGCAATTCACCGCACAATACAAATAAATTTCCTATAGATAAAACTCAAGAAGTTTATAACGGGAAAATTCTGGAAGATGCTTAATTAAACGTTTCATTTCTTCGTATGCCATAAGCAAACTAAGTTCATTATAATGTGCAAGGGAAATCAAATCATCACACTTTTTGGACATGATTCGATCATGAAACAATTTGCATCGGAGATGTAAATGACCACTTTCATTGCAAAGTTCACAAATGCAGCAAAGGAAACATAAATTTTTAGCACTCACCCTTAGCCTTTCTTGCAACAATTTAGTTTCTACATGCTTATGCCTGTTGCAATATCTATCTTATCTATTTGATGTATCTATGCAAACCCAATGCTCTCCAAAGAAATCTACATGCTTATAAGAGACAATTTCATCATAACTAGTGCAATCATCATTAGTACTATGGATATTCAAGGAGTTCATACTAACAAAATTGCAATCATGCTCATCATTCAAAGATTTAGTATCAAACATTTATATACTTCTTCTTCTAGCACTTGAGCAAAATTTTCCTTTTCATCATACTCATGAAAGATATTAAAAAGATGAAGCGTATGAGACAAACTCAATTCCATTTTTTTGTAGTTTTCTTTTATAGACTAAAGTAGTGATAAAACAAGAAACTAAAAGACTCAATTGCAAGATCTAAAGATATACCTTCAAGCACTCACCTCCCCGGCAACGACGCCAGAAAAGAGCTTGATGTCTACTATGCAACCTCCTTCTTGTAGACGTTGTTGGGCCTCCAGGTGCAGAGGTTTGTAGGACAGTAGCAAATTTCGCTCAAGTGGATGACCTAAGGTTTATCAATCCGTGGGAGGCATAGGATGAAGATGGTCTCTCTCAAGCAACCCTGCAACAAATAACAAAGAGTCTCTTGTGTCCCCAACACACCCAATACAATGGTAAATTGTATAGGTGCACTAGTTCAGCGAAGAGATGGTGATTCAAGTGCAATATGGATGGTAGATATAGGCTTTTGTAATCTGAAAATATAAAAACAGCAAGGTAGTAAGTGGTAAAAGTGAGCGTAAACGGTATTGCAATGCTAGGAAACAAGGCCTAGGGTTCATACTTTCACTAGTGCAAGTTCTCTCAACAATAATAACATACTTGGATCATATAACTATCCCTCAACATGCAACAAAGAGACACTCCAAAGTCACTAATAGCGGAGAACAAAGCGAAGATATTATTGTAGGGTACGAAACCACCTCAAAGTTATCCTTTCGATTGATCTATTCAAGAGTCCGTAGTAAAATAACGTGAAGCTATTCTTTCCGCTCAATCTATCATAGAGTTAGTACTAGAATAACACCTTAAGACACAAATCAACCAAAACCCTAATGTCACCTAGATACTCCATTGTCACCTCAAGTATCCGTGGGTATGATTATACGATATGCATCACACAATCTCAGATTCATCTATTCAAGCAACACAAAGTACTTCAAAGAGTGCCCCAAAGTTTCTACCGTGTGCCAAGCGCTATGCATAGGTTCATTGAACCCGCAAGTTGATCATCAAAACATACATCAAGTAGATCACGTGAATATCCCATTGTCACCACAGATAAGCAGGGCAAGACATACATCAAGTGTTCTCAAATCCTTAAAGACTCAATCCAACAAGACAACTTCAAGAGGAAAACTCAATTCATCACAAGAGATTAGAGGGGGAGAAATATCATAAGATCCAACTATAATAGCAAAGCTCGCGATACATCAAGATCGTATCACCTCAAGAACACGAGAGAGAGAGAGAGAGAGAGAGAGAGAGAGAGAGAGATAACACATAGCTACTGGCACATATCCTCAGCCCCGAGGGTGAACTACTCCCTCCTCGTCAGGGAGAGCGACGGGATGATGAAGATGGCCACCGGTGAGGGATTCCCCTCCGTGGTCTTGAACGGGCTCCCGAGAGGTTTTTGGTGGCTACAGAGGCTTGCGGCGGCGGAACTCCCGATCTATTATGTTCCTTGATGGTTTTAGGGTATATGGGAATATATTGGCGAAAGAAGTCGGTCGGGGGAGCCACGAGGGGCCCACGAGGGTGGAGGGCGCGCCCAGGGGGGTGGGCGCGCCCCCCTATCTTGTGGCCTCCTCGAAGCTTCCCTAGCTTGCACTCCAAGTTCCCTGGATTGCTTCTGTTCCAAAAATAACTTCCCCAAATGTTTCATTCCGTTTGGACTCCGTTTGATATTCCTTTTCTTCGAAACACTGAAATAGGCAAGAAAACAACAATATGGGTTGGGCCTCCGGTTAATAGGTTAGTCCCAAAAATAATATAGAAGTGTATAATAAAGCCCATAAACATTCGAAATAGATAATAAATTAGCATTAATGCTTCATAAATTATAGATACGTTGGATACGTATTAGATGCTAATACCTTCAAGTATTCTTTGGCTCCCCTTGTGTCGAATCTATAAATTTGGTTTGAATACTCTACCCTCGTAAACTGTTGTGATCCCCTATACTTGTGGGTTGTCAAGACCTTTTTCTGGCGCCGTTGCCGTGGAGCATAGCTATATTTATTGAGTCACTTGGGATTATTATCATATTATCATTATGAAGAATATGAAGGATGCTAAGACTAAGATTTTGTCCCTCAAAGACGAGGGGAGGTAAGGAACTGCCATCCAGTTCTGCTTTAGATTCACCTTCTGTTATAAGTAAACTTGCAACACCACAACATGCTATTAATTCTGATATGTCAGAAGTTATTGATGATGCTACTTCTACTATGAATGCTACTCTTGATGATGCTAGTACGTTTCTTGATGATGATGTGCCACTAGGTGAATTTCTTGATGAACAAATTGCTAGAGTAAGACAACATGATATTGTTGAATCTGATGATGAACTTGAAACTGAAAATCTTGAAACACCTACTAGAACTAGTCCTCCTAGATATGAATTGCCAAAGGTACCGGAAGGTTATACTATGAGTGAGGAGGCAACTAGATATATTCTTGCTTGTAAGGATAGAGATGATCTAGAGAAATTATTATGCAAGTATAAGGAAAGATCTCTGAATGCTAAAATGAAGTGTGATCCCGAGTTTGCTACTTCACCTATTGTTATTGATGATAAGGATTATGAATTCACTATCGACCCAGAGTTAATCACTTTGGATGAATCTGATCCTTTCCATGGTTATGATACTGAAACTGTTGTGGCACATCTTAGTAAGTTGAATGATATAGCCACCCTTTTTGCTCATGTTAAAAATATTCTCTATTATTATATTCTCAAGTTATTTCTGTTCTCATTAAAGGGTGATGCTAAAGTTTGGTACAATAATCTTGCTCCTGGTTGTGTGCATAGTCCCTAGGATATGATTTATTACTTCTCTAAAAAATATTTCCCTGCTCATAAGAAACAAGCTGCCTTGCAGGAAATATTTAACTTTGTGCAAATTGAAGAAGAGAGTCTACCACAAGCTTGGGGGCAGGCTTCTCCAATTACTTAATGCTTTGCCTGATCATCCTCTTAAGAAACATGAAATACTTGATATGTTCTATAATGGACTAATCGATGCTTCTAGGGACTTCCTAGATAGTTGTGCTAGTTGTGTTTTCAGGGAACGAACTATTGGGAGAGCTGAAGAATTATTGAATAACATATTGAAAAATTATGATGATTGGACTCCTCCTGAAACACCTATTAAACCCACTCAGAAGAAGAGGGGTATCTTATATCTCAGTCCTAAAGATATGCAAGAGACAAAGAAATCTATGAAGGAGAAAGTATTATAGCCGAGGATGTTAAAAATTTACCACCTATCAAAGAAATACATGGGCTTGAAGCACCACCACCACCCAACATGGTAGAGATAAAATCTTTAATGAAATTCAATGATAGTGATGATCCTCGTAATAAACATCCTAGTATGAGTTTGATAATTACATTAGAAAGCAAGATCACTTCAATTGCAAATGTTATGAAACAATTGAAATACAACTCTGACATGATAGCTCACTTAAGTGACTTGTTATTTAGAATCTCAAATGATGTTAGAGGTAGGAAAGCATGCCTCCATGGTTCAAACTAAATTAGAACAAGTTGCTAAATCTCAAAGAGAGTTACTTGACGAAATGAACAATAATATAAGTGACTTTACTGTTAGAGTAGCAACTAGGGGAGGTAAAATGACTAAGGAACCACTTTATCCTGAGGGACACCCAAAGAGAATTGAACATGATTCCTAGTCCTTCTAAAAATAAAAAGAAGAAGAAAAATGATAAGACTTTGCCTGCCTCTAGTGAACTTGAAATAGAAAAACCTCCTGATAATGACAATGAAGTTTCTATCTCTGATGCTGAAACTTAATCTGGTAATGAACACTCACCTTATGATAATGAAAAAGATAATGATGAGGTTCATGAAGACACTCAACCAAATGATAAAGAACCAGATAATGATGTTGAGATTGAACCAACTATTGATCTTGATAACCCACAACCTAAGAATAAAAGATATGATAAAAGAGACTTTGTTGCTAGAAAACATGGTAAGGAAAGAGAGCCATTGGTTCAAAACCCTATGCCCTTTCCACCTAAGTCAACTAAAAAGAAAGATGAAGAAGAATTTGAACGCTTTGCTGAAATGCTGAGGCCAGTCTTTCTGTGTACTCGCTTGACTGATATCTTAAAAATGCCTCCTTATACTAAGTATATGAAAGACATCATCACTAATACGAGAAAAATACCGGAAGCCGAAATATCAAGTATTCTTGCTAATTATACTTTTAAAGATGGAGTACCTAAAAAACTTGGAGATCCGGGAATACCAACTATACCTTGCTCTATTAAAAGAAACTATGTGAAAACTTCTTTATGTGATTTGGGAGCCGGTGTTAGTGTTATGACTTTCTCTTTATATAAAATACTTGATTTGGGCTAATAAATCAACTGCCATACCTATTGGTATTTGTGAGGATGTGCCCGTTGTTGTTGCTAATGTTACTATCTTGACTGACTTTGTTATACTTGAGATGCCCGAGGATGACAACATGTTGATTATCCTTGGTAGACCCTTCTTGAATATTGCAGGGGTTGTTATTGATTGCAATAAAAGTAAGGTCACTTTTCATATCAATGGTAGTGAGCATACGGTGCACTTTCCGAAGAAACAATTCCGAGTGAATGGTTTTAATGTTATTGAAAAATCTCCGACAATCACTATTGGAAGTTTTCAACTACCTCTACCTACTGTCAAAAAGAAATATGAAATGCTTATTGCAAGGGACATACATATCCCCATTGAAGTAACCTAGTGATTTACGAAAGTTCTTTGGTTTCATGCTAATTGAAAGTGGTTGTTAATAAGACTTAATCAACCTTATTAATGGATCATTTTTGAGAGGTATGAAGTGGATGAATTTAGTAAGCACTACCTTCTGTCCCTACCTTTTGTTTTCTATTTTTCTTAGTTAAATAAAATAAATTGCCATGCTTTGTCTATTTTCTGAGTTTTCCTTGCAATACAAAAATGACCCAAAAATAAAAGTTCTCAGAATGCCCTGAAAATTTTACACGATTTTTTTCTGAATATTTATGAATTTCTGGTGCAAATAATATAAGAGGGAGGTGCACCAGGACCCCTAGACGCGCCCTGGTGGGTGCTGCCCACTTGGTGGGCCCCCTCACTTACTTCTTCTTCCCACATCACTCCATTCACCTAGAAAAAAATCACTATCACTCTCTCTCTCTGTCTCTCTCGTGTTCTTGCTCCTGAAACCACGGATTTCGATCTATTTGCTCGAAGCTGCGTTTCCGAAACTGTTCTGGGGATTTGCTGCTTGGTATGTGACTCCTCCATGTGTCCAATTAGTTTTTATTATAGTCGTTTATATTTAGAATAATTAGCTACTCTTGGTGCTGCTGTAGATGAGCTTGCATGTTGAATTCTTAGAGTTCTAAGTAGTTTGAATGCTTCCTATGGCCTCTATACATCCCTATGAGTAGTTGCTATCATTCTTGTGAAGTTTTGTTATTAAATTTTTCGTGACCAAAATTTTTCAGAAAATTGTACGCGAGCATTATGAACTTCTTTGGAAGGAGTTCTTCAAGGAAGAGATCCTCGGAGGCATCTTCTAGCAGCAACTCCGTTCGTTGGTCCTATGCTGAACCAAGTGAAAGTTCCATTTGAAGTGCCACCACCAAAACATGCTTATCGCCATGCAACAATTACATGGTGAGAGTTGGTATTAAGGAGGAATTTGAGCAATTAGTTCACAATGCTGAGCTCGGTCCCTACATTTCAGATAAGTGCGACCAACACCTCATCCTCACTGAATCATTTGTCAAAGAATTTAAATTCTTTCCCCGTGAGTCTAGGATGTCTTTTAAACTTTATGATAATCCATTTACCATTTCTCTAGAAAGGTTTGCTCACCTCTACAAAATCCCATTCTGGGGTTCGCTCGATGAGCCACCTAGGTCAGAATTTGAAGCATTCTTGACTAGCCTTTGCTTTGGTGAAACTAGGGGAGTGACGCAAGGTAGAATAAAGAGCATACATTTTCCTGCAATTTAGTACTTCACATTATTTAATGGAAAATGTATAGTAGGCAAGCAAGACTGTAGTATGCTTTGTGCTCCAAACTTGATCCTCATACGCACTGCTCTCACCGGTGAAAGGAGTTATAACCTTGGAGCGATTGTTGCACGCAGACTGCAGCATAATGCTAACAGTGGCTATTTCTATGGTGGAATTTATGCCACGCATTTAGCACGAGAGTTGAGTGTTTCACCTTTGCCCTTTGACCCTATCCTACCCACGCAGTATTTACACTTTGATGCTTTAAAAAGCCATAAGATCCTGAAAGGAAAAAAAATCATGACTTCACTTACAATCTGGTGTTTAACCAAACTTCCGTTGTACACACATATTTGCCTGTGCCTGGTCTTTTTGACTATCACAGCAGAGGAAGATATTTTGTTCTTGAGAGCGAGGCTCGAGCTCACAATGCATCAGTGGAGGCAGCACGGCGAGCTGAGGCATCGGCACCGAGAGCCTCCGTGAGCTACCACGCCGACTACCATCCAGGCTACTGACTGATTACCAAGTTAGGCTAAAAGCCTAAGCTTGGGGGAGTACGTATTTCCATCGACATTACATTCATGTTCACACATTTTATTCCAGTTATCAGTGTCCACACTTTTTCATTGTATCATCCATGTTTAATTTATTTTCTCGCTTTCTTCTTTTGTGTTTGAAAAACTTTAAGAAAATCCAAAAATATGTTTCTTGCTTCTTTTGATTTTTCTTCCTAGTTTAAATTATTGTAACACTAAAAAGAAAACCCAAAAAGATTTCCTTTTTCTTCTTTTACTTGTTGAGAGCTTTCCTGTGTAAATAGTTTTTCTCGTTTTTGCTTTTTCCCTTTTTCGTCTGCTTTCTTTCAAAAAACCAAAAACTCCAAAACTATTTCAGTGTGTTTCTCTGAATTTCTTTTTCTTTTATCGAGCCATACCGAGGAGAAGACCACTATGAAAATATTGAGTGGCTCCCATTTGGATTGTTGATCTAACAAAGAGCCCATATTACCTTGCCTTCTCCTCTTGAATAAAATGTTTGCAGATTCCAGCTTGGTCCACGGCACTCTTGCACTATTATTATTTCAAATTGTTCGGTCATGCAAGTGAAAGGCAATAATGACGATATTATATGAACTCGCCGTGGCAGAGAGAAATGGGTATGAACTCGACTTGTTCTGTTTTTTTAAATATGTTTAACCTAGTATCCATGCTTCAGTCTATTATGATCAAACATGTTTGCAATGAAAATTAGAGATTATAGTTTCTCATGCCATGCATAAGTAGCTAGGAGTGAATAATGACTTATCTTGGATATCAACATTGTGTTAAAATGATTGTGATGTAGTATGATGATATGGTATCCTCCTCTGAATGTTCGAGTGGCTTGACTTGGCACATGTTCATGCATGTAGTTGAATGAAAACCAACATAGCCTCTATGATATTTGCTACCTCTTGAGCTTGCATTGGTTTTTTCCTTGAAGAGGAAAGGGTGATGCAACAAAGTAGCGTAAGTATTTCCCTCAGTTTTGAGAACCAAGGTATCAATCCAGTAGGAGACGACACACAAGTCACCTAGTACCTGCACAAACAATCAAGAACCTTGCAACCAACATGATAAAGGGGTTGTCAATCCCTTCATGGTCACTCGCAAAAGTGAGATCTGATAGAGATAATAAAGTAAATATTTTTGGTATTTTTGTTGTATAGATTGAAAAGTAAAGATTGGAAAATAGTAAATGATACGCAATATAATGGAAAAGAGATGTAATATAATAGGAAAGAGACCCAGGGGCCATAGGTTTCACTAGTGGCTTCTCTCAAGATAGTATGTATTACGGTGGGTGAACAAATTACTGCCGACCAATTGATAGAAAAGCGCATAGTTATGAAGATATCTAAGGCAATGATCATGAACATAGGAATCACGTCTGTGTCAAGTAGACTGAAACGATTCTGCATCTACTACTATTACTTCACACGTTGACCACTATCCAACATGTATCTAGAGTATTAATTTCATAAGAACGGAGTAACGCATTAAGCAAGATGACATGATGTAGAGGGATAAACTCAAACAATATGATATAAACCCCATATTTTTATCCTTGATGGCAACAATACAATACGTGCATTGATGAAGTCAAGTACCTAGGGTGGGGTCATGGACCTGTCCAAGATACCCTCCCCAAGGACATCCCTTAAAGAAAACACCTTTCAGTCGACCTGGAAGGATTCCACTCGACGGACCTGAAGACACTCGACCACCAACCAACCACTCGATCGCCAGAAGATCTACAGTCAGTCTGCACGCATACGGTCGGTCAGTAAGTGGCTTTATGGTCATCATAGCACTTTATGTGGACGTTATCAGTAACTCCCTCTCTTAACGTACCTTAATCTACATAACTGAGGGCTGGAGGGGTCTGGCGAACTCTATATAAGCCACCCCCCTCCTCAGTGTAAAGGGTTCGCACCCCTGTAACTCATACGCACATAATACATTCGACCGCCTCCGGGCTCCGAGACGTAGGGCTGTTACTTCCTCCGAGAAGGGCCTGAACTCGTAAACATCTTGCGTATACAACTACTCCATAGCTAGGATCTCGCCTCTCCATATCTACCCCCATTCTACTGTCAGGCTTAGAACCACGATAGTTGGCGCCCACCTTGGGGCAGGTGTCTTAGCGACTTGTTGGAGAAGTTGCAGTTTTTCCGATCCCATTCATCATGGTTTAAGGTGGAGTTTTGGTTGAGGGCCGCGAGATCTGTCTCGGTGCGCTCACGTTCATCGCTGACGACTTCTCTTGGTTGCAGGAGGCTCCACTCGACATCGACGCACTCCCCGTCCGCAGGGCAACACACTTTCGAGCGTGCATCCGTGGCGTCCTCCTGCGGCAGCCGTCGTCCCAGTACCGGTCGGCTCTTGTGCCGTCCTCCCTCCCAGTCTCTCACCGGCACAAGCACTCCGGTCGGTCGAGGCTTCAGCGGTGGGTGAGGCATGCGGTGGCCCGCCAGTCGGCCACCCCTCAAGTCGCGGCAATAGAGCCCGACGAATCTCTCTACGGCCTGTTTGATCTGTCGACTGGCTCCGCAGAGACTGCATCCGAGTGCGATAGCAGAGATCCAGCGGCGGAGGTTCTGATGGTCGACGGACCACGCAGTCCTCCTGGTTGGCCTCGCGCCGACGGAGGCGTTGGCGGAGGCGAGCCGACGCAAGCTCACGAAGAGTACCAACCCGAGCCCCTTACTTCGCTGCAGAGGGAGGAGCTTCGCCACTGGAACATGGATGCTGTTCACACTCCTATCGTTGGAGAAACCCCCGAGGCCCGTGCCTTAGAAGATGCGCGTTTGGCCAACTTGGCTGAGCGCACTCGACTGGAAAATCTCCAGCGAGTGCTCGACGAACGAGCGCAACAATGGGTCCCGTCGTCCAGTCGACGTCAACTCTTTCCACAACCGACTCAGGTATACCTACCCCCATTCTACTGTCAGACTTAGAACCACGACAGGATTCACAGCAGATCCGTCGCTGCGAATACAGTCCAGTCGGCACATAGCCCAAGATCGCCCCCGAGGCGTGAGGGACATGGAGGCCGGCGTGATCAGTATGAGGACCGATTCGACCGTGATGATCGACGTCGAGTGGCCACTCCTCCCCTAAGGGGTGGGTCACATGCGCCTCGACAGCAAGATGACAGACGCCAGCACAGTGTTGGGCGAAGGATTCCAGTCGACCCCAGGGAACCAGGCTTTGATGCGAGATCCGTCATCGTTCAAGGTCTGGTCGACAGGAACAGAGCTAACCGAGAAGGCCATGACAGAAATGCGCCCATCAGCAGCAGAGTACACGTCTCAGGACCAGAGTGTTTTAGCAGAGCCATCAGAGCCACGGTGATTCCTCCCAATTTCAGGTTGGCGGCGAGTCGATAAGTTCCTTTGGTGAGTCCAAGCCGGATACTGGCTTGAGGACTCTTGAGTGGCTGTCTAGATTGGCGGCAACGATGAAGTGGCCATGAAACACCTGCCTCTTATGTTGGAGGGATCGGCGAGCATGGCTGAATCGATTAGCACCCGACAACATTTACACTTGGGAAGATCTTGCCAGTGTTTGTCGGGACATTTGAAGGAACTTGCAAGCGGCCAGCAGGGCTGTGAGTTGCGATCGTGTGTCTAAGTCGAATGAAACTACGAGGGATTACATCCAGAGATGGATCACTTTGCACCACACACGATGAGAATGTATCGATCATCGAGGCGATCTGTGCCTTCAAGGAAGGCGTTAAGAACGAGAGAGTTGAGTCTGAAATTGGTCGGACCGGAGACATGACCACGAGTCGAATGATGGAGATTGCCACCAAGTACGCCAATGGTGAAGAAGAGGATCGGCTCGGAGTGGCAAGTACAAGTCAGCCGCTAATGAAACCGGGGAGGGAACTCCGATCGGAAGCAGAAGCGGAAAGCCGAGCCGACTGCTCCTGGAGAAGCCTTGGCCGTGACTCCAGGAAAGTTCAAGGGGAAATCCAAGGGGCCTTGGAACCCCAAGAAAGTGAAAGACCAAGATGGAAATGATGTGTTGGACTTGCCATGTCACATTCACACGAAGAAAGATGAAGAGGGTAAACTCATTTACCCAAAGCATACCACTCGACAGTGTCGGCTCTTGATTCACCAGTTCCAGGGGAAGCAGCCGAAGGACAAGGAGAAGGAGTCGGACAAAGTTGAGGACAAGGAAGATAGTGACGGTGGATACCCCCAGGTCAATTCCACTCTGATGATTTTTGCTGACGTTGAAAGCAAAAGTTGATTGAAAGTTATCAATCGAGAAGTGAATATGGTCGCGCCGGCGACACCCAATTATCTGAAATGGTCGCATACCGCCATGACGTTCGACCAGTCTGATCACCCGACACATATAGCCACCCCTGGGAGGCAAGCGTTGGTGGTCGACCCAGTCGTCGAAGGCACTCGACTAACTAAGGTTTTGATGGATGGTGGCAGTGGCCTGAACATATTGTATGCGAGAGGCGTTGAAAGGGATGGGCATTCCGATGTCCGGACTCGGCACCGACAACATGAGCTTCCATGGAGTCATTCACGGAAAGAAGGCTGAGTCACTCGGCCAAATTGCTCTCGATGTGGTTTTTGGTGACTACAAGAATTTTCGTGAGAAAAGTTGACCTTTGAGGTCGTGGATTTCAGAGCGCTTATCACACTATCTGGCGAGGCGGCATATGCGCGTTTATGGCTCGACCATGCTATGTGTACCTCAACTTTGAAGATGCCAGGTCCCAAAGGTGTGATCACATCGCGGCAATCGGAAGAAGGCAGAAGAGTGTTTTCAGAAAGGCTCTAAGATCGCTGATGCTCAGATGGCAGTGGTAGAGCTGCAGGAGTACCAGAAAACTGCAGACCCGAGTGATTTGTTGCGAGCCAAGAAGCCCGCCACGGAGTCATAATTTCAGTCGTCCGAGGAGACGAAACCGATTCATATTCATCCGACTGATCCCAATGCTGCTCCGACTCACATCTCAACAACACTCGACTCCAAATAGGAAGAAGCGCTCATCCAGTTCCTCCGTGAGAACTGGGACATCTTCGCATGGAAGCCTGGCGACATGCCGGGTGTTCGAGGGACTGGCTGAGCATCTCCTATGAGTCAACTCAAAAGTTAAACCTGTCAAAGAACATCTTGACGGTCCGCCGTCCGGAAGAAAGGCCATTGGCGAGGAGGTGGCTCGGCTCTTAGCAGCAGAGTTTATCCGAGAGATTTACCACTCCGAGTGGCTCGCCAATGTTGTCATGGTCCCTAAGAAGGACAAGTCACTTCGCATGTGCATCGACTTCAAACATATCAATCGGGCCTGCCCGAAAGATCATTTTCCTCTCCCTCGCATCGACCAAATAGTCGACTCAACTGCGGGATGTGAGCGGTTGTCTTTCTTAGACGCCTATTCCGGGTACCATCAGATCCGTCTGTATGGACACGACGAGATCAAGACAACTTTCATCACTCCATTCGGGTGCTTCTGTTATGTCACCATGCCATTCGGCCTCAAGAATGCCGGAGCCACGTTCATGAGGATGATTCAGAAGTGCTTGCTCACTCAAATCAGTCGGAATGTGGAAGCATACATGGATGACATTGTGGTCAAGTCACGGAAAGGTTCCGACCTGTTGGTGACCTTGCTGGAAACATTTGCCAATCTCGGAGGTATGATATCAAGCTTAATCCATCAAAGTGCACATTCGGAGTTCTGGCGGAAAGCTACTCGGTTTCTCGTTTACGAGCGAGGAATCGATGCCAACCAGAAAAAGTTAGCACTATACTCGAATGAAATGCCACTGTCGCGTGTGCGATGTCCGAGCTTACCGGATGCTTGGCCGCTTTAAGTCGATTCATCTCTTGCCTCGGTGAAAAGGAATTGCCTCTTTACCGGTGATGAAGAAGTCGAGACAAGTTCGAGTGGACTCTTGAAGTCGATGCAGCGTTTGCGAGCTCAAAGCTCTGCTCTCCACCAGCCGGTGCTTGCTGCCCCAATCGGCAAGGAGCCGTTGCTGCTTTACATTGCAGCTACAGGACAAGTCGTCGATCTGATTTACGGTCGGCGGGAAGAGGAAGGAAAGGCCTTCAAAGTTCAGCGCCCAAAGTATATTATCTTTCTAAAGTATTAACCCCATCAAAGCAAAGATACCCTCATTATCGTAAGCTTGTGTATGGGATTTATATGACATGAAGAAGGTTGCTCATTACTTCTCTGATCATTCCATTACGATTAAATCGGTGACGCCCCATTATCAGAGATTTTGCTCAACAGAGATGCATCTGGTCGAGTGGCGAAATGGGCGATTGAAATCCTTCCCCTTGATATCAAGTTTGAGGCAAAGAAAGCCATCAAGTCCCAAGCAGTAGCAGATTTCATCACCGAGTGGATCGAACATCAATTACCGACTCAAGTTTACTCGAAGCACTGGACCATGTTCTTTGACGGTTCCAAGATGCTGAATGGTTCGATCTTTGAGGTAGTGTTGGTTTCCCCCAGGAGATAAGCTCGGATATGTGCTCCAAATTCACTTTGACTCTTCCAACAATGAAGCAGAATCTGAAGCACGTTGTATGGGTTGCGTATGGCCATTTCACTCGGCGTCAAATCGCCTCACAGTCTCTGACGACTCAGATTTAGTGGTTAATCAAGTGATGAAGGAGTGGGACGTCAGAAGTCCAGCCATGACTGGTTATTGCAATGCAGTGAAGAAGCTAGAAAAGAAGTTCGAGGGGTTAGAGCTTCATCATGTACCCCGACTGAAAAATCAAGCTGCTGACGATTTGGCGAAAATAGGGTCCAAGAGGGAAGCCATTCCCAGTGATGTGTTTTTGGAGCACATTCACACACCGTCAGTTCAGGAGGATCCTTTCACCGAAGAAGCTCCGCAGCCAAAAAGTGCCACTGATCCGAATGAAGTTGAGGTCCCAGCTGTGGTCGACCTGGTCATGGAAGTCGTGGTCATCACTCCCGACTGGACGGTGCCGTACATCGCGTATATCCTAAGGAAAGAGCTCCCGGAGAACGAAGAAGAGGCTCAACAGATCGTCCGCCGATCCAAGGCCTTTACTGTGATCAAGGGACATTTATCTGAGAAAGCGCTTGTTGAGTCGGACGAAATGCATAACGCCGTAAGAAGGTCGATAATTCTTGATGATATCCACTCGAGGACTGTGGTCACCATGCGTCCTCTCGGACCATTGTGGCTAAAGCATACCGAGCAGGATTTTACTTGGCTAAAAGCAAATGAAATGGCAAAGGAAATAGTCGACAAGTGTGAAGGATGTCGGTTCTACTCAATATGTCACACAAACCCGCCTCGACATTGAAGACCATTCCACTCGTCGGCCTTTTCGCTGTTTGGGGGTTGGATATGATTGGACCATCGAGAACTGGCGAAGCGGTTTCACTCATTTGCTTGTGGCGGTCGACAAGTTTACGAAGTGGATCGAAGCTAAACCTATCAAGAACCTCGATCGTGCCGCTATCAGTTTCATCGGAGAGTTGATATTCAGATATGGAGTTCCCAGCATCATCAATCGACAATGAGTCAAACTTGATTCGAGACAAGTTCAAAGCCTTTTGCGCCTCTCGAGCACGCGAGTCGACTATGCTTGATTGCTCACCCCGGTCGAATGGACAAGCAGAACGAGCAAATGGTCTAATTCTCAAAGGACTGAAACCTCGGCTGATGCGCGATCTCAAGCACGCAGCAGGAGCGTGGGTCGACGAACTTCCGTCAGTTCTTTGGGGATTGAGGACCACTCCTAATCGGTCGATGGGAGAACTCCATTCTTTCTGGTCTATGGGGCTGAAGCAGTTCTGCCGAGTGACCTGCTTCACAATGCACCCCGAGTCGAACTCTACTCTGAAGATGAAGCAGAGCAAGCCCGACAAGATGCAGTCGACCTCCTTGAAGAGGAGAGAGAGATGGACCTGATCCGTTCGACCATCTATCAGCAGGACTTGCGTTGATTCCATTGTAGAAATGTGAAGAGCCGAACCTTTCAAGAAGGATACTTGGTCCTCCGAGTGGATGAACAGAAACCACACAAGCTCGCTTCCACTTGGGAAGGTCCCTTCATCGTCACCAGAGTTCTCCATAATGGAGCGTACCATCTTTACAACGTCGATCGCCAGATTGATGAGCCTCGAGCTTGGAATGCGGAGCTGCTCCGCCCCTTTTACACTTAAGTACTCACTCGGGTGAGATGTAATAAAAGTACCTCTGTAGTTTGTTTATCAAAGACAAGAATGTTATAATTTTCCCAGTGATTGTCATTACTTTTCGTTTACATAAGAAATTTCCCCCAGTGGGTGGCTTAGCCGCGAGCCCGTTTCGCCTAAGTTTGTAAAAAAAGTCCCTGCCGAGTGGAGAGCCAGCCTCCCACTCGGGGGCTTAGCTGCGAATCCGTTTCGCCTAAGTATCTGAAAATCCTACCAAGTGGTGAGCCAGCCTCCCACTCGGGGGCTTAGCTGCAGTCCAAGTACTCGCCTAAGTTTGAAAATCCTACCGAGTGAGGAGCCAGCCTCCCACTTGGAGGCTTATCTGCAGTCCAAGTACTCGCCTAAGTGTCTAAAACCCTACCGAGTGGTGAGCCAGCCTCCCACTCGGGGGCTTAGCTGTAGTCCAAGTACTCGCCTAAGTTTGAAAATCCTACCGAGTGAGGAGCCAGCCTCCCACTCAGGGGCTTAGCTGCAGTCCAAGTACTCGCCTAAGTATTTAATACAATGTGCGCTTTGCAAGGGCGGCCAGTGCAGGTCGACTATTGCCTTCCCCTTTAGAGCTACGACACAAAAATCCTCCTCGGAGGCTTAGGCTGCAGATCCAAGACTTGCCTAAGTTTGAAAAATCCTACCGAGTGGAGAGCAAACCTCCCACTCGGGGTTTAGCAAGCAGTCCGATGCTAGCCTAAGTTTGAAAAATCCTACCGAGTGGAGAGCAAACCTCCCACTCGGGGCTTAGCAGTCGGTGCTCGCCTAAGTTTGAAAAAATCCTACCGAGTGGAGAGCAAACCTCCCACTCGGGGGCTTAGCAATGATCGATGCTACGCCTAAGTTTGAAAATCCTACCGAGTGGAGAGCGAACCTCTCACTCGGGGCTTAGCTGATCCAGTACTACGCCTAAGTATCCGAATATCCTACCGAGTGGAGAGCAACCCTCCCACTCGGAGGCTTAGTTGCGATCCGATGCTTGCCTAAATGCGAAATCCATTCCAATCCATAAGGGACTGACGAGGTGCAGGTCGACTGTTACCTTCTCCTTCGGAGCTGCGCCACAAGTACAACGTGCGCTCCATCCCGATCCGCAAGGACGACGAGGTGCAGGTCGACTGTTACCTTCTCCTGCGGGGCTGCGCCATAAGTACAATCCGAACTCCATACTTGCCTGCAAGAACAACGAAGTGTAGGTTGACTGGATTTTCCACCTCAGAGCTGCATCTCAAACACTGAAGCATAATCCGAGTGAAGAACAAAGTTCATTCAAAGGCAAACAAAAGCATATTTCGACGATAAGTAAAGTTCGGATAACATCCTATGGATGCAAGTACCCAGGCCTCAAGCACATTAAAGTTTATCGGTTACCTGCTCACTCGGCAGTCCGAGGCAAACTTAAGACGAATCATAGAAGTTTTTTACTCCTTAGGTGGAGGACTGGAAGGCGCGACGAACTGGTCCAGGTCGATCCCGTCAGCGATCCGAGTGGTAGCAGCAATGAAAGTCTCCATGAAAGATTGGAAGTCGTACTTCTTGGTATTGGCAACTTTGATAGACGCCAGCTTTTCCTCTCGCGCCTCCTTGCAGTGAACACGGACCAGGGACAGAGCAACATCAGCGCCACACCTGGCAGAAGATTTTTTCCATTCCTGCACTCGACTTGGAACGTCATTAAGTCGAGTCATTAAAGACTCGAGGTCATTTTGAAGCGTCTCGTCTGGCCAGAGTGTCGAGTCAATGCGCGACACTGCAGCCTTCAATCGAGCGAGGTAGTCCACTACAGCAGCGACGCGAGACTCCAGTCGGAGCACATTCATGGCGGCTTCATCCTTCACGAGGGAGTTAATGGGGTCCAGGCTTGTCTCCACTCGACTAGTATCCTCCTCGAAGTTCTGACAGAATTCTGCAAACACAACTCGAGTTCAAGCTAATGGTTCTATGACGAGTCGGTGATAACAAGTTAGTCGGATAAAAGGAATTACCTTCAAGCATGAGGAATAACTTCTTGGCAAGCCCTCCCAGATAAGCCTCTAGATCATTCCTCTTCCCCGCCAGTTCACTAGCCTTGTCGCTCAGAGCTATCTTGTCGTTCTTCAGTCGGCTAACCTCCTTGTTGGCCGCGTCGAGAGCAGCTTTCAGATTGGTGTTCTCTTCTTCAAGTTTTCCGACTGAAGACAGCTTCTCTTCTGCGAGCTTGGTTTTGTTCAAAGCCGTTTTCTGCGCCTCGGCAAGGTCATGATCCTTCTTCTTCAGAGCCTCCTCCATTTTGTCTGCAAAATGACAGCGAGATCAGAATTAGGAAGGGCCAGAAAGACAAAGACAATCATCAAGTTCTCACCAGCCATACCTTTTGCTTCGTCTCTCGCCTTCTGCAAGTTCTCCTGAGCAAGCTTCAAGTCAAGGTTGAGCTGGATCTGTTTGTTTTCCAATTTAGTATAGCGAGCCACAAGCTCACAGGATTTCTGCGAAGACAATCGACAGACATCAAAGACAGGTTACTTCCGAGTGACTAAGAAAAATCATTGCGTTTCTAAAGACCACAGCCGAATCAAAATATTCGACAGTAGTCTCGGGGACTACACCCAGTGGGTGCACTTAGCGTGCCCCCACTGGTCTTACCGACTCGGTTTGATCAGTCGACCGAAAGAGACAAAAAAAAGAGTTCTTCAGACTACGGTCGACTGCCAGATCCACCATAGTCTCGAGGACTACACCCGTGGGTGCACTCGACTGCCCCTACCGGTTTCAAGATTCCATTATACATTGTCCTACCAGACCGAGTGAAGAAGTTATCAAATAAATACAAAGTATAAAGACTACGGTCGACTGCCAGCAGTCCACCATAGTCTCGGGGACTACACCCAGTGGGTGCACTCAGCGTGCCCCCACCAGTCCAAAAATTCAGTCGACACACCCAGCGGGTGTCTGACATCTGAAGATCTTCAAAAGAAGAGTTTTTCGGGTAGCATATCCCTATGAGAACAAGTGGTGATCAACTAACACGGGCGTTGCTCAAGAGCTGAGCTGGCATCATAGGCCGCTGGCTGGCTTCCCGGACCACCTTCATTTGCTCCATCATGATCCCCGCTTGGCGTATAGCCTCCTTAGCAGCACCCACTTGGTCCTCTGGGACGTGGTGCGTGGCGAAAAGGGAGGGCGGATCAGCAGTCGATGAAGGCCAGATACTCGTCAGCGGCACAGCAAAAGACACGGAAGTCCGAGTGATGTTGCCACCCTCATGAACCAGCACCTCACGCACTGATGCAACCTGATCAGTCTTGCTAGCAGGCGCCTTCTTAGTCCTCCTCCACCTCAACGGCGCGTCATCATCATCATCAGGGAGATCAATGACATGAGGAGGGACTACAGGAAAGATTCAAAGTTAAAAAGCGGAAATCCGATCGACCAAAAGAGAAACTACGGAGATCATACCAAGGTTAGAGGTGGCAGCATCTTCCATCTCCACGGTCTTCATTTCTAACCGAGGTCTCGGAGGTAGCAGCGCAGGTTTTAGAAATCAGTTGATCAGTCAACAAGTCGACCAAAAAATGTATGCATGCCAAACAAGAAAACACGAATTCTCTTTGTGCCGGAAATGGTGGGAATGGCCATCCTCATCTTGGGCAAAGCCTTCGTCTGTTTTGATGGCGTCGCTCGGGGTTGCTTCAGCGCTTTTTCAGTCGGCGCCAGAGACGTCGTCCGAGGGCGTTTTGTCGACTGCCCGACAGAGGCGATAGCCTTGCCACGCTCGACCGCGGGGTCATGGGTGAGCTTGGATTGCCTTTCCATGCGAGGGGGGTCGACTTCTTCCTCCTCTTCCTCCTCCTCCTCTTCGCCGGAGCTATCATCATCTTCGTCCCCCGCACCATCGGATTGCCATTCCTCCTGGCTTTCACCTCCGCTCCCTTCCTCCTCGACTGGTTCTTGTGCCCCGTTGGGCATCGAATACATCTCGGTGGTGGCCTGGAAGACAACAAACAAGACAAAGTCAATCGACTGATTTGAAGCAAACAAGATGGAGAAAACTAGATAACAATCAAAGATGCAGGAATGGACCTTGTCTACTTCATAGGACTGGTCGAGTGGAGGGATCCTCTTGGCCCCTCGAGGGTTGTCCTTGTTTCCTGTGATGCCCCCAAGACATCTTTCCAGCATGGCATCCTCGATCTCCTCCGAGTGGATCCGAGTGGTGTCCTCAGTGCCGGAGTACAACCACATCGGATGGTCTCGGGCTTGAAGCGGCTGGATGCGTCATTGAAGGAAGACCTCCAAGAGATCCATGCATTACCCGTCTCGAATGAGCTGGACAACTCGTTCGACCAACACCTTCACCTGCGCCTTCTCTTCCGGGATCACTTTCAAAGAAGATGGTTTGCTCACCCGGTCCATGGAAAAACAAGGGAGTCCAGTCGACTGCCCTAGCGTTGGCTGGTCCTTGCAGTAGAACCAAGTCGACTGCCATCCACGGACTGACTCCAGTAAGATCATGGCCGGAAAAGAGCTTTTTCCTCTCATTTGGACCCCAAGACCCCCACACATCTGAATCACTTGAGTTCTCTCGTCACTCGGATTGGCCTTTTTCACCGTTTGGGATCGACAAGTGAAAATGCGCTTGAAAAGGCCCCAATGAGGCCGGCAACCCAAGAAATTCTCACACAGCGACACAAAAGCAGCAAGATACACGATGGAGTTGGGAGTGAAGTGGTGAAGTTGTGCCCCAAAGAAGTTCAGAAATCCCCGAAAGAAAGGGTGAGGCGGCAGAGAAAACCCGCGGTCGACATGGGTGGCCAAGAGAACGCACTCACCCTCCAGAGGTTGTGGCGTCCACTCCTTCCCCGGGAGCTGCGCCTGTCCATGGAGGATCCGTCCTTCATTGGCCATGTCGTCGAGGTCCTTCTGGCTGATCGTTAAGCGGATCCAGTCGCCCTGGATCCAGCCCTGCGGCAAGCCGGCCCTCGACGAGGATCCGCCCCGACTGGTCGCTCTTCCCTTCGCCTTCGCCGACACCTTCTTCGCCCGCTCCAAAGCCGCCGTCTTGTCCTTCACCATTGTCGCCGACGAGATGCGCACGGAGCAGCAACGCGGAGGAGGAATCACACGCGGCGGATGAATCTGGAGAAGGGAGGAGGAAAGGGGAACGCACTGTTCAAAAACCCCCGTCCGAGGCCTTATATGAGGTTGCTTCCGAGTGACTGACTGGTTGGCCCGGACGATCCTGTCAAATCCCGCAACAGTCGCCCGCGCGATACGTGGCGAAAAACGTGGCACGGAGATCGAGGCATCCCTGCCTTATCCCGTCCGATTACTGCGGCTTCCTCCGCCCGCTTCGTTTCGAAAATTGAATCCCGCTAAATCCAGCGTCTTTGCAGAGCAAATCGTCAGACAGAAGATTTCCTCCGTCCTGTCATTCGGAGTTCACCAAGTACAAAAAACACACTCGACAGATACAAAGAATGGATCAAGGCGACTGAAAAAAGAAGTTGAAGCCGTCACCTAAGCTTATTGATCCAGGACAAGACGTGCTCATCACACGGAAAGTGGGTCGGAAGAGTTCTCAACTCCTTCCCCACTCAAACCTCGATCCATTCGGGGGCTACTGATGAAGTCATGTACCTAGGGTAGGGTCATGGACCTGTCCAAGATAACCTCCCCAAGGACATCCCTTAAAGAAAACACCTTGCAGTCGACCTGGAAGGATTCCACTCGACGGACCTGAAGACACTCGACCACCAACCAACCACTCGACCGCCAGAAGATCTACAGTCAGTCTGCACGCAAACGGTCGGTCATTAAGTGGCTTTATGGTCATCATAGCACTTTATGTGGAGTTACCAGTAACTCCCTCTCTTAACGTACCTTAATCCCTACATGGCGAAATTTGGAGGGTCTGGCGAACTCTATATAAGCCACCCCTCCTCGGTGTAAAGGGTTCGCACCTGTAACTCATACGCACATGATCTGATCGACCGCCTCCGGGCTCCGAGACGTAGGGTTGTTACTTCCTCCGAGAAGGGCCTGAACTCGTAAACATCTTGCGTATACAACTACTCCATAGCTAGGATCTCGCCTCTCCATACCTACCCCCTATTCTACTGTCAAACTTAGAACCACGACATGCCTTGCTGCCCCTACTGTCACTGGGAAAGGACACTCCAAGATTGAACCCAAAGCTAAGTGATACGTCCATTTTGCATCATGCTTTTATATCAATATTTATTGCATTATGGGCTGTTATTACACATTATATCTCAATACTTATGGCTATTCTCTCTTATTTTACAAGGATTACCATGAAGAGGGGGAACGCCGGCAGCTGGAATTCTGGCGGGAAAGGGGCAAACATTGGAAACCTATTCTGCACTGCTCCAAAAATCCTGAAACTCCACGAAACTTATTTTTGGAATTAATAAGAATTATTGAGCAGAAGAAACACCTCGGGGGGCCCACACCCTGGCCAGGAGGGTGGGAGGCACGCCCACCCCTACTGGGCGCGCCCCCTATCTCCTGGGCCCCCTGGTGGCCCCTCGGTGTCCATCTTCTGCTATATGGAGTCTTTTACCCTGGAAAAAATCGTGGGAAAGCTTACGGGACGAAACTCCGCCGCCACGAGGCGGATCCTTGGCGGAACCAATCTAGGGCTCCAGCGGAGCTGTTCTGCCGGGGACACTTCCCTCCAGGAGGGGGAAATCATCACCATCGTCATCACCAATGATCCTTTCATCGAGAGGGGGTCAATCTCCATCAACATCTTCACCAGCACCATCTCCTCTCAAAACCCTAGCTCATCTCTTGTATCCAATCTTGTGTCAAAACCACAAATTGGCACCTCTGGGTTGCTAGTAGTGTTGATTACTCCTTGTAGTTGATGCTAATTGGTTTACTTGGTGGAAGATCATATGTTCAGATCCTTAATGCATATTATTACTCCTCTGATTATGAACATGAATATGCTTTGTGAGTAGTTACGTTTGTTCCTGAGGACATGGGTGAAGTCTTGCTATTAGTAGTTATGGGAATTTGTTATTCGTTCGATATTTTGATGAGATGTATGTTGTCTTTCCTCTAGTGGTGTTATGTGAACGTTGACTACATGAAACTTCACCATTATTTGGGCCTAGAGGAAGGCATTGGGAAGTAATAAGTAGATGATGGGTTGCTACAGTGACAGAAGCTTAAACCCTAGTTTATGCGTTGCTTCGTTAGGGGCTGATTTGGATCCATATGTTTAACTTTGTGGTTAGGTTTACCTTAATACTTCTTTTGTAGTTGCGGGTGCTTGCAATAGGGGTTAATCATAAGTGGGATGCTTGTCCAAGTAAGGGCAGTACCCAAGCACCGGGCCACCCACATATCAAATTATCAAAGTACCGAACGCGAATCATATGAACGTGATGAAAACTAGCTTGACGATAATTCCCATGTGTCCTCGGTAGCTCTTTTCTCATTATAAGAAATTGTCCAGGCTTATCCTTTGCTATAAAAGGATTGGGCCACCTTGCTGCACTTTATTTACTTTTATTGCTTGTTACTCTTTACAATTTATCTTATCACAAAACTATCTATTACCTACAATTTCAGTGCTTGCAGAGAAGACCTTACTGAAAACCGCTTATCATTTCCTTCTGCTCCTCGTTGGGTTCGACACTCTTATTTATCGAAAGGACTACAATAGATCCCCTACACTTGTGGGTCATCAAGACTCTTTTCTGGCGCCGTTGCCGGGGAGTGTAGCGCTTTTGGTGAGTGGAACTTGGTAAGGAAACATTTATATAGTGTGCTGAAATTTTCTGTTACTTGTCACTATGGAAACTAATCCTTTGAGGGGCTTGTTCGGGGCATCTTCACCCCGACCAGAAGAGCAAAGAGTTGCTCCTCAACCTACTGAACTTTTTGAAAATATTTACTTTGATATTCCTTCGGGTATGATAGAGAAACTGCTAGCTAATCCATTTGCAGGAGATGGAACATTGCATCCCGATTTACACCTTATCTTTGTGGATTATTTAAGCCTGCTGGTATTCCCGATGATGTTGTCAAAAGGAAGGTCATCCCTTTATCTTTGAAGGGAGATGCATTGACATGGTATAGGCTATGTGATGATATGAGATCTTGGAATTATAAACGATTGAAGTCGGAATTTCACCAGAAGTTCTATCCCATGCATCTTGTTCATCGTGATCGCAATTACATATATAATTTCTGGCCTCGCGAAGGAGAAAGCATCGCTCAAGCTTGGGGGAGGCTTAAGTCAATGTTATATTCATGCCCCAATCATGAGCTCTCTAGAGAAATGATTATTCAAAAATTTATGCTCGGCTTTCTCTCAATGATCGCAACACGCTTGATACTTCACATCTTTGGTTCTTATATGCTGAAGACTATTGATTTCAAATGGGACTTATTGGAAAGAATTAAACGCAACTCTAAATATTGGGGTTCCGACGATGGTAAGGAGTCAGGTATGACACCTAAGTTCGATTGTGTTAAATCTTTTATGGATATCGATGCTTTTCGTGGATTTAGCACTAAGTATGGACTTGACTCTGAGATAGTAGCTTCTTTCTGTGAATCTTTTTCTACTCACGTCGATCTCCCTAAAGAGAAGTGGTTTAAATATAATCCTCCCTTTGAAGTAAAAGTAGTTGCACCTATTACAGTTGAAGAAAAGACTGTCACCTATAGTGATCCTATTGTTCCTACTACTTATGTTGAGAAACCTCCTTTTCCTGTTAGGGTAAAAGATCATTTTAAAACTTCGGCTGTTGTTCGTAAGAGTAATACTAGGACTTATACCCCTCCTGAGCAAATCAAAGTTAACCTAGTATTGCTATGGTTAAAGATCTCTTGGATGATGAATTAGATGGGCATGTTATTTATTTCTGTGGTGAGACTGCTAATATTGCTAGACCAGATGCTAGGATACATAGACCTGTGGTAGGCACGCCTGTTATTCTCGTTAAGATAGGAGATCATTGTTATCATGGTTTATGTGATATGGGTGCTAGTGCTAGTGCGATACCCTATGACTTATATAAACAAATTATGCACGACATTGCACCAGTTGAATTGGAAGACATTGATGTTACTATTAAGCTTGCTAATAGGGATACCATTAAACCAGTTGGGATAGTTAGAGATGTTGAAGTCTTGTGTGGGAAGGTTAAATACCCTGCTGATTTTCTTGTTCTTGGTTCCCCACAAGATGATTTTTGTCCCATTATTTTTGGTAGACCCTTCTTGAATACAGTTAATGCTAAGATTGATTGTGAAAAGGATACTGTTACAATTGGCTTAGAGGGTATGTCTCATGAGTTTAATTTTGCTAAGTTTAAGTGAACAACCTCATGATAGAGAATCACCTAGTAAGGATGAGATTATTGGTCTTGCTTCCATTGTTGTACCTCCTACTGATCCGTTAGAACAATATTTGCTAGACCATGAAAACGAAATGTTTATGAAGGAAAGAAGGGAAATAGATGAAGTGTTCCTTAAACATGAACCTATGCTGAAACACAACCTTCCCGTTGAAATTCTTGGGGATCCCCCTCCACCAAAGGGTGATCCCGTGTTTGAACTCAAACCATTACCTGATAACCTTAAGTATGCTTATCTTGATGAAAATAAAATATATCATGTTATTATTAGTGCTAACCTTTCAGATCAAGAAGAAGAAAGATTATTGAAAACTCTGAAGAAGCACCACACTGCTATTGGATATACTCTGGATGATCTTAAGGGCATTAGTCCCACGTTATGCCAACACAAGATTAATTTGGAGGCCAATGCTAAACCAGTTAGAGATCCTCAACGACGACTGAATCCCAAGATGAAAGAAGTGGTAATAAAGGAGATACTAAAGATCCTTGAGGCAGGTATAATTTATCCCGTTGCTGATAGTGAATGGGTAAGCCTTGTGCACTATGTTCCTAAAAAGGGAGATATTACCGTTGTTCCTAATGATAAAGATGAATTGATCCCGCAAAGAATTATTACAGGTTATAGGATGGTAATTGATTTCCGTAAATTAAATAAAGCCACTAAGAAAGATCATTACCCTTTACCTTTTATTGATCAAATGCTAGAAAGACTATCCAAACACACACATTTTTGCTTTCTAGATGGTTATTCTGGTTTCTCTCAAATACCTGTATCAGCTAAGGATCAATCAAAAACTACTTTTACTTGCCCTTTTGGTACCTTTGCTTATAGACGTATGCCTTTTGGTTTATTTAATGCACCTGCTACCTTTCAAAGATGTATGATGGCTATATTCTCTGACTTTTGTGAGGTTCATTAAGGAATTTTCTAAAATCTCTAGGCCTCTGACTAATTTATTGCAAAAAGATATTCCTTTTGTCTTTGATGATGATTGTGTAGAAGCATTTGAAATACTTAAGAAAGCTTTGATCGCTGCACCTATTGTTCAAATTTGATTGGAATTTACCCTTTGAAATTATGTGTGATGCTAGTGATTATGTTGTAGGTGATGTTCTAGGGCAAAGAGTTGATAAGAAATTGAATATTATCCAGTATGCTAGTAAGACTCTTGATACTTCCCAGAGAAATTATGCTACTACTGAAAAAGAATTCTTAGCAGTTGTGTTTGCATGTGATAAGTTTAGACCTTATATTGTTGAGTCCAAAGTTACTATTCACACTAATAATGCTGCTATTAAATATCTTATGGAAAAGAAAGATGCTAAGCCTAGACTCATTAGATGGGTTCTCTTGCTCCAAGAATTTGATTTGCATATTATTGATAGAAAGGGAGCTGAGAACCCCGTTCTGCATAACTTGTCTAGGTTAGAGAATGTTCTTGATGACCCACTGCCTATTGATGATAGCTTTCCTGATGAACAATTAGCGGTCGTTAATGCTTCTCGTACTGCTCCTTGGTATGCTGATTATGCTAATTACATTGTTGCTAAGTTTATACCTCCTAGTTTCACATACCAGCAAAAGAAAAAGTTCTTTTATGATTTAAGACATTACTTTTTGGATGACCCACACCTTTATAAAGAAGGAGTAGATGGTGTTATTAGACGTTGTGTACCTGAGCATGAACAGGAACAGATCCTACGCAAGTGTCACTCTGAATCCTCTAAAGGACACCATGCTGGAGATAGAACTGCACATAAGGTACTGCAATCTGGTTTTTATTGGCCTACTCTCTTCAAAGATGCTCGTAAGTTTGTCTTATCTTGTGATGAATGCCAAAGAATTGGTAATATTAGTAGACGTCAAGAAATGCCTATGAATTATTCTCTTGTTATTGAACCGTTTGATGTTTGGGGCTTTGATTATATGGGACCTTTTCTTGCCTCTAATGGTTATACACATATTTTAGTTACTGTTGATTACGTTACTAAGTGGGTAGAAGCTATTCCAACTAGTAGTGCTGATCATAACACTTCTATTAAAATTCTTAAGGAAGTTATTTTTCCGAGGTTTTGAGTCCCTAGATATCTTATGACTGATGGTGGTTCACATTTTATTCATGGTGCTTTCCGTATGATGCTCGCTAAGTATGATGTTAATAATATAATCACATCTCGCTTATCATCCATGATCTAGTGGTCAAGTAGAGTTGAGCAATAGAGAGCTCAAATTAATTTTGCAAAAGACTGTGAATAGATCTAGAAAGAATTGGTCCAAAAAACTTGATGATGCACTATGGGCCTATAGAACTGCATACAAAAATCCTATGGGTATGTCTCCACATAAGATGCTTTATGGAAAAGCTTGTCATTTACCTCTAGAACTTGAACATAAAGCATATTGGGCTATTAAAGAGCTCAACTATGACTTCAAACTTGCCGGTGAGAAGAGGTTGTTTGATATTAGCTCACTTGATGAATGGAGAACCCAAGCATATGAGAATGCCAAGCTATTCAAAGAAAAAGTCAAACTGTCATGACAAAAGGATACAAAAGCGTGAGTTTAACGTGAGGTGATTATGTGTTATTATTCAACTCTCGTTTAAGATTTTTTGCAGGAAAACTTCTCTCTAAATGGGAAGGCCCTTACGTTATCGAGGAGGTCTATCATTACGGTGCCATAAAATCAACAACTTCAAGGCACAAGTCCGAGGGTGGTGAGCAGTCAAAGAATTAAACATTATATCTCGGGTAATCCTATCAATGTTGAAACTAATATTATTGAAAGCGTAACCGGAGGAATACATAAGGGACACTTTCGAGCGTTCGGACTCCAAAAAGGAATAGGTATGAGAATGCAGGTAAGTAAACCGACTCCAAAACAATTCTAATGGCAATTTTTTATTAGTTTTGGAATATTTAAGAATTTTAGGAAGAAAGAAGTAGTCCGGGAAGGACACGAGGCCTCCACGAGGGTGGAGGGCGCGCCCCCCTGTCTCGTGGACACCTTGTGTGCCTCCCGGACTCCGTTTTCTTGCATGTTATCTATTTTGGTCGGTAAAAATTCTTTATATAAACCCCCAAAGGTTTTGACCACCGTATCACGCAAATATCCTCTGTTTTTGTTTCGAGCTGTTCTGTTTTAGATCCCGAGCAATATGTCATCTCAGGATTCAGAAGGAGAGAGCTATGTGGCTGATTACCTTGCATACCCTAAGGTCTACGGGGACTTGGGGCATGATGGCTGGACCTCTGAAGAAGAGGAAGACTATGAGCCTATGGGAAAGGAGGAGACGAGTTCAGACGAGGATGAAGCCCCATTAGCTCAGCCTGGGGACATGCATGTGGAGTTTAAAAATTCAAGCCTCCCTGACAGAGCAAAGAAGCCAAAGATCGAGTTTATCCCTTTTCGTCTCTTGCAGGAAAATAAACAGGAATTGTGCAAAAGAGTATTAAGTCTTGAGCAGGAGATCGAGGACCTAAAAGAGCAAAAATACTATACTCAAGCGTAAATTGAGGAACAAGCCTACATCATCAACAACTCCTACTTCACCACCTCTGAGGACATAATTACATGGGTATGGGCACTCCCCTTGGCAACTGCCAAGCTTGGGGGAGGTGCCCCGGTATCGTATCACCATCACACTCCTATCTTTATAGTTTTATTTAGTTCGATCCTTTTAGTAGTATCTTGATCTAGTAGATGGAAGTTTTGATATCAAGTAGTTTTGAGTTTTGCTTTGTGATCTCTTTATGTAATCGAGTCCGTGAGCTATCTATAATAAAGATTAGTGTTGAGTCAAGGGCTTTGCTATCTTGCTATGATCTTGAGAAAGTAGAAAGAATAAAAGAGTTCATATTGATCTTATGGTTAGTGATAACTTCACACATAGAAAGTATGAGGCATAAAAGTTGTTGAGAGTTGATAAACGTATTTTTGGTCATCGTTGCAATTAATAGGAAGTAATAAGGAAAGAGAGGTTCACATATAAATACACTATCTTGGACACCTTTTATGATTAGGAGCACTCATTAAGTATGACATGCTAAAAGAGTTGACGTTGGACAAGGAAGACAACGTAATGGTTTATGTTTCCTCACATCTCAGTTAAAGTATATTGTCATTGACCTTCCAAACATGTTGAGCTTGCCTTTCCCCCTCATGCTAGCCAAATTCCTTGCACCAAGTAGAGATACTACTTGTGCTTCCAAACATCCTTAAACCCAGTTTTGCCATGAGAGTCCACCATACCTACCTATGGATTGAGTAAGATCCTTCAAGTAAGTTTTCATGTTGCAGCCAATAAAAATTGCTATCTAAATATGTATGACTTATTAGTGCAGAGAAAATAAGATTTATACGATCTTGTTGTGGAAGCAATAAAAGCGAAGAACTGCATAATAAAGGTCCACATACAAGGGGCAATATAAAGTGACGTTCTTTTGCATTAAGATTTTGTGCATCCAACCCAAAACGCACATGACAACCTCTGCTTCCCTCTGCGAAGGGCATATCTTTTACTTTATGTTTTTACTTTATGCTTGAGTTAAGGTGATCTTCACCTTTCCCTTTTTCATTTTATCCTTTGGCAAGCTCTTCGTGTTTGAAAGATCATGATAAATATATCCAATTGGATATAAGTTAGCATGGGCTATTATTGTTGACATCACCTAAAGGTGAATACGTTGGGAGGCAACACAATAAGCCCCTATCTTTCTCAGTGTTCGGTTGAAACTCCATAACCACAAGTATTGCGTGAGTGTTAGCAATTGTAAGACTACATGATAGTTGAGTATGTGGGCTCGTTGAAAAGCTCTATTCTTGACTCTTTCTGATGTTATGGTAAATTGCAATTGCTTCAATGACTGAGATTATAGTTTGTTAGTTCCCAATGAAGTTTCCGAACCATACTTGACATTGTGAATTGATTGTCACTTGAGTATAAGAAGTCATATGATAAAATCTATATATGTTGTTGTTATAAGAATGATCATGATGCCCTCATGTCCATATTTTATTTTTATCGACACCTCTATCTCTAAACATGTGGACATATTTTTCGATTTCCGCTTCCGCTTGAGGACAAGCGAGGTCTAAGCTTGGGGGAGTTGATACGTACATTTTGCATCATGCTTTTATATCAGTATTTATTGCATCATGGGCTGTTATTACACATTATATCTCAATACTTATGGCTATTCTCTCTTATTTTACAAGGTTTACCATGAAGAGGGGGAATGCCGGCAGCTGGAATTCTGGGTGGAAAAGGGGCAAACATTGGAAACCTATTCTCCACTGCTCCAAAAATCCTGAAACTCCACGAAACTTATTTTTGGAATTAATAAGAATTATTGAGCGGAAGAAACACCTCGGGGACCCACACCCTGGCCAGGAGGGTGGGGGGCACGCCCACCCCTACTAGGCCCCCTGGTGGCCCCCCGGTGTCCATCTTCTACTATATGAAGGCTTTTACCCTGGAAAAAATCATGGGCAAGCTTACGGGACGAAACTCCGCCGCCACGAGGCGGAACCTTGGCGGAACGAATCTAGGGCTCCAGCGGAGCTGTTCTGCCGGGGACACTTCCCTCCGGGAGGGGGAAATCATCACCATCTCATCGGGAGGGGGTCAATCTCCAACAACATATTCACCAGCACCATCTCCTCTCAAAACCCTAGTTCACCTCTTGTATCCAATCTTGTATCAAAACCACAAATTGGTACCTGTGGGTTGCTAGTAGTGTTGATTACTCCTTGTAGTTGATGCTAATTGGTTTACTTGGTGGAAGATCATATGTTCAGATCCATAATGCATATTATTACTCCTCTGATTATGAACATGAATATGCTATGTGAGTAGTTTCGTTTGTTCCTGAGGACATGGGTGAAGTGTTGCTATTAGTAGTCATGTGAATTTGGTATTCGTTCGATATTTTGGAGATATGTATGTTGTCTTTCCTCTAGTGGTGTTGTGTGAACGTCGACTACATGACACTTCACCATTATTTGGGCCTAGAGGAAGGCATTGGGAAGTAATATGTAGATGATGGGTTGCTAGAGTTACAGAAGCTTAAACCCTAGTTTATGTGTTGCTTCGTTAGGGGCTGATTTGGATCCATATGTTTAATGTTGTGGTTAGGTTTACCTTAATACTTCTTTTGTAGTTGCGGATGCTTGCAATAGGGGTTAATCATAAGTGGGATGCTTGTCCAAGTAAGGGCAGTACCCAAGCACCGGTCCACCCACATATCAAATTATCAAAGTACCGAACGCGAATCATATGAGCGTGATGAAAACTAGCTTGACGATAATTCCCATGTGTCCTCGGGAGCTCTTTTCTCATTATAAGAAATTGTCCAGGCTTATATTTTGCTACAAAAGGATTGGGCCACCTTGCTGCACTTTATTTACTTTTATTGATTGTTACTCTTTACAATTTATCTTATCACAAAACTATCTATTACCTACAATTTCAGTGCTTGCAGAGAAGACCTTACTGAAAACCGCTTATCATTTCCTTCTGCTCCTCGTTGGGTTCGACACTCTTACTTATCGAAAGGACTACGATAGACCCCCTACACTTGTGGGTCATCACTAAGCACTTCTCCCATTGCAAGAAAGATCAATCTATTAGGCCAAACTAAACCGATAATTCGAAGAGACTTGCAAAGATATCAAATCATGCATATAAGAATTCAGAGAAGAACCAAATAATATTCATAGATAATCTTGTTCATAAATCCACAATTCATCGGATCTCGGCAAACACACTGCAAAAGAGTATTACATAAAATAGATCTCCAAGAACATCGAGGAGAACTTTGTATTTAGAATCAAAGAGAGAGAAGAAGTCATCTAGCTAATAACTATGGACCCGAAGGTCTGTAGTAAACTACTCATGCTTCATCGGAGCGGCAATGGTGTTGATGTAGAAGCCCTCCGTGATCGATTCCCCCTCCGGCAGATCGCCGGAAAAGGCCCCAAGATGGGATCTCACGGGTACAGAAGGTTGCAGCGGTGGAAAAGTGGTTTCATGGCTCCCCCTGATGTTTCTAGGGTATAAGAGTATATATAGGCAAAAGAAGTACGTCAGTGGAGCTACGAGGGGCCCACGAGGGTGGGGGCGCGCCTACCCCCCTTGGGCGCGCCCTCCTGCCTCGTGGCCTCCTCATGGCATTCCAGATTTCAACTCCAAGTCTTCTAGATTGCTTTCGGTCCAGGAAAGATCATCGCGAAATTTTCATTCCGTTTGGACTCCGTTTGGTATTCCTTTTCTGCAAAACTCTAATATAGGCAAAAAAAAACAGAAACTGGCACTCGGCCTCCGGTTAATAGGTTAGTCCGAAAAATAATATAAAAGAGCATATTAAAGCCCATTAAACATCCAAAACAGATAATATAATAGCATGGAACAATAAAAAGTTATAGATACGGTTGAGACATATCAAGCATCCCCAAGCTTAATTCCTGCTCGTCCTTGAGTAGGTAAATGATAAAAACAAAATTTTCGATGTGGAATGCTACCTAACATAATTATCAATGTAATTTTATTTATTGTGGCATGAATGTTCAGATCCGAAATATTTAAGACAAAAGTTTATTATTTACATAAAAATAATAATACTTGAAGCATACTAACAAAGTAATCATGTCTTCTCAAAATAACATGGCCAAATAACGTTCATCCCTACAAAATCATATAGTTTGGCTATGCTCCATCTTCGTCACACAAAATATTCAAATCATGCACAACCCCGGTTTCAGCCAAGCAATTGTTCCATACTTTAGTATTCTCAAACTTTTTCAACTTTCACGCAATACATGAGCGTGAGCCATGGACATAGCACTATAGGTGGAATAGAATGGTGGTTGTGGAGAAGACAAAAAGAGGAAGATGGTCTCACATCAACTAGGCATATTAATGGGCTATGGAGATGCCCATCAATAGATATCATTGTGAGTGAGTAAGGATTGCCATGCAACGGATGCACTAGAGCTATAAATGTATGAAAGCTCAATAAAAGGAACTAAGTGGATGTGCATCCAACATTCTTGCTCACGAAGACCTAGGGCATTTTGAGGAAGCCCATCATTGGAATATACAAGCGAAGTTCTATAACGAAAATTCCCACTAGTACATGAAAGTGACAAAATAAGAGACTCTCTATCATGAAGATCATGGTGCTACTTTGAAGCACAAGTGTGGAACAAGGATAGTAGCATTGTCCCTTCTCTCTTTTTCTTTTTTTGTTTGGCTTCTTTGGCCTCTTTTTTTTTCACACGGGACAATGCTCTAATAATGATGATCATCACACTTCTATTTATTTACAACTCAAGGATTACAACTTGATACTTAAAACAAAATATGACTCTATATGAATGCCTCTGGCGGTGTACCGGGATGTGCAATGAATCAAGAGTGACATGTATGAAAAAAATATGAATGGTGGCTTTGCCACAAAAACGATGTCAACTACATGATCATGCAAGGCAATATGATAATGATGGAGCGTGTCATAATAAACGGAACGGTGGAAAGTTGCATGGCAATATATCTCGGAATGGCTATGGAAATGCCATAATAGGTAGGTATGGTGGCTGTTTTGAGGAAAGTAAGTGGTGGGCTTATGGTACCGGCGAAAGTTGCACGGTACTAAAGAGGCTAGCAATGGTGGAAGGGTGAGAGTGCGTATAATCCATGGACTCAACATTAGTCATAAAGAACTCACATACTTATTGCAAAATCTACAAGTCATCAAAACCAAGCACTACGCGCATGCTCCTAGGGGAAGGGTTGGTAGGAGTTAACCATCACGCGATCCTGACCTCCACACATAAGGAAGACAATCAAAGAAACACCTCATGCTTCAAATTTGTTACACAACGGTTACCATACGTGCATGCTACGGGACTTGCAAACCTCAACACAAGTATTTCTAAAATTCACAATTACTATACTAGTATGACTATAATATCACCATCCTCATATCTCAAAACAATCATCAAGCATCAAACTTCTCATAGTATTCAACACACTTTATATGGAAGTTTTTATTATACCCATCTTGGATGCCCATCATATTAGGACTAGTTTTATAGCCAAAGCAAATTACCATTCTATTCTAAAAGACTCCCAAAATAATATAAGTGAAGCATGAGAGATCAATAATTTCTATAAAATAAAACCACCACCGTGCTCTAAAAAGATATAAGTGAAGCACTAGAGCAAAATTATCTAGCTCAAAAGATATAAGTGAAGCACATAGAGTGTTCTAATAAATTCCGATTCATGCGTGTCTCTCCCAAAAGGTGTGTACAGCAAGGATGATTGTGGAAAACTAAAAATCAAATACTCAAATCATACAAGACGCTCCAAGCAAAACACATATCATGTGGTGAATAAAAATATAGCCTCAAGTAAAGTTACCGAAAGATGAAGACGAAAGAGGGGATGCCATCCGGGGCATCCCCAAGCTTAGGCTTTTGTTTGTCCTTGAGTTTTACCTTGGGGGTGCCTTGGGCATCCCCAAGCTTAGGCTCTTGCCACTCCTTTATTCCAAAATCCATCAAATCTTTACCCATAAACTTGGAAACTTCACAACACAAAACTTCAACAGAAAATCTCATGAGCTCCGTTAGTATAAGAAAATAAACCACCACTTTAAGGTACTGTAATGAAATCATTCATTATTTATATTGGTGTGAAACCTACTGTATTCCAACTTCTCTATGGTTCATACCCCCCGATACTACTCATAGATTCATCAAAGTAAGCAAACAACACACGAAAAACAGAATCTGTCAAAAACAGAACAGTCTGTAGTAACCTGTAACTTTCGAATACTTATGTAACTCTAAAAATTCTGAAATAAATTAATGGACGTGAGTAATTTGTCTATTAATTATCTGAAAAAGAATCAAACTAAAATCAGTCTCCAGTAAAAAATGACAGCTATTCTCGTGAGTGCAAAAGTTTTTGTTTTTTACAGCAAGATCGCAAAAGACTTCACCCAAGTCTTCCCAAAGGTTCTACTTGGCACAAACACTAATTAAAACATAAAACCACATCTAAACAGAAGATAGATGAATTATTTATTACTAAACAGGATCAAAAATCAAAGAACAAAAATAAAATTGGGTTGCCTCCCAACAAGCGCTATCGTTTAACGCCCCTAGCTAGGCATAAAAACAAGAATAGATCTAGGTCACTACAAAAAAATACACTTCCGTGATGATACGTGTTTGTCATAGTAGGTCGCGTTTTTTGTCATGCATGTACATCCATGCCAAATTTATGACAGAATCAAGATAGTCATACCTGTGATGTCGTAGAAGTGTTCGATGACATTACCAAAATTATCATCACGGAAGTGTCCACTTCCATGACGATAAATCGCGCGTCACAGAAGTGCTTTCGTCAAGGGTGACCGACACGTGGCATCCACCATAACGGAACGCCGTTAAGCTATCAGGTCGGGTTTTGGATCCGATAACCCGTTAACAGCCCCGACCAATGGGGATTTTCCACGTGTAAAATCATCATTGGCTGGAGGAAACACGTGTCGGCTCATCGTTGGGACAGATGTCATCCACTCATTGGACAGAAGGCGCCTATGATACGTCGACACATGGCACGACCAATCAAGTTTAAATGGGCCGGCCCAACTAAAGGCCCAGAAGATTTGGCGGCCCATAATGGGTCGGCCCAGTTAAAGGCCCACGAGATTTTGCGGACTATAATGGGCTGGCCCGACTAAAAGGCCACAAGATTTCGTGGGCCATAATAAACGACCCGGTAAAGGCCCACAAGATTTTTTTGTGTGCCATAATGGGCGGCCCAGTAAAACCCACAAAATTCTTGCGGATCATAATGGGCGGCCCGACTAAAAAGGCCCACGAGATTTCACCGACATTAATGGGCGGCCCAAATTGTAGGCCCACAAGATTTTGAGGACCCTAGTAGGCCGGCCTATTAACTGGCTGCCATGTTTTGGGCCAAATGCCGGCCCATAATTGATCCGATCCATTAATGGCCTGTCACGTTCCGGGCCTAGTAATGGCCCATATAAGATCCGGCCTGTTAAATGCCTCCCACTTTCTAGGCCAAATCATGGCCCAGATCAGGTCCGGCCCTTTAAGAGGCTTTGGACTCAATTATGGCCCATATCAGATTCGGCCCGTTGACTGGACGCTATGATTTTGGGCCCACTTGCTAAAGGCCCGTTTAGTAATTCGGCCTGATATTAGTTTCGGCCTGTTAAGGGCCCATTTAACATTTCGGCCCTATATAAATTTCGGCCTGTTAAAAGCCCGTCATATAGTTGGGCCTAACTACGGCCCGGTTTGCATCCGGCCTGCCGCAGCCGATATCTGATTCGACCAAACAAGGACCGAGACAACTTTGGCCTGTTAAAAGCATGTGAATTGATTCGCACAATCATGGGTCGGGGTCCATTTCGGGCTGCCGCCCGGTGAGCTATTCGACGCGTTTGTGCCCACCTACTTCTTAGCCTCCTAAAGCCCATTGAGTTTTCTTGCGAAAAGAGGGCGGGGTTACTCGGCCTATTAAAGGCCCGAATCTACTAGTGGGCGGTTGTGAGGGCCGTGATGCGGACCATACATCGTGATTGCATAATGACCCGATTATGTCTTTGTAATTTTATGGTTTGGCGGTTTCTTTGCCAAAGACATGATATATATCTGATAAAATAACTGCAGCATCGTGAATAAGGAAAAACCTAGACTATACAATAAAGAAATTACGGCATATTACATCCACTTTGGGCATCAAAGTTCGCCACTATAATAATAGAGCACAAGGCAATGATTACATACACTTTGGGCATCAAAGATCGCCACCGATTGCAAATAAACACGCCGACAAAATAATAAACAAAACCGACACTTCAATAGAGTTCAAGAAAGTTTAGCCTCATTGGGAGCTGCAGCATAGCAACCGAAAGCAAGATGATGAGATCAAGGCTTGTTTAACACTTATATCTTCCTCACTCTGAAAGATAAACAAGCGAGACGGATGATAGGTTTTGCACATAAAAGTATCGATCTTGACAATTCATCACATTTCTTCTTGTGAATAAAGTGACACAGTTTAAAATTGTTTTAACACAATATGGTATTGTTCAGGTCAAGACATGGCAGGAATTGACATTGTGAAGGAGTTAGCGACTTCACGACACCCTTTGGATTACGATCAAGAACTCATAAGTATCAATGGTTAGTGTCTTTGTCAATTTATCCCATTTCATATTGGCAAATAAAGAGGCGGTTTAAATAATAGTAGAATGATATGACATTGTTCATAGTTAAGACATTGCGAGAATATGACATTGTCAGTAGTGGGTAGGTTCACCACACCACCGGATTACTTGATGAAGAACAAAAGCATACATGTAGTGCAAAAGAAGATCACTTGCTCTGTATAGTTTAATTTACATTGTATGAAGAAGGAACTTGGTTGTACAACTGAAAACTTAAATTGAGAAGGACAAACTTTTGTTTATGAACTACATAATAAACTTTAAACATGCAATTTGATGCAAACACCAAAAATAAACAGCTGTTGCAGTCATGCCTAACCAAATATACACAACAAAGTTTGAAGGCTTGAGAAGGAAAAACTTACATTATTGGTGAAGACAGGCTCTATAAAGCCCTTGTCCATGCTGATGGGGGGGCAATTCAAGAAGTTTAGCACATAATGTTCTTCATAAGCATTGCCTTTATTCTACATTTTGTTAAGAGTAAATATAGATGTGATAATATACGAAAAAATGGAGAATATTTAAGATAAGATGAAGAGTGATGCTACATAACCAAGTAGCGATAAATGTATGTGCAGCGATACAGGCAAAAGGCACAGCCAAGAGCAATGCACAGCTAAACTTCTTCAAGACCAACCTTATGGTAAGAGTAAATATAGATCCGATGTGTAGAAAATGGAGGGTAAAGGAAAATAAGCTGCTGAGTGATGGTACATGAACAACTACTGTCAATATAAGTACAGCGATAAAGGACATCATGTACTTACAAGAACAATGTAGAGCTAAAAACATTGGCATTGGATATATTCTACACTAATGTAACCATTCATACAGATCATATAATTTGGAGCGAACAATTAATAAGCAAGCTATCATGCATACTGTTGTCACATAATGAACCAGGTGTGTATGCAAGTACAGTGATACAGGACAACAGGTACTAACAAGAGCAAAGCAGCGGGCAGCATATTTGCGATATCCTATCGTTCTTTTCAAACCGGAATTCTTCTTCGAGCTGATTTCCTGCAAAAAAGATCCGTAAGGCACATGCAGAAAAGTAGAAGTTCAAATTGTCATGTGATTTCATAGACAGTACCTCATCCTAGGAACGAGACCAGTGCATAACAAGGTTTTTCCATTCAATATCTTCTAAATTTAGCACAGGAGACTTCACCGAAAATTCGTTTATAGACTTGCCATCAAAGTGTGATTTCCTCAGGTAACACTGATACTGCTGCAATGCTTCCTTGAAAAGCACAAGCAAGCTTTGCTCGTCATGACTATTCAGATTGACCCTCACCTAGTTACAACAATGTAATGTAAATCATTGATGTGTTCGATCAGCAGAAAACAGGAAAATAATAACCATGAATAATAGCACTTACAAGTAAGTTGGACAGGAAGATGTGAAAATGGTGTTTGTCTTCACTATAATCTTCCCATGATGGGAATATATGCACGTAGTCCCTAACAACATTGAAAGCATTGTCTTTTAAACTGGGAATAAATGGAATGGGGTTCCAATCTGCAGGAATTGGCCGTCTCTGCAGCTTGGGATAGGTCTTTGGCGGTGGACTTGCTGTACTTTTCTTTGGAGTGGGATTTTTTACGTAGTGCAGTGGTGCTATGGCAAATGAAATCGGTATACCTTTTCTTTGGAGTGCAGTACTGTGTGGTGGGGCTAGTGGTGTGGCCGATTGAAGTATGGGTACAGTCTGCTTTGGAGTCGGTCCTATGTTTTGTGTCACCGGTTGTACAGCCAATATAAGTGGGCGTATTTGTCTGATTTCTCCGGCACCACCATGTTTTTCAAGGACTTTCTTTGGTGCTCCTTCAGGTTCGGCAATCACCCTCTTCCTTTTTGATGTCTGATGCACAAGAACAACATTTGAGTGGAAAAACATGGTATGCCGACAGATGGAATATGTATTGATAATGGATGGGCATAGCATCTCGAGTTATATGATGAGTAAACTAAGCAGATGGTGGTGCAAAAAAGTAGAAGAAATGCAAGACAACATATGCAAGATACGCGCAATCAATAAAACCTTGCCAAATTAGAACAGGCACCTTGATGGGTGAATAGGACAGGCCATCTGCCTTTGACTCCTTGAGGTTAGAATAGTCATTAGAATGATATTCTGAACAAGAATCAACAGGTGGGGAGCGTACGAGTTTCATTGCTCCAAAATGGCACTCAATGCCTTGGTGCCAATTTTGTAAGTCATTGCAGTGTTCCACAATATTCTTCTGATGCGCGGATTCTGATATTCACTGTAATTGCGTATAATATCTGAGATCCATGAAAACATAAAAAGTTGTGAGATTATCTTTGTAATGCAAATGATATTCTAATATAGGGTCGCCCCTGTAAACATTTATGTGCTATCACTGGATTCTGATGAGAGAGCTCATGTGTGCTGTAATATCGTGCGTGCATTTATATAATCTGGCACAAGTACACAAAAAAATAGGCGCCAGAAGTAAGGATAGCTGGCAGATGATTGGTTCATAATACACTGTATAGATAGTTTATTGCCAAACCATGATAACAAGAGCACACAACAACTAGGCAGATCATAGTGTACATAACAGGGGTACACCATAACCACGACATATAAATCGGGAAAGTTGAACTGGCTTGGAAATACGGTGTTGTATTGCCGCTAGTAATTGAAAGCCTATCGATCGCGTACATGCCAACACTATCGAACATGGTAAAGAAGAGCAAGCAGATTTTGGATAATAAAATGTTGGTTGCACAGTGCCCACACATGATGAACCAGAGCGCATTAAGAATGTAACTCCCAGCTGTCTCTCGACCATTTCAAGCGGTTGGATGAAGATCCTACGTCTCCTAACCCTTCTTCTTCCTCGTCTGTGATTCTTCCCATACAGAACACCGCTTGCAGACGCCCGGCGGACCACCGGCCCCCCCACTGTGTTCCTCCGCCACCCCCACCCCCCACCCGCGTCGAGTTTTCTTCGTTCGGCGAGGCCCCACAACCACCCGAGCCCCTTGGGTCGCACCGGCGAACTCCGGCGATCTCTGAAAAATCAACTGACCCAATTTTGAAATTTATTCTACTGTGATTTAACTAGTCTGGAATATAAAAGGGGAAAACCATAAGCATTGGGAGTATAGCGTTGAGCTTGCCATGGCGGATCTGAAGGTGCAAACCGAACAAAGGCAACTTCGCAACCAAGACAAGAAATCAGAGTAAAGCAGTGGCGATCTATTTTCTTGCTGCAATAAATAAGTTGAGAAGATACGAAAGAGTATCGCCTCTGGTGCGGCGCCGTGTACGCATCTGGTGAGAATTTGATGGTGGTGCGGTAGCGATGGCTGTCAACACCGCCTGAGCTGGCCCCTGCTTTGGCCGAAGAGCCAGATTCGTTTGGGGGCGGGGGACACCACCCCAAAGACAACACCGCCCGGTCGTCTGGCCAAGTCGGCCCCATGGCAAGACCGCCATAGCGGTGCGGACATCCCTATGCCATCGATCCAAACATGCATATGGCAGGATCGGAAACGACGACGACGATACATTTTCCAACGTCGATCAGTACTTTGCCGATCATGGGTACGGTGGCGACTTCATGGGGCCTCCTTCTCAAGAACCCAACCCAACAAAAGACGTGCACGATCTAGCTGGTACCGCGGAGAAGCCAAGTTGCAACAGGCGTCGTCTGCTGTTCAGCTCTCAGGAGACGCCTCCGGTGCCAACTTCACCGAGCCTCGGATAGGCGAGGTGCGAATATTATCAGCCCCAACACACTCAAGAAGGCGGTCGGTGAGGAGAACTTCGGTCCCATTACAGGAGAAGAAGAAGGCACGCATAAAGAAATACTAACAAGGGTGCGGGCCAGCCCGGCAAAATGCGATCCGTGCTCGGGGCGGGCCACCTTCACCGAGGATATCTCCGGGAGGGTGCATGTGGCGGGTAGGGCGATGCTACCGACAAATATGCTCAATGCTGCAACCGGTGCTATCGGAGTCTGCATGACAGTGTTCTTTCTTTGGAGAAGCGGCGTCTCGAGAGAAGGATGTGGCATACCCGGTTTTCGTGGCCAAGGTGCCGAGGGCAAGGGCTTTGTGGATAACTCCATCGGGCGTACGATCGTCCTGCGTTTTGATGACATCCACGCTATGTTGAACCTTCATCCGCTGCACTACACCTTCGTTCGGCTATTTTCGCTGAGTATGGAGATGCGGATCATTCGCGACAAGACCACGGACATCGTGATAGTCGACCCCTTCTACATGCGTGCCAAGATCTTGGGCAGCGGGGACCGGCAAGTCGCGAGCTCTTACCTCGAAGGCGTCATTACGGCAAACCAAGATAAGGATAACTTCCTCGTGCCTTACTTTCCCGAGTAAGTCCTCCCCTCAACCGGCCCGTAACATATGAATTCTTAGATTTCGATCGTTTTTCTTTTAACATTCCGTGTTTTCTGCAGTGACACACATTGCACGCTCATCCTCCTTGAAAGATCGAGGATGTCGCCTAGCGGGGGGGGGGTGAATAGGCGCTTTAAAATAATTACGGTTTAGGCTTGAACAAATGCGGAATAAACCTAACGGTTAATTTGTCAAGCACAAAACCTACAACAACTAGGCTCACCTATGTCCACCAACAACTTATGCTAAGCAAGATAAGCAACTATGTGATAGCAAGATATATGACAAAGAACAATATGGCTATCAAAAAGTAAAGTGCATAAGAAAAGGGGCTCGGGTAAGAGATAACCGAGGCACACGGAGACGACGATGTATCCCGAAGTTCACACCCTTGCGGATGCTAATCTCCGTTTGGAGCGGTGTGGAGGCACAATGCTCCCCAACAAGCCACTAGGGCCACCGTAATCTCCTCACGCCCTCGCACAATGCAAGATGCCGTGATTCCACTAAGGGACCCTTGAGGGCGGTCACCGAACCCGTACAAATGGCAACCCTTGGGAGCTGTCACCGAACCCGTACACTTTGGCAACCCTTGGGGGCGGTCACCGAAACCCGTCAAATTGCTGGGGCGATCTCCACAACCTAATTGGAGACCCCGGCGCTTGCCGGAGCTTTACACCACAATGATTGAGCTCGAACACCACCAACCGTCTAGGGAGCCCAAGCACCCAAGAGGAACAAGCTCAAGGGCACCAAGCACCCAAGAGTAATAAGCTTCTCAACTTGTAACTTCCACGTATCACCGTGGAGAACTCAAACCGATGCACCAAATGCAATGGCAAGGGCACACAGAGTGCCCAAGTCCTTCTCTCTCAAATCCCACCAAAGCAACTAATGCTAGGGAAGAAAATGAGAGGAAGAACAAGAAGGAGAACACCAAGAACTCCAAGATCTAGATCCAAGGGGTTCCCCTCACTTAGAGGAGAAAGTGATTGGTGGAAACGTGGATCTAGATCTCCTCTCTCTTTTCCCTCAAGAACTAGCAAGAATCATTGGAGGGATTGAGGGTTAGCAAGCTCGAAGAAGGTCAACAATGGGGGAAGAACACGAGCTCAAAGGATAAGGTTCAATGGGGAAGAAGACCCCCTTTTATAGGAGGGGGAAAATCCAACCGTTACCCCACTAAACAGCCCAGACAGAGCGGTACTACCGCTAAGGAAGGGCGGTACTACCGCTGAGGCGGTACTACCGCCTACCTAGCGGTACTACCGCTTAAAGAGAGAGGCAGGCCATCACACAGAGCGGTACTATCATGGAGTAGAGCGGTACTACCGCTCAGAGCGGTACTACCGCTCCCATCGCCGCAACTAGTGCCGCAAAACCCGACACGAGAAAACATCGTCTCGAATCGAGGCGGTAGTAGGCGCCACTCTTGAGGTAGTATAGTCGAAGCCAGCGAGTGGTACTACCGCTCATCGAGCGGTACTACCGCTGGAGCGGTACTACCGCTCTATGGAGCGGTACTACCGCTTAGGGGCTTCAGCGGTACTATCATTGTAGGTCGCGGTACTGATACTACCGGCATTGTAAACAGAACTGCCATAACTTCTGCAAATGAGCTCCGAATTGAGCAAACTCAAGCTTGTTTGAAACAAGACAACGAGTAGCATCAAAGGAGTGAAACCTCCAACCGAGAAGAACCGGCATACCCTCCAACATCAAAAACATCATAGAAGATGCATGAGAACTCCGTTTTCGATGAACTCGAGCTTGTCATAAAAATGACCATAAGCTCCAAATCTCACAAGGATAAGAACCAAACAAGAACCAAAAAAGATGATGCAAGGATGCAATGGTTTGAGCTCTCTCTGAACAATACGATCAAGCAACTCATCGAGAGCCCCCCTTGATAGTACGGCAAACGATCCTATAACCCGGTCTTCCACAACTACCATGAGACCGGTAAAATAGAAAACCTATCAAGGGCAAACCTTTGCCTTGCACATGGTACACTTGAGCTAGATGATGACGATCTTGACTCCCTCAAGTTGGACCACCTTTCTTGATTGCATTGGCGGGATGAAGACTAGTTGATTGCTCCCCATACTCTCATGGGTGAGCCTCTCTTCCGCTCATCTTCACAAGTCCATTGTCACCACAATGGACGGCAAGCTTCAAGCACTTGATCTCTTCGTGATGCATTACTTGAACTTGCACACCGCAACCTAACCCCACAAAGAACTCTCACGAAGACCATGGGTTAGTACACAAAGCGTAATGGACAATGCTTACCATACCATGGGATCACTTGATCCCTCTCTACATCTTGTACGCTTTGTGTGTTGAATCTTTCCAACTCTCTTCATTTGGATGATGTCTTGAAGGTGGACATGAATGATCACACAATCTTATTCTTCAAGACATGCTTGCAATAAGCTCAACACTCACATGACCAATCTTTGGATAATTCCTTGAATAGCACCTTGGTCGATGTAAAACTCTCCTTGAAACCAACACATGTACTCCAAGAAAAGCCTATGGACAAAACCTTAAAATAAACTCAAGGCAACCATTAGTCCATAGAGAATGTCATCAATTACCAAAACCACACATGGGGGCACCGCATGTCCTTTCAATCTCCCCCATTTTGGTAATTGATGGCAATCACTTTCAAGAGAGTTTATATAAGGAATTATGCATCACCATGCAATGCAACAACCAATAATGCATGCGTATGAGATGCAATTGCTTAGGAACAAAACCAAAGCAAGGAGAAAACTCTGAAGACTTCTCCACAAAACTCTCTGAAACTACTCCCCCATTGGCATCGATTGCCAAAATGGGCGAAAAGCTAAGAAGACCAAATATAAAAGGTGTTCCTCCAAAAGTTGTGTATTTCTCAACAAGAGAGTGGAATGCCATACACATATCCAAAGGTAAAACTTGGAGGAAGACCAACTATATTGATGCCCAAAGATTGCAACAGAAAGATATGCCACAAAGACATAACAAAGAGAGACACCAGCAATCGAAGATACCAATTGAAGCAAGCAATCAACGGATATCAATTGAACCAACTAGACCGGTGATCCTACATGCCACAAGAATAAGGATATTATGAAAAGCGCAAAGGAGTGTTCTAAAGAAACTAGAGAAGCTCCCCATGATTTGTGCACACATAAGAATTTTTGTGTTTGAATACAAAGTGCACAAAATAGGATCATAGCTCCCCCAAAATCAATAGAAACTAAAAACAAGTTCAAGAGATCATATAGGAAACTAAGCCTAGCGCTTGCAACAAGCACATGGTTTAGCAACATTGTAAAAGAAGAAACTTAAGAATAGGCTCAACCAAAATGATGTGTGAGTCATGGCAAAACACATGAGAAGACTAATATCTGGATGAGCATAAGCATCAACAGAGTCTCGAATGAATGAGATACACGGTGCAAAGCCTTTCATTCTCACACACAACTAGCAAATGGGTTCACAAGCTTACTAATAAGAAAATAGAGAACCTATGCTTGTGACAACCCGTGGTGAAGATAGACGATGAGAGGCTCATCAAGATGAGGGTACCAATTAAGATGGCAAAAGCCTCATAAAGATGAGCAAGAGGAAAATAATCTTCACCACACAAGAGTGCATCAAGATGCAACGATAGGGACACGCACTCAAGTCAAAAGCTTTCACGGAGCCACCAAAGAAATAACATAAGAGAGACAAGGTGGACGTGAAAGAAAGGATATCAACTAGAGATGTAATTTCTCTCAAGTGTATAAGGTTCTAGGTAGGCAAAATCATGATGATATATATCTACAAAGAGGGATGTACACCCGAAATAGTTACAACATGAAGGAACAAGATATCCACAAGGAAGTCATAAATATACCAATAAGATATTTGCTTGAAAGCATAGCACTTGGCTAGATATGGTCTTATTGTATATAAATGAAGTCCGAACACACATCCATCAAAGGCATCACAACTAGCAACAAGAGATCATCGTTGGGATGCTTTGAGAAAGGAAACAAGTATCACAAGATATGAAATGCATATCATGCCAAGATGCAACCTACACAAGGTTGAATGCAAGAGGAGAAAGCATGAATAGATACTTGTTACCGAGATATCATTGGAAGGATGTAGTAGATACCAATTGAAGGTAGATAGTAGTTCATTGATCATCCTTGCTTGACTCCAATATGCACATGGTGACAACACCTTCCTTGTGAGTGAGCCGAGCATCCAATGCATCTCCAAATGTTCCTAGAAGAACAACACAAACTAAACGGTACCCAAACTCATCGGGACCAAATAGTTAGAAACACCAATACATAGGACAAACTCCACATAAATATGTGCATATAGATATGAAAATGAATTTCATGCACATCTCATCCAAATTGAGACTAGGTGGAGTTTCCCCTATATATTGAGTCAACGAAAGAAAGCATTCCAAATAGAATACATGAAGTAAACATGCATGCTCAAAACTTTCAAGAACCGATACCAAAAGACAAATAAGTGCCAAGTGAAAAGGATACCAAATGGAAAAATCATCACTTGGAAGATATCATTAAAGATACATCAAGGAATGAGATATCCATTGATACACACTAAATTAAAGATGTCAAACTCCCAAAGAGAGGATGGTTCCAAACAAACCAAGCTCCCAACAAAGTTTCATGATGGCACAAGGTACCAAAAGAAAGCGGCTTGCCTTCCACCAACACACACTTGATAAGGATCACAAGAAGAGTGTTCTAAAGAAAATAGGATAGCTCCCCACGAGTTGTGCATTATAAAGAATTTCCTTTTGAATACAAAATGCACAAGGTGGGATCACCACTTTCACTATATCTAGAAAACACTAGACAAGAACAATAAATTAACAAGATCCACAAGTGGTATGGAAGACAACGGGAGTTGACACAAACCTCAGCAAGAGAAAAGGCAAATAAAAACAAAAACCAATGTAAAGGTGATCAATTAAATTCTACCACACATAAGTGATTACCAATTGTCTAAAGACAAGAAGTATTTGGAAATAATTCCCGGTGGTAGATAGCAAGGATATCCGACATCATCTTCACTCCAAACAAAAAGCAAATTGCAACTTGTAGAGCTAACATGCCACCTAGGAACAAGATAATTTACAATATCAATTATAGGTGACAATATCTCAAATGTACACATTTTCTAGGCTTGTAATATGCACATAGCATATTACTCCCCATAATGTGATACCAATGAAGAAATTTTAACAAGAGGCAATAAGAGGATCCAACACGAGATAATCAATGGAATTTTTAGAATTTGAATTTCTCATGAGAGATATACCACCTAGCGACTAGATAATCTTGAAATATCAATACTAGATGGTATTACTCATGTGCACACATTTATAGGATTGTGAGGTGCACAAAGCACACCACTCCCCATAATGGATATTCCATTAATCTCTCACAAGAGCCAACTAAGAAATAAACAAGATGCACTAAGGCTCAACGAATCTAAACACAAGTACATGATGTGCAAACCAACATACACAAAGGCAATTTGGAGACACATCATATACAAACACATGCAAGGAAAAAAACCAAAACATGCAAAGGGGCAAGTAACTTTCAATGTAAACAGTGATGCAAAGGGGCAAGTAACTCCCACGATAGACGGCGGCTTCATCCACGCTCCGGTCCCTTGAGTCGAGTCGAAAGCAGTGATGCTGTGTCTAGTTCTGAAACATCGATTGGCTCATGTTGTAATTAAACTTTAATGAACTTGTAGTATGTCTCTTTGGTTTCGAGAGTCGTTCAACTTAGATGTAATCGATGCTATTAATGTCTTGCTTTTCTCTTCCGATCGTTCTGTTGCATACTTATATATTGCTTATGTATTGTCTGTGAATTGGTACTAACGTTTCGTTTGGCTAGTGCATAGCGATGCCGGCGTATGTCGTGTACAAGGGTAAGGTTCGAGTCTCGATGATCGGGAGGAGTGTCGGAGATGGTTCACCGATTCAGCGGTAACAGTTACAAAGGGTACACCACTAGGGCCGAGGCGAATCTAGATATGCCCGCTATCTAGCGGGAGAGGGAAGGAGCGTTGGAGGAACCGGATGAAGACGAAGTTTCATCGTGATGATGCTCATCGTGATGACCGCAGCTCTCTTCTATGTGATGGTAGTTTAGATGATCGATATCGACTTGTAATGTGAAGACAAACTCGCTACTCGCGGTCTCGAGACTTGTAATATGATGTTCTATCTTTGTTCGGTCTTTTCAATTCGGAGACTAATATGATGAATTGTATTCGGAGACTAATATGATGAATTGTATTCAAAGACTAATCTTCTATTGTATTCGATGAATCTGTTGTTGATGTGTCTTTGTCTATATTTTGTCAAATTATACATTTTGTAACCTGTGCAAAAAATAGAAAAAAACCTAATATTCATACTAATGGCGCATCACATGACGATGCGCCATTAGTATGACAAAGCATACTAATGGCGCATCACTTGTCGATGCGCCATTAGTATGCCATGGTTACTAATGGCGCATCTCACGGTCGTGCGCCATTAGTATGCCAAAGCACTGGCTATACATGGCCCCGGGAGGCATACTAATGGCGCATCAGTAGCCTATACTAATGGCGCACCGGTGGTGCGCCATTAGTATACCAGATACTAATGGCGCACCACTGGTGCGCCATTAGTAAAAGTTACTAATGGCGTGCTAGTAATGGCGCACCAGTGATGCGCCATTAATGGCCAAATTAGGTGCGCCATTAGTAGCGGTTTTTCTAGTAGTGTGGTCTACCCCGGTCGTATCGCAGGCCCAACCTTTCCCACCATAAGTTGTTCGGACGAAGGAACCATTATGACTTTGTTGAATTCCGCTTCTTTAAGAAAACTTACTGTACCCGAAATACTGCTACCACACGCGAAGACTGGACGGCACTGTACCACGTCATATCACTGAAACCCACTAGGCCAAACTGGCCCGCCTAGGTCATCTATTTTGGAATGGAGGGAGTACTTCTCTGCACAGCTATGATTTTGTGTTGCACGTTCTCTGTACTTTTGCTACGATTTTCCTACCCTATGAACCAAATGAGGCCTGAATGTATGTCGACTATTGTCTGATCGATCGCTAAGCCTACAATTTTAGGAGCTAGGGCTATTGGTCGATCGACGAGGGATAAGTATAAGCGTACCACGAGCTCATTAGCCCCAACGTTTCTCTTCGGTGAGTGTTTTGAAAGTACTATAGCTCGCACAATAGCTAGCCTACTAACACCAAGAATCATCAAACAAGCCCTACTGATATGATAAACAGTTCAAACTTACATCTAAGCATGCCATATATTACATCAAAAGCTGGTGAGGATACATACATTTCCATAACTAGGAGAGGGTTCGCATGATTCATCGCATGATTCACTATCAAACAAAAGTAGCAAGATCCGACCACACAAGGCGATTGCACTAGCCCTAAGATGGTTTGATAACACGCATCATTACGGTAATTAAACATAGGGCAATGCAAACTACCTGAAGGATTAAGCGCGACCAACTATTTCTTGTCATCGATCTCTCGGGCAATGACCACAGCACGGACAACGGCATGGGAATCGATTTCTGGGGCGATGTCCACAGGACTGACCGCGACATCGGAATCGATCTCTGGGGCGATGTCCACAGGATGGACAGCGGTATCGGAGTCGATCTCCGAGGCGATGCCAACAGAACGGGCCACGACATCGGAATCATCAAGGACAACCACCGGCACCTGCACAACACTAACATATTAGCAAGCACATTGCAAATAATCAAAAAGCAAGCACATTGCAAATAATCAAAAACCACAACTATGGTAATAAGCCATTATTTTTTACCTTGTGCAGCTCACGGGATCTCATCCCTCAGGGCCATCTCCTCGTCCTCGATGGGGGCCATCACCTTGCCGGGAATACAGCTTCTCATGGCGACTATCTCCTCAAACTCGGTCTTGAGCCTCACATAGGTGGCAATCGTAGCTCCTGGGGTAGGCACAGTGGGGCCCTTGCTGTTCTCCAACTTTCTTTGAGGAGTTAAATCGCCAACGTCCTCAACTCTTTGGCGATGCTTGTTTCTTGGAGTTCTTCGTCTCCATGGGTTGGCCCGCCAACATGGTCAACTCGTTGGTCGGTGCTCGCTTCCTGGAGATCGCTGTCTCCAGTGGGTTGTCCGCCGGTAACTCTTTGCCTAGTGCTCCAGGATCCATCAATGAACTGACAAACAAAAAGCAATCGAAAGGAAACCACAATCGCAATGAAAACGGGAAAAGAATAGGATGTGAGAATCGGTTGGTGCTTCGCAAAAAGAAGATTATTGGAATGAAAATATAGCAGCATAACTGATTCGCCCACCTTTCCTTCGTTGGTAGAGAAGAAAAATGGCGAAGTGAGTAGCACAGGTGAGGTTTTCTTCAAGAAAGGGAAGAAAGGGCTTGAACGAGCGTTCCAATAAAATGATGGTTGCTTCGTCCGGTCCAACTTGGAGGCCACCTTACCACCGCTGGTAAAGGTGTGGGTTTTTAATGATATAATGGTCATGACGGCCACACCGGGGTGACAATTGAGTCTTATTTGTAGCACCTCGCTGTGATTTGGTGGATGGCACGCAGGCCGGATGCTTTGAAATGTCATTAACTTGATTTTAGTCTCTTTAGTATTTGGATCCAAGCATGGATGAGGCTAACAAGTTTTAGTCCCACTACTTTTAGTCATGAGACTAAAAGCGTATCAAAGCACTCTCTCGGGCTGGTCATAGTGGGGAGTAACTTAGACTAGTGTCATGCATATGACACTAGTGTAAGTTACTACCTCCATAGTGCAAAGTAACATAGTAGTAGTATCATAGATTGCTTCATTTATTATCTCATAGATCATTTTGCCTCGGAAAGCGCTATGCTGCAGTAACATATTATGTTACCACAAGCACCTCTTTCCTCATTAAATACTTGCCACATAAGCAAAATTGTCTTGGGATGTGTTAACTTACTACCTAAGTTACTCCCACTATGGCTAGCCTCAATATTGTGCACCGCGACCAAGGCGGAGAGGAAAACGAGAGAACTACGTAATTAATGCATGAGTTTAATTTGGGTAGTTTTGTAAAGTACGAGATACATTCCTCCAATCGCAAAATGCCTTGGTTCATGAGATTTGAGATTTGATCCCTATAAACCGGAGGGAGGGGTCTTGCAGCGGTGTAGTCTAGTCACTTGTTTTTTTTGAGCCGAAGTCTAGTCACTTGTTGAAATCTCTAGAAAGGCAAATACTCCTTTCCGTTTTACAGGTCTATACTACTCCCTCGGTCTAGGTGTGTAAGTCATCTTACGAAAACCAAATAGTCCCAAAACACTTAGGCGCGGTGCATTAACTTCTACCTTGTTTCTTGTTACTTGACATACGTATCAACCAATAAGAGATGAGAGGTGTGCATGCTTTTAATGACTTGCAATGGCTAGTTCATTGCATGGAATGCTATTAATTAGCAAATAAACATTGGTGACCCCAGGAGGAAACGGTGCTAAGCGCGTGGACCTATGCAGAATGAGTATCAACCAATGGATAATGGAGTTTAAATGTTAAACAATAGATATTTTGTCTCATGCAAGAGCCTGGCTAGTACTCCAAGGAACCGCACCACGCGGCGTTCAGAATCGCCATGTTCGGTTTGCACTTGGCTCTTCGCCTCTTCGAGAAGATGAACAATGATGTTACCCCTACTTCTACAGATGTCGAATCCATCATTGCATGTCCGTCCACCTCGTGCGGGAGGGATAGCGTAGCGAAGCTTCTACTTTCATCGCTTCCCGCCTTTGCGTCCATGACAGGTGGGCCCAACAGGTGGTTGGCCCACGTGTCATGCAGCCAAAGTCAGGTGCAGTTAAGGCACCGGAGCTCAGTCCGCGAGGGAGAGGGCATCATAGTAATCAAATTTCCCGGGCTTGTACGAGTTGACGCGACATATCAAAGCACTGCATTCGATAAAACTCTTTTTACACATTTTATATGGGCTACTTCGTATGTAGGAGTAGACATATTCTGCTTCGTATGTACTCCTCCGTTCCAAATATAAGTCTTTTTAGAGATTTCACTATGAACTGGAGTACATACGAAACAAAATGAGTGAATCTACACTCTAAAATATGTCTATATACATCTGTATGTAGTTTGTAGTGGAATCCCTAAAAAGACTTACATTTAGGAATGGAGGGAGTAGTCACTTGTTGCAATCTCTAAAAAGACTTATATTTGGAAACGGAGGGAGTACAACGCATGCATGCCGTGACTTTCCTTTTGATACTTGCATGTGTTTATTTGATGCACCTTGCCAAATTTTGACTATAAATTTAACTAACCAAATTTTCATGCATGTCACAAAAATCCCGGGGCTGTTTGGATTGTGACTATGTTTGTCTTATGTTGCCACATTATTTTTCCCACATTTGCCACACTTGCCTAACCTGAGTTGCTCAAATTGTTAGACACACTTTGGCTTGCCTAAGGGAATCTTGCCACAATTTTTGTGTCTATGACATGTGGGGTTCACTGCTCATAAAAAAATTCTTGTCTTAGGTGTGGCTAATAAAAAAGACTTATATTTAGGGACGGAGGGAGTAGAAAATATAAATAATAATGCATGTTGGGGCAACCCACGTTTCCGCTAATTTTAGCCATGGGCTTGTTCACAATTTTTACGAGGGGGTGGTTGTTCATTTAATGGAGGGACTTGTAGTACTACAAGACTTGAATGATACAAAGTGCGACCTGGCACACCGTAACACCACTTGGAACAAGCGGGTAGCTGTCTCAAAAAACAATCAACAACTAAAAAAACCGCGACCTGGCATGTAGTATAGTACACAGTTTTAAACGATTGTTTTGATGGAGTGAAAAAGGAAAACTACCACACTACTTATATATAGGCCGGAGCCTCTGCGCTTGCTTGCTAGGGCTTCTCTATTCACACACTCTCATCCTCTCCAGATCTAAACAAGATAGGGGTAGTAACCCTGTCTTTCTCCCTTCGAAAAACACTGGCTTTCTATCCTCACCACTGGTTACAGATCCGGACGTATCCCCCTCCACCGGTGAAGGGGAGGAGGGGCAGCGTTTGGGCCGTCGTCGACAGTGAGGGAGGAGACCCACTGCCGGCCGCACCGTTATCTCTGGCTGAGCGCCGGTGCGGGAGGTCCTCCGACCCCTTCGTCGTTGCATGTGGGCGGATCCGGCCTCCCGCCGCCCATCTATCCACATCCCAACGACCTTCAGGTATATCTTCGTTCGAAACCGCCTTAGCTCTACTTCCCCAACTCGCTACGTCGCTGCATGTGCATCATTTTCTATCTCTCAGCCCCTCTTGATCGGATGGTCCAACGTCGCCTATTTTTTTTCTTCTATTGTTAGAGGTAAAGCTACTTCATGGAATCGAATCTTGTACTCCCTCCGTCCGAAAATACTTGTCATTGAAATAAAGTGGGGGTGGGGGAAATTAGTATGAACAAAGGACTTGGTACAAACAGGAAGGAAAGGGATGAAAGTAGTACCACCGGTCATCCAACCGGTCTCTTGGTCGAAAAAGGGAAATATAGGGGTAACGCTGTACACAAAGTGGTATGACCAGGACTAGATTTGCTATCCACACATAGGAGTAGGTGGCTAGAGTGAACGAAAATGGGACCAACCCAGATATGTTTCTTGGATGTTTGTTTCTCGGGGCAACAAACTATGAATCACCACTTTATGCCCTGTTTAGGTACATGGTGTTGTACTGCTGGTGCACCCATTGTCCCATGCCCTTATACCAAATATTTAGGCTCCGGTCGGAATAAAGGGGCAGAAAACATAGGTCTTGATGAAAATAGAGGAATAGGAAAGGAATGTAGGTATAAAACTATGGAACAGCGAACCGGAGGAAACTCTCAAGAGAATGTGTTCGGATGGACTACAAAATGTACATATTTTTTTTAGAGTAGCATGCTTGGCAGTATGAGATGCTATTTTTTTATTCAGCTGCATAGTGACTACTCTTGTCCTCACCTCACGTACCACACATAGGTTGATTTTTTTATTCCGACAAACACAACACAACAACCTGTCTAACGCATGGCAGCGAGCAGCGCGTGGATGTTTCTAATCCGATGGAATCAGTACTACCAGACCAGCTTTCCTATGAAACACTATTCACATTTCCCGTTTTCCGAACAGTTGGAAGGGAAAGAATACGGTAGGAATTGTGTTCCTACGAAAATCCTGCTCCAAACTTGTGAACCGAATGCAGCCTTAGTTGTTCTTAATATAATGTCCCTGGTAAAAATGAAGCCATGCCACTGTTTTGCCTATAATTGTTTGAGACTCTGACAAGTTTAGCCAAATGTTTTTGCTTGTAATTGTTTGAGACTCTGACTGTTTCCTCTGTGCCTTTTTGTGCAAACAGGGATATCCAATTCACACAGTTCTTTGTTGTGACCTTTGGTGCCTTTGCACAAAAATCTTCTTAAAAGAAGTGACTTTTGTCTTTGTTTAAGCTGGAATGTCAGATGGAACAGTTGGTTCATTTTGGTGGAACTGCACAAAGGGAGATTTGTGTTCCAATCCTCATCATCCATATTGGCGCAATAACCTTCCTTTAGGTAAGAATGATATTTAATGCATGTGTTCATCTCTATTTTCCGACTGCCATGAGAAAATAATGTTGTTTTTACTAGTACACTTGTACTCCCTCCGACAAAACCTATTCTAAATTAGAAGGCCAATCATGTACTTGGTTTCACCAACTGGTGAGGAGAAAGAGAAACATAGCATGAAGAGGAAGAAGAAGAAGAATAAACAAGGTTAACGCGATCTTCTTTGAAGCTTTAGGCCTCAATCGAGGCTATTCAAGGGCTCCGGCAACGACTACCTTACATGTGAGACGATCCTCCAGGGAGCCCTTCCACTTCTGCTGTCTCACTTAATTAATTAGGAGCACTTAAGTACCACTAATTTATTACTGCCTAATTTTCCTTTTGGGGTTAAACAAATCTTTAGTAGGACCCTAGCTGAATCATGTACGTGTGAATGTTTGTCTATGGAGGTGAATCATGTGGTGGAGCAGGGAGGGAATATTATTAGTGTCATGACATAATAGTGCTATTGTTTTGCATGTCAATTTATTGCCATTGGTTTAAGGAGGCAATGTTTTGTGTATTGTCCATCATGAATTTGATGCTACTGTTTGAGTAATATGCTAATGTCTTCCTATCCTTTCTCACTAAGCTAATGAAGGTTTCACCTTGTTCCTACTTGTGCAAACAGGGATCATGTTGTGCCAATCATACATTTTAGTGGAACTACACAAGACAATACAATGAACTATATCCCAGCCGATTGCTTTAACTCTGCTGGAAGTTCTTGATAATCTTCGATATAATCTCAAAGATCGGTAAACAAGAGTGATTTCAACCATACATTTGAAGTGCACAAAAATATATACTATTGTGTGATTCCAAAGTGAGTGCTTTATCATCTCTTATGGGACTACATGAATAAGCTTTTTTCTCAGGTTGGTAATGGGCCCTAAGGCCTTCATCCATATTAGTTTGCCGTCATCTCTATTTGTATCGTTACTCTTGTCATGAGAAACTCCTTTATCTTTGCACTTTTAAGTTTTGCAACCTATGATAAATGGCAATGCTTTGAGTGTTGAGTTGAGCTAATTGGCACCGATTAAATAAACTAATACCTCTCTTTAAGCAAGACTACTATGTTGCTAACTTTACCCATTAAGATAATGAGGGCGCTTCTATTTGTTAGTGTATGTTTCATCAACTAGTCCCACTATTACCGTAATCTCACTCTCTCAATATATGTGCCAACAGGATGCTCGATTTTGGTGGAACTGCACAAAAACTTTGGGTGCTTCATTGCCTCGACAGCTTCCGTCCTTTCCTGTCAGTCGCTAATATCCGCTTGCTTTCTTCCTTTGCTGTCAGTCGCTTGGCTTATCTCGGCTTCCAGTCAAAGGAAATAGTAATTGATATGCTACCTCACACAAGTTGGTACTGGTCTTTATCCTGATTATTGTGCCTGTCATATGTATTGGTAATTTGGTATTGTGCTACTGTTTGCCGATTTCATAAAGTAATTTGGAGCCTGAACTCGCAGCAAATCATTACATCGGGTGATTTCAAGAGAACTGCACAAAATGATCGGATGGACAGTACTTATGCTCCTGCTATGTACTCCAAAGTTCACTCGGACAAGCATCGATGTTGACAAGAAGTGCCTATATTCATTCAAGTATCAACCAAGCGTCAACCAATTGTCAAACTCCAAGTATTAGGAGAGTGAACGCCAAAAATATTGCTTGGTGCATAGCCCATAAAAACGCAGTCCAGTCATTGGTCCCAACTTGTGCCTTTTGGTTATCGGCACATATGGTAGGGAACTATATGGCATGGAGTCTAAAGATTCCAGAAAAGTTGGTTGACGCCAGATATTCATCTGGGACTTAATCAGTCTACACGCCAAGGATGCTCCATTTCAGCTTGAACTGCACAAAAATTTGGGTGGTTCATTTTCTCAACCGCCTCCTTTCTCAAATGCAATGTAGAATTTTGGCGAGATACAGGACCAAGATGAGCTAGTAAACTAGTTGGATGAAAGTAGTGGCCAAGTTGCTCAAACCTCCGCTCGACGAGGCCACTATTTGAGGATAAACCTACAAGCAAAGTTCAGATTATGCATCTTTGCCTCTTATGTACTCGAAAGTTTACTCGTACAAGAACTAATTTTAGCAAGAAGTACCTCTGATTGAACACCATTTACCAGTCTGTACCCTAGGTAATTAAAGTTCGTCCATGGATCATATTGGTTGTGATCTCAATCATTTGGATGCATAAACATACTGAACATGTGTATATCTGAATCTTTTTGTGAATTATGTATGAATATTGCCGTGTGATATATCAATCATTTGGATGCATAGATATGTTGAGCTTGTGTATATATGAATCTTTTGAGTTGTTGATAGTGAATGTTGGCTATGAATATGAACGTGTCCTGTGAACCTGAGTTTGATATGAATTGCGACAGAACCAGTTATAACCCTTCTCCTCCTCTCAATCTGCGACTCCACTGCCGCGTTTTCCCATCTCCGAGTCGTTCCTGTCCGGGGCCTCGCCGTCGTCCACCGCCTCGCTGTGTTCGATGCGGCGTGGTCAACAAACGAGAGTCATCGGAAGAGGACTGTACATGGAGAGCCTGACGGCTGGGACCCATGAGGTCCATGGTCGCACGCAAGGAAAGTTCCTCCTTATTAAGCTGAAAAAAATGTTTCCTCCACCTGACAGCTGGGACCCGCCGGCTGTATCTTCGCACGGAAGGAAGTGCCTCCTTGTTTTGCAAAAAAAATATTCATCCCGTTGACACCGGGACCCGTCAGATTTGGTGGGGACTTGTGGGCTGCTAAGCGGACGATGTACGCACGGATTTGTCAACTTAATCAACAAATGATTCTAGCAATTTGGACCGTTGGATGTTAATCCAACAGCCGTGCTCCTTCTTCAACCTCTGTTCTTGCTCCTGCCTCCCGTGGGCGGCACTGCCGTGCCGCCAAGACCAACCAAAGTGAATTTTCCCACTCCTCTCCATCTCGCAACTCCACCGCCTGCCTTCCCCATCTCCGGTCGTTCCATGCAGGTGCGCTTCAACGGTGTGGTCAACATGGTCAATAACCGAGAGTCATCGGAAGATGATCAGTATGTGAGAGGTCGACAATGGGACGCACCACGCCCATGGGCGCATGCATGCAACGGGCAGCGGCGAGGTCAACGTGGTCAAGGAACGACTTCCATCGGAACTATACCGACGTGGAAAGTCTCAGCTAGGTCCACGGCCGCAGCAAGTAAGTGCCTCCTTATTACGCGGAAAATAATGATTCCTCCAACTGACAGTAGGGACCCACTGGACGGGCCACCGTATTTTGCGAAAAAAACGTTTGCCCGATCGCTGGGGACCCACCGACAGGCACCGTATTTTGCGAAAAAAACGTCCCCCATTGTCACTGACCCATCGGAAGTGCCTCCTTATTACGCACAAAAAAAATGATTACTCCCCCTGCTAGCTAGGACCCACCTTGGTGGGAGGCTGACTTGTGGGCCTACTAAGTTGACGGGGACAAAGGGCTTTGTCAACTTAGTCAATATGAACGATTCTAGCTCCAGTGACCGTATGATGTCCATCCAACGGCTGTAGTGCTTCTTCAACCTCTGGTCTTCTTGCTCCAGCCGCCCAAACCAACGCCGGTCGTGCCTCATGCTCCTGCCTCCCGTGGCCGGCTGTGCTGCCGCGGAGGACTCACCACCCCCTACTATTCCCACCGCTAGCTAGGCCCTGCGGCGACGGCAGCCTCACACCGCAGCCGAACCAGTGAACCCTCGTACTCCTCTCCGCGGGCTTCCACCGCTGCCTTCCCGGCTCCGTGTTGTCCCTTCCTAGGCCTCGCCGTCGTCCACCGCCGTGGTGCTCTCACAGCGTGGTCAACGTGGTCAAGGAACGACTTCCATCGGAAGAGTATCAGACGTGGAGAGGCTGACAACTGGGTCCACGGCCACAACCCAGTTTTTTTGTGATTTTCCAAGTAAGTCGCTTTATCAGGCCTGTTGGGCTGCAAATCTTTCAAGACGAGGAGAGTTTTCTTTCGGCTGGCCGAGAAAATGGCCCATCAGTAATGAGAAACGGGCTGTACATTTTTAAAACACATCAAAGCGGCAATTAGTTTCAAATATCTTTTTTTTCATTTTGAGATTTTAAATTACATTAATTTTTATGCGTGGAGAATTTGTTGGATTTTATATTGATATACATTTAGTTATAAAATCAGTTTGAATGTGAGTCGAAATTTCGGGATTAAAAACAGTTCGGACCGCATCGAAATATGGAAAATTTCGTATAATTTTTTAACCGTGGCCACAATATGGGCTGTAATGCTAACAAAAAGAATATGGGCTCCAAAAAAGCCTTAAGAATTAGCAAATGGGCTGTAAATTATTAGAAATAATGGCAGATGGGCTATATGTTGTTTTCCACAGATTTGAGGCTTTCCTAAAAAGGTTGACGCCTTTAAGCAAAGGATCGTTGGATGGCCATCCAACGGCCGTCGTCTTCTTCAATCAGACTCTTCCTGCTCCAGCCGCTCAAACAAGCGCCGGCGGACTGCTGCTCCCTCCTCCCATGCTGTCTTCTTGCCAGAGCCTCACCGCCCCACCGTACTCCCATCACCGCCTAGCCATCCCTCTACTCACCCACACTGCTGTTATTCTCCGGCGTCGGCAGACGAACCAAGAAACCCTCGTTCGGTCGTACTCCCCTCCGCGTGGGAAACAAGCTCGGAGTCTTCCCCGCCTCCGTGTCATTCCTTCCTAGGCCTTGCCGTCGTCCACCGACCGGTGCTCTCGGCGCGGCCTGGTCAACGTGGTCAACGACCGACATGCATATGAAGTGGATCAGACGTGGAGAGGCCGACATTGGGTCTGTGGTCGCACGCAAGGAAATGCCTCCTTATTACGCCAAAAATAATGATTCGTCCACCGACATCGTGGACCCACCGAAAGGGCCTCGGTATTTCTCGAAAAAAGCGTTACCTCCGGCCGACAGCTCGGACCCACCAAATATATCTTCACACGCAAGGAAGTGCCTCCTTAGTACACACACAAAAAATGAATTCTCCCCCCTGCCAGCTGGAACCCCGGATACTGGGAGGCTGACTTGTGGGCCTATGAAGTTGACGGGGACGGAGGGCTTTGTCAACTTAGTCAATATGCACGATTCTAGCTCCAAAGTGACCGTCGATGTCCATCCAACGGTCGTAGTGCTTCTTCAACCTCCGGTCTTCTTGCTCCGGCCGCCCAAACCAGCGCCCGATCGTGCCTCGTGCTCCTGCCTCCCGTGGCCGGGCTGCGATGCGCGGAGGCCTCGCCGCCCCTACTACTCCCACCGCTGGCCGTGCCATCCCTCTACTCACCCACACCCCTGTTATTCTGCGGCGACGGCAGCCTCACACCGCAGCAAACCGGTGAGCCCTCAGACTCCTCTACGTGGGCATCCACCGCCGTCTTCCCCGGCTCACGTCATCCCTTCCTAGGCCTCGCCGTCGTCCATCGCCTGGTGCTCTCGGCGCCGGCGTGGTCAATCGGTCAAGGAACGGCTTCCATCGGACGTGGATCAGACGTGGAGAGGCTAAAAACTGGGTCCACGGCCGCATCAAGGAAGTGCCTCCTTATTATGCGCAAAATAATTATTCCTCCACCTGACAGCAGGGACCCACCGGACGGGCCACCATATTTCGCGAAAAAAACGTTTCCCCCTGACCGCTGGGACCCACCAGCTACACCTTCACACGCAAGGAAGTGCGTCCCGCAAAAAAACGATTCGCCCCGATTGCTGGGACCCACCAGCTACATCTTCGCATGCAAGGAAGTGCTCGATACCGGGACCCACCTGGTCGAAGCGTGCGTGGCGTTCTCATTCTGGTCATGACGTAATGCGTACATACTGGTCGATGTAGAGGCGCGCACGTGTCGTAGATGTAGAGGCGCGCACGTGTCGTAGTAGAGGCGCGCACGTAGCATGTACACGTACGTACAGCGGTGAGGGTGCAAGAAAGAAAGTACGGCCATGTACGTACATACGGGCAGAGTCTCTAACGCCTATCGCGCATACGTACATGGCTGGGTCGGAATGGAGAAACAGCGTCGTCGTCGTGTTCATGGGGAGCCAACCGGCTGGGTCAGGACGGAATGCGTGGTCGTGTTCATCGGGAGGGCTTGGACGGAACAGGCGATAGAAACGAGGCCTGGCGTATCAAGACAATCAGAAGCGACCGGACCTCAAATACCGATCTCTCGTGCTCAATGTCATCCTGGATCGGATCGATGCTGACACCACACATTACTCGGAGGATTTATAACAGAGTAGCAATCACACACTTATTACAATCGAATGTCTCAAGAGAGAACTTAATAATATAAATATGGCTTAAGGCCATCTAAATACGATAACAACGGAAGTCTTGGAAGAATAAGCGAGTCCATCAACTCCAACGGCATCACTGAGTATAGAACCACGACCTAAGCACCTTACTCATCGTATGAAAAGTCTGCAACATGAAACGTTGCAGCCCGAAAACGGGTCAGCACATGGAATATGCTGGCAAAGTTACACATAGAGAATAATAATGGATTAAGCTATACTACATGCATATTTGGCTGGTGGCAAGCTCTATGGTTACAGTTTTGCGTAAAGCCAATTTTTCCCTACTGCAAAGGAATAAATTTGTTTAACTATCATGGTGGTTGTTGAACATTGAGAATGGTTGACAACATTCTCAATCCCAATTAAAAGTACTCATTAAAAACCCAACAATATTAATTAGAAGTAACATGATGAGATTCACATGATATCCAAGTACTAGATACTCAAGATGTCCATAACCGGGACACGGCTAACCATGATTAGTTTATACACTCTGCAGAGGTTTGTGCACTTTTCCCCACAAGACTCGATCGCCTCCGTTGGATTTCTCGCACTACATGATGTTTGAGAAAGCGGATGACCGAGACATAGTCTTTCGTGGCGCTTAGCACCTTACATAGGGTAGACCGGTACACCTACTTTCCCCTACATCTGCTAGTCTACCCGTAAGAGTTCGCACAACTTAATCAACTATGCCAGAGCCCATAATGGCTTGTGGCTGCACACGTAAGTTTCTAGTTTGAATAATCTCATGATCCCTTTGGGCCTGGGTGGCTGTCCAAGAAAAAGCAGTAAGTCCTGATGGAAACCAGGTGCCTCAATCCACCCGGATGTGTGTTTAAGTTGCCACCTTAAGTAAACCATTAATTAACAATCTCACATCCGTCATGGATACACTCACCCAATCCACGTCTACTAGCATAGCATGGCATAATAAGCAAACGAGAGTAACTCCCAAGGGTTTGAAAATAAAGCAGTAATAGGTACTACCTCAACTACTTCCCAAAACCCACAATTTAATTAGATCCTAAGCATGCAATGTTTGAGGATAGATCTAATGCATAAAAACTGGGTATGAAAAGTATATGATCAAAGTGTTACTTGCCTTGCTGATGATCCGCGAAACCTAGAGACTCGAAGTAACAGGCGGCGCACTCCGGGAATTCTATCGCAGACAAACAAACAAGCATACAATAATTACTCATCTAATGCACAGGTAAAACCCAAATAGATCTAACCAGATAGTTCAACTTAAGAACACCGGTTTGCAAAAAGAAACAAATCAAACGAAGCAACGGAAAACAAACGGCGAAAGAAAACAGCTTCCTTTTACTAATCTAGATCTAGGTCAAATTTTACAGTAGCAAAAACTTGTTTAAGTAGGTTATTCAGAAAGAGGGTTTCGAGACGAAACTCTAGGCGCTTGAATCGCATGATTCTGATAAACGAGCGAAAAGTTATACTAAAACAAAATCGGATCAGGAATCGCGATCAGAAAAATCGCGGATTAAATCCGAGAAAAAGAAAAACAACAAACAGGTTAACGAACGGACGTTCGTTAAATAAACTAATCTGACGAACGCGTTCGTTAAAAACGATCGAACGAACGAATGTTTGCTATTTAACCGAACCAAAAATAAGCCGATCTAAAAAAACCGACGAAAACCGTCCGGTTTTTTTAAAAAACCGAAGGCACGGAAGTCGAGGCGCGGCGAACCTCGGCGGCGGGGTCAGGCGGCGGCTCGGGCGACGGCAGTGGCCGGCGGCGGCGGCGGATCTTCTTGGCGGCGAGCGCTAGGGTTAGGGTTAGGGTTTGCGTCGGGGCGTGGGCCGGCGGTGGCGGGTGTGCTGGCGAGTCGGCTCGGGCCTGGGGGGGCGCTATTTATAGTGCCCCCCGAGCGGAGTCCCGCTCGGGCACGGCCCAAGGTCGGTCGCGTTTTTTTTAAATAATTCCGTGCGGAAGAAAAATAAAAAGAAATACTAAACCGACCCCAAAAATCCTGAAATAAATTTTCCCCGGCTTCTAAAATCAAGCCGGACTAGATGAACATTTATTTGGGGCCTAAATGCAATTTTGAAAAACGCGCATTTTTCCTAAATTCAAATAAAAAGGCGAAAAACTCCAAAATAAAATCTTATTTGATTTTTATTAAATCTTCATTATTTCTTTATTTTGGGAAAGTCATTTTATTCCCTCTCTCATATTTTGACAGTAGAAATAATTGAAGATAAAATAAATAAAATCAAATGATCCTATTTTCAAAATTTGAGAAAACTCAAATATGAAAATAACGAAATCCCCAACTCTCTCCGTGGGTCCTTTAGTTACAGAGAATTTCAAGGATCGAGCCAACAATGCAATAAAAATATGATATGCATGATGATCTATGTATAACATTCCAAATTGAAAATTTGGGATGTTACAAACCTACCCCCCTTAAGATGAATCTCGCCCTCGAGATTCGGTTGGCTAGCAAATAGGTGAGGGTGGGCCTTGAGCAGATCTTCCTCTCGCTCCCAGGTGGCTTCTTCCTCGGTGTGGTGGCTCCACTGAACTTTGCAAAACTTGATAACCTTGCTGCGAGTAACTCGACTGGCAAACTCCAGAATCTTAACCGGTTTCTCCTCGTAGGTCAAATCATCATTCAACCGAATCGCTCCTAGTGGCACAGTATCTCTCAGTGGTATATCAGCCATCTCTGCGTGACACTTCTTCAATTGACATACATGGAACACATCATGAACTCCTGACAATCCCTCAGGTAATTCCAACTTGTAGGCAACTTCTCCCATACGTTCTAAAACACGATATGGTCCTACAAATCGGGGCGCTAACTTTCCCTTAACTCCAAAACGTTTAACTCCTCGAAGTGGCAATACACGAAGATAAACTCTGTCTCCGATTTCATATTCTGTCTCCTTGCGTTTTGAATCTGCATAGCTTTTCTGCCTGGACTGGGCTACCTTGAGCCTATCGCGAATTAACTTCACTTTCCGTTCAGACTCCTTAATCAAATCTGGTCCAAACAATTGGCGGTCTCCAACTTCATCCCACAACAACGGGGTCCTGCACCGCCTTCCGTACAAGGCTTCGAAAGGGGCCATCTTCAAACTAGATTGATAACTGTTATTGTAAGAAAACTCCGCATATGGCAAATTTTTGTCCCAGCTGGATCCATAATCCAAGGCACAAGCTCTAAGCATATCCTCCAAAATCTGGTTGACTCTCTCGGTTTGTCCATCTGTCTGTGGATGAAAAGTTGTGCTAAACTCCAGCCTGGTTCCCAAAGTTTCGCAACCGCTTCCGTAACTTTGAGGTGAATTGGGTTCCTCTATCTGACACGATACTCCTCGGAACTCCATGCAAGCATACAATCCTGGTCATGTATATCTTAGCCAATTTGGCACTGTTGTAGGTAGTATTTACTGGAATGAAATGAGCCACCTTCGTCAAACGATCGACTACGACCCAAATCGAGTCATAGCCTGAACGAGTCCTGGGCAATCCCATGATGAAATCCATGCCTAGTTGATCCCACTTCCATTCGAGTATCGGCAATGGCTGTAACAATCCTGCTGGCTTCTGATGTTCTGCCTTCACCCTCTGACATACATCACAAACTGCTACATACTCTGCAATATCCTTCTTCATTCCGGTCCACCAGAAAGTATTCTTCAAATCCAAATACATCTTGGTATTTCCTAGGTGAATCGAATATGGTGAATCATGTGCCTCTTGTAGGATCAACTTCCTGATCTCCGGGTCATTGGGCACATAAACACTGTCTTCAAACCATAGGGTATCGTGCTCATCCTCACGAAATCCCTTAGCCTTCCCTTCGCTCATTTTCTCCTTTATAGAGGCAATCTCTTTGTCAGTCTTCTGAGCTTCCCTGATTCTATCCATCAAAGTTGACTGAATCTCCAATGTCGCTACATAGCCTCTGAACTATTTCCAAACATAGCTCTCGAAGATCCTCGGCTAACTCCTTTGGTATTTCTCCCGTCATTAGTGTGTTGACATGACTCTTACGGCTCAACGTGTCTGCTACAACGTTAGCCTTTCCGGGGTGATAATGTAATATCATATCATAATCTTTAATAAGCTCCAACCATCTCCTCTGCCTGAGATTTAACTCCTTCTGCGTGAAGATGTACTTTAAACTCTTGTGATCCGTATACACCTCACAATGATTTCCAATGAGGAAATGTCTCCAAGTCTTCAACGCATGCACTACGGCTGCTAACTCCAAATCATGAGTAGCATAATTTAGCTCATGAGGCTTAAGCTGTTGTGAAGCATACGAAACAACTCTTTCCTCCTGCATAAGGACTGCTCCAAGTCCTCTACGTGAAGCGTCGCAATACACCTCATAATCCTTGGTCTGATCTGGCAGGATTAACACTGGTGAGGTAACCAAATGTTTCTTCAACTCTTGGAAACTAGCTTCACACTCCTCAGTCCATATGAACTTGGTATCCTTCTTCAACAATTCTGTCATAGGCTTCGCAATCCTTGAGAAATTCTCAATAAATCTCCGGTAGTATCCTGTGAGTCCAAGGAAACTCCGGATCTCCCCAACTGTAGTTGGTGCTTCCCAGTTTGTTACAGTGGCAACTTTAATGGGGTCCACTGCTATACCTTCCCCGGATATAACATGTCCGAGAAATCCAACTTCCTTCAACCAAAACTCACACTTGTCAACTTGGCATATAACCTGTGTTCTCTCGAGCTTCTCGAGTACCAAACGCAAATGCTCCTTATGTTCTTCATTCTTCGAGTAAACCAAAATATCATCAATGAACACCACGACGGACTTATCCAAAAACTCCATAAACACCTTGTTCATCATGTTCATAAAATAGGCTAGGGCGTTAGTCAGTCCAAATGACATAACGGTATACTCATACAGCCCGTACCTGGTGGTAAAAGCCGTCTTTGGTATATCCTGCTCCCGAATCTTCAACTGATGGTATCCTGATCGCAAATCGATCTTGGAAAATACCTTAGCTCCTTGCAATTGGTCAAACAAGTCGGTGATCATCGGCAACGGGTATTTGTTCTTAATGGTTACTTCATTCAATCCTCGATAATCAACAACCATTCTTAAAGATCCATCCTTCTTCTCCACTAGAAGTACAGTGATCCCCAAAGGCGAAGAACTTGGGCGAATAAAACCTTTATCCAAGAACTCCTTAATCGCTTCTTAATTTCCTCCAAATCTTGGGCTGGCATCCTATACGGTCTCTTAGATATCGGCCCAGTGCCTGGCAGTAGTTCAATCAAAAATTCAATGTCTCTATCCGGTGGCATGCCTGGCAACTCTTCTGGAAATACATTGGGGAAATCCCTTACCACTGGTACTTCCTCCTGCACAACTCTTGATAAGGAATTTACATGTGCCCTTCTCAGCTCATGCCGTGATACATACTTGATTCTCCTTCCTTCTGGTGTCGTAAGCAAAATTGTCTTACTGGCGCAATCGATGTTTCCTCCATACATCGACAACCAATCCATACCAAGAATTACATCCAAACCTTGGGATTCCAATATAATTAAATCCGTTGGGAAAACATGCCTCCCTATACTTAATGGCACTTGAAAACATCCTTGACTGGCCATATACTCCGCTCCCGGTGAGCTTACTAGCATGGGTGTCTTAAGAGTCCTAGTGGGCAGGCTAAACTTATCCACAAATCCCCTTGATATGTATGAATGTGATGCACCAGTATCAAAAAGAACAACTGCAGTAAATGACTTAACCAAAAACTTACCTATTACTGCATCTGGCTGAACTTCAACCTCCTCCACGGTAAAGTGGTTCACTTGTCCTCTGTTGAAAGGATTCGGCTTCTTTCCTGAGCTTCCATTGCATTTCTATTCTGGGCTTCTAGACATTCATTTGCATAATGCTCGGTCTTGCAGCACTTAAAACAAGTGATGTGGCTCAGGTCTACCTTGATTGGGGTTGACGGGTTGGTGCGGTTTTGTCCGTTACTTCCTCCATTCCCGTTTCCATTCTTTGTGCCATTATGATTGTGCGAGCTGCCTCCCCCATGAGTATGCTGAAATTGTCCTCCTGTCTTCGGGGTAAAGCGTAGTTTCGCCGAGCTCCGTAATTGAACTTCCCTGTCCATACTTCCTCTTGCGATTGTCAATCTGCTGCTTCCCTTCAATCATAAGAGCACGATCTACTAACTCCTGGTAGTTATTGAAGGTGGCTACCATCAACTGCATGCTCAGCTCATCATTCAGTCCTTCTAGAAACTTCTCCCGCTTAGTCGCATCCGTAGTAACGCTATCCGGGGCATAACGTGCTAACTTCATCGAAATCATCCACATCGGCACCAACTGTCCGTCCTCCTTGGCGCAAGTTGCGAAACTCACACTTCTTCATGGCCATAGCTCCTGCTGAAACATGGGCAGTACGGAAGGCTTGCTGAAAGTGATCCCATGTGACAGTGTCTCATGTGGTAAGTGGTCAGTAAAATTCTCCCACCATGTCAGCCGCGGGTCCTTCGAGCTGATGTGCGGAAACTTCACCCTTTCTCCATCTCTGTACATCCTGCAGTGGTCAACTCCCTCCCTATCTTACGGAGCCAATCATCTGCTACAATCGGCTCGGTGCTACTGGAAAACACCGGCGGATTCAGCCTCAAGAAACGAGTCAGATGGTCAACAGGTGGTGGTGGTGGTGGGTTGTTGTTGTTGTTGCCTTGGTTCTGCACCAATGTTTGAATCAAGGCATTCTGCTGCTGAATCAACTGAGTGATCTCTGGCAGGAAAACAAATCCGGGGTCGCGTCTCGGAGGCATCTGAGGGTTTATAGAAAAGACGAGAGTTAAGAATAGAATGAGATATAGGGAGAAAACACTACCCATATGCACATGAGACAAATCACACAATATCACTCCAATCAATTCAATCAAGGGCATACAACGGTCTAACTATCGTTACAAGTGCTGGACTAAAACTAATTTAAAATGGGGGAAATACTACTACTATTATGGTGGTCAACTAGAAAAACTGCTCCGATGAAGATTCCATGATATCTGCTCCAGCTTCATCAATAAAGTCATCATCGCTGTCGTCCGGGTGCTGAATTTCCCATGAGTTCTTCAATCTTCTCCTTAAGATCACCGTTCTGTCTCACTAGAGCTACAATATCCTCCATGTAGTCCTTGCGAGTGGCCTTCAGTTCTCCTTCTAGTTCGATAATCTTGGCTTTTGCTGTCTTCAACTCCATCATGTCTGCCAAGACATCCGGTTCTCCTGGCGTCGAATGTGCTGATTTAACTCTGGATGAAAGCTGCAATGGATCGATCCTTCTTAGTGCCAACTATCTCCCATTGTTCATCTCGGCGCCCGCAAATCTGGTAGATAGTATCCTTGAGGTCTTCTTTGTAACCTTCTCCAATGCGTCCCATGGTTATGTGAGCTGCCATGCTCTTTCCCAGACTCCAGGTTGGTGCATTGAAAACACACTCTATGGGCTCCGTGATTGGCGCAAACGTCCTTCCGGGAACTTGAGCTTGAATCTTCCAGCGCTCTTCTTCGGGTAAAGTGGAATTGTAGGTCCCGGTGAAGCTTGGTACTCCTATGTTCAGGTATCTAGTGACTTCCTTCAAGTGATATCCAAAAGGTGAGTCTTCATCCGGTTGTGTGAACTGGATCCTTGCTTCCGTCATCCTAAAAGAGTAGAAAAGATGAGGAGTCAGAAATGAGAAGAGAGTAGTGATCTAGGGCTTTAGCTTAATGGTCGTGTCCTACAGTCAGCGTGTGCTCTGATACCATCTTTGTAGTGACCAGACCTCAAACAGTCTGATCTCTGTGCTCAGTGTCATCCCTGGATCAGTAATGCTGACACCACACAGTACTCGGAGGATTTATAACAGAGTAGCAAACACACACTTATTACAATCGAATGTCTCAAGAGAGAACTTAATAAAATAAATATGGCTTAAGGCCATCTAAATACGATAACAGCGGAAGTCTTGGAAGAATAAGCGAGTCCATCAACTCCAACGGCATCACCGAGTATAGAACCACGACCTAAGCACCTTACTCGTCAGTTCTAAAAGTCTGCAACATGAAACGTTGCAGCCCGAAAACGGGTCAGCACATGGAATATGCTGGCAAAGTTACACATAGAGAATAATAATGGATTAAGCTATACTACATGCATATTTGGCTGGTGGAAAGCTCTATAGTTACAGTTTTGCGTAAAGCCAATTTTTCCCTACTGCAAAGGAATAAATTTGTTTAACTATCATGGTGGTTGTTGAACATTGAGAATGGTTGACAGCATTCTCAATCCCAATTAAAAGTACTCGTTAAAAAGCCAACAATATTAATTAGAAGTAACATGATGAGATTCACATGATATCCAAGTACTAGATACTCAAGATGTCCATAACCGGGGACACGGCTAACCATGATTAGTTTATACACTCTGCAGAGGTTTGTGCACTTTTCCCCACAAGACTCGATCGCCTCCGTTGGATTTCTCGCACTACATGATGTTTGAGAAACGGATGACCGAGACATAGTCTTTCATAAGCGCTAGCACCTTACATAGGGTAGATCGGTACACCTACTTTCCCCTACATCTGCTAGTCTACCCGTAAGAGTTCGCACAACTTAATCAACTAAGCCAGAGCCCATAATGGCTTGTGGCTGCACACGTAAGTTTCTAGTTTGAATAATCTCATGATCCCTTTGGGCTGGGTGGCGGTCTCAAGAGAAACAGTAAGTCCTGATGGAAACCAGTGCCTCAATCCACCCAGATGTGTGTTTAAGTTGCCACCTTAAGTAAACCATTAATTAACAATCTCACATCCGTCTATGGATACACTCACCCAATCCACGTCTACTAGCATAGCATGGCATAATAAGCAAACGTAGAGTAACTCCCAAGGGTTTGAAAATAAACAGGTAATAGGTACTACCTCAACTACTTCCCAAAACCCACAATTTAATTAGATCCTAACCATGCAATGTTTGAGGATAGATCTAATGCATAAAAACTGGGTATGAAAAGTATATGATCAAAGTGTTACTTGCCTTGCTGATGATCCGCGAAACCTAGAGACTCGAAGTAACAAAGCGCACTCAGGAATTCTATCGCAGACAAACAAACAAGCATACAATAATTACTCATCTAATGCACAGATAAAACCCAAATAGATCTAACCATATAGTTCAACTTAAGAACACCGGTTTGCAAAAAGAAACAAATCAAACGAATCAACGGAAAACAAACGGCGAAAGAAAACAGCTTCCTTTTACTAATCTAGATATAGGTCAAATTTTACAGTAGCAAAAACTTGTTTAAGTAGGTTATTCGGAAAGAGGGTTCCGAGATGAAACTCTAGGCGCTTGAATCGCCTGATTCCGATAAACGAGCGAAAAGTTATACTAAAACAAAAATTGGATCAGGAATCGCGATCAGAAAAATCGCGGATTAAATCCGAGAAAAAGAAAAACAACGAACAGGTTAACGAACGGACGTTCGTTAACTAAACTAATCTGACGAACGCGTTCGTTAAAAACGAACGAACGAATGTTCGCTATTTAACCGAACCAAAAAAACGATCTAAAAAAACCGACGAAAACCGTTATGTTTTTAAAAAAACGAAGGCACGGGAGTCGAGGCGCGGCGAACCTCGGCGGCGGGGTCGGAGGGGTCGGCGGCGGGGTCCAGCGGCGGCTCCGGCGACGGCAGGCGGCAGCGGCGGCGGATGATCTGTGCGCGCGGGCGCTAGGGTTAGGGTTAGGGTTTGGGCGGGCCATGGCGGCGGGCGGGTCAAGGGCGTTTCAAGCCGGCGCGGCTATTTATGGTGCCCCACGAGCGGAGTCTCGCTCGGGCACGGCCCAAGGTCGGTCGCGTTTTTTTTAAATAATTCCGCTCAGAAGAAAAATAAAAAGAAATACTAAACTGACTCCAAAAATCCTGAAACAAATTTTCCCCGGCTTCTAAAATCAAGACGGACTAGATGAACATTTCTTTGGGGCCTAAATGTAATTTTGAAAAACGCGCATTTTTCCTAAATAAAAATAAAAAGGCGAAAAACTCCAAAATAAAATCTTATTTGATTTTTTATTTAAATCTTCATTATTTCTTTATTTTTGGAAAGTCATTTTATTCCCTCTCTCATATTTTGACAGTAGAAATAATTGAAGATAAAATAAATAAAATCAAATGATCCTATTTTCAAAATTTGAGAAAACTCAAATATGAAAATAACGAAATCCCCAACTCTCTCCGTGGGTCCTTGAGTTGTGTACAATTTCTAGGATCGAGCCAACAATGCAATAAAAATATGATATGCATGATGATCTATGTATAACATTCCAAATTGAAAATTTGGGATGTTACAACAATGGAGGAAACGGCCTTGTGTTAGACCGGCCACGTTCGAAACGGGGTCCTGTTGATTGGGAGGGCTCATGCATCAAAAACGGAGGAAACGGACCTCCTACGGTCGAAATGGGGGTCATGTTGATCGGGAGGGGTGTGGCGTCTGCAAAACGGAGGAAGCGGTCCTCCCTGATCGAAACGGGGTCCTGTTGATCGGGAGGGTGTGGCGTACTGCAAAAGCGGGACCAACAGACTTGTGTTGGGCGCTTCTGGTCAAAGCAGGGGTGGCGTGCAAAACGGGACTCCACGGGATCTGTTCATCTCCACCGTCGACCTCCTCCAGCCTCCACGGGCTACCGCCGACCTCCTCCAGCCTCCACGGGCTCCCTGCTCATCCAGCCTCCACCGCGCTACTCCACCGGCCATCGCTCAACCACCCTCCACGAAAGCACCCCTCCACCGCCTATTGTTCATCCAGCCCTCCACACCACGGGGTCCTGTTCAACCACCCTCCACGGCCACCCTCCACCGTCTCATCGCTCATCCAGCCCTCCACACCACGGGTTCCTGTTCATCCAGAGGCAACACCACCGCCACTGCTCATCCAAACCCCCCCCATAACGCTCATTGTTCATCCCAGGCAGCATCGATCGGCTTGATTAGCGCAGATGGCGAAGAATCGCTCCATCGGGTTCGATTAACGACACGATCGATCGCCGGGTTCGATAACGCGTAACTGCAGCGTAATTGCTCGGGTTCGCTTAGAGCCCAACGCCCGCCGGCTTCGATTAGAGCTAACGCGCCTCACGCTGCAGACGTGCGACGAGAAAGCACGCGCATCGCTTCCCGACCTCCCACCGTAACCGCAACTCCCCAAATTTTCCTCCTCGCTTCTACTACGGTTTTTTTCATCATGGACGGCCCAAAGAATGTCATGCAATGCATCTCCGGCCCGCCCAGGACGAAAAGCCCATTTTCTATCATGATTTTTTGTCATAGAAGTAGGAGCCCGCCACATCTATGATGATACCGGGTTTTGTCACAATTATCGTCATAGAAGTGTCATATGTATGACAGAAAAAAATTTCATTCGGCCCAAAATGTCACGGATGTGTCTTTTTTTTTGTAGTGGGTATTGCCATCTTCGGCATGCAATCCTTTCCTCATATCTATTATTTCCCTTATTTCCCTTCTATAAGAAGAACTTAAATCATGGAAAGGGCTTTGGTTTGTAATCTTAACATTCATAAACCCATAGTCAGGATCATCACCATATATATCATCATATAAAATACGTAGTTCATTCCTAATGGGTTCATTCATCATTTTATTAAACCAATCCCTATTAAACCCCACATGAATTCCTCTAGTAATCCAATCAAACTCCTCAAAACCTTCAAGGTACAAAGATTGAGATATTTCAGAGTGTGGAACTCTCTTTTTAAGGTTTTCACTGTAAGACTAATATCTCTAGCTTCCAAACTACGCATGGTTTCTTTATCATACAAATATCTATAATCAGAGGATGTTCAACATCTTTTTTATAGAAAGTATCCCTAGCTTCTTTTATTATAAAATCGAATTCGCGCATAAGGATAATAGTGGCAATCTTTTTAGCTATAGGGTGGTTGATATTGGGAAATTCATAAAACACGGTTTGCAAAGCGGGGTGGATGTGCACAAATTTCCTTTCTAATTTCTCAACAAGCATAACAATGGCATCAGCATAACAGTTGGTCTCAAGAAGAATTGACTTTTTATTAATAGGCATGGATCCTATGCAATCAAATAACTCTTGGATAATACTTTTCTCAATAATATTACCATCCCCCATGCGAAAGATTTTTGTTTTATAATTAGGTGGAGTTTCAGTATCATGATTCGAAGAACAATACTCAAGGGTTTGTTCAAGATTTTCAATGATAACCTCCCCAGTTTCAGACATGATGGTAACAAACCGCACTAACAAACAAGCACACAAGAAGCAAACGAAAATAGACGAACGGAAGAGGGGTGAAGAAAAGGAAAAGGTTTCGAAAATCGTTTTAGAAGTGGGGGGGGGGAGGAAAACGAGAGGCGAATGGCAAATAATGTAATGCAAGGGAGAAGAGGTTATGATGGGTACTTGGTATGTCTTGACTTGCCATAGATCTCCCCAGCAACGGCGGCAGAAATCCTTCTTGCTACCTCTTGAGCTTGCGTTGGTTTTTCCCTTGAAGAGGAAAGGATGATGCAGCAAAGTAGCGTAAGTATTTCCCTCAGTTTTGAGAACAGAGGTATCAATCCAGTGGGAGATGACACACAAGTCACCTAGTACCTGCACAAACAATCAAGAACCTTGCAACCAACGCGATAAAGGGGTTGTCAATCCCTTCACGGTCACTCGCAAAAGTGAGATCTGATAGAGATAATAAAGTAAATATTTTTGGTATTTTTGTTGTATAGATTGGAAAGTACAGATTACAAAATAGTAAACGAGATGCGATATAATGGAAAAGAGATGTAATATAATAGGAAAGAGACCCGGGGGCCATAGGTTTCACTAGTGGCTTCTCTCAAGATAGCATGTATTACGGTGGGTGAACAAATTACTGCCGAGCAATTGATAGAAAAGCGCATAGTTATGAAGATATCTAAGGCAATGATCATGAACATAGGAATCACGTCCGTGTCAAGTAGACCAAAACGATTCTGCATCTACTGCTATTACTCCACACATCGACCGCTATCCAGCATGTATCTAGAGTATTAAGTTCATAAGAACGGAGTAACGCATTAAGCGAGATGACATGATGTAGAGGGATAAACTCAAGCAATATGATATAAACCCCATCTTTTTATCCTCGATGGCAACAATACAATACGTGCCTTGCTGCCCCTACTGTCACTGGGAAATTACACCGCAAGATTGAACCCAAAGCTAAGAACTTCTGCCATTGCAAGAAAGATCAATCTAGTAGGCCAAACTAAACCGATAATTTGAAGAGACTTGCAAAGATATCAAATCATGCATATAAGAATTCAGAGAAGAACCAAATAATATTCATAGATAATCTTGTTCATAAATCCACAATCCATTGGATCTCGGCAAACACACCGCAAAAGAGTTACATCAAATAGATCTCCAAGAACATCGAGGAGAACTTTGTATTGAGAATCAAAGAGAGAGAAGAAGCCATCTAGCTAAAAACTATGGACCCGAAGGTCTGTGGTAAACTACTCACGTTTCATCAGAGAGGCAATGGTGTTGACGTAGAAGCCCTTCGTGATCGATTCCCCCTCCGGTAGATCGCCAAAAAGGCCCCAAGATGGGATCTCACGGGTACAGAAGGTTGCAGCGATGGAAAAGTGGTTTCGTGGCTCTCCCTGATGTTTCAAGGGTATAAGAGTATATATAGGCGAAAGAAGTACGTCGGTGGAGCTACGAGGGGCCCACGAGGGTGGGGCGCGCCTACCCCCCTAGGCGCGCCCTCCTGCCTCATGGCCTCCTCTTGGCGTTCCAGACTTCAACTCCAAGTCTTATGGATTGCTTTCGGTCCAAGAAATATCATCGTGAAGGTTTCATTTCCTTTGGACTCTGTTTGGTATTCCTTTTCTGCAAAACTCAAAAATAGGCAAAAAAACAAAAACTGGCACTGGGCTTCCGGTTAATAGGTTAGTCCCAAATAATATAAAAGAGCATATTAAAGCCCATTAAACACCCAAAATAGATAATATAATAGCATGGAACAATAAAAAATTATAGATACGTTGGAGACGTATCAAGCATCCCCAAGCTTAATTCCTGCTCGTCCTCGAGTAGGTAAATGATAAAAACAGAATTTTTGATGTGGAATGCTACCTAACATAATTATCAATGTAATTTTCTTTATTGTGGCATGAATGTTCAGATCCGCAAGATTCAAGACGAAAGTTTAATATTGACATAAAAATAATAATACTTCAAGCATACTAATAGAGTAATCATGTCTTCTCAAAATAACATGGCCAAAGAAAGTTCATCGCTAAAAAATCATATAGTTTGGCTATGCTCCATCTTCGTCACACAGAATATTCAAGTCATGCACAACCCCGGTTTCAGCCAAGCAATTGTTTCATACTTTAGTATTCTCAAACTTTTTCAACTTTCACGCAATACATGAGCGTGAGCGATGGACATAGTGTCGGTGTCAAAACCGTCGGATCTCGGGTAGGGGGTCCCGAACTGTGCGTCTAAGGCTAATGGTAACATGAGGCGGGGACCACAATGTTTACCCAGGTTTGGGCCCCCTTTATGGAGGCAATACCCTACTTCCTACTTGATTGATCTTGATGATATGAGTATTACAAGAGTTGATCTACCACGAGATCGTAGAGGCTAAACCCTAGAAGCTAGCCTATGATTATGATTGTTGTTGTCCTACGGACTAAACCCTCTGGTTTATATAGACAGACACCGGAGGGTGCTAGTGTTACACAGATTTTGTTACAGAGAAAGAAATCTGCATATCCGAATAGCCAAGCTTGCCTTCCACGCAAAGGAGAGTCCCACCCGGACACGGGACGAAGTCTTCAATCTTGTATCTTCATAGTCCAACAGTCCCAAGACAAGTACATAGTCCGGCTGTCCGAGGACCCCTAATCCAGACTCCTAAGTAGCCCCCTGAACCAAGCTTCAATGACGATGAGTCCGCGCAAGAGATTGTCTTCGGCATTGCAAGGCGGGTTCTTCTCCAAATCCTCGAGTACCTGTTGTAACGGCAAAGGGCCGGCTTCCCATTAATGTTGCACTCCTCGGCTTCTGTACCCTAATAATGGCAGTCTCCACGTGTCGAGCGAATGCGAGAAGTCGGGGCATTTTTACATTTGTGACCATGCCCATGTAAGTAAATTGTCTATTAAAGAGACGAGGATCCTCAGATCCAAATCACACCATCTTCCCCAAGCGAGGAATCATCAGAGCGCGCCCGAAAAAACCATCCCATCATGGCCGGCCCGCGCAGCTCCTCCTCTCACTCCCACAACACCAAGCCAGGTGATTGGGTGAAGTGTACTGTCACCCACGGCCGATTGGTAGAGTTGCAGACCCAGGGGTTCCTCCCGCCTGCATGTATGGTCCCCGTCCGAGCCGGACTAGCCACTTACGATGGTGGGGAACAATCAGAGAGTTTTCCCAACCCATCCAGGGGGGAGCGAGTATGCCTTGTCCCTTACTTGCTGAGGGGGCTCGGATTTCTAATCCATCCGTTCCTCCGCGGGCTCCTGGAGTACTACGGTCCAGCTGCATAACTTCACTCCTGCCTCCATACTGCACATCGCATGTTATGTCTCCCTTTGCGAGCTATTTCTGGGCTGCGAAGCTCATTTCGAGCTATGGAAGAGGCTATTCTGCCTCGTCCCCCGCACTCAGGGGGATCAATATATCAAGTGGGCGGAGCCGAAATATGGCACTCAGTTGGATCAATATATCAAGTGGGCGGGACCGGATACCTGTCCAGCACTCCGAAGAAGACATCCGAAGACTGGCCTTCGAAGTGGTTTTATATGGAGGACGTCCCCCCTTCCGGACCCTATCCGGATGGGCCTTCCTGAGTTTACCAACGCCCCACTAAAGAAATGCCGCAGCTGGCGTCCCCGGAGCCCCCAGGAGGAAGATAATAGGGAGGTCCTTTATATGATGGGCAGGATAAAAATGTTGGCCAAATCAGGATTGACAATAATCGAGGTTATGTCAATATGCATAATGCGGGGGGTGCAGCCACTCCAGTATCAGGGGAAACCCATGTGGCACTTCAATGGAGAAGACGACGCCACCCGCTGCGGTTGTAAAGGTCCAGACTCCTCCACTGCTCTGGGAAAAATACTGTCCGATTTGTATAAAGGAGAAGAAGAGGAGTTCATCTGCATTAAGCCACGGGATGGATTTTCCATGTACAACCCCCCAAGCTGGGTGAGCTACTTTCTTTTACTCAACTCCATTCATTCCCGCATTCTTACATCACAAATATTTACCTTGCTAATTCATAGCAGGAACTGCGAAAAGCTGTGAGGGAGGTCCACAGCCCGTCTCCACAGCCAGAGGACCCTGACCGGGCCCTCGACCCTGGACTCGAAGAAGATCCGGACGTACTTGTGGAGCTCGTTGACAGGACGTTCTACCAGGCAAGCTGTGATGGCGCCTTGGTGGCCATCGTTGCCAATTATCCTGGCCTCCTTCCTGCATCGCATTTAAGTAAAACCGGAATCCTGACTTTCGAGAAGGATCCCTTCTTTACACCTTACCCACCGCACACGTCTTGCGCTTTGTAGGGAAGGCCATCGGGGCGCCGTGTCAAACCCGCGGCGACTCACCAGCAGGGGGCACCCAAGCCGGGTAGGCTTAATAGGAAGGCGGTCAGGACCGAGACGCTGTTGCAGAGGTATGATTGAAAACCTGCTCCGTGATTATCGTCTTTAAAATATAACAATGTCCCTTGTCCCCTGGCAGAAAGAGTGCTCGTCGGACTGTGACCGGAGATCCTGCCAGCCACGCCTCCACCAGCTGGACTCAAGAACCGGACTCAAGGGCGGAGGCAAACATGGGGACGACGCCGGACGGTCCTCCTACAGAGGATGCAGATGGAATATCCGCTACAAACTCCGAAGTGGAGAGTGCCATGAATCACAGGCGTCAACGGGGCCATACTCCGCGACCCTAATTTCTCCGAAGAGGCTTTCAATGCCTTCAACTTGGGAGATGCGTACATCCGAGCTGCTCAAGGTGGGATTGCTAGAGCCATAGACCAGTATTTAAAGGATATACGGGTAAGAAAAATCTGATAATTATGTATATCAGTAGCCCCTGAGACTTGAAACAGTTGGCACAACTGATTTAAGGATCACTGTATGCATAGGTTCTTACGGAGAAGAATACCCATTTGTCTCAAGAGCTGGAGGAGTACAAAGCCCAGCTACGGGCTGCAGTTGCTAGAATGGAGGAGTCCAAGAAGGCCTCATCTGGTAATACTTGTCTTGATCACAAAGAATGTAATGACGTGTACCAGTTAGTATTCGGCATGCTTGCAAATCTAACAATAGATTCTGCAGACAATCCCGGTGTGAATCTAGAGACCGTACCAGGGGATGAGCCACATGCTCAACGACAGCTAGAGGCTGGCGAGCGCGTGCTTACACGGGTTAGGCGAGAGAAAAATGATCTCTAGGATGCCAATACCCGGCTGGGCGTTGAACTGAGAGATGTTCGGGCCCATCTTGCTGACTCCGTGAAGGAGAACAAGAGGCTTTGACGCGGCATTTTTAGTATGTGCTCAAACGAACCTTTATACAGTTTGGCGAAGAAACGGGCTAACAGAGTTATGTCTGTTGGTTGCTGACAGGTCATCCCGAAGAGGAGATGCCCGGATCCGCAAGCGATCTACTACAAGAGCTTTCACAACTGCACGAACAAGTTCGGCAGGTGATGCAGTGTATCGCCCAAGCCTTGTGGCCATCCTCCTCCCTGCCAGGAGGCATGAGAGACTTTTTAGAGATGCTCAAGGGAGCGCGGCAGCGCTTCCGATTATGGAAGATATCAACCTGCCGACAAGGTGCGAGGGAAGCCTGGGCTATGGTGAAAACGCGGTACACCAAGGTTGACCCGAACCACATGGCTGAGGTCGGACTTGTAGGGTCAGATGGGAAAGAGATCCCCGTTAGTCTGGTATATGACTAGGTAGTATTAGCCGCAAAGTAATCCCAACAGGATTGTAGGCTAGACAGCCTGTTGGATGGTATAGAAGAAGAATGTAGTCAGTCTAAGTGACTGTGTACTTCAAATGACATATTTTGTCCCTAGCCGGATTGTAAATCATTTTTCATGGCGGACCTTTTCGCTTCAGCCTCCGGACCCGACAGTCCAGAGTGTTTATGAATACCCGCTCAGTTATGTAAAACCGAGGTACGCGTGGAAATCAGACGTAGGGGTCATAAGTGCTTGAACAGACAAGTACCCAACTAGCTATGTTATATTACATGGATAGTAAGAAACATCTTCCGGGGAGAATAGTTCCCTTAAGGGTTCCTTTCCCTAGGCACGCATGCATTAACGTGCATGTCTGAACTGCGAAAAGAGACGCAAGATATAAACATCTGGGGGCTTATATTGTAATAGGTAAGAAACATCTTTTGTCCACCGATCGAATATTCCCTTAAGAACACTAGCTTTCGGCTTCACCCAGTCTGAGGTACACATCCGGCTGACCCGGCAGTAACAATCGCAGAGGTGCTCCCCTTATGCCCTAGCCGAACTAACGGGAATGTAGGGCATAAACACAGGAGCCAGGCAACCCAGCTTGGCCAAAACTTTAGTCATATCGATGCATATAATGGCGAAGAAAAGGTACATACGGGAAAGTGACACATATGTAGTGGGCATGAAGCCCGGAAGATAACTATATTAATCTTCTGTATAAGAAGCCCCCAGGTATATTGGGAATGCATAGCGCGGCAAGAATGTGTAGTCGAGGCACACTTGAAGCTTTTAAGGCCATAAAAAAGAAAGAAAGAAAGAAAGAAAGAAAGAAAGAAAGAAAGAGGATATAACTTAAAAAAGAAAGGCGGAGGTAAGGAGACGAACACAGAGTTCGGCCCTAGGCATAGAATCTTTGGAGTCTGGCCGCGTTCCATGGGATCGGATTGAGTCGATTATCTGATGCATCACGCAGACGGTACGCTCCTCCGGTGAGAACTTTATCAATGATGAAGGGACCCTCCCACTTGGGCTTGAGCTTATCCTTTTCTTCTCCAGAGGCGAGAACGAGTTCGCCAACGTTATAAGTTTTGGCCCGTACTTCTCTGCTTTGATACCTTCGAGCCTATTGCTGATAGAATGCGGAACGGGCTTTTGCGACGTCGCGCTCCTCCTTCAGGGTATCTAAACTGTCCTGCCGATCAAGCTCGGCTACTCTCTCTTCGTACATGCGCACTCGAGGTGAGTCATGAATGATATCGCAGGGTAATACCGCCTCTGCGCCGTACACCATAAAAAATGGTGTGTATCTGGTAGTGCGATTCGGCGTGGTCCGCAGCCCCCATAGTACGGAGTCGAGCTCCTCGACCCAGTGCGTATCTGATTCCTTCAAGGATCGCACTAGTCTGGGTTTGATGCCGCTCATAATGAGAGCATTTGCTCGTTTGACTTGACCGTTTGTTTGGGGGTGATAGACGGAGGCGTAATCGAGCTTAATGCCCATGTTGTCGCACCAAGTTTTCACTTCGTCGACTGTGAAATTGGAGCCATTACCGGTGATGATGCTGTGGGGGACACCGTAACGGTGTACAACCCCTGATATGAAGTCTATCACTGGTCCGGATTCGGCCGTTTTAACTGGTTTGGCTTCTATCCATTTGGTGAATTTATCCACCATGACCAACAAGTATTTTTTCTTATGGCTTCCTCCTTTAATGGGTCCAACCATATCGAGCCCCAGACCGCAAAGGGCCAAGTTATGGGGAGCGGTAGGTGGCATATGGCTTTGATTTGCAAAAAGCTGGCAACCGACGCAATGTTGGACGAGGTCCTGTGCGTTTGCTCGGGTTGTCGGCCAGTAGAAACCTATACGGAAGGTCTTGCTTACAAGGGCCCGATCTGCGGCGTGGTGGACGCCGAGTCCAGCATGAATTTCGGCAAAGAGCTGCCGCCCTTCCTCTTCGGAGATGCACCTTTGGAGCACTTCAGTAGCGCTTTTCTTATAAAGCTCTCCCTCGTGGACCTTGTAGGCTTTAGAGCGCTGCACAATGCAGCGTGCTTCATTTTGGTCCTCGGGGAGTTCTTGCCTATTTAGGTAGGCTAATTAAGAAGGGTTCTGTCCACGGGGCGATGACAACCATGATCGCGTGGGCCGAAGGTGTTATTTCGGTGGCAGAGCCTCCGATTATGTCAGTGTGTTCGGGATCTGGGGTTGTGGTCGGATCCGGACTAGCATTTTCGGTCTCCCCTTGCCACACCACGGATGGCTTGAACAACCTTTCCAAGAAGATATTAGGTGGGACGGGGTCGCGCTTAGCACCGATGCGGACAAGGATATCCGCCGCTTGATTGTTTTCTCGGACCACATGATGGAATTCGAGCCCCTCGAACCGAGCTGACATCTTGAGGACGGCATTGCGGTAAGCCGCCATTTTCGGGTCCTTGGCGTCAAAGTCTCCATTTATTTGAGATATTGCAAGGTTCGAATCCCCCACGCACTTCTAGGCATTGAATGCCCATGGAGACTGCCATCCGAAGAACATGCAATAGAGCCTCGTATTCGGCTGCATTGTTGGAGTCTGTGTATAATATTTGGAGTACGTATTGGACTGTATCTATGGTGGGGGATGTCAGGACGACGTCCGCTCCCAGACCAGCCAACATCTTAGAGCCGTCAAAGTGCATGATCCAATTGGAGTACGTGTCGTACTCTTTAGGGAGTTTGGCTTCTGTCCATTCGGCAACGAAGTCAGCCAGTACTTGTGACTTAATGGCTCGTCGTGGTTTGTATATGAGGTCGAACGGGAGGAGCTCGATAGCCCACTTAGCAATCCGGCCCGTGGCATCGCGGTTATTTATTATATCATCGAGTGGTACTTCGGAGGCCACCATGATTGAACACTCTTGAAAGTAGTGTCGTAGTTTCCGGGATGCCATGAAGACCGCGTATGCTATCTTTTGATAATGTGGGTACCGTGACTTGCATGGTGTGAGGACAGTGGATACATAGTATACCGGCTATTGAAGCGGGAACTTATGTCCATCCTCCTCTCATTCGACGACGAGCACTGCGCTTACAACTTGGTGCGTTGCAACTATATATAACAACATGGGTTCGCTGATGTTTGGTGCGTCCAGGATTGGATTGCTAGCCAAGAGGACCTTTATTTCTTCCAGTCCGGCCATAGCCACATCCGTCCACTCGAGTGTTCGGTGCGTCGAAGAAGGTGATAGAGAGGTAGTGCCTTTTCTCCCAATCGGGAGATAAAGCGGCTTAGGGCAGCCACACATCCAGTTAACTTTTGGATTTGCTTGAGGTCCGTTGGGGTAGCCAACTGTGACAGAGCTCGGATTTTAGCCGGATTTGCTTCAATTCCTCTATTGGAAACGATGAAGTCCAGGAGCTTTCCGGCAGGAACCCCGAAAACGCATTTTTCCGGATTGAGCTTGATGTCATATGTTCGGAGATTGCCGAACATAAGCCTTAGGTCGTCTATTAAAGACTCGATGTGTCTGGTTTTGATGACCACGTCGTCTACGTATGCCTCAACTGTTTTGTCGTTTGTGTTTCCAGGCATGTCTGAGTCATGCGTTGATAGGTTGCACCGGCATTTTTGAGCCCGAAAGGCATGGTGTTAAAACAGAAGGGGCCGTATGGAGTGATGAATGTCGTTGCAGCTTGATCGGACTCTGCCATCTTGATTTGATGGTATCCATAGTATGCATTGAGGAAGCACAATGAGTCGTGTCCTGCGGTAGCATCGATGATTTGATCGATGCGGGGGAGAGGGAAGGGATCCTTGGGGCAAGCCTTATTGAGGTCCTTGAAATCGACACATAGGCGCTAGGATTTGTCCTTCTTTGGTACCATCACCAGGTTTGCTAGCCAGTCCGGGTGTTTTATTTCTCTGAAGAATCCGGCTTCAAGTAACTTGGCTAGCTCCTCTCCCATGGCTTGTCGTTTGGGTTCTGAAAAGCGCCGAAGAGTCTGCTTGACCGGCTTGTATCCCTTCAGTATGTTTAGGCTATGCTCGGCCAGCCTGCGTGGGATACCTGGCATGTCTGAAGAGTGCCAGGCGAAGATGTCCCAATTCTCGCGCAAGAACGCCCGCAGTGCAGTGTCTATTGTGGGGTTCAGTTGTGTCCCGATGGATGCTAATTTTTTAGAGTCCATTGGGTGGACTTGGAATTTGACTATTTCGTCCGCTGGTTTGAAAGAGGTGGACTTGGATCATTTGTCGAGTATCACATCGTCCCTGTCCACTTTGGAGTGCAGCATAGTCAGTTCTTCGGCCGCGAGGGCTTTGGACAGTGCCTCGAGGGTTAGGGCAGCAGTTTTGTTTTCAGCGCGCAGTGCTACGTCCGGATCACTAGCTAGAGTGATGATTCCATTGGGCATGGGCATCTTGAGCTTCATGTACCCGTAATGGGGTATAGCTTGGAAGCTCGTGAATGCATCCCGTCCTAAAAGGGTGTGGTATCCGCTACTGAACGGGGCCACTTGGAATGTGATCTCTCCGGACCTGTAATTCTCCGGCGTGCCGAATACCACATCTAGTGTGATTTTTCCCGCACATCGTGCCTCCCGACTAGGGATAATTCGTCTAAAGGTTGTGCTGCTTTGCTCAATGCGGCTCTTGTCTATTTCCATTTTGTTGAGAGTTTCCTCGTAGATGAGGTTTAATCCGCTGCCGCCGTCTATGAGCACTTTAGTAAGTCTAAAGCCGTCCACAATTGGACTAAGGACCAAAGCGGCTGGTGCTCGGACTGTTCGGGTTTGAGGTTCGTCACTGGCATTGAAAGTTATGGCCGTGTCGTTCCATGGAATTATTGTTGCAACATGGCAGACTTCGGCGAGGCTGTGGAGTGCTCTCTTGCGCCTGTTATTTGAGGCAAAAGTCTCGAAGGCTGTCAATACCGTATTGTTGTTCTCTATGGGATGATGCTCTGCGGTATCGTTAATGAGGATATCCTCGCCGCTCTTGGCCACGTGCTGAAGTATCCAACATGCTCTAAGGCCGTGTGTTGGCATGGTATCTGGTGTGGTGTGAATTTTGCATGGCCCACTGAGCCATCCCTCCAATACGGTTCCACGCCCTGTAGTGGGCTTTTGTTTCTTTGTAATTGGATCGGGTGACTTGCGAGAGTGCACCCTTTTAGTTCAGACAAGGGGTTTAGCGAGGGCCGGAGGATCCCAGAATTTTTCTTGGGTTTTCCAGGCGCTTTCCATCGCACCGTACTTCTGTACTATGGCCGCCAAGTCAGCGAAGTGTGTTACGTCACGGCGACTTATGGCGTTGAGGATTCCCTTGTCCGTGCAATTTTTGCAAAAGAATGAGATTGCGTCTTCCTCACGATAGTCCTTGACCTTGTTCATTACAAGGAGGAATCTGATAACCCACAAGTATAGGGGATCGCAATAGTTTTCGATAAGTAAGAGTGTCGAACCCAACGAGGAGCTAAAGGTAGAACAAATATTCCCTAAAGTTCTATCGACCACCGATACAACTCTACGCACGCTTGACATTCGCTTTACCTAGAACAAGTAAGAAACTAGAAGTACTTTGTAGGTGTGACGGGATAGGCTTGCAGGAAAGTAAAGAGCACGAAAATAAACTAGGGGCTGTTTAGATAAAAACACAACTAAAGTAAATATGGCGAGTGTGGAAAAGTGGTGGTAGGAGTTGTGGAATTGTCCCTAAGCAATTCACTATGTTACTAGACCGGTAATCACTATTGCAATTCTATTTGAGGGAGAGGCATAAGCTAACATACTGTCTCTACTTGGATCATATGCACTTATGATTGGAACTCAAGCAAGCATCCGCAACTACTAAAGATTCATTAAGGTAAAACCCAACCATAGCATTAAAGTATCAAGTCCCCTTTATCCCATATGCAAATAACCTACTTACTCGGGTCTATGCTTCTGTCACTCACGCCACCCACCATAAGCAAATCATAAACATATTGCAAACCCTACAGCGGGAATCCCTCAAGCTTGCGCGACACGGAGGGCACAATAGGACAGCACCAATAATAAAACATGCAACTCAAACCAATCGTAGCAATTCATCAATCACCGATAGGACAATGAAAATCTACTCAGACATCATAGGATGGTGTCGGTGTACTAGAGTAGGGGTACCCTAGTATCCCGAACTTGTGCACGGGCAGTCGCAGCCCTCCGCGGCAAGGCTTGCCGGGTGACCACCAAGGTCCTCCGTAGTTCCTTTGGAGCCATTCAAAAACAAAGTATTCAAGCCAAGGAGACAAGGCCCCGGCAAGAGGAGCCTGCCGGGAAGGCCACCCAAGGCACCTAGAAGACAAGGCCCCGGCAAGAAGAGCTTGTCGGGAAGGCCAGCCAAGGCGCCTAGGAGACAAGGCCCCGGCAAGAGGAGCTTGCCGGGAAGGCCCGGTGAGCGACAAGCTTCCGGACGCGACAAGGCAACAACCGCGTCAAGGCGCTTGCCGCGGCAGACCACCACTCTGTACCTGCGCTCCAGCACATCCACCAACGTGTCGCCCTGAGGCCTTCCCAGGCGCACGTGGCGAGAGGCTGCGCGGCCAGCGGAGCGCGGTGGCAAGCGGCGCTGACAAGATTGCCATCGTGGCAAGCGGTGGCGCCCCTGACGGTCTCTTTCTGCACTGTTAGGGCGACGTAGACGGGCATTTAATGCCTTTGTCCCCTGCCGTCAGGGTTAGGTATGATACACTGTACAAGTAGCTGTACCAACCACTCCTTTTCCATTTTTACCCTTGTATATGTTGCCACCTGTCGGAGACCCCTTGAGCATATAAAAGGAGGCCCATGCGCAACGTAGAGGGGGGTTCGAGAGGTTAGAAGCCAGAGAACACTCACGCTCGGTCTCGTTAGCAGCTTACGTGTACTGTAGCACTCAAGCGCTCCCGAGCAAGAACTCAATACACTCAGACATGCAGCAGTAGGAGTGTTATCTCTCCGGAGAGCTCCGGTTGGGTAAAACCGCCGTGTGCTTCGCCTCGATCTTCTTCGTGCGACCTCCACCTCCCCGCCGAACCGAAGGGGCTCGGTCCGCCGGTCCCATAGGTGTTCATGGGTCGATCAGCCTCCCCGACATCTTTGGCGCGCTGTAGGGCGCCGAGGTTGTGTGAACCTGATCCGCGCCCACACGAAGCTAGATCTTCATCATCTTCATCGACATGCCACCGAAGAAGAAGGCTTCGCGGCAGCTGATCCGTCCTGACGTCGAACCCACCACCGCCGAGCAAACGGGTGGTGGGGTAGACGCCGCGGAAGAATGGACGCCGACGGGGAGCCCATCTTTGCCAAGTCCAAGGACAAGGCTGCATGCACCTCGGCATCCGTACATGCACTGCGCCCGTCTCAGGAGGCGCGGGACCGACAGCGTCATGGTATTCACAACGCCATAAGCTCGTTGGACCAAGATCGAGCTGGTGGATCTTGGGATGCTCAAGACCAGCATGCACGCCAACATGCTGGCGCGAGCGAGGCACAGTCGCCTGGACGGGATCCTGCTCCTTCTAACGTAGTTAGAAGTCCGAGCATATCCCGCTCCTCGCGCCGTTCGCCATCGCCACCCACCACTCCAGCAAGCTTTGGCGAGAGCTCAATCGCTCTGGATTACCCTCCAACAGCCGACAAAGTCGATGAATGGAGGGCCACCATTCAGAGTATCATCGGCTTTGCTAACGGTGACGCTCCGCTGACAGCCGAGTGCATTGCCGCGGCAAGAAGATCGCCAAGCACGAGCCGGTGGCGACGAAACAGGTGGGGGTGCAACCACCATGCACTCTCCGCCCCGAAGGCCAAGATCGCTGACTCGCCGGATCCACCTCAACAGCGACTCCACCGCATCGTCGGATCCACGAGCTCGTCGCGATCAGTGCCAAGTTCTTCACGAACGACAGCAAGAAGACGCTCGAACTCGCATCGAGCGCCGAAGAGAAGCGCGGCGTCAATCAGACCAGCGCGCTGGGCCCTCTGTCGACATGCATGCGCTAGGGAACCAGGCGACTTGTCCGACTGCGGTAGGTTGCCCTGCGTTCACTCGTGAGCTGCGGCAAGTCCAAAGGGCCCAAAGAAGAAGAATTTCAAGCCGACGCGTGCAGAAGTACGATGGCAAGACGCATCTGTCGGAGTTCCTCAGCATCTACACCATCGCGGTGCAAGCTGCCGGGGGGCGAGACGACAAGATCCTGGCCAACTACTTCCCGCTGGTGCTCAAGCCCAATGTCAGATCCTGGCTCATGCACCTGCCGGACAACTCCATATCCTCTTGGGCAAATTTATGCCATCAGTTTGTCGGAGCCTTTACAGGCGGCCACAAGCCCCATGGCCAAGAAATCGACCTTCATCTACTCGCCCAGAAGGAAGGAGAGCCCCTGCGCAAGTACATTCAGAGATTCAGCCACAGACAAAGACAACATCCCAGATGTCCAACCTGCCACATAATCAGCGTGCTCCATCGAGCGCGAAACCGCAGGATGCGGAGGAGATGGCCATGTGCAAGATCGTAGACGTCGATGAGCTATATGCCCCGCCGACAAGTGTGCACGTCCGAGGAAGGGAGGAGACTCCCGGAGAGAATCTTGAAGCAGAGGATCGATAGTGAGGAGACCGCCCGGCAAAGAAAAACCGGCGGCGGAACAACAGAAGAAGAAAGGCAAAGATGTGCTAGTTGTTGAGCAGTCCGGCAACGGAGGTGGCGCCAAGAAAGCCAAAGTCGGTAGCTCCGGCAAGGAGGTTGCCGCTGGCACCAACTGCCAGGCTGTGGCGGTCGCCGACAAGCAGGACGGCTCCAACAAACAGTACTGCAAGATCCACCACACCAAGGGCCATGACCTCCAGAGCTGCAAGAAGGTCGAGCAGCTTGTCGAACAGCAGAAGGCTGAATACGAGCGACGCGACAAGGAGAAGGCCCAGGAAGGTGCTGGAGGAGCTAGCAAGAAACGTCCCGGCCGAGGAGGACGCCGCGGCAAGGCCAAGCAGCGGCAAGGAGACAAACCTCCCCGCGGCCGCGACAAGGATGAAGACGACGACGATGATGAAGACATGGATGATGACGAGACCGATGAGCAGGAGTTCCAGAAAGCCACAGAGGTCCTGTGCGTTGACGGCGGTGCTTCTCTGCATACTTCACACCGCCAGCTCAAGCGGTGGATGCGGGAAGTCAATGCGGCGTAACCATCCGCCGAGTCACACAAGCCTCGAAATGGTCCAAGACGCCTATCATCTTCGGATATTGAGGACCACCCCGATCGGCAGAATCGCGGTCGGGTGCTTGCCGATGTTGGTTTCACCAACTATCCGCAACCTCAAGGTCACTAAGATGCTAGTTGACGGCGGAGCTGGCTTGAACCTGATCTCCTCCGCGGTGCTCCAGAAACTCCAGATCCCTGATGGCGAGCTCGAAGAGACCGCACATTCCAAGGAATCAATCCGGGAAGGAGCAAGCCGAAGGGAAAGATCACGTTGCCGGTGACATTTGGCAGCGAGTTGAACTTCAGGACTGAGAGGGTTACTTTTGACGTTGCTGACTTTCCATTGCCTTACAATGGGATACTTGGCCGTCCAGCACTCGCCAAATTCATGGCAGCCTCTCACTATGCATACAACATGCTGAAGATGCCAGGCCCGATAAGTGTCATCGTTGTCCCTGGCGACAAGAAGGATGCTCTTATCTGCGCCGACAAGATCTACCGGAAGCAGCAGCTGCAGATTGCAAGCCACTTGTCACCGAAGCTCCGGGCGAAGAAGAAGACCAAGTCCGGCAAGAGCCCTGATGCCCACTCCGGCAAGCGCACCTCTTCGGAGTGCTGCACTACCGTCGAGGACGCACCATCGAGCTCCACCGGCAAGTGTAAGAAGACGATGGCAGCTCAACCAGAGACCAAGAAGGTGTCCGCCAAGGAGGACGGCACTGGTGGTACCTTCACCATCGCGCCACTCTCGACCCTAAATAGGAAGGCGCTCGTTGCTTTCCTCATGCGAACGTCCGACGTGTTTGCGTGGCAACCGTCGACATCCCCGGTGTTCCCGTGAAAGTAATTGAGCACCATCTTGCCGCTTGTCCTCATGCGCGCCCGTCAAGCGTAAAGTCGAAGCGTGCAAAGGAGCGCCAAGAATTCATCGCAGAAGAAATAAAGAAATTGGAAGCAGCAGCCTTGTCGAGGAGTGCTCCATCCCTACGTGGTTGGCCAATCCTGTAGTTGTATGCAAGGCAAACGGAAATGGAGGCTTTGTATCGACTTTACCGATGTCAATAAAGCTTGTCCCAAAGACCCATTTCCTTGTCGCGCATCGACCAGATTGTTGACTCCACGGCGGATGTGATTTGCTTTCATTTCTGGATGCATACTCAGGATATCATCGATCTTCATGGCGTAAGAGGATGAGGAGAAGACCGCATTCATCACTCCATGTGGAACATACTGTTTCGTCATTTGATGCCTTTCGGATTAAAGAATGCTGGTTCAACATTTGCAAGAGTAGTCCATGACGCTTTTGAGCCGCAAATGCACAGAAATGTGGAAGCCTACATGGATGACATAGTGGTCAAGAGCAAGGACAAGGCAACTCTGATTCAAGATTTAGACGAAACCTTTGCAAATCTGCGCAAGATCAACCTCAAGCTCAACCCCGAGAAGTGCGTGTTTGGAGTCCCCTCCGGCAAGCTTCTCGGGTTCTTCGTGTCTCAGCAAGGAATTGAAGCCAATCCCGACAAGATCAAGGCCATTGAGCAGATTGAAGCACCAAAGCGCCAAGGATGTACGAAGGCTTGTCGGTTATGTAGCTGCTCTCAAAGAGGTTTATCTCTAGGTTCTGCTGAGCGCCGCCTCTGCCATTTTTCAAAATTTTGAAAAAGGTAGGTCCAATGAAATGGACTCTCGAAGCGGAGGCTGCGCTGCAGGACTTAAAGAGATACTGTCCTCCACTCCAACGCTTGTCGCACCTAAGCCACAAGAGAAGTTGCCGCTATATATAGCGGCAACCAATCAAGTGGTTAGTGCTGCGTTAGTAGCGGAGAGGAGGCGGATGATGAGCTAGCAACCATGGCAGATGCATCCAGCGACAAGCGTGGGCTTCACCGACAAGCTCGGTCCCGACAAGGATGGATCTACGACACGCATGAGAAGATGCGTAAAAGAATGGTGCAGCGCCCGGTTTACTTTGTCGGTTCCCTTCTGCAGGGGCTAGGTCAAGGTACTCTGTGTGCAGAAATTGCTTTTCGGCCTCCTCATGGCCTCGAGAAAGCTGCGCCATTACTTCCGTGCACATGAGATCACAGTCGTCACTCGTTTTCCGCTGAAGAGGATACTGCAAAATCCAGAGGCAACAAGCAGGATTGTCGAGTGGGCACTGGAACTGTCAAGCTTTGGCCTCAAGTTTGAGAGCACTTCAACTATCGAAAGCAGAGCATTGGCGGAGTTCATAGCAGAATGGACACCAACACAAGATGAAGAAATTCCAAACGAGCATCCCTCAAGGAAGCAAGCAAAGAGTGGCTGATGTACTTTGATGGTGCCTTCTCGCTGCAAGGCGCCGGTGCGGGCGTGCTACTTGTTGCACCCACCGGAGAGCACATCAAGTACGTAGTCCAGATGCACTTTCCCAAGGAGCAAGCAACAAACAATACTGCAGAGTATGAAGGTTTGCTTGCCGGTCTCAGGATCGCAGTAGACCTTGGGATCAAGAAACTCATTGTCAGGGGTGACTCACAGCTTGTCATCCGCCAAGTGAACAATAGTTATAAGAGTCCGTTGATGGAAGCTTAAGTTGATGAAGTGAGAAAGCTAGAAGAGCACTTTGACGGCCTACAGATGGAATATATTCCAAGAGCTCAGAACGACGTTGCCGATGGCCTGTCGAAGTGCGCTGCACTTAAGTTACCTGTGGAACCAGGGATTTTTGTGCTCAAGCTGACTCAACCGTCTGTGACGCCATCAACCGGACAGAGCAAGAAGAGGAAGTTGATCTCTGGTGACTATTTTCCGGCAGAGCTTCCTGAAGCCGCCGCCAAGAAGGTCCCCAAGATCAACACCAAGAGTGCTGAGGAGCAACTGCCCGACAAGCCCTAGGGTTTGTTTCGTTGAAGCGCACGCCCCGACAAGTTTTGCCCCGGCAAGCTTGCCGGGAACGCCAAGCTTCGGCCGAGCCGCAGTGTTCTCGCCAGGAAGCAGATGTTCCTGCAACAACAGATGTGCCTTTAGTCACCAATAAGGCCGAGGAGCAGCCTCCGACAAGCCCTAGGGTTTGTTTCTGCTGAAGCGCACGCCCCCGACAAGTTTTGCTCCGGCAAGCTTGCCGGGGAACGTCAAGCTCCGGCTGAGCCGCAGGTTCTTGCCGTAGAAGCGGATGTTCCCGCAGCAGCAGATGTGCCTTTAGTCCTTGTTGTCGAGCCAAAAGCTCCAGCGTGGGCACAGCAGATTGTCCATTTCCTGAAGAACAGGAGAACTTCCCGAAGAGCAAGAAGAAGCGGAAAGAGTAGCCCGTCAGTCAAGCATGTACCAGTTTGTCGACAACACACCGCATGTAAGAAGACTCAACGGTGTGAAATTGAAGTGTATTCACCGAAGACGGACAAAAGCTGTTGGCAGAGATACATGGAGGCATATGTGGTCACCACATTGGCGCCAGAGAACTTGCCGCAAAGCTGCTCCGCAAGGTTTCTTTTGGCCGACAGCCCTCCAGATGCAACCGCACAAGTAACCAAGTGTGAAGCTGCCCAGCCCATTCCAAGCAGATACACCAGCCAGCTCAAGCTCTCCAGACGATCCCTTTATCCCGCCATTTTCGGTCCGGGGCTCGACAGCCTCGCCCTTTTCCCCGAAGCTGTCGGGGCTTTGAGTACTTCTACGCTGTAATCGACAAGTTCACAAAGTGGCCGGAAGTGGAAGCAGTGAGGAAGGTGACAAAGACAACATAGCCAAGTTCTTCAGTCGATTGTTTGCCGCTTCGAATCCCTAACAGGATCATCACCGACAACGGCACGCAATTCACGAGCCGCACCTTCATGCAAGACGCCCAAGATCTTGGCGCCAAGCTCGCCGCTTCGTGCTCATCCGAGAAGTAACGGTCAAGCGGAGAGGGCAATGGTGAAGTGCTGCTGGCTCAAGACCGTAACTTCCGGCTGTGCTGCACAAGTGCGGAAGAAATCGATTGAGGAGCTGCCGGTGGTTCTTTGGTCGATCAGACGACGCCAAATCGAGCCATCGCCGCATACACCTTTCGCTCTAGTCTATGGAGAAGAGGCAGTTCTCCCCACGGAACTCATATACGGATCACCTCGAGTGCTCGCTATGATGAGCTTGAGCAAGAGCAGTTATGCGACAAGATGACGCGCTCCTCCTTGAGGAGGATCATCTTCAGTTGTCAGACGAGCCTGCTCGATACCAGCAAGCTTTGCGCCGCTACCATAGTCGCAAAGTTAATGCCAGAAGTCTCGAGGAAGGCGACCTTGTTCTTCGGCGCGTTCAGTCTGCCAATAATTCCAACAAGTTGACGCCAAAGTGGGAAGGCCCTTACCGGGTGAAACGAGTCACTAGGCCCGGCACTGTCCGCCTTGAGACCGAAGATGGCATTCCGGTGAGCAACTCCTGGAACATTGAGCATCTTCGTAAGTTTTACCCGTAAGGCGCGGTTGCCGGAAACAGTTCCGGCAACCACCTTTTGTCGGGGAGGCTGATCGTACCCACGAACACCTATGGGGCCGGCGGACCAGGCCCCTTTGTGGTTCGGAGGGGAGCAGAGATCGCACGAAGAGCGGATCAAGGCGAGGCACACGAGCAGTTTACCCAGCTTCGGAGCTCTCCGGAGAGATAAAACTCCTACTGCTGCTTGTTTGATGTATTGTGTTCTTGCTAGGGAGCGATGCGAGCTACAAAACCTAAGCGTGAGCGTATCTGGTCTCTAGTGAGTCGAATGAACCAACCTCGAACCTCCTCTACGTAGCGCATGGGCCTCCTTTTATATGCTCAAGGGGTCTCCGGCAGTGGCAACACAAAGCGAGGGTACAAATGTAAAACAGGAGTTGGTACACCTACTCGAACAAAGGTACAAAGGCAAAATACCTAACTCGACGGCGGCAAGGGACAAAATCAATAAATGCCCGTCAATGTCGCCCAAACAAAGGCAACAGAGACCGTCAGTGCGCCACCGCCGCCACGATGGCAAGCTTGTCGGCGCCGCTTATCGCCGCTCTCCGGCCGCACAGCCTTCTTGACACGCCAGCATGGAATGGTCCCATGGCGACACGTTGTTGGATGAGCTAGAGCGGGATGGAGAGAGGTTGCTTGTCGCGAAGCGCCTTTGCCGCGTCAATCCTTGTCCGGAGGCTTGTCGTGCTCGAGCCTTCCCGCAAGCTCCTCTTGCTCGGGGCCTTGTCTTCGTGATGCCTTGAGTGGCCTTCCGGCAAGCTCCTCTTGCCGGGCCTTGTCTTCTTAATCAAATACTTTGTTCTTGAATGGCTCCAAAGGAGCCACGGGGATCTTGGCGTTGACGAGGCAAACCCTCGCTGGGTGCTGCAATCGTCTGCGGCACGAGCACGGATACTAGGGTACCCCTACTCTAGTACACCGACAGAGCCCCCGGGCTCGGTCAGACATCGGTGCCGAAGCGCCGTCGGGCCAGCCCAAAACAAAGTGCACGGTCACACGCCTCGATCACGCCGCAACTCGCCTTCGACCCACCACGCACCCCACTAACGGCACGCACCGGACGCGGGCGTCAGGCGAGAGATCGTGGGCGTGGTCGTGGGGGTTTCTTTATTAGGAAAAGCGGAACGTCCGCCCCCTCCCCCTCTTTATAAGCGGGGGAAACAGGGGCAGGCCGCCCACTCCGCCATTGCTGTCTTGTCAAGAAAACCACCGCCGCTCCCCTTCTTCTCAAGTGCGAAGAGTAGCGCCCGCCCCTTCGCCACAAGCGCGCTCACCGCCGTCGGCCTCCTCCGCCGCCCTCGCCATGGCTCGAAAGACGACAAGGAGAAGGGCGCTGTCGGCCGAGGCGCCAGCGGCTCAAGGGCGCTGCACAAGGAGCGGGCCATCTTCCCCAGCTCGGCGCAAGGGAGCTGCGGGATGTCTTCTATATCTTTTGGTCGACGGAGACGCGTGCGCATCCGCACACGAAGGTACTCCCCGCCTCCGCTTCTGATTTGGCCCCAACTGGGTACCCCTTCTTTGCCCTTTTCTTCTATTGCGGGCTTTGCCCGTCCTTTTCCGAGTTCTTCTGCGATATCATGAACACATATGGCCTCCGCCTCCTTGATTTCACCCCCAACGCCATCTTGACCATGGCAGTTTTCGCGCACCTTTGCGAAAACTTTGTCGGAGTCCACCCAAATGTGGCACTCTTCCGCCACTTCTTCGTGCCCCGCGTCGAGAGAGGAGAGCCACTTGCCGGAGGGATAGCTTGGGTCTCCAGGATCAGCAAGAAAGAAGCCTATCTGGAAGGAGAGTTCCTCAACAAGTGGGAGGAGTGGAGAGCCAATTGGTGTTGGGTCGTGAGGAGAACCTGCAGCCCTTCATCGCCAGGCGCCAAACCCCAATAGTGCGCTGCAGAGATTGGAGTAACTTGGCGCCGCAGGATGCTAGGTTGAAGATAGTCGTGACCCGGATTTTGCGCCTCGGGCTTGCCGGACTAACCGTAGAGGCGCGGTTGGCGCAGACTTCCTTCGCCGCCGATCGCTTCCCTTGCGAGAGAGGAGGAGGCCTGCTTGGGAATTCCAAAATGCGGCGTACATCATGAGGTTGCGCCTGGCCCGAACTGGAATTTCACCGTCTTGGAATTGGATGCGATGTCGCTAGAGCTGTTCAAGAACGACCCGATCACCCCGAGTGGTTTAGGTTGCCGAGGGGGTCGCCCCATTGTGCAACAACTTCGGCGCCGACCGCATCCGGCGCCATGATGATGCCGCAGCGATTCCCATGGGATCGCTCCAACCGGCAGAGCCCCCGACGAGGTCGTGCAGCAGCTTCTTCGACAACTTGGAAGAAGTGCCGATCCGCCCGACGAGCGTAAAGGCTCACTCGCGACACTACCGACGAGGAGATGGCGCGATTGCCACCAGTGGAAGAGGCGGCAGAGCTACCGCCGCCGGAGCCTTCGGGTATACCGTGGAGGAGGCGGATGTCTGCGAAGGCGGCAAGCCTTGCCGAGCGAAGGAGATCGCCGGGCGAGGACGAGCTTGTCGAGCCCGAGGCCGGGTCGAGTGGACCCGCCGAGGGCGCTTTTCTCCACCACCCAGCGACTTGCCGCCACGGAGCCCCGGTTCCGCCGAAGAGGCGTCTCCTCAAGGCCGGAGACGAGTCGGGGCGGCAGACCGGCCCACAGCAGCAGCGCCGCGCGACACGCTCTACCGCGGCAAGCGATGTTGCCGCAGGAGCGCCTCACATTGCTGCGACAACTGGGGCGGGATCTCCTCAGGCCACCGCCGACGCCTCCGCCAAGCGGCCAAGAGAGCCCACTCCCCCGCCTCGTCGCACCGGAGGTGAGCCGGAGTTTGACTTCTCCGCGCTCAGCTCCGAGGAGGAAGGCGAAGAGTAAGCTCTTGAGATTGTGCTTGTATTTCTTCAATTTTATTGCTTCATCTTGAATCTGATTGGCTTGCTTCGACTCTTTCCTTTTTAGGATGCTGGCCCAGAGCGTCGAAGAGGGCCAAGATCCCGACGGTCGTCGTTGATTTATGATTCTCCTGCGGCAACAGGGGACGCGTCTGAGACCCCCTTGCGGACCAAGAACCCTTCCTCAGAGCAGCCCCTCAAAGACAGCCCCAAAGTAAGTGTGCGGTTTTCTCCTTACTATTAGGTGTGCAAGGGTGCTCCTTCTTCGTTGATACCGATTGTTTGCTTGTGTAGGATCAGAGCAGCCTCATCAGAGGGCTCGAAGCCGCCTCAAGTCCGTCTGCCACCTACGCCGCCAAGGGAGGATTCTCTAAGGGAGCGCCCGACAAGGGAGGCCACTCCCAAGGGGAGGCTACCCCTGCAGGGATGCGCCAAAGTGACCCTCCAAAGGGTCGAGGCCATGGCTCATGATCCTGCAGGTGTAATTTCCTTACACGAAAATTTCCCTTGGGCTTGTTTTCTTTTGTTTCTCTTTTGAACATTTGCTTGATCGCTCTTTCTTCGTCTCGACGCAGAGCCGATGGAGGTCGAGGCTGCCGGGCGAGGAGGAAGTGCTTGGCAACACCGACGAGGCCGCCGTCGTGGAAGAAGAGGTCGTTTTGTGGAAGAAGAGGTCGCCGACGAGCCTGTTGGGCGAGAAGGCCACCGAGGCTGCCGACGCAGGCCGGGCGAGGGTCGGGCGATCGCACTAACGGCCCCGAGGCCGCAGGAGCGCCAGCGCTACACCGACAGCCGACTTCGCCGCTGCCGTAGCTGCCAGTTCGAGGAGCCCTAGCCCGGGCGCCTACCAAGGCCGGGCGAGGGTGTCTTCATCAAACTCCCCGGGAACCGAAGCTCAGGGCGCCGGTCGAAGGAGAGACCTTCGACGGCGAGCTACTCGCTTCTCATTGGCCGACGCTGGTGGACGCGCCAAGCAGCGCAGCCGGGCGAAGTCCGAGGAGGAGCAGCCGCCGAAGAAGCTGCTGCCGCTCTACCGCTACCGGCAAGCCAAGTTGGAGTCCCGGAAGCACTTGTCGCGAGGGCAGGAGCGGACATGGAGAAGCGCGCAGAAGAGCTCCAGAGCGCCAACCAAGAAACTCTCCGCGACGAAAGCGTAAGCGCTGGGGCAATCTTGCAGAAGAGCACACGGCCTTCATCCTTGAGAAGGCCGCACCGAGGAGGAGCAGCCTGGCTGCCGAGAAGCTCTCCGCGCAGAAAGGAAAGGCGCAGCGGAAGGTCAACCTGGACAGCCATGAAGAAGACCTTGCTGCCGCGCGAGGAGTCACTTGGCGAGGCGCTTAAGGAAGCGGGCGATGCCGCTGCAGCCGCCGAGGCCGCCAAGGAAGAGTTGAAGGCGAAGGTGGCACAGCCGAGGCCAGCCTCAAGAAGAGCGCCGCCGAAGAGCTTGCCGCGCCAAGCATGAGCGCGAGACGGACGCCTACACTCTTGGTGAGCTGCGTAGTCGCCTCGCCGATAGGGGCAAGGAGCTCGACGCCGCCAAGGATTCCAAGGCGGATCTTGAGCTGAAAGCCGACCACTCGACGCAGACGTTGGACGGCGCCAGAGAGCGGGAGGTGGGCTTGTTGGAGACGATCAAGGCCAAGGAGGAGCTGCTAGTGAATGTTGCCTCCACCTGCAGCGCCTTGAGGGAGAGCGTGGAGCACCGGATCAAGGTCTTATGGACACCGGCCACGACATCCACAATGAGCCGATGGAGCCGGGATGACGGACCTTGCATACTCCTCCGACGAGCATCTCCAACCCAGCCGCCAAACTCAGTTTATTCTTCAAAGGCGTAGGACGGGTCTCCAGCGACTCGGGTAGAGGTCCCAAAGCAGCCGGCCGAGGAATCACGCCAGATCTGTGCAGGAGCCCTCGAGAAGGTGTTGATAAAGGTGGCCTTCCGCAATCCGGGCCTCAACCTTAACGGCGCCCTCGTGATCCTTGCCGCCAGATGCCAACGTGGAGGAGCTCAAAGCCCTTGTCGCACCCATTGTGGACAAGGTGAACAAGATCAAGCGGATTGGTGGCGACCGCGTAGACTAGGCCGCCAATTTTATCTTTCCCTTGTCGCCGCCGATCATGTTTAGAACACTTTGTTAGATCAGCGACAAGTTATTTTGTAATATACTCTATCTTAGGCGATCAATGCAACGTTATTTCCTCTACTTGATTCCTTCCTTTATAATGCTTCTCGCCTTATGCATTTGGGGGACTTGTCGGTGCGGACACCTTTGTCATGAAGCGTTGAGTGCGAACGCCGTCAAGAGCCGGGCAAGGCCTCCGACAAGCAATTTGTCGCGACTAGCCGCAGCTCACTTAAGTTGTTGAGCGGACTCAAACAAAGTAAGGGCGCGACTAGCTCATGAAGTTGGTTCCTCTCACAAGCATGTGTTTTCCATACAAAGTACTATCGCTCGAGGAAGATAACTTAAAATTTAAAATTGATTGCTCAAACTTGGGCAACTTAGCTTTTCCTTGCCTCTTGCTTCCCGATGAGGTGAAACTTCCTCGAGCGGTGCTCGGTCCATAGTATTATCTTCTTTCCCCCGGGTTAACTTGTGCGCGAGGGAGCCTCCCTTTCTTTGAGAAAAGAGAAAGAAGAGGAAATAAAGTTATGGAGCCCAGCTGCTCGATTTTGCTTTACGGGTGTGGTTGTTGCACAAAGTGTTAGCCAAAACATGCAATAAAATGATGAAAGCATGAATTTGACAAGTTGTGCGCAACGCATGAGCTTTTATCGATGCACGGTCTGCGCCGGCTTTGTACAAAGGATTACATGCAACAGCGGCAAGACTTGTATAAAGGTGGTTGCCGGAATGGGTTCCGACAACCGCTACTTCTATGGATAAAACTTACTAAGATGCTCAATGTTCCAGAGTTGCTCACCGATGCCATCTTCGGTCTCAAGGCGACAGCGCCAGCCTAGTGACTCGTTTCACCCGATAAGGGCCTTCCCACTTTGGCGCCAACTTGTTTGAATTCTTGGCGGACTGAACGCGCCAAGAACAAGGTCGCCTTCCTCGAGACTTCGCACTAACTCTGCGGCTATGGTAGCGACGCAAAGCTTGTCAGTAGCGAGCAGCTGTACAATGGCTCGAAGACGATCCTCCTCAAGGAGCACAGGCATCTTGTCGCAGCTGCTCTTGCTCAAGCTCATCATAAGCGAGCACTCGAGGCGATCCGTATACGAAGTTCCGTGGGGAGAACCGCCTCTGCTCCATAGACTAGAGAAAAGGTGTCCGCCGGTGGCTCGATTTGGCGTCGCCCTGATCGACCAAAGAACCACCGGCAGCTCCTCGATCCAGCTTTTTCCTGCACTTGTGCAGCCTGCCGAAAGTTCTCGTCTTGAGCCCGCGCACTTCACCATTTGCCCTCTTCGCTGACCGCTGCTTCTCGGGTGAGCAACGGAAGCAAAGGCACCTTTGGAGCCAAGATCTTGGAAGTACTGCATGAAGGTGCGACTCAGAATTGTGTGTCGTTGTCGGTGATGATCCCGTTAGGGATTCCAAACGGCAAACAATCGACCAAGAACGCGGATCGCTGATCGTGCCGCCACCTTCCTCATCGCTTCCACTTCCGCCACTTTGTGAACTTGTCGATGGCGACGCATAAGTATTCAAAGCCCCGACAGCTTCGGGGAAGGGGCCGAGGATGTCGAGCCCTGCACCAAAAATGGCCGTGATAAAGGGATCGCCCGAGAGCCCGAGCTGGTTGGTGTATCTGCTTGGAATGGAACTGCACGCTTCACACTTGGTTACTTGTGCAGTTGCATCCTCGAGGGTCAGCCGGCCGAAGAAACCTTGCCGGAAAGCTTTGCCGACAAGTGCTCTCGCGCCAATGTGGTGACCACATATGCCTCCGTGTATCTTCGCCAAGAGCTTCGTCCATCTTCCCCGGGAATACACTTCAATTTCACACCGCTGAGTCTTCTTCGCATGCGATGTCGTCGACAAACCGTACATACTCGATCGCCGGGCTACTCTTTCCGCTTCTTCTCGCTCTTCGGAAGTTCTCCGTCTCAAGGAAATGGACAATCTGCTGCGCCATGCCGGAGCTATGGCTCGACAACAAGGACCAAAGGCACATCTGCTGCCGCGGAACATCGCCTTCTACGGCAAGAACCTCGGCTCGCTAGAGCTTGACGCCCTCGCAAGCTTGCCGGAGCAAAACTTGCCTGAAGCGCCCGCTTCAACGAAACAAACCTCGGGCTTGTCGGAGCAGACCGCCTCAAAGATCAAGTTGGTGTTGATCTTGGGGACCTTCGCAACGACGGCTTCGAAGCTCTGCCGCCGAAAGTAGTCACCAGAGATCAACTTCCTCTTCTTGCTTTGTCCAGCTTGATGGTGTTACGGTTGGTTGAGTCAGCTTGAGCACGAAAATCCTGGTTCCATTGTGCAACTTAAGTGCAACGCACTTTGACAAAGCCGTCAAGAATATCATTCTCGAGCTCTTGGAACATGTTCCATTTGCGTGCCGTCAAAGTGCTCTTCTAGCTTCCTCACTTCATCAACGTAGGGCTTCCATCAATGGACTACGGTAATCTTTGTTCACTTGGCGGACGACAAGTTGCGAGTCACCCCTCGACAATAAGCTTTTTGATCCCAAGGTCCACTGCGATCTCGAGACCGCAAGCAAACCTTCATACTCTGCGGTATTGTTTGTTGCTTGCTCCTTGGGAAAGTGCATCCGACTACGACTTGAGGTGCTCTCCGGTGGGTGCGATAAGCAAGACGCCAAGACCGGGCGCCTTTGCAGCGAGAAGGCACCATCAAAATACATCAGCCACTCTTTGCTTGCTTCCTTGACGGGAATGCTCGCCTCCGAATCTCTTCATCTGGCGCTACGCCCACTCGCTATGAATTCCGCCAACGCCTCGCTTTTGGATAGTTGATGTGCTTTCGAACTTGAGACCAAAGCTTGACAGTTCCAATGCCCACTCGACAATCCTGCCCGTAGCTTCTGGATTTTGCAGTATCCTCTTCAGCGGAAAGCGAGTGACAACTATGATCTCATGTGCTTGGAAGTAATGGCGCAGCTTTCTCGAGGCCATGAGGAGGCCGAAAAGCAATTTTTGCACACCAGAGTACCTTGACCTAGCGCCTGCAGGAGGGAACGACAAAGTAGACTGGCGCTGCACCATCCTTTTTCTCGTGATCTCGTCATGCGTCTCAAGGCTGATTCGCCCTTGTCGGGACCAGAGCTTGTCGGGCGAAGCCCCCGCTTGTCGCCGGATGTGCTTGCCGTGGTTGTCGGCTCGTCATCCGCCTCCCTCTTCAAGCTATTAACGCAGCACTAACCACTTGATTGGTTGCTTCTATATATAGCAGCAACTTCTCTTGTGGTTTAGGTGCGACAAGTGTTGGAGTGGAGGATGTATCTCTTTAAGTCCTGCAGCGCAGCCTCCGCTTCGGAGTCCATTTTCATTGACCTGCCTTTTTCAAAATCTTGAAAACGGCATGCGCGGCCAGAGACCTAGAAATAAACCTGCCGAGAGCAGCTACGCAACCGCAAGTCTTCGTACATCCTTGACGCGCTTTGGTGCTTCAATCTGCTCAATGGCCTTGATCTTGTCGGGATTAGCTTCAATCCCTCGTTGAGACACGCAGAACCCGAGAAGCTTGCCGGAAGGGACTCCAAACACGCACTTCTCGGGGTTGAGCTTGAGGTTGATCTTGCGCAGATTTGCAAAGGTCTCGTCCAAATCTCGAACCAGAAGTTGCTTTGTCCTTGCTTTTGACCACTATGTCATCCATGTAGGCTTCTACATTTCTGTGCATTTGCGGCTCAAAAGCGTCATGGACTGCCCTTGCAAATGTTGAACCAGCATTCTTCAATCCGAAAGGCATCCGTATGAAACAGTATGTGCCACATGGTGTAATGAATGCGGTCTTTTCCTCATCTTCTTCAGCCATGAAGATCTGATGGTATCCTGAGTATGCATCAAGAAACGAAAGCAAATCACATCCAGCCGTGGAGTCAACAATCTGGTCAATGCGCGGCAAGGGAAATGGATCTTTGGGACAAGCTTTATTAACATCCGTGAAGTCAATACAAAGTCTCCATTTTCCATTTGCTTTGGCGCACAACTACGTGAGATTGGCCAACCACGAGGATGGAGTACTCCTCCGACAAGGCCTGCCGCTTCCAGCTTCTTGATCTCTTCTCGCTATGAATTCTTGGCGTTCCACCGCTTGCTTCCCGACTTTTTGCTTGACGGGCCGTGCATGAGGACAAACGGCCAGCGGTGCTCAATCACTTTCACAGGAACACTGGGATGTCGACGGTTGCCATGCAAACACGCCGACATTCGCCTCGCAGGAAAGCAACGAAAAGCGCCTTCCTATTTAGGGTCGAGAGGCACTGATGGTAAAGGTACCACCAGTGCCGTTCTCCTTGGCGGGCACCTTCTTGATCTTTGGCGGAGCCACCATCTTCTTGCACTTGCCGGTGGAGCTCGATGGTGCGTCCTCGACGGTAGCGCAGCACTCCGAAGAGGTGCGCTTGCCGGAGTGAGCATCAGAGCTCTTGCCGGACTTGGACTTTGTCTTCTTTCCCCTGGGAGCTTCAGCGGCAAGTGTTTGGCAATCTGTCGCGGCTGCTGCATCCCGGAAGATCTTGTCGGCACAGATAAGGGCATCCTTCTTGTCGCCATGGACAGAGATGACGCTTATCGGGCCCGGCATCTTGAGTATGTTGTAGGCATAGTGAGAGGCTGCCATGAACTTGGCGAGTGCCGATTTGCCAAGTATCCCATTGTAAGGCAATGGGAAATCGGCAACGCCGAATGTGACCCTCTCGATTCTAAAGTTCAGCTCACGCCAAATGTTACCGCAACGCATCTTCCCTTCGGCTTGCTCCTTCCTGGATTGATTCCTTGGAAGGTGCCGGTCTCTTCGAGCTCATTGCCGTCAGGATTTGAAGCTTCCGGAGCACCGCGGAGGAGATCAGATTCAAGCCGCCCCGCCGTCAACTAGCATTTTGGTGACCTTGAGGTTGCGGATGGTTGGTGAGACCAACATCGGCAAGCACCCGACCGCAGATTATGCGATCGTGGTGGTCCTCAATATCAAAGATGATAGGTGTGTTGGACCACTTCGTGAGGCTTGCGTGACTCTACGGATGGTTCCGCTGCATTGACCTCCCGCATCCATTGCTTGAGTTGGCGGTGGGAGGTATGCAGGAAGCACCTCCACAACGCAGAGGACCTCTCGTGGCTTTCTCAAACTCCCGCTCATCGGGCGCTGCTGCCTTCCATATCTTCGCCGTCGCCATCATCTTCATCCTTGTCGCGCCGCTGGGAGGTCTGCCTCCTTGCCGTTGCTTGGCCTTGCCGCGGGCGTCCTCCCGGCCGGGACGTTTCTTGCTTGCTCCCCAGTACCTTCCTGGCCTTCTCTTTGTCGTGTCCGCCAGACTCAGCCCTCTACTGTTCGACAAGCTGCTCGACCTTCTTGCAGCTCTGGAGGTCGTGGCCCTTGGTGCGGTGGATCTTGCAGTACTGCTTGCCGGAGCCGTCCTGCTTGTCGGCGGCCGCCACCGATTGGTGGTTGGCGTCAGCGGCAACCTCCTTGCCGAAGCCACCAGCCTTGGCGTTCTTGTCGCCACCTCCGTTGCCGGACTGCTCAACAGCTAGCACTTCTCTACCTTTCTTCTTCATGTTGCCTCGCCACCGGCTCTTCTTTGCCGGGGCGGCCTCCTCACTGCCGATCCTGCTCAAGATTCTCTCCTGGAGTCTCCTCCTTCCTCGCCACAGGCACACTTGTCATCCAAGGCGCATAGCTCACCGACGTCCTTGACTTTGCACATTGCCATCTCCTCCCTCATCCCGCGGTTCCGCACATTACGATGAAACGCGCTGATCACCGGGCAGGGTGGACATGCAGGATGTTGTAGTGCACACGGTGAATCTCTGAATGAACTTGCGCAGGGACTCTCCTTCCTTCCGGGCGGCGGATGAAGGTCACTCTCTTGTCCATGAGGTTTGTGGCCACCGTGAAGGCGCCAACAAACCGATGGCACAGATCTGCCCAAGAGGATATGGAGCTGTCCGCAAGTGCATGAGCCAAGATCTCGACGTTGGCTTGAGCACGAAGGGAAGTAGTTGGCGAGGATCTTATCGTCTCGTCCCCCCGCAGCCTGCACCGCGATGGTGTAGATGCTGAGGAACTCCGACGGATGCATCCTGCCATCATACTTCTCCGACACGTCTGGTTTGAAGTTTTTCTAGTTGGGCCACTGGACTTGCCGCAGCTCACGAGTGAACGCAGGGCAACCTACCGCATACGGCAAGTCGCTTGGCTCCTCCGGCGCGCGCACGTCAACAGAAGGCCCAGCGCGCTTGTCGGACTGACGTCGCGCTTCTCTCCGGCGCCGATGCGAAGTTCGAAGCGCCCTCTTGTTGTCGCTCATGAAGAACTTGGCGCTGATCGCGGCGAAGCTCATGGATCCAATGACGCGGTGGAGTCGCTGTCGAGGTGGATCCGGTGAGTCGGCGATCTTGGCCTTCGTGGCGGAGAGTGCATGGTGGTTGCACCTCCGACAGTCTGCCGCCACCGCTCGCGCTTTGTCGCCTTGCCGCGGCAATGATGGCGTTAGTTGCCGCGAGCGCCGCCGTTAGCAAAGCCGATGAGGCTACGGATAGTGGCCTCCACTCGTCGACCTTGTTGGCCGTTGGAGGGTAGTCGAGGAGCAGCCGAGCTCTCGCCAGAGCTTCTCTGCTGGAGTAGTGGGTGGCATTGGCGAGCGGTGCGAGGAGCGGATATGCTCGGACTTCTAACTACGTTAGAAGGAGCAGCACCGCCCAGCGACCGTATCTCACTCGATACAAGATGTTGGCGCGCATGTTGTTCTTGAGGGTCTCGATCCAACGAACGTATGGCATTGTGAACGCTATGACGTTGTTGGTCTCGCGTCTCTGAGATGGGCGCGGGGATGCGCAGACGCCGAGGTTTGCGGGCCTTGTCCTTGGACTTGCAACGTCGCGAACACCTTCGTCGGCGCCCGTTCCTCCGCGGGCGTCTTCCCCACCACCCGCTTGCTGCGGTGAGGGTGGAGTACGACGCCGGACGGGCTGCTACCGCCGAAGCCTTCTTCTTCGGTGGCATGTTGAGGAAGATGTTGAGGACGCTGCTTTCGTGTGAACGCCGGATCAGATTCACACGGCCTCGACGCCTTTACCGGGCGCGCCAAAGATGTCGGGAGGTTGATCGTACTCCACGAACACCTATGGGGCCGGCGGACCATGCCCCTTTGTGGTTCGGAGGGGGGCGGAGATCGCACGAAGAGCGGATCGAGGCAGGCACACGAGCAGTTTACCCAGCTTCGGAGCTCTCCGGAGAGATAAAACTCCTACTGCTGCTTGTTTGATGTATTGTGTTCTTGCTAGGGAGCGATGCGAGCTACAAAACCTAGCGTGAGCGTATCTGGTCTCTAGTGAGTCGAATGAACCGAACCTCGAACCTCCTCTACATTGTGCATGGGCCTCCTTTTATATGCTCAAGGGTCTCCGGCTGTGGCAACACAGGCGAGGGTACAAATGTAAAAACAGGAGTTGGTACACCTACTCGAACAGTGTACAGTGCAAAATACCTAACTCTGACGGCAAGGGACAAAAGCAATAAATGCCCGTCAATGTCGCCCAAACAGTGCAACAGAGACCGTCAGGTGCGCCACCGCTCGCCACGATGGCAAGCTTGTCAGCGCCGCTTATCGCTGCTCTCCGCTGGCTGCACAGCCTTCTTGACACGCTGCGCATGGAATGGTCCCATGGCGACACGTTGTTGGATGAGCTGGAGCGGGATGGAGAGAGGTTGCTTGCCGCGGCAAGCGCCTTTGCCGCTGCCGGTCCTTGTCGCGTCCGGAGGCTTGTCGCGCTCCGAGCCTTCCCGGCAAGCTCCTCTTGCCGGGCCTTGTCTTCTGCATGCCTTGAGTGGCCTTCCCGGCAAGCTCCTCTTGCCGGGGCCTTGTCATCTTAATCAAATAATTTGTTCTTGAATGGCTCCAAAGGAGCCACGGAGGATCTTGGCGGTGACGAGGCAAACCCTTCCGCTGGTGTCAAGAATCGTCTGGCAGGCATCTAGCAGTACGGGATACTAGGGTACCCCTACTCTAGTACACCGACACCTTTTGTACAAGTCTTGCCGATGTTGCATGTAATCCTTTGTACAAAGCCGGGCGCAGACCCCGTGCATAAGTAAAGCTAATGTGCATCGCACATCTTGTCAATTTCATGCTTTCTACTCCTATTTTGCATGCATTATCTGACACTTTGTGCAGCACCTACCCCCGGTAAGCAATAACGAGCCATAAGGCTCCATATCTTTATTTTCTCTTCTTTCTCTTTCTCAAAGAAATGAAGGTTCCCTCGCCCACAATTTTGCCGGTGTGAAAGGAGAAGATAATGGTGTGGACCAAGCGTCGCTCTAGGAAGTCTAGCATTACCAGGAAGCAAACTACAGAAAAGCTAAGTTGCTAAAGTATGAGAAATCAGAATAAAAATATTTAATTTATCTTCCTCGAATCGACCGTACTTTGTATGGAAAACCTGCGCTGGAGGAACCAACTCGTAGCTAGTTGCGCCTTACTTTGTTTCGAGTCCGCTCAACAACTTAAGTGAGCTGCGATTAGTTGCGACAAGGTTACTTGTCGGAAGCGGCACCGCCAAAGCAGGCGTCGACGTCTCAAGACTCAACGCCATGTCTTGCCTCATACCAACAAGTTCCCTAAAAGCGTAGGGCAAAAACATACAAAGGAAGGAATCAAGTAAAGGAAATAACATAGCAATCACTACCCGAAATAGAGTTATATTACAAGATAGCTTGTCGCAGCTCTAATAGATTGTTCTCATGACATGATCAGCAGCGACAAGAAAAAGAGAAAACGGGCGGCCTAATCTACGCGATCGCCCTCAACCCTCTTGATCCCGCTCACCCTGTCCACGATGGGTGCGACAAGGGTCTTGAGCGCCTCCACATCAGCGTCCGGCGGCAAGGACTTGAGGACGTTGGTGAGGTTGAGGCCTGGATTGCGGAAGGCCACCTTCATCAACACCTTTTGAAGAGCTCCCGCGCAGATCTGGCGCGACTCCTCGGCCAGCCGCTTTGGGATTTCTTCCCGGAGTCGCTGGAGGGCCGTCGCCACGCCTTTGAAGAACAAGCTGAGCTTGGCGCTGGGTTGGAGGTGCTCATCGGAGGAATACCCAAGATCCTCCATCCCTGGGCCCGCCAGCCTCCCCCGATGGCTGCGGCAAACATCCACGAGACCCTCGGTCCAAGCTCCACATTTTCCCTAAAGGTATTCTGGCGGCAACAAGATTTCGCCAAAGAACGCCTCGTCGGCCTTGATCTTCTCCTTCAAGGCCACCTCCTGCTCCCTCGGGCGCCGTCCGGCCCCGGAGTCAAGGTGGTCAGCTTCAACTCAAGATCTCGCATTGGAGTCCTTGGCGGCGCTTGAGCTCCTTGCTCCTCTCGGCGAGACGGCCCTGCAGCTCGCCAAGAGTGTAGGTGTCCTTCTCACGCTCATGCTTGAGTGCAGCAAGCTCCTCGCCGCTCTCCTTGAGATTGGCATCCAACCGCGCCACCTTCTGCCTCTCGGCTCCTTCTTGGCGGCCTCGGCAGCTGCGGCAGCATCCTTTGCTTCCTTGAGAGCCCCGCCAAATGTTTGCTCGCGCGCGGCAAGATCCTCCTCGTGGCTGTCAAGATTAACCTTCCGCTACGCCAACTCGCCTTCCTGCGCAGACAGCTTCTCGGCAGCAAGCCGCTATTGCTCTTCAGCTTCAGCCTTCTCGAGGAGGAAGGCTTTGCGCTCTTCGGCGAGTTGCTCCCGCTCCGCTGCCAAGGACCGGAGAGCTTCCTGGTTAAGGCCCCGGAGCTCCTCCGCGCTTCTCGATATTCTGCTCCCGCCGCGACAAGCGCTTCCGGGATTCCAGCTTGGCTTGTCGGGCGCGGTAGAGCGGCAGCTTCGCAGCAACTGCTCCTCCTCCTCGGCCCTACGCCGCTTGCTGCTTAAGCGCGTCGACCAGCGTCGATCCAGCCGAGGCGAGCAGCTCTTCATCAAAGTTTCTCCTTCGCCGGGCGCTCGGAGCTCGACGCCCATGGAGCTTGATGAAGACGCCATCGCTGGCCTTCAAATAGGCACCGGGCTGGGGCTCTTCGGAGCCTGACGCTGCAGCAGCGGCGGAGGGATCGGCGGTCGGTGTAGCGCCTGGCGCTCCTGCGGCCTCAGGGCCGTCAGTGCGATCGCCGGACCCCTCGCCAACTTCTGCGGCAGCAGCTTTGGCGGCCTCTTCGTCGGCGGGCTCGTTAGCGCCAGCTTCTTCTTCGATGGTAGCGGCGTCGTCAGTATTGCCGCGCGCGTCCTCCTCGCCGGCGACCTCGGTCTCCATTGGCTCTGTGGCGGATGGATCTGACGACTAGAAAATGAAGAAAAGTCAAGCAAATATTCAGAAAGAAAGTCAGAAGAAGAAGAACACAAGGGAAGTTTTCAAGCAAGGGGATTACCTGTGCTAGGGTCTGCAGTCATGGTCTCCGCCGCCAGGGGATCGCTGGTGTTGTCCCTTGCCGGAGAACTGCCCCTTGCCAGAGAAGTCTCCCTTGCCGGAGAACGCTCCCTTGCCGGGGAATCCTCCCTTGGCGGTGTAGTCGTAGCAGATGGCATGTCGAGGCGGCTTGTGGCACTCTGGTGAGGCTGCTCTGCTCCTACACAAATCAGCCATGATATCAAGAAAGAAAGAGCACCCATGCACGCTGAACAGCAGGAAGTAAACCATATACTTACACCGGGGCTGCGCTGGGCTGCTTTGAGGAAGAGTTGCAGCGTCCGGCAAGGTGGTCTCGACGCGCCTCCCTGTCATGCGCGGTGGGTTCGTCCTCGATGACAATCACCGGGGCCTTGGCTCTCTTCGACGCCTCTACGGGCGGCCCTCGAAAAGGAATGGGTTCAGAGTGAAGCAAATCAGACACAAGACAAAGCAACAAACCGAAGAACTACAAGTACATCGAAGATTCTTACTCTTCTTCTTCCTCGTCGGAGCTGAGCGCGGAGAGATCAAATTCTGGCTCGCCTCCAGTGCGACGAGGCGGAAGAGTGGCTTCCCTTGGCCGCTTGGTGGGAGCAGAAGCGGTGGTCTGCGAGGGCCCCGCTCCGGTTGCCGCAGCAGCGTGAGGTGCTCCTGCGGCAACAGTGCTTGCCGCGGTGGAGCGCGTCGCGCGGCGCGGCGGCTGTTGACCCGTCTGCCGCCCGCCACGCCTCTCGGCCTTGCAACACGCCTTCTTGGTGGAGCTGGGGGCTCCGGCCATGACAAGCTGTCTGAAGGAGGGGAGGAGGCACCCTCGGCGGGCTCGCTCGACTCAGCTTCAGGCCCGACAAGCTCTTCCTCGCCGGCAAACTCCCCTCGCTCGACAAGGCTTGCCGCCTCTGCTGCCTCTGCTTCCTCCACGGTGAATCCGAACTCGCCCGCGGCAGCAGCTGCTGCCGCCTCTTCCAGCCTGGTGGCGATGCGCTGCATCTCATCATCGGTGGTGTCGCGGGTGAGGCTCTTCTGTTCATCGGGGCGGACCGGCACTTCTACCAGGCCGTCAAAGAACCCCCGCACGACGTCGTCTGCAGGCTCTTGCCAAGTGGGGACAATTCCATGCGAGTCGCACAGCGGCATCATTGCACGGATGCGGTCGAGCGAGGAGTTGTTGCACAGCGGAACGACATTCTTCGGCAACCTGAACGCTCCGGGATGCTCAGGATCGTGCTTGAACAGCTCCAAGAGCATCGCGTCCAGTTCCAAGACAGTGAAGTTGAAGTTGAGGCCCGGGCGCAGCCTCATGATATCCGCCGCGTTCTGAAACTCAAGGCGGGTCTCCTCCTCTCCTGCAGGGGGGTGATGCAGCGACAAAGGAAATCTGCGCCAACGGCGCCTACAGTGAGTCTGGCAAGCCTAAGGCGTAGGATCCGGATGACGGCAATCTTCAGCCTAGCGTCTTCCGGGGCCAGACTGCTCCAATCGCTGCCAGCATTACTCTTGGGTTTGGCATCGGGCGTAAACGTCTGCGGGTACTCCTCGAAAATCCAGTCCCAGTCTGCTATCCACTCATCCCATTTGCTGCGGAGCTCTCCCTCCAGATAAGCTTCCTTCTTGCCGGTCCTCGAGATCCAGGCGATCCCGCCGGAAAGGGGCTCCCCTCTCTCAACTCGGGGCATAAAGAAGTGGCGGAAAAGAGCTACGTTTGGATGGACTCCGACAAAGTTTTCGCAAAGATGTGCGAAAACCGCCATGGTCAGAACGGCATTGGGGGTGAAGTCAAGGAGGCGGAACCCATAGGTGTTCATGATATCGCAGAAAAATTGAGAAAGGCGGCGAGCCCGCAGAGAAGAACAACAAGAAAGGGTACCCATTCGAGCCGGTTCAAGCAGCGGTAGGAGTACCTTCAGGCGCTGGATGCGCTCGCGTCTCCGTCGACCGAGAAGAGGTAGTAGTTCTCCTCGGCTCCTCGCGGCGAAGCCGGGGAAGATTGCTCCTTCCTTGGCGCCGCAAGCTTGCGCCTCGGCCGACTTCACGGCCTTCCCTTGTCGGCTTTGAGCCATGGCGGAGGTGGTGAGGGAGGTCGACGGCGCAGGACGCTTGGTGGCGATGGGGGAGCGCCGCTCTCTATTCAGCCTTGGGAAGAAGGGGGAGCAGCGGAGGTTTTTTCGAGATTGGACAAAGAATCGGCGAGATGGGCGAACTGCCCCTGTTTCCCCTGCATATAAAGAGGGAGGGGCGGACGCCCGTCTTTCGAATAAAGAAACCACCCACGATCTCTCCCACGATGCCGCATTCGACGCGTGCCGTTCGTGGAGGGCGTGGTGGGTCCGGGGTGAGTTACGGCGTAACCCAGGCCGCGCGTGCCCGTGCCCTGTTTTGGGCCTGGCCCAACAGCGCTCGGCACCATGTGTGGCCCAGGCCCGGGGGCTCCTGTCGGTGTACTAGAGTAGGGGTACCCTAGTATCCCGAACTTGTGCACGGGCAGTTGCAGCCCTCCGCGGTAAGGCTTGCCGGGTGGAACAGATGGCAACACATCATTGGAAAATAATATGAAGCATAAAGCACCATGTTCAAGTAGAGGGTACAGCGGGTTGCGGGAGAGTGGACCGCTGTAGATAGAGGGGGTAAGGTGATGGAGATGTTGGTGAAGATGACGGTGGTGCTGGTGAAGATCAAGGTGATGATGATGGCCCCCCAAGCGCTCCAGTCGCCACCGAAGCAAGGGGAGAGGACCCTTCTTCTTCTTCTTCCTTGACCTCCTCCCTAGATGGGAGAAGGGTTTCTCCTCTGGTCCTTGGCTCCCGTGGCTTGGGAGGGGCGAGAGCCCCTACGAGATTGGATCTATCTCTCTGTTTCTGCGTTCCCTTCTCGCTCTATTTCACCGTTTCGTGTATATATGGAGATCCGTAACTCCGATTGGCCTGAAACCTTTGCCGTGATTTTTTTCCGAATGTTAGCTTTCTTGCGGCAAAAGAAGAGCGCCAACTGCCTTACGGTGGGCTCACGAGGATAGGGGGCGCGCCCCCCTGTCTCGTGACCACCTCGGGCACTAGTTCGCGTTGATTTTTCTTCCAAATTTTCCATATTTTCCAAAAATAAGCTCCGTCCGTTTTTATCCCATTTGGACTCTGTTTGATATGGATACTCTGCGAAACCAAAAACATGCAATAGACAGGAACTGGCACTGGGCACTGGATCAATATGTTAGTCCCAAAAATAGTATAAAAAGTTGCCAAAAAGAATATTAAAGTTGAATAATATTGGCATGGAACAATAAAAAATTATAGATACGACGGAGACGTATCAGCATCCCCAAGCTTAATTCATGCTCGTCCTTGAGTAGTTAAATGATAAAAAAGATAATTTTTGATGTGGAATGCTACCTAGCATAATCTTGATCATATGTCTAATAATGGCATGAATATTAAGACACGAGTGATTCAAAGCAATAGTCTATCCTTTGACATAAAAGCAATAATACTTCAAGCATACCAACCAAGCAATTATGTGTTATTGAAATAACATAGCCAAAGAAAGCTCATCCCTACAAAATCATATAGTCTCGCTATGCTCCATCTTCACCACACAAAATATTCACATCATGCACAACCCCGATGACAAGCCAAGCAATTGTTTCATACTTTTGACGTTCTCAAACCTTTTCAACTTTCACGCAATACATGAGCGTGAGCCATGGACATAGCACTATAGGTGGAATAGAATATGATGATGGGGGTTATGTGGAGAAGGCAAAAAAGGAGGAAGTCTCACATCAACTAGGCGTATCAACGGGCTATGGAGATGCCCATCAATAGATATCAATGTGAGGAGTAGGGATTGCCATGCAACGGATGCACTAAGAGCTATAAGTGTATGAAAGCTCAAACTGGAAACTAAGTGGGTATGCATCCAACTTTCTTGCTCATGAAGACCTCGGGCATTTGAGGAAGCCCATCATCGGAATATACAAGCCAAGTTCTATAATGAAAATTCCTACTAGTATATGAAAGTGAAAGCATAGGATACTCTCTCTATGAAGAACATGGTGCTACTTTGAAGCACAAGTGTGGTAAAAGGATAGTAACATTGCCCCTTCTCTCTTTTTCTCTCATTTTTATTTTTTAATTTTTTTTTTATTTTTTTGGTGGGCTTCTTTGGCCTCTTTTTTTATGTGGGCTTCTTTGGCCTCTTTTATTTTTTTGTAAAGTCCGGAGTCTCATCCCAACTTATGGGGGGATCATAGTCTCCATCATCCTTTCCTCACTGGGGCAATGCTCTAATAATGATGATCGTCACACTTTTATTTACTTACAACTCAATACTACAACTCGATACTAGAACAAATATATGACTCTATATGAATGCCTCCGGCGGTGTACCGGGATGTGCAATGATCTAGCGTAGCAATGACATCAAAAAACGGACAAGCCATGAAAACATCACGCTAGCTATCTTATGATCATGCAAAGCAATATGACAATGAATGCTCAAGTCATGTATATGATGATGATGGAAGTTGCATGGCAATATATCTCGGAATGGCTATGGAAATGCCATGATAGGTAGGTATGGTGGCTGTTTTGAGGAAGATATAATGAGGCTTATGTGTGACAGAGCGTATCATATCACGGGGTTTGGATGCACCGCGAAGTTTGCACCAACTCTCGAGGTGAGAAAGGGCAATGCACAAGCAGAAGAGGCTAGCAATGATGGAAGGGTGAGAGTGCGTATAATCCATGGACTCAACATTAGTCATAAAGAACTCACATACTTATTGCAAAAATCTATTAGTCATTGAAACAAAGTACTACGTGCATGCTCCTAGGGGGATAGATTGGTAGGGAAAGACCATCGCTCGTCCCCGACCGCCACTCATAAGGAAGGCAATCAATAAACACCTCATGCTCCGACTTCGTTACATAACGGTTCAACATACGTTTATGCTGCGGGACTTGCAAACCTCAACACAAGTATTTCTCAGTTTCACAACTACTCAACTAAAACGACTCTAATATCACCACCTTTATATCGCAAAACTATTGCAAGGAATCAAACATATCATATTCAGCGATCCACAAGTTTTATGTGGGGTTTTATGACTAACCATGTGAATGGCCAGTTCCTGTCATCTCTCTAAATAGATATAAGTGAAGCAAGAGAGTTTTACTTCTTTCTACAAAAGATATGCCCACACTATAACAAATATAAGTGAAGCAAAAGAGCATTCTACAAATGGCGGTTGTCTATGTAAAGAGAAACAGGCAATCCAAACTTCAAATGATATAAGTGAAGCACATGAAGCATTCTATAAAGCCATACTCAAAAGATTTAAGTGAAGTGCAAAGAGAATTCTATAAATCAACCAAGGACCATCTCATACCAGCATGGTGCACAAAATAAAAATGAAAACTAAATGCAAAAGACGCTCCAAGATTTGCACATATCACATGAACGAAACGAATCCGAAAACATACCGATATTTGTTGAAGAAAGAGGGGATGCCTTCCCAGCATCCCCAACTTAGACGCTTGAGTCTCCTTGAATATTTACTTGGGGTGCCTCGGGCATCCCCAAGCTTGAGCACTTACCTCTCTTCCTTCTTCTCACATCGAGACCTTCTCGATCATCGAACACTTCATCCACACAAAACTTCAATGTAAAACTTCGGTAAGATCCGTTAGTATAATAAAGCAAATCACTACTCTAAGTACTGTTGAAAACCAATTCATATTTTGTTTTTGCATTGTGACTACTGTAATATAACTTTTTCATGGCTTAATCCACTGATATAAATTGATAGTTTCATCAAAACAAGCAAACTATGCATCAAAAACAGAATCTGTCTAAAACAGAACAGTCTGTAATAATCTGAATATTCACCATACTTCTGGTACTTGAAAAATTCTACCAAAATTAGGAAATATAAAAAATTTGTACATAAAGACAGTGCAAAAAGAATCAGAACCATTTGATTATCCAGTAAAAAATTAAAATTCATGCACTACAGCCAAAGTTTCTGTCCTGCACCGCACAAACCAACAAGCATTGTAAACATCCTAAAGGCAAACCTTGGCACATTATTTTTATATACAATGGAGTTGTACAAGGGATAATTATTTTTGTTGAAAAGTTTTTGTAATCAAGATTCACAAAGTTGCCGTGAGCATGAACAAAGTTCAAGGAGCTCTCCCACTTCAACAATGCTTGTCTTTCTCACTTTCACTTTCCTTTTTGAAAAGTTTTGGGTTCTCCTCTTTATTTTTGTTGTGTTTTAAACTATATGAAAGCACTCAACAGAAATAAATGACTCTCTAAAACTTCCGGGTTGTCTCCCTGGCAGCGCTTTCTTTAAAGCCATTAAGCTAGGCATAAAGTGCTCAAGTAGTGAATCCACCCGGATCCCAAGGTATATCAAAGCCAATTTTAATTAGCAATGATTTGTAATTTAGTAGTGAGCACAAAGCAACATACATCATGAAACAACGAAGTCTAACTCTCTTCCTATGCATCAGCATGTCATAAAAGAACAATTCATGCACACATAGTAAAGGCCAATGCATAGTATAAACAGTTTCTTGCAATTTTATTGTATTGGAAACATAGAGAGGTGGAGATATAGTTCCTCTCTCATAATAATTGCAAGTAGGAGCAGAAAGCACATGCATATTATATCTATCAAAATCATCATGTGCAACGGTAAAAGGCAACCCATCAATATAATCCTTAATAAGGGCAAACTTCTCCGATATAGTATAATCGGGAGAATTCAAAAAGATAATAGGACTATCATGTGTGGGTGCAATAGCAACAATTACATGTTTAACATAAGGAACTATAGCAAGTTCATCTCCATAAGCGTCATTCATATTGGCATCTTGGCCACAAGCATTGCAAGCATCATCAAAAAGGGATATTTCAAAAGAATCAACGGGATCATAGCAGTCATCATAGCATCCATCCTTCGGTAAGCACGAAGGGAAATTAAACAATGTATGGGTTGAAGAGTTAATCTCATTAGAAGGTGGGCACGGGTAATCAATCCGCTCTTCCTCCTTTTGTTCTTCGCTCTCCTCCTCATCTTTTTCATCCAATGAGCTCACAGTTTCATCAATTTCTTCTTCCATAGATTCCTGCAAAATATTAGTCTCTTCTTGGACAGCGGAGACTTTCTCAATAAGTGCATTCATTTCATAATTGTATTCATAATTCTCATAGCAATATTTGAGGATAGCTAAATTTTCAGATCTATAAACAGCATCATCAAAATCTTCAAACTCTTTACACATAGATTCAATTTCATAAGCACCCATAAAAGCAACAAATTCTACTATTTGTTCCACATCATAGTAATAATATATACCATTAGCATAAGAAGCTAAGGTTTTATTATCATTAAATTTGCATGAAAAGGGAAGATGTGGAGAATTCATCCTAGAGCAACAAGTATAATCATATTCCATGCATAGTTGCCAAGCATACCACTTCAATATATGAATTTGATCCCATAATAGTTTCCCTTTTTGTGTCAAGCGATAATCCCTAAAGTATTCACGTTGATCCAACGTTACTCCCATTACATAGTAGAATGGGGTTTTCTCAGGATTATTAAAGTAGTACATAATATCTTGAACATAACGAGCATCGAGGGTTTTAGGAGGTTCCCCATCACCATGAGTAGCGAGTACACCTATTTTTTTGGTATTTCGTGTTCCATATCCATAACTAAAGATAGATAACAACTAAGAACAGCAAATAAAAATTACTTTGTGATAAAGCAAACAAGCACACACGAGAATATTCACCCCACGCTATGACTTCCCGGCAACGGCGCCAGAAAAAGGTATTGATAACCCACAAGTATAGGGGATCGCAACAGTTTTCGATAAGTAAGAGTGTCGAACCCAACGAGGAGCTAAAGGTAGAACAAATATTCCCTAAAGTTCTATCGACCATCGATACAACTCTCGACGCTTGACGTTCGCTTTACCTAGAACAAGTAAGAAACTAGAAGTACTTTGTAGGTGTGACGGGATAGGCTTGCAGGAAAGTAAAGAGCACGAAAATAAAACTAGGGGTTGTTTAGATAAAAACACAACTAAAGTAAATATGGCTAGTGTGGAAAAGTGGTGGTAGGAGTTGTGGAATTGTCCCTAAGCAATTCACTATGTTACTAGACCGGTAATCACTATTGCAATTCTATTTGAGGGAGAGGCATAAGCTAACATACTTTCTCTACTTGGATCATATGCACTTATGATTGGAACTCTAGCAAGCATCCGCAACTACTAAAGATTCATTAAGGTAAAACCCAACCATAGCATTAAGTATCAAGTCCCCTTTATCCCATATGCAAATAACCTACTTACTCGGGTCTGTGCTTCTGTCACTCACGCCACCCACCATAAGCAAATCATAAAAATATTGCAAACCCTACAGCGGGAATCCCTTACGCTTGCGCGACACGGAGGGCACAATAGGACAACACCAATAATAAAACATGCAACTCAAACCAATCATAGCAATTCATAAATCACCGATAGGACAATGAAAATCTACTCAGACATCATAGGATGGCAACACATCATTGGAAAATAATATGAAGCATAAAGCACCATGTTCAAGTAGAGGGTACAGCGGGTTGCGGGAGAGTGGACCGTTGTAGATAGAGGGTGAAGGTGATGGAGATGTTGGTGAAGATGACGGTGGTGTTGGTGAAGATCGCGGTGATGATGATGGCCCCGGTAGCACTCCGGCGCCACCAGATGCAGGGGGAGAGGGCCCCCTTCTTCTTCTTCTTCCTTGACCTCCTCCCTAGATGGGAGAAGGGTTTCCCCTCTGGTCCTTGGCTCCCATGGCTTGGGAGGGGCGAGAGCCCCTCCGAGATTGGATCTATCTCTCTGTTTCTGCGTTCCCTTCTCGCTTTGTTTCACCGTTTTGTGTATATATGGAGATCTGTAACTCCGATTGGCCTGAAACCTTTGCCGTGATTTTTTTCCCGAATATTATCTTTCTTGCGGCAAAAGAAGAGCGTCAACTGCCTTACAGTGGGCTCACGAGGGTAGGGGGCGCGCCGAGGGGGGGCAGGCACGCCCCCTGTCTCATGACCACCTCGGGCACTGGTTCGCGTTGATTTTCCTTCCAAATTTTTCATATTTTCCAAAAATAAGCTCCGTCCGTTTTTATCCCGTTTGGACTCCGTTTGATATGGATACTCTGCAAAACCAAAAACATGCAACAGACAGGAACTAGCACTGGGCACTGGATCAATATGTTAGTCCCAAAAATAGTATAAAAAGTTGCCAAAAAGTATATGAAATTGAATAATATTGGCATGGAACAATAAAAAATTATAGATACGACAGAGACGTATCAGAATCTGACCCAAAAGTGATGTATTGTCTCTTGGGGCTCTTGTCTAATGTGGGAAAGATCGCTTGTATCTGGGTGGGTGGGTAGATTTAAGTCCGAACCCTGACCCGATCTGAGACCCAGGGTGTTGGGTATATAGCTACTGAGTGTAAACCGCCCTGGAGGGGCCGGTTCACCCTCAACTATATTGAAGCCCACAAGATCTAGAAGATGGCGCTTTACTATGAAGCTTAGAGGCCCGGAGCCCAAAGGAGGATTATGGCCCGTAGTGGTAAACCGCCATAGTCATGTAACTTGTATTGTAAGATAAGGAAAGGAGAGACCGAGCAACGCCAGGTATGAGTCGGCCTCGGGACTCTGTAGACCGGCCGGGCGTCAACCCATGTATATAAGAGGATGACCCGACGGCGGTTTAGGGACAACAAACAACAACTCGAGACTCAGGCAAGCGTATTTTGCTCCCTGGTCATCGAAACCCAATCAATCCCATCACAACTAGAAGTAGGCTTTACCTTCATCAAAGGGGCCGAACTAGTATAAACTTCCGTGTCCCTTGTCCGGTTTAACCTCTTCAAGCTAACCCGTTGCGATGGCTCCACGACTAAGTCCTTTCATGAGGACATCTGACGTGTTAATTCCACGACAGTTGGCGCCCACCGTGGGGCTATCGCATCGATGGTGTCGAAGTTCTTGAAGGGCTGCTCAAGGACTTAAGGGTACGTGATCGGCCGGATGACCAAAAGTCGTCGCGGCAAGCTATACATCGACACGAAGGATGGGGCCCGAGGCGGCTCGATCGAAAGTACGGGTACGGGTCCCCTTGGCGGAATTCATGTATTTATCGGCAAGATCGGGCGAACTGGCTCGAGCCGACATCTGCACCGACCTCGTCGAGACGGCTCAGCGTCACGAAGTCCAGCTCGGGTTAAGCCCGCCATGAAGCGCGTCGTCAGAGGATGTGTTCATGGGATCGGATCTGAACCGGTGTCTGAAGGCGAGACGGCTGTATACTCCGACGGCGAGTCATCCACTGGCGAAACTGAGTCCTTGTACCAGGTTCATAGCAGTGTGTTCGAAGGATATTTCGATGGCAACAGTATTCTGGACCTTCTTGAACCGCCAAGTCGGGTTGCTGTTTACATGGCCGGAACACAGCCCACGTTGCAATCTTCATCCACCGCAGCGACGAACACCGGATCAGCAGCCGCGACAGGAGCCCCGGCGCACCATCCGGCGCAAGTCCTCTCCGATTTAATGGACGCTTGGGCGACCTTCTTGACCGCAACAGTCACCCCGGAGACGCGAGATCAGCACAATGCGGACGTTGCGAAACTGAAGGACCAAATAGCACAGGCTAAGGAGGACCTGGCATCAGAGGATGTCAGGATGGCTGAAGAGTGGGCCGCTTTGGATGCTCAATCATAGCGGATACAGGCTCAGAATTACCAGCTCATGCTGGATCGGACCGCATGAGAGGATGTAATGCGAAGGAAGTACCGGTCACGTCTGCCACCGGTGTACGAAGGGTTAAACCTCTTTCAGACGCCAGGAGCTGGCCGAGCAATCCGGTAGCTGCAAACCGGACAGAGGCGCCTAGGACAGTTCTGGATCAACTACGGATAACAGAGCCACCCCGACGAACAGATAACCCACCGCAATACGTATCTACACCGCCGGGTCACTTCTCGAGCCCTCTGGACAACATGATTGCCGCAGCTTCACGCCTGGCGGCCATTCCGATGGAAGGTGATTCAATAGCAGCAGTTGAGACGCGGCGGGTGAGAGATCTTCTCCAAACCGCCGTGGGTACGATGCGTGCTTATTCAGATAGTCGGGATAGAATTCATTCAACCCTCGTCCGAGCCCAAGTTATAGCAGGCGTATGGATGAACCAGAGGTGTCTAGCAGCAGCGGCATCGTAATGCTCAAGATGTGGTGGATCATGGCGAGGCACGCGAAGGGATGGCGCTTTGGTCGTTATCAACCCGCCCGAGTTCAGCCAAAGGCGATTGAACGAGGCACCGCCTTGCCTTCAGTTCCTGGGAGTGTCGCGGCCTTATTCCGGCTCTCCGTAATGTGCGTTTGCCCAAAGATTTCAAGGGCCCGCGCAAAGTGCCTAACTACACGGCGGATCAGCCACCTGAGGCGTGGGTCGAGAGTTATGAGATGGCAATGGAGATGCTAGATGTGGATGAAGCAGCTTGTGCAAAGTACTTCACAATTATGTTGGAGGGAACAGCCCGTACTTGGTTGAAAAACCTGCCGGCCAATTCCATCGAGTCATGGGATTAGTTGAAAGCACGGTTTATAGCCAATTTTAAAGACACGTGCAAGCAGCCCATGTCCATTGTAGATCTGGATGCTTGTGTTCAAGGAGAGAACGAGTCCACAACTCATTGGGTGCGCCGGGTTTCAGAAGTTTTACACTCGTCCGATCGGATTAACGCTGGTCAAGCAATTATCACACTGGATTGCAATTGCCGGTTTAAGTCACTGAAGATGAAGTTGGGACGGCTCAACCGCCACTGCAGCGACATGGGAACCCTCATGGCAGCCTTGGTAAAGTATGCCGATTCTGATAATACCAAGGATCCCGATTCTGATAATGAGAAACCGGAGAAGGGAAAGAAGAATGGCGGTGCGAAGGGACAACAGCACAACCAAGGAGGCCATGGGAATAATGGTAAGCATAAAGCGGATTCAGATTCTGTAGCTAACGCTAATGTGCAGCACCGAAAAGGTAAACTGCCCCAGCGCGGTGGGGCGATGAATCTGGAGCGTTTGTTGAATCAGCCCTGTCCGAAGCATGGGACCAAGGAGGCCCCCGCAACGCATCTCTGGAAGGATTGTCATATTATGAAGGAGTTTAAGAACTCTGATCTTTTCCGATATGATCAGGGTCCGTTGGGCGGTTAAGGTCCAGGTTTCCATGGTGGCGGCGGCTCAAACTCTGGGTTTCAGAGTAATTATGGTAACCAGAGCAACCAAGGTGGAAATAACCAGCAGAATAATCAAGGGAATCAGCAGCAGTCGGGTTACTAGAGTCACCAAAAGCAATTGAATGGTGGGCAGTATCACGTGTTCACCACTAGTCTGTGCAAGCATGATCAGAAGCTTCACAAGAGGGCAGTCAATGATGTTGAACCGGCCGTTCCACGTTATCTGCGGTGGTCGCAACAGCCTATTGTGTGGAGTAGGGAGGATCATCCGCCCCGGGTTGACAATCCGGGTCTACTAGCTCTGGTGGTGGCACCTCAGGTGGGAGGTTATAAGTTCACCAAAGTACTCATGGATGGAGGAAGCAGTATCAATATTTTGTATTATGAGACATTCCGTCGCATGGGGTTGACAGATAAGAATCTTAAACCGTCCAACACTGTCTTTCATGGTGTGGTGCCAGGTAAATCGGCGTATCCTGTAGGTAAGGTCGCTTTGAAAGTTGTGTTTGGTGATGAGCATGACTCTAGGTCTGAGACATTGACCTTTGAGGTAGTAAGGATTCAGAGCCCGTATCATGCGCTGTTTGGGCGGACGGCTTATGCAAAATTCATGGCACGACCTTGTTATCTATTTGCAGCTCAAGATGCCGGGTCATAAAGGGACTATCACGGTTCATGGAAGTCGAAAAATCACGTTGGATTGTGAGGAGGGTGATGCGGCTTATGCTGAGGCGGTTTGTGCTACAGAAGAGCTAAAGTTTTATAAGGAGAATGTTGATCCGGCAGATATGACCCTCCAAGAAGCCCACCACCGAGCATGACCCAACTCGCATTTCAAACCGGGTGAGACTAAGCTTGTTGACTTTGTACCGGCGATTCGTCCAAGCAGTTCAAAGATCAGCACCTATTTGGATCCAAAATAGGAAAGCGCGCTCATCGAGTTCATCCGTGAGAACCGGGACATTTTTGCATGGAAGCCTTCTGACATGCCAGGTATACCGAGGGAACTCGCTGAGCACACTCTTAATATTGATCCGAAGTTTAGACCAGTCAAGCAATTTCTTCATTGCTTTAATGAAGAAATACGCAAGGCAATTGGTGAAGAGGTAGCCCGGCTGTTGGCTGCTGGTTTTATCGTCGAAGTGTTTCATCCTGAATGGTTGGCTAATCCGGTGCTGGTTCTTAAGAAAAATGGCACTTGGCGTATGTGTGTGGATTACACGGACTTGAATAAAGCTTGCCCAGCTGATCCCTTTGCTCTCCCACGTATTGATCAGATCATTGATGCGACGGCGGGTTGTGAGCGACTGAGTTTTTTGTATGCTTATTCAGGGTATCATCAGATCAAGATGGCAGTTAAGGACTAGGAGAAGACAGCCTTCATCACTCCTTTTGGAGCCTTCTGCTATGTTTCTATGCCCTTCGGGCTCAAGAGTGCTCAGGCAACTTATCAGCGTTGTGTGCAAAATTGTCTTGACACGCAGATCGGACGTAATGTTCATGCTTATGTGGATGACATTTTGGTCAAATCCAGGAAGAAGGAAACACTGATCGATGACCTCAAAGAGAAGTTTGACAATCTTCGGGTTTACAGGATGATGCTTAATCCGGATAAATGTGTTTTTGGTGTTCTGGCAGGCAAGCTTCTCGGGTTTTTGGTATCCGACAGGGGCATTGAGGCCAACCCAGAAAAAATTAAGGCAATCACATCCCTGGCTAAACCGAAGTAGCAGACGCTTTGAGCCGGCTTGGATCTCAGCGTAAACCGGTACCTCCTAACACCTTTTTAGATATCTTGCATAACACGTCTGTTAAGGTGCCTACAGAAGAGGATTTGGCTGTCCCGGATCCGGAGGCTCAGTTGGTGGCTCCTTTACACGTTATACCAGATTGGACGGTTCCATATCTGGCGTATATGAGCCGGTGCGAGTTACCAAATGATAAAGTTCTGGCTCGACAGATAGTCCGGCGGTCCAAGTCAATGGTTATTCACAATGGCGAGTTACACCGCTGTAGCGTTTCGAGCGTATTCCAGCGTTGTGTTTCTCCATAAGAAGGCCAAGAGATCATACGGGAAATTCATGAAGGGGATTGTGGTCATCATGCCGGTTCAAAGTCCCTGGTTGCAAAAGCTTTCCATCATGGGTTTTACTGGTTGATAGCTCATGCTGATGCGGAGGATCTGGTAAAGCGATGTGATGCTTGCCAAAAAATTTCACGCAGAGCTCATATTCCGGCGTAGGAATTACGGATGATTCCCATTACTTGGCCTTTTGCTACTTGGGGGCTTGATATGGTGGGACCCTTTAAACGTTCCCAGGATAAGAAGATCCATCTGTTGGTGGCAGTTGATAAATTCACCAAGTGGGTTGAAGCGGAGCCTGTTAGCAAGTGTGACGCAGCTACGGCGGTTCAATTCCTCAAAAAGATTATCTTCCATTTTGGTTTTCCACACAGTATCATCATGGATAGTGGTACCAACCTTTCCAAAGGTGAGATGGAGGATTTCTGTCAGAGAGAGCACATCCGGCTTGACCTAGCATCCGTGGCACACCCTCAATCCAACGGTCAAGCGGAGCGAGCTAATCAAGAAATTTTAAAGGGTCTTAAGCCCCGGATCATGATTCCCTTGCAGCGGACGCCGGGTTGTTGGGTGGAAGAATTACCTTCTGTGTTGTGGAGTATCAACACCACCCCCAATCGGTCAACAGGTTACACGCCTTTCTTTATGGTATACGGGGCAGAGGCGGTTCTCCCAAGTGATATACGTCATGACTCGCCCCGGGTGGCTAATTATGTTGAAGCGGACAACGAGCAAGCCCGCCAAGAGGCGCTGGACCTGTTAGATGAAAAACGGGATATGGCCCTGGCTCGATCGGCGGTTTATCAACAAGATCTACGGCGTTATTACAGCCACCGGGTTAGGACAAGAACCTTTCAAGAAGGTGACTTGGTGCTCCGGCTCATCCAGGATCAGACCGACATGCACAAGTTATCCCCGCCTTGGGAAGGACCCATTGTGGTCAGCAAGAATCTGCACAATGGATCATACTACCTCATTGATTTTCGAGACAACTCACGCAACTCTGAGGAGGAGACCCGGCGGCCATGGAACATAGCTCTCCTCCGGCCTTATTACACTTGAGCCATAGGCTCCTCTTATGTATATATTTTGATAATGTATATATTATGATCAAAAAATAAATTAGCATCCTTGCTTTAAGCGGGGCTTCTGCTATTTTTTCTCAAATATCCTTTGAGTTACATGGGGGCTTCAATGACAAAGCGGAGTACTACCGTTAAACCGGCTATCAAGCCACAAAGCTTGGGAGCTTCACACCCAAGGGGCCAAAGAGAGTCTGGATGCTATGCACAACTCAAACATAGGCACCCAATGAGCACAGCTCATCATGTTACTTGGGGGCTTCTTGTGTCAAATACCAAGGAGTTTGAATGGACCCTTGTAGCTGGGTGTCGGTGTCAAAACCGGCGGATCTCGGGTAGGGGGTCCCGAACTGTGCGTCTAGGTGGATGGTAACAGGAGACAAGGGACACGATGTTTTTACCCAGGTTCGGGCCCTCTCGATGGAGGTAATACCCTACTCCTTCTTGATTAATATTGATGATATGGGTAGTATAAGAGTAGATCTACCACGAGATCAAGGAGGCTAAACCCTAGAAGCTAGCCTATGGTATGATTGTTGTTCGCCCAACGGACTAAAACCCTCCGGTTTATATAGACACCGATAGGTTAGGGTTACACAGTCGGTTACAATGGTAGGAGATCTACATATCCGTGACGCCAAGCTTGCCTTCCACGCCAAGGAAAGTCCCATCCGGACACGGGACGAAGTCTTCAATCTTGTATCTTCATAGTCTTGGAGTCCGGTCGTGATGATAGTTTGGCTATCCGGACACCCCTAGTCCAGACTCCTCAAGAGTCTCCCTGAACCAGGCTTCAATGATGACGAGTCCGGCGCATATTGTCTTCGGCATTGCAAGGCGGGTTCCTCCTCCGAATACTTCATAGAAGGTTTTGAACACAAGGATAGTGTCCGACTCTGCAAAACAAGTTCCGCATACCACCGTAGAGAGAATAACTTTTGCACAGATTTGCTGACGTATTCCGCAGCGTGACATCACACCACGGCCAGGCCTTTATATGAATCGTTTTTTACCGTTCCACCTTAGCGCGTTTAGCGAGGCGGTTTCCTTGGCACGTCTTATCAAAGCATAGATCGTGCCCCCTTATTCCTGGATTCTCATCAATAAGGACGTGGGTAACCCATCTGCGCCATTGATTACGGCGCTTGGGAGATAAGCGAGTTTTATCAGGCTGGTGGGGGACGCATAGCTTCATCCGTCCATATAAGGGGATAAGGATCCACCTTTTCACCTACGCCTTCTTCCTCCTTTGCTCATCCATTTTCGCGCACTCGAGCTCCAGCGCCCAAGTCCGCACATCCTACCTCAACCTTCTCCAACCATGTCCGGAGCGGGAGGCAGGTGGATGGCCTCCTCCGTCACGGAGGGGCACATCACAAGACTGCGGGAGGCCGGATATTTGTCCGGCGACATCGCGCACAAAGCTGCCCGACGCTGGGCAGCTCATTCCAACCCCCAGGCCCCATGAGAGGGTGGTGTTTCTCCCCACTTCCTCCGCGGACTAGGTTTTCCACTTCACCCATTTGTCCGGGGGCTCATGTTCTACTACGGCCTGGACTTCCACAACCTGGCCCCGAATTTCATCCTCAACATCTTGGCGTTCATCGTCGTGTGCGAGGCCTTCCTCTGCATCCAGCCTCACTTCAGCTTATGGCTGAAGATCTTTAATGTCCGGCCGAAGGTAGTGGACGGCCGTCAAGCGGAGTGCGGAGGTGCCATGGTTGGCAAGATGGCCAAAGTCCTATGGCTCGAGGGCTCCTTTGTGGAGACAATAAAGGGGTGGCAATTGGGGTGGTTCTATATCACCGAGCCGCGCGACCCCAAATGGGCGGCGGCCCCCGAATTCAGATCTGGCTTCCCCACACGGCTCTCGCCATGGAAAGAGACGGGCCTGGCGTGGGGGAATTCGGATGAGCTATCCAGGCTCCAAACATGCGTCTGAAACCTGGTGGACAAGAATCTCACGCTTGTCAATGTAATCCAGGTGATGCTCATCCGCCTGATTCTCCCATGCCAACAACGGGCCTTCAAATTGTGGGAGTTCGATCCCAAGACAAAGACTCAACTCTAAAAAGGCTCTTCGACACTACGTACGAAGATGCCTGGAAGGTGCTGTTCAAGGGCGCCGAGGCACCCGCATCCGCTACCGAAGATCGCGGATTCAGCTCGCGGCGTCAGGCCAGCGAGGTAAGTTATTTTACCCTTTATGGGACTCTTTTTTCATAGTTTGACTCTATGCGGGATCTAAAACTCCCTAACCTTTAACAGGACTGGCTGAAGACGTCCGGATAGGTTAACTGTCCGGCTCCTTTGCCAAAAGACCCAGCGGACGCCCGATTGACGGGGCTGCTGGCTCCGGTACCTCATGTGGTGCCGGAGAAGAAGGCCGAGAAGGAGGCAACGGGAACTCGAAGGAGCTCCCGACGCCTGGTGTTGTCAGATTCTGAAGCAGAATCTTCTCCTGAGGATGAGAGGAGGAAAAAGAAGCTTCTCCCCCAGCGGGGGAGGAGAGGAAAAGGAAGGCCGCCCCAACTGGGGAGGCCGGAGGGTCTAAGAAGGGAAGGACCCTTCCTCCGGACTTCTCTACCAACGTCGATGACAACAAGGAGGAGTGGCCCATGAGGGCCAAGCCCCTGGCGAGATCGTAAGTGTCCGAATACCCATGGCTTTTTTATCATTGCATAGTGTTCTCTAATGCCGAACAATCATGCAGCCCGCCCAAGGGCGAGCTCGCCGCTTCGACGAGCGGGTCCCCGAAGTTCGCCGGAAATGGAGAGTACTTCACTTCCGGCCACCTCATCGCCTCACGCTGCGGCCGACGCCGAGGTGGTGCCCCAAGGGGGGCCTGGTCAAGAGGAGGTGGCGCAGGAGACGCCGCGAGGCAACCTCCCGGACTCCAGGCGCGTGGGGGTCGAGATCCCCAGGGGTTCTAAGCCCGACCCTCGTCCGGACTCCACGCCGGAACCTTCAGCGGTTCCGGAGTCCGGCAAGCGGTCCCTTCGTAAGAAGGGTAAGACGCCGGTGTCTTCCGTCCAACTGGAGGCACCGGATAAGCATCGGAGGCGCTTAACAGCGCCTCCATCGAGGAGGAGCACCGCCTTTATTATGAGTGCGGTGATCCGAACATTCGATCCACCAAGAGCGGGCTGACCGAAGCCTGTACCAGCCTTCTAACATGCTTTGAGGTAAGTTTAGAATATGTAAAAGTATTACCGCATAGACAGTAGCCCCTGATGCTTAGTTCGGTGTTCGGAAAGAAAAGCCGGACTAAGGATCTAAAAAGATATACGCAGGAGTCTAACATAAGTATGTCAATATGGGTGTGCAGGCTACGCTGCTGACCTCTGCCGCACTGACTGCGAAGGTCGATGCATTGAAGCAAAGCCTCGAGCGGTCCGAGAACGAGCTCGGCCTTGCCAAGAAGCAACTCGAGGACAAGGAAGGTAAGTAATACCTTTTTAAAGAAATACCATATAGAAAGGTTTCGGTTGCAAAAAATAACAGGAATAACATAAGTACTGCAGGGGCCACGAACGAGGTGGCGACCCTGAAGGAAGCGGTGTCCGTGGCCGAAAACAAAGCGGCCACGGAGCGCACCGAGCGAGAGAAGGGGGAGGTGCAGCTGGCCAAGGTACGGCAAGAGCTCCAAGCTCTCGTGGAAAAACACGAGAGTTTGGAGTGTGACTCGAAGACTCGAGAGTCCGAGGTCGCCTCGGCTCTTGAGAGTGCCAAAGCTGCGAAGGCCGAGGCCCAAAAAGCCCTCCAAGAAATTGAATCATTAAAGAAGATAGCGGTGGGTAAGGCATTCTTTATGCAAAGCAAGCATGTGAAAGTGGATTACCTATTACTTACCCGGATTCGGAGCTCTCCAGGAGCATTCGCAGATCTGCCCGTAGTGTGTCCGATCTTTGCCGCATTCTACCGCGCCAAGGAGGGAGCTCAACGGAGAAGGTGTTCTCGTCTCAATATCTTTGAGGCCGGACATCCGGTGCCACTAAGAGACCAGCTGAAGCACCTCCTCGAGCTCCACAAGGTCGCCGAACAGGCCATGAAGGGCCTCATAGTTCGGCTGTGGCCATTGGAAGCCATGCCTGGGAGCTACTTTGGGCTAGTGCGGCGGCTGGTGGACGCCTGTCCATGGGTTGAAGTCATCAAGCGCTCTGTCTGCATCGAAGGTGTCCGTCGGGCCCTTGCCCGTGCTAAAGTGCACTGGGGCAAGCTGGATGCGGAGAAGCTTGTGACGGACGGACCACCGAAGGGCAAGGAGCATCGCATGCCCGAAATGTACTATGAGGGCCTCCTGAAGGGTGCCCGCCGAATAGCGGATGAGTGCTCCAAAGATGTAATTTTGAATAGACTCGCATTTGTTATCCTCAGACGCTGAAAACTTGTTCATATGCGTAAGCAATGCTTGTTAATTTAAAATATTACCTTCGTGCGGCCGTTTATCAAATTTGAGAGATGGCAAGTCGTTGGCTTCAGCCCCCATGCCACGAAAGTCTTTGGGGTGTTCGGGATAAAATTGAGCACTCTTGTTCCCATTCTTGGGTCCATCTAGGAGGCGCTCAACGCAACGAACAAGGCAACCGGACTTATAATGCTTCAACACTCTCACTTAGCCCTAGAATTCTATAATTTTAAATTTCGGTGAATCCCCTAGTATCCGGAATACCGAGTTCGGGGCGCTATCCACGCCTTGGCCGGACAAATCCGGTTCCTCGCTCTAAGCGGCATAAGTATTTAGGGACCCGAAAAACATATCGAACAATGACCGACTCTCGCCCTATCATGACGGGTCAGTTTTAGCTTTCTCCTTTGAGGTGCTCGACCCAGCTCAACTGAGGCACAATCGCGATGGTTCTCCCGTGCTACCTTAGCCGATATAACGAAACGTAAGGTACCAAAACACGGAGCCGGAAAACCCAACTATTGACCCAAGACATGATTCGAGCCGATTCATATAATGCTATAAGTTCGGGTGCCGCACTTGTGAAAGTGTTCGGACTTATCACACCATAATTTTGGGGTACTTGAGCCCTGGTGTATTGGCCGTACTAAAGTGTACGGGTGCAACATGTCATGAAATGAACATATGTATAGATAAAGAAAGGAGTGCAATAATAAGCAAAAGCTATGTATTGTTTATTCAAAAAGGTACTGCAATGAAAGCGAGCGATACAAATAGTGTGATAAGCAAGGGATGGGACTATCTAACATGTCCCCTCCAGGTAAGCTGCGGGATGGTATGAAAAGCAGGTATAATGCTCGTAATAGAGACCACCAACACTCGGCGTAGCTACGCTTCCCTGGCTGTTGCATCGTGAGTTCGGCGATTCTAGTGCCGGACAGGGCTTCTGGAAAACGGAGTCCTGAAAGTAAGAAAAAAGAAGAGAAAAAGAAAAAGGAAAAAGGAATGACACAATCGGGAGCCCCTGGTGCGGTTGAGCCGCATTCTGGGCGTGCCGTGGTCGTGCCCCTCCCCTTATGCCCATGGTATCTCCAGAGCGTAGTTATGTACGCGTAGTACTGGCTTCGTAATTTCGCGAGGGCTGGGGTTGGGGCCGGATTTCTATGCGTGCTTGAATCGTGCCAGGCGGTCTTGTTGTAGGTTACTCCGGGCGTGCTTGACAGTGTCCGGACGCTTAGTGGCCGGACTCGAGAATTGCTGTGAGAGGCTGCTTTGCACCTCCGCCCATGAGGGCCGCCGTGTGCTCCTCCGTTCAGAGAGAGCGTTCGGTGTTTCCATTGACCGTGATTACTCCTCGAGGGCCTGGCATCTTGAGCTTGAGGTATGCGTAGTGCGGCACCGCATTGAACTTTGCAAACGTTGTTCGTCCGAGCAGTGCATGATAGCCGCTGCGGAACGGGACTATGTCGAAGATCAACTCTTCGCTTCGGAAGTTATCCGGGGATCCGAAGACCACTTCGAGTGTAACTGAGCCCGTACAACTGGCCTCTACACCCGGTATGACGCCTTTAAAGGTCGTCTTTGTAGGTTTAATCCTTGAGGGGTCTATGCCCATTCTGCGCACTGTATCCTGATAAAGCAGGTTCAGGCTGCTACCGCCGTTCATCAGGACTCTGGTGAGGTGAAATCCGTCAATAATTGGGTCAAGAACCAATGCGGCGAAACCGCCGTGACGAATGCTAGTGGGGTGGTCCCTTCGATCGAAGGTGATCGGGCAAGAAGACCATGGGTTGAACTTTGGGGCGACTGGCTCCATCGCATATACGTCCCTTAGTGCACGCTTCCGCTCCCTTTTGGGTATGTGGGTTGCGTATATCATGTTCACCGTCCGCACTTGTGTGGGAAAACCCTTTTGTCCTCTATTGTTCGGCGGCCGGTGCTCTTGCTCGTCATCGCTATGCAGCCCCTTGTCATTGAGTTCGGCACTTAACTTGCCTGCTTGCTTGAACACCCAGCAATCCCTGTTGGTGTGATTGGCTGGTTTTTTGGGGGTGCCATGTATCTGGCACAAGCGATCGAGTATTCGGTCCAAGTTGGACGGGCCCTGGGTATTTCTTTGAATGGCTTCTTCCGCTGACCGGGTTTAGAGCCTTTGAATCCGGCATTGACGGTCGTATCTTCAGCATTATCGCCGTTAATGCGGCGCTTGTTCTTGTTGCGACGCAACCTGCCATTGATGTCCTTGATATCCGAACTATCAGGGTGTTTGGCCAAGTTGTTGCTTCGAGCTAGCCAACTGTCCTCTCCCGCACAAAAGCGGGTCATGAGTGTTGTGAGGGCTGCCATGGATTTCGGCTTTTCCTGTCCTAGGTGCCGGGCAAGCCATTCGTCGCGGATGTTATGTTTGAAGGCTGCAAGGGCCTCTGCATCCGGACAGTCAACAATTTTATTTTTCTTTGTTAGGAACCGTGTCCAGAATTGTCTGGCCGATTCTTCTGGCTGCTGAATTATATGGCTAAGGTCATCGGCGTATGGTGGTCGCACATATGTGCCCTGGAAGTTATCAAGGAATGCGGCTTCCAGGTCCTGCCAACAACCAATTGATTCTGTTGGCAAGCTGTTGAGCCAATGGCGAGCTGGTCCTTTAAGCTTGAGTGGGAGGTATTTTATGGCATGTAGATCATCACCGCGGGCCATCTGGATATGGAGGAGATAGTCCTCGATCCGCATCATGGATCTGTGGTACCATCGTATGATTCGATGTTTACGGGTTTAAAGCCCTCGTGATTTGATGATCCATTACTTCATCATGAAGCATAGTGGGTGTGCGGTGCCTCTCAGATTGGGCTATATCACGGCGTAGCTCATATGAGCTTTGTCTCATCGTGTTCGCCCGGCCGGGTTTCTTTGTATCCGACGCGACGGTAATCATCCTGTCATTACGCCCACGCGATCCGTAGATCGATCTTGTATGTTTTGCCTTATACTCCAATATATCTCGCAAGTCCGGCGCATTTTCCCATGCCTTGGTACTTTTTGAGCGGCGTCGGGGTGTGGCTTGAGCGGAGGGCCTAGAGGCTTCTCTGTCGCGGCCACGAGGTGGCCGGTCTGCCATGTCGTGCGCTGGTGACTTGGGTGCTTCCTCCTCTGATCGAGGCAACGGCCTGCGTTTGGGGTAGCTTTTGGAGGGGCCTTCGAGTTCATACTCTTCGGCTGCAAGGACTTCAGTCCATCATCACCTAGCAGGTCTTGGTCAGCTCTAAGTCATTATCGCTTTTCTTGAGGCTGCTTGCCATGGCTATAAGCCTGCGTTTGAAACGCTCCTGTTCGCGGGATCCTCGGGCACTACAAGTTAAATCGTCGTCGAGGCTTGCCTCATCTTCGGAGGAGGCCCATAATTATCGCCCTCGACCTTTCTTTTCTGCCGACCGTCAGGCGGACTTTCTTCTCCCTCCTCCTGCTACCGAGTCCTGCTAGAGGGGTTGTTTTCGGTACTGTCCGGTGTTATTATCTCCGTGCCGGAATCACCGCTTTCTTTGTCTTGCGGATTTAGAGCGGCGCCACGACGCCGGGCGCTTGCTGCTTCTTGGAGGGTCATCCTCCGTTGTTCCATCGTCGTTCCCATCTTTTGGGATGTCCACCATGTATATGTCGTATGACGAGGTGGCCTTCCAAAGGCCACAGACGCTGGGTCTTGGTCGTCTCCGGCATCGTCGTCCATACCGTCGATGTCTTCAGAGTTGAAGTCGAGCATGTCGGTTAAATTATCGACAGTGGCTACAAAGTGGGTGGTGGGTTGGCGTTGAATTTCTTCGTCGTCCGTATCCCAACCTTCATGTCCGTAGTCCGGCCAGGGCTCTCCGGATAAAGAGAGAGACTTTAGTGAATTCAGGATGTCGCCAAAGGGCGAGTCTTTGAAAGATGTCCGCGGTAGTGAACTCCATAACCGGCGCCCAATCGGATTCGATTGGCAGGGGCGCGGAGGGTTCGGAGTCCGGAGAGGAGTCCGGCACCCTGGAGTCAAGGTCTTCGCAAAGGACAGGGATGGAGTTTGTCTCAATCACCATAGAGATCGTAGCCCCCGAGGCGGTGTCCAACCACTCGTCCTCGATCTGGGAATCCGGATCAGGATTAAGGGTCGGAGCGGATGCTGGTGCGGCCTCCAGGGCACTGTTCGGCTGCAGAGCTAGATCATGCCCATCGAGACAGTGCGGCCAGGGGCGTAGCTTTCGATCTGCTCCAGATGGCCGTATAGTTCAAACTTCCAAATCTGACCTGATGGCCAGGGGCGTAGCTTTCGATCTGCTCCAGATGGCCTGCTTAATTGGCCCAGGCAAAGCCGCCCGAATCTGAAGATCTGTCCGGGAGAAAAGTCTCACCCTGGACCGCGTCGTTGTTGATGATCGAAGGAGCCATCGGGCCTATCGGTGACGACATAGAGGAATTCTCAATGAAAGCACCAATGTCGGTGTCAAAACCGGCGGATCTCGGGTAGGGGGTCCCGAACTGTGCGTCTAGGCGGATGGTAACAGGAGACAAGGGACACGATGTTTTTACACAGGTTCGGGCCCTCTCGATGGAGGTAAAACCCTACCTCGCTTGATTAATATTGATGATATGGGTAGTACAAGAGTAGATCTACCACGAGATCAAGGAGGCTAACCCCTAGAAGCTAGCCTATGGTATGATTGTTGTTCGTCCTCTGGACTAAAACCCTCTCGTTTATATAGACACCGGATAAGTTAGGGTTACACAGTAGTCGGTTACAATGGTAGGAGATCTACATATCCGTATCGCCAAGCTTGCCTTCCACGCCAAGGAAAATCCCATCCGGACACGGGACGAAGTCTTCAATCTTGTATCTTCATAGTCTTGGAGTCCGGCCGTGATGATAGTTCGGCTATCCAGACACCCCCTAGTCCAGGACTCCCACACTGGGTATCGACCCACGGCTTGGAAGCCTGATATATTTACCTAAACCCCGGGTTAACCTGCCTTCATCAAGTAAGACACTCCTATCCAGGTCATCCTGGCACGACCCTCCGAACGTTTGACAGTTACTCTCATTGAGACCCTGAACTTGTCAAAGTTAAAACGGTGATTGGTTAGTTGGAGGTCCATCTTAAAAGGCTTTGTTAAATGGTTCAACTCAGCGGCCTGGCAGCCTACAAAAAGCCTCGAATTTGGACCTGGCAGCCCTAAAAAAGCCTTGACTACACGGTTTTATTTGCGTGTTGCTGAATTTTATGCTAAACCGATTTTCTTGGCCTGGTCAGTTATTTTATTAGCACGGTATTCTTTAAACCGGCTTGGTTTGCAACTACACATTGACAGACCTTATTCTTCAAACCGAGTTTGTTAACCCGGCCTAGCATTGACTACTAGTCATCAGCTTTGATCATCTGGTGTGTATCATCACCCGGTATGACCTCTATATAACGTCAGTACATGATGGGGTTGTACAGAGTACTTCAGGTTTGGGTTTTCACCCTTACTACAATCAAAGTTAACCAGCCAACTAAACAGGGATATTGCATCACAGGTATGCATTATTTCATATTTTTGCAGTTTGATTATCAATCAGCCTTTTTTGGGCATTGTGACCCGTCCGGCGGTAAACCGCCAGACCTCGTTTTCTTTTATGCACACACAGAGTTGCATATTATGATGGCAGCATATCTGAACCAAACTTGGCATTGACATGGCGGATTACAAAAAGTATCTCCTTTTGCACGATGGCAGCAGATCAAAATAAGTTTTTGCTATCCTATTACAAGGCATTAAGAGGCCCAAAATATGATTTTTTTCACAATGGACAGTTTCTGATGTATCAACCGGCTTGACGGATTAAGCTTCATCGTCGGGTTGATGTGAAGTAGATGGGTCATCTGGCGTCGGTTCAGCCTCCTCTTCCCCATCCAATGGCTGGAAGTCATTGGTGGTCCAGTCAATCCGAGTTAAAGCCTGAAAGACAGCCTCTTCATTTATAAGCTCAGTCGGATCAACGTCAGGGGCGTAAGTGTGCTTACGGATTGGTGGTACCAAGTTCTGCACTTCAGGAATAGCAGCTTCAACCCGTTTGTTGTTTGCATCGTAGAAAGATCGGTGAACCATCAGGTTAGCCTCTTCTGCCAACTGACTCGCGAGAGGACGCATCTCCCTTGTTACCTGTTTGAGGGCGTCATTGTCAAATACTTCGCCGCTTTTCACGTAATCGGGAAGCCCTTGGCTATATCAGTTGGATCAAGACCAGCTATCCATTCCTTGGCTCGAGTCAGTGCTAGTAAAGCGCCAGCCCGGGCAGCGGATCGCTTCAACTCTTCTATCTGCGCTGGCGTCATGGATAGCCGGTCCAGCGTGTCCTTGATCAGTGTTGGAGCCGCATTGTCATACGAAGTGGCGCAGATAACCCGTTGTACGCCGGTATATAACTGTTCAATCAGTGTATACGCCGGCCTTGAGTTTCTTCTCTCGCATCGTAACCCGGATGAGCAATGCGCCTGCCTATAGCGGTTCAAGAAGTTCATGTTAAACCGGATAAAAATTTCAAAGCGGAATATTCATAAAGCCTTGGTAAATAGTGCTTACCAAATATTGCAGAGGTCATGGCATGGACTTGGCGCTTTAATCCAGTAAGCTCTTCCGTCACCGGTTTAAGAGCTGATTCAATTTTCCGCCCGCTTCAGCAATCCAGCCTTTTCAGCATCCCAGTTGGCATGTTCAGACTTGTACCATTCCTTGAGCTGCTCCATGGTGGTTAAGGCGGTTTTCAATTCATCCTTGGCCTTGGTGGTTTCTGCTTGTTGGGATTTCAGATTTTCTTGAAGGTCAGCAATCTGTGAGGTTTGTTGGTTTATCTCACTCTGCAGTGGTAAGAGAGCATGTTAATATCTTTGTCATAAGTCCCAAGCATCTAACCAGTTATATACATGGCACTTGGGGGCTAATGCGGATCATTTTTATGCTGATTATTGAAGTCCCAAGGATTAATACAAGTTTTAATCATGGCACTTGGGGGCTAATGTGTGTTTGATCAGAAATACAAAGGGAAATCTCATAAAGTACGGTATGGAATATACAAAGTCCCGGTTTGACTTTCCAAAGACAAACCGGCCCTTGGGGGCTACAATGCAATGAAGGTATAGGGCAAAGAGTAACATTGTTTACCTCATAGCGCTCCTTCATCAGGTTTACTAAACCGTCTTCATAATCACGGCTTGTGTAAAGCCGGTTCAAGTGGCCGGAGTGAAGTTCTTGAGCAGAAAGGTCGACATAAGCTGACCAATCAGTTTTTCCTTCCCCTTGCTCATAGTAGCAAATCCATCCTTGGCAGTGTGCTTGGATAGAATAACCGGATTACCAGGGGCGGTATACGCAGTACCATTAACAACAACGTCGTCATCTTTGGCCGGACTGGATGAATTGACATTTCTCACAGGGCTTGGCGCTTTGGTAGCAGGGCTTGGCGGATCAGCAGTTGAGCCCCGCTGTTCCACTGTTGGACTTGGAGGAGCAGGAGGATGTGAAGTATCGGCTTCTACATTCGGTTCAACTTCTGGCGGGTTAGCATCAGCATCTTGCTATTTCCCAGCAGAGCTGTCTATATCAGCTTCAGGGTCTTTGCCATGATGCTCTGGAGTCTTCTCTGGATCAACATCAACAATAGGGTCACTGGTCTTGGCTTTCTTACTTAATCGAGCCTTGGCACTACACCATCAAGGGTTAGAACATGGTAAACCGACAAATAAAAGAAACAAATTAAGGGGTAATATACTTACCCAGCGATGAGTTTGACAGGAGGCAGCTGAGTGGTTGATGAACCGCCAGACGAGTTGGAAGAAGCCTGGTAATTCGGGTCTGACGGACTGAGAAGGCATCGGAAGAAACCTTTCAAAGGATAACGCTTTTTAGCAGAACAAGTCACCTCTGGACGACGTTTCCGGGTTAGTGTATCAGCTAAACCGGAAGATGTGATTTGTTGACCGCTATGCCGGGTTGTGCGACGTTCTTCGACTTGCTGTGTCTCCAAATGAGCAAGGGGGTGAGATTGTTTTACTTTCCGGACTGTGCGGCGAATTCTTTGAACCGGTACAAGATCTGAGTCGGAAGAAAGAAGAATTACCTCAACATGTTCTGCACGGGTCAAGGCCAAAGATCATCCCCGAGAATAGTAATTGTCAAATAAATGGATGAAAAAGGAGCCAAGTGAGTCAAGTTCTACCTCAGCGTCGGATTCTTCCTCTTCTTGCCAGCTTTCTTGGTGGCCTTGGTCTTTACACGAGGAGCCCGGGCCGGTTTAGTCCGCTTCCAAAAGGAGCTGTTAGCCTGAAATTAAGACAAGGAAAGGTTAGTACACAGTCAATACGGAAGCAAATCAGTAAAGTATTGAGATGAACTTTACCGTTGGCGGTTTATTGGAGACGTAAAACGGAGCCAACCCGGTTTGGCTACATGCAGAGATCGGTTCATCAAGCATCTTCTTCATCGATTCAGTAACTTCAAGCTCGGTTATTACTATGTCGTGATATAGTTGAGGGTCTTTGACATCACCAGTATATTCATGCATCAATCCGGGGTGGCGGCTTAAAGGTAAAATGGCCCAAGAAACCCAGCAGCGGACAAGGTCAATGCCAGTTAAACCGTTGGCCATCAGAGCCCAGAGCTTGGTGAGTTGAGGTGCAAAATTCTTCCGTTCTGCGGCGGTCAAGCGTGAAGGTAATGGGTGGCCGTTGCTAAGCCGGTGAGGGCGGTAACCCGGCAAAGGATTCTCTCCATCAGGGGCGGTGTTCCGGCAGTAAAACCAGGTTTGATTCCAATCTTTGGGATGGCTGTGATGTTTTGCATGAGGGAAGTCAGCTTCTTTCCTTTTCTGAATTGAAACGCCACCAAGCTCTGTGTTAGGACCATCTGAGAATTCTGTACGGTGGTTCAAATGAAAGAAGTCCCGAAATAGCTCTACAGTTGGCTCCTCTTGAAGATAGACTTCGCATAATACTTGGAAATTGCATATATTGGACACGGAATTCGGACCAATATCTTGTGGATGGAGTTGGAAGTTTGCGAGGACATCCCGGAAATTTTTTGATCCAGGCGGACTGAATCCCCGGTCTAAGTGTTGCATAAAAACAATCACCTCTCCTTCTTGAGGTTCAGGTGGACATTCCGATTCCGGAACACGCCAGTGGAGGATACTTTTTGAAGCTAAAACACCGGTGGTGACATAACCGTTGATTTGTGTTTCTGTGATCCGGGATGGAACCCAGTTGCAAGCATAGGATTGTTTCATCATTCCGGAAGGGGGAAATGAAAAGAAAAACGAGTGCCGGTTTAAGAATTTACGGTTTAAAGTGAACAATTCAGAGTTAAACCGGAGAAAAATACTGTGTAAGGTTCAATTGACGGTTTAAGAGAGGGCTAATGATATATGGTGGATTGGCTATCAAAAATTAAACCGCCCAGAGGTAGAAGGGTCAAGATTCATAATTTTTACTAAGTGTTGCAAAATCAAGTTTCACAGAATGACAATGTAATCTCAGATCTACCGTGGATATCTGAAGAAAAAGTTTCTGAGCCCTACAATGGCGATAAAGAGGAACAGAGACGAACCAGGCGGAGTTTATTCGTAAGCGATAAGATGCTACAGTACGGAGAACTAACGGAATAGATCTAGCTGCAGTTCAAACCTATCAAGCACATCTATATACCCTTGGTACAAAGAACTAGAATGAGGAACACGGAAGAACTGATGAACAGCGGCGGACATGGATGAACTCGAAAAAATTTAATGAAGATCTAGGGTTACAAAATGTGAACTTACCAGAGCCACTCGGCGACGGAGGAGTGCGGCAAGGTCTCTGGTGCAAGCAGGTTGATGCAGCGGCCTTGGTCGGTGCAGATCCGAAGAAGCGACGGCGGCGGCGGCGCGGAGGTCCTTCGGGTCGCGAGGAGGAAGATGAGAAGAAACGGAAGAAAAATGTAAAGGCCCGTCAGGCTTATTTATAATAAGGCGGAGGATAAGTGACAGGTGCGAGAATCAAGGAGACGAAAGCGGCAAGTGGCGTAGCTGTCGCCTCGATTTCCGGATGACATTAAATGAAGGGAATCTTTTTTATTCGTTTTTACAGAGATGATGTCATGATGATTTGTTGTTGTGTCCAGAGGATGACGTCACGGCGGTTTAACAAGATTTATAAAAGGGAAGATATCATGGCGGTTTATGAGAAGTGAAGGAAGATATCTACAGGATTTTTCTAAGTGTTGAAGATTGACATGAACAGGTTCAAATCAATCTGGGGCCTAATGTTGGGGATATAGCTACTGAGTGTAAACCGCCCAGGAGGGGCCGGTACACCCTCAACTATATTGAAGCCCACAAGATCTAGAAGATGGCGCTTTACTATGAAGCTTAGAGGCCCGGAGCCCAAAGGCGGATTAGGGCCCGTAGTGGTAAACCGCCATAGTCATGTAACTTGTATTGTAAGATAAGGAAAGGAGAGACCGAGTCGAACGCTTGTATGAGTCGGCCTCGGGACTCTGTAGACCGGCCGGGCATCAACCCATGTATATAAGGGGACGACCCGGCGGCGGTTTAGGGACAACAAACAACAACTCGAGACTCAGGCAAGCGTATTTTGCTCCCTGGTCATCGAAACCCAATCAATCCCATCACAACTAGACATAGGCTTTACCTTCATCGAAGGGGCCGAACTAGTATAAACTCCCGTGTCCCTTGTCCGGTTTAACCCCTTCAAGCTAACCCGTTGTGATGGCTCCATGACTAAGTCCTTTCATGAGGACATCTGACGTGTTAATTCCACGACACAGGGGCAGAGGAGCTTCCGAACTTGGCAGTTCGGGCTCCGGGATGTTGCCCAATTTTTCTAGCCCACCGTCTGATTCTAAGTTCGGGGTCTGGGTCATGTCCTCCCGCTGACGGGTATACAGCTCGAAGAGCTCGGGAATACGGACATAGTTCATCCTCAAAATAGAGGAAGAATCGCTGCATTGCTCCTCCACCACTGCTATCTGATGGGTGACCGGCGGAGATTTAATCTCTCTTTGGTCGGGTTTAAGCCCGATCCGATCATAGTCCATAGCGACTCCCAAGGCGGTGATGCGATCTAAGAGATCGTTCAAGGACGATAGCTCCGTTGGATCCATCTGCTCGGTGTATTCCGAGCTGACGTGGAGGCTGTTTTTGATGACACGAGAAGTCATTGTCGGCGCGGCGGCCGAACGGGCGGTCATGACGAAGCCGCCTAGTCGGAGAGTTTGGCCTAAAGCCAGGGCTCCCCCAGAGGTGATGTTGTCCTTGATAACAAGGCGATCCATCAAACCTTTTTCAACGTCACAGTGGAACTCCCAATGAAAGCACCAATGTCGGTGTCAAAACCGGCAGATCTCGGGTAGGGGGTCCCAAACTGTGCGTCTAAGGCTAATGGTAATAGGAGGCGGGGGACACAATGTTTACCTGTGTTCGGCCCTCTCTATGGTGGTAATACCCTACTTCACCTTGATTGATCTTGATGATATGAGTATTACAAGAGTTGATCTACCACGAGATCGTAGAGGCTAAACCCTAGAAGCTAGCCTATGATTATGATTGTTGTTGTCCTACGGACTAAACCCTCTGGTTTATATAGACACCGGAGGGGGCTAGGGTTACACAGAGTCGGTTATAGAGAGAGAAATCTACATATCCGAATAGCCAAGCTTTCCCTCCACGCAAAGGAGAGTCCCACCCGGACACGGGACGAAGTCTTCAATCTTGTATCTTCATAGTCCAACAGTCCGACACAAGTACATAGTCCGGCTGTCCGAGGACCCCCTAATCCAGGACTCCCTCACATAGAACTATAGGTGGAATAGAATGGTGGTTGTGGAGAAGACAAAAAATAGGAAGATGGTCTCACATCAACTAGGCATATTAATAGGCTATGGAGATGCCCATCAATAGATATCAATGTGAGTGAGTAGGGATTGCCATGCAACGGATGCACTAGAGCTATAAATGTATGAAAGTTCAACAAAAGAAACTAAGTGGGTGTGCATCCAACTTGCTTGCTCATGAAGACCTAGGGCATTTTGAGGAAGCCCATCATTGGAATATACAAGCCAAGTTCTATAACGAAAATTCCCACTAGTATATGAAAGTGACTAAATAAGAGACTCTACCATGAAGATCATGGTGCTACTTTGAAGCACAAGTGTGGAAAAAGCATAGTAGCATTGTCCCTTCTCTCTTTTTCTCTCTTTTTTTGTTTGGCTTGTTTGGCCTCTTTTTTTCATTGGCTTCTTTGGCCTCTCTTTTTTCACACGGGACAATGCTCTAATAATGATGATCATCACACTTCTATTTATTTACAACTCAAGGATTACAACTCGATACTTAGAATAAAATATGACTCTATATGAATGCCTCCGGAGGTGTACCGGGATGTGCAATGAATCAAGAGTGACATGTATAAAAAAATTATGAATGGTGGCTTTGCCACAAATACGATGTCAACTACATGATCATGCAAGGCAATATGACAATGATGGAGCGTGTCATAATAAACGGAACGGTGGAAAGTTGCATGTCAATATATCTCGGAATGACTATGGAAATGCCATAATAGGTAGGTATGGTGGCTGTTTTAAGGAAAGTAAATGGTGGGGTTTATGGTCCCGGCGAAAGTTGGGCAGTACTAGAGAGCCTAGCAATGGTGGAAGGGTGAGAGTGCGTATAATCCATGGACTCAACATTAGTCATAAAGAACTCACATATTTATTGCAAAAATCTACAAGTCATCAAAACCAAGAACTAGCGCATGCTCCTAGGGGAAGGGTTGGTAAGAGTTAACCATCGCACGATCCCGACCTCCACCCATAAGGAAGACAATCAAAGAAACACATCATGCTTCAAATTTGTTACACAACGGTTACCATACGTGGATGCTACGGGACTTGCAAACCTCAACACAAGTATTTCTGAAATTCGCAATTACTCTACTAGCATGACTCTAATATCACCATCCTCATATCTCAAAACAATCATCAAGCATCAAACTTCTCATAGTATTCAACACACTTTATATGAAAGTTTTTATTATACCCATCTTGGATGCCCATCATATTAGGACTAGTTTTATAGCCAAAGCAAATTACCATGTTGTTCTAAAAGACTCTCAAAATAACATAAGTGAAGCATGAGAGATCAATAATTTCTATAAAATAAAACCACCACCATGCTCTAAAAAGATATAAGTGAAGCACTAGAGCAAAATTATCTAGCTCAAAAGATATAAGTGAAGCACATAGAGTGTTCTAATAAATTTCGATTCATGCGTGTCTCTCCCAAAAGGTGTGTACAGAAAGGATGATTGTGGTAAAATAAAAAGCAAAGACTCAAATCATACAAGACGCTCCAAGCAAAACACATATCATGTGGTGAATAAAAATATAGCCTCAAGTAAAGTTACCGATAGACGAAGACAAAAGAGGGGATGCCTTCCGGGGCATCCCCAAGCTTAGGATTTTGGTTGTCCATGAATTTTACCTTGGGGTGCCTTGGGAATTACCGAACTTAGGCTCTTGCCACTCCTTATTCCAAAATCCATCAAATCTTTACCCAAAAACTTGAAAACTTCACAACACAAAACTTCAACAGAAAATCTCATGAGCTCCATTAGTATAAGAAAATAAACCACCACTTTAAGGTACTGTAATGAACTCATTCTTTATTTATATTGGTGTGAAACCAACTGTATTCCAACTTCTCTATATTTCATACCACCCGATACTACTCATAGATTCATCAAAATAAGCAAACAACACACGAAAAACAGAATCACAAAAATGTAATAAATTGTAGTAATCTGTAACTTTCGAATACTCCTGTAACTCTAAAAATTCTGAAATAAATTAATGGACGTGAGGACGTGGAAAAGTGGTTTCGTGGCTCCCCCTGATGTTTCTAGGGTATAAGAGTATATATAGGCGAAAGAAGTACGTCGGTGGAGCTACGAGGGGCCCACGAGGGTGGGGACGCACCTACCCCCCTGGGCGCGCCCTCCTGCCTCGTGGCCTCCTCGTGGCGTTCCAGACTTCAACTCCAAGTCTTCTGGATTGCTTTTTGGTCCAAGAAAGATCATCACGACGGTTTCATTCCATTTGGACTCCATTTGGTATTCCTTTTGGGCAAAACTCTAAAATAGGCAAAAAAAACAGAAACTGGCACTGGGCCTCCGGTTAATAGGTTAGTCCCAAAAATAATATAAAAGAGCATATTAAAGCCCATTAAACATCCAAAACAGATAATATAATAGCATGGAACAATCAAAAATTATAGATACGTTGGGGACGTATCAATATTTATGTTCATGGTGTTCATATCCTACTCATGCTAGTATCCAATGTTACTTATGCATAATGCTTGTTCGTGACCGCTGTTGCTCTCTAGCTGGACGCTTCTCAACCTATCTGCTAGCCTTCGCCTGTACTAAGTGGGAACTCTGCTTGTACATCAAAAACCTGAAACCCAAGTTATTCAGATGAGTCCACCATACCTACCTATATGCGGTATTACCCTACCGTCCCAAGTAAATTTGCATGTGCCATCTCTAAGAACTTCAAATAAATACCCTTTTGTGTGCCTGGATTGTTCATGGAACGATAGGAGGTAGTCGGTATCTTCCATGCTAAGCGGGTTATTCTTAGCTCGAGTGTTTATTCACTTGCCATCGCACGAGAAAAGGGCGGTAATAGGGATGCCCAGTTCCAAACTGCAAAACGAAAAGAGCTTACAAATAATCAAACAAAAACTCCCAATGGAGTCATAACCTTTACCTTTCCGCTTGGGAACCGCCAGTAGCGTGCTTAGCATGGAGGACATTGATAACTGATGGTCGTGAAGTAAATGATAAGGGTGCATGTCTCAAAATATTATTTACCTATATTTTAAAAACTTGAGCTCTAGCACCTCTGCAAATCACTGCTTCCCTCTGCGAAGGGACTATCTGTTTACTTTTATGTTGTGTCATCACCTTCTCAAATAAGCTCCAGAACCTGAGAGCACTGTTGTCATGCTGATGCATTGTGTATAGCTAATGTTGGGTGCATCATGACTGGATCTTTTCTACCATGAATTACAATGTTTAGTCGCTGCTTGAACTTTGGGGGTGCTCTGCATTTATGTTACAGTCTCAGAAAGGGCTAGCGAGATACCACTATTGTCATATCATATCATAGTTGTTTTGACAACGTGTTGCTATTTGAGATATCTTATTATTTCTCTCTAGTTGATTATGTCATTTATATGAGTTAATATAATTTTTAAGAGTTATTGTCGATTAGGTTAGTTATAATCCTTGCTGAAAACCTAGGTGTTGTTTAAGCTTATTTATGAAACAAGGGCAAAAGAGTTCGTAAAAGTTTTTCTTTTTCACTTTCAGTTTATCAACTGAATTGCTTGAGGACAAGCAAAGGTTTAAGCTTGGGGGAGTTGATACGTCTCCACGTATCTACTTTTCCTAACGTTTTTCCTCTTGTTTTGGGCTCTAATTTGCATGATTTTAATGAAACTAACCCCAGACTGATGCTGTTTTGAGCAGAACTACCATGGTGTTGTTTTTGTGCAGAAATAAAAGTTCTCGGAATGGAACGAAACTTTGCGAGGATTTTTTATATCAAATAAGAGAATTTTTGGAGCAAGGAGGTACCTGAGGGGAGCACCTGGGTGGGCACAACCCACCAGGTCGCGCCCCGCTGACCCTCAAACCGACGCTATAAAATCCCATTATTCCAAAAAAAATCAGGGAGAAAGAATTATCGCATTTCACGAGATGGAGCAACAAATCCAAATTGCAAGTACCATGCCTTGAACCTGGGTGGGTGGGAAGACATCAACCCCTTTCCACCATTAGGCTATGCCTTTGTCTGCTACTGTTGGGCAATTGACATAATTGCGCATAGTAATGATTATCATCCAAGGCATAATCAATACATAGGCATTACGTCCGTGACAAGTAGACCATTAATCCAACTGTATCTACTACTATTACTCCACCCCTAGGCCGCTATCAAGCATGCATCTCAAAGTATTACGTTCATGATAAATAGGGTAACACATTAAGCAAGATGACATAATAATGTAGAAAAAGTAATACCAATTAATATGACTAAACCCGTTGTTTTATTCTTAGTAGCAACAATACAATACGTGTCTTTACCCTTGTGTCACAGAGCAAGATCATCGCAAGATTGAACCTACCACAAGATGTAGTCATACATTTTGATAGGTGATTTTCGCGGCGTATAATGCATGTAGTCATACATTTGGATTTTTTGTTTTATATAAATATTTTACTGCATCCAAATGTATATGTACTACCATCTATAATATGGACTAAATTTGAGTCCATTTTCTCTATTTGAATGCAGTTGTTATCAAGTTAACTATACCATCATCTAAATATTATCTTCACAACATACAACATGCATATAGTAATAATTTCTCATTTAAACATGAACTACATGCACCATATGATGTCAAATTCAAATATGTGTATCCATTTTATGTTGAATTCAAACCATAGTACATACATTAATTCACTAACTATATGACTGCCATGCATGCAATGTGGTCAAACAATGGTTGCCATCGGTATCTCAAATTCCAATCAATTTGAGCTTGTTCGATGTGTATATAGTATAGCATGTTTGATTGAAAACATCACCACATATATATCTTATTTAAATATTTGAATCCACTTTTATATTGATTATGATCTCTGTGAGTCTTTTACATCCACACACTACTCTTCTCTTTATAGCTAGCACTAACTTTCTCTTGTGCATGCATGCACACACACTCCCCACTCGGCATTCTCCGTCGTGCACATACGTTCTATTTCTTTAGTTCAGTCTCCCATGATCTCTCTACCGGGTCTCTCCATCTCCCTCTCTTTCTCGCATAAACTGATCGGTATACCCCTCTAGCTAGCAGGTCTGCCTAACACACACACACACACACACACACACATGTACACACAGTCCCTTCCCTGTCTCACCATCCATGCCACCCGCCCTAAATCTGAGGCACACACGTGTGCGCTCTCGCCCCGTCTTCTGTTATCATCGATTTTGCACTCGTACACTCTCTCACACAATCTCATAGCTAGCTAGCGGCCCCCCCCCCCCCACACACACACACACATGTCCCTCTCTTCGTCACTTCGGGCCTTATTTTTCTCTTACACATGCATGAGCACGGATCGATTTCCCTCTTTATATAGCTAGGTCTCTACCTATTTCCCCACACAAACCGATCGATCTATATCTCTAGTTAGCCACCCCTCTTTCCCACGTACACATAGATCGATCTACCTCTCTACATAGGACTGCGTACCACACACACATTGTCCCTCTACCCTCTCATCATCCATGCCTTCCGCTTTATCTCTCAGACGCGCACAACACGCACATTCTCGCCCCCCTCTTTATCGATCTTGCAGTTGTACACTGCTTCTCAGTCTTTGTCTAGTTGGTCTCTCGCACCATCTTCTAGCAAACCCCCCTTTCCCAGCACTTGTACGCTCATAAAGTTCTTCCCTCTATTCGGCTCTATCAATATCTCGCGCAGATGATCCTTCCCCTCTATTCTTGTATATCGCCCCCTGCACATACATATATGTATCACTATTTTCCAAAATGGGTGGTTAGAGGACACGGTCATCTCCACCAATGCATCACAAACCTGGCAATCCATAGTTTGTTTGGAGTTATGGAAGAAAGTTTTGGTCTGGCGTAATATGAAATGGGCAATCAGTCCAAATCTAGAGGGACCCCTAGATACCGGACCCTACTGGTTGGCCTCCTATTTCGCAGCAAGAGCATTGTAGGCTGCGCAGGTTTAGTGAGCTTCTCAATGAACATGGTGCATGGTGTGGAGAGTTGCTGCGCCAAATTTTCTTGCCAGTGGATGTCCAAGAGATCATGAATATAAAGGCTTCTCCAAGGCTGGGCGACGACTTCCTTGGTTGGGGATCTGAACCTACTGGTATCTTCACCATACGTAGTGCGTACTGGCTGGCGCTCGAGGACAAGATGCATCCCGCTTCAGTCACGACGATCAGGGCACCAGACGGGCGACGTGCCGTCTGGGCATTCTTATGGAGGTGCCCTACTCCTCCAAAGGTGCGTGTGTTTGGTTGGCGGTTGGCTACGAATTCTCTTGCGACATGGGCTAATAAACTTGATAGCCAAATGGACTTAACTGATGTGTGCCCACTGTGTAGTCTCGAGCGTGAGGACACATTTCATGTGTTTTGTTGGTTCTCAAGGGCAGTTGATCTATGGCGAGTGATGATGCAAGTGTGGTGAATCCCCGACGTTGAATTAATCCGCAAAACAGGACAGGAGTGGTTCCTGAACCTAATTGTGGATTGTGACGAGGGAGATTGACTCAGAGTCCTCATGTTGATGTGGCGGTGCTGGTTTGTCCACAACGTGATCCAACATGACAAGCCGTCGCCCATGGAGGTGTCTCGGAGGTTCCAACAAAGCTATGTGACCCTGTCGCTGGGCATCCAACAATACTCGGCCGGAGACCGGGACAAGGGGAGTATGACCATCAAACAAGAAGGGCCCGAGCAGCCGATACCGCATGTGATGCCCAACAGCGATCCACTTCATAGATGGAGTCCACTCTGACAGACTGGGTTAAACTCAACGTCGATGGGTCCTTCTCGCATGAGGACGGGAGTGTTGGCGTGGGGATGGTTCTTCGCGGGCAAGACGGGGCCATTATTTTTTCTGCATGCAGATCCTTATGGTCATGCCCGGACCCTTTGCATGCCGAGCTGGCAGGTTGAATCGAGGGCCTTGCCCTAGCTCATCAGTGGACAAAGATGTTGATTATATTAGAGTGTGATAGCAAGCAGGCAGTCCAGCTGATCAATGCACGTGGGCAGGATCGATCCCAGTATGGAAAACGTTTAGAAACAACCGGATGATTTCTGGAAAAATCAGTCGGGTCTCCCGCACTATGACGCCCGGATAATTAAGCTACAGTAACCTCCTGCTAATGATGCTAGGTCATCAGTCTTATTGTTGCTAATCCTCACTTGATCCAAGTCAATGTTCAATTTAAAATTCAAAATTTTCAAACTTCAAAATAAAAATGTTCAAGGTGTGTCAAATAATCCTTGGATATTTGACATGTTGGAACCAACCTCTTTTGAATTCCCAAAATGCCCATGGGATTAATTTTCGGTCCAAGCGGAATTAAATTGGCCTTTTCAATTTCTAAAAATGGTTAGACAACTCCTTTTGACCCCATACTTTTTGTTCCATCTCAATATATTGTGTTAGATTTATGTGCCAAGTTTTGTTCATGACAAAACTCATTTGGTACAAAAATAAAATGCAAAAGGAAAAGAGAAAATGGAAAAGAAATAAAATTAGAGAAAAGGAACCCCCCCCCCCCTTTCCCCACCAGGCCTCGACCCCGCCGGCCGAGTCGGCCACCCCCAGGCCCAACCAAGCCACACCCAAATTTCGTCAGTCTCCCCACGCCGCTTAACCCTAACCCCCACGCATTCCCTCCTCCTCTCGGTCCACTCCTCTCCCGATTCACGCCTCTCCCCGTCACTCCTCCTCCCACGATCCCGACCAGATCGGGACCTCGCATCCCCGACGACGACGCTCGGCGCCCTGCCCCGTCACCGGTCGCCGGATCCCCCAACCTCTCCTATGCCCCGACAGCGGCCACGCCCCCGTCGCTCGACGCTGCCGCTCGTCTCCCCGACGCGCCGGACCACCTCGCGCCGGTCGCACCTCACCTCGGAGCCCTCCTCGCCGGAGCCACGACACTAATTATTACCTTAACTAAACCCTGTTTAGTTACCCTAATTAACTAAACTTAGTTAAGTAAAACTCTTAGTTTAGTTAGGTCAATGACAGACGGGCCCCACTGTCCTGTTTGACTAGTCAACGGTCAGTGTTGACCGATGACGTCATGCTGATGTCATGCTGGTGCAATAACTTCGTTTTGGAATTAATAAAAAATTCAGAATGTTTCTAAAAGCTTTGGAAATTCATAGGAAAATAACCGTAACTTAGATGAAAAAGTTTTATGCATGTAAGTTGCTCAGAACAACGAGACGAATACGAATACACGGTTCGTTCGCCCGCCACATGTCCCTATCATAGCAAACGTCGAACCTTTCCCCTCCGGTTCATCTGTCTGACAGACGTCCGGAACCGGGAAAACTTTCCCGGATGTTTTCCCCCTTTGCCAGTGTCGCCTAGCTCTGCGTTAGAACACCTCTAGTACTGCTTGTTGTCATGTTATGCAAATGTTTGCGTGTATTTACTGTTTCTTCCCTCTTTTTTCTCCGGTAGACCCCGAGACCGCTGCTGACGCCCCTGTGTTCGACTACGTCACCGATGACACTTCTACCCCTTTTCAGCAGAGCTTCCAGGCAAGCCCCCCTTTTGATCATCCCGATATCGTCCATTCTATACTCTGATGCTTGCATTAGATTTTGCTACTGTTATGGTTTGCTCCTATTCTGATGCATAGCCTGCTTTCATACCTGCTATTGTTACCCACCTGTTTATCCTAAACTGCTTAGTATAGGTTGGTTAGTTATCCATCAGTGACCTCCACCTTGTCCTTGTTGCCCCTGCTTCATCATCGACAACTCGATCAACGTGATCGACAACCAGAGCCCGACACCTCACATCACATCACGCCCCTTTTGTTGCTCGACTCTGCAGAGTTACCATCGAGTGTCGAGGGTGGAACCTCAAACATCAGTCCTGATGAGATCTCTGTAGTGTAGCTATTCGGTCGTCGTCAACAAGGGTGGTTCCTCCTTCACCCTTCCCGATACGGCTCTGTTGTGCAACACTCGAGGGTGGTTCCTCTTGCGTTCACCTTGATGATTACATCGAGTGGAATTCGCCGAGGGTGATTCCTCGGGTTTTCCCCTTGATGTTTGGACACACGGTTACATTGACTTTACTTGAGACCTTGGTGAAAGTTGGGCGGGCCCGGAGAGCACCCGCAAGATGCTTACGTGGCACGGCCGGGCATTCTAGGCCCTTGTCGTAAGTCCATGAGACGGGGCGACGGGGTCACTTTCGATCATGATTCTCTGCTCGTCTCTGGAAGCTAATAATACATTATGGTTTGGGTATTTGTTCTGAGTTGGCCTCTGGCCTTTACACACCAACCACCACGCGAGAATAGTTATGGGCCTCGGCGTCGTGATATCAGCCGAAGCTTTGTCAGACGTCCAATTCAGCAGTGCGGCACGGCTGGGCCGGCACCATCCTGTAGTGGTGGAGCCTGGTCTGACCTGCTCGCAACGACCCGGAGTGCAACGAGCGATGGGCCCAGACCCCGGAGTGCTTAGGAGGTAGACCGGCGGGGACCTCTCTGCTGAGCCTAGGTAGGGCTAAGATGTGTTGATCTTCCGAGGCCGGGCATGACCCAGGAAAGTGTGTCCGGGCAGAGTAATGAGGCGTGTTGGAAAACGTGGTGCACCCCTGCAAGGAAGATTATCTATTAATAGTCGTGTCCACGGTAACGGACGTTCAGACTTATATCCTGATCTTATACAACTACAAATGGATACTTGAGATATGTGGCTCCGGGATTGCTTTCTTGTAGGGAGTCGAGGAAGGATCTCTGGGCATTAATTTTACAACATGTTTGTTAATTAAACTGCTATTATTTACTCTCCTACATGCTGCAAGATGCTCGGAGCTGCTTGAAGATGCTAGTATTTACTAGGCTAGGCCTTCCCCCTCTATTCTGGCATTCTGCAGTTCAGTCCACAGATACAAACCTTCCTTTTGATACCAATGCATACTTAGTATAGATCTGATGCTTGCGAATACTTTGGATGAGTACTCACGGTTGCTTTGCTACCCCTTTTTTCCCCTTCTTTCTTCTTTCTGGTTGATGCAACCAGATGGTGGATCCTTGGAGCCAGATGCCACCCCCGTCGACTACTACTACATGGAGGCCGCCGAAGACCAAGAGTAGTTAGGAGGTCCCAGGCAGGAGGCCTTGCCTCTTCGATCGTTGCTTTTGTGCTAGCCTCTTAAGGCAAAACTTGTTTAACTTATGTTTGTACTCAGATATTGTTGCTTCCGCTGACTCTTGTGTATCGAGCTATGTATTCGAGCCCTCGAGGCCCTTGGCTTGTAATATAAAGCTTGTATTATTTTGATTTGTGTCTAGAGTTGTGTTGTGATATCTTCCCATGAGTCCCAGATCTTGATCGTACACATTTGCGTGTATGATTAGTGTACGATTGAATTGGGGGCGTCACAAGTTGGTATCAGAGCCGACTGCCTGTAGGAATCCCCTTTCCAACTCCTTGGCCGAAGTTGAGTCTAGTCTTTGAAAAATTGTTTTACTAACATGGCTGGGTGGCTTACGGGCCCACGCTGCCAATTGGGTGGTATTAGGATCTTTTATTCCTCGCCTATACTCTGGGAGTCTGATCTCTCTTCTATTCGGGTTAAATGGTTTTGCGAACTATAACTCTAGGTTCTCATAAATACTTTTCCTGGAGAGCCCCTTCATTGCAGATGATGGCCCGCTTCAACAGAAGATTCTGAAGATACTCTCCGATGTTTCCACGAGACCCTTGTACCCTTAGCCATTGCGATCCCTACCACTAATAAAACCTTACGAGTAACTACCTACATTGTCGTTCATACCTTCATCCCCAGTTGCACTTGTTATTACAAGGTGCCCCGAATTACTCTTTTTTGTCCCGAGAAGCCGTTGATCCTACTGCCTTACAGATCTTTGCCACATGAATACCCCTGCGGATAATTATTCGTTCTTATCGAGTATCCGTTCATCCCTGGTTATCCTTATGCTTCATAAGATACTTTGTGATACAATCCGAGCTTTTGATGACCTTTGCCGCCTATTGCTCTAGAAGGTCTTACCTGCCTACACCCTGGTTAATTCCATATGCCTAGCAGTATCCATTGACGTCCTTTGTCATTATCATCTTGAGTCTTTCAATTTGATATGTTTGTGTCGCAATCATCGCTGATCCTTATAAATTATCATTCCGTCTCAAACGCCTTCCCTAACATGAGCCGGTTCTCGGCCAATCAGATTTCCATCGGTTGTGCCCAAGTCTGTTCAACTTATCCATTCTTGATCAGAGTGTTTGCTTATGATCCCTTGATTTGGGAATCATAATTCATTTGCATTTGAACTCTGAATTAGTCAGTTGCTTCTTTAATCTGACCTCCTTGCATTCTTCTGTCTTCTGGTTGAGTACCATTGCTCACATCAGATCCCTCGTGGACCACCAGATCCTTGGTGTATTTTATCCGACAACATCCTTCATATTCGGTAACCTTGTGAGCTTTTCCTCGGATACATAATACCTTTGGTAAATTGTATCCCCGCTCTTGTGAACCATACTCTGCTTTCGGGCTTGAGTTATTTACTCGTGAAGTTTGTGGTATATGTCCTAAGATGTCCCTATGGGTTGAATCTTTGTCTTCCCTAAATCCGCGTAAACTCAAAAGTTATGCGGGTTATGCTCTACTGACTTTTCGTCGAGTGAAATTTCAACACTACAACTTCTTCGAATGCGGGAAGTGAATGGAAAGCTGTGCATTAGAGAAGTGGGAGTCGACCTTGAACCTTTGTGTTCATGCCCATGGACCCGGTGTGGAACTTATCATGGAAGCTTCTTGTAATAATAATAATCCCCTTGTGATAAGTTCATCTTGTAACTATGTTTGGTCCTTCGCAACTGTGGTTCCGACCATATAGTTCTTCTTTGATCCCATTTCTCGAACAAGTTGAAGTACTTGTCCTCTACAGATCTTTTCACGTGTCCAACCTCTATCTTGTTCTACCTTCGAGTATTACCCTATGGTATCTCGAGAATATCACGGAACTACATAACTTCTTATGAGTTCTTCATCAACTATTATTCTCGCCTATTCAAATTTTCCACGTGTTCTGAGTTGTTAGACACTCGAGAACACCGATAACTGAATCAAGTCTACACCTTTCCTTTCCACTGTTTTGTTCAAACTTTCTTGTAACCTAACATATCCGAGCAGTGATAATTCCCTGCTTATGTAGACACCTCGGTGTACAAACACTGTCAGTAAGACCTTGTTACTATTGTTGATGATATTCTGGTAGCCACCGATGGACGAGAACTTTGCCTATTGGTCTGCCTCGTCATAACGAGCAAGAAAATGATTCTCTTCGTCCCTTGCCCTTGGTACCAATGTTGCTGCCAACATAACTGAGAGGCTATCCTCTGATATGCCTTGCTATCATATCCGTGCAAGATGTCACCGCTCCTCCTACTCTTAACACACATAGTGGGTCCATAACCCACAGTTCCACAGGATCGAAACCTGACTCTCTTGTACAACCTTGGTTCTGATATTCTTTGCGCTTGGCTTCGTAGGTAAATCACGAGCCACCTTCCTAGTGATCTATTCTGGTATCGGGCGCAATACTTATTCCCATTGCTTTGAACCCCTTTCACCCCTATTTCAGGCAACGAACGGTTGCCTACCCGCTTGAAGCTTCTTATTGCACCTCCTTACCTTGCTCTCGATGACTTCTTGAATTTCAACTTGAGAGATGCCTCTATGCCACGTTCACTGAGATAGCCCCCAGGCACCTATCTTGTGTTGAGTTCCTCCTTCCCGAGTCTTTCCTCCTTACTCCACCCCTTAAATCTCGGGACGAGATTTCTTGTAGTGGAGGAGAATTATGACGCCCGAATAATTAAGCTATAGTAACCTCTTGCTAATGATGCCAGGTCATCACTCTTATTGTTGCTAATCCTCACTTGATCCAAGTCACTTTTCAATTTCAAATTCAAATTTGTCAAACTTCAAAATAAAAATGTTCAAGGTGTGTCAAATAATCCCTGGATATTTGACATGTTGGAACCAACCTCTTTTGAATTCCCAAAATGCCCATGGGATTAATTTTTGGTCCAAGCGGCAATTAAATTGGCCTTTTCAATTTCTAAAAATGGTTAGACAACTCCTTTTGACCCCATACTTTTTGTTCCATCTCAATATATTGTGTTAGATTTATGTGCCAAGTTTTGTTCATAACAAAACTCATTTGGTACAAAAACAAAATGCAAAAGGAAAAAAGAAAATGGAAAAGAAATAAAATTATACAAAAGTAACCCCCCCCCCCCCCCCCCCCTTTTTTCCCCACCGGGCCTCGACCCTACCGGCCAAGTCGGCCACCCCCCGGCCCAACCAAGCCAAGGCCCAGCCTGCCGCCCCCACACGCTAACCCTAACCCCCCACGTACCCCACTCCCCCTCTCGGTCCACTCCTCTCCCCCCGATTCACGCCTCTCCCTCGTCACTCCTCCTCCCACGATCCCGATCTGTATCGGGACCCCGCATCCCCGACGACGACGCCCGGCGCTCCGTCGCCCCCGTCACCGGTCGCCGGATCCCCCAACCTCTCCTATGCCCCGACGGCGGCCGGCGCCCTCGTCGCTCGACGCCGCCGCTCGTCTCCCCGACGCGCCGGACCACCTCGCGTCGGACGCACCTCGCCTCGGATCCCTCCTCGCCGGAGCCACGACACCGCTGGACCATCCCCGTCGTCCTCCCCAACGGCTCCAACGAGCCTGCTGCCACCCCCTACAGCTCCGCCGTGAGCACCGTATCCTCGCTCTCTCTCCATACTCTCCTGTGGTAACCGTAGATCGCCGCCGACGTGTTCGTCCTCCGGCTGCGCCTGATGGCCCAGTTCTCCCCGGCCGTCCCCACTCGTCCTGCGCGTGCCCCGCATCGCGCCTGGCCACGGCCATTCCGCCGGCCGTGCCTACCTCCCGTCGCCCCCACTACTGCTGCACGCCGTGCCCGCCCCGCGCCCACTCACCGCCGGCCGCAACCCACGTCCCGCAGCGCCTGCTCCGGCCGGCCGTGTCCGCCGGCCATGCCCCCTTGCCGCGCCGTGCCGACGCCCCCGCTAGACTTGTCGAGGCCACAGCCTCGCCCGGGCATAGCGCCCCTCGGGCACGGGCGCCTGCCCGTTAACCCGCCCCGCCCCGCTGGCCTTGTGCCACTGGCCTATGGGCCCCAGTGCCCTGGCTTTAAAAAAAGAGTTAAATATATATATTTAATAAATAATATTAATAAAATTATTTAACTAATTATTTAATTGGCTTAACTAACCCTGTTTAGTTACCCTAATTAACTAAACTTAGTTAAGTAAAACTCTTAGTTTAGTTAGGTCAATGACAGACGGGCCCCACTTTCCTGTTTGACTAGTCAACGGCTAGTGTTGACCGATGATGTCATGCTGACGTCATGCTGGTGCAAAAACTCAGTTTTGGAATTAATAATACATTTAGAATGTTGCTAAAAACTTTGGAAATTCATAGGAAAATAACCGTAACTCGGATGAAAAAGTTTTATACATGAAAATTGCTCAGAACGACGAGACGAATCCAAATACACTGTCCGTTCGCCCGCACACATCCCTATAATAGCAAACGTCGAACCTTTCCCCTCCAATTCATCTGTGTGACAGACGTCCGGAACCGGGAAAACTTTCCCGGATATTTACCCCCTTCGCCAGTGTTGCCTAGCTCTACGTTAGAAAACCTCTAGTATTGCTTGTTGTCATGTTATGCATATGTTTGCGTGTACTTACTGTTTCTTCCCCCTCTTTTCTCCGGTAGACCCCGAGACCGCTGCTGACGCCCCTGTGTTCGATTACGTCACCGATGACACTTCTACCCCTTTTCAACGGAGCTTCCAGGCAAGCCCCCCCTTTGATCATCCCGATAACGCCCATTCTATACTCTCATGCTTGCATTAGATTTTGCTACTGTTATTGTTTGCTCCTATTCTGATGCATAGCCTGCTTTTGTATCTACTATTGTTACCTACCTGCTTATCCTAAACTGCTTAGTATAGGTTGGTTAATTATCCATCAGTGACCTCCACCTTGTCCTTGTTGCCCCTGCTTCATCATCGACGACTTGATCAACGTGATCGACGACTAGAGCCCGACATCTCACATCACATCACGCCCCTTTTGTTGCTCGACTCTGCAGAGTTACCATCGAGTGTCGAGGGTGGAACCTCATACATCACTCCTGATGAGATCTTTGTAGTGTAGTTATTCGGTCGTGGTCAACGAGGGTGGTTCCTCCTTCACCCTTCCCGATACCACTCTGTTGTGCAACCCCTCAAGTGTGAACCTCGAGGGTGGTCCCTGAGTGGAATTCGCCGAGGGTGATTCCTCGGGTTTTCCCCTTGATGTTTGGACACTCGGTTACATTGACTTTACTTGAGACCTTGGTGAAAGTCGGGCAGGCCCGAAGAGCACCCGCAAGATGGTTACGTGGCACGACCGGGCATTCTAGGCCTTTGTCGTAAGTCCATGAGACGGGGCGACGGGGTCACTTTTGATCATGAGTCTCTGCTCATCTCCGCAAGCTAATAATGCACTATGGTTTGGGTATTTGTTTTGAGTTGGCCTCTGGCCTTTACGCACCAACCACCACGCGAGAACAGTTATGGGCCTCGGCGTCGTGGTATCAGCCGAAGCTTTGTCAGACGTCCATGATGACCCACAAGTACAGGGGATCTATCGTAGTCCTTTCGATAAGTAACAGTGTCGAACCCAACGAGGAGCAGAAGGAAATGACAAGCGGTTTTCAGTAAGGTATTCTCTGCAAGCACTGAAATTGTAGGTAACAGATAGTTTTGTGATAAGATAATTTGTAACGGGTAACAGGCAATGAAAGTAAATAAGGTGCAGCATGGTGTCCCAATCCTTTTTGTAGCAAAGGACAAGCCTGGAAAATTTCTTATAATGAGAAAAGCGCTCCCGAGGACACATGGGAATTATCGTCAAGCTAGTTTTCATCACGCTCATATGATTCGCGTTCGGTACTTTGATAATTTGATATATGGGTGGACTGGTGCTTGGGTACTTGTAGGAGATATGCCCTAGAGTCAATAATAAATGCTATTACTTATCTCCATGTTCATAATTATATTTATGTTCCATGCTATAACTGCTATGGTTCTCGAGTCTGCACACGAGGCTCGGAGGAAGACTCATATGCACGTGTGGAATAATGAACAGTAAGAAGTATTCCTTGTCTGGCCTCTAAGACTAGCTCAAGTGTTGCATGATGATTCTGTTTTCCTGGTCATGGGCATGTCTATGCCAGCAACTTTGAGGGCACAATGTTAGGAGAACATTTGTGTTGAACGACCCGGATTGATGTTATGCTATGAGATTCATTCGTCACAAGTTTATGGTTGATAACACAGAGATGGTTAATGTTTGCATAATTCCTTAGACCATGAGAGTATCAAGTTTCTTCATACTTGCTTCATGAACTTTGGGGTTTGTTAAACGTCATCCATAAATGGGTGGCTATTACGGCGGCTTACGGGTTCATGGTGTGTCAAGTAACTTGATAGCTCAAGATTGGGATTTTCTCCTCCGACGATGGAGAGATATTCTCGGGCCCTCTCGGTGTTAAGGTATCCATCATCGTCTGGCCAGACACAGTGTGATTTGATCACGAAGTGCGGAACACGAAACGAGAAAAGAGAACAATACCGTAACGAGGTAACTAGCATAGTGGACAAGTTGTTGATCCACGGAATGCCAACATGTCTCACCTCGGTATTTGTAACATATCGCGAAGCAACAGGAATAGCACACGGCAAGCTGGAGGTTCGGTTGAATATTCATTCGTGTGGGTATAGGGGTCAATATGGGTGTCCACGGCTCGATGATGATCATTGATCGGAAGGGTTCCAGTCATGTCTATACTTCACCGAACCTATAGGGTCACACGCTTAAGGGTCATCTATCTGCTGAATACTAGACAGGGAGTCTGAGAGAAAATCACCGAAAAAGTTTCGGACAACGGAAAAGATTCGGACAACGGAAAAGGTTCCGCAGAGAGAGGTCATCGGATGAGTTTCGGTGAAACTGAAAAGTGTTTTCAGGGGATACCATTTAGTCAAATTGGTTTCGGCACATGCCTGATAATTCTTGGGCGGTGTCAGAAACATTCTGGAAGCTTTCTGGAATTTTCCGGGATAATAACCGGATATGCTCCGGAGCTGCCGGAACCACTTCAGATGCTTTTCGCAGATGAAAATCACTAAACCGGAATTGTTTCGGAATGCGTTGAAAATCATTTTGGTGGGTATTGGAAATGTTCTAAGCCCACATAAATATTTTCAGTTTGAACGGACGCTGAAAAATGTCGCCGTGAATAGTGAAAGTGCTTTTTGGGATATTTATGGAAAGCCACCTTTTGGGGCTTTTCCCAAAAGGCTTCTAGAAGGACTTGGGGATCAAGGAACCCCCTTTTGGGGGGCCCCATGAAGGTGGGACGTTGGAGGGTGCAGCTCCTCCATGGGGCTCCACTTGACATCCCTTTAGGCCCTTTATGCCCTTTATGTGTGGCATAAAGTGTGGGCATTTTGGGGTTTTTCATGTGCTCCTACCTCTTGGGTTTTTCCTATAAATAGAGGTGGAGAGGCGCTCTCCGAACTCATCCCTTGCTCTCATACACATGCCATGCATTATCTGGCTTCTTATTTCCCTCCCATGAAAAGAGTTTCGTAGAGCCGTAAGGCTGTCTGGGTTCCGGCAGAAACTAGTTCGACGGGCCAGCTCTCACGGATAGATGACACCGTATGTGTGCAACTCTGTAGAGAGATCGTAGTTTCGGTCTTATTTTGTGAGTGCCTCCCAAAGGGATGTCCATGTGACCGTCCGAGTTTCGAAGGTCCTCCCGAAGGGCTGTCCGAGTGACTGTTCAAGTTTCGAAGGTCCTCCTGAAGGGCTGTCCGCGACACCGTCCGGGGGGCTGTTCGACTGCCTCCCTGAGGGCTGTCTGAGGAGCAGATGAGGGTATACATCCTCGCGGTTGGGAGGTTGTAAATCCTAGCTGCGGGGATCTGCACCGCCGATCGTCATCGACTCTACTTCCCGTTGCGCTACAAGTCGGTAACGAAAAATATCAAACCATGTATGCAGTCTCCATAGTGGTCCTGGGCTGGTGCGTAGGTCAGAATTTTTTTGTTTTCTGCTGCTTTACCCTACAGTGGCATCATGAGCCGTGCTATGCGTAGATGCATGTTGCAATCTAGAATACATAGAGATGTATGGGTGTTGCACAATATAATTAGGTAGCAGATGAGATCTATTACTGAAAATTATTTGTGCGGGTAGCAGATGAAATCTGTTACCCGATGTTCTTGTTCCTTCCCTGGAATTTGCATATTTCTGATCTTGATAACAGTATGGTGGAGTTTCAATGTTCTGGCAATCCGCGATCCCGATTGATCAACGAAGTGCTAACAGTTCATTGAATTCCACCGTAGTTAAAAAGAAAGATGAAATTGAGCAGACGAAAGGGCAATGCAAATATGATCTGCACGGGGGTCATGCGTATGACGAAGTTCAGTATGGGGCTCGAGATTTTATTATCTCGTGTTTCATACACCCTGCAATGTTAATCTAGCGACATGAATAATCATGCTTGATGATGGACGTTGGTAGCTTCGGTTTGTATCGAAACCTTAGAAGCCACGAAAAACAAGTTTTTGCATGAACCAATTAGAGACGTCTAACTTGGTTTTGCAGGAGGGTTTGCATGTGCATATGATGTGGTATAGCAGTGCTCATAATAATTTGATTATGTATGAGATGACTATATGATGTAAATTGATTAAACATGACCTGTGTGTCATGATTCGGCATGATGGTTGGAGCCATATGATTGCACTTTAATGACCTGCGTGTCAACCTTAAGTAATGCACTTATTTTATTAGCTATAGAGATAGCAATATTATTTGGTGCATCGACAAGGTGGTGGCAATCTTCGCGAAGGTAAACACCGACGCGAACGCCCAAAGACGAAGAAATACAAGACTTCTCCGTCAGAAAGGGCTATACCATATCATGCTAATTATGAATTGCGTGAGATGTTTATCCCTTATGATGCACCCTTCTTGATTGCGCAGTAGTCGCTTTTATTAGGGTGATCTCTCACAAAAATATCAAGTAGTTAGTGTTCTCCCAAGTGTAGCACCGTCGCGGCACCTAACTTTTCAAGGTATCGCAGGATCTCCCTGGGTACGAATGATTATGGAAGTGTGAGGCGGGTGAGTTGAGACCTCGCAGCAAGATCACTTGGTTGTCTTGACGTTCTGGAAGGATCTCCCTGAGCTCGGAACACGCCCATCGAAAGATGAACAAGAGTCACATAGAGATGTGATCGGCAAGTTTGCCTACCGATTGAATTTCGCGCCATCAGTGTTCATCTCGTTCAATGGCGTTGAGGGTCTTGTGTCACTCATAGTCAATTTTGGGAGATATTGATTTGAGTGGGAGCACACTGTTGAATTAACATGTTTAATTCTCAGTGCAATTAATTATGAACACTGTCTAAGTGTTTCTTGCAAAATAGTTGTAGAATAATGGCTCGTGTTTCCACCTTCCTTGATTAAATTGAATCGCTGTTAAATATCTGGTTAAAACTTTACGATTGGTAACGTAATATGAGGATTGACCTCAAAAGTGCCGAGAAGGACTTTGTCCTATCGCATGCTTTCGTATCCTCCCGCTAATGCTATGGATCATGTGACTCTCGTCCTTTAATCCAAAAGCTAGAATTCTGTTACGGTCAAGTGGAATATGTTTGCTTCCATGAAACCCAAACTTCGAAAGTTAGGATAGTTATATGATATTCATGGAACTGAAAATTATTTTCAGATACAAACAAAGCAATGTTTGTTTGCAAGTATTAGTAGAAGTGTTTACTATGCATTTAACTGTTGGGAAAGGAATCCAGAAGAACGCCTGTCATATAATGAAAGGTGAATAAAACAACAACTTAAAGAGAAAGGAAGTGTCCAAAGGGTGTTAGTATGACTTACACGCCTAGGAAGTCCGGGGCTAACGCCACTCTTAAGTTGGGTGCTTATTTTGCGAGTAGGAGAAATACTAAAAGTTAAACTGTTAGAAGTATAAAGGCAGAAAGAAAGATGACTGGAATATCTAGCTCATGTATGAATGGCATACAAGTTTTTAATGTATAGTAGGCTGGTCAAAGATATAGTTCTTGGGAATTATGGTTAAACATGTTAATCACTAATTATTGGGTATTGTGAGTTAATCACAAAGATACCCGCTCGATTGCATTCTGTTATGAATCAATGTAAGAGCTACTATGGCCTAAAAGGCTAGCCAGAAATGAGGTTAAGGTATACACAGGAACATAATAAATGTTACTATACCTTCCATTGGTGTATTGCCGTTCTGTATTTATTTTCATAATTCATTTAGATTTTTACAAACTCTAGCCCATTGCATAAGGTATCTTGCAAGAAGGTTGTTCATAAGAGAACTTTTTATGTTTGATGTTATGAATAACACAAGGGCCATACTTTCATTATGAATGAGATGTATGTTATGAATATTGATAATAATACAATACCTTTGGGTTTACTTTCATAATTCATTTTAGAGTTTCATACACTCTAGCCCATTGCACAATGTTTGTTGCAAAATAGTTGTTCATAAAACCACAATTGTTGTTAAGTATTATGAATAACATGAAGGCCATGCTTCCATCCAAGATGGGATGTATGTTATGAATATTGATGTTAATATGATACATCCATAACACCGACGCTAAATGTCGCAAGACTAAAGAATACCACACAAGTGTGGCACTACATTTGGTCACATTGGAGAAACCCGCATGGAAAATCCCATTATGATGGATTTTGAAGTCTTTTTGATTTTGAATCATCTGACACTTGCAACTTTCCTCCGAAAAGTGAAGTGACTAAAATACCATTCACAGGCCATAAGGAACGAACAACAAACTTATTAGTGATCATACATTTGATGTGTGTAGTCCGATAAGTGTTGTTAGTGGTGGATTTATTTATCTTCCGAAATGACTCAAGTAGATATATGGATATTTACTTGATGAGACGTAAGTTTGGATCTTTTGAAATCATTCGAAAGGTTTTCAAAAATGAAGTAGAAGTTATTGTAACAAGAAAATTATGTTTCTGCAATTTGATTGCACAAAGGAATATTTGAGTTACATGTTTAGCGAATGTCTGATGAGTTGTGAAAGGGGTTTCATAATTTGCAGCTCCCGGAACACCACTGCAAGTGAAAAGTCCGTGGAGGTGTAATCTAACCATTTATGACATGGTAAGGTCAAAGAAGACATAAATAAATTTGCCATTATCCCTTTTAAAGTGATGCTTAGAGATTGTGGTTTTTACACTGAAAAGAGCTACATCGGGTCTGTTGAAATGAAGCCATGGTATGGTACGCCCAACCATGTTATATCTTTTCTTAACATTTGGAATATGGGGCTTGTGTAAAAGGTTACAAACCTATTCCAAATCGCATAAGTGCTACTTTGTAGGTTATACCAAAATGTTGGTATTCCTCCCTCACTATACCGAGGCAAATAGTTTTGCCGCGAAACGGTGTGCTTTTAAAGAGAATGGTTCTTTCAAAAAGGTGAGTGGGAGAATAGTGCAACTCGATGAGATAAACAATATCTTCGTCATCAGATCAAAGGAAAGAGACCTTGGAAGTAATTCCAGGGTTTCCTACTGCGACTGATACGAAAGTCTCTACAATAAAATGTATGAACTTCGGTCAAACTTGCAGCTGAACCACGTAGGCAAGGCTCGTGCAAACCTCTCAGGTGCGCAAACGAGATATTGTTGTTAGACAACATTATACCTACGATAAACAAGGAAGCGTTGATGGGCCCTGACTCCAGAATTGGCTAAATGCCAATACAACCCGAGTTAGTTTCCATATAAGTGATTCAAGATTAAAACCTTGATACACCTTTCTAAGACTTAGAGTCTAACGAATATTTATGGAACTTAAAACTGATACGGATAAAAATGTTTTATCCATAAAGCTCGACCTGTTGAAATAACAAGTTCAAGAGTTGATTACGATGAGGTTGTTTTCATCGTAGCGATGCTTAAAGTCGGTTTGGGTTGAACTAGCAATTAATACATATTTCAATCATGAGATATGAAACATGGATGACAATAGGATTTCTATCTGATGGAAATGAAACCAAGGGCTGGCATGTGTTACAGTCCAAGGCATTTTGTCTATCCAGAGGATGCTAGTAAGGGTGCAAACTTCAGAGTTCCAAATGATGGATGTAAGAGAGCAAAATGGAGTTGGAATCTTCGTGCTTTGATGAAATGGTCAAAGGGGTTGACTTCATCAATGGAGTAACGAAGATGCTTGTAATTCAAGAAAGTAAGTGGGGCGTAATAATATTTCTAAAAACCTTGTGTGCTTGACACATTGTTAATTGGAAATAAATTTCTTGACACGAATTAGGACTTCATTTGAAATTAGTTTTTTGGTGAAGTGCTTAGGCTAAATAGCCTTAATATTAGGCATAATGATCTATGGAGATAGATTTACCTAATAGGGCTAAGCAATGAATACATATTGACAAGGTGCTAAAACCTTTTAGCATTTAAAACCGCCAAGGAGTGATTCTTGCCGGAGTCACATGGAAGAGACTCGGTGTCCCAAAACACTGATGAGCAAAATACATGATGCATATTCCACACACTTTTGTGTTTGGATTAATCATGTATTCCATGGTATGTAAAACAACTAGATATGTCCGATACTCCCAAGGTGTTGCAGTATGGATACTAAAGTGATCAAAATCGATCGTGGGACAACAATGAAAGATGTCATTGAGTACTAGAGTAATCTTGATGAAATGTTTTCTCGCAAGCGGAGATCATGAATAGTTTGTTGTAAAATGTTACATCGATACAGTCTTCATCTTTTCTCCATGCGATTTTCGATATAAGTTAAGGGTTTTGTGTAATACACAATATGGTGGCACGGTAGTTGGAAATTGTTCCCAACAGGATACAGTGGCGAATTCTATAACAAATGACTTAGTATGTTGACGCTTTAGAAGCGACAAACAAGATGTTGAATCATATAGTTCATTCATGAACTTAGTATGGTTCCAAGATGGCTTTAGTCAATGGGACACTATTGTAGGTAGTTTCTCCATAACTCAGTCTGAGGAATCCGGGTTCGACCTGCAATTCACATACATAAAAGCCAAGTCCGCACAAAATATGAATTTTGTGAAAGCGTGAAAACGCGAGGATATGCAGAGATAGACACAGAGCTGAAGTTGTCAGATCCGATGGACATCAGGCTATAGCACATGCGAAGCATTTTTTACACCGGTATGCCATAGGTGTAAAGTGCATTAGCATTAACTAGATTATTGACTCTAGTGCAAGTGGGAGTCTGTAGGAGATATGCCCTAGAGGCAATAATAAATGCTATTACTTATCTCCATGTTCATAATTATGTTTATGTTCCATGTTATAACTGCTATGGTTCTCGAGTCTGCAATAACACAAGGCTCGGAGGAAGACTCATATGCACGTGTGGAATAATGAACGGTAAGAAGTATTCCTAGTCTGGCCTCTAAGACTAGCTCAAGTGTTGCATGATGATTCTGCTTTCCTGGTCATGGGCATGTCTATGCCAGCAACTTTGAGGGCACAATGTTAAGAGAACATTTGTGTTGAATCGACCCGAATTGATGTTATGCTATGAGATTCATTCGTCACAAGTTTATGGTTGATAACATAGAGATGGTTAATGTTTGCATAATTCCTTAGACCATGAGAGTATCGAGTTTCTTCATACTTGCTTCATGAACTTTGAGGTTTGTTAAACGTCATCCGTAAATGGTTGGCTATTACGGCGGCTTACGGGTTCATCGAAAAGTGTGTCAAGTAACTTGATAGCTCAAGATTGGGATTTGCTCCTCCGACGATGGAGAGATATTCTCGGGCCCTCTCGATGTTGAGGTATCCATCATCGTCTGGCCAGACACAGTGTGATTTGATCACAGGGATGCCGGAACACAGAAACGAGAAAAGAGAACAATACCGGTAATGAGGTAACTAGAATAGTGGACAAGTTGTTGATCCACGGGAATGCCAACATGTCTCACCTCGGGTATTTGTAACATATCGCGAAGCAACAGTAATAGCACACGACAACTGGAGGTTCACTCGAATATTCATTCGTGTGGGTATATGGGTGTCCACGGCTCCGATGTTGATCGTTGATCGGAAAGGGTTCCAGTCATGTCTATACTTCACCGAACCTATAGGGTCACACGCTTAAGGGTCATCTATCTGCTTAATATTAGACAGGGAGTCTGAGAGAAAATCACCGAAAAAGTTTCGGACACCAGAAAAGTTTCGGACAGCGGAAAAGGTTCCGCAGAGAGGTCATTGGATGAGTTTTGGTGAAACTGAAAAGTTGTTTCAGGGATACCATTTAGTCAAATTGGTTTCGGCACATGCCTTATAATTCTTGGAGGGTGCCAGAAACATTTTGGAAGCTTTCTGGAATTTTCCAGGATAATAACCGGATATGCTCCGGAGCTGCCGGAACCACTTCAGATGCTTTTCGCAGATGAAAATCACTAAACCGGAATTGTTTCGGAACGTTGAAAATCATTTTGGTGGGTACTGGAAATTTCTAAGCCCACATAAATATTTTCAGTTCGAACGGACGCTGAAAAATGACGTCGTGAATAGTGAAAGTGGTTTTTGGGATATTTATGGAAAGCCACCTTCTGGGGCTTTTCCCAAAAGGCTTCTAGAAGGACTTGGGGATCAAGGAACCCCCTTTGGGGGGCCCCATGAAGGTGGGACGTTGGAGGGTGCAACTCCTCCATGGGGCTCCACTTGACATCCCTTTATGCCCTTTATGTGTGACATAAAGTGTGGGCCTTTTGGGTTTTTTTCATGTGCTCCTTCTTTGGGAACGTTGCAGAAAATTAAAATTTTTCCTACGGTTTCACCAAGATCCATCTATGAGTTCATCTAAGCAACGAGTCATGGGAGAGTGATTGCATCTACATACCACTTGTAGATCGCGTGCGGAAGCGTTCAAGTGAACGGGGTTGATGGAGTCGTACTCGTCGTGATTCAAATCACCGATGATCCTAGTGCCGAACGGACAGCACCTCCGCGTTCAACACACGTACGGAGCGGATGACGTCTCCTCCTTCTTGATCCAGCAAGGGGGAAGGAGAGGTTGATGATGATCTAGCAGCACGATGGCGTGGTGGTGGATGCAGCAGAACTCCGGCAGGGCTTCGCTAAGCGACTACGGGAGGAGGAGGCGGTGTAGCAGAAGGGAGGCGCCAAGGGCTTCTGGTGCGGCCACCCCTCCCTCCCTCCCTTTATATAGGTGCAAGAGAGGGGAGGCGCAGCCTTGCCCCTTCCTCCAAGGAAGGGTGCGGCGAAGAGGGAGGAGTCCATCCTCCCAAGGCACCCTGAGGTGCCTTCCCCTCTTAGGACTCTCCCCTCCCCAAGTCTCCTTGGCGCATGGGCCTCTTGGGGCTGGTGCCCTTGGCCCATATAGGCCAAGGTGCACCCCCACCAGCCCATGTGGCCCCCCGGGGCAGGTGGACCCCCCCGGTGGACCCCCGGACCCCTTTAGGCACTCCCGGTACAATACCGATAAAGTGCGAAACTTTTCCGGCGACCAAAACAAGACTTCCTATATATAAATCTTTACCTCCGGACCATTCCTAACTCCTCGTGATGTCCGGATCTCATCCGGACTCGAACAACATTCGGTTTGCTGCATACTCATATTCATACAACCCTAGCGTCACCGAACCTTATGTGTAGACCCTACGGGTTCGGGAGACATGTAGACATGACCGAGACGTTCTCCGTCAATAACCAACAGCGGGATCTGGATACCCATGTTGGCTCCCACATGTTCCACGATGATCTCATCGGATGAACCACAATGTCAAGGACTCAATCGATCCCGTATACAATTCCCTTTGTCTAGCGACATTGTACTTGCCCGAGATTCGATCGTCGGTATCCCGATACCTTTGTTCAATCTCATTACCGGCAAGTCTCTTTACTCGTTCCGTAACACATCATCCCGTGATCAACCCCTTAATCACATTGTGCACATTATGATGATGTCCTATCGAGTGGGCCCAGAGATACCTCTCCATTTACACGGAGTGACAAATCCGATCTCGATTCGTGCCAACCCAATGTACACTTTTGGAGATACCTGTAATGCACCTTTATAGCCACCCGATTACGTTGTGACGCTTTGGTACACCCAAAGCATTCCTACGGTATCCGGAGTTGCACAATCTCATGGTCTAAGGAAAAGATACTTGACATTAGAAAAACTCTAGCATACGAACTACATGATCTTTGTGCTAGGCTTAGGATTGGGTCTTGTCCATCACATCATTCTGCCAATGATGTGATCCCGTTATCAACGACATCCAATGTCCATGGTCGTGAAACCGTAACCATCTATTGATCAACGAGCTAGTTAACTAGAGGCTTACTAGGGACATGGTGTTGTCTATGTACCCACACATGTATCTGAGTTTCCTATCAATACAATTATAGCATGGATAATAAACGATTATCATGAACAAGGAAATATAATAATAACTAATTTATTATTGCCTCTAGGGCATATTTCCAACAGCCTCCCGATTACACTAGAGTCAATAATCTAGTTCACATCGCCATGTGATTAACATCGATAGGTCACATCGCCATGTGACTAACATCCAAAGAGTTTACTAGTGTCGCTAAACTAGTTCACATCACCATGTGATTAAGACTCAATGAGTTCTGGGTTTGATCATGTTTTCCTTGTGAGAGAAGTTTTAGTCAACGGTCTGCAGTATTCAGATCCGTATGTACTTTGCAATTCTCTATGTCATATTGTAAATGCTGCTTCCACATTCCACTTGAAGCTATTCCAAATGGTTGCTCCACTATACGTATCCGGTTTGCTACTCAGAGTCACTCGGATAGGTGTTAAAGCTTGCATCGACGTAACCCTTTACGCCGAACTCTTTATCACCTCCATAATCGAGAAACATGTCCTTATTTACTCCAAGGACAATTTTGACCGCTGTCCAATGATCCCTATTCCTGGATCATTCTTGTACCCCTTGACCGACTCATGGCAAGGCACACTTCCTGCGGTACAAGATAGCATACTATAGAGCCTATGTCTAAAGCATAGGGGACGACCTTCGCCCTTTCTCTCTTTCTGCCGTGGTCGAGCTTTAAGTCTTAACTTCATACCTTACATCTCGTGCAAGAACTCCTTCTTTGGTGATCCATCTTGAACACCTTCAAGATCATGTCAAGGTATATGCTCATTTGAAAGTACCATTAAGCGTTTTGATCTATCCTCATAGATCTTGATGCTCAATGTTCAAGTAGCCTAATCCAGGTTTTCTATTGAAAAACACTTTTCAAACAACCCTATGTGCTTTCCAGAATTCTACATCATTTCGATCAACAATATGTCAACAACATATACTCATCAGAAATTCTATAGTGCTCCCACTCACTTCTTTGGAAATACAAGTTTCTCACAAACTTTGTATAAACCCAAAATCTTTGATCATCTCATCAAAGCGCACATTCCAACTTCGAGATGCTTACTCCAGTCCTAAGAAGGATCATTGAGCCAAGATAACTTTTAGCATCCTTAGGATCGACAAAAACTTTCTGATTGTATCACATACAACCTTTCCTTACAAAACTGGTAAGGAAACTCGTTTTGACATCCATCTGCCTGATTTCATAAATGCAGCTAATGCTAACATGATTCCGATGGACTTAACATCGCTACGGATGAGAAAATCTCATCGTAGTCAACTCCTTGAACTTGTGAAAAACTCTTTGCCACAAGTCGAGCTTCATAGACGGTGACATTACCGTCCACGTTCGTCTTCTTCTTAAAGATCCATTTATCTCAATGGCTTGCCGATCAACGGGCAAGTCCACCAAAGTCCATGCTTTGTTATGATACATGGATCCTATCTCGGATTTCATGGCTTCTAACCATTTGTTGGAATATGGGCCCACCATTGGTTATCCATAGCTCTTAGGTTCATTGTTGTCTAGCAACATGACATTCATGACAGGATCACCGCATTCACTCAAGCGACACGTCCTTGTCGCCCCACGAGGTTCGGTAGTGACTTGATCCAAGTTTCATGATCACTATCATAAGCTTCTACTTCAATTGGTGTGGGTGCCACAGGAACAACTTCCTGTGTCCTGCTACACATTAGTTGAAGTGATGGTTCAATAACCTCATCAAGTCTCCACCATCCTCCCACTTAATTCTTTCGAGAGAAACTTTTCCTCGAGAAAGGACCCGTTTCTAGAAACAATCCCTATTGCTTTCGGATCTGAATTAGGAGGTATACCCAACCGCTTTGGGTATCCTATGAAGATGTATTTATCCGCTTTGGGTTCGAGCTTATCACGATGAAACTTTTTCACATAAGCGTCGCAGCCCCAAACTTTTAAGAAACGACAACTTAGGTTTCTCCAAACCATAGTTCAAACAAAGGCCGCCTCAACGGAATTACGTGGTGCCCTATTAAAGTGAGTGTGGTTGTCTCTAATGCCTAACCCATGAACGATAGTGGTAATTCGATAAGAGACATCATGGTACGCACTATATCCAATAGGGTGCAACTATGATGTTCGGACACACTATCACACTATGGTGTTTCCAGGCGGTATTAATTGTGAAACAATTTCCACAATGTCTTAATTGTGTGCCAAAGCTCGTAACTCAGATACTCATCTCTATGATCATATCATAGACATTTTATCCTTTTGTCACGATGTTCTTCAACTTCACTCTGAAATTACTTGAACCATTCAATAATTCAGACTTGCGTTTCATCAAGTAAATATACTCAACAATCTACTCAAATCATGTGTGAAGTAAGAACATAACGATATTCATCAGATGCCTCAAAGACTCATTGGACTGCACACATCAAAATGTGTTACTTCCAACAAGTTGCTATCTTGTTCCATCTAACTAAAAACGAGGCTTTCCACTATCTTGCCCATGTGGTATGATTTGCATATCTCAAGTGATTCAAAATCAAGTGAGTCCAAACGATCCATCTGCATGGAGTTTCTTCATGCGTATACACCAATAGACATGGTTCGCATGTCTCAAACTTTTCAAAAACGAGTGAGTCCAAAGATCCATCAACATGGAGCTTCTTCATGCGTTTTACACCAATATGACTTACATGGCAAATTGCCATAAGTAAGTGGTACTATCATTACCATCTTATATCTTTTGGCATGAAGATGTGTATCACTACGATCGAGATTTCAATAAACCATTCATTTTAGGTGCTAGACCATTGAAGGTATTATTCAAATTAACAGAGTAACCATTATTCTCCTTAAATGAATAATCAGATTATGGCTGCATATAATCCAATCATGTCTATGCTCTACGCAAACACCAAATAGCAATTTTTTAGGTTTAACACCAATCTCGATGGTAGAGGGAGCGTGCGATGCTTGATCATATCAACCTTGGAAACACTTCCAACACGTATCGTCAGCTCACCTTTAGCTAGTCTCTGTTTATTCCGTAGCTTTTGTTTCGAAGTTACCAACACTTAGCAACCGAACCGGTATCTAATACCCTCGGTGCTACTAGGAGTACTAGTAAAGTACACATTAACATAATGTATATCCAATATACTTCTATCGACCTTGCCGACCTTCTTATCTACCAAGTATCTAGGGTAATTCTGCTCCAAAGGATGTTCCCCTTATTACGAAGCACTTAGTCCCGGTTTGGGTTCAACCTTGGGTTTCTTCACAGGAGCAGAATCGATTTGCCGTTTCATGAAGTGTCCCTTCTTGCCCTTGCCCTTCTTGAAACTAGTGGTTTCACCAACCATCAACAATTGATGCTCCTTCTTGATTTCTACTTTCATGTGTCAAACATCGTGAATACCTCAAGGATCATCATATCTATCCTCGATATGTTATAGTTCATCGTGAAGCTCTAGCAGCTTGGTGGCAATGACTTTGGAGAAACATCACTATCTCATCCGGAAGATCAACTCCCACTCGATTCAAGTGATTGTTGTACTCGGACATAACTGAGCACAAGCTCAACAATTGAGTTTTTCTCCCTTAGTTTGCAGGCTAAGAAAATCGCCGGAGGTCTTATACCTCTTGGCGTGAGCACGAGCCTGAAATCCCAATTTCAGCCCTCGAAACATCTCATATGTTCCGCGACGTTTGAAAAACGCCTTTGGTGCCTCAACTCTAAACCGCTTAACCGAACTATCACGTAGTTATCAAAATGTGTATGTCCGATGTTCGTAACATCCACAAACGACGCTTTGGGGTTCAAAGACACCGAGCGGTGTATTAAGGACATAAGCTTTCTCGTCCGCATAATCGCTCATCACAACTTTCAACTATATTTTCTCTAGGAACATATCTAAACAAGAGAACTAAAGTGCGAGCCATTTACATAATTTGCAAAGATCTTTTGACTATGTTCAGGATAATTAAGTTCATCTCATGAACTCCCACTTAGATAGACATCCATCTAGTCATCTAAGTGATTACATGATCCGAGTCAACTAGGCTGTGTCCGATCATCACGTGAGACGGACTAGTCATCATCGGTGAACATCTTCATGTTGATCATATCTACTATACGACTCATGCTCGACCTTTCGGTCTCTTGTGTTCCGAGGCCATGTCTGTACATGCTAGGCTCGTCAAGTTAACCTAAGTGTTCTGCGTGTGTAAATCTGGCTTACACCCGTTGTATGTGAACGTAAGAATCTATCACACCCGATCATCACGTGGTGCTTCGAAACGACGAACTTTAGCAACGGTGCACAGTTAGGGAGAACACTTTCTTGAAATTGTTATGAGGGATCATCTTATTTACTACCGTCGTTCTAAGTAAACAAGATGCATAAACATAATAAACATCACATGCAATTATATAGTAGTGACGTGATATGGCCAATATCATATAGCTCCTTTGATCTTCATCTTCGGGCTCCATGATCATCTTGTCACGGCATGACACCATGATCTCCATCATCGTGTCTTCATGAAGTTGTCACGCCAACGACTACTTCTACTTCTATGGCTAACGCGTTTAGCAATAAAGTAAAGTAATTTACATGGCGTTCTTCAATGACACGCAGGTCATACAAAAATAAAGACAACTCCTGCTCCTCGCCGGTTGTCATACTCATCGACATGCAAGTCGTGATTCCTATTACAAGAACATGATCTCATACATCACATATATCATTCATCATTCATCACAACTTTGGCCATATCATATCACAAAACACTTGCTGCAAAAACAAGTTAGACGTCCTCTAATTGTTGTTGCAAGTTTTACGTGGCTGCAACAGGGTTCTAGCAAGAACGTTTTCTTACCTACGTGAAAGCCATAACGTGATTTGTCAACTTCTATTTACCCTTCATAAGGACCCTTTTCATCGAATCCGCTCCAAGTAAAGTGGGAGAGACAGACACCTGCTAGCCACCTTATGCAACTAGTGCATGTCGGTCGGTGGAACCAGTCTCACGTAAGCGTACGTGTAAGGTCGGTCCGGGCCGCTTCATCCCACAATACCGCTGAAGCAAGATAAGACTAGTAGCGGCAAGAAAGTTGACAACATCTACGCCCACAACAAATTGTGTTCTACTCGTGCAATAGAGAACTACGCATAGACCTAGCTCATGATGCCACTGTTGGGGAACGTTGTAGAAAATTAAAAAATTTCCTACGGTTTCACCAAGATCCATCTATGAGTTCATCTAAGCAACGAGTCATGGGAGACTGATTGCATCTACATACCACTTGTAGATCACGTATGAAGCGTTCAAGTGAACGGGGTTGATGGAGTCGTACTCGTCGTGATTCAAATCACCGATGATCCTAGTGCCGAACGGACAGCACCTCCGTGTTCAACACACGTACGGAGCGGATGACGTCTCCTCCTTCTTGATCCAGCAAGGAGGAAGGAGAGGTTGATGATGATCCAGCAGCACGATGGCGTGGTGGTGGATGCAGCAGAACTCCGGCAGGGCTTCGCTACGCGACTACGGGAGGAGGAGGAGGTGTAGCAGGAAGGGGAGGCGCCAAGGGCTTGTGGTGCGGCCACCCCTCCCTCCCTCCCTTTATATAGGTGCAAGAGAGGGGAGGGCGCAGCCTTGCCCCTTCCTCCAAGGAAGGGTGCGGCCAAGAGGGAGGAGTCCATCCTCCCCAAGGCACCCCTGAGGTGCCTTCCCTCTTAGGACTCCCTCCTCCCAAGTCTCCTTGGCGCATGGGCCTCTTGGGGCTGGTGCCCTTGGCCCAGATAGGCCAAGGCGCACCCCACCAGCCCATGTGGCCCCCCGGGGCAGGTGGACCCCCGGACCCCTTTAGGCACTCCCGGTACAATACCGATAAAGTGCGAAACTTTTCCGGCGACCAAAACAAGACTTCCTATACATAAATCTTTACCTTCGGACCATTACGGAACTCCTTGTGACGTCCGGGATCTCATCCGGGACTCCGAACAACATTTGGTTTGCTGCATACTCATATTCATACAACCCTAGCGTCACCGAACCTTAAGTGTGTAGACCCTACGGGTTCGGGAGACATGTAGACATGACCGAGACGTTCTCCGGTCAATAACCAACAATGAGGATCTGGATACCCATGTTGGCTCCCACATGTTCCACGATGATCTCATCGGATGAACCACAATGTCAAGGACTCAATCGATCCGAAGATACAATTCCCTTTGTCTAGCGGCATTGTACTTGCCGAGATTCGATCGTCGGTATCCTCGATACCTTTGTTCAATCTCGTTACGGCAAAGTCTCTTTACTCGTTCGTAACACATCATCCCGTGATCAACCCCTTAATCACATTGTGCACATTATGATGATGTCCTACCGAGTGGGCCCAGAGATACCTCTCCATTTACACGGAGTGACAAATCCCGATCTCGATTCGTACAACCCAACAGACACTTTCGGAGATACCTGTAATGCACCTTTATAGCCACCCGATTCGTTGTGACGCTTGGTACACCCAAAGCATTCCTACGGTATCCGGAGTTGCACAATCTCATGGTCTAAGGAAAAGATACTTGACATTAGAAAAACTCTAGCATACGAACTACACGATCTTTGTGCTAGGCTTAGGATTGGGTCTTGTCCATCACATCATTCTCGCCAATGATGTGATCCCGTTATCAACGACATCCAATGTCCATGGTCAGAAACCGTAACCATCTATTGATCAACGAGCTAGTTAACTAGAGGCTTACTAGGGACATGGTGTTGTCTATGTACCCACACATGTATCTGAGTTTCCTATCAATACAATTATAGCATGGATAATAAACGATTATCATGAACAAGGAAATATAATAATAACTAATTTATTATTGCCTCTAGGGCATATTTCCAACACTCCTACCCCTTGGGTTTTTCCTATAAATAGAGGTGGAGAGGCACTCTCCACACTCATCCCTTGCTCTCATACACATGCCATGCATTATCTGGCTTCTTCTCTCCCTCCCACAAAAAGAGTTTCGTAGAGCCGTAAGGCTGTCTGGGTTCCGGCAGGAACTAGTTCTGGACGGCGAAGCCCTACGGATAGATGACACCGTATGTGTTTAACTCTGTAGAGAGATCGTAGTTTCGGTCTTAATTCGTGAGTGCCTCCCGAAGGGCTGTCCATGTGACCGTCCGAGTTCCGAAGGTCCTCCCGAAGGGCTGTCCGAGTGGCCGTTCGAGTTTCGAAGGTCCTCCCGAAGGGCTGTCCATGACACCTTGGGGGGTTGTTCACCGCCTCCGGAGGACTATGCAGGGAGCAAATGAGGGTATACATCCTCGCGGTTGGGAGGTTGTAAATCCTAGCTAGGATCTGCACCGCCGATCATCATCGACTCTACTTCCCGCTGCGCTACGAGGCGGTAACGAAAAAGATCAAACCATGTATGCAGTCTCCATAGTGGTCCTGGGCTGGTGTGTAGGTCAAAATTTTTTTGTTTTCTGCTGCGTTACCCTACAGTACTGCCCTTTCTTGGACAAGCATCCCACTTATGATTAACCCCTATTGCAAGCATCCGCAACTACAAAACAAGTATTAAGGTAAACCTAACCATAGCATGAAACTAGTGGATCCAAATCAGCCCCTTATGAAGCAACACATAAACTAGGGTTTAAGCTTATGTCACTCTAGCAACCCATCATCTACTTATTACTTCCCAATGCCTTCCTCTAGGCCCAAATAATGGTTAAGTGTCATGTAGTCGACGTTCACATAACACCACTAGAGGAGAGACAACATACATCTCATCAAAATATCGAATGAATACCAAATTCACATGACTACTAATAGCAAGACTTCACCCATGTCCTCGTGAACAAACGTAACTACTCACAAAGCATATTCATGTTCATGATCGAGGAGTATTAATATGCATTAAGGATATGAACATATGATCTTCCACCAAGTAAACCAATTAGCATCAACTACAAGGAGTAATCAACACTACTAGCAACCCACAGGTACCAATTTGTGGTTTTGATACAAGATTGGATACAAAAGATGAACTAGGGTTTTGAGAGGAGATGGTGCTGGTGAAGATGTTGATGGAATTGACCCCCTCCCGGTGAGAGGATCATTGGTGATGACAATGGTGATGATTTCCCCCTCCCGGAGGGAAGTTTCCCAATGAGCAGCTCATGGGAGCCCTAGATTAGTTCCATGAGTTCCGCCCGTGGCGACGGAGTTTCGTCCCGTAAGCTTGCCTATGATTTTTTCCAGGGTAAGAGGCTTCATATAGCAGAAGATGTGCACTGGAGGGCCAACAGGGGGCCCAGGAGACAGGGGGCGCGCCCAGTAGGGGGGGCGCCCCCCACCCTCCCCGGCTGTGGTGTGGTCCCTCTCGGTATTTTCTTCGCTCAATAATTCTTATTAATTCCAAAAGTGACTTCCATGGAGTTTCAGGATTTTTGGAGTCTGTGCGAATAGGTTTCAATACTTGCTCCTTTTCGGCCCGGAATCCCAGTGAGACATTCTCCCTCTTCATGATAAACCTTGTAAAATAAAAGAGAATAGCCATAAGTATTGTGACATAATGTGTAATAACAGCCCATAATGCAATAAATATTGATATAAAATCATGATGCAAAATGGGCGACGATCAGTCCGATTCGAAGGCACGGCACGGGCCGGCACCATCCTGTAGTGGTGGAGCCTGGTCCGCCCTGCTCGCAACGACCCAAAGTGCAACGGGCGATGGGCCCAGACCCCGGAGTGCTTAGGAGGTAGACCGGCGGGGATCTCTGTTGAGCCTAAGTAGGGCTGCGACGTGTTGATCTTCCGAGGCCGGGCATGACCCAGGAAAGTGTGTCCGTCCAGAGTAATCAAGCGTGTTGGAAAACGTGGTGCACCCCTGCAGCGAAGATTATCTATTAATAGCTGTGTCCACGATAACGGACGTTCAGACTTATATCCTGATCTTATACAACTACAAATGGATACTTGAGACATGTGGCTCCTGGATTGCTTTCTCGCAGGGAGTCGAGGAAGGATCTCTGGGCATTAATGTTATAACATATTTGTTAATTAAACTTCTATTCTCTACTCTCCTACATGCTGCAAGATGCTCAGAGCTGCTTGAAGATGCTAGTCTTTGATAGGCTAGGCCTTCCCCCTCTATTCTGGCATTCTGCAGTTCAGTCCACAGATACAAACCTTCCTTTTGATACCAGTGCATACTTAGTATAGATCTGATGCTTGCGAGTACTTTGGATGAGTACTCACAGTTGCTTTGCTACCCCTCCCCCCCCCCCCCCTTCTTTCTTCTTTCCGGTTGATTCAACCAGATGGTGGATCCTTGGAGCCAGATGCCACCCCCGTCGACTAATACTACATGGAGGCCGCCGAAGACCAGGAGTAGTTAGGAGGTCCCAGGCGGGAGGCCATGCCTCTTCGATCGTTGCTTTTGTGCTAGCCTTCTTAAGGCAAAACTTGTTTAACTTATGTCTGTACTCAGATATTGTTGCTTTCGCTGACTCTTGTGTATCGAGCTATGTATTTGAGCCCTCGAGGCCCCTAGCTTGTAATATAAAGCTTGTATTATTTCGATTTGTGTCTAGAGTTGTGTTGTGATATCTTCCCGTGAGTCCCTGATCTTGATCGTACACATTTGTGTGTATGATTAGTGTACGATTGAATCGGGGACGTCACACGCACGCCACGCGTCATGGGGCCATGCACGACGCCGCACACCCCACGCTACCTCCCTTGTCTCTTTCTTTTTATAGTCGCTGCCTACCTTACCTCTTTCCCTACCTGAGCCAGATCTCTTTCTACTTCGTCTTCTACCTCCACTCTTCGCCCGTCCTCATCGGCCCGACTCTCGCCGGACTAGCTTGCGGGGCGGCTTTTGCAGCACCCGGCGGCGAGCTCACACTGCACGCACCCACGCTCCTCCGGCCTGTCACACTCCAGCAGCCAGCGACGGTGTCGACCTGCAGCTCCCCGCGTAACACCTTGCTGCTGCCGGTGTTGTAAAGCGGTGGTGATGCGTCGCCGACGATGCGGCGGGAGTGCCCTGTGTTGGGTAGAGAGCCGACGCAACGGCCTTCCAGATCTGCGATTGAGCATCACGCGGGCCTCCCGGGGCTGCAATGGAGCATCATCGATGTTGCGTCGGCGACAACGGCGAGAGGCCGACATGGGCGCTGCAACTCCGGCGATATTGCCTTGAAGCTATTGGAGCACCGCCGGAGCTGCAATGGAGCAACGCCGGGCCGCCAGAAGCATATTTGGCGTTGCAATGAAGCTTCGCCGGAGTTGCAATGGAGCTTCGCCGGACGCCGTCGGTGCTGCGTTGGAGCTCCGCCGGAGCTGCAATGGAGCTTCGCCGGGACGCTGTCGGTGTTGTGTTGGAGCTCCATCGAGGCTGCAATGGTGTTGCATTGAAACTGACAGAAAATAGCTGTTGTCGTGGTGTAGCTGCGATCCAACGGCAGCCAGCGCGTTGATCCGACGGCTAGCTAGGCGGATTATTTCTCTAAGAAATCATCCGGCTGATTTGTAGCAGCCGCCTCCCAGTATGCCATGGTGATTTATGAGGTTAAGAGACTTTTGGGTGCAAGGGAGTGTCGTGTTACTCATATCTCTAAAGAGCGAAATAATGTTAGTCATATGTTAGTAAACTTTGGTAGGACGGAGGACCACATTGTGGTTTGGCTCTGCTCTGGACCTAGTAATATCCCTAGCTTTTGTAGGGATTGAATTCTTATGCTATTGAGTAATATACTATTTTTACCGCCGGAAAAAGAAAAACCCATGATCCATCACACAGAACACATAATTATCTCTTTTGGACAAGTTCATGACGTTTTATGTCAACGTCAATTGCCGCCTCTTCCCTCCCATCCAGGAAAAAAGGACTCCTCGTTCGAGTGGATTGGAGGCAGCCAATGAATCTTTGACAGCAGAAAGTATATGTAAACATGCTACATATGTGTGCAAGATCTGTCTGGGATAGCTAGTGTTAAAAAAGTCTTGCATTATGGGAGGGAAGAAGTACATAGCATTTTGACATCAATATGCATGGTCTTTTATACATTCCTTTTTGTGTAAGTTTCTTTTTTGCGCAAGTATTTGTTTAGGTGGGTAGTTAACGATGATATTTCAACGTATTCAGTATGTATATTAGAGATCAGTGTTAGAAAAGCTGGACTTACGCCCCATGAAAATCATGTATTTATATTTTGTTCCATCATGATTTACTAGACTCGTTTTCAGACCCCAGAAAAAGATGAACGGTAAATATTTCTTTTACTAAGAGTATATTTTGCCCCGAAAATGCGGAACTCTTGTAGCGTACTCTGAGGACTTCTGTGAAGTTTTCTTGAGACATCGCCGTCAGCTGATCTATTTGGCATTTGTCATTAGGACAGAGAAACCTCTACCTATCCAAGATTACTCTGACCTTCCTTTTCCTCTCATCTGACCAGAAGAGTACTATTAGTCCGTTAATAATTGTTGGTTTGCAGATCTGGCCGAAATTAAACATTGAAGGGGATCACGTGTGCCACGTTCTTAATGTTAGGTGGTTGCTTGTTTGAGACAATGGTAGCATTATTATCTTTACGTATCTCTCAGTCTTCGGGTTTCTTGTAGACTTAAATTTGGAGCGATTTCAATCGAGTTTGTCCTTTTGAACTTTTGTCGAATTCATCTGTTTCGTTTCACTTGCACTGGCTGGATTTACCACGACCGCGACAATCCAGCCAATGTCAAGATATGTGGCACAATAAAAGGTATTGTCATGACGATTACCTCAACCATGATAACGCCATCCCACGCTCCTGGCTACCTCGAGACAACGCAAATAATATCAACTCGCCAGCTTCCACAAGAATAAAGATGTTTGTGACGAGACAATAAGATAACGGCAAAAGGAAGTCCCACTCTTGCAAGGCCACGGACAGGATTTCAACGTATCATTCACACACATGTTGCAAGCCACGCGTCCGCACCCCTCACCCTGATGAGATGAGCACGCGTGTGATGTTTTGTTTCTCTCCTCATACTCATCATTTAGTGGAGCGGGGAGACTCCACTAATGAAGTTCGTCTCACAGCACCTCCACTCTTTGGGTGAGACTGAAGATTGACATCCACTTACCATTTATTCATGGGTCTTTGAGATTTTTTTTTAAAAAATGCACATGGGCCAAATCTATTAATTCTAACACCATCATTTCTAATTGCGTAAGATATGTACTTTTCAGTGTTAAGAGAGTGTTCCAATGAAGGGCATTTCTTTTAGAGAACGAAGCTCCAAAAGGAATACCCTGGTCTAAGTGGAAAAAACTCGGGCCAAATAAATAGTTCTAAGGATGTACGTGCAACTAATCTACATCAATATAAAAAGACCCAAAGGGGCAGATCCAATTAATCTCGGTCATCAAATCCTGTCAATCCAACAACTTAGACTTCTTCAATGTCAAGCGCTCAATACGTTAAGCGTGCAGTTAATTTCATGCCAAAAATAATGATAATAACATAATAACACGTAAATAATATCCTACTTAATATCCGCATGCATTTAATATACTTTCAAATTAACGTACATTGCACGTACACATTGACTAGTTACGAAGAAAAAAGTGAGGAAAGTTATGAAAAAAAAAAGAGAAAAGAAAGGAGACAACCAGGATAACAAAAATGACGGCATGATGGCGTGAGAGCACTAACAAGTAACAAGTAGGCGATGAATGGATAAATCCGGCCAGCGAGTCATGTCACACAAACACATCACACATGATATGTTATACAATGCAAAGCTGCTATAAAGAAGGATAAATTCAGTTTTGTTCCTTTACACAACACCTAGCCGAAGTACTAAAGCATATAAGGGAGGATAAATTTTACTCTCCCGCCGAAAAACCCCTTCAACCCGCCTAAATATGTTCGGCGCTTGCGCAGCCGACTAAAACTCACACGCCTCTTTCTCCCGCCCTCGCGCCTCCAACATTCCCTCCGCAACCGCCACCACACGCCGCCGTCGCCACCGATGACCGGCCCTACCGCCGGAATGGGTAGTCAAGACCCTTCTGCCACCCCGCCGGCCCGCGCCACCGGCTTGTTGCCACTGGAAACCACCCCCGCACCGCTGCCCGCACCAAAAAAAGGTTGGGGATGACAGTCCACCGGCCACAAGCACCGCCTCCAACCACGGCAAAGGCCACCAGCGGGGGGAGGGGGCGACGATCGGCCGCCCTCCCACCGGAGCGAAGAGAGCTCAAAAAGCGACAGTGGCAGCTCTCGCCGAGGCAGACGCGAAGAAGAAAAAGAAGAAGACCACTCCGGCGCCCCATCCACGTGCAGTGCTTCGTGCAGCGTCTCCAGTGATCCCTACGCTCCTTTGCCCGGCTTCAGCGGCCGTAGCTAGTAAGAAGGGCCGCGGCTGCCTAGTGCTCGACGAAATGCCAACAATGTCAAGAAAACCATCTTTCACATTTCCGCCAACGAGTTTTAGATAGTGATTGTTGGTGACCCATAGTGATAGAGTTTGTTCATTTTGTTGTCATAGTGTTGAGATGAACACGACCAAGTTCTTAGCGTCTTTGGAGTCCTCGGCTACTATGGAGATAGATGATCTCAGTTATGAATGAATTTGGGATCATTTCGAGGCGGCCGAAGAAGAGGAGGTGGCCGAAGAGATGGACGAAGAGGAGGTGACCGATGAGGAGGTGGCCGATGGAGCTGAAGTTGAGGAGGTGGACGAAGCAAGCACGAGGTCGTCAAGGTCACGCACCACCAACTACAATCAAGTTGAAGATGTTGCTCTATGCTATGCTTGGATGAACATCTCCATGGATGCAACGATTGAAACGTGATCAAACCAAGGCTATCTCTTGGGAGAGAATTGGTGATTACTCCAACAACTCCGTGGCAGTGTAATCAAGCCGTACACAAGGTTCTCTTGGGCATCCTTGGGGCACCATTCACAACCAATGCAATGGTCTGATTGTATCAATCAAGTGAATCATGCACCACCGAGCGGTGTGCAAGTGGCGGAGTATAACCCCTATATTCAAGAACCTATTCAAGCATAGGAACATCAAGTTCGGCCACAAACCCTTCACATTGCATCATTCCTACAAAGAGCTATGCACAAGAACGAGAAGTGGATCCAAAGAGTTGCGGAGCACTTCAAACAGATCCAGATTGAGCATATCCATTAAAGATGAGGACGAGGTGGATGAAGAGGCCAATAATATATTGGAAGAGAACAAAAATGCAAAAGAGAGAAACAAAAGGAATGCATACGGTGGCACATACAAAAATGCACAATTGACTTTGGGCACTAAATTAATAGGCTACTCTAGAAAAATAATATAAGTTGCTATAAAAAGTATCTAAAACTGATATTAAAAATAACATGAAACAATCAAAAATTATAGATACATTTGAAACACATCAGCTACGCGATAGGCTCTCTTGTGAGCTTCGCTGGATGCTTCCCGTCTGTGTAGACAGGAAGAGGAAAATCAGCGGGTGGTCCTGGTATGGTTGTTGACCGCGGCGGGGGGCAATCCCTAATCATGATCTAGAGGCCGAGATAATGGCGGGCCTACTCTCGTGATGGGCTCGATGGTCAGGGTCCCTCGGCAAGGTTTGAGGGAGATACTAAGCAAAAGTTTAGTGCATCAATGCCGACGACAATGGCATCTGCAGGTATTGTGTCCTCATTGCGAATGTGTTGTGGTTCCCTGCCTATTCTTGTCAATGCTCCGGGTGTAAATCCAAGTTACACGCCTACAAATTCAGTGACGGTGACGCTGCAGGTATCACCTCAAATTGAGTAAATTGCACAAAACCACCACTTTGAACGCTAGGTTTGTGAAAAACACTGCAATAGATTTTTTTGGCAGAAAACAGCATGTCTACGGTAATCTTTTTGTAAAAAACACTGATCGGCGGATCGGGCTGAGTTAAGTGAGTTTATGACAAATGGGGCCCGCCAGTCAGGCTGACGTGTCACCAATTTCTCACACCGTTACATGAAAACGTTAGCTGGACATGGGGCCCACTTGTCAGGCTAACAAACCTCTCTTGGGCATTTCATCGAACAATATGCGTGCATGCACAGGCCGGCGGACAAAGGCCGCCGTCGCGAGGCTCAGCCAGGCGATGAAGGTCAAGGACGGTGGCGCCGGGATGTGGCGGCGTCATGTTCGTCCAGGCCTTGGCGAGGCGTCGGCCTGGGCGACGTTGCGGGCCATGGCGGCAAGGAGCGCGACGGCGTGCTTGGCGGCCGCGACGGTGTTGGCGGTGGGCGCATTGACGACGAGGCGGCCGGCCTCGGTGGCGGCTCGAGGTCGGCGTTGTCGGTGCCGACGCCGCTGCCCACGACAAGACGCCGCCAAGCGTCGCCTCAAAGACCTCCCGTGTGACTCCCGTGGCGCCAAGACCACCGCTGGCCCACCGACACCTTGGCGCGGCTCCTCCGCCGTGAGCTCAGACGCGATCAACGTTGGCGAACCCCCAGCTCTAGCCCCGCCGCCCAGCTTCTCCGCCACCAAAGACTGCCGTCGCCCGCCCCGCCCTTGCTGCGACCGCTGCCACCGGAGTATGCCGAGACATTGAAGGCGCCAGAATGAGCCTTTGGAGCGGAGAAGGAGGCGACGGAGGTGAAGGCGCTGGCCGGTCATAGCAGGACGACGCCCGCTTCCGGCGGAGCTCGCTGTGGTTCCCCGTGATACGGGCCGGACTTCGTGTTCGGAGGCCGGCGGGCGAGTGGCGGCAATGCGGTTGCCGGGCGAAGCAGTGGCGGCGCCACGGGAGCGGTCGGCGGCGGGCGAGCGGGCGGCCCCCGAAAGCAGCGTGCGCGGCAGGAGCGAGGTGCGAGAGCGGCGTGCCGGGGACGCGGCGAGCAGCAACAACTCTGGACGTATTGGTCCAACGACGGGAGGTTGGCAAGCATCCGTTTTTTTCTTTTTTGTCTCAATGACAGGTGTACCCCACGGGGCCGCACATGATGATAACGTTAGCCAACGTCGCCGTTACTTATGTTGTGCCACATCGGCCTAACTAGCGGGCCCCATTTGTCATAAACTCACTTAACTGAGCCCAATCCGCCGATTAGTGTTTTTTGCAAAAAGATTACCGTAGACATGATGTTTTCTTAAAAAAATGTATTGTAGTGTTTTTCGCAAACCTATCCTTTAAAGTTGTGGTTTTGTGCAATTTACTTCCTCACATTAGGAGCGCCACCGTGGTTCCCCTCCTTACCCTTATCAGCGCTCCAGCTGTAAATCCAAGTCCACGACTTGGACTCAGTGGCGGCGGCGCGATTGCGTCATAACCCTATTGGGGGCGTCGTTGTGGAGTAGGGGTTCGTTCTATCATCATGGCATTTCTCAGGCTGGTTTTAGGCATTGCTTGATGATCCCTAGGCCTTGGTGGGGGGCGCTCCTGTTTTTCTCCTCTCATCTACACGTCACCACATCATTTGGTCTCCCAGCCCCTTCCATTTGCCAACAGGAGTGGCGCTCCTTAGTCCAGATCGGGAGGGCAGAGGACTCTGCCCGGTGACGGCTTGATGGGGCATTGGAGGCATGGTCCGGTGGTTTCATCAAGAAGATGTGATTTCGTCGGTCGGTGGTCCTTATAGGTTTCTTAAAGTTGTAGTGCTTCTGGTTGGTGGCGCGCTGCCGAGATCCAACAATGTAGTGCTAGTGTTTTTTGGCTTTCTTTTCTTGGTTGTATCTTTTCTTCTTCAATTGGCTTGTATGTGGATCTTTTCAACACCTTGTATGTTTGGCCTTGTGGGAGGCCTGTTTTGGCTCTAGGGTGAATATGCTCCCTAATGAACAGTAAATTCAAAATAAGTAATAAATATTTTTTTAGATGTTCTTGTTAGTGTAACAAGCATTCTTGACAATTTTCATGCGAAACAGGATGACGGTGTTTTGTCAGTGAAAAAAAAAATAAGTGTAACATTCGAGGGTAACATTTATCGTTTGACTTGTTTTTCTTTTCACAAATCAAAATTCTTAAGGTTTCCTCCTAAAAATTTGCGCATAGCATTTTGGTGTGACAGTGAACGCATCTACGTTTTTCTGACATTTGCAAAAAAAAATTGATGGGCAGAAGCATATGCTCTCAAGAACTGAATTGAATTTTTGTTTGTGGCTTGATTTAAAACGGGACGAGAGCCCATTTTGTGTTTTTGCTAACAGACAAAGTGTGAGTTCTATGCTTTTGACTTTGGTCGGATTTTCATCCTACGCAGCTGCCCTAGACACGCTTATATCATGCATGATTATAAATTAACCATGTAGCAATCGTCACTAAGCACAAGCTTTTCTTACGTGAGTATTGCTAGGTTCTAGCCTGGCTGCTATGCATGCCTACATCATTCAGATAAAGCCACGAACATTTCAAAATGGACTGCATTGTCTTGTGTAAAGATTATACTCACCTAGCGGACGTGGACTCTTGGTTCTTGGGTGTATTACACCCTATATGGAAAAGAAATTAATAATTAAATAAAAATCAAAAATTCTGAAAATATTTTTGAAATAAACTTGACTCTCCATTATACTTGTGAAAAAAATCCATAAAAAGAAAACCCCCTTTGACTTCTTTAAAAAACATTTTTTGGCCAAAATAGTATGAATAGTGACCTATAATAGCAAATAAGCCTTGAAGTCAACGTTGTCTATTTCGTGAAAATTTATATACTAGTGCAAATAAAAGTTAAGTTTATTCAAAAAACTTCTGAACAATTTTAACCCTTTTTTGTAATTATCACCCCATTCCATATAGGATGTATATATATACAACCAGAAACCCCCTCACCTAGTACGTTTTACCATCGCTTTCCACCACAACTTTTTGCTGATAATATTTTGTCCGCAATCACGGATCCTTCCTTCCATACATTTTCTTCTCCAACCTTTGTACATAAGTTTTATTACAAAATGTAGATAAACGCTGCCCGTTTCCATTCCAGGATGCTTTTTCCTCCTCCCAAATAAACACCAACAATGGAGCTCCTACGAAGCTAAATTCTGACATGACTTAGAGTAATAAATGTAGCTACGCACGACTGGGCGGGCGTGCAACTATGATTTCGCGACTAGTGAACATGCAGTTGCGCACAACCATCGAGCCAGCAAGCGCGTTTGATGGACGTACAGTTGTGCATAATTAGTAGGCGTGCAACTAAGTTGCGCGTCAATACTTGGACGTGCCACTGCAGTTTTGCAAGATGTCCTTGCCGACGCTTGGCTCTTCGTGGTGGATTCCTTGCCGGCGCTGCCCCGGTCCCGGTGGCCCCGGACCTAGGTCTTCCAGTGTCCACGGCTCGCTGGCGTCCTCTACCGACGTAGTTCCGCCCCCGGCGCTGTTGGTGTTGCGTCCTTCCAGCTCCTTTAGTCGTCGGTGGTTCGGTGGCTTCGTCCTCGGCGGCTCGGATCTGCGCTCCGTTTGTAGTTCCTTGCTTGCCGGCGTTGCCGGTAGTCACCACTTCCCTCACGTCGGCTCTCTCCTCCGTCGCCCCGACCCTGTCCACCTTGTCGCCTCGTCCTTCGGCCAGAACCAAAGCTTGCGCCTTTTCGGTGGCGCCGAGTACCACCCTTTGACAACGAGCTTTTTTACGGTACCTTATACTGCTATTGGAGAGGAGCAGTATAAGCCTCATCTAACCGTTGATTTCTAGGGTAGTTTAGGCCTTTTCCAAAGGGTAATTAAGTCATGATTCTGGGTCCGGTGCTGATTTACTTTTCTACCGCCTGTGGCAACGCCGCATGACAGGCGTGGCTGCGTGCCGCAACCGCGTTCGTCCGGCCCTTTGGCATGACCTCTGCCCTTGCCGCGGAAATCAATTTTTAATTATGCCGCTCGCCTCAACAGTTTGAAACCATTAATTCGCATCGAACATTGGCCATCTCTACGAACAACGGAACCAGCAGTCCGTAACTAAACTATCCAAACAACCAAATCCTTTCAGCTTTTCATCGATGCCTCGCCCATATGGGCGTGGGGTTGGAGATGAAGAGGCCGACTTATTCGGACGCGACCGGAACCACCGGGCTAGCATCGCCGGCCGCAGCTACAAAGCCACCCTCCCGCTCACCCTCCCGGCCTGGGACACATCTCACCGGGCCGCACTGGCGATCTATGGTTAGTCTGCGCGGTGGCGCCGACTTGACAACTTGTCGTGTGCCATATTTAGAGGGAGCAAATCGATCCCGATCACTACTCAGAGGGTAGAGTTTGGTCCGGCGTGGGGATCTTCTTTTGATTTTGCCCTCGTCGCCTCCAATACTGCTCACGATTTTGCCCCCCTCGATTTGTATACTGCTCGCTAATTTAAGCAGTATAGGTTAATCTATACCATTAGATTTAGGAGAATGAACGGCTCATGTTCAATGGAGGGTACCTTAAAAGAGCTCACAACAGATTCAGCCCCACCCCTCCTGAGGTGGCCGTCTTAGCGAGTGGCATGACTTCATCATCTTTGGAATCATGCTTCAGCGACATTGGGTTTGCTCAGACTTAGGCTAGGGCGAAATCCCTGCTCGGTTTACCGATCTTGTATGAGGACACCCGCAGGCATAGTTTCCCTTCTTGGATCGCTGCCATCGCCTTTATCTGTGCCCCTTTTCGAGCACCGGGGGAAACCCCAGGTCCGGTTCTTCGGATGGCAACGACACCACGAGGTCATTTCCTTTTTTGGAGGCGCTATCTTGTTTGCTCGAGGTGTCCTGATGTTTGGTTTTTGAGATGTTGGATGTTGCACTAGTCCGGCTTGCCTTCCTAATTCTAGGCTTCGTGGGTTTAGCATTGTTTTCTTCCTCTGTTTGGACCGAGCATCCCCTGTCTCTGCTCCTGGTGCCATGCTCACGTCTTTGCATTCGTGTCATGTGTTGTACTTATTCTCAATGAAATAATACGCACGCTTTGCATATTCGTGAAAAAAAGTTTGCAAGATGTTAAGTGGGCGTGCGTAAGTGCAGTTGAGCGTGCAAGCAAAATGACAAAAGTAAAAAAGAAAGTGCAAAAGCTGACGAATGTGCAACTGCACTTGTGCATGGATGGGTGAATCTGTAAGTGTAATCATGCGTGGCATGAAAACTCAGAAATGAAAATTAACCGTAAATTAATCAAATAAAAAAGATGCACACGAATAGTGTTTATTATTAAGTGGTAAAGTAAGTAACTTTTTCTTTGAGGTACCAATACCCTTGGAGCACTTAAAACGTAGATGATTCGTAGAAAGGACGCTCAAACTTGGAGTAATTACTGTTCGAGTTCGAGATGACATGGCTATATAAGAGGGCTTAAGGTTGCTAATCTCACCAACATGATAAGCCTTCCTTTACCAGTTTACCTCTTACTAACTCTTTCGACTACATAGCTCTCTGCACTTTCTGTCATTTCTAATCGCAAATATTTTGCACAACGCGCAAGTGTGCACGGAGCCTCGGACATCATAACACGCCAACCATGCCGGTCGCCGTGGCTGCCTCCGGCGACACAAACGTCGTGGAGGACCTCTACGGTATCCTCCGTGTACTCAGCGACGGCACCGTTGTCCGGTCACCGGACCCGCCGGAGTTTTGCCCCATCACCTTCCCCTGCGACCACCCTTCCGTGCAGTGGAAGGAGGCCGTCTACGATAAGGGCAAGAACCTCCGCGTCCGCACCTACAAGCCGGCGGGCTGAGGTGAGCAAGCCGGCCGGAAGCTGCAGGTGCTCGTCCACTTCCATGGCGGGGGCTTCTGTCTCGGCTCGTGCACGTGGGGAAACTTCCACAGCTTCTGTCTCCGCCTCGCCGCGGAGGCCGGCGCCGTCGTGCTCTCCGCCGGGTACCGCCTCGCTCCAGAGCACCGCCTCCCCGCGGCCCTCGACGATGCGGCCGGCTTCTTAGAATGGCTCCGCGAACAATCCGTGAGCACCGACGCCGAGGACGTGTGGCTCACCGAGGCGGCAGACTTTGGCCGCGTGTTCGTCACCGGTGACTCGGCGGGCGGGACCTTAGCGCACCACCTCGCCGTTAGCGCCGGGTCGGCCACGCCCAAACACGGCGATGACGTCGACTCTGTCACGATCAAAGGCTACATCCTGCTAATGCCGTTCTTCGGCGGCGTGGACCGGACGCGGTCGGAGGCGGTGGAGTTCCCGTTGGCGGAAGTGCCGTTCCTCAACCTGGCCGTGCTGGACCGATTCTGGCGGCTCTCGCTGCCGGAGGGCGCCAGCAGGGACCACCCGGTCGCGAACCCGTTCGGGGCGGACAGCCCTGCCCTGGGATCAGTGGAGTTCCCGCCGGTCCTCGTCGTTTCCAGCGGCACCGACTTGCTGCACGACCGCACCGTCGACTACGCGGAGCGGCTGGCCGGGATGGGGAAGCCGGTGAAGGTTGTGGATTTCCCCAACGACCCACACGGGTTCTTCGACGCAGGACCCGTGGTCCGAGACCACGGGTGAGCTGATCCGGCTCGTCAGCGTGTTCGTTGTCGACAGCTGCGTCGCCGTCGCGGGGCCAAAGACCGCTTGATTCGGTACGTACATACAGGTGCAGAGGTGCTTGTTTTGGTGTACAAAGACAGTCGACAGTTGAGGCGACCCGACCAGAAAGTATATCAAGATTCGGCTCATCTGCATCGTTTTCAATTAAACTACTCGTGGTGCTTGTTTTGGAGTACTCCCTCTGTAAACTAATATAAGAGCGTTTAGATCACTACTTTAGTGATCTAAACGCTCTTATATTAGTTTATGGAGGGAGTAGATGATACCAGTCGTGTTGCTGCGAGAATCGGTTATAATATATTTCAATGATATTTAAGTGTGAAATATAAATATGTAGATTAATATCGCGTGAATCAAAATTAAAACTATTACTCCCTCTGTATACTAATATAAGAGCGTTTAGATCACTACTTTAGTATTCTAAACGCTCTTATATTTCTTTACGGAGGGAGTATATTTTATTATGTATATTTGTAAAATACTTATTGAATGTAAGTAGAATAATAGAATGTAAAATATTTTTCCAAGCATGCATGGTTGCATGTGGTGGTGGATTTTTCCCACGTATGATTGCAAGTTGAGGTGGACCTTATCTCTTTTATAATTGTATGGTAATGTGACATGCTTACATGAGATAAGCGCGAGTGGCAAAGAGAGCAACCTTTGGGGGTAAGAGACATGGTCTTGTGCCGCACTCCACGTCCCAGGCTAGCTGCGCGTGTTGGACCACATAGCACGTGCCTTCTATAGCCATGGGAGACTCGCTCTGTAGCTCCGCTCTCTGCTCTGCCCCTCGAGCCGCCGTGCGCCACTCCGGCGCCGGCGTCCACCCTCTCTCCCGCCGTCGGTCACTCCTGCGGCCACCCCCCTTCTCCTTCGTGCGGTGCTAGCGGTGAAGCATGGGTTCCAGCCCGCAGTCAGTCTCGTCGTCATTTCGGATGAGTTTAGAGCAGACGGTGGTATCGGGCCTCGGGCTTTCGGAGAGCTCGGGGACGTCGGGCTCTCATGGGGCCGGCGTCTGAGGTGGACGGCGAAGTCCGGCCAGGCGCCTTCGTTCAGCCGAGGCCTTCCAGGAAGAGCTCTGGAGGCGACGCCATGCGATGGGAAGTCCTGACTCACAGTCGGGGGCTCAAGAGTCGGCGCGCCGGGAGGTTCCGCCGGAGATGGATGGCAAGTGCTTTCGGTGGCTCAAGGATGGCCACTTCAAGCACGACTGCACAAACGACATTGTGTGCTTCCGGTGCTCGATGCAGGCGCAACTCCAAAGAGTGCAAGCGCATTGCCGGTGTCAAACCGGCGGATCTCGGGTAGGGGGTCCCGATCTGTGCGTCAAGGTGATGGTAACAGGAAGCAAGGGACACAGATGTTTACCTGTGTTCGGGCCCTCTCGATGAAGGTAAAACCCTACTTCACTGCTTGATTAATATTGATGATATGGGTAGTACAAGAGTAGATCTACCACGAGATCGTAGAGGCTAAACCCTAAGAGCTAGCCTATGATGGTATGATTGTAATTGTGATCGGCCTTCTAGGACCAACCTCTCCGGTTTATATAGACACCGGAGAGGGCTAGGGTTTACATGGAGTCGGTTATAAGGAAGGAAATATAATATCCGGATCGCCAAGCTTGCCTTTCACGCCAAGGAAAGTCCCATCCGGACACGGGCCGAAGTCTTGAGTCTTGCATCTTCACGCTTCAATAGTCCGGACGTTGTATACAGTCCGATTGTCCGGATACCCCCTAATCCAGGACTCCCTCAGTAGCCCCTAAACCAGGCTTCAATGACGATGAGTCCGGCGCGCAGTCTTGTCTTCGACATTGCAGGGCGGGTTCCTCCTCCGAATACTCCAAGTTAATTATCGAACACTTGAACCATGTCCGGATCCATAAGATGATCTTCGCATGCCACCGTAGAGAGAATAATGTTTCACAAATGCAATCTGCTGACAACTTTTTAGGCAACACGGCGTGTCAATACGGTCGGGTCATTATTCGAACCATTTTCCCACAACCAGCTACAATGCATATTACGAGGCGGTTTCCTTGGCATGTCTTGTCAAAACGGAGATCATGCCCCCTTATCACGGGATTCTCATCAATACGGGCATGGGTAATCCAACCGCACCACTAATCGCGGCGAGCGGGAGGCAAACGGGCTCAACCAGGCAAGTGGGGAGGCGCAAAAAGCACTTACCGCCCCTATAAAGGGACAAGGCCTCTTTCTCTTTACCCACGCCCTTCTTCTTCTTCCGCTCGCTCATTCCCCTCTTTTTGAGCCCTAATGCCCAAGCACTCTTCCTTTCCACCAAAGAGAGGCTTTCCAAAGATGTCCGGATCCGGAGCAGGAGGCAGATGGATGGCCTCTACTGTCCGGGAGAAGGATATCAAGAAGCTCCGGGACGCCGAGTATCTGGCCCAGAAGATCGGCCACCATCTCCCCCGGCGGGGGTCGTCCCCACTCCGGAACCTCACGAGAGAGTCGTGTTCCTTCCCCATTTTGTCCGCAGGCTTGGGTTTCCCCTGCACCCATTTGTTCGCGGGATCATGTATTACTACGGGATTGATTTTCATGATCTTTCCCCTAACTCCTTCCTCAATATCTCGACGTTCATCGTCGTGTGCGAGGCTTTTCTTCGGATCTCACCTCACTTCGGCCTGTGGCTGAAGATTTTTAATATGAAGCCCAAGGTGGTGAGCGGCGAACACGCCGAGTGCGGCGACGCCATGGTGAGCAAGATGCCCAAGGCCATTTGGCCGAAGGGCGCTTTCAACGACTCCGTTAAGGAGTGGCAGCAGCAGTGGTTCTATATCACCGAACCACGCGGCAAAAAATGGGCGGCGGCTCCAGAGTTCGCACCGGAGCTCCACCGCGGCTCACGCCCCGCCCGAGAAAGGCCGAGCTGGTGCTCGTCCGATGAGTTCTTTGCTCCACGCGCCTTCAGGGTGTGGTTGATAGGGACGTCAAACTCGTCGACATAGTCCAGGTGATGCTGGCTCGCCTGGTCCTCCCCTATCAGCGCCGGGCTTGTACTCTGTGGGAGTTCGATCCAGCCGAGCACCAAACCCTTCGGGAGCTTTATGATTCCTCCCACAAGGATATCTGGAAGGTGCTCTTTAAATCCGGCAAATCATGGCCAGGCCCCGCCGAGGACCGTGGGTATCGATCATCCCATTCTCCAAGCTCGGTAAGTCACAACCACGCTCTATCTGTTCATGCTTCAGCTGGCATGTCATGAGGGAGACATCTTAATCGTGTTTCGTTGTGACCTCAGGGATGGATAAAGAAGGTGGAGCGGATTCACTGTCCAGCCACGCTGCCGGAGGAACCGGCCGGACCTCTTCTCGACGAAGATGTTGGTCCCCGCTACCACGAGGCGCGCCAACGCAGGAGGCCTCCAAGAAGGTCAAGAAGACCCGGAGTGGCCTCCGTCACCGCGAGGCTTCGGATGCAAAATCCGAAGACTCAAGCGACGCTCCTTCTTCGGAAGACGAAGAGGAAGAAGCAGAGGGGGACGAGCCTTACTCTGAAGGTAGAAGAAGCGTGTGGCTTCCTCGTCCCTGGAGGCCGAATCGCCCAAGAGGAGAAAAGGTTCCCTCCTGTAAGGCATCCACCACGGCCGCCGATAGCAGCCCGGAGTGGGATCCCAGGGCCCAGCCCCTGGAGAAGTCGTAAGTACACAAGATCCGAACACGCATACGCGTCCGGGATTATTTTTGGGTATAGTAGTTTTAACTGTTGCTATGTTTTGCACAGTCCGGCAAGGTCTCGCGCCGGGCAGTCCTCATCCGAGGATTCGCTGAGTTCGGATGCTCTGGCAAGCGAGACGCCTCCAGAGGCCCCTTCTCTTAAGTCCTGGCGCGACACTGAGGTGTCGTCTCAACGGGGCTCGGACCAGGGGGGCATATCACTGGAGCCGGACACACGGGAGTGATGGCCCCTGAGTGTGCCGTCAGCGGTGGCGATCTTGGGTTCGGCCCTCAGCCGGACAAGGTCCAGGAAACCTCTAAGGCTCCCAGATCGGGCGAGCAGCCACCTTCAACGGTGGGAGGCCTGCCTACTCCGCTGGCAACCTCTGTTCAAGCGGAGTTGCCAAGCGGTCTATTGACAGTGTTAAATAACGCGTCTATTGTTGATGAACATCAGACCCTTATGGGTGCGGTGGTTGAAAAGATGCGGTCCACCGAGAGCGGGCTGAACGAGTCCTGCCTTGGCCTTATAAAGTCCTTTGAGGTATGTTTCCTAAGAAACCTTTGAGGAATCGTCATAATATGAGTAGTAGCCCCTGATGCACTGTCCGGCGAAGGAGAGGGAGCCGGGCAAGGGATCAAATCCTCATTTGTCGTGGGAACTTACGTTAATGACGTGTACCTCTTTGTTTGAACACAGGCGTCTGCGAAGAAGACGGCCGCTCATAATGCGGAAGTGTCCGAACTGAAGAGGAGCCTGGAACGGGCCGAGGAAGAACTTGGCCGCGTGAGGAAGCAATTAGAAGATAAACAAGGTATGTTGAAACATTGTCTTGCATTAGGCACAAATGAGTAATTGTGCTTATTGAAAAGTATTTGTGTTGTATGCCCTAGGAGCGAGTGCGAATATGAGGCCTTTGAAAAAGGCTGTGGATGATGCCAACGAGAAGGCTGCCGCCGAACAGGCACTTCGTGAAAAACACAAGGCCAGGGATGTCACAGCTGAGCGGGAGCTCCATGAGGCTGTGAAGAAAAGCGAGGGCTTGGAGCAGAGTCTAATAGGGAAAGAATCCGAACTCGCCCAAGTGCTCCAAGCCGCGGAAGATGCTCGGGAAGAATCCCGAGGTGTCGTACGGGACATTCCGGAGGCCCGGAAAGTTGCGGCTGGTAAGGCCTTCATATTCTTAGCCGTTGTTCATGATAATGGGAAGAATTCTAAGCGGCAAGCTGAATTCTTATTTTTCGAGGGCGTTATGGATCTTCCTCGCAGCATATCGATGCCGCCCAATTCTACCAAACCGAGGAAAAGAAGTCTGCGGAGAGGGATTTCTGGTCGCAGATTTGGCACCGAACTATCCGGTGCCCTTTATCGATCACCAAGCAATGGTCGAATCGCACTAAAGCGGCCGAACTAGCCATGAAGGACTTGATTGTCCTACTGTGGGCCGACGGAGCCAATTCCGAAAGCGATTACTTGGGCTCGTGGAGCGGATTGTGGGCGCTTGTCCTCGGCTTGATGCTATTAAGCGATCGGTCTGCATAGAGGGTGCACGTATGGCATTCGCCCGTGCAAAAGTGCATTGGGGGAAGCTTGACATGGAGAAGCTGATGACTGAGGGGCCGCCAGAGGGTAAGGAACATCGCAAGCCCGAACTGTACTATGAAGGTGTACTGAAGGGAGCCCGCCTTGCGGCGGATAAATGTACCAAAGACATTATGTTTCCCTGAGGGCATTCATGCCACGTTTTGTAATATGGGATTATGGCGTTTATATATTGCCTGTTTTGTTTGAACATATGTTCTTCCTGTGCGGCTGTTTATTGTATGTAAAACCTGAGAGTTGGTCAGTCGTCGGCTTCTGCCCCCACGTAAAAAGAATACGGGGGTGTTTGGGATATATCTGAACGCTCTTTATCCCATAGTTGGGTCCTTTTGCGGAGGCGTTTCTCACCGCGAACTAGGCAATCAGACTATAAGGCTTTATTACTCTCACTTAGCCATAGGAATTCGAGTATGGTCGGCGCAGCCCCTAGTGTTTGGAAGGCCTAACTAGGGGCTCTATTGGCGCCTGATCAGAAGACCGATCCCTCGCACTCTGCATTTATAATGGCGTTGTGCGGAATAAATCTTGAAGGATTTTACAACCTCTCGAATAGCTGACCAGCTTTCGCTTTATCATGACAGTCTGTTTTCGGCTTTCTCTACTGAGGTGCTCGTCCACAAATCTGGGACACAATCGCAGTAGTTCTCCCTGTGCTACCTTAGCCGATATAAAGGAATGTAAGGTACCAAAACAAGGGAGCCGGGCAAACCCAACCAATGACCCAAGACATGATTCGGAGCTGATGCATATAGTGCTATAAGTTCGGGGTGCCGGACGACCGAGAAGGTGGTCGGACTTTATTGCCGTATTATGAAGACCCTGGCATAATCGGCATAACACAAGGTGTCGATGAAAAGTGACGGCCGGTAAGTGTTATTTAAGTCTACGCATTGTAGCAAAATGATATGTCTATGCATATGAGTACGATGTATGATTATGAAAAGAGGTGTTTTTTTGGCGGAACCTGTGATGGCCAGACTGGAGGGAGTTTTCAGTGGATCAAGAGTGAATCCGGACTGCCTTCTTTTAGGGGGGGGGGGCTCCTTGTGTGCCCTGGCCGATTCCACGTCACCAATCTTGTTCTGCGTCAAAGTTAGTTTGTAAGGCAAATACTCGGAGGTAGCCGAGCGTCCTCTTGTGGTTGGTCCGAGGGCTCCTGATCGGACCCTGGTAAACCCAGCCGTTATACCGTTGGGTAGCGCGGACTCCTCAATTGGTGTCCGGATAGTTGGTTGTCATATCAAAATTTTGATAGGCATGCGCGACTCGCTACTCCGGCAGTCAGATGATTTCATACCGAGGGCGGGTTCGCCGATGTGATTGTATCACATGGTGTTGGCCTGAGTGACTGATCACGTGGAATCTAGTCAACGTGGTTTGCCCCGTTAGCATACGGTAAATTACCGCATGGTGGGAAGGTGCCAAAGATTTATTCTTTGGCTAAGTATTTTTTGGTGATCTGAAGACAACCGTTTAGGATGATGGGCTAGAAAAACTTGGCCTTTGCCCCTAGCATCTTTTAGGAGATGTAGTTTGTGGTTTCACACCTGCGGGGGTTTTATGTGTTATGGGGCCCCCGGTTTGCTATGTCCAGAGGTACTGCAATTGAATTTGCTGTGGTTAATGCGGTCGGGGCCGATCAGCCATACTTTTATGCTAGGGGGGGGGGGGGCTCTTGACCAGATGCCTCCCTTCATTGTTTCCGGCACGCGACCAGCCGCTTTGTTTTGAGGATCCGGCATTCTTTGTTGGTATGCTTTGCTGTCCTTCTAGGAGTACCATGGATTTCACATGGTTGATCGAGTGTGTGGCTCGGGCCGGATAGGTCTGAGTTGTTCTTTGTCCGCTGACCGGACTGGGAGTTGCTGGAATTAGCACCAGCCTTCCTGTTTTGACGCTTATGACCATTGCGCCGAGGCATGAGGATGCTTCTTCTTTTGTCCTTTGTATTGTTTTGGACCATAGTGGTGTGTTGACGTCGGGGCATGTGCCTTGAGTTCTCCTGCTTAGGTTGGGGTGGCCGGTTGTGCCCTGTGTGCCCTTTGTCGGGGCGGTCGGGTACGTATCTTTCAAAGGGCTGTGACCTTGGTCCATCTGTCCACCAGCGAATCTTGGTCAGCTTTAAGCTGTTGTTGCTTCCTTTGCAGGCTCTTTGCCGTGGCCATGAGCCGTCACTCGAAGCGAGCTTGTTCCACTGGATCTTCAGGCATGCGGAATTCTTCATTGCCAGAGGCTTGCCTCGTCCTCGGAGGGGGGGCATATAGTTGTCCCTCTCCAAGTACCCCACAGTGGCCAGTCCGGCCTTCTGAAAGGCAAGCCGACTAGGGTTATATTCATTTTCGGTGCCATCCGGATTGTTTTCGACTTCTGGGCCGGTATTCCTGTGGCGGGGCTTGGAGCGGCGCCGATGACGCCCATGCTTTGCTTTTCCCCTAGGGGATTATCCTCCACTGCCTGATCGCCATTGGTTTCCTTCGGAGTGTTCGCCGTGTATATATCATGGGGATAGGCGGCTATCCACCGCCCAGTGAGCGGTGGCTCCTGTGATTCTCCTGCATCGTCATCCGCACCATCGATGTCTTGAGTCAAAGTCAATCACGCCGGTTAATTCATCGGCCGTGGCAATGAAGTGGGTGGTGGGTGGGCAAAGAATTCCTTCATCGCCGCTTCCCACTCGAGCCGGACATAGTTCGCCAAGAGCCTCGACAAAGAGAGAGACTTTAATGAGTTCAGCATGTCGCCAAGGGCGAGTCGAAGATATCCGCAGCGGTGGACTCTATTACCAGAGCCCAACCTGGCTCGACTGGATCGGGAGTGCGCGGACCGGAACCAACGTCCGGATACGAATCCGGGGGTCCGGATTCACAGGCCACCACAGGGGTAAGGCCCGTGTTCGGCTCTACCGCCGATGAGCGCGCGACCTGCGGGGCGGGGTCCAGCCCCCGCCCTGGGCAACACACCGCCTCCGGATTTAGGTCGGAGGCTTCGTCCCGACGGCAGTCCAAGCCGCATTGCCGTGGATCGTCCGGTGTTTCGCATAGGCCCGAATCCGTCGAAGATCCGGGGCCTCTCGCGGATGTCCGCCGTGCAGTTCAGGTTTCCGACCTTGATCTGGTGGCTAAGGCGTGGCTATCGACCGCTTCCGGATATGGCCAGCGAATTGGACCGCAGGGCGAAGCCGCAGGACACGAAGATCTGTCCGGGGAGAAAAGTCTCGCCCTAGACAGCGTCGTTGATGATGATTGAAGGAGCCATAGAGCCTGACAGCAACGACACAGAGGAACTCTCAATGAAAGCACCAATGTCGGTGTCGAAACCGGCGGATCTCGGGTAGGGGTCCCGATCTGTGCGTCAAGGCTGATGGTAACAGGAAGCAAGGGACACAGATGTTTACCCAGGTTCGGGCCCTCTAGATGAAGGTAAAACCCTACTTCCTGCTTGATTAAAATTGATGATATGGGTAGTACAAGAGTAGATCTACCACGAGATCGTAGAGGCTAAACCCTAAGAGCTAGCCTATGATGGTATGATTGTAATTGTGATCGGCCTTCTAAGGACCAACCTCTCCGGTTTATATAGACACCGGAGAGGGCTAGGGTTTACATGGAGTCGGTTACAAGGAAGGAAATATAATATCCGGATCGCCAAGCTTGCCTTCCACGCCAAGGAAAATCCCATCCGGACACGGGCCGAAGTCTTGAGTCTTGCATCTTCACGCTTAAATAGTCCGGACATTGTATACAGTCCGGCTGTCCGGATACCCCCTAATCCAGGACTCCCTCAGCCGCGAAGCCCCTCATCGAAGGATGACTTGCGGCAGCAGGCTCTGGCTAAAGTGGTCCACAGGGAGCTGGCGGCGCTGCCATGTTAGGGGGGGGGGGGTAGTGAGGTTACCTACCCCTTCATCGTCGCCGCAGCCAGCATCGGGGGCTATGCTGGTGTGGCCACGCCTCCCGCCGTTGGGCCTCATGTGGCAAGACACTGCTGAGGAGGAGGTTGACCCAGCTGATCTGTGCATTGTGTGTCACTCTCGGTCGATGGAGGACCTAGAGCAGAGGTTGAGATTCGCCATGGTGTTGTACGTGGGCAGCGCGCGACATGATCTGCAGGCCGAGCTCGTGCTAGAGGCTCTGAAGGAGAACATGAACATCAGGCCGCAGTGTGGTTTCCATCCACTGCTACACACCGGAGGACTTCCTTCTAGTCTTTGCAAGCTGTGAGCATCGCAAAAGGGTCAGTGCAAGACCGTTGCTAGAGCATCAAGGGATTCGTCAGCACTTCCGGCAGTGGAATTGCCAGGCGCAAACAGTGCATTCCATGCTCAGTCACAAGGTCTCGCTGGAGCTGGAGGGAATTCCGCCACATGCTTGGGATCTGGAGGTCACTGAGGATCTGCTGGGTTCGTCTTGTCTCGTCAATCTGGTTGCGCCTGAAACCAGCTCCAGGAGGAATCTCTCATCCTTCAAGCTCTCTACTTGGACTGCGAACCTTGATGCTATTCCTACCTTGTGGTGGTTGGCGGTGCCACAGCTGGGGCTGGTAGCACCATTAGTAGAATCGACTAAAGTGGTCCACCATACAATGGGTAGAGTGGCTTTGGTCCACTTGGATGAGGTGAGGGACTTTGGAGAGTTTATGGAGCCGCCATGGTGCGCTGTGATTTCGTCATACAATGGGTAGAGTGGCTTGCCTAGCCCTGGCGGAGGGCAAGGCAGTCACGGTGGCATCTCATCTCGTCGTCCCAGCTGGCAGTTTGGGATGAGAGATCAGAGAGGTGGCATCGGACTTGGCTTGTTCAGGAGGATAGGGACTGTCATGCTACCGTCGACGCAGCCGACAACGACATTGGAGTGGCGGCTGCCGCCAACGGAGCCGAGGACGTGGACCCCACCCACGGGGCCGGAACATCCTTTGAAGGGTAGGCTTTCAGCTAGGCAGCCGACTTTTGACCGCCTAACCGGGATAGCTGGGCCAATGGAAGCTTAGGGTGTGGTAGTTTTGAATCAGGTAGTGTCAAACGTGGACGGGCGAATGATTGGCCTCGAGGAAGGGCCAAGTCGGGAACAGTTGAGGATTATATTGGGCGACGAGGACCATCAGAATATTCCTCGGATCTTGCACATGCCTGTGGTTGTGGCCCTGATAGCCATACTGCCATAGGTTCCAACGGTGGGCAATTGGCGCCCATGGTTCCGGCAGGAGAGGTTGAGGGGTATCGGTGTCAAAACTGACGGATCTCAGGTAGGGGTTCCCGGACTGTGCGTCTAAGGTCGATGGTGACAGGAGAGAGGGGACACGATGTTTACCCAGGTTCGGGCCCTCTCTATGGAAGTAATACCCTACTTCCTGCTTGATTGATCTTGATGAATATGAGTATTACAAGAGTTGATCTACCACGAGATCGTAATGGCTAAAACCCTAGAAGTCTAGCCTATATGATTATGATTCTGCCCTAAAGACTAAACCCTCCGGTTTATATAGAAACCGGAGGGGGCTAGGGTTACACAAAGTCGGTTACAGAGAAAGTAATCTACATATCCGAATCACCAAGCTTGCCATCCATGCAAAGGAGAGTCCTATCCGGACACGGGAAGAAGTCTTCTGTCTTGTATCTTCATAGCCCAACAGTCCGGCCCATGTTAATAGTCCGGACGTCCGAGGACCCCTTAATCCAGGACTCACTCAGTAGCCCCTGAACCAGGCTTCAATGACGAGGTGTCCGGCAGGTAGATTGTCTTCGGCATTGCAAGGCGGGTTCCTTCTCCGATTACTTCAAAGTACCTGACTTAAAGAGCAGTATCCGGCTTTTCATTTAATGTTGCGCTCATCGGCTTCTGCACCTTCATGATTTCAGCTTCCATGTGTCGAGCGAATACAAGAGGTCGGGGCATTTTTGCACATACCACCCGACCATGTAAGAAATTTATCTATTTAAAGAGATGGGGATCTTCAGATCCAGTCCACAACAAGCGAGGTGTTGGAAATATGCCCTAGAGGCAATAATAAAAGGATTATTATTATATTTCCTTGTTCGTGATAATTGTCTTTTATTCATGCTATAATTGTATTATCCGGAAATCGTAATACACGTGTGAATACATAGACCACAATATGTCCCTAGTGAGCCTCTAGTTGACTAGCTCGTTGATCAATAGATTGTCATGGTTTCCTGACTATGGACATTGGATGTCATCGATAACGGGATCACATCATTAGGAGAATGATGTGATGGACAAGACCCAATCCTAAGCATAGCACAAGATCGTGTAGTTCGCTTTTGCTAGAGCTTTTCCAATGTCAAGTATCTCTTCCTTAGACCATGAGATCGTGTAACTCCCGGATACCGTAAGAGTGCTTTGGGTGTACCAAAGCGTCACAACGTAATCGGGTGACTATAAAGGTGCACTACGGTATCTCCGAAAGTGTCTGTTGGGTTGACACGGATCGAGACTGGGATTTGTCACTCCGTATGACGGAGAGGTATCTCTGGGCCCACTCGGTAATGCATCATCATAATGAGCTCAAAGTGACCAAGTGATTGGTTACAGGATCATGCAATACGGTACGAGTAAAGTGACTTTCCGGTAACGAGACTGAACGAGGTATTGGGATACCGACGATCGAGTCTCGGGCAAGTAACGTACCGATTGACAAAGGGAATTGAATACGGGATTAATTGAATCCTCGACATCGTGGTTCATCCGATGAGATCATCGAGGAGTATGTGGGAGTCAACATGGGTATCCAGATCCCGCTGTTGGTTATTGACCGGAGAGCCGTCTCGGTCATGTCTGCATGTCTCCCGAACCCGTAGGGTCTACACACTTAAGGTTCGGTGACGCTAGGGTTGTATGAATATGAGTATGCAGCAAACCGAATGTTGTTCAGAGTCCGGATGAGATCCCGGACGTCACGAGGAGTTCTAATGGTCCGGAGGTAAAGAATTATATATAGGAAGTGCTATTTCGCCATCGGGAGAATTTCGGGGTTACGGTATTGTACCGGACCACCGGAAGGGTCCCGAGGTCCACCGGTGGGGCCACCTATCCCGGAGGGCCTCGTGGGCTGAAGTGGGAGGAACCAGCCTGGTGGGCTGGTGCGCCCACTTGGGCCCCTGCGCCTAGGGTTGGAAACCCTAGGGTGGGGGCGCCCACTTGCCTTGGGGGCAAGCCTCCCCCTTGGCCGCCGCCCCTTGGGAGATCAGATCTCCAGGGCCGGGCGCCCCCAGGGCCTATATAAAGGGGGGGAGGAGGGGCAGCCGCACCCTTGCATCTTGGCGCCTCCTCTCCTCGCTACACCTCTCCTCCTCCGTCACGTGCTTGGCGAAGCCTGGCGAGTGTTGCTTCTCCACCAACACCACGCCGTCGTCTTTGCTGCTGGAGCCATCTTCCTCAACCTCTCCTTCCCCTTGCTGGATCAAGAAGGAGGAGACGCCATCCGCTCCGTGCGTGTGTTGAACGCGGAGGTGCCGTCCGTTCGCACTCGGTCATCGGTGATTTGGATCACGGCGAGTACGACTCCATCATCCACGTTCTAGTGAACGCTTCCGCACGCGATCTACAAGTGGTATGTAGATGCAATCTCTCTCCCATGACTCGTTGCTTAGATGAACTCATAGATGGATCTTGGTGAAACCGTAGGAAAAATTTTAATTTTCTGCAACGTTCCCCAACACGAGGAATCCTCACAGCTGGCCGGTAGAAACCACTAACATGGCTAGCGCTCCCAGCTCTTCCTCCTGCCCTCACGGCCCCAAAAAAGGCGATTGGAAAAGTGTTTCGTATCCCACAATCAGCTAGTGAAGCTGCAGACACAGGGGTTTCTTTTCCCCACAGATCTAGTCCCCGTTCGAGCCGGATTGGCTTCCTTCGATGGGGGGGAGCAGGCGGAGAATTTCCCCAACGCTTCCGAGGGGGAACGAGTATGCTTTGTTCCCTACTTACTGAGAGGCGTCGGATTTCCAATCCATCCGTTCCTCCAAGGGCTTCTGGAGTATTATGGCCTCCAACTGCACAATTTCACTCCTGCCTCCATCCTGCATGTTGCGGGTTACGTTGCTCTTTGTGAGCTATTCCTGGGTTGCGCGACCCATTTTGAATTATGGAAGAAGCTATTCTGCCTCGTCCCTTGTAATCAAGAGGGATCGATATTTCAAGTAGGCGGCGCCGAGGTATGGCGCATCGCCGGGACCGGATACTTGTCCGGCATGCCGAAGAAGGCATCCGAAGAGTGGCCTTCCGAATGGTTCTATATTGAGGACGTCTCCCTTCCTGATCCAGTCCGAATGGGTCTTCCCGAATTTTCAAGTGCTCCGTTGAAGAAACACCACAGCTGGCGCCCTCAGAGCCTCGGGGAGGAAGATAGCACGGAAGTCCGTCAATTGATGAGCAAGATAAAGACGCTTGCACGGTCTGGATTGTCAATAGTCGAGGTTATGGCGACATCCATAGTACGGGGGGTCCATCCTCTCCAATACAGAGGGAGTCCCATGTGGCACTATAACGGAGAAGATGACGCCACCCGCTGCGGTCGGAAGGGTCCGGATACCCCTGCCGCTTTGGCCAAAATACTGGCCGGACTATACAAAGGGGAGAAAGAGGAGTTCATCCGCATTAAGCGTCGAGATGGGTTTTCCATGTACAATCCTCCTAGCTGGGTGGGTTCCAATCCCATTACTCTTCTCAATTTACTCCCTAAGTCACTTTTATGAACATTAATCCGTCCCTTTATAACAGGAATGGCGGAAGATCACCAAGGAGCTTGATGACCCACAAGTGTACGGGATCTATCGTAGTCCTTTCGATAAGTAAGAGTGTCGAACCCAACGAGGAGCATAAGGAAATGACAAGCGGTTTTCAGTAAGGTATTCTCTGCAAGCACTGAAATTGTAGGTCATAGATAGTTTTGTGATAAAGTAATTCGTAACTGGTAACAAGTAACAAAAGTAAATAAAGTGCAGCAAGATGGCCCAATCCTTTTGGTAGCAAAGGACAATCCTAGGCAAGTTCTTATATGGAGAAAAGAGCTCCCGAGGACACATGGGAATTATCGTCAAGCTAGTTTTCATCACGCTCATATGATTCGCCTTAGTTACTTTGATAATTTGATATGTGGGTGGACCGGTGCTTGGGCACTGCCCTTTCTTGGACAAGCATCCCACTAATGATTAACCCCTATTGCAAGCATCCACAACTACAAAAGAAGTATTAAGGTAAACCTAACCATAGCATGAAACATATGGATCCAAATCATCCCCTTACGAAGCAACGCATAAACTAGGGTTAAAGCTTCTGTCACTCTAGCAACCCATCATCTACTTATTACTTCCCAATTCCTTCCTCTAGGCCCAAACAATGGTGAAGTGCCATGTAGTCGACATTCACATAACACAAGTAGAGGAGAGACAACATACATCTCATCAAAATATCGGACGAATACCAAATTCACATGACTACTTATAGCAAGACTTCTCCCATGTCCTCAGGAACAAACGTAACTACTCACAAATCATATTCATGTTCATAATCAGAGGGGTATTAATATGCATATAGGATCTGAACATATAATATTCCATCGAATAAACCAACTAGCATCAACTACGAGGAGTAATCAACACTACTAGTGACCCACAGGTACCAATCTGAGGTTTAGGGACAAAGATTGGATACAAGAGATGAACTAGGGTTTGAGAGGAGATGGTCTGCTGAAGATGTTGATGGAGATTGACCCCCTCCCGATGAGAGGATCGATGGTGATGACGATGGTGATGATTTCCCCCTCCCGGAGGGATGTTTCCCCGGCAGAATAGCTCCGCCGGAGCTCTAGATTGGTTCCGCCATGGTTCCGCCTCGTGGCGGCGGTGTTTCGTCCCGAAAGCTTGCTTATGATTTTTTTCGGGGTAAAAGACTTCATATAGCAGAAGATGGTCACCGGAGGGCTGCCAGGGGGCCCACGAGGTAGGGAGGCGCGACCATGGGGTAGGGGCCGCCCCCACCCTCGTGGCCAGGGTGTGGCCCCCCTCTGGTACTTTCTTCACCCAGTATTTTTTATTAATTCCAAAAATAACTTTCCTGGAGTTTCAGGACTTTTGGAGCTGTGCAGAATAGGTCTATAATATTTGCTCCTCTTCCAGCCCAGAATCCCAGCTGCTGGCATTCTCCCTCTTCATGTAAGCCTTGTAAAATAAGAGAGAATAGGCATAAGTATTGTGACATAACGTGAAATAACAGCCCATAATGCAATAAATATCGATATAAAAGCATGATGCAAAATGGGAGTATCAACTCCCCCAAGCTTAGACCTCGCTTGTCCTCAAGCGGAAGCCGATATCGAAAAATATGTCCACATGTTTAGAGATAGAGGTGTCGATAAAATATAATACGGACATGAGGGCATCATGATCATTCTTACAACAGCAACATATATATATATATATTGTCATATGATTTCTTATGCTAAAGTAATAATCTATTCACAATGTCAAGTATGAATCAGAAACTTCATTGAGAACCAACAACTATGATCTCGGTCATTGACGCAATTACAATTTATCATAACATCAAAAAGAGTCAATATAAGAGCTTTTCAGCAAGTCCACATACTCAACTATCATTTAGTCTTTCACAATTGCTAACACTCACGCAATACTTATGGGTATGGAGTTTTAATCGGACACAGAGAAAGATAGGGGCTTATAGTGTTGCCTCCCAACCTTTTACCTCAAGGGTAATGTCAACAATAATAGTTCATGCTAACTTACATCCAATTGGATATATATATATATCAGGATCTTTCCAACACGAGGTGCTTGCCAAAGGATAAAATGTAAAAAGGAAAGGTGAAAATCACCATGACTCTTGCATAATGTATAAGACAAAAGTGAAAGATAGGAAGCAGAGCTTGTCATGTGCTTTTATGGTTGGATGCACGAAATCTTAATGCAAAAGAACGCCACTTTATATTGCCACTTGTGATATGGACCTTTATTATGCAGTCCGTCGCTTTTATTTCTTCCATATCACAAGATCGTATAAAGCTTATTTTCTCCACAATAATAAGTCATACATATTTGGAAAGCAATTTTTATTGCATGCAACATGACGACTTACTTGAAGGATCTTACTCAATCCATAGGTAGGTATGGTGGACTCTCATGGCAAAACTGGGTTTAAGGATATTTGGAACCACAAGTAGTATCTTTACTTGGTGCAAGGAATTTTGCTAGCATGAGAGGGAAAGACAAGCTCAACATGTCGGATGATCCATGACAATATACTTTATTCGAATATAAGAAAACATAACCCATTACGTTGTCTTCCTTGTCCAACGTCAACTCTTTAGCATGTCATATTTTAATGAGTGATCACAATCATAAAAGATGTCCAAGATAGTATATTTATATGTGAGAACCTCTCTTTCTTTATTACTTCCTATCAATTGCAACGATAACCAAAACTATGTTTGCCAACTCTCAACAACTTTTATTCATCATACTCTTTATATGTGAAGTCATTACTCTCGATAAGATCAGTATGATCTCTTTATTTCTTTTTATACTTCTTTTATTTTTATTCCCTCAAGATCATAGCAAGATAGCAAAGTCCTTGACTCAACACTAATCTTTATTATATATAGCTCACGGACTCGATTACATAGAAGGATCATAAGGCAAAACTCAAAACTAAATCATACCAAAACTTTATTCTACTAGATCAAGATATTGCTAAAAGCATCGAACTAAGAAAACGGTAAATATAGGAATGTGATGGCGATACGATACCGAGGCACCTCCCCCAAGCTTGGCAGTTGCCAAGGGGAGTTCCCATACCCATGTGATTATGTCTCCTTCTTTGGTGGTGATGAAGGTGGTGGTGATGATGGATAGTCGCACATCGAGCGTAAGAGCACCGGAACGATAGACCTCCTCGATAATGTAAGGACCTTCCCATTTAGAGAGAAGTTTTCCTGCAAAAATTTTTAAATGAGAGTTGAAAAGCAACACATAATCACCTACATTAAACTCACGCTTTTGTATCCTTTTGTCATGCCATCTTTTAACCTTTTCTTTAAACAGTTTGGCATTCTCATAGGCTTGAGTTCTCCATTCATCAAGTGAGCTAATGTCAAATTAACCTCTTCTCACCGGCAAGTTTGAAATCATAGTTGAGCTCTTTAATGGCCCAATATGCTTATGTTCTAGTTCAAGAGGTAAGTGACATGCTTTTCCATAAACCATTTTATATGGAGACATACCCATAGGATTTTTATATGCAGTTCTATAAGCCCATAATGCATCATCAAGTTTCTTGTACCAATTCTTTCTAGATCTATTAACAGTCTTTTGCAAAATCAATTTAAGTTCTCTGTTACTCAGTTCTACTTGGCCACTAGACTGTGGGTGATATGGAGATGCAATTCTATGATTAACATCATACTTAGCAAGCATTTTACAGAAAGCACCATGAATAAAATGTGAACCACCATCAGTCATAAGGTATCTAGGGACACCAAACCTCGGAAAAATAACTTCTTTAAGCATCTTAATAGAGGTGTTATGATCAGCACTACTAGTTGGAATAGCTTCTACCCACTTAGTAACGTAATCAACAACAACTAAAATATGTGTATACCCATTAGAGGAGGAAACGGTCCCATATAATCAAAGACCCAAACATAAAATGGTTCAATAACAAGAGAATAATTCATAGGCATTTCTTGACGTCTACTAATATTACCAATTCTTTGACATTCATCACAAGACAAGACAAACTTACGGGCATCTTTGAAGAGAGTAGGCCAAGAAAAACCGGATTGCAATACCTTGTGTGCAGTTCTATCTCCAGTGGTGTCCTCCATAAGCCTCGGAGTGACACTTGCGTGAGATCTGTTCTGTTCATGCTCAGGTACACACTGTCTAATAACACCATCTACTCCTTCTTTATAAAGTTGTGGGTCATCCCAGAAGTAATGTCTTAAATCATAGAAGAACTTTTTCTTTTGCTGGTATGTGAAACTAGTTGGTATAAATTTAGCAACGTTGTAATTAGCATAATCAGCATACCATGGAGCAGTACTAGAAGCATTTATGACAGCTAATTGTTCATCAGGGAAGATATCATCAATAGGTAATGGGTCATCAAGAACATTGTCTAACCTAGACAAGTTGTCTGCAATTGGGTTCTTAGCTCCCTTTCTATCAATAATATGCAAATCAAATTCTTGTAGCAAGATAACCCATCTAATAATTCTAGGTTTAGCATCTTTATTTTCCATACGATATTTAATAGCAGCATGATCAGTGTGAACAGTTACTTTAGAATCAACAATATAGGTCTAAACTTATCACAAGCAAATACAACTGCTAAAAAATCTTTTTCAGTAGTAGCATATTTTGGGCATTGTCTAGAGTTTTACTAGCATATAGTATAACATTTAGTTTCTTATCAACTCTTTGTCCTAGAACAACACCTACAGCATAATCACTAGCATCGCACATAATTTCAAAGGCTAAATTCCAATCAGGTGGCTGAACAATAGGTGCAGAAATCAAAGCTTTCTGAAGTATTTCAAATGCTTCTACATAATCATCATCAAAGACAAAAGGAATATCTTTTTGTAATAGATTGGTCAGAGGCCTAGAAATTTTAGAGAAGTCCTTAATGAACCTCCTATAAAAACCGGCATGACCAAGGAAACTTCTTATACCTTTAATGTCCTTGGGACATGGCATCTTTTCAATAGCATCAACCTTAGCTTTATCAACTTCAATACCTCTTTCAGAAATTTTATGCCCCAAGACAATGCCTTCATTAACCATAAAGTGGCACTTTTCCCAATTCAAGACAAGACTAGTATCTTCGCATCTTTGCAAAACTCGATCAAGGTTGCTCAAGCAATCATCAAAAGAGGATCCATAAACGGAGAAATCATCCATGAAAACCTCAACAATCTTTTCACATAAGTCAGAGAATATAGCCATCATGCATCTTTGAAAGGTAGCCGGTGCATTACATAAACCAAAAGGCATATGTCTATAATCAAAGGTACCGAAAGGGTAAATAAAAGTGGTCTTTTCTTGATCCTCTGCTGACACAGGTATTTGAGAGAAACCAGAGTAACCATCTAGAAAGCAAAAATGTGTGTTTTTGGATAATATTTCTAGCATTTGATCAATAAAAGGCAAAGGGCAATGATCCTTTTAGTAGCTTTATTTAATTTACGGAAATCAATAACCATCCTATAACCTGTAACAATTCTTTGTGGGATCAATTCATCTTTATCATTAGGAACGACATTAATACCTCCCTTCTTAGGGACACAATGGACAGGACTTGCTCACTGACTATCAACAACGGGATAAATTATACCTGCCTCCAGGAGCTTTAGTATTTATTTTCTTACCACTTCTTTCATCTTAGGATTTAACCGTCGTTGGTGATCAATAACTGGTATGGCGTCTTTCTCCAATTTTGTTGTGTGTTGGCATAGAGTGGGACTAATGCCCTCATCAAGAGTATATGCAATAGCAGCACGGTGATTCTTCAGAGTTTTCAATAATTTCTCTTCTTCCTGTTCTGAAAGGTTAGCACTAATAATAACATGATATATCTTCTTTTCATCAAGATAAGCATATTTAAGAGTATCGGGTAATGGTTTAAGCTCAAACACGGGATCACCCTTGGGTGGTGGAGGATCCCCTAGAATTTCAACAGGCAAGTTGTGTTTCAAAATAGGTCCCTGTTTAAAGAATATTTCATCTATCTCCCTTCTTTCATTCATAAACATATCCTTTTCATGGTCTAGCAAATATTGCTCTAAAGGATCATTAGGAGGCACGGCAATAGAAGCAAGACCAATAATTTCATCTTTACTAGGCAATTATTCATCATGGGGTTGTCTACAAAACTTAGCAAAATTAAACTCATGAGACATATCCCCCAAACCAATAGTAACAACATCATTTTTGCAGTCTATCTTAGCATTAACAGTATTCAAGAAGGGTCTACCAAATATGATGGGACAAAAGCTATCTTGTGGAAAACCAAGAACAAGAAAATCAGCAGGATATTTAAATTTCCCACACAAGACTTCAACATCTCTAACAATCCCAACTGGTGAAATAGCATCTCTATTGGCAATCTTAATTGTAACATCAATTTCTTCTATCTCAGCAGGTGCAATATCATGCATAATTTCTTTGTATAAGGAATGATGTATTGCACTAGCACTAGCAACCATATCACATAAGCCATGATAACAATGATCTCCTATTTTAACAGAAATAACAGGCATGCCTAAAAGAGGTCTATGTTTATTCTTAGTATAAGGTCTAGCAATTCTAGCAGCTTCATCACAGAAGTAAATGACATGCCCATTAATATTATCAGCCAAGAGATCTTTAACCATATCAATAGTAGGTTCAACTTTAATTTGCTCAGGTGGTGTAGGTGTTTTAGTATTACTCTTATGAACCACAGTTGATGCTTTAGCATGATCCTTTATCCTAATAGGGAAAGGGGGTTTCTCAATATAGGTAGTAGGAACAATATGATCATTATAAGTGATAGTCTTTTCTTCAACTTTAATAGGTGCAACTACTTTTACTTCAGTGGGAGGATTATATTTAAACCACTTCTCCTTAGGGAGGTCAACATGAGTACCAAATGATTCACCGAAAGAAGCTACTATCTCAGAGTCAAGTCCATATTTAGTGCTAAATTCACGAAAAGCATCGGTATTGATAAAAGATTTAACACAATCAAACTTAGGTGTTATACCTGACTCCTTACCTTCGTCGAGATCCCAATCTTCAGAGTTGCGTTTAATTCTTTCCAATAAATCCCATCTGAATTCAATAGTCTTCATCATAAAAGAACCAGTACAAGAAGTATCGAGCATGGAGCGATTGTTGAGACAAAGCCGAGCATAATTTTTTTGAATAATAATCTCTCTTGAGAGCTCATGATTTGGGCATCAATATAACATTGACTTAAGCCTCCCCCAAGCTTGAGCGATGCTTTCTCCTTCGCGAGGCCAAAAATTATATATATAAATACGATCACGATGAACAAGATGCATATGATAAAACTTCTGATGAAATTCCAATTTCAATCGGTTGTAGTTCCATGATCCCATATCATCACATAGCCTAAACCATGTCAATGCCTCTTCCTTCAAAGATAAAGGGAAGACATTCTTCTTGATAACATCATCGGGCATACCTTCAAGCTTAAATAATCCACAAACTTCATCCACATAGATTAGGTGCAAATCGGGATGCAATGTTCCATCTCCTGTAAAAGGATTAGCTAGCAGTTTCTCTATCATAACCGAAGGAATTTCAATGTAAACATTTTCAGTAGGTTCAGTAAGTTGAGGAGCAACTCCTTGCTCTACTAGTCGGGGTGAAGATACCCCGAACAAGCCCCTCAAAGGATTATGTTCCATAGTAACAAGTGACAGTAAATTTCAGCACACTATATAAATTTTTCCTTACCAAGTTCCACTTACCAAAGGTGCTTCACTCCCAACAGCGGCGCCGTAAAAGAGTCTTGATGACCCACAAGTGTAGGGGATCTATCATAGTCCTTTCGATAAGTAAGAGTGTCGAACCCAACGAGGAGCAGAAGGAAATGACAAGCGGTTTTCAGTAAGGTATTCTCTGCAAGCACTGAAATTGTAGGTAATAGATAGTTTTGTGATAAAGTAATTCGTAACGGGTAACAAGTAACAAAAGTAAATAAAGTGCAGCAAGGTGGCACAATCATTTTTGTAGCAAAGGACAAGCCTGGACAAGTTCTTATATGGAGGAAAGCGCTCCCGAGGACACATGGGAATTATCGTCAAGCTAGTTTTCATCACGCTCATATGATTCGCGTTCATTACTTTGATAATTTGATATGTGGGTGGACTGGTACTTTGGTACCGCCCTTTCTTGGACAGGCATCCCACTTATGATTAACCCCTATTGCAAGCATCCGCAACTACAAAAGAAGTATTAAGGTAAACCTAACCATAGCATGAAACATATGGATCCAAATCAGCCCCTTACGAAGCAACGCATAAACTAGGATTTAAGCTTCTGTCACTCTAGCAACCCATCATATACTTATTACTTCCCAATGCCTTCCTATAGGCCCAAACAATGGTGAAGTGTCATGTAGTCTACGTTCACATAACACCACTAGAGGAGAGACAACATACATCTCATCAAAATATCAAATGAATACCAAATTCACATGACTACTTATAACAAGACTTCTCCCATGTCCCCAGGAACAAACATAGCTACTCACAAATCATATTCATGTTCATAATCAGAGGGGTATTAATATGCATATAGGATCTGAACATATAATCTTCAACCGAATAAACCAACTAGCATCAACTACGAGGAGTAATCAACACTACTATGACCCACAGGTACCAATCTGAGGTTTAGGGACAATGATTGGATACAAGAGATGAACTAGGGTTTGAAAGGAGATGGTGCTGGTGAAGATGTTTATGGAGATTGTCCCCCTCCCGATGAGAGGATCGATGGTGATGACGACGGTGATGATTTCCCCGGCAGAATAGCTCCGCCGAAGCTCTAGATTGGTTTCGCCAAGGTTCCGCCTCGTGGCGGCGTTTCATCCCGAAAGCTTGCTTATGATTTTTTTTCGGGGTAAAAGACTTAATATAGCAGAAGATGGTCACCGGAGGGCTGCCAGGGGGCCCACGAGGCAAGCAAGCGCGCCCAGGGGGGTAGGGCGCCCCCCCACCCTCGTGGCCAGGGTGTGGCCCCCCTCTGGTACTTTCTTCGCCCAATATTTTTTATTAATTCCAAAAATAACTTTCGTGGAGTTTCAGGACTTTTGGAGCTGTGCAGAATAGGTTTCTAATATTTGCTCCTTTTCCATTGCATCCCAGCCACCTAAGCATTCTCCCTCTTCATGTAAACCTTGTAAAATAAGAGAGAATACGCATAAGTATTGTGACATAACGTGAAATAACAACCCATAATGCAATAAATATTGATATAAAAGCATGATGCAAAATGGACGTATCCAGAGGTCCACAACCGGGACCTTGACCCCGGATTCAAAGAGGATCCGGTTATATGCATGGAGCTTGAGGATGGAGTGTTTTACCAGGCGAGCCATGACGGCACGGAGGTGGCCATCACCACTGACTATCCCGGTCTTCTCCCTGCCTCACATGTAAGTAGTCAGGAGACTTCTCCTTCAAAAGAATTTCCTCATTCTGCCTCACCCACCGCACTATCTTGTGCTCCAAAGGGGAGGAGATCGGTGTCGTGGTTCTAAGTATGACAGTAGAATGGGGGGTAGGTATGGAGAGGCAAGATCCTAGCTATGGAGTAGTTGTATACGCAAGGGATTTACGAGTTCAGGCCCTTCTCGGAGGAAGTAATAGCCATACGTCTGAGCCCGAGGCGGTCGACTGGATTATATGCGTGTGTTACAGGGTGCCAACCCTTCTACCTGTGGAGGGGGGTGGCTTATATAGAGTGCGCCAGGACCCCAGCCAGCCCACGTAGTAGAGGTTTTAAGGTGCGTTAAAGCTAGGCGTTACTGGTAACGCCTTACATAAAGTGTCATTAAGGTCATAAAGACTATTTAACTACGGAACGTTTGGGTACCGAGTGGCTCTTGGACTCCTTGTGGTCGAGTGGATCTTCATGGTCGAGTGGATCTTCATGGTCGAGTGTCTTTGAATCTGTCGAGTGGAAACCTACCAGGTCGACTGGAAGGCTGCTTCTCTTGTGAGTGTCCTTGTGGAGGGTACCTTTGGGCGGTCTATGACCCTACCCTGTACATGACTTCATCATTAGCCCCGAATGGATCGAGGTTTGAGTGAGGAAGGAGTTGATAATCTTTCCGGCTGTTCTTCGTGTTGTGAGTGCGTCTTACTGGATCAATGACCTTTTAGTGATGGCATCAACTTCTCTTTCAGTCGCCTTGATCCATTCTTCACGTTTGTCGAGTGAACTCCGTGAACCTGAGGATTTCCGAGCGACGGATCGGAGGAAATCTGTTATCTGACGAGTTGCTCTGCGGTTAGCAGATTTCGCGGGATCCGAATCTTGGGAAGCGCGCGAAGCGGAGAAAACCGTGTCACTTGGATGGGATAAGATGATGATGCCTCGATCTTCATGCCGCCTTTTTCGCCATGTATCATGCGCGCGCGTGTTGCGGGATTGTGACGGGATTGCCTGGGCCTACCGGTCAGCCACTCGGAAGCGGCCCCATATAAAGCGTTGGACATGGCATTTTGAACAGTGCGACCTCAGACTTCTCCTCTCTCCGCCTCCAAACCTTCTCGCCCGCGCTCTTCTCATCGGCCTTGGCTTCGGTACTTGCCTCGCCGGGCGACCATGGTGAAGGAGAAGACCGCAACCTGGAACGGGTGAAGAAGGCGTGGCGAAGGCCAAGGGAGCGCCCAGCCCGGGCGGCTCCTCTTCGCGGTCCAAGCTGCCGCAGGGCTGGGTCCAAGGAGACTGGATCCGCTCGACCATCACCGAGAAGGATCTCGCCGATCTGGCCAATGAAGGACTGATCCCCCATGGGTCGGCGAGGCTTCCGGGCATGGAGTGGCAACCGCAGCCTGAAGAGGGTGAGTGTGTCCTCCTGGCTACCCACGTAGATCGGGGGTTTTCTCTGCCGCCAAATCCTTTTTTCCGGGGGTTTTTGAACTTTTTGGGCGCAACTCCATCATTTCACTCCAAACTCCATTGTCTGCATCTTGCTGCTTTCATTTCGCTATGCGAGAATTTCTTGGGTTGTCAACCGTGACCGGGTCTCTTCAAGCACATATTCACTGTCGCTCTCGGGACGGTGAAGAAAAGCGAACCTGAATGACGAGAGGACCCAAGTAATCCAGATGTGTGGGGACTCGGGGTCCAGATGAGGGGGAAGAGCGCCTTTCCAGCTATGACTCTCTCCCGACTCGGTTAGAGGGTGGCGATCGACCTGGTTTATCGCCAAGACCAGCCGACGCCGGGGCATTCGACTGGGCTCCCTCCTTTCTCCATGAGTCGAGTGAACAAGCCATCTTCCCTGAAGGTGTTACCAGAGGAAAAGGCCCAAGTAAAGTTGCTGATGGAGCGTGTAGTACAGCTTATTCGCGATGGGGTGACCGGCATGGATCTCCTGGAGGTTTTTCTCCGACGGCGTATTCAGCCACTCCAATACCGAGGTCATCCGATGTGGATGTACTGCGAATGCGGATGATACCACTCGGGTCCATCCGGAGGAGGTCGATGACGCCATCACTGGAGAAGTGGATGACTGCCATCACAGAAACAAAGACAACCCTCATGAGCTAGGAGGATTCCACCACTGCGACCGAGTTACCAACCGGACAAGGTATAACCACTTATCTCCGATTTGTGATTCTGCTGCATTCATTACTGCTTTGATGCCAATTCATCGACCGACTTTCACCTTGTTTTGTTGTCTTCTAGGTCACCACCGAGATGTACTCGATGCCCAACGGGCGCAGGAAACAAGTCGAAGAAGAAGAAGGAAGTGGAGGTGAAAGTCCCGGAGGAATGGGAGTCCAACGGCGAGGAGGATGAGGAGGATGATAGCTCGATGTGAAGAGGAGGAGGAGGAAGAGGAGGAAGACGTCGATCCTCCTCGCTCGGAGGGAAGGTCCAAGTTGACGCATGACCCGGCGGCCGGGCGCGGTAAAGCTGTTGTGCCCACCAGGCAGTTGACGAAGCGACCTAGGACAACTTCTCCCGCCGACTGAGAAACCGCCGAAGCAACCTCGAGCGACATCGTCAAAGCTGGCGAAGGCCCTGCCTAAGATGCGAATGGTCATCCCCACCATCTCTGGGTAACCAACAGAACCTTGTATTTCCTTATTCAACATGAGTGAACTTTTGGTCGACTTGATGACTGATCAGCCGATTCTTGAAATCTACTGGCGCCGCTACCTCCGAGACTTCACCAAGCACGAAGATCAGGAAATGGAGGATGCGCCACCTCCAACCTTGGTAAGATCTCTGAGGTTTCGCTTTTAGTCGATGGAGCTTTTAGTCGATTGGACTTCCATGTTTACTTCGAATCTTTCTTGTAGTTCCACCTCACGTCATTGATCTCCCGATGATGACGAGGAAGCGCCATTGAGGAAGAGGAAGAACAAGAAAGTGCTCACTGGCAAGGCTGCTCAAGTCGCGGTGATTCCCGAGACGCTGATTTCGAGGGAGGCAACCCCACCGGACTTCTGTGTCTTCATTGTACACGACAAGTGCCCGACCCACTTCGTCGATTCTGATCCACCATCTCTCTTTGCTACACACCACGTCCCGGAAGACCAAGTAAGTGATGCTAAGGAGGCCATACGCCAGAGCAGGGATCATGATGGAGCAGGTGAAAGCGGTCCGAGAGGCTAGTCAGGCGGCCTATGATGCTAGTTCAGCTCTCCAGAGCAATGTCCAAGTAAGTCAGTCGTTGCTTGCTTTGTTAGGATATGCTACCTGAAACTGCTTCCTTTTGGAGATTTCCATATCTGTACACCCACTGGGTGTGTGTGTCGATTGAACTTTTGTGGGGGCACGCTGAGTGCACCCACTGGGTGTAGTCCCCGAGACTATGGTCGACTGCCGGAGGAGTAAAAAACTTCTAAGTCCCACTTTAAATTTGCCTTGGAATGCCGAGTGGTTTCTGTAACCGATAAACTTTAACAGGCTTAACGCCTGAGCACCTTTGGATCCGTAGGACGTTTATCCAAACTTGATTTTTCCTTTAACATGCTTTGTTTGCCTTCGAGAGAACTTTATTCCTCATTCGTAAGATATTCCGTTGAAATTCTAATCGACTTGTGCTTCATCTATCCTGTAGGTAGAGATGGAACACAGACTGCGACTGACCTTGTCGTCCTTACGGATTGGGACGAACCGCACGTTGTACTTGTGGCGAAGCTCCGAAGGAGGAGGTAGCAGTCGACCTGCACCTCATCGTCCTTGCGGATTGGGATGGACCGCACGTTGTACTTGTGGCGAAGCTCCGAAGGAGGAGGTAGCAGTCGACCTGCACCTCGTCGTCCTTGCGGATTGGGATGAATTCCTTACTTAGGCGAGCACTGGCTGCAGCTAAGCCCCGAGTGGGAGGTTTGCTCTCCACTCGGTAGGATTTTTATTACTTAGGCTAACACTAGGTTGCAGCTAAGCCTCCGAGTGGGAGGGTTGCTCTCCACTCGGTAGGATTTTTATTACTTAGGCGAGCACGTGGCGGCAGCTAAGCCCCCGAGTGGAAGGTTTGCTCACTACTCGGTAGGATTTCTATTACTTAGGCGAGCACTGGCTGCAGCTAAGCCCCGAGTGGGAGGTTTGCTCACCATTCGGTAGGATTTCTATTACTTAGGCGAGCACTGGCTGCAGCTTAAGCCCGAGTGGGAGGTTTGCTCTCCACTCGGTAGGATTTTTATTACTTAGGCGAGCACTGGGCTGCAGCTAAGCCCCCGAGTGGGAGGTTTGCTCTCCACTCGGTAGGATTTTTATTACTTTGGAGGTTTAAGGCGAATCCTTGGGCTGTTTTAAGCCCTCGAGTGGGAGGCTGGCTCACCACTCGGTAGGATTTGAATACTTAGGCGAGTACTTCGACTGCAGCTAAGCCTCCGAGTGGGAGGCTGGCTCGCCACTCGGTATGATTTTGAATACTTAGGCGAGTACTTGGACTGCAGCTAAGCCTCCGAGTGGGAGGCTGGCTCGCCACTCGGTAGGATTTTGAATACTTAGGCGAGTACTTGGACTGCAGCTAAGCCTCCGAGTGGGAGGCTGGCTTGCCACTCGGTAGGATTTTGAATACTTAGGCGAGTACTTGTTGCAGCTAAGCCTCCGAGTGGGAGGCTGGCTCGCCACTCGGTAGGATTTTGAATACTTAGGCGAGTACTTGGACTGCAGCTAAGCCTCCGAGTAGGAGGCTGGCTCGCCACTCGGTAGGATTTTGAATACTTAGGCGGCGGATTCGCAGCTAAGCCCCGAGTGAGAGACTGGCTCGCACTCGGAAAGGATTTTTTTACAAACTTAGGCGAATCGGATTCGCAACTAAGCCACCCACTGGGGGAAATTTCAACAAAAAGCAATAACAATCACTGGGAAAATTATAACATTCTTGTCTTAGATAAACAAACTATAAAAGTACTTTTATTACATCTCAACCGAGTGAGTTTTAAGTGTAAAAGGGGCGGAGAAGCTCCGCGTTCCAAGCTCGAGGCTCGTCGATCTGGCAATCAACGTTGTAGAGATGATATGCTCCGTTGTGGAGGACTCTTGTGACGATGAAGGGACCATCCCAAGTGGGGGCGAGCTTGTGTGGTTTCTGTTGATCCACTCGGAGGACTAAATCTCCCTCTTGGAAGGCTCGACTCTTCACATTTCTGTCATGGAACCGGCGCAAGTCTTGCTGATAGATAGTCGAGCGGATCAGGCCATTTCTCTCCTCTTCCAAGAGGTCGATTGCATCTTGCCGCGCTTGTTCCGCTTCTTCTTGAGTATAGCTCGACTCGAGGCGCATTGTGAAGCAGGTCACTCGGCAGAACTGCTTCAGCTCCATAGACCAGGAAGAATGGAGTTCTCCCGGTCGACCGATTAGGAGTGGTCCTAAATCCCGAGAACTGATGGAAGTTCGTCGACCCAAGCTCTGCTGCGTGCTTGAGGTCACGCATCACCGTGGTTTCAGCCCTTTGAGAATGAGGCCGTTTGCTCGTTACGCTTGTCCATTCGGCGAGGATGAGCCATCAAGCATAGTCGACCAGCGTGCCTTGAGAGGCGCAGAAGGCTTTGAACTTGTCATTATCGAAGTTTGACCCATTGTTGGTGATGATGCTATGCGGAACTCCATATATGAATATCAACTCTCTGATGAAACTGATAGCAGTGCATGCATCGAGGTTCTTGATGGGTTTGGCTTCAATCCACTTGGTGAACTTGTCGACTGCTACTAGCAAATGAGTGAAGCCGCTTCGCCAGCTTCTCAACGGTCCAATCATGTCCAATCCCCAAACAGCGAAGGGCCAGACGAGTGGAATGGTCTTCAAGGCTGAGGCGGGCTTGTGCGACATGTTGGAATAGAACTGACATCCTTCACACTTGTCAACTATTTCTTTTGCCATTTCATTTGCTTTTGGCCAGTAAAATCCAGCTTGGTATGCTTTATCCACAATGGTCCGAGAGGACGCATGATGGCCACAGGTCCCCGAGTGGATATCCTCAAGAATTATCTGACCTTCTTCTGGCGTGATGCACTTCTGGCCGACTCCAGTCACGCTTTCTCTGAACAACTGTCCCTTGATCGTCAGAAGGCCTTGGATCGCTTGGACGATCTGTCGAGCCTCTTCTTCATTCTCTGGGAGCTCTTTCCTTAGGATATATGCGATGTACGGCACCGTCCAGTCGGGAGTGATGACAACCACTTCCATAATTAGGTCGACCACGGCTGGGATCTCAACTTTAGTCGGATCATTGGCACTCTTTTGCTGCGGGGCTTCTTCCGTGAAAGGATCCTCCTGCACTGAAGGTGCATGAATGTGCTCCAAAAATACATTACCGAATGGCTTCCTTTTGGATCCTATCTTCGCCAAATCATCTGCAGCTTGATTTTTCACCGGGTATATGATGAAGCTCTAACCCTCAATTTCTTCTCCGGCTTTCTCATCAGCATTACAATAACCTGTCATAGCTGGGCTTCGACATCCCACTCCTTCATCACTTGATTAACAACCAGATCCGAGTCGCCGTAGACCATAAGGCGGCGGGACGCCGAAAGTGAAATGGCCATGCAACCCATACAGAGTGCTTCATATTCGCTTCGTTGTTGGAAGAATCAAAGTGAATCTGGAGAACATACTTGAGCCTATCTCCTCGAGGAAACCAATACAACCCCCGCACTGTAACCGTTCAAAGCATCTTGGAACCATCGAAAAACATAGTCCAAGTGTTTCGAGTGAACTTGAGTCGGAAGCTGCTGTTCACCCACTCGGCGAGGAAATCTGCTATTGCTTGGGACTTGATGGCTTTCTTTGCCTCAAATTTGATATCAAGGGAAGGAGTTCAATCGCCCATTTTGCCACTCGACCGCTTGCATCTCTGTTATGAAGAATTTCGACAAAGGCGTCACGACGACCGTAATGGAATGATCGGAGAAATAATGAGCAACCTTCTTCGTGGTCATATAGATCCCATAAACAAGCTTCCGATAGTGAGGGTATCTTTGCTTTGATGGGGTCAATTTCCTTGAAAGATAATAAACTGGGCGTTGAACTTTGAAGGCTTTTCCTTCTTCTTCCGCTCGACCGTAAATGCAGTCTTGACGACTTGTCCGATGGCTGCAATGTAAAGCAACAAATGCTCTTTCTTGATTGGAGCAGCAAGCACCGGCTGGGTGGAGAGCGAGCTTTGAGCTCGCAAACGCTACATCGACTTCTAGAGTCCACTCGAACTTGTCTCGACTTCTTCATCAACAAGAAGAGGCAATGCCTTTTCACCGAGGCGAGAGATGAATCGACTTAAAGCGGCCAATCATCTAGTAAGTTTCGGACATCGTGCACGCATATGTAGGCGCTTCATTCGGAGTATGGTGCCAACCTTTTACGGGTTAGCATCGATTCCTCGCCGTAAACAAGAAAACCGAGTAACTTTCCACCAGAACTCCAAATGTACACTTTGATGGGTTAAGCTTGATATCATACCTCCCGAGATTGGCAAATGTTTCAGCAAGGTCACCAACAGGTCGGAACCTCTTCGTGACTTGACCACTATATCGTCCATGTACGCTTCCACATTCCGGACTGATTTGAGTGAGCAAACACTTCGAATCATCCTCATGAATGTGGCTCCGCATTCTTGAGACCGAATGGCATGGTGACATAATGTAAGCACCGAATGGAGTGATGAACGCTGTTTTAATCTCATCGGGTCCATACAGACGGATCTGATGGTACCCGGAATAGGCGTCTAAAAGACAACCTCTCGCATCCCGCAGTTGAGTCGACTATTTGGTCGATGCGAGGAAGAGGGAAATGATCTTTCGGGCAGGCCCGATTTATATGCTTGAAATCGATGCACATGCGCAACGACTTGTCCTTCTTGGGGACGATGACAACGTTGGCGAGCCACTCAGAGTGGTAGATCTCTCGGATGAACTCTGCTGCTAAGAGCCGAGCCACCTCCTCGCCAATGGCCTTTCTCTTCTGGACGGCGGACCACCGAAGATACTCTTTAACCGGTTTGAATTTTGGGTCGACTCGTAGGCGATGCTCAGCCAGCCCCCTGGGAACACCCGGCATGTCAGCAGGCTTCCATGCAAAGATGTCCCAGTTCTCACGGAGGAACTGGATGAGCGCTTCTTCCTATTTTGAGTCGAATGTTGTTGAGATGTTGGTCGGAGCAACATCGGGATCAGTCGGGTGAATGTGAACCTGTTTCGTCTCGCCAATGATCAAATGTCGACTCCAGTGGCGGGCTTCTTAGGTCGCAACAAATCACTCCGGATCTGCAGTTTTCGATACTCTTGTAGCTCTACCATCGCCAACCGAGCATCGGCGATCTTAGAGCCTTTCGAAGCACTCTTCCGCCTTCTTCCGATTGCCCGTGATGGTGATCACGCCCTTGGGACCAGGCATCTTCGCTTAAGATACACGTAACATGGTCGGGCCATGAAAGCGTGCATAAGCTGGTCTCCCGAATAGCATGATAAGCGCTCTGAAATCCACGACCTCAAAGGTCAACTTTTCTTTCCGGAAATGCTTTGAATCACCAAAACTACATCAAGAGAAATTTGGCCGAGTGACTCAGCCTTCTTTCCGTGAATGACTCCGTGGAAGCTCATGTTATCGGTAATCGAGTCCGACATCGAATGCCCATCCCTTTCAACGTCTCCGTATAATATGTTCAAGCCACTACCACCATCCATCGGGACTTTGGTCGGTCAGTGCCTTCAACAACTGGGTCGACCACCAATGCTTGCCTCCCGTGGGTGGCAATGTGCGTCGGGTGATCGACCGGTCGAATGTGATGGCGGTCCGGGACCATTTCAGATAATTGGGAGTCGCCGAGCAACCAAGTTCACTTCCGATTGATAACCTTCAATCGACTTTTGCTTTCGACGTCAAGAAAATCATCAGGTGGAATTGACCTGGGATATCCACCATCACCGCTATCTCTGTCCTCAACTTTGTCGGTCTCCTTATCCTTATCCTTGAGTTGTTTCCCTTGAACTGCTGAATCAAGGGCCGACATCGTCGAGTGGTATGTTTCGGGTAAATGAGTTTACCCTCTTCATCTTTCTTTGTATGAATATGACATGGCAAATCCAACACATCGCTTCCATCCTGGTCTTTCACCTTCTTGGGGTTCCAAGGACCCTTGGGTTTCCCCTTGAACTTTCACAGGGTCACGGCCAAGGCCTCTCCGGAGCCGCTGGCTCGGCTTTTGCTTCGCTTCCGACTAGAATTTCCTCCATGACCTCATTGGCAGCCGATTTATATTTACCACTCGAGCCGATCCTCTTCTTCACCATTTGCATACTTGGTGGAAATCTCCATCATCCGACTCAGGGTCATATCTCTGGTTCGACCAAATTTCAAACTCAATTCTCTGTTCTTGACACCTTCCTTGAAGGCACAGAATGCCTGGTGATCAGATACATTCTCGACTGTGTGGTGCAAAGTGATCCACCTCTGGATATAATATCTCAAAGTTTCACTCGACTTTTTCACACACGACTGCAACTCCGTCAAACCTGCTGGTCGTTGCAAGTTCCTTCAAATGTCCTCGACAAACACTCGTGCAAGATCTTCCCAAGTGTAAATCTTTGGTGCTAACCGATTCAACCACGCCTGGCTGAACCCTCCAACATAAGAGGCAAATGCTTCATGGCTACCTCATCGTTGCCACCGCCGATCTGAACCGCCACTCGGTAATCTTCAAGCCAAGTGTCGCTTGGATTCTCCGATGAACTTACTGACTCCAGTTGCCAACCTGAAGTTGGGAGGAATCACCGCGACTCTGATGGCTCTGCTGAAACACTCTGGTCCCGAGACATGAACTCTGCTGCTGGAAGGAACATCTCTATCATGGCCGTCTCGGTGAGCTCTGTTCCTGTCGACCAAACCTTGAACGATAATAGATCTCACATCAAAGCCTGGTTCCCTGGGGTCGACCGAACTCTTCGCCCAAAGACCTTTGTGTTGGCGTCGTCGCCCCGCCGCCGAGGAGCGTATGATCCACCCCTTGGGTGAGGAGTGGGCACTCGGCGTCGATCGTTGCGATCGAATCGGTGCTCATACTGCCATGACCCTTGTATTGATCATCACGCCGCCCCCACGTTCCTCACACCTCGGGGCGATCTCGGACTATGGGCCGACCGACTGAATTCGCAGCGACAGATCGGTCATGAACCCTGTTCCGCAATCGATACAACTGAGTTTTGATCTCCTGCCACCCGGAGCAAATCCCTGATTTGCTGCAAACCTCTACCCGCCTCCGACTGGGAAGGCTGAATTGACTCTGCTATACGGGCGAGAGCTGCTAAATTCTGAATCGGAGTTCGATATACCTGAGTTGGCGGTTGAAAGAGCCGGGCGTCGATCGGATTCTGGAACCCTTGGTCGCGTCACGCTCGTCAGTACTCACTGAAGATTCTCCATCCAAGTGCGCTCAGCCGGGTTGGCTGCGCATCCTCCAAGGCGCGAGCCTCGGGGTTTCTCCAACGATAGGAGTGTGAAGTGCATCCATGTTCGACGGCCAGAAGCTCCTCCCTCTGGAGCGAAGTGAGGGGCTCGGGCAAGTACTCTTCGTGGGCTTGCTCCGGATCGCCTCCACCGCCACCTCTGTTGGTGCGGGTGAATCCAGGGGGACTGCATGGTCCATCGACCATCAGAACCTCTGCCGCCGGGTCACTCCTATCGCATTCGGACGCAGTCTCTACGGAGCCAGTCGACAGGTCCAACAGGCCGTAGTGAGATTCATCGGGCTCGATCGCCGCGACTTGGGGGATGGCCGACTGGCGGGCCACCGCATGCCTCACCCGTCGCTGAAGCCTCGACCGGCCCGGGCAGCTTGCGCCGGTGGGAGGCTGGGAGTGAAGATAGCGCGAGAGCCGACCCATACTTTGGGTCGGCCGGTTGCATGAGGAGGACGCCGCGGACACACGCGCGAAAGTGCATCGCCCCGCAGACGGGGAGCGCGTCCACGTCGAGTGGAGCCTCCTGAAGCCAAGCGGAGTCGTGGGCGTAGAACGTGAGCGCACCGAGACGGATCTCGTGGCCGTCAACCAGAATTCCACAGGAAACCATGGTGTAGGAGATCGAAAGAATCCCAACTTCTCCAACAAATCGCTAGAACACCTGCCCCGAGGTGGGCGCCAACTGTCGTGGTTCTAAGTATGACAGTAGAATGGGGGGTAGGTATGGAGAGGCAAGATCCTAGCTATGGAGTAGTTGTATACGCAAGGGATTTACGAGTTCAGGCCCTTCTCGGAGGAAGTAATAGCCCTACGTATCGGAGCCGGAGGCGGTCGATTGGATTATATGCGTATGTGTTACAGGGTGCGAACCCTTCTACCCGTGGAGGGGTGGCTTATATAGAGTGCGCCAGACCCCAGCTAGCCCAATAGTAGAGGGTTTAAGGTGCGTTAAAGCTAGGCGTTCGGTAACGCCTTACATAAAGTGTCATTAAGGTCATAAAGACTATTTAACTACGGACCGTTTGGGTACCGAGTGGCTCTTGGACTCCTGGTGGTCGAGTGGGTCATCATGGTCGAGTGTCTTTGAATCTGTCGAGTGGAAACCTACCAGGTCGACTGGAAGGCTGCTTCTCTTGTGAGTGTCCTTGTGGAGGGTACCTTTGGGCAGGTCTATGACCCTACCCCAGGTACATGACTTCATCAATCGGCACGCCATGCTGCACCTGAGGCGACTCACAAGAAAGCGACGCCTACACCGGGCAGGCCTTCGAAGAGGAAGGCAAATAAAAACATGGCCGAGCCTTCATCAAAGAGTATGGTTTTTAAATATGCTCCTTGGCTGTCACATTGAAGTGTGACGCTATCCGTTGTGTCTTATCAGGAAAAACATTCGCCGGACTATGTCCGGGGATCCTGCCGGTCATGCCTCCACTAGCCAGATTCCAGACCCTATCTCAAAGACTGAGGCTGACGCGGGAGTGACACCGGATTGTCCTTCTGCAGAGGATTCAAATGATGTATCTGTGACAAACTCTGAAGTGGAAAGCGCCATGAATCATCAGCGCTGGTGGGCCGCTCTTCGCGACCCCGGTTTTTCAGAAGAGGCTTTCAACGCCTTCAAGTCGGGTGATGCATACATCCGAGCTGCTCGAGATGGGCTTACCAGAGCCACTGACCAATATTTGAAAGATATGCCGGTAAGTACACACTTGTACAATTCTGATAACAATATACCAGTAGCCCCCGAGACTTGAAGCAGTTGAAGCAACTGATTTGAGGATCGTTGTATATCCAGGTGCTCACAGAGAAGACCAACCTGTTGCCTCAGGAGCTGGAAAAGTGTCGGACCCAGCTAGCCACTGCTACCGCCAAACTGGAGAAATCCAAGAAGGCAGTGTTTGGTAATGATACCCTCCATCGAGAAAACATAATCATATACCAGGATTATTAATATAGGTGCATATCTTATGGCAGAGTCATCAGATCATCCGGGAGAGGTACCAGAAGTCGCACAGGCGGGAGGTCCAGAAGCTCAAAGGAAACTGGCCGGGAAAATGTATACTGACACGGGTCAGGGACGAGAAAAACAAACTCCAGGATTCCAACACCGAGCTGGGCGTGGAACTAAAATATGTTCGGGCCCAGTTGGCTGACTCCGTGAAGGAAAATAAGAGGCTACGAGGCGGCATATTTCGTATGTGTTCAAACTTACCTTCGCATAGTTCGGCAAGGAAAGGAACTGACAGAGTTATGTCTGTAGGTATGCTGACCGGCCGTCCCGAAGAGGAGATGTCCGGATCTTCAGGCGATATGCTACAAGAGCTGTCACAAATGCACGAGAGAGCTCGGCAAGCGATGGAAAGTATTGCCAAAGCGTTATGGCCATCCGACTCCCCTCCAGGAAGTATGGAGGAGCTTGTACAACTATTCAAGGGAGCGCGGCGACGCTTCTGATTATGGAAGATATCAGCCTGTTGGGAAGGTGCGCGAGAGGCCTGGTCCATGGTGAAAACACGGTATGCGAAGCTCGATCCGAATCACATGGCTCTGGTCGGACCTTTAGGGTCGGACGGAAAAGAAATTCCTGTTAGTTTGGTATATGACCCGGTACGAGTAGCCGCCAAGTATTTCCAATAGGATTGTAAGCTAGATAGCCTGTTAGATGACGTAGAGGAAGAAGTTTTTGAGTCCAAGTGACTATGTACTTTAATTGACCAATTTGTCCCTAGCCGGATTGTAAAAATGATTGTCACGATGGACCTTTTCGCTTCAACCTATGGACCCGAAGGTGCGGAGTGTTTCCGAATACCTGCTCGGTAACATAGACCGAGGTATGCGTGGAAACCAGGCGTAGGGGTCATAGTTGCTTGAACAGACAAGTATCCGGCTAGCTATGTTATATTACATTTTGATCGTAAGAAACATCTTCCAGAGAGAATAGTTTCGTTATCGGTTCCTTTCCCTGGGTCAGCATGCGTTGCTGTGCATGTCCAAACTGTGATTGAAAGATCACCGCATACGTACCATCTAGGGGTTCATAGTGTAGTGAGTAAAAAACATCTTTAGTCCGCCGACCGAATATTCCCTTAAGAACACTAGCTTTCGGCTTAACCCAATCTGAGGTACACATCCGGATGACCCGACAGTAACAATCACAGAGGTGCTCCCTTTATGCCCTAGCCGAACTAACGGGAACGTAGGGCATAAGCACAAGAGCCAGGCAACCCAGCTTGGCCAAAACTTTAAGTCATATCGATGCATATAATGGCGAAGAAAAGGTACGTACGTGGAAAAGACACATATGTGGCGAGCTTGATGCTCGAAAAATAATAATAAGCTTCTGTACAAGAAGCCCCCAGGTATAATTGACGTACATATTTGAAAATGTGTGCGTCGTAGGTGTACGGTTTAGCCACATGAGAGCTTTAAGGCTAAAAAAGAAAATGTGAAAAGAGAGAAAAAATAAATAAGGGAAACAAAAGGGAAAAAGGAGATGAATGAAGAGTCCGGCACTAGGCATAGAATCTTCGGAGTCTGGCCGCGTTCCATGGGTTCGGCTCTAGGTGATTGTTTGATGCATCACGCAGGCGGTACGCTCCTCCGGTGAGGACTTCGCCAATGATGAAGGGACCCTCCCACTTGGGCTTGAGTTTGTCCTTTTTGTTCTCCGACAAGCGTAGAACGAGTTCGCCAACATGATAAGTCTTGGCCTGTACTTATCTGCTTTGATATCTGCGGGCCTGTTATTGATAAAATGCAGAACGGGCTTTTGCGATGTCGCGCTCCTCCTCCATGGCATCTAAGCTGTCCTGCCGATCAAGCTCGGCCTCTCTCTCTCTCTCTCTCTCTCTTCATACACGCGCACTCGAGGTGTGTCATGAATAATGTCGCAAGGTAACATAGCCTCTGCGCCGTACACCATGAAGAAAGGTGTATATCCGGTAGAGCGATTGGGTGTGGTCCGCAGCCCCCAGAGTACGGAGTCGAGCTCCTCGACCTAGTGCTTGTCTGATTCTTTCAAAGACCGCACTAGTCTGGGTTTAATGCCGCTCATAGTAAGACCATTGGCTCGTTCGACTTGGCCGTTGGTTTGTGGGTGATAGACGGAGGCGTAATCGAGCTTAATGCTCAGATTAGCACAGCAGGTTTTCACCTCATCGGCTATCAAATTGGAGCCGTTATCGGTGATGATGCTGTGTGGAACACCATAACGGTGCACAACACCGGATATGAAGTCTATCACTAGTCCGGCTTCGGCCGTTTTAACTGGTTTGGCCTCTATCCACTTAGTGAATTTATCCACCATGACCAACATATATTTTTTCTTATGGCTTCCTCCTTTAAGGGGTCCGACCATATCAAGCCCCCAGACCGCAAAAGGCCAAGTGATGGGGATTGTTTGTAGAGCGGTGGGTGGCATGTGGCTTTGGTTGGCGAAAAGATGGCATCCAACGCAATGTTGGACAAGGTCCTGTGCGTTTGCTCGGGCCGTCGACCAATAGAAACCTGTACGGAAGGCCTTGCTTACAAGGGCCTGAGCCGCGGCGTGGTGAACACCGAGGCCGACATGAATTTCAACCAAGAGTTGCCGCCCTTCTTCCTCGGAGATACATCTTTGAAGTACTCCAGTAGCGCTTTTCTTGTAGAGTTCTCCCTCGTGAACCATGTAGGCTTTAGAGCGTCGCACAATGCAGCGCGCCTCATTCTGATCCCCAGGGAGTTCTCGCCTATTAAGGTAGGCCAAGAAGGGTTCGGTCCATGGGGCAATGACTGCCATGATGAGATGGGCCGACGGTGTAATTTCGGTGGCTGAGCCCCCGATGATGTCGGTGTGTTCGGAATCTGGGGTTATAGTCGGATCCAGATTGGTGTTGCCGCTCTCCCCTTGCCACACGACGGATGGCTTGAAAAGCCTTTCCAAAAAGATGTTAGGTGGGACGGGGCCGCTCTTCGCGCCGATGCGAGCAAGGACATCCGCCGCTTGATTACTTTCTCGAGCCACATGGTGAAACTCAAGCCCCTCAAACCGAGCCGACATTTTGAGAACGGCGTTACGGTAAGCAGCCATCTTCGGATATTTGGCATCGAAATCTCCATTTATTTGAGATATTGTGAGGTTTGAATCCCCGCGCACTTCCAGGCATTGTATGCCCATGGAGACAGCCATCCGAAGACCATGCAATAAGGCCTCCTATTCGGCTGCATTGTTGGAGTCCGTGTATAACATTTGGAGTACGTACTGAACTGTATCTCTAGTAGGAGATGTTAGGACAACGCCTGCTGACATGTCTCCGTCGTATCTATAATTTTTGATTGTTCCATGCCAATATTATTCAACTTTCATATACTTTTGGCAACTTTTTATACTATTTTTGGGACTAACATATTGATCTAGTGCCCAATGCCAGTTCTTGTTTGTTGCATGTTTTATGTTTCGCAGAAATCCCATATCAAACGGAGTCCAAACGGGATAAAAATGGACGGAGAATATTTTTGGAATATTTATGATTTTTGGAAGAAAAATCAACGCGAGACGGTGCCCGAGGGGGCCACGAGGCATGGGGGCGCGCCCCAGGGGGGTGGGCGCGCCCCTGACCCTCGTGGGCACCCCGTAAGGCAGTTGATGCTCTTCTTTTGCCGCAAGAAAAGCTAATTTTCGGAGAAGAATCTTGGCGAAGGTTTCAATCCAATCGGAGTTACGGATCTCCGGATATATAAGAAACGGTGAAAGGGTAGAATCAAGAACGCAGAAACAGAGAGACAGATCAAATCTCTCAGAGGGGCTCTCGCCCCTCCCACGCCATGGAAACCATGGACCAGAGGGGAAACCCTTTTGCCATCCGGGGAGAAGGTCAAGGAAGAAGAAGAAGAAGGGGGGTTCTCTCCCCCTCGCTTCCGTTGGCGCCAAAACGCCGCCGGGGGCCATCATCATCACGGTGATCTACACCAACACCTCCGCCATCTTCACCAACATCCCCATCACCTTCCCCCATCTATATTCAGCGGTCCACTCTCCCGCAACCCGCTGTACCCTCTACTTGAACATGGTGCTTTATGCTTCATATTATTATCCAATGATGTGTTGCCATCCTATGATGTCTGAGTAGATTTTCGTTGTCCTATTGGTGAATTGCTATGATTGGTTTAATTTTCTTGTGGTTATGTGGCTGTCCTATTGTGCCCTCCGTGTCGCGCAAGTGTGAGGGATTCCCGCTGTAGGGTGTTGCAATACGTTCATGATTCGCTTATAGTGGGTTGTTTGAGTGACAGAAGCATAAACCCGAGTAAGGGGGTTGTGGTGTATGGGATAAAGGGGACTTGATGCTTTAATGCTATGGTTGGGTTTTACCTTAATGATCTTTAGTAGTTGCGGGTGCTTGCTAGAGTTCCAATCATAAGTGCATATGATCCAAGAAGAGAAAGTATGTTAGCTTATGCCTCTCCCACATAAAACTTGATATCGGTCTAGTAAAGTAGTCAATTGCTTAGGGACAATTTCACAACTCCTACCACCACTTTTCCACACTCGCTTTATTTACTTTATTGCTTCTTTATCTAAACATCCCCTACTTTTTATTTACGTGCCTTTTATTATGTTGCAATTCTATCCAACAACACCTACAAAGTCCTTCTAGTTTCATACTTGTTTTGGTAAAGCGAACGTTAAGCATGTGTAGAGTTGTATCGTCGGTCGATAAAACTTGAGGGAATATTTGTTCTACCTTTAGCTCCTCGTTGGGTTCGACACTCATACTTATCGAAAGAGGCTACAACTGATCCCCTATACTTGTGGGTTATCAAGACTTTTTCTGGCGCCGTTCTTTGAGGAGTCATAAGCGGCAGGGTGAATATTCTCGTGTGTGCTTGTTTGCTTTATCACTAAGTAATTTTTATTTGTTGTTCTAAGTTGTTCTCTATCTTTAGTTATGGATATGGAACATGAAATACCAAAAAATTTAGGTTTACTTGCTACTCATGGAGATGGGGAACCTCCTAAAACCCTCGATGCTCATTATGTGAAAGATATTATACACTACTTTGATAATCCTGGGAAAACCCCATTCAATTATATTATGGGAGACACGTTGGATCAACGTGAATACTTTAGGGATTATCTCTTGACACAAAAAGGGAAACTATTATGGGATAAAATTTATATGTTGCATTGGTATGCTCGGCAACTATGCTTGAGATATGATTATACTTGTTGCTCTAGGATGAAGGCTCCACATCTTCCCTTCTCATGCAAATTTAATGATGATAAAACCTTGGCCTCTTATGCTAATGGTATATATGATTACTATGATGTTGAACAAATTGAGGAATTTGTTGCTTTTAAGGGTGCTTATGAAATTGAATCTTCGTTTGAAAAGTATGAATCTTTTGATGATGATGTTTATAGGCCTGAAAATTTTGCTATATTGAAATATTGCTATGAGAATTATGAATTCAATTCCGATATCGATGCATTTATTGAGAAAGTCTCTATTGTCCAAAAAGAGACTAATATTTTGCAGGAGTTTATGGAAGAAGAAATTGTTGAAACAATGAGCTCATTGGATGAAAAAGATGATGAGGAGAGCGAAGAACAAAAGCAGGAAGAGCGGATTAGCTACCCGTTCCCACCTTCTAATGAGAGTAACTCTTCAACTCATACATTGTTTAATTTCCCTTCGTGCTTACCGAAGGATGATTTCTATGATGATTGGTATGATCCTGTTGATTCTCTTGAAATACCCCTTTTTGATGATGCTTGCTATGCTTGTGGCCATGATGCCAATATGAATGATGCTTATGGAGATGAACTTGCTATAGTTCCTTATGTTAAACATGAAATTGTTGCTATTGCACCCACGCATGATAGTCCTATTATCTTTTTGAATTCTCCCGACTACACTATATCGGAGAAGTTTGCCCTTATTAAGGATTATATTGATGGGTTGCGCTTTACTACTACACATGATTATTTTGATGAATATAATATGCATGTGCTTGCTGCTCCTACTTGCAATTATTATGAGAGAGGAACTATATCTCCACCTCTCTATGTTTCCAATATGATAAAATTCCAAGAAACTGCTTATACTATGCATTGGCCTTTACTTGGTGTGCATGAATTGTTCTTTTATGACATGCCGATGCATAGGAAGAGAGTTAGACTTTGTTGTTGCATGATATAGGTTACTTTGTGCTCACTACTAAATCACAAATCATTGTTAATTAAAATTGGCTTTGATATACCTTGGGATCCAGGTGGATTCATTACTTGAGCACTATATGCCTAGCTTAATGGCTTTAAAGAAAGCGCTGCCAGGGAGACAACCCGGAATTTTTAGAGAGTCATTTATTTCTGTTTAGTGCTTTCATAAAGTTTAAAAACAAAAAAAATAAAGAGGAGAACTGTAACATCCCAAAATTCTAAATTTTGGAATGTTATATTAAATAGATAGTTTGATTGACTGACTGAAAGTGAGTGAAATTTGAAACTTTTTGAAAGTTAAATGGGAGGGAATAAAAGGACTTTCCCAAACTTTCATTTTTCATTTATGATCTCCGTGAATTCAAATTCTTTTCATTACAAAACCCTAGAGAGAAGATGACATGACTTCTTCCATTTATTTAAATGAAAAGGGTATTTGAAAATATTTGAATTTCATTTGGAACTATTTTCAAATTCTGAAACTTCAACCAACTCAATGATTTTCATGAGAGAAGATAAAATGACTTCTTCAAAACATATGAAATATGAGTTGGGAGTTTAAAATGTTCAAAATTAAAGTCCTTTTGGAAATTATTTTTCAATTTGGAGTTATTTGGATTTTATTCAAATTATTTTTCTCCAAAAATAAAATATATAGAAAATAGGGAACATGATTCCCTATAATAGAAGATTGGATAAAAATAAATTTGAATTAATTTTGCTATTTTAAAATGATTTTTATTGGATTTTAGTAGGACAGTAGCACTCTTTGAATTATTTGAAATTTTCTAGATTTTATTTGACTTGACAAAAATGTTCATCTTGTAGAAAATCGTTTTCTGAAAACTTTGATATATTTTACGAATATATTATATTTTTATTTTGGTATTTTATTCTATTTTTTTGTTTTCTGGAAAATGTTAATTTAAAAATCCTCTAGACCCGGCCGGACCGGGCAGCCCGGTAAACCACGCCGCTCATTAGCTCATCCTCGAGCTCCGCTCGGAGTCCGTCGCCACCACGGCGCACCGCCGCGCCGGCCTCGGCATTCATGTCCGCCCCGGATTCCGCCTGCCCCTTGCCCAACCCACCGCCGGCCCCTCCCCTTTATAAGCCGGGCCCCGGGACCCCGACCCCTTTTCTCCCCTCCTCCCTAGCCGCCGCACCCCGCCGCCGCAAACCATGCCGCCGCCGGCGAGATCCGCCGCCTCGTCCCGCTCCACTCCGTCGCCCTCGCCCACTACCGTCGCCATTGTCGTCACCACCACATCGCGCCGCTTCTTCCCAACCCCACGGCCACGCCGGAGGACCACCGGAGTCGCCACCCGCTCAAAGCCGCCGCCGCCGTCTTCTCCGGCGACGTCGACCTCCATGCAGATGCGCCCGAGCTACCCCGGCCGTCCGATCTCTTTTCCACGGTCTAGATTAGATTAGGTTTTTTTTGAACCGTTATCCCTTAATTAGAGGACGTTCGCTGTGTTAGTTTCCGCATCGAACGGTTCTCAGCCTGTAGTTTTCTGCCACGTGTCCAGGGACTTAGTTGTAGTTTTTTCTTTTCACTTTAGCCCTTGTTTTTCAAACAATCACATCTTTTCAACCGTATGTCGGAATTAGACGAAACCAACGCCCACTTCTTTGTTATGATCCCCTCTTTCCAGTAAAACAACTTAAACATGTTTTTGAAATTTTTAAATTTTGATTTCAAACAGATTTGTTTTTGAACTTCTTTTGATCATAACTTGAGTTGTATAACTCCGTTTGAGTTGATTCTTTTTGCAAATTAAAGCTCTTGACCTAAAATTTCTGATAAGGCCAAATCCACTTAATTTTGGTACTGTTAGAAATTGTTTTCTGTTGCAAGAGTTATTTGCTTGGTTTTGAAGTTTTCCGAATTGTCTTCTTCGTTCTATCCGATCTTTTGAGTGATTGCTTATGTGTGGTTACTATTGCTTGCTCACAATAGATTGAGCGGAGTGTGAAGAGTAGAACTATCAGTAGTTATCAGTGCAAATCATCTTCATCAACAGTACATGCAAGTTCACACTTTGATCATATCCCTTTCATACCCAGTTTTTATGCATTAGTTTCACCATCAAACATTGCATGGTTAGAACTTATTGCATGTTTATTATCAAACCCTTGGGAGTTACTTCTATGTTTTGCTTATATTGCTATGCTATGCTCGTAGACGTGAATTGGGTTTGAGTGATTTCCATGACTGATGTGAGATTATTAATTAATGGTTCAACTTAAGGTGGCTACTTAAATAAACATCTGGGTGGATTGAGGCACCTGGAGAACCCAGTGCTGCCTGTATTTTTGGATATCCCGGAGTACCCGTGTGATTATCCTATGGACCACCACCCAGGCTCAAAGGGATCATAAGATTATTCATGCTAGAAACTACCGTGTGCAGCCACGAGCTATTATGGGCTCTAGCATAGTTGAGTAGGTTGCATGAGCTATTGAAGAGGTGGACTAGCAGATTTAGGGGGTGTAGGTGGTACTTTCTACCCGGAGTAGAGAGTAAATGCTTCTGAAAGACTGTGTCTCGATCATCCGTTTCTCAAACATCATGTAGTGCGATAAATCCAATGGAGGAGATCGGGTCTTGTGGGGAAAGTGCGCAAACCTCTGCAGAATGTACAAACTAATCATGGTTAGCCGTGTCCCCGCATATGGATGATTTGAGTATCTAGTTCTTGGATTATCATGTGGATCTCATCATCATGTTACTTAATATAATTTGATTGGGTTTAATCACGTTCTTAATTGGGATTGAGTTGGGTGAACCTTCTCAATGTTTAACAACCACCATGATAGTTAAATAAAATTTCTTCCTTTGTTGTAGGGAAAACGGGTTTTATGCAAAAATAAACTTAGAGCTTTCCACCAGCCAAATATGCATGTAGTGATAGCTATTATTCATCATTTATCCTATGGTGTGAATTTGCCAGTACATTCAATGTACTGACCCTTTGTGGCTGCAACGTCTCATGTTGCAGGATTCTTACGACGAGTAAGTGATACGTTAGGGTTAGGATTTCTACACTCAACTTTGCCGTTGGTGTTGATGAGAACCCACAACCTTGTTACTTCCGCTATTTGGATTGAGGTAATAGTATTTATGTTACTTTATACATGTGATTTACCTCTGTTATAAATCCTCAAGTATTGTGTGTGGCAGCATACACTACAAAAAAAACACTTCCGTGATGATACGTGTTTGTCACAATAGGTCGTGTTTTTTGTCATGCATGTACATCCATGACGATTTTATGACAGAATCAAGATAGTCATACCTGTGCTGTCGTAGAAGTGTTCCATGACATTACCAAAATTATCATCATGGAAGTGTCCACTTCCATGATGATAAGTCACGCGTCACAGAAGTGCTTTCATCAAGGGTGACCGACACATGGCATCCACCCTAACGGAACGCCGTTAAGCTATCGGGTCGGGTTTTGGATCCGATAACCCGTTAACAGCCCCGACCAATGGGGATTTTCCACGTGTAAAATCATCATTGGCTGGAGGAAACACGTGTCGGCTCACCATTGGGACAGATGTCATCCGCTCATTGGACCGAAGGCGCCTATGATACGGTGACACGTGGCATGGCCCAACAGAGGCCCATTCCTGTGAAAAGGCCGGCCCGTTTGACATGGTCAAAAGGTGGCGGGCCGGCCCACAGAAAGCCTGTTAATGGTCTGTTCGCATATAGCCCATTTACAGTCCGCTAACCCAGGGCCCATTACGCCCTATCCGAATTAGGCCCGATGGCGTCATCCTGGGCCGTCAATATGATTCCAAATTGCTTTAACTTCCGGCCCATGTGTGGCCCATGACTTCTTTCGACCCATATGAGGCGCTTTGTAACTCGTGGCCCATTAACCTGTTGGAAATATGCCCTAGAGGCAATAATAAATTAGTTATTATTATATTTCCTTGTTCATGATAATCGTTTATTATCCATGCTATAATTGTATTGATAGGAAACTCAGATACATGTGTGGGTACATAGACAACACCATGTCCCTACTAAGCCTCTAGTTGACTAGCTCGTTGATCAATAGATGGTTACAGCTTCACGACCATGGACATTGGATGTCGTTGATAACGGGATCACATCATTAGGAGAATGATGTGATGGACAAGACAATCCTAAGCCTAGCACAAAGATGCGTAGTTCGTATGCTAAAGCTTTTCTAATGTCAAGTATCATTTCCTTAGACCATGAGATTGTGCAACTCCGGATACCGTAGGAATGCTTTGGGTGTACCAAACGTCCACAACGTAATCGGGTGACTATGAAGGTGCACTCTGGTATCTCCGAAAGTGTCATTGGGTTGGCACGAATCGAGACTGGGATTTGTCACTCCGTGTAAACGGAGAGGTATCTCTGGGCCCACTCGGTAGGACATGATCATAATGTGCACAATGTGTCCAAGGGGTTGATCACGGGATGATGTGTTACGGAACGAGTAAAGAGACTTGCCGAAGCGAGATTGAACAAGGTATCGGGATACCGACGATCGAATCTCGGGCAAGTACAATACCGCTAGACAAAGGGAATTGTATACGGGATCGATTGAGTCCTTGACATCATGGTTCATCCGATGAGATCATCGTGGAACATGTGGGAGCCAACATGGGTATCCAGATCCCGCTGTTGGTTATTGACCGGAGAACGTCTCGGTCATGTCTACATGTCTCCGAACCCGTAGGGTCTACACACTTAAGGTTCGATGGCGTTAGGGTTATAAAGGAAGTTTGTATGTGGTTACCGAATGTTGTTGAGTCCGGATGAGATCCCGGACGTCACGAGGAGTTCCGGAATGGTCCGGAGGTAAAGATTTATATATGGAAAGTTGTTGTTCGGGTTCCGAAAAAGTTCGGGTTTTTCGGTATTGTACCGGAAGCTTCGAAGGTTCCGGAGGATTCGAGAGGGGTCCGGAGGTCCGGAAATTGTTCCACCACGTCCAATACAGTAGCATGGGCTGTAGGGGGCGCCCTAGCCTTAATGGGCCAGGGCACCAGCCCCCAAGGCCCATGCGCATGGGAAGGAAAACCCTAAAGGGGAGGCCTCCACTTGACTTGGGAGGCACTCCTCCCCTTGGCCGCCCCTAGATGGGATCTAGGGCTGGCCGCACCCCTTGGGGTGGGAAACCCTAAAGGGGGCGCAGCCCCCTCTCCCCCTATAAATACTTGAGGCATGGGGGCTGCCCAACACATGAGAACTTCTCCCTCTATTGGTGCAGCCCTGCCTCTCCTCCTCCTCCTCTCCCATGGTGCTTGGCGAAGCATTACTGGATTGCCACGCTCCTCCACCACCACCACGCCGTTGTGCTGCTGCTGGATGGAGTCTTCCTCAACCTCTCCCTCTCTCCTTGCTGGATCAAGGCGTGGGAGATGTCACCGGGCTGTACGTGTGTTGAACGCGGAGGTGCCGTCCGTTCGGCACTAGGATCTCCGGTGATTTGGATCACGACGAGTACGACTCCTTCAACCCCATTCTCATGAACACTTCCGCTTAACGATCTACAAGGGTATGTAGATGCACTCTCCTTCCCCTCGTTGCTGGTTTCTCCATAGATAGATCTTGGTGACACGTAGGAAAATTTTGAATTTGTGCTACGTTCACCAACAGTGGCATCATGAGCTAGGTCTATTGCGTAGATTCTTTGCACGAGTAGAACACAAAGTATTTGTGGGCGTTGATGTTGTTCAATATGCTTACCGTTACTAGTCCAATCTTGTTTCGACGGTATTGTGGGATGAAGCGGCCCGGACCGACCTTACACGTACTCTTACGTGAGACGTTCCACTGACCGACATGCACTTGGTGCATAAGGTGGCTAGCGGGTGCCGATCTCTCCCACTTTAGTCGGAACGGATTCGATGAAAAGGGTCCTTATGAAGGGTAAATAGCAATTGGCATATCACGTTGTGGTTTTGCGTAGGTAAGAAACGTTCTTGCTAGAAACCCATAGCAGCCACGTAAAACATGCAAACAACAACTAGAGGACGTCTAACTTGTTTTTGCAGGGTATGCTATCTGATGTGATATGGCCAAGAAGAATGTGATGAATGATATGTGATGTATGAGATTGATCATGTTCCTGTAATAGGATTCACGACTTGCATGTCGATGAGTATGACAACCGGCAGGAGCCATAGGAGTTGTCTTTATTTATTGTATGACCTGCGTGTCATTAAACAACGCCATGTAACTACTTTACTTTATTGCTAACCGGTAGCCATAGTACTAGAAGTAATAGTTGGCGAGACAACTTCATGAAGACACGATGATGGAGATCATGATGATGGAGATCATGGTGTCATGCCGGTGATGATGATGATCATGGAGCCCCGAAGATGGAGATCAATGGAGCTATATGATATTGGCCATATCATGTCACTACTATATAATTGCATGTGATGTTTATTATGTTTATGCATCTTGTTTACTTAGAACGACGGTAGTAAATAAGATGATCCCTTACAACAATTTCAAGAAGTGTTCTCCCCTAACTGTGCACCGTTGCTAAAGTTAAATGCTTCTAAGCACCACGTGATGATCGGGTGTGATGGATTCTTACGTTCACATACAACGGGTGCAACACAGATTTACACACGCAGAACACTTAGGGTTAACTTGACGAGCCTAGCATGTACAGACATGGCCTCGGAACACAGAGACCGAAAGGTCGAGCATGAGTCGTATAGTAGATACGATCAACATGAAGATGTTCACCGATGATGACTAGTCCGTCTCACATGATGATCGGACCACGGCCTAGTTGACTCGGATCATGTAATCACTTAGATGACCAGAGGGATGTCTATCTGAGTGGGAGTTCATAAGATGAACTTAATTATCTTGAACATAGTCAAAAGACCTTTTGCAAATTATGTCGTAAGCTCGCGCTTTAGTTCCACTGTTTAGATATGTTCCTAGAGAAAATATAGTTGAAAGTTGAAAGTAGCGATTATGCGGATGAGAAAGCTTATGTCCTTAATGCACCGCTCGGTCTTTGAACCCCAATCGTCAAATGCATGGATGTTGCGAACATCGGACATACACGTTTTGATAACTACGTGATAGTTCAGTTAAACAGCTTAGAATTGAGGCACCAAAGACGTTTTTGAAACATCGCGGAACATATGAGATGTTCTGAGAGCTGAAATTGGGATTTCAGGCTCGTGCCCACATCAAGAGGTATAAGACCTCCGACGATTTTATTAGCCTGCAAACTAAGGGAGAAAAGCTCAATCATTGAGCTTGTGCTCAGATTGTCTGAGTGCAACAATCACTTGAATCGAGTGGGAGTTGATCTTCCAGATGAGATATTGATGTTTCTCCAAAGTCATTGCCACCAAGCTACTAGAGCTTTGTGATGAACTATAACATGTCAGGGATAGATATGATGATCATTGAGGTATTCACGATGTTTGACACATGAAAGTAGAAATCAAGAAGGAGCATCAATTGTTGATGGTTGGTGAAACCACTAGTTTCAAGAAGGGCAAGGGTAAGAAGGGACACTTCATGAAACGGCAAATCAGTTCTTTGCTCCAAAGAAGAAACCCAAGGTTGAACCCAAACCCGAGACTAAGTGCTTACGTAATAAGGGGAACAGCCCTTTGGAGCAGAATTACCCTAGATACTTGGTAGATAAGAAGGTGGCAAGGTCGATAGAAGTATATTGGATATACATTATGTTAATGGGTACTTTACTAGTACTCCTAGTAGCACCAGGTATTAGATACCGGTTCGGTTGCTAAGTGTCGATAACTTTCGAAACCAAAGCTGCGGAATAAGCGGAGACTAACTAAAGGTGAGTGACGATACGTGTTCGAAGTGTTTCCAAGGTTGATATGATCAAGCATCGCACGCTCCCTCTACCATCGAGATTGGTGTTAAACCTAAATAATTGTTATTTGGTGTTTGCGTTGAGCATAGACATGATTGGATTATGTCTCGCATAATACTGATTATTCATTTAAGGAGAATAATGGTTACTCTGTTAATTTGAATAATACCTTCAATGGTCTAGCACCTAAAAGGAATGGTTTATTGAATCTCGATCGTAGTGATACACATTTTCATGCCAAAATATATAAGATAGTAATGATAGTACCACGTACTTGTGGCACTGCCATCTGAGTCATATTGGCATAAAACGCATGAAGAAGTTCCATGTTGATGGATCTTTGGACTCACTCGTTTCGAAAAGTTTGAGACATGCGAACCATGTCTATTGGTGTATACGCATGAAGAAACTCCATGGAGATGGACCGTTTGGACTCACTTGATTTTGAATCACTTGAGACATGCAAATCATACCACATGGGCAAGATGACCAAAGCCTCGTTTCCGTAAAATGGAACAAGAAAGCAACTTGTTGGAAGTAACACATTTTGATATGTGCAGTCCAATGAGTCTTTGCGGCATGCAAATGAATATCGTTATGTTCTTACTTCACGAGATGATTCGAGTAGATGTTGAGTATATTTACTTGATGAAACACAAGTCTGAATTATTGAATGGTTCAAGTAATTTCAGAGTGAAGTTTAAGATCTTCGTGACAAGAGGATAGAATGTCTATGATATGATCATAGAGATGAATATCTGAGTTACGAAGTTTTGGCACACAATTAAGACATTGTGCAAATTGTTTCACAATTAATACCGCCTGGAACACCATAGTGTGATGGTGTGTCCGAACATCATAGTTGCACTCTATTGGATATGGTGCGTACCATGATATCTCTTATCGAATTAGCACTATCGTTCATGGGTTAGGCATTAGAGACAACCGCACTCACTTTAATGGGGCACCACGTAATTCCGTTGAGACGACACCGTTTGGAGAAACCTAAGTTGTCGTTTCTTAAAAGTTTGGGGCTGCGACGCTTATGTGGAAAAGTTTCAGGTTGATAAGCTCGAACCCAAAGCGGACAAAATGCATCTTCATAGGACACCCAAAACAGTTGGGTCTACCTCCTAATTCAGATCCGGAAGCAATAGGGATTGTTTCTTGAATCGGGTCCTTTCTCGAGGAAAAGTTCGTTTCGAAAAGTTGAGTGGGAGGATGGTGGAGACTTGATGAGGTTATTGAACCATCACTTCAACTAGTGTGTAGCAGGGCACATGAAGTTGTTCCCGTGGCACCTACACCAATTAAAGTAGAAGCTTATGATAGTGATCATGAAGTTTGGATCAAGTCACCGACGTACCTCGTAGGGTGACAAGGATGCGTACTACTTGAGTGGTACGCAATCTCAGATGAAGGTCATGTTGCTAGACAACAATGAACCTACGAGCTATGGAGAAGAAATGGTGGGCCCAAATTCGACAAATGGTTAGAAGCCATGAAATCCGAGATAGGATCCATGTATCGTAACAAAGCATGGACTTTGGTGGACTTGCCCGATGATCGGCGAGCCATTGAGATAAATGGATCTTTAAGAAAAAGAGCGGACAAGGACGGTAATGTCACCGTCTATGAAGCTAAACTTGTGGCGAAGAGTTTTTCACAAGTTCAAGGAGTTGACTACGATGAGATTTTCTCATCCGTAGCGATGCTTAAAGTCCGTCGGAATCATGTTAGCACAAGCTGCATTTATGAAATCTGGCGGATGGATGTCAAAACGAAGTTTCCTTACCAGTTTTCATAAGGAAAGGTTGTATGTGATAAAATCAGAAAAGTTTTGTCAATCCTAAGGATGCTAAAAGGTATGCTAGCTCCAGCAATCCTTCTAAGGACTGGAGTAAGCATCTTGGAGTTGGAATATGCACTTTGATAGGATGATCAAAGATTTTGGGTTTATACAAAGTTTATGAGAAACTTGTATTTCCAAAGAAGTGAGTGGGAGCACTATAGAATTTCTGATGAGTATATGTCGTTGACATATTGATGATCGGAAATGATGTAGAATTTTCTGTAAAGCATATAGGGTTATTTGAAAAGTGTTTTTCAAGTGAAAACCTGGATTAAGCTACTTGAACATTGAGCATCAAGATCTATAAGGATAGATCAAAAACGCTTAATGGTACTTTCAAATGAGCACATACCTTGACATGATCTTGAAGGTGTTCAAGATGGATCGATCAAAGAAGGAGTTCTTGCACGAGATGTAAGGTATGAAGTTAAGAGTTAAAGCTCGACCACGGCAGAAGAGAGAGAAAGGACGAAGGTCGTCCCTATGCTTCGCACGTAGGCTCTATAGTATGCTATCTTGTGTACCGCACCGAAGTGTGCCTTGCCATGAGTCACTATAAGGGGTACAAGAATGATCCAGAATGGGGATCATTGGACAGCGGTCAAAATTGTCCTTGGAGTAAATAAGGACATGTTTCTCGATTATGGAGGTGATAAAGAGTTCGGTGTAAAGGGTTACGTCGAAGCAAGCTTTAACACCTATCCAAGTGACTCTGAAAAGCAAACCGGATACGTATAGTGGAGCAACCATTTGGAATAGTTTCAAATGGAGCGTGGAAGCAGCATTTATAATATGACCTAGAAATTTGCAAAGCACACACGGATCTGAAAGGTTCGGACCGTTGACTAAAAACCTCTCTCACAAGCAAAACATGATCAAACCCGAGAACTCATTGAGTCTTAATCACATGATGATGTGAACTAGTTTACGCACACTAGTAAACTCTTTGGATGTTGGTCACATGGCGATGTGACCTATCAGCTTAATCACATGACGATGTGAACTAGATTATTGACTCTAGTGCAAGTGGGAGACTGTTGGAAATATGCCCTAGAGGCAATAATAAATTAGTCATTATTATATTTCCTTGTTCATGATAATCGTTTATTATCCATGCTATAATTGTATTGATAGGAAACTTCAGATACATGTGTGGGTACATAGACAACACCATGTCCCTACTAAGCCTCTAGTTGACTAGCTCGTTGATCAATAGATGGTTACATTTTCCTGACCATGGACATTGGATGTCGTTGATAACGGGATCACATCATTAGGAGAATGATGTGATGGACAAGACAATCCTAAGCCTAGCACAAAGATGCGTAGTTCGTATGCTAAAGCTTTTCTAATGTCAAGTATCATTTCCTTAGACCAAGAGATTGTGCAACTCCACGGATACCGTAGGAATGCTTTGGGTGTACCAAACGTCACAACGTAATCGGGTGACTATGAAGGTGCACTACGGTATCTCCGAAAGTGTCTGCATTGGGTTGGCACGAATCGAGATCGATTTGTCACTCCGTAAACGGAGAGGTATCTCTGGGCCCACTCGGTAGGACATCATCAAAATGTGCACAATGTGACCAAGGGGTTGATCACGGGATGATGTGTTATGGAGCGAGTAAAGAGACTTGCCGGAAACGAGATTGAACAAGGTATCGGGATACCGACGATCGAATCTCGGGCAAGTACAATACCGCTAGACAAAGGGAATTGTATACGGGATCGATTGAGTCCTTGACATCATGGTTCATCCGATGAGATCATCGTGGAACATGTGGGAGACAACATGGGTATCCAGATCCCGCTGTTGGTTATTGACCGGAGAACGTCTCGGTCATGTCTACATGTCTCCCGAACCCGTAGGGTCTACACACTTAAGGTTCGATGGCGCTTAGGGTTATAAAGGAAGTTTGTATGTGGTTACCGAATGTTGTTGAGTCCGGATGAGATCCCGGACGTCACGAGGAGTTCCGGAATGGTCCGGAGGTAAAGATTTATATATGGAAAGTTGTTGTTCGGGTTCCTAAAAAGTTCTGGTTTTTTCGGTATTGTACCGGAAGCTTCCGGAAGGTTCGAAGGATTCCGGAGGGTCCGGAGGTCCGGAAATTGTTCCACCACGTCCAATACAGTAGCATGGGCTGTAGGGGGCGCCCTAGCCTTAATGGGCCAGGGGCACCAGCCCCCAAGGCCCATGCGCCTGGGAAGGGAAAACCCTAAAGGGGGAGGCCTCCACTTGACTTGGGAGGCACTCCTCCCCCCTTGGCCGCCCCCCCTAGATGGGATCTAGGGCTGGCCGCACCCCTTGGGGTGGGAAACCCTAAAGGGGGCGCAGCCCCCTCTCCCCCTATAAATACTTGAGGCTTGGGGGCTGCCCAACACATGAGAACTTCTCCCTCTTGGTGCAGCCCTGCCTCTCCTCCTCCTCTCCCGTGGTGCTTGGCGAAGCCCTATTGGATTGCCACGCTCCTCCACCACCACCACACCGTTGTGCTGCTGCTGGATGGAGTCTTCCTCAACCTCTCCCTCTCTCCTTGCTGGATCAAGGCGTGGGAGACATCACCGGGTTGTACGTGTGTTGAACGCGGAGGTGCCGTCCGTTCGGCACTAGGATCTCCGGTGATCTGGATCACGACGAGTACGACTCCTACAACCCCGTTCTCATGAACGCTTCCGCTTAACGATCTACAAGGGTATGTAGATGCATTCTCCTTCCCCTCGTTGCTGGTTTCTCCATAGATAGATCTTGGTGACACGTAGGAAAATTTTGAATTTCTGCTACGTTCCCCAACATAACGACCCATGGTGAAACTGGCCCGTAATGAATAGTGTATCACTTTATACCCATTAATGGCCCGTTATTCCATTTGGCCATTTCTAGCCCAAGTTATCTTTCGGCCTTCTCAGGGCCCATTGATTCTTGGGCTCATTTGCAGCATTCGGTTACATACGGCCCGTTACTGTCATTTTCTGCTTGTGGGCCAAATTCAGCCCGTCGTTACAGTCGGCCCGTTTATGGACCGTTAATACGCTAATGCGTTTTCATGTAAAAAAACCGTTGGGCTGTTTTCATAGAGTTATCAAATACGACCTATTAACGGCCCGTTATGGTCCACGAATAGTACGGCCCATGATTGGTGAAATGATGATACGCCCAGTAGAAGGCCCATAGATCCTACGGCTCGTATGAGGCCCATGGATAGTACAGCCCGTAGAAGGCCCATGGATCGTATGGCCCGTAGAAGGCCCATGGACCCTACGGCCCATAGAAGGCCCATGGACCCTAAGGCCCGTATAGAAGGCCGATGGATCCTACGGCCCGTAGAGAAGGCCAATGATCCTACGGCCGGAAGAAGGCCCATGGATCATACGGCCTGTAGGAGGCCCATGGTTACAACAGTCTGTGTGTTGCCATGATTATTTTTGCCTAGTTACCAAAAATAGGCTATTGTGGCCACTAGAAAAACACAGAAAAAGAACTGCAGTGACTACAAGCAAACAACTAAACAAGACAATAAGGAAATAAATAAGCAAGCAACTAACGCTAGCCTATTACCGCTATTACACATATTACATCCACTGGGCATCAAAGTCCGCCACCAGTGCAAATATAGGGAACAAAGCAGCACATTACATACACTGGCCGTCAAAATTGGCCACTAGTGCAAATAAACGCGGCAGCAAAACAAGAGCATAATCAAACAACTTCGTAAGAGCTCAAGAAACGTTATCCTGGGCATCCACCATGCTGACAATAAGCTTAGCAAGCTGATTAGCTTTGTCCTGTTTGGCGCTAAAATCCTCCAACACTTGCTGTTGCACCAGAAAGTATGCATCTGAATGCTCCAGGGACTTCCGCAGTCCTTCCGCTTCTTGTCGCAGCACAGCTGATCGATGTCTTTCAGCTTGTAGTTGAGACTCAAGAAACCGAACTGATTCAGACAGTGAGTTTGAATAGCTTGTGCAAGCGGTAGTGGCCAGTAACTCGAACACTAAACCATGACAGGACTTTGGGGTCGTCTAGCTGTCTTCAAGATAGTCTTCCTTAGCTATTTTATCAGCTTTGTTGGAGACCAACAAGGATGTGCCACTATCCTGAACCTTATCTGCATTACTTCCTTTACCATTGCTTAATAAGGCAGTCTTCCCCAATATTCTGTCAGCATTCTAAAAGAAGAAACAAGCAGACATATAACAAGTTTAGCATGTACTAGTATATGAAACTCATTTCGGTGAACCAGTTCATTAGTAAGGTGGACAGGATTAAACTACCAAGTCTTCTATTGCCAAGTACTAGTACATAATAAAAGCATCAAACAAACATATATCTATGTCCTATGGTCACTGCATTGTCTTGCCAAATCAAAATAGAGACACACGGTTCAAATCATATCAGTTCAAGACAAAGCAGCAGTGAAATAATACAAAGCGTGAGAAACTACACAGCACAACAAGATTTCAGATGGGTACCACGGGTCTACATGTACAACAACACTATTGGCTCTGTTGTGATGCTAGTAATGTGCATGATATGAAAGTCAACTGTATACACAATTGAAATTGAAATCAAAAGAGCTATTGATAAGAGCAAACCTGTTAAAGAAACATGCATGAACATACCTGCTATGCCATTGGAGTTTCGATTGGATCCTTCAATTTAAAAATAAGTTTGTCTCAGTAAATACAGTGATAGAAGAGCAAAGCAATCATAGTTAAAAAGGCGGCTAGCGGCGCTTAAGCGCGCCTAGGCTCTAGGCGTTGGCAAAACGCATTGCGCATAACTACGATTAATCTATGCATAACTGCGCATAAGCATGCGCTTTGGTCAGTAAAGCGCAAGGCGGTGGCAAAACGCATAATTAACGCCTAGCGCCTTTTTGAACTATGATAGCAATAGAATCTTAAATTAGAACAGTTGTTCTTCAGGTTTAGGCACTTTTTCGACATGAACAGTGTATAGTAAGACGCAAGAATATAATACTTAAAAATAGAAAATGAGCTCATAGACCTTACCACATTCTTGGTTCGGGACCAGTAGAGAACAAGGCGTTCCCAGTCATCGTCCAGTAAATGTGTCTCAGGAGAACGTAAGGGAATTTGATGAATTTCTCTGCCGGTGAAGTACGTTTTGTTCAGGTAATTCTGATACTGCCACCAGCATTCTTGAAGATAGCAGAGGTATTAGCACAGGTTACCTCATCCTGAGTTTCCAAATCGGTCCTTCTCTATAGAGAAAAATGGTAAAATTTGTTGTATTATAACCATCATGGAGGTAGGATGTATGGGACGAAGCAAAGTAATTGCCATGAATAACATTACTTACACATAACTCCTGGACAAACACTTGCAACTGGCATTTTCCTTCATCTTCAGTATAATATTTCCAAGATGGGAAGATACGCACATACGATTTAACAACATCAAATGCGATAGATGCTAAACTACGACTAGCTGGTTGTGCTTCCTCCACAGGAATAGGCGTACTAACCGTGGAGTTGGGGTCCGCCGTGATAATCTTGGCCCTTTGGGAACTGGAGCTGCCTTACTAATCGCTCTTGTTTGGGAGCTCTGTGGTGGAGATGGTGCTGTGTCTCTGAGGAACTGGGTTACTATCGGCCGGGGTTGGGGTTAGATTGGGCGGCTGGTTCTCTGTCCATCGCAGAGGGGTACAATCTGCGAGAGTTTGGGTTATGTGTGGTAGGGCTAGTTCTTGTGCATGTACAACTGGGTGCTATCTCCACCAAGAGGTAGCACTATTTGAGTTGAAGACCGTGTTCTTAGTCCGCTGGATGCTGGCATCACCCGCTCCAATTCAAATGGCTGATAAACAAGAAACATAGTTGAATGTACAGACATTGTATGAGAGATGATGCAATAGATAGTGTGGAAAAAAGAGGGCATGAAATAGTTGACATGTATATTGTTTAACTAAAACGGGTAGCATGACATAATTTCACATATATGATGTCTATCTAAACTGGATAGCATAGCATAACATAATTCAAAGATTTGATGAATAACTAAATAGGATCGCATGACATAATTCACCTACATGTTATCTAAGTAATCAGGATCACATCATTTAATTCACATATGTGATTTATATGCTAAACAGAGGGCATTCGATATGATGTATGAACTAAGAACATGGTGTTGAATATTGTGTATATGATGTCTAAACTATGCAATGCAAGACACCGTATGCATGATATGAGCAGTATAACCGTGCCAAGTTAGAGCATACACCTCAGTGGGGGAATAGGATTGGTCATCTATCTCTGAATCCATCTCTGAGGAGCTATCGGGACCCAAGAAGAGATCTGCTTTGACAGGTAGCACTGTCCGCTCTGAAGGCCTTGTCTTCACTCCAGATTTTTCCATCTCCCACCCAAATGGTTGATTCACAGGAAGAGTAGTTTAATGTATAAACATTGTCGACAAATGGAAATGTAATGAAGAAAAGGATGGGCAAGATATCATTCAAATATAGGATGCCTGGTTAAACAGGATGGCATTGCACATTTCACATATATTATGGCTGGCTAAAAGACATGAGACTGCATAATTCCCATATATGATATAGAAACTAAACAGGTGGCATTACAGAACATGTCTAAACTAAGCAGATGACATATATGATGTCAAAAGTAGGCACTGCAAGGCAACATATGCATGATATGACTAACATCATCATGCCAAGGTCGAGCAAACACCGTGGGGGGTAAATAGGAGTGGTCAGCGGCGTCTGAATCTGCCTCAGAACAGATATCTTCCTCTGGATTACAATCTGGAGAGGGGTGGGGAGGGTTTGCCAAACCCACCATGGAGCGATGTCTGCATGACATTGTATTGCCGCGCAAAACTCTTCTATTTTTCTCTACATGTTCAGCATGACTGTGTACAATATCTGACATGCATACGAAAAAAATATGGTGAGATTATGTAAGGAGAGCATGCAAAAATTTAGAGTGATGGTAACAACCAGTGGATGGATCCAAAAATAATGATAGCAAGCTGATGATTGCTTTAAACTAATAAAAAGACAGATGATCATTGCTTTACTATTTGTTTCCCACCCAATATGAACAACATAGGCATACCCTAGGTGAACCAGATATTAGACAGACATACTATTCATTGCTGCCTCGATATGTGCCCCACAACTAATTTAGAACTCAAGTTTGAACATTAATTTGGACCTGACTTGGGAGTCCAAGAGCTGAACAGGACGATAAAGTAGCAGGTAAGTTTAAGCAATGTATAACATAAGCAGAAACAAAAGAGTGCGACCTCTCTTGTGGACCCATGTACTCCTCAGGTTCATCTGCTGAGTCGATGATGGTGATGCCGTTGCGGTGGGTGCCGGCGGCAGGGAAGGAGATCTAAGGCGGCGAAAGACGGTCAGGAGTCGTGATGTCTGGTTTGGTGGATTCTTCTGTCAATGGAGCAGCTCAGGTGAGGTGGACGACATCGCGGCAGGAGCAGGACAAACCACACAAAGTTCCCTTCGACACGTACCTGTAACTGAAGTAATTATGTAAGGGCTCATTTGGCTTGCATGATTCTTAAAACGCAGGGATAGGAAAAACACCGGAATAGGATAGGAAAATGCACATGGTAAACAGAGCATTTGTAAACACAGGATTTCTGTCAACTTGGGTGTTTGGTTTACATGAATTGGAAGAGCAGAGGAATGCAAAGAAACATGGCCAAAATAAAGTGAAACCATATGAAAGAGTCGACAGTTAGAATGTTATTCTCGCACTAATGCACTTGGTTTTGTTTTCATGCATAGGATTTCGAAAAGTAGGTCCAGGTGGATGTTTTGCTTCATTCCTTTCAACAAAATGCATGAATAATTGAATAGTAGAGTGCCATTGGAAAATTCCCTATTGCTATGTTTTTCCGTTGAACCAAAATAGCCCTAATGGATCGACGTGAATGTATAGTAATAAGTGATGCAACAAGTGTACAACCTCTTTGTCGTAGCCGTGTCGACCTCAGCATCACTGGGTTGGTCATTTGAAGCAGTTGAGGTAGAGGTGGCTATCGGAAGTGTGGAGGAAGATCTGAGGAATCTATAGACGGCGTCCAGGGCACTGCTCTGTTGTGATGGATCGTTGTGTCATTGGAGCAGCTCCGGTGAGCCGTAAGACGTCAAGGTTGAAGCAGCACAAGACAGACATTGTCAATCTCAAGTGGGATTCTAATAGCATCTCCAATAGATGATGCAAAATGGATGTAAAATTAACATCACCAAAAACACCTGACTACAACAGAGGAGGTAAAAACTGTTGACTTTGAACTTAACTGTCGAAACTAAAATTTACTGTGGAATCTGAATGTTACTGTCGAAACTGAACGCAATGGTAGCAGAGAGGCACTTGACATGTAGTTTAGGGAGGGCCTGCAGTTCATCTTCAACCTGCACCCCCTGAGCCGCCAGCCACCACCGGCCGAACCGCCGGCCCCAGCGCCGCCTTGGCGCCCCGAAATAACTCGCCACCGCCGCCCCGGCTAGCCCTCTAGGCACCCTGCCCCCACCCTAAACCCTAAGATAGATAGTGGGGTACCTCTCCGGCGAGCCCCGTCCCTCACAAGGTGGTTCTTCCTTAACTCCCATGAGCCCCCCAACCCCTGAAAATCGACTGACCCAAAAGTAGATTCAGTCGACTAAAGTGTGGCTTAATCGGAGCAGAGCGTCAGCACGAGCGAGGGGAGAGCAGCAGCAGCAGCTGGGCGAGCGAGCGGTCGAGCGAGAGCCGGAGCAGCAGCAGCAGATCCGGCTGGTATGGACGCCGCCGCCGAAGGGGCCTCTCACTGGGGAAGAGCCGCCGTGAAGATGTCACCCACGGCGCTGGCTTCAAGGTAGCTGGCGCCGGGAGGTCGAGCTAAGGAGAAGGTGCGATGCGATGAGTGTACAACCACTTTGGTGGCGCCGAGTAGGTCTCGGCTTCGTCCGAGGAGTGGGTTGATACGTCCATTTTGCATCATGCTTTTATGTTGATATTTATTGCATTATGGGCTGCTATTTCACATTATGTCACAATATTTATGGCTATTCTCTGTCATTTTACAAGGTTTACATAAGGAGGGAGAATGCCGGCAGCTGGAATTCTGGGCTGGAAAAGGAGCAAATATTAGAGACTTATTCTGCGCAACTCCAAGAGTCCTGAAACTCCACGGAATATCTTATAATAAATAATGAAAAATACCTGCCAAAGATGAAGGCCAGGGGACCCACACCCTGTCCACGAGGGTGGGGGCGCGCCCCCTCCTAGGGCACGCCCCCTACCTCGTGGGCCCCCTGGTGGCTCTCCGATGCCCATCTTCTGCTATATTAAGTCTTTCGTCGAGAAAAAAAGCAACCTTTCGGGACGAAACTCCGCCGCCACGAGGCGGAACCAATCTAGGGCTCTGACAGAGCTGTTCTGCCGGGGACACTTCCCTCCGGGAGGGGGAGATCATTGCCATCATCATCACCAACGCTCCTCCCATCGGGAGAGGGCAATCTCCATCAACATCTTCACCAGCACCATCTCCTCTCAAAACCGTAGTTCATCTCTTGTATCCAATTCTTGTCTCCAAGTCCGGGATTGGTACTAGTAGGTTGCTAGTAGTGTTGATTACTCCTTGTAGTTGATGCTAGTTGGTTTATTTGGTGGAAGATCATATGTTCAGATCCTTATTGCATATTAATACCCCTCTGATTATGAACATGAATATGCTTTGTGAGTAGTTACGTTTGTTCCTGAGGACATGAGAGAAGTCTTGCTATTAGTAGTCATGTGAATTTGGTATTCGTTCGATATTTTGTTGAGATGTATGTTGTCTAGCCTCTAGTGGTGTTATGTGAACGTCGACTACATAACACTTCACCATTATTTGGGCCTAGAGGAAGGCATTGGGAAGTAATAAGTAGATGATGGGTTGCTAGAGTGATGTAAGCTTAAACCCTAGTTTATGTGTTGCTTCGTAAGGGGCTGATTTGGATCCATATGTTTCATGCTATGGTTAGGTTTACCTTAATACTTTTTTTGTAGTTGCGGATGCTTGCAATAGAGGTTAATCATAAGTGGGATGTTTGTTCAAGTAAGAACAGCATCCAAGCACCGGTCCACCCACATATCGAATTATCAAAGTACCGAACGCGAATCATATGAACGTGATGAAAACTAGCTTGACGATATTCCCATGTGTCCTCGAGAGCGCTTTTCCTTATATAAGAGTTTGTCCAGGCTTGTCCTTTGCTACAAAAAGGATTGGGCCACCTTGCTGCACTTTATTTACTTTTGTTACTTGTTGCTCGCTACAAATTATCCTATCACAAAACTATATGTTACCACTTTTTTTCAGCACTTGCAGAGAATACCTTGCTGAAAACCGCTTATCATTTCCTTCTGCTCCTCGTTGGGTTCGACACTATTACTTATCGAAAGGACTACGATAGATCCCCTATACTTGTGGGTCATCAAGACTCTTTTCTGGCACCGTTGCCGGGGAGTGAAGCGTCGTTTGTAGGTGGAATTTGGTAAGGAAAAATTTATATAGTGTGCTGAAATTTACTGTCACTTGTTATTATGGAAAGTAATCCTCTAAGGGGCTTGTTCGGGGTATCTTCACCCCGACCAGTAGAGCAAAGAGTTGCTCCTCAACCTACTGAACCTATTGAAAATGAAACTCCTTTTGAAGTTCCTTGGTATGATGGAAAAACTGCTAGCCAATCCTTTTGTAGGAGATGGAACAAAGCATCCTAATGAGCACCTAATATATGTGGATGAAGTTTGTGGACTATTTAAGCTTGCGTATACCCGATGATATTGTTAAGAAGAAGGTCTTCCCTTTATCTTTGAAGGTAGATGCATTGACATGGTATAGTATATGTGATGATACTAGTTCATGTATCTACAAAAGATTGAAATTGGAATTTCATCAAAAATATTATCCTATGCATCTTGTTCATCGTGATCACAACTATATATATAATTTTTGGCCTCGCGAGGGAGAAAGCATCGCTCAAGCTTGGGGGAGGCTTAAATCAATATTGTATTCATGCCCCAATCATGAGCTCTCAAGAGAAACAATTATTCAAAATCTTTATGCTTGGCTTTCTGAAAACAATCGCACCATGCTCGATACTTCTTGTGCTGGCTCTTTTATGATGCAGACTATTGAATTTAGATGGAATTTATTGGATAGAATTAAACGCAACTCTGAAGATTGGGACCTCGACGAAGGTAAGGAGTCATGTATGACACCTAAGTTTGATTGTGTTAAATCTTTTATGGATATCGATATTTTCCGTAAGTTTAGCACTAAATATGGACTTGACTCTGAGATAGTAGCTTCTTTCTGTGAATCTTTTGCTACTTATGTTGTTCTCCCTAAGGAGAAGTGGTTTAAACATCATCCTCCCATAGAAGTAAAAGTAGCTGCACCTATTAAAGTTGAAGAAAAGATTGTCACTTATAATTATCCTATTGTTCCTACCTCTTATGTTGAGAAACCACCCTTCCCTGTTAGAATAAAGGATCATGCTAAAGCTTCAACTGTGGTTCGTAAAAGCAATATTAGAACTTATACACCTCCTGAGCAAGTCAAAGTAGAACCTAATATTGCTATGGTTAAAGATCTCTTGTCTGATAATATTGATGGGCATGTTATTCAGTTCCGTGGTGAAACCGCTAGAATTGCTAAACCTTGTGCTAAAGATAAACATAGACCTATGGTAGGCGTGCCTGTTATTTCTGTTAAAATAGGAGATCATTGTTATCATGGCTTATGTGACATGGGTGCTAGTGCTAGTGCAATACCCATTGATTTATACAAAGAAATTATGCATGATATTGCACCTATTGGGTTAGAAGAAATTGATGTCACAATTAAGCTTGCCAATAGAGATACTATTTCACTAATTGGGATTGTTAGAGATGTTGAAGTCTTGTGTGGGAAAACTAAATATCCTGCTGATTTTCTTGTTCTTGGTTCCCCACAAGATAGCTTTTGTCCCATTATATTTGGTAGACCCTTCTTGAACACTGTTAATGCTAGGATAGACTGCGAAAAGAATGTTATTACTATTGGCTTGGATGATATGATTCATGAGTTTAACTTCTCTAAATTTAGTAAACAACACCGTGAAGAATAATTACCTAGTAAGGATGAAATCATTGGTCTTGCTTCTATTGCCGTACCTCCTAGTGATCCTCTAGAACATTATTTGCTAGACCATGAAAATGATATGTTTATGAATGAAAGAAGGGAAATAGATGAAGTATTCTTTAAATAGGAAACTATTCTGCAACATAATTTGCCTGTTGAAATCCTAGGGGATTCTCCTCCACCTAAGGGTGATCCCGTGTTTGAGCTTAAACCGTTACATGATAATCTTAAATATGCTTATCTTGATGAAAAGAAAATATATACTTTTATTATTAGTGCTAACCTTTCAGAGTATGAAGAAGAGAGACTATTGAAAATTCTGAAGAAGCACCGTGCTGCTATTGGATATACTCTTGATGATCTTAAGGGCATTAGTCCCACTCTATGTCAACATAAAATAAATTTGGAAGCAGATCCCAAACCAGTTCGTGATCCTCAAAGACGTTTGAATCCTAAAATGAAAGAAGTGGTAAGAAAAGAAATACTAAAGCTTCTGGAGGCAGGTATAATTTATCCCGTTGCTGATAGTTAGTGGGTAAGTCCTGTTCATTGTGTCCCTAAGAAGGGAGGTACTACTGTTGTTCCTAATGATAAAGATGAATTGATCCCGCAAAGAATTATTACAGGTTATAGGATGGTAATTGATTTCCGCAAATTAAATAAAGCAACTAAGAAAGATCATTACCCTTACCTTTTATTGATCAAATGCTAGAAAGATTATGCAAACATACACATTATTGCTTTCTAGATGGTTATTCTAGTTTCTCTCAAATACCTGTGTCGGCTAAAGATCAATCAAAGACTACTTTTACATGCCCTTTTGGTACTTTTGCTTATAGACGTATGCCTATTGGTTTATGTAATGCACCTGCTACCTTTCAAAGATGCATGATGGCTATATTCTCTGACTTTTGTGAAAAGATTTGTGAGGTTTTCATGGACGACTTTTCCGTCTATGGATCCTCTTTTGATGATTTCTTGAGCAATCTTGATCGAGTTTTATGGAGACGTGAAGAAACTAATCTTGTCTTGAATTGGGAAAAGTGCCACTTTATGGTTAATGAAGGTATTGTCTTGGGGCATAAAGTTTCAAAGAGTTATGGAAGTTGATAAAGCCAAGGTTGATGCTATTGAAAAGATGCCATGTCCCAAGGACATCAAAGGTATAAGAAGTTTCCTTGGTCACACCGGATTTTATAGGAGGTTCATTAAGGACTTCTCAAAAATTTCTCGGCCTCTAACTAATTTATTACAAAAAGATATACCATTTGTCTTTGATGATGATCATGTAGAAGCATTTGAAATACTTAAGAAAGCATTGATCTCTGCACCTATTGTTCAGCCACTTGATTGGAATTTACCCTTTGAAATTATGTGTGATGCTAGTGATTATGCTGTAGGTGATGTTCTAGGGCAAAGAGTTGATAAGAAATTAAATGTTATCCATTATGCTAGTAAGACTCTAGACAATGCTCAAAGAAACTATGCTACTACTGAAAAAGAATTCTTAGCAGTTGTATTTGCATGTGATAAGATCAGGCCTTATATTGTTGATTCTAAAGTAAATATTCACACTGATCATGCTGCTATTAAATATTTGATGGAAAAAAAGATGCTAAACCTAGACTTATTAGATGGGTTCTCTTGCTACAAGAATTTGATTTGCATATTGTTGGTATAAAGGGAGCTCGGAACCCCGTTGCAGACAACTTGTCTAGGTTAGAAAATGTTCTTGATGACCCACTACCTATTGATGACAACTTTCCTGATGAGCAATTAAATGTCATAAATACTTCTCGTAGTACTCCATGGTAGGCTGATTATGCTAATTACATTGTTGCTAAATTTATACCACCTAGTTTCACATACCAGCAAAAGAAAAAGTTTTTCTATGACTTGAGACATTATTTTTGGGATGACCCACATCTTTATAAAGGAGTAGATGGTGTTATTAGATGTTGTGTACCTGAGCATGAACAGGAACAGATCCTACGCAAGTGTCACTCCGAAGCCTATGGAGGACACCACGCTGGAGATAGAACTGCACATAAGGTATTGCAATCTGGTTTTTATTGGCCTACTCTCTTCAAGGATGCCCGTAAGTTTGTCTTATCTTGTGATGAATGTCAAAGAATCGGTAATATTAGTAGACGTCAAGAAATTCCTATGAATTATTCACTTGTTATTGAACCATTTGATGTTTGGGGTTTTGATTTTATGGGACCTTTTCCTGCCTCTAATGGTTATACACATATTTTAGTTGCTGTTGATTACGTTACTAAGTGGGTAGTAGCTATTCCAACTAGTATTGTTGATCATAACACCTCTATTAAAATGCTTAAAGAAGTTATTTTTCCGAGGTTTGGAGTCCCTAGATATTTAATGACTGATGGTGGTTCACATTTTATACATGGTGCTTTCCGTAAAATGCTTGCTAAATATGATGTTAATCATAGAATTGCATCTCCTTATCACCCACAGTCTAGTGGTCAAGTAGAATTGAGCAATAGAGAGCTCAAATTAATTTTGCAAAAGACTGTTAATAGGTCTAGAAAGAATTAGTCCAAGAAACTTGATGATGCATTATGGGCCTATAGAACTGCATATAAAAATCCTATGGTTATGTCTCCTTATAAAATGGTCTATGGAAAAGCATGTCACTTACCTCTCGAACTAGAGCATAAGGCTTATTGGGCCATTAAAGAGCTCAATTATGATTTCAAACTTGCCGGTGAGAAGAGGTTATTTGATATTAGCTCACTTGATGAATGGAGAACCCAAGCTTATGAAAATGCCAAGTTGTTTAAAGAAAAGGTTAAAAGATGGCATGACAAAAGGATACAAAAGCGTGAGTCTAATGTAGGTGATTATGTATTACTATACAACTCTGGTTTAAGATTTTTTGCAGGAAAACTTCTCTCTAAATGGGAAGGCCGTTACGTTATCGAGAAGGTCTATCGTTCCGGTGCCATAAAAATCAACAACTTCGAAGGCACAAATCCGAAGGTGGTAAATGGTCAAAGAATCAAACACTATATCTCAGGTAATCCCATAAATGTTGAAACCAATGTTATTGAAACCGTAAACCCAGAGGAATACATAAGAGACACTTTCCAGAATGTTTCAGACTCCGAAAAGGAGTAGGTATGTGGTACGGTAAGTAAACTGACTCCAAACCAATTTTAAGGCAATATTTCTCCATTTTGGAATATTTAGAAAAATAGAAAAAATAAGTAGCAGTCCGGGGAGGACACGAGGGCTCCACGAGGGTGGAGGGCGCGCCCTACCCCCCTGGGCACGCCCCCTACCTCGTGGGCACCTCGTGTGCCGTCCGGACTCCATTTTCTTGCACGATACGTATTTTTTCGGTAAAAATTCATTATATATTCCCTCGAAGGTTTTGACTCCTGTATCACACAAATATCCTTTGTTCTTGTTTCAAGCTGTCCTACTGCAGATTATATCAACATGTCATCCCAGGATTCGGAAGGAGAAAGCTATGTGGATGATTACCTAGCAAATCCTAAGGTCTATGGAGATGTGGAGCACGATGGTTGGACCACGGAGGAAGAAGAGGACTATGAAACCAAGGGGAAGGAGGAGACGAGCTCAGATGAAGATGAAGCCCCATTACCTCAACCCGGGGACATGCATGTCGAGTTCAAAAAGTCAAGTCTCCCTGATAGGGTAAAGAAACCAAAGATCGAGTTTATCCATTTTCGTCTATTGCAGGAAATAAGCTGGTCTTATGTAAAAAGATATTAACCCTGGAGTGGGAGACTGATGATTTGAGGGACCAAAATTCCGTCCTTAAGCGCAAATTACGGGAGAAGTCTATACCATCAACTAAGTCGACGTCACCACCACCTTCTTCACCAGCAAAGGAGACATAATCACATCGGTATGGGCACTCCCCTTGGCAACTGCAAAGCTTGGGGGAGGTGCCCCGGTATCGTATCACAACCACATCTCCTATCTTTACCGTTTTTCTTAGTTTGATCCTATTAGTAGTATCTTGATCTAGTAGAATAAAGTTTATGGCATGATCTAGTTTTTGAGTTTTTGCTTTATGATCTCTCTATGTAATCGAGTCCGTGAGCTATATAATAAAGATTAGTGTTGAGTCAAGGGCTTGATCTTCTTGCTATGATCTTGGTTGAACAAAAGAATAGAGAAAAAGAATAAAAAGAAACAAAAAGTTCATATTGATCTTATTGAGAGTAATGACTTCACATAGAAAGAGTATGATGAATAAAAGTTGTTGGGAGTTGGCAGACACAGATTTGGTCATCGTTGCAATTAATAGGAAGTAATAAGGAAAGAGAGGTTTAACATATAGATATATTATCATTGACATCTTTTATGATTGGGAGCACTCATTAAAATATGACATGCTAAAGAGTTGATGTTGGACAAGGAAGACAACGTCATGAGTTATGTTTTCTTATATCTGAGATAAAGTATATTGTCATGGATCTTCCAACATATTGAGCTTGCCTTTCCCCCTTATGCTAGCCAAATTCTCAGCACCAAGTAGAGATACTACTTGTGCTTCCAAAAACCCTTAAACCAGTTTTGCCCTGAGAGTCCACCATATCTACCTATGGATTGAGTAAGATCCTTCAAGTAAATTGTCATCGGTGCAAAGCAATAAAAATTGCTCTCTAAATATGTATGATTGATTGGTGTGGGAGAAATAAGCTTTATACGATCTTGTGATGTGGAAGAAATAAAAGCGACGGACTGTATAATAAAGGTTCAGATCACAAGGGGCAATATAAAGTGACGTTCTTTCGCATTAAGATTTTGTACATCCAACCATAAAAGCGCATGGCAACCTCTGCTTCCCTCTGCGAAGGGCCTATCTTTTATTATTATATTCTACCTTATGCAAGAGTCATGGTGATCTTCACCTTTCCTTTTTCATTTTATCCTTTGGCAAGCCTGGCATGTTGGAAAGAACCTGATATATATATATCTAATTGGATGTAGGGGAGCATGAGTTATTATTGTTGACATTACCCTTGAGGTAAAAGGTTGGGAGGCGAAACTATAAGCCCCTATCTTTCTCTATGTCCGATTAAAACTCCGTAAGCACAATTATCGCGTGAGTGTTAGCAATTATGAAGGACTAAATGATAGTTGAGTATGTGGACTTGCTATTAAGCTCTGACATAGACTCTTTCTGATGTTATGATAAATTGCAATTGCTTCATTGACTGAGATTATAGTTTGTTGGTTCTCAATAAAGTTTATGATTCGTACTCTGTATTGTGAAATGATTATTACTTGAACATAAGAAATCATATGACAAATATCTATATATGTTGCTGTTATGAGAATAATCATGATGCCTTCATGTCCGTATTTTATTTCCATCGACACCTCTACCTCTAAACATGGGGACATATTTATCGTTATCGGCTTTCGCTTGAGGACAAGCGAGGTCTAAGCTTGGGGGAGTTGATACGTCCATTTTGCATCATGCTTTTAGGTTGATATTTATTGTATTATGGGCTGCTATTTCACATTATGTCACAATACTTATGGATATTCTCTCTTATTTTACAAGGTTTACATAAGGAGGGAGAATGCTGGCAGCTGGAATTCTGGGCTGGAAAAGGAGCAAATATTAGACCTATTCTGCACAACTCCAAAAGTCCTGAAACTCCATGGAATATCTTATAATAAATAATGAAAAATACCTGCCAAAGATGAAGGCCAGGGGGCCCACACCCTGTCCACGAGGGTGGGGGGCACCCCCCCCTCCTAGGGCGCGCCCCTACCTCGTGGACCCCCTGGTGGCTCTCCGATGCCCATCTTCTGCTATATGAAGTCTTTCATCGAGAAAAAAAAATAAGAAGCAACCTTTCGGGATGAAACTCCGTCGCCACGAGGCGGAACCTTGGCGGAACCAATCTAGGGCTCCGGGAGAGCTGTTTTGCCGGGGACACTTCCCTCCGGGAGGGGGAGATCATTACCATCATCATCACCAACGCTCCTCGCATCGGGAGAGGGCAATCCCCATCAACATCTTCACCAGCACCATCTCCTCTCAAAACCCTAGTTCATCTCTTGTATCCAATTCTTGTCTCCAAGTCCGGGATTGGTACTAGTAGGTTGCTAGTAGTATTGATTACTCCTTGTAGTTGATGCTAGTTGGTTTATTTTGTGGAATATCATATGTTCAGATCCTTATTGCATATTAATACCCCTCTGATTATGAACATGAATATGCTTTGTGAGTAGTTATGTTTGTTCGTAAGGACATGGGAGAAGTCTTGCTATTAGTAGTCATGTGAATTTGGTATTCGTTCGATATTTTGATGAGATGTATGTTGTCTAGCCTCTAGTGGTGTTATGTGAACGTCGACTACATAACACTTCACCATTATTTGGGCCTAGAGGAAGGCATTGGGAAGTAATAAGTAGATGATGGGTTGCTAGAGTGATGAAGCTTAAACCCTAGTTTATGCGTTGCTTCGTAAGGGGCTGATTTGGATCCATATGTTTCATGCTATGGTTAGGTTTACCTTAATACTTTTGTTGTAGTTGCAGATGCTTGCAATAGAGGTTAATCATAAGTGGGATGTTTGTTCAAGTAAGAACAACACCCAAGCACCGGTCCACCCACATATCAAATTATCAAAGTACCGAACGCGAATCATATGAACGTGATGAAAACTGGCTTGACGATATCCCATGTGTCCCCGAGAGCGCTTTTCCTTATATAAGAGTTTGTCCAGGCTTGTCCTTTGCTACAAAAAGGATTGGGCCACCTTGCTGCACTTTATTTACTTTTGTTACTTGTTGCTCGCTACAAATTATCCTATCACAAAACTATCTGTTACCAGTTTTTTTCAGCACTTGCAGAGAATACCTTGCTGAAACCGCTTATCATTTCCTTCTGCTCCTCGTTGGTTTCGACACTCTTACTTATCGAAAGGACTATGATAGATCCCCTATACTTGTGGGTCATCATCGGTGAGGATGCTGCGGTCCCGATGGAGCATTTTAAGGCAGTGCTGTGGGGATGGAGCATCCGCGATAGACGAGGCGATCGTCGGAGCAGCTCCTTGGAGGTGGAGGACGGGGCGGCTGAATCGGCGGGACGGTGAGATGGACGACGGATCCTTATCCGGGGAGGTGGACGAGGGACGTCGAGCTGTTGCGGTGGACGACATCGTCGGGGAAGAGGCTCCGGCTGGGCAGCGGTGACGTGGCGGACGGAGGAGGTGGGGTTTCAGCGGTCAGAAGCGGAGAGGTTATGGCGGCTTGGGATTTCGAATGGCGAAAAGGGGACGATGGGAGGGGTGAAGCATGACTTAGGGACGCGCTTGTCCAAAATGTAGGGTGTGTTACAAAAGTACCCCCCACCGATTTGAACTAGCGGCCCTTTCGGCTCAGGGTTAGAAGGGGGATTTCGCATGTCGGGATTTGGCAAATGAGGGAGTTTTCGCTGCGTTGTAATTTTGGGATAGCAAGGCGCTGGTTGTGAAGGCGCCAGTTTTGAGAGCACGATATTTGAATTTTCGATATAACAAGACACGGGTTGAATTTTAGGGACAAGCCTAACGTAGTAATATTGTACTTGTAATGCGTACCAAATCAATTCGCACTTCTCTCAACCAAAAAGAAAACAAAAAAAATAAAACTATTCACACCACACAAAGAGAGAGTCTTGCCCCGTTTTACTATACAAATGCTATTCAAAGCTACTCCCTCCTTCCATCTATATAGGGCCAAATGCGTTTTTCGATGCTAACTTTGACCAAATATTAGAGCAATGATATATGACATGCAACTTACACAAAGCACATCGTTAAATTCGTCTGTGAAAGGTTCTTTCAATGATATAATTTTCACATTGTGCATGTCATGTACTATTAATCTTGTCAATAGTCAAAGGCGGTCTTAAAAATCTCATTACGCCCTATATAGATGGAAGGAGGGAGTATGAATCCATGTTAGTCCAATTAAATTTTTCGCTTGCTGTATAATGCGTGTAACCTACTCATACCAACATTTTAGTGCATTCCAAATGTCTATACTACCGCTACAATTCGAACTAAATTTGAATTCGTTTCTCTATTTCAATAAGAATCTACAATCATGATTGTTGCCAACTTCAACCATCATTCGTGTATTACCTTAATAACACACCACGTGATTACTATGTGTACTACATGAACTCGAATTATATTTTTTGAATACACTTGATGTTGATTCCAAATAATAGTACATTTGATGTACTAACTATATATTCATAATCTAAACCATGTTCCATAATGCATACACCGTGTTTATCACACAAAGTATAGTGCCCCGCCCCCTACATTATGACAAGTATTTAGACCTGAGTTGCAAAAGCCACACATTAGCCCAAATTATAATCAATGTTCCACATTATGATATCTTCTTCAAGTATCCGTATCCATTTTTTTATAATGAATTATGATCTTGGTTCGTCTTTTACACCTTCACGATCCTCTTCTATTTATAGCTAGCTAGCGCTAACTTTCTAGCGTGCATGCACACGCCCGCCCCCCTCACACACCCTTAGCGTCCCCTCCATCGCGCACGTTCATTGTTTCTCTTTATGTCGTCCACCAGCTATGTGTGTAGGCCCCCGGCTCCTTCTTTCTGGCACACACCGGTCGATATACCTCTCTAGCCAAGAGTGCCTACAACGAACACATATATACTTCCCCTCTTCTCTTCTCACCGTCCATGCCCCGATTCCACGCAGGTGCACACTCCCGCCCCTCTTTTCATTAATCACATGCTCGCACACTCCTCCCCCCTCGACATGGTAGGCCTCTCGCACCACCTCCTAGCCACACCCTGTCCCCCTGTCTGCCTCTCTGGACCTTATTTGCTTCTAACACATGTAGGCGTGTATATGAACTGATCTCCCTACATATAGCCAGGTCGACTATAATTCGTTTTCACCAAGCACCGATACACTTACCTCGCTAGTTATGTCTCTCCTTTTCTCGGACACATGACGGTTGATCTTCCTATGTAGTTACACATGCTTACCACAACCATATCTTCTCCCCTCATCATCCTTAAATACCTCCCGACCCGTCTCTCACACGCACGTGCATAGACAGACAGACATCCCCCGCCCTCTCTTATTGATATTACACTCATACCCTCTGTTTATCTAGCAGGCCTCTCGCACCATTTGTGAGACGCCACTCCACCACCAACCCTCCGACGCTCTACCTTTATCTTTTCCCAACCTTATTCCTCTGCTACACATATCCATGGATGTCGATCGATCTCCCTCAATACATAGCTAGGTCTCTCTCTGTCGGGGCAGCTGATCGTACCCACGGACACCTATGGGGCCCGGCGGAGCGGGTCCCTTTGTGGTTCGGAGGGGGGCGGAGGTCGCGCGAAGAGCGGATCGAGGCGATGCACACGAGCGGTTTACCCAGCTTCGGAGCTCTCCGGAGAGATAAAACTCCTACTGCTGCCTGTTTGATCTATTGTGTTCTTGCTAGGGAGCGATGCCCGCTACAAAACCTAGCGTGAGTGTATCTAGTCTATGGCCAGTCGAATGAACTAAACCTTGCGAAAGACGGGAGCCGAACCCTGGCCAACCCCCCTCCATGTTGCACTCGGGCCTCCTTTTATATGCTCAAGGGGTCTCCGACAGGTGGCAACATAGGCGGGGGTACGAATGTAAAAACAGGAGTTGGTACACCTACTTGAACAAAGGGTATGCAGTGCAAAAATACCTAACTCGACGGCAAGGGACAAAAGCAATAAATGCCTGTCGTTGTCGCCCAAACAAGGTAACAGAGACCGTCAGTGCGCCTCCGCCACGATGGCGAGCCTGTCAGCCGCTCATCGCTGCTCTCCGCTGGCTGCACTGCTCGACACACGCCCATGGAACGGTCCCGTGGCGACACGTCATTGGGTGAGCTGGAGCGGAGACGGAGAGGAGTTGCATGCCGGCAAGCGCCTTGCCGCGGCGGATCCTCATCGCGCCGGAGACTTGTCGCGCTCGGGCCTTCCGGCAAGCTCCTCTTGCCGGGGCCTTGTCTTCTGCGTGCACAGGTGGCCTTCCCGACAAGCTCCTCTTGTCGGGGCCTTGTCTTCTCAATCTAATACTTTGTTCTTGAATGGCTCCAAAGGAGCCACGGAGGAGAGTGGCGGTGGCGAGGCAAAACTTTTGCCGCGAGGTGCTGCAACCGTCTGCGGCAATCACGGGATACTAGGGTACCCTACTCTAGTACACCGGCAGAGCCCCGGCTGGGCATTACAGTGCCGAACGCTTGTCGGGCCAGGCCCAGAACTGTGCACGGACACGCGCGGCCTCGACCACGCCGCAACCCGCCCCGGACCCACCACGATCCCCACTAACGGCACGCACCGGACGTGGCGTCGTGCGAGAGATCGTGGGCGCGGTCGTGGGGGGGTTCTTTATTAATATAAGCGGAACGTCCGCTCCCCTCCTCCCCTTTATAAGCGGAGGAAACAGAGGCGGGCCGACCACTCCTGCCATTGCCGTCTTGTCAAGAAACCACCGCCGCTCCCTCGTCTTCTCCGGTCTTGAAGAGAGCAACACCCGCCCCTTCGCCACAAGCACACCACGCCCGTCGACCTCCTCCGCCTCGCAATGGCCCGAAGGCCGATAAGGACAAGCGTCAAGTCGCCGAGGCGCAGCGTCATGGCGCTGCGCAAGCGAGCCGTCTTCCCCTCGCAGCTTGGCGCGCACGGAGCTGGGGCGTCTACTATCTTTTACGGTCGACGGAGACTTCGGGCGCATCCGCGCCGCGAGGTGCTCCCGCCTCCGGCTGATCTGGCTAGCAGGTACCCTTTCTTCGCCCTTTTCTTCTTTTGCGGCCTTTGCCCGCCGTATTCGGAAGTTCTTTGCGACATAATGAACACCTTCGCCTCCACCTCCTTGATTTCACCCCCAACGCCATCTTGACCATGGCCGTTTCGCACATTTGTGCGAAAACTTTGTCCGTCCACCCGAACGTGGCACTCTTCCGCCATTTCTTTGTCCCCAGCGTCGAGAGAGGAGAGCCCCTTGCGGAGGGATAGCACAGGTCTCTAGGATCGGCAAGAAAGAGGCCTACCTAGAGGGGAGTTCCGGAACAAGTGGGAGGAGTGGAGAGCCAACTGGTGCTGGGTCGTGAGGAGGACCCACAGCCCTTCACCGCCTCGCCAAACCCCAATCGCGGCAAGGATTGGAGTAACTTGGCGCCGAGGATGCGAGGCTGAAGATAGCCGTGACTCAATTCTGCGCCTCGGGCTTGCCGGGTTAACTATTATTGGCGCAATTACGCGAGACTTCATTCGCCACCGCGCCGCTTCCCTTGCGGGAAAGGAGGAGGCCTGCTTGGGAGTTCCGAATGCGGCGGACATCATGAGGCTGCGCGCCGGGCTGAATTGGAACTTCACCGTCATGGAGCCGGATTCAGTGCTGCTCGAGCTATTCAAGAACGACCCCGAACACCCAGAGTGGTTCAGGTTGCCGCGAGGGGTCGTCCCACTGTGCAACAACTCGGCGCTCGACCGTATCCGCGCCATGATGCCACCTGTGCGACTCCCACGGGATCGCCCCGACCTGGCAGGAGCCCCGGCGAGGTCGTGCAGCAATTCTTCGACAACTTGCAAGAGGTGCCGATCCGCTCCGGACGAGTAGAAGGGCTCACCCGAGACACCACCGGCGGGAGATGGCGTGGATCGCCACCAGAGCGGAGGAGGCGGCAGCAGCCGCTGCCGCTGGAGTCTTCGGGTTCACCGTGGAGGAGGTGGACGCGGCGAAGGCAGCAAGCGCTGCTGAGCGATGGGAGGTCGCCGGCAAGGACGAGCCTGTCGAGCTCGAGGCCGGTACGAGTGGACCCGCGGAGGGCGCTTCTTCCCCACCGCCAAGTGACTTGCCACTGGCCGAGCCTCCTCCGCTGAGGAGGCGCCTCCGCAGGGCTGGAGACGAGCCGGGCGACAGGTTGGCCCACAGCAGCGCCGCTCGACGTTGCCCACCGCTGCAAGCGAGGTTGTGAGCGAGCGCCCAAACTGCAGCGACAACCGGGCGGTATCTTCTCGGGCCGCCACGACGCCTGCCAAGCGGCCAAGAGAGCCCACTCCCCGCCTCATCGCGCCAGGCGGGCCGGAGTTTGACTTCTCCGCGCTCGGCTCACGAGGAGGAAGGCGAAGAGTAAGCTTCTCGAGATTGTGCTTGTATGTCTTCAATTTTATTGCTTCATCTTGAATCTGATTTGCCTCGTTCTCGACTCTTTCCTTTTCGTGACGCCGCCCAGAGAGCGACGAAGAGGGCCAAGATCCCGACGGTCGTTGTCGAGGACGATTCTCCCGTGGCGACGGGGGACGCGTCCGAGGCCGCCTTGCCGGACCCGGCAACCCTTCCCCAGAGCAGCCCCCAGCACAGCCCCCAGAGTGAGTGTGCAGTTTTCTTCTTGCTGTTAGGCGTGCGGGGGTGCCCCTTCTTTGTTGATATCTGACCGTGTGCTTGTGCAGGAGCAGAGCAGTCTCATCAGGATGGCTCGGAAGCTGCCTCCGAGATCCTGCCCAAGCCACCTCGCCGCCGAGGGAGGACTCCCGGTAAGGGAGCTCCCTCCGACAAGGGAGGCCACCCGGCAAGGGAGGCCACTCCGGCAAGGGAGGCTACCCGGCAGGGGCGGCGCCCGCGACCCTCCAAAGTGGTCGAGGCCATGGCTGCGGATCCCGTTGCGTGTAACTCCCTTACGCGAAAATCTCCCTTGGGCTTGCTTTCTTTTGTTTCTTTTTTTGGATATCTGCTTGACTGCCCCTTCTTCGTCGCCTTGAGACCCGATGGAGGTCGAGGCCGCCCGGCGAGGAGGAGACGCAGCGGCAACACCGACGAGGCCGCCGTCGAGGAAGAAGAGGTCATCGTCGTGGAAGAAGAGGTTGCCACCGACGAGCTTCGTTGGCGAGGAGGCCACCGAGGCTGCTGGCGCAGAGGTCGGGCGAGGGGTTTGACGGTCTTGACCGACGGCCCGAGGTCGCAGGAGCGGCGAAGCGCTACACCGACAAATGACTCCTCATTGCCGCCATGGGCGCCAGTTCGAGGAGCTCCCAGCCCGTGCCTACCAAGGCCGCGGCGTCTTCATTAAGCTCCCCCAGGAGCCGAGCTCAGGCGCCAGCCGAGGGCGAGACCTTCGACGGTGAGCTACTCGCGTCCGCGGTTGACGCTGGTGGACGCGCTTAAGCAAAGCAGCAGCGGGCGAGTCCGAGGAGGAGCAGCTGCTGAAGAAGCTGTTGTCCCTCTATCGCTCCCGTCAGGCCAAGTTGGAGACCCGGGAAGTCCTTGTCGCGAGGGCGGGAGCGGACATAGAGAAGCGCGTCGAGGAGCTCCGGAGCACCAACAAAGAAGTGCTCCGTGACGTGGCAGACGCGCGGGCGCAGCTCGCAGAAGAGCGCGCGGCCTTCATCCTTGAGAAGGCCGCAACTGATGAGGAGCAGCGGCTGGCTGCCGAGAAGCTTCGCCCAGCGAGAAAGCGAAGTTGGCGCAGCGAAAGGTCAACTTGGACAACCACGAGGAGGACCTTGCCGCGCGTGAGGAGTCGCTTGGCGGGGCGCTTCAGGAGGCGAAGGACGCTGCCGCACCCGCCGAGGCTGCCAAGGAAGAGCTGAAGGCGAGGGTGGCACAGCTGGAGGCCACCCTCACGAAGAGCGGCGAAGAGCTTGCCGTGCTCAAGCGTGAGCGCGAGAAGGGCGCCTACGCGCTGGGCGAGCTGCAGGCCCGTCTCGCTGACAGGGCCAAGGAGCTCGACGCCGCCAAGGACTCCAAGGCAGATCTGAGCTGAAATCGACCACTCGACGCAGACGTTGGATGGTGCCGAGAGCGGGAGGCGGGCTTGTTAGAGGTGATCACGGCCAAGGAGGAGCCGCTGGCGAATGCCGTCTCCGTCCAGAACACTCTGAGGGAGAGCATGGAGCACTGGACCGAAGGCCTTGTGGACACCGCCGCGGACATCCACAACGAGCTGATGAAGCTGGAGATGGGGGACCTCGCGTACTCCTCCGACGAGCATCTCCAACCCAGCGTCAAGCTCAGCCTATTCTTCAAAGGCGTGGTGACGGGTCTCCGGCGACTCGGGAAGAGGTCCCGAAGCAGCTGGCCGAGGAATCACGCCGGATCTGCGGGGCCCTCGAAAAGGTGTTGATGAAGGTGGCCTTCCGCAACCCGGGCCTCAACCTTAATGGCGTCCTCAGATCCTTGCCGGCCGAAGCCAATGTGGAGGAGCTCAAAGCCCTCGTCGCACCCATTGTGGACAAGGTGAACAAGATTAAGAGGATTGAGGGCGACCGTGTGGACTAGGCCGCCAACCTTATCTTTCCCTTGTCGCTGGATCATGTTTAGAAAACTTTGTTAGATCAGCGACAAGTTATTTTGTAATATACTCTATCTTAGGTGAATCGATCGATGCAATGTTATTTCCTCTACTTGATTTCTTCCTTTGTAATGCGTTTACGCCTGCGCATTTAGGGAAACTTGCGGTGCAGCACCCTTGTCATGGCCGAGTGCGGAACTTCAGCAGCTTCTTTGGCGGGTCGCTGGACAAGCAACCTTGTCGCGGACTAGCCGCAGCTCACTTAAGTTGTTGAGCGGACTCGAAACAAAGTAAGGGCGACCGATCCACGGTTTGGTTCCTCTGCGCATGAGTTTTCCATACAAAGTACTATCGTTCGAGGAAGATAACGAAAATTTAAAAATTGATTGCTCAAACTTTGGAACTTAGCTTTTCTCTTTCTTGCTTCCCGATGAGGCGAAACTTCCTCGAGCGGTGCCTGGTCCATAGTATTATCTCCTCCTCCCCCCTGGTTAACTTGTGCGCGAGGGAGCCTCCCTTTCTTTGCGACAAGAGAAAGAAGAGGAAATAACGTTATAGAGCCCAAGTGGCTCGATTCTGCTAAAGGTGTGGTCGCTGCACAAATTGTTAGCCAAAACATGCAATAACTTGATGAAAGCATGAACTTGACGGGTTGTGCGCAACACATGGGCTTTTTATCGATGCAGGGCTGCGCCCGGCTTTGTCTGAAGGATTACATGCAACAGCGGCAAGACTTGTACAAAAGGTGGTTGCGGAGCAGGTTCCGACAACCCGCGCCTTATGGGTAAAACTTACGAAGATGCTCAATGTTCCGTGAGTTGCTCACGGAATGCCATCTTCGGTCTCAAAGCGGACAGCGCCGGGCCTAGTGACTCGTTTCACCCGATAAGGGCCTTCCCACTTCAAGGTCAACTTGTTTGAATTCTTGGCGGATTGAGCAGCCAAGAACAAGGTCGCCTTCCTCGAGACTTCGGCATTAACCCTGCGGCCATGGTAGCGACGCAGGGCCTGCTTCAATGGTAGCGGCTCGCCTGGCGGCTGAAGACGATCCTCCTCAAGGAGCAGCGTCATCTTGTCGCGGCTGCTCTTGCTCAAACTCATCATAAGCGAGCACTCGAGGCGACCATTATCTGAAGTTCCGTGGGGAGAACTGCCTCTGCTCCATAGACTAGAGCAAAGGGTGCTGCCGGTGGCTCGATTTGGCGTCGTTCTGATCGACCAAAGAACCACCGGCAGCTCCTCGATCCAGTTTCTTCCGCACTTGAGCAGCCTGTCGAAAGTTCTCGTCTTGAGTTCGCGCAGCACTTCAGCGTTCGCCCTTTTCGCTTGACCGTTGCTTCTCGGGTGAGCAGCAGGCGAAGCGAACCTTGGCGCCAAGGTCTTGGGCGTCTTGCATGAAGGTGCGACTAAATAATTGTGTGCCGTTATCGGTGATGATCCTGTTAGGGATTCCGAAGCGGCAAACAATCGACCAAGAACTTGACTGCTGTTGTCTTTGTCACCTTCCTCATCGCTTCCACTTCCGCCACTTTGTGAACTTGTCGATGGCGACGTATAAGTACTCAAAGCCCCGACAGCTCGGGGAAGGGGCCGAGGATGTCGAGCCCTGCACCAAAAATGGCCGTGATAAAGGGATCGTCTGGAGAGTTTGAGCCGGCAGTGTATCTGTTTGGAATGGAACCGCACGCTTCACACTTGGTTACTTGTGCAGTTGCATCCTGGAGGGTCGTCGGCCGAAGAAACCTTGCCGGAAAGCTTTGCGGCAAGTGCTCTTGCGCCAATGTGGTGACCACATATGCCTCCATGTATCTCTCGCCAACAGCTTCTATCCATCTTCCCCGGAATACACTTCAATTTCACACCGTTGAGTCTTCTTCTATACAAGATGTCGTCGACAAACTGGTACATACTTGACCGCCGCTACTCTTTCCGCTTCTTCCCGCTCTTCGGAAGTTCTCCGTCTGAAGGAAATGGACAATCTGTTGCGCCCATGCCGGAGCTTGTGGCTCGACAACCGTGACTAAAGGCTCATCTCGCTATTGCGGGAACGTCACTTTCTACGGCAAGAGCCGGTGGCTCTGCCGGAGTTAGATGCTCCCGACAAGCTTGCCGGAGCAAGACTTGTCGGGAGCGCTTCTTCAACGAAACAAACCACAGGGTCTGCCGAGCAGATCGCTTCCTCAAAGACTGTTGGTGTTGATCTTGGGGACTTTTGCAACGACGGCTTCAGAAGCTCTGTCGGAAAGTAGTCACCAGAGGCCAACTTCCTCTTCTTGCTTTGTCCTACCGATGGTGTTACGGTTGGCTGAGTCGACTTGAGCACGAAGTCCCTGGTTCCACAGGTAGCTTAAGCGCAGCACTTTGGACAGGCGTCGGCAATATCATTCTGAGCTCTTGGAACATGTTCCATTTGCGGCCGTCAAAGTGCTCTTCTAGCTTCCTCACTTCATCAACGTAGGCTTCCATCAACGGACTCGTAATCTTTGTTGACTTGGCGGACGACGAGTTGCGAGTCACCCCGACAATAAGCTTCTTGATCCCAAGGTCCACGGCGATCCCGAGACCGGCAAGCAAACCTTCATACTCTGCGGTATTGTTTGTCGCTTGCTCCTTGGGAAAGTGCATCCGGACGACGACTTGAGGTGCTCTCCGGTGGGTGCGATAAGCAAAGACGCAAGACCGGGCGCTTTGCAGCCGAGAAGGCACCATCAAAGTACATCAGCCACTCTTTGCTTGCTTCTTTGACGGGAATGCTCGTCTCCGGAATCTCTTCATCCGGGCGTTGGAGTCCATTACGCTATGAACTCTGCCAAGGCTCGCTTTGGATAGTTGATGTGCTTTCAAACTTAAGACCAAAGCTTGACAGCTCGAGGCCCACTCGACAATCCTACCTGCCGCTTTCGGATTCTCGCACTATCCTCTTCGTGGAAAGCGAGTGACAACTGTGATCTCATGTGCTTGGAAGTAATGGCGCAGCTTTCTCGAGGCCATGAGGAGGCCGAAAAGCAGTTTTGCACACCGTAGTACCTTGACCTAGCCCCTTGCGGGAGGGAATCGACAAAGTAAACTGGGCGCTGCACCATCCTTTTCTCAGATTCGTTCTTGTGTCTTCGCGGACTCGTCCTTGTCGGGACCAGAGCTTGTCGGCGAAGCCCTCTGCTTGTCGCTGGATGTGCTTGCCGCGGTTGTCGGCTCGTCATCCGCCTCCCTCTCCGCCACTAACGCAGCGCTAACCACTTGATTGGTTGCCGCTATATATAGCAGCAACTTCTCTTGTGGCCTAGGTGCGACAAGTGTTGGAGTAGAGGACAGGAATCTCTTTAAGTCCTGCAGCGCAGCCTCCGCTTGAGTCCATTTTATCGACCCGCCTTTTTCAAAATCTTGAAAAATGGCACGCGCTTCAAGCAGACCTAGAAATAAACTCACCGAGAGAGCAGCCACGCAACCGGGAAGTCTTCGTACATCCTTGACGCGCTTTGGTGCTTCAATCTGCTCAATGGCCTTGATCTTGTCGGGATTTGCCTCAATCCCTCGCTAAGACACGAAGAACCCGAGAAGCTTGCCGGAAGGGACTCCAAACACGCACTTCTCGGGGTTGAGCTTGAGGTTTATCCTGCGCAGATTTGCAAAGGTCTTGTCCAGATCTTGAACCAGAGTTGCTTTGTCCCTGCTCTTGACCACTATGTCATCCATGTAGGCTTCTACATTTACATGCATTTGCGGCTCAAGAGCCGTCATGGACTACCCTTGCAAATGTTGAACCAGCATTCTTCAAACCGAAAGGCATCCGTATGAAACATATGTGCCACATGGTGTGATGAATGCGGTCTTCTCCTCATCTTCTTCAGCCATGAAGATCTGATGGTATCCTGAGTAGGCATCAAGAAACGAGAGCAAATCACATCCGGCCGTGGAGTCAACAATCTGGTCAATGCGCGGCAAGGGAAATGGATCTTTGGGACAAGCTTTATTAACATCCGTGAAGTCAATACAAAGCCTCCATTTCCCATTTGCTTTGGCGCATCTACAGGATTGGCCAACCACGTAGGATGGAGTACTCCTCCGACAAGGCCTGCTTCCAGCTTCTTGGTCTCTTCACTATGAATTCTTGGCGCCCACCGCTTGCTTCCCCGACTCTTTGCTTGACGGGCGCGCATGAGGACAAACGGCCAGGTGGTGCTCAATCACTTTCACGGGAACACCGGGATATCGATGGTTGCCATGCAAACACGCCGACATTCGCCACAGGAAAGCGACGAGCGCCTTCTTCCTATTTGGGGTCGAGAGAGGCACCGATGGTGAAGGTACCACCAGCGCCGTCCTCCTTGGAGGGCACCTTCTTGGTCTTCGGGCGGAGCCACCATCTTCTTGCACTTGTCGGTGGAGCTCGATGGTGCGTCCTCGACGGTAGCGCAGCACCAAGAGGTGCGCTTGCGGAGTGAGCATCGAGCCCTTGCCGGACTTGGACTTGGTCTTCTTCCCCGGAGCTTCAAATGCAAGACTCGCAACTGCTATGCGGCTGCTGCGTCCCGAAAGATCTTGTCGGCACAGATAAGGGCATCCTTCTTGTCGCCATGGACAGAGATGACGCTTATCGGGCCTCGCATCTTTAGAAGGTTGTAGGCGTAGTGAGAGGCCGCCATGAACTTGGCGAGTGCCGGACGACCAAGTATCCCATTGTAAGGCAATGGGAAATCGGCAACGTCAAATGTAACCCTCTCAGTCCTGAAGTTCAGCTCACGCCAAATGTGACCGGCAATGTAATCTTCCCTTCGGCTTGCTCCTTCCGGATTGATTCCTTGGAAGGTTCCGGTCTCTTCGAGCTCATTGCCGTCAGGATTTGAAGCTTCGGGAGCACCGCGGAGGAGATCAGATTCAAGCCGGCCCCGCCATCAACTAACAATTTTGTGACCTTGAGGTTGCGGATGGTTGGAGAGACCAACATCGGCAAGCACCCGACCGCAGTTATGCGATCAAGGTGGTCCTCAATATCAAAAATGATAGGCGTCTTTGGACCACTTGAGAGGCCTGCGTGACTCTATGGATGGTTCCATTGCATTGACCTCCCGCATCCATTGCTTGAGTTGGCGGTGGGAGGTATGCAGGGAAGCACCTCCGTCAACGCAGAGAACCTCTGTGGCTTTCCGAAACTCCTGCTCGTCGGCGTCGTCGTCCTCCATATCTTCGTCGTCATCATCATCTTCGTCCTTGTCGCGGCCGCGGGGAGGTCTATCTCCTTGTCGCTGCTTGACTTTGCCGCGGCGTCCTCCCCGGCCGGGACGTTTCTTGCTTGCTCCCCCAGCACCTTCCTGGGCCTTCTCCTTGTCGCGTCGCTCGTACTCAGCTCTCTGCTGCTCGACCTTCTTGCAGCTCTGGAGATCGTGGCCCTTGGTGCGGTGGATCTTGCAGTACTGCTTGCCGGAGCTGTCCTGCTTGTCGGCGGCCGCCACCGACTGGTGGTTGGCGTCAGCGGCAACCTCCTTGCCGGAGCCAACAGCCTTGGCGTTCTTGTCGCCGCCTCCGTTGCCGGACTGCTCGACAGCTAGCACTTCTCTGCTTTTCTTCTTTCTGTTGCCTCGCCGCCGGCCCTTCTTTGCCGGGGCGGTGTCATCACTGTCAGATCCTGCTTCTGCATTCTCTCCTGGGAGCCTCCTCCCTTCCTCAGCGCGTGCACACTTGTCGGCCAAGGCATACAGCTCACTGACGTCCTTAATTTTGCTCATCGCCATCTCCTCCCTCATCCTGCGGTTCCGCACATTCTGATGAAATGCGCTGATCACCGCGGCAGGGTGGACGTCTGGGATGTTGTAGTGCACATGGCTGAATCTCTGAATGAATTTGCGCAGGACTCTCCTTCCTTCGGGCGAGCAAGTGAAGGTCGCTCTCTTGGCCATGAGGTTTGTGGCCACCTGTGAAAGCGCCAACAAACCGATGGCACAGATCTGCCCAAGAGGATATGGAGCTGTCCGGCAAATGCATGAGCCAAGATCTCGACGTTGGGCTTGAGCACGGCGGAAGTAGTTGGCGAGGATCTTGTCGCCTCGTTCCCCGCAGCCAGCACCGCGATGGTGTAGATGCTAAGGAACTCCAACGGATGCGTCCTGCCGCCGTACTTCTCCCAGACGCCTGGTTTGAAGTTTTTCCGCTGGGCCATCGGACTTGCCGCAGCTCACGAGTGAACTCAGGGCAACCTACCGCGTTCGGCCAGTCCCCTGGCCCCTGCGGCGCGTGCAGGTCATCTGAAGTCCCAGCGCGCTTGTCGGTTTATCGTCGCGCTTATCTTCGTCGCTGATTGCGAGTTCGAGCGTCCTCTTGCTGTCGCTCATGAAGAACTTGGCGCTGATCGCGGCGGGTTCGCGGATCCGACGACGCAGTGGAGTCGCTGTCGAGGTGGATCCGGTGAGTCGGTGATCTTGGCCTTCTTGGCGGAGAATGCACGGTGGTTGCACCTCCGACAGTGTCGTCGCCACCAGCTCGTGCCTTGTCGCCTCGCTGCGGCAACGATGGCGTTGGTTGCCGCGGAGCGTCGCCGTTGGCAAAGCCGATGAGGCTCTGGATAGTGGCCCTCCACTCGTCGACCTTGTCGGCCGTTGGAGGGTAGTCGAGGAGCAGTTGAGCTCTTGCCAGTAGCTTCGCTGGAGTAGTAGGCGGCATTGGAGAAGCGGTGCGAGGCGGGACACGCTCGGACTTCTAACTGCGTTAGAAGGAGCAGCGCCCCGTCCGGGCGACCGTATCTCACTAGCGCCAGCATGTTGGCCCGCATGCTGGTCCTGAGGGTCTCGATCCAACGAACGTATGGCGTTGTGAACGCCATGACGTTGTTGGTCCGGCGTCTCCTGAGATGGGCGCGGGGGATGTGCGGACGCCGAGGTTTGCGGTGCCTTGTCCTTGGACTTGGCAACGCTATAACACCTTCGTCGGCGCCCGTTCCTCCGCCCGCGTGCACCACCACCCGTTTGCTGCGGTGAGGGTGGGTACGACGCGGACGGCTCTGCTGCCGCCGAAGCCTTCTTCTTCGGTGGCATGTTGAGGAAGATGTTGATGGCGCCGCTTGCGTGAACGCCGGATCGGATTCACACGGCCTCGACGCCCCCTACCTGGCGCGCCAGAGATGTCGGGGCGGCTGATCGTACCCACGGACACCTATGGGGCCCGGCGGAGCGGGTCCCTTTGTGGTTCGGAGGGGGGCGGAGGTCGGACGAAGAGCGGATCGAGGCGATGCACACGAGCGGTTTACCCAGCCGGAGCTCTCCGGAGAGATAAAACTCCCTCTTGTTGCTGTTTGATCTATTGTGTTCTTGCTAGGGAGCAATGCCCGCTACAAAACCTAAGCGTGAGTGTATCTAGTCTATGGCGGTCGAATGAACTAAACCTTGCGAAAAGACGGAGCCGAACCTGGTTAACCCCTCCATGTTGCACTCGGGCCTCCTTTTATATGCTCAAGGGTCTCCGGCGGTGGCAACATAGGCGGGGTACGAATGTAAAACAGGAGTTGGTACACCTACTTGAACAAAGGTATGCAGTGCAAAAATACCTAACTCTGACGGCAAGGGACAAAAGCAATAAATGCCTGTCGTTATCGCCCAAACAGTGTAACAGAGACCGTCAGGTGCGCCTCCGCTCGCCACGATGGCGAGCCTGTCAGCACCGCTCATCGCTGCTCTCCCCTTGCTGCACAGCTACTCGACACGCGCCCATGGAACGGTCCCGTGGCGACACGTCGCTGGGTGAGCTGGAGCGGAGACGGAGAGGAGCTGCATGCCGCGGCAAGCGCCTTGCCGCGGCCGGATCCTTGTCGCGCCGAGAGACTTGTCGCGCTCCGGGCCTTCCCGGCAAGCTCCTCTTGCCGGGGCCTTGTCTTCTGCGTGCCTGGAGTGGCCTTCCCGACAAGCTCCTCTTGTCGGGGCCTTGTCTTCTCAATCTAATACTTTGTTCTTGAATGGCTCCAAGGGAGCCACGGAGGAGAGTGGCGGTGACGAGGCAAAACTTTGCCGCGGGGTGCTGCAACCGTCCGTGCACGAGTACGGGATACTAGGGTACCCCTACTCTAGTACACAGACACTCTCCTTCCCCACACATATACTAGTCGACCGGTCTCTACCCCCCCCCCCCACACCGATAGTCGAACGTTGTAGGTAGGTATCCATGCCACGGAGAAGAACTGCACCTCTGCCCTCTCAAATTCCAGTAGGCCAATCGCCATCTATCTTTGATGTGGGCAAACACAAATTCGATGGCACTCTTTATCGATCACGCAGCCACACACTTCATCCCTGTTTTCAATTCTATCGATATCTCACGTCCATGACTTCGTTTCACACACATTGCATATTTTACGTTTTTCTGACTGAGATATCATCAACACATTGCCTCTGTTTCACACAAACCATCTCTCTCACACCCACCCACGTACGTACCTGCACCTAAAGAAGAAGTGCACGCAGGACACACGTACTCACGTCTCGTTCCCGACCACACCCGCGCGGGTACACGGTGGAGTTGGTTTATGTACGAAAAGGCAGCCCACGTGATAATTTGACGCGTGTAGCGGTTGGTTACTCGAAGGAGGGTCGGGTACCACGCCTAGAATATAAAACGATTGTCGTGGGGAAAATGGAAAAATGGGTTTGTCTCTCGTCACACCATCTCACACAAGGCCACCGTGGCCTCTCTCTCAGTGTTGGTCAGTGATCCGGCCGCATCCCGTCCGCCGGCGGAAAGGGAGGATGTGCATCGTCTCTCCATTCGACGGTGTTGAGGCAGCTCGTCCCGATCTGCGGTACCCGCCGTTCACTCTTACCAAGCTCCGGCGCGGTAGGGCCTTCGCCACTTGCTCGCTGCCGCAGTATGGGCAGATCCCGGCCGCTGGCGCCCTCCTAGTAACATCCCGATGACCCTCAGGTACAACTTCCTCCGACCTTGCTCCACTGCCCATCTTCCCATGTTGCTGCATGTGGATCTTCTTTAGTTGTTTGCTTAAATTGTATCTCGGCCGGCGTACTTTCCATCTTGCAGTCTCGTCCTCAAACCATTTTTGATAAACCACCATGTCCTATCTTTCCCTTTTTACATGGAACATGCTTCTTTTTTGTCGGCATATGTGTCTTCAACTCGTGTTATTGGGCAGTAATTGTTTCCTTTCGACCTCCTTTTGCAAACAGGGCTATCCATTTTCACCTCGTTGCTATTGCGACCTTTTGGTGAACTGCATAAATCACTTTTCTGAAGAGTGTTTTGTGCAGTTCCGCCAAAATGTCACATGGGCAACGTTTTTACATTTCTGTGGGACTGCGGAAAGGGAGATTGGTTTTGCTATCCTCCTCATCCAACTTCGTGCCTAATCTTCTCCAACAAGAAGTTAGTCCTAAAGAGAGATCGTAGAGGTGATCGGCTTCTATTTATGTGTGTTATGTTTCATCATCTAGTTCCACTATTATTGTAATCACACTGACTGGATATCTTTGCAAACAGGGATGGTCCGCTCGATTTTAGTGGAGCTGCACAAAATGATCAAATTGTGGTGTCCTTCATACACCTCTTTTTTGGCTATAGAGCTAGGTGAAACTAGCTGCCAAGCAAAGAACATTGTGCCAAGGAAATGGAGCCATGCCTACGAACAACATCGATCAATCATATATTTTTTCTTTATTTGTACACCTTCTCACAACTTTGTCTTCAGTTGTGATGTGAATATTGGCGCTGATCTGCGAACCATTGAGATGCATTAGCCATGGTAGTTTCATTTGTATTTGATGGAATGTTGTTACGAGATAATCTCAAGGCAAGACACATGAATCCTAAGTTGAAACCTTTTATTTTCCTGCGGGAACCAAAGTTGAAACCTTCATAGCATCACAGTACAATTTCATCAAAATTATGCGTACATATAAACAAATCCTGAAGGATTGATAGCAATGCCAGAAACAATTCAACTTCGTTTCGCCGACATGTTGGACATCCTTCATCCGGCTCCACCTGCCATGCAACAATATTGAGTGCACAACACAACTTCAGGGAAAGATTCACCCGGTCGTTATACCGCAGATAGTAATGACTAGTGAGCAATCAAATCACAGAGCCCCACCTTCGCCACAAGAAGTTGCTCGGACGAAGCAACCATCATTTCTCTGTTCCTTGAATCCGCTGGTACTCCCATATTCCCACAGTAATAAGTTGCTCGGGCGAATCAACCATCACTATATTTGCTCACGTGTGATGACCACAGGAGCTATCCATTCAGATTGCATGTTAAAAAAATAAAGGTCGATAACTAATGCGGCAAACTTTAAAAAAAAACTAATGCGGCACCTCGGGCCAACGCGGCCAGATCGAATTTTGCACGAGAAATTACACACCATGTTTCGTTGACATGTGGTCTTGTTCCAACATATCAGTGAGACAACGGCGAGTAGTAGGAGTATTTCCGAACGGACGTGTAGGCCGGGGCGCCTCTTCGTGAACCGTGGCAAACTGGCAACCGTCCACCAACTCTTCGCCTTTCCCTCTCGATTTGGAACTGATGTCGCACGCTCTTCCTCTCCCTCCTCCATTTTCCTTCAGCCCTTCACCCTTTCTTCTGCCATTGTTCGATCGTCTTCTCCATGGAGGGAACATGCCGGAAGCTTGACCCGTTATTCTTGCCCCGATCTGAAAGATGACATGGTGGAGGAACTCATTGATCGGTGCGACATCATCACCTCGGCTAGCATGGCAGGTTTGTTCAAGCCCATTCTCGACTCAGCTAATAACATCATTACAAGGAACCCAAGAGTCAAGGAGCGGTTTGATCTCCCCTATCTTCTTTGTCGTGACCCTGATGACTGGCGCCGGCACGACGGAGGCCTCGCCCTGTGCAAGTTCATGCCGCTTGATAATGATACGTATGATGTTAAGATGCCATCGCTTGAGGGCAAGGCTTGCGCAGGCGCAAATGGAGATTGGGTTGTTTACATTGGGTCCAACTGTGAGTGGGAACTTGTGAATGTGTACACTCGTGACTGGGTTCCACTTCCAAAAATCTCAGCAGATCGCCCGAGGTTGAGCACACCGGTATTGTATGCATGCGTTCAAATACGATCATGGTGACTGTCTTCTACGGAAGATAGCAATTTGTCGAGTACCCAACCGCTCTTGGAATTACAACAACTATGAAGTTGTTGCTATCTTCGACAAGCTTGTTGCCGTCCTTGGTGGTTTGACTCGATGGATATTGCTCAAAATCAGTTTCTGTACACGGATGTGTACTGTGATGCAATTCAATACGAGGGCCTTGTGTTTGCTGCCACCACTCGTGGCACTGTTTTTGCATGGAATCCTTATGATTTCGGTACGTTTGTCTTCCACCGTAATTATAATTTTTTCATCCACATGCATGCGAGTTAGCAAGTTTCCCTTTACTAATTAACCTTCTTCTTGTGTTTCCAAGGTCCTGTGAACATTCCACCACCTATACTTGAAAAAAATTTATAACCAAGGGGGAGATGACAGTGGTGATAATCACAAGCATGAGGACGAGAAGCGCCCATATACTCTTTGGCGCCTGGCAACTAATTCCGATGGATCACCTCTTCTCGTGTGTATACAGCCCACTGATGATGTTACTACTGAGGAAGCACGTGTTTTCTCCCATGGCCGCACTCTCCGGACCTATTCCAACACCCGTTGCATGGTATTCAGGATGGATACTAGTGTGCTAGCGCCAACACCTTCTCCCTGGTACAGAATTGATAGTCTTGGAGAAAACTCTCTCTTCCTTGGACAAAACTATCCGATGATGGTGAAAGGCGATCCAACTGCTGTTGACACAACGTTACTAGCACCATTTATGTGAAGCAACTGTGTCTATACCTCGGACATTAGGGTGGTTCCCTACACTGGTACTGATATAGTAGGCCGCTTCAGCCTGGATGATAGTCCTGCGTTGGTCTCGAGATCGACAATAGATGGCCCGTCCCAGAGAATCACTTGTGGTTCAAAGCAAGCGTTTCCAACATCGAGGAATGGTTGAGTTGAAGTTCATTTTATTGCTTGTTATTTGTTGTGTGGTGAAAACTTTAGTATTTATAATGTATCCTCGTTGTCGATGTGGGTTGATGACCTGTTGTATGTAATAAAATGATATGCCTGTGATAAACTTACTAAATTTATGAATGGCTTTCGAGTTGCTTCTGTGAGTGAGTGGTGCAACGAGGCAAAAAAATATTTTCGGAATACATAATTGTACGTGCATTGCAACAGGTTATCGGATGAGGCCAATCAATAATAGTAGTACACTATTTGTACTAGCTTCACATTCTTCGCGCGTCATGTCGGTGTTTTTACTGTAGCCATATTGTACGTAACCAGCACCTCGAATCCTCGATACTAGTACTATATAGTAAGTAGTAGGAGTAGTAGGGTGGCATGGGCCAGAACAAGCATTCACATCCAGGAGTACGGCACACGCCACTAGCACGACTTCCATATGACACTATATTTCTTGGAGTCCATGCTAGAGCAATCTCTTCAACCTCATCGTTTCTCTAACTCAGCCATCGCGCGGCGGGTGAGGTGGGGGTTTGCCGATAGTCGGTTTCCTCAACTACGGTCCCACTTGTAAGGCCAACTCCAACACTCTATCAATATATGGATGTACTCTTCTTCCCAATACAAAAACTTGCATCCATTCTACTCCCTCCGTTGCACAATACATGCCTTCTATTTGTCAAAATATATATGTATCTAGACATGTTTTAGTATATAGGTACATCCATTTTTGGACAAATGCAAGTCAAGTATTTTGGAACGGAGGGAGTACACAATAAATTTTTTAAGTTAACACAACTAGTCTAACCCGAGAGCACAACCGAAGATTTGGTCGGGTTCTTCCTCCTTTAATAAACCGCGTGGGACATCCAGCATCCAGGTCGTGTCATGAAAGAAAATAGAGTGGTAGTTTAAGCCACGAGATGTGCATCTTGGGTTAAACTGTAAATAGAATCTTACTACCCTTGAGTAACTCCAAAAGCGGCCAACGAAGATCTTTATTGGATTTGTTTTTCATCACCCGGCACGTCGAGGTGAAAGATGTGCGAGTTCGATTGGGTCATCTTGCATTTTCACTGACATGTGGGGCCGCATGTGAGCAAACAGATGATGGGCTCTGCGCGTTCGCTGGCTGGCTGAGAAGAGAGATAGAGGAGGGCTGAGCATGGACTGCAGGAAATTTGTTCTACATAACCAGCACCTTGATATTCGCGTGTGGTTGTTTCTAGAATAAAAAAAGGAGGTGCCCCTACTTATGTTACTCCCACTACGCCTAGCCTAAGGTTAGTAGGTGACCTTGCGCTTGGCTCTTCGCCTCTTCCGGAAGTCGATGGTTCCACGGTGAGTGCTTCGGCAATCGACACCAAATGAACTGCTGCACGTCCACCGCTTGTAAGCAAAAGTTTCTCCTCGTGGTGCGAGCCACAGCGCCGCAGCGTTAGCGAGGAGAAGGCGTAATCAAGCTTCTCGTCGTTTCTGCGAGTTGATTTGGACACATCAAAGTTATTTACTAGTTACGTACTCTCTCCAAAAAAGGGTTGACCATGTCATTGCTACCATCCCGTGCTCCGTCGTTGAGTACGTGCACTATTCATGTGCCATCGAGGAGAAAAAAATATTGTGTAGGTGCCATCGAAGTGCACGACTCACTTATGAAAAAGGGTTTCCCCCCGCTCCCCCCCCCCCCCCGCACGAATCACTTACGCACTGCTTATCTGATTATCTCCATTTTCTTGCATGACACGTGCACCTTGATGCTAGATGTCTCATGTGTTGGGAAAAGGATGAACAAAGCTCACGTAAAAGAAAAGAGTTGAAGAGCATAGATTCCCGACGACCGAGGAGGAGCAAGGAACCTCGCGGTGGAGCGTCTGCAAAGAACCTTGCGCGTTTTCCCTATTTTTTGCCAGCTGCCCACCTATAAACAACTAAAAGAACATGAACTTTTCACTAACCACTAGAAACGGTACATCAGGATGCTAAGTTGAAGATGTTTTATACTCCTCCATTCCCAAATATAAGTCTTTTAGATATTTCAATAAGGGACTACATACGAAACAAAATGAGTGAATCTACACTCTAAAATATGTCTACATACATCTGTATGTTGTAGTCTATTTGAAATGACTAGAAAGACTTATATTTAGGAACGGAGGGAATAGTTTATATTGAATTATTGATAAGCACGCAACAAGCCACGCATGTACAGGACGCATGCAGCCACGCATGTACACAAGCCAACACACTAACTCCATCCGATCCAACTCATGCACCTACGCTCACAGCATGGAGCACACAACGCACGTACACAAGACGTGCATGCACACACACTCGGCCACATAATGCACGTGAATAACACATGCATGCGCACACACTCGGCTGCATGGAGGCGTGCGCCATCCGCTGACGTGCGGTTCGTGCGTGCTCACGGTGGCTTCGCCGCGCATAGCGGCGCATACACATCTCTTGCAGCACCTCTTTGTCGTCGTTGCACAACTACTAGTCGGAGACGAAGACGACCGCAGCCTCGGCCTTAGAGCTAGGACCGATGGAAAAACACGCACGCTGCACGAACACGAGCACATATGGAGTGCCCATGACGTGGTGGTGGTGCGTCCCCAGTCGCCTCTACTCCTTCTGCGCACGATGTCTATCAAGGAGGCTGCATGCTAATGATGATGTGGGTGAGATCTTCTAGGACTCAGATGATGACGAGGAAAATTATGAGACACAAGGTGACGTACACCGTCAAGGTCCATGGTCAAGGGGGTGCTAGTAAGTGCTTAGATGTTCTTAGAGCAAGTACAATAGAGCTGAGTCAGCGGGCTATAAGGAATAAACTATAGTATATTTCTGATTAGTTGGAGGAAAGAGAAGAGGAGAGAGAAGGTAAGCGGGCTCTTCGTGAAGGGCCAGCTCTATACGTGCTCCTAGGCACTTTGTGAGAATGAAAGGTGGGCCACAAAACAAAAAGTAGTAGTACACTCTTTTGATCTACTATTGTACATGTTGACTATAAGATGGGCTGTAGATGACATGGCAGCAGCTTATAGCCAGCGGTGGCTATACTATTAATGCTCTTTAGTTGAGGTGCTAAGTGCATTAAATGGCTTAGTAACTCAAGTCTTCAATGCATAGGTGCTTAGTTTATTGGTGCACATCATATTTTATGCCTACATGGCAGGCTTAGCAGCTATACATGGTGGAGCACTGGGAGAGGCCAAGGCTGGTCATAGTGGGGAGTAACTTGTACTGTAACATATTACTATGTTACTCTAAACATCTCTATAAACCGGAAAGGAGGGAGTAGTAACATAGACTAGTGTCATATGAAGAGTATGGGAGCACATGATATTTCCCCGTACGGACCGATCCCAAGTTGGCTTCTCACCTTCTTGGCCCAACAAAAACCCCTCCCCCCTCCCAGCGTGCTTCACCTTGGCGCCGGTGAGCCCATTGCTCCACATTGATGGCAAGTCAGGGCGACGTGACCTCTCACTGATTCCGCCGTTGAAGCGGCGCGCCGACCGAGGGCACCACCCGCTGCACGCCAGGGCATTTCAGACTACACAGTGGATAGTAACTTTAGAGAAAGTACTACAATTAGATGACATAAGCAGGCTATAAGGATTTAAATATAGTATTGTGCTTAGTTGAAGGAGAGAAGAAGCGAGAGAAGAGAAGCGGATTGTAAACGTGTAGCCGGTTGTACTCCAACATACTTTGTGAGACAAAAGGTGGGGCCATTATTAATGATATTGTATTTATACTAAAGGGACTAACGGACGCCTTAATTACTCCGTTTTTTTAAACAAACCTTGGTGGGGCTATTATTGACTTTTTTTAGCTATTATTGACTTAGACGTGGGGTTTGGGGGCCAAAGGCCTACTATTATACTCGCACGACCGACCTGACATGCTCTACCCTAGCCGTCGCTGTATCATTTGGATTCGCACCGTTCCAGATCTTAGCGCCGCCATGCAATTCTTCTCCAGCCCTCCTTCCGGCGTGCACCGCGAGAAGGGACAGCAGTCCTCCAAACCCCGCCTTTCGTGATCCTGTACGGGAGAGGGGCGATCAGGTTTTTGGGGAGCACACTCCTGTGACTGCTGCCAGCGACGACTTCCTCAACGATAGCCTTCTTCCCCGACCTCGGTAACCACTTCATCAACGACATGAGTGACAACATCAACCACATCGGTTCTGCTCCCACTGTACAGTATGTGATCCTGTCCTCCTGGTTTAGTCTGCATCATTACTTTGATGTTTGCAATTATCGTCATGATCTATTTACTGCTGATTCGGATTAAATCTCATACTAAATTGCTCATATATTCAATAATCCAATCCAAAAACCTAATTACAGGCAATTTACTCTGAGTGGTTTTGCTGCGCTTTTGAAGCCGCCTACTTTTAAGGGGGTGCAATATAAAAGGTGGCACACAAGAGCAGTATATTGGTTTCAGATCATGTACTTCTATGACGCCACTAAGGGTAAGCCTGAGGGCGATCTTAATCCTACACAGCAGGAAGCTTTTTAGAACATGGATACCCTCTTCGAAGCCGCCCTGCTGAGTGTTCTTGACAATTCCATTGTGGATTCATATATGCCGTTTGACAGCGGCAAAGACATGTGGGCTGCGCTCGAGGCCACGTTTGGGCCCTCTGGCGCTGGCAATGAGTTGTACGTCATGGAGCAATTATGTGACTACAAGATGACTAATGAGCGCTCTGTTGTTCAGCAGACTTATGAGATACAATCACTCTCTAAGGAACTTGAGTACTTTAAGTGTGTGTTGCCGGACAAATTTGTTGCTGGGACCATCATTGCCAAGCTTCCACCTTCGTGGAATGATTTTGCTGCTTCTCTGAAAAACAAGAGACATGAGTTTTCTGTTTTGGATCTCATTAGCACTCTTGATTTTGAGGAGAAGGCGAGAGAAAAAGACACATGTGCTCGGGTCACTGAGGGAGCTTCTAGTGCCCACATGGTACACGAGAAGAACTTCCAGCCCAACCAGCCCCAAAACAACAAGAACAAATCTCAGGGGAAAGACAAGTTTGATGCAAAGAACAAGCCGTCACATTCTACCAACTTCAAGAAGAATTCTCATAACGGAAGGGATACAAACCTCAATTTTGGTAGCACCGCACAAAATTTATATGGCTGCATCTACCTGCTGTCAGCTAACCTCATGGTGCTCCAGGTATTCCTACATTCGTAACTATGTACAATGACCACCGCAAGATGAAATTAGCTTATTCGTACATTGACTTGCTAAATGCAGTGCGGAACGATCCTGTCATGTGTGGAGGAGCAAACAATCAGTGCAGCCAAAGGTGGAAATCAACCAAGGACTTATGAAATTATATGTAATCTTCCTCAGGCAGGTCAGTATCCCCTTCATCCAGATGATCGTGTTTTGTCATGCCGAGCTATTGATATGTGTTACTGTTTTGCAACATCGTTTAAGTATAGCTACTGTTTTCCTATCTTTTCAGATTCAGGACAATGTATGATATCAGGGGAACTGCACAATATGGACCCATGTTGAGTCATCTCTATTGCCTCATGTGTTTGCTGCAAATGTGTCAGCATCAATTACAAGATGAGGCAGCTAGCTAGCTGTGGAGTTTCCAACATGCTAAAAGTTCTCGCAACATTGAGAAGAAACAAGCAGGCCCAGGAAATTAATGCGTGCGCGGGGAGGCCATTTTCTCAGAGAAGCATCGACCGATTTTCTCTATTTCCACACCTTCTCACAGCTTTGTATATTGGTTATAGTATGGTGAATCATTGAGATGCATAGACATGCTGAACTTTTGTTCTTCCGAATGTTAGTTTAATGTGAGTGTTCGCATCGATACGCATCCTATAATTTGGTGGATGCACACAGAGAAAATAAATCTCCTTAATTTACTCCATAACCACCCTATTAAATAGGCCTAGTAACAAACTAGGCGCATGCAGTGGCGGCGGGCACAAGCATCCTGCATGCATAGTCAGTCAGCCAAGCCCATGCGCCAGCTCCAATGCAGCAACCTAAAAGAAGAGAGCGGTTCTTGGGAAAAAGCGAGTAGTTAGTGCAGCGGGCCTTATAAACACGAACAACTCGCTCTCCCGCTTCCGTCTCCCCACCCAATTCCCCCCGCTCCCCAATCGTCCTCACTCGTCCAGAAAACCCCGCTCACCTTCTTCCTCACTCGTACAGAAAACGCCTGATCCTCTTCTTCCACTCCTACAGAAATCCCCAACCCTCCTTCTTCCCCACTCGCACTGCCACTAAGCTTGTCTTTGGCTACTCTGCTCAAACCCGTGAGCTCGGCGTGACGCCCACAAGGAAAATGGAGTCGGCTGGCCCCAGCGCCAAGAAGATGAGGCTCCCGCCAGCAGCGACGCTGGTTGTAGATCCCGCACCTGGTAGAGCGGGGAGAAGTGGCGAGCCCCCCCCCCCCCCGACCCACCCGGATGTGAGGAACTGGTAGAATCTCCGGTGGACCGCATCAGCGATCTCCCGGGCGTCATCCTTGAGGAGATCATCTCGCTTCTCCCCACCAAGGATTGATGCCGCACACAAGTCCTCTCAACTCGGTGGCGCACCGCACCCCTCAATCTCGACTGTCGTCAAATATCTGTCCTTCCTGAATTTGATCTACTCAGAGCCATCGTCTCTTCTCACCAGCAGGGACCCGTTCAATGCCTCTGCATCCCGACAAGCTACCTGCTATCCATACCCGGCAAGGTGGACGCTTGGCTGACATCCCCTGAATTTGGAAAACTCCAGCAGCTTGAGTTCTACCATTACCACGAAAGTTTCATACCACGAACATACCAAGAATTCGTGCCCACACCACCGTTGTCCATATCGCGGTTTTCCTCCTCTCTCCACACCGTCACCTTCACCCGGTGCCATCTACCAGACGATCTGGTACAAATGCTTCGACTCCACCGCTAAAAAACTTTCGCTTGTGGTGGTTTATCTGTCGGAGGCCTCACTGCACATCATCATCCACTCCAGTTGCCCTTCCCTGGAGCGCTTGCTGATTGTTTTGGGAACAGAAACCGGTATCAGTTGTCTCCAAATAAAGTCGCCTCACCTTAAAAGCATTGGAATTTGTTTTAATGGACAGCAGCTCATCATCGAAGATGCCCCTTCACTTGAAAGGTTGCTCCTTCATAATTGTTATACACCTTGAAATAAGCTGCCTCTCTGCACCCAAACTGGAGACCTTGGGTGTAATTCGTGACCCGCTTAATAATCACAAGGAGTTGGTGTTTGGCTCCTCACTTTTTCAGGTACCGTATATTATCATCTACACATTTGTAATCATATGCTACATTTTTCATTTGTGCGCATAAGTTTTATATCAACTTGGAGTACACTTTGGGCACTAATATTATGTTATATGCTCAATGAAGAGTTTGTCCATTGATAGCCTATCAATGCTGCTAGATTCTGTCAAGATCATATATATATATATATATATATATATATATATATATATATATCAGAATGTATAGTTTTGATCTGGACATAATTATTGGCGCTGCGATGCTTTCGATCTCTGGAGAATTTATACATAGAGGTGATGATTTCATGCACATTGAAAGCTCGTATATATTGTACTAGAATTAACTGTTCAGCTGTCGTTCTTTCGACATACTCTTTTTTCAGACCTTAACTGTTTTCAATCTTCATGTCTACTTAGGCAGAACCACATGGAGAAAAGCATATAACAAATCATTGGCGTAATAAGCACAAGGATTTTCTCAGTTCTCATGACATTCATTTGAGGAAATAACGATGGGACGATATGCATCCAACCAGGAAAACATAAGCTTTGTCACATTCTTCCTATTGAATGCGAGGTTACTATTGTCCATGAGGCTTAATTTTTACAGCAAGAGATTTCTCACGGACGAACATGTTGAACAGAAAAAAAAAGAAGTTTCAGGTGGACAAATGGGCTTTAAACGTGCTCGGCTTCTATTTACAATAAGTTGTAGACATCCTGAAATATATTTTTTGCACAGGATGTTGATTTTATGGATCAGACCGATCCATTTGTTTGTGACTGCAAAAAAGAGTGGTTGGGTTAGATGTTACTATCATTTTCAATCTGGGTTTTGTCTAAAAATTTGATGAACAATTAATCCTTGGGCTTTTTGTACCATTTGTATGCTTGACTTGCATGTTGTTGCCCTCGTACTCCCCTCCACCTGCCACTACACTGCCGCATCTTCCATGGCTGCTGTTCGTTCCCGTCCGAGGCCTTGCCGTCGTTCTCCGCCTTGGTTAGCTCGCTGTGCCTGCCGCCGTCTGGCGTTGTCAACATGGTCAACAACCAAGAGGAATCAGGAGATGACTGTACGTGGAGAGGCTGACAGTAGGGACCCACCAGGGTCATTGCATTTATAGGTGTGCATCGTTATTACAAGCCAAAAAATACTCCTAATTGTTTGACAACTAGGTTCCACGCCATTGTCAATGTAGTCAATAAACGAAGATTACACAACGAAGCGGATAACACGAGGACCCAAAGAGCTCGCCCAGCTTGTTTTTTCAGCCAGAGACGGAGCAGAATCACGTCTTTGTCTTGTAGGGGTCAGGGTCTGCCTAGCCCGTGCTTACGCTTTTATTAAGCACATGACAAGCCCAGTTGATATATTTTTTCTTTCTGAAATTGGCTAGCCCAGTTCTTTTTTTTGGAGAATACCAAAACCGAGGCCTACTTGCTTTTCTCAGCCTTGTTGGGCTGCAAATATTTCAAGACGAGGAGGGATGTAAGTAGTAAGAAATGGGCTTCCCCAGAAAATGGGCTATAAGTTGTAAGAAATGGGATGTAAATTTTTAAACCAAAGCCAACCGGCAATTGCATTAAAATATCATTTTTTTCAGGATTTTTCTACTCTCTACTCTTATAAAAACCAAAGCCAACTGGCAATTACATTAATATGTCATCTTTTCTCCCACAAGATAAACTACTCATACAAATGCATCTTCATGTTCCGTGCAACTAACGGGCATCTTGCTAGTTAAGATTCTAAATTTCATTCATTTTTTTGCGGAGAATTGTTTTTTTGAATTTTATTTTGAAATAATTTTTTGAAAATTATTTTTAACGTGACTCAAAATTTCATGATTAAAAGACTTCGGACCCCACCGAAAATATGCAAAATTTCGTTGAATTTTTTAGCGATTACTTAATATATGGTCTGTAATGCTAATAAAAAGAATATGGGCTTCAAATATCCTTAAGAATTAGCAAATGGGCTGTAAATTATTGAAAATAATGGCTAATGGGTCAGTATGCTGTTTTCCACATTTGGAGGCTGACTTACGGGCCTACTAGGTTGACGATGACACTGTCCTAAAATTTTTTGACGCTGCACGCAAGGCTTTGTCAACTTAGTCAACACACAAGAATGATCGTTGGATGTCCATCCAACGGCCGCCATGCTTCTTCAATCTCTCGATCTTCCTGCTCCGGCCGCCCAAACCAGCGCCGGTGGACTGCCTGCTCCCTCCTCCCATGGCTGGTTGTCTTGCCGAATCATCCCTCTAACCACCCACACATCTTGTTATTTTCCGTGACGTCAGCCTCACCCCGTAGCCGACCAGTCAGCGCTCGTTCTCCCCTCAGCGTGGGCATCCGTTGCGGTGGCTTCGCCGGCTCTGGGTGGTTCTCTTCCTGGGCGTCGCCCTCGTCCATCGCTTTTGTGCTCTCGGCGCGGCGAGGTCAACATGGTCAACAAACAACAGCCATCGGAAGAGGCTGACAGTAGGGGCCCACACAGGAAAATGCCTCCTTATTACGTGCAAAATAATGATTCCTCCACCTGATAGCTGGGACCCACTGGAAGGGTCTCTGTATTTCACGAAAAAAATGTTACCCCCGCTGTCAGCTCGGACCCACCAGAAATGCCTCCTTATTACGCACAAAAAAATGAATACTCCCCTGCTAGCTGGGACTCACCTTGGTGGGAGGCTGACTTGTGGGCCTACTAAGTTCTGAGGACGGAGGGCTTTGTCAACCTAGTCAATATGAATGATTCTAGCTCCGGTGACTGTCGATGTCCATCCAACGGTCGTAGTGCTTCTTCAACCTCCTGGTCTTCGTGCTCCGGCCGCCCAAAGCAGCGCCGGTCGTGCCGCATGCTCCTCGCCTCCGTGGCCGGGTTGTGATGTCATGGAGGCCTCACCGCCCCCTACTACTCCCACCGCTGGCCAGGCCATCCCTCTACTCACCCACACCCCCTGTTATTCTGCGGTGACGGCGGCCTCACACCGCAGCCGAACCAGTGAACCCTCATACTCCTCTTCGCGTGGGCATCCACTGCCGCGTCTTCCCCGGCTCCGCGTCGTCCCCTTCCTAGGCCTCGCCGTTGTCCACCGCCGTGGTGCTCTCGGCGCGGCGTGGTCAACGTGGTCAAGGAACGACTTCCATTGGACATGGGCTGAACGTGGAGAGGCTGACAGCTGGGTCCACGGCCGCAACACGGAAGTGCCTCCTTACTACGCGCAAAATAATGATTCCTCCACCTGACAGCAGGGACCCACCGGACGAGCCACCGTATTTCGCGAAAAAACGTTCCCCCCTGACTGCTGGTACCCACGAGCTACATCTTCGCACGCAAGGAAGTGCGTCCGGGCAAAAAAATGATTCGCCCCCCTGACTGTTGGGACCCACCAGCTACATCTTCGCACGCAAGGAAGTGCGTCCGGGCAAAAAAAAACGATTCGCCCCCCTAACTGCTGGGACCCACCAGCTACATCTTCGCACACAAGGAAGTGCGTCCGGAGAAAAAAACGATTCGCCCCACGATGCTGGGACCCACCAGCTACATCTTCGCAGTGCAAGGAAGTGCACGACGGTCGGGACACACACGGTCGGCGTATGTAGCGTTGTCAGTCTGGTCGCGAACGTGTACGTACAACATGGTCGATGTAGAGGCGCGCACGCGTGTCGTAGTAGAGGCGCCGCGATGTCGTAGTAGAGGCACGCATGTAGCATGTACACGCACGCATAACGCCAGGTGCAAGAAAGAAAATCTGACCCGCGTGCGTACATCTGTGCAGGGTCTCGAACGCCTTCTCGCGCACACGTACGGCCATGGATCGTGTACATGGCTGGATCGGAACAGAGAAACAACTTCATCGTCGTGTTCATGGGGAGGCAACGGAATGCGTCGTGTTCATGGGGAGGCAACGAAATGCGACGTGTTCATCGGGAGGCAACAGAACGCATGGGAGCCAACCGGCTGGGTCGGAACAAAATGCGTGGTCGTGTTCATCGGGAGGGCTTGGACGGAACAAGCGATGGAAACGAGGCCTGGCGTACCGCAGAACGGAGGAAACGGACCTCCTACGTTCGGAAGGGGGTCCTGTTGGTCGGGAGGGGTGTGGCGTACCGCAAAACGGAGGAAACGGACCTCCTACGGTCGAAACGGGGGTCATGTTGATCAGGAGGGGTGTGGCGTCTGCCAAAGCGGAGAAAGCGGACCTCCTACGGCCGAAACGGGGTCCTGTTGATCGGGAGGGGTGTGGCGTACCGCAAAACGGACGAAACGTACTTGTGTTGGAGCGGTACGGTCGAAACGGGGGTCCTGTTGATCGGGAGGGGTGTGGCGTACCGCAAAACGGAGGAAACGGACCTCCTACGGTCGAAACGGGGGTCATGTTGATCGGGAGGGGTGTGCCGTACCGCAAAACGGATGAAACAGACTTGTATTGGAGCGCTACGTTCGAAATGGGGGTCCTGTTCGTCCGGAGGGGTGTGGCGTACCGCAAAGCGGGACTCCACGGGATTCTGTTCATCTCCACCGTCGACCTCCTCCAGCCTCCACGGGCTACCTTCGACCTCCTCCAGCCTCCACGGGCTCCTGTTCATCCAGCCTCCACCGCGCGCTACTCCACCGGCCATCGCTCAACCGCCTCCACGGGCATCCCTCCACCGTCTACTGTTCATCCAGCTCTCCACACCACGGGGTCCTGTTCAACCACCCCTCCACCGTCTACTGTTCAACCAGCCCTCCACACCACGGGGTCCTGTTCATCCAGAGGTACCGCCACCGCTCATTGTTCGTCCAAACCCCCCCTCTCCCCGCAACACTCACTGTTCATCCAATCGATCGGCTTCTGTTAGCAGCAGTAGCGAAGGAATCGCTCGATCCGGTTCAGTTAACAGCCATCGATCGATCGCTCGGGTTCGGTAACGCGTAGCCTGAAGTGCAATCGCTCGGGTTCAGTTAGAGCCCAACGCCTCACTCGGGTTCAGTTAGAGCCAACGCCTCGCACACACGTGCGTACGTGTACGAGGGAAATGCGCATCGCTCGGCCCCCGACCTCCCATCGTAACCGGGAACTCCCCGAAATTTTCCTCGCTCTCACTTCTACCACGGTTTTTTCCGTCATGGACGGCCCAAAGAATGTCATGCAGCTGCGTCTCTGGCCCGCCCAGGACGAAAAGCCCATTTTTTGTCATGATTTTTTTTCATAGAAGTAGGAGCCCACCACATCTACGATGATACCGGGTTTTGTCACAATTATCGTCATAGAAGTGTCATACGTATGACAGAAAAAAATCGTTCGGCCCAAAATGTCACGGATGTGTCTTTTTTTTTCTAGTGATACCGATCCAGGGATGACACTTAAGCACAGAGACTTGACGTTTGAGGTCGGGTCGCTACAAGATGGTATCAGAGCACATGACTGTAGGACGTGACCCTAGAAACTGGCAAGCCCATAGGAAAGATTTTCTCTGCTACTTTATTTTCAAAAAGATCTCTTACCTCTCTTCTCTTCTGGGATTATTCAAATATGCCCTTTTAGTGAGACTATACCCCTTTCCCCTTTTGACCACATGAAGATTCGACTGATGAGACCACTCCAAGAAGTACAAGATATCGGACAACTAAGACCACTTCAAAAGGAAGTTGATTTTACCATGCATTACAATGACGGAAACTACAACGGTGAAGACTCCGAAGACTAGGAGAATTTGAAGGCTTTGAAGATTTGTATTACCTAGGAAGGCTACCCTTATGGAACTTGGCAGACTAAGGAAGCTGTCAATACCCAAGATCAAGGTGTATCAAAGAAAGACCGGAACATGGAGCTTTAAAACTCAAAGTTTTGTCAAGAAAACCCTAAGGCAGGAGATATCAACTATGGAATGATAGCTCATGAAAATGACAAGAGCAGAAACACGGCTATCCATGATGCTATCGCTCGCTCATGTTATTGTCACCGTGAGGTGCTAAGCATGCATCTTTCGGAAGAATTGGATGACAAAAGGGCTAATGGAGCATCTACCAGCAAGAGATGAAGTTTTAACCTTAGCTGTTGCATCACCAGGATCTGGAGTATTACATGAAGAAATTTTGAGGGACCTTTAGGAAGTCATATTTGACAGGGAGGCAATTCATGAAGAACTCAGGAACCAGAAGCTGAAAGTAGCCAAGATGGAGGAGCTAAACCTAGAGATACCGGAGATTTGTCAGGAACTGAAGGACAGTAGCACCATGGCTCATGTAAAGGATGTTGAAACCCAGAAGTTTGGAAGGCAACTCCAGAATATTAAAGGATGTCACTAGAGACTTCGCGCCAACAGAGATCTGGCAGAGGAACTTGAGAAGGACAAGCACGATCGGAAGAAACCATCGGAGACATGAACAAGAAGAGTTTCATGACCTTGAAGGTTTATTGACCTCTAGAAGACCAAACCCCTGTTATATACCTACGTTAGATGCGACGATTGTGAGCTGTCATTTGTTTGTCGTTTTCCGACAGCCACAAGATAAAATCTGTCTTTTCAAAACTTTTGTTTGTATTGTGTGCATCCCTCTCTATCTCTCTTATCCCACCCCAAATCCATGGACCCAATAGAGGATGAATGGAGATGAACTCACCTTTTCGGGACCGATAAGTCAATTGGAGATGGACCGATGGATTCAGAACATGGAAGATCACATGAAGAATGACACTATATCCAGAAAGGATATGGCCCAGCATGCTCTTCAGTGCTTTGAAATAGGTGCTGCTACTAGGTGGAGGATGTACGAAAACATCAATGGATGGCAAGGAGTAACCACTTGGAAGAAATTTAAGTTGACTTTGCTAAAGTCTCGTCTTGTGTCCCCGAATTTGAAGCCTTATGGAAATGATATGAAGAAACTCTGTGCATGCAAGCTTTGTGGAGAAATAGGACACAACCATAATGAACACAAGGATGAATGCCCTAATTGTGAAGGAAGTCACCCAGCCGAAGAATGCCCAACTAGGCAGATCACTTGTTTCTTGTGTGAAGGGACTACCCACTACCCTGCTCAGTGTCACATTTACCCCAGTACAACGAACCATCTAGCAGAAGAAAGAAGCAATGAAAGGAGCCCTCATGGAAATGTTAGAAGAACCTGTGATGAAGGAAGAGGTGAAGGGCACACCCAAAGAAAACCCAATTAAACCATGCACTAAGTCATGCTATTCATGAGGAGAAGAAGGACACATCTCCAAAAATTGTCTGAATGGGAACCAAGAAGAATTCCCGACAAAGGAAGTAGAGCATGACCCACAGGAAATAGAAGCCCTGATTGGAACGGGAAAGTACAGGAAGAGAAGTAGATTGGATACGAGGAAGGACCTGAGTCATATCACCTATTTCAGGTGTAAGGAGTCAGGGCACTACTTCAGAAGTTGCCCAAAAAGGAAGCCGAGGACCCAAGAAGACTATGTAGCCACAAGGAAACCTCGAGACTTGTCGGAAGTAATATGTTTTCGATGTAATGAAGTAGGGCACCTTGCCAGAGATTGTCCCGAAGAGAAGGAGACTTGTGTTAAACAGTTGATTCTGTGAGAAGTATAGTAGAAGTAGTGTGGGAACAATTCTTTTGAGGTGTTGAGTTGAGGCATGTAATGGAAATATAGGTGATTGTAGTAATTGGAGAATCAATAAAGTTATCATCGTTGGTACTGATTTGGATTTTTATGAGTAGTTACTCTATGAAGAAAGATTTTGACCATTTTCGAGGATATGATAAATCTGGTCTATGGAAGATTGGAGCATTTTAAGGGTGGTAGTACCCTGTGAGGAGACTTCACCCCTGGAAAGGATAATGATATTCCACGGAGTAGATTTCGGACTAAACAAGTATGAGTTTTATCTCGATATGTTGGATACCCCCAAGAGTATGAAGGGAGGAAGAATTATTGGATGTAAAGGAGGTATGATGTTGGTAATATGGAGCAATTGTAACTCCATGATGAGTCGGAGTATCACGTCTGGAGCAAATAGAAGGAAAAGAGACAGTACCATTGGATGGATTTAAGAATGCTAGGAAGCTGGATGTTGGAGTAATGATCAGTTGCCCCAAGGATGAGTTCAAGGTTTACAAGTGATGAGATGGGCCATAACCCACAGGCCCCAGGACCTGCCAAGAAGCAAGCACACTCTTGTTGAAGGAAAAACCTTGGAGGAAGAAGTTATGATTTTTAATCAACTGACGATTTTATAGGATTACGCCAAAACCTGAGAGTTGTGAGGAAACGATAGATGTTTGTTTGGCTTGCAGAATCAATGGATTTATCCGAACTTGGTTCGTTGACAAGATAAATTCTGCAATGCTTGTGAGGATGACCGAGTGTTAGAATGCGAGATTCGCTAAACCATATACACAGTAATGATTTGGGTGCGGGATGGATTAATCACTATACCGACTTACTCTTATTATTCGCCTTGCTATGTGGGATGGTAAATCTGAGTGACTTACCCATAGTAGAGAGACGACGAACAAAACCTTGTTTAAACCTTAGAATGGTATAGCAATTTTCCCTTGTACAAGGCAGTTGTTGCTAACCGTAGGTCATACAGTGAGAATGAAGCCCCTACCATTTCCTGCAGGAGAGACCATAAATTGTTGACCACCATGAGATATCGATAGTCGTTTAGTATTGGTGCCAGACCCGTCAGCTATGAAGACTCAGTCTCGGAATAACCTTACTAAGATGGAAGGACAGAAGAATTGAGGAAAAAGGTTATGCCGCTACCGGAAAAGTCAGAGTAGGAATTTTTCCGAGAATATGAGAAGATCGACACAATCAACAATAAGGATGGGGTATATGAGTTTTGATGGAACCATAACCATGCTTCTAATGGTGGTAGCACCCGAGACCCCGGAGACTATCGATGGATTTTGAGAAGACCCCAAACCTAACCTATTTCTTTCTAGCCTCTCCGAATCTCGAGGACGAGATTCATTTTAAGGGGGGTAGGTTTGTAACATCCCAAAATTCTAAATTTTGGAATGTTATATTAAATAGATAGTTTGATTGATTGACTAAAAGTGAGTGAAATTTGAAACTTTTTGAAAGTTAAATGAGAGGGAATAAAAGGACTTTCCCAAACTTTCATTTTTCATTTATGATCTCCGTGAATTCAAATTCTTTTCATTACAAAACCCTAGAGAGAAGATGACATGACTTCTTCCATTTATTTAAATGAAAAGGGTATTTGAAAATATTTGAATTTGATTTGGAACTATTTTCAAATTCTGAAACTTCAAGCAACTCAATGATTTTCATGAGAGAAGATAAAATGGCTTCTTCAAAACATATGAAATATGAGTTGGGAGTTTAAAAGGATCAAATTTAAAGTCCTTTTGGAAATTCTTTTTCAATTTGGAGTTATTTGGATTTTATTCAAATTATTCTCCAAAAAGAAAATATATAGAAAATAGGGTAACATGATTCCCTACAATAGAAAATTGGAGAAAAATAAATTTGAATTAATTTTGCTATTTTAAAATGATTTTTATTGGATTTTAGTAGGGCAGTAGCACTCTTTGAATTATTTGAATCTTTCTAGATTTTATTTGACTTGAAAAAAATGCTCATCTTGTAGAAAATCGTTTTCTCAAAATTTTGATATATTATACACCTATAGTATATTTTTATTTTGGTGGTTTATTCTTTTTTTTGTTTTCTGGAAAATGTTTATTTAAAAACATTCTCCTCTGGACCGATCGGACCGGGCCGGCCAAGCTCGCCAGGCCACGGCCCAGCCGGCCCACGCCGCTCTCCCGCTCATCCCCGAGCTCCGCTCGGAGTCCGTCGCCACCACGGCGCGCCGCCGCGCCGGCCTCGGCGTTCGTGTCCGCCCCGGACTCCGCCTGTCCCTTGCCCAAGCCATCGCCGGCCCCTCCCCTTTATAAGCTGGGCCCCGGGACCCCGACCCCTTTTCTCCCCTCCTTCCTAGCCGCCGTGCCCCGCCGCCGCAAACCATCGCCGCCGCCGGCGAGATCTGTCGCCTCGTCCCGCTCCACTCCTTCGCCCTCGCCCACTGTCGTAACCATCGCATCATGCTGCTTCTTCCCGACCCCATGGCCACGCCGGAGGACCATCGGAGTTGCCGCCCGCTCAAAGCCGACGCCGCTGCCGTCTTCTCCGGCGACGTCGACCTCCACCGCCGCGGTACGCCCCGGAGCTACCCCGGCCGTCCGATCTCTTTTCCACGGTCTAGATTAGATTAGGTTTTTTTTCGAACCGTTATCCCTTAATTAGAGGACGTTCGCTGTTTTAGTTTCCGTAGCGAACGGTTCTCAGCATGTAGTTTTCTGCCACGTGTCCAGGGACTTAGTTGTAGTTTTTATTTCTTTTCGGTTTAGCCCTTGTTTTTCAAACGATCACATCTTTTCAACCGTATGTCAGAATTAGACGAAACCAACGCCCACTTCTTTGTTATGATCCCCTCTTTCCAGTAAAACAACTTAAACATATTTTTGAAAGTTTTAAAATTTGATTTCAAACATATTTGTATTTGAACTTCTTTTGATCATAAATTGAGTTTTATAACTCTGTTTGAGTTGATTCTTTTTGCAAATTAAAGCTATTGACCTAAACTTTCTGATAAGGCCAAATCCAGTTAATTTTGGTACTGTTAGAAATTGTTTTCTGTTGCAAGAGTTATTGCTTGGTTTTGAAGTTTTCCGAATTGTCTTCTTCGTTCTATCCGATCTTTTAAGCGATTGCTTATGTGTGGTTACTATTGCTTGCTTACGATGGATTGACTGGAGTGTGACGAGTAGAACTATCAGGAGTTATGAGTGCGAATCATCTTCATCAACAGTACATGCAAGTTCACACTTTGATCATATCCCTTTCATACCCAGTTTTTATGCATTAGTTTCACCCCCAAACATTGCATGGTTAGGATCTGAATAACTTGTGGGTTTGAGAAGTAGCTGATGAGGTATAACCTATTGCCCTGTTTATTATCAAACCCTTGGGAGTTACTTCTACGTTTTGCTTATATTGCTATGCTATGCTCGTAGACGTGGATTGGGTTTGCGTGATTTCCATGACTGAGGTGAGATTGTTAATTAATGGTTCAACTTAAGGTGGCTACTTAAATAAACATCTGGGTGGATTGAGGCACCTGGAGAACCCAGTGCTGCCTGTATTTTTGGAGATCCCGGAGTACCCGTGTGATTATCCTATGGACCGCCACCCAGGCTCAAAGGGATCATAAGATTATTCATGCTAGAAACTTCCGTGTGCAGCCACAAGCTATTATGGGCTCTAGCATATTTGAGTAGGTTGCGTGAGCTCTTGAAGAGGTAGACTAGCAGATGTAGGGGGTGTAGGTGGTATTGTCTACCCGAAGTAGAGAGTAAATGCTTCTGAAAGAATGTGTCTCGATCATCCGTTTCTCAAACATCATGTAGTGCGAGAAATCCAACGGAGGAGATCGGGTCTTATGGGGAAAGTGCGCAAACCTCTGCAGAGTGTACAAACTAATCATGGTTAGCCGTGTCCCCGGTTATGGACGTCTTGAGTATCTAGTTCTTGGATTATCATGTGGATCTCATCATCATGTTACTTAATATAATTTGATTGGGTTTAATCACGTTCTTAATTTGGGATTGAGTTGGGTGAACCTTCTCATGTTTAACAACCGCCATGATAGTTAAATAAAATTTATTCCTTTGTTGTAGGGAAAAACTGGTTTTATGCAAAAATAAACTTAGAGCTTTCCACCAGCCAAATATGCATGTAGTGATAGCTATTATTCATCATTTATCCTATGGTGTGAATTTGCCAGTACATTCAATGTACTGACCCTTTGTGGCTGCAACGTCTCATGTTGCAGGATTCTTACGATGAGTAAGTGATACGTTAGGGTTACGATTTCTACACTCAACTTTGCCGTTGGTGTTGATGGGAATCCACAACCTTGTTACTTCCGCTATTTGGATTGAGGTAATAGTATTTATGTTACTTTATACATGTGATTTACCTCTGTTATAAATCCTTGAGTACTGTGTGTGTCAGCATACTGATCCAGGGATGACACTTAAGCAAAGAGACTTGACCGTTTGAGGTCAGGTCGCTACAGGAACCCAAAACTTTTCAAAAAGGAAAGTGAAAGTGAGAAAGACAAGCATTGTTGAAGTGGGGGAGCTCCTTGAACTTTGTTCATGCTCGCGGAAACTTTGTGAATCTTAATTACAGGAAATTTTCATAAAAAATAATTATCCCCTTGTACAATTCCATTGTATTATAAAAATAATGTGCCAAGGTTTGCCTTTAGGATGTTTACAATGCTTGTTGGTTTGTGCGGTGCAGGACAGAAACTTTGTCTGTAGTGCGCGATTTTAAATTTTTAACTGGAACGTAAAACAGTTCTGATTCTTATTGCACTGTCTTTCTATACAAATTTTTTATTTTTCCTAATTTTGGCAGAATTTTTGGGGTAACAGAAGTATGGTGAATGTTCAGATTGCTACAGACTGTTCAGTTTTTGACAGATTCTGTTTTTGATGCATAGTTTGCTTGTTTTGATGAAACTATCAATTTCTATCAGTGTATTAAGCCATGGAAAAGTTATATTACAGTAGGAACAATGCAAAAATAAAATATAAATTGGTTTGCAACAGTACTTAGAGTAGTGATTTGCTTTATTATACTAACGAATCTTAGCGAGTTTGCTGATGAAGTTTTGTGTGGATGAAGTGTTCGAAGTCGAGGAGGTCTCAATATGAGGAAAAGGAGGAGAGGCAGGACCTCAAGCTTGGGGATGCCCAAGGCACCCCAAGCAAATATTCAAGGATACTCAAGTGTCTAAGCTTGGGGATACCCCGGAAGGCATCCCCTCTTTCTTCAACAAGTATCAGTATGTTTTCGGATTTGTTTCATTCATGTGATATGTGCAAATCTTGGAGCATATTTTGCATTTAGTTTTCACTTTTCTTTTATGTACCATGCTGGTATGAGATAGTCCTTGGTTGATTTATAGAATTCTCATTGCACTTCACTTAAATCTTTTGAGTACGGCTTGATAGAATGCTTCATGTGCTTCACTTATATCATTTGAAGTTTGGATTGCATGTTTCTCTTCACATAGAAAACCGCCATTTGTAGAATGCTCTTTTGCTTCACTTATATTTGTTAGAGAGTGGGCATATCTTTTATAGAAAGAATTAAACTCTCTTGCTTTACTTATATCCATTTAGAGAGATGACAGGAATTGGTCATTCACATGGTTAGTCATAAAATCCTACATAAAACTTGTACATCACTGAATATGATATGTTTGATTCCTTGCAATAGTTTTGCGATATAGAGATGATAATATGTGGGAGGTTCTAGTAAATGGTTGTGTTTAGTAAGGATATTGGTGTTAAGGTTTGTGATTCCTGAAGCATGCATGTATGGTCTCCTAACTATGTAACCAAATTGGCGCGCATTGTATTTTAATTTTTTATCTTTGCGTGAAGGTCGGGGGCGCGCGATGGTTAACTCCTACCAACCTCCCCCCTAGGAGCATGCATAGTAGTAATTTGCTTCGAGGGCTAATAAACTTTTGCAATAAGTATATGAGTTCTTTATGACTAATGCGAGTCCATGGACTATACGCACTCTCGCCCCTCCATCATTGCTAGCCTCTTGATTGCAGTGCATTGCCCTTTCTCACCTCGAGAGTTGGTGCAAACTTCACGGTGCATCCAAACCCCGTGATATGATACGCTCTATCACACATAAGCCTCCTTATATCTTCCTCAAAACAGCCACCATACCTACCTATCATGGCATTTCCATAGCCATTCCGAGATATATTGCCATGCAACTTCCATCATTATCATATACATGACTTGAGCATTCATTGTCATATTGCTTTGCATGATCGTAAGATAGCTAGCATGATGTTTTCATGGCTTGTCCATTTTTGTCATTGTTACGCTAGATCATTGCACATCCTGGTACACCGCTAGAGGCATTCATATAGAGTCATATCTTTGTTCTATATATCGAGTTGTAATATTGAGTTGTAAGTAAATAAAAGTGTGATGATCATCATTATTAGAGCATTGCCCCACTGAGGAAAGGATGATGGAGACTATGATTCCCCCACAAGTTGGGACGAGACTCCGGACTTTATGAAAAATAAAAGAGGCCAAAGAAGCCCAAATAAAAAAAAGAGGCCAAAGAAGCCCACCAAAAAAGAGAAAAAAAATGAGAGAAAAATAGAGAAGGGGCAATGTTACTATCCTTTTACCACACTTGTGCTTCAAATAGCACCATGTTCTTCATACAGAGAATCTCTTGACTTATCACTTTCATATACTAGTGGGAATTTTCATTATAGAACTTGGCTTGTATATTCCGATGATGGGATTCCTCAAATGCCCGAGGTCTTCATGAGCAAGCAAGTTGGATGCACACCCACTTAGTTTTCAGTTTGAGCTTTCATACACTTATAGCTCTAGTGCATCCGTTGCATGGCAATCCCTACTCCTCGCATTGACATCAATTGATGGGTATCTCCATAGCCCGTTGATTAGCCACGTTGATGTGAGACTTTCTCCCTTTTTCTCTTCTCCACACAACCTCCACCATCATACTCTATTCCACCTATAGTGCTATATACATGGCTTGCGCTCATGTATTGCGTGAAGGTTGAAAAAGCTGAAGCGCATTAAAAAGTATGAACCAATTGCTTGGCTGACACCAGGATAGGTGTCGGTGTCAAAACTGACAGATCTCGGGTAGGGGGTACCAAACTGTGCGTCTAGGCGGATGGTAACAGGAGACGAGGGACACGATGTTTTTACCCAGGTTCGGGCCCTCTCGATGGAGGTAATACCCTACTCCTGCTTGATTAATATTGACGATATGGGTAGTACAAGAGTAGATCTACCACGAGATCGAGAGGCTAAACCCTAGAAGCTAGCCTATGGTATGATTGTTGTTCGTCCTATGGACTAAAACCCTTCGTTTATATAGACACCGAATAGGGTTAGGGTTACATGAGTCGCCATTACAATGGTAGGAGATCTACATATCCAGATCGCCAAGCTTGCCTTCCACGCCAAGGAAAGTCCCATCCGGACACGGGACGAAGTCTTCAATCTTGTATCTTCATAGTCCAGGAGTCCGGCCAACGGTGATAGTTCGGCTATCCGGACACCCCCCAATCTAGGACTCCCTCAGTAGCCCCTCAACCAGGCTTCAATGACGATGAGTCTGGCGTGCATATTGTCTTTGGCATTGCAAGGCGGGTTCCTCCTCCGAATACTTCATAGAAGGTTTTGAACACAAGGATAGTGTCCATCTCTGCAAAACAAGTTCCACATACCACCGTAGAGAGAATAATTCTTTGCACAGATCTGCTGACGTATTCCGTGGCGTGACATCACACCATGGCCAAGCCTTTATTCGAATCGTTTTTTACTGTCCCACCTCAGCACGTTTAGCGAGGCGGTTTCCTTGGCACGTCTTATCAAAGCATAGATCGTGCCCCCTTATTCCGGGATCCTCATCAATATGGACGTGGGTAACCCATCCGCGCCATTGATTACAGCGCTTGGGAGATAAGCGAGTTTTACCAGGCTGGCGGGGGACGCATAGCTTCGTCCGTCCATATAAGGGGATAAGGATCCACCTTTTCACCTACGCCTTCTTCCTCCTTTGCTTATCCAGTTCACAGACTCGAGCTCCAAATACTAAGTCCGCACACCCCACCTCAACCTTCTCCAACTATGTCCGGAGCGGGAGGCAGGTGGATGGCCTCCTCCGTCACGGAGGGCATATCACAAAGCTGCGGAAGGCCGGATACTTGTCCAAATGACATCGCCAAGACCGGCTACCCGACGAGGCAGCTCATTCCCACCCCTGTGCCCCATGAGAGGGTGGTGTTCTCACCCACTTCCTTCATGGACTAGGTTTTCCACTTCACCCATTTGTCCGAGGGCTCATGTTCTACTACGGCCTGGATTTCCACGATCTGGCCCTGAACTTTGTCCTCGACATCTCGGTGTTTATCGTCGTGTGCGAGGCCTTCCTCTGCATCCAACCCAACTTCGGCTTATGGCTGAAGATCTTCAATGTCAGGCCGAAGGTAGTGGGCGGCCGCCAAGCGCAGTGCGGAGGCGCCATGGTTGGCAGGATGGCCAAAGTCCTATGGCTCGAGGGCTCCTTTGTGGAGACCAAAAAGGGGTGGCAATCGGGGTGGTTCTACATCACCGAGCCGCGTGACTCTCAATGGGCGGCGGCCCCGACTCTGATCTGGCTTCCCCACACGGCTTACATCATGGAAAGAGACGGGCGGGCGTGGGGGATTCAGATGAGCTGTCCGGACTCCAAACTTGCGTCCGAAACCTGGTGGACAAGAATCTCAGGCTTGTCAACGTAATCTAGGTGATGCTCATCCGCCGGATTCTCCCATGCCAACAACGTGCCTTCAAATTGTGGGAGTTTGATCCGGCACAGCACCCAGCTCTGAAAAGGCTCTTCGACACTACGTACGAAGATGCCTGGAAGGTGCTGTTCAAGGGCGCCGAGGTTCTACATCCGCCATCAAGATCGCGGATTCAGCTCGCAGCGCCAAGCCAGCGAGGTAAGTTATTTTACCCTTTACGGGACTCTTTTTTCATAGTTTGACTCTATGCGGGATCTAAAACTCCCTTACCGCTGACAGATCGATCGAAGACGCCCCGGACAGATTAACTGTCCGGCCCCTTTGCCAGAAGACCCAACGGACGCCCGATTGACGGGGCTGCTGGCTCCGGCACCTCACGTGGCGCCGGAGAAGAAGGCCAAGAAGAAGGCCACGGGAACTCAAAGGAGCTCCCAGCGCCAGGGGCTGTCGGACTCATCGCCCGACAACCCTGAGGCGGGATCCTCTTCTGAGGAAGAGGAGGAGGAAAAATAAGCCTCTCCCCCAGCGGGGGAAGAGAAGAAAAGGAAGGCCCCCCCAACTGGGGAGGCCGGAGGGTCCAAGAAGGGAAGGACCCTTCCTCCGGACTTCTCCACCAACGCCGACAACGACGAGGAGGAGTGGCCAACAAGGGCCAAGCCTCTGGCGAGATCGTAAGTGTCCGGATACCCATGGCTTTTTCATTGCATAGTGTTCTCTAATGCCGAACAATCATGCAGCCCGCCCATGACGAGCTCGCCGTTTGTCGAGGGGGTCCCTGAATTCGTCGGAAGTGGAGAGTACTTCACTTCCGGCCGCCTCCTCACCTCACGCTGCGGACGACGCCGAGGTGGGGCCCCGAGGGGGGCCTGGTCGTGAGGAGGTGGCGCAGGAGGCGCCGCAAGGCAGCCTCCCGGACTCCAGGCGCGAGGGGAGCGAGACCCCGAGGGGCTCTAAGCCCGACCCTTGTCCGGACTCCATACCGGAACCTTCAGCGGTTCCAAGTCTGCAAGCGGCCCTTCAGAGGAAGGGTAAGGCGCCGTGTCCTCCGTCCAACCGAGGCACCGGATAGCTTCTTGAGGCGCTTAACGGCGCCTCCATCGACGAGGAGCACCGCACTGTTATGAGTGTGGTGATCCAGAAGTTCACCCGCCAAGAGCGGGCCGACTGGCCCTGCAACAGCCTTCTAACAGGCTTTGAGGTAAGTTTTCAATATATGTAAGAAGATTACCGCATAGACAGATGAGCCCCTGATGCTTAGTTCAGTGTTCGGAAAGAAAAGTCGGACTGAGGATCTAAAAAGATATACGCAGGAGTCTAACATAATTATGTCAATATGGGAATGCAGGCTGCCCTACTGACCTCTGCCGCACTGACTACGGAGGTCAAAGCATTGAAGGAGAGCCTCGAGCGATCCGAGGACGAGCTCGGCCAAGCCAAGAAGCAGCTCGAGGACAAGGAAGGTAAGTAATACCTTATGGAATTTAAAAAATGTGGTTGCAAAAGATAACAGGAATAACATGGGTATGCAGGGGCCACGAGCGAGGTGGCGACCCAGAAGGAGGCGGTGTCCGCGGCCGAAAACAAAGCGGCCATGAGCGCACTCAAGCGAGAGAAGGGGAGGCGCACTGGCGGAGGTACAGAAGAGCTCTGTGCTCTCGTGTAAAAACACGAGGGTTTGGAGCGTGACTCGAAGACCCGAGAGTCCGAGCTTGCCTCGGCTCTTGAGAGTGCCAAAGCTGCTAAGGCCGAGGCCCAAAAAGCCCTCCAAGAAATTGAATCATTAAAGAAGATAGCGGCTGGTAAGGCATTCTTTATGCAAAGCAAGCATGTGAAAGTGAATTACCTATTACTTACCCGGATTCGGAGCTCTCCAGGAGCATTCGCAGATCTGCCCCGTAGTGTGTCTGATGCTGCCGCATTCTACCGCGCCAAGGAGGGGAGCTCGACGGAGAAGGTGTTCTGGTCTCAGTATGCTGAGGCCGAACGTCCGGTGCCCCTGAGCGACCAGCTGAAGTAGTTGGTCGAGCTCCACAAGGTCGTCGAACAGGCCATGTAGGGCCTCATAGTTCGGCTGTGGCCATTGGAAGCCATGCCTGGGAGCTACTTTGGGCTAGTGCAGCGGCTGGTGGACGCCTGTCCATGGATTAAAGTCATCAAGCACTCCGTCTGCATTGAAGGTGCCCGTCGGGCCCTTGCCCGTGCTAAAGTGCACTGGGGCAGGCTGGATGCGGAGAATCTTGTGACGGACGGGCCACCGAAGGGCAAGGAGCATCGCAAGCCCGAAATGTACTATGAGGGCGTCCTGAAGGGTGCCCGCCGTATAGCGGATGAGTGCTCCAAAGATGTAATTTTTGAATAGACTAGCATTTATTATCCTGTATGCTAAAAACTTGTTCATATGCGCTAAGCAACGCTTGTTAATTTAAAATATTACCTTCTGTGCGGTCGTTTATCAAATTTGAGAGATGGCAAGTCGTTGGCTTCAAATTTCAAGCCACGAGTTCGGGGTGTTCGGGATAAACTTGAGCGCTCTTGTTCCCATTCTTGGGTCCGTCAAGGAGGCGCTCAACGCAACGAACAAGGCAACCGGACTTATAGTGCTTGAACACTCTCACTTAGCCATATAATTCTATAATTTTAAATTTCAGCGAAGCCCCTAGTATTCGGAAGACCGAGTTCTGGGCGCTATCCACGCCTTGGCCGGACAATGCCGACTCCTCGCTCTAAGCGGCATGAGTCTTTAGGGACCCGAAAAACCTCTCGAACAGCGACCGACTCTCGCCCTATCATGACGGCCAGTTTTAGCTTTCTCCACTGAGGTGCTCAACCCAGCTCAACCGGGGCACAATCGCAGTGGTTCTCCCAGCGCTACCTTAGCTGATATAACGGAAATAACGGAACGTAAGGTACCAAAACATGGGAGCCGGGCAAACCCAACTATTGACCCAAGACATGATTCGGAGCCGATGCATATAATGCTATAAGTTCGCGGTGCCGCACTTGTGAAAGTGTTCAGACTTATCACACCATACTTTTGGGGTACTTAAGCCCTCGTGTATTGGCCGTACCAAAGTGTGCGGGTGCAACATGTCATGAAATGAACATATATATAGATAAAGAAAGGAGTGCAATAATAGGCGAAGCTATGTATTGTTTATTCAAAAGGTACCGCAATGGAAGCGTATGATACAAATAGTGCGATAAGCAAGGGATGGGACTATTTAACATGTCCTCTCCGTGGGTAAGCTGCGGGATGGTATGTAAAACAGGTATAATGCTTGTAGTAGAGACCACCGACACTCGACACAGTTTTCGCTTCCTGGCTGTTGCATCGCGGTATTCGGCGCGAATGCCGGACAGGGCTTCTGGAGAACGGAGTCCTGAAAGTAAGAAAAAAGAAAAAAGAAAAAGAATGACACAATCGGGAGCCCCTGGTGCGGTTGAGCCACATTCTGGGCATGCCGTGGTCGTGCCCCTCCCCTTATGCCCATGGTATCTTCAGAGCGTAGTTATGTACGCGTAGTACTGGCTTCGCAATTTCGCGAGGGTTGGGGTTGGGGCCGGATTGCTACGCGTGCTTGGATCGTGCTAGGCGGTCTTGTTGCGAGTTACTCAGCGCGCTTGATGTTGTCCGGACGCTTAGTGGCCGGACTCGAGAATTGCCGTGAGAGGCTGCCCTGCACCTCCGCCGCGAGGGTTGCCGTATGCTCCTCCGCTCGAGAGAGCGCTCGGTGTTTCGATTGACCGTGATTACTCCTCGAGGGCCCGCATCTTGAGCTTGAGGTATGCGTGAGTGCAGCACCGCATTGAACTTTGCAATGCGGTTCGCCCAAGCGGGCGTGATAGCCGCCGCGAACGGGATTATGTCGAAGATTAACTCTTCGCCCGGAAGTTATCCGGGATCCGAAGACCACTTCGAGTGTAACGGAGCCAGTACAATTGGCCTCTACACCTGGTATGACGCCTTTAAAGGTGGTCTTTGTGGGTTTAATCCTAGAGGGGTCTATGCCCATTTTGCGACCGTATCCCGATAAAGCAGGTTCAGCTGCTGCCGCTGTCCATCGTGACTCTGGTGAGGTGAAATCCACAATAATTGGGTCAAGAACCAATGCGGCGAAACCGCCGTGACGGATGCTAGTGGGTGGTCCTTCGATCGAAGGTGATCGGGCAGGAAGACCATGGGTTGAACTTTGGGGCGATCGCTCCATCGCGTATCGTACCATTTTAGTGCGCGCTTCCGCTCCCTTCTCGGATATGTGGGTTGCGATATCATGTTCACCGTCCGCACTTGTGTGGGAAAGCCCTTCTGTCCTCTATTGTTCGGCGGCCGGGGCTCTTCCTCGTCATCGCTATGCAGCCCCTTGTCGTTGTTTTCGGCGCTTAGCTTGCCTGTTTGCTTGAACACCCAACAATCCTTGTTGGTGTGGTTGGTTGGTTTTTCGGGGGTGCCATGTATCTGGCACAAGCGATTGAGTATTCGGTCCAAGTTGGACGGGCCCTGGGTATTTCTTTTGAATGGCTTCTTCCGCTGACCGGGTTTAGAGCCTCTGAGTCCGGAATTTACTGTCGTATCTTCAGCATTATCACCGTTAATGCGGCATTTATGCTTGTTGCGACGCGACCTGCCATTGCTGTCCTTGGTATCCGAACTATCACGGTGTTTGGCCAAGTTGTTGCTTCGAGCTAGCCAGCTGTCCTCTCCCACGCAAAAGCGGGTCATGAGTGTGGTGAGGGCTGCCATGGATTTCGGCTTTTCCTGTCCTAGGTGACGGGCTAGCCACTCGTCGTGGATGTTGTGTTTGAAGGCTGCTAGCGCCTCTGCATCCGGACAGTCAACGATTTGATTTTTCTTTGTTAGGAACCGCGGCCCGTAATTGTTCCGCCGATTCTTCCGCCGCTGAATTATATGGCTAAGGTCATCGGCGTCACGGTGGTCGCACATATGTGCCCCGGAAGTTATCAAGGAATGCGGCTTCCGTGTCCTCCCAACAACCGATCGACTCTGGCGGCAAGCCGTTGAGCCAAAGCCGAGCTGGTCCTTTAAGCTTGAGTGGGAGGTATTTGATGGCATGTAGATCATCACCGCGGGCCATGTGGATATGGAGGAGATAGTCCTCGATCCGCACTACGGGATCTGTGGTACCATCGTATGATTCGATGTTTACGGGTTTGAAGCCCTCGTGGATTTGATGATCCATTACTTCATCTGTGAAGCATAGTGGGTGTCTTGGCGCCTACAGATTGGGCTATATCACGACGTAGCTCATATGAGCTTTGTCTCATCGTGTTCGCCCGGCCGGGTTTGTCAGTATCCGGCGTTTGGTAATCATCCCGAGTCGTTACGCCCACGCCGATCTGTAGATCGATCTTGTATGCTTTGCCTTATCCTCCAATATATCTACGCAAGTACGGCGCGCTTTCCCGTGCCTTGGTACTTATTGAGCAGCATCGGGCGTGGCTTGAGCGGAGGGCCGAGAGGCTTCTCCGTCAGCGCCACGGGTGGCCGGTCTGCCATGTCGCGGCGCCGTGACGTGGGTGCTTCCTCCTCGATCGAGGCAACGGCCTGCGTTTGGGGTAGCTTTTGAGGGCGTTCGAGTTCATACTCTTCGGCCGCAAGGACTTCAGTCCATCCGCCGCCTAGCAGGTCTTGGTCAGCTCTAAGCTGTTGCTGCTTTTTCTTGAGGCTGCTTGCCGTGGCCATGAGCCTGCGTTTAAAACGCTCCTGTTCAGCGGGATCCTTAGGCACGACAAATTCGTCGTCGTCGAGGCTTGCCTCATCTTCGGAGGGAGGCGCATAATTATCGTCCTCTAGCTCTTTTTCTGCCGCACTGTTGTGCGGACTTGCTTCTCCATCCTCCTGCGCTGAGTCCTACTGAAGGGGGTCGTCTTTGGCACTGTCCGGGGTATTATTGTCTCCCGTGCCGGAATCGCCGTTTTTACTGTGGCGGGATTTAGAGCGGCGCCGCTGATGTCGGCGCTTGGGTTGTTTCTTGGAGGGGTCATCCTCCGCCGTTCCATCGCCATTCCCATCGTTTGGGATGTCCACCATATATATGTCATATGACGAGGTCGCCTTCCAGTGCCCTGTAGGCGCTGGTTCTTGGTCGTCTCCAGCATCGTCGTCCATACCGTCGATGTCTTCGGAGTCGAAGTCAAGCATGTCGGTTAAATCATCGACAGTGGCTACAAAGTGGGTGGTGGGTGGGCGTTGAATTTCTTTGTCGTCCGCATCCCAACCTTCCTGACCATAGTCCGGCTAGGGCTCTCCAGATAAAGAGAGAGGCTTTAGTGAATTCAGGATGTCGCCAAAGGGCGAGTGCTGAAAGATGTCCGCGGCGGTGAACTCCATAATCGCGCCGATCGGATTCGACCGGCAGGGCGCTGGAGGTTCGAGTCCGGAAAGGAGTCCGGGACACAGGAGTCACGAGCTTCGCAGGGCGAGGATGGTGTTCGCTCAATCGCCGTGGATATTTCAGCCCCCGAGGCGGTGTCCAACCAACCGCCCTCGATCGCGAAACCGCTCGGATTAAGGGTCGAGCAGATCGGTGCGGCCTCCGTGGCACCGCTCGCGGCAGAGCTAGATCGCACTCCATCGAGACAAAGGCGGCACGCCGGGCCGTGGCTCGAATATGTCGAAGATCAAGTCTCCATGGACATCGGCCGTATAGTTCAAGCTTCCAAATCTGACCTGATGACCTGGGGCGTAGCTTTCAATCTGCTCCAGATGGCCAAGTGAATTGGCCCGCAGTGCAAAGCCGCCGAACACGAAGATCTGTCCGGGGAGAAAAGTCTCACCCTGGACCGCGTCGTTGTTGATGATCGAAGGAGCCATCGGGCCTAAAGATGACGACACGCAGGAACTCTCAATGAAAGCACCAATGTCGGTGTCAAAACCGGGGGGTCTAGGGTAGGGGGTCCCGAATCAAGGCGTCTAGGCGGATGGTAACAGGAGACAAGGGACACGATGTTTTACCTGTGTTCGGGCCCTCTCGATGGAGGTAATACCCTACTCCTGCTTGATCAATATTGATGATATGGGTAGTACAAGAGTAGATCTACCACGAGATCGAGAGGCTAAACCCTAGAAGCTAGCCTATGGTATGATTGTTGTTCGCCCCACGGACTAAAACCCTTCGGTTTATATAGACACCTTGAATAGGGTTAGGGTTACACGTAGTCGGTTACAATGGTAGGAGATCTACATATCTGTATCGCCAAGCTTGCCTTCCACGCCAAGGAAAGTCCCATCCGGGCACGGGACGAAGTCTTCAATCTTGTATCTTCATAGTCCAGGAGTCCGGCCAACGGTGATATTTCGGCTATCCGGACACCTCCCCAATCCAGGACTCCCTCAATAGGCATGAGAGGCACCCTGTGTTAAGAAAAGGGAACATAAAAGACTATATGATTTTGTAGGGATAACGTTCTGTAAGCATTGATATTTTGAAAGGCATGATTGTTTGTTGGGATGCCTGACTATTATTGTTTTTTATGTCAAATGATAGACTATTGCTTTGAATCACTCGTGTCTTAATATTAATGCCATGATTAGATTACATGATCAAGATTATGCTAGGTAGCATTCCACATCAAAAATTATATTTTTTATCATTTACCTACTCGAGGACGAGCAGGAATTAAGCTTGGGGATGCTGATACGTCTCCGTCATATCTATAATTTTTTATTGTTCCATGCCAATATTATTCAACTTTCATATCCTTTTGGCAACTTTTTATACTATTTTTGGGACTAAAATATTGATCTAGTGCCCAGTGCCAGTTCCTATTTGTTGCATGTTTTATGTTTCACAGAAACCCCATATCAAACAGAGTCCAAACGGGATAAAAATGGACGGAGAATATTTTTGGAATATTTATGATTTTTGGGAAGAAAAATCAACGCGAGACGGTGCCCGAGGGGGCCACAAGGCAGGGGGGGCGCACCCCTGACCCTCGTGGGCACCCCGTAAGGCGGTTGATGCTCTTCTTTTGCCACAAGAAAGCTAATTTTCGAAGAAAAATCTTGGCGAAGGTTTCAATCCAATCGGAGTTACGGATCTCCGGATATATAAGAAACGGTGAAAGGGCAGAATCAGGAACACAGAAACAGAGAGAGACGGAGAGACATATCCAATCTCGGAGGGGATCACGCCCCTCCCACGCCATGGACACCATGGAGCAGAGGGGGAAACCCTTCTCCCATCTAGGGAGAAGGTCAAGGAAGAAGAAGAAGAAGGGGGGCTCTCTCCCCTCGCCACGATGGTGCTTAACGCCGCCGGGGCCCTCATCATCACCGCGATCTACACCAACACCTCCATCATCTTCACCAACATCTCCATCACCTTCCCCCATCTATATTCAGCGGTCCACTCTCCCGCAACCTGTTGTACCCTCTACTTGAACATGGTGCTTTATGCTTCATATTATTATCCAATGATGTGTTGCCATCCTATGATGTCTGAGTAGATTTTCGTTGTCCTATCGGTAATTGGTGAATTGCTATGATTGGTTTAATTTGTTCGTGGTTATGTTTGATACGTCTCCAACGTATCTATAATTGTTTATTGTTCCATGCTATTATATTACCCGTTTTGGATGTTTATGGGCTTTACTTTACACTTTTATATCATTTTTGGGACTAACCTACTAACCGGAGGCCCAGCCCGTATTGCTGTTTTTTTGCCTATTTCAGTATTTCGAAGAAAAGGAATATCAAACGGAGTCCAAACGGAATGAAACCTTCGGGAGCGATCTTTTTAGAACAAATATAATCCAGAGGACTTGGAGTGGAAGTCAAGAAACAAGCGAGGCGGCCACGAGGGTGCCCGGCGCGCCCCCTAGGGCTGGGCGCACCCCCCACCCTCGTGGGCCCCTCGAGCGTCCACCGACCTACTTCTTCCTCCTATATATACCCATGTACCCCGAAAACATCGAGCGACCACGAAAAACTATTTCCACCGCCAGAACCTTCAGATCCGCGAGATCCCATCTTGGAGCCTTCGCCGGCACTCCGCCGGAGGGGGAATCGATCACGGAGGGACTCTACATCATCTCCAAGGCCTCTCCGATGGGTTGTGACTAGTTTACCATAGACCTTCGGGTCCATAGTTATTAGCTAGATGGCTTCTCTCTCTTTGAATCTCAATACAAAGTTCTCGTCGATCTTCTTGGAGATCTATTCAATGTAACTCTTTTTTGCGGTGTGTTTGTCGAGATCCAATGAATTGTGGGTTTATGATCAAGTTTATCTATGAGAAATATTTGAATCTCCTCTGAATTCTTTTATGTGTGATTAGTTTATCTTTGCAAGTCTCTTCAATTATCAGTTTGGTTTGGCCTACTAGATTGATCTTTCTTGCAATGGGAGAAGTGCTTAGCTTGGGTTCAATCTTGCGGTGTCCTTTCCCAAAGGATGTTAGGGCAGCAAGGCACGTATTGTATTGTTGCCATCGAGGATAAAAGATGGGGTTTATATCATATTGCATGAGTTTATCCCTCTACATCATGTCATCTTTCTTAATGCGTTACTCTGTTCTTATGAACTTAATACTCTAGATGCACGCTGGATAGCGGTCGATGTGTGGAGTAATAGTAGTAGATGCAGGCAGGAGTCGGTCTACTTTTCACGGACGTGATGCCTATATACATGATCATGCCTAGATAACCTCATAATTATTCGCTTTTCTATCAATTGCTCGACAGTAATTTGTTCACCCACCGTAATACTTATGCTATCTTGAGAGAAGCCACTAATGAAGCTTATGGCCCCCGGGTCTATCTTTTATCATGTAAGCTTTCAATCTACTTTTATTTGCGTCTTTACTTTTCCAATCTATATTATAAAATACCAAAAATATATTTATCTTATCATATTATCTCTATCAGATCTCACTTTCAAGAAGTGGCCTTGAAGGGATTGACAACCCCTTTATTGCGTTGGTTGCGAGTTCTTGTTTGTTTGTGTAGGTGCGTGGGACTTTTGAGGAGCCTCCTCATCGATTGATACCTTGGTTCTCAAAAACCGAGGGAAATACTTACGCTACTATTGCTGCATCACCCTTTCCTCTTCAAGGAAAACCAACGCAAGCTCAAGACGTAGCAAAAAGGATTTCTAGCGCCGTTGCCGGGGAGGTCTTCGCTCAAGTCAAGACATACCAAGTACCCATCACAAACTCATCTCCCTCGCACTTCCATTATTTTCCATTTGCTTCTCGTTTTCCTCTCCCCCACTTCACCCTTGCCGGTTTATTCGCCCTCTCTTTCCCAATCTCCTCTCTCTCTTTTTTGTTTGCCTTCCCTTTGCCATGGCCGCATCAAAAAGAACCAAGGGTCCTTTCCAGGGTTTTAGTACCTTGGATAGTCCCTCTATCCTCTCTAAGCTCATAAATAAGGATGCTATGGAAAGACCCACCGGTGTCACCAATGAGAGTTTGAATAATTTTGATGAAGATGACTCCAGAATTTTTCGTTATTTACTTGATGAGTCTTTAAAAGATTCTTGGGATAGGTTATTAAGGATTCGGGCTAGCTATGTGCCACAATATCAAATTGAGGTTTACTTAAAAAGTTTCTATGTTGGCTTACCCGCTTCTTTCAAGCAAGTTCTAGATTCTATTTTTGAAGGAGGTTTTGTAAAAGGGGATGCTATAGATACCTATGAAGAATGAAAACTATATTTGGGCACCCCATGAATGATAAGGTTGAATCTACCACCCTCTTATGCTTTTATCAAAATGAAATTATTAAAGAGATGAAGGCTAGCTTAGATGCAAATTTCCGTAACGTGCTTAATCTTACTTCCTCCATTAATGGCAATGTGCTTTCCCAAAATATAGCCATAGAAAGGAAATTTGCTCTTTTCTTTCCAAGTGTCAAAGACGGCACCACTTAGATCTATCCTCGCTTTTATGCCTAGCTAGGGGCGTTAAACGATAGCGCTAGTTGGGAGGCAACCCAATTTTATCTTTGTTTTTTGTTTTTGCTTCTGTTTAGTAATAAAATTTTCATCTACCTTCTGTTTAGATGTGTTTTTATGTTTTAATTAGTGTTTGTGCCAAGTAGAACCTATAGGATAACCTATGGTGATAGTTAATTTGATTCTGCTGAAAAACAGAAACTTTGCACGCACGAAAATAATTTTAGTAATTCACAGAAACGTGATTTTGCGTTGATTCTTTTTGATGTAGATCAATAGATAAATTTTACAGGACTTCCTATTTTGGTAGGATTTTTATAGTTCCATAAGTATTCGAGAGTTACAGATTTCTACAGACTGTTCTGTTTTTGACAGATTCTGTTTTTTGTGTGTTGTTTGCTTATTTTGATGCATCTATGGCTAGTATGTAGGGGTATGATCCATAGAGAAGTTGGAATACAGTAGGTTTAACACCAATATAAATAAAGAATGAGTTCATTACAGTATCTTATGTGGTGATTTTTCGTTCTTGCACTAACGGAGCTTATGAGATTTCCTGTTGAGTTTTGTGTTGTGAAGTTTTCAAGTTTTGGGTAAAGATTTGATGGAGGAGTGGTAAGAGCCTAAGCTTGAGATGCCCATGGCACCCCAAGATATTCAAGGATAACCAAAATCCTAAGCTTGGGGATGCCCCAGAAGGCATCCCCTCTTTCGTCTTCGTCTATCGGTAACTTTACTTGGAGCTATATTTTTATTCGCCACATGATTTGTGTTTTGCTTGGAGCGTCTTGTATGATATTAGTATTTGATTTTTAGTTTTCCACAATCATCCTTGCTGTACACACCTTTTGGGGGGAAGCCCACTTGATTAGAATTTATTAGAACACTCTATGTGCTTCACTTATATCTTTTGAGCTAGATAGTTTTTGCTCTAGTGCTTCACTTATATCTTTTAGAGCACGACGGTAGCTTATTTTTGAAGAAATAGTTGATCTCTCATGTTTCACTTATATTATTTTGAGAGTCTTTTAGAACAGCATGGTATTTGATATGGTTATAAATTTGGTCCTAGAATGATGAGCATCCAAGTTGGGTATAATAAAAACTATCATAGAAAGTGCATTAAAAACTATGATCAATTTGATGCTTGATAATTGTTTTGAGATATAAAGTGGTAATGCTAGAGTCATGCTAGTTGGGTAATTATGAAATTGAGAAATACTTGTGTGGAAGTTGGCAAGTCCCGTAGCATGCACGTATGGTAAAAGGTGTGTGACAAATTTGTTGCATGAGGTGCTCTTTTGATTGTCTTCCTTATGAGTGGCAGTCGGGGACGAGCGATGATCTTTTCCTACCAATCTATCCCTCTAGCGGCATGCGTAGTAGTACTTTTCTTTGAGGGCTAATAAACTTTTTCAATAAGTATATGAGTTCTTTATGACAAATGTGAGTCCATGGATGTACGCACACTTACCCCCACTTTGCTAGCCTCTTTTATGTCGCGCAACTTTCGTCGGTATCATGCACCCATTATTTACCTTCCTCAAAACAGCCACCATACCTACCTATTATGGCATTTCCATAGCCATTCCGAGATATATTGCCATGCAACTTTCCACCGTTCTGTTTATTATGACACACTCCATCATTGTCATATTGCTCTTTGCATGATCATGTAGTTGACATCGTATTTGTGGCAAGGCCACCTTCATAATTTTTCATACATGTCACTCTTGATTCATTGCATATCCCGGTACACCGCCGGAGACATTCACATAGAGTCATATTTTGTTCTAAGTATTGAGTTATAATTCTTGAGTTGTAAATCAATAAAAGTGTGATGATCTTCATTATTAGAGCATTGCCCCAATGAGGAAAGGATGATGGAGACTATGATTCCCCCACAAGTCGGGATGAGACTCCGGACTTTATGAAAAATAAAAGAGGCCAAAGAAGCCCAAAAAAAAGAGGCCAAAGAAGCCCACCAAAAAAATAAATAAAAAATAAAAAAGGAGAAAATTAAAAAAATGAGAGAAAAATAGAGAAGGGGCAATGCTACTATCTCTTTTCCACACTTGTGCTTCAAAATAGCACCATGATCTTCATGATAGAGAGTCTCCTATGTTGTCACTTTCATATACTAGTGGGAATTTTCATTATAGAACTTGGCTTGTATATTCCGATGATGGGCTTCCTCAAATGCCCGAGGTCTTCATGAGCAAGCGAGTTGGATGCACACCCACTTAGTTTCTTTTGTTCAGCTTTCATACATTTATAGCTCTATTGCATCCATTGCCTGGCAATCCCTACTCACTCACATTGATATCTATTAATGGGCATCTCCATAGCCCGTTGATACGCCTAGTTGATGTGAGACTATCTTCTCCCTTTTTGTCTTCACAACCACCACCATATACCACCATAGTGCTATGTCCATGGCTTGCGCTCATGTATTGCGTAAGAGTTGAAAAGGATGAAGCACGTTAAAAAGTATGAACCAATTGCTCGGCTCATCATCGGGGTTGTGCATGATGGGAGTATTTTGTGTAATTAAAATGAAGCATGGCCTAACTATATGATTTTGTAGGGATAAACTTTCTTTGGCTATGCTATTTTGATAAGACATGATTATTTGTTAGTATGCTTCAAAGTATTATTATTTTTATGTTTTATAAGCTTTTATCTTGAATCATTTGGATCTGAACAATCATGCCACAATAAAGAAAATTACATTGAGAATTATGCTAGATAGCATTCCACATCAAAAATTCTGTTTTTATCATTTACCTACTCGAGGATGAGCAGGAATTAAGCTTGGGGATGCTTGATACGTCTCCAACATATCTATAATTTTTGATTGTTACATGCTATTATATTACCCGTTTTGGATGTTTATGGGCTTTACTTTACACTTTTATATCATTTTTGGGACTAACCTACTAACCGGAGGCCCACCCCGAATTGCTGTTTTTTTGCCTATTTTAGTGTTCCGAAGAAAAGGAATATCAAACAGAGTCCAAACGGAATGAAACCTTCCGGAGTGATCTTTTTGGAACAAACGTGATCCAGAGGACTTGGAGTGGAAGTCAAGAAACAAGCGAGGCGGCCACGAGGGTGCCCGGCGCGCCCCCTAGGGCTGGGCGCGCCCCCCCACCCTCGTGGGCCCCTCGAGCGTCCACCGACCTACTTCTTCCTCCTATATATACCCATGTACCCCGAAAACATCAGAAGCGACCACGAAAAACTATTTCCACTGCCGTAACCTTCTGTATCCGCGAGATTCCATCTTGGAGCCTTCGCCGGCGCTCCGCCGGAGGGGGAATCGATCACGGAGGGACTCTACATCATCTCCAAGGCCTCTCCGATGGGTTGTGACTAGTTTACCATAGACCTTCGGGTCCATAGTTATTAGCTAGATGGCTTCTCTCTCTTTGAATCTCAATACAAAGTTCTCGTCGATCTTCTTGGAGATCTATTCAATGTAACTCTTTTTGCGGTGTGTTTGTCGAGATCCGATGAATTGTGGGTTTATGATCAAGTTTATCTATGAGAAATATTTGAATCTCCTCTGAATTCTTTTATGTGTGATTAGTTTATCTTTGCAAGTCTCTTCGAATTATCAGTTTGGTTTGGCCTACTAGATTGATCTTTCTTGCAATGGGAGAAGTGCTTAGCTTGGGTTCAATCTTGCGGTGTCCTTTCCCAAAGGATGCTAGGGCAGCAAGGCATGTATTGTATTGTTGCCATCGAGGATAAAAGATGGGGTTTATATCATATTGCATGAGTTTATCCCTCTACATCATGTCATCTTTCTTAATGCGTTACTCTGTTCTTATGAACTTAATACTCTAGATGCATGCTGGATAGCGGTCGATGTGTGGAGTAATAGTAGTAGATGCAGGCAGGAGTCAGTCTACTTTTCACGGACGTGATGCCTATATACATGATCATGCCTAGATAACCTCATAATTATTCGCTTTTCTATGAATTGCTCGACAGTAATTTGTTCACCCACCGTAATACTTATGCTATCTTGAGAGAAGCCACTAATGAAACTTATGGCCCCCGGGTCTATCTTTTATCATGTAAGCTTTCAATCTACTTTTATTTGCGTCTTTACTTTTCCAATCTATATTATAAAATACCAAAAATATATTTATCTTATCATATTATCTCTATCAGATCTCACTTTCGCAAGTGGCCTTGAAGGGATTGACAACCCCTTTATTGCGTTGGTTGCGAGTTCTTGTTTGTTTGTGTAGGTGGGACTTTTGAGGAGCCTCCATCGGATTGATACCTTGGTTCTCAAAAACCGAGGGAAATACTTACGCTACTATTGCTGCATCACCCTTTCCTCTTCAAGGAAAACCAACGCAAGCTCAAGACGTAGCAATGTTTCTATCCTATTGTGCCCTCCGTGTCGCGTAAGCATGAGGGATTCCCACTGTAGTGTGTTGCAATACGTTCATGATTCACTTATAGTGGGTTGCTTGAGTGACAGAAGCATAAACCCGAGTAAGGGGGTTGTGGCTTATGGGATAAAGGGGACTTGATGCTTTAATGCTATGGTTGGGTTTTACCTTAATGATCTTTAGTAGTTGCGGATGCTTGCTAGAGTTCCAATCATAAGTGCATATGATCCAAGAAGATAAAGTATGTTAGCTTATGCCTCCCCCACATAAACTTGATATCGGTCTAGTAAAGTAGTCAATTGCTTAGGGACAATTTCACAACTCCTACCACCACTTTTCCACACTCGCTTTATTTAGTTTATTGCTACTTTATCTAAACATCCCCTACTTTTTATTTACGTGCCTTTTATTATCTTGCAATTCTATCCAACAACACCTACAAAGTCCTTCAAGTTTCATACTTGTTTTAGGTAAAGCGAACGTTAAACGTGCATAGAGTTGTATCGGCGGTCGATAGAACTTGATGGAATATTTGTTCTACCTTTAGCTCCTCGTTTGGTTCAACACTCTTACTTATCGAATGAGGCTACAATTGATCCCCTATACTTGTGGGTTATCACCTGCTCCTAGGCCCGCCAGCATTTCAGAGTTGTCGAAGTGCATGACCCGGTTGGAATATGTGTCGTGCTCTATAGGGAGTTTGGCCTCTGTCCATTTGGCGACGAAGTCAACCACTACTTGGGATTTAATGGCCTGGCGCGGTCTGTATGTTATGTCGAATGGGAGGAGCTCGATGGCCCACTTGGCAATATGACCCGTGGCATCGCGGTTGTTTATTATGTCATTGAGTGGTACTTCATAGGCCACCGTGATTGAGCACTATTGAAAGTAGTGTCGTAGCTTCCAGGATGCCATGAAGACCGCATATGCTATTTTTTGGTAATGAGGGTAGCGGGATTTGCATGGTGTGAGGACAGTGGATACGTAGTATACCGACTTTTGAAGCGGGAATTTGTGTTCATCTTACTCTCGTTTGATGACGAGCACCGCGCTCACAACTTGGTGTGTTGCCGATATGTATAATAACATGGGTTCGCCGACGTTTGGTGTGGCCAGGATTGGGTTGCTTGCTAAAAGAGCCTTTATTTCTTCCAGTCCGGCTGTTGCCGCGTCCGTCCACTCGAAGTGTTCGGTGCGTCGAAGAAGGTGATAAAGTGTCAATGCTTTTTCTCCTAGTCTGGAGATAAAGCAGCTTAAAGCTACCACACATCCGGCTAGTTTTTGGACTTGTTTAAGGTCTGTTGGCATAGCCAACTGTGACAAAGCTCGGATTTAGCTGGGTTCGCCTCAATTCCTCTATTGGAAACGATGAAACCCAGTAGTTTTCTAGCGGGAACGCCGAAAACACACTTTCCGGATTGAGCTTGATGTCATATGTACGGAGGTTGTCAAATGTGAGACACAGATCGTCTATTAATGACTCAACGTGCCTAGTTTTGATGACGACGCCATCCACGTACACTTCAACTGTCTTGCCGATTTGTTTCTCCAAGCATGTTTGAATCATGCGTTGGTATGTGGCGCCAGCGTTTTTGAGCCCGAAGGGCATAGTGTTGAAGCAAAAAGGCCTGTATTGGGTGATGAATGTCGTTGCGTCTTGATCGGACTCCTTCATTTTGATTTGATGGTATCCGGAGTATGCGTTGAGGAAACACAGTGAGTCATGTCCTGAGGTAGCATCGATGATCTGATCGATGCGGGGGAGGGGGAAGGGATCCTTAGGGCAGGCCTTGTTGAGGTCTTTGAAATCACCAGGTTTGCTAGCCAGTCCGGGTGTTGTATTTCTCTGATGAATCCTGCCTCGAGTAACTTGGCTAGATCCTCTCCCATGGCTTGTCGTTTGGGTTCGGAAAAGCGCCGCAATGTTTGCTTGACCGGTTTATATCCCTTCAATACATTGAGGCTGTGTTCGGCCAGCCTGCGTGGGATCCCTGGCATATCAGAAGGGTGCCAGGCGAATATGTCCTGCCAGATAGGAACGCCGCAGGCAGCGTCAACCGTTGGGTCCAACTGCGTGCCCGATGGATGCCGTCTTCTTGGAGTCCGCTGGGTGGACTTGGAATTTGACTATTTCTTCTGCTGGTTTGAAGGAGGCGGATTTGGGTCGCTTGTCCAGGATCACGTCGTCCCTATCCACTGTGGAGCATAATGCGGTTAACTCTTCGGCCGCGAGGGCTTCAGATAATGCCTCGAGGGCCAGGGCTGCGGTTTTGTTTTCGGTGCAGTGTGCTATGTACGGATCACTGGCAAGAGTGATAATACCATTGGGCCCGGGCATCTTAAGCTTCATGTACCCGTAATGGGGTATAGCCTGGAAGCGTGCAAATGCATCTCGCCCTAACAGGGGGTGATATCCGCTGCTGAAAGGGGCCACTTGAAATGTTATCTCTTCGGACCGATAATTCTCCGGCGTGCCGAATACCACATCGAGTGTGATTTTTCCTGTGCATCGTGCCTCCCGACTTGGAATGATTCCTCGGAAGGTCGTGCTACTTTGCTCCATGCAGCTCCTGTCTAGTTCCATTTTGTTAAGAGTTTACTCGTAAATGAGGTTTAGTCCGCTGTCGCCGTCCATGAGCACTTTGGTAAGCCAAAAGCCGTCCACGATTGGACTGAGGACCAATGCGGCCGCTGCCCGGACTGTCTTGAATTTTGGTTCGTCACCGGTATTGTAAGTTATGGCCATGTTGTTCCAGGGGTTTATTTCTGTGACTTGGCAGACTTCGGCGAGGCTGCGGAGTGCCCTTTTGCGCCTATTGTTTGAGGCAAAAGTCTCGAAGACCGTCAATACTCTGAGGTCGTCGTTTTCCGTGGGATGTTGCTCTGCGGTATTTTTGGTGAGGAGATCCTCGCCGCTTTTGGCCACTTGCCGGAGTATCCAATATGCCCTAAGGTTGTGGGTTGGTATGGTATCCGGCATCATGTGTATTTCGCATGGCCTATCGAGCCATCCCTCCAGAACTGTTCTGCGCCCAGTGATGGGCTATGATTTCTTTACTATTGGATCGGGCGACCGACGAGGGTGCGCCCTTTTTGTCCGGACAAGGGGTTGAGTGGAAACTGGTGGCTCCCAAGGAGCCGCCTGATTTCGCCAGGCGCTTTCCATTGTGCAGTACTTCTGTACTATGGTTGCCAAGTCAAGAAAGTGCAATACGCAACGACGGTTAATGGAATTGAGGATTCCCTCGTCCGTGCAATTGTTGCAGAAAAATGAGATTGCATCTTAATCGCGGCAGTCCTTGATTTTGTCTTTGACAAGGAGGAATATGGCCCAAAAGTGCTGGACCATTTCCTAAGACTACTGCCGTATGTGCATAAGATCGCATGTATCTGGGTGGGTGGGTGGATTTGAGTCCGGACCCAGACCCAATTAGGGATCCGGAGTTTGAGAAACTTCCGAGCTTAATAGTTCGGGCTCCGAGATATTAACCAACTTCTCCGGCCCACCGTCCGACTCTAGGTTCGGAGGAGGTATCCGGTTCTTCAAGCTCGGAAATCCAAATATAGTTCATCCTCAATATAGAGGAAGAGTTGTTGTATTGCTCCTCCACTACCGCTATCTGATGGGTGATCGGCGGAGATTGAATTTCTCTCTGATCGGGTTTAAGCCCAATCCGATCGTAGTCTGTGGCGACCCCCAAGGCGGCGATGCGATCCAGGAGTTCATTTAAAGACGACAACTCCATTGGATCCATATGTTTGGAGTATTATGAGTTGACGCGGAGGCAATTTTCGATGACCCGAGAAGTCATCGTCGGCCCGACGGCCGAACGGGCGGTCATAGTGAAGCCGCCCAGCAGAAGGGTTTGGCCTGAGACTAGGGCGCCTCCGGAGGTGATGTTGTCCTTGATGACAAGGCGAGCCATCAATCCTATCTTCGACGTCACAGCGGAACTCTCAATGAAAGCAGCAATGTCGGTGTCAAAACCTGCGGATCTCGGGTAGGGGGTCCCGGACTGTGCGTCTAATGTCGATGGTAACAGGAGACAGGGGACGCGATGTTTACCCAGGTTCGGGCTCTCTCTATGGAGGTAATACCCTACTTCCTTCTTGATTGATCTTGACGAATATGAGTATTACAAGAGTTGATCTACCACGAGATCGTAATGGCTAAAACCCTAGAAGTCTAGCCTATATGATTATAATTCTGCCCTAAAGACTAAACCCTCCGGTTTATATATATAGACACCGGAGGGGGCTAGGGTTACAAAAAATCGGTTACAGAGAAAGGAATCTACATATCCAAATCACCAAGCTTGCCATCCATGCAAAGGAGAGTCCTATCCGAACACGGTAAGAAGTCTTCTGTCTTGTATCTTCATAGCCCAACAGTCTGGCCCATGTTAATAGTCCGGACGTCCGAGGACCCCTTAATCCAGGACTCCCTCAAGGGGCATGTGGTTGAGTAGCCTATAGCTTCGTCGGAGGATGTAGTGGCAATCCTGAGTGATATGGGGGCAATGGCATCATCCATCCAGCAGGATAGGACGTACGCCCAGGTGGGACCTGTGGTTTTGATGGAACCACCCCAAGGCGAGATGAGTGCGTCGGCCTTGGGCTTTGTGGCCACACACCTAGACTCTATGACAAAGGCGGGCCAATCGAGGCACGTCACGATCACTCAAGCTTGGATACTAAGGGCCCTAAGGGGAATCAAACGCGAGTAAATGCCGAAGGCAATCATGTGCTCGTTGGCCACTCTGATGTGACTATGTCCGGAGCACAGCCATGCAACAACGAATCTCAGCCCCCCATGCAGGAGCTACATACATGCATGGATGTGACCACGTTGGTGGAGATGGCTACCAGAGGGAGCTGGACAGGATGAGAACGGCTCGATGGCAATTGGTGGCATGACGCTTCTAGACGCAGTTGCATATGCCAAGCTCAAAACTTTTTGCACTAATATATCATGAAGAAGCTAGCGCCCCCTCTACTCAAAGAAGTGCAATCTTCCACATTGTGGACGGAGGCAGAACCGTTCACTCCTAGGCACACCACATGAGAACCCAAGCGTGTGGTGGGGCAGGGAACCACTAAGGCGACTCCAGTAGAGAATGTTCTGCTACACGCGTTGGGATTGGCGCCTAATGATCTCGAGGTGGATGAGCAAGTTGTGGCTGACCTCAAGGGGATGTTTGATTGACCACTTCATGAGCAACACATACGTGTCATTCCGTCACTATTCGGGAAGTCCTTGCCGATTAGTGGTGACCTAGGTGCTGGGAGCTTGGTTGTGTTGGGAGTTCACTAAGAAGATGGCCTATGTGGTAGTCGATGCTTGCTTGATCATATGTTATGGATCGAAGCCCATCTGTCCTCAGTTAGAATGTGAGGGGTTTAAATAACTCATCTAAGAGAGACGCGGTGAGAAATCTTGTAGCTACAGTGAGGGTGAACTTGGTCTACTTTCAGGAGACAAAACTTGATGTAATTGACCGATTTATTGCTATGCAATGTTTGGGGCCGTCCTTTGGTCGTTTTGCTTATGTGCCGATTGTGGAGACTAGAGGTGGTATCTTATTAGCTTGGACTCGACCACCATTGAGATAGATCATTTCCACTTGGAAACTGATTTCATCATAGGTCAAGTGCACCCTAAAACTGGGTCTGCTTGGTTGATATCTGTGGTGTATGACCCGCAAGGTGATGCGCTCAAAACCGTGTTCTTAGAGGAGCTGGACGCTAGAAGGGCTCACTGCCCGGGCCCTTGTATGGTACTTCGAGACTTTAACATGATAATATGTTCTTCTGAAAAAAATAGCACCAATCTTAACAGGAGTATGATGGGAAAATTTCAGAGCTTTATGGATAATAACGAGCTGAAAGAATTGTACATGCATGGCAGGAGATTTATATGGTCGAACGAGAGGGATGTACCCACCATGAATAAGATTGACCGAGTGCTCATCTGCGTTGATTGGGATCTAGAATACTCAGACTATCTGTTGCAAGCACTGTCCTCTGGCGTTTCAGATCATGCGCCCCCACATTTGAACACCGGGGCCATGAGCTGCCCCAAGAAGAGGTTTAGGTTTGAAATATACTAGACGAAGCTCGATGGTTTTAATGATGCGGTGAGGGAGGCTTGGGTGTGCAGTGACACGATCATGGATCCTTTTGAAGGAAATATGCCCTAGAGGCAATAATAAAGTTGTTATTTTATATTTCCTTATTCATGATAAATGTTTTTAATTCATGCTAGAATTGTATTGATCGGAAATCTAAATACATGTGTGAATACATAGACAAACATTGTGTCCCTAGTGAGCCTCTACTTGACTAGCTCGTTGATCAAAGATGGTTAAGGTTTCCTAACCATGGACATGAGTTGTCATTTGATAACGGGATCACATCATTAGGAGAATGATGTGATGGACAAGACCCATCCGTTAGCTTAGCATAATGATCACTCAGTTTTATTGCTATTGCTTTCTTCATGTAAAATACATATTCCTACAACTATGAGATTATGCAACTCCCAGATACCGAAGGAATGCCTTGTGTGCTATCAAACATCACAACGTAACTTGGTGATTATAAAGATGCTCTACAGGTATCTCCGAAGGTGTTTGTTGAGTTGGCATAGATCAAGATTAGGATTTGTCACTCCGAGTATCGGAGAGGTATCTCTGGGCCCTCTTGGTAATACACATTATAAGAAGCCTTGCAAGCAAAGTGACTAATGAGTTAGTTGCAGAATGATGTATTACAGAACGAGTAAAGAGACTAGCCGGTAACGAGATTGAACTAAGTATGAAGATACCAACGATCGAATCTCGGGCAAGTAACATACCGATGACAAAGGGAATAACGTATGTTATCATAACGGTTCGAACGATAAAGATCTTCGTAGAATATGTGGGAGCCAATATGAGCATCCAGGTTCCGCTATTGGTTATTGGCCGGAGAGGTGTCTCAGTCATGTCTACATAGTTCTCGAACCCGTAGGGTCCGCACGCTTAACGTTCGATGACGATATTGTATTATATGAGTTATGTGATTTGGTGACCGAATATTGTTCAGAGTCCCGGATGAGATCACGTACATGACGAGGAGTCTCGAAATGGTCGAGAGGTAAAGATTGATATATAGGACAATAGTATTCGGACACCTGAAGTATTCCGGAGGGTACCAGGTACATACCGGGTCACCGGAAGGGGTTTCGGGCACCCCCGGCAAAAGATATGGGCCTTTTGGGCCAAGAGGGGAAATGCACCAGCCACCAGGGGCTGGTGCGCCCCCCATATGGGCCAAACCAGGAGGAGAAGGAAAGAGGGGAAGGGAAAAAGGAAAGGGAGGATTCGGCCTCCCCCTTCCTTCCCTCCTCCCTCCTCTTTCCTCTCCGGTAAATAAGGAAGGGGAGGTTGAATTGGGGAGGAACCCCAAGTAGGATTCGACCTACTTGGGACGCCCTGGCTGCCTCCCCTCTCCCTCCCACCTATATATATATATATATATATATATATATATATATATATATATGTGTGTGTGTGTGTGGGGGGGCTAGCACACCCCAATCAATTGTTAGCCATGTGCAGCGCCCCCTTCCACTGTTTACTCCCATGATCATATCTTCGTAGTGCTTAGGCGAAGCCCTACGCGGATCAGTTCACCATCACCGTCACCATGCCGTCATGTTGACGAAACTCATCTACTACCTTGACATCTTGCTGGATCAAGAAGGCAAGGGACGTCACCAAGCTGAATGTGTGCAGAACTCGGAGGTGTCGTACGTTCGGTACTCAATCGATGGATTGCGAAGAAAGTTCGACTACATCAACCGCATTATGAAACGCTTCCGCTTACAGTCTACGAGGGTATGTAGACACACTCCCCCCCTCGTTGGTATGCATCTCCTAGATAGATCTTGCGTGAGCATAGGAATTTTTTTGAAATTGCATGCTACGTTCCCCAACAGTGGTATCAGAGCCAGGTCTATGCGTATATGATATGCATGGGTAGAATACAAGGATTTGTGGGTGGTGATCGTCATACTGCTTACCACCAATGTCTTATTTTGATTCAGCTGTATTATTGGATGAAGCAGCCCAGACCAACCTTACATGACCACGTTCATGAGACCGGTTCCACCGACAGACATGCAACTAGTTTTGCATAAAGGTGGCTGGCGGGTGTCTGTTTCTCCTACTTTAGTTGAATCGAATTTGACTACAGCCGGTCCTTGTTGAAGGTTAAAACAGCAAACTTGATAAATCAACGTTGTGGTTTTGATACGTAGGTAAGAACAGTTCTTACTACAAGCCCGTAGCAGCCACGTAAAACTTGCAACAACAAAGTAGAGGACGTCTAACTATTTTTGCAGGGCATGTTGTGATGTGATATGGTCAAGACATGATGTGATATACGTTATTTTATGAGATGATCATGTTTTGTAAACGTTATCGGCAACCGGCAGGATCCTTATGGTTGTCTCTTTATTGTATGAATTGCAAACACCATTTGATTGCTTTACTTTATCACTATGCGTTAGCGATAGTTGTAGAAGCAACAGTTGGCGACACGACCACGATGCAACGATGGGGATTAAGGTGTCGATCCAATGACGATGTAGATCATGATGGTGCTTTGGAGATGGAGATCAAAAGCACAAAATGATGATGGCCATATCATGTCACATATTTTTATTGCATGTGATGTTTATCTTTATGCATCTTATTTTTCTTAGTACGACGGTAGCATTATAAGATGATCCCTTAACTAAAATTTTAAGGTATAAGTGTTCTCCCTGAGCATGCACCGTTGCGACAGTTCTTCGTGTTGAGATACCACATGATGATCGGGTGTGATAGCATCTACGTTCACATACAATGGGTGCAAGACGGTTTTGCACATGCGGAATACTCGGGTTAAACTTGACGAGCCTAGCATGTACAGACATGGCCTCGGAACACTGGAGACCGAAAGGTCGGACGTGAATCATATAGTAGATATGATCAATAATAAGATGTTCACCATTGATGACTACTCCATCTCACGTGATGATCAGACATGGTTTAGTTGATTTGGATCACGTATCATTTAGATGACTTGAGGGATGTCTATCTAAGTGGGAGTTCTTAAGTAATTTGATTAATTGAACTAATTTATCATGAACTTACTCGTGATAGTATTTGCATATCTATGTTGTAGATCAATGGCCCGTGCTACCCTTCCCTTGAATTTTATTGTGTTCCTAGAGAAAGCTAAGTTGAAAGATGATGGTAGCAACTACACGGACTGGGTCCATAACTTGAGGATTATCCTCATTGCTGCACAGAAAAATTATGTCCTTGGTGCACCGCTAGGTGAAAGGCCTACTGCAGGAGCAGATGCTGATGTTTTGAACATCTAGCAAGCTCGATCTGATGACTACTCGATAGTTCGGTGTGCCATTCTTTACGTATTAGAATCGGGACTTCAAAGACGTTTTGAACGTCATACAGCATATGAGATGTTCCAAGAGTTGAAGTTAATATTTCAAGCAAATGCCCGAGTTGAGAGACATGAAGTCCCCAACAATTTCTATAGCTGCAAGATGGAGGAGAACAGTTCTGTCAGTGAACACGTACCCATAATGTCTGGACATCATAATCACTTGACTCAGCTGGGAGTTAATCTTCCAGATTATAGTGTTATTGACATAGTTCTCCAATCACTGTCACCAAGCTACAAAGGCTTCGTGATGAACTATAATATGCAAGGGATGGAGAAAACAATTCCCGAGCTCTTCGCAATGCTCAAAGCTGCAGAGGTAGAAATCAAGAAGGAGCGTCAAGTGTTGATGGTTAACAAGACCACTAGTTTCAAGAAAAAGGGCAAGGAAAAGAAGGGAACTTCAAGAAGAATGGCAAGCAAGTTGCCACTCCCGGGAAGAATCCCAAAGCTGGACCCAAGCCTGAAACTGAGTGCTTCTACTACAAAGAGACTGGTCACTGGAAGCGGAACTGCCCCAAGTATTTGGCGGATAAGAATGATGGCAAAGCGAACGAAGGTATATTTGATATACATGTTATTGATGTGTACCTTACTAATGCTCATAGTAGCGCCTGGGTATTTGATACTGGTTCGGTTGCTCATATCTGTAGCTCGAAATAGGAGCTACGGATTAAACGAAGATTGGCTAGGACAAGGTGACGATGCGCGTCGGGAATGGTTCCATGGTCGATGTGATCGCCGTCGACACGATACCTCTACATCTACCTTCGGAATTAGTTTTAGGCCTAAATAATTGTTATTTGGTGCCAGCGTTGAGCATGAATATTATATTTGGATCTTTTTTAATGCAAGACAGTTATTCATTTGAATCAGAGAATAATGATTGTTCTATTTATATGAGTAATATCTTTTATGGTCATGCACCCTAGAAGAGTGGTTTATTTCTGTTGAATCTCGATCGTAGTGATACACATATTCATAATATTGATGCCAAAAAATGCAAAGTTGATAATGATAGTGCAACATATTTGTGGCACTGCCGTTTAGATCATATTGGTGTAAAACACGTGAGGAAACTCCATGCTGATGGACTTTTGGAATCACTTGATTATGAATCATTTGATACTTGCAAACCATACCTCATGGGCAAGATGACTAAAACTCCGTTCTCCGGAACAACGGAGCGAGCCAATGACTTATTTGAAATAATACACACCGATGTATGCGGTTCGATGAGTGTTGAGGCACGCGGCAGGTATCATTATTTTCTAACCTTTATGGATGATTTGAGCCACCAATGCACGCAACTCTCACGGGATACTGAGCAGACCATGACCAGCTCCTGGACTTAACAGTGGGTGGGCAGCATGATTCTCAGGGATTCTGAAGGCTCAGTAATTTCCGGTTCATGCAACATCTATTCACATTGTAATTTATAAATTCCTTTTTGCTACTTTGTTTCCAAAATTAATAATTAAATCTAGGCTGACATTTTATCAACATAGCAGCCCAAAATGTACAATTATTGATGGATTAAATACGACGAAAGGACTAAACAGTCATAATTGGTCGTTTGTCGTGACTTAATTGTACATTTTACTCCAATGCCATCTACCACTTTTGTAACTGAATATAAGACGTTTTTATAGTTTATTTTTTATGGGTTAAATACCACGAAAGGACTATAGAGTTCGATTGATAATTGTTCGTTCATCGTCATCTAATTGTACATTTTTCTTCAATGCTACATCTAGGAGTCCGTGATGACCATGTGATATGTCTAGTTATCAACACTTTGTTAGTAATGATAATACATATTTTGCTACACGAACGGTCGATTCTTATATATTTCTTCATGAAAAAAAAACAATATATTCGTACAACATATTGCATTTCAGAGTTTTGCTCAATGTCGTGCCCCTTATGAATAATCCCTGCTCCGTCGTAGACTGAAACACATTATTGGCAACAACAAACAAAACGAGATATGCGATGGATGCTTCCTACACATCTATCCATAGCCCATACAGGTACAACTTCAATACACACAGAACGTCCACAGCGTCAGCGCGCTCGCACGCAGTCGCTGATACATGCATATGCCTATGCACCGACGACGTGTTAACCGGCCGGCTCGATCCATCAGGGAGACACCGTGGAGGCGGGGCGGAATGGGTTGGGCACCTCGAAACCGGGGTTGGGCACCCAGGTGTCGTCGGCGCCGGGGATGAACTGCCCGTTGGCGGCGGCCGGGATGCTGTGGTCCAGCCCGCCGATGTCTGGCATGTAGTGGCTGCCCAGCTCGTACCGCCCGATCCCCGGGATCAGCACCGTCCCCTCCTGGAACGTCTCTGGCCGCTTCACCGCGTCCTCGGCGTGCGGGACGTCGCGCGCCGCCGAGCCCGAGCACGCCGCGGCCACCAGCACCGCGAGGATCAGCAGGGAACCCGACTTGCTAGCCATGTCGATCGATAGTGGCTAGCTAGCTGTGATCGCGTTCTTGCGGCTGTCTCGATCGCTGGCTGTTGCTTTCGCTGTGGTGGATGTTGATCGATCGCCGTGCCGGGCTTATATAGAAGCGTGGCGTAAAGGCTAGAGGAGTTTGCCTGCTGGCGCGCTGCGGGTGGGAGCCAGGAAAAGGCGGTCCCTTCAATTCGTATGGATCGATCGGTCGCACGGCGCACGCTGTAACCAATGGCGTGCGTTATTGTGCGCGCGAGTGGGCAAAAAGGGCTTTTGCTAGGGCGTGACTGACGGGGACGAGCATGCGGCGCGAGCGAGCCACGATCGAGGACGGAGGAAATGGCCGTACGTGGACGCCGCCGGGCAAAGACGTACAGGGCGGTTGGTTACTTTGGTGCGTACCGTGCCGATGCGGTGGGGGCGCGCGCGAGGGACCGTGCGCCGATGCGCGGTTGTTGGTCTAGAAGCCATGCCAGGCTCGGAAGTTCTATCTACTCTAGCCTGCTCTTTATAGCGCCGCGGTTGTTGTGTAGTACTACTTCCCTGCGGGCGCCATATTAGGAAGTGTTTATTTCAAGTCAGAATAGTACGTTTAAAAAAAAGTCTTAGGGCATCTTCAGTGGCAACCTGTAAATTTTCTCCCGCATCCATCGACGGATAGGAGGATCAGTTCACGGACACGGATACGGGAGACGGCCATCCAAGAGTGTCCACATACATTTCAACAAAAACTAAAACTAAATGGTCGAAATTCATGCAAACCGGGCGGATTTCATTGAAGTTTGGATATAATTCACATAAACGAGCGATTTTTAAGCCGTTTTACAAATATAAAACTATAAAAAACTAAACCCTATATCGGACGACCACCTCGTAAGCATGGCTGCCATGTCCTACCGCACCGCCATCGGCGTTCATGTCGTCGTTCCTCCTCCAATGGCGCAAGGATGCCGGAGGGCCGCGACAGCCTTGTCTAGCGGCTGTCTGACACTTGCGGAGGAGCCGCTCCGCCTCCTGTTGCGCAGTGGAGAGCGCTACCTTGGCCACTGCTGACGGTGCCGGCGGCGGCCTTGCCCCTGCCAGCGTTGGCGGAGCAGTCGCTAAGCGACTACTCCTCGCCAATCTCGGCGAGCTCGCTATCAAGGTGGCGGCGACGCTTGGTGGCCGTCTCTGCGGTGGTGACGGAGCGGTCTAGCATCCACGCCGCGGCGAGGTCCACGTCGTTCCCATTCTGGCGCCACATCTGTCTTGGCAAACGCGGAGCGGCGACCAACATTATGCCGGTCGTACCTTGCCTGCTGTCGTGCTGCGTGCATCACCTTGGATATCATGGCCCGAGAGCCGGAGGCACAGACTTAACCGCCTCCTCTGAGGTAGTGGAGGACACGGCCACGCGCCTTCGTGATTGCGGGCGGCAGCTCCTTCTTGATCGGGCGGCGGTGGCGTTGTTGTGGCAAGTAGGGCCCGTCGATCCATGCGTAGCGGCGGGGTGACATCGGCTCGTCCTTCACGCAGCGGAGGCGCTGGGGGACGTGTAGGACCGAAAGTATGTCTAGAGGAGGGTGATTAGACTACTTGACCAAGTAAAGCCTAACATTTTCTCAATTTTAGTTGTAGGCAGATCTTAGCAATTATGACAAGTCAAACAATCAACCTACAAATGCAATTCTAAGAGTATAGCAGCGAAAAGCAAAACATTTCACATGAAGGTAAAGGGAAGGGTTTGGAGAAGGCAAACGCAATAGGGACACGAATATTTTTGGCGTGGTTCCTATAGGTGGTGCTATCATACATCCACGTTGATGGAGACTTCAACTCACGAAGGATAACGGCTGCGCGAGTCCAATGAGGGCTCCATCCACGAAGGGTCCACGAAGAAGCAACCTTGTCTATCCCACCATGGCCATCGCCCACGAATGACTTGCGTCACTCGGGTAGATCTTCATGAAGTAGGTGATTTCCTTGCCCTTACAAACTTCTTGGTTCAACTCCACATCATGTTGGTGGCTCCCAAGCGACACCTAACCAATCTAAGAGACACCACTCTCCAAAAGGTAATAAATGGTGTGTTGACGATGAACTCCTTGCTCTTGTGCTTCAAATAATAGTCTTCCCAACACTCAACTCTCTCTCTCTCTCTCTCTCAGATTTTGCTATGGTGGAAGAAGGATTTGAGTGGAAAGCAACTTGGGGAAGGCTAGAAATCAAGGTTCAAATGGTAGGAACAGAATCTCTTGATCTCAACACATGAGTATGTGGTTCTCTCTCAGAAAATGAGTAGTGAAAGTGTAGGCACGTTCTGATGGCTCTCTTCACTAAGGAAGAAGGGATGGAGGAGTATATATAGCCTCCACACAAAATTCAACCGTTACACACTTTTGACCCAACTCGGTGGCGCCGACCTGTGTAAAAATATGAACGTTAGGAATCTCGGTGGGACTGACTGGAACAACTTGAAGGGACCTATGTGCAATGGCTAGGGAAAACCTCGTCTCGGTAGCACCGATTGCATCAACCCGGTGGGACCGAAGTGAAGCAATAAGGCAACAAAGAGTTGGCAAGCCATCTCGGGGAGACCGATTGCATCAACTAGGTGAGACCAAAGTGAAGAAATAATTAACAGAGAGTTAGCAAGGCCATCTTGGTGAGACCGAGATCCATATCGGTGGATTCAATTTGTTAGGGTTTGGCACTGGCTAAGTCCAGATGAGCTCGGTGGCTCCGGATAAGAAATTTTGGTGGGGCCGAGTTAGAATGTACGGTTTGGACATATTTGGATGGAGAAACTTGCTAAGGGTTTTTGGAGCAATATCACTGAGCTCTTTGAGCAAGTAGATCATTAAGCAACACTTCATGCCCTTTTAAACGTATTGGCTGTCCTATGGACTCAATGTGATCTTGGATCACTTAACCAAAAATGTAGTGTCTTCAGCTTTCGCCAATCCATTTCCTTAGCATTCTGAGGGGTCTACAATCACTAGTCCTTGCCATGCCAATCATTGGACATCCTGAAATATTTATCTTGAATAGACATTAGTTCAATGAGATATATGTTGTTATGAATTTCCAAAACCACCCGCGGATTAGTTGCACTTTCAATCCCCCCCCCCTTTGGTAATTGATGAAAACATAGATCAAATCTTCAACAAATGATTAAATGAATGAAATGCATCGTCAGTTTGAAAAGTATGTGATAAGCAAGAGGTCCCCCTAAATTTGTGCATTATTAAAAAATTGTGTTTGAATGCAAATGCACAATCAATTGGGATCATGGGTCACTCTTCCATGTCACATACAACTTGGTGGAGCACACATAATGATATGAATGAAATAGTAAGCACTCATCAGCAAACACAAGTGAATGATCATACAAGGATAATGATAAGAATGAGCATTAAGCATCACATGAAGCATAGTATGATCAAACACAACCAACCAACATAGTACTTGTTGGAAATATGCCCTAGAGGCAATAATAAAATGGTTATTATCATATTTCCTTGTTCATGATAATTGTCTATTGTTCATGCTATAATTATATTAACTGGAAACCGTAATACATGTGTGAATACATAGACCACAACATGTCCCTAGTGAGCCTCTAGTTGACTAGCTTGTCGATCAATAGATGGTTATAGTTTCCTGGCTATGGACATTGGATGCCATTGATAATGGGATCACATCATTAGGAGAATGATGTGATGGACAAGACCCAAATCCTAAGCATAGCACAAGATCGTGTAGTTCGTTTACTAAAAGCTTTTCTAATGTCAAGTATCATTTCCTTAGACCATGAGATTGTGCAACTCCCGGATACCGTAGGAATGCTTTGGTGTACCAAACGTCCTGGCAACGAATCGGGTGGCTATAAAGTTACACTACAGGTATCTCCGAAAGTGTCTGTTGGGTTGGCACGAATCGAGACTGGGATTTGTCACTCCGTATGACTGAGAGGTATATCTGGGCCCACTCGGTGATGCATCATCATAATGAGCTCAATGTGACTAAGTAGTTAGTCACGGGTTCATGCATTACGGAACGAGTAAAGTGACTTGCCGGTAACGAGATTGAACGAGATATTGGGATACCGACGATCGAATCTCGGGCAAGTAACGTACCGACTGACAAAGGGAATTGTATATGGGATTGCTTGAATCCCCGACAATCGTGGTTCATCCGATGAGATCATCGTGGAACATGTGGGAGCCAACATGGGTATCCAGATCCCGTTGTTGGTTATTGGCCGGAGAGCTGTCTCGGTCATGTCTGCATGATTCCCGAACCCGTAGGGTCTACACACTTAAGGTTCGATGACGCTAGGGTTATAGGGAAAGTTTGTATGTGGTTACCGAATGTTGTTCGGAGTCCCGGATAAGATCCCGGATGTCAAGAGGAGCTCATGAATGATCCGGAGGTAAAGAATAATATATAGAAAGTGAGGTTTTGGTCACCGGAAGTACTTCGGGTGTCACCGGTAATGTACCGGGACCACCGGAACGGTTCCGGGTGTCCACCGGGAAGGGCCACAAGCCCCGGAGGCTTGCATGGGCCAAGAGTGGGAAGGGACCAGCCCCTGAGTGGGCTTGTGCGCCTCCCACCAAGGCCCAAGGCGCATCTAGGAGGAGAGAGGGGAAACCCTAGGTGCAAATAGGCCTAAAGGCCCACCCTAGTGCGCGCCCCCCTCTCTCCCCCTTCTGGTCGCCCCCTCCAGTCCAATCTAGGGTTGCTGCACCCCCTAGGGTGGGAACCCTAGAGGGGGCGCAGCCACCTCCCCTCCTCCTATATATAGTGGGGATTTTGGGGCTGCCAAAGAGATGAGTCTCTCTCTCTCTCTCTCTCTCTCTCTCTCTCTCTCTCTCTCTCTCTCTCTCTCTCTCTCTCTCTCGGCATAGCCCTACCTCTCCACATCCTCGTTCTTCGTAGTGATTGGCGAAGCCCTGCTGGAAACCACGCTGCTCCACCACCACCACACCGTCGTGCTGCTGCTAGAGTTGTCTTCCCCAATCTCTCCCTCCTCCTTGCTGGATCAAGGCGCGGGAGACGTCACCGGGCTGCACGTGTGTTGAACACGGAGGCGCTGTTGTTCGGCACTTAGATCGGAATCGACTGCGATCTGAATCGTTGTGTGTACGACTCCTCCAACCGCGTTCTTGTAACGCTTCCGCATCGTGATCTTTAAGGGTATGAAGATACACTCCCCTCTCTCTTGTTGCCAGAATCTCCATAGATTGATCTTGGTGATGCGTAGAATTTTTTTGAATTTCTGCTACGTTCCCCAACAGTGGTATCAGAGCCAGGTTTATTGCGTAGACTCTATGCACGAGTATAACACAAGTAGTTGTGGGCGTTGGTTTGTTAAATTTGCTTACCGTTACTAGTCCTATCTTGTTTCAGCGGTATTATGGGATGAAGCCGCCCAGACCGACCTTACACGTACGCTTACGTGAGACAGGTTCCACTGACATGCACTTGTTGCATAAAGGTGGCTCGCGGGTGCCAGTCTCTCCCATTTTAGTCGGATCGGATTCGATGAAAAGGGTCCTTATGAAGGGTAAATAGCAATTGGCATATCACCGTTGTGGCTTTTGCGTAGGTAAGAAACGTTCTTGCTAGAAACCCATAGCAGCCACGTAAAACATGCAACAATAATTAGAGGACGTCTAACTTGTTTTTGCAGGGTATGCTATGTGATGTGATATGGCCAAAAATAATGTGATGAATGATATGTGATGTATGAGATTGATCATGTTCTTGTAATAGGAATCACGACTTGCATGTCGATGAGTATGACAACCGGCAGGAGCCATAGGAGTTGTCTTAATTTATTTTATGACCTGCGTGTCATTAAATAACGCCATGTAATTACTTTACTTTATTGCTAAACCGTTAGCCATAGAAGTGGAAGTAATAGTTGGCGAGACAACTTCATGAAGACACGATAATGGAGATCATGGTGTCATGCCGGTGACGAAGGTGATCATGTCGTGCCTCAAGATGGAGATCAAAGGCGCAAGATGATATTGGCCATATCATGTCACTTTATGATTTGCATGTGATGTTTTTCATGCTTACATCTTATTTGCTTAGAATGAAGGTAGCATAAATAAGATGATCCCCCATAAAATTTCAAGAAAGTGTTCCCCCTAACTTTGCACCGTTGCGAAAGTTTGTTGTTTCGAAGCACCACGTGATGATCGGGTGTGATAGATGCTAATGTTTGCATACAACGGGTGTAAGCCGGATTTACACATGCAAAACACTTAGGTTGACTTGATGAGCCTAGCATGTACAGACATGGCCTCGGAACACAAGAGACCGAAAGGTCGAAACATGAGTCGTATGGAAGATACGATCAACATGAAGATGTTTACCGATGATGACTAGTCCGTCTCACGTGATGACCGGACACGGCCTAGTTGACTCGGATCATGTATCACTTAGATGACTAGAGGGATGTCTATCTAACTGGGAGTTCATTAAATAATCAGATGAACTTAATTATCATGAACATAGTCAAAAGGTCTTTGCAAATTATGTCATAGCTTATGCTTTAGTTCTACTGTTTAAGATATGTTCCTAGAGAAAATTTTAGTTGAAAGTTGATAGTAGCAATTATACGGACTGGGTCCGCAAACTGAGGATTACCCTCGCTGCTGCGCAGAAGACTTATGTCCTTAATGCACCGCTCGGTGTGCTGAACCTCAAGCGTCCTCTGTGGATGTTGCAAACATCCGACATACACATTTTGATGACTACGTGATAGTTCAGTGCATAATGCTAACAGTTTAGAATTGAGGCACCGAAGACATTTTGAAACGTCGCGGAACATATGAGATGTTCCAAGAGCTGAGATTTCAGGCTCGTGCCCACATCAAGAGGTGTGAGACCTCCGACAAGTTTCTTAAGCCTCCAAGCTAAGGGAGAAAAGCTCAATCATTGAGCATTTGCTCAGATTGTCTGAGTACTACAATCGCTTGAATCGAGTGGGAGTTATCTTCCAGATGAGATAGTGATAGTTCTCCAAAGTCACTGCCACCAAGCTACTAGAGCTTCGTGATCAACTATAACATATCAGGGATAGACATGATGATCCTTAGCTATCCGCGATGTTTGACACTGCGAAAGTAGAAATCAGGTAGGAGCATCAGTTGTTGATGGTTAGTAAAACCACAAGTTTCAAGAAGGGCAAGGGCAAGAAGGGATACTTCATGAAACGGCAAATCAGTTGCTGCTCTAATGAAGAAACACAAGGTTGAACCCAAACCCGAGACTAAGTGCTTCTGAAATGAGGGGAACGGTCACTGAAGCAGAACTACCCTAGATACTTGGTAGATGAGAAGGCTGGCAAGGTCGACAGAAGTATATTGGATATACATTATATTAATGTGTACTTTACTAGTACTCCTAGTAGCACCAGGGTATTAGATAAAGGTTCGGTTGCTAAGTGTTAGTAACTCAAAATAAAATTTGCGGAATAAACGGAGACTAGCTAAAGGTGAGATGACGATATGTGTTGGAAGTGTTTCCAAGGTTGATGTGATCAAGCATCGCATGCTCCCTCTACCATCGAGATTGGTGTTAAACCTAAATAATTGTTATTTGGTGTTTGGTTTGAGCATAGACATGATTGGGTTATGTTTATCGCAATACAGTTATTCATTTAAGGAGAATAATGGTTACTCTGTTTATTTGAATAATACCTTCAATGGTCTTGCACCTAAAATGAATGGTTTATTGAATCTCGATCGTAGTGATACACATGTTCATGTCAAAAGATATAAGATAGTAATGATAGTACCACATACTTGTGGCGCTGCCATTTGAGTCATATTGGTATAAAATGCATGAAGAAGCTCCATGTTGATGGATCTTTGGACTCACTCGTTTTTGAAAAGATTGAGACATGCGAACCATGTCTATTGGTATATATGCATGAAGAAACTCCATACAGAAGGATCGTTTGGACTCACTTGATTTTGAATCACTTGATACATGCAAATCATACCACATGGGCAAGATGACTGAAAGGCCTCGTTTTCAGTAAGATGGAACAAGAAAGCAACTTATTGGAAGTAATACATTTTGATGTGTGCAGTCCAATGAGTGCTGAGGCACACAGTGGATATCGTTATGTTCTTACTTCACAGATGATTTGAGTAGATGCTAAGTATATTTGCTTGATGAAACACAAGTCTGAATTATTGAAAGGTTCAAGTAATTTCAGAGTGAAGTTGAAGATCATCGTGACAAGAGGATGAAATGTCTATGATATGATAATAGAGATGAATATCTGAGTTACGAGTTTGACACACAATTAAGACATTGTGGAAATTGTTTCACAACTAATACCGCCTGGAACACCATAGTGCGATGGTGTGTCCGAACATCATAACTGCACCCTATTGGATATGGTGCATACCATGATGTCTCTTATCGAATTACCACTATCATTTATGGGTTAGGCATTAGAGACAACCGCATTCACTTTAATAGGGTACCCCGTAATTCCGTTGAGATGACACCGTATGAACTATGGTTTAGAGAAACCTAAGTTGTCGTTTCTTAAAAGTTTGGGGCTGCGACGTTTATGTGAAAAGTTTTGCCTGATAAGCTCGAACCCAAAGCGGATAAATGCATCTTCATAGGACACCCAAAATGGTTTGGTATACCTCCTAATTCAGATCCAGAAGCAAAAGTGATTGTTTCTAGAAACGGGTCCTTTCTTGAGGAAAAGTTTCTCTTGAAAGAATTGAGTGCGAGGATGGTGGAGACTTTGATGAGATTATTGAACCATCACTTCAACTAGTGTGTAGCAGGGCACAGGAAGTTGTTCCTGTGGCGCCTACACCAATTGAAGTGGAAGCTGATGATAGTGATCATGAAACTTCAGATCAAGTCACTACCAGACCTCGTAGGTCGACAAGGATGCGTACTACTTAAGAGTGGTACGTAATCCTGTCTTAGAGGTCATGTTGCTAGACAACAATGAACCTACGAGCTATGGAGAAGCGATGGTGGGCCCAGATTCCGACGAATGGCTCGAGGCCATAAAATCTGAGAGGATCCATGTATGAAAACAAAGTATAGACTTTGGAAGAACCACTTGATGGTCGTAAGGCTGTTAGGTACAGATGGATTTTAAAAATGATGGTAAATATCACCATTAAGAAAGCTCGACTTGTCGTTAAGATATTTTCCAACAAGTTCAAGGAGTTGACTACGATGAGACTTTCTCACTCGTAGCGATGCTAAGAGTCTGTTGGAATTATATTAGCAGTTACTGCATTATTTATGAAATCTTGCAGATAGGATGTCAAAACATTGTTTCCTCAACGATTTTCTTGAGGAAAGGTTGTATGTGATACAACTAGAAGGTTTTGTCAATCCTGAAAGATGCTAACAAGTATGCAAAGCTCCAGCAATCCTTCTAAGGACTGGAGTAAGCATCTCGGAGTTGGAATATACGCTTTGATGGGATGATCAAAGATTTTGGGTATATACAAAGTTTATGAGAAACTTGTATTTCCAAATAAATGAGTGGGAGCACTATAGAATTTCTCACGAGTATATGTTGTTGACATATTGATCAGAAATGATGTAGTTTTAATAGAAAAGCCTGGATTAAGCTACTTGAACATTGAGCATCAAGATCTATAAGGATAGATAAAAAACGCTTAATAGTACTTTCAAACGAACACATACCGTGACAAGATTTTGAAGGAATTCAAAATAGATCGGCAAAGAAGGAGTTCTTGGCTGTGTTATAAGGTGTGAGTATTGAGTAAGACTCAAGACCTGACCACGGCAGAAGAGAGAGAAAGGACGAAGGTCGTACCCTATGCTTTAGATGTAGGCTCTACAGTATGCTATGATGTGTACCGCACCTGCAGTGTGCCTTGCCATGAGTCAGTCAAGGGGTACAAGTGTGATCCAGGAATGGATCACAAGACAACGATCAAGGTTATCCTTAGTAACTAGTAGACTAAGGAATTTTCTCGATTATGGAGGTGGTAAAAGAGTTCGTCGTAAAGGGTTACACCGATGCAAACTTTGACACTAATCTGGATGACTCTGAGTAGTAAACTGGATTCATATAGTAGAGCAGTTATTTGGAATAGCTTCAAATAGCGCGTGGTAGATGCATTTGCAAGATGACATAGAGATTTGGAAAGCACACACGGATCTAAAAGGTTCAGACCCGTTGACTAATAACCTCTCTCACAAGCGAGATATGATCAAACACCATGGGTGTTGGATTCTTTACAATCACATAGTGATGTGAACTAGATTATTGGCTCTACTTGAGGTGGGAGACTGTTCGAAATATGCCCTAGAGGCAATAATAAAATGGTTATTATTATATTTCCTTGTTGAGGATAATTTTCTATTATTCATGATATAATTGTATTAACTGGAAACCGTAATACATGTGTGAATACATAGACCACAACATGTCCCTAGTGAGCCTCTAGTTGACAAGCTTGTCGATCAATAGATGTTTATAGTTTCCTGGCCATGGACATTGGATGTCATTGATAACGGGATCACATCATTAGGAGAATGATGTGATGGACAAGACCCAAATCCTAAGCATAGCACAAGACCGTGTAGTTCGTTTGCTAAAAGCTTTTCTAATGTCAAGTATCATTTCCTTAGACCATGAGATTGTGCAACTCCCGGATACCGTAGGAATGCTTTGGGTGTACCAAACGTCACAACGAATCGGGTGGCTATAAAGGTACACTACAGGTATCTCCGAAAGTGTCTGTTGGGTTGGCACGAACCGAGACTGGGATTTGTCACTCCGTATGACTGAGAGGTATCTCTGGGCCCACTCGGTGATGCATCATCATAATGAGCTCAATGTGACTAAGTAGTTAGTCACGGTATCATGCATTACGGAACGAGTAAAGTGACTTGCCGGTAACGATATTGAACGAGGTATTGGGATACCGACGATCGAATCTCGGGCAAGTAACGTACCGATTGACAAAGGGAATTGTATATGGGATTGCTTGAATCCCCGACCTCATGGTTCATCCGATGAGATCATCGTGGAACATGTGGGAGCCAACAAGTGACGCCCGGATAGTTACGCTACAGTAACCCTCCGCTAATGATGCCACATCACCTCAATTACTGTGGCTAATCTCGCATTAGTTCGAAACCGATTTGAATTCAATTTAAAAATCAGGCAAACAACAAAAGTTTTTAAAGATTAAAACTAAAATGTTCGGGTTGTGTCAAATAATGCATAGGTAATTATGGTGGTCAAACCACACCTTTATAAAATGTTTAAACACTCTAAAAGGAATAAAATAGCAGCATTAATAATTATATAAATGCTTTTAAAATGACAAACAATTTCCAAACTATTTTATTTCAGTGCTAAGTTGTTTGTGGCTGTGGTATAAATTGTAACATCTATTTTGGGTGCCACTTTAGTATTTTTACAAAAACTAAAATAAAAGAGAACAAAAAAGAAACAACGGGAAAATACAATACAAAAAAAAGAGAAAGGCCTCCCCTGCCAATTGGGCTGACGGCCCAACAGGCCGACCCACCTGAGTACAATACCAACCCACTCCCACTTATCCCCTTCCCTCGCTCTGTGGACGATGGAGGTGTGGCAGCCATCCATGGCGCCAGGACATGCGTGGCGGCCATCCCCGACCTCCCCGACGCCTATAAGCCACCCCAGCCACCGGGCGCCCAACCCTAGTTTTGCTCGCCCCCATCTCCTCCCTCTGCCTCCTCCTCAGATCCCCTCCTTCCGATCTCCGCCATGGACACGTCGTCGGCGTAGCTGCCGCCGATGGCCTCCTTGCTGCCAGAGACCGCGCTTACCGTCTTCGTCGCCGCTTACTTGACTACATGGGCGAGATCGAGCCGGAAGCCACCGGGATGGCCGCTGCTTCCCCGTCCTCAACCTCCATCCGTCTCGGTCGCCGCCGCCATCGCCAACACCAGCCACCTCTGCTGCTCCTAAGCCACTCGACGGGCCTCCTTGTGCCTGCTCGGTGAGCACATCCTCTTCCCTCCCATTATTGCGCCATAGGCCGCCGTCCCCGAGCTCGTCCGAGATGCGTCACAGACGTGGCGTGTGTCTTTGTGGCTGCTTCTATGCGTCGCGCCCTCGCCGTGTTCTAGTGCTATTTCGCTATCGCTCCAACGCCGCCCGTCTGGCGCCGCCGACCATTACACGCCAGCGTCCACGCCCGCACGCACCAGCCCTGCCCTTGATCGTGCCCGTAGTCGCCGCGACCATGCCACCCGCGCCCAACGCCCCTGGCCTCTGCTACTGCTCACGCCGCGGCTTGCTGCTCGCCTGAGCTCCTGCGCCCGCCCACCGCACGCACTAGGCGCGCCTGCTTTCGCAGCTCCGCTGCTGTACTACTTGTCGCTGCCATCGGGCGATGCTGCACGCACACGCGTCGCTCTGACCGGCCTTGCCGTGCAGCCCCGCTCCCCGCGCCCTGCCTTGGCCGTCCTTTGCAGGCGCCGCAGCTCGTCTCCGGCGCACACCCACACCCCGCGTCCGTCCCGCTATGCGCCCAACATGCGCTGACCGCCGCTTCGCTGCTGCTTTCTGCTCCCTTGCTGCTGCTATGTTACAGCACAAGAACATTCGATTGTAGCTAGTGCTAGCTTTTCTAATTTGACATTGTCGACCCTCTGTACAACCTCTAAACAACGTCTAACCAGCGGTTAACATGGGTAAAAATAATATGAGTAGAAAGCATACATGACAAACTCCATTTTATCCTTTGGACCAAATCCTTTTGATGTATGGTTTAATTCCTACAAAATCACAAATTCCAATGTTACATTAATAGAAAAGCTGAAAGCGACTTTAATTTCATAGCTACTTTAGAGCTGTTAATGATCAATCAAATGGACTCTAACAGAGATGAAAGTGCTACTATCTTATAGACCACAGAAAAATGCTCCAGATTGATATAAGGCACAAAATCAGAGGAGTTACAGATCAATAGTTGTAGTGTTTTGAAAACAACCAAGTAATGTTTAAAACTGTCGAATTCTCAGACTTGGCAAAAATTCAGGGTTTTCCGAATATTGTTTTAATCTTCGAAAAAACATATAAAATAATCCGTAGCTCGGATGAAAAAGTTTTATACATGAAAGTTACTCAGAACGACGAGACGAATCTGGTTACACCCTCCGTCTGTCCGCCACACACTCCTAGCATAGCGAACATGGAACTTTTCCCCTCCGATTCGTTTGTCCGAAAATGCTAAACCTGGGGAAACATTCCCAGATGTTATCCCCCTTCGCCGGTTACGTGTAGCACCGCGTTAGAATACGTCTAGCTCTGTCTGTTGTCCTGTTATGCTCTTGCTTGCTATGTATTTACTGTTTCTTCCCCCCTCTTCTCACCAGAGACCCCGAGGATCGCCACGATGTCATTGTGATCAACTACGTCACCGACGCCTCCTTCTTGTCTGAGCAACCAGGCAAGCCCCCCCCCCCTTGATCACCAGATATCGCCTATTCTTTTCTATACTACTTGCAGTAGAGTAGTGTAGCATGTTACTGCTTTCCGTTAATCCTATCCTGATGCATAGCCTGTCCTTGCTACTACTGTTGTTACCTTTACCTGCAATCCTACATGCTTAGTTTAGGATGCTAGTATTCCATCTATGGCCCTACATTCTTGTCTGTCTGCTGTGCTATACTATCGGCCCGTGATCACTTGGGAGGTGATCATGGGTTTATACTATATACTTTATACATAATACATGTGGTGACTAAAGTCGGGTCGGCTTGAGGAGCACCCGCGAGTGATTCACGGATTGGGGGCTGAAAGGACCTTTGTCCCAACGGCCCTCTGTGTGGATCTTTGTATGGAGCGGGCGACAGCAGGCGAGTTGAGACTACATAGGTGAGAGGTGGGCCTAGCCCTGTTCGGCGTTCATGGATACTTAACACGCTTAACGAGATCTTGGTATTTGATCTGAGTTGGGTCGTTGACCTTATACGCACTAACCGCCACGTGGGACAAGATATGGGCAACCGGCGTCGTGGTATCACCGGCACTTCGTGACGCCATGACGTGGCGGCGCGCTAGCCGGATTGGACTGGAACGCCGCTAGGCTAGGTCATCTTCCGGCCAGACGCAACGTCGTGCAGGTGTGCTAAGGGCGATGGGTCCGGACCCGTGGCGCTTAGGTTTAGACCGGCGTCTTGACCTCTCTGTTGTGCCTAGGTGGGGCTGCGGCGTGTTGATCTTCCGCGGTTGGGCATGACCTGCATAAGTGTGTCCGGGACAAATGGGATCGGCGTGTCGGATAATGTGGTGCACCCTGCAGGAAGTTTATCTATTCGAATAGCCGTGATCTTTGGTAACAGGACGACTTGGAGTTGTACCTTGACCTTATGACAACTAGAATCGGATACTTAATAAAACACACCCTTCCAAGTGCCAGATACAACCCGGTGATCGCTCTCTAACAGGGCATCGAGGAGGGGATCGCCGGGTAGGATTATGCTATGCGATGCTACTTGGAGGACTTGATCTACTCTCTTCTACATGTCGCAAGACGGAGGCTGCCAAGCGTAGTCTTCGACAAGATTAGTTATCCCCCTCTTATTCTGGCATTCTGCAGTTCAGTCCACTGATATGGCCCTTTACACATATACCCATGCATATGTAGTGTAGCTCCTTGCTTGCGAGTACTTTGGATGAGTACTCACGGTTGCCTTGTTCCCCCCTTTTTCCCATTTCTCTACCCGATTGCTGCGACCAGGCGATGGAGCCCAGGATCCAGACGCCGCCTTCGACGATGACTCCTACTACACTGGAGGTGCCTACTACTACGTGCAGCCTGCTGACGACGACCAGGAGTAGTTAGGAGGATCCCAGGCAGGAGGCCTACGCCTCGTTCGATCTGTATCCCCGTTTGTGCTAGCCTTCTTAAGGCAAACTTGTTTAACTTATGTCTCGTACTCGAGATATTGTTGCTTCCACGACTCGTCTATGATCGAGCACTTGTATTCGAGCCCTCGAGGCCCCTGGCTTGTATTATGAAGCTTGTATGACTTATTTATGTTTTAGAGTTGTGTTGTGATATCTTCCCGTGAGTCCCTGATCTTGATCATACACATTTGCGTGTGTGATTAGTGTACGATTGAATCGGGGGCGTCACAAGTTGGTATCAGAGCTGACTGCCTGTAGGAATCCCCCTTCCACACTCCTTGGCCGAAGTCAAGTCTAGACTTCACAAAGGTTTTACTAACATGGCTGTGTGGCCTACGGGCCCACGTCGCCATTGGGTGGTATTAGGATCTTTTATTCCTCGTCTATACTCTGGGATTCTGACCTCTCTTCTATTCGGGTTAACTGATTTTCTAAAATCTAACTTTAGGTTCTCGAAAACACTTTCTCCCAGACAGCCCTTCGGTCCAGATGATCGCCGGCTGCACCAGAAGATTTCGAAGTTACTCTCCGATACTCTTTTGAGACTTTCTACCCGTTACTTTTACAATTCCCTACCACCGAAATATCCCTATGGATAAATACATACACTTGTTGTTCTTACTTTTGTTCCTAGTTGATCTTGTTATAACAAGATACCTTGGAATCCCATCTATTCGTTCCGAGGATATTTTGTGCCTACTGCCTTGCAGTTCCTTGCCACCTGAATACCCCTACGGATAATTTGTCGCCCCTATCGAGTATCCGCTCATCCCCCGGTTGTTCATGTGTTCCACAATGGTCTTCAAAATACTATTCGATCCTCCAAAAAAATCCTTAGTAGCTTATTGCTCTGCAATACTTGTGTGCTTGCATTATGGATGCTTTCCATATGTCTGGCAATATTCGTTAGTATCCTTAGACACCGTGGTTTTGATTCCATTGATTCAACATGAGTGCGAATGCACGCAACCATCAGTTGATCCTTTTAAATTATCTTTCCGGCTCAGACTTAGCTGGTTCGCAACCAATCCAATTGCCGTCGATTGTACCCCTAAGGCTATTCAACTTATCCATCCCTAATCAGAACATTGCTTCTGATCCCTTGATTTGAAAATCACAATTCCTTTGCATTTGAGCTCTGGATTAGTCAGTTGTTTCTATAATCCAATGCCTTTGCATTGTTACTTCCTCTGGTTGTGTGCCGATGCTCACATCAGCTCTGTTATGGACCGGTAGATCCTTTCATGGATTTTATCCGACAGTGTCCTTCATATCCAATAACCTTGTGAGCCTTCCCTCAGATACATAATGCCTTTGGTAAATCGTATCCTCTACTTTCTCAACCTTGCTCTGCTTTCGAGCTGGTGATATTTACTCTTGAAGCTTGTGGTATATGTTTCTAAGATGCCCCGATGGGTTGAACCTATACCTTCTCTAAGACCGTGTGAACCCGAAAGTTTTCACGAGTCATACTCTTCTGGTGCTTCGCCAGATAAATTTCAAAACTGCAACTTCTTCGAAGACGAGAAGTGAATGAAAGGTTATGCATTAAAGAAGTGGGAGTCGAGCTTGAACTTTGTGTTCATGCACATGGACACGATGTAGATCCTATCATGGTAGCTTCTTGTAATAATAACTAATTCCTTGATATAATATCCTTTGGTATCGGTGAATTGATCCTTTGCAATCGTGGTTCTGACCATATGTTCTTCTTGGATCCCATTTCTCGGACAAGTTGAAGTACTTGTGTTCTGCAAAGCAATACCCCATTCCAACCTCTACTTTGATATGTCTTCGAGTATTACCCCCTGGTATCTCGAGATTATCTTGGAACTACATAACTTCTTATGAGTTCTTCATCAACTATTATTCTTGCCGATTCCATTTTTCCAACGGGTTCGAGTTGTTACAACCCCTCAAGGACACCGACAACCGAATCGAAATCAGATCGCGATTCAACAACTCTTAGTAACCTTCATTACTTTCGAGTTTGAGCTCGATCACGTCATTCCTAACCTGCTCGGCTATATCATTATCATGCTGATTTTAACTGTGCTACCTGGTCCTTAACCCTGGAGAACAACTTTTGATGATGAGCTAAGCTTATGCCGATCTTCTCGTCATACCATTTCACCTTGAACAACAAGCTTGATTTCGAGTTTGTGTCGTACATGTGGTTCCAATAACCTTCTGCTTCATCATCCCTTTGACTTGATGTCATCGCTGATCGATTACATCCTCATGAATCTCTCGACAAAATTTGTCGTGATCATCATCAACATTTGACTCCTTTCAGGATATCGATTGAATTCATGATGATAAGTACCATCCTCGTCCCTTGGTAATTTGAGTTGCCACCGACAACATCCTTACTCCCTTTCATCACAAACTTGTTCAGGTTATGGATGCAATTTTCTTTCTAGCTGGTATTATGTTCCACCTTGAAGTAGTACTGTCTTTTATGTCAAGGATGTTGCGAGGATTGCTCCACCTCTTAGAATTCATGGTGTAATGATACTTCTCACCATCACCTTGTTTTTTCTTGGTCCCCGTGTTGATTCCAACAAGTGAACGGTGTTGTTTGGGTTCTTTCCTTCTAGCAACCCTATTGCTTTGAAGTTAATGGTCGACATTTCATTCTTAGACCATTGGTTATCGAATCACCATTATAACATCGGTCCTGCTACCTAAACCCATATTTTGGGTGCAACTTTCAACCAATGTTTAAGTGTGTATGTTTTTCCTCGAGCATACATCATTATATCATTTGACATGACAAATGTTATCTCCTTGTTCACATAACCGTGGAAATCCATCTTTTGGAAATCTCGATGAATTTTCGTTTAGTTCATCAGCCACCTCCTCATCCTCTCCTTCTTTTAATGATGAACTCATGATTCGAAACTTGCTTCCATAGTTCAATTCCTGAGAATCTTACCATGTCATCTCGACAATTTGTGTTGCACCTTTCTTCTCAAACATCCCGAGTCTGAGGTATCCTGGCACTAATCAGATCTGAATCTCGGTCAAATATGGTAGTTGGGACATATTTCCAAGAGATATAACATTGGCCTTTATATGACCCGGTAAGGTGATGTCATGCCTAACACACCTGGCCGGAGGACCTATTGTTATAGTTTCCTTTTTAAACAAGGTTACCATTCTTCAATGAGGAAATTGTATGACTTATTCTATAAGTCGTTCTTGATGGATCCTTTTGTGTATCCAAAGTCCGACCTTTGCTTGAAGAACATGTTAATGCTCTCTCGAAGCATGTCTGTGGTACTCTAATTTTCAACAAATAACATTTGATGCACAATGCTAAATTTTCCTTATCAATTATCCAAACACCGTTGTATGTGTAATGTCATGAAATTTCTCTCCCCTACCTAAAGGGTTTTCTACATTATATCCTATCATGGATATCATGCTCTGCTTATCATTGGGAAGGATATACCCCTGAAATATTTGATAATCATATTTTCCTTTCCATTATTTGGTTTAACCTTTCTGGTGATCATTATGGTCTAAGAAGTATTAATTCCCTTCTTATGTAAACCCCTCGGTGTACAAGTCTGTCAAGAAGACCTCACATTATTGTTGATGACATTCGGTAACCACCGATGGGCCGAGAACTTTGCCTATTGGTCCGCCTCGTTTCAACGAGCAGGAAAAAGGTTCTCTTCGTCCCTCGCCCTTGGTACCGATGTTGTTGCTGACATATAACTGACAGGCTACCCGCTGACATGCCTTGCTATCATGACAATGCCAGATGTCACCACTCCTACTTTTATCCCACATGGTGGGCCCATAACCCACAGTTCCACAGGATCGAAACCTGACTCTCCTGTACACCACCTGTTCCCAAGGTTGTTCCTCGCGCTTGACTTCGTATGTAATTCACGGACCACCTGTCTAGTGATCTATTCAGGTATGAGGCACAATACCTATTCTCGTTGCCCTGACACCCTTTCACCTCCTGATTAGGCATCGAACGATTGCCTACCCGTTTAAAACTTCTCATGGTACCTTCTTACTTTGCTCTCGATATCTCTTTAAGTTTCAAATCAAGAGACACTTATGCTTCTTCCTTGAGTTAACCGTCTGATGCTCGATCTTTTAGAATCCATCCATATAGAGTTTTCCCGACTTACCCTTTCGTAAGTACGGTGAAGATCCTGAAGGAAGGACGACAACTTCATCATAATGACCTGAAGCAGAGGAATGAAGACATCAGCGCTATGGATCGACCACCTCGAGAAGAGCAACCAAGGCCAAGAAGATTCATTAGGATTTCAGAACTGCACCTTTTCCCTTATTCCACCTCCGAAATCTCGGACGAGATTTCTTGTAGTGGAGGAGAATTGTGACGCCTTGGATAGTTACGCTACAAGAACCCTCCGCTAATGATGCCACATCACCTCGATTACTGTGGCTAATCTCGCATTAGTTCAAAACCGATTTGAATTCAATTTAAAAATCAGGCAAACAACAAAAGTTTTTAAAGATTAAAACTAAAATTTTCGGGTTGTGCCAAATAATGCATAGGTAATTATGGTGGTCAAACCACACCTTTATAAAATGTTTAAACACTCTAAAAGGAATAAAATAGCAGCATTGATAATTATATAAATGCTTTTAAAATGACAAACAATTTCAAAACTATTTTATTTCAGTGCTAAGTTGTTTGTGGCTGTGGTATAAATTGTAACATCTATTTTGGGTGCCACTTTAGTATTTTTACAAAAACTAAAAATAAAAGAGAACACAAAAAAAGAAACAACAGGAAAATACAATACAAAAAAAAGAGAGGAAGGCCTCCCTAGCCAACTGGGCCAGACGGCCCAACTGGCCGACCCACCTGAGTACAATACCAGCCCACTCCCACTTATCCCCTTCCCTCGCCTGAGGGGACGATGGAGGGTGAGGCAGCCATCCATGGCGCCAGGGACATGCGTGGCGGCCATCCCCGACCTCCCCGACGCCTATAAGCCACCCCCGCGTCACCGGCGCCCAACCCTAGTTTTTCTCGCCCCCATCTCCCTCTGCCTCCCTCCTCAGATCCCCCTCCTTCCTGATCTCCGCCATGGACACGTCGTCGGCGTAGCCATCGCCGATGGCCTCCTTGCTGCCAGAGACCGCGCCAGGGGCACCGTCTTCGTCGCCTACTTTGACTACATGGGCGAGATCGAGCCGGAAGCCACCGGGACGCCCGCTGCTTCCCCGTCCTCAACCTCCATCCGTCTCTTTGCCGCCGCCATTGCCGCCAACACCGCCACCTCTGCTGCTCCTAAGCCACTCGACGGGCCTCCTTGTGCCTGCTCGGTGAGCACATCCTCTCCTCCCATTCTTGCGCCAGAGCCGTCATCCCCGAAGCTCGTCTGAAGCTGCCGCGTACACATACGCGTGTGTGCCGTGGCTGCTTCTATCCGCTGCCGCCTCGCCGTGGTCTAGTGCTACCTGGCTGCTCCAACGCCGCCCCGTACGGCGCTCGCCGACCCGCCACACGCGCGTCACCACGCCCGCACGCACCAGCCCTGCCCTTGATCGTGCCCGTAGTCGCCGCGACCGTGCCGCCCGCGCCCAACGCCCCTGGCCTCTGCTGCTGCTCACGCCGCGGCTTGCTGCTCGCCTGAGCTCCTTTGCCCGCCCACCGCACGCACCGCACGCACCAGGCGCCCGTGCTGCTCGCTGCAGCTCCGCATGTTGTACTACTTACTACGCCATTGGCGATGCTCTGCCCAGCTAAGGCCTGCCCCGATCGCCTTGCTGCAGCCCGCTCCCAGCGCCGCCTTGGCTGCTTTGCAGCGCCGCAGCTCGCCTCCGGCGCACACCCACACCTCAAGGCCCGTCCGCCTGCGCCCAACATGCGCGGCCCGTGCACGCCGCCGCTTGCTGCTTTCTGCTCCCGCAGTGCTCACTGCTATGCTACACGGCATGAAGAATATTCGCCATCGTAGCTAGTGCTAGCTTTTCTAATTTGACATTGTGTGACCTCTCAGACAGCCTCTAAACAACGTCTAACCAGCGGTTAACATGGGTAAAAATAATATGAGTAGAAAGCATACATGACAAACTCCATTTTATCCCACTGGACCAAATCCTTTTGATGTATGGTTTAATTCCTACAAAAATCACAACTTCCAATGTTCTGTTAATAGAAAAGCTGAAAACAGCTTTAATTTTAACTTTAGAGCTGTTAATGATCAATCAAATGGACTCTAACAGAGATGAAAGTGCTACTATCTTATAGACCACAGAAAAATGCTCCAGATTGATATAAGGCACAAAATCATAGGAGTTACAGATCAATAGTTGTAGTGTTTTGAAAACAGCCAAGTAATGTTTAAAACTGTCGAATTCTCGGACTTAGCGAAATTTCGTGGTTTTCCGAATATTGTTTTAATCTTGAAAAACATATAAAATAATTCGTAGCTCGGATGAAAAAGTTTTATACATGAAAGTTGCTCGAACGACGAGACGAATCCGGTTACACCCTCCGTTAAATAGCCACACACTCCTAGCATAGAGAACATGGAACTTTTCCTCCGATTAAATACGTCTGAAAATGCTAAACCTGGGGAAACACTCCCGGATGTTATCCCCCTTCGCCGGTAACATGTAGCACCGCGTTAGAATACGTCTAGCTCTGTCTGTTGTCCTGTTATGCTCTTGCTTGCTATGTATTTACTGTTTCTTCCCCCCTCTTCTCACCGGTAGACCCCGAGACTGCCGCTGATGCCGCTGTGATCAACTACGTCACCGACGCCTCCTTCTTGTCTGAGCAACCAGGCAAGACCCCCCCCCCCCCTTGATCACCAGATATCGCCTATTCTTTTCTATACTACTTGTATTAGAGTAGTTTAGCATGTTACTGCTTTCCGTTAATCCTATCCCGATGCATAGCCTGTCCTTGCTACTACTGTTGTTACCTTTACCTGCAATCCTACATGCTTAGTTTAGGATGCTAGTATTCCATCTATGGCCCTACATTCTTGTCCGTCTCATTGTGCTATACTATCGGCCCGTGATCACTTGGGAGGTGATCATGGGTATATACTATATACTTTATACATAATACATGTGGTGACTAAAGTCGGGTCGGCTTGAGGAGCACCCCGAGTGATTCACGGATTGGGGGCTGAAAGGACCTTTGTTCCAACGGCCCTCTGTGTGGATCTTTGTGGCGGAGCGACAGGGCAGGTTGAGACTACCTGGGTGAGAGGTGGGCCTGGCCTGCTCGGGCGCTCATGGATACTTAACACGCTTAACGAGATCTTGGTATTTGATCTCGAGTTGTGTCGTTGACCTTATACGCACTAACCGCCACGTGGGACAAGATATGGGCAACCGCGCCGTGGTATCAGCCGGCACTTCGTGGACGTCGATGATCGAGCAGCGACGCCGGATTGGACCGAACGCCTGCTAGGCTAGGTCTTCTTCCGGCCGACGCATAGCGTGTAGGTGTGCTATATGGCGATGGGCCTGCACTTCGCGCTTAGGTTTAGACCGGCGTCAATTCTCTCTGTTGTGCCTAGGTGGGGCTGCGACGTGTTGATCTTCCGCGGCCGGGCATGACCCAGAAAAGTGTGTCCGGCCAAATGGGATCGAGCGTATCGGGTAATGTGCACCCCTGCAGGGAAGTTTATCTATTCGAATAGCCGTGATCTTCAGTAACAGGACGACTTGGAGTTGTACCTTGATCTTATGACAACTAGAACCGGATACTTAATAAAACACACCCTTCCAAGTGCCAGATACAACCCGGTGATCGCTCTCTAACAGGGCATCGAGGAGGGGATCACGGGTAGGATTATACTATGCGATGCTACTTGGAGGACTTTAGTCTACTCTCTTCTACATGTCAGAAGATTTGAGGCTGCGAGCGTGAGGCTTCGGCGAGATTAGTTATCCCCTCTTATTCGGCATTCTGCGATTCGGTCCGATATGGCCCTTTACACATATACCCATGCATATGTAGTGTAGCTCCTTGCTTGCGAGTACTTTGGATGAGTACTCACGGTTGCCTTGTTCCCCCTTTTCCCCATTTCTCTACCCGATTGCTGCGACCAGACGATGGAGCCCAGGATCCAGACGCCACCTTCGACGACGACTCCTACTACACTGGAGGTGCCTACTACTACGTGCAGCCCGCTGACGATGACCATGAGTATTTAGGAGGATCCCAGGCAGGAGGCCTGCGCCTCGTTCGATCTGTATCCCCGTTTGTGCTAGCCTTCTTAAGGCAAACTTGTTTAACTTATGTCTGTACTCAGATATTGTTGCTTCCGCTGACTCGTCTATGATCTAGCACTTGTATTCGAGCCCTCGAGGCCCCTGGCTTGTATTATGATGCTTGTATGACTTATTTATGTTTTAGAGTTGTGTTGTGATATCTTCCCGTGAGTCCCTGATCTTGATCGTACACATTTGCATGCATGATTAGTGTACGATTGAATCGGGGGCGTCACACAACATGTGTATCCAGATCCCGTTGTTGGTTATTGGCCGGAGAGCTGTCTCGGTCATGTCTGCATGATTCCCGAACCTGTAGGGTCTACACACTTAAGGTTCGATGACGCTAGGGTTATAGGGAAAGTTTGTATGTGGTTACCGAATGTTGTTCGGAGTCCCGGATGAGATCCCGGACGTCATGAGGAGTTCCGGAATGGTCCGGAGGTAAATAATAATATACAGAAAGTGAGGTTTTGGTCACCGGAAGTACTTCGGGTGTCATCGGTAATGTACCGGGACCACCGGAAGGGTTCCGGGGGTCTACCGGGAGGGGCCACAAGCCCCGGAGGCTTGCATGGGCCAAGAGTGGGAAGGGACCAGCCTCTGAGTGGGCTGGTGCGCCTCCCACCAAGGCCCAAGGCACAGCTAGGAGGAGAGAGGGGAAACCCTAGGCGCAGATGGGCCTAAAGGCCCACCCTAGGGCGCGCCCCCCTCTCTCCCCCGCCGGGCCCCCCCCCGCCAGTCCCCTCGAGGGCGGGCGCACCCCCGGGGGGGGAGCCTAGAGGGGGCGCAACCCTCCTCCTCCTCCTATATATAGTGGGGGTTTTGGGGCTGCCAAAGGCAGAGTCTCTCTCTCTCTCTCTCTCTCTCTCTCTCTCTCTCTCTCTCTCTCTCTCTCTCTCTCTCTCTCTCTCTCGTCGTAGCCCTACCTCTCCACATCCTCGTTCTTCATAGTGCTTGGCGAAGCCCTGCTGGAAACCACGCTGCTCCACCACCACCACGCCGTCATGCTGCTACTGGAGTTGTCTTCCCCTACCTCTCCCTCCTCCTTGCTGGATCAAGGCGCGGGAGACGTCACCGGGTTGCACGTGTGTTGAACGCGGAGGTGCCGTTGTTCGGTGCTTAGATCGGAATCGACTGCGATCTGAATCGCTGCGTGTATGACTCCTCCAACCGCGTTGTTGTAACGCTTCCGCATCGCGATCTTCAAGGGTATGAAGATACACTCCCCTCTCTCTTGTTGCTAGAATCTCCATAGATTGATCTCGGTGATGCGTAGATTTTTTTTTTGAATTTCTGCTACGTTCCCCAACAATACTCACAATCATAACAAGCCAAAGTAGCATCAACCAAATATAAAAAGTAGTAGGAACTCGAGAAAACCAACGAGCAAAAAGCAATACTCTCCCTTTGTCTCTCTCTCTCTCTATCTCTCTCCCTCTCTCTCTCTCTCTCGGCCTAATGATCTATACAATTTCTCCCCCTTTGGAAACAAGTACCAAAAAGTTTGAATAAGTATAGGACTATATGTCTCTCTAGGCATAATCTCTGGCAGCTCATGGTGGCAAAGTCCTGTAGCCTGTAGCTCCATTGTGTGTAGATGGCGTTGAGAGAAGTGCATCCATGAAGGCTTAAGCTGATGTCTGCTGGGCTGGTGGAGTAGAAACTGGAGGTGGCACTGTTGTAGTAGCAGCAGGTGCACAGAGTGTAGTCCTCGTGTCCGCGTCAGGCACTGCAGTACACTTGGGTGCCCTAGGCACTATCTGGAACCTGTCAGTTGTCGGTCTATCATCTCCTCTGTCATAAGCAGCAACTCTTGCAGCATCAACATCATCTCTGAGCTTCTCCACTATGGTTTGAACCTCTGCGACCTTCACATCAAGATCATGAATCTTGGTCTCGATCACCCACTCTATGCTCTCCTGGTTCTTGGTGAGGTTACCAGACTTCGCTCAATCCTCAGGGTTGCTTCAAGAAGATAAGTCATCTGATCATTCATGGACTTGAATTTAGCAATAGCAGCATTGGAAGCAGAGGCCTTCTTGGTTGCTTTTGTTGCTGCAGCTGCCTGAATCATCTCTTGTGCCTCAATAAATGTAGGGTGTGAAGAATCCATCACCACCAGACACTACAAAAAAAATACAATTTCGTGATGATACGTATTTGTCACAGTAGGTCGCATTTTTTGTCATGCATGTACATCCATGACAAATTTATGACAGAATCAAGATATTCATACATGTGTTGTCGTAGAAGTGTTCCATGACATTACCAAAATTATCATCATGGAAGTGTCCACTTCCATGACGATAAATCGCGCGTCACAAAAGTGCTTTAGTCAAGGGTGACCGACACGTGGCATCCACTGTAACAGAACGCCGTTAAGCTATCGGGTCGGGTTTTGGATCCGATAACCCGTTAACAACCACGACCAATGGTGATTTTCCACGTGTAAAATCATCATTGATCGGAGGAAACACGTGTCGGCTCATCGTTGGGATGATGTCATCCACTCATTGCACGTAAGACGCCTATGATACGTCGACCGTGTACGGCCCAACAAAGGCCCATTCCTGTGAAAAGGCCGGCTCGTTTGACTTGGTCAAAAGGTGGCGGGCCGGCCCATGGAAAGCCTGTTAACGGCATGTTCGCATATAGCCCATTTACAGCCCGCTAACCCAAGGCCCGTTACGCCCTATCCGAATTAGGCCCAGTAGCGTCATCTGGGCCATCCAATATGATTCCAGCCCGTTTTCACTTCTGGCCCATGTATGGCCCATGACGTCTTTCAGCCCATATGAGGCTCTATGTAACTCTTGGCCTATTAACGGCCGGTGGTGAAACTGGCCCGCAATGAACGGTGTATCACTTTACACCCATTAAAGGCCCGTGGTGAAATTGGCCTGTAATGAACAGTATATCACTTTATACCCATTAAGGGTCCGTTATTCAGTTGGGCCATTTCCAGCAAATGTTATCTTTCGGCCTTCTCAGAGCCCATTTATTCTTGGGCTCATTTCCAGCATTCGTTTACCTACGGCCCGTTACTGTAATTTTCTGCTTGTGGGCCAAATTGCCCGTGGTTACATCGGCCCGTTTGTGGTCCGTTAATATGTTGGTCCGTTTTCATAGCGTCATCAAATACAGCCTATTAACGATGGCCCGTTATGGTCATACGGCCCGTAGAAGGCCCATTGTTTCTACAGCCCGTAGAAGGCCCATTATTTCTATGGCCCGTAGAAGGCCTACTGTTTCTACGGCCCGTAGGTGGCCCAGTGTCACTACAGTAAATATTAGCCCACGGTTATTGTGGCCTAGTTTTAAAAAATAGGTTATTGCAGCCACTAGCAAACCGCGGAAAAAGAACTGCACTGACTACAAGCAAACAAATAAACAAGACAACAAGGAAATAAATAAGCAAGCAACTTATGCTAGGCTATCACGGCTATTACACATATTACATCCACTCGGCACCAAAGTTCGCCACCAGTGCAAATATAGGGAACAAAGCAGCATATCATATACACTGGTTGTCAAAGTTGGCGACCAGAGCAAATAAACGCCGCAGCAAAACAAATCCAGAACTGAAAATACTTCAGAAGATCTCAAGAAACAATATCTTGGGTACCCATAATGCTGGCAAGATGCTTAGCAAGCTTATTAACTTTCTCTTCTTTGGCGCTTAAATCCTCCAAATAGCTTGCTGTTGCACCGAAAATATGCATCAATTCTGCGGGAACTTCCTCGCCCTTGACTTCTTCTCACAAAGACATCTCGATCGATGTCTTTCAACTTGAAGTTGAGACTCAAGAAGACGAACCGATTCAGCAAATGAAGTTCAAGAGCTTGTGCCAGCAGTAGTGGCCAGTAACTCGAACACTACATCAAGACATGACTTTTGGGTTCCTCACTGTCGTCAACATAGTTTTTATCAGCTTTCTTGGAGATCAATAGGGATGTCTCACTATCTTGAACCTTATCTGCATTACTTCATTTACCATTGGATAACGCTGTATTGTTCTCCAATATTTTGTCCGCATTCTAAAAGAGAAACAAGCAGACACATCACATGTTTACCATGTTGTATATGAAAATCATTTTGGTAAATGAGTTCAGTAGTAAAGTGGACAGGATAAGAGCATGAAACAAACATATATCTATGTACCATGGTCACTTTATGGTCTATATCATTCTAGTTTTTGTTGCCAAATCAAGATAGAGACACAGTTCAAATAATATTTGTTCAAGACAAAGCGTAATAGACAGAATATAAGTGTGGGTATTTATAGAGCAATAACAACACTTGTAATGTGCATGACATGAGAACATAACTGTTTATTCAATTGAAACTGAAATCAACATAGAGCAGGTTACAACAAAGAAACCAGCTTAAAGAAACAGTTTAAAACATACCATGCTATGCGCCATTGGAGTTTCAAATCCATCATACAAATTTGAAAATAGTTGGTATGAGTAAATACAGTAATGCAAGAGCAAAGGAGTATGAACCATAGCTACGTAACTGACCTGAGAACAAATCTTCTTCTCCTTTAAGCGTTGAGTTGGGATTTGGAGTGGTGGTCCTCGTGCTTTGGGCACTGCAGTTGCCTTACTAACTGCTCGTGTTTGGGTGCTCTGTGGTGGAGACGATGTTGTGTCAACTGGAATTGGGTTACTATCTGCCGGGGTTGGGGTTAGAAGGGGTGTAGCTGGTTCTCTGTCCAACTGGGTAGGGGTACAATCTGAGTCTGGGTTATGTGTGGTGGATCTGGTCCTTGGGCAAGTACAACCGTGGTTCTATCTGCATCAATGGTAGCACTATCTTTTCTCAAGACCGTGTTGTTACTCCTTAGATACCGCCATCACGCTCTCCAATTCAAATGGGTGATAAACAAGAAATTAATTGAAAGTATAGACATTGTATGATAGACATGTGCAATGGATAGTGGGGAATAAAAGAGGGCATGAAATAATTCATATTTATGTTGTCTAACCAAACAGGATAGCATGACACAATTTCACATATATGATGGCTAACTAAACAGGATAGCATGCCACAATTTCACATTATGATGGCTAACTAAACAGGATAGCATGACACAATTTCACATTATGACGGTTAACTAAAAAAGATGGAAAGACATAGTTCAAAATATGAGACTATGTAAACAGGATGACATGACATAACTATATAATGTGTTTATTAAATAGGTTGGCATGCCATAATTCACATACATTCATGGATAGAATGCCATAATTCTAAATATGATGACTGTAAACATTAAAATGTGATGAGATGATATAACTATATGATGTCTTTATTAAATGGGTTGCCATGCCATAATTCGGGATAGATGATGTGTATGTACTATGTAAACATGATGGCATGATATAATTCAAATATATGATTTATATAGTAAGCAAGTAAGCACATGGCAATCCATATATGATGTAAAACTAAGCAATGCAAGACAACATGCATGACATGGGTAATATAACCACCTTGCCAAGTTTGAGCATAGACCTCGGGGAAATAGGACTGGTCATCGGTCTCTGAATCCTCCTCTGAGGAGCTCTCAGAATCAAAGAAGATGTCTGCTTCAGAGTAGCATTGTCTGCTCTGAATACCTTGTTTTCACTCCAGATACTTCCATCACCACTTCAAATGGCTGATGCACAGGAAGAGTAGTTGAATATACAAATATTGTCGACAAATGAAACACGTAATACAAAAAAATGATAGCATGATATAATTCACATACATGATGATTGGCTAAACAGCATGGCATTGCATAATTCACATATATAATGCCTTTGCAACAAGATAGCATTGTATGATTCACATATATAATGTCTTGCAATAAGATGGCAATGCATAATTCACATATATGGTAATTAGACACCTTTGAGCAATTGGCATTCACACAAAGCATGTCTAAACTAATCAAATGACATAGCAATGCGAGACACCATACGCATACGATATGAGCAACATAACCTCGCCAAGTTAGAGCATACACCTCGGGGATAGGACTGGTCATCTGTCTCTCGAATCCTCCTCCGAGGAGCTATCCAGTAACCGATGAGATATGCGCTTCGTCAGATAGCATAGTCTGCCTCAAGACCTTGTTTTCACTCCAGAATTTGCCATCACCGTGTCAAATGGCTGATGCAATACGAAGAGCAGTTGAATGTACTAACATTGTTGACAAATGTAATATGTAATGGAAAAAAGGATGGTCTGATATAATTTACATATAAGATGACTGGCTAAGCAGGATGGCATTGCAAAATTCACATATATGATGTCTGGCTAAACAAGATGGCGTTGCATAATTCACATAAACGATGAATAAACTAAACAGATGGCATTCACACAAAGGATGTCTAAACTAAGGAGATGACATATCTGATGTATAAAGTAAGCAATGCAAGACACCATATGCATGATATAACCAACATCAGCATGCCAAGTTAGAGCGAAGACCTCAGGGGGTAAATAGGAGTGATCTTCTCCTTCTGAATCCCCCTCATAACAGATATCTTCCTCTCGATTACAATCCGAAATGCGTGGAGGGGGGCTGCCTTTGCGCCTACCATGGAGATGTCTGCATGAAATCTTATTGCCACGCAAGGCTCGTCTCTTTTGCTCTACATGTTCAGTTCCATTGTTTATAATAACTGTCATGCATAGGAATAAAACATAGTGAGATTATGTAAGGAGTGCATGCAGAAATCCGGTGATGGTAGCAACTCGTGGATAGACCCAAAACCAATAATAGCAGTGATAATGGCTTCATTAAAAAATACAGATAATGGCTTCTTTCTTGTTTGATTCCCACCCAACATGAAACTCATAGTAGACACCGGAGATTAACCGGATAGTAGATAGATACTATTGATAGCGGCCCGATATGTATCCCACAACCATTTAAAAACTCAAGTTTGACCATTAGTTTGGAGCTGACTCGAGTCTAATCGGTGAACAGACGATAAAGTAGCATGTAATATTAAGCGATGCATAACGTGGTCGACACGAAGAGTGCGACCTCTCTTGCGGACCCATGTAGTCCTCGAGGTCATCTGCTCGGTTGATGATGGTAATGCAGTTTGGAGGCCGGATCCCTGCTGTGCTGGACCCTTCTGTCGTTGGAGCAGCTGAGCTGGGGTGGACGACGGCGCAGCAGGAGCGGGACAAACCATGCAAGGTTTTCTTTGACAACTATCTGTAAGAGAAGTAATTCTGTAAGGGCTCGTTTGAATTGGAGGATTCCAACAATGCGAGGGATAGGAAATAGACAGAATAGGATAGGAATGCACGTGCAAAACAGAGAATTTAAAAACACAGGATTTCTGCCAATCTGGGTGTTTGATTCACAACAATTAGAAGATCACATGATGCAAAGAAGCATGGTGAGATTAAGTCAAACCACAAGAAAATATACTGTTATAATGCTATTATGCTACTATCTCTTAGTCTTGTGCTTCATGAATAGGAATTTGAAAAGGAGGACAAGTGAAAATTAAAATTCCTACGTTTTTTCTTTCAAGGAGACACTAAAGGAACAAATCCGTGTGCTCGATGGACAATATATATAACATGTAGAGTAAAAAGAGATGCAACAAGTGTACAACCTCTTTGGCGAAGCCATGTCGATCTCAACGTGATTGGGTTGGCTGGTGAGGATGCTCTCGCTGACTTTCTTTGTCGGAGGAGGGAAGAAGATCTTAGGCGTCTGGAGATGGAGCCCGAGGTACTGCTCCACTTGTGATGGAGGGTTTAAATCGTTGGAGCAGCTCCGGTGAGTTGTACGACGCCGAGGCTGAAGCAGACAAGAGAGACAACGAACAACGTTAACTCGAGTGGAATTCTAATAGCATCTCCAATACATGACGTAAAATACATAACCACAAAGTGCTAGATGTAAAATACATCAGCCGCTCATCTCTGAACTTAACCGTCAAACTGAACTTAAGCGTCAAACTGAACTTAATCACAAAACTGAACCTAAGCGTCAAACTGAATTTTTCTTAAACTGAATTTTCTTTGTCGGCCGAACGCACTAGCAAGGTGAGGCTACGTCGGTCGATCGACTTTTTCATCTCTAGTCGATCGATTTTGCAGTAGTTGGATACGAAATCAAGGGCTCTTTGTTCATCTTCAACCTCCACCTCGAACCGCCCACCACCGGCCGAACAACAGCCCCGCCGCTGGCCGGTCGCCCGCCCACTACCAAAACACTCCCCACCGCTGGTCCGCCGCCTTGCCATCCTCTAGGCCCCCCTGCCGAGCTTTTTCTCCGGCGATCCCCACACCATCAAGGCGCTAACGCCCGCCACCGCCGCGACCACCGCCCCATCCTCGAACCCTAAGATAGATAGTGGGGTACCTCTCCGTGAGCCCCTCCCCACTGGCTGGTTCTTCCTTCACCTCGTGAGCCCACCCTTGAAAATCGATCGACCCATAAGTCGATTCAATGATCAAGTGTAGCTAAATCGGCAGCGTCAAGCAAGAGCAAGAGCAAGAGCAAGCATGAGCAAGAGCAATAGCAAGAGCGGACCAGCAGGGGACCGAGAGCAAGAGCAGAAAGCGTGAAGCGAGAGCTAAAGCAGCAGCAGCTCCTATCGATGTGGACGCCGCCGCCGAGGGAGCAACGCCGTGGAGGAAGTGGCGGCGACGCCGCCGTGGATGGAGCTGCGCCGTGTCGGCTCGGGACCGGCGCCCGGCAAAGACCGTGAGATCGAATCAAGAAGAAAATGTGGCGATTAGTGTACAACCTCTTTGGTGGCGCCCGATTAGGGCCGCAGCTTCATCCAAGGAAACGGTGATGATGATGCTCTTCCGGTGGTGCAGGTGAAGACGGCGGTGTGGGAATGGAGGTGGCGCAAAAGACGAGGGGAACGTCGGGTAGCTCCTTGGAGGTGGAGGACGGGTGGCTGAACCGGCGGGACGATGAGATCGACGATGGGTCCTCATCCAGACGGTGGATGAGGGACGTCGAGGTGTTCTTTGTGGACGACGTCGTCGGGGAAGAGGCTCCGGCTGGGTGGCGGACGGAGCAGGGTGTGGGGTTTCGTCGCGGGTTTTTGCAGCCTCAATGTACGAATGGGTGGGCGGATGGGATGGCAGTGGGGAACCATGGCTTAGAGACGCGCTTGTCCGAAGTGCGGGGTAAGTTACAAAAGTACTCCCCACCGATTTGAGGCGGTTCTTTCGGTTCAGGGGTACTACCGGCATTTCACGTGTCAGGATTTCACAAGAGGTGGGAGTTTTCACGCGCGTTGTAATTTCGGAATAGCAAGGCGCGGGTTAAGATGGAGGAAGTTGTCGGAGCACAACGAGACAAAGATATATCTTAAATATTTCGGGCTAACAAGGCGCGGGTTGAAATTTCCGGACAAGCCTAACGTGTACTGTACCAAATCAATGTGCACTACAAATGTCATTCAAAACTTTGAATTCATGTTATATTCAATTAAAATATTTCGCTACGTGTATGATGCATGCAACCTACTACTCAAATGAACGTTTTAGTGCATTCCAAACGTATATACTACCGCTTCAATATGAACTAAATTTGAATAAGATCTACAGTAATGATTGTTGTGAAGTCAAAGCATTTGAATTTCGTTTCTCTGTTTTAATAAGATCTACAATCATCATTATTGTCAAGTTAAACCATCGTTTGTGTATTATCTTCACAACACACCACATGATTAGTCTCGAGTTACATATGAACTATGTGTACTATATGAACTCGAACTAGATTTTTTGAATCCACTTTATTTTGATTTCAAATCACATTACATTTCTAGCTCTAGCTAGATCTTCATAATCTAAACCATGTCTCATATGTATAATGTGTTTATCACATTATGTATGGTGCCCCGTCCCCTACGCCTACAAGTATTTAGATGTGAGTTGCAAACACCACACATTACCACAAATTCAAATAAAATGTGAGAATGTTCGATATATAGTATTGTTTAGATTGCTCGATATTTAGTTGTAAGTTGCAAACGCCGCAAATTATCACAAATTCAAATAAAATTTGAGATTGTTTGATGTATAGTACGGTTTAGATTGCTCGGTATTTAGCTGTGAGTTGCAAACACCATGCATTATCACATTATGGTATAACATGTGCACAACACGTGTATCACCGCTATATTCATGCATGCAATGTTTAAAACACTATGATCTCCTATTCAAATATATGAATCCGCTTTCATATCAAATTATGATCTTTGTTAGTCTCTTACACCCACACAATCCTCTAACCTTTGTAGCTACCACTAACTTTCTCTCATGCATGCACACGCCTCCTCGCCTCCCCCTCCTCGGCATTCTATCCACTGGGCACATTCATTTTTTTCCTTAGGTCGTTCTCCCAGAGTCTCCACAACTCCTTTCCGACACACACCGATCGATAAACCTCTCCAGCGATGCCTGCCTACAGCATGCACACACAGCTTCAATCTCCTCCTTTATGTGTCCTTGCCTCGTGTCTCTCATACGATCGTACACACGTGTAAACTCTCGCCTCTTTTCATCGATCTCACAACCGCACACTCCTCCCCCATCTAGCTAGTAGTTGGGCCTCTCGCACCACCTCCGAGCTCCATTCTCTCTGTCTATCCGTCTCGCTGGGCCTTATTTGCCTCTAACAAATGGACGTACACCGACCGATCTCTCGCTATACATATAGCCAGCTAGGTGCTTATAACTCGTTTTTACCCACACGTCGGTCGATCTACCTCATTAGTTGTGTCTCTCCCTTCCTCCAACAAACAACAATTGATCTACCGATCTAGTTAGGTTTGCTTACCAAACACATGGTTCCCCTTCATCATCCATGGATGCGTCCCCACAGATCTATCACGCATGTGCACACACAGAAACACATCCCCACTCTTATTGATAACATTGCAGTTCCACCCACAGTTTGTCTAGTAGGCCTCTCCCAACATCTCCGAGAAGCAACTCCATCACCCATCCAACACTCTACCCCTCTCCCTCCCTCTCCCTCCCTCTCTCTCTCTCTCCTCTCTCTCTCTGTCCCATCATATTTCCCGTCCTTCAGTTATGTATGGATGTCGACCGATCTCTCTCAAGACATAGCTGGGTCTCTCCTTCTCAACACATATACGAGTCGTTCTACCTCTATAGTTAGGCCTCTGCCTACCCCCCCCCACCCCCCACGCCCCCACACACACCGATACATCAAGTGCTCTAGTCATGTCTCCCTGCCACACACAAACTTGACATGTGCCCTCTAACGTTCCGGTAGGCCAGTCGCACTATATCTTTGACTTGCACACACACACAATTTCGATGGCTCTCTTCATCGATCTCGCACCCACCCACTTGATCCTCTCTTCGACTCTATCGATAGCCATGACCCCTCCCTCTAATCTCGTGGATTGCCCGACCCTCTATGTATGATATGGATAGGCCTCCATTTCACACACATTGCATGCAAAATTTTGTTTGAGATGTCATCAACACATATTCCCACAAATAATTCACGAAATCAACCCCCACCCCCCACCACAAAACAAAAAACACTCACGAATGCGGTTTGTATCTCTCACACACACCCACGTAGGTGGGGGACGTGCACGAAGAGAAGAGGTGCATGCACGGTGCATGTACTCCCGTCTCTTTCCCAACCACACCCGCGTGGGTACACGGTGGAGCTCATTTCTGTACGAAAAAGGAAGCCCACGTGGTAATTTGGCACGTGTACTGGTTGTCCACTTGGTGGAGGGAGGATCGTCTACCACGGGTGAACAAACAAATTGCGACCTGACGCGTTATGTTAAATAAAAAAAGAGGAAAACCATGTGGGGCCTACCTTAGAGGCAAGGCTCTATACACTTGAGTACTTTTGATGTGTCCCGTCAACTCGCAGAACAAGGAGAAGCTTGCTTAGTACGCCGTCTCCCCCGCCCACGGGCGCGGTGGCTCGCAGGATGAGGTGAAGCTTGCTCCGCCTTACGCCCGCTCCCTCGCCCATGCGCGCGGTGGCTTGCAGGATGAGGAGAAAAATTTACTACTCCCTCCGTTTAATCCTCGTCCCTACTACCTTGGTTATAGAGATTATATCATATTGTTTGGAATATATATATGTCCTTTAGTAGATTTCAATATGAACTACTAGTACATACTCCAAACACTGATGTATATAGACGTATTTTAGAGTGTACATTCACTCATTTTGCTCCGTATGTAGTAGCACTCTCCCTTGCCCCTCGACCCTCGCCCACGTGGTGGACGTGCAGCAATTCATTCGGTCTCATATAGCCAGAACGATATATACTGCACTACCATTATTGCTCGACTTCTCGAAGAGGCGAAAAGCCAATCGCAAGGTTAATATTTTGGAGAGCCAAGCGCAAGGTTATAGGAGAATGAGTAGTAGGTGCTGCGTCATTTATAAATAAAGTTTTTTTCTTCAATGACACGTACGCAATATGATAGGTTCATATGGAGAGAAAAGGAAACTCCTCCACTATATACACAGTCAGGATGAGCCAGCCTACACGGTTGCTTGCTGGGGTTGCTCTCTTCACACTCTCTCGCACAAAACAAGTGTGGCCACATCTCTAACATCCCGGCGGATCACGTCCGCTTAGGGAAGGGGTGGATGCTTAGTGTAGATGCGGTGGCCGTCGACGGGCGAAACCCACCGCCGCACGTCCCGATCAGGGGTCCCCACCGTTCTCTCTAACAAAGCCGGTGAGGTTGCCTTCGTCCCTTGCTCACTGCCGCGGCGTGGGCAGTTGCCGCCTCCACCGCCCTCCTCAAGGTTGAGCTACGTCCCTCGTGTACAACTCCCTTTACAGCCGGCTTGCACCATCGCTCCAGCTGCCCACATCACTCCCTGTGGATATTTCTCTACTTCTTTGTCCCGCACATACCTGATACCTCTACTGGATTCTACGTACTGTATTTGTGATGAGTTTATGTCTCATCAACTAGTCCCAGTAATCTTATTCTAATCACGCTTCTTCAATTTCTTTGCCACAGGGATGTGATGACGGGAAAATGGCGGGCGTGAGAATACGCGTCCACGTCATTGATACAGAATGAATAATTTAAATGCATAAATGCATACAATAAAAATAGGATCAAACATTGCAGGTACTTTATTTCTAGAACTCTTACATTTACATAAAAGATCTGTTAATTACATCTCCATAGAGAAAACCCCTGATTAAGAATTCCAACATATCTATTACATAGCATCACAACACATGAGTACTACAAAATGTAGAATTAAAAGAAAACTACAAAATGTAGAAATAAAAATCCTCCTCGCTGTCTTCGACGTCGGCGTACTCGGAGAGCCTTGAACTTCGTCTATGCTAACATATGCGTTGCATAATGCAACATTCATGATTTGACAATGGTCATTCATGTAGCACGTTTATGCCTAGCTCATTAACCATCACAAATATGTAGTAGTTGTCTTATTTAATGGTTAACTAGCCGGGCTAACGGTATATATGCAATATAGGGCATAACTATTTTTATGAGTTGAGTTTACTTTATAGCAACGTATATAGCGTTGCCTCGAGCCATTATATGCGAGGACTATATGAAACTTGTTGATGACATACTCGATTGCACTATATTATGTTTAGTGCGAGTAACATAGGCTATGACCCTAGTTACTTTTCTATGCATGGTACAATTTTAATCCGTATGTGAGATTATATTATGACATATGGTTTATGCTTAAATGCTAGCTTTGCTAGTCTCAAACATGTCATATATGGGCATGCGACTAAGTGGATCTAGTCAAATATTTATATGGGTTTGAATGAGAATATTTATTTTATAAAGTTTCGCTTCACTTGTATTAGTACTAACATCATGTAGCAACTTCGTGCCCATATGTAGCATAACCAAATGAAGTGTCGGGACTTCTTCTTGCTTGTATTATCACCACGTAGCATAGATTGTATGCTTGTGGTGTAACCAAACAGAAGTATATATCAGTATATGTTTCGCATGGACATGATGAAGTATATGACAGTTCTCAAAGTCTATATATATGACCCTAAACTATGAAGAGCAAAAGTCATGTATATTAAGTTGTCATGGCTTTGTTTCACATGGGTTTTCACTAGTACAAAAACGGAGCGTATAATGCTACTTCTTGAGACTAATGAATATATAGGCGCATGCTCCAAGTTTACACCCTATACTGATGCGTTTAGGGGTCTAGCCAGACTATAAATTATATGAAAGAAACATGTGTGAATTTCCAACAAAATAGGACTTTATGAAACCAAATCAATATGAGCTTTATTTCTATTTCTATCCTTGATCTGTATCAACATGGGATGCAAGATCACCATGATACCAAATCAAGATGGACATATTTTTATTCTTGAATTGTATCAACATGGGATGCAAGATCGCCGTGAGACCAAAACAAGATGAGCATAATTTTTGGTCTTGACTTGTATCAACATGGAGATGCAAGATCACCATGAGACCAAAACAAGAAAATTTTTAGTTGCATCGTGTGCACTTAGTTTGCATCATTATAGGATTGAGGAGTGATATATGACCACTAGGCATGTCATGCATCATCTTGATTTGTATCAGCATGGGATCAAGATCGCCATGAGACCGAATCAAGCAAAAAATTACTTGGGTAGCACCGAACATATATGAGGTGTACGGTGAAAGAGAAGGATCATCACTGGGTATATTTTAACCTTGAATTGTATCAACATGGGATGCAAGATCATCATGAGACCAAAACAAGACGGGATGCAAGATCACCATGAGACCAAAACAAGACGGAACATATTTTTATTCTTGAATGTATCAACATGAGATGCATGATCCGACGAGACCAAAACAAGATGAACATCATTTAACCATGGTTTGTATCAACAAGGGATGCTAGATCCCATGAGACCAAACTAGATGTGGTATGTGAAGTGACGTAGAACACCCATACTATTTGAGGCATATGATTCAACAGGGATACATCAAGAATGGAGCCCGGGGGTTACCTTGAATTCTCACCTTGCCTTGAATGTGGTCACGTATGTGTGAGGTGGTGATGTAGATGAGCAGCCGGCGATGAATGGCGCAGACGACGATCGGTCGGCGATGTGTGTGGCAAACGACGAGCGGCGTGACGGCGACGGCGACAACGACGAGGAGCAACCGGCAACGAGGACGACGACGAGATGAACGGCCGGCGGCGACGACGGCAAATGGCGTTGCAACGTATGTATGTGTGTGTGAGTGATGGACTGGAGATAGAGCAAGCAATGGATGGATCGATGATGAGCGAGCAGCAGCAGCGACGGCGTGTGGACGGGAAAATGAGCGACGAAATGAGACCAAACCCTTTGTGTGCTTGGTGACCATGTATTTATAGTGAGGGGGAGCAGCAGAGCTGTGGCTGCATGCGCGCGCCCACGTTCTGTGATCGTGTGATCGTGCGATCGGGAGAGTGGCGCTGCTCCTTTCCTTTTCTCTATTTCTTTATTGCTAATTAAACGGCAACGTCCCATCAGCCTGTATGGGCTTAACTAGGCCATCATTTGTCAACGTATGGGCTCTTGCTCTAATCCATTTCCTTGTATGGCTGATGGATGATGAGGCAACGCATGTGCATGTACAACGTAGCCATTTTTTTTAAAAGTGAGCTAGGCCTGATTCTAGTAATTCATTAAGGCTAGTTTGGAACACATGGTCTCCTAATATATGCATGCATGCCTAGCTATGTCACATACGCACACCTCATGCATGTATATGTACGCAATCCAATGAATCTGTTTTTCTTCCTAAATTCTAATTAGTGCAGCTGTGCTAATTTGCGTTCGCGAGCACACACCATTACACGCCGTCCGATCGTCTCAGGTGTCTCTCGGTCGGGAGAGGAACGGATAGCGACGGGTCTTGGCAGAACGAGAACAACCCAACCGGTAGAAGGGGCCCACTCAGAGGGATAACGCCCCCTCGCACTCACCTCGTCCACGCATTCTGTGGGGCGGCGGGCCAGTTTTCCTCCAAATCCACCACCGTCGCTCTCGGGAATCGCCGGAATAGTGAAGGCGAAGAGAGAAGGGGAGAAGGGGGGACGGAGAAAGAGAGCGACCCTCTGCGACTGCCGAAAGGACGACGGGATGAGGGCCGGCTCGCCATACGCGCGCGGCAACCAGCAAGCGGAGGAGGGAGGAGAGAGGTGTCGGAGTCCCGGTGACCAGCAAGCGAAGCAGGAGTGACAGCCGAGGGGACAGCGTCGTCCGTGCGCCGCGACCACCTAGCGGCGAGGAGCTAGATTGGGGAAGGTGCCGTCGCCAGGTGGTCGAGGAATCAGGCAGCAAAGCGCCGGTGAGTATCATGCGTTGTTCTACTCAAATCTAGGATTGTATGCGAGAGAGGCGGGGTAGGAGGTTGAAGACGGCTTGTGGGGTTCCAGGTCTTTGGGCGAACCAATGATTTTTGAGCTGGGGTTGATTTGCTGCGTGGGATGCAGGGCTGGAATTAGGGATGTAGATGCAAGGGCGTCCAACAATCCCGTATATGCCTCCGTTGAAAAATTATTCCGGCGAGCCGCTGAATTAAGTGGCTGAAGAGCACAACACTATACCGAGCAGCGCCAGAACACTTTACATGTCCTCGTGGCTCTTGGCTGGCCGAACGGAAGACGACGAGCAGCTAGTGCACCAGGATGTCCTCAACACCAATCTGGCAAGGCCAGCGAAGCTGCCAGAGGCTAGTTGCATGTTGCATGGCACCATAGCGTCACTCGTCATGACATCACCTAGGCATTTAGAATCAGAATGCATGTGTTGATGCGTTAAGTAATCTTGCTAGTGTCGATTTTTTGGATCTTGCTTGTGAACGTTAGCATGTAGTACCATCCAGAGTTTAGTTTGAATTTTTTTTACTTGAAATTAACATGACATTGATAGACTAGAGTTGTCACATCTTGAATGGTGTGCTCACTTGTTTCAGTGGATCTCATTGGTTAGTTACATGGCGTGCTTCTTTGTTGTCTCTGTTCTAGTAATAAGAACTACAGCGTAACAGAATAGTTGTGAGCTTGCGGCCGTGCAAGGATGACAAGAGGGTGCAACACGTTAGGCGTGAGAGAGCATGGAGCAACACCGCTTAATTGTGAGACGTCTTAAGTGTCTGCGGCAAAACCCATTTAATTAGCATGCGGCCGAAGCGGCCAGTACCACATTGTCTGGCGGACGCGCCACTTACATCCTAAGCTACAATCTTGGATGATTCGAGCAGAAAGTGTTAAAAACATGCTCAACACAAATAGTTAGTTGCTAGAGATGATGCCATGAGTTGCCCAAAGATCCGCTCTTGAGAGTGTTGGATATTATTTCGTCGAAGACTTGCCCAACGCATAATAGTTAGTTGCTAGAGATGCCGGTGTGAGTTGCCAAGAAATATTTATTACACAACAAATTGACTTAAAAGACTTTTTGAGAGGATTCTGACAGGAACTTCATTTATGTGGGTGTGCACTTAATGAGAACGGTTGCCAGCTAGCTATGTCCAGATGGTAATAAAAAACCCAAATCCCAAGCGAACTTTTTACTGCCTCGGGCGCACACCCTTCGTGACTGTGGGATCTAAATCATGATCTCTAGGTGTTCCACGGTCGGGGCACGGGTGTGGTTTGCGAGTCGTTGGACCAGGTGCGATGATATTTGCCTCGCCGGCCGCAGGGGCCTACCACAACACCCACGTCCTCTCATTAGGGGTTGGGGAATCATGCCTCAAATCGTCGGTAAGCATGTGGTCGCGGCTATGTGGACGGTGGTGAGGCTCACGCGGTGCAGCATCTAACAATAGATCTTTCCTGCTCATCGTTTTGTACAATGGAGCATGATGGATTTTTTGTCAAAGACATGAGTACGAGTTGCCCGGATTTGTGTCGCGAGAAGCGCCATCATTAGGGGTTGGAGAATCATGCCTCAAATCGTCGGTAAGCATGTGGTCGCGGCTATGTGGACAGTGGCGAGGCTCACGTGGTGCGGCATCTAACAATAGATCTTCCCCGCTCATCGTTTTGTACAATGGAGCATGATGGATTTTTTTGTCAAAGACGTGAGTACGAGTTGCCCGGATTTGTGTCACGGGTTGCCACAATTGTGGTACGAATTTGCTAGACCGCCTTTACGATGGAGTTGTAGGGCTTTTTAAGAGGGGGGGGGGGGGGGGTGGAGTTGCAAGCGTGTTAGCGCTAGTTGCTCGGATTTGTGGAGTGAGTTGCCAGAGTCTTGCTATGAGATCTTGCCAGATTCTTCTGCTAGTTTGTCGAATCTTGCTATTAGCCACTGCGTTCAACCTTTGCTTACTTTAGAGTACAAAAAACTCGCGCACACCAATCATTGTTGGAGATTTTGAGGATTTTAATATGAGGGATTTTTTTAATCGGCCAGATGTTGGTAGTTGGTTATCCTCGAGTGGAGGATTTGAGGTTTTCTGTGTGTAGCTATTGATCCTAATTAACAAAACTTGCCTACAGGTTGTTGCTTAGTTGCCTGATATGATTCAGAATTTGCCTAAATGGGTGTTAGTTTTGTTACTTAGGATGCGTGATATGGTTCCACGACTTGCTAGTTGTTTTCAGTTAGTGCACTGGAAGCTTTCATACATGCGCCAGATTGTATGGAACTCAATCCTAGTGGGTTTTTAGTCTCCAAAAGTTGCCCGACACTCTCTAGGTAGTTGCCTCAAATAACACATGAGTCTTGCTCATCTTTTATTTCCTTCACATTTCATCTAAGCTGCAGGGTAATTTTACACTTGAATTCTGAATATGACAACACATTGTCACTGTATGCTTCATCTTTTACTACTTTTGTTAATGGTTGTTACTCAGGTTGCTTGAATTTTTTTCAAAACTTGCCCAACACATTGTAGGTAGTTTCCTCAAAATAATCAGATAATGAACAATCCTAAAGTTTTGTCTAATGTTTCTGTTACTTAGTTGCCTGATATGGTTCATTTTTTTTGTTTGTGTACTCGCTAAACTCGTCAATACCTAGATCAATGAATTATAAATTGATACTACTACTAACTATGTTGCCTACAATCAAAATAACTAATAGATCAAGTCTACATTTGTTGATCCTAAATAACTAATAGATTAAGTCCACAGTATTTTGGTTGTAGACTTGACTACAATCAAAATCAGAGTTGCCTATAAACAAGCAGGGGACTTGCCTGCTTTTTACCCATTAGAGACCAGAATGTAAGTCAAGCTGTTTTGGCATAGGTAGCTCCCCCTAAATGGGTCTTTGGGCTGATATTTTTTTTTGCAGCGCACAAACTGTCCCATTTGCATGTACAGTTGTACACAAGTAAAAAGATAGTTGTCTGCTTTTCCCCGTCACAGAATATGCACAATCCCACGAGTTCGATCCAAAAATTGCCTGAGACCAACATCACAGTTGCCTACAAGCTATAGACGTAATTGCCTGATTTTATCACCCATTAAGAAATAGTTTTTCCTTTGCCCTGTGTTCATCAGCACAATTGTTTGCCTGCAATCAAACACACAGTTTGCCTACAAATTACACAGTTTTTGCCTCAATCTATCTTGCCGACAAAAACTGATCTTCAAGGACTTTTATTCTGATTTAGTTTTTGGATGCACTTTTTTTTAGAGTTTAGTTTTTATTTTACCACAAACCATCAGTTGCCAAAAAAAGCTTTATGTACCTGCCTACATCTCAACACAAGTTGCCTAAAAAAATCAGAATACCCACAACAACCAAAACAGCTGCTCATGCAACCTACATATCTGCAAACCAAAAACACGAGCCAGCTCAAAAACCCAAAGGGAAAATCAGCAAAAGAAACTGTTCTCCACTGGCTTCATTTTTCTTCTAATTTTCCCCCAAATCCATGAGTTGCATGTGTCTCAACTCAAACTTGCCTAAAATAACACCCCGAGTTGCTAGTTGAAGTGCTTATACACAGGATGTAGGTTGCTGTTTGTAGTAGCGAAACATAAGGCTTGCATGCATGCTTCCTTCTGCTTGTTTCTTTTGTTAATGGATTTTGTGTAAGTTGCCTCCTCTAATGACTTGTGTTTTCTCTGTCCAGAAAAAGAGGTGGAGCTGGAGAGGCCGTTGGGGAGGAGGAAACTCAATTCTAATGCTGGAGGCGTCGGGAGGGAGGTGTTGGGCGGTTATGATCGAGGGTAGGATCCTGCGCCATGTGCGATGGTGGTTAGGACCGTTTCTTTCCTTTTTTGTATGACAGCTGACAAAGGGTGCGGGAGACCACTGCCATATTTAGGTGTGTGCTCTGGAACGCTACCCAGCCAACGTGTGCTGGCTAGTCGCGTCCTTTCTTTGTTGTGCAGCAGATCGCTCTTATAATTTGCTGTCTCTATCATTTTTTTTTGTGTGTACCCGTTAAGATACAACGGTATTTTAATGGAGGAACATATCTCGTGATGCTTCGACAACATTGGCGCCGCCTCTGACAATGAAATTTTAGATCGCTTTGACAACATTGGTGTCGCCTCTGACAGTGAAATTTTAAATCGCTTTCCGCCGGCGACGGTGAAATTTTATATCAGTATCGGCCGGCGACGGTGCGCGTACATATGAACTGTGTGTTAACCATTTTTTCATATATTCTTTTTCTTTGTAAGCGATGGTGCACGTACATATAAACCATGTGTTCTCCATTTTCCAATAGATGAAAACTTAATGGTTGTTTATTTATTTCATAATATTTTATAACTGTTGGTTTAATGCGTGCATAATCGACATTCGAAAATATATCATAGGCTTTTTTTCAGTCATCAATTTGAGTGGTTGATTATATTTTTAACAGACTTTTGCCGTTTTGTATTTATATTTTAATGTTTTATATGGTTTATGCATTTCATTTTATCTTGGTCAAAATCCATGTCAACAGATGCCCCTCGAGGTTTGGGTTTGAAGAAAAAAAAAATTTGAGTCGGGCCCAGAGCTTGAAACTTGGTTATACATGTTATTTTTGGTTTACAAAGTATATCATGTAAGTATATGGGCTCACGACTTTTAGTTAGTTGTGTGCCAGTTACGTATGGTCATGAACTTCTACTACTTTTTTTTTATCTCCACGGCACTAATTTATCTTATCCTGCCGCCGTTGAAGCTAAAAGGCAGGACTTGTTTGAGATTATCCAGCCAACAACCTCATCTGGCTAACAAACTCCACGCGTGCCTCCTCAACTATCTTTTTAAACAGTCATGCACAATAATTTATTAGCCCTACTAGACGACAACGGAGACGAGGCTTGGCTTACTTTCCTCTGCCCTCCAGCCATAACCCCGTACGCATTAAGATTTACCTTTCCGTTTCCTTGCATTCTTGCATCTAAATTTGTTTGATTGATTAGTCCACTATTCCCTTTGTGCTAGATTACTTTCTTAATCCCTTGTGAGATGTGCTTTCGCTGGAGTACAGATCTGAACTTTTAAACCGAGATACTTTTGTGATTAATTCACTCATATATACTACAAGCACATACATGATTTGTGTACTCTACTTGCCCCTTTATTTTTTTTTCTAATATTGCAGGAAGGTTGGGGTATGATCTGGCCGAACAACCGTATTTGATTTCGGACGTATACCTGTTCTCTGATTAGGTACTACACCCCATGCTTTTTTCCTTATGCATGTACCAGCTTCAAATTAGATAAAATAGTCTCTAGATGGATCCATGCATGTAGCCTACCTCTGAGTCATTAACAAATGTGCATCTTGTACCATAAGTGTGCAAAAAGAAAAAAATTATTGACGTGTCGGCAAGCTATATACGAACTTACTGTTGTCAAGATCATTTTTCTAGATCTAAGATGCTCGCTTTAAGATACAGACTTACATCTTTCTCACGGTTGGCGTGCCGGCAAGTTTGTACAAACTTGGTCCGTCGTACAGCCGTGAAGACCAATGTATGCTAGTATTTCTTTAATCTTTAATTGATTTTCTTTTATATAACCTACGCACAATTTCCTTACGAATGTCGTTCATCAATTTTTTTTCTTATATGGGCTTCGTCCTACGGCCGTTGAGAACAACAAGCATAGCATGTATGTCGACAATAGTATTTCTTTTTGGTTGGCGTTCCGGCCATATATCGGCTTGGTCCGTCGTACAACTGTGGAGGCAATTATGAGCGACATCATATATATATTATGTCGGAAGTGTATTTTCTCCACGGTTGGCGTTCCGGCAAGTCCCTATGTAGGCTTGGTCCCTCGTACGACCGTGGAGACAATTATAAGTGTCACACATATATTATGTCAAAAATATGTTTTATTTTTTTCACAACAAGCACATCATAACATATACTTATATGCTTGGGTCTGAGGTCTTTTATTTACTCGTGTTCCTTTTTTTTTGTTTTACAGGGAAAGTATTTAAATTGTTGGCCGAAGATAGTTGCTAATAAAGCCAGGTAACACCATCGTGACTTTCCCTTCTTCTTTTCTTATTTAACCCGACGTTTCTTTTACACATATACATGCCATCGTATTCATTTTGTGCCTTTTTACATATAGATGGCGCATGGTGAGGTGTCTGTTCCTTCCAATGAACTGTCGATTTGTCAGTTAGTTGAGCCGCATCTATATGAGCCTAATACTAGTGAAGAGGTCAACCCAGTGATCAGACAGCAGGTGCTCGCACATGCGGATTTGACGCGCTGTCCTCGTGGTTGGAATGTGGGGTCTACCCTTAGTGACTATTCTTTTCATCTACTAGCACCTTATCCTAAACCTGATCATGAAGCTTACACCCTAGGGACGAGCATGGTAGCAAAAGGTCTAGGTTGGGATGGTCACACAACCGAGTATGTTCCGCAATCCAAAGGCTATGTTGAGTGGGGCATCTCTATATTGAATAACCACTCGTTTTGTTTGAAAGGCGAAGCGGAGAACACCGATTATATATATGGGGCCATTTATTGCTCCCTCGGTGAATATGAAGTTTCAGATTCGTTACTGAGGTCATTATTGGAAAGATGGGATTCAGAAACAAATACTTTTCTTTTTTCATCTGGTGAACGCACCGTGACTCTGCTTGACATGTTTCTAATGTCGGGTCTTCCTTCAGTTGGAGATCCATAACAGGAATATGTTCCCTCTATAGATGACCTAGAACCTTCAAAGCTTATGTTCCCAAATTTCTTATCTGGTCTTTTAGAAGAATTCTACCGGCTCAGCCGCGAAAATGGGAGTGTGACTTTTCAAGTTTGGTGTGACCATTTCCATAACAAACGCGAACGCACTTCATCTTTCACCTCCCTTCGGGAACAACACATGTACATTGCGGCTTTTATAGCCCACTGGCTTTGCTCTTACGTGATTGTTGGTGGGGGGCCTTATATTCGTCCTGGTGTCCACCTTATGGCCTCTTGGATCGTCTCGGTTCGCAAGATCTCTTTGGCCCCCTCAGCACTTTGTTCATTGTATTATTCTCTTCGAAGGATCAGTATGCACCCCGTTGCTCCCTCTTATGAGAAAAGAATTTGGCCAGTGCATTATATCGCGGGGTGGATGGGTCTTTATCTGAGAAAACCATTTAAGGACAAAGTGAAAGGGAAACATCTTCCAGATGTTAAGCAACTGCCGATGCATCCAACCATGGTTAAAACTATGTTTCGGGTTCCCATAACTTTCAGTCCTACTAAGGCACGCATTTTCCTTGATGACCGAGCCAATATTTTTTGGAATCCTTATACTTCAAAGAACTTAGTCGACACTACTAGGAAAAGGCCTACTAATGGCGCACCGGTTTTTCCTACTAATGGCGCACTACCGGTGCGCCATTAGTATCACGCCACTAGTAATTTTTACTAATGGCGCACCACTGGTGCGCCATTAGTATCTGGTATACTAATGGCGCACCACCTAGTGCACCATTAGTATGTAACACCATGCACCATTAGTGTGCCTCCCGGGGGGCCATACGTAACCATGTGCTTTGTCATACTAATGGCGCACTGTTGTGATGCGTCATTAGTATCCTTTGGCATACTAATGACGCTTCGGAGGTGATGCGCCATTAGTATGAATATTTGGTTTTTTTTACTTTTCTGATTTTTGCACAGGTTACAAAATATATTATTGGACAAAATATAGACAGCAGCACACAACAATAGCAGATTCATCGAATGCAATAGAAGATTAGTCTCCGACTACAATTCATCATATTAGTCTCCGAATTCAAAAGACCGAACAAAGATAAAACATTACAAGTCTCAAGACCGCGAGTATCGAGTTTGTCTTCACATTACAAGTCGATATCGATCATCTAAACTACCATCACATAGAAGAGAGCTACGGTCATCACGATGAGCATCATCGCGATCAAACTGGTCTTCATCCGGTTCCTCCAACGCTCCCTCCTCTCTCCCGCTAGATAGCGGGCGTATCTAGATTCGGCCTCCGCCCTAGTGGTGTACCCTTTGTAATTGTTACCGCTGAAACGGTGAACCTGTCTCCGACACTCCTCCCAGTCGTCGTAGACTCCGGGAACCTTACCCTTGTACACGACATAAGACGGAATCTCTATGCACAAGCCAAACAACAGACAATACATAAGCAATATGTAAGTATGCAACAAAAGGATCGGAAGAGAAAAGCAAGACATTAATAGCACGATTCATGGTCCTACTAATAAATAGCATCGATTACATCTAAGTTGAACGACTGTCCAAACCAAAGAGACATACGAATTCATTAAAGTTTAATTACAACATGAGCCAATCAATGTTTCAGAACTACACATCACTACTTTCGACTCGACTCATCGGACAGGAGCGTGGATGTAACGCCCCGGATTCGATGCGCCAGGTGTCCGCCAGTTATTCGTCAGCGTTTCCATGTCGTTTGCTTGCGTGTTGCACTTTGCCATGTCATCATCTGCATTTTATCATGTCATCATGTGCATTTCATTTTGCATACGTGTTCGTCTCATGCATCCGAGCATTTTCCCCGTTGTCCGTTTTCCAATCCGGCACTCCTATGTCTCCTGGCGCCCCCTTTTACCTCTTTTCGTGTGCGGCTGTTAAACGGTCTCGGAATGGCCCGAGGTTTGCCAAGCGGCCTTGGTATAGCACAGGTAGACCGCCTGTCAAGTTTCGTGACATTTGGAGGTCGTTTGGGACTCCAACGGTTAACCGGGTAACCGTAAAAGCCCTCTTTTGTTGCAGCCCAACACCCCCTCCAAAGTGGCCCAAAACCCATCTAACTCCCCTCCATGCTCTCGGTCGTTCGATCACGATCGCGTGGCCGAAAACCGTGCCTCATTTGGACTCTCCTAGCTCCCTCTACCTATATATATGTCTTCCTCCCCGAAATCCCGCAGCCCAAACCCTAAAAATCCTCCCTCTCGCCCGCCGGACACGTCCGGCCTCGCGAACGAAACCCGCCGCGCGCACCAATCAGACGCCGCCACCTGTCCCCGCGCCCGTCGCCGCAGCCCGCCGCCAGGGGCCCATCTCCCCGCCCGCGACCGGCTTCGCCGCCCGCAGCCTCCGCCGCTCTCCGGCCGCCTCGCGGCCGCGCCCCCGCCATCTTGCCGCTGGCGATCGCCGCCCTAGCCAGCGCCTCACACGCCTCCGCCACCATGCAGGTCCCGCGCCCGGGAACTCCTCCGCCCGGCGCCCATGCAGCCTCTGCCGCCCCTCGGCGACCTTCCCTCTCTCCGGCCTCCCGTCCTCCTCTCCGTGAGCCCAGCCGGCCATCCTCGGGATCCGCGCCATGGATCCAGATCTGAGAGAGGAGGTTGACTTTCCTCTCCCCTGAAATCACCCAAGTCTTTTGCTGTCAGTAATTTTGTTGCATTTTCATCATGCCATAACTTTGCACTCGTGGCGGCATTTGGGGCGTATAGCATACCGTATTGTTCGACTCAACGAGTAAATCATTTATCTCATTGCATAATTTTCATTTGAGCTCATCTTGATGCCCGAAATGCTGTTAGAAGAGGGCTATGTGATGTTAGTTTCAGATTCTTATCAGAACATGCACTTTTGTCATTTTTGCCATGATTGATGTGTGCATCCCATGAACTTGAGTCCTACATGTGTTTTCTAATATGCCATGCCATATTTACAGGGGTGTATGCCATGTATTTGTGTGATCTATGTGGTGACTAGCACAAGCATGCAAACTAGGCTTCATGATGTTGCTGATTTCAGCCCCTGTTTTGCTGATATTTTTATGCCATGTTAACTTGATGCTACAGAGAGATCCATGCATATTTTGAGATACTTCATTAAGGATGTTTTGAACATATGGTTATGATCTATCCATCCATGCGATTGTTTGAAATTATGGAGTGCCATAGCTTGAGTCAATCGAGCTCTACTTTTGCTATAAAATGTTTCCTAGCAGATTGTTTACATGTTATTCAATTTTGCCAAGTTTGTTATAGTTGATCCGTGTATGCTATGATGTTGTTCTTGCCATCTATAGCTTCTATGCCATGTCTTATTACTGTGAGTTGCCTTGCCATGCCATGTATTTCTCTGTGGTGAGTGGTTCAAGCTCACCAACATGCCTACTTATTGTTGTTCTTGCCATGTATGAATCTGTTATATAACTTGCTATGTTTACATGGGTGCTATCATATCTTCTGATCCTTTCTTGCTCATGGTCAGTAAAGGACTTTTGTTTTATGCAATTATTAGTTTCATGCCATGCCTTTGTTTGCCATGTTAAGTTCCTGTAGCAGGTTGTTTGATAGCTCTAAACATTGCAACCTGATGTTATTTTCTGCAAAGTCTGAAACTGTAATTATTTGCAATCTTTCCATGTCCTTTTGAGCATGTTCTAGTGATTTATGGAGATAGCTCAGTGTTCATGTTTTGTTATGCTTTACCTGTACATCATTCCCGTGCCTTTTGTTTTCTTGTTGAGGTCCTGGAGCATGTTGTTTTGGTGCTTGCAATATGCCTAGTTGCTGTTTTGGACAGATTGTTGTCATGACTTGTATTGTGTGTATGTATTGCACCGTTGCTCCGTTTTGAGTGTGCTTTATATGAAACTTGCTTGATTTTGCATGTAGTTTCATATTATCATGTTGCATCCTTGTTTTGAGGTGTTTGCTTGATGTTTGTATGCATTTTGCATCAATGCCATGTTTAACTTGTTTTGCTCATATCTTCTAGGCCGTAGCTCCGAATCTAATGAACTTTATATGTAACTTGACTAGAATTTCGTGTAGATCATCGTGGTGCATCTTAACTTGCTGTTTAAAAACTTGAACATAAGGTTTATTCAGATCTGGACCAATTTCGAAATTTGCATATGAGGACTTACCGGAATTGTTATATGTTGCTTCCGGCCTCATTTAAACTTGCTTTGATGTGTTGCTCTTGTATGCATCATCTTTTGCCATGAGTAGCTTCTTGTAGTCTTGTCATGCATCATGCTTGGTCGAGCATCATGTCTTGTATATGTGTGGTGTGTTTACTATGTTGTGTGCTTCTTCTTGTTAGTTCCTGTTTCGTTGCGATCGTGAGGATTCGCTCGTCTACGCTTGGTTCGGCTTCATCCGTTCGTCTTTATTCATGGACTCGTTCTTCTTCCTTGCGGGATTTCAGGCAAGATGACCGCTACCCTGGAACTCACTACTATCATTGCTATGCTAGTTGCTTCGTTCTATCGCTATGCTGCGCTACCCATCTCTTGCTGCTCAAGCCTCCCAAATTGCCATGAACCTCTAACCCGTTGTCACCCTTCCCAGCAAACCGTTGTTTGGCTATGTTACCGCTTTGCTTAGCCCCTCTTATTGCGTTGTTAGTTGCAGGTGAAGATGAAGTTTGTTCCTTGTTGGAACATGTTTACTTGTCGGGATATCACAATATATCTTATTTAATTAATGCATCTATATACTTGGTAAAGGGTGGAAGGCTCGGCCTTATGCCTGGTGTTTTGTTCCACTCTTGCCGCCTAGTTTCCGTCATATCGGTGTTATGTTCCCGGATTTTGCGTCCCTAACGCGGTCGGGTGATTTATGGGACCCCTTGACAAGACGCTTTGAATAAGACTCCTCCAGCAAGGCCCAACATTGGTTTTACCAATTGCCTCACCTAGCCCTTTTTCCCTTGGGTTTCCGGAGCCCGAGGGTCATCTTATTTTACCCCCTCGGGCCAGTGCTCGTCGTGAGTGCTGGTCCAAACTGTCAGCCGCCGGTGGCCACCAGGGGCAACTCTGGGTTCGCCTATCGGAAGTTTGGACAATCCGGTGTGCCCTGAGACCGAGATATGTGCAGCTCCTATCAGGATTTGTCGGCACATCCAGGCGGCTTTGCTGGTCTTGTTTTATTGCTGTCGAAATGTCTTGTAGTCCGGGATTCCGAGACTGATCGGGTCTTCCTGTGGAGAAGGAATATCCTTCGTTGATCGCGAGAGCTTATCATGGGCTAAGTTGGGACACCCTGCAGGTTTAAACTTTCGAGAGCCGTGCCCGGTTATGTGGCGATGGGAATTTGTTAATATCCGGTTGTAGTAAACTTGAAGCAAACTCTTCTAAAATACACCAACCGTGTGCGTAACCGTGAGTGTCTCTTTTCGGGGTTGATCGAGAGGAGAACACGGTTTCTGGGTTATGTCTGACGTAAGTAGGAGTTCAGGATCATTTCTTGATCATTACTAGTTGACGGCCGTTTCTTTGTTTCTCTTCTTGCTCTCATTTGCGTATGTTAGCTGTTGGGGAACGTAGTAATTTCAAAAAATTTCCTACGCACACGCAAGATCATGGTGATGCATAGCAACGAGAGGGGAGAGTGTATGTCCACGCACTCGTGAGACCGTGGCGGAAGCGTTATAACAACGCGGTTGATGTAGTCGTACGTCTTCACGATCCGACCGATCCAAATACCGAACGTACGGCACCTCTGAGTTCTGCACACGTTCAACTTGATGACGATCCCCGGACTCCGATCCAGCAAAGTGTCGGGGATGAGTTCCACAAGACGACGGCATGGTGACGATGATGATGCTCCACCGACGCAGGGCTTCGCCTAAGCTCATGACGATATGACTTCACCGCGCAGGGCTTCGCCTAAGCTCCGACGATATGACTTCACCGGTAGCGGGCTTCGCCTAAGCTCATGACGATATGACCGAAGTGGAATATGGTGGAGGGGGCACCGCACACGGCTAAGGAACGATCCGTAGATCAACTTGTGTGTTCATGGGGTGCCCCTGCTCCCGTGATATAAAGGAGTGGAGGAGGGAGGGCTGCCCTCTCTATGGCGCGCCCTAGGGGAGTCCTACTCCCACCGAGTAGGATTCCCCTTTCCTAGTCCAACTAGGAAACCTTCCATGTAGTAGGAGTAGGAGAGAAGGAAAGGGAAGGGAAAAGGAGAAGGAAGGAAGGCGCCCTTCCCTAGTCCACCCGGACCAGACCAAGGGAAGGGTGCGGCCATCCTTGAGGCCCTTTTCCTTCTTTCCCGTATGGCCCAATAAGGCCCAATACGTATTCCCGTAACTCTCCGGTACTCGAAAAATACCCGAATCATTCGAACCTTTCCGAACTCCGAATATAGTCGTCCAATATATCGATCTTTACGTCTCGACCATTTCGAGACTCCTCGTCATGTCCCCGATCTCATCCGGGACTCAACTCCTTCGGTACATCAAAACTCATAAACTCATAATATAACCATCATCGAAACCTTGTTGCGTGCGGACCCTACGGGTTCGAGAACTATGTAGACATGACCTAGAACTATTCTCGGTCAATAACCAATAAGCGGGACCTGGATGCCCATATTGGCTCCTACATATTCTACGAAGATCTTTATCGGTCAAACCGCATAACAACATACGTTGTTCCTTTTGTCATCGGTATGTTACTTGCCCGAGATTCGATCGTCGGTATCCAATACCTAGTTCAATCTCGTTACCGGCAAGTCTCTTTACTCATTACGTAATGCATCATTCCATAACTAACTCATTAGCTACATTGCTTGCAAGGCTTATAGTGATGTGCATTACCGAGAGGGCCCAGAGATACCTCTCCGAGAATCGGAGTGACAAAACCTAATCTCGAAATACGCCAACCCAACATGTACCTTTGGAGACACCTGTAGTACTCCTTTATAATCACCCAGTTCTGTTGTGACGTTTGGTAGCACCCAAAGTGTTCCTCCGTAAACGGAGTTGCATAATCTCATAGTTACAGAACATGTATAAGTCATGAAGAAAGCAATAGCAAGATACTAAACGATCAAGTGCTAGGCTAACGGAATGGGTCATGTCAATCACATCATTCTCCTAATGATGTGATCCCGTTAATCAAATGACAACTCATGTCTATGGCTAGGAAACTTAACCATCTTTGATTCAACGAGCTAGTCAAGTAGAGGCATACTAGTGACACTATGTTTGTCTATGTATTCACACATGTATTATGTTTCCGGTTAATACAATTCTAGCATGAATAATAAACATTTATCATGAAATAAGGAAATAAATAATAACTTTATTATTGCCTCTAGGGCATATTTCCTTCAGTCTCCCACTTGCACTAGAGTCAATAATCTAGTTCACATCATCATGTGATTCAACACTAATATTCACATCTGTATGTGATTAACACCCATAGTTCACATCGTCATGTGACCAACACCCAAAGGGTTTACTAGAGTCAATAATCTAGTTCACATCGCTATGTGATCAACACCCAAAGAGTACTAAGGGATGATCATGTTTTGCTCGTGAGAGAAGCTTTAGTCAACGGGTCTGTCACATTCAGAGTCAGTATGTATTTTGCAAATATTCTATCTCTACAATGCTCGCATTGTGGCTACTCTAGCTAATTGCTCCCACTTACAATATGTATCCAGATTGAGACTTAGAGTCATCCGGATCAGTGTAAAAAGCTTGCATCGATGTAACTCTTTACGACGGGCTCTTTTATCACCTCCATAATCGAGAAATATTTCCTTAGTCCTCACTAAGGATGTTCTTGACCAATGTCCGGATCTACTCCTAGATCACTATTGTACTCCCTTGCCAAATTCAGAGCAAGGTATACAATAGGTCCGTACATAACATAGCATACTTTATAGAACCTATGGCTGAGGCATAGGGAATGACTTTCATTCTCTTTCTATCTTCTCGCCGTGGTCGGGCTTTGAGTCTTACTCAATTTCACACCTTTGTAACACAGGCAAGAACTTTTCTTTGACTGCTCCATTTTGAACTTCTTCAAAATCTTGACAAGGTATGTACTTATTGAAAAACTTATCAGCGCTTTTGATCTATCTCAATAGATCTTGATGCTCAATTTGTACGCAGCTTCACCGAGGTCCTTCTTTGAAAAACTCCTTTCAAATACTCCTTTATGCTTTGCAGAATAATTCTACATTATTTCCGATCAACAATATGTCATTCACATATACTTATCAGAAATGATGTAGTGCTCCCACTCACTTTCTTGTAAATACAGCTTCTCAAAAAGTCTCAGATAAACCATATGCTTTGATCACACTATCAAAGCGTTTATTCCAACTCCGAGATGCTTGCACCAGTCCATAGATGGATCACCGGAGCTTGCACATTTTATTAGCTCCTTTAGGATTGACAAAACCTTCTGGTTGCATCATATACAACTCTTCTTTAATAAATCCATTAAAGAATGTAGTTTTGACATCTATTTGCCAGATTTCATAAAATGTGGCAATTGCTAACATGATTCGAACAGACTTTAAGCATCACTACAGTTGAGGAAATCTCATTGTAGTCAACACTTTGAATTTGTCGAAAACCTTTTTGCGACAAGTCGAGCTTTGTAGATAGTAACACTACTATCAGCATCTGTCTTCCTCTTGAAGATCCATTTATTTAACTTGACTTGCTGATCATCGAGCAAGTCAACTAAAGTCTACACTTTGTTCTCATATATGGATCCTATCTCAGATTTTATGGCCTCAAGCCATTTCGCGGAATCTGGGCTCATCATCGCTTCCTCATAGTTCGTGAGGTTCATCATGGTCTAGTAACATGACTTCCAAAACATGATTACCGTACCACTGCGCGGATTTTACTCGAAGACCTACGAGGTTTGGTAGTAACTTGATCTGAAGTTTCATGATCATCATCATTAACTTCCTCACTAATTGGTGTAGGAATCACCGAACTGATTTCTGTGATGAACTACTTTCCAATAAGGGAGAAGGTACAATTACCTCATCAAGTTCTACTTTCCTCCCACTCACTTCTTTCGAGAGAAACTTCTTCTCTAGAAAGGATCCATCTTAGCAACGAAAAACTTGCCTTCGGATCTGTGATAGAAGGTGTACCCAATAGTTACCTTTGGGTATTCTATGAAGACGCACTTCTCCGATTTGGGTTCGAGCTTATCAGGTGAAAACTTTTTCACATAAGCATCACAACTCCAAACTTTTAAGAATCGACAGCTTAGGTTTACTGTTAAACCATAGTTCATACGGTGTCGTCTCAACGGATTTAGATGGTGCCCTATTAAACGTGAATGCAGTTGTCTCTAATGCATAACCCCAAAACGATATTGGTAAATCGGTAAGAGACATCATTGATCGCACCATATCAAAATAAAGTACGGTTACGACGCTCGGACACACCATAACGTTGTGGTGTTCCATGGCGTGAGCTGTGAAACTATTCCACTTTGTTTTAATTGAAGACCAAACTCGCAACTCAAATATTCATCTCCACGATCAGATCGCAGAAACTTTATTTTCTTGTTACGATGATTTTCTACTTCATTCTGAAATTCTTTGAACTTTTCAACTATTTCAGACTTATGTTTCATCAAGAAGATATACGCATATCTGCTCAAATCATCTGTGAAGGTCGAAAATAATGATACTTGCCACGAGCATCAACACTCATTGAATCGCATACTTCGTATGTATTATTTCCAATAAGTCAAGAGCTTGTTCCATTGTTCCGGAGAACGGAGTTTTAGTCATCTTGCCCAAAAGGCACGGTTCGCAAGCATCAAATGATTCATAATCAAGTGATTCCAAAAGTCCATCAGCATGGATTTTTTTTCATGCGCTTTACACCAATATGACGTAAACGGCAGTGCCACAAAATAGTTTGCACTATCATTATTAACTTTGCATCTTTTGGTTTCAATATTATGAATATGTGTATCACTATGATTGAGATCCAATGAACCATTTTCATTGGGTGTGTAACCATATAAGGTTTTATTCATGTAAATGTAACAACAATTTATTCTCTTACTTAAATGAATAACCGTATTGCAAAAAACATGATCAAATCATATTTATGCTCAACACCAAATAACACTTATTTAGGTTCCACACTAATCTCGAAAATATAGGGAGTGTGTGATGATGATCATATCAATCTTGGAACTATTTCCAACACTCATCGTCATTTCCCCTTCAACTAGTTTCTGTTCATTCTGCAACTCCCGTTTCAAGTTACTACTCTTAGCAATTGAACCAGTATCAAATACCGAGGGGTTGCTACGAACACTAGTAAAATACACATCAATAATCAGTATATCAAATATACCTTTGTTCACTTTGCCATCCTTCTTATCCGCCAAATACTTGGGGCAGTTCCGCTTCTAGTGACCAGTTCCATTGCAGCAAAAGCACTTAGTCTCAGGCTTAGGTCCAGACTTGGGCTTCTTCACTCGAGAAGCAACTTGCTTGCCGTTCTTCTTGAAGTTCCCCTTCTTCCCTTTGCCCTTTTCCTTGAGACTAGTGGTCTTGTCAATCATCAACACTTGATGCTCTTTCTTGATTTCTACCTTCGTCGATTTCAACATCACGAAGAGATCGGGAATCGTTTTCGTCATCCATTGCATACTATAGTTCATCACGAAGTTCTAGTAACTTAGTGATGGTGACTAGAGAATTCTGTCAATCACTGTCTTATCTGGAAGATTAACTCCCACTTGATTCAAGCGATTGAAGTACCCAGATAATCTGAGAACATGCTCACCAGTTGAGCGATTCTCTTGCATCTTTTAGCTATAGAACTTGTTGGAGACTTCATATCTCTCAACTCGGGTATTTGCTTGAAATATTAACTTCAATTCCTGGAACATCTCATATGGTCCATGACGCTCAAAACGCCTTTGAAGTCCCGATTCTAAGCCGTTAAGTATGGTGCACTAAACTATCAAGTAGTCATCATATTGAGCTAGCCAAACGCTCATAACGCCTGCATTTGCTCCTGCAATAGGTCTGTCACCTAGTGGTGCATTAAGGACATAATTCTTACAGGCAGCAATGAGGATAAACCTCGGATCACGGATCCAATCCGCATCATTGCTACTAACATTTTTCAATACAATTTTCTCTAGGAACATATCATAACAACCATATAAAAGCATAGGGAAGCAACAACGCGAGCTATTGATCTACAACATAATTTGCAAAATACTACCAGACTAAGTTCATGATAAGTTAAAGTTCAATTAATCATATTACTTAAGAACTCCCACTTAGATAGACATCTCTCTAGTCATCTAAGTAATTACGTGATCCAAATCAACTAAACCATGTCCGATCATCACGTGAGATGGAGTAGTTTCAATGGTGAACATCACTATGTTGATCATATCTACTATATGATTCACGTTCGACCTTTCGGTCTCCGTGTTCCGAGGCCATATCTGTTATATGCTAGGCTCGTCAAGTTTAACCTGAGTATTCCACGTATGCAACTGTTTTGCACCCATTGTATTTGAACGTAGAGCCTATCACACCCGATCATCACGTGGTGTCTCAGCACGAAGAACTTTCGCAACGGTGCATACTCAGGGAGAACACTTCTTGATAATTTTAGTGAGAGATAATCTTATAATGCTACCGTCAATCAAAGCAAAATAAGATGCATAAAGGATAAACATCACATGCAATCAATATAAGTGATATGATATGGCCATCATCATCTCGTGCTTGTGATATCCATCTCCGATGCACCGTCGTGATCACCATCGCCACCGGCGCCGACACCTTGATCTCCATCGTAGCATCGTTGTCGCTTACGCCCATCTATTGCTTCTACGACTATCGCTACCGCTTAGAGATAAAGTAAAGCAATTACAGTATGCTTGCATTTCATACAATAAAGCGACAACCATATGGCTCCAGCCAGTTGCCGATAACTTCGGTTACAAAACATGATCATCTCATACAATAAAATATAGCATCACGCCTTGACCATATCACATCACAACATGCCCTGCAAAAACAACTTAGACGCCCTCTACTTTGTTGTTGCAAATTTTACGTGGCTGCTACGGGCTTAAGCAAGAACCAATCTCACCTACGCATCAAGACCACAACGATACTTCACAAATAGACTCCGTTTAACCTTCTCAAGGACCGGGCGTAGCCACACTCAGTTCAACTAAAGTGAGAGAGACAGACACCCGCCAGCCACCTTTAAGCACGAGTGCTCAGAACGGTGAAACCAGTCTCGCAGAAGCGTACGCGTAATGTCGGTCCGGGCCGCTTCATCTCACAATACCGCTGAACCAAAGTATGACATGCTGGTAGGCAGTATGACTTGTATCGCCCACAACTCACTTGTGTTCTACTCGTGCATATGACATCAACGCATAAAACCAGGCTCGGATGCCACTGTTGGGGAACGTAGTAATTTCAAAAATTTCCTACGCACACGCAAGATCATGGTGATGCATAGCAACGAGAGGGGATAGTGTATGTCCACGCACTGTGAGACCGTAGCGAAGCGTTATAAAACGCGGTTGATGTAGTCGACGCCTTCACGATCCGACCGATCCAAGTACCGAACGTCACGGCACCTCCGAAGTTCTGCACACGCTCAGCTTGATGACGATCCCGGACTCCGATCCAGAAAGTGTCGGGGATGAGTTCCGTCGGCCTGACGGCATGGTGACGATGATGATGCTCCACCGACGCAGGGCTTCGCCTAAGCTCCATGACGATATGACTTCACCGGCGCAGGGCTTCGCTTAAGCTCATGACGATATGACTTCACTGCGCAGGCTTCGCCTAAGCTCCGCGACGATATGACCAAGTGGAATATGGTGGAGGGGGCACCGCACACGGCTAAGGAACGATCCAGAGATCAACTTGTGTGTTCATGGGGTGCCCCTGCCCCGTATATAAAGGAGTGGAGGAGGGAGGGCGGCCCTCTCTATGGCGCCCTAGGGGAGTCCTACTCCCACCGAGTAGGATTCCCCTTTCCTAGTCCAACTAGGAAACCTTCCATGTAGTAGGAGTAGGAGAGAAGGAAAGGGAAGGGAAAAGGAGAAGGAAGGAAGGGGCGCCTTCCCTAGTCCAATTCGGACCAGACCAAGGGGAGGGGTGCGGCCACCCTTGAGGCCCTTTTCCTTCTTTCCTGTATGGCCCAATAAGGCCCAATACGTATTCCCGTAAATCTCCGGTACTCCGAAAAATACCCGAATCATTCGAAACCTTTCCGAACTCCGAATATAGTCGTCCAATATATCGATCTTTACGTCTCGACCATTTCGAGACTCCTCGTCATGTCCCCGATCTCATCCGGGACTCCGAACTCCTTCGGTACATCAAAACTCATAAACTCATAATATAACTGCCATCGAAACCTTGTTGCGTGCGGACCCTACGGGTTCGAGAACTATGTAGACATGACCTAGAACTATTCTCGGTCAATAACCAATAGCGGGACCTGGATGCCCATATTGGCTCCTACATATTCTACGAAGATCTTTATCGGTCAAACCGCATAACAACATACGTTGTTCCTTTTGTCATCGGTATGTTACTTGCCCGAGATTCGATCGTCGGTATCCAATACCTAGTTCAATCTCGTTATCGGCAAGTCTCTTTACTCGTTACGTAATGCATCATTCCATAACTAACTCATTAGCTACATTGATATCAAGGCTTATAGTGATGTGCATTACCGAGAGGGCCCAGAGATTCCTCTCCGACAATCGGAGGACAAAACCTAATCTCGAAATACGCCAACCCAACATGTACCTTTGGAGACACCTGTAGTACTCCTTTATAATCACCCATTCGTTGTGACGCTTGGTAGCACCCAAAGTGTTCCTCCGTAAACGGAGTTGCATAATCTCATAGTTACGAGGAACATGTATAAGTCATGAAGAAAGCAATAGCAGCATACTAAACGATCAAGTGCTAGGCTAACGGAATGGGTCATGTCAATCACATCATTCTCCTAATGATGTGATCCCGTTAATCAAATGACAACTCATGTCTATGGCTAGAAACTTAACCATCTTTGATTCAACGAGCTAGTCAAGTAGAGGCATACTAGTGACACTATGTTTGTCTATGTATTCACACATGTATTATGTTTCCGGTTAATACAATTCTAGCATGAATAATAAACATTTATCATGAAATAAGGAAATAAATAATAACTTTATTATTGCCTCTAGGGCATATTTCCTTCATTAGCCACCATACATGCTTAGTCGCTGCTGCAACCTCACCACTTTACCCCTTCCTTTCCCTTTAAGCTTTGCTAGTCTTGATACCCATGGTAATGGGATTGCTGAGTCCTCGTGGCTCACAGATTACTACACCACCAGTTGCAGGTACAGGTTATGCGATGATCATGACGTGAGAGCGATGTTTGCTTGTATTGGAGTTCTTCTTCTGCTTCTTCTTCGATCAGGGGATAGGTTCTGTGTCGGCACAGGCTAAAGGTGGTGGATTTTGTTTGAGCTTCTGTTTATGATTCATCCGTAGTCGGATGTTGATCTTGTATATGATGTTGATGTACTCTTGTGGCATTTGTGCCTTATGTATGTATCCCCATCTATTATGTAATGTTGATGTAATGATATCCACCTTGCAAAAGCGTTTCAATATGTGGGTCTATCCGTGGTGGGACCGTCGAGTTCCTTTTGGATAGGGTCGCATATTGGGCGTGATAAGTTGGTATCAGAGCCTTGACCGACCTTAGGAGCCCCCTTGATTGATCGTGTAGTTTGGCCGTTGTTGAGTCTAGAAAAAAAACTGGTTTCTGAGTCTAGTTATATCGGAGAGTAGGAATTCTTTTTACTCCTCAGCCCCTTCGTCGCTCTGGTAAGGAATCTTGACGTAGGTGTTTTGAACTACTCCTCTTCCCCTTCAAATTTTTCTTTAGGATCACGCAGTTGGTTTTCCGATAGTTGTTCCTCAGCTCTTTTGATCCGGTGCATCTCTCGTCAAGTCGACTCGAACCTCTTTGTCTTTGGGAGATCAATCCTCAGCTATTTTTGATCGATGGTGTTTCCCTGTCCGAAGTTGTCCTTGTTTTTCCCGCCTGCCCTCCCTTCTTCTTTTCCGAACCGGAGTCTGTATTCGAGTATCCATCCTACTCGTGCGAAGTCTTTGCCTTTCTTTCCTCAATGATTTCAACCGTTGTTGTTTCGTCAAGATATTCGTCGTTTCCCCTCACGAGTTGCCTTTGTTTTTCCGCCCACCCACCCCTTTTCTTCCCGGAGTCTGACTCTCTCTCGACCAGCTATCTCATTCGTGCGGAACCTCTTCAGTCTTTCGTAAATTGTTTCAACCGGTGAATTCTCGTCTTGTTCGTCATTCTTCATCTCTTTCTTTTCCGGTGCACTCAATTCCAGTTTTTCGGTGTTGATCATATTCTTTCTCTTGGCTCAAGTGTTTTTCCTTGCTCGTTCGTCTCTCGCCAATTTATCCTTCCGGAGTGTTCAACACATCTCAGGAGACTCGTCTGTGTTTGAATTAATTCGAGGTTGTCACCTCATTCAAATATTTCAATCGTTCCGGTGCATCATCTATCTCTTCAACAATCCTTTCCAACGGTGCTTTCCTTTAGTGGGCCCTAACCCACAGGTCTTTTCCCAGGATCTTACCTGACTCTTCTGATTTTCCCGGAGTTATTCCCAATTCTTTGCAAGTGTGACGTAAGAATGAATATCATCAGTCACTTGCTTTTTCAAAGATCGATTTCGAATCATTTCATTGTTGGCTCAACCTCTTTAATTTTCATTCTCCCGGAGTACCTCAGAAATTTTGGTGGTGTTTCTCGTCGTCATTTGAAGACCGAAGAAGAGTCTTTCCTCTAAATCTTGTCTGTTCTCTCGAAGATTCGCGGTCCTAGCTCGATGTTATGCTATCAAATTGTTTCTAGTCATGCAAATTCTTTTCATCCATCCGAGCATTTTAGGAGTTGCTTTCTCTCTCGATCATCCGGAGGCCATCTTTTCGGAAGATTTCTTCATTCTAAGTTTTCAGATTCATTCCCCAATTATTCTATATCCGTGCCCCTTCGTTCATCTCAATATTCTTCCGGTGCTTCATTCAAGTATTCTTCTATCAGTTCGCGATCTCTTTGTTCTCTTGCATTTTAATTCCCTCAAGTATCTCCGTTCTTACCTAAATCTTCCCGGTGATTCATTCTTTTTCATCAGTCATTTCGAATTCTTACGGTGGTTCGTTCAAGATTCTTTTTCCTTGATCATCATTTTAATCCATTCGTTCTTTCAAATCCTACCGGTGGTTCATGAAGACTTTCTCAAGTTCTGTGCTATCCCTTCTCAATCCTTTTTCAAGAAGAATAAGTAGTATGCAAAATCCATTGCTTGTCATCAATTTAATTTGATGAAGGATAAGCATGTTGGGGAACGTTGAAGAAAATTAAAATTTTTCCTACGGTTTCACCAAGATCCATCTATGAGTTCATCTAAGCAACGAGTCAAGGGAGTGAGTTTGCATCTACATACCACTTGTAGATCGAAAAGTGAAGCGTTCAAGGGGATGGTGATGATGGAGTCGTACTCGCCGTGATTCGGATCACCGATGACCAAGTGCTGAACGGACAACACCTCCGTGTTCAACACACGTACGGTACGGACGACGTCTCCTCCGTCTTGATCCAGCAAGGAGGAAGGAGAGGTTGAGGAAGACATCTCCAACGGCAGCACGACGGCGTGGTGTTGTTGGTGCAGCAAGATTCGGCTGGTGGCTTCGCCAAGCACGCACGGAGGAGGAGAGGTGTTGGGGAGGGAGGGCTGCGCCTTGGCTTCGGTGTTCAGCCTCCCTCACCCCTCTATTTATAGGGGAAGGGCAGGGGCGGCCCCTCTAGATGGGATCTAGAGGGGCGGCGGCTGTGGAGGGGACTTGCCCCCAAGCAAGGGGCGCCTCTAGGGTTCCCCCAAACCCTAGGCGCATGGGCCCAAGGGGGGCGACAGCCCACCAGGGGCTGGCTCCTGCCCCACGCAGCCCATGTGGCCCCCCGGGAGGGGTGGCCCCTCCCGGTGGACCCCCGGAACCCTTCCGGTGGCCCCGGTACAATACCGATAAGCCCCCGAAACCTTCCGGTGTCCGTTTGACAACTTCCCATATATAAATCTTTACCTCCGGACCATTCCGGAACTCCTCGTGACATCCGGGATCTCATCCGGGACTCCGAACAACATTTGGTAATCACATACAAGTCTTCCTAATAACCCTAGCGTCACTGAACCTGAAGTGTGTAGACCCTACGGGTTCGGGAGACATGCAGACATGACTGAGATGACTCTCTGGTCAATAACCAACAGCGGGATCTGGATACCCATGTTGGCTCCCACATGCTCCTTGATGATGTCATCGGATGAACCACGATGTCGAGGATTCAATCAATCCCGTATACTATTCCCTTTGTCAGACGGTATGTTACTTGCCCGAGATTCGATCGTCGGTATCCCAATACCTCGCTCAATCTCGTTATCGCAAGTCACTTTACTCGCATCAGTAATGCATGATCCCGTGACCAAACACTTGGTCACTTTGAGCTCATTATGATGATGCATTACCGAGTGGGCCCCGAGATACCTCTCCGTCATACGGAGTGACAAATCCAGTCTCGATCCGTGTCAACCTAACTGACACTTTCGGAGATACCTGTAGTGCACCTTTATAGTCACCCGATTACGTTGTGACGCTTTGGTACACCCAAAGCACTCCTACGGTATCCGGGAGTTACACGATCTCATGGTCTAAGGAAGAGATACTTGACATTGAAAAAGCTCTAGCAAAAGGAACTACACGATCTTGTGCTATGCTTAGGATTGATCTTGTCCATCACGCCATTCTCCTAATGACGTGATCCCGCTTGTCAATGACATCTCGATGTCCATAGTCGTGAAACCATGACTATCTGTTGACCAACGAGCTAGTCAACTAGAGGCTTACTAGGGACGTATTGTGGTCTATGTATTCACACGTGTATTACGATTTCCGGATAATACAATTATAGCATGAATAAAAGACAATTATCATGAACAAGGAAATATAATAATAATGCTTTTATTATTGCCTCTAGGGCATATTTCCAACAGTCTCCCACTTGCACTAGAGTCAATAATCTAGTTACCTTGTGATGAACCGAACACCCATAGAGTTCTGGTGTTGATCATGTTTTGCTCGCGAGAGAGGTTTAGTCAACGGATCTGTGACATTCAGATCCGTATGCACTTTACAAATTTCTATGTCTCCATCTTGAACATTTTCACGGATGGAGTTGAAGCGACGCTTGATGTGCCTGGTCTTCTTGTGAAACCTGGGCTCCTTGGCAAGTGCAATAGCTCCAGTGTTGTCACAGAAGAGTTTGATCGGCCCCGACGCATTTGGTATGACTCCTAGGTCGGTGATGAACTCCTTCACCCAAATTGCTTCATGTGCTGCCTCCGAGGCTGCCATGTACTCCGCTTCACATGTAGATCCCGCCACGACGCTTCGCTTGCAGCTGCACCAGCTTCGCTTCCACCATTCAACATATACACGTATCCGTTTGTGACTTAGAGTCATCCAGATCCGTGGTCGGGTTAAAGCGCCGACGTAACCCTTTATGACGAGCTCTTCGTCACCTCCATAAACGAGAAACATGTCCTTTGTCCTTTTCGTACTTTTGGATATTCTTGACCATTGTCCGGTGTTCCTTGCGGGATTACTTTGGTACCTTCCTACCAAACTTACGGCAAGGTTTACATCAGGTCTGGTACACAAGATGGCATACATAATAGATCCTATGGTCGAGGCATAGGGGATGACGCTCATCTCTTCTTTATCTTTTGCCGTGGTCGGGCATTGAGCTGAGCTCAATCTCACACCTTGCAAAGACAGCAAGAACCCTTTCTTGGACTGATCCATTTTGAACTTCTTCAAAATCTTATCAAGGTATGTGCTTTGTGAAAGACCTATGAGGCGTCTCGATCTATCTCTATAGATCTTGATGCCTAATATATAAGCAGCTTCTCCAAGGTCCTTCATTGAAAAACACTTATTCAAGTAGGCCTTAATGCTGTCCAAGAATTCTATATCATTTCCCATCAAAAGTATGTCATCTACATATAATATGAGAAATGCTACAGAGCTCCCACTCACTTTCTTGTAAACGCAGGCTTCTCCATAAGTCTCAAGATAAACCCAAACGCTTTGATCATCTCATCAAAGCGAATGTTCCAACTCCGAGATGCTTGCACCAGCCCATAAATGGATCGCTGGAGCTTGCATACTTTGTTAGCATTCTTAGGATCGATGTAACCTTCCGGCTGCATCATATACAGTTCTTCCTTAAGATAACCGTTAAGGAACACTGTTTTGACGCCCATCTGCCATATCTCATAATCATAGTATGCGGCAATTGCTAACATGATTCGGACGGATTTAAGCTTCGCCACGGGAGAGAAAGTCTCATCGTAGTCAATCCCTTGAACTTGCCGATAACCCTTAGCGACAAGTCGAGCTTTATAGATGGTGACATTACCATCCGCGTCCGTCTTCTTCTTAAAGATCCATTTGTTTTCTATCGTCGCCGATCATCGGGCAAGTCACCAAAGTCCATACTTTGTTTTCATACATGGATCCTATCTCGGATTGCATGGCTTCAAACCATTTGTTGGAATCTGGGCCCGCCATCGCTTCTTCATAGTTCAAGGTTCACCGTTGTCTAACAACATGATTTCCAGACAGGTTGCCGTACCACTCAGTGCGGAACGTGTCCTTGTGGACCCTCTGAAGTTCAGTAGCTACTTGATCCGGTACCATGATCATCATCATTATTTTCCTCTTCGTTGGTGTAGGCATCACAGAACATTTTCCTGAGCTGCACTACTTTCCCGTTCAAGAGGTAGTACTTCATCGAGTTCTACTTTCCTCCCACTTACTTCTTTCGAGAGAAACTCTTTTCCGTAAAGGATCCGTTCTTGGCAACAAAGATCTTGCCCTCGGATCTTAAGTAGAAGGTATACCCAATGGTTTCTTTAGGATATCCTATGAAGACACATTTTTCCGACTTGGGTTCGAGCTTTTCAGGTTGAATTTTCTTGACATAAGCATCGCATCCCCAAACTTTTAGAAACGACTTTAGGTTTCTTTCCAAACCATAATTCATATGGTGTCGTCTCAACGGATTTAGACGGTGCCCTATTTAAAGTGAATGTAGCTGTCTCTAGAGCGTATCCCCAAAATGATAGCGGTAAATCGGTAAGAGACATCATAGACCGCACCATATCCAATAGGGTGCGACATTTATCGCTCGGACACACCGTTATTACCGAGGTGTTCCAGGCGGTGTGACTTGTGAAACGATTCCACATTTCCTTAAGTGTGTACCAAATTCGTGACTTAAGTATTCTCCTCCACGATCTGATCGTAAGAATTTTATCTTTCGGTCACGTTGATTCTCTACATCATTCTGAAATTCCTTGAACTTTTCAAAGGTCTCAGACTTGTGTTTCATTAAGTAGACATACCCATATCTACTCAAGTCATCGGTGAGAGTGAGAACATAACGATATCCTCCATGAGCCTCAACGCTCATTGGACCGCACACATCGGTATGTATGATTTCCAATAAGTTGGTTGCTCGCTCCATTGTTCCGGAGAACGGAGTCTTGGTCATCTTGCCCATGAGGCATGGTTCGCATGTGTCAAATGATTCATAATCGAGAGACTCCAAAAGTCCATCAGCATGGAGCTTCTTCATGCGCTTGACACCAATGTGACCAAGGCGGCAGTGCCACAAGTATGTGAAGGAAATATGCCCTAGAGGCAATAATAAAGTTATTATTTATTTCCTTATATCATGATAAATGTTTATTATTCATGCTAGAATTGTATTAACCGGAAACATAATACATGTGTGAATACATAGACAAACAAGATGTCACTAGTATGCCTCTACTTGACTAGCTTGTTAATCAAAGATGGTTATGTTTCCTAACCATGAACAAGGAGTTGTTATTTGATTAACAAGGTCACATCATTAGTAGAATGATCTGATTGACATGACCCATTCCGTTAGCTTAACACTTGATCGCTTAGTATGTTAATGCTTTCTTCATGACCCATACATGTTCCCGTAACTATGAGATTATGCAACTCCCGTTTACCGGAGGAACACTTTGGTACTACCAAACGTCACAACGTGAATCGGGTGATTATAAAGGAGTACTACAGGTGTCTCCAAAGGTACTTGTTGGGTTGGCGATTTTCGAGATTAGGTTTTGTCACTCCGATTGTCGAGAGGTATCTCCGTGCCTTCTCGGTAATGCACATCACTTAAGCCTTGCAAGCATTACAACTAATGAGTTAGTTGTGAGATGATGTATTACGGAACGAGTAAAGAGACTTCTACCGTAACGAGATTGAACTAGGTATTAGATACCGACGATCGAATCTCGGGTAAGTAACATACCGATGACAAAGGGAACAACGTATGTCGTTATGCGGTTTGACCGATAAAGATCTTCGTAGAATATGTAGGAACCAATATGGGCATCCAGGTTCCGCTATTGGTTATTGACCGAGAATGGTTCTAGGTCATGTCTACATAGTTCTCGAACCCGTAGGGTCCGCACGCTTAACGCTTCGATGACAGTTCATAATGAGTTTATAAGTATTGATGCACCGAAGGTTGTTCGAGTCCCGGATGTGATCACGGACATGACGAGGAGTCTCGAAATGGTCGAGAAATAAAGATTGATATATTGAAGCCTATGTTTGGACTTCGGAATGGTTCCGAGTGAAAACAGGATGTTACCGAACACCGGGGTTACTGAATCCCTGGGGTATATGGGCCCTCATGGGCCTTGAGGGAGAAGGAGAAGGGCCGGCCAGGTGGGCTGCACGCCCTCCCCTTCCAGTCCGAATAGGACAAGGAGAGGGGCGCGCCTTCCCTTTCCCCTCCCCAATCCTAATCCAACTAGGAGGGGGAGTCCTACTCCGGTGGGAGTAGGACTCCTCCTTGCGCCTCCCCTAGGCTGGCTGCACCCCCTTGGCTCCTTTATATACGGGGCAAGGGCACCCCAAGATACACAAGTTGATCTACGGATCTTTCCTTAGCCGTGCAGCGGTGCCCCTTCCACCATATTCCACTTCGGTCATATCGTCAGAGAGCTTAAGCGAAGCCCTCGCCGAGAAGTCATATCGTCATGAGCTTAGGCGAAGCCCTGCGCCGGTGGAGCATCAACATCGCCACCACGCCGTCGTGCCGACGGAACTCATCCCCGACACTTTGCTGGATCGGAGTCCGGGATCGTCATCGAAATTTGAGCGTGTGCGTAACTCGGAGGTGCCGTGACGTTCGGTGCTTGGATCGGTCGGATCGTGAAGACGCATTTACTACATCAACCGCGTTGTTATAACGCTTCCGCTTTCGGTCTCACGAGGGTACGTGGACGGACACTCTCCCTCTCGTTGCTATGCCATCACCATGGTCTTGCGTGATCGTAGGAAATTTTTGAAATTACTGCGTTTCCCCAACAAAGGGCATCCGAGCCTGGTTTTATGCGTAGATGTCATATGCACGAGTAGAACACAAGTGAGTTGTGGACGATACAAGTCATACCGCCTACCGGCATGTCATACTTTGGTTCAGCGGTATTGTTGGACGAGACGATCCGGACCAACCTTACGCCAGACGCTTACGCGAGACCGGTTCCTCGGCGTGCTTTGCACATAGATGGCTTGCGGAAGACCTGTCTCTCCAACTTTAGTTGAAACGAGAGTGGCTACGCCCGGTCCTTGAGAAGGTTAAAACTGAGACAATTTGACAAACAATAGTAGTGGGTTTGATGCGTATGTAAGAACGGATATAGCTCAGCCCGTAGCAGCCACGTAAATCTTGCACCAACAAAGTAGAGGACGCCTAACTTGTTTTTGCAGGCATGTTGTGATGTGATATGGTCAAGACGTGATGCTATATTTTATTGTATGAGATGATCATGTTTTGTAACCGAAGTTATCGGCAATCGGCAGGAGCCATATGGTTGTCGCTTTATTGTATGAAATGCAACGCCATGTAATTGCTTTACTTTATCTCTAAGCGGTAGCGATAGTCGTAGAAGCAATAGTTGGCGAGACGACAACGATGCTACGATGGAGATCAAGGTGTCGCTACCGGTGACGATGGTGATCATGACGGTGCTTGGCGATGGAGATCACAAGCACAAGATGATGATGACCATATCATATCACTTATATTGATTGCATGTGATGTTTATCCTTTATGCATCTTATCTTGCTTTGATTGACGGTAGCATTATAAGATGATCTCTCACTAAAATTATCAAGAAGTGTTCTCCCGAGTATGCACCGCTATGAAGTTCTTCGTACGAGACACCACGTGATGATCGGGTGTGATAGGCTCTACGTTCAAATACAACGGGTGCAAAACAGTTGCACACGCAGAATACTCGAGTTAAACTTGACGAGCCTAGCATATAACAGATATGACCTCGGAACACGTAGACCGAAAGGTCGAGCGTGAATCATATAGTAGATATGATCAACATAGTGATGTTCACCATTGAAACTACTCCATCTCACGTGATGATCGGACATGGTTCAGTTGATTTGGATCACGTGATCACTTAGATGACTAGAGAGATGTCCGCCTAAGTGGGAGGTTTTTAATATGATTAATCAAACTTAAATTTATCATGAACTTAGTACCGATAGTATTTTGCTTGTCTATGTTTGATGTAGATAGATGGCTCGTCTTTGTTGTTCCGTTGAATTTTAATGCGTTCCTTGAGAAAGCAAAGTTGAAAGATGATGGTAGCAATTACACGGATCGGGTCCGTAATTTGAGGATTATCCTCATTGCTGCACGAGAAAAATTAAATCCCGGAAGCACATTTGGGTGACAGAACTGCTGCAGATCTTTGAGCGAGAAGTTATGAACGTCGGCAAAGCAGAGCCGATGACTACTCTATAGTTCAGCAGGTGCCATGCTTTACGGCTTAGAACCGGGTCTTCAACGACGTTTTGAACGTCATGGAGCATATGAGATGTTCCAGAGTTGAAGTTAATATTTCAAGCAAATGCCCGGATTGAGAGATATGAAGTCTCCAACGAGTTCTATAGCTGCAAGATGGAGGAGAATAGTTCACAAGTGAGCACATACTCGTAATGTCCGGTATAACAATCACTTAATTCAGCCGGGAGTTAATCTTCCGGATGATAGTGTCATTGATGTAATTCTCCAATCATCGCCACCAAGCTACAAGAGCTTCGTGATGAACTATAATATGCAAGGGATGACTAAGACAATTCACGAGCTCTTCGCGATGCTAAAAGCTGCGGAGGTAGAAATCAAGAAAGAGCATCAAGTGTTGATGATCAACAAGACCACTAGTTTCAAGAAAAGGGCAAAGGGAAGAAGAAGGAAACTTCAAAAAGAACAGCAAGAAAGTTGCCGATCAAGAGAAGAAACCCAAGTCTGGACCTAAGCCCTAAATCGAAAGTGTTTTATTGCAAGCATCGACATCGAAGCGGAACTGCCCCAAGTATTTGGCGGATAAAAGGATGGCAAGGTGAACAAAGTTATATGTGATATACATGTTATTGATGTGTACCTTACTAATACTCGCAGAGTACTGGTATTTGATAATCGGTTCTCATTGCTAATATTTGCAACTCGAAACAGGAACTACGGATTGCGAAGATTGGCTAAGGACGAGGTGACGATGCGCGTTGGAAATGGTTCCAAAGTCGATGTGATCGCAATGGCACGCTACCTCTACATCTACCTTCGGGATTAGTTTTAGACCTAAATAATTGTTATTTGGTGCCGGCGTTGAGCATGAACATTATATCCGGATCTTGTTTAATGCGTAGACGGTTATTCATTTAAATCGAGAATAATGGTTGTTCTATTTATATGAGTAATATCTTTTATGGTCATGGACCCTTGAAGAATGGTCTATTCTTGTTGAATCTCGACGGTAGTGATACACATATTCATAATGTTGAAGCCAAAAGATGCAGAGTTGATAATGATAGTGCAACTTATTTGTGGCACCGCCGCTTAGGTCATATCGGTGTAAAACGCATGAAGAAACTCCATACCGATGGGCTTCGAATCACTTGATTATGAATCACTTGGTACTTGCGAACCGTGCCTCATGGGCAAGATGACCAAAACGCCGTTCTCCGGAACTATGGAGCGTGCAACTGATTTGTTGGAAATCATACATACCGATGTTTGTGGTCCAATGAATGTTGAAGCACGCTGGCGGGTATCGTTATTTTCTCACCTTCACAGATGATTTGAGCAGATATGGGTATATCTACTTAATGAAACACAAATCTGAAACATTTGAAAAGTTCAAAGAATTTCAGAGTGAAGTGGAAAATCATCGTAACAAGAAAATAAAGTTTCTACGATCTGATCGTGGAGGAGAATATTTGAGTTACGAGTTTGGTTTACATTTGAAACAATGTGGAATAGTTTCGCAACTCACGCCACAAAACACCACAGAGAAATGGTGTGTCCGAACGTCAGAATCGTATTTTACTAGATATGGTGCGATCTATGATGTCGATTTCGATTTACCGCTATCGCTTTGGGGTTATGCTTTAGAGACGGCCGCATTCACGTTAAATAGGACACCGTCAAAATCCGTTGAGACGACGCCTTATGAACTGTGGTTTGGCAAGAAACCAAAGTTGTCGCTCTTAAAGTTTGGGGCTGCGATGCTTATGTAAAGAAACTTCAACCAGATAAGCTCGAACCCAAATCGGAAAAATGTGTCTTCATAGGATACCCAAAGGAGATCATGGGTACACCTTCTATCACAGATCTCAAGGCAAGATTTTCGTTGCTAAATTTGGATCCTTTCTAGAGAAAGAGTTTCTCTCGAAAGAAGTGAGTGGGAGGAAAGTAGAACTTGATGAGATAATCAGATCTGCTCCCTTATTGGAAAGTAGTTCATCACAAGAAATGGTTCTGTGACAACTACACCAATTAGTGAGGAAACTAATGATGATGATCATGAAGTTTCAGATCAAGTTACTACTGAACCTCAGAGGTCAACCAGAGTAAAATACGCACTGTGAGTGGTACGGTAATCCTATTCCGAAGTCATGTTACTTGACCATGGCGAACCTACAAACTATGAAGAAGCGATGGTGAGCCCAGATTCGCAAAATGGCTGGAAGCCATGAAATCTGAGATGGGATCCATGTATGAGAACAAAGTATGGACTTTGGTTGACTTGCCGATGATCGGCAAGCCATTGAAAATAAATGGATCTTTAAGAAGAAGACTGACGCCGATGGTAATATAACCGTCTACAAAGCTCGACTTGTTGCGAAAGGTTTTCGACAAGTTCAAGGGGTTGACTACGATGAGACTTTCTCACCCGTAGCGAGGCTTAAGTCTGTCCGAATCATGTTAGCAATTGCCGCATTTTATGATTATGAAATTTGGCAAATGGATGTAAAAACTGCATTCTTGAATGGATTTCTAGAAGAAGAGTTGTATATGATGCAACCAGAAGGTTTTGTCGATCCAAAAGGTGCTAACAAAGTGTGCAAGCTCCAACGATCAATTTATGGTCTGTGCAAGCCTCTCGGAGTTGGAATAAACGCTTTGATAGTGTGATCAAAGCATATGGGTTTATACAGACTTTTGGAGAAGCCTGTATTTACAAGAAAGTGAGTGGGAGCTCAGAGCATTTCTGATATTATATGTGGACGACATATTATTAATTGGAAATGATATAGAATTTCTGGATGGCATAAAAGGATACTTGAATAAAAGTTTTTCAATGAAAGACCTCGGTGAAGCTGCTTACATATTGGGCATCAAGATCTATAGAGATAGATCAAGACGCTTAATTGGACTTTCACAAAGCACATACCTTGATAAAATTTTGAAAAGTTCAAAATGGATCGAGCAAAGAAAGGTTTTTTGCCTGTGTTGCAAGGTGTAAGATTGAGTAAGACTCAATGCCCGACCACAAAGCAGAAGATAGAGAGAAAATGAAAGATGTTCCCTATGCTTCAGCCATAGGCTCTATCATGTATGCAATGCTGTGTACCGCACTGACGTATGCTTAGCTATAAGCTTGGCAGGAAGGTACCAAAGTAATCCAGAATGGATCATCGGACAGCGGTCAAGAACATCCCGAAATACCCGAAAAGGACTAAGGATATGTTTCTCGTATATGGAGGTGACAAAGAGCTAGTCGTAAATGGTTACGTCGACGAAGCTTTGACACTGATCCGGACGATTCTAAATCGCAAACCGGATAATGGTTTTTATTAAACGGTGGAGCTGTCGGTTGGTGCAGTTCTAAACAAAGCGCCGTATGGATCTACATGTGAAGCGGAGTACATAGCTGCTTGGAAGCAGCAAATGAAGGAGTCTGGATGAAAGAGTTCATTTCCGATCTAGGTGTTATACCTAGTGCATCGGGACCGATGAAGATCTTCTGTGACAATCTTTGGTGCAATTGCCTTGGCAAAGGAATCCAGATTTCACAAGAGGACCAAGCACATCAAGAGACGCTTCAATTCCATTCGGGACCAAGTCCAAGTGGGAGACATAGAGATTTGCAAAATACATACGGATCTGAATGTTGCGGACCGTTAACTAAGCCTCTTCCACGAGCAAAACATGATCAGCACCAAGACTCCATGGGTGTTAGGATCATTACTTTGTAATCTAGATTATTGACTCTAGTGCAAGTGGGAGATCAAGGAAATATGCCCTAGAGGCAATAATAAAGTTATTATTTATTTCCTTATATCATGATAAATGTTTATTATTCATGCTAGAATTGTATTAACCGGAAACATAATACATGTGTGAATACATAGACAAACAGTATGTCACTAGTATGCCTCTACTTGACTAGCTTGTTAATCAAAGATGGTTATGTTTCCTAACCATGAACAAGGAGTTGTTATTTGATTAACAAGGTCACATCATTAGTAGAATGATCTGATTGACATGACCCATTCCGTTAGCTTAACACTTGATCGCTTAGTATGTTAATGCTTTCTTCATGACCCATACATGTTCCTCGTAACTATGAGATTATGCAACTCCTGCCACGGAGGAACACTTTGGTACTACCAAACGTCACAACGTAATCGGGTGATTATAAAGGAGTACTACGGTGTCTCCAAAGGTACTTGTTGGGTTGGCGATTTCGAGATTAGGTTTTGTCACTCCGATTGTCGAGAGGTATCTCCGTGCCTTCTCGGTAATACACATCACATAAGCCTTGCAAGCATTACAACTAATGAGTTAGTTGTGAGATGATGTATTACGGAACGAGTAAAGAGACTTACCAGTAACGAGATTGAACTAGGTATTAGATACCGACGATCGAATCTCGGGTAAGTAACATACCGATGACAAAGGGAACAACGTATGTCGTTATGCGGTTTGACCGATAAAGATCTTCGTAGAATATGTAGGAACCAATATGGGCATCCAGGTTCCGCTATTGGTTATTGACCGAGAATGGTTCTAGGTCATGTCTACATAGTTCTCGAACCCGTAGGGTCCGCACGCTTAACGCTTCGGCGACAGTTCATAATGAGTTTATAAGTATTGATGCACCGAAGGTTGTTCGAGTCCCGGATGTGATCACGGACATGACGAGGAGTCTCGAAATGGTCGAGACATAAAGATTGATATATTGGAAGCCTATGTTTGGACTTGGAATGGTTCCGAGTGAAAACAGGATGTTACGGAACACCGGGGTTACCGGAACCCCGGGGTATATGGGCCCTCATGGGCCTTGAGGGAGAAGGAGAAGGGCCGGCCAGGTGGGCTGCGCGCCTCCCCTTCCAGTCCGAATAGGACAAGGAGAGGGCGGCGCCTTCCCCTTTCCCCTCCCCAATCCTAATCCAACTAGGAAAAGGGGGGAGTCCTACTCGGTGGGAGTAGGACTCGCCCTTGGTGCGCCTCCCTAGGCTGGCCGCACCCTTGGCTCCTTTATATCTGAGGGGCAAGGGGCACCCCAAGATACACAAGTTGATCTACGGATCTTTCCTTAGCTGTGCGGTGCCCCTTCCACCATATTCCACTTCGGTCATATCGTCAGAGAGCTTAGGCGAAGCCTCGCGCCGGAGAAGTCATATCGCTATGGAGCTTAGGCGAAGCCCTGCGTCGGTGTAGCATCAACATCGCTACCACGCCGTCAGGCCGACGGAACTCATCCCGACACTTTGCTTTGGATCGGAGTCCGGGATCGCCATCGAAATAACGATGTGCGTAACTCGGAGGTGCCGTGACGTTCGGTGCTTGGATCGGTCGGATCGTGAAGACGTGCGACTACATCAACCGCGTTGTTATAACGCTTCCGCTTTCGGTCTACGAGGGTACGTGGACGGACACTCTCCCCTCTCGTTGCTATGCCATCACCATGGTCTTGCGTGATCGTAGGAAAATTTTTGAAATTACTGCGTTCCCCAACAGTATGTGGGACTATCGTTATCAACTTTACATCTTTTGGTATTCACGCTATGAATATGTGTAACACTACGCTCGAGATTCATTAAGAATAAACCATTGACCATAGGGGCATGACCATAAAACATATCTCTCATATAAATAGAACAACCATTATTCTCGGATTTAAATGAGTAGCCATCTCGTATTAAACGAGATCCAGATACAATGTTCATGCTCAAACTTGGCACCAAATAACAATTATTAAGGTTTATAACTAATCCCGTAGGTAAATGTAGAGGTAGCGTCGACGGGCGATCGCATCGACCTTGGAACCATTCCCGACGCCAGCATCGTCACCTCGTCCTTCGCCAAATCTCGCTTATTCCGCAGCTCCCGCCGTGAGTTACAAATATGAGCAACGGCAACCGTATCAAATACCCAGGAGTTACTACGAGTAATCGTAAGGTACACATCAATTACATGTATATCAAATATACCTTTGGTGTTGCCGGCCTTCTTATCCGCTAAGTATTTGGGGCAGTTCCGCTTCCAAAGGACCCTTCCCTTGCAATAAAAGCACTCAGTCTCGTGCTTGGGTCCATTCTTTGACTTCTTCCCGGCAACTTGCTTACCGGCGCGGCAACCTCCTTGCCATCCTTCTTGAAGTTCTTCTTGCCCTTGCCCTTCTTGAACTTAGTGGTTTTGTTGACCATCAACACTTGATGTTCTTTCTTGATTTCAACCTCTGCTGACTTCAGATTGAGAATACTTCGGAATGGTCTTCACCATCCCTGCATATTGTAGTTCATCACAAAGCTCTTGTAGCTTGGTGGGAGCGATCAAGGATTCTGTCACATCACCGCCTTCGTCCAGGAGGTTTATGTCCACTGGGACAAAGCGGTTGTGCAACCTGCATATTTTGAGTATGTGCTCACCGACAGAACTGTTTTCCTCCATCTTACAACTACAGAACTTGTCGGAGACTTCATATCTCTCGACCGGGCATGAGCTTGAAAGACTAGTTTCAGCTCCTCGAACATCTCATATGCTCCGTGTTGCTCAAAACGCTTTTGGAGCCCCGGTTCTAAGTCATAAAGCATGCCGCACCGAACGAGGGAGTAATCATCAAGACGAGACTGCCAAGCATTCATAATGTCTTGGTTCTGCAGGGACGGAGGCGTCACCTAGCGGTCCTTCTAGGACATATTGTTTCCTGGCAGCTATGAGGATGATCTCGTGTTCCGGACCCAGTCCAGATAGTTGCTGCCATCATCTTTCAAATTTTGGTTTTCTAGGAACGCGTTGAAGTTCAAGTTGACATGAGCGTTGGCCATTTGATCTACAAGACATATTTGCAAAAGTTTTAGACTAAGTTCATGATAATTAAGTTCATCTAATCAAAATTATTTTAATGAACTCCCACTCAGATTAGACATCCCTCTAGTCATCTAAGTGTTACACGATCCGAGTCGACTAGGCCGTGTCCGATCATCACGTGAGACGGACTATTCATCGTCGGTGAACATTCTCATGTTGATCGTATCTTCCATACGACTCGTGTTCGACCTTTTCGGTCTCCGTGTTCCGAGGCCATGTCTGTACATGCTAGGCTCACAAATTAACCCTAAGTGTTTTGCATGTGTAAAACTGTCTTACACCCGTTGTATGTGAACGTAAGGATCTATCACACCCGATCATCACGTGGTGCTTCAAACGACGAACTTTAGCAACGGTGCAGTTAGGGAGAACACTTCTTGAAATTGTTGTAAGGGATCATCTTATTTACTACCGTCGTTCTAAGTAAACAAGATGCATAAACATAATAAACATCACATGCAATTATATAGTAGTGACATGATATGGCCAATATCATATAGCTCCATTGATCTCCATCTTCGGGCTCCATGATCATCTTGTCACCGCATGACACCATGATCTCCATCATCGTGTCTTCATGAAGTTGTCACGCCAACGACTACTTCTACTTCTATGGCTAACGCGTTTAGCAATAAAGTAAAGTAATTTACATGGCGTTCTTCAATGACACGCAGGTCATACAAAAATAAAGACAACTCCTATGGCTCCATCGGTTGTCATACTCATCGACATGCAAGTCGTGATTCCTATTACAAGAACATGATCTCATACATCACAATATGTCATTCATCATTCATCACAACTTCTGGCCATATCACGTCACATGACAATTGCTGCAAAAACAAGTTAGACATCCTCTAATTATTGTTGCATCTTTTACGTGGCTGCAATTGGGTTCTAGCAAGAACGTTTTCTTACCTACGAATAACCACAACGTGATTTTGTCAACTTCTATTTACCCTTTATAAGGACCCTTTTCATCGAATCCGGCCCAACTAAAGTGGAGAGAGATGACACCCGCCAGCCACCTTATGCAACTAGTTCATGTCACCGGTGGAACCGGTCTCACGTAAGCGTACGTGTAAGGTTGGTCCGGCCGCTTCATCCCACAATACCGCTGAAGCAAGATAAGACTAGTAGCGGCAAGCAAGTTGACAAGATCTACGCCCACAACCAAATTGTGTTCTACTCGTGCAATAGAGAACTACGCATAGACCTTGCTCATGATGCCACCGTTGGGGAACGTTGCGTAAAATTAAAATTTTTCCTACGGTTTCACCAAGATCCATCTATGAGTTCATCTAAGCAACGAGTCAAGGGAGTGAGTTTGCATCTACATACCACTTGTAGATCGAGTGCGGAAGCGTTCAAGGGGATGGTGATGATGGAGTCGTACTCGCTGTGATTCAGATCACCGATGACCAAGTGCTGAACGGACAGCACCTCCGTGTTCAACACACGTACGGTACGGACGAAGTCTCCTCCGTCTTGATCCAGCAAGAAGGAAGGAGAGGTTGAGGAAGACAGCTCCAACGGCAAAGACGACGGGCGTGGTGTTGTTGGTGCAGAAGATCTCGGCTGTGGCTTCGCCAAGCACGACGGGAGGAGGAGAGGTGTTGGGAGGGAGGGCTGCGCCTTGGCTTGGTGTTCAGCCCTCCCTCACCCCTCTATTTATAGGGAAGGCAGGGGCCGGCCCCTCTAGATGGGATCTAGAGGGGGGCGGCGACCAGGGAGGGGGGGACTTGCCCCCCAAGCAAGGGGGGCGCCCCCTCTAGGGTTCCCCCCCAAACCCTAGGTGCATGGGCCCAAGGGGGGGGGGGCGCCCAGGCCACCAGGGACTGGCTCCTGCCCCACGCAGCCCATGTGCCCCCCCGGGAGGGGTGGCCCCTCCTGGTGGACCCCCGGAACCCTTCCGGTGGCCCCGGTACAATACCGATAAGCCCCCGAAACCTTCCGGTGTCCGTTTGACAACTTCCCATATATAAATCTTTACCTCCGGACCATTCCGAACTCCTCGTGACATCCGGATCTCATCCGGGACTCAACAACATTTGGTAATCACATACAAGTCTTCCTAATAACCCTAGCGTCCATCGAACCTGAAGTGTGTAGACCCTACGGGTTCGGGAGACATGCGTACATGATCGAGATGACTCTTCGGTCAATAACCAACAGCGGATCTGGATACCCATGTTGGCTCCTACATGCTCCTCGATGATGTCATCGGATGAACCACGATGTCGAGGATTCAATCAATCCCGTATACTATTCCCTTTGTCGACGGTATGTTACTTGCCCGAGATTCGATCGTCGGTATCCCAATACCTCGTTCAGTCTCGTTACCGCAAGTCACTTTACTCAGATCAGTAATGCATGATCCCGTGACCAAACACTTGGTCACTTTGAGCTCACTATGATGATGCATTACCGAGTGGGCCCAGAGATACCTCTCCGTCATACGGAGTGACAAATCCAGTCTCGATCCGTGTCAACCCAATGTACACTTTCGGAGATACCTATAGTGCACCTTTATAGTCACCCAGATTCGCCAGGACGTTTGGTACACCCAAAGCACTCCTACGGTATCCGGGAGTTACACGATCTCATGGTCTAAGGAAGAGATACTTGACATTGAAAAATCTCTAGCAAAACGAACTACACGATCTTGTGCTATGCTTAGGATTGGGTCTTGTCCATCACGTCATTCTCCTAATGACGTGGTCCCGCTTGTCAATGACATCGATGTCCATAGTCGAAAACCATGACTATCTGTTGACCAACGAGCTAGTCAACTAGAGGCTTACTAGGGACGTATTGTGGTCTATGTATTCACACGTGTATTACGATTTCCGGATAATACAATTATAGCATGAATAAAAGACAATTATCATGAACAAGGAAATATAATAATAATGCTTTTATTATTGCCTCTAGGGCATATTTCCAACAAAGCATACAATAAATCTTATTCTTATTTCATCCTAGTGAGTAATCCTTCCTTCGGAGTTTGTTCTTGAGGAATAAATTCTACTTCCATGTGTTTTTCATCCTTTCTTTTCCGAAGTTCAAATTTCCTCCGCCATTTCGTCAGAACCTCCATCTAAATCATCGCAAGGCTCATCTTATTCTTTCATCCTTCATTTTTATCTCGTCATCCTTTTGTTACCGGAGTTCTTCATGGTGGTTCTTCATGATTTAATCTTTTCTTCAAGAGTTCATCAAGATTTTGTTGCTGGAGTTCAAGTACCTTTTCTTCTTGCATCTCGAAGTGTAATTAATTCTCCGTATTCTTTTGAAGTGGAGTTTTGCGTTTCTTCGTTCTTCTCAGCTATCTAATCATTTCCGTTTGTGGCCGGTTATCACCTTATGATTTTGAGATGTTTTCCATAAGTCCACATCAAGCTTATTCTTTCGTTGTTGATTTTCTCAACAACTCCGTTCAATCCTTCCTTCTAAGATCTTTTCATTCAATTATTTCAATTCTTTCCGGAGGTTTTGTGTCATGTCTTCATCAAGTATCATTCCGTCCTCTCAAGCTCGTGTTCTATTCTTTCCTTGTTCAACCGATGTGCTGCCTAAATCCTTTCAGTCTTATTCGTTTCTTTTCTCATTCTAACCACTCCGGTTAGAACGAGTGGTTTCATAGTCTATCTGATCCTGTGAGTTTTCGATTCTCGTTGTTCTCGTCGTTCCTCTCTTCTTCTCGAGTGCTCTCGGTTCTTTGCTTGTTCTCTTGAGTTCTTGTTTCACCACTTCCCTTTTCCCTTCTGTCTCGGTCCTAAGATCTCGGGACGAGATCTCTTGTTAGTGGAGGAGTGTTGTAACGCCCCGGATTCGATGCGCCAGGTGTCCGCCAGTCATTCGTCAGCGTTTCCATGTCGTTTGCTTGCGTGTTGCACTTTGCCATGTCATCATCTGCATTTTATCATGTCATCATGTGCATTTCATTTTGCATACGTGTTCGCCTCATGCATCCGAGCATTTTCCCGTTGTCCGCTTTTCCAATCCGCACTCCTATGTCTCCCGGCGCCCCTTTTACCTCTTTTCGTAAAGCGGGTGTTAAACGGTCTCGGAATGGCCCGAGGTTTGCCAAGCGGCCTTGGTATAGCACCGTAGACCGCTTGTCAAGTTTCGTGCCATTTGGAGGTCGTTATACTCCAACGTTAACCGGTAACCGTAAAAGCCCTCTTTTGTTGCAGCCCAACACCCCCTCCAAAGTGGCCAAAAACCCATCTAAATCCCCTCCATGATCTCGGTCGTTCGATCACGATCGCGTGGCCGAAAACCGTGCCTCATTTGGACTCTCCTAGCTCCCTCTACCTATATATATATATGTCTTCCTCCCTGAAATCCCGCAGCCCAAACCCTAAAAATCCTCCCTCTCGCCCGCCGGACACGTCCGGCCTCACGGACCAAAACCCGCCACGCGCACCTGTCAGACGCCACCTGTCCCGCGCCCGCCCGTCATGCCTTGCGGGCCGAGCCATGAGGCCCATCTCCACGCCGCGACACTGCGCCGCCAGCTCCGCCGCCTCCCGCCTCGCTGGCGCCCTCGCCGCCCGCTGACGATCGCCGCCTAAGCGCCTCCCAACGCCTCGCCACCGCCGCCGGGTCCGCGCCCGGCCGAGCTCCTCCGCCCGGCGCCCGCCCGCCGACTGGCGCCCCTCCGGCGACCTTCCCTCTCTCCGGCCTCCCCGTCCTCCTCTCCGGCGAGCCCAGCCGACCATCCTCGGGATCCGCGCCATGGATCCAGATCTGAGAGAGGAGGTTGACTTTCCTCTCCCCCGAAATCCCCCAAGTCTTTTGCTGTCAGTAATTTTGTTGCAATTTTATCATGCCATAACTTTGCACTCGTGGCCCCGTTTGGGGCGTATAGCATACCGTATTGTTCGCCTCAACGAGTACATCATTTCATCTCATTGCATAATTTTCATTTGAGCTCATCTTGATGCCCGAAATGCTGTTAGAAGAGGGCTATGTGATGTTAGTTTCAGATTCTTATCAGAACATGCACTTTTGTCATTTTTGCCATGATTGATGTGTGCACCCTATGAAGTTGAGTCCTACATGTGTTTTGTAATATGCCATGCCATCTTTACAGGGGTGTATTCCATGTATTTGTGTGATCTCTGTGGTGACTAGCACAAGCATGCAAACTAGGCTTCATGATGTTCCAGATTTCTGCCCCTGTTTTGCTGATATTTTTATGACATGTTAACTTGATGCTACAGAGAGATCCATGCATATTTTGAGATACTTCATTAAGGATGTTTTGAACATATGGTTATGATCTATCCATCAATGCCCTTGTTTGAAATTATGGAGTGCCATAGCTTGAGTTAATCGAGCTCTACTTTTGCTATAAAATGTTTCATGGCAGATTGTTTACATGTTATTCAATTTTGCCAAGGTTGTTGTAGCTGATCCGTGTATGCTATGATATTGTTCTTGCCATGTATAGCTTCTATGCCATGTCTTCTTACTGTGAGTTGCCTTTCCATGCCATGTATTGCTCTGTGGTGAGTGGTTCAAGCTCACCAACATGCCTACTTATTGTTGTTCTTGCCATGTATGAATCTGTTATATAACTTGCTATGTTTACATGGGTGCCATCATATCTTCTGATCCTTTTTGGCTCATGGTCAATAAAGGATTTTTGTTCTATGCAATCATTAGATTCATGCCATGACTTTGTTTGCCATGTTAAGTTCCTGTAGCAGGTTGTTTGATAGCTCTAAACATTGCAACCTGATGTTATTTTCTGCAAAGTCTGAAACTGTTATTATTTGCAATCTTGCCATGTCCTTTTGAGCATATTGTAGTGATTTCTGGAGATAGCTCAGTGTTCTTGTTTTGTCATGCTTTACCTGTACATCATTCCCATGCCTTTTGTTTTCTTGTTGAGGTCCTGTAGCATGTTGTTTTGGTGCTTGCAATATGCCTAGTTGCTGTTTTGGACAGATTGTTATGACTTGTATTGTGTGTGTGTTGCACCGTTGGTCCGTTTTGAGTGTGCTCTATATGAAACTTGCTTGATTTTGCATGTAGTTTCATATTATCATGTTGCATCCTTGTTTTGAGGTGTTTGCTTGATGTTTGTATGCATTTTGCATCAATGCCATGTTTAACTTGTTTTGCTCATATCTTCTAGGCCGTAGTCTCGAATCTAATGAACTTTATATGTAACTTGACTAGAATTTCGTGTAGATCATCGTGGTGCATCTTAACTTGCTGTTTAAAAACTTGAACATAAAGTTTATTCAGATCTGGACCAATTTCGAAATTTGCATATGAGGACTTACCGGAATTGTTATATGTTGCTTCCGCCTCATTTAAACTTGCTTTGATGTGTTGCTCTTGTATGCATCATCTTTTGCCATGAGTAGCTTCTTGTAGTCTTGTCATGCATCATGCTTGGTCGAGCATCATGTCTTGTATATGTGTGGTGTGTTTACTATGTTGTGTGCTTCTTCTTGTTAGTTCCTGTTTGCTATGATCGTGAGGATTCGCCGCGTCACGCTTGGTTCGGCTTCATCCGTTCGTCTTCTTCATGGACTCGTTCTTCTTCCTTGCGGGATTTCAGGCAAGATGACCGCTACCCTGGATCTCACTACTACCATTGCTATGCTAGTTGCTTCGTTCTATCGCTATGCTGCGCTACTCATCTCTTGCTGCTCAAGCCTCCCAAATTGCCATGAACCTCTAACCCGTTGTCACCCTTCCCAAAGAAACCGTTGTTTGGCTATGTTACCGCTTTGCTCAGCCCCTCTTATAGCGTTGTTAGTTGCAGGTGAAGATGAAGTTTGTTCCTTGTTGGAACATGGAGATGTTGTTCCTTGTTGGAACATGTTTACTTGTTGGGATATCACAATATATCTTATTTAATTAATGGATCTATATACTTGGTAAGGGTGGAAGGCTCGGCCTTATGCCTGGTGTTTTGTTCCACTCTTGCCGCCCTAGTTTCCGTCATATCGGTGTTATGTTCCCGGATTTTGCGTCCCTAACGCGGTCGGGTGATTTATGGGACCCCTTGACAGTTCGCTTTGAATAAGACTCCTCCAAAGAAGGCCCAACATTGGTTTTACCAATTGCCTCACCTAGCCCTTTTTCCCTTGGGTTTCGGAGCCCGAGGGTCATCTTATTTACCCCGGGCCAAGTGCTCGTCGTGAGTGCTGGTCCAAGCTGTCGACCGCCGGTGGCCACCAAGGGCAACTCTGGGTTCGCCTATCAGAAGTTTGGACAATCCGGTGTGCCCTGAGATCGAGATATGTGCAGCTCCTATCAGGATTTGTCGGCACATCCGGGCGGCTTTGCTGGTCTTGTTTTATTGTTGTCGAAATGTCTTGTAGCCGGATTCCGAGACTGATCGGGTCTTCCCGGGGAGAAGGAATATCCTTCGTTGATCGCGAGAGCTTATCATGGGCTAAGTTGGGACACCCCTCCAGGGTTTAAAATTTCGAGAGTCGTGCCCGCGGTTATGTGGCAGATGGGAATTTGTTAATATCCGGTTGTAGTAAACTTGAAGCAAACTCTTCTAAAATACACCAACCGTGTGCGTAACCGTGAGTGTCTCTTTTCGGGGCTGATCGAGAGGAGAACACGGTTTCTGGGTTATGTCTGACGTAAGTAGGAGTTCAGGATCACTTCTTGATCATTACTAGTTGACGGTCGTTCCTTTGTTTCTCTTCTCGCTCTCATTTGTGTATGTTAGCCACCATACATGCTTAATCGCTGCTGCAACCTCACCACTTTACCCCTTCCTTTCCCTTTAAGCTTTGCTAGTCTTGATACCCATGGTAATGGGATTGCTGAGTCCTCGTGGCTCACAGATTACTACACCACCGATTGCAGGTGTACAGGTTATGCGATGATCATGACGCGAGAGCGATGTTTGCTTGTATTGGAGTTCTTCTTCTGCTTCTTCTTCGATCAGGGGATAGGTTCCAGGTCGGCAGCCTGGGCTAGCAGGGTGGATTTTGTTTGAGCTTCTGTTTATGATTCATCCGTAGTCGGATGTTGATCTTGTATATGATGTTGATGTACTCTTGTGGCATTTGTGCCTTATGTATGTATCCCCATCTATTATGTAATGTTGATGTAATGATATCCACCTTGCAAAAGCGTTTCAATATGCGGGTCTATCCTTGGTGGGACCGTCGAGTTCCTTTTGGATATGGTCGCATATTGGGCGTGATAGTGGATGAAGCCGCCGTCTGTCGTGATGGTCATGAAATCGCGGTTGTTGTCACCCTGCATTTGTAGCGTTTCATCTATCTCACTGTTGGACGATTGATATCTGCGGAAGAACTTCCCCGAGGTATGAAGGACATCTTGATGGATGATGTCCGCAAACTCCGACTGGATGCGAAAGAATTCTTGTCTGAGGTCCGCGTCCTGGGTTGCCGACAACCTCGCTGCCCAATCTTTTGAGTCTATCTGGTAGCGTAAGGTGATGATGGTCCCTTACGATCGCTCGCATGTGATGGAGGGCGTAGTAGGCATCCTTCCGACCGCAAAGCGGTATTGACGCAGCGTAACTTCGTATTGTGTGAGAAGGTGTGCTTGCTGCATTTCACGAACTGCCCCGTGAAGGTGTCTCTAGATTTGGCGTAGCTCGAGAACATCATTAAGAACTTTCTTGACATTTGTGTAGTCTATCTTGGAGTTACGGTTCAGTCGAAATACGTGGCCATGGAATATTTCGGCTTAGGAGGATGAGTGTGCAATGTGTGTCACCGCACGTAACACGGAATGTTAGAAAAAAAGAACGATCGAAATCTAAGAAATCATATGTTACGGGGCGGTTAATGGATGACTTACTCGGGAAAGTAAGCCACAAGGAAGTTATCCTTATCTGGGTTTCCAGAATGACGCCTTCGAGGTGTGAACTTTCAACTTGGCGGTCCCCAGCGCTGCTGAAGTTCTTGGCACGCATGTAGAAGGGGTCGACTATCACGATGTCCGGGGTCTTGTCTCTAATGATCCGCATCTCCATACTCAGCGAAAACAGCCGAACGAAGGTGTAGTGCAGCGGATGAAGGTTAAACATAGCAAAGATGTCATCAAACCGCAGGACAATCGTACCCCCGATGTCGCCATCCACAAAGCCCTTGCCCTATGGCACCTTGGCCACGAAAATCGGGTATGCCACATCATTCTCTCTCAGACGCCGCTTCTCCAAAGAAAGAACACTGTCGTGCAGACTCCGTGATAGCACCGGTTGCAGCATTCAGCATATTTGGCGGTAGCATCGCCCTACCCGCCACATGCACCCTCCTCGAGATATCCCGAGGTGAAGGTGGCCCGCCCCGAGCACGGATCGAACTTCGGTGCCGGGCTGGCTCGCACCGGGCGCCTTATTAGTCTTCGCTTCCGCCCCTTGTTCTTGATCTCCTGTAATGGGACCGAGTTCTGCTCACGCATCGCCTTCTTGAGCGTGTTGGGGCTGATAATATTTCGCACCTCAGCTATCTCGAGGCTCGGTGAAGGCGGAGCCGGAGGCGTGTCTTGAGAACTGAACGCCGCACGACGCTGTTGCAATTGGATTTCTCCGCCGTACCAGCTAGATCGCGGTCGTCTTGGTTGGGTTCTTGAGAAAGAGGCCCGCAGAACTCGTCAGCGTTCCCATGTTCGGCAAAGTACTTATAAACTTTGGTAAATGTACCGTCGTCGTTGTCGTCGCCGTCCCGATCCTGTGCCATAGGGCTGTCCGGATCCTGTGCCATAGGGCTGTCCGGATCCTGTGCCATAGGGATGTCCGGCAGGTCCGGTAGCGTTGCGGCGTTCTTGCCATGGCTTGCCGCCGGCACGACTAGCGGTCTTATCTGTGGGGTGGTGTCCCCGCCCCAAACGAATCGGCTCTTCGCCAAAGCAGGGCCAGCTTACGCAGCGCCGAGGGTCATCTCATCTTCTTCGCCGCCCCGCTGGTCGAATCGGAGGTAACAGCTCGTTGCAGCTCGGCAGCACCGAACCACTTTAACCCTATACACCGTGGGTGCCATCGGATTACCGTGGAACATGCGGTTGCCGGTTGAACGATTACGCCCTTGGCGACATCGACCAACTCGCCGCCCACGGTGCGAGAAGAGTGCAAGGAACGTCGGCGGGGCCTTGCGAAACATGTAGGGCGTCGAGGATGCCTACCAAAGGCAAGGAGATGAAGTCATCACCGAGAGGCTTAGTTACCGTGATGCCGCCGAGCTCGGCTAATGTCGAGGCACCGCCAACGGCGGGCGGTGCAAATCGACGGAGGGGCGCTTGTCGGCGAGGTGCCGCCGGCGTACACCCGGTGCATTAAGCTCCAATGCGTGCGGCGCCGGATACACAAATACCGCCTCGCCGGAGACACCAATGGCGCCGCCGAGGCACTAATGGCGCCGCATGCGCTGTGCGAAGGTTGGCCGTGAAGCTGGGAACCGGGGGAGGCCCCTGTTGGCCGCCCGCAATCCACGTCGTCAGCCCATGAATCAACTTAGGCAGCATGGCGTTGAGCTTCGTTCCCAGTTGTTGTTCCACTTGCTCTTGGACAAGCTCCGGAATCCGCGCCACTTGTGCCTTGAGTGCTTCAACCTCGCGTGTCTGGCTTTCCGAGCTGGTCTTTTTCTCCTTCCACACACTAGCGGTATAGTATGACCCCCATTTTGTGGACAAGCCTTTGCCGGCCACACGACCAGCTGGCGTCGGCTTAGTGAGCTTATCCTTGTTTTTCATTACGTTCAACGCCCTATTTAAAGGGGTGTCGAAAGGGGAGCTCTGAGACGACCCCGCCATCGCTTTCAGCTTCTGTGGAAGGAACGTGAACCATTTAGAAATACTGGGATTAATTAGAGTGCAACCATATGGAGCTAATTACGCGGGGTGCATTCCTTACTGAACAAGCTCAAGCGCTCGGTCTTCGGATCCGTGGTAAGCTCCTTTGTTATCGGGTCCTCCTTGTACCGGCCCCGACAAAGTTTCTGGTCTGCTTGTCACCGCTGTATTTCTCGGCGGGCGGTAGGCCTTGCTCGGCACGCCCGCGTCCTCCTTGTCCCATATAGGCTCCGCCACTCTGTAACCGCCGGGACCGAGCTTGTGTTCCCCTAAGTTCAACTCCCGCATTTCTTTCCCCCACTGACTTGATTCGGAGGTTGCGTTGCTCTCGCACTTGATCTTGAACTCCTTGTAGTCATCTTCGCTGATCGAAGAATATTTCACCTTGATCTTCTCATAACTATCACCTCTATCAATCATTCTCTTCACCACGCTTCTGCAAGTAGACATGGCCGTGCTCATCCTCGTGAGGGCGGCACTGTTCACTTTATTCCCTGAGAGGCGTGTGCTTTCAAAATCGGCGGGGAACTTGTATCGTTCGTGCAACTTCGTGAAGAGGAGGTCGCGCAAATTCCCTCGGTCCTTATGCCTAAGGTTCTCGGTGTTGATCGAGACGGTGCTCCGGAGAATGCACCCGAGCTGAAGGGAGTACCCCTTGACTCTATGTTGGGGCTCCGTTGGATGCTCGTCGGAGTCCACTTGAGTAAATTCCTCCTTGAGGGTGCTAAGCGCATTCGGGCGCCGGTCCTTCCTTTGCTTCTTCGGTTGGCTGCCATCTGTGTGTGCGCCGCCATCATCGATGGTGGCATCCTCGGCGGCACCATCGGTGGTGTCATCCCCGACGCCACTAGGGGTTGTGTAGTCAGGATCGGTGTCTTCCGCTGGCGTCCTCATAGCGGTGAGGTTGTTCCTCCATCTCTTGGGACAGCTCCCAATTGCTTGCCGCCAACCGCCCGGCCTCATCGTTGTTGGCCATGTTTCGCCCTAAATAGGAAAATAGTTTGGTCAAAAAGTTGGTTATTGTCAAGGAACAAGATCATGGTCTCATCATTTAGGGTTTGTCGACACCGAGGCATCCTAAAAGCTAAGATTTTATCATTTAGGGTTTGTCGGCGCCGAGGCACCCTAAAAGCCCAAGCGTACATCATTTAGATTCTCATCGACACTGAGGCACCCTAAAAGCCAAGGTTTCATCATTTAGGGTTTGTCGACGCCGAGGCACCCTAAATGCTAAGTTAAGTTTTCATCATTTAGGGTTTATCGATGTCGAGGCACCCTAGGTTGGGCCTAATCACTTGGCACTAATCACTTGGCTCTATTGCCACATATGTTGGGTTTATCATCTAGGGTTTATCGATGCTTGAGGAGAATTCTAAGTTGGGCCTAATCACTTGGCTCTATTGCCACCTATGGTTTAATGCAGCAAGAATAAAGGGGCTTGATCCTACTTAATTAAGTACTAAGATACCGGCCCATGCATTAGTAGCAAGTACCCCATATGTCCGATTTTTAGCAAAGTCATGCTAAAATTCACGGAAAATTTCAGCATGACCTTTGCTGAAAATAGGACATATGGAGTACCCGAATTTGCCGGAGCGGAAGTTAATCGACATTCCGGCAAATTCAAGGGCCTCTCGGGGTACCTGCAAAATCATCACGACACAAAGGGCCTCTCAAGGGCCTCAAGCAGAAGCCAAGGCCTCCCAGACCCCATTTTTTGCTAAATTTCTTTGAGCAACAATGAGAGCAGAAAATTCAGCACATTTCTATACAACATCACTGTAAAGATGAAGAACAGTTCTACAGCAGCCCATTTATATACAATAGCATCTTTGGTCATACCAATTTCTGAAACAATTCAAATCTGAATCAGATTCATGTAGGCACCACTACCGCAAGTGCCATACTACTGCAAGTGCCATACTATCGCAAGTGCTATACTACTGTAGGAAAGGAGGATCATCATACACATATATAGGAAAGGAGGCCCATTCCTATTTTAGGAAGCAAACAGATGTACACATAAGATAAAAATGTAGTGCTTTGAAAGTTTAATGCTTACAAAAGACTTGCTGAAATAGTGAAAATATGGAGTCACCAAGCTGGCTAAGAAACTCCCAAAGTCCACTAGCAAATCCAAGATATAATCCTGTTACACACATCATAACAATTTAAGATAATTAGGATAAGGATAGTAGGAAATGAAAAAGAAAGAGCTCAAAAAACTCCCTAATTGGGAGATTTGTATTTGCACCATCTTTCATATCAATATCATATACACATGGAGATGGTGTCATTCAACTTGAGCATGAGCTAGTTTAGTCACCCAGCTTACTGCATACACATGGAGATGGTGTCATTCAACTTGGAACACATCAAACTTTTGTTCCGTGCTACTTCACCTCAAAACTCACAGCTTTTTCAGAACAAAAACTGACGAATAATAAGACACAGCAGATATATGAATGAGTTCCATGGTGGATCTACTATGTTCACAGCACAGTAATTCAACAAAACCTTTTTATGGACCAAGGGAAACACAAATCAAGTGTTCAGCAAAAATATGACCCTGAATGCAAATGGAGCTTAGGTCCCAAAAAATGCAGGTAGCTACTGGGAACAGAATATAAGTGAATTAACAACAACAGCCTAGGTATTGTAGGTATTCAGAATTCTACAAGTTCCGACACGGTAACCTTGCAACACAGTGATAGAGTTTAGCTCTGAATCATCAAAGTAAGGAATGTTGGCAATAATCAAACACAGTGTATGTAGCAAGTGGCAACTTCCAGTTGAGACCACCATTTCCATGCTAAACACTAATCAGCAGGCACTCTCCTGCTCTGACTAACCAAAATCTGCTAGCTGATTCTTAAATCAGACAATTTGAGCACTACAATTCTCACAAGATCTGCAATAGGCATTTACAATTAAAATGTTAGGCATTTGTAGGCCTTTGTCATGTTAGGCATTTACTGAACATGTTTACTGAACATGTTAGGCATATCAGGCAGTTTACTGAACATGTTAGGCATTTGTCATGTCATAATCTTTGCCATTTTACAATTAAAATGCACTTGTTTCTGTGGACTAATTTTGAAGCAGTTTGTAGAGTACTGTCAAAATTTAGAATGGTGACTGAATTTAACTGACAAACAAGAACCTAACGCGCATTCCCCAACTAATAAAACCGATCAAGAAGCAGCAGCGGCGGCACGACGGGGCGGCGGCGGCGAGCTCCTGCTCCTAACCCTAGGGTCGCCGCCCGTGAAACATGGGGATGAGCGGGGAGAGAGGGAGGAGGGACAGAGACTAACTGGTCATCGATGAGCAGCAGCCATGGGAGGCTAAGCGCTACTGCCGAGGAGCGCGTCTGACGAGGTTAGCCGCCATCCGTCCGTCTGTCGAGGAGCCCGTCTGGCCGAGGAGCTGGGAGGCTCTCGCCGCCGTCCGTCCGAGGAGGTCGCGGGCTCGAGGGGAGGAAGGGAGAGGAGGCGGCGGGGCGCGGGCGGCTGCGCGCAGATGGGTCGGGGAAGCGCGGCGGCGGCAGTGGAGGGAGGGACGAGGGAAGGAGCGGCGCGGTGGATCGAGGGAGAGGGAACTGGCGAGGGGGAGAGGGAAGGGGGGATCGGGCGAAGGGGTACACACTATATCAATGGTGCACCACCCTCTGGTGCGCCATTAGTAGTTTTTTTCTTATAGCAATGGCACACCTGTTGGAAATATGCCCTAGAGGCAATAATAAAAGGATTATTATTATATTTCCTTGTTCGTATTAATTGTCTTTTATTCATGCTATAATTGTATTATCCGGAAATCGTAATACACGTGTGAATACATAGACCACAATATGTCCCTAGTAAGCCTCTAGTTGACTAGCTCGTTGATCAACAGATAGTCATGGTTTCCTGACTATGAACGTCATTGATAGCGGGATCACATCATTAGGAGAATGATGTGATGGACAAGACCCAATCCTAAGCATAGCACAAGATCGTGTAGTTCGTTTTGCTAGAGCTTTTCCAATGTCAAGTATCTCTTCCTTAGACCATGAGATCGTGTAACTCCGGATACCGTAGGAGTGCTTTGGGTGTACCAAAGCGTCACAACGTGAATCGGGTGACTATAAAGGTGCACTACAGGTATCTCCGAAAGTGTCATTGGGTTGACACGGATCGAGATCGGAATTTGTCACTCCGTATTACGGAGAGGTATCACCGGGCCCACTCGGTAGTGCATCATCATAATGAGCTCAAGGTGACCAAGTGTCCGGTCACGGGATCATGCATTACGGTGCAGTAAAGTGACTTGCCGGTAACGAGATTGAACGAGGTATTGGGATACCGACGATCGAATCTCGGGCAAGTAACATACCGATTGACAAAGGGAATTGTATACGGGTTGCTAGAATCCTCGACATCGTGGTTCATCCGATGAGATCATCGAGGAGCATGTGGGAGCCAACATGGGTATCCAGATCCCGCTGTTGGTTATTGACCGGAGAGCCGTCTCGGTCATGTCTACGTGTCTCCCGAACCCGTAGGGTCTACACACTTAAGGTTCGGTGATGCTAGGGTTGTATGAATATGAGTATGCAGCAAACTGAATGTTGTTCGGAGTCCCAGATGAGATCCCGGACGTCACGAGGAGTTCCGGAATGGTCCGGAGGTAAAGAATTATATATAGGAAGTGCTATTTCGGCCATCGGGAGACTTTCGAGGGTTACGGTATTGTCTTGGGACCACCGGAAGGGTCCCGGGGTCCACCGGTGGGGCCACCTATCCCGGAGGGCCCCATAGGCTGAAGTGGGAGGAACCAGCTCTGTTGGGCTGGTGCGCTTCCACTTGGGCCCCCTAGCCTAGGGTTGGAAACCCTAGGGTGGGGGCGCCCCACTTGCCTTGGGGGGCAAGCCTTCCCCCCTTGGCCGCCGCCCCCCCAATCTAGATACGTTCTAGAGGGACCGGCGCCCCCCCTGGGGGCCTATACAAAGGGGGGGAGGGAGGGCAGCCGGACCCTGCATCTTGGCGCCTCCCTCTCCCCTGCTACACCTCTCCCTCTCGCAGAAGCTCGGCGAAGCCCTGCTGCGGTGATCGCATCCACCACCACGCCGTCGTCAGCCGGATCTTCATCAATCTCTCCTTCCCCCTTGCTGGATCAAGACGGAGGAGACGTCACGCTGACCGTACGTGTGTTGAACGCGGAGGTGCCGTCCGTTCGGCGCTAGGATCTCCGGTGATTTGGATCACTACGAGAACGACTCCCTCAACCCCATTCTCTTGAACGCGTCCGCACGCGATCTACAAAGGGTATGTAGATGCATCTCTCACACTCGTTGCTAGATGAACTCATAGATGGATCTTGGTGAACGTAGGAATTTTTTTATTTTATGCAACGTTCCCCAACAGTGGCATCATGAGCTAGGTCTATGCGTAATTCTCTTTTGCACGAGTAGAACACAATTTGTTCTGGGCGTAGCTGTTGTCAACTTTCTTGCCGCTACTAGTCTTATTTTGCTTCAGCGGTATTGTGGGATGAAGCGGCCCGGACCGACCTTACACGTACGCTTACGTGAGACAGGTTCCACCGATCGACATGCACTAGTTGCATAAGGTGGCTAGCGGGTGTCTGTCTCTCCCACTTTAGTTGGAGCGGATTCGACGAAAAGGGTCCTTATGAAGGGTAAATAGAAGTTGACAAATCACGTTGTGGTTATTCGTAGGTAAGAAAACGTTCTTGCTATAACCCAATTGCAGCCACGTAAAAAATGCAACAACAATTAGAGGACGTCTAACTTGTTTTTGCAGCAATTTTCATGTGATGTGATATGGCCAAGTGGTGATGAATGATGAATGATATATTGTGATGTATGAGATCATGTTCTTGTAATAGGAATCACGACTTGCATGTCGATGAGTATGACAACCGGCAGGAGCCATAGGAGTTGTCTTAATTCTTGTATGACCTGCGTGTCATTGATTCAACGCCAGGTAAATTACTTTACTTTATTACTAAACGTGTTAGCCATAGTAGTAGAAGTAATAGTTGGCGAAAGCAACTTCATGGAGACACGATGATGGAGATCATGATGATGGAGATCATGGTGTCATGCCGGTGACAAGATGATCATGGAGCCCTCAAGATGAAGATCAAAGGAGCTATATGATATTGGCCATATCATGTCACTACTTTATATAATTGCATGTGATGTTTATTATGTTTTATGCATCTTGTTTACTTAGAACGGCGGTAGTAAATAAGATGATCCCTTATAATAATTTGAAGAAAGTGTTCCCCCTAATTGTGCACCGTTGCTAAAGTTAAATGCGTTTGAAGCACCACGTGATGATCGGGTGTGATAGATCCTTACGTTCACATACAACGGGTGTAAGACAGTTTTACACATGCAAAACACTTAGGGTTAACTTGACGAGCCTAGCATGTACAGACATGGCCTCGGAACACAAGAGACCGAAAGGTCGAACATGGGCCGTATGGAAGATACGATCAACATGGAGGTGTTCACCGACGATGACTAGTCCGTCTCACGTGATGATCGGACACGGCCTAGTCGACTCGGATCATGTAACACTTACATGACTAGAGGGATGTCAAATCTGAGTGGGAGTTCATTAAATAATTTTATTAGATGAACTTAATTATCATGAACATTAGTCTAAAATCTTTGCAAAATGTCTTGTAGATCAAATGGCCAATGCTCATGTCACCATGAACTTCAACGCGTTCCTAGAGAAAACCAAGCTGAAAGACGATGGCAGCAACTATTCGGATCGGGTCCGAACACGAGGATCATCCTCATAGCAGCCAAGAAACAATATGTCCTAGAAGCACCGCTAGGTGAAGCACCCATCCCGAAGAACCAAGACATTATGAATGCTTGGCAGTCTCGTCTTGATGATTACTTCCTCGTTCAAGGCGGCATGCTTTACGACTTAAAACCAGGGCTCCAAAAGCGTTTTGAGCAACACGGAGCATATGAGATGTTCGAGGAGCTGAAAATGGTTTTCCAAGCTCATGCCCGGTCGAGAGATATGAAGTCTCCGACAAGTTCTATAGTTGTAAGATGGAGGAAACAGTTACATCGGTGAGCACATACTCAAAATGTCCGGGTTGCACAACCGCCGTCCCAAATTGGACATTAACCTCCCGGACGAGGCGGTCATTGACAGAATCCTTGATCGCTCCCACCAAGCTACAAGAGCTTTGTGATGAACTACAATATCACGAGGATGGTGAAGACCATTCCTGAAGTATTCTCAATGCTGAAGTCAGCAGAGGTTGAAATCAAGAAAGAACATCAAGTGTTGATGGTCAATAAAACCACTAAGTTCAAAAAGGGCAAGGGTAAGAAGAACTTCAAGAAGGACGGCAAAGATGTTGCCGCGCCCGGTAAGCAAGTTGCCGGGAAGAAGTCAAAGAATGGACCCAAGCCTGAGACAGAGTGCTTTTATTGCAAAGGGAAGGGCCACTGGAAGCGGAACTGCCCCAAATACTTAGCGGACAAGAAGGCCGGCAACACTAAAGGTATATTTGATATGCATGTAATTGATGTGTACCTTACCAGTATTCGTAGTAACTCCTGGGTATTTGATACCGGTGCCGTTGCTCATATTTGTAACTCACAGCAGGAGCTGCGGAATAAACGGAGACTGGCGAAGGACGAGGTGACGATCTTGGCGTCGGAAATGGTTCCAAGGTCGATGTGATCGCCGTCGCACGCTACCTCTACATTTACCTACGGATTAGTTTTAAACCTCAATAATTGTTATTTAGTGCCAAGTTTGAGCATGAACATTGTATCGGGATCTCGCTTAATACGAGATGGCTACTCATTTAAATCCGAGAATAATGGTTGTTCTATTTATAAGAGAGATATGTTTTATGGTCATGCTCCTAGTGTCAATGGTTTATTCTTAATGAATCTCGAGCGTAATATTACACATATTCATAGTGTGAATACCAAAAGATGTAAAGTTGATAACGATAGTCCCACATACTTGTGGCACTGCCGCCTTGGTCACATTGGTGTCAAGCGCATGAAGAAGCTCCATTTTGATGGTCTTTTAGAGTCTCTCGATTATGAATCATTTGACACATGCGAACCATGCCTTATAGGCAAAATGACCAAGACTCCGTTCTCCGGAACAATGGAGCGAGCAACCAACTTATTGGAAATCATACATACCGATGTGTGCGGTCCAATGAGCGTTGAGGCTCGCGGAGGATATTGTTATGTTCTCACTCTAAATGATGACTTGAGTAGATATGGATATGTCTACTTGATGAAACACAAGTCTGAGACCTTTGAAAAGTTCAAGGAATTTCAGAATGAAGTAGAGAATCAATGTGACCGAAAAATAAAGTTCTTACGATCAGATCGTGGAGGAGAATATTTAAGTCACGAATTTGGTACACACTTAAGGAAATGTGGAATCGTTTCACAACTCACGCTGCCTGGAACACCTCAACAGAACGGTGTGTCCGAACGTCAGTAATCGCACTCTATTGGATATGGTGCGATCTATGATGTCTCTTCTTGATTTACCGCTATCATTTTGGGGATACGCTCTAGAGACAGCTACATTCACTTTAAATAGGGCACCGTCTAAATCCGTTGAGACGACGCCGTATGAATTATGGTTTGGGAAGAAACCTAAGCTGTCATTTCTAAAAGTTTGGGGATGCGATGCTTATGTCAAGAAACTTCAACCTGAAAAGCTCGAACCCAAGTCGGAAAAATGCGTCTTCATAGGATACCCTAAGGAAACCATTGGGTCTACCTTAGATCCGTAGGCAAGATCTTTGTTGCCAAGAACGGATCCTTTCTTGAAAAAGATTTTCTCTCGAAAGGAGTAAGTGGGAGGAAAGTAGAACTCGATGAAGTACTACCTCTTGAACCGGAAAGTAGTGCAGCTCTGGAAAATGTTCCTGTGGCGCCTACACCGACTGGAGAGGAAATTAATGATGATGATCAAGGTGCTTCGGATCAAGTTACTACTGAACTTCATAAGTCCACAAGGACACGTTCCACACCAGAGTGGTATGGCAACCCTGTCCTGGAAATCATGTTGTTAGACAACGGTGAACCTTCGAACTATGAAGAAGCGATGGCGGGCCCAGATTCCAACAAATGGCTTGAAGCCATGCAATCCGAGATAGGATCCATGTATGAAAACAAAGTATGGACTTTGACAGACTTGCCCGATGATCGGCGAGCGATAGAAAATAAATGGAACTTTAAGAAGAAGACGGACGCGGATGGTAATGTTACCATCTATAAAGCTCAACTTGTCGCTAAAGGTTATCGGCAAGTTCAAGGGATTGACTACGACGAGACTTTCTCTCCCGTAGCGAAGCTGAAGTCCGTCCGAATCATGTTAGCAGTTGCCGCATACTATGATTATGAGATATGGCAAATGGACGTCAAAACGGCATTCCTTCACGGCTATCTTAAGGAAGAACTGTATATGATGCAGTCGGAAGGTTTTGTCGACCCTAAGAATGCTAACAAGGTATGCAAGCTCCAGTGATCCATTTATGGACTGGTGCAAGCATCTCGGAGTTGGAACATTCGCTTTGATGAGATGATCAAAGCGTTTGGGTTTATGCAGACTTACGGAGAAGCCTGCGTTTACAAGAAAGTGAGTGGGAGCTCTGTAGCATTTCTCATATTATATGTAGATGACATACTTTTGATGGGAAATGATATAGAACTCTTGGACAACATTAAGGCCTACTTGAATAAAAGTTTTTCAATGAAGGACCTTGGAGAAGCTGCTTATATATTAGGCATCAAGATCTATAGAGATAGATTGAGACGCCTCATAGGTCTTTCACAAAGCACATACCTTGATAAGATATTCAAGAAGTTCAAAATGGATCAGTCCAAGAAAGGGATCTTGCCTGTATTAAAAGGTGTGAAATTGAGCTCGGCTCAATGTCCGACCACGGCAAAAGATATAGAAGAGATGAGTGTCATCCCCTATGCATCAGCCATATGTTCTATTATGTATGCCATGCTGTGTACCATACCTGATGTAAACCTTGTCGTAAGTTTGGTAGGAAGGTACCAAAGTAATCCCGGCAAGGAACACTGGACAGCGGTCAAGAATATCCTGAATTACCTGAAAAGGACTAAGGACATGTTTCTCGTTTATGGAGGTGACGAAGAGCTCGTCAGAAGGTTTACGCCGACGCTTAGCTTCGACACAGATCTGGATGACTCTAAGTCACAAACCGGATACGTGTATATGTTGAATGGGGAGCGATGGTGGTGCAGCTGCAAGCGAAGCGTCGTGGCGGGATCTACGTGTGAAGCGGAGTACATGGCAGCCTTAGAGGCAGCGCATGAAGCAATTTGGGTGAAGGAGTTCATCACCGACCTAGGAGTCATACCCAATGCGTTGGGGCCGATCAAACTCTTCTGTGACAACACTGGAGCTATTGCACTTGCCAAGGAGCCCAGGTTTCACAAGAAGACCAGGCACATCAAGCGTCACTTCAACTCCATTCGTGAGAATGTTCAAGATGGAGACATAGAAATCTGCAAAGTGCATACAGATTTGAATGTCGCAGATCCGTTGACTAAACCTCTTCCGCGAGCAAAACATGATCAACACCAGAACTCTATAGGTGTTCGGTTCATCACAATGTAACTAGATTATTGACTCTAGTGCAAGTGGGGACTGTTGGAAATATGCCCTAGAGGCAATAATAAAAGGATTATTATTATATTTCCTTGTTCGTGATAATTGTCTTTTATTCATGCTATAATTGTATTATCCGAAATCGTAATACACGTGTGAATACATAGACCACAATATGTCCCTAGTAAGCCTCTAGTTGACTAGCTCGTTGATCAACAGATAGTCATGGTTTCGACTATGGACATTGGATGTCATTGATAGCGGGATCACATCATTAGGAGAATGATGTGATGGACAAGACCCAATCCTAAGCATAGCACAAGATCGTGTAGTTCGTTTTGCTAGAGCTTTTCCAATGTCAAGTATCTCTTCCTTAGACCATGAGATCGTAACTCCCGGATACCGTAGGAGTGCTTTGGGTGTACCAAACGTCACAACGTAATCGGGTGACTATAAAGGTGCACTACAGGTATCTCCGAAAGTGTCTGCATGGGTTGACACGGATCGAGATCGAATTTGTCACTCCGTATTACGGAGAGGTATCACTGGCCCACTCGGTAGTGCATCATCATAATGAGCTCAAGGTGACCAAGTGTCTGGTCACGGGATCATGCATTACGATGCGAGTAAAGTGACTTGCCGTAACGAGATTGAACGAGGTATTGGGATACCGACGATCGAATCTCGGGCAAGTAACATACCGATTGACAAAGGGAATTGTATACGGGTTGCTTGAATCCTCGACATCGTGGTTCATCCGATGAGATCATCGAGGAGCATGTGGGAGCCAACATGGGTATCCAGATCCCATCGTTGGTTATTGACCGGAGAGCCGTCTCGGTCATGTCTACGTGTCTCCCGAACCCGTAGGGTCTACACACTTAAGGTTCGGTGATGCTAGGGTTGTATGAATATGAGTATGCAGCAAACCGAATGTTGTTCAGAGTCCCGGATGAGATCCCAGACGTCACGAGGAGTTCCGGAATGGTCCGGAGGTGAAGAATTATATATAGGAAGTGCTATTTCGGCCATCGGGAGAATTTCGGGGGTTACCGGTATTGTACCGAGACCACCGGAAGGGTCCCGGAGGTCCACCGGGTGGGGCCACCTATCCCGGAGGGCCCCATGGGCTGAAGTGGGAGGGAACCAGCCCCTGGTGGGCTGGTGCGCCCCCCACTTGGGCCCCCCCTGCGCCTAGGGTTGGAAACCCTAGGGTGGGGGGCGCCCCACTTGCCTTGGGGGGCAAGCCTTCCCCCCTTGGCCGCCGCCCCCCCCCCATCTAGATAGGTTCTATAGGGGCCGGCGCCCCCCTTGGGGCCTATATAAAGGGGGGGAGGGAGGGCAGTCGGACCCTGCATCTTGGCGCCTCCCTCTCCCCTGCTACACCTCTCCCTCTCGCAGAAGCTCGGCGAAGCCCTGCTGCGGTGACTTCTGCATCCACCACCACGCCCGTTGTCTTTGCTGGATCTTCATCAACCTCTCCTTCCCCCTTGCTGGATCAAGACGGAGGAGACTCCACGCTGACCGTACGTGTGTTGAACGCGGAGGTGTCGTCCGTTCGGCGCTAGGATCTCCGGTGATTTGGATCACGACGAGAACGACTCCCTCAACCCCGTTCTCTTGAACGCTTCGGCACGCGATCTACAAAGGGTGTGTAGATGCATCTCTCACACTCTTTGCTAGATGAACTCATAGATGGATCTTGGTGAACGTAGGAAATTTTTTATTTTATGCAACGTTCCCCAACAACATCCACCTCTGGTGCGCCATTAGTAACTTTTTTTTTCTGACAGCAATGGCGCACCCACCTAGGGTGCGCCATTAGTAAATTTTTTTTCATTATTTCTTGTTGCATCTAATAATTTATTTTTTATCAAATTTGTTATTTTCATGAGGACTAGAACAGAAGATATCATCAAATATCATCAATTTTTTTGAAAATATCATCAATTTTTGTTAATTGAAAATATCATCACATTTGTTATTTGAAAATATCATCAAAAAGTGGGGAGGGTGCGGGTGTCGGCGTGGCGGTGGAGCGGGGAGGGTGCGGGGTGCTCGGCGGTGGAGCGGGGAGGGTGCGGGGGTGCTTTCGGCGAGGGGGATCTGGCGAGGGGGATCGGATAGCTATCGAGAGGGAGGGGGATCGAGATCGTGTGTCCTCATGAATATTCAATATTTTTTCATATTGAATATGAAAAAATATGATCAAATTTGACAAAATATTCATGAATTCAAAAAGTGCCCATGAAATTTAAAAATATTCGTGATATCAAAAAGTGCCCGAGAATGAAGACTACGATTTAAATACAATCGATCTTAGCTAGCTATCTGTTCACAATCTTCTTGCCCTTCTTTTTCGCAAATGGAGTTCTTCTGGGAACGGACGTCCTTTAGGTAGGGTGGTCCTGCTTCTTCTTGTGGTGTGTGCTGCTACTTAATCGTCGTCGTCATGTTCGATCTTTGGGTCGCCGTACTTGTCGAAGTCTTGCTCATTGGCTACTCCATCCATTCCGATGATCTTCCTTTTGCCTCTACTCACGACAACACGACTGGGCTTTGGCGGGTCGGTAATGAAGAAGCATTGGTCCACTTGGGAAGCCAGTACCCATGGATCATTTTTCGCGGTGACGTTTGCGCCCGTGGTCTTGGATTTGGCTTCGGGTATAACCATGGTGGTGAAATACTGGTCTTCTTTTAGGACGCTCTTGGCCCATCTCGACACGAAACATCGGGACCTTCTCTCCACAGAAGCTCAGCTCCCAGATCTCCTCGATCCTTCCGTAGTATCTGTCCTTGTCGTTGCGGTGTAGGATTCCATCGTTACCCGGAGTTCGATAACCATCGCTCTTCATGTCCTTGTTCTCGGTGTAGAATGTGTAGCCGTTGATATCGTACGCCTCATAGGTCATCAGGTTGTGCTCGGCGCCCTGTGACAAGGCGAATATGAGTTGTTCTTCCGCGGTAGAATCCTCATGTAAAGGGTACGACAGAAGCTTCTGCTTGAACCAACGCGTGAAACATGAGTTGTGATCTTTGATTATATCTCCGTCCGTCCTCTCTTGGCCTCGGTCATTGTACGTCTTCTCAATAAAGGTTTTGTGCTCTACCACCCAAGGATCGACCACATCTATGTGTTATAGCGCGACTAGGTTTGCTCTTTCAAAGTCGGCGACTCAACCCTCGAAGTCGACATGCATTTTGCGGCGACCCTCACGGTGACCCCATCCAGCGAGCCGGCCGAGGTGCCTGTTGACGGGCAGACCAACGGTTTCTCTATGCCTAGATAATTCGGGTAGTAGGAGATGCACTCTTCGGTCAGAAAGCCCCTGGCTATACTTCCCTCTGGACGTGACATGTTGCGAACGTATCCTTTGATGACACCATTCATCCTTTCGAACGGCATCATGCGTGCAGGAACGTCGGCCGAGTTGGATGATATCCTCCACGATATGGACCAGCAGATGCACCATAACGTCGAAGAATGCGGGCGGAAGTACATCTCAAGCTCGCATAGTATCACCACGATCTCTTCCTGTAGCCTTCTGAGTTGCCTCACGCCAATCGACTTCCGAGAGATGACGTCGAAAAAGTTGCATAGGCCAAATAGCGTTTCACGGACGTGCGCATCCATGATCCCACAGATTGCAACTGGAAGTATCTACATCATCGACGACGTGATACCGTGAGACTTCATCCCGCTGAACTTCGTCATTTGGGTCTAGGTATCTGCTTATCTTCCCACAGAATCAGAAGGGAAGTTTTACTCCTAGGAGGCAGGTGAAAAACTGCTCGATCTCCTCCGACTTAGACCGAAGCACGCGGGAGGGTAGTCATTTCAGTCTTCTTGGCCTTTTTGCCTTTGCGGCGACTTCTTCGTGGTCCTGCTTCGCCTCATCATCATCATCATCATCATTAGCGTGAAGCTCCTGCACGATGCCCATTGATTTCAAGTCTGCCCTTGCTTTCGCCCATCTTTGGTCCTCTCTGGCATGTTGAGCAAGGTACCAAGCAGACTCTCGCACACGTTCTTCGTGATATGCATGACATCAAGGCGGTGAGGCACACGGTGGATCTTCCAATACGGCAAGTCCCAGAAAATAGACCTCGTTTTCCATACCTTCAGCAACGGCTCTGGCACCTTTCGCTTCTTTCCCGGCTCTGGCGCCTTTTCCTTCTTTCCCGGCAGTGGGCAGTCTTTCCAATTTTTCAACAGCTCGTCTATTTCCTCGCTGCTCCTCGTACATGGGCGTTTTTAGGGTTCGGTTTCACCATCGAACAGATCCTTGCGTTTCCTCCATGGGTCATCGTCGCGAAGCCACCTTCGATGTCCCATGAACACGGTTTTCGAAGACCCGGGATCTCTATCTAGTGGCGATACGTTGTGTCATCCATGCACCTTACGCATCCGTAAAATCCATGGACTACCTGCCCGCGAGATATCCGTGAATCGAGATAGTCGTGCACCGTCGTGAGCAAGGCTCTCATAGGGAAATATTCTTTCTGCGGCATCCCACGTATTGGCTGGCGTTTTCCACAGCGTGTCTAGCTCCTCCTTCAGCAGCCCTAGATACAGATTGATGTCGTTCCTGGTTGTTTCGCCCTTCAATTAGCATACTCATGTGAATGTACTTCCTCTTCATGCACAACCGGGGAAGGTTGTACATCCACACAAACACGTGCCAGTGCTATGTGTGCTTCTTCGCTGCCAAACGGATTGACTCCATCGGTGCTCACGCCCAAAGACGATGTTCCTTGGATCCTTCCCAAATTCTGGGTATTTGAAGTTCAACGCTTGCCACCGCTCGCATCCTTAGGGTGACTCAGCATCTTGTCTTTTTTATTTATCTCCGGATCATTTCCATCATCTTCCCGCTTCTTCTCCTCCCTATCCGCGTGCCAACGCAGGAGCTTTGCTACCTTAGGGTCCGCGAAATACCGCTGCAGACGAGGAGTGATCGGAAAGTACCACACCGATTTTCGAGGAGCTTTCTTCCTCTTCTTGTATCGAGTGGCGCCGCACCGGACATATGGTAGACTCCGTGTGCTCGTCCCGATAAATGATGCAATCATTCATGCGCACATGGTATTTCACGTGCGGTAAATCCAGTGGACACACGATTTTCTTCGCCTCCTCGAAACTGGTCGGGCACTTGTTCCCCTTGGGAAGACGTTCGTGCCAGAATGACATGTTCTCGTCGAAGCATGCGTCGGTCATTTTGTGTTTTACCTTCATCTCCAGAGCCATGAGCGTTACTTTTGGGCGGGTATCCTCGGACCTGCATCCTTCATACAATGGAGTAACCGCGTCTATCTCCAGTTGATCCAGCTTGGCTTTCTCTCGGGCGGCAGCTCTTGCATTATCCATCTGCTTGAGAAGCAACTCTTGAATATGAGGGTCCTGCACCCAGCCTCCATCGTCGTCTGCTCCGGCATCTTCATCTTCATGATCATGCCCTTCGTCTTGATCTTCCTCATCATCATGTACGACATCTTCTACATGATGACTGTGTAGAGCATCACCGTCATGATCATGTCCTGGAGATTCTTCGTCTTCTCGCCCGCCCTCGCCGCGGTGGTTGTCTTGTTGGCCTTCCTCATTTCTTGCTCGGCCCCCATGGACGACTTCATAGTCATCTTCATCACCTTGCCACCGATAGCCATCCATGAAACCACGCAAGAGCGGGTGGTCCCGCACCTGCCCGGAATCCGGGTCCGCAATAAGGCTCTTCAGCTTGCATCTTCGACACGGACATCTTATCTCCGTCTCGTTCTTTTGAAGCATCTCGGCCTTCGTGGAGCTCAAAAACCTATTCACGATGCCTTCGGTCATCGTGCGGACCATGGTCGCCTGCGGGGTAGAGCAAAACGATATTTTAGAACCAAGAAAAACTTTGGCATGACCTTCCCTAAAAATAGGATAAAAAAGAATGCATAGTGCAAAAATTCTCGCCGAAACGGAAATGAATCAACATTCCGGCAAAATATTGGTAACCATCGCATTTCAAATACCGGTACCTGCAAACACAAACATATATGCAACACCACAAACATATGCAACATCACAAACATACATATATCTAGCTAGGCCACAAAAAGTGCATGCGCACATTGTTGGAGCGAGCTAGGGAGAAAAAAAGTAGATCTACAACATGAAGATAGCTTTCCCCTGACTTACCTATAAAAAAAAGGTAATTTCACCACTTAATTTTGATGAATCTATGGTGCAAATGAGGTGAGGAGAAGGAGGCAGCCGAAAGTTTGGAGAAGGAGGTGGAGGGAATGAAGTGGAAAAAGTGAGTGGGTAGGTGTAGCTGTCCAAAATATCTTGTTGGGCTCCCAGGTTACTAATGGCGCACCACCAGCAAATGCGCCATTAGTATGCATGCTTACTAATGGCGCACCTGCAGGTGGTGCGCCATTAGTAGTTTTGCAAAAAAGTAAAAAAAATATTCTAATGGCGCACTGTCTGCCTAGTGCGCCATTACTAGTTAGAACTAGTAATGGCGCACTTCGGTCGGATGCGCCATTAGTATGTATGTAAAAATGAAAAAAAAAACTTTATTACTAGTGGCGCACCGTTTTTCTGGTGCGCCATTAGTGTCTTCCACACAAATGGCGCATCACCAACTAGTGCGCCATTAGTATATAGTAGTGGCGCACTACATCCCTGGTGCGCCATTAGTGTCAATCCTATCTATAGCCCTTTTCCTAGTAGTGCGGGGTGGATCAGTTGCAAAGGTCCTTCGCCATTTCTTCACACCGGGGTATGCTTCCATGGAGGCGTGCTACTGATGTTGATGATCTTTGCATAGCGGAGCCATATCATCCTGATCGAGTTGCACGACATCTTACTTTGAGACAACAAGTGACCTATGCTCCGTTGGTCAGCGTGTACACAAAGGAGGATACTGGCATTGCATATGCGTATTGGTCGCAATTGTTATGCTCAGACCAAGGAGAGTTCCAGTACCTTCTAAATGATGTGCATGAGGCATTTTCTTCTGTGACCTGGACCAACTGGTGGGTGGGATTCATGAAACCATTTAACAATATATTCAATACCCTTCGTCCGGGCATCTCGAATGGTCCGAATTATAATCCGCGGAAACGTAATTTTCTGAAACGCGGAGAGGAGTACATAGTTCCTCGCAAGCTTTCAGAGAATGATTTTGTTGTTATAAAGGAAGTCTTCGCCAAGGGTAAGGAGGAACATATTGCAGCCATCAAATTGAATGGAAAGAGAATTATGGACCACTGGCGTCCCATTTTGTGTGGCTTTCTCTCAAATGATGAACCTTTAATCAACTCTAAAAAGGTAAGATATATACATCTATATATATTTGGTACTACCATAGTTCGTTTGCTCCTTTCTTTGTCTCATTTTTTCTATATCTCCTTTTAATAGAAGAAGCGAAAGGTTAAGGATGTTGTCGCTACTCAACCCATGAAATCTAAAGAGGTGAGTTAATGGTCTGCGTGCAACTTGTTCATTTCTTTGTTGTACTAATCAGTACTAATAATATCATCCTTTTGTATATGTGGCTGCAGTAAAGTGGCGTACCAAAGTCTGTTGTTGCAGTTGGTTCTTCCTCTGCTCATCCATCGCTAGTGGGTAGTTATGATCTTCCGGAAATTGCCCCGGCCACCGGTGGACAGAAGCGTAGAAATTTATCGTCCACTCATGCTGACGAGGAAGAGAGGCTCCCCCTCAAGCACGAACTTGATTTTTCCCAAAAATATGATTTTTCTGAACCAATAACCTTGGACGGTCCGTCATTAGATGTTGAACTCAGTAGCCAAGTTAATGATGAAGATTTTGGCCACGTTCTCACGGGAGAAAAGGACCATGGCCTTGGTGACCTTTTCGATTTATCTGTCGAGGATTATACCATTGGCGAGTGTGGCACAAGTCATCCACCTTCCAGCCCGGGTGTGACTGAAGTTGTGCCCCATACCCCTAGTGCTCTTGATTTCTTGTCAACTTTACCTGGTAGTTTACTTACCTATAAATATTTATTTAATTGGCCATGTCTATGAACCATCATTATCATCAAATTCTCACGACTCTTCCTTTTTTTAGGTTGTGACCAAGAAATTCGCCACTCACAAGACCCTGAGGTGATGGTTGTATCAGGGAAAGGCGCACAGATGGACTGCTGTTTCATCAAGGACACGTTTATGGATGCTACCGATTTCGTAGTGAAACGAGCCCTCGAAGGACTGAACGACTCTACCCTTGGTGATCCCGAGCGACGCATCATGCTTGAGAGTGTTTCTCAGACGCTGCCCACGCAAGTGCCTGAGGTAGCGAAGGTGCAGGCCATGTTGGTCGGGCTTATTGACCTTTCCAAGAAGTTGGAGGGTGGCCCGACCGAATTCACGAAGGAATCCGAGCGAGATGAACATGTTGTTGCTGAAGTAGAACTTAAAATCAAGTCTGGCCATGAAGTTTCCAAGGACATAATTGGGGAGTTATCTGCCATGGAAAAGAAGTGCACTGAAATAGAGGCACGGGAAGCAGAACTGAAGGCCCAGCTTGAAGAGGTTACTACTACTTTGCACAGGCTTAAATTGGAAATGGAACAGCGCCGGCAAGCACATGATGCCCATCAATCTGAACAGAAGAAGTTGCTGAAGAGTCTACAGGATACCAATGCTAGCAAACGTACAAGGTTTGCTGAATTTAAATAAAAGACAACAGATTTAATGACCAAAGCAAGTCAGTTGTTGAACAACCTGCAGAACTGGCGAGCTCCTTGAGAGGGTGTCGACTTTGTTTAGTTTTTTTTTGGCCATTTCAATCCATCATTCCGCTTCGAACCATTTAATTTCAGTCTTCAGTTTCAATTCAGATGTATCAGTACTTTGTTTATTCACGTGGGAACTCCAAATTTTATGCATGATGTGCTAGTACGCCAGCCTTGACGTTGAAGCATCCTTATTTATTTACACTATCGTTGTGTATGGCTTGAAGCCTTATTTATTTTATCCTATTTTTATTATATAAATGCATGTACGTACCATTTTTTGTACGACGGTTTAAGCTTATGAAGTCTGGAGCCTGTTTTTTTTAATAATTTTTTTACATCATAGTTTATACTCGTAAGTTGTCGGAGTCTATAAAAAAATATCTGCCACAGTTTAGACTCGTAAGTTTATTGGAGTGAAATTTATTTACTTTATCTTAAGTGCCACAGTTTAGACTCGTAAATTTATTGGAGTGATTTTGGTGCGCCCCGGTTTATACTCATGAGGGTATGGAGTGCCCTCGATGATTTATTTTCTTTGCATCATAGTTTATACTCGTAAGTCGTTGGAGTAAATTTCTTTTTTGTGTGTCCCAGTTTAGACTCGTGAGGGTATGGAGTATTTTTTCTTATGCGACCCAGTTTAGACTCGTGAGGGTATGGAGTATATTCTTTTTTTCATGCATAGTAACGCTTGAGGAATTTCCCATTTACCGGTGCCGGCGAGTATTCCCCATCTAGTGATATGATTCTATATGCGCTGCTAGAATAAACCTCTTTTATGGCGAAGGGACTTTCCCATTTTGGTTCAAATTTTCCTTTCATCCGTCGCATGATATTCATAGGACGGATGACCGCAAGTACTAGATCTCCTTGTTTGAACGACCTTCTTTTGACTCGTTCGTCGAATGCTCGGGACATCCTAGCTTGGTATGCCTCAAGATTTTGCAAAGCTTGAAGTCGTCTACCTTCTAGTCTTTCTAATTCATCGAGACGTAATTGTACTGATTTTTCTTCCGACAAATTTTCATGTGTAGCGACCCTCAACGACGTGATCTGTACCTCCAAAGGTAGAACGGCTTCTCCTCCAAATACTAAGGAATAAGGTGTTATTCCTGTCGGCGTGCGTGTTGTGGTTCTATAAGCCCACAAGGCTTCGAGAAGCTTTTCATGCCAGTCACGTTTATTTTTTGATACAACTTTCTTTAGTAACTTGCAAAGAGTTTTGTTGAAAGCTTCTGCTTGTCCATTGGCGGCAGGATTATTTGCCATGGAATAATGATGGTCTATCATAAACTTTGAGCATAATCTCTCTACTTGTTTGTTTTTAAACGGAGTTCCATTATCAGACATAATCCGAGAAGGAACACAAAAGCGATAAATGAGTTGTGTTCTTATAAAATGTTCTACATTCTCTGCTTTGTCTTCCTTTAGTTGTGTAAGTTCAGCCCACTTGGAAAAATAGGCTGTTGCTGCCAAAATAAACTTGTGACCTTTGGACGATGGTGGATGAATTGGCCCAACTATATCCATTCCCCACATTTCAAAAGGCCAAGACATATTTGTCGCATGGAGTGGTTCGTGCGGCTGATGTATAAAGTCAGCATGCACTTGGCATTCATGGCATTTCTTTGCAAATTTAGTGGCCTCTTCAAACATTGTGGGCCAGTAATAACCTAGACGCCTTAATTGGTAGTGCAATTTAGGATCTGACTGATGCGAGCCACATATTCCAGCATGCACCTCGTTTAAGGCCTCCATAATTTCATTTCCAGCAAGGCAGTGCAATAATATGCCATCATGGGAACGCCTATAGAGTATATCATTGATGCATGTGTAATGAATTGATCTTTTGCGGATTCTAGATCTTTCGCTAGTATCAAGAGGTAGGTATCCGTGAAGTAGATATTCGAGGAATGGTGCTCGCCAATCCCCTACCTCAATTTCACATACATCAGCTTTCATTGCAGAAGATATTACCATTTCTTCTTCTTCAACAAATATTGGCAATAACCTTCGTTCTTCTATGTGTACATCCATCATTTCATGTGAGTCTAGTGACATACTTGCAGCTAAACCGGCTAAAGCGTCAGCCTTTTCGTTTTGATTTCTAACTATGTGCTGAATATTTAGATCTTTGAACATAGCTAGGAGCTCTTTTGCCCTTTCAAAATATGTCAACAATTCTTGTTTCTTTACCATGTAGGTCCCCATCAGTTGATTAATCACTAATTGTGAGTCCCCATAAACAGAGAGCGTATCGAGCCCCATGTTTATTGCTATTTCAAGCCCAATGATAAGAGCTTCATATTCGGCCGAATTATTTGACACCGCCGAAGTTAGGGTAAATGAGTATGGGATCACCCCTCCGTTAGGCGTAATGAAAACGACTCCGACGCCTGACCCAGATTGCCGGCAAGCGCCATCGAAGTACATTTGTCACATTGATTTTGTAACCGTCGTGGCGAATACGTCCTCATCTAGCAAGTCATCATCTATAGGAAAATCATCTGGGATCGGATGTGCCGCAAGGAAGTTAGCCAAAGCTTGGCCTTTTGCGGTATATACGTGATGTCAAATTGTGACAAAAGCATCGCCCATTTAGCTAGTCTCCCTGAGAGTACCATTTTACTTAAGATATATCTGAGTGGGTCTGCTCTTGAGACTAAATGGACAGTGTGTTCTAACATGTAGTGTGGCAATTTCTGTGCAGCGAACACTAGTGCGAGACATATTTTTTCCATGTCTGGATAGTTGCACTTGGCCCCTACCAAGGTGCGTCTAAGATAATACAGGGACGTTTCATTTCCTACATCATTATTTTGCGCCAGGAGTGCACCTAGTGAAGTAGGCATTGCAGCAGTATAGAGAATTAATGGTCGGTCTTTAATCGGTGCGCCTAAAACAGGAGGATTTATCAAATATTTCTTAATTTCTAGGAATGCGTTTTGGCATGCTTGATCCCATTCAAAAGGGACTCCTTTCTTCATAAGTCGCGAGAAAGGTTTGCATCTCCCAGATAAATTTGAGATAAACCTCCTAATATATGCTAGGTGGCCTTGGAAACTCTTCAGTTCATGTAAGTTAGTGGGTGGTGGCATCTTTACAATCGCCTTTATTTTACTTGGATCGATCTGAATACCATTTTTTGTAACCACAAAACCGAGAAATTTTCCAGAGGAAACTCCGAACGCGCACTTCATGGGGTTCATTTTAAGATTATGTTGCCTGAGACGCTCAAAAACCATTTCAAGGTGTTTCAGGTGGTCTTGTTCGTGCTTTGATTTCACAACTATGTCATCTATATAGCATTCAATGATCACATATATCAACCTGTCTAAGATGATTGTCATTGCTCGTTGATATGTCACCCCAGTATTTTTTAATCCGAAAGGCATTACTTTATAACAATATATGCCTTTAGGTGTGCGGAATGTTGTTAACTCTTCATCTTCAAGTGCCATTTTAATTTGATTATAGCCAGAACAACCATCCATGAAAGAAAATATTTCATGCCCCATAGTAGCATCGACTAGTATTTTAGAGATGGGTATTGGGAAATCATCTTTGGGACATGCTTTATTCATATCCCTGAAATCTACACATATGCGTGTTTGACCATTCTTCTTTTTAACTGGTACAATACTAGAGACCCATGTGGGATATTTGACTTCTCTAATAAACCCTGCGGCTATGAGTTTGTCGACCTCGGCTTCTATTTGCGGAAGTATTTCAGGCCGGTACTTTCTTTGAGCTTGCTTCACTGGTGTGGCATCGTCTCGCACAGCAAGGCGATGGACAACTATGTTTGGGTCCAACCCAGGCATTTCTTCATAAGTCCAAGTGAATACGTCTCTATTTGCACGCAGGAACTCATGATATTTTAGTTTATTTTCTTTGGACAAATGTTTGCTAATAAAAATTGGACGAGGATCATCAGTCGTACCAATATTTATTTCTTGCAAGTCATCCATGGTACATTGGTTGCCATCCTCCATTTGTGGAGATGCTTCTGTCATGTCCGTATACTCAGCCGAAGCCATACAAACCTCATATCCTAGGCCATGCTTCATTTCTTTTAAAACATGGTCTTCGTGCAGAGCTTCGAGTTGTTCTTGAGATAACACCTTTTCGAATGGTGCTAGTTGTCCCCGGCCATCACATAAGGACGGGCCAGTGGCGATGTCATAGCCCATTTGCTGCATCATGTACAAGACCCTATTATCATACAAAGAAATTGGTAAAGATTCATCATCTTTGTTAAACGCAGATATTTGTGTTGTATTTTTCTTTTCACTTTCACCAACATTTGAACGACGCAACTCTTTTTGGGATTGTTTTATTTTATATTGTACCAAAGGAGGTAAAGGCGTAGGGAAATTAGTACCTTTCATGTCATGGGATTTGTCTATGACACGAAATATTGGGTCACCCTTCTTCCTTTGGTTGCTTGGTATATACTGATAGGTCTTTTTCTTTGACGAGGACTCTACGACCTCCTTTTCTACCACATTTGGCTCGGGAATTTTCCAGGATTTTGGCTTCTGCACCTTATCAACGGGCTCGAAGCAGAACTTTGCATCAGCATAGAAAGATTCGGCTATAGTGAATGGCTTCTTATCAGCAAATATTCTTACTGTATCACCTGTATGATCTATATATTTGATACACTGATGTAAAGTGGATGGCACAACTTGATTCTCGTGTAACCATGGGCGTCCAAGCAATGCATTATATGATGTAGCTGCATCAATCACGTGAAACTTCACATATGTGGATAGTGTATCCAATTTTAAAACCAACGAAATGGTACCCATAGCTTCTTGTCCTGATTGGTTAAATCCATGTATAACCACGTTATACTTGCTCAAATCTCCTTAGAATATCCAATCTTTTTGAGTGTACGCAATGGTAGCAGATTTATAGCTGACCCACCATCTATCATTATGCGATTTATTGGCAATACATCAATTTCGCCGAACATGAGAAGAGGTCTGTTGTGCTTCTTGGGGCCTAACAACATATCCTCATCTGTGAACGTCATATTTAGGACTTTAGATTCTTCTACCTCAGTTTGAGATACTTCTACTCTGTAGTCCTCAGGAAACGTGAGTGCCGTGACAAGAGCTTTACGCATATCAGATGAAAGACACAAAGCATCATACACAGAAAGCATAGCTGGTATTTTCTTCAAATGTGCGATTACATCATACTTGACTGGCACCCTACATGCAGGGTCCGTCGAATCATTAGGAACTGCATCCTTACTTTTTGGTTCCTTTCTAGGTGGAGGATGAGGGTCTGCTAATTGACGACCTGATCTAAGATGGACCTGATCCACTTCTAACGGTTCTTCTTCAGGGAAGCACAAAGACTCGCCGTCATCCTCGAACACACCAATAGTGAGAACGTTGAATTCTTCACTTGGTATTCTCATGCGCTTCGTGGTGTGCTGATATATCTTTGGTGCGGCTGAGAGGAGGGGCTTCTTCCATCATCGGGGTAGTACACGGCGTTTTGACCGCCGTTGCCCCAATCTTGGGCTGCACCATTACTGCGGGGAATGTGAGCCTCTCCTTTATGCTGATCTTGCGATTTCGCAAGGCCTGGAATTATCATAGGAGAACAACCATATTCGGAAATCAGTATTGCATCATCATAAGTACCCCTCATATTTGAAGATGCACAACTCACCGCTTCATCTTGGAGGGTGGCGACATATGCTGAAGCCTTTTTCTTTCCCTTTGTCATTCTTTTGAGGAGATCCGCATCAATGGTCCCCTCATCGATCATTTTCTGGATGATATTCTTCACAATAAAGCAATCTTTGAGTGTATGGCCCAAAATGCGATGGTAGTGACAGAAATTTGGATCATCAAATTTTGAAGCTTCTTCCGGCCTTTTGGGCTTGGGAAGTTCTATCAGACTCAACTCCTTTAAACCAGTGAAAAGGTCATCAATTTATTCTACAGGAAAAGAGTACTCCCTGTTTTGTCGTTCGCTTAGAGTTGGCCTCCTACCAACCTGTGCATCTCGCTGTCCTTGGTTCCCTATAGGTGTTCTTCCGGGCTGAAACCGAGGTTTTACCGTCGTTGTCTCCATGGCTTGCGCAGACTTGGGTTTCATTGGCAAGTTTTCACGCTGACCACCTTTGTCTGTAAGCTTGTTGAGCGTCGTTTTTGTTCGACGAGCAACAAGCTGCATAAAATTTTCTATATCCGTGGATTTGGAAGCTAACTCTTCAAACGTGAGGGGCCTCACTCCTTGTAACTGGACGACCACCTCTGAGCGGAGATTGTTCATGCACATGGCATTGCTTCTGGCTCAGTAATTGGTTGTGGGCAGTGAAGACTTAGGTTTCTCCATCTATTTATGAAATCAGCTGCCCTCTCGTTGAACCCCTGTTCAGTTTGGGTCAACTCAGTTATGCCCACCGTCCTCTGCGTGCTATAAAACCGCTCGAGGAATGAGTTTTGCATTTGTTCCCACGTTTTTGTGGAGCTTGGAGGTAGCTTGCTGTACCAAGTGAAGGCAGGCCCGGACAATGTCTGTACAAACTGCCTAAGGAGAAGTGCTCCGTTGTTAGTCACATCACGACAAGCAGCAAGGAAGTGTGCTATGTGCTCATGGGGAGATCCACTCCCGTTGAACTTACTAAACTACGGTTTCCTGTAATTTGTTGGGAAAGGAACTAGGTCCACATCAGGTGGGTACGGCTTAACATACCCTGGCCGCATCGAGTACTGAGTTTGCATCAACTGCGACTTTACCCCTTCAGCGATCATTCTTTGGATCGCCTCAAGGTTAAGCCCCGCTCCTCCATGTTGGCTGCTAGCACTTGCGCCACCATCCCCTTCATTTCCTTTGTTTTGGTTATTGCTCATCTGAACTCGAATGGCTGCGAGCTCGTCTTCCTTTTGCTGAAGTGCTGCCGTAAGGTTGGCTAATTGCTCTTCAACCGAACGAGTTTCATTCGCGGCTAGGACTTGTTCTGTATGCTCTACACTATGGCGGAGTTCTATCTCATTTTCAGAAGGACAAGGGGTACTGTCCGATAGGGGATTATAAGACCCACCACAGCTGGACCCAAGTTCTTCATAATCTGAACCCTTTTGGCTTCGTGTCTTACGACGAGGACCTTCGACGACAGTTTTGTGTGCCTTCTTCCTCTTGAAATGTATTGATGTGGAGGATGTTTCGCTGGTCTTGTCTGACGCCGCCCTGACACCAACTGGCATTGCTTGAAACACCTTGAATGATTTATTCTTGGTCTGCTTACGAGAGGGCCATGGAGACAAGCTCGTGGCCACCTCATTTGATGGATTTGATAGCCACTTGTTCACTTTAGCCCGACTGTCCTCATCCGATGGAATGTGTTCTGCCTCTTGGACTCTGCTTGACCCAGAACTTGCCCGTACTTCCATTTCTATTTCTTTGTACGTCGCCCTTCTTGAACGGACACGAGCAGCTTCGTTCACATACTCTTGGTGTTTAGGATGTTGCTGAATGAACTCTTGGTACTCAGGTCGTTGGGCCAGGGCCTCTGCCAGTCGCATGATGGCACCACCCTCATCATTTTGTGATGTGGATGCACCGGGAAGCTGTGACCTTATTGCTTGACATATGCATTTAACAACATATGAGTCATCTGGATTCTGAACTTGGATCTTTGGACGAGTGTTTTTCCATCTCCCCTTGACAGACTTGCTCACATGACAATGGTGTCGGCTCGCCACATCTTGATCTACGGCAGCTGGAAGATCAATCCAAGATCGATGGACATTTCTCTGTCGCCGTTGATGTCGCACTGGATCAAATGAGCCTTCAAAGGACTCTCGTAAGATGGGTGCTTCTTCAAACAGAGGAACTGATGGTGCAGATGTTGGATCTATGTGGCCTGTTTTGAGGTCACCAGGTGTAAGGCACACTCCCTTCCATTCCAGGGAACGTTTTTGCATTATTCCCAAGCATTCCTCACTAGGTTTATGGGGCAGTGAGGGGACAAACTCAGGAGCATCCGCTCGAAGTATATTCCGAGCGTTGGTGGGCCTTCCTGTCGAATACGACGCTGATGGCAATATGACCGCAACACGGCCTCTTTTCCCAGGTATCTTGGAGTTGGGTGTCTCCACCATCTTCTCTTTTCCCTTGTAAACAAGTGGCGGAAACTCGGATTTCTCAAACACCACTTTCTTTCCTTTGTCCTTGGACTGCTGGCAAACGGATGGTCCTGCTTCAACAATCTTTCCTTTCATTACTGACACTGGAGCATGAGTAACCACTCTTGCAGAACTCTGAGCAACCCTCTTTCTAGCAGCCCTCATTTTCCTCTTTGCAGACTTTGACAAAACAGGTGTGAACCCCTCCATTGGTGGAGAAGTGACTTCTTCTTGATCTGGTACAACTGGAGATGCAGCAGTAGTCTTCCAACTTTCACTTAGTGAGGTCACGATAGGACCAATTGGCACATCAAGCCAGAGGTCATCGAAGTAAAGGGTCACAAACTGCTGCACCTGGCCCTCCATACCTTCAAAATAAAGAAAACCATATATTAGTTTTATTTGACTTTTTTTTGTATATGGGTACATAATGTTTTATGCTTTATGTACTATGGGAATTCATATGTTGCAATCCTATGTTGGAATTCAAAGATGAGGGGAGAAATATGTCCCACTGGGAGTGCCAGAATCTGATGACGGGAAAATGGCGGGCGTGAGAATACGCGTCCACGTCATTGATACAGAATGAATAATTTAAATGCATAAATGCATACAATAAAAATAGGATCAAACATTGCATGTACTTTATTTCCAGAACTCTTACATTTACATAAAAGATCTGTTAATTACATCTCCATAGAGAAAACTCCTGATTAAGAATTCCAACATATCTATTACATAGCATCACAACACATGAGTACTACAAAATGTAGAATTAAAAGAAAACTACAAAATGTAGAAATAAAAATCCTCCTTGCTGTCTTCGACGTCAGCGTACTCGGAGAGCCTTGAACTTCGTCTATGCTAACATATGCGTTGCATAACATTCATGATTTGACAATGTTCATTCATGTAGCACGTTTATGCCTAGCTCATTAACCATCACAAATATGTAGTAGTTGTCTTATTTAATGGTTAACTAGCCGGGCTAACGGTATATATGCAATATAGGGCATAACTATTTTTATGAGTTGGGTTTACTTTATAGCAACGTATATAGCGTTGCCTCGAGCCATTATATGCGAGGACTATATGAAACTTGTTGATGACATACTCGATCGCACTATATTATGTTTACTCAAGTAGTAACATAGGCTATGACCCTAGTTACTTTTCTATGCATGGTACAATTTTAATCCGTATGAGAGATTATATTATGACATATGGTTTATGCTTAAATACTAGCTTTGCTAGTCTCAAACATGTCATATATGGGCGTGCGACTAAGTGGATCTAGTCAAATATTTATATAGGTTTGAATGAGAATATTTCTTTTATAAAGTTTCGCTTCACTTGTATTAGTACTAACATCATGTAGCAACTTCGTGCCCATATGTAGCATAACCAAATGAAGTGTCGGGACTTCTTCTTGCTTGTATTATCACCACGTAGCATAGATTGTATGCTTGTGGTGTAACCAAACAGAAGTATATATTAGTATATGTTTCGCATGGACATGATGAAGTATATGACAATTCTCAAAGTCTATATATATGACCCTAAACTATGAAGAGCAAAAGTCATGTATATTGAGTTGTCATGGCTTTGTTTCACATGGGTTTTCACTAGTACAAAAACGGAGCGTATAATGCTACTTCTTGAGACTAATGAATATATAGCCGCATGCTCCAAGTTTACACCCTATACTGATGCGTTTAGGGGTCTAGCCAGACTATAAATTATATGGAAGAAACATGTGTGAATTTCCAACAAAATAGGACTTTATGAAACCAAATCAATATGAGCTTTATTTCTATTTCTATCCTTGATATGTATCAACATGGGATGCAAGATCACCATGAGACCAAATCAAGATGGACATATTTTTATTCTTGAATTGTATCAACATGGGATGCAAGATCGCCATGAGACCAAAACAAGATGAGCATAATTGTTGGTCTTGACTTGTATCAACATGGAGATGCAAGATCACCATGAGACCAAAACAAGAAGAATTTTAGTTGCATCGTGTGCACTTAGTTTGCATCATTATAGGATTGAGGAGTGATATATGACCACTAGGCATGTCATGCATCATCTTGATTTGTATCAGCATGGGATCAAGATCGCCATGAGACCGAATCAAGCAAAAAATTACTTGGGTAGCACCGAACATATATGAGGTGTACGGTGAAAGAGAAGGATTATCACTGGGTATATTTTAACCTTGAATTGTATCAACATGGGATGCAAGATCACCATGAGACCAAAACAAGACGGAACATATTTTTATTCTTGAATGTATCAACATGAGATGCATGATCCCACGAGACCAAAACAAGATGAACATTATTTAACCATGGTTTGTATCAACAAGGGATGCTAGATCCCATGAGACCAAACTAGATGTGCTATGTGAAGTGACGTAGAACACCCATACTATTTGAGGCATATGATTCAACAGGGATACATCAAGAATGGAGCCCGGGGGCTGCCTTGAATTCTCACCTTGCCTTGGATGTGGTCACGTATGTGTGATGTGGTGATGTAGATGAGCAGTCGGCGATGAATGGCACAGACGACGATTGGTCGGCGATGTGTGTGGCCAACGACGAGCGGCGCGACGGCGACGGCAACGACGACGAGGAGCAACCGGCGACGAGGACGACGACGAGATGAATGGTCGGCGGCGATGACGGCAAGTGGCGTTGCAACGTATGTATGTGTGTGTGAGTGATGGACTGGAGATAGAGCAAGCAATGGATGGATCGATGATGAGCGAGCAGCAGCAGCGACGGCGTGTGGATGGGAAAATGAGCGACGAAATGAGACCAAACCCTTTGTGTGCTTGGTGACCATGTATTTATAGTGAGGGGGAGCAGCAGAGCTGTGGCTGCATGCGCGCGCCCACGTTCTGTGATCGTATGATCGTGCGATCGTGAGAGTGGCGCTGCTCCTTTCCTTTTCTCTATTTCTTTATTGCTAATTAAACGGCAACATCCCATCAGCCTGTATGGGCTTAACTAGGCCATCATTTGTCAACGTATGGGCTCTTGCTTTAATCCATTTCCTTGTATGGCTGATGGATGATGAGGCAACGCACGTGCATGTACAACGTAGCCATTTTTTTTAAAATGAGCTAGGCCTGATTCTAGTAATTCATTAAGGCTAGTTTGGAACACATGGTCTCCTAATATATGCATGCATGCCTAGCTATGTCACGTACGCACACCTCATGCATGTATATGTACGCAATCCAATGAAGCTTTTTTTCTTTGTTGTGCAGCGGATCGCTCTTATAATTGGCTATCTCTATCATTTTTTGTGTGTGTATCCGTCAAGATACAACAATATTTTAATGGAGGAACATATCTCGTGATGCTTCGAAAACATTGGCGCCGCCTCTGACAATGAAATTTTAGATCGCTTTGACAACATTGGTGTCGCCTCTGACAGTGAAATTTTAGATCGCTTTCCACAGGCGACGGTGAAATTTTAGATCTGTATCCGCCGGCGACGGTGCGCGTACATATGAACCGTGTGTTAACCATTTTTCCATATATTCTTTTTCTTTGTCAGCGATGGTGCACGTACATATAAACCACGTGTTCTCCATTTTCCAATAGGTGAAAACTTAATGGTTGTTTATTTATTTCATAATATATTATAACTGTTGGTTTAATGCGTGCATAATCGACATTCGAAAATATATCATAGGCTTTTTTTTCAGTTATCAATTTGAGTGGTTGATTATATTTTTAACAGATTTTTGCCGTTTTGTATTTATATTTTAATGTTTTATATGGTTTATGCATTTCATTTTATCTTGGTCAAAATCCATGTCAACAGGATGCTCATCTCGATTTTGGTGAAACTGCACAAAATGATCTGATGGTCAAAAAGTTGCAAACTTCATTTATTAGGAAGCTTGAACGTTGCCAGCAAATTAAAGCCTGGTCAGGGTTCACGGTTCAAGGGCTAGGGACTGCATGGATCGTTTTTTCTTTAGCTGCCTCTGTTCCAAAATAAGTGTCAACTTTAGTAGTAGTACAACTTTGTACTAAAGTTTGCACAAAGTTGAGACACTTATTTTGGAACGGAGGGAGTACATATTTGCTATGATCTGTCAATCATTGAGATGCAATAGCATGCATGTTAGTCTCCTTTGTATTTGATGAAACGGGCAACCTTGGACGCAAGATACATGTAACAGGAGCTGGAAGCTTCATAGCATTGTACAAATTTATCTCGCTGATAAATTACAGTACGCACTAGTACTTCCTCCGTTCCTAAATATAAGTCTTTGTAGAGATTTCACCATGAACCACATGCGGATGTATATAGATGCATTTTAAGTGTAGATTCATTCATTTTGTTCCGTATGTAGTTCACCTAGTGGAATCTCTACAAAGACTTATCTACTAGTAATAGCTAGCCCCCACTATTAGGAATTCTCTATCCTCTCCTTGAGCCACATCATCAAAATTGATGTAGCTGTTAGATAAAGTAAATCAGTCATAATAGCCGTCTGATCTAGACTTTGAGAGGCTCCGCACTAAGACACATGCAAGCATGCAGAAATACCGTGGCACATGCATGTGAATGGTTTTAAATCACATCAACATGTCTGCATGCAAGCATGCACCGGTAGCATGCATGTAAGTGAGCTTTTAAGTCCCATTAACATGTCGAAAAGAAAAATATAATCCCATTATGCAGTAGGAGTTGGCTGATCTTTTTTTTTACGTGGGATGATCTAAATGATGATGGAGTTTATTTAGTTTGGCTACCTCATTTGTCATGCGGTTATAGATTTTTTTTTAGTTCTATGAAATCGATAATTTTGCGCAGAGAGATATACCGCTGTTCTGGCAACGCGGGGACTCATCTAGTAATATTTAGGAACGGAGGGAGTACTATGTAAAGAGTTAGGTGTCGCACGATGATAGTGTGAGGTGGGCCATGTAATCACTGAGCCTGCGTGTTTTCACTGCTCTTGCACTCCTCCGCTGTAAGAATGGAGAAAATTGTAATCTACTACCTCCTTTCGCCGAAAGCGTGGGACATCCAGCAGTCCTACCACCTCAGTAATAAAGACCAATGAGCCGTCAAATCACATAGACCCAGCAATAAGTTGGACGGACGAAGCAACCATCACTCTTGCGCCAGTGAAAGGTTGCGTCCGCTCTGCCCGGGCATGAATGCGGCACCGATACTTTGGAGCGGCGCTGACCGTTTCGGGCGGGAAGCGCGCGCGGGCGATGGAGGGGCTTTGGGTGGGCCAGGCTGGTCAGGAGCGGGCGTGGCAGCTGTCCGCATGTCCCTACCGGACACGCCCGGAAACGAGAGGATGCACCGACTCTCGCGGCTAAAATCGTACACTACACACCATCTCTCTATAGGAGTAGGTCGATCTGTCGCACTCTCCAACACACACATGCTGTTAAACACACATACGCACACGCACGCACCTTGGTCCCGTTGCACCTTCTAACGTGATTTATTACACCTAGACGGAGGGAGTAGTAAGTATCTGAGATCTGGTGGCACACCGACTTAAGTCGAATACAAGTGCCCAAAATTTGTGTGCATGTTATAATAAGGATTCACTTAAAATAGTACGTGAGCCGAACAGAGGATCAATTGGACAGTGTTCCCGAGCAGTAGCGAGATGTGTGAGGTAGTAAGATACACCGTTGGCGCTTTTAATTTTTTTTATTAATTTGTTTGTTTCACCCTCTGACTGGTGGGACCCAACGTACTACATGGAGAGACATAAGGTGACTAAGGCTACATTATTTCTGCACCACTGTGGATAGTCTTACCACCAAAGCCACATGACACGATCATGATTGAAATCCTAATGACTCCCACACACACAAAAAAAACACGGCATGACTGTCACATGAATGCAGGAATGTATAAAAGGCTATTTTCCTCTCGTTGAACATAACGGGAGGGTTGTGTAGCTGGTTAGCATGTTCGCTCATCAAACTTGAGGTCTCGGGTTCGATAATTACACTTGAGCATAATTTTTGCCAGGAGGATTCTTTGACTGGTCAAAATGTTTTCTAGGGTTTGCATGCTTCACACTCTTTCTCCAGTATAAATATACACGCTGGAGCCTCAGCGCTTGTAGTTGCTCTCTTCACACTCTCTCGCCCTCTCCCGCTGGAGCCTCAGCGCTTGTAGTTGCTCTCTTCACACTCTCTTGCCCTCTCCAGATCTAAACAAGACTTCGTTGGCCTCTCTCTCTCTCCCCTCACTGCTACTCAAAGAGCCGGCAGGATCCGTCCCCCGGGAAGGGAAGGAGGCTTAACGCTGTCGCCATCGGCGAGGGAGGGAATCCACTGCCGGTGCAGCTGTTCACTTACCACCCAACGGCGGCGCGGGAGGGCCTCCGACCCCTTCTTCTTCGCCGTCGTCCCGTCGCCCACCGAACCACGCCCCAAGAACCTTAAGGTATATTTTACTTACTCCACATGCATTGCTCTAGCTGCATGTATACCATGAATCTGGGACGTGGTTCAAAGAGGAAAGGAGTGGGGGAAAGTAGTGGGAAAAGTTGTATATAGCATGAATCTAGGACATGGTTCAAAGAGGAAATGAAGGGGCAAAGTTGTATAGCATGAATCTAGGACGTGGTTCAAAGAGGAAAGGAATGGGGGAAAGTAGTGGGGAAAGTTGTATCGCATAAATCTAGGACGTGGTTCAAAGAGGAAAGGAAGGAAGGCGAAAGTACTAGTTCAAAAGGAAAGGAAGGGACAAGGCTGTAGAGTTTGAGCAGACTAGATTTGCTTTGCGCTCACATAGGGAAAGGTGTCTAAAGATAACAAAACTGGGACCAACACAAATATGCTCCTTGGTTGTTTGTTCTTTGTTGCAACAGATTGTGCATGACCATAGTACATCGGTAGATGCACATGGTGCTGGTGCGTCCACTGTCCCGAGCAACTCATTAGATGTTGTTAATCTAAGGCCCTGTTTGGTTAAAACTCCCTAGTCCCTACCTGCTTGGTTCCGTGGACTAAACATGGACTAGAGGTTATTAAATGACATTCTAAAAGACCATGTTACCCCTAGTAATGAACTAATAGAAACAAGGTGCGATGCGTGGCAGGGGGAACTGTTGGAAAAAGTCCCAAAAAGACTCCCTCGGGGTCTTCTTTCTTTAGTCCCAAATGCCCACTTTTAGTCCCTAAAAGTCCCTCCTTTTTGGTTTAGATGTGACTGACACGGAGTTTTTTTAGTCCCTACACCAAAATGTCCCTGTAAACAGACACCCTCTAATAACGCCGCTGGAAAATTGATGCAATGCCACAGTTAAAAGCAAATTACATGTTTAACGAATTTTATTGTTAATATAATCTCTATGTTAATATTAATCAAAGCCACCGTTTGAGAAATGCTACTGTCTTGCTTTCTTTCCCATTTAGATAAGGTAGATGATTCTTTTTGTTGGCTTCTTTGTCATCCACCGTTATTGACCACTAATTGTTTCCTTTGCACCTCTGTGTAAACAGGGTTATCTACTTCACCTCGTTGCCATTGTGACCTTTTGTTGCACTGCACAAAACAATTTTGTTTTAAGAGTGTTTTGTGCAGTTCAACCAAAATGTCACACCGACAACGTTGCTTGATTGCTTGATCTTAGTGGAACAGCACAAGAGGAGATCTTACTTCCTATCCGTTAGGGCGAATTTGATTCAGATCTTCTTCTTGTGAGTTGTTTGAATTCAGCATCATGAGAGGTCAGTACTAGCCTTCTTTCACATGATACTGCAGTGTGCTTTCATATGTTGTGCTACTTGTATGATAATGTTGCTTGATTTTAGTGAACTGCACAAATGGAGACAAGACTTCCGATCTGTATGTGCACCGTAATATCCCATTGAGGTGAGATAAGGATATTTTACAACTGCTGGCCTGTATTTTGCCACTTTCATCAGAAAATTAAGTTTAGTACTATACGTGTGCTCCCTAATTGACATGCCAAATCTTACATTGAAGGCGAAGCTTGTGCATTATTGAACCAAGTGATGAAGGGGAAGAACAAGCGGAAGAAAAACAAAATCAACTCCGGTGCTGTAATGAAACCTTTGGGCTGTGATGACACAAGTAATGATATAGTTTTGCATCTTAATTTATTGCTATGGCTGGAGCGAGCAATTGTTTTGCCACCGATTTGATGCCATACGTAATTATCTCTACTTGTGCAAATAGGGATCTTCTTTGAAGATACCATATATTTTAGTGGAACTGCACAAGAAGATGTTGGAAACATTAAACTAATCGAGGAGTATATAGTAAGCATGGCCACCCCCGTAGATAGCAAATGTATGGTTCCGAGAAGTGCTTCATCTGTATGCTCTACACAATCAGCCTCCCCGACAAATGTTGGTACTAAGCCTTTGATATCCATATGATTGAGCTTTGTCATCTCTATTGGTGTTGTGCTACTGTTTAGATACTGTCATGAAAAAGTGGTATTGTCCTTGAGAAGTGCTTCATCTGTGTTGTTTTAAATATTTCCTTTCCTTTTTTTTTGAGCAAACAGGGATGCTAGCATTTTGTAGTCCTCTTGTCTTTGCACAACAGGATCATCTTTCTCTGAAAGAAGAATATGGAGTACGTGAAGTGACTAGTTCCGATTATGCCAGGATGAAGAAGCCCTGTCTATCTTCTCATCAGAAGGAGCAGTTGAACGATGGTTACATTACTCCCCACAGGACCAAACTAACTTCAGCTCGGAAGACGTACAAATCTCCATTTTTTCTTTGTGATCTTGTGAGTACAATGTTGTACTAGGATTCTTTCCGGTGAGTTCCATTTTTCTAAAAGTGTGCTCTACATGGACCATGTATGTGCCTGTTGAAACTGTCAATTCATAGTATAGTTTGCTTTATACTAATCACTTTTTTGTATTAGTGCAAACAGGGGTGCTCAGCTTGATTTCAACGGGAACTGCACAAAATGTTCATGAATACGTCGAATCATTCATTTCCACCACAAGAAAGGAGGTGCCCATAAGTTCACGGCGATGCAACATATAAGGGCGAAATCATACAAGCTACGCGCGAATTTTGTTGATTTTGGTGGAACTGCACAAAAAGAACAGCTGGTTTATTTAGCACGAGGTGCCATGTCAATGTCCGAACTGATGGCAAACCCTGCCCATTCCACAATCGTAGGCATTTGATAATTTGGAATGGGACAACCTTGTCAAATTTTGCTCATTGATTTTAGAAAGATATGCGTTTGATATTTTTGAATGGGACGCCCTTTCTTTGTCGTGACGTCGATCAATTTTTCTTTATTCTTTAGTTGTGAAGTAAATATTGCCTCGACATGTGAGTCATTTGAGATGCATAATCATCGATTGTTTTGAATGTTCTCTATGAATTATCACGCCTGTGTGTTTGATTGCAATGTCTGAAACGCTAAAAAGCTGCTCAAACTCTTTGTACTCATACATTCCTTTTTACTTCGCACATTGTGAAAGTGCATACTTTTTTGTATAAGATTGGTCAAAGTAGAGATACTTTGACTGCAGATAAAACTTTTATGCAGACTAGAAAGGACCGGAGGGGTACATGTGAAACTTCTGCAAACATGGTGATCACCACAGGAATAATGCTAGTACGTATTGTTTTGCATGTTCATCCAATGCCGTTGATACTGAATTGAGCTAATCGAAATAAATTCATTCATACGGTCGGATTTCATATAAACATCCCGTATTTCATTACATTTCATACATTCTTCACCTAAAAGGGGTGTTTGTGGCGCATGCATCTCCCGAATGCACGAGAGGCGAGTCATCCTCCTTTTCTAAAAAACTAAAAAGGGTCTTATTTGGAGGTATATTTAATTAATGAAGCTACCCACATGTGTCCCAGGCGAGCAGAAGCATTAGTGACTTAGCTGCAGGTGCGATTCGCGTAATCGACATGTGGCCTGTTGGGCCCACGTGTTAGTCGACCAACCGCACCAGCGATTAAGTAGAAGCGATGTTATTCTCGGTAGCAGCTCTCCGACTCCACGTCGCCGCCAAGAAGCTAATCGGCCGTCAATGGTCAACCCGCCTAGCTTGGCTTCAACCGAAGGGTAGAAGTGGTGGCCTTACTTGGACCCAAGCGGCGGCGACCTACCGTGTTCTACTCTTCCTCGTTTTCTGTGTGGTGAGGCCTCGTTGGCAGCGGGGCGGGGCCTCAGCGGAGCCGGCGATGTCCTCTATCTCGTTGTCAGCGGGCAGCGCCTCAGGGAGCGGTGGAAATCCTCCCCCACGTTGCCGGCAGGGTGGGGCCTCGGCTGAGCCGGCGATGTCCTCTGCCTCATTGTTGGCGGGGCGGGGCCTCGGCGGAGCCGGCGGTGTCCTCTGCCTTGTTGTTGGCGCTGCGGGGCCTCGGCGGAGCAGGGCGTCGTCGACGCCAGCGGAGCGGGGACTCGTCGGAGCCGGCATTGTCCTCTACCTCATCCTCGGTCTCGCCAAACAGCGCCTCGCCCGCTTCATCGCCCTCTTTGCTAGGCTCTTTGTAGGCGGATGTAGCCTCCTCCACCCGCATGCGGTAGCGCCAACGCTCGAGGCGGCCCTTGCGGGCGGAGCGGTACGAGTCGAGCAGCGCCTCCTGCTCCGCCCGCTCCGCGGCGATCTGCTCCTCCGCTGCAGTGCTCTGGAGGAGATGGTGGTTGTAGGCTGCGTCGGCCTGCGCCTCCGGAACTGCTCCTCACGCATCCGCCTCACCTGTCCATATATTGGGCACGGGCCTCGCCGATGGTCATGGTGCAATGCACCGGCGAGGATGGCGGAGGAGGGGTTGGCGCCAGATCATCGACTACCATGTTCTCCATTGGGACGTCGTCGTCCTCCGGCTGCTTGGCCAGCGGTCGGCGTAATGGCTGGCATCTCCTTGTGGTCCGTCGTCCGCCTGTCCCAAAGAGCGCTAGAGCGCGAGGAAACCATGGTGGGCAGTAGTGGTGTGGGACAGGAGAAAGGAACGGATGCGGATGATCGCGGCTATGGCGGCCAGCCGGTTTATATAGCAATGGTGGGCGGGCGGAGAGGCGGACGTGTGGCGCCGGAGTAGCCACCTCGGCAACAGCGTATCATTAATGTGTCTGCGGCAGATGGGCCAGACGGACGGCACTTGTGTCGTTTGAAGGCGGAACAATCGCCTGCACCGGGAAGCGGGCGGCCCGGCCTTGCTTTTGAGGCGGAAGCAGCAGCGAGAGATGACTTTACTTGGATAGGATGACAATGGGGACCCACCAGGTCCATAGCCTCACGTACGCAAGTGCCTCCTTATTATATATTTATATACATATATATATATATATATAACTATAATTTATTTTGCTTCCTCTTGATTTCCTGACATCACGGTCCCACACCATTGTCAACCTATGTACTAGTCAATCAACGAGAGAATTGCACAAGAAGCTGCCGACAATTTGGGACCAAGCAACTCGGCGATATTTGTGTTTTTGAGGTGTGAGCACTGCAGAGTTTTTCGATGTTTACCCCAGATATTAATTTTTCTCCTCTGAACAACAACGAAAACATCGCTGTAGGTATTAACTGGGCGGGCTGTGGCCCGTCTAGCCAGGCCAGATATCCAGCCCGGATATTAATTTTTTTTCAAGCTGAAAATGGCTAGCCCAGCTATACTTTTTATAGGAATACCCAGGCAAGGTCATGTTGTTATTCTCCACCCCACTGGGCTGCAAATCTTTCCTAGGAGGGATGCATTAGGCTTAACAAGAAAATGGGCTTTAAGAAATAATAAATGGGATGTAATTGTAAAAACTGGGTAGTAACTATAAAAAAATGCACCAAACAGTGATTACTTTATAAAATATTATTTTTGGATATTGAAAATTTTAATTTCATTAATTGTTGTGAGCGCAATGTTGTTGGATTTTTACATAATATAAATTTATATTGAAATTGTATTTAATCTGACTAGAAATTTCAGGATAAAAATATTCGGATCCCATCAAAATGTGGGAAATTTTATTGAATGCTGTTTTGAACGGTTGGTTGAAATGGGCTGTACTTTTAACAAACTGTAAATGGGCTGTAGTAAATTCCATTAGAATTCAAAAATGGGCTACACATTCTTACAAATCTCAAATGGGCTATAAGTTCTCTGCCACACACTTCTGGCCTTACTAAGTTGACGCGTCCCCTAAAAAAACAGAGTTGACGCGTATGCAAGGCTTTGTCAACTTATAGTCAACACACGGTTCTAGCAGCAGTGGCCGTTGGATGTCCATCCAACGGATGCCGTGCTTCTTCTTCAATCTCGGATATTCTAGCTTCACCCGCCCAAAAAATGATTCCTCCCCCTGACATCTGGGGCGCACCGTTTCGGAAGCTGACCTGTGGGCCTACTAAGTTGACGTACCAAGGGCTTTGTCAACTTTGTCAATATAAACGATTCTAGATGAAGTGACCGTACGATGTCCATCCAACGGCCATCGTGCTTCTTCAACCTCTGGTCTTCTTGCTCCAGCCGCCCAAAGCAGCGCCGGTCGTGCCGCCTGCTCCTGCCTCCCGTGGCCGGCTGTGCTGCCGCGGAGGCCTCACCGCCCCCTACTACTCCCACCGCTGGCCAGGCCATCCCTCCACTCACCCACACTCCCTGTTATTCTGCAGCGACGGCAGCACAGCCGAACCAGTGAACCCTCGTACTCCTCTCCGCGTGTGCATTCACTACCGCGTCTTCCCCGGCTCCGCGTCGTCCCCTTCCTAGGCCTCGCCGTCGTCCACCGCCGTGGTGCTCTCAGCGCGGCGTGGTCAACGTGGTCAAGGAACGAATTACATCGGACGTGGATCATGCGTGGAGAGGCCGACAGCTGGGTCCACGGCAGCCGCAACGGCGCTCCTTATTATCATAAAATAATTATTCCTCCACCTGACAGCGGGGACCCACTGGACGGGCCACCATATTTCGTGAAAAAAATGATTCGCCCCCTGACTGCTGGGACCCACGAGCTACATCTTCGCACGCAAGGAAGTGTGTCCGGGAGAAAAAAAACAATTCGCCCCCTGACTGCTGGGACCGACCAGCTACATCTTCGCACGCAAGGAAGTGCGTCCGGAAAAAAAACGATTCGCCCCCCGACTGCTGGGACCCACCAGCTACACCTTCACACGCAAGGAAGTGCGTCCGGGCAAAAAAAAACGATTCGCCCCTGAGGGAGTCCCGGATTAGGGGGTGTCCGGATAGCCGAACTATCACCATTGGCCGGACTCCTGGACTATGAAGATACAAGATTGAAGACTTCGTCCCGTGTCCGGATGGGACTTTCCTTGGCGTGGAAGGCAAGCTTAGCAATACCGATATGTAGATCTCCTAACATTGTAACCGACTCTGTGTAACCCTAACCTATCCGGTGTCTATATAAACCGAAGGGTTTTAGTCCATAGGACGAACAACAATCATACCATAGGCTAGCTTCTAGGGTTTAGCCTCTACGATCTCGTGGTAGATCTACTCTTGTACTACCCATATCATCAATATTAATCAAGCGGGGAGTAGGGTATGACCTCCATCGAGAGGGCCCGAACCTGGGTAAAAACATCGTGTCCCTTGTCTCCTGTTACCATCCGCCTAGACGCACCGTTCGGGACCCCCTACCCGAGATCCGCCGGTTTTGACACCGACATTGGTGCTTTCATTGAGAGTTCCTCTGTGCCGTCGCCGTCAGGAAGGATGCCTCGTCCCGTCTTTAAAGACGATACTATCGCCAAAGGAGCCTTGGCCACTGGTCAGACTCTTCGGCTAGGTGGTTTTCTTATGACCGCCAGTTCGACCACCGCGCCGACGACGACCTCTCAAGTCATCGAAACCAATCTTCACGTTAATTCGGAACTTGCCGAACAGTTGGATCCGATCGAGCTCTCCTCTGTAAACGAGCTCTTGGATCGCATCGCCGCCCTGGGAGTCGCCATAGACTACGACCGGATCGGGCCTAAAACCGATCTGAGAGAGATCAACTCTCCCCAGGCTACCCATCATGTTGCTGTGATAGAGGAGCAATACGGCGATTCTTCTTCTATCTTAAGGACTAGCTACGTCCGGATTCCCGATCCCTCCATGCCGGATTCCCGCAGAGGGGCGGATGTCGATCAAGCCACGAACTTAAAGTCGGCGGCGGGTTGGATTCATTGGATAGCATTCAAAATCCAAACTTCCGAGTTTGGAAACTTCTACCCCGAGTCTTAAATTGGACGGGTTCCGGATCTAGTTCCACCCACCCACCCAAACATTAGCGATCTATCTCGAATTCGGCAAGAGCCCGCCAAAACAGACATCATTCTTGGGCGATTCCTCCTGGTTATGAACAGGATAAAGGACTGCCGAGAGGAGGACGCAATCCCACTTTTCTGCAATAATTGCATGGACAAGGGAATCCTAAACGCCATAAGTCGTCGCGAAATTACACGCTTTGCTGACTTGGTGACCATAGTACAAAAGTATTGTGCGATGGAGAGTGCCTGGAAAACCGAAAGTAAATTTTGGGATAATCCGGCCCCGAATACATCCCTAGTCCAAAATAAAAGGGTGCATCATTACCAAGCACCTGGGTTAAACACCAAAAAACCAAAACCCCCTAAATGGTACGGAACCGTACTGGAGGGTTGGCTAAACGGATCCGGCAAAATTCATAGCACAGAGGGCGCCACTCCAACTCATAGCCTTCGAGCATGTTGGATACTACTACGGTGGCCAAAAGTGGCGAAGAGCTTCTAGCTTCGAGAATCCCAGCCCAGCAGCACCGAAGACGGTGTTAGCAGTCTTGAGACTTTCGCATCAAATAACATGCGGAAACGAACACTCCGCAACCTTGCGAAGTCTACCAAGTAGCAACAATAAATCCATGGAGTAACCACGGCTATTACCTTTAATGCCAGTGTGAACCCATCCGAACAGCCCGAGCACCGGCCGCATTGGTCCTCGGTCCAATAGTGGGCGGCTTCGCCTTACTAAGGTACTCATGGATGGCGGCAGCGGACTAAACCTCATCTGTGAGGAAACCCTCCGAAAAATTGAAATAGATCGAACCGCATTGAGCGAAGCAAAGACAATCTTTAGAGGAATAATCCCTAGCCGGAAGCATCTTGCTGCAGGAAAATCACACCGGACGTAGTGTTCGGCTCACGGACAATTACAGTCCGAGGAGGTCACATTTCAAGTGGCCCGTTCAGCAGCCGGATATCACGCTTTATTAGGGCGAGAGGCATTCACAATTTTTCAAGCTATACCCCATTATGGGTACATAAAGCTTAAAATGCCCGGACCTAACGGAATCATCACTCTCGCTAGTGATCCGAACATAGCACTCCGCGTCGAAAACAAGACAGCCGCACTAGCCCTCGAGGCACTATCCGAAGCCCTAGCGGCTGAGGAACTCAAATCGATCGCTCCATGGTGAACGAGGACGATGTGATACTTGATAAAAGATCCAAGTCCACCTCTTTTAAACCAGCGGATGAAATAGTCAAATTCCAAGTCCACCCAACGGACCACGCAAAGACGGCCTCCATTGGGGCACAATTAAACCCTGATGTAGACGCCAGACTACGAGAATTTCTACGAGAAAAGCGGGACATTTTTGCCTTGCACCCTTCGGATATGCCAGAATCCCGTCGGCTGGCGAGCACAGCCTAAATATCCTAAAAGGATTCAAGCGATCAAAGCAGGCTCTTCAAATTTCTTTTCCGAACCCAAGAGACAAAGCCATGGGAGAGGAGCTAGCCAAACTTCTGGAAGCCGGATTCATCAGAGATATAAAACATCCGGACTGGCTAGCAAACCTGGTGATGGTACCAAAGAAGGATAAGTCCTGGCACCTATGTGTTGATTTCAAAGACCTTAATAAGGCTTGCCCAAAGGATCCCTTCCCTCCCCGCATTGATCAAATTATCGACGCTTCTGGCAGGACACGACTCATTGTGCTTCCTCGACGCGTACTCCGGCTACCACCAAATCAAGATGGCGGAGCCAGACCAAGAAGCAACATCATTCATCACTCCATACGGCCCATTTTGCTTCAACACAATGCCCTTCGGGCTCAAAAACGCCGGCGCAACATATCAGCGCATGATTCAGACATGTCTAGCAAACCAGATCGGCAAAACAGTGGAAGCATATGTAGATGACGTGGTCGTCAAATCCAAGCATGTCGAAACTCTAGTAGACGAGTTGAGGCTCACATTCGATAATCTCCGAAAATATGACATTAAGCTCAATCCGGAAAAATGCGTCTTCGGCGTTCCAGCCGGAAAGCTCCTGGGCTTCATTATGTCCGGTACAGGAATTGAAGCAAACCCAGCCAAGATCCAAGCTCTGTCACAATTGGATATTCCAAAAAACCTCAAACAAATACAAAAATTGACTGGATGTGTAGCGGCTCTAAGCCGCTTTATTTCCCGTTTGGGAGAAAAGGCGTTACCCCTTTACCGCCTCCTCCGGTGCACCGAACACTTCGAGTGGACGGATGCCACCACGGCCAGACTCGAAGAAATAAAGGCCATATTGGCAACAAATCCGGTCCTGGCCACGCCCAACGTGGGCGAACCAATGCTATTATATATCGCCGCAACACATCAAGTTGTCAGCGCGGTGCTCGTCGTCGAACAAGAAACGGACGGACACCGGTTCCCTCTTCAAAAACCGGTTTACTATGTGTCCACTATCCTAACTCCATGCAAGTCTCGGTACCCACATTATCAAAAGATAGCATACGCGATGTTCATGGCATCCCGGAAGCTGCGACACTACTTTCAAGAGTGTTCGATAACGGTAGCCTCCGAAGTACCTCTTAACGACATTATAAACAACCGTGACGCGACGGGCCAGATCACTAAATGGGCCATAGAGCTCCTTCCATTTGACATAACCTATAAGCCACGACGAGCTATTAAGTCGCAGGTTTTGGCCGACCTCGTGGCCGAATGGACTGAAGCCGAACTCCCTAAAGAGTACGGCGCATACTCCAATTGGATCATGCACTTTGACGGCTCCAAAATGTTGGCCGGCAGGGGCTGGCGTCGTCTGGCGTCCCCAACCGGGACACAGTCCAATACGTTCTTCAGATAATCTATACGGACTCCAACAACGCGGCGAATCTGAGGCCCATACGCACGGCCTCCGGATGGCAGTCTCCATGGGCATTAAACGCCTAGAGGTGCGTGGGGATTCGAACCTCGCGATATCTCAAATAAACGGAGACTTTGATGCCAAAGATCCAAAAATGGCAGCGTACTGCAATGCGGTCCTAAAAATGTCGGCCGGTTGAAGGGCTCAATTTCATCATATAGCCCGGATAACAACCAGGCGGCGGACATATTGGCACGCATCGGAGCAAAACGCGGCGTCCGTCCGCCCAACATCTTCACTGAACGGCTGTTCAAGCCATCCGTACTATGGGAAGGAGTCCGGAAATAACAATCCGGACCCAACCGCATCGCCTCGACACCGAACACTCGACACAATCGGAGGCTCGCCACCGAGATAACACCCTCCGCTCACGAAATAATGGCGGTTATCTCCCGTGGGCGGAACCATTCCTTGCCTACCTAACTAGGCGGGAACTCCCGAAGACCAAAATGAGGCTCGCTGCATAGTACGGCGATCCAAAGCCTATAAAGTCCATGAGGGAGAGCTCTATAAGAAAAGCACAACAGAGTCCTTCAAAGGTGTATCTCCGAAGAGGAAGGGCGAAACCTCCTGGCTGAAATTCATGCAGGACTGGGTGGGCACCACGCCGCAGCCCGGGCCCTTGTAGGCAAGGCCTTCCGTACAGGATTTTATTGGCCGACGGCCCGGGCAGATGCGCAGGATTTAGTTCAACGATGCGTCGGTTGCCAGCTTTTTGCTAACCAAAGCCACATGCCACCCACCGCCCTCAAAACTATACCCATCACCTGGCCGTTCACGGTTTGGGGGCTTGACATGGTTGGACCCCTTAAGGGAGGAACCCACAAACAAAAATACCTATTCATCATGGTGGATAAATTCACCAAATGGATAGAGGCCAAGCCTGTTAAAACGGCCAAATCCGGACCGGTGATAGACTTCATATCAGGGGTAGTGCACCGTTACGGTGTCCCCCACAGTATCATCACTGATAACGGCACCAACTTCACGGCCAATGAGGTCAAATTATGGTGCAAAAACATGGGCATCAAGCTCGATTACGCCTCAGTCTATCACCCTCAAACCAACGGCCAAGTTGAGCGAGCAAACGGTCTAATCATGAGCGGCATTAAACCCAGACTAGTGCGGTCCCTAAAGGAATCTAACACGCACTAGGTTGAGGAGCTCGACTCCATACTACGGGGGCTGCGGACCATGCCGAATCGTACTACCGGATTCACACCATTTTTATGGTGTATGCAGTGCGAGCGATCTTGCCTGCGACATAATTCATGACTCACCTCGGCGTGCGCATGTGTGAAGAAAGAGAAGCCGAGCTCGATCGGCAGGACAGTTTGGACGCATTGGAGGAGGAGCACGGCGTGGCAAAAGCTCGTTCCGCATTTTATCAACAAAGAAGCTCGAAGATATCAAAGCGAGGAAATGCGTGCCAAAGCTTACAACGTTGGCGAACTAGTTCTACGCCTGTCGGACAAGAAAAAGGACAAACTCAAGCCCAAATGGGAAGGTCCCTTCATCATCGACCATGTCCTGACCAGCGGAGCATACCGTCTGCGAAACGCGTCGGGTAACCGACTCGAGCCGAACCCATGGAACGCAGCCCATCTACGAAGATTCTCGCCCTAAGCGCGGACTCCAAGTTCGTCTCCTTCCTCCGTCCACATTTTCTATTTTTGTTGTCTTTTATTTCTCTCCTTCCTCCTCCTTCTTCTTGAAGCCTTTAGAGGCTCGTTTGCTCTTTGTTCGCACATATTTGACGCGCTGTCCACGCTCATTATACATGGGGGCTTCTTTAACAGAAGCTTATTTATACGGGCTTCATGCCCAACACACGTGTCAAAACTTCCGCATGTACCTTTTATTCACCATTATATGCATCGATATGACTCAAGTTTTGGCCAAGCTGGGTTGCCTGGCTCCTGTGCTTACCCCTACGTTCCCGATTGTTCGGCTAGGTGGTAAAGGGAGCACCTCTGCGATTATTCTTGCCGGGTCACGGATGTGTACCTCAAACTGGGTGAAGCGAAAGCTAGCGTTCTTAAGGGAATATTCGGTCGGTGAACTGAAAGATGATTTTAACTATTTATCCATCTGCCCCAGATGATTTTATGCTTTCTTAGCAGTTTTGACATGCACTTTAGGGCATGCCTCCCAATAAAGGAACCCTTAACGGAACTATTCTCCTGGAAGATGTTTCTAACTATCCATGTAATATAACATAACTAGTTGGGCACTTGTCTGATACAGCAATAATGACCCTTACGCCTTGTCTCCATGCATGCCCCGGTTCTTATATAACCGCGAGGGTATTCGGACACACTCCGGATTGTTGGGTCCCGAGGTCGAAGCGAAAAGGTTCGCTATGACAAACGATCTACAATCCGGCTAGAAGACATTGTTCATGTCATATTCAATTACATAGTCAACTCGACTCATTGTATTCCTCCTCAATGCCATCTAATAGGCTATCTAATTTACAATCTTGCTGGGAATACTTGGCGGCCAATTCTACTTGGTCGTACACTAAGCTTCTGAGGATCTCCTTCCCATCGTGCCCCACAGTCCGACCTTGGCCATGTGGTTTGGGTCAGCCGTGTACCGTGTCTTTACCATGGCCCGAGCCTCCTCGGGCGCCTCGACGGCAGGCCGATATCTTCCATAGTTGGAAGCGCCGCCGTGCTCCTTGAAGCCGCTCTGCCAGCTCCCCAATGCCTTGCCGAACTCGTTCGTGCAGCTGACGCAGTTCGGGAAGAAGATCACCCGAAGAACTGGGCATCTCCTCCTCAGGACGACCTGTGAGCAAACCTACATACATGTTTATGTTAGTCGCCTTCCTCGCCGAACTCTTTCAAAGTTCGCTCAAGCACTTACTGAAAATGCCGCGAATCCGTCGATTCTCCTTCTGGTCGGACAACTGGGCACGAACATCCTTTAGTTCCTCACCCAGTTGGGTGTTGGCATCTTGGAGGTTATTTTTCTCCTGCCGCAACCTCGTAAGCACGCTCTCGCCAGCCTTTAGCTGGCGCAAGAGCTGTTGCTTGTCCGGATCTAGTCCGGCGCCATCTGTAATATTTTTGTCAGATTTACACATCCGCCACACTTCATAAACTATTTATCTTTCGAAGCATATATTACCAGAGGGGGTCTCTGTGGCTCCCCCTGTAGCGGCTAGTGCGGCCTCAAGTTCGGCCTTGCATTCTTCAAGCTCCTGGGACAGTCGGGCATTCTTTTTTGTAAGATCCTGCATAACAAATGACCCTTAAATCAGTTATTCTAACTATTTTAAGTCTCGGGGGCTACTGGCATATATAACTGTCAAATTTTCTCACCCGTATGTCCTTTACATACTACTCCGTGGCTCAGCTAGACCATCTTGAGCGGCACGGAGGTGCGCATCTCCCAATTGAAGGCATTCAAGGCCTCTTGGAAGAAACATGCGTCACGAAGAACTGTCGTGGCGCCTGTGATTCATGGCGCTCTCCACCTCGGAGTTGGTGGCGGACAATCTGTCGGCATCCTCTGTCGGAGGAGCATCCGACGCACGCCTCGTGCTCGTCTCCGCTTCCGGACCCGGCTTTGGAGCCTGGCTGGCAGAGGTTCGATTAGCAACCTCTCCGGACTCAGTCCGGCGAGCGCTCTTTTTCCTGAAAAGAGCACCAGCGTTAGTACGCCTTCCAGGAATCAATCCTGGGAATATGGTGACACGCCATACCGTTGCGGCGGAGTTTCGATCCGGATCGCACATCTTTTTAGCCTGTGGGGCCGTACTGCCCCTTGTTGGCTAGCCGCCGCGGGCTCGGCTTCCTGCCTCGAAGGTACCCCCTGCGAAACATCATTTGTATACAGTGATCAAAAAATAAGCACGGGTGGGTCATTATCAGAGTATTGGGACATCAGTCTCGATTACTGAAATTTGGAAGGAAATGCAGAATGTCGGCCGTAATGGCAACCAAAGCATTGTCGATGCTAAGTTGGTGGAACACCCCGTCGATCAACTCCACCTTTATATCCAGATCCTCTTCGGAGGCCGGATCGAGGGACCATTCTGGATCCTCGGGTTGTGGGGGCGGGTTGTGTATCTTCTCCACGGCCGTAGCGATTCTGCGTAGAAACCATGAAATGAGATATTTAACCACGGGAACATGGATCAGACAGGCCACGAAGATATTTGCTTACCCAACTTCGAGGATTATTCGAAGAAAACCCGTTCAGTGGGTTGACGCGGAGAAAATCCTCCTCTTCTCCTTTATACTGAGGCATAAGGTCTTCACCGGTTCGGTGACCGATCCCGGCCCTTGGCGGCCATGGCGGGTGGCATCGTCCTCCCCGTTGAAATCCCACATGGGGTGGCCCCTATATTGGAGCGGCTGCACTCCCTCATAATGCAGATTGCCATGACTCCAGTCATGGTCAATCCGGCATGAGGCAGTAATCTTATTCGGCTCATCAAGTAAAGGACGTCGGTCATTTTCCCTCCTGGGGCTCCGGGCGCCCGGCTTAGGCGCTTCTTCGAGGAGCGTTGCTAAACTCCGGAAGGCCGATCCGAACAGGATCCGGCAGCGGGGCGTCCTCCATGTAAAACCATTCCGAAGGCCGGTCTTGGACGCCTTCTTCGGGTTACGGATAGATATCCGGTCCCGGTGATGCGCCATAGTTCGCTCCGCCCACTTGATATATTGACCCCTCATGAGAACGGGGTACTAGGCGAATAATCTCTTCCACAGCGCAAAATGAGCCTCGATGCCCAAGAACAGTTCGCACAGGGCCACGAAGCCCGCGATGTGCAAAATGGAGGCAGGCGTAAGGTGGTGCAACTGGAGGCCGTAGAACTCCAAGAGCCCCCGGAGAAACAGATGGATTAGAAATCCGAGTCCTCTTACTAGATAAGAGAAAAGCATACCCGCTCCCCTTTAGAGGGATCGGGGACACTCTCCGCTTGCTTTCCGCCCTTGTAGGTGGAGAGTCCGGCTCGAACCGGAACCATGAAGGCCGTGGGAAGAAATCCCTTGGTTCGGAGTATAACTAGCTCGCTATGCGGGACAGAGCATCTCTCCCAATTTCCGGGCTGAGGGCTGGGAGCGCGAGAAGAGGAGCCGCGTCGACTGTCCATGATGCAATGGGTCTTTGTCAGAGGCGCTCTGATGAAAGCTCGCGGAGGGGGGATGGTGTGACTCAGATCTAGATCCTCGTCCCTTTTATATGCGGCTCATTTGCGCAGCCAGGGGGTAAGTGTAAAAATACCCTGGCTTTTCGCATTCATTCAAACACGTGGAAGATGGCCATTATTGGGCGTAGAAGCCAAGGAGCGCAGCATTTATCAGAAGCCGGACACTATTCGACAAGTATAAGGAATTTGGAGAAGAACCCGCCTCGTAATGCCGAAGACAATCAACGCGTCGGACTCATCGTCATTGAACCTGGTTCGGGGGCTACTGAGGGAGTCTCAGATTAGGGGGTGTCCGGATAGCCGAACTATCACCGTTGGCTGGACTCCTGGACTATGAAGATACAAGATTGAAGACTTCGTCCCGTTCCGGATGGGACTTTCCTTGGCGTGGAAGGCAAGCTTGGCAATACGGATATGTAGATCTCCTACCATTGTAACCGACTCTGTGTAACCCTAACCTATCCGGTGTCTATATAAACCGGAGGGTTTTAGTCCATAGGACGAACAACAATCATACCATAGGCTAGCTTCTAGGGTTTAGCCTCTACGATCTCGTGGTAGATCTACTCTTGTACTACCCATATCATCAATATTAATCAAGCAGAGTAGGGTATTACCTCCATCGAGAGGGCCCGAACCTGGGTAAAAACATCGTGTCCCTTGTCTCCTGTTACCATCCGCCTAGACGCACAGTTCGGGACCCCCTACCCGAGATCCGCCGGTTTTGACACCGACAGCCCCCCTGACTGCTGGGACCCAGCAGCTACACCTTCGCACGCAAGGAAGTGTGTCCGGGCAAAAAGAACGATTCGCCCCCCTGACTGCTGGGACCCAGCAGCTACACCTTCGCATGCAAGGAAGTGCATCCGGGCAAAAAAAATCATTCGCCCCCCTGACTGCTGGGACCCACCAGCTACATCTTCGCAGGCAAGGAAGTGCCTGACAGTCGGGACGTAGCGTTGTCATCCTGGTCGCGAACATGTACGTACATACTGGTCGATGTAGAGGCGCGCACGTGTCGTAGTAGAGGCGCGCACGTGTCATAGTAGAGGCGCGCACGTAGCATGTACACGTACGTACAGCGGCCAGGGTGCAAGAAAGAAAATACGGCCACGTATGTGTACATACGGGCGGGGTCTCGAACGCCTAGTCGCGCATACGTACGGCGAGGGCTCGTGTTCATGGGGAGGCAACAGAATGCGTCGTGTTCATGGGGAGGCAACGGAATGCGTCGTGTTCATGGGGAGGCAACGGAATGCGTCGTGTTCATCGGGAGGCAACGGAACGCGTGGGAGCCAACCGGCTTGGACGGAACATGCGATGGAAACGACGCCTAGCGTACCGCAGAACGGAGGAAACGGCCTTGTGTTCGATCGGCCACGTTCGGAACCGGGTCTTGTTGATCTGGAGGGGCCTGGCGCGTACCACAAAACGGAGGAAACGGACCTCCTACGGTCGAAATAGGGGTCCTGTTGATCGGGAGGGGTGTGGAGTACCGCAAAACGGACGAAACGGACTTGTGTTGGAGCGCTACGGTTGAAACGGGGGTCCTGTTCATCGGGAGGGGTGTGGCGTACCGCAAAACGGGACTCCATGGGATACTGTTCATCTCCACCGTCGACCTCCTCCAGCCTCCACGGGCTACCGTCGACCTCCTCCAGCCTCCACGGGCTCCTGTTCATCCAGCCTCCACCGCACGCTACTCCACCGGCTACTGTTCAACCACCCCTCCATGGGCACCCCTCCACCGTCTACTGTTCATCCAGCCCTCCACACCACGGGGTCCTGTTCAACCACCCCTCCACGGCCACCCTCCACCGTCTACTGTTCATCCAGCCCTCCACATCACGGGTTCCTGTTCATCCAGAGGCAACGCCACCGCTCACCGCTCATCCAACCCCCCCCGCAACGCTCACTGTTCATCCAATCGATCGGCTTCAGTTAGCAGTAGTAGCGAAGGTATTCCTCCATCGGGTTCAGTTAACAGACATCGATCGATCGCTTGGTTCAGTAACGTGTAGCCTGCAGTGCAATCGCTCGGGTTCAGTTAGAGCCCAATGCCTCGCTCGGGTTCAGTTAGAGCCAACGCCCCGCACACACGCGCGTACGTGTACGAGAGAAACTCGCATCGCTCGGCCCTCGACCTCTGTAACACCCCGGTGTAATGATTCTACAGTAACCCCTGGGGTTAAGTTAATCATTTTGCTAAACAAGTGTTTGATCATCATTGTCTCCTCTCTCTTTCAAATTCCATTTGAATTCAATTTCAAATTATGAGTGAAATTCAAAATGCTCAAACATGAAAACTAAAATGTTCATCATGTGGAAAGTATTCTTCTGGTAATATTGGTGGTGAACCAACATTTTTGCAAAGTATCTAAATGGCCTAAAATAGCTATAACAGAAAGTTGTTAAAAAATAAAAGCTAAAGCTAAAACAAAAAAAAAGAGAGAAAAGGGGCTAGAGCCCCTGGCCTCCCCTTGGGCTTCAGCCCACTCGGGCCAACTGGCCCAGCTAGGCAGGCCCACTCCCCCCCTATCGTCTTCCCTCTCCCCACTGTGCGAGCGACCGCGCGCGCGTCTCCACCGGACCCCCCTTGCCTGCTCTGACGGGAGGATAAGGCCTCCATGCCCCGGACGCCTCGAGTCCTCCCCCTCACCTACGTCCACTCCCCTCTCTCGCCTCCCAGATCCACGCGCTCCTCCCCTCTCTCGCTCGCCCGCCTCACCCGAGCGCCATCACCGCCGTCCCACCTCGCATCACCACGGCGAACGCCTCCCTCGTGCTCCTCCGACGTAACCAGCCGCTCCGCCACGCTCCGCTACGTCGACTACGGCCACAAACGCGAGCTGGCAAGCCCCGCAACACCGGATCCCCGTCTTCTTCCTCCCCGGGTTGCCGGACGCCGCCGTCGTCGATTCGGCCTTCCCCTGCGCTCCTAACCTGTCGAGGGCCTTTCTTGTGCCGCGCGGTGAGCCCCTCATCCTCTCCCCTTGCTCCCCTGACCTCTTGCGCTCCCGTAGCCACCGCGTCCGCCATGGCCGAGCTCGGCTCCGCCGTGCAGCTAGTCGATGTCGTTGTAGTCGTTGCCAAGGCCGGGCAAGCACGGCAACGTGCTCAGGGCGTCTCCCTGGTGCCGCCCGAGCCTCTAGCTCGTCTCCCTGCGCCCTCTAGCTCCATTTCCATCGCTGCCCGATCTCTGGCGTCCGCTATGCCGCTCGCCACCGTCGTCTCCGGCCGCCCCCGGACCGGCTACCACCCCAGTTCGATGCGCCTCATCTCCCTCGACCGAACGCACCCCCCCCCCCCCCGTGTGTCAAACGGACGATGGGGGACGAATCCCACACATCGCCGCCGCCTCTTGTGGTCGCCGGCGTTGCTCCGGCCGCCGTGCTGACCTGGCGCGGACGTGGCCCTATGGGGCCCACCCCGGTGAGGCTGCCAGTGGGCCCCAACGCCCCAGTTGACCATGTTGACCCTGGTCAACGCAGTTGCTATTCACCCCTCTGTATGACATGTGGCCCCTTTCGGTTAATTAGGCTAATTAAAAGTTTTTATAAATAAAACTAATTAGTTAACCTAACCAGTCACTGACATGTGGGGCCCAGTAGCTAAATAACCCCAGATTAGTTTGAAATAAACTCTGTTACGTAAGAGAGGCTGACTGGTGGGACCTATTGGTCAGTTTGACCAGTCAGCGGGTCTGTTGACCTGCTGATGTCATGCTGACACTCTGCTGACGTCATAATTCCTTTTCTGTTAATTCAAATAATTTCAGAATATGCTTTAATCTTTGAAAATTCATAGAAAATAGACCGTATCTCGGATGAAAATGATTTCTATATGAAAGTTGCTCAGAAAAATTCAACGAATCCGAATACATGGTCCGTTCATCTGTCACATGCCTCTAACTATCTGAACATGGAACTTTCCCCTTAGGTCATCTCCGTCTCGACATTAGTCCTAACCGGAAAACATTCCCGGTTGAATCCCCCTTCACCTATATCGTGTAGCCATATGTTAGGTCACTCCCGGCACAGCATTTTGCCATGTTATGCTTTATGATGCTCTGATTGCTCTGTTATTTATTGTGTTCCCTCTCTGTTACTTCTTTCCGGTAGACCCCGAGACGGCTGTCGATGCCACTATGTTCGACTACGTCACCGACGACCCTCCTTGTCTGAGCAACCAGGCAAGCCCCCCCCCCCCCCTTTGATCATCCTGATATCACCCATTCCATTCTCTCATGCTTGCATTAGATTTTGCTACTGTTATTGTTTGCTCCTATTCTGATGCATAGCCTGCTTTTGTAACCTACTTATTGTTACCTACCTGCTTATCCTAAACTGCTTAGTATAGGTTGGTTAGTGATCCATCAGTGGCCCCCACCTTGTCTCTGTTGCCCCTGCTTCATCATCGAAGACCCGATCAACGAGATCGAAGACCAGGCCCCGGCACCGCACATCACTTTCCCCTTAGTTGCTCGACACTACTGGGTTACTATCGAGTGCCGAGGGTCAGACCTCTCTGACACTTCGATGTTAACCCTGTAGTGTAGCTATTCGGTCGTGGTCATCGAGGGTGATTCCGCCTTAACCACTTCCGATACGAATCTGTCGTGCAACCCCTCAAGTGTGAACCTCGGGGGTGGTTCCTCTTACGTTCACCTTGATGATTACATCGTGTGGAGTTCACCGGGGGTGATCGGGTTTTCTCCTTGATGTTTGGACACACGGATACTTGGACTTTACAAATGTTACTTGGAAAGGCGGGTCGACCCTGAGGGGTACCCGCGAGTGATGTGGAGACAGGTTGACCTAGAGGGTACCCGAGAGTTGAATCTGGCGTGGCGGGCATTCTTAGCCCTTGCCGCAAGTCCTCGAGGACGGGAACGGGTCACATCTTTCGTGAGTCTCTGCTTGTTACCGCACGTTCCTAATCCACTACGATTTGGATATTTGATCCGAGGGGCCTCTGGCCTGATAGCACTAACCATCACGTGGGCATAGTATGGGCGTTCTGTGTCGTATGCATCAGCCGAAGCTTAATAGATGTCAGCGACTGAGCGCCTCGCCGGGTTGGACTGTTAAGCACCTACCTTTTTGAAGGAGGTAGCTAGGTCTGCTCACCGGCCGCGTTCGCAACGTGCAGGAGTTCCCGGGGAGATGGCCCATGACCCCTGGGGGCATAGGTTTAGTCCGGCGTGCTTGACCTCTCTATTAGGCCTAGGTCGGGTTGCGGCGTATTGTGTGGCCGAGGTCGGGCATGACCCAGGAAAGTGTGTCCGGCCGGAGTTAATCGAGCGTGGTGGGTAAGTTGGTACACCCCTGCAGGGAAGAAAACATCTATCGATAGCCTGTCCTATGGTAACGGACACTTGGAGTTGTATCCCGATCGATACATCTAGAACTGGATACTTGAGATGATAACTGGATAGTATGGCTCTGGGATTGCTTTCTCGCAGGGAGTCTAGAAAGGATCTCTGGCCGAGGTTGATAACACTACTACTACTTTACATTATGTTGATTTGTACTCTTCTAATGCTGCAAGACCACGGAAGATGTTGAAGATGCTAGTCTTTGATAGGACTAGGCTCTCCCCCCTTATTCTGGCATTTCTGCAGCCCTGTCCACATATACAGCCTCTTTGATAATGTTTCATATGTAGTGTAGATCCTTGCTTGCGAGTACTTTGGATGAGTACTCACTGTTGCTTTGCTCCCCCCTTTCCCCCTTTCTTCTTCTTTCCGGTTGATGCAACCATTTGTCGGAGCCCAGGAGCCAGATGCCACCGCTGATGCCTGCTACTACGTGGAGACCGCCGATGACCAGGAGTAGTTAGGAGGCTCCCAGGCAGGAGGCCTTGCCTTTTCGATCGATGTTGATTTTTGTGCTAGCCTTCTTAAGGCAGACTTGTCTAACTTATGTCTGTACTCAGATATTGTTGTTTTCGCTGACTCTTGTGTATTCGAGCCCTCGAGGCCCCTGGCTTGTAATATAAAGCTTGTTTTTTAAATTTGTTTCTAGAGTTGTGTTGTGATATCTTCCCGTGAGTCCTTGATCTTGATCGTACACATTTGCGTGTATGATTAGTGTACGATTGAATCGAGGGCGTCACAACCTCCCACCACAACCGGCAACTCCCCGAAATTTTCCTACCCCTCGCTTCTACCATGGTTTTTTCCGTCATGGATGGCCCAAAGAATGTCATGCAGCTGCGTCTCCGGCCCGCCCAGGACGAAAAGCCAATTTTCTGTCATGATTTTTTGTCATAGAAGTAGGAGCTCACCACATCTATGATGATACCGGGTTCTTTCACAATTATCGTCATAGAAGTGTCATATGTATGACAGAAAAAATTTGCGTTCGGCCCAAAATGTCACGGATGTGTCTTTTTTTGTAGTGACATTATCCTCAAACTCTGGCAACAAGGGTAGATGCTCACAATCAAGTAAGTATGTGCTCATGCCAACCTTGGAGTTGATGAACAACTGAATGTGCAGAGCAAATCCACATGATCTCTTCTTGTCAGCTGCGGTTCTCTTAATTGTTTCAACAATAAGGCTCGTCACTTTGAACTTCTGTGGTGTATCAAACAAGTGTAGCAAGTTGATGGAGTGGCCACGGATCATCTTGTCATCTCTAGACTTGGGCAAAAGAGTATGCCTCAAGATAGTGTTTGTGGTGGACAAACCAGCTAGCAAATGATTCACTGAGCCAAGCTTATGAGATTCAACATCATCTTCAGGAATAGGCTTGTACATATTAGCCATAGAGTTGTGATCCATCTTGGACTTTGCATAGACCTCAATATCATATTCTTGTTCTCCAGGTGCACCAAGAAGATCAGCCCATCTGAGATAGTTGGCGGGTATCTATGTCCTTCAGTCATGCACACTATTCTGCCATCTGGATAGAAGTGTGCAGTGGAGTAGAATTGCATAATCATTTCATAAATCCACTTTGTGAGCTTCTTCCCAACAAAGTCATCAACACCTGCACTCTTCAAACTCTCGTGAACATGGGGGAAGTTGTCCTCGTTTGCATCAATGTACTTCTAATCCACCCATCTCATATCACTGACAATTGGCTTCTTGTCAAGCAACAAAGTCTCATAGAAATCTTTCTGCTCTCGGGTGTGGAAGCGGTAATCACAAGCGGTTCTTCTCTTTACAGCATATGGATCTGACAATTTCTGCTGACGTAATCCTTTATCTTTCCTCAGCATAATGTTCTCTGCAACTTGATGCGTGTTGTCATGATCTGCTATCTTGGGTCTCAACTCCCTAAGCACTAGTGGTTCATCATCAATCTTAGCTTGATGGGAATTCTTGGAGTTGTAGTCGAACTTGATGAAGTAGAGCTTGATGATGTCTTGGGAACCCACTTGACCATGTCCTTAGGCGCTTCTTCAAAAGAGTCAATCTCTTTTTGAAGCTTGTCCTTGCCTTTTAGCTTGTGGTCTTGTGGTGGAAGATCATCTCGGGCTTGTCTTCCCTCAAATGAAGTGGGGGCATACTTCTCTTGTTGAGGAACAAACTTTGTCTTGGGGTATTGATCTTCCTCCCATTCAACTCCATTGGCATTGAACTTCTGTTCAAAACCAACACCTTAATTCTTTCGATGCCTTCCTTGCTTGCGTAAAATTTCCTCAAATTTCTTACTCCCGGAAAGGCTCTTCTAAACACCTTTATCTATAATTCCCTTCAATAAACTATTTTCTTGCTCAGGTGTAACTTGACTAAGAGAAACATTAGTGGAACCAAGAGAATTACTGGAAGCAACAATATTGGATTTAGCATGGTTATTGTTACTACTAGAAGAACAATCTTTCTTGCTCTTGTTACTAGATTTTACATCTGGCATATAAGTAGACAAGAGGAGACGTTTGGCAATGTAAGAAGAACTCTTGTTTCAAAGATCATCATTGATAGCTTTTAGAAACTCACGCTCTTGCTCTAAATTTAGCTTCTTGAAGTGTAGCTTCTCATGAGTTCTTAGGAGCTCTCTATGATCCTCTTGAGTTATTTCATGAGCTAACTTAAGAGTGCTTAGTTGTTTAGTTAGACGCTCAAACTCCTTCTTATCATTTCCATTCGTTTCATCTTGATTAACATGATTATTAGAAAGTTCATTATAGTTCATCACTAGTTTTGTCAACAAGTAGATCATCATCACCTAGCAAATCATCTTCATCACTACTGAAATCAAGATACTCGGGGTGTGATACCTTGGGGCCTTTAGCCTTGAAGCATCTTCCAATTCCTTCATTTGGTGAATCAAATATGTCATGGGAGTTGGATGACACTAGAGCAAGTCCAGCAACACCTTCATATTGAGTATATTCGAAGTCGGAGTGATAGCTTCTCTCGAAGTAGTTCTCGGAGTCGGAACCGGAAACACATTCACCAACATGATTTTGATGTCTTCATCTTGTGTAGCTCTTTGATGACTTGTCCTTCCTTTCTGAATCCTTTCTTCTTTGAGAGGGTCTTCGTTCATAACGATCATCTCTACTCCTTCTCTCTCATTGAGGTATTCATCTTTTCTACTTCTCCTTTTTGGTGAGTCTTCTCTTTTCTTGTAGGGTGTTGTACACTCATTGGAGTAGTGTTCTGGTCTTCCACAATTATAGCAATTACGATCACAACTAGAAGATCTTTTCTCATTGTAGGACCTTGACTTGGAGCTTTTATCTTTGCTTCTACTCTTGTAGAATTTGTTGAAGTTCTTCACCATTAGACTTATTTCCTCATTGGAGACTAGCTTGTCACTTGAAGCTTTGTAAGCACCATTGACTTGTTGTGGAGCTCTTCCTTATCCTTGAGTGACATCTCATGGGCAACAATTCTACCAATGACTCCCGTGGGCTTGAGATATTTGTAGTTGGGCACCATTCGGATCAATGTGCACATAGTATCATATTTACCAACCAAGGCTCTAAGGATCTTCTTGATGATGAATTTATCAGTCATCTCTTCACTTCCTAAGTCGGCAATATTTCGCTTCCTAAAATGGATAACCTAGAATACATTTCGGCCACTTCTTCGCCATCCTTCATCTTCAACTTGTCAAGTTGACTTTGAAGCACATCCAACTTGGATTCCTTGACGGACTCAGTACCTTCGTGCATATCAACCAAAGTATCCCAAATTTCCTTTGCATTCTCAAGGTGACTGATTTTGTTGAATTCCTTGGGGCACTATCCATTGAAGAGAATGTCACAAGCTTGAGCATTGTATTGCAACACCTTCAATTGTTTCGCGGTCGCTTCATGATCCGTTTCTCTACCATCTTCAAAGAATTAACCTTGCAAGCCAATGCGAACAACAGCCCAAACGACGGGGTTATGATCAAGGATATGCATTTTCATCTTATACTTCCAACTAGCAAAATTTGTACCATCAAAATAAGGAACTCTACAGTGATAGTTACCCTCACTAGACACCATACTCTCCTAGGTTGGCGGGGTTATGATCAAAAATATGCATTTTCATCTTATGCTTCCATCTAGAAAAATTTGTACCATGAAAATAAGGACCCAATGATAGTTACCCTCACAAGACGCCATACTCTCCTAGGTTATGAAACCAAGGCTATGGTAACCAAAGCAATGGAAACCAAGGCTTATGGAAACCTGGCTCTGATACCACTTGTAGGATCAAAAGCATGTCCGATGTCTACTACACAACCTTCTTTTTGTAGACGTTGTTGGGCCTGTAAGTGCACAGGTTTATAGGATAGTAGCAAATTTCCCTCAAGTGGATGACCTAAGGTTATCAATCCGTGGGAGGCGTAGGATGAAGATGGTCTCTCTCAAACAACCCTGCAATCAAATAACAAGAAGTCTCTTGTGTCCCCAACACACCCAATACAATGGTAAATGGTATAGGTGCACTAGTTCGGCGAAGAGATGGTGATACAAGTGCAATATGGATAGTAGATATGGGTATTTGTAATCTGAAATAATAAAAACAGCAAGGTAACTAATGATAAAAGTGAGCGTAAACGGTATTGCAATGATAGGAAACAAGGCCTAGGGTTCATACTTTCACTAGTGCAAGTTCTCTCAACAATAATAACATAGATAGATCATATAACAAGCCCTCAACATGCAACAAAGAGTCACTCCGAAGCCGCTAATAGTGGAGAACAAACGTAGAGATTATGGTAGGGTACGAAACCACCTCAAAGTTATTCTTTCCAATCAATCCGTTGGACTGTTCCTATAAGTGCCACAAACAACCCTAGAGTTCGTACTAGAATAACACCTTAAGATACAAATCAACCAAAACCCTAATGTCACCTAGATACTCCATTGTCACCTCAAGTATCCGTGGGCATGATTATACGATATGCATCACACAATCTCAGATTCATCCAACCAACACAAAGTACTTCAAAGAGTGCCCCAAAGATTCTACCAGAGAATCACGACGAAAACGTGTGCCAACCCCTATTCCCAATGTCACGAAACCCGCAAGTTGATCACCAAGACATACATCAAGTATTCTCAAATCTTTAAAGACTCAATCCGATAACATAACTTCAAAAGGGAAACTCAATCCATTACAAGAGAGAATAGGGGGAGAAGAAACGTAAGATCCAACTATAATAGCAAAGCTCGCGATACATCAAGATCGTGTGAAGTCGAGAACACGAGAGAGAGAGAGATCAAACACATAGCTACTGGTACATACCCTCGGCCCCGAGGGTGAACTACTCCCTCCTCGTCATGGATAGCGCCGGGATGATAAAGATGGCCACCGGTGATGGGTTCCCCCTCCGGCGAGTGCCGAACGGGCTCAGGAGGTTTTGGTGGCTACAGAGGCTTGCGGCGGCGAGAACTCCCGATCTATCTTACATTGCGGAAGTTTTACGATACATAGGTATATATGGGTGCAAAGTGCGTCGGTGGAGCTTGGGGCCCCACGAGGCAGGGGGGCGCGCCCAGGGGGGTGGGCGCGCCCCCCACCCTCGTGGCCAGCTCCCGTATCTTCTGACGTAGAGTCCAAGTCTATCCAGTGGGTTTCCTTCCAAAATAACTTCTCCAGTTGATTTCGTTCCGTTTCGACTCCGTCTGACATTCCTTTTCGTCGAAACACTGAAATAGGCATAAAACAACAAATCTGGGCTGGGGCTCCAGTTAATAGGTTAGTCCCAAAAAATAATATAAAAGTGGATAATAAAGCCCAATATTGCCTAAAACAGTAGATAATATAGCATGGAGCAATCAAAAATTATAGATACGTTGGATACATATCAATGTCTAGAGGGGGTGATTAGACTTCTTGACCAAATAAAACCTAACTTTTTCCCAATTTTAGTTGTATGCAAATTTTAGCAATTATGGCAAGTCAAGCAATCAACCTACACATGCAATTCTAAGAGTATAGCAGCGAAAAGTAAAACATTTCACATGAAGGTAAAGGGAACGGTTTGGAGCAGGCAAACGTAATGGGGACACGAAGATTCTTGGTGTGGTTCCAATAGGTGGTGCTATCATACATCCACGTTGATGGAGACTTCAACCCAGGAAGGGTAACAGATGTGTGAGTCCATGGAGAGCTCCACCCATGAAGGGTCCACGAAGCAACAACCTTGTATATCCCACCATGGCCATCGCCCACGAAGGACTTGCCTCACTCGGGTAGATCTTCATGAAGTAGGCAATCTTATTGCCCTTACAAACTTATTGGTTCAACTCCACATCATGGCAGAGGCTCCCAAGCAACATCTAACCAATCTAGGAGACACCACTCTCGAAAAGGTAATAGATGGTGTGTTGATGGTGAACTACTTGCTCTTGTGCTTCAAATGATAGTCTCCCCAACACTCAACTCTCTCTCACAAATTTGGCTACGGGGGAAGAAGAACTTGAGTGGAAAGCAACTTGGGGAAGGCTAGAAATCAAGGTTCAAATGGTACGAATGGAATCTCTTGATCTCAACACATGAGTAGGTGGTTCTCTCTCAGAAAATGAGTAGTGGAAGTGTAGGCACGTTTTGATGGCTCTCTTCACTAAGGAAGAAGGGGTGGAGGGGTATATATAGCCTCCATACAAAATCCAACCATTACACACTTTTGAACCAACTCGGTGGCACCGATCAGAAATCTGGGTGGCACCGATCAGAAATCTCGGTGGCACCGACCTGTGTAAAAATATGAACGTTAGGAATCTCGATTGGACCGATTGGAACAACTAGGAAGGACCGATGTGTAATGGCTAGGACAAGCCTCGTCTTGGTGGCACCGATTGCATCAACCCGGTGGGACCAAAGTGAAGTAATAAGGCAAAACACAGAGTTCACAAGCCATCTCGGTGAGACAGAAGTGAAGCAGTAAGTAACAGAGAGTTAGCAAGGCCATATCGGTGAGAACGAGATCCATATCAGTGGATCTAATTTATTAGGGTTTGGCGGTGACTAAGTCTAGATGAACTCAGTGGCTCCGAATAAGAAATTTTGGTGGGGCCAAGTTGGAATGTAGGGTTTGGATATATTTGGATGGAGAAAGTGGATGAGGGTTTTTCAAGCAATATCACTGAGCACTTTGAGCAAGTAGATAATTAAGCAACACCTTATCCCCTTTTAATACTATTGGCTTTCCTATGGACTCAATGTGATCTTGTATCACTTAACCAAACATGTAGAGTCTTGAGCTTTTTGCTAATCCATTTCCTTAGCATTTTGAGGGGTCCACAATCACTAGTCCTTGCCATGCCAATCATTGAACATCCTAAAATATTTATCTTGAATGGACATTAGGTCAATGAGATATATGTTGTTATGAATTACCAAAACCACCCGGGGATTAATTGCACTTTCAGGATGTCGACTCCTTTGTCATGCAGCCGCTGATGTGGAGGCCGCGATTGCATGGCGGGGACACTGGCTTGTACTTCACTGCCGTAGCGGGGATGCCAGTTCCCGCCAAACATGGATGCGCGACAGCGACAGTAGCTACTCCTTCAAGAAAATCAATGATGGTGGCACCGGGACCATCTGACGAAATGAGCGCTCCATCATGATCTCCATCTGACGGATGAATTCTTTGTCCGTCAAATCCACCTCCGAGAGGAGATGGGGCTACCACTGTAGATGTAGACGGTCCTAAAGAGCGAGGGCGGGGGCGCCAAGATCTGCCTGAAGAAGAACTTCCACCGGTGTCGTGCTACTTGTGAGCTGCGTTGAGATTTTCCCAAAAGAGAAAGGTGAAAAGATGCAGTAGCGGAGAAGTATTTCCCTCAGTGAGAATCAAGGTTATCGAACCAATAGGAGAACTAAGAAAATTCTAGTGAGCAATACCTGCACACACAAGAGCAAATACTTGCACCCAACACGGGCAAGAGGGTTGTCAATCCCCTTGAACTCGTTACTTGCAAGGATTAAATCTAATAGTGATAGATAGATAAATGGAAAAGGAAACAAAAATAAATAAATTGCGGCAAGGTATATTTTGTTTTAGTAATATGATTAAAGTAGATCTAGGGGCCATAGTGTTCACTAGAGGCTTCTCTCTCAAAACATAGCATATGGTGAGTCGACAAATTACTATTGGGCAATTGATAGAAAAGCGCATAGTTACAACGATGAGCATGGCAATAATCATATCTAAGGGCATCATGTCCGTGACAAGTAGACCAACTCCTGCCTGCATCTACTACTATTACTCCACCAATCGACTGACTCATGCCTGCATCTATGGTATTAAGTTCATGACAAACAGAGTAACGCTTTAAGCAAGATGACATGATGTAGATAGAATAAAACCAAGCAATATGATTAAACCCTACCATTTTACCCTTAATGGCGACAATACAAATACGTGCCTTGCTACCCCTTTTGTCACGAGGTGAGGACACCGCAAGATTGAACCCACTACAAAGCACCTCTCACACTAAAGATAAATCATTCTAGTTGGCCAAACCAAATGGATAGATCGGAAAGAAATACAAAGCTATAAAAATCATGCATAATAACGTTTAGCAAAGACTCCATTACTTTCATTGAATATTCAAATTGAAAGGGCTAGTTATCGACTAGAGGGGGTTGAATAGGCTATTTTTATGAGTGTCTTCAAAACATGGGAGTTTCAAAGACAAACAATAGAAACAACACTATTTGTATGCAGTAGAAGGTAGACTACACTAGACAAGCCATAGTCAAGTATTCAATGAAGTGAAAGCACGAAGACTAATAGCAGCTAGGTAGTAAAGATCAGGATGGAAGATAGTATGAAGCCAATCGTATCAGGTAGTCACACACAGTGAAGTCAAACAGATAATGCAAGCAAGCAATGACTTCACGAAGACAAACTGTAAGTAGAGAGAAGTGAGAGATAGAACCAGTAGCTTCAGGAGGACAACGATTTGTTCGACCATTCCAGTTGCTGTGACAACTGTACATCTGGTTAGGGAGGCTGAGATTCAACTCAGAATACCGCGTCTTCACCTTATTCCCCTTGAGCTAAGGACACCTAGTCCCCACCCAATCACTCTGGTAAGTCTTCAAGGTAGACTTCCAAACCTTCACAGACTTCGTTCACCGGCAATCCACAATGGCTCTTGGATGCTCAGAACGCGATGCCTAACCGGCTGGAGGATTCACAGTCCTCAAGTGTAACAAGTCTTCAGATCACGCAGACGAGAAAGACTTCAAATGATGCCAAACACTCTTTGGGCTCTGGGTGGTTTGGGCTTTGTCCTCGCAAGGATTCTCTCTCGAAAGCTTCGGCAGTGGGTTGCTCTCAAACGACAAAAGCCGTGTACTAACTCTGAGCAGCCACTAATTTATGGTGTAGGGGGTGGGCTATTTATAGCCACTGGGCAACCCGACCTGATTTGTCCGAAATGACCCTGGGTCACTAAGGAACTGACACGTGTCACAATGGTCAGATTTCAAACACACGCGGCAGCTTGACTTGGGCTACAAGTAAAGCTGACTTATCCGACTCTGGATAAGATTTGCACTCATTGTCTTTGCTCGAAGACATAGGATTTGGTTGAGCATCACTTCAGTCAGTCTGACTTTGTTCACTTGGACCCCACTTAACAGTGTGGTGGTTCCTATGACTCAACAAAGAAGAAAAGGAAACAACGAAACAACTAAATCTTCGCGCTCCATAGTCTTCACTCAATGTCTTCTCGTGTCATAGTCTTCAACGTGAATAGCTTCACAGACCACCATTGTCTTCAATGTCTTCACACATTTTTAGGGGTCATCTCCGGTAGGTAAACCGAATCAATGAGGGACTACTACCTGTGTTATCCTGAAATTCTCACAAACACATTAGTCCCTCAACCAGGTTTGTCGTCAATACTCCAAAACCAACTAGGGATGGCACTAGAAGCACTTACAATCTCCCCCTTTTTGGTGATTGATGACAAGCTGGTTGAACTTTTCAACGGGGATAAAAGTATGTGAAATTGTAAAGGATTAAGATATTGTCTTCATAGGTGGCAAACAGGCTCCCCGTGAAGATGTGCATATAACTGTTTTGTGTTGGAATGCAAATGCACATGGCAGGTTGTACTTGTGGAGATCCTCTTCACCATATGAAGACAATACATCATGCATGAACAGATATACAAGAATAATGACATGCATAATGAAAAATGGACGTCTGCGAAATGGCTTCATGCGGGATTTATCATCGCACATGCGGAATTTATCGTTGCCTCACAGAATAGCAGAAAAAGTAGTAGACGACCATCAAGTGTAAGTGTTACAACTCAAAGAACCAACTGTATCAAGAAACGAGAGTTGTAAACACTAGGCAAAAGTATAGCAACCACCCATATGGACCCGCTTGAAGACTATCAACATTTGCTTCTCCCCCTTTTGTCAGTAAGGACCAAAAAGGTTTGAAGACATAGTCGCTACTCGTCCCCATGAGGAGCAGGGTCGTCGTTGGGGTTTGGTGGTGCAGAAGAACTTGGTGCAGTGTCGATACGTGCCTAAGGTGGCGGTGATGAAGTAGCATCATCAGCGTCATCAAGGACTCTGGCATTTACGGTTGCTGCGGAGGAGGAGTACTCTGAATCTTCAAGAGACGGGGTTCGACGCAATACAACATTCCTTGGAGGAGTGGAGTCAAACTTGAATCTCTTAGTGAAACCATTGTCTTGAAGATCAGCTTCAGCACTTAGCAAGGTCAGACTCTTCCAGGACCTCCGACAAGTTTCACGAGTGACAAAGGCATTCTTGGTGGCAAGGTTGCGAATGCGATTGACATCCACCAAGAGGCTTTGCATTTGACACTTGGTCCAATAATGATGCTTGTCATGTTTCTGATGCAAGGCCACGAGAACGGTCATTGAGAACACGAGATCGCTTCCGAGGCCTTGGTGCAATAGTGCTTTCTGTGGCTTCAGTGCGTGCACGGCGAGTGTTGCCGGCCAGAGGATAAACACGAGAAGCAACCTGGACACCTTCAACATGCTGAGAAAAGCTCTGACGATCTGCATTGTGAATATATAGTGCTTCCTTGGCAGGCTCTGGGTAAATGGCTTCAATGGACATATCAACCTCTGGTAGAAATATGAGATGGTTGCGTGCAGAGGGCTGATAGTCAATGGCAGAGTGAAGCTTGATCAGACGCATAATCCAAGGAACATAAAACTTCAGACCAAATATGTCTGAGCCAGATGCAGCAAATTGGTGAATGAAGAAATCCTGAGCATTGAAGCTTTTGCTATTGAGAATATAGAAGACCAATGTCTTCATTGCACCTTCAAGCTTTCTTTGAGGAGGAATGCCCTTTGATGGGCCATAGAGTCCGCCTAATGATGTGATAGATGGTGCGGGGCAGATACTCTAGGTCTTCAACAAAGAATTCCTTGGGATATTCGGCATCCTGGGGCAGTGGCTTCATCATACTTAGCATTTGGCTCATGTTGGGCTCTGGCTTCTGAAAGATGCTCTCCAATGCATCGTGGTGAAGCTGACAACCAGGTTCATACAGTTCACCTGGAGTGGACAGGCCGGTAAGCTCAATGAGATCAAAGGCTTTAGCGTCATGATGGACATTGCCTGTCATCCACTCAAGGACCCATGTTGTTGCATCCCTGTTGTAGCCGCGAATGTGGAGAGTTGCATAAAATTGTAGCAGAAGCTCTTCATTCCAATGCTCCTTATCAAGAATAAAGCTGGAGCAGGCCTGCATCTCGGAAACAGTCAAGTGCTTCTTCTAAGCAGGGCAGGCCAGCAATGGCTTCAGAATCCAGACGCATATGAGGAAATATGCGCTCTTGATTGTATAGAACGAGGGAGTAGTAGTTCGCTGCTGATAACTCCAGAATCGATCTGATGATATTCTTGGCTTGGAATATGGGTTCTTGGCGTTATCTAAGAAGGTGTTGTGTGCAATGAAGCCGTTGAAATTGAATGAGCCTGGTGCTGATGCAGTACCTGGAAACCGTGGCAATCTGGGCTTTGGCTTCTGAACCTGTGGCATGTGTTCCACATGATAATCAAATTGAGGTCCGGAGCAAAGTGAGGAACCAGAATTGGCCATCTCACTGTGACCAGATCGCCTTGATAGAATGCTTGCTCAATGGTATGAGGCCTTGGAGGCGGGACAGGAGCATAGGCATTGGCAGTGGCGTCAGGCTGCACATTAGTGGCAGGTGCATCATTGGCTTCATGCACAGTGTTTATTGCAGGCGCCACATTGTCTTCAGCCATGACAACATCATTAGCTTCAGCAGTGTTGTTGGTGGCCGCCTCAGGATTCTCAACCTCCACTTGAGTAGCTGGAGGGTCGGGCACAGACACGTTCTCCTCGAGAACAACTTCTTGGGTGGTAGGGGAGTAGCAACACGCTCTTCTTCTCCTTGTCTGTCATCGGCTGATGCAGCCGGATTGTCTTCAGAAGCATTAGCTTCAGACACTGGAACCATCACAGAAGGATTATCTTCAGGGAACACTTGACGTGCCACTGAGCTGGACTGGTTTGAGTCTTCTTCTGTGATGGTAGTCATGGAGACAGATGGCTTTAGACCTTTGCGAAGCCGTTGAAACACGGGTGACACCTTTGGCGAGGGTGTGGTCTCCATGTAATTATCATCATTCACCATCGGACTGGTGACTTGCACTGGTGGAGGACGGGGTGTACTTGGTGAATCTTGACTAGGAGTTGCTGGTTGGGGGCGATCAGCCCATGAGGCATCTTGAGAGATTTGCGTCAAAGGACGACCAATACTGATGAGCTCGCTGTTCGTGAGAACAGGCGATGACACTGTTGGGCGCTCAATTTGAGGAAGGACTTCACTACTAGGGAAAAGCCTATACACAGAATTTTAGCAGCAGCGCGGCTCAAAAAAGAGCGCTGCTGCTAATTAGTAGTAGCGCGTGTGCGGGAAACTCGCTACAGATTAGTTTTTAGCAGTAGCACGGTCGGAGAAAACCGCTGGCCGCTACAAATATCGGCCGGCGGTGTCCACCTAACTCCATTTAGCGATGGCGGTGAGCGCGAACAGCGCCATCGCTACGGATGTAGTAGTAGCGCTTTTTCTCGAGGTCGCCGCTAAATTTCAAATTGGCACACTTTTTGTCCCTGTTAGCGATGGCGCTGTCGACCAAAGCGGCCGCTGCTAACTCCTTAGCAGCAGCGCGGTTTAGCTCCCGCGCTACTGCTAACCCGCACCAACCCACCACCTTTTCCCCACCCGTCCCTCCCCTCCCCATCCTCTCTTCCCTTTCCCCTACCTCCCCCACATGCTCCCACTCTCACTCTTCTTCTTCCTCAATACTTCTCCCCCATTAGTCTCTCTCTTCTATCCACCTTTCTCTCTCTTCATTACTCCTACCTAACTACACCACCTCCATTAGTGCATCTCCTTTCTCTTTTTCCTTTCCCCTCGACTAGTTGAAGTTGTCTCCTCCCAAATTAGGTAGCTAGGTAGATGTAGGATTTAGTTAAGTGACCTATTTGCCCCCTAACTAGATCTATCTTTGTCAAGAAGAGATTTGTGCACTTTTGATCTCCCTACAACATCATCTCCACCATGTGCTCGATCTCGAGATAGAGGTGATGAAAATTTCATGCTTTTGCAAAATGGAAATATGTTTATGTGTGTGTGATATGTTTGTGAAAATTGTGTGTGTAGCATGAGTTGACGCCAATTGTGCTTTTGAGTTGCCCATGTTTTGCGAAATGTCGATTTATTTCCGCTTTGCGAATTCCGGGCAAACTCTAGATCCATATATGTCATATTTTTAGGGAAGGTCATGCCAAATTTTTGTATGACTTTGATGCATGCATGCATTTTTATAATCAATTTGTTTATTATTACCGTGCAGAGTTGACAATGGTCAGTGGAACGATGGTGGACAGGTGGTTGCGATTGACGGTGCGGTGACATGAAAGAAAATAACCGGACAGAGGTTTTATGTTCGTGTCGAAAATGCAAAGGAATAGTTTGGCTCAATCCCCATGACGATGGTCATGTCGAAGCGCACCTGCTCATGACTGGTTTCATGGATGGCTATACTCGGTGGATAATTGAAGATGAGGATGACGATGTTGAGGATGCCGACGGGGCAGGCAATGATGACACGGGGCAAGACGAAGAGATGATCGATAATGGCGGCTGGGAAGAGGCCGGACATGGCGGCGAAGAAGGGGCCGGACATGGCGGCAGAGAGAACGACATGGACTCCAGGCAGCAGAGTTCGTCGGTACTAAGTTCAATCGTGCGGGACCTTCATGTTCAAGCATTGCTTCGCAAGGAGACGAGTACTAAGAGAGCTGCTTCTAGAGAGGAGGCTAAGCTGGAGCAACTGGTGGTAGACTCGAACACTCCATTGTATGATGGTTGCAATCCTGAGGTGACCTGCTTGAGTTTCACGCTCCAACTCCTGAAGACGAAGGTTAAAAACAAATGGACCGACACTAGCCTCGATGAGCATCTCAACTACCTAAAGGATGTTCTTCCCGCGGGTAATCTATGTCCTACTAGTGTTGATGAGGCCAAGAAGATCGTGTGCCCTCTTGATCTGCCACACGTTAGATACCATGCATGCATCAACGATTGCATAATTTATCGGAAGGAGCACGCGGAAAAAACAAGCTGTCCGGTGTGCAATGCTTCTCGATACAAGAAGGCCGGGAAGAAATGTCCCCAGAAAGTTGTATGGTACTTACCGATCACTCCCCGTCTCCAGAGGTATTTTGTAGATCCCAATGAAGCAAAGCTAATGCGCTGGCACGCGGAGAGGAAGAAGCCCGACGATGGAGATGATTCTAAGCTGAGACACGTGAAGGATGGAAGCTAGTGGAGAGCATTGAACAGCTTCTATCGGTATTTTGAATGTGATGCAAGGAACATCGTGCTCGACGCGTGTACCGATGGCATGAATCCGTTTGGCAACCAGAACACCAACCATAGCACATGGCCCGTGTTTGTATGGATGTACAACCCCCCCCTGGTTGTGCATGAAATCGAAGTACATTCACATGAGCATGCTTATTCAAGGGCGAAACAACAAGGAAATAATATTAATTTGTATCTGGGCTACTTCAAGAGGAGTTAGACACGTTATGGAAAACACCGGCCAAGACATGGGACGCCATCAAAGGCGAGTATTTCAACATGAGAGCAGCTGATCACGACAGTCTGCAGGACTATCTCGATTCTGGATATGTGGCAGGCCAGTGTGCCATGGATATTGCGGATGCACGCGGTGCATGGATGATCTGATGTCTCGTGACTAACGTCAAGGAAAGATGGTGGGTCTGGGAAAATCGTGTACATGGGGCATCGAAGATGGCTTGAACAGGACAACCCGTGGAGAAACCGTGGAGATCTATTCAATGGTCACGCTGAGCATCGAGGACCTCACGTAAGCGGAGCGGTGCCGAAATCAATGAGCTGTTGAAAAACTGGAAGGAGTGCCCCACGCCGGGAAAGACGATGAGAAAGGCGCCGGAGTCGCTGCTGAAGGTATGGAAGACGAGGTCGGTGTTCGGGACTTGGAGTATCGCACAAACTCGATACACCTCATTGCCTTGATCAAATGCATATCTGTAAGAATGTCCTTGAGAGCTTGCTCGCAACACTGATGAACATGCCGGATAAGACCAAGGATGGGCCGAAGGCAAGAAAAGACTTGCAAGATTTGAAAATCAGGAAAGATCTGCATATGCCACCCCGTAAAATGTCAGACGAGACAGAGACGGAGACAGAGGCACGAGAGAAGAAGGGCAAGAAAATAAAGAAAGAGGATTATTGCCCCCCTTCTTGCTTCACCTTAAGTCAGGCTGAGATCAATCAATTCTTTAAGTGCCTTACCGAGTCAAAGTTAGTTCCGATTCTTCGTGGCAAGATAAGCGGATATCTAGACACCGACAAGAAAAGGTTCAGCGGGATGAAGTCTCATGACTGTCATGTGATGATGACGCAGATACTACTGTTGCCCTTAGTGGGATAATGGACAAGCACGTCTGCGGACACGCTTATTGGTCTCTGCAACTTTTTCGACGCCATCTCTCGAAAGTCTATCAGTGTGAAGCAGCTCCGAAGGCTACGGGAAGAGATCATTGTGATCTTGAATGAGCTTGAGATGTACTTCCCCGCTGCGTTCTTTGGCGTGTGGTGCATCTGTGTGTCCATATTGTGGATGACATAATAGACTGGGGCCGTCTTTCCTGCACAACATGATGTCGCTTTGAGAGGATGAATGGGATCATCAAAGGATTCGTTAAGTAACATGTCCCGTCCGGATGGAAGCATCGTCCGGGGCTATTTGGCACAAGAGTGCATCTCTTTCGTGAGAATTTTCTATATGGCGTGAACCAGCCGCTTTGGTGTTAGTGTTGGTTTGCCTGATTAACAAGCACGATGGGAGGCTCGAAGGAGATGGTCACTGCAACGGTTGCAGGGAACTGCACGTGGCATACTCAGATCGATGCAGCGACTTTGACAGAGCAAACTTGGTAGTGCTACAACACCTAGACGAGGTAGATCCTTTCGTGGCACTACACAAAGAAATTATCGCAAAGAAGTATCGTGACCGGGGGTATGCAGGATGGACGCCGAAGTTACTAGAGAGCACAACTCCACTTTCCTGCATTGGTTCAAAGAGCATATTATTGCTAATCCCCCGGAGGAGGGCTCTAAGGACAGATTGCTCATATACGCCTTAGCCCATGGCCCCTCGCCCGACCTCGTAACCTATCAGGCATATGATATCAACGGATACACGTTCTACACGGAGGCCAAAGATATGGACAGTGATGATCAGAACTCAGGAGTGACGATGGAATGCATGACCGGCAGCGACAATGGCGCAACTGAACGATTTTATGGAAGGGTCGAGGAGATCTGAGAGCTTGACTACTCTGGACTGCACAACACGATGATGCTCCGTGTCAGATGGGCTAAGAATGTCGAAAGAGAAAGCCGGATTTTCACTACCATGACTATACCCGACGCCAAGAGCGCTACCGTGAACGCTATCGCAAAAAACGAGCCATGGGTACACGCTAATCACGTGACACAATGCTTCTTCATAACTGACCCGTGCAATCCCAGCCGTGTTGTCGTGAGGAGAGGCAAAAGGAACATCATTGGATGGATGGAGTCGCCAACGAGGAAGACTATGATCAGTACGGCGACCCAATGAGGGAAGATGACGATGATGATGAAGTATACGTCAACAGAAAAATCAATACTACATTACCTAAGAAAAATCATACTCCATGTAAAAGGCAAAGTCACAATGAGGGGCTCAATTATTCTTCGACGAACAAGATGGGAAAGATGCTGACTCAAAACGAAACGTCAAAGACCGAGGAAACGTATGTTATCGGTCAAATGATGTAATATATATATGTTCCTATTTTGTATACACACTTAGCCATTATTATGCATGGGTCCAATGATGTGTAATATATATGTTCCTATTTTGCATACATATTTAACCGTCAAATGATAAAATATATATCGCCCTCCCTTCTTTCACTGCCCTCGGGAAATAAAAGTGGGATAAAATAAAGGAAACTAAAAAGGAAAACTGGCAGTAGCGAAGTTAGTAGTAGCGCATTTCGTAAAGCGCTCTGACTCTTTGAAAAGGTAGTAGCAGCTGCGTTTGCCCAAATGTGCTACTGCTACGTCCACTTCACCCAAAATTCTCAATCGCCTGCTTCATCCCGCCTTTTCCCCCAAATCCTCTCTCTTCCCTGTCACGCCCATCTTGACCCGGCCGGCCGCCGCCCCGACTCGGGCGCTTAGCCCCAACCTCTGGCGCTAGCCCCGACCCGACCTCTCCCCCACTGACCCCGGCGCTCGCCCCGACCCGGCCCTGCCTCCCCGACCACAGGCGTCGGCGCTCGCCCCACCGTCGACCCTCGCCTCCTCCTCTCCCCTCCCGGCCGTCGTCAGACCTGCCTCCTCGCCCTGCACCCTCAGAACCCCCCCCTCTCTTCTAGGGTTCTTCGTTAATTTACTTAGGTTTTAGTTAGGGCAAGATGTTAATTAGGTTATCTATTTAGTTATGAATTTAGCTAGGTTTCAAAATTAGCTGAATTTATATGCAAATTTGAACTGGACATGTGATATGTGCATATGTCATGTTTTGGACATGTCATGTTTGGAAAATGATCCGAGTTGCCTATGTTATGCGGAATGTTGATTCATTTCCGTTCGGTGAATTCGGTAGCCGATATGTCCATTTTTAGCAAAGGTCATGCCGAAATTTCCCGTGAATAAAGGCATGATTTGTGCTACATAGTTGGCATATCGAGTGTTGGCACATAGATTTCTTTTTATGTCATTTCTCATTTATTCATACTTTTAGAAATAAATGAGGAAACTTAATCATAGGAAACATGTCGAACAACGAAGAAACTGGGCTTCCGACCAAGATGCGTATTTAGATGGATTATGAGGGTGAACAAGAGTACCTCGACTATTTGATTGCTAAGCAAGGTTTGCGGTGTCGGCCTCGACGATGGTACCGACGCCGACATCGACATCGACGGCCGCACCGATAAATGCACCGAGACCGATGGGGAAGGTACCGGCAGGGTAGGTACCGGCGGGGAAGGTACCGGCCCTGATGCCGCTACCAAAAAGAGGAAGCATAAGAAGAGAGGATACGAAAACCTAACAAACTAGGGATTGGACGACTTGTGATCACAAAGATGGCACATGGCAAGTTTGAGCCGTTAGAGCCGGAAGAACCTCGCAAGTGCTATGGGAACCAAGTAGGATGCATCCTACGGAATGCGCAAGCATCAACGACGATGACTTAAGGAGTAAAGAACATTTGACGCAGCTTGCTCCTAACGAAGTTGCACAAGAGATTCAAGTTCCGGACCGGGATGATAACATAGAACAACCGTGGGATGATCCGAAGATGAAAAAGATTAACAATCACGCCATGGGCATGTTCAGAATGATTTGGCCTCCTGGAAAGGGAGGGTGAAACGAGCTATTGAGGCTGATGAACCCCTGTCCAAGATTACGGAGGAAAATCCGACACTTACGGAAGAGGAGTTCGAAAAGTTCAAGGACACTTGCGCTACCGAGGCAGCCAAGGCTAAGGCTGCGAAATTCAAGAGCCTTCAAAGAAAGGAACACGGGAAGCATCGCCTCGAAGCCGTGGCTACCTCGGTAAAAGGCCCATATGGGATAAGGAGGACGCGGAACATGAAGCCGCTGGTCTCCTGCACCCTTCAAGGAAGTTCACCAACCCCTTGGAGCGTGACTTCATCAGGCCCGCTACAAGTGGGACAAGGAGAAAAGGTTTTCTACGGACAAGATCACGAGGAAATTGATTAGATTATCGGAGAAGCAACACCAGCTTGCAAACCGAAAAGCCCTACTTCTTTGATGAGACCCAAGTGGGACACCCCTCTCAACCGGCCTTGAACGAACTTAAGGGACTCCTTTGGACCAGCGGCCGCAATATGGTCGTGTGCACGGCCTTTGGAGACGGCGCCACGTGGAAGGTGTTTTACAACGAGGGCCCAGAGGCCAAGAAGCGAAGAATGAAGTTTAGTCAGCGGACATCGACGCCAAGGTGAAGCTTATGGTCGAGAAAAAAGCAGCCGAGGACGCGAAAAAAGCAGCCGAGGACAAATATGAGTTGCTACAAGAAAATCAATGCAAGAATCGCCGCAGTAAATGATTTCGCTACTAACTTGGTTCCAGCTTATCATCAATCGGGCGAAGGAAAATCCGCATAAGACGGTACATGATTTCCCGTTGCCCGGTTTCGCGGAGCAACTCCATGAACAACAACACCATCGCACCATCACTTGCTCACGCAACCGGCCTCCTCTACAGCCGCTCCGCTCATAGCAGCTCCGTCTCGCCTCAGCGCCGCTTAGGTGGGCCTTTCATCTTTGGCTGAGCTCGACGCCGTCACGGTAATTACATGTCACACCAACATATATATATAATATTCCATTTTTTTGCCTTTTCGTTGTTTTACGCCACGTACATATGTGTTTGCGGTAAAGAAACCCCGTGCACCACACTCTACTTGATCAAAGGCGGAAGGTGGACGTGGGAAAGGGGATGATAATGGACCCCTCTCAACGCACGTTCCACAACCAGCCAATCCCCGTTGGGCACTTCAGGGTTAGCTTGACCAGTGTGAAATCGGGGCACGAGGATTTGCCTCCTCCAGTACAGCATGTGGGAGCGGACGACGAGACCCCACCGCGGATTGGAGGCTGCAAGAATTGGGTGCTGCTATGGCCGAAGAATCTTATTCGTCTGGAGCCGGCCGAGAGCACACCAATAACTACCAGACATCAACAAGCATGTGCGGATACCACCACCCCGCCTACGCAATTACCAGCTCCTGTAGTGCCGGGTGAGAGCGGTGGACGACATGATGAAGGGGGTGCAATAGTACTGGCTGATGTAATTTCTCCTGTAGAATAGAGAATGGATGATGAGACGGAGGTCGACCCTATAGATTTCCTCAATACAAACGCGTATGACTGTGACATAGATATGATGAGTCAACCATATGACGAATCGGGCTATCAGCTTGCTAATGAGGATATGGATGATATGCCGGCAGGGTCATAGCAGGATTGCAAAAGTCTCTCTTCATGAAATCCTCACAGACACGCTCAAGATGCCGCCTCAACACAGGCTCAACTAGCCGGGCGCGAGGGTCGTCTGATGCTTAGCCCAGAACACTGGGGCAGGGGTTAAGGAAGGGTCTGAAGGTGTGCCTAAGAAAAAGGAGAGGAAGAGATCGGGAAGGTAATCGCCTCCAAACAAGCCAGAGCACATAGCAGCAGACGATGCATTCTCAAGAGCGTGTACCCGTGAAAGGTGCGGTCATGTTCCATCTCACGGCGAGCCAATGCTACCGCCGAAACCGCTGCAGCACTATCGGGGATCTCGTGGAGACTGCACGACCATGTCTTGTCGGCGAGAAAAGCCTACTAGCCTCAAAGGATCCAGGATATCCGACATACGCAACTCGTGTGCCTGAGGGGAAGTGCTACGTCAACACACGGCCCGCGGAGGTGTTCTTCCTGTGGTTTGACCATATCTTTGAGATGTTTCTAACAAGGCGGCTCGATTTTACTATCGTCCGCCTTTTTGCGCTACATATGAGCTCCGTCGTGATGAGTGAAGAAATCTCGCAAATCTGTGTGGCGGATCCGTACTACATGCACGAAGTCTTTCTTGAGTCTCGGCGACTTTGAGCGTGAAACTGCTAGGGAGTACCTCCAAAACTTCATGGTAAAGAATAAGGACCGGGAAATTGTCCTCGTGCCTTATCATCCAAAGTAAGTCAGTTCCGGACAACCCTTCCGTACATTTCAATCATTCCTTCTCTCTCATATGGGGAATAATTTGAGGTGTCTTTTCCCCGCAGCAACTGGTGCGCCGTCGTTATCATTCTTTACCCGCAAGTCTCCCACGCCGTGTATTTTGACCCTTCTAGAGACTACGAGAAAAAAGACTACACCCACATAATGAATATTCTAGATGATGCTCTCCAAGGCTTCAGCTTTAGAGGTGGCCACGTGCAGATCAAGAAACAAAGGAACAAGAAGATGGGTTTCACGCATAAAACTAACTTCTCCTGCATCCATGTCCCAAAACCAAGCAAGAAGGATGGATTCTACATCGTCCATCTCATGATTCAGTTCAAGTGAACAGCAGAAATGATGATCGTATCCACAAGTGGCTAGAATCTCATGGAGAAGCGGATTATAAACTTAGAGATGACTTCTTTCGCATCCAAAGCGACATTGCAACGATCATCATGAAAGAAGTCGTCGATGAGAAGGGGATGTTCCACCACGCCCCTATATCGCGAAATGACGTCCAACTCGCGCATAGGCATGCAACGCCTAGACCTCACGCCGTTCAAGAAGCTAGGGTTCATCCTCGATGATATGGAAGGATGGAACTTCTACTGATTTATGATGCCGATGATGATGATATGTGTCGGTTGAACTTGTATACTTTTTGTAGCGATGAAACTTTGTGATGTCCACTGTCCCTACCGAACTTGCGTAACGCTACTTTGTTAGTTTGCGTACGATGACGTGCGTACCTCTAGTTAATTAATTTGTGTACTGTATGTTACATCTAGTTGCTAACCCTTTCTTTTTCGGTGTTGCTCTTGTATATTTTGTTGCATATATATGATTGTACATCCTCTTCATGAACATGCATCTCTAACGTAACAGGTACCTAGTTTCTTGATGGCGAGATGGAATTGCTATGTCGTGTACAAAGGGAAGGTTCTGGGGGTGTACAACGAGTGGCATGAGTGTCAGGCGCAAGTGAATGGGTTCACGCGCCAGCCATAAAGGCTTCAAAAGGCAGACAAGAAGGAGAAGCTAATTACTTGAGGTTCACGCTAGCGTGAGAGAGGACTCGTAATCGCCACCTCATGTATCAGATAGTTCCGCTCTCACTCACAAAGTGATAGCTCTTCTTGTGTATACCTTTGTTTAGATGGATGACGTTGTTGTAGTTGCAAGTATTCGAGACTTGCATGTATCACTATTTTCGAGATGATGACAAGATACCACTGTGTTGGATGATGATTATGATGAGACTATTTGTATGTACATGCTATGATTAGATTTGTGGTCTCGCAGGCATTTGTATGTGTATCATGATGAAATTTCTATGTGCTAAAGATTCTTCTATAAAGCCTATTCAAATACAAAAAAATTATGCCAAAAAAAGTACTTAAATTAGCAGTAGCGAGTGTATAAAAGTTAGCAGCAGCCATGCGATAGCGATGGCGAGTCCGTGTAAAGCGCCGCTTAGAGCTACTAGCAATGGCGAAGCTTCCGCTAACAGCGTTGTCGCTACACTTGTGTAGCAAGAGGCCGGTGAGCACGCCGCCATCGCTATGTGTTAGTCAGAAGCGCCTTATTAGTAGCGCCTGTCCCCGCGCTACTGATACATCTAAAACCCGCGCTACTGCTAGCCTTTTCCCTAGTAGTGCTTCATCATCTTCTACATTGTCTTGAGGACCAATGTCTTCAGTCGCGATGGGGTCAACGACTGGAACTTCTTGAGCTTCAGGAGCCTCTGTGGAAGCAGACTCATGAACTATCAACTGACGCTCCTGATTTTCAGACGCATGATGAGCAAAAGCAATGGGCTCGTCAACAAGGGGCTCTTTGGGAGTAGCATGATCTCTCTTCTTGGTTTTTTTCTTCTTGGGGTTGGTGCATCATCAGCGGTGCTATTGATTTTTTGCTTTCTGGCTTCGGCTTCAGCTGCCTTGGTTTTCTTCTGTTCTGAAGCCACTATGGGGACCTTAGGCTTTGAGCCTGTCATGCTGGCTGGGAAGACAATGTGAGGTTCTTCCCGCCTTGGAGCTTTAGTTGGGGCCACAGTAGACTTCTTCTTCTTTTTGGCAGCCATCTTGGGGTCAATGCCAGGATGCCCAAGAGCCTTGCGCTTCTCAGCTTCGTTGTAAGCTTGAACACACTTGGCAGCAAGATTTTTCATGCGCTCTCTTGAGCCTTTGGCTTCTTCGCGTTTCTTACGAAACGCCTCCTTGAGGTCATTCAGCATCAGCTTGAATTTCTGAAAATCATCCACACTAAGCTTGGCCACATGCTTCTTGAACTGCTCTTTCTCGAAGTCAATCTTGTTCTTCAATTCAACACCATTCGAGCCAGAGCCAGCTCAGGAGCAATTGCGCCTTGGAAGGCGATGCTGATGCCAATGGGGAGTTGAAGATCATCAAAACTGAGATCTTGATTGTCAAACCACTCATCAATGAAATTGTCCAAAATGTTCACATCGAAGAGGAGCAGATCATTGAAGATCTCGGCCTCTTGCTTGCTCTTTATCAGCTGCTCAAGAGCATCGTTACCAAACTCCTCATCTGAAGACAGATCAATGGCTTCAGATTCGTTCCTCAGAACGACAGCTGGTGTCAGTGCTTGACTGGATCTCTGAACAGTTTTCTTCTGTGGCTTCTCGCGCTTCTTGGAGATGCGAGAGAGATCTTCATAGGTGTTGCTGGGAGCAGGAGGGGCAGTTGCCAATGGCTTCACTCGAGAAGCTTTTGGAGCAGCGGTTGGTTTTGAAGCCTTAGCTTTCTTTTTCTTCTGTGGCTTAGGAGGGGGAGCTGGAGCATCATCAGTGTCAGCATCATCATCATAATGATCCACTTTTGCACCTTGGACAGCAATGTGTGTGATGAGGCCTGCAAGGTTGTAGAAGGGGCCAATCCTGTTCTCATTGGCTTCACGGGTGCCATCTTCCCGAGGTGAAGAAGGACCAGGGTTGAAGTCAAGTCCTAATGCCTTCTTGTTCTTCGCAGCAGAGTCTTTGGCAAACTGGTAGTTGCGCTTGAACAGATGGTCTTCACGGCACCACAGCAGAGAAGAAGGGTCAGCGTTCTTTGGCTGCGGTCTGCAAACCATGCATGGATAAGAATTCTCGTTGAATGGCTTCAGAACGGGACTGGGGTTGAAGAATTCTGTATACAATATCTCCCCAGGGTCCCTTGATGGCATTCTTCTCTGCATACTCTTCTCGTGATTTAAACGGTACTTGAACCATTCCTCTGCCCAATATCTTCGAATCCACTGGATTCGATTCTTGCGTCCTGTATAGGTTTCCTCTGGGTCTGTTTTGTACAGCTCGTGCAAATCTGGAGGCAAATCCTTGGAAGTGTTCCCACAGCGCTGTCTACCACCCTTTCTTGTTGACTTCTCAGTGGCCATGAAGCTTAACCTGAAAGGCTTCAGTACTTGCAAAGGCTTCCGACGGCTGGTCAGACAAGAACTGGCTTCAGGAGAATTGATGTGACTCTGTAAGAATTCTGCAAACGAATGCAGACTATGAGAACCAAGGGATTCTCCCATGGGCATGTACCTGTGACAACATTAGAGGTGCGAGGGAAGGGGAAGAGGTCATATGCATTCTCAGAAGATTTTGAAGATAAATCAGTTTGAAGACATTGACCTGATAACACGAAGGCATTCACTTATTTGATGTGAGTTGGTTCCATATTTGTACGAATCCAAGAATAAGTACAAGTGAGGAATCTAACTTGTAAAGAAGCATAAGTGAATAGACTAGGCAGAGTATGAGATCCAGAATGAGATAGATTCAACTTTGGAGATCTAGAAACCACTTTTGGTAAAGAAGGATGAATCTATCAGATCGAAAAGAGGGTAAAAAGTGAATTTTAATTACCACACGAAGAACTGCTAGATGGAGCGAAGTTGGAGGCCGAGCAATTCGATCTTCCGTTCCCTAACTTGGCGACGGAGGACACCTACGGCGACAGCGGAGAGGACGAGGTCCGCGGTCGGCGTGAGGACTGTGTCGAAGAAGTTGCGGCAGCTAAGCGCTTCGTCGCCGACATCGACGAGAGCTAGCGGAGGCGCTAGGGTTTTCGAGAGGTGGCGAGGTGGAAGAAGAATTTTTGACCGAGATGTGACGGGTATTTATAAGGAAAGAGGCGGCACAGCGCAATTACGCAGGTGCCCCTGGCGGTTCACATCTGAAGGGCACGTGGCAAGCATGCAACACCTTGGAAGTTGCTCCATGTTCCCACGCACGCCTGGATTGTCGGGGTGGTCGTTCCGAATTCTCCGGTTTTCAGGCAAAAAGGATATAGCATTAAAAACTGATATAAATGTTTGTCAGATTGACTTCAGCTGACAAGGTCTCAGTGAAGACAATCAACAGTTTTCAATAGAATGCATATGATTTAGACAGATAGAGTTGAGGTAGAAGCATAGGTAGGTTAGGGTTCGATCACATTCACTTAGATCAAAAGATTCAGTACGAAGTCATAGCTATAAGTGAATGCTGTGGAGGACAAAACACAATTATGTATATACCTAGCATAAAACCAAATCAACACGATGAAGATAAATCCAGATGAAAGCTTCGCAAATATAACGCCAAGGGAAACACTTCAAACAAAAGTTTGGTGGTGGCGTTACCCACCGTATAAGAAGTATTAGACCCAGACACGGCGCACAATTATCGTGGCACTCTGAAGTCAAATTCCGCATTAATATATTCACACTTAGAGTGTATGTCTTCATTGATTGAAGATATACATTACTTCGTGTGTTGCACATCTAAGTCATCAAAATGCATAAGTGTTAGGATGTGTGCCTAATCACAGGACATTTGAGGATTCCAAGATATTTAGCTCGCACCGCAACTTGCAAAACCTTTTCTCATACAAGGGCTTTGTGAAGATATCAGCCAACTGCTCTTCTGTCTTGACGTGAATGATATCAATATCTTCCTTCATAACATGATCTCTGAGAAAGTGATGACGAATTTCAATGTGCTTTGTCTTCGAGTGCTGAATTGGGTTGTTGGCAATCTTGATGGCACTCTCATTGTCGCAGATGAGAGGCACATTCTTCAGATGGATACCATAGTCCTTGAGAGTTTGCTTCATCCGGAGAAGCCGAGCACAAAGAAGATCCAAAGAAGCAATGTATTCAGATTCAGCGGTGGAGAGAGGTACTCGATTACGCTTCTTTGAAGACCAATAGACAAGAGATCGTCCCAGAAAGTGACATGTGCCTGATGTGGACTTGCGATCAACCTTGTCACCAGCATAATCAGCATCCGAGAATCCAACTAGATCAAACACCGATCCCTTTGGATACCATAATCCTAATGTTGGGGTGTAAGCCAAATATCGAAGAATTCGCTTCACAGCTAAGTGATGCCCTTTGGTGCCGCTTGGAATCGGGCACACATGCAAACACTAAGCATTATATCTGGCCTAGATGCACATAAATAAAGCAAAGAACCAATCATGGAGCGGTATACCTTTTGATCGAACTCTTTACCGTTGTCGTCGGGACCCAGATGACTTTTGGTTGGCATTGGCGTCGTGTATCCTTTGCAGTCTTGCATTCCAAACTTCTTCAGGCAGTCTTTGAGGTATTTTTCTTGAGAGATGAAGATGTCGTTTCGTTGCTGACGGATTTGGAGATCCAGAAAGAACTTCAGCTCGCCCATCATGGACATCTGATATTGCTCTTGCATCATGTGACCAAACTCATCACTGTATTTCTTGTTGGTGCAGCCGAAGATAATGTCATCCACATAGATTTGGCACACAAACAGTTCACCATCATATGTCTTCGTGAAGAGTGTAGGATCTAGTGAACCCGGTTTGAAGCATTTGCTCTTCAGGAAGTCTTTGAGCGTATCATACCAAGCAAGAGGGGCTTGTTTGAGACCATACAGTGCCTTGTTGAGCTTGTATACCATATCAGGATGTTTTGGATCTTCAAAGCCAGGAGGTTGTGCAACATATACTTCTTCTTCTATCTTTCCATTGCGAAAAGCACTCTTCGCATCCATTTGATACAAAAGGATGTTGTGATGATTTGCATAGGCTAGCAGTATGCGAATGGCTTCAAGCCTTGCCACTGGAGCAAATGTTTCATCAAAGTCAATTCCTTCCACTTGAGTGTAACCTTGTGCAACGAGACAAGCCTTGTTTCTGACCACTTGACCATGGTCATCTTGCTTGTTGCGATATATCCATTTGGTGCCAATGATATTGTGCTTCCGAGGATCGTGGACGCCTTGACCAATTCCCACACATTATTCAGCTCGAACTGTTGAAGCTCTTCTTGCATAGCTTGAATCCATTCAGGTTCCATGAAGGCTTCATCAACTTTCTTGGGTTCAGAGATTGAGACGAATGCAAAATGCCCACAGAAATTGGTTAGCTGTGTTGCTCTTTGAGTTGCTTTTGAATGAGTGAGTGGACCAGGTGCATTCAAGCTGTCAATTATCTTTTCGATCTGAACTTCATTTGCAACACAAGGATGAACAGGACAAATATTTTGCTCTTGCTGATCAATGTCATTATTTGGGGGATTGTCTTCAGGCTGAGCATTGTCTTCGGGTTGATTAGGTGCAGAAATGATAAGCTCCACTTCAGTTTGATTCTCAGAAGGTATGATATCTCCAATTCCCATCTGCTTGATAGATTCACTTGGGGGTACTTCATCTAGCACATTTGGCAGGTGCTCTCTTTGCGATCCGTTAGTCTCATCGAACCGCACATTCACAGTTTCAACCACTTTATAGTGAAAGAGGTTGAAGACTCTGTAGGAGTGCGAATCCTTTCCATAACCAAGCATAAAACCTTCATGTGCTTTAGGTGCAAATTTTGACGTGTTATGTGGATCCTTGATCCAGCACCTAGCACCAAATACTCTGAAGTAGCTTACATTTGGCTTCTTACCAGTTAGGAGTTCATAGGATGTTTTCTTCAGAAGCTTGTGAAGATAAACACAGTTGATGATGTGGCAAGCAGTGTCAATGGCTTCAGGCCAGAACTTCCGTGGAGTCTTGTACTCATCAAGCATCATTCGGGCCATCTCAATGAGAGTTCTGTTCTTGCACTCTGCGATGCCATTCTGCTGAGGTGTATAGGGAGCAGAGAACTCATGAGCGATACCCAGAGTATCCAGATAGAGGTCGAGGCCGGTGTTCTTGAACTCAGTGCCGTTGTCGCTTCTGATGTGCTTGATCTTGACACCATAGTTCGTCATGGCACGATTGGCAAAGCGTCTGAAGACATCCTGCACTTCAGTCTTGTAGAGGATTATATGCACCCAGGTATATCTAGAGTAATCATCAACAATGACAAAGCCATAGAGGTAAGCAGTTGCAGTGAGAGTAGAGTAGTGAGTAGGGCCGATAAGTCCATGTGTAGTAGCTCGAAGGGTTGAGATGTAGTCATGATTGTCTTCGAGGGATGCTTGGCCCTGGTCATCTTTCCAGCTTCGCAGGCACCACACAGATGATCCTTCTTGAACTTGACGCCTTCGATGCCCATGACATGCTTCTTCTTCGTGAGAGTGTGCAAGTTCTTCATGCCAGCATGTCCTAGCCTTCGATGCCAAAGCCAGCATTCTGAAGCCTTTGCTAGAAGACATACAGCCATCTATGGTCCTGCTGAGAAATCTACCATATATAGATCATCTTTCCGATATCCTTCAAAGACTAGAGACTTGTCAGATTCCATTAGTACAAGGCATCAATATTTTCCAAAAAGCACAATCATGTTTAAGTCACAAAGCATTGAGACAGACATTAAGTTGAAACCAAGGGATTCAACAAGCATCACTTTATCCATGTGTTAATCCCTTGATATTGCAACTCTACCTAGACCCAATACCTTGCTTTTTACCAAAGGTCAAGAAATGTGATGTGACTTTTGTCTGATGGACGTAGCATTGAATCCATCAGAAGACTTCAATCGCCAGTCATGTGATTAGTGCATCCACTGTCCATAATCCATTCTGAAGTACGAGGTGTCATAGCCTACAGTGCAGTTTGGGGGATAGGCTTCACCAAGCGAGTTGTGAAGCATAAACATTTGACGAACAAGTGGAACATGAAAATTCAGATCTTGGTTAGGATAGATAGGATGAGTGTCAAGGAATCCAGGAACTAAGTACATAGTAAGACCATTTGGGCATTTTATCTTGCGCCCCACAAGATGTTTAAGGTCCCCAGCATTAGTTTTTGACGCCTTTGATTTCCGGCTGGAGACCTTTCCCTGCGAAAGAGAGTTAAGTTTTCTTAGCCACCCACATTTCCAGGGGTGGCTTAGAAGCAATGAGTCTAAGTGCAGCATCTGAGAATTTCGGCTTTGGAGCCCTAGTAAATAGCCTTGCAGGAGGTGAATAATACTCATAGGAATAAGCAGAAAAGTTCTTTGTTTTATGAACATAGCGGTTTGAGGAAACTCGCTCATATTCATGGGTCTGAGTATGATTTCCCTGCAAAACATTGACGTTAGGGTGACTCAGATGAGTCCTTGGTCTGTATGAAGCTTTTGGACCATGTGAAGCCTTTGGTATGGGGTTTGTCTTCTTCACAGGTGGTGTCATGATGACATTCACTGGAAGATTCTCAAGGCAACTTTTGGGAACCCATATCTTCTTCATAGGTGGCCCATTCCTGCAGTTAGTACCAATATACCGGCACACACTTCACCATTCTGATTCTTAAACAGTTTATAGTTTGCATCAAGGGATTCATCAATGATAATGGGATTAGCACAAGTGAAACCAGACAAGGTGGATGGATCTACTAAAGGTTCCTTTGCAGCAACCCATGTGGTTTTGGGATACTGCTCAGGCTTCCAGTACGACCCATCAACATTCATTTTCCTCTCGAACCCAACACCCTCTTTTCTAGGATTTCGGTTCAGAATCTGCTTTTTGAGGACATCACATAATGTCTCATGTCCTTTGAGACTTTTGTACATCCCTGTCTCAAGCAGTGTCTTCAACCTGGCATTCTCATCAGCAATAGTAGTGGTATCCTCAGCAGAGGGGTTAGTTACCACTTCAGCAGTTGAAGATATTGCAGCAGCAGTAGCAGTAGAGCATTCAGCAACAGAGGTAGCGTTATCACGCTCAATGCATTTCAGACATGGTGGTTCAAATCCTTCCTGAGCGGGACTGATCTGTTGAGCGCGAAGTGACTCATTCTCCTTTCGAAGATCTTCATGATCCGATCTCAATTTCTCAAGTTCCTGCTTCCTTTGAGGATAATCATAGGAAAGCTTTTCATGAGAAGTTGAGAGCGATCCATGTCGACCTTCAAGTTCCTGGTACTTAACATGAAGATTTTTTATGTCTTCAATTAAGGACTAAGACTTGGTCATTTCCGCGTCCAACAGGTCATCACTTCTGTCTAACAGTTTTTGAGTATGTTCCATAGCTTTCTGTTGTTTAGTTGCAATTTTAGCAAGTGTTTTGTATATAGGTTTGGATTCACAATCAGAGTCATCTTCACTTGATGTTTGAAAGTAAGCATCGCGTGATTTTACCTTGGCACCACGTTCCATGAAGCAGTAGGTGGGAGGCGAGTCGTCCTTGTCATTATCATCAGCGTTGGTGACGGAGCCATTGTCTTCGGTGTTGAAGATGGACTTGGCGACGTAAGTTGTAGCTAGAGCCAGACTCGCAACACCAGAGTCAGACTCCTCCTCGGACTCCACCTCTGCCTCCTCAGAAGCTGATTCCTCCTCTGAATCCATTTCCTTGCCAACAAAAGCACGAGCCTTGCTAGATGATCTCTTCTTGTGTGATGAAGACTTGGAAGAAGACTTTGAGGATTTCTTCTTCTTCTTGTCATCAGAATCATATTCATTGCTCTTCTTCTTCTTCTTCTTCTTCTTATTCTCATTGTCCCACTGTGGACACTCGAAGATGTAGTGACCAGGTTTCTTGCACTTGTGACAGGTTCTCTTCTTGTGGTCATAGGCAAAAGCTTCATCATTCCTTGAGCTGGATCGTGAAGACTTTCTGAAGCCTTTCTTCTTGGTGAATTTCTGGAACTTCTTCACAAGCATAGCAAGCTCCTTTCCAATGTCTTCGTGGATCACCAGAATCGCAATGATTCTTCTTCAGATGAGGAAGCAGCAGCCTTTGCCTTCAAAGCGCGAGTTCAGCCATAGTTGGGGCCATAGATATCTCGTTTCTCAGATAGCTGGTACTCATGTGTGTTGAGCCTCTCAAGTATATCAGATGGATCGAGAGACTTGAAATCAGGGCATTCTTGTATCATCAGGGCTAAGGTGTCAAATGAGCTGTCAAGAGATCTCAGTAGTGTCTTCACTATCTCATGCTTCGTGATCACAGTGGCGCCGAGTGCTTGGAGCTCATTTGTGATATCAGTGAGGCGATCAAACGTGAGCTGGACATTATCGTTGTCGTGTCTCTTGAAGTGGTTGAAGAGGTTGCGGAGAGTACTGATCCATTGATCTCGCTGAGTTGAGACGCCTTCATTGACCTTGGAGAGCCAGTCCCAGACTATCTTCGATGTTTCCAGAGCACTCACACGGCCATACTGTCCTTTGGTATGGTGACCGTAGATGATGTTCTTGGTGGTAGAGTCCAGTTGAATAAACTTCTTGACATCAGCAGGGGTGACACCTTCACCAGTCTAGGGAACGCCGTTCTTGACGACATAACATAGATCGAAATCAATGGCTTCAAGATGCATGCGCATCATATTCTTCCAAAGAGGATATTCAAGGCCATCAAGATGGGGCACGCAGCGGAGACTTTGATTATCCCTGCAGTCGACATAGCTGAAACTCCAGGTGGTTAAACCGAATCACACAGAACAAGGGAGTACCTTGCTCTGATACCAATTGAAGGGCTAGTTATCGACTAGAGGGGGGTGAATAGGCAATTTTTATGAGAGTCTTCAAAAGATGGGAGTTTCGAAGACAAACAATAGAAACAACACTATTTGTATGTAGTGGAAGGTAGACTACACTAGACAAGCCATAGTCAAGTATTCAATGAAGTGAAAGCACGAAGACTAATAGCAGCTAGGTAGTAAAGATCAGGATGGAAGATAGTATGAAGCCAATCAGAACAGGTAGTCACACAATGAAGTCAAACAGATAATGCAAGCAAGCAATGACTTGACGAAGACAAACTGTAAGTAGAGAGAAGTGAGAGACAGAAGTAGTAGCTTCAGGAGGACAACGATTTTTTGGACCAGTTCCAATTGCTGTGACAACTGTATGTCTGGTTAGGGAGGCTAAGATTCAACTCAGAAGACCGCGTCTTCACCTTATTCCCCTTGAGCTAAAGACACCTAGTCCCCGCCCAATCACTCTGGTAAGTATTCAAGGTAGACTTCCAAACCTTCACAGACTTTGTTCACCGGCAATCCACAACGGCTCTTGGATGCTCAGAACGCGACGCCTAACCGGCTGGAGGATTCACGGTCCTCAAGTGTAACAAGTCTTCAGATCACGCGACAGAAAGACTTCAATGATGCCAAACACTCTTTGGGCTCTGGGTGGTTTGGGCTTTGTCCTCGCAAGGATTCTCTCGAAAGCTTCAAGTGGGTTGCTCTCAAACGACAAAAGCCATGTACTAACTCTGAGCAGCCACCAATTTATGGTGTAGGGGGTGGGCTATTTATAGCCACTGGGCAACCCGACCTAATTTGTCTGAAATGACCCTGGGTTATTAAGGAACTGACACATGTCACAACGGTCAGATTTCAAACACACGCGACAGCTTGACTTGGGCTACAAATAAAGCTGACTTATCTGACTCTGGATAAGATTTGCACTCATTGTCTTTGCTCGAAGACATATGATTTAGTTGAGCATCACTTCAGTCATTCTGACTTTGTTCACTTGGACCCCACTTAACAGTGTGGTGGTTCCTATGACTCAACAAAGAAGAAAAGGAAACAACGAAACAACTAAGTCTTCGCGCTCCAAAGTCTTCACTCAATGTCTTCTTGTGTCATAGTCTTCAACGTGAATAGCTTCACAGACCACCATTGTCTTCAATGTCTTCACACATTTTTAGGGGTCATCTCCGGTAGGTAAACCGAATCAACGAGGGACTACTACCTGTGTTATCCTGCAATTTTCACAAACACATTAGTCCCTCAACCAGGTTTGTTGTCAATACTCCAAAACCAACTAGGGGTGGCACTAGATGCACTTACACAAATCATAAACCCAGAATTCATCGGATCCCAACAAACACAACGCAAAAAGATTACATCAGATAAAACTCCATGGAGATCATGGAGAACAGTGTATTGAAAATCAAAGAGAGAGAAGAATCCATCTAGATACTAACTATGGACATGTAGGTTTGTGGTGAACTACTCACAATTGTCCCTCCGACAGAGTACTGGAAAAGGCCTCCAAATTGGATCGTGGAAGAACAGAAGCTTGCGGCAGCGGAAATATTGTTTTGGGTGCCTCCTTGTTGGTTTTGGGATTTATGAGAGTTTATAGGCTTCGAGTTAGGTCAAACCGAGCTACATGCGGCCTACAGGCTCAGGTGGTGCCCCCCTGGGGGTGCGCTGTGTGAGCTTGTGCCCTCTCATAGATCTTCGGGCCTCCTTCTGAACCTTCTAGGGTCCCTTCTGGTCCAGAAAAAATCACCATAAAGTTTCATCGTGTTTGGACTTCGTTTGATATTGATTTTCTGAAAAACAAAAAAACATACAGAAAAGTGGAACTGGTACTAGGCACTGAGTTAATAGGTTAGTTCCCAAAAATGATATAAAATAGTATAGTAAAGTATATAAAGCATCCAAGATTGAAAATATAATAGCATGAAATAATAAAAAATTATAGATACGTCATGCTTGTCCTCGAGGAGGTAAATGATAAAACCTGAATTTTTTATGTTGAATGCTACCTAGCATCTTTATCATTTAATCTCTTTACGGTATAAATATTAAGAAACGATGAAGTAATTAATATCAACATAATAACATGAATAAAAAAACATAATCATTACTTTTTGAAATATACGATACTTAACGAATGTTATCCCTACTCATTTTATTATGTAAGCATGGCATGACTTCGCCTTCAACGCATAAATATAAATCATGAGCACCCCGGTGTAAACCAGGCAATTGGATCATACTTTTTAAAGTGCTTCAGAATTTTCAACTCCACTCAATACATGATCCTGATCCATGGATATAACACAATAGGTGGAATAGAATGCAGTGGTAGAGATCAATAAGGGAAGTCAAAAAGGAAGAAAGTCTCGCATCAACTTGGTGGATCAACGGGAAATGGAGAGGCCCATCAATCGATATCAATGCGAGGAGTAGGGATTGCCATGCAACGGATGCACTAAGAGTTATAAGTACATGAAAGCTCAACGGAAACTAAGTGGGTGTGCATCCAACTTGCTTGCTCATGAAGACCTCGGGCATTTGAGGAAGCCCATCATCAGAATATACAAGCCAATTTCTATAATGAAAAATTCCCAGTAGTATATGAAAGTGACTACGTAGGAGACTCTCTATATGAAAACATGGTGCTACTTTGAAGCACATGTATGGAAAAGGATAGTAACATTGCCCCTTCTCTCTTTTTCTCTCATTTTTTGTTGGGATCTTTTTGGCCTCCTTTTTTCTTCTGGAGTCTCATCCCGACTTGTGGGTAAATCATGGTCTCCATCATCCTTTCCTTGTTGGGACAATGATCTAATAATGATGATCATCACACCTTTATTTACATACAACTCAATAAAAACTATACAAGATGACTCTATATGAATGCCTCTAGCAGTGTCTCCGGATGTGCAGTGATCTAGCGTAACATGTATAACAATGATGAATGGTAGTTGTGCCAAAAATATCATGTCAGCTCTATATGATCATAAAAAGCAATATGACGATGAACACACATGTCATGCAAATGGAACGGCGGGAGTTGCATGGCATTATATCTAGGAATGGCTATATAAATGTTATGATAGGAAGGTATGGTGGCTGTTTTCGGGAATATATAAGGGGGCTTATGTGTGGTAGAGTGTATCATATCATGGGGTTTGGATGCACCGGCAAAGTTTGCACCAACTCTCGAGGTGAGAAAGGGCAATGCGCGGTACCGAAGAGGCTAGCAAGATGCGGAAGCATGAGAGTGTGTATAATCCATGGACTCACATTAGTCATAAAGAACTCATATACTTATTGTGAAACTTTATTAGTCCTTGAAGCACAGTACTACTCGCATGCCCCTAGGGAGGAGATTGGTAGGAGTTAATTATCGCGCGCACCTCATTATGACAAAACTCAAGGATTTCAATCAGACATAAAAATGCTCAAACCTCCCCACCATGCCATGACTGTCACTTAGATGAGAATTTAATAACAAGTTTTAATACCGACATTTATACTAACCAATGATCATGAACCAATACCTTCCAAATTATGACATCAATATAATTAAACCATGCATTTCATATTTAGTGATCCACATGAAAGTTTTAATTATATCCCCTTGAATACCTATCCCTTTTTACTAGTCTTATAACTCGTGTACATTACCACTTCATGTTTATAGACTCTCAAAAAGATTTAAGTGAATATTGAGAGTCCAATTATTTCTATAAAATATAACCACCTTCGTGCTCTAAAAGATATAAGTGAAGCTCATAGAGTATTCTAAAAAATCATGATAAATGTGTCTCCCTCTCAAAAGGTGTCTCCAGCAAACTATGATTGTGGAAAACTAAAAAGAAAATAAAGCAAAAAACTACTATAGCACAAGACGCTCCAAGCAAAATTCATATCATGCAATGAATAAAAATGTAGCTCCAAGTAATATACTGATGCATTGTAGACGAAAGAGGGGATGTCATCCGGGGCATCCCCAAGCTTATACTCTTGGGTCTTCCTTGAATATTACTTTTGGGTACTTGGGAATCCCCAAGCTAAGGGTCTTGTTGCTCCTTATTCCTTCATCCATTGTGCTCTCACCCAATACGTGAAAACTTCAGCACACAAAACTCAACAGAAACCTCGTGAGATCCCTTAGTATAATAGACAAATCATAAACTTTAGGTATTGATATAAACTCATCATGTTTAATTCTTGCATAATACCTTTATATTCTAACTTCTCCATGACTTATACCCCTCGATATAATCCATAGTATCATGTATAATGCACGACCTCTCTACTTGGTTGCAAGCGTGTAACCTTCACGATCCGGCAGCGCTTCACCGTCCAGAGATAATCGTTGCTGGAGAATTAGAGGGAGGAGATTAGAACCACACAGGGCTTCTAGTTATGAGGACAAGAGGTTTAGACTAGGTATAATTAGTCAACTAAGACCAACTAGAACTAGAACTAAAAGAATTAGAGGAGGCTCCAAAACTTATATATCAAAAGAACACAAATCCTCATGTATATATAGGTTGGACGGAGAGGCAGGGCTTACACCAAGGGGGAAGGAGTCCCCCTTGGTGCGCCGGCCTAGGGGAGGAGGAGTCTGACTCCTCCTCTTCCCCAATTCGGCCTCCTTCATTAAGGAAGGAGGCACTTTCCCACTTGGGCCTTTTTAGCCCAAGTTGCCTTTCCACCTCTTAGACCTTTTAGGTCCGTTGATATTTAAATTAAATATAAAATGTTTTAAATACTTGTAGACCATTATATATATATATATATATATTAACATATCCAGGAATTTTTCCACCTATATATAATTTATCGGTTATACCTGGTATTACTCGATACTCTTCGAAATCCTGTCGGTGACCCCAAAATGCTTTCGGATCCTCTTGGAACAATTCTGAATATTCATGAAATAATTCCAAAAATATATCCTCATGACTCCCGTCCTACTAATAGTTAACAGATCATGATTGTCTTAAGCTTGGGACCCCGTAGGTTCGGTAACTCACAGACATGGACGAAACCCTTCGTTCAACGACCGATAGCGGGACCGTGGACGTCCATGTTGGTCCCTACGAGTACACGAATGATATTCGAGTGAACCTTTGGTTATCATGTGATATTCCCTTTGCTTCACGATACTTCACAAAACTCGGGATGCATTAGTATCCTCCTGAGTCATCACCATGCTCACTATACTGAAATCCTCATAACCGATTTTGTTCTTCTTTCTTGTTATTGGTTCCAGTATCCCCGTGATGAAGTCACGTGTATCTAGCCAGACGATGATTGATGCCATCACACTGAGAGAACCCTAAGAATATATCTCTATCATCGGAGGATCAAATACCACTCTCGAGCTATCTGGTCACTTGCCAAACTTTCTGATGAACATGTAAGTTGTCTTTATGATCACCGTGTTACCGATGATGTTTGAGCAACCCCAAAGCCCATCGCACGGTAAGAAGTGACCATGATACTCTCATGGTAGAAGAAGCAATATCACACATTAACACTCTCTATTATTACAATTGAATGTAGACGATATTAAATCAATTCAATATGATCGTTCTTCTAACGTCATAGTCTCAATGTTGTTTTAGGATCATCGTTACACTTAACAATATCCTAAGATCCAGAAAACATGATCACCAATAACACTTGAGATAGTCCTAGAGGCGAGACTAGGAACCTTTTATTCATCGTTTATCATTTCACACGTGCATATGAGTTTTCCACTGAATCATATATTCCAAGATCATATCAGTTATAGCATATAATATAAAGTCTTAATTATGAATATGGAAATATAATAATACAAATATTACTGCCCCTAGGGCGTATTTCTAACAGTTACATCCTCCTCATGTGGTTATATTACATCAAAGTATTGTTTGTATCATGCACCAAGGGGTTCTAAAGGGCAAATTTTATTCTTTTGTCTTGTGGGTAAGGCTTTAGATGGCAAAGTCAAAAAAAGGTAAGAAAAAAGTTTGGTACGGGATAGTGTTACTCTGTTGGGAAACGTAGCATGCAATTTCAAAAAAATTCCTACTCTCACGCAAGATCTATCTAGGAGATGCATAGCAACGAGAGGGGAGAGTGTGTCCACGTACCATCATAGACCGAAAGCGGAAGCGTTAACTTAACGCGGTTGATGTAGTTGAACATCTTCTCGAATCAACCGATCAAGTACCAAACATACGACACCTCCGAGTTCTCCACACGTTCAGCTTGATGGTGTCCCTCGAACTCTTGAACCAGTAGAGGTATGAAGGAGTCGATGAGTTCCGTCAGCACGACGGCGTGATGATGGTGTTGGTGATGTGATCCTCGCAGGGCTTTGCCTAAGAACTACGACAATATGACCGAAGGAGAAAACGGTGGAGGGGGGCACTGCACACAACTAATACAATTGTGTGCCTTTGGGGTGCCCACCTGCCCCCGTATATAAAGGACGAGGGGAGGAGGCCAGCCACAAGGGGCACGCCAAGGAGGGGAAGTCCTACTAGGACTCCCAGTCCTAGTAGGATCCCCCCCCCCCTCTTTTCCTTCTCATGGAGGGGGAAAAAGGGGAAGGGAGAGGGAAGATGAGAAGGAAAGGGGGTGTGCCCCTCCCCTAGTCCAATTCAGACTCCCCTTGGGAGGGGGGCATGGCCACCCCTTGTGGGCTGCCTCCCCTCTCCCCTATGGCCCATGGAGGCCCAACAATTCCCCGGGGGGTTCCAGTAACCTCCCGGTACTCCAAAAAATACCCGAGCCTTTTCGGAACCATTTCGGTGTCCGTATATAACCTTCCAATATATTAATCTTTACCTCTCGACCATTTTGAGACTCCTCGTCATGTCCGTGATCTCATCCAGGACTCCAAACAGCCTTCGGTCACCAAAACACATAACTCATATAATACATATCGTCATCGAACGTTAAGCGTGCGGACCTTATGGGTTGACAACTATGTAGACATGACTGAGACACCTCTCGGGTCAATAACCAATAGCGGAACCTGGATGCTCATTTGGTTCCCACATATTCTACGAAGATCTTTATCGGTCGAACCGCAATGTCAACATACGTTATTCCCTTTGTCATTGGTATGTTACTTGCCCGAGATTCGATCATCGGTATCCTCATACCTAGTTCAATCTCGTTACCGGCAAGTCTCTTTACTCGTTCTGTAGTGCATCATCCCATAACTAACTCATTAGTCACATTGCTTGCAAGACTTCATATGTTGTGCATTACCAAGAGGGCCCAGAGATACCTCTCCGATACTCTGAGTGACAAATCCTAATCTCGATCTATGCCAACCCAACAAACACCTTCGGAGATACATGTAGAGCATCTTTATAATCACCCAGTTACGTTGTGACATTTGAAAGCACCAAGGCATTCCTCCGGTGTCCGGGAGTTGCATAATCTCATAGTCGGAGGAATATATATTTGACACGAAGAAAGCAGTAGCAATAAAACTGAACGATCATTATGCTAAGCTAATAGATTGGTCTTGTCCATCACATCATTCCACTAATGATGTGATCCCGTTTATCAAATGACAACTCATGTCCATGGCTAGGAAACTTAACCATCTTTGATCAATGAGCTAGTCTAGTAGAGGCATACTAGGGACATGATGTTTTGTCTATGTATTCACACATGTATCAAGTTTCCGGTTAATACAATTCTAGCATGAATAATAAACATTTATCATGAATAAGGAAATATAAAATAACAACTTTATTATTGCCTCTAGGGCATATTTCCTTCAGTCTCCCACTTGCACTAGAGTCAATAATCTAGATTACAATGTAATGAATCTAACACCCATGGAGTCTTGGTGATGATCATGTTTTGCTCGTGGAAGAGGCTTAGTCAACGGGTTTGCAACATTCAGATCCGTATGTATTTTGCAAATCTCTATGTCTCCCTCCTTGACCAAATCTCGGATGGAGTTGAAGCGTCTCTTGATGTATTTGGTCTTTTTGTGAAATATGGATTCCTTTGCCAAGGCAATTGCTCCAGTATTGTCACAAAAGATTTTCATTGGACCCGATGCACTAGGTATTACACCTAGATCAGATATGAACTCCTTCATCCAGACTCCTTCATTTGCTGCTTCCGAAGCAGCTATGTACTCCGCTTCACACGTAGATCCCGCCACGACGCTCTGCTTGGAACTGCACCTACTGACAGCTCCACCACTGATACGTCTCCAACGTATCTATAATTTTTTATTGTTCCATGCTATTATATTATCTGTTTTGGATGTTTAATAGGATTTTATATGCTATTTTTATATTATTTTTTGGACTAACCCATTAACCGAGGGCCCAGTGCCAGTTTTGTTTTTTTCCTATTTTAGAGTTTCGCAGAAAAGGAATACCAAACGGAATGAAACCTTCGCGATGATCTTTCTTGGACCGAAAGGAAACCAGAAGACTTGGAGATGAAGTCGAAGACACAACGAGGCGGCCACGAGGCAGGAGGGCACCCAGGGGGTAGGGCGCGCCCCCTACCTCGTGGGCCCCTCGTAGCTCCCCTGACCTAGTTCCTTCGCCTATATATACTCTTATACCCTAAAAACATCCAGGAGAGCCACAAAACCACTTTTCCACCACCGCAACCTTCTGTACTCGTGAGATTCCATCTAGGGGCCTTTTCCGGCGTCCTACCGGAGGGGGATTCGATCATGGAGGGCTTCTACATCAACACCATTACCTCTCCGATAAAGCGTGAGTAGTTTACCACGGACCTACAGGTCCATAGTTATTAGCAAGATGGCTTCTTCTCTCTCTTTGATTCTCAATACCATGTTCTCCTCGATGTTCTTGGAGATCTATTTGATGTAATATTCTTTTGCGGTGTGTTTGCCGAGATCCGATGAATTGTGGATTTATGATCTGATTATCTATGAATATTATTTGGTTCTTCTCTGAATTCTTATATGCATGATTTGATATCTTTGCAAGTATCTACGAATCATCGGTTTAGTTTGGCCTACTAGATTGATCTTTCTTGCAATGGGAGAAGTGCTTAGCTTTGGGTTCAATCTTGCAGTGTCCTTTTCCCAGTGACAGTAGGGGCAGCAAGGCACGTATTGTATTGTTGCCATTGAGGATAAAAAGATGGGGTTTTCATCATATTGCTTGAGTTAATTCCTCTACATCATGTCATCTTACTAAATGTGTTACTCCGTTCTTTATGAACTTAATACTCTAGATGCATGCTGGATAGCGGTCGATGTGTGGAGTAATAGTAGTAGATGCAGAATCGTTTTGGTCTACTTGACACGGACGTGATGCCTATGTTCATGATCATTGCCTTGGATATCGTCATAACTATGCGCTTTTCTATCAATTGCTCGGCAATAATTTGTTCACCCACCGTAATATTTGCTATCTTGAGTGAAGTCACTAGTGAAACCTATGGCCCCCGGGGTCTCTTTTCCATTATATTGAATCTATTAGTTTCCCGTCAAGTTACCAATTTCTATCATCGTTCCTTTAAATTGCAATCTTTACTTTCTAACCTATAAACAAAAAATGCCAAAAATATTTACTTTACCGTTTATCTATCTCTATTAGATCTCACTTTTGCAAGTGACCGTGAAAGGATTGACAACCCCTTTATCGTGTTGGGTGCAAGTTGTCGATTGTTTGTGCAGGTATTCGGTGACTTGTGTGTTGTCTCCTATTGGATTGATACCTTGGTTCTCAAAACTGAGGGAAATACTTACGCTACTTTGCTGCATCACCCTTTCCTCTTCAGGGGAAAACCAACGCAAGCTCAAGAGGTAGAAACCATTCAATAAAAATACGTATCCGGATTGCGACTTAGAGTCATCCGGATCAGTGTCAAAGCTAGCGTCGACATAACCACTTACGACAAGCTCTTTGTCACCTCCATGAATGAGAAACATATCCCTAGTCCTTTTTAGGTACTTCAAGATGTTCTTGACCGTTGTCCAGTGATCCACTCCTGGATTACTTTGGTACCTCCCTGCTAAACATATAGCAAGGCACACATCAGGTTTGGTATGTAGCATAGCATACATGATAGAACCTATGGCTGAAGCATAGGGAATGACTTTCATTTTCTCTCTATCTTCTGCAGTGGTCGGGCATTGAGTCTGACTCAACTTCATACCTTGTAACACAGGCAAGAACCCTTTCTTTGACTGATCCATTTTGAACTTCTTCAAAAATTTATCAAGGTATGTGCTTTGTGAAAGTCCTATCAAGCGTCTTGATCTATCTCTATAGATCTTAATGCCCAATATATAAGCAGCTTCACCGAGGTCTTTCATTCAAAAACTCTTATTCAAGTATCATTTTATGCTATTCAGAAATTCCACATAATTTCCAATCAACAATATGTCAGCCACATATAATACTAGAAATGCTATAGAGCTCCCACTCAGTTTCTTGTAAATACAGGCTTCTCCAAAAGTCTGTACAAAACCATATGCTTTGATCACCTCATTAAAGCGTATATTCCAACTCCGAGATACTTGCACCGGTCCATAAATGGATCTCTAGAGCTTGCACAATTTGTTAGCACCTTTAGGATCGACAAAACCTTCCGGTTGCATCATATACAACTCTTCTTTAAGAAATCCATTAAGGAATGCGGTTTTGACATCCATTTGCCAAATTTCATAATCATAAAATGCGGCAATTGCTAACATGATTAGGACAGACTTAAGCATCGCTACGGGTGAGAAAGTCTCATCGTAGTCAACTCCTTGAACTTTTCGAAAACCTTTTGCGACAAGTCGAGCTTTATAGACAGTAACATTACCGTCAGCGTCAGTCTCCTTCTTGAAGATCCATTTATTCTCTATGGGTCGCCGATCATCGGGCAGATCCACCAAAGTCCACACTTTGTTCTCATACATGGATCCTATCTCAGATTTCATGGCCTCAAGCCATTTATTAGAATCTGGGCTCATCATAGCTTCTTCACAGTTCGTGGGTTCGTCATGGTCAAGTAACATGACCTCCAGAACAGGATTACCATACCACTCTGGTGCGGATCGTGCTCTCGCTGCACCTCACGAGGTTCAAGAGCAACTTGATCTGTAGTTTCATGATCTTTATCATTAGCTTCCTCTCTAGTTGGTGTAGGCATCACGGGAACAGATTTCTCGGATGAGATACTTTTCAAATTGAGAGCAGGGACAATTACCTCATCAAATTCTACTTTCCTCCCACTCACTTCTTTCGAGAGAAACTCCTTCTCTAGAAAAGTTCCATTCTTAGCAACAAAAATCTTGCCTTCGGACTTGTGGTAGAAGGTGTACCCAATTGTTTCTTTAGGGTATCCTATGAAGATACATTTTTCTGATTTGGATTCGAGCTTATCGGGTTGAAGTCTTTTGACATAAGCATTGCATCCCCAAACTTTAAGAAACAACAGCTTAGGTTTGCTACCAAACCACAATTCATACGGTGTCATCTTAACGGATTTTGATGGTGCCCTGTTTAAAAGGAATATGATGGCTACAGTACAATGTTTATCAGAGGCATCCTAGTTATTTTGTTCCAAACCTGTCACTGGGTGCATCCAGAGGAAGAAGCCACCAGCTTCAGGAGTTCAGCAAAGCACGACCATATCCAACATTAGCACTACAGTTTCATTAAAGGAGCTAGGTTGATTGTCTCCAAAACTGTGCAATGGAAACAACCAGAAGGTACAAACAAACACCGACTACTACAGAAATACTTGGATCATGTGTGTGTCGGCAAACATGTCTTTATTATTTATTTTCTACATAGTAATCAAGGACAAAATACTATTCTTGAAACAAACCTAATTAAGTAATTTGGCTGCAAAATAAAATATTTGTAGCCCGATAATTAAGCTACATATTAGTCTACAACTTGCTTGGATTTTCATCGAATACTTCTCAATTCTGAATTCAGAAATGGTGTGACTGCAATTTCCAAATCAATGAAGCCTGGCAGTTCATTAATATGTCCACTTCATCTAAACAACTCATATTACAATACATAGCTTCATATAAGAATTTCGGAATCAAACTTTAATTGGTTATACATGGTTAGCTTACAGAAAACACTTAATTTGCAAATAAATTTCTAATGCAGTTGCAATAAAAAAATGAATCCTCTGATATCTTCAGCATGGTGTTGGGATGCAGTTTCAGGACCGGCAAACTCCCAATCCCTGTTCTTCTTCATAGACAGGGTTGTTGGGATCCATGGAGTAGTACAATGTACGATCCGAGACGTGGATGGGATGGGAGTAGGCGGGTGCGGACTGTACATGGAGGGCCGTGGAGTCATGGGCAACCTTGTAGTCCTAGTAGAGGAAGTAGCCGTCGCCCGCCGCAGTCGCGGCCGCAAAGAGGGAGTCCAGCCTAACCCGCAGCATGGACCACATCCTTCTCCTTGCTGCCCCTCCATGCCGCTGAGGTCCCACCCGAACTGTCAGGCGCAGCCAGTGGCGATAGCGCACTCCGCCTGGCCTCCAACCATGGACCGCGCACTCAATTTTTTGCAAGCGAAATATCCGGATAGAAACAACTCCATCATCCATTGATGCACCGTCTATCTATTCCAGGCAAGTTTTAGCATCACACAACATACCGTAGCTAAGAATGGAGCTAAAAAAGTTGCAATAAAATTTTGAGTACCACAAACACCCCCCCCCCCCCCAATTTCCTGGCCGAAACAACTATATCATCTATAGGCCATGTCTTCTGTAGGTAGGCTTTAATTGGCGCAACATATTGTAGCTAAGATCTAGGGTGAGTAACATTCTTTTTAGTGGAACATTAAACAACCCAAAGCCGTTTTATACAAAGCTAGCTTCAGTTGCAGTAATAGTAAATAAATAGTGGTCGATGGGAACAACACATACAGAGAAGAGAAGGAGAAGGTATTCATCATGAGATGATCCTTTTCGTCAGAGGCAAAGATGAGGAACTGATGCTTGTCGCCGACACCATCCGTCCCGCTGTAGCCGACATCGTCGCTCTAACCTGGCCATGGACACACGCATGACAGCAGGCTGAGTCAAGAAAAGGCGGCATCTCCCAAAGAAAAAAGATGCATGAAAAAAAGATTCCATCACCCACAAACGATATTTCAATACCTAACAAACAGATAGACTCTCCACTCAATTGATCACAAATTTGTGGCTGGTTTATTCCACTCTACTAGCTGGACAACTTCACCAAAGGAACATATAACATGTGAAACATTGATTTAGAATCGAAGAATGCATTTTTTTTGGAAAGGTATACTTCATATCGATAAGTTTGAGTAGTCCTAATCTTTGGCTTCCTTCAGGAAGAGAGGACTTTGTATACCTCAAAGAGTGCCAAATGCGTTGGCCTGCCTTGCTCTTGTAGTTGCTCCTGTTGAGAACCTGGGAGAAGGGAGAGAAGGAGCACAACAATGACACAAACTCAGTAATAACAGGGAAAGCAACGCAGGTGGGGAAGTACTGGTCTGGCCGCTGCTCACCTAGGCTCGGAGTCATTGACACTGTCGTCGGGACAGTAAGGCGGGGATTGATTACAGTCCTCGTCCTGGCATCCTCTTCCTTTTTGGGGCTAGCAATGAATCTAAAGAGAGAAAAAAGAGCATTCCTTGTCAATTCTGAAGCTAAATTCCTTGTCATTTCTGACTATATTCTGAGTATGCAAATCAGGTTTCAGGGTGCATAAATTTCAGAAGCAATGGACCAACTAAACACGTGTACCTAAATTTTACTATAGATAGTTAGCTATCTTGTTATCGACAACGCTCATATTCAGAAGCTCTCTGGCAGTTATCGACAATGTTGAAGAGCGGGTTGCCGCTTGTTACCTATTCCAGGTATGTTTAAACAACAGTAACAACACAACCGATGACGGGCAATAGCAGTACAAACATAATCTGAAGCAAGATTAATCTGGTTGTCTTTTTCTAACTAATTAAGAACTGCTGCCATTTAAGCTGCCCATGCATGGTTACATTTTAGTCAATTGAGACTGCTAATGAATAAATAAATGACTATACTAGCAGAGGTAGCTCGTAATTAAAAGGAATCTGCAAGGAAAGGAAGTACCTGAAGAAATAGGAACCTCAACATCTTTATTTATTAATTGCTTCCTCCGAATCTCTATCAATCATCTACTTACTCTGGATGGATAGACGGAAATGACAGCAAAGTTCACTCTGGAAGAACAGAGTATAAAACAAATATAGTCAACAATCTAAGGTACCACCGATAGTAAACATCTTAGCAATAAACAACATACAGAAACATGACCCTTTATTAGAAATAGTGCATGTGTGACCTATGACTGAAACTACAATCAGGATAAAGCACATACATAAAACATGTAATAAACCGGGCGTTCACCATACAATTTCCTATAAGTCACTCCCTTTGTCCCATAATATAAAATGTTACTACATCTAATGTACTCATTGTTTGACACGAAAAATAATAACAAACAACGATAGTTATCGTGTTACTATCTCTCTACACGCCAGGGGAAATAAAAAAAATTGCGGGCGTGCCAGTGTACTAAGTACACAAATAAACATAGGGAAACATGCACTTTATTAATCTCTCATTGGAGAAACAAAATTACAAGATCCCTTTACATATGCGCTCCGTGGCCTACTAGCGCGGCCTGCCTGACTGTAGCGATTGCGGTCTCCTGGTTCCCGGGGCCTCGAAAGGCTTCCGGTTAATTACTCCCACGGGATACCTCCGATTAAGCCGTATGGTCGTCTTTGTCGTCTTCGCTTCGCGTTCTCCATGCATGATGATGATGATGATGTGTGTGTGGGCGGCGGCAGAGCCCGTGTCCTCGTCGGTACACGCGCCGCATGTAGCGTGGCCTTAGCGGTGGCCGCGCCCGCCCTCGCCGTTGTGCCTCGTCGGTCTTGGCGGCGTTGGAGTAGTTGGTGTTGAAGTAACATGGGTCGCGCTCGGATTAGACTTTTCGATGACATGTTGCTTTATCGGGGTGTTCAAGGGGCTACGCCCTGCAGGTGTAACGGTTTGGGGAGACCGGCGTCAGTGTAAAAACCAACGCGCGCTCACATGGGCGTGGCCGGGGTGGTTGGCACCTCGTCTCGGCTAGAGGCCGAGTATTGGGCGGTCCGCCAAGACAAAGGGGGCCGCCTCACGGGGTCGTGGAAAGGTGGCGTTGTAGAGGCCGCGACGCGTTGGACTGGTGCTACGCCAAAGGGTGACATGTACACCGGCGACGCCGTGAACCTGTACGCCAAGGACATGTTCGCCACGGTAGGTGCACCCCTCGAAGGAGGGACCGGTCTTGTACTGTGTCGCTGCAAATTCCGGCTCGGTGAAGGACTTGTACGCCATGAAGGGGGAAGCGAGTCTTGGGCCGCGTCGTCACCGAGCTCCGATTCCGTCACACCATCTCCTCTAAGAAACGTGGCGCAAATCCTGTACGCCTGTGTATCCTTCGCCATGAACCTGTTCATAGTGGCCCTGTTCGTTGCAATCTGTGCGTCGTGACCTGTACACCATGGGCTATTCACCGAGCGCCATGAAGGCCACCATGGTAGAGCGCCGGGGCTAGCGGTTGGGCTGCGTCATTGGCGAGCTCCGGCAGCTCCCGAGTCATCTCCTACCAAGAACATGACACGTGAAAATAAAAGGCTTGGCGTAGACGATCTCCGACGGTGTCGATGCAGTTTGCTGTTTCGGTGCAGTCATCTCCGGCGGCGGCGACGGGATTACACGAGCGTCATCTCCGGTGACTGGCACATACTCTCCGTGTAGCGCATGCATGCTAGAGAGGAGACAGAAGAAAATAGATGTATTAGATCAAAATCTCACCCTTCGGGAACGTGAGCTTGGTATCCATGTCACTGGCGCCGGTGTTCACGCCCGGCTGAATTGGCCCGTCGATGCGATCTGGTCTTCTGTCGGCTGCGTGGCCGCGTAGATGTGTAATGGATGGGTGTGGGCGCTCGCGAATGGATGGATGGGCAGCCTTGCGGCTAGGGCTGGACCAAAAGCTCGTAACTCGTGAGCTTAATGAGCGCTCGATAGTTCGACTCGTTAAACTCGTAGCTCGCTTCTTAATAAACAGAGCCAATCATTGACTTTAGCTTGTTAAGCTTAATGAGCTTAATGAGCGAGCTAATGAGTTTCACGAGTAGCTTGTTAAGCTCGTTAGTAACAACACAACACATATTCTTATCTTACGTGACAAACTTTTGTAGAACCTTGGCCCATATATTCAATCTAATCGACATATGAGGCAACAAACTACTACATTTCTTTTTATAGTCACCATATTTTATCTTGAAAACCACACCTACACATTCATCCTGTATATCGTAAAACATTATAAGCTGTTAACGAGCGCTCGCGGGCGCTCACGAGCTTAACGAGCTTCAAACGAGCCGAGCCGAGTAGGGTTTTCTGCTCGTTAATCTTAACGAGCTGAGCCTTAACGAGCACAAGCTTAATGAGTACGAGCTTAATGAGCCGAGCTGCTCGTTAGTCCACCTCTACTTGCGGCGTGGGTTCTCCCTCCCTGGCCGTGCGTAGATGTGCAGGGTGACGACGTCTACGCGTGCGTGCCTCGTCTGTGCCTCTTCTTTTGCGTGAAGAAATGATGGTCTTATATAGGGAGAGGCTAGGGCTGGAGGAAGGCGCCTCGTCCAGCGCGGCCGCCGCCGCTTTTCTGTTTAGCCTAAATGCATCGCGTGGCGCTCGACCTGCGGGAGCGGCTCTCCTACTTATCTTTTTTTGTATGCGTCCCGGGTAGCTAGGAACAGACTTAGTCCCTGTGTTTATCCCTTCGTGAGCACACATCCATACTTGGTCAGAGAATGGTTTCGTGGCTGATCAATGGACCCAATGCCCAAGCGATGTGTGCGTGCAGGCGGTCTCTCCAATAGATTAGCAACCGATCCTCTAATACACTTAAATATCCTGTGGTTAGAGCTGGCCGGAATATTTAATTAATATATTTAGGATTAAGCATGGTAACTACTTCCTCCGTTTCTAAATAATTGTCTTTCTAGCCATCTCAAATGAACTACAACATATAAATGTATGTAGACATGTTTTAAAGTATAGATTTACTCATTTTACTCTGTATGTAGTCATTTGTTCAAATCTCTAGAAAGACAATTATTTAGGAACGGAGGGAGTAGCATGCAATGCATGCATCCGGCTCTGGCTCTTTAATCCACACTAGATAGATAACTAATGCATCAAGAATGGCCATCTTGTGAGCAGGGGCGGAGACAGGGGGGTGCGAGCAGGGGCTACACACACCCCATCGATCCCCCCCTAACGATACAACGCATATAGTGTATGTAGCAGTATATATACAAGCGCGCTAATTACCGTGTATAGCTAATCGGATTACTAGTAATAAGGCCCAAAATCAATTCTTATTTGTGCTATCTACGTGGCGAAGCCCAAAACAGCCGATGCGCCACGTTTTTAGCCATTTAGCGATCAACTGCATGCAGTACTGCATCACGCCGCCGCTTGCAACCTAGCGAGCGACTGCAGGTCTTAGATCGATTCCACGCCGCCGCTTGCCGCTCGCTGCTCGCCGTGATGCCAGTCGGCAGTCGCCAAACGCTAGGTAAAGACAACACCGTGATGGAGCCCTGCTAGCCATGGGCGCCGCTGCCCCGACCTCTATTAATCTGGCCGCCATGTCGATACTCAGACATGTTTCATTGGAGTTTCTTGATCAAGGTATTTATTCCTCACTCAAATCTGAAGGTATTGCTTTGCACTTTTGTTGATGGACTGCCGACTGTAGCCTATTAGTCTAGTTACTAATTGGTTCACCTTCATAAACGAAAATTGATTATTTACTAATTACATATGTTCTTGTTTTCAACAGAGATTACTTTCTTTGAAAAATTGGATGGTCGTTGTACGGAAAGATGTTTGTGGAAAGGTTCTTCCAATTAGATTATCAAATTGTTCGGTGATCTTCGTAGTCATACATCTAAATTTTATTAATTGAGATGAAGCCTTTTCTGGTTCCGAACATAAATTGCTTAATAAGACTTGTTATTTTCTATGTCTTATCTTTTGCAGTAAGCTGCAAGGTCACCTTGTGGTGAACACGCTGCGCACAAAGCATTGACGTATATTCAAATTAGAATGGTGTAGGGCGAAGTGGAAAGAAATTGGGTCGCACATTGAACCTCTCTTGCATTAGTCCATTTTTTATGCCTTGTGTGCTGGAGTGTTTTTTTTTTGTTCGCCCCCCTCATGTCCAAATCCTGGCTCCGCCCCTGCTTGTGAGCCTTGCTAGATACACGTAGGCATGGAGAAGCTTTCACATATACGTGAACATGCAAAACACTATCACAATTGTTTTTTCTGTGTTTCTAAGAGAATAGTTAGGAAAAACATTATAAAAAAAACTTTCTGCGCTCATAGATACTTCGCGCGACAAAATCTCGTCGAACAAATGCCCCCTCGCCAAGTTGAGTTCGAGCGCGGAGCGATCAAACTTGACTTGGTGAAAATGTTCGACCGCGGGGCGCAATTTACTTGCAGCCTTGGTGTTTTTTTTTAATTTAAAGATAACGCGGGTAGATCCTTCCGCTTTCTGAGACAACTTGTTGGGCCATGTAGCTTCTATGGCAGCGATCTCAGCTTACCTCCATTCTGCAGCGAAATACCATGCCACATTTTGCAGAAGTTTTATCGACCTAGTCGCGACTGCCTAGCTGTTGCGTTGTCAGCCGACTAGATCAAAGGGTTGCACAGATTCATGCTAGCCGCACTGGTGCATTGCACTGCTCCCGTGATCTTCAAGTGATGATGTTGGTGAGGAGTCAGTAGACCATCGACAACTCACTTACACCTTGGATAGTGTGTTGCCATGGCATGGCGAGGCAATCCTGATGGTATGCTGGGACGCCATCGGCCTTATGGATGATCAAGGGGTGATATTGCCCCCAAGCTTCATTGTTGTTGGAGACGGGGTACCGGAGTGACATCGGCACCACCCTTAGGAGCATGCAAGTGTCGCCTTCCGGCGCTCATCGTTCATGTTGGTGTAGGTGATTGGTCGCCGGGATGCCGTCGGCGCCGCCATGGACGCATGGGTATTTCTGCCACCACGCGAACATGGTGTAGGTCGGTGTAGAGGTTTGACGTCGGGATATTGTCGACGTTCATGGCATACGGGTTGGTTGCCCCGGACGCCTGCGATGTTGGTTGGTGTAGAGTACTCGACGTTAGGTTGTCATCGGCAACACCGAGAAGTACCTCTTCATTGGCTGCAAAAGATGTTGGGGAAGCGCAACAACTAGAAACACCCAACAAAACAAAGCGAACCAAGAGGGAAAAAAGGGAGGTTTGGTTTTTTTTTAATGTTGGCTTTCCCGTTATACACCAGCTATAGGCGTGACATCTGAGAAGGCTACCGAAGGACTTGTCATCGGGAATCGTCGAAATACCATGACGATTACAACTCAACAACTGCATAGGCCTCGGTGTACGTGTATGAAGACGTCGTGTTTCGGGATGCTTCCGAGAGGCAACAGAAATTCATATTCGAGCCCATCATTGTGCGGAGGGGCCCCACAGCCCACCATGCCCCCTGCGCATGCCTCATGAACCCAGAGACTTGGGTATGCTAGGTTCAGGGTAGAAGGTTTTGGGAGAACAGCTTGGCAATTTTTCTTCATGCCTTATTGAGGGGTGGTGAACATCTACGTTCCACCTTCTTTCCAGTGTGCCTCTTACTGCTTGAGACAACTTGACTGCTTCTTGGACTCTTGTGATTTTTTTTGATTGCTTCTTCGAGATTCTGGATTTTTTTTTGCGAATTGATTGATCAGCCATGGACTTCATGAACTTGCTTGAACTTTTTTTTTGAGGATTCTGCTTGCACTTCTTGAGGATTCTTCTCCCATTACTTCTCGAAGACCCACCTTGAGAACTTGGAAGGCACCTGTTCACCTCTGTGGACCAAGAAAAACCTGGCATTTTATCTGGAGTTTTTGGCGGCGTACCCCAGGGTTGTCATGTGGCTACGTACTGAACCAACTTGCATTGGGCCAGGTAGCCACCATGAATCTTTTCCTATAGTCTCCCCTGGGATGCGAGTCTCTGCGAACATGAAGCATGACAGGAAACATGAAGGGCGCGGGGTCTTGGCACTCAGAAGTGCCCAAGTAATCGTCTCCGTTGCCTCTGAAAGCATACGCCTGATACGTGTCGTGCATTGTGGGTGTAGGAGTCGCTCTGCCTGCAACTTGACACATTATGCCACCCTCCGACAAGTCCTAGGGTAGCCAAAACCTCAATCAACGGCATGATGTGGTAGGGGAAAGCCAGTTTTTTTGTTGTTGGACTGAGTCCGTTAAAACTGGGGAGACCAAAAAAATATCAACAACATGCAATGAAGAGTGCATCATGGATCTGATAGCTCACTGAAAAAGGGTCTCCCCAAGAAAAAAAAGGCAACGAAAGAGGCAACATTTTAAGAAAAATATTTCTTTAGGAACCTTCCGTTGATTGGGGGCATAGGCCGGGCTCCCTGGGAATCAACCAGCTGGTATGCACCCCCGTCGTAGACTTGCTCCACGACATATGGTCCTTCCCACTTTGGCTCGAACTTCCCCCTTTGTCTTGTGCGTGATGATGATGGGTCGACGGAGCACGAGGACCAACTCGCCCTTCCGGAATCTGTGGCTTGACGAGCTTGTCGTAGGCTCTCACCATGTTCTGGCGGTAGAGCTCTAGGTTTTGCAGGGCATGAAGTCGCTCCTCTTCAAGGGCGTCAAGCTCCTGGAAACGAAGTTGTACCTGTTCATCTTGGGTGAGTCCTTCCTGGAGAGCCACCCGTAAAGAGGGTAGCTGGACTTCCAATGGCAGTACGGCTTCACTCCCATAAACGAGAGAGAATGAAGTAGCCTGTGTCGGGGTACGGACTGTAACACGGTACGCCCATAAGGACTCGAAGAGACGATCATGCCAGTCTCTCTTGTGTCTTGTCACCATCTTCTTGAGTATCTTTCCTAGCGTCTTGTTGAAGGCTTCGATCGCCCCATTGGCTTGAGGGTAGTAGCCGGTGGAGTAGTTCCACTTGATCTTGTACTTCTCCATGAACATGTACATCTTGTTGGACTTGAATGCCTTGGCATTGCCGGAGGTGATGCGGTGTGGAATCCCAAAGCGATATATGATATTTCGCTCTAGGAAGTTGATGACGTTGTCGCTCTTCACCTCCCGTAGTGGAACAGCTTCCACCCATTTCGAGAAGTAGTCCGTCGCGGCGAGGATGAAACGATGCCCCCCGGATGACGGAGGGTCGATGAGGCCGATGACGTCGATTCCCCAGGCATCAAATGGCCAAGAGGGAACGGTAGGGTGGAGCCGGACCGGTGGCTGATGTTTGAAGTTGCCATGTACTTGACAGTTGTGGCATGACACAGCCACCAAGGCGATCCGCCATGACGCCGCGCCGGAGTATCCTGCAAGACGTATGCTATGATACATCTTGGCTCCTCCTTGGTGCCCGCCGCAGACTCCATGGTGCATCTCCTGGAGGATCTTCTCGGCTTCACCTCGATTGACACACCGAAGTAGGACCTCTTGTCCATGAGACCGCCTATATAGGACACCTGCTTCATAAAGATAAAAGGGGAGTCGTCGTTGTAGTTGGCGTCTCGTGACGGGGTCGTCAGGGAGACTGCCATGCTTGAAGTAGTCAAGGAAGGGTTGCAGCCACTCGTCTTCCTCCACGGCGTTCGTCATGATGGAGTTAACTTCATACTCCGCTGGGATAAGCTCCAGAACAGCTGGGAGGAGCCACCTTTCTTCAACATTTACCTGCATGGTTTTATTATCTGGGAGCACCAATGCTGCCGCTAGTTTTGCCAAGGCATCAGCCGACGCATTTCTGCTTCGTGGGACATGGAGCACTTCAACATGTTGAAATTTTTCCATGAGGTTCCGGGCCGCAATGTAGTACGGCACCAGTTCAGGCTTGCAAACTTCATAGATGTCATTGACTTGACGAACAATGAGCTGGGAGTCACCAAAGGCCCGTAAAGAGCTGACATCCATGGAGAGCGCCAGGAGAAGGCCGAAGATGAGCGCCTCACACTTCGCTTCATTATTTGAGCATTCTTCTTTGAGGAGGGAAAATGAGTGATACATCACCCCTCCTTGTGGCGTCTTGAACACCAAACCTGCGCCTGCCCTTTGTCTTGGGTAGCATCGGCCTCCATGTGAGAGGCGCCGTCGAAGTAGAGCTCCCACGGTGCGTCGAGGTCGACGGTGAAGACCTCCTCGTCAGGAAGGTCGGTGATGAGAGGAGAATCATCTGGCACCGGGTGCGCCGCGAGGAACTCTGCCAAGGCTTGCCCTTTGATTGCCTTCTGAGGGACAAAGGTGATATCGAACTCCATCATGAGAAGCGCCCATTTTCCCAGTCGCCCCATGAGCCTTGGGCTGACTTAGCACATACCTTACGGGTCCGCTCTTGCGGCAGCTGGATTTGGTGCTTCAGTGTAGTGCCTCAACTTCTTCAACGCGAAGATTAGGGCCAGGCATAATTTCTCTATTGCAGAGTAATTTTGCTCGGCCCCCACCATGGTGCGGCTCAAGTAGTAGCAGGCCACTTCCTTCCCTTCGTCATTGTTTTAGGCGAACAAAGCACCCATCTAAGTAGGCTGCGCTGCAATGTATAGAATGAGTGGGCGCCCCTTGACAGGAGCTGCCGAGACAGGTGGATTAAGGAGGTACCTTTTGATATCATCAAAGCCGCGTTGGCATCCCTCATCCCACACGAATGGAGCTCCTTTCTTCATGAGGCTCGAGAAGGGTTGGATGCGTCCGGAGAGATTGGAGATGAAGCGTCGGATGTACGCTAGCTTCCCTTGCAATGACCTCAACTCCTTGAGATCTTGGGGTGGTGGCATTTCGATGATGGCCTTGATCTTCTTAGGCTCGATCTCTATGCCTCGATGACGAATGACAAAGCCGAGGAAGAGGCCCGACTGAACACCGAAGGCACACTTCAACGGGTTCATCTTGAGTTGATGTTGTCGTAGCCACTCAAAGACCACTCAAAGATCTTTTAGATGATGCTCGCGTTCTTTGGTCTTGACCACCATGTCGTCGACGTAGCACTCCACCGAATGGTGGATTAAATCACCAAGAATGCACGTCATGGCATGCTGGTATGTTGCGCCAGCGTTCTTCAATCCGAACGGCATGACGATGTAGTAGAAGTTGCCCTTCGGGGTCCTGAAAGCAGTGTCGATGGCATCATCTGGATCCATCTTGATCTGGTTGTAGCCCGATGAACCATCCATGAAGGATAGTGCGTCGTGTCCCATGGTGGAGTCGACGACTATCTCCGGGATCGGCAAGGGAAAGTCATCTTTGGGGCAGGCTCGATTCAAGTCGCGGAAGTCCTGGCAGATTCGTATCTGCCCATTCTTTTCTTCTCCATCGGAACGATGTTGGCGAGCCACCGTGGATACTTGACCTCTTTGATGAAACCTGAAACTGCTAGTTATCAACTAGAGGGGGGGTGAATAGGCGATTTTTAGGAAAGTCTTCAAAACACGGATGTTTCAAAGACAAACAATAGAAATGGCCTAGTTGATATGCAGCGGAAGGTAAACTACAACAAGCAAACCATAGTCAAGTATGCAATAACATGAAAGTACAAGACTAATAGCAGCTTGGTAGTAAGGATCAAGATGGAAGATAGTGAGAAGCCAATCAACAAAAGTAGTCAAGCAATGAAGTCAAATAGGTATGATAGATAGGCAATGACTTCACGAAGACAAACTCTAAGTAAAGAGAGGGAGAAGATAGAACCAGTCACTTGTTGAAGACACAGGATTTGTTGGACCAGTTCCAGTTGTTGTGAAAACTGTACATCTGGTTAGGGAGGCTGAGATTCAACTCAGAAGACCGCATCTTCACCTTATTTCCCTTGAGCTAAGGACACACAGTCCTCGCCCAATCACTCTGGTAAGTCTTCAAGGTAGACTTCCGAACCTTCACAGATCAAGGCGTTCACCGGCAATCCACAATGATTCTTGGATGCTCAGAGCGACGCCTAACCGGCTAGAGGATTCACAGTCCTCAAGTGTAATAAGTCTTCGTGTCACACAGACGTAAAGACTTGATGATGCCTAACACTCTTTGGCTCTGGGTGTTTGGGCTTTGTCCTCGCAAGGATTTCTCTCTCTCAAAGGCTTCGAGGTGGATTGCTCTCAAAGCGACAAAAGCCGTGTACTAACTCTGAGCAGCCACCAATTTATGGTGTAGGGGTGGGCTATTTATAGCCACTAGGCAATCCGACTGATATGTCCGAAATGACCTGGTCACTAAGGAACCGGACACGTGTTCCAACGGTCGATTTCAAACACACACAACAACTTTACTTGGGCTACAAGCAAAGTCGACTCATCCAGCTCTGGATAAGTTCTGCTCTCATTGTCTTCGCTCAAAGACATAGGATTTGGGTTGAGCATCACTTGATCATTCCGACTATGATCACTTGGACCCCACTTAACAAAGACGGTGGTTCCTATGACTCAACAAAGAAGAAAAGGAAACAACGAAACGACACGATCTTGGCTCCATAGTCTTCACTCAATGTCTTCTCATGTCATAGTCTTCAATGTGAATATCTTCACATACCACCATTGTCGTCAATGTCTTCATACATTTTTAGGGGTCATCTCCGGTAGGTAAACAGAATCAATGAGGGATACTACCTGCGTTATCCTGCAATTCTCACAAACGCATTAGTCCCTCAACCACATTTGTCGTCAATACTCCAAACCAACTAGGGGTGGCACTAGATGCACTTACAATCTCCCCCTTTTTGGTGATTGATGACAAACTGGTTGAAGTTTTCAACGGGATAAAATATGTGAAATTGTAAAGGATAGAATTGTCTTCATAAGTGGCAAAGGCTCCCCCGAAGATGTGCATATAAGTAGTTTGCTTTTGGAATGCAAATGCACATGGCAGAGTTGTACTTGTGGAGATCCTCTTCAACTTATGAAGATAGTTCATCATGCATGAAATGATATAGCTAAGAGAATGACATGCATAATGAAAATGGACGTCCATGAGAATGATCTAAGTGCGGAAGTTATCATCGCACTGCAGTAAAGCAAATAAGTAGCAGAGCGACCATCGAGTTTAAGTGCTACAACTCAAAGAACCAAATGTATCAAAAGCGAGAGTTGTAAACACTTGGCAAAATATTATGCAACCGCCCTTATGAACCCGCTTGAAGACTATCAAACTCATATGCTTCTCCCCTTTTGTCGATGGGACCAAAAAGGTTTGAAGACATAGAGCATCTACTCGTGCTCTTGAAGTAGATGATGCAGCAGGTTGTCGTTGTTGGTTGGCGGTGCGCAGCGAGCTTGGTGCAGGTCGATCTGGCGAAGTAGGGGCGGTGAAGTAGCATCATCTTCATCATTGATCACTCTGGCATTGGCGATTGCCGCGGAGGAAGAATAGTCGAGACTTCAAGTGATGGAGTTCGTCGTGGGACTGCATTCCGTGGAGGAGTGGAGTCAAACTTGAAGCGTTCGATTGAAGCCATCGTCTTGAAGATCTGCTTCGACCGAAAGCAGGTCAAACTCTTCCATGATCGCCGACAGGTCTCGTGAGTGACAAAGGCATTCTTGGTGGCAAGGTTTCAAACGCGATTGACGTCCACCAAGAGGCTTTGCATTTGTCGCTTGAGCCAGGAGTGATGCTTATCTTGTTTACAGTGCGGTCACGACAAGAAGTTCTCGATCATTGAGGACTCGAGAGCGCTTCCGAGGCCTTTGGCCAATTGTGCTCTCAGTAGCTTCAGTTTGTGCACGGCGAGGCATACGTGTGTTCCCAGCCAGAGGATAGACACGAGATACTGCTTGGACGCCTTCCATGGGTTGAGAGAAGCTATGGTGATCTGCATTCTGAAGACAAAGTGGTGTTTTGGCGGGCTCGGGGTAAATGGCTTCAACCGACATATCAACCTCTCGTAGAAAGATCGGATGATTGCGGCGGAGGGCTGATAGTTGATAGCGAGTGCATGTTGATGAGGCGCATGACCCATGGAGCATAAAATTTCGGACCAAACAGATCGGATCCAGACGCAGCCAATTGTCGGATGAAGAATTCTTGCGTATTGAAGTCGATGCCATTGAGGATGTAAAAGACCAATGTCTTCATGGCTCCTTCAAGTTTTGCAGATGATGAATGCCCTTTGATAGGCCATAGAGTTCGCTGATGATGTGATATATTGTACGAGGCGGATACTCAAGGTCATCAACAAGGAAGTCCCGAGGGTATTCAGCGTCATGTGGCGATGGCTTCATCATGCTCAACATCCGACTCATGTTGAGTTACGGCTTATGAAATATGCTCTCCGATTGCATCGCGGTGGAGTTGACAACCGAGTTCAAACAGCTCTCCGGGAGTGGGTAGGCATGTGAGCTCAATGACGTCAAAAGCTTTGGCTTCATGATGAACATTTCATGTCATCCACTCGAGAACCCATGTCTTCGTATCTCTGTAGTAGCCGCGGATGTGGAGGGTAGCATAGAATTGAAGCACAAGTTCTTCATTCCAGTGTTCTTTATGCATGTGAACGGCCGAGCGGACACTGCATCACGAAAGCAATCAAGTGCTTCTTCTAAGCACGGCGATCCGGCAATGGCTTCAGTGTCGAGGCGCATATGAGGGAAAATGCGCTCTTGATCATACAGAACACATGAGTAATAGCTTCGTTGTTGATAGCTCCAGAAACGGTCAGATGATATCCTTGGCCTTGTGTAGGGGTTCTTTGCTCTGTCAAAGAAAGTGTTGTGGGCTTTGAAGCCATTTGCATTGAAAGAACCTGTAGAGGTGGCAGTGCATGGAAACCTTGGCGCCTTGGCTTCCGGCTTGGACACGAGGCCTATGCGCAATATGATATTCAAACCGAGGACCAGAGGCATGAGGCGGAGGGACCGTAATGTGCCATCTTCTTGTGATTAGCTGACCATAGTTGTATGCTTGCTCAATTGTGTAGGGCCTTGGTGGCGGAACTGGAGCGATGGCAACAATCGAGGCTTCAGTCTGCTCGCCAGATGCTTCGGGAGCAAAGCTTGCCTCATTGGCTTCTTGCACATTTCCCTGCATTGGCTTGTGAGTCGCATGGTGCAGCTCCACATTTGCTTCAGCCATGACCACGTCATTGGCTTCATTGGTGTTGGAGGTGGCAGCCTCAATTTTTCAACCTCCACTTGAGGAGGCTGGAGGGTCGAACCGCATGTTGATATCAGGAATAACTTCTTCAATTACAGGGGGTGTATGGACACGTTCTTCTTCTTCTTGGGTGTCTCCGGCTAATGCAGCCGGATTGTCTTCAGCAGCTTTGGCTTCAGACTCGGAGACATTCACAGTTGGAGTGGCTTCTGAAAACACTTGACGTGCAACAGGTTGGTGGTGCACTTCTCCTTCTGGAACGCTCGAGAGAGGTACTTGAGGCCTTTGACCTTTGACCTTTGCGAAGCCTACGAAATGCTGGCGACGCCTTTGGAGATGGGGTTGCCTGGGCCTCAAAGTCTTCCTCTTCTTCTTGTTGTTGTTGTTGGGGAGTGACTTGTTGTTGGGGAGTACTAGGGGAGTCTTCTTGTTGCGGGCGATCAGCCCATGAAGCATCCTGAGCAATTGGCATCAGAGGACGACCAATTCTGATGAGTTCGTTGTTCGTCTGAGCAGCGATGATACCACATTGTATTCAATTTGAGGAAGAACTTCATCATCTTCAACATTGTCATGGTGACCAATGTCTTCAAAGCAATGATGGGATCAAGCTGCTGGAATCTCTTGACTTGAGGAGCCTCTGTGGAAGCAGGCTCATGAGCAGTCATCACGAAGTTCTTGGGTTGCGGTAGCGGGGCCGAACCACCGAAATGGGTTCAACAACCAAGGGCTCTGTGGGAGCAGCCCGATTCTTCTTGGTCTTAAGCTTCTTCTTGGAGGGAGCAGCATCGGAGGCTTCAAGAAGTTTCCTTTTCCGCTTCAGCCCCGGCAGCCCTCGTCTTCTTACATTCGAAGCGGTTGGCCGAACCTTTGGCTTCGAGCTACCATGCTGCTTGGGAAGACTATGCGGGGTTCTTCCTGCCTTGAAGGTGCAGCTTGGTCAGTTGAAGACTTCTTCTTCTTTGCAGCCATTCTGGGGTCAATGCCAGGACGGCCAAGAACCTTGCGCTTCTCAGCCTCATTGTAGGCAAGCACACACTTGTCAGCCAGACTCTTCATGCGCTCACGAGAGCCTCTGGCTTCTTCTCGCTTCTTGAGAAAAGCTTCTTTGAGCTCGTGCAGCATGACCTTGAAGTTTTTGACATCTTGCACACTGAGTGCAGCCATATGCTTCTTGAACTGAGCTTTTTCATAGTCGATTTTGCTCTTCAGTTCAACAATGCGCTGAGCAAGAGCTAGCTCAGAAGCAATGGCTCCATTGAAGGAGACGCTGAGGCCAATAGGAAGTTGCAAATCTTCAAAGCTGATGTTCGGGGTGTCAAACCCCTCACCAATGAAGTGATGGATGATTGCCACATCAAAGAGAGGCAAATTGTTGAAGATTTCTGCTTCTTCTTTACTCTTGATAAGTTGCTCAAGAGCATCATCTGCAAGATCTTCATCCTTTGGACAAATCAATGTGCTCTTCACGCGCAGAATGGCGGCAGGAGTCGATGTCGATTCAAGATTCTTGACAATTTTCTTTCTCTTCTCCGTCTTCTTGGAGATACGGATTGATCTTCGATCGCATCGGCTTCGGGGAGGTGCAAGATGGCTGGCTTCACACGTGAAGCTTTTGGAGGAGCGGTGATTTTGAAGCCTTGACTTTCTTTAGCTTCGCGGCTTTGGAGCAGGAGCGGCTGGAGCTGGGGCTTCATCAGACTCAGCATCGTCATCAGAGTGATCCACTTTGGCACCTTGGACCAAGATGTAAGTGAAGAGGCCATCAAGGTTTGAAAAGGGACCGATGACATTGGGTTCAGCATCACGTGAGCCGTCAGCACGGGGAGCAGAGGGACCAGGGTTGAATTCTAATCCCAATGACTTCTTGTTTTCCTTGGCCGAAGCCTTTGCGTCTTTGGAAGTTGCGCTTGAAGAGATTATCGTCCACGACACGAGCAATGACGCGTTGGGTCAAGATTCTCGGTCGAGGTCCACGAACCATACAAGGATAGAAACCTTGTGCAATAGCTTCAGCCGTGTTCTTGGGTGGAAGGCCTCGAAAGAGAATATCACCCCAAGGGCTTCTGATAGCATTCTTCTCAGAGTATTCCTGGGTCACGAAATTGTACTTGAACCATTGTTCAGCCCAATATCGACGAATCCATTGGATTCACGTCTTGCGCTGACTGTAATTCTCTTCGGGATCTATCTTGTAAAGCTCTGCGAGGTCACCAGGCAGATCTTTTGAGGTTCCCCCACGACGCTGTCTGCCGCCCTTCCTGACTGATTTATCTACAACCATGAACTTCAAACTGAATGGCTTCAATACGTTCAAAGGCTTCAAAGGCTTGCGTTTGCTGGACAAACAGAGGCGGCTTGGGAGAGTTAGTTTGATGTTGTCGAGTGCAAACGAATGCAGACTATGAGAACCAAGGGATTCTCCCACGAACATGTACCTATGACAGCATTAGAGATGTGAGGGAAGGGGAAGAGGTCATATGCATTCTCAGAAGATTTTGAAGATAAATCAGTTTGAAGACATTGACCTCATGATGCGAAGACATTCACTTATACACTGAGAGTTGGTTCCAGATTTGTACGAATCCGTGAATAAGTACAAGTGAGGAATCTAACTAGTTGTGAAGCTTAAGTGAATATACTAGGCAAAGCGATGAGATGCGAGATAGACTAGATCAAACATTGTATGGGCAGAAACCAATTTTGGTAAGTAGGATGAATCTTGAAGATCAAAAGGATGGTAAAAATAGAGTTATATTTACAACTCGAAGAACTGCTAGACGGGAAGAAAAGGAAGCCGAGCAGATCAATCCACCGTGCCCTAACTTGGCGACGGAGGACACCCCACGGCGGCGGAGATGATGATGTTCGCGGCGGCGTGAGGACAACGTCGGAGAAGTCAGCGGCAGCTAAGCGCTTCGTCGCCCGGCGTCGTCGAGAGCTAAGCGGTGGCGCTAGGGTTTTGACGAGGCGGAGAGGTGGAAGAAGATTTACTTTACCGCAGGGGACATGTATTTATAAGGGGGAGTGCGGCACAGCGAAATAACGCAGGTGCCACTGGCTGTACACATCAGAGTGGCACGTGGCACGCATGCAACAAACAATGAGATGTCTCACGTTCCAACGCCCGCCAGGTTTGTCGGATGGTCGCTCCGGCTTCTCGGATTTCAACGATGAAGGATGAATCATTTAAAACAGACTTAAAGTTTGTCTCTGTGTCTTCTGCTGACAAGGACGCAGAGAAGACATTCGATAGTTTCAATAGAATGCATATGATTTGGACAGATAGTATTTGAGATAGAAAGCATAGAGAGAATAGGGTCCGATCACATTCACTTAGTTCAAAAGATTCAACTTGGAAGACATAGCTATAAGTGAATCTTTGTAGAGGATGAACAATATATATATATATATATATATATATATATATATATATATATATATATATATATATATATCGATGACAACCAAATCAACATAGTGAAAAAAATCATGAAGATAGGTTGAAGTTGAAGACAAATCAAATGCGAAGATATTGCAAAAATAACGCCATGAGTGAAACACTTCAAACAGAGAAATTTGGTGGTGGCGTTACCCACCATATAGGAAGTATTAGACCCTGACACGGCACACAATTATCGTGGCGCTCCGAAGTCAAATTCCACGTTAATGTATTCACACTCAGAATGTAAGTCTTCATTGATTGAAGATATACGTTACTTCATGTGTTGCACATCTAAGTCATCAACATGCATAAGTGTTAGGATGTGTGCTTGATCACGGGACATTTGAGGATTCCAAGATATTTAGCTCACACCGTAACTTGCAAAACCTTTTCTCATCCAAGGGCTTTGTGAAGATATCTGCCATTGCTCTTTAGTGTTGACGTGAATGATGTCAATATCTTTCTTCATGACATGATCCACGAGAAAATGATGATGAATTTCAATGTGCTTTGTCTTGAGTGCTGGACTGGATTGTTGGCAATCTTGATGGCGCTTTCGTTGTCGCAGAAGAGAGGTACTTGTGTCGATTGATACCATAGTCCTTGAGAGTTTGCTTCATCCATAGAAGCCGAGCACAAGAAGATCCAGAAAGCAATGTATTCAGATTCAGCAGCTTGAGAGTGATACGCTTACGCTTCTTTGAAGACCAATGACGAGTGATCGTCCCGTAAAGTGGCATGTGCACGATGTAGACTTGCGATCCACCTTGTCACCAGCATAATCAGCATCCGAAAATCCAACCAAATCAAATTTTGAGCCCTTTGGATACCATAATCCGAAAGTGTTGGGGTGTGAGCCAAATATCGAAGAATTAAACTTCACGCCTAAGTGATGCGATTCCTTTGGTGCCTCTTGGAATCGAGCACACATGCAAACACTGAGCATAATATCTGGCCTAGATGCACATAGGTAAAGTAAGGAACCAATCATGGAGCGGTATACCTTTTGATTGAACTCTTTACCATTGTCGTCGGGACACAGATGGTGTTTGGCTGGCATTGGCGTCGTGTATCCTTTGCACTCTTGCATTCCAAACTTCTTCAGACAATCTTGGAGGTATTTTTCTTGAGATATAAAGATGCCATTCCTTTGTCGATTTAATTTGAAGACCAAGGAAGAACTTGAGCTCTCCCATCATGGACATCTGATACTGTTCTTGCATCATGTATCCAAATTCATCACTATACTTCTGGTTGGTGCAGACGAAGATAATGTCATCCACATATATTTGGCATACAAACAGTTCACCATCATATGTCTTCGTGAAGAGTGTGGGATCAAGGGATCTAGGTTTGAAGCCTTTGCTCTTCAGGAAGTCTTTGATCGTATCATACCAGGCGCGAGGAGCTTGTTTGAGGCCATACAGTGCTTTATTTAGCTTGTACACCATATTAGGATGTTTTGGATCTTCAAAGCCAGATGGTTGAGCGACATATACTTCTTCTTCAATCTTGTCGTTGAGAAATGCACTCTTCACATCCATTTGATATAGCAAGATGTTGTGGTGGTTAGGATAGGCTAGTAGTATGCGAATAGCTTCAAGCCTAGCTACAGGAGCAAATGTTTCATCGAAGTCAATTCCTTCAACATGAGTATATCCTTGAGCCACAAGACGTGCTTTGTTTCTGACGACTTGACCAAGCTCATCTTGCTTGTTTCGATATATCCATTTGGTGCCAATAATGTTATGCTTGCGAGGGTCAGGACGCGTGACAAGTTCCCAAACATTGTTCAGCTTGAACTGTTGAAGTTCTTCTTGCATAGCTTGTATCCATTCTGGTTCCATAAAGGCTTCAAAGAACTTTCTTGGGTTACGATATTGACACAAAAGAAAAATGCCCACGTAAATTTGCTAGCTATGTTGCTCTTGAGCGAGTAAGCGGACCAGTGCATTGATGCTATCGATTATCTTCTCAATCAGTACTTCATTTGCAACTCGAGGATGAATCGGACGAAGACTTTGCTCATGCCGATCATTGTCATCATTGGGAGGATTGTCTTCAGTGAGCATTGTCTTCTGGTTGGTTAGGTGCGAAATGATAAGTTCCTCTTCAGTTGTGCTTGAAGGCATGATTTCACCAGTTCCCATTAGCTTGATAGATTCATTTGGGCGGAGCTTCGTCTAGTGTACTTGGCAGGAACTCTCTTTGTGAACCATTGGTTTCATCAAATCGCACGTCTACGCTTTCGACGATTTTGTAGAGATAAAGGTTGAAGACTCAGAGGAGTGCTAGTCCTTTCCAGAATCGAGCATGAAGCCCTCGTGAGCTTTGGGTTCAAATTTTGACTTGTGATGGGGATCCTTGATCCAAAGACTTAGCCCCAAATACTCTGAAGTAGGCGACATTTGGCTTCTTGCCAAGAAGGAGCTCATAGGATGTTTTGTTCGAAGCTTATGGATATAAACACGGTTGATGGCGTGACAAAAGGCTGTATCAATAGCTTCGGGCCGTAACTTTCTTGGTGTCTTGTACTCGTCGAGCATTGTTCGAGCCATCTCAATGAGGGTTCTGTTCTTGCGCTCCACGATGCCATTTTGCTGAGGTGTGTATGGAGCAGAGAACTCATTAGTGATTCCCATCGTATCCAGATAAAGGTCAAGTCCGGTGTTCTTGAATTCAGTGTCGTTATCACTTCTGATATGCTTGATCTTGACGCCATAATTGTTCATTGCTCGATTTGCGAAGCGTCTGAAGACATCTTGCACTTCAGTCTTGTAGACAATGATGTGCACCCATGTGTATCTTGAGTAGTCATCAACAATGACGAAGCCATAGAGACAAGCAGTTTTTGTGAGGGTAGAGTAATGAGTAGGGCCAAACAAATCCATGTGTAACAGCTCGAAGGGTTGAGATGTCGTCATGATTGTCTTGAGGGTGCTTTGCCCTAGTCATCTTTCCAGCTTCAGCACCACACAAATGATCCTTCTTGAACTTGACACCTTCGATGCCTATGACATGCTTCTTCTTGGCGAGTGTGTAAGTTCCTCATGCCAAGATGCCCCTCCGATGCGAGCCAAGATTCTCAAGCTTTTGCAAGAAGACATACGGCAAGTCGTGGACCTTTGAGAAATCTACCATGTATAGATCATCTTTCCTATACCCTTCAAAGACTAGAGACTTGTCGATTCCATTAGTACAAGGCAGCGATATTTTCCGAATATCACAATCATGTTCAAGTCACAAAGCATTGAGACGGACATCAAGTTGAAACCAAGGGATTCAACAAGCATCACTTTATCCATGTGTTGATCCTTTGAGATTGCTACTCTACCTAGACCCAATACCTTGCTTTTACCGGTGTCAAGAATGTGATGTGACTCTTGTCCGATGGACGTAAGGTTGAGTCCATGAGAAGACTTGATCACCAGTCATATGATTAGTGCATCCATTGTCCATAATCCATTCTCAAGCATCGGTGTCATACCCTACTGATGCGATTAGGGGATAGGCTTCACCAAGAGCATTGTGAAGCATAAACATTTGACGGGCAAGTGGATTATTGAAGCTTAAATCAAGATTAGGACTGATAGGTTGAATGGCAAACAATTCAGGAACAAAATACATAGTGAGACCATTTGGGCATTTGATCTTGTGCCCTACAAGATGTTTTAGGTCCCCAAAGCAATATCATCGACGCCTTTGATTTTACATTGGAGACCCTTTCCTGCAAAAGAAAGTTAATTCTTCTTAACCACCCCCATCTTCGTGGGTGGCTTAGAAGCAATGAGTCTAAGTCAGCATCTGAGAACTTCAGCTTTGGAGCCCTAGCAAATAGCCTTGCAAGAGATGAATGATACTCATATGAATAAGCAGAAAAGTTCTTAGTTCTATGAACATAGCGGTTTGAAGACACATGCTCATATTCATAAATTTGAGTACGGTTTCCCTGCAAAACATTGGCGTTAGGGTGACTCAGGTGAGTCCTCTGTGCATGTATGAAGCCTTTGGTCCATATGAAGGTTTAGGTCTGGGGTTTGTCTTCTTGCCTGGTGGTGTCATGATGACATTCTCTGGAAGATTCTCAAGTCAACTTTTGGGAACCCAGATATTCTTCCTAGGTGGTCCATTCCTTGATTAGTACCAATATACCGCAAACACTTCACCATTACGATTCTTGAACAGCTTATAGTTTGCATCAAAGGATTCATCAATGATAATAGGGTTAGCACAGGTAAAGCCGGATAAGGTGGAAGGATCCACTAAAGGTCCCTTTGCAAAGAACCCATGTGGTTTTGGGATACCGCTTTCGGGCTTCCAAAGAGGAACCATCAACATTCATTTTCCTCTCGAACCCAACACCCTCTTTCCTAGGGTTTCGGTTCAGAATCTGCTTTTGAGGACATCGCAGTGTCCGATGCCCTTTCGGACTTTTATACATCCTGTTTAAAGCAATGTCTTCAACCTAGCATTTTCATCGACAATAGCGGTGGTATCCTCCGCATGAGGGGTTAGTTTCCACATTAGTAGTTGAAGACAATGCAACAAGATGGCAATGATTGAACATTCAAACAGAGGTAGCGATATCACGCTCAAGACATTTTAGACATGGTGGTTCAAATCCATCCCTGGCGGAACTGATCTGTTGAGCGTGAAGTGACTCATTCTCTTTTGAAGATCTTCATGAGCCGCTCTCAATTTCTCAAGCTCTTGCTTCCTTTGAAGATAATCATAGGAGAGCTTTTCATGAGTAGTTCTTGGCGTTTCATGACGACTTTCAAGTTCTTGGTACTTAGCATGAAGATTTTTAATGTCTTCAACTAAGGACTGTGAACGTGTCATTTCCGCGTCGAACAGGTCATCGCTTTTGTCTAACAGTTTTTGAGTATGTTCCATGGCTCTTTGTTGTTCGGTTGCAATTTTAGCAAGTGTTTTGTAGCTGGGTTTAGATTCACAATCAGAGTCATCTTCACTTGATGTTTGAAAGTAAGCATCACGTGATTTTACCTTGGCACCACGTGCCATGAAGCGATAGGTGGGAGCGAGGTCATCCTCATAATCGGCTTGACGTTGGTGTGGAAGTCATTGTCTTGATGTTGAAGATGGACTTGGCAACATAGGTCGTGGCTAAAGCCAGACTTGCAACACTGTGGTCGGACTCCTCTTGGACTCCACCTCCACCTCCTCGTAGCAGACTCCTCCTCTGAATCCATTTCCTTGCCAACAAAAGCACGAGCCTTGCCAGATGAGCTCTTCTTATGCGATGAAGACTTAGATGAGGACTTGGAAGAAGACTTTGAAGATTTCTTGTTCTTCTTGTCATCAGAATCATATTCCTTGCTCTTCTTCTTCTTCTTCTTGTCCCACTGTGGACACTCAGAGATATAGTGTCCAGTTTTCTTGCACTTGTGACAGGTTCTCTTCTTGTAGTCATGAGTGGAAGCTTTATCATTTCTTGAGCTGGATCGTGAAGACTTTCTGAAGCCTTTCTTCCTAGTGAACTTCGAACTTCTTCACAAGCATAGCAAGTTCCTTTCCAATGTCTTCAAGATCATCGTAACCGCAATGATTCTTCTTCGGATGAGGAAACAACTTTTGCCTTCAAAGCGCGAAGTTCGGCCATAGTTGGGACCATAGATATCTCTTTTCTCAGAAAGCTGGAACTCATGTGTGTTGAGCCTCTCAAGTGTATCAAACGGATCGAGTGACTTGAAGTCAGGACGTTCTTGAATCATGAGGGCAAGGGTGTCAAAAGAGCTGTCAAGTGATCTCGGTAGTGTCTTGACGATTTCATGCTTGGTGATCTCAGTGGCGCCGAGAGCATGAAGCTCATTTGTGATGTCAGTGAGGCGATCAAACGTGAGCTGGACATTTTCATTGTCGTTTCTCTTGAAGCGGTTGAAGAGGTTGCGAAGAACACTGATCCTTTGATCTCTCTGGGTTGAGACGCCTTCGTTGACCTTGGAAAGCCAGTCCCAGACTAGCTTCGACGTTTCCAGAGCACTCACACGGCCATACTGTCCTTTGGTCAGATGACCACAGATGATGTTCTTTGCGAGAGTCCAGTTGGATGAACTTCTTGACATCAGCAGGGGTGACACCTTCACCAGATTTGGGAACACCGTTCTTGACGACATACCAGAGGTCGACATCAATGGCTTCAAGATGCATGCGCATCTTATTCTTCCAGTAGGGATAGTCTGTTCCATCAAACACGGGGCAACCAGCGGAGACTTTGATTATCCATGCAGTCGACATAGCTAAGACTCCAGGTGGTTAAACTTAATCACACAGAACAAGGGAGTACCTTGCTCTGATACTAATTGAAAGTGCTAGTTATCGACTAGAGGGGGGGTGAATAGGCGATTTTTAGGAAAGTCTTCAAAACACGGATGTTTCGAAGACAAACAATAGAAATGGCCTAGTTGATATGCAGCGGAAGGTAAACTACAACAAGCAAACCATAGTCAAGTATGCAATAACGTGAATGTACAAGACTAATAGCAGCTTGGTAGTAAGGATCAAGATGGAAGATAGTGAGAAGCCAATCAACAAAAGTAGTCAAGCAATGAAGTCAAATAGGTATGATAGATAGGCAATGACTTCACGAAGACAAACTCTAAGTAAAGAGAGGGAGAAGATAGAACCAGTCACTTGTTGAAGACACGGGATTTGTTGGACCAGTTCCAGTTGCTGTGACAACTGTACATCTGGTTAGGGAGACAGAGATTCAACTCAGAAGACCGCGTCTTCACCCTATTCCCCTTGAGCTAAGGACACACAGTCCTCGCCCAATCACTCTGGTAAGTCTTCAAGGTATACTTCGAACCTTCACTGATCAAGCGTTCACCGGCAATCCACAATGACTCTTGGATGCTCGAGCGCGACGCCTAACCGGCCGGAGGATTCACAGTCCTCAAGTGTAATAAGTCTTCAGTGTCACATGCATGTAAAGACTTCTGATGCCTAACACTCTTTGGCTCTGGGTGTTTGGGCTTTGTCCTCGCAAGGATTTCTCTCTCTCAAAGGCTTGAGGTGGGTTGCTCTCAAACGACAAAAGCCGTGTACTAACTCTGAGCAGCCACCAATTTATGGTGTAGGGGTGGGCTATTTATAGCCACTAGGCAACCCGACTGATATGTCCGAAATGACCACAGGTCACTAAGGAACCGACACGTGTTCCAACGGTCGATTTCAAACACACACGACAACTTTACTTGGGCTACAAGCAAAGTCGACTCATCCAGCTCTGGATAAGTTTTGCTCTCATTGTCTTCGCTCAAAGACATAGGATTTGGGTTGAGCATCACTTCATCATTCTCGACTATGATCACTTGACCCCACTTAACGATGCGGTGGTTCCTATGACTCAACAAAGAAGAAAAGGAAACAATGAAGCGACCACGATCTTGGCGCTCCATAGTCTTCACTCAATGTCTTCTCATGTCATAGTCTTCAATGTGAATATCTTCTCATACCACCATTGTCGTCAATGTCTTCATACATTTTTAGGGGTCATCTCCGGTAGGTAAACGGAATCAATGAGGGACACTACCTGTGTTATCCTGCAATTCTCACAAACGCATTAGTCCCTCAACCACATTTGTCGTCAATACTCCAAACCAACTAGGGGTGGCACTAGATGCACTTACAAAACCTACAGCGGTTAGTTTTTCTACCTCAGCAATGACATCACCTTCGAGTTCCGGACGCAAGCGTCGCGGTTGCTGCTTGACAGGACGGAATTGTGGGTCAGTCGCCAGCTTGTGGGTGGCGACACAAGGGTCCAACCCCGGCATCTCCTTGTAGTTCCAGGCGAAGCAATCTCGGTACTCCATCAAGAAGCTTTGGTACTCTTCTCGCTCCTCTTCCGTCAGCGTGGCGCTAACAAAAGTGGGGCGTGGATCGTCTTTAGTCTCGAGGTTAATCTGGACAAGCTCGTCGATGGTCGGCTGCTCCCCATCTTCGAGTTCTTGGGGTGCTGGTGTGGAGATGAACTACTCATGATCACCTGGATCGCCATTGTCGGGGTTTTGGTGATGAGGAACGATGGGCGAAGTGTTGGAGCCATCGCTCGATGAGACCGACGTGGCATGGCAGTTGACTCGTGCTCCACTGTCGGGCTCCTCCCCTTCATCTGCAGAGACATCATAGGGGGTATCATTTCATCGTAGGGCGGGTCAGATCACCAAGGACACATGTCATGGCATGCTGGTATGTCGCACCAGCATTCTTCAACCCGAAAGGCATTCTGGTGTTGTAGAAGTCTTCTTCTAGCATCGGTCGCCCTTCGTCTTTTGGTTCTCATGGCGTTGGCGCGGGGCCAAGCTTCCCTTCAACGCTAGGGGCGTCAAGATCGATGTAGCCGAGCCCAAACTTTGGTTGGGCCTTGCCTTTTTGCTTGACGAGGGCCTCCGCTTGTCTCCACCATTCCTCACATATAGCCGGTGGTGGAGGCATCCTGTTGTTTCGATGAAAAGTGATCCCGGCCTTCTCCAGCAAGCGAACCATCTTGGGCTCAGCATTCATCGTGTGTAGGACCTCCTCTGGGTCACTGCAAGGTTTGGGAAACTCACATATAGAATCACATTGTTTTACTTGGGGAACCTTCTAGAAAATGGTATGGACTCCACATCCGGCTAAGTTGGGAATCGCCCAAACCTCCAACGGAGAAGCCACTGAGACGTAGAGTGACGGGGGCTGTGTCACGACCGATTTTTCAATAAAATACTTATTGAGAAACCGATTTTCTTTATTTCCAGTATAGGAGAGTCCTCCTTACTGGTAGACAAATTCTTGATACAGAAATCCAGAAGTACTAAATATATTACAGGGTTGAGCTGATATTGCTCAACAATTTTATTACAAGATCGCCAACAATGTACATAAAGGCGGATAGGGCACAAGGGTGTGGTGGCATACTACTGACTCGTATTTAAACGTGGTGATGGATATGTCACAGTGAAGTGGGTGACATTGACTCCTACTCTTGCAGCTCATCGGCGTCAAGTGAGGCTCGATGATTTATTCGGGTAGCGGAAGCGGATATGGTACAAGTGATAAATTCCGAGGATCGCCGCAGGACTGGTAGGACTCCTCTAAGCGTCGGACTCGCTATCAAACTCTTCATCCATAAGATCGCCTTCGTCAACATCCGCCAAATCAACAAGCCGTGAGTACTTGGAATGTACTCGCAAGACAGTTCGGACATAAGATATAACAAATGTAAGCATGATGCATCATGAGTAATCGGCAATGCACACTCAAACGATAAACTTGTACGACATGATAAATAAAAGGAAGTCAGGCGGTAGTCCTCCCGAAATCCCAACAAAACTAACTGAAAACCGATCGAGTGTCTGAAACGACGCCTCAAATGATGAACAAATAAATTAACATGCCGCAGTCGGGCGTCTAAGCGACACCACATAAAGGGCTTATATTGAAAAGTAAATGACAGTGCATGCCACGATCCGGACGTCAGCGACATCACATAAAGGGCTTTTATCGAAAGTAAATAACAAGAGTGCCACGATTGACGTCTGCGACATCACATAAAGGGCTTGTATTGAAAGTAAAACAACATAAATGCCACAGTCGGACGTCTGAGCGACATCACATAAAGGGCTTATATTGAAAATAAATAACATAAATGCCATAGTCGGACGTCTGAGCGACATCACATAAAGGGCTTATATCGAAAGTAAACAACATATATGCCATAGTCGGACGTCTGAGCGACATCACATAAAGGGCTTATATCGAAAGTAAACAACATAAATGCCACAGTCGGACGGCTGAGCGACATCAGATAAAGGGCTTATATTTCATAGTCGTATTCAAGCAGTATAGGCCATTCCGAGGAAAATACTCAGCACATAATAAAAAAATAAACGGGCTAGTCCATCCACAGGAGTAATCATATAGTCGAGTTTACTACTCATGTCTGTTCACCGGAGATTTGTCAAGGAGACTGGCACTGAGACTGACAAGGACAAGTTGAACATGCACCTTGACCATAGGTACGGTTACTTGGATGAGTTTGACTCTGCGAGTTTGTACTATTAAACCACAGCCAACGGATTTCGTGAGTCGCAAGAGGACTAGTTCCATTTACGGTATTTTAGAAGAAACACATCTAACCGTACACAGCCAATTCCATCTTCCGCTGCCAGAATCACCCTAGGCAACATTCAAGAAAAACTCTAAGGCAGGGAGGTCACAACCTCGAATAGCATGGGATCAAATTTATCTCATGGCGCTCTAAGGGTGCCCCCTCTCGGTCCCAACCGGAAACACCCATGCTCCCCGACCGGATGACGGGCTTTAATCGAGGCCATGGAACCCTCATTCCGGCCCCTCTGTTTGGTGTGTACCAGGAAAGAGGTTTGCAACTTACTAAACCATATTCCATAAAGAAAACATGTGGTAGTACAAGAAAAGGAACGGATGGTAACGTGACTTGATTCACGTTGACACTGGAGTTAAGTAGTTTGGCATAAGGCTGGCATGCTACAACAATACCATCTTACCACCCATCATGTCACCACATGATCAAGTAAACTCACATCGAATCACGCATCGAGTTTCGAGGCTCACTTGCAATATCTAGGTATGTAATACAACCCTTACTGCCATGCATATAATCATGGCATGAACTGACTACTCAATGCAAATATGCAAAACACCCATCATATCAAAGGTTCAAACATGCTTGCCAGGTTCGGAGTAGTCGGAGTCTAGCTCGGTGAAGTTCGCGGTCCCGTCACCTCTTCCGGTATCTACGGTATAAGAAAAATACATACTAACGTAAATACCGTGTGTGCACAAAAAGTGTTCCAAATATTTTCAAATAAATATGATAAAAACTAGACAGAAAAATAAAGGTGACAGAAAAAGAATCAATCAAAAATCATTTTCTGTTTAAAAGTTGTTAAAGTTTTAGTCCGAGGACTTATGCGTAATGAAACGTAAACTTTCCAGGGCTAGCTTATAAAAACAGAAAACGATTCGATTAAAAACCCGCCAACTCCAAAGGAAAACGTATCCTGCCCGAAGGCGTTTTTAGAAATTGTTTCAAAAAGAAGAAAAAGCTGACGGGGGTCCCACTTGTCGGGTTTAAACTCTAAAACAGAGTCACCGGCGCCCGAAAGCTGCGGTGGTCGCCGGCGGCGATCCACGGCGAGTTAGGAGGTGTGGGTGGTACCTATGGGTTCCTTGGATCCTTCCGCACCTGTGGGTGGTGGAGTTGGTCGACGGCGAGCACCACATCGACGGCGGCCTCAACTCCGGTGGGCGGTGGTTCAGGCGTTGGTGGATCTTGTCGGGGAGGGCTACACAGGTTGAATTGAGGCTCGGGTTAGAATACTGGGTGCACCAGAGGGCTGTTGACGTGGTTTGGGAGGAGGAGGTGGCCTCACCTGAGTGAATCAAGCCGGAGCCCGAGGCGGATCGGGGCGGCCGGAGTCGGGGAAGGAGACCTCCTCGGGGTCCTCCTGGTGGCTTGGCGGGGCTTTGGTGAGGTGGAGTTGTGGTGCGGGGTCGAGAGCGAGCTCGGGGGCTCCTTTTATAGCTGATCCGAGGCGGTGGCCGTGAACGGGATAACTCCGGCGAAGGTTACGGTGGTGCAGCGGTTGGTCAGGTGGTTTAGGGGGCTAGGCATCACCGTGGGGGCCTACTGGTTTGATTTAGGTGCTAAGCTTGGCCTGCCTTGGCTGATACTCCAATTTCCGAACGGAACGGTGCACGGAGCTCGTCGGCGGCAGGGAGCGCGCTCTGCGGTGCTCAAAGCCGGCGACAAGCCGCAGCCTTGTGAGTAAGCGACGGCCACGCTGAGGCCTCGGGTGGTTTGGGCAGCCGGACGGGCGCCGAAAGTCGGGCTGATCCTCGCTGCCGCCTCGGTTGGCTCTGCCACCGCAGAAGCCGCCAAGATCGGCGATACACGCCACCACCGATGATGGTGCCTGCCCAAAGGACCGTCTGGCGCTCTGGATAAGATGAAGGAGCAAAGGCGCATGGCTCCGTGAGTGGGCACTGGTGAGATCGACGCCATGTCTCTGAAGAAAACGACACTGACTGTCGAACTGAAACACTGAACTCTGAAAATGAACAGCAACAGTGCCTGCCAGGTGTTCGATGAAATGATTTTGGCATGTGGGAAATTTATCTGGAGCTGATCTTTGGTGGGGTGGCCTCTCAATGCACCTGGGGGCTGCCTGAATTTTGGCAGAACTTTTGGAGAATGAACAATATGAATTTCACCAAATTTGCCAAATCTGGTCCAAACTTGCAGTGAGTGAAACTTGAAAATTTTGAATTGTTGAAGAGTGGATCTTGATGGATGGGGTGCTAGGGACTAGCCAGAGGAGTTGGTTTGAGATCAAAACTCAAAGGAAATGAGATACTTCCTTTGTAAATCACCAGGTCCAAAATAAAAGACAGAAATATTTTTGGGGATAAAATAAATGAAATAAAATTCAAAAATGGGTTGAACTTGTTGGAATAGAATATTTGGCTTGGCCCAAAGTGGAGGGAGGGGTTTTGGGAGAAATCTTGATATGAGGCATGGTAAAAATGGGTGGTTGCAAAAGAAAGAATAGCCCCAAAACCCATAGGATTACTTTTTTAATAGAAATTTAATTTCCAAAAATTTATTGTGATGAGTTAACATCAGAAGGAAAGTTTTTTTAAAACCAAACACCAAGGTTGAGGGAGATGCAAAAACAAAATACTTGTCATAGGAGAATATTTTTTGAGAAGGAGGGGCTTTTGGAAAGATTTTAAGTAGCCTCCTTCAAATCAAATAAAGGGTTTGTCAAAAACCAAATAAAAAAATTTGGAGTGTCACAACACCTACCCCCTTAGGAAAAATCTCGTCCCCAAGATTTCAGCTGATCCTCAAATAGGTGTGGGTGTTCTGCTCGAAGAAAATCCTCTCTTTCCCATGTTGCCTCGTCTTCGGTGTGATTGCTCCACTGTACCTTGAAAAACTTGATTACCTTCTGACGGGTTCTCCTTTCAGACTCCTCTAATATTTTTATTGGGCGTTCCCTGTAGGTGAGGTCTGGCTGAACATCATTGTCCTCATGGGATACCTGCTTTTCTGGGTTGCTCACACATTTCCTTAAACTGCGAGACGTGGAACACGTCGTGGACGTCGGACAGCTCTTCGGGTAGGTCTAGCTGGTAGGCTACCGTGCCTCTTCGTGCAACTACATAGAAGGGTCCGATAAATCTTGGTGCTAGCTTTCCTTTAAATTTGAATCGTTGTAGGCCCCTCATAGGAGATACTCGGAGGTACACATACTCACCGGGTTCAAAAGTGACTCCCCGATGTTTCCGATCGTAATAACTCTTCTGTCGGCTTTGAGTTGTCTTGAGTCTGTCCCTAATTAGCCTAACTTTCTCCTCAGCTTCCTTGAGCATATCAGGGCCGAAGATACGGCTGTCTCTGGTCTCTGACCAATTCAATGGAGTACGACATCTCCGTCCATACAAGGCTTCGAAGGTGCCATTTGCGGCTGGCTTGGTAACTGTTGTTGTATGGAAACTTCGGCATATGGCAAGCTTTCTTCCCAACTGGTCCCATAGGTGAGGACACACGCTCTCAAAGATGTCCTCTAGTATTTGGTTTACGCGTTCGGTTGCCCATCGATGCAGGGGTGGTATGTCAGATCAACGCCGCCAGTACCCAGAGCTTGTTATAATTGATCCCAAAATCTAGAGGCGAATTGAGTGCCTCGGTCAGATATTATAGTCTTTGGGACTCCATGCAGGCAAACTATGCGAGAGAGATAAAGCTTAGCAAGCTTCTGAGTGGTGTAGGTTGTCTTCACGGGAATGAAATGTGCCACCTTGGTTAATCTGTCTGTGATGACCCATATGGCATCATTTCCGTGTTGTGACCGAGGTAGTCCAACAATAAAATCCATCCCGATCTCATCCCATTTCCACTCAGGTATCCTGTTTGGCTATAATAACCCTGCCGGTTTTTGATGCTCGGCCTTAATGCGTTGACACGAATCACAACATGCAATGAAGGTGGCTATATCCCTCTTCATCTTTGTGCCACCAAAAATTTCCTGAATGTCTCAGTACATTTTGGTTCCTCCCGGGTGGATTGAATACGAGCAGTGTGGCCTTGGCTAGGATTTGCTATTTGAGGTCTTCTATATTCTGCATACGCAAAGTCCTGCCTCCGTACCATAGTATTCCCTCATCGTCTATGATAAATTCAGAGGCCTTGCCCAAACTCACTTTCCTTTTTATGCCTTCGATGCTGGGGTGTCCATGCTGAGCCTCCTTAATTTGCTCCATTAAGGTAGGTTGTATATCCAAATTTGACACATCGCCCTCGGCGACCATCATCATGTTGAGTTTGGCGAACTCTTGCTGAAATTCAGGTCTCAAGTCTGGCAGACAGTCGTTGCCCGAACTGGGGTTTCGGCTAAGAGCATCTACCACAACATTCGCCTTTCCTGGATGGTAGTGAATACCGACATCATAATCTTTCATTAATTCCAACCAGCGTCGTTGTCGTAAGTTGAGTTTTGGTTGTGTGAAAATATACTTGAGGCTTTTATGGTCTGTGTATATTTCACAACGGTTTTCGAGCAAAAAGTGCCTCCACTCCTTGAGTGCATGAATGACTGCTGCCAGTTCCAAATCATGCGTAGGATAATTTTCTTCATGCTTGCGTAGTTGCCTAGAGGCATACGCGACTACCTTGCCTTCTTGCATTAATACGCATCTGAGGCCCTTCCTGGAGGCGTCACAATATACCTCAAAACTTTTGTGTATGTCTGGCACAACCAATACTGGTGTTGTTGTTAATTTTCTTTTGAGGTCTTGGAAACTTTTCTCACAAGCTTCCGTCCAAACAAATTTCTTGTCCTTCTTGAGCAACTACGTCATTGGCTTTGCTATGGTGGAGAACCCTTCAATGAACCTTCGGTAATATCCTGCCATTCCCAAGAAACTTCTTACATCCGTTACGCTGGCTGGTGGTTTCCAACCAAGTACGGCCTTGACCTTTTCTGGGTCTATGGCAACACCTTCATGTGTTAACACATGGCCTAGGAAACCAACTTGTCTCAACCAAAATTCACATTTGCTGAACTTGGCATATAATTTATGTTTCCTTAATTCTCCTAGTACAATTCTGAGATGTTCAAAGATGCTCTTACGGTGTCTTGGAGTATACCGAATATCATCGATGAACACCACAACAAACTTGTCCATAAATCTCATAAACACTTTGTTCATGAGGTGGACGAAATATATGAGGCGTTGGTCGCACCAAACGGCATCATCAGAACTCATACAGCCCGTATCTAGAAGTGAAGGCTGTCTTGGGGATATCTTCTGTCCGTACTTTTAATTGATGGTATCCCGACCTTAAGTCGATTTTTGAGAAAACCTTGGCTTGAGCGAGCTGGTAAAATAAATCATTTATCCGTGGCATCGGATATTTGTTCTTGATTGTGACCATGTTGAGTGCTCGATAGTCTATACACAATCTCAGTGTCCCATCCTTTTTCTTGGCAAATAAAACTGGAGAGCCCCAAGGTGAGGAGCTGGCTCGGATAAATCCCTTGTCCAGTAATTCTTTTATTTGCTTCTTTAATTCCACCAACTCCGAGGGTGCCATTCTGTATGGTTTCTTGTAAATGGGGGTGGTTCCAGGTGCTAGCTCAATGCTGAATTCTATCTCCGGTCCGGTGGCATGCCCGGTAGTTCTTCGAAATACGTCTGGGAACTCACACACCATCGAACTTTGCTTAACTCGTAAATGTCCACCTTGTTCAACCTTGGTTGCCGTGATATTTGTCTCTCTTGAGCTGAGACTTTTATTGTCTTCCCGTGATGGTGGGTAAGAATTACTATCCGGTTGAAGCAGTCAATAAATCCTTTGTTGGTGGTTAACCAGTCCATCCCTAGGATGACATCTAGTCCCTTATTTTCCAATGCAATAAGGTTGGCGCGAAACTTTAATCCCTCAAACTCAATAACCACACCTTGGCAGTAACTCTGAGTAACTTGCTTAATCTCGGGGGACTTGATGATCATGGACTTTTCCAGGGGAAGCATTGAAAAATCATTTTGCAAAGCAAATTTCTTTGAAATGAACGAGTGAGAAGCTCTAGAATCAAACAAAACCGTGGTAGGTATTGTGTTGACAGGGAACGTACCGAGTACGACATCCGGGGCATTCTGTGCTTCCTCCTTGGTTACATGGTTCAAGTGACCCTTCTTGTGATTATTATTGGGGTTGAAGTTGTTACGCTTGGGTGCTGAATTATTCCCACCGTGGTTCGGCGCGGGAGCCAAGTTTCTTGGCTTTGGGCACTGCTTGGCATAGTGCCCTTCTTCTCCACAAGCGTAGCAAGTAACACTTGGGCGGTATGTGAAATCCTTGTCCCTTGCATGAAAATTCTTGATCGAGCGCGGGATATTGGTTGTGGACTTGTTTGCTCCACTTTTACGGAAGTCGATCTTGCTTCGGTTGTTGCGAGCTTGAGTAGTTTGGTCCCTCTTGCGCTATGAAAATCTTCCAAATCATGGCGCTCATTTTCCAGGGTAATGGCCTTGTCCACAAGTGTTTTGAAGTCTGGAAAGGTGTGTACAACCAGCTAGCATTTAAGTGATGGTGCAAGACGGTCCAGGAATTTTTCCATCTTTTTATTTTCCGTCATGTGTTCTTCGTTGGCATAACGAGATAACTGAGTAAATAGACTGTTGTACTCGGTCACCGTCATGCCCCTCTGCTTGAGGTCATCAAACTCCCTCTTCTTGATTTTCGTAACGCTTTTGGGGATATGCGCCCCATGAAAACCTTCTTTAAATTCTTCCCAGGTGATGTTATTTTGATTGGGGTGCATGTGTAGGAAATTTTCCCACCATGATGCAGCCGCTCCGGTGAGGTAGTGGGGTGCATATAGTACCTTCTCACGGTCTGAACATTGTGCAATAATCAATTTCCTTTCAATGTCTCGAAGCCAGTCGTCGGCCTCAAGAGGTTTGTCAGTGTGCGAGAAAGTTGTGGGGCGCGTCTTTTGTAGTTCTGACAATTTGGATTGCTGCTGATACGGTCCACGGTGATTTCCCATATTGATGACCTGGTTCATCATTTCTTGGTGTTGTTGCTGGCTTTGCTCATAAAGGCGGCACACTTGAGAAAAAGCTGTCTCACTGCCCTGTTGACTTGACTGTCCCTATGTGAAGTTGTTGCTGGTTTGGGTGCCATAATTCTCTTCTGGCGGATTTGGCATGGAACGAGTCCAAGGACGAGACATTTTCCACTCTGGGGATATATTTTGGAAAAATCATAAGGAAAAGAAATTGAGCCGCAAAAATAAATAAATACTCAAAGGCGAAAAAGTTTAACCACTCCAAGATTTTTCAAGAAAATATTTGATAGCGCATGGAGAAGGACCGCTCAGTACATATCTTACACGCAAGCAGTAATTATACAATACATCACTCAGGATGTGCGTACACAATCGACATGTTGTTTAGGCTAGTGCACTTCTCCCAGTTCCTACATGATGCGCATACAAACTACTTCTCACAACCTATATACATATAAACATATCATACAAGCTGGCACAACGCGGGGCTGCTAGGCACACTCAGTCGGAGATGGTAAGGATTTCCCTTGGCCTGTCGAGGGTGAAGCCCAGTGATGCTGGGGACTCAACCTCCTCCTCACTAATAGGCTCCAGGCGTGAAGTGCTGCGCTGAGAAGCTGGAGTGGGCGCGAGAGGCGGTGCAACACGGACTGGGGCAGGCACAATAGGTGGTGCCACACGGACTGGAGTGGGCGCAATAGGTGGTGCAACACGGACTGGAGTGGGCGCGATGACTTGGTCGAACTCCTCAGTGGTAGGCAGGCGACGAACGGTGGCGAGGATGGCAGGTGAATAAGATGTTGAGGACAAGACGAAGGTCAGTGGTGGTGCTGTGTGGAGGAGCTCCTTCCTGTTGGCGGCACAGCCATGGACCGAGTCCATACGGGCAGCCACAAGGTCGTCCACAAGGTTGTCAAAGGCTGCCTCCAGTGCCTGGAGGTATTCGACAAGCATCTCAATAGCCTCATCTCGCTCTCCTCTGGGGCAAGCGAATGCATAGTGACACGTGTATGGCACGTGGCATGGAAGGTAGCAGTAACGACGAGTCTTCATTGACGGAAGAACATCCAGGAGACGAGCTATTGCCTCACGGGCAGCCATCTGCATGGCATGCCTCTCCGTAGGCATGGCCTCGCCAACAAATCGGAATTGGCGTGACTCAACGCCTCCCTTGAACTGCACCGCGGCTTTGGTGCATGGACAGACTGTCGCTGATCTTGTCTTTGGTAGAGTGTGAACATCGGGCGAACCGATGGCCCAATCGCGATCTAGACGATGTAGGTGAGGAGCTTGATAAACCCCTCGTGTACATTGGCGAACACCTGCGACTCACGATCGCTGCTAGCCATCTACAAAAGTAGACAAAACTCAATAGTCGATCATAAATTTATGATGACTAACAGAAAATTGCTACATTTTGCAAAAATGCAAAAATCGCACTAAGACGCTAATAACCGATTAGCAATCGCACCTAGTGGCTTCCTACAGTCAGCCTGGCTCTGATATCAAGTTTGTCACGACCGGTTTTTCAATAAAATACTTATTGAGAAACCGATTTTTTTTATTTCCAGTATAGGAGAGTCCTCCTTACTGGTAGACAAATTCTTGATACGTAAATCCGTATACTAAATATATTACAGGTTGAGCTGAGGTTGCTCAACAATTTTATTACAAGCACGCCAACAATGTACATAAAGGCGGATAGGGCACAAGGGTGTGGTGGCATACTACTGACTCGTATTTAAACGTGGTGGTGGATATGTCAAAGTGAAGTGGGTGACATTGACTCCTACTCTTGCAGCTCATCGAGCGTCGAAGTCAGGCTCGATGATTTATTCGGGTAGCGGAAGCGGATATGGTACAAGTGATAAATTCCAGGATTGCACGGATCGACCGACTCCTCTAGGCGCTCGGACTCGCTATCGAACTCTTCATCCATAAGATCGCCAGTAAACATCGGGCCAAATCAACAAGCCAGGTGAGTACTTGGAATGTACTCGCAAGACAGTTCGGACATAAGATATAACAAATGTAAGCATGATGCATCATGAGTAATCGGCAATGCACACTCAAACGATAAACTTGTACGACATGATAAATAAAAGGAAGTCAGGCGGTAGTCCTCCCGAAATCCCAACAAAAATAACTGAAAACCGATCGAGTGTCTGAAACGACGCCTCGAATGATGAACAAATAAATTAACATGTCATAGCCAAGGCGTCTAAGCGACACCACATAAAGGGCTTATATTGAAAAGTAAATGACAAGCAGCATGCCACACCGGACGTCAAAGCGACATCACATAAAGGGCTTTATTGAAAGTAAATAACAAGAGTGCCACGGTCAAGCGTCGAGCGACATCACATAAAGGGCTTATATTGAAAGTAAAACAACATAAATGCCACAGTCGGACGTCTGAGCGACATCACATAAAGGGCTTATATTGAAAATAAATAACATAAATGCCGCAGTCGGACGTCTGAGCGACATCACATAAAGGTCTTATATCGAAGGGTTAATTATCCTTTTGCCCTCAGTGGTGTCCATGTGCTCAGTTTTGCCCTCAGATGCGAATTGTCCTCAGTTTTGCCCCTAGTCCGAGCACAGCAACTACGACGAGGCCAAACGGCCATATTTGAGTCCATTCCGTCTGGCGTTAGTAGTTGTGGGTCCAGAGCTTACACGTGGGACCGCGTGGACTTGGGTCCGGAGTCGACATGTAGGCCCGTGCAACTAAATCCCCAAATCATTCTAGCTCACACCCATCCGCCTCGCCGGCTGTCTGCTACCGCCACCACCGCCACCGCGCCACGGCCAAGACTCGCTTCGCCACCAACCAGACGGCCTGCTCGCCGCTACCTCCTGCGCCTACGCTCCACGGCTACTGTGGACGCCCACCACCTTCCTGCGGACGCCACGGGTGGGCCGCCTACCACCTGCCGATTCAAGGGCGCTGCCTCCTTCCGCAGCGCCCGCCGAGCGCCAAAGGTGGGGGGTCTTGGAGCTATTTGAACTAGGAGGAAGAACCCTAGGGCGAAATGGTGAGCAGCGGCGACCCGAGTATTTGGCAAGGCAGGCATCGGGTCGGAGATCCGTCAGCGCCCACGATCGGGTTCCCGAGGGTAAGTCTCGCCTCTTGTTTAGATTGAGCTTAGTTGTGCATTTGAACACTTTCGATTCGAGTAGGTTTGCCCAATTAGTGTGTTGATTGCGTCTCTGTTTTTCGGTTAGGATGGAGTTGCGGTTTACTTTCATGGTGCACATTAGAAGGGACCGTACATGTTCGATGCAAAGGATAAGAAGAAATACCAAGGAGGTTTTGATTATCGGTTGCCAATGGCTAGTAATTGGAGTTTCGGACAATTTGGGGAGGTAATTTGTAGCCAATATCCTTGGGGTTTGCTTGATGAAGTGGTATACAAATACTATGATGGGGAAAAGAATTGGGTGACAGTTAGTAATGATGAAGAGCTAGCTACCATGTTTGTTAGGCATAAAGAGAAAGATAATTTTCATGTGAGGCTGCAAGTTGATGTGCTTGAGCAGGCATTTGGACCTAGGATGGCGGGTGCAACATCTCGGGGAGAATCAAGTCGTCGTAATGGCATCTCTAGCCAGAACAGTTCAGTTGGTGCAAGGCGACGTGGTGGCTCGACAAGTGTGGGCAACAAGAATGGGGTCCCCCTTGAAGTGGAGCCTGATGGCTACAATTCTGGGGTTGATGAAGAGAAGTTATATTCTGATGTTATTCGGAATTTACGACGGGCACCTCGGACTGAAAACCAAGATGACGCTCACAATGCAGTCCGTGTGGACGATGATGCGATGGGTGAGGACGAAGACCTTGCAGTTGTTGAATGGGACCCTTTGAACCCTCAAATGGAAGAAGGTACAGTTTTTGCATCCATGAATGAGTGTAGAAATGCACTTGTGACATACTGCATCAAGGTAGAACGTACTTTCAAAGTTGACAAGAGCGATCAAGTATGTTACAGAGTGCACTGTCCGACTGAGGGTTGTCCATGGAGGCTGCTTGCATCTAAAATGTGGAATAGCACTAATGTTCAGGTCAAAGTGAACCCTTTTAAGCACACATGCTAGGAATCAACCCTTAGGAAGGATACAATCAGTAGAGCCAAGTCAAGATGGGTGGCAGAAAAAGTAAAAAAGTGGGTGAAAGAAAACCAGCAAGTGGGTCCAAAGGAATTGCAGAAGAACATCAAAGATAAGTTCAAGATAGATTTACCATACATGAGGTTGTTCAATGGTAAACAACATGCTATGGATTCTATTTATGGTAACCGGCAGAAAAGTTTTCAATTGTTGTATTCATTCAAAGGTGAAGTGGAGAGGACAAGCCCTGTAGTATTGTAGATATTGATCACCACACCGTGGAGTACACATTCGTGGGAGTGGCAAAGACCAAGGAATGCTTTAGAAGGGTTTTTGTTCCGCTTTGAGGCTTGTCGCGGGTTTTTGGCAGGCTGCAGGCCTTATTTGGCTATTGATGCCACTTTTCTCACGGGAGGTTTAAAGGACAGTTAGTAGCAGCTTGTGCAGTTGATGCACATAGTTTTGTATTTCCAGTTGCCTATGGTGTCTTTGGAGATGTAGTCTGAGGAGAGCTGGACTTGGTTTTTGCATAATCTCCGGGTTATTGCACATCCCAATGGGTTGGTCATTCATACAGATGCCTGCAAAGGTTTAGAAGTGGCCGTGGACAATGTGTTCCCTGGAGTAGAGCATAGGGAATGCATGCGTCACCTTGCTGCAAATTTCATGAAGAAATTCAAAGGAAATGTGTATACCAACAATTTATGGCCAGCATCTTTGACATGCAGTGTGAAGAAGCACAACTACCACTTGAGGCAGTTATACATGAATCCCAAAGTGAAAGAATACTTGGAAACACACCACTCCAAGTTATGGGCCAGAAGCCAATTCGTTGAAGTGAGCAAAGTTGACTATGTGCACAATAATCTAGCGTAGTCTTTCAACTCAACGATTCGGAAACTAAAGGGTCATTATGTGGTGGATTTGCTTGACAGGATAAGGATAGAATACATGCAGAAATTTCATTATCGTGCAGGAATAGCCGAGGCAAAATTCATGGGCCACATTATCATCCCCGCCGTGATGAATGAACCCAAGGTAAGACAACAAAGCTTGGAAATGAACATGACGCTTTGCTCGGGTACCACAGCAGAGATATCATATTTGGATAAAGAGAAGAGGGAATGGAGATATCCAAAGGATTTAGAAGCTAGAACTTGCGATTGTAGGCAATGGCAGATAATCGGGTTGCCATGCATTCATGCCTTGTTTTTCATCACTTGTCTCCCTGTGTCCAGCAGGGAACATACAAAGCAGATATGTGCATGATTACTACTCATTGCAAGGTTCAAAGCCACATATGCTTATGCCTTGCCTGCTATGGAGGGAAAACAACAATGGGACATGGTGGACCACGGATTCAAGCTTTGCGCTCCATTCAAGAGAGCGGCAGTAGACCAAGGAAGAGTCGAATCGCACCTCGCAGTGAAGGAGCTGGACTTGGAGCGAGGAAGCGAGGTGCACAAGGTGTGGTGGGTCTGGTCATTTTGGTAAGTATTGTGATAACACAGTAGATCCAGCGTTCGGAGAGAGTTTCGATGAAGGCTTCGATGAAAATGTTGGTCAACGGTTGCCTCAACAGATGATGAAAATGATGGTCAACAGGTTGCATCGGATGAGGATTTTGACGAGGTTCCAAATGATGATGGTCAACAGCCGCATGATTTTGACGATGATTTTGACGATGATCCAAAATATCCTCCAAATAATGATTCAAGTGAGGCTCCAAACGGTGATCCAAGTGAGGCTCTAAATGGTGATCATGGTGATCCAAGTGAGGCTCCAAATGATGATCCAAGTGAGGCTCCAAATGATGATCCAAGTGAGGCTCCAAATGGTGACCAACCTTACATTGTTGTGAGGTATGCTAGGTATGTAAATCTTGCAAGGGTCAAATACTCAGACACCTATCACTTGACACGATCTCATTACCGTTTATGTTTGGACCCTTTATGTTTTGCACAGCTCTATGGTAGGTTTGAAGAAGACGCAGCAAGGTACCGACAACCAAGAGAAGAAGAGAAGAAACAATGAGCACAAGGTGCACGAGGAGCAAAGTGATGGCAAGAAGCTCAAGGAATGCATGTAAGCCCCAACGCTATCTATGAACAATTATGAAACATTATGAATAAGGAATGATGTTGTATTATGAAACATTTATCACTTGACATGTTGTATTTCTGTTGGACCTATGTTAGAAGTATGTTTGACATGATGTTTAAATATCTGTTGGATGATGTTTGAATGAGCACATGGTTTTTCCTTTTTTTTTGATTTTTTTGAATTTTGTTTTGCTCATTTAAATTCTGGTCAAACCTAACTTTGACCAAGATTTAAAAAGTCTAAAACATCAAAATGAAAAACTAAGCCTGGATACTTCTTAGTCAATCCAAAATGAAGTTATGGTGAGGTTTTTGAAATTTTCATGAAAAATGTGCTAAAAAGAGGGGTCCAAAGGTAGGGTAAATGGCCTCATTTCTAAGCAAGGTTCTTTTCGACCTTATCTAAATCAGCCAAATAACTTTCCTACACATATATTCTATATGTACATACTATGTGCGCTGGTTTTTCCATTTTTTGATTTTTTTAAATTTGTTTTGCTCATTTGAATTCTGGTCAAACTTAACTTTGACCAAGATTTAAACAAGTGTAAAACATCAAAATGAAAAACTAAGCCTGGATCCTTCTTAGTCACTCCAAAATGAAGCTGTGGTGAGTTTTTTGAAATTTTCATGTTCATTCCCCAAAACACTTCTCTTCACTTCATACAAGAGAGTTTGAGATACTCGAGATATCATACAATACACATGAACTTATCATTTAAATGTATGTAAAGCTTGTTTATCAACTTAAATCGTTAGTATATGACATAAGAAGACTATGTGCGCAGGTTTTTCATTTTTCTGATTTTTATTTAATTTATTATGCTCATTTGAAATCTGGTCAAACATAGCTTTGATCGCTCCAAACCCTCCCAAACCCCGCTAACCCTAGCGCTGAATAAGGACCGTTCATCTAACCCTAGCGGCGATCAAGGGCCGTCGATCTAACCCTTCTAGAAGGAATCATGGGAGGAGGGGGCGATCCGCGAGATGCAATCTGATTGGTCGGGAGATTTTTTAACAAATATCGGGCGCGCTGGATGGACCGTTGGGCCGTCTCGTTGTCTGGGCACGAGACCGCAGTAAATAGCCCGTCTCGGCCTTTCCGTGCCTTGCATGCATGGAGGCGGCTCGTGGGTTTGCGCATGCGCGGGAGGCGGCGACGTGCATGCATGTGAGTGAGGTGAGCGAGGCGCGCTAGGCGAGCTAGGCTAGCGAGGCGAGCTAGGTGGTTCAGGGCAGCGATTCACATGCACTGCCCGGTCAAAGATGCATCATTTTCGTGCAAAATTTAAGTGTGCAAAACATAACGGATACACACACGCGTCCGGATTCACACACGCTTCACACACGCACCGTTCTCATCCTTTCTCTCTTCCTCTCCCACCCACAGGCCTATAAATGGGGTGCCTCTCTTCCTCTCCCACCCACAAGCCAGATCCGATCCTCTCCAACTTCAAACACCCAAGCGACCGAGCCCTCCCCAAGAGAGACCAAGTGAAGAAGATGCAGTTCAACGGGCCGACCTTCACCGTCCGCACTGGTGCCGGAGTTGCGCTACCCACCGGGCGTGCTCGTGGAGAGGGAGCTCCGTGTGTGGGCTATTTCAAGGTGGAGGGGTTCCACGAACTCACACGCGCCTTCCTCAGAGCCGGGCTATGCCCACCTCCCACGGGCTCGCCGAGGATGTTCACCCTCAAAGAGGTTCGTGACCGCGGCGGCGTCCTCCTACTGCTCACGGTCACCTTCACCAACCCATTTGATGCGTGCGAGCTCCTCGGCCAAGTCTTTTGGTGCGGCTGCGAGGACATCTTCTTCACCATCTACAACATCTACACCAACTACGAGCGCATCTTCCCCGCTCCAGGCCAGATGCACTCCCTTCCCTACGACGACGAGGAGGAGGTGTGAAGATGAAGACGGTGTTGAAGGGGCGCGTGCGACCAAGGTGGAAGAAGGAGGTCAAGATGAAGATGTTCAAGCCCGGAGTCAAGCTCGTCATGTTTGGTTTTTTATTTTGTTGCTTTTCTATGTCGTGTCGTGTCGTGTCATGTTTCGTCATGTGTCCGTGAACTGTCCGTGAACTTATCTAAGTTATTGTAATGGTACGGTGTGTTCCATCTTATTATGTGTGTTAAAAAATGTCCGTGCCCAAACTTATCATTTCTTCCCTAAACAAGTCATGAAGTTCGAGAACTTGTGGTTTTCGGAGGGTGAGAAGCCCTCTGCTTCATTCAAACAAAAAGTCATGAACTAACATGCAAATTTATTCCCTTTAAATCCTAAACCAAGTGCCACTCTAACCCTAAACCAAGTGCCACTCTGACCAAAATCATGTGGTAGTGCAACATACATTTTCAACCTTCCAACCCTCCAAAATTTAAGTGCAAAACAAAAGAAAACCACTCTCACGCGTGTGCAAACATTCACGGTCTCACTATTTAAAAAAAATCACAGTCTCACTATGTATACCTTCCTTCCCTACCCATGTCAAAGTCTTGCCATCTGTCCTAGCGGTTACCAGCGCAGCCCTAAACACCACAAACCCACGCAGTCCTGGGTTCGAGTCCCCAGCCGCACCAATTTTTGTGCATTTTCCACCCTTCATTTTTTAGACATATTATGTTTTTCTCAATGTAATGCCCTTAAAAAATGTTCATTTATTTTGGCACCTGGCGTAAACCTCTACCAGAGCTGAGGCACATTTTCCATGACATTTTGGTCTTTGATTTAAATTACGGTGTATTTGAATTGGATTAATTAACAGCTCCAAAAAATTTCTAACCTTAATTGTTTGGCTCCAGAATAATTCAATTAGCTTCCACAAAAAGTTTCAGCATTATGATTTACTGCCTAAATTAAATCAGAATAGAAAACAGAAAAATACGCAAGAAAACCGCTGAATGGGCCTAATTGGATGCAGTTGGCCCATTAGTCTAGCCTGCACTTGGCTCTACGCTCTGAATTTGGCCCAAGAGCAACCTTTTTTTTTTTTTAATGAGAAAGGCGAGCAGAGCTGCATTTCATTGATCAAAATTTTCTGAATTCCTAATTTCTTCTCTTTTTTTCCAACATATTTAAATGTTGGTCACTTCTTCTCTTTTTGTTTCAACATTTAAACAACTTTAACCAACATTTAAACTAGGTGAATTTCTCAAACAATTTCAAGATTACAAATTCCTTCATAATTCATGCCTTTCCATACATTTTCAACATTACAACCAGTGCGATTACCATACCTACAAATGCCCAAAAGTATTTGCAAATGGGTATTGGTAGTGCTTGATCTTCAAGCTTCCTAACCTTCTTCTTCAACATCCTAAGCTCAATAGCTAGCTCTCTGTCAGTGCATTCTTCGCCATCCATCTCTTCTTCCGGAGCTCGTGGTGTGGCCACTGCCGTTCGTGGCAGCATGTGCAACCATTCTTCATGCTCTTCTTGCAGTTCATTCATCAGAGTCTTGGCCAGAGCATCGACCCAAAGAAAGAAGCATGTCACCTGCATGAACACCAAACAGATCAACCCATTGCTCAAACATCCCGACGACGAAAATGGTGCAATTGCCCCGATTCTTACCCCATTCTCGCTGCACACGTAGAACGGACGATTCTGGTTCCTCGGTGTCTGAGAAACCCTTTGATCAACGCCCGCCCGGCACCGCGGATAGACGAAGACAGGCATGTCCACACGCGCCCGGCTCTGCATCCGCGAGGTGGCGCGGGAGCTTGAAGAAGACATGGAGCTCGGAGCCGAATGGGATCTCAACGCCGCCGCGCCCTCCACTGCTAGCTTCCCACCGCCGCGCCCTCCACAGCTAGCTTCCCGCCGTCGTGCTCTCTCTCTCGCCGTGGTCACCACCGTGCTCTCATCACCGTGGTCACCGCCATTGCCGCCGCTTATATAGCACACCCGCCAACGGCTCTTCGCTCAACGGCTCTTTTGCTGGGTCCCACAAGCCACGCAGCGTCTGTGGTCTGAATAAAATTGGCCGTTTACGCCGTCCCACCTGTAAGGGCCGAGTCAAAAGGTTGACTGACGGAGACGGCAGAAGTTCACTAACGAAGTCGGTGCGCACGGACTAGGGGCAAAACTGAGGACAATTCGCATCTGAGGGCAAAACTGAGCACATGGACACCACTGAGGGCAAAAAGATAATTAACCCTATATCAGAAGTAAACAACATAAATGCCATAGTCGGACGTCTGAGCGACATCACATAAAGGGCTTATATCGAAAGTAAACAACATAAATGCCACAGTCGGATGTCTGAGCGACATCACATAAAGGGCTTATATTTCATAGTCGTATTCAAGCAGTATAGGCCATTCCGAGGAAAATACTCAGCACATAATAAAAAAATAAACGGGTTAGTCCATCCACAGGAGTAATCATATAGTCGAGTTTACTACTCATGTCTGTTCACCGGAGATTTGTCAAGGAGACTGGCACTGAGACTGACAAGGACAAGTTGAACACATACCTTGACCATAGGTACGGTTACTTGGATGAGTTTGACTCTGCAGAGTTTGTACTATTAAACCACAGCCAACGGATTTCAGTAGTCGCAAGGGACTAGTTCCATTTACGGTATTTTATAAGAAACACATCTAACCGGTACACAGCCAATTCCATCTTCCGCTGCCAGGAATCACCCTAGGCAACGTTCAAGAAAAACTCTAAGACGGGGAGGTCACAACCTCGAATAGCATGGTATGAAATTTATCTCGCGTGCTCTAAGGGGTGCCCCCCTCTCGGTCCCAACCGGAAACACCCATGCTCCCTGACCGGATGACGGGCTTTAATCCAGGGCCATGGAACCCTCATTCCGGCCCCTCTGTTTGGTGTGTACCAGGAAAGAGGTTTGCAACTTACTAAACCATATTCCATAAAGAAAACATGTGGTAGTACAAGAAAAGGAACGGATGGTAACGTGACTTGATTCACGTTGACACCGGAGTTAAGTAGTTTGGCATAAGGCTGGCATGCTACAACAATACCATCTTACCACCCATCATGTCACCACATGATCAAGTAAACTCACATCGAATCACACATCGAGTTTCGAGGCTCACTTGCAATATCTAGGTATGTAATACAACCCTTACTACCATGCATATAATCATGCCATGAACTGACTACTCAATGCAAACATGCAAAACACCCATCATATCAAAGGTTCAAACATGCTTGCCTGGTTCGGAGTAGTCGGAGTCTAGCTCGGTGAAGTTCGCGGTCTTGTCACCTCTTTCGGTATCTACAGTATAAGAAAAATACGTACTAACGTAAATACCGTGTGTGCACAAAAAGTGTTCCAAATATTTTCAAATAAATATGATAAAAACTAGACAGAAAAATAAAGGTGATAGAAAAAGAATCAATCAAAAATCATTTTCTGTTTAAAAGTTGTTAAAGTTTTAGTCCAGGGACTTGTCTGTAATGAAACAGAAACTTTCCAGGGGCTAGCTTATAAAAACAGAAAACGATTCGATTAAAAACCCGCCAACTCCAAGGGAAAACGCATCCTGCCCGAAGGCGTTTCCAGAAAACGTTTCAAAAAGAAGAAAAAGCTGACGGGGGGTCCCACTTGTCGGGTTTAAACTCTAAAACAGAGTCACCGGCGCCTTAAAGTCAGTGGAGTGGCCGGGCGGCGATCCACGGCGAGTTAGGAGGAGTGGGTGGTACCTACGGGTTCCTTGGGTCCTTCCGCACCTGTGGGTGGTGGAGTTGGTCGACGGCGAGCACCACATCGATGGTGGCCTCAACTCCGGCGGGCGGTGGTTTGGGCGTTGGTGGATCTCGTCGGGGAGGGCTACACAGGTTGAATTGAGGCTTGGGTTAGAATACTGGGTGCACCAGAGGGCTGCTGACGTGGTTTGGGAGGCGGAGATGGCCTCACCTGAGTGAATCAAGCCAGAGCCCGAGGCGGATCGGGGCGGCCGGAGTCGGGGAAGGAGACCTCCTCGGGGTCCTCCTGGTGGCTTGGCGGGGCTTTGGTGAGGTGGAGTTGTGGTGCGGGGTCGAGAGCGAGCTCGGGGGCTCCTTTTATAGCTGATCCGAGGCGGTGGCCGTGAACGGGATAACTCCGGCGACGATTACGGTGGTGCAGCGGTTGGTCAGGTGGTTTAGGGGGCTAGGCATCACTGTGGGGGCCTCTGGGTTCGTTTAGGTGCTAAGCTTGGCCTGCCTTGGCTGATACTCCAAGTTCCGAACGGAACGGCGCACGGAGCTCGTCGGCGGTAGGGAGCACGCTCTGCGCTGCTCAGGCCACGGTGATAGTGCCGTAGCGTGCGCAAGCAAGCAGACGGCCACATGGAGGCCTCGGGTGGCTTGGGCGGTGCTGGATGGCGCCGAAAGCTGGGGCTGATCCCTGCTGGCCGCCTCGGTTGGCTCTGCCACCGCAGAAGCTGCCGGCGTCGGCGGTACACGTCACCACCGACGATGGTGCCCGTCCAAAGGACCGTGCGGCGCTCTGGATAAGATGAAGGAGCAGTGCACATGGCTCCAGAGTGGGCACTGGTGAGATCGACGCCATGTCTCTGAAGAAAACAACACCGATCGGCCGAATCAAACATCGAACTCAAAATGAACAAAGAAAAGTGCTCGCCAGTGTTCGATGAAATGATTTTGGCATGTGGGAAATTTATCTCGAGCTGATCTTTGGTGGGTGGCCTCTCAATGCACTGGGGCTGCCTGAATTTTGGCAGAATTTTTGGAGAAGGAAAAATATGAATTTCACCAAAATTGCCAAATCTGGTCCAAACTTATGTGAGTGAAACTTGAAAATTTTGAATTGTGGAAGAGTGGATCTTGATGGATCTAGGTTGGGGTGCTAGGGACTAGCCAGAGGAGTTGGTTTGAGATCAAAACTCAAAGGAAATAGATACTTCCTTTGTAAATCACCTAGGTCCAAAATAAAAGACAGAAATAGTTTTGGGGATAAAATAAATGAAATAAAATTCAAAAATGGGTTGAACTTGTTGGAATAGGATATTTGGCTTGGCCCAAAGTGGAGGGAGGGGTTTTGGGAGAAATCTTGATATGAGGCATGGTAAAAATGGGTGGTTGCAAAAGAAAGAATAGCCCCAAAACCCATAGGATTACTTTTTTAATAGAAATTTAATTTCCAAAAATTTATTGTGATGAGTTAACATCAGAAGGAAAGTTTTTTTAAAACCAAACACCAAGGTTGAGGGAGATGCAAAAACAAAATACTTGTCATAGGAGAATTTTTTTTGAGAAGGAGGGGCTTTTGGAAAGATTTTAAGTAGCCTCCTTCAAATCAAATAAAGGGTTTGTCAAAAACCAAATAAAATTTTTTGGAGTGTCACAGGTTGCACGCCTTGAGCTCCCCTTGTGACCTCCTCCATCTCTTTTATTCTTGTTCTAACCACTTCTTGTGCGGGCGCGGGTTCCTCCTTTGGAGTCCTGCGTGCCCGCAACATGATGGTTGGTGGCGCATCATTGCTGCCTATTAGCATCTTTCGACCCTCCTGGGCACCTGCAGAGCTTCCAAGTGTTAAAAAGCTAGGGTCTCGGTGCGCCGAGGTCGATGAAGAAGGGGTAGCCTCCTGACGAGGCGTCGTTGCCGACCTTAGGGTGGCTGACGTTGATGTCGGAAATCTTGCCTTCAATAGTAATGGGGCTGTTGGAACAAGGTCAATGGATCCTGTCCCATGCGAGGTCAAAGTAGAGCTCCCGATATCTGCAGGGGAAGAGAGATTGGAGTCATGGCGCCCTGTTGAGGATGATCGCCTAAGTCCTTGGCTCCTGTGGCTTCACGGGAAGGAGTCCTTTGCCCCGGAAGGTGAGCACGGCATGAGGAGGCGCTTTATCTCGGCAGCCGTTGCCACACCTGGCTTGATCAAGACATCAGTCGAAGGTGTCGTCCGCCCTAACTGTTGGTTGCTTCCTTCTACAGGGAAGTAATACTTTGCATCTGCATAGTGAGATTCCTGCACAGTGTAAGGCGAGATGTTGCCGATGATGCGTTGCTGCGTGCCTTGGGTGTCGAGAAACTTTAGGCACTGGTGAAGAGTGGATGGCACAACCCGGTACTTGTGAATCCACGGCCTCCCCAGAATGGCCGAGTAGGAGGTGTTCGCTTCAATGACGAAGAACCGCACCTTGAAGCTGAATGTAGACATCTGGATCTTTACCGTGATGGCGCCGAGCGTTGGGTTTCCCTGGTTGTCGAAGCCGCATACCATTACATCCGTGGACTCCAAGTCATCCACCGTGAAACCAGCCCGCGTCAAGCTCCGAAGGGGCAGGATATTCACGGCGGACCCTAGGTCGATGAGGATCCTGTGAAGGTGTGATGTGCCAATGTTACCTTCCACGTAGAGCGGTCGGTTGTGGTCACTATCATCTATGGGCTTGTCTTCCTCGTTGAATGTTATTTCATTCACGAATAGGGGATTGGAGAAGAGGCGATGCTTCGCCATGGACACCTCATAGAGCTCCGGAGCTTGAAGTGCCTTGATAAGGGCTTCACGAAGGTCGGGCACCATCATGAGGGCGTCATGCACACTCAAGAGTGCGGGGATACGCTTGAGGTGGGAAATGATGTTGTAGTCGACGTCATGCTGCTTCGTCTTCCCTTGACCTTGTTCTTCACGCACTTCCTCCTGCAAGGGCGCCTCTTTTGAGGCAGCCGGGTTGGGCACCCTTGTTGGATTGATCTTCAGTGGCTCAGGCAGAACCTTGCCTCCGCGCAAGTTCATGTTCACCTCTTCCTCTTGCACGTCCTTCTTCGTGTCTTCAGCGTGGAACACTTCTTGCTCTTCGGGTGTGAACACATCTTCCGAATCAGAGCTTGGTGTGTCGCTATAGCTGAGGATGACGTTGCAGCTTTCGCTGTTTGATGATTGGGATGATCTAGCTCCTTCTTGGTCTTCTTCCCTCCCATTTGCCGGTACCTGCACTCGAGCGTGTGGCATGAACTGCTCCAAGGTGGGCAACACGCGCCCTAGCCGTGGGAACGACTCGTTTCCCTCCGACATAGGGACGAATCTTGGTGGAGGGCAGCGTTGACTCGGATCGACTCGTCTTAGGATCCTCGGGGCGACTTGCACCAGGGGAGCTGGGCAAGGAGGCCGAGGTGGAAGGTTCCTCGGGTACGGCCTTCGGCGAACCATTCTCCAAGGCTCCTCCCGTGGATGGCGGGGTTGCCTCTGATGGAGTGAAAGTGCTTGCGTTGTGGAGAGAACCAGTGGATATCCGTCTTCAACCCGCGAAAGTGGTACCCACTTTTCTTCGTGCTCCTTCTCTTGACCTGGTGAAAGGGATGAGGCCACACTCACCATGTTCACCGCGTGGTAGTCCGGGTTGATGGCTTCTGGGTCCAAGTTGATCCTCTTCTCATTAACAGCTCTTTGGAGCCATTCTTTGAAGGCGACACAATCCTCGATCACGTGACCCACATACCTATGGTATGGGAAAAACAATGGATTATCAGTCATCCTTACCTGATCGGGCCTCCGAGGTTCTGGAAGGTTCAATGCTCGATGCTCCATTAGTCGATCGAACATGTCCTTGACAAGTTCACGACGGAAGATGTACTGCCTCTTGAGGAGCTCCTGGATTGACGGGCGTTGTCTTCCTGTTGCCTGTTCGCCTCTTGCGCCCAAGACGGGCACCTGGCCTTGGGGTGCGGATGAGAAGATCTTGGTGGTGTTCGCTCACGGCGCCTTGACTTGCCCCCATTGTTAGCTTGCTTGGATGTCGCGGCGCTTGGTGGTCGAATGCTACCGCATTCTTGTAGAGCTCCATTATCTGCGGTGATTTCTCGAACTCAAGCTTCGTGGCTGCTACCGCCGTGCTTACGGCACTAAAGGTTCTAGGCTCGCGCCGAGAGACCTCAAGTGACCAATGTTGTTGCATCCCATGGACGCACATCTCAATGGCGTCCTCAAGGTGCATCTCTCTAGCGAGGCGCACATAGCTGTTGCGGAATCTGATGATGTAGTCGCCGATGGACTCATCTCGTCGTTGTTTAACTTGGCGCCACCGACGATGGAGAAGTCCTTCTTCATGGCGACGAAGTGCTTCTTGAAGACTTCCTTCATGCCTGCCCAACTTCCGATGGATCCAACTGGTGAACGACTATACCAATGGAATGCAGGTCCTGTTAACGACCCTGAGAATTGACGCAAGAGTGACGAGCTGTTTGCCGTGTCGCCGCATGCCGCCTCAAAGTACGCCAAGTGCTCCCTTGCATCACCGGTTCCATCGAATTGGCGAAACTTTAGTGGGTGCCTCCCTGAGGGGTATGCTACCATGTCATGCCACGCCTCATAAGGCTTCTCCAGCTCACTCTCTGAGGTGCGAGGGGCTTGATCTATCGTCATTTGCTTGAACTTTTTGGCCACCATATCTTCGACGATGTCGTGGTAGCCCTTCAACATGCTCTCATTTGGCGCCATGTTGGCGTAACCGGCTGTGGCTAACCAATGGCCAAACATGTGTGCTGGGGTCTTGGTGTTGATGCACATCATTAAGTGGCGGCACTACATGAGTGTCACCAAGTAGCTCTTCTTCTTGTGGATCCACCACCCATTGCGGCGCACCTCGTGATGGAGCGCCTTGGTTGTTCATCATGAGCTCGATGAACTGGTCAAGCTTTGACGACAACTGGTTGATTGTCTGGCGTTGGTCCCTGACCTGTTCTTCTAAGGAAGCTTGACGCGCCGCCATCGCATTTGCGGCACTCGGATCCCGGACGACGGCACTTTGGGATCTTCGGGGTACCGCCATCGCTCACCATGCGAACTGGCGCAGTGTAGAGATCTCCAATACCATCTTCGGAATCTGATAAGTCAGACGGAAAAAGGTCTTGGTAAGGAGGGGAGTTCGGGTGCATCTCCAACGAAGGCGAAGAAGATGAGTCGGAGAAGCTCTTCTTCGCCGAGGTCGCCCCGGTGCTCTCCATCTCCAACGGGCCCATCTGTTACGCTCTGACGTGCGACGGACCTCAGTCGCGTGTTAGCTCCAGGCCGACTTGCAACCTGGTGAAGTTCGTTAGGGTCTTCAGGAAGACGAGCCTTGATGTCGGTGTAACGGCGTGGCGATATGTCTCGATGTCGCGAAGTACTCCCATCCGCTAGTGATCCTTTGCCTACAGTTACAGGAAGACATGGGGCCTTGGATCTTGCACCTTCTTGTGATGACGAAGAGCTTGTCTTGGGGCCTCCCTCTGCTCCTTTGAACCATGCACACACACATGGCCAAGGCGTGGTAAGAAAGTCTTCCGGAAGTCCGCCTTAGGGTTTGGCACGATCTCTTCATCTGAAGGATAGACAAACTCCTGGGTGATGTGAGGAGGTTGCCATCCATTACTTGACTCCTGACTGGGTTGCACTCCTAGCATGCCACATAAAGCAAGGTTCTTCTCAACTGGTTCCTTTGCTTTGTCTGCCTTGTGCTGAAGCTTATTAGCATCCCCATCTTGGTCCAACTTATCAGAGGGAACAAGTGGAGGATTCATGGAAAGTATTGCGTCTGGTTGGAGAGCGGCCTTGGATGTAGCCTTAGGAGCCGCTTCGTTGCTGGTGGAGGTCGTTGGCTTGGTTACTTCAATGCCGTCCATTGTCGTGGCCGACGGGGGCGGTGTCTTCCGGTCCTCCAATGGGGGTGGTGTCGTGTCCGCCTTCACCTGTTCACCATCTTTTGGGGGAAGGGATGAAGAAGGCATCTCCTTGCTCCTTTGCTCTGCACTGCTTGTGGAGGACATGCGCGGTTTGGGCGCCAAACGATCGAAAGGTGTAGTTATACCGCCGTGCCGCTCTAAGTCGGGGAGATGCGGAACTGATTCTGTCATTTTCTTGAACGACCGCGCCATCTGGTCGTAGGCGCATTCGGGTGTGTCGAGGACTAAGTCCTCGAGTTCTTTATATAGAACTTGGCGGTTTCTCCAACGCCTCTCGGCGCTATGCGTTGGTTATCCGTTGGAACGGCGCCACTCTTAGTGGCACCGCGGCGTGGGGAGAAGTGGTGGTGCAGGTCGTCGCAGATGAGGAAGTCCTGTCCATCGTTTCAGAAGTTGTGGACGATCTCCCGTCTGGGAGGGAAGATGGTCGTGGTGGAAGTGTTGGTCGCGGAGGGTCTCGTGGGCGCCATTCTTGGCCCAGGCTGTGTGTTCCTTTCTTCCTCTTGGTGTCTTGACCATCGGTTCCAATGTGGGGGCATGTTGGGATGCCTCCATTGTTGAAGGTGTCGGGTTGGTGACGGTGGTCGTCGAGGTGCCAACGTGTGGCGCTCATGTTGAGGGTGATGAGTCGGGATTTGACGCCTGGTCCCTCCTGCACCTTGTGTTGATGATGTACCTGGTGTCGCTGGATCAAGTAGCCGCCTCTGGATGTTGTTCATCTGCTCTTGGAGTTGGCAAAATTCTCGCCGCAGGTCTTCGTCACGTGGCGCTGGTGCTTCATGGCGGCGACGTAAAACCCGTTGTCGTCAGGAGAGATCCTCCATCGATCACCGAAGTGTGGAGGCATGGCGCCCATGCCCCCGTCGAGTATCTTCAAGGTTGATGGAGACCGTAGGGCCCGTGAGAACAGGCTCCTTGCGTGAACGCCGCCTGTAACTCCTTCATAATGGCCCGCCTCACCACCGCTTGATCTTGATTGGCTCAGACGCCCAGAGTCGTGGAACAAGTCGCACGGAGGGGCTGGGTGCTCGTAAGTGAACACCTTGTCCGCCAAGTCCCTTGCTCCGAGAGACCAATCCTCCTCCGCACTGCAGCTCGAGCAAGGCGTGAGTAATCTGCTGGTGGAGTCGTTGTACCTTGCGATACTTCCTCCTATAGCTCCGAAGAGGGTGCGGGCTTTCCGACAAACGTGCGTTCACCATGAGTTTCCGCAAGTTCTGGGCGATGGCCTCCAAACCTTCGAGCAGCTCAACCTCGGTGCGTCGGGGTGCTGGTCGTGAAGGCTTCAAGTGTGGAAATGGGGTAGGGGCATGATGGGATGCCGCTCTTGCCCGCTTTGTTGGCGGCCTTTGGCACGAAGGCGTTGAGCCGCCTCCACGCCTCCCTTCATATCCGCCCTTGTCGATTCCTTCAACAGGCACGTGCCTCGAGCATTAGCTCGCGACGCTCCTTCTTCGCCTTGGCGGCCTCCCCGCCTTTGCGCTTTCCCGATCGCACAGCTTTGAATCAAGCGCAGGATCTTGAGCTTCATGCACGTAGACCTTGTCACCGAGCTCGATGACGATCATTGCTGGCATCGATCCAAACTGAAGCACCGACGGCTCCGAGTTGCTTCCGTGTGAGAGTCCACCTGCAGAAAAAGGGATCTCGATCAACGGAAATCCTCGCCGATGCCTTGTCATGCAAAGATGCCGTGTGGATTGGGAGACTAAGATTTATCTGCATTTACCACAACGAAGCAGAGATGGGAGGAGAACCATGTCCCACCGGGTGTGCCATTTTGTTTGACACGAAAAATAATAACAAACAACGATGGTTATCGTGTTACTATCTCTCTACGCGCCAGGGGAAATAAAAAAATTGTGAGCGTGCCAGTGTACTAAGTACACAAATAAACATAGGGAAACATGCACTTTATTAATCTCTCATTGGAGAAACAAAATTACAAGATCCCTTTACATATGCGCTCCGTGGCCTACTAGCGCGGCCTGCCTCGATCAGAAGCGATTGCGGTCTCCTGGTTCCCGGGGCCTCGGAAGGCTCCTGGTTAATTACTACCACGGGATACCTCCGATTAAGCCGTATGGTCGTCTTTGTCGTCTTCGCTTCGCGTTCTCCATGCATGACGATGATGATGTGCGTGTGGGCGGCGGCAGAGCCCGTGTCCTCGTCGGTACACGCGTTGCATGTAGCGTGGCCTTAGCGGTGGCCGCGCCCGCCCTTGTCGTCGTGCCTCGTCGGTCTTGGCGGCGTTGGAGTAGTTGGTGTTGGAGTAACATGGGCCGCGCTCGGATTAGACCTCTCGACGACATGTTGCTTTATCGGGGTGTTCAAGGGGCTACACCTTGCGGCTGTAACGGTTTGGGGAGACCGGCGTTAGTGTAAAAACCAACGCGCGCTCACATGGGCGTGGCCGGGGTGGTTGGCACCTCGTCTCGGCTAGACGCCGAGTATTGGGCGGTCCGCCAAGACAAAGGGGCCGCCTCACGGGGCCGTGGAAAGGTGGCGTTGTAGAGGCCGCGACGCGTTGGACTGGTGCTACGCCAAAGGGTGACTCAGACGCCGCGACGCCAGTGAACTCAGACGCCAAGGACCTGTTTCGCCACGGTAGGTGCACCCTCGAAGGAGGGACCGGTCTTATCTTGTGGTCGCAAATTCCGGCTCGGTGAAAGATCCAGACGCCATGAAGGGGAAGCGAGTCTCGGTCCGCGTCCACCGAAGCTCCGATTCCGCCACACCGCCTCCTCTAAGAAACGTGGTGCAAATCTTGTACGCCTGCGGTATCCTTCGCCATGAACCTCGCTCACAGTGGCCCCTGTTTGCTGTAATCTGCGTCGCGACACAGCACACCATGGGCTATTCGCCGAGCGCCATGAAGGCCGCCATGGTAGAGCGCCGGGGCTAGCGGTTGGGCTGCATCGTTGGCGAGCTCCGGCAGCTCTCGAGTCATCTCCTACCAAGAACATGACACCTGAAAATAAATGGCTTGGCGTGAAGCGATCTCAAGCGATGTCGGTGCGGTTCTTTGTTTGGTGCGATCATCTCCGACGGCGGTGACGGGATCACACAAGCGTCATCTCCGGTGACCGGCACATACTCTCCACGTAGCGCATGCATGCTAGAGAGGAGACAGGAGAAAATAGATGTATTAGGTTAAAATCTCACCCTTCGGGAACATGAGCTTGGTGTTCATGTCGATGGCGCCGGTGTTCTCGCCCGGCTGCGTTGGCCCGTCGATGCGATCTGGTCTTCTGCCGGCTACGTGGCCGCGTAGATGTGTAATGGATGGGTGTGAGCGCTCGCGAATGGATGGATGGGCAGCCTTGCGGCGTGGGTTCTCCCTCTCGCCGTGCGTGGATGTGCGGTCGACGGGCGTCTATGCGCGCGTGCCTCGTCAGGCCTCCTCTTTGCGTGAAGAAATGATAGTCTTATATAGAGAGAGGCTAGGGTGAAGGAAGGCGCCTCGTCCGGTAGCGACGCCGCCGCTTTTCGCTTAGCCTAAATGCATCGCGTGGCGCTCGACCTGCGGGAGCGGCTCTCCTACTTATCTTTTTTGTATGCGTCCGGGTAGCTAGGAATGCAGACTTAGTCCCTGTGTTTATCCCTTCGTGAGCACACATCCATACTTGGTCAGAGAATGGTTTCGTGGCTGATCAATGGACCCAATGCCCAAGCGATGTGTGCGTGCAGGCGGTCTCTCCAATAAATTAGCAACCGATTCTTTAATCTTCTCTACTTCTAATGAAGCAGTTGACAGTCTCCGCCGGCTAATTTTCGTCTCACCTTTTTTGGGTTTTTTTCCATCCTCCCTCTCACCTCCCACCTCCCATCGATTCCTCCCGAACCGACCAGCTGCAAAAATAAAAATTGAGTTCACGATGCTCCCAGGGTGCAAAACTCCGGTCCATCGATAGAAAAACGGATGTAAAAAAATCTGTCAAGTTTAACCAACGAACGACCGGGAGCAAGGCCCCATCGCATCCCCACCCACCCACCCACCCGTGCCCCTTCCCCTCCATCTCTTCCTCTCGGGTCCCAACCCTGGGCTAGGGTTCCATACGCCGCCGCCTTCGGGCGGACCACACACGCTGACGTCGAGGTCCGAGAGGAGCGGGCCGCCGCTCCGTCTTCCGCCTCCACCATCTTCCGCCTCCACCGACCTCCGAGGCGCCCTACCCGTGGGACGACGCCGCCGCCGCCTTGCGGAACCCCAGGGCAGTGCAGGGCGTGGTCGCGTTGCGGGCAGCGAGGAGCGGCGCGCCGGCGCATGCGTAGCCAGTTAGCGAGAGAGGAAGGGAGGAAGGGAGTGGCGATTGTCCTGATGCCCCAGCTCCGATTGTCCTGCCTGGCTGCCTCCCGAAGCCCCCAAAAGATCCATCCACAGCCAGTACTGTTGCCACAGCAAGTTTCTTCAGGTAATTTCTCCTCTGTTTTTTGACAAATCACAAGCTTTTTTATAAGTCCATGCCACTGATTGCTACCTTGTTCTTGTGATTTAGATGTAATTATTCCTGTGATGTAGATGTACTGATGTAATTTTTTGTCAAAATCTGTTAAAAGGGTATTTTTCTTCTAAGAAGGCGGAATACCTCCAGAAACAGCGTCAGGCAAACGCAGAAAAGAAGGCTGAATCTCTTATTACCGCCGACTGTCAGCAAGTATCTGAAGAACATCCTTCTTCATTTTTGTCTCTGCAACAATATAACCAACACACAAAACAATGGTACATTCCTAAACATAGGAACTTTTACTTCATTGCTTGATGTAATCATGATTTTTCTGTTTCGTTTCCTCTTTCCTAAACAATCATATAGTGAGTATAGCTGCAAACTCTGGGAGTACTGCTCATCAACTTGCAGTGAGCAATGTTGAATGCAGAAAACAAAGCGGGGGTTTCCAAAGGTAATATCTCCTATCTGCTATATATATTCTTTGCCTCCGAGTGCGTCTACACCGATGGATAATGTAATCTCCACGTTCTCTGGCCGATTTGCTTGTCTTCAAGTTTCAGCTTGTATGACTGCAAGCTCCGTCTGTATGTGTTGATCTTCAACCTGGAGAACATAAGGTGGGACATGAAAAACAAACTGGTCATGGTTGGTTTGCTAGACTATCCGAGGATAAAAAAGAAGAATACCGGAAGAAGCGGAGGATGCCCCGGGAAGAAAAATATTGTCATTCTGGTAATAATACTAAAAGTTAAATATTTTCATTCTGAAGAGCATGTCATCACACTTGTTTATGTATGTAGTGATCACATCAAATCAGCACAATCCTATGACAGCCATATGCTAAACACGCCCTGCAGAGGCTCTGGTATGGAGGATGCCGATCATAATGCTTGGATGAACACTAATCTGAATTACCAGAGAGGTACGATGGATGTGCAACATATATATGACATGCAAGGACAAGAAAGATTTCCACCCACCAGTTATATATCTGGACCCACCAGTGAAATGAAAGGTGTTTACTAACCCTTCACTATTTTCATCAAATATTATGATTGCATGTACTTTTGGAGTTCATATACCTAATTGCCATGTACATGTATGTCGCCGGATGCATCTTCTGGAAGAAAATGATGTCGTATGAGGGAACAATATGCAAACATGACGGTGCATGAGAAAGAGGTTGTGTTGTGTCAGAATCGTGTGTATAAGATAGGACGACGGCATACTTGCCCATTATCCGACCAATCTAACCTTGCTGACATCGCCGGTGGATCCAAAAAGCACTCACCAAGGACACCTTCCACATATGGACTACATAACTCTACTGGTTTTTTTGGAGTCCCCACTGTAGTCCATTTTCTAGGAGTTTAAGTATAGCTGTGTCCTCGATGTTTATTGACCGCATATATGCCTTCTGGTATAGACATTTTTGTTAACCAAAACTATTTTAACCACTTTCATTCTACTGCTTTATATTTATATCAAATGGCATCCACAATGAGGAAGAGTTCGATGTAGCTGGAAGTTTTGAGCCAATTCAACCCGCTACTGAAATGGAAGGTATATTACTCATTACTGTTTGTCCTGTATTACATGATATGACGTTGGTTGATTCGACATTATTGTGCTCCTATAATTCTTCGACGACATGCATGGGGATGAGATATTATACGATGATGATAACAAAGAATACAATATATTTATTGCACAAGGTGGGCTGTACAACAAAATTTGTAGGTCATCACTTCGAGTCATACAGAGTGACAACTACTGATAGAGTGATGAACCTTACCCTACATCTACAAAAAACTACTGATGGGCCATCATGTTTTTAAGGCAGCGAATGATTGCGACCACTGTGGAGCAATGAGATTCCAGTACGAGAGTCCAGCCTTCTGTTGTAGAAAAAGGAAAGGTCAAATATTTATCCCAAATGTTCCTCAAGAGTTGCAACGGTTGTTTACAAGTCTAGATGATGAGGGTGCAAAATATTTTAGACAACAAACTTCTCCTTCACAAGTCTTGGAGTCACCCTTGACCATCAGGTTACCAGTGCGTCCAAAACTGGGATATATACATTCCGTGCGCATGGTCAGTTGTATCCCTATCTTGACCATTTTGGTGCCTGCTGGTCAAGGACCCAGGCATTTGCAGTTGTACATTTTTTATACAGATGACACCTTGGAGCATAGGGTGAAGCGGTCTCCAGATCTTGATATCAACCTCATGCAGAAGATTTTGCTATGTGGGCATATTTAAGAGCATCGGTTCTGTTCCAAACCTGGCAGAGTATACGATTTTGCTAAACACAAATATAAAACTAAATCAACGAAGGTACAACTTCTCCAGTGGCTGCAATATGGGTTGAAGGGAGCGACCCGCAGAACACCTTTGATAAAAAGCGTCATTGTGTATGGAAAAAGTGTGCATCATCAAGTTTTTAGTGACTTGCATCTCCATGATGCTGTAAAGAATGATTTTCTTTTTAGGAAGGATGCCCGCAAACGAAGCGATGTTTATAACTCACTTGTCCCCAAGAAATCAGGACTGGAGTAGAGTTTCATTCTGGTCGATCTATCCCCGTGAAGCACATTTTCAATTATATATAGGTTGGTGAGCGTCTACCAGTCAACGTCAACAAGATGGATCAATTAGACTAGGCATAAAGTCTTGAATAAATAAGAAGTTTGGAACTTTAAAATTTCAAGCCAATACATCTCTTGCCCACTTCTTACACTTTAAGATTTGTTTGGTGATGGAATATTGTGTAAATCGTTATTTTGATTACTGATTTTTTTGGCGCATGATTTGCCACTATTTTCTTCCATCGTCTACTACGGCGTTGTCGCTCTTCGCTAACGCTCCTTGTGGTGGCTTTCTAGGTCCCTCGGCATTCGTGGGGGTGTTCGCAGCGTCGGGCTTGGTCAATGAGTTGACGGAGTCTTCCGGCGTGACGCACCTGCTGTAGAAGTTGGCGTTCAAGGACACGGGGCACCGGAGCCACTTGCAGATCGTGCGGGAGGTGGAGGCCACGGGGGGCAACATCGGCGCCTCCGCTTCGAGTTTGCAGTTGGTGCACAGCTACGACATGCTCTCCAGGCATACATACCGCAGGTCGTGCGTTGAACATGCTTCTTTGATGATAAGTAACAGACTTCTTCCTCCAATGGCTGAAACAAGCTTTGTGATTTACTCCTCTAATTCTCTTTTGACATGCTGATTAATTCCTCGCAATTTTCTAGAGTAAATCCATTCCCCTGTCACCTATAATGGAATTTCACATGTTTTACTTGCATGAATCAAACATATATGTGTGCTGACTACATGCCCCTGCAGGTGTGTTGATTCTCATGTCAATTTTAGTAATTGTAGTTATATTTCTGCTGGAGCAGGGAACAATTATCAAGTTCATTTACATCTACAGACTGCAGTTGCTTGTTCATAACTATGTTTTCCTCATGCTGCGTCATTCAGGTCTATGTTTGTTTTCCTCCTGCTGTGCACTAACCTAGAAGCCTGTAACCATGTCTGTAGCCTAAATTAGTACTATCCCTGGGTGAAGGTAACGTTTCTAGCAAGAGAATTGATAATGCTGACAGTGTCGTGATATTTCATAGCATTGTCAATGTCAGGCATGTCAAAATTTTGCTCTCTTTTTACTTAGCCAACTTATTTTACTACATGGGGTGTTTTGGAGTTTTGTTTCTAAAACAGATTCTGTTGAGTTTTGTTCTGGAGTGTTTGTACTGATGCATAAAACTACCTGCATCTAAAATGGCATGGTATTAGTATTTTTATTTTTAAAAGTATGCCACTTGCCTTAAGCTTTCAGTAAATCAAAGTTATGTCCTGATGTTATCGACACTTGAATATACATTATGATTTAATGCACATTCAACAAATAGTCAATGCATCACTATTTTCTGGAAACTGTCTATTCTATGTAAAGTTTTGATTTCAGCTTGATATATTAATGATAATATTACCATGTTTCTTGTAAATGTCTATTTGCAAACTTTGCAGATAAATTGGTGCTTGTATATTATAGAAGTAAGACACTTGAAAATAGATTCAACATAGTTCCTGCACTACCAACTTTTCATGGTTGACTTCACGTCAGAAAACAATTATTCATCATGGGCAGTCATGGTTGTTCCCGACTCTGCAAGAAGATGATCGAGGGTTGGCAGCACGGCTGCTTCGTTGTCATCTTCGACGAGCACTGTCCGACACGATTTTCCGCTGGCATGTACCATGGAAGGTCACTGCTTTTATCATGGCATCCAACACTTGCAGATGTGACTCAAAAGGGGATTCTGAAGGTAATGAACTTGGATGGCCTGATAGTGTACCATACCAACAACCATCTCCAAGGACACGAACTTCATACACACCTTCAGAATCAGATACCTGCTTTGTTCTCTAGAATTCCTATGGATTTTAAGAGGATGAGCCACCCCGTTTGATTATGGTTCTTTCCTACACTCACAGCTAAAACTTGACAATTTGAACCCTTGATTGATGCAAGAGATTGAAGATACAACTCATGGAATCTGAAAAATTAGAAAAAAAAAACGTGGCTAGCTCCTGGATAGCTTTGCAATTCGATGCTCGGTAATGCCTTGTGTACTCGGCTTTTATCCTGATGGTTGTACGACTCAACGTGGCTAGCAGATTCACTTGATTCTTTACTTGATCTTTCATCTACTGGGATAACCATGGCCTATGGGCATGGATGCTTGTGTTGCTGGTATTGTAGAAATATCAGACGACATAATGTCGCATGTATATCACTGCTCTTTGTATGGATGCAGTGGCATGTGAGAGGACAAGCAAGCATTGGGCCATTTACGAATTGCCAGAACATTGAGGGTGTGTAACATGAAATTGTTTCTACATGAGCTTGTGCTAAAGGTTCATTTCACCACTCCCTGTTTATACATGAAACTGTTTCCTTTACCTGCATTTTTGTCTCTTATAAGTTTAAGATATTGATGTGCGAATCAAGTTTAGACGATGATGTTAGTGGTGTAGCCCAAGCTTGGTTTATTCATTTGTCTTTCTTAATTCCGTTATTGATATTCTCTGCATCGGGCTAACTCATACATGGCGATCAAGGTTATGCTGACTGTTGTTAATGGGATTTAAGTTTATATATAATTCAGTCATAGGATTTATCCATGGTGAGATAAAGTGATGATGAGTGTTGTGTGTTTTGCAGGTCTGGTCCTATTGCATTCGTAGTTGGAGTTTAATGACTGTAGCCTAATTTATCTTCATTGGTGTTTGGTTTTTTTCGGGAGATTCAACAAATTTCTCCCAAATTATCACAAATGGGGAAGTTTGTCTAAACCATTATGTAAAAAGATTGGAATGATTGTCATATTAAAGTCAGGTGTAGTTGCATGAACAAGTGAGTATTGTATAGCAAAGCGATTCTTGCCGGTTCAAATATCAGAATGTGTGTTGGCAACATAATAGGGCCAATAAAATAAATGGGACTATATTTCTTACAAATTTACTCTTACAACAAGGTGAGCAGTATATTACAGAGGCTTGCAGCACGTGGCTCTTTTTTATGCAAGTTTTCTCGGAACATTTGAAGGTAACTTGCATCTTTCTTACCTTTATTTGGACTATTAATATGTTCCTTGTCTGATCCTACCAAAAGATATCTCATGCAGCTCTTTATAATTTAATTTAAAGCAGGATGACTTTCAGTAGTTCCTTTTCAATCTTCATGCATTTATCAAGAAAGCTATACTTTGTTATTTGCAATGATAAAATAGCTACAGCAAAGATATACTGATTTTGTGTTTGAACCAATGTGTTCTGTTATGATGAATGCCTCTTTTATCTGCAAAACTGATGTGCTCCTTCAGTGGCGGAGCTAAGACCAAAAAACTGGGCGGGCCTACCCAAATGAGAGTACAAAAATCATGTGTAGATGACATATTACAAGCATAAATATACGTCTATAATACTAACATGCATTTTTAACACGCACCTGTCATCATCTATTCTGAGTGTTGTTTGCGTGTGCTTCATGCTCAGAATACATCCATCAGCTAGCTTAAGCTTGCCAGGCTTGCTACCTACGTGCGTTGGCCACAACGGTGGGCGGGCCACGGCATGCCTTTGCCCCAACGAAGCTCCGCCACTGCGCTCCTTTATAGGTCTCTTGTTGCAAAACCTGTGGACGGCATATTCATTTCAAGGTATAACTATACTCTATATCTTCTAGCACACAACCATTATGATTGTTTCTATGAACGTTAGGACTTGGCAGATTTAGATTCGATTCTTCTATACAAGGTGCTCAAGCAGTCTGTTCCATACATCTCTTTGTCCCCTCATGTGACAAGCATTTGCGTATTATATTCTATTCCTTTATGAAAGATTGTCTTCTACAATTTGTATTTCTGTGCAGAGACTTGCACTCAAAAGAGATTAGTTGACATCAAGTGATACAAACAAGTGATCCCCTAGAGATTCTTGTGTATAAGCAATCAGCTAAATGAGATTATTTGACATCTTGGTTGGTTCCTGAGGCGTACTATAGTGGTGACCTATATCAATGCTTTGATCACATTAAATTGCATACAGTATTTCTCTTCTGCTCGAAATAGATGATGTGGCAAAAGTAAGTTTGTGCTCCCCTAAAAAAACTTTATATCTGAATTAGTCTACTTATGAAACATATCTACTCATCAGAAATATTAAGCAATACAAAATTAAGTAGTTAGCTTAAAAAAGAATTAAGTATTCTGATATTCATTTAGATGTTCATGGATCTGATGATCGAATACTAATGAAAATGAGCAGGGGTTATGGACCTGGAACATTCCAAAGCCTAAAGAATTCCTTCGAGCTTAGGGGTTGCATAAGCAAACGAGCGAGAAGTAAGGTGGAGAGTAAAGCTATAGAAAGTAGGGCGGACAACAAGAATCGACTCACCATCGTCTGATTTAGGCGCTGCAGACACAGGTAATGAATTGTGACACAGGGAGGGGCAAAGAGGCACTTGCGATGGAGGTACGTATCCAGATTCTCCCTCGTCTCCATAGACATGGAAGAGATTGCCGAGGTGTGCTCTTGCGGGGCCATGCTATCATGGGGTTTGCGCTTGGAAATGCAAGATGTGATTTCTACTGTTAAGATATATATGGCCATGGCTTGTGATGTACTGTGTGAGGAGCCCATGGAGTGACGTCGTTCAAGGAGTAACCATGATTACCATTCCGTACCAAGCATGTGGTACATTTAAATTTGTATGTCGCAAGTCACCGTAGCAATGTGCATACCATAATGAAATGAAATAAGTTTATGGTTACTGTCATTTTAGTTAACCAGGTCTTTGTTTTAGTTTCTTTTTCTCCGGTATACATGACATTTATTTTTCTTTATGTTCCTTTGCAGTCCCAAAATTGTTACCTTCGTTGGAGCCAAAAAAATCATTGCACTAAGTGAGTCTTTCATTATTTGTAAATCAAAAATTTAGTGTGGGGTCATTTCTTGTTGTATTCCATCAGTATTCGGCGCAGCTAGGGTTACCCCCAAGTCGCCTGGGTGGCGGCGCCAGTGGCGGGGGTAAATATGGATTCAGTTTGTGTTTCTTGCTACTATTGTCACACGCTATACAATTTTGAAAGAGAGATTAGACACATGATGGGAGTGAAGGTTGAGGGGAAGAGTCATGGGGAGAAGGACGTTAGTTTTTCTTCTTCTAAGGTTTACCTTGTAAGGAGAGGGTTGTTGAGGACAAGATGTTATTTTGTCTTCTTGTAAGGGTCACCTCCTTGTAAGGAGAGGATGGTTAAGGAGACACCCTAGAGGAAAGGAGTGAGAGAAATAGTTTGTCGTTATATGAACAAAAATCACACACCATTATGTTTATAAACATTTTTGGATTAAAACATTATTTAATCCACATTGTGAAAACACGTGGACATTTCTGTTTCGAGGGAAGGGAGACGGCGGGGACAAGAGCAGACAAGCTCCATCGGTGGTGTGGAGAGGAGGAGCGCCGACGCTGTGGAGGGGAGAGGAAGGGGTGATCGTGGCAGGGAGAGGGGGAGCCGGCCAATTCCGTCGAGAGGAGGGGAGTGGTCGGGCGACGATGTTGAGCAAAGGGAAGGCGCCATGCAAACGATGATTGTGTGGAGATAGTGAGAGGATTGCCCTGCCGTGCGGCCTCTTTGTGGTGAGTATATGTTATTGTTATCACTATATTCAAGATAATATCAATTTAGGAAATTGCAGAGATGTGTCTGGGTATTTTCTTTTTGATTGTATGCTCTCATGGAATGGTAATGAATTGGTTTGTCCGGTTTGCACGATGAGTATTATTCGTTGCACATTTTGAGACCTTTCTCAAAAATCTCATGCTAACTACATGTATTACCCTTGCAGCGTAGTTTTGAGCTAAGGAAGTTCTTATTATTCTTTGCTTAAATATCGTGTGAATAAAGTTAAAGACAGCATTTCTGATATCGTGCAGAATATCTGAAGGGTATCAAGTAGATGTTAATTTATAAGAGATTATTAGTTAGATCACCGCTCTCTATATATACATTGTCAAATTACCTTTTAATCAACTTATATCGTAAGTGAGGTGGACTTCAATTATTATATGATTGTTACTGGCTATCTTTTCTATACATGTGAAATTTAACATGCATATATATAACTTTAAAAAAATATTTCAAAAGCCCGTGGCAACGTACGGGCTTTCTACTAGTACACTTAAATATCCTGTGGTTAGAGCTGGCCGGAATATTTAATTAATATATTCAGGATTAAGCATGGTAACTAGCACGCAACGCATGCATCCGGTTCTGGCTCTTTAATCCACACTAGATAGATAACTAATGCATCAAGAATGGCCATCTTGTGAGCCTTGCTAGATACACGTAGGCATGGAGAAGCTTTCCCATATACGTACACATGCAAAACACTATCACATTTGTTTTTCCTGTGTTTCTAAGAGAATAGTTAGGAAAAACATTATAAAAAAACTTTCTGCGCTCATAGATACTTCACGCGACTCATATATTGGATGTAGTAACATGTTACATAATTATGGCACAACGGGAGTAATAGTGTAGGTTGTTTTTCTAAATCTTTCATACCATTTATTAGAAGCAATAGTGCAAACTGATTCTCTAAATCTGTAGCTTTCATCACATCTTCACAAATTTCTTGGAACCATTTTTTCTGTAGCACCCAATCAAATGTTGATCCTTATTTGTATATGCTTATCCATATCAGAAAGTCTACATTCAACTAATTCAGTTAGGCCCCAATCTAAACCATCACAGGTCATGGATAACAAAATGCATATAAACCCTAATCTTTTGTGAATCTACCAAAAGTATATTCATTTACTTTGGTAGCCACCTTTTGTGAATCTCCATAAGGAATCATGCACAAGTAAAAAAGCGAAGTGGGAAATCTTACAAAAAGGATCAACAATAACCTTTCCCTCTACCATGAATGCCTTCTCCATCATATGCAAGTTTCCTCTTAAGTAAATACTCACAGACATCAAGCCTTCAATACCAGAACCAGAATCAACCCAAGATCAAATTTGTTGCACCTTTCAAGATACCTGATTATCATGGCTGGGGAAGGATCTTGGCTATCCATGGTGGTGATAATGTGTAATGATGAATATCATAATTTTTAATGGGCGACATCTCTTTAACGTTACTAAGCATACCTGCAAAGGGTGGATTTGCTCAGCATAGACCATTGCCATGATTTAAGCTTGCAGTTCACTAAATATGCACTTGTGCGTGACAGCAAACCATATGAAATCAAGCATAACTATATTTTCTGGGGAATTTACTCAATTTACTCATATCTTGAGTAGGCAAGTCTCATGACCAGGTAATACATTGTACAGGTAATTTATGTTGACTGCATGCTAAATGTTAGGAAAAAAAAGAACCATTGAGTACACAAAAGGGCATAAAATGGAATTAACCTTCTCCTACAACCTGCTTGGATTTTTATCAAACAACTTGTAGGCATACACAAGAAGGACCTGCACAAACAAAGATAAGAAATTTTGGTGATTAAATCACAGAAGAGGAGGGCATGAATGGGGGCAGGTTAATCAGGAGGAAGAGATAGTGTGGACACCTGCAAGAAAGGGATGGGGAGATTGGAAGGGGCGTGGAGGTGGATAGTTTGGGGTGATAAGCAGAGCCCAGACGGTCGTCACGCTCAACGTAGTGGACGGGGCAGAGATGGCAGGGCTTCTCCTTTGTCTTCTCATCTTGCTCCCGTCTCCTTTTTGGCAGAGATGGCAGAGATGAGCGTGCTGGAGAGGAGGCAGGGGTTGGCCGTCCTTGATCCTCTGGCCACTCTCCATGGCTGCGACCCACTCCTAGGAGAGAAGGAGCGCACGCGGGGCAAGTGCGTGGTGGTGGAGAAGTAGCCCGAGGTGGACCTCATTCGAATGCGCCACTGTGGTCGCTGGGACCTCTTTGCTGCGCCTCCTGCAGATTCGGGCGCCATGGTCAGGGGCTAGGGTTTAGGGCGCGGGGAGGGAAGAAGGGTTGCGGAGATTGGGCGCGGGCTAGGAGGTGAAAGGAGGAGGAGGGCGGGTGGCGGTGGACAACGGCGACAACGCAGAGGAAAGGAGGAGCGAGGCGAGGATGGAGCGGGGCGCGTGCGGGCGCGATTCAGGGGAGGAGGACGGGTGGCAGCGGCGCAGGGGAGAGAAGGAGCGAGGCGAGGATGGAGCGGGGCGCGTCTTGGGCGCGATCTGAGGTAGGAGGGCGGCGGCAGCAGTGAGGAGAGGAAGCGAGGCGAGGATGGAGCGAAGCGCGTCTTGGCGCGCGTGTGAGGAAGGAGAGGACGGCGGCCGCGCAGGGGAGAGGAGGAGCGAGGCGAGGATGGAGCGGGGCGCGGGCGGGCGCGATGCAGGGGAGGAGGACGGGCGGCAGCGACGCAGGGGAGAGGAGGAGCGGGGTGCGCGTGTGCGGTAGGTGGCGGCTAGGTTTTGAGCTTATGCGTTTTATACGCCTGCGTGTGAAAAGACAAGAATGCCTTCGGTGGGGCACGAGATTTACACGCGGTGGCACACTGCTTGATTATACTATTCATTCTAGCAGTGTTTTGCTCCATTCGACGGCCAGAATCGCTCCAAATGAAGATCCGACGGCCAGTATCGGTCCACCCGCAGATCCGACGGCCAGGACGCGCTCGGGGAGACGATCCGCGGTAGAATCTAACAATGGGATATCTGTCTTGACCGCCCTTAACGTTAGCACCGTGAAGCCCAAATCTATCGTTCCCCGCAATCGGTGTTTCACTTGGGGAAATGCTGCATGGACCTGTCGGTAACGACCAACGATGGTACGGATCACTTGCCCATCCTCAACGCGGCAAAGCGCACTCCAAAGCCAGACAAAATCTATGCGCAGCAGCAACCAGCGTTCCGTTTTGGTCGGCAGGACAAGGATGGCGTTGAAAAAACCTCGGTCGTGATGGAGGAGCAGCAACCTATCTGGATCAGCTGCACCTTGTCCCTCCCCGACTCCCCGTCCCACCACCCCCGACACCAACGACGTCGTGCATGCCTGGTGCATCCGAATCGAGCCGAATCCTCCGGATATGTAGCTCGTCACATCCACATTATCTTGCTTCCTCGAGAAGATGCGGCGCACGTCGTGGCGCCGCGCGTGGAGGGAATGTCCGGCGGGTACGTCAGGGGAGGGAACACCTGTTCGTGCATGGCATGGCATGGCTTGGCGTGGACTCGGAGGCAGGCATCATCGTCACGTTGTCCGGCCTTTTGACCCAATTCCGTCGATCTCGTCAAACAATCCGTCGAATCTAGCATTACCTTAGCAGCAAACGATCGAGCACGACATGACCAGCACCACCAGCTTTTAGTGACAAGCAACATACGGCACGTAGGACATGGTAAAAAGTCACGGTGAAAAAACTTTCTTCTGAATCGCGTTGTACAATGTTTTTTTCAAGGAAAATGGCGGAAATGCTTGGAGGAATACAAACGGTGTCTCTCGTTCTGCTAGGGCGGCGATCGCCGGGTTCGATGATCATTTACCCACTGTGCATGGCCGCCCTGGCGGTGCGGCGGCCGAAGTGCGACGTGGAGGACCCGTTGAGGCCCTTGGCAAGCCGGTGCAGCCCGGGGTTCAGCCGGACGCACCCCATCAGGCTCAGCCCGTGCCGCGCTGCGCCGTCTTCTGCCCCCGCCCTCGCGCCGTACTTGCCCTGCTTCTTCTGCTTCCCGCCCGCCGAGGCGTCGCCATTGGCAGTGGCACCCACGGGCTCCGTCTTCTTGACCGGCGTGCCCAGATGTTGCACCGGCGAGTACTTGAACACCGGCTCCCTGCTGATAGTGCTGCCGCCGGCGCGTCCTTTGGCCGATAGCCTCCGGAACAGGAGCAGGTCACTGAGCCGCCATTTCTTCCTGCCGCCATTGTTCGCGGTCGGTGGGACGGAGCGTGGCGACGCGACGGAGTCGGGATTCATCGGCACGGTGTCTGTCGTGGTGTCGGGGGCTGCGTCTTTGACGCCGGGGCCGAGGGGGGATGGCGCGGCCGCCTTGGACGCGTTCGCCATGGCTGTGGCGAACGGGTCGAAGTCCGGACCGGGCCCGGACAGGCCCCGAAGCCGGGGAGACCACATCGCGGACCTGGCCGACCGTGGCGACGAGCCCACGCTGCCGCCGTCGAGCAGGCGTGGGGGCGGCTTCAGCGGCCGGATCTTGCCCTCGTCGAAGAGCTCGTCCGCCGCCGTCAGCTGATCCGGCTCCTGCGCGCTCCGGTCCAGCAGGACGCCGAAGTCGAAGTCCGCATTCTCACCGTCCCCGGTCGCCGTTACCGTCGCACCGGAGCCGAGCCCGGACTTCGGTGTCCCCGGCTTCTCCTCCCAGTCGAACGGCACGGCGGATTCGACCGTGCGGCGCGTGGAGTACGAGGCGCGGGGCTGGAAGCCGTCGCCACCGTCACCCGCGCCGGAGAACTGCGCGTATATGGCGGCCGCGCGCTCCGGGCTGGCGGGGGCGCTGGCGAAGTGCTGGAAGAGGTCGAAGGGGTCGGCGCCGTCGGAGAGGCCGTCGGCGGAGACGTCGGGCGGGAGGAGCCCGAACGGGTTGGGCGACGGGGGCGCGGTCACCGCCGTGGTGGCCAGGAACGGGTTGCCGGCCTCCAATGCGTCAGCGGAGCCGAACGGGTTCCTGATGCTCGCGGACCGCGCGGGGTAGGCGTCGTCGTCGAGGACCGCGCTGTCGAAGCGGAACTCCGGCGGCGGCGTGGCGATCTCCATCGATCACGTCCGGGTGGGTAGCTCTGGGTCCGGGCGTCTGCTGGTACGTGTGCGCGGTTTCGTGGCGAGGAGCGAGGCGGTGATCGAGAGGCCGGAAAGGGAGTATAAGTTAGCCGGGGCAAGGAAGGGAAGGGGAGGGAGAGGAGGCGAGAAATGATGAAAATGACGAACGTGGCGGGGACTTAAAAGGAAGGACGGCGGGATCGTCGCCCGCCATGTTTTGGTTCAGCTCCCCTCCGGGGGCCGCAACCATCTCAACACTTGTCGCCTCGACCGGGGGGACAAAAATCAATTGCAATTGGGTGGGGGCGCCACAATTCAGCGTGTTGCACTACTCGGTTGACGCGCTAATGGTCTCGCATTTAAACGAGTTTACACATCGAGGTGGATCTTGCATGCTGATCAGTATTTTTTTGGGTTATAAACCAAGCTTTATTATTGACGAAAAAGTTTAAATGGTGTGGGATACAAAACGGACTGTAGGGTTCGACCAACCAAACATATCGACCCAGATCCAGATAATGGAAAAACTTGGCCAACCTATCAGCATCGCCATTAACAGTTCTGCCCTCGAAACTGAAAATACAGTTTAAAGAAGATCTCTGTCTAATCTCACTAATAGAAGCTCCATAGCCCTCCTCCTAGGCTCCAGTGGTGGCACACTCAGGCAGTGGCCGGTGCGCCAGGGGTCCCACGGTGGCACTGTTGCTGCGGTTGGTCGCCGGATCTAGGCGGCTGGATCTGGGGCATTGAAGGCGGTCGAGACGGTGCATAGGTTGTTGGGTGGATTTCTTGGGACGGATCCGGGTGAAAATCTGATCTTTGGTCGATGGGCGGAGACGGTGATGACGATGCCCTTATCATCGTTTCCTTCATGAAGGCATCATCGAGGTGAAGCTCCCAACTCCACTCAATACCTCCGGGGGAAACCCTAAATCAGCTGATCGGATGTTGGCGGCAATCATGTGTCGTAACCCCCTTGGGGGCGGCATTCTTGGAGGTGCACTCGGCTTCGCGGGACCAACGGACGACTTCTTTGATGGAGCGGTGCTTCATCCATACATTGATGGCGACGGATCTGGCGGCGTGGCGCAGTGCAGATTCAGAGTTCGATGTGGGAGGATGGACTCGCGCAGGAGGACACCGCTGTCTGGCGTCGTGGTGGCGTGATGGCTGAGAGACCTGGCACGGTAGATGCAACAGTACAACTCTGAAGATGGACTCGTGGCGGTGGTCATGGCGGCCCCATACCCGGCAGGCGTCCTGGTTGAGGAGTGCGCCGGACTGGTAGGTGCCCCATATCAGGAAGGCGTCCTGGTTGGGACCTCAGGTCTTAGATGTTTATGTTTGGTTGCGATCTGTTTGGTATTAGGCCCAGACTATCTGCGCCCCTTCATCATCTGGATAGGTGTAGCGACAGTTGTTGCTTAGACGGTGGCTTCAGTCTTACTGTTGTATGACTTTGTAAGGTCTTGTGAGAATAATTAATAAAGTGACCGCATGCATCGCCTAGATGCAGAGGCCGGGGGTCATCCTCCTTTTCTAAAAAAAAGAAGCTCCATAGCCTCCTGGACTAACTCTTTCAACGTCATTGATCACTTGCTTTGAGTTCGAGGCAATGATAACATTCTCAAGCATCAAATCCTCTGCAAGAGATAAACCTTCGCGGCAAGCTATTGCCTCAAGTGTCGCCACATATGTTATGCACATGCCACCAAAGCTGAGCTGCCCATATAATTTCCAGCAGTAGCAGCGGATCCTCTTGCATGCGACCATGAAATTCCCGCATCAACGTGGAACTTAGCAAAAACCAGTGGGGCACGCTTTAGGTCTAACTGTTACAACTCTGGGTACAACTATAGCCTTACTCAACTTCGCGGCAGTACCTCGAGCATGCTGATCAGTAGAGGACGTGTTCGATTACCTGCATCCCCAACCAGTTCCGGGATGTAATTTTGGCCCGCTTGGTTAGCTAAGCTACATTCTGGCCCTTCCAACAAAGGAATTGCATCTTGACCCACATGAACCTCAAAGCACCTCCCAGTCAAGTTTGAGAGAAACGACCGAATCGGCAGTTTTCACTCAATCGGCTCGTCTTGTGAAGGTAGGGGAACGCGGTGCCGAGTTCGTGCGAGGAACGACATGTTGTGAGCTCGCACGTGTCCCAAAAAAATGGCGAGGGTATTTCAGTCACCTCCCGCCGACTGCCTCGACCTATTTAGTTCCCTTCGGGTCACCATCTGAACCCGCACAATCACCCTCTTTGAGCTCCTTGTAACCAGGTTGCTTCTTCACCAACAAGCATGTAGGTGATGCATCTCTATGGCCAGTTGTGGTTGGTGGCGGCGGTCCTTCTTTCCCCTCTTCTCCAAGTTGTTCCCTGCCCCCTCCCTGCTACTATGATGGTTGTAATTAACATCACTCCTACTCGTTTAATTGTTGCCCTAATGCAACCTGCATTTTTTAGGGAACCAAACAACATAAACAAACTTGACCTAAAACATGTATTAGCTCAAACATGCCCTACTGGGCCACTGATGCAAGCAGGCAAAAATCTGTGCAGATAACCAAACATGCCCAATGAATACTACTAGGCGAAGGAACTCCTGTAATCACATACGGGAGGTCATATTGCCTAGAAAAACATACCGGAGGTCATGTACCTAGCTTTTATCGATTCATACAGGCACATACGATTGTGCTATCTTTAGAAGTGTCACATAGGATAAATGTTGAGGTGAAAGACAAAGAAGTCAGAATAAAAGACTTGCCTTTTCTTGTTTAAGAGATGATCTTTATTTTTCAGATAGGGCTGGAATTCGAGCCGAGTCTAGCCAGCTCGGCTCGACTCGCTAGAGCTCGTTTCATTAACGAGCTAGCTCGACTCGAGTTGTTACTATAACGAGCTCAGATCCAAGATTGACTTGACTCGTATAGCTCGCGAGCTAGCTCGTTTAGCTTGTTAAGCTCTTTATAGTTGTGAACATAAAACCTTATGAATATAATATAAAGTTATTAATTGCGAATGTAACATGTACTATGTTCAAACAATTGTAAGTACCTTAACTTATAATTATTAGTACCATCAACATGTGAGCGAGTTAATAATATGTAAATGACCACGATAACCAGCAAGTCAGTAGCATGTACATGGCCACAATTCCACATACAATAGTACATGACCACAATAATGAACAAGTTAGTAACATGTACATGACCCGAGAGGTGGGTTTACACAGCACTGCCGCCCTCGCGAACTCACGATTTAGAAACAGAGATGGGAGGGGAATCGATAGACTGCTCTTTCGCTATTTTGCTAGGGATGGAAGGAGAAACGGATCGTGTCGTGTGTCGCCTTGGTGGCTGAGCACAGTGTTTTGCGGATGGGGTCTATATTGTGCCTATACGGCTAGCCTGCTTGGTGATGGGTGGCTGATTTTTATACCGAGCCTAATGAGTTACGCGAGCACTCGTGAACTCAGCTCGTTTAATTTGTTCTATAAACGATCTTAAAATAAAGCTCAGCTTGACTCGTTATTCTTCGAGTTCGAGTCGATTCGAGCTGAATCACGAGCTATTCATTTAGCTCATGAATTTCGAGCTTCTTTTCTAACCCTATTCTCAAATAATAGCTAGATCATTTAAAAGGGGAGGAGAAAAAAAATCATGGATCATAGGGTCCTACAAAGCAGAATTTTCTTCACTGAAAAAGGTCTTAGCTAACTCATTGGCTACTTCATTTGCTTCTCAGAGGCAGTGAGTGTATGAAATCTTTGCGAAGTCCAGGGCTTGCTCCTTACATTCAAGCACAATAGTCAGAGCCCACATAACCTTCTATCTGTTGCATTGCCTCCACTTCAAAGTTGTTGTCTGATCCTACCAAGTTATTGCTCCCGATTCGTCCTTCTAGATATAGCCTGTTTAAGAGACGATCTCTTGGCAACAATACTATCATCACATATCTAGGCATATCTAGTTACTAGAGATAATGACTAAAAGATATCTCATCGTATACCATTTTTTGCTGCCACTTATACATTACATGGCGACCTTATGATAAGTCAGTCTTACCAAGGCAAGGCCAACATCGACCAAAGGTGCACGCCTCCTTTCAGCGACAAACAACGAGCTTTGACAAAAGAAAAAAAAAGAGCGGCACGCAAAACGCTGATTTTTTTCTTTTCATTTCATAGTTTTCTACTTTTATTTATATTCCAAAATTTAATGTATTTACTTTTAGCACGTATAAAATTTCTCAATGTGATGTAAAAACTTTGTTTGCGATTTTTTTAAAAATATTTGTACCATTCAAAATAATATATGTGACATCTAAAAATGTTCACACATTTAATTAGTTTTTCATGAGATTGTTATAAAAATGTTCATGAAATCATATGAAAATCGTGTATTTTTTTAAAAATGTTCATATGTTTAAGAGTATGTTTTTGTGTCATTTAAAACAAATGTGCCTGAAATGTAAAAAATGTTAGTGACATTTTAGAAAAATGTTCAATTTGTATAGTGAAAATACTCAATGCGTGTTAAAAAAAGTTAGCATGTATTTTTAAAAACGAAAAATAAATTAAAAATAAAAATAGTCCGTCCCAAAGTTATTTTTCTTTAGGCGAAAGCGAGTTTCATCTCACTGTAAGCGATGTGTAGCATTAGCAATCAGACAGAAGGTCAATCCGCCTCTAGTGGGCCGGAATGAGACAGGCAAGTCAGGCAGTCCATTCCACAATAGGCTCAATGTATCCAAAAGTTCGACCCAGAGTGATTTTCTTTCTTGTTTACTTTCCCAAACTCTATTTGGCACCTTAAGCGCCATTCCGAGGTGTTTTCACCAATGGCACGAACTCCCGAAATACTGCATTTACGCCACTTGTCGCAACTAGGAGCATTCCTTTTTTTTTCTTCTTCTTAGATTCGTTTATTCAAAATATTTTGTCTTTTAAACCGTGCGTTCAAATCCTGAATCATTTTTACCATTGGATTTATCGCGTTGAGCTTCGAAACTATACCTCATGTTATTAGGTTTCGACGAACCTTTTTTTTCTCATGGAAAAAAACTGAAAACAAAAAACCCGAGTCGGAAGCATATTTCTTCCAACTTTTTCCCCTTTCCGAGAGGCACAACTACGTCTCTTGTGGAAGCAAATCTGTGCCTCCTCAAAAAGTAAATATGTGCCTCTCGTGAAAGAAAAAAACATATTCTCCCTTTGTGAGAGGTACAATTGTGCCTCTTACAGAAGAATATCTGTGCCTCCACGAAAAGAAAATATATGCCTCTCGCAAAAGCAAAAAAAAAATAGTTTCCTCTTTTTCGAGAAGCACAACTGTGCGTCCACGAGAAGCGAATCTGTGCTTCCCGCTGAAAATAATGATAATAGAAAACATGTTTTTCCCTTTCTTGTGCCTCTCATGAAAGAAAACATGTGCCTCCACGAGAAGCAAATATGTGTTTTTTTTTTCGTGTTTTTTTTCGTCAGAAACCGAAAAACTGAACCCCCCCCCCCTCCGAAACCAACCCATCTAAAAAACCCAAAAACACATTCATAAAAATAAAGCTCCGCAAGGGGCTACCCCATGATTAGTTGCTCCCGGGCACCCCTCCTACGCAAATGGGCCACCCCATGTTATATCGTTAGTATGGCTGTAATGGCACACTTCGTTTTATGAAGCTTCTAGAAGCTTTTGAACGGATTTTTCTTTCTTTTGCCATTTGTTGTTTTATATTTGCTTTTTATTTTCTTATTTCCTTTTTATTTTTGTCCTTTTTAAAATTAGTGATTTTTTCAAAATTGGTGGACTTTTTTATTTTGTGAATATTATTATGTGTGATTTTTCTAATACATAAAAAATTGCCTAATTATTTTTCATTTTAATTCTTGATTTTTTAATAAAAAATTTAAGATATTTTTTATGATATTTGTGAACTTTTTTCAAGTCCAGAAACTTATTCAAATTAATGAAAAATTTTCAATTTTATAAACATTTTCTAAATTAGCGAGCATTTTTGAATTCATAAACTTTTTTGAATTCATGAACTTTTTCAAATTCACATTTTCTGTATTATTTTCAATTTCACCTTTTTTCCAAAGTCCCGATTATTTTCCAATTTTGTTATTCTTTTTTCAAATTTAAGTTTCCTTGTGGCCCGGTTTAGGCGCGTGTGAGCGCCAGTTGTGTTTCCTGGCCCAGAAGGCGCCAAGTAGGAGCTCCCTTTCGTTTTAGACCAGGAAACTTGAACTTTGTAGTCTAGCATCTACAGAGTCCAGACTGGACTAGACATCGAATGGACACATTACAACGAGAATTCAACCAAGAGTTGCAAAGCTCCAGACCTCTCCAGTGTACACGCTACAAACACGTCCGTAAAACGCCAAAATTCCAAACGGGTGCACCATAGCTCACTCTCACACCCTCCATGCCTTCCCAACCACACGATTTTTTCCCCGTCGAAAATCGATCCGAAGAGCTAAAAAACCAGGGATTTTCCTCCTGGCCTTCTTCTTCTTCCAGCCCAAGCAAGCAAGCAAAACCCCAGAGAAAAAGCCCAGCAGCACCAGGGAGAGAGCCTAGCCGCATCGATCGAATCGAGCTACCACGCCGCCACGTCTGCCCCCTCCTCCAATCCACCCCACAGGCAAAAGCAAACCCCAGCCAGAGCCGACGGCAAGCTGGACACCTACGCCATGGAGCGGGTGGCGCTGCTCCGCACCTCCGGCCGCCGCCTCCTCCAGCGCTGCGGCAGGCCCAGGCCCCTCGTGCCCGCCGCCTCCTCCTCCGCGCCGCGTCGCCGGTTGACCTCCTCCTCGTCGGCGTCGTCGTCGTCCTCCTCCTCCTCGTCGCGCGGCGGCTCGTCGCGCCTCCTGGCCGCCGCCGCGCCGCTGCACCTGCACGCCGCGGGGCGGTACTGGCCGCTCACCGCGCCCGGCCTCGCGAGGCGCCTCTCCGTCCCCGCCGTCTCCACCTCGCCCTCCCCTGTGCCCAGTGGTGAGCTTTTGCCCCAACTCGTCTATATGTGGAGTTAGCTTTTGCACTGTTTTACCTGCAATTCGGTGTAGCTGCACAATTCCTTGGTAATACTAATGGTCTAAGGTTGCATTGTTCAAGTTTCGGTGTCGAACTTTACCATCGAATCTCAAGCATCTGTATGCTGCTCTGCTTAATAATTTGTAATGGGATAGCTGGAGATACACTGCTTGTTATTCAAGTAACCTCTGTCGGGACTATGATGAAATTGTGGCTCGAGAATGAATGTGCCAGCGCATGACCTTTTTCCATTATTCCTTAAGCAGACACTGATGATGTCCATGAGTACGCGGCAAAGCTAGGCTTTGAAAAGGTATCTGAACAAGTCATAGACGAGTGCAAATCGGCTGCTGTTCTCTACAAGCACAAGAAGACAGGCGCAGAAGTGATGTCCGTGGCAAACGATGATGAGAATAAAGTGTTCGGCATTGTATTCCGTACCCCTCCGTAAGTGCATCTAGTCCCTGCCTCGTGGTGTCATTGATGTTATATTATCATGCAAAAAGCAAAGCAGGGAAACTTATTCACAGATAGGAAAGATGTAAACAACATATCATTGCATGCAAGCTGTTATGGGGTTTCTGAGTAAGTTTCCTTTATTACCAGGAAAAATTCGACTGGCATACCTCACATTCTTGAGCATAGTGTTCTCTGTGGATCAAGAAAGTACCCTTTGAAAGAGCCATTTGTTGAGCTCTTAAAGGGTAGTCTGCATACTTTCCTGAATGCGTTCACCTATCCGGATCGGACGTGTTATCCAGTTGCATCAACAAACACCAAGGTGATACCTATTCTATTAGTCACTGATTTGCTTCAGTCATTTATACAGCACCACCTTTTTTAGCATTATCATCATTTCTGTTGTTGCTTTGCAGGATTTCTATAACTTGGTTGATGTATACCTTGATGCTGTGTTTTTCCCCAAGTGTGTTGAGGACTTCCAAACATTTCAACAGGAAGGGTGGCATTATGAGCTTAACAGTCCCGAAGAAGAGATATCCTACAAAGGTTTGATTACTCAGGCTATTTTAATGAAGCAAATACATTTGGATGTGAGCTAGGTCTGCTGATTCCTCAAAAAGTACCTGAATGCAATCCTTTAACATTTGACTGTAGGTGTTGTCTTCAACGAGATGAAAGGAGTCTACTCTCAACCTGATAACATAATGGGCCGTGTGTCTCAACAGGTTAGCGATTTGTTTGATTCTGTTTTTCAGTCTGTGACTTTTAGTTCAGTAGGAGAGTTTGCTTATGTGTGTGTTACTTTTATCATCCTTTGCATGATACTGTGTTAGAATCACCTTGCTGGTTATTCTATTGTGTTCAGAATCTTTTCAACACATTTATTCCAATCATTGTTTCACCCTATAGTTGATCGGATTTTGGTCAATCCCTGTATAGTTTTATCAGTTAGGACAAAATTCAGGCTAGCTGCTTGACAAACTACACACCTTTTTTATGAGGAGCTGCTTATCTAAGAACTGCCATGCACTGGGTCCAGGCTGTTGCATTTCCACTTGCATTCATTCTGCTTTTCTGATTGCTGTTGCAGTTCCACCTGTACATTAGCGAGTTGTAGTTTCAACTCTCTCTAGTCTATACTTCTTTAGTTGTTGCTTCCTTGTTTATTAGTTTGTGCTAATAGTCCCAGTGGTGAATACCCCTTTGCGCTGTTCTCATCAGATTCCAGTTTTTTTTGCCAGTTTCTCTTGTCATTATTTTAGATGCAGTTGCTACAAGATTACCTAACATATTTGAGATTTCTACAGGCACTTTCTCCTGATAACACGTATGGTGTGGATAGTGGTGGGGACCCAAATGATATCCCAAAGCTTACTTTCGAAGAATTCAAGGTTTCCTTGGTTCTATTTTTCTATTTTCATGAAATGATACTTAATTTGTCATTTTGCTCCTCTAGAAAACTATAAGTTTCAGTGATCTTTTATTGGAAAGTAAAAGAGGAATGCTTCTAGGACCATCGAGTCCATTTTTCTATATTAGTGCACCAGTAAGCTAGCATTGGTTAATTATTTTCTTCAAATTTTGAATCCCAGCCTTTTAATGTCATATGTTCAGGAGTTCCACAGTAAGTTTTACCATCCGAGCAATGCTAGGATCTGGTTCTACGGTGATGATGACACAAAAGAGCGACTACGAATTCTAAGTGGTAATGTGTCCATATAGTAGTTAGTTGTGCTTATTCACAGGTTTTTTTTTGAGCCTTTGGCTGTATTTTCTTTTTCTTTTTTTGACACCATAGTTTTTTTTTTCTTATCTTGCCTCTCTTCTGTAGAATACCTTGACCTGTTTGAAGCCAGCCCTGCTCGTAATGAATCAAAGGTTATGCCTCAGAAACTTTTCAAAGAGCCAGTGAGGATTGCAGAGAAGTATCCTGCTGGCCAGGAAGGTGATTTGAAAAAGAAATATATGGTTTGCACTAACTGGCTCTTGTCAGAGGAGCCACTGGACGTAGAAACAGAGCTTGCACTTGGTTTCCTGGATCACCTGTTGCTGGGCACTCCCGCTTCACCACTTAGAAGAATTCTTCTTGAAAGTGGTTTAGGAGAGGCTATTGTGGGAGGTGGTGTTGAGGATGAGCTTCTTCAACCACAATTCAGTATAGGCTTGAAAGGTGTATCTGAGGATAACATTGAGAAAGTTGAAGAGCTGGTTATGCAGATTTTGAAGAATTTGGCAGAGGAGGGATTTGCACCAGAAGCAGTGGAAGCATCTATGAACACGATTGAATTCTCTCTCAGGGAGAATAACACGGGATCATTTCCTCGAGGGCTGTCACTAATGCTTCGTTCGATGGTATGAGATTCATGATATGTAAAAAAGAAACAGACAAGTATGTCTGGGCATATTAATATTTTCTTCAACTTCACAAAAAATTGCAGGGAAAATGGATATATGATATGGACCCTTTCGAACCTCTGAAGTATGAACAGCCGTTGCAGCAACTCAAAGCACGCATTGCAGAGAAGGGATCCAAAGCAGTATTCTCTCCACTCATTGAAAAATATATTTTGAACAATGTGCATCGTGTTACAGTTGAAATGCAGGTATATAGAGAACCCTCCACCTAAAGAGTTCTATATGAAATGAGTTTTTTGTTACCTCTTAAAATTTGATACTTTCTTATGCAGCCTGATCCAGAGAAAGCTTCACGTGATGAAGCTGCCGAGAAAGAAATTTTAAAACAAGTAAAATCTAGCATGACTCAGGAGGATCTTGCAGAGTTGGCACGTGCTACAAAGGAGCTGAAGGACAAACAAGAGACTCCAGATCCCCCAGAAGCTCTCAAAGCTGTTCCTAGCCTGTCGCTACAAGATATCCCTAAAAAGCCTATTCATGTACCAATAGAGGTAATTCTTTGACTTGCGACATCTGTACATCGGCTGAAAGTATTAGGCTAGGTTAGCTCAAAATTCTCGGTCAAGTTGAGCTATATTGCAAATATGAATTCTACTTCAATATGTCGTCGGACCGTTCAGTTCTTAGTTTTCCAGATCCTGATTGGGAAAGAAACCAGAGGCCTGCTCACATAGGTCAGAGTCAGTGAAAACTTTCTGGTTTTGCATTACTTAGCAAGGTCCATTGTTTTTTAGCTACTGATTTGGGTGCTGTGATGTTTCCTCATATAATCTAGCGTTTCTAAGAGTTAAGAGTATTGGTCAGAACTTGATTGCACTGTAATATATGTAACTACTAACTACTAATAGTGGCTGATAGAGTTGATATGTGCTCACATGGTGATGTGGTCTGTCAGCCTCCTCCCTCCTTTCCCAAACCTTGCTCGCAGTAAAAGGGAAATTTGACTGTGTGTTGATACAAAGGGTCCTTTGTTTCAGCTTAGGTAGCTTTCATAAACAATAATTTGTCGCAACAGCAAAAGCTAACTGGAGACTAGCAAGTAGCAAATAGCCTCCTTACCCGACAGGCTGAGATTGATTGCCTGACTGAGCAAGAGATCTGAAGTTACAGAATCTGTCCTGTAAATTAGTCAGAAGCTACATGTTGTAGGCCAAAGTTAAAAGTTATCAATCTAAGACTCTAAATCTTATATGATTATATTCAATTTCTATATCCTAGAATTGAATCTGGAGTTAAGCAGAACTAGGCATTAGTATATAGAGAAGTTCCTTTCAAAAAGTACAGAGGATGGTTTGACAATGTTGGAAGTATGATTTTTTTTATTAGGAGGTAGCATTACTTTTTTGTTTCCTGAGAATGCCTGTTTGTACCATCTCTTTACTCTATTCTTTTATTAGTCGAGATAGTGTAATCTTCATTTCTGCAATGTGGTATTTAGGTGGGGGAGATAAACGGTGTCAAGGTCTTGCAACATGATCTCTTCACCAATGATGTAGTCTACTCCGAAGTTGTATTTGATATGGGTTCTATGAAGAAAGAACATCTACAACTGTTGCCTTTGTTCTGGTGAGATCCTTGAAGTCCGATCAATACATTGTTTGTATTTACCATGAAAGCTGAACATATTTTGATTTTCTCTGTGCTTCATATACTATGTGGTATTTCAACTAATTGGATGTTCATTCTAGTCAATCCTTACTGGAGATGGGCACAAAAGACATGGACTTCGTGCAGCTTAATCAATTAATTGGAAGAAAAACTGGAGGCATATCAGTTTACCCATTAACATCTTCAATAAAGGGAAAAGAAGATCCTCTTACTCGTATTGTCGTTCGAGGAAAGGCAATGTCAACGCGCGTAGAAGATTTGTTTCACCTGGTATGTTTATGATCTTTGCCTGTGTAGATCATACTACCAACAGCAATGACAGGGTGGAAAGACATGCTTAATCTGTTTAGTGCTCATTCCTCTGCGGAAATTACCATACTGTAGTCACCCAGTTACTTATCTTATATTTGCATCATGGAAATAAATCCTTGTTCTGTTCTTGCAGATGAACTGTCTTCTTCAAGATGTTCAGTTCACAGAACAACAGAGGTTCAAGCAGTTTGTTTCCCAAAGTAAAGCAAGAATGGAGGTACAAAACTAGTATATTTGTGATTCAGATTACTATACGCATGCATGCATTTTGTTGTCTAATGATTTCTCTAACACAGAATCGATTGAGGGGTAGTGGCCACGGTATAGCAGCTGCCAGAATGGATGCTAAGTTAAATGCAGCTGGATGGATTTCAGAACAGATGGGTGGTGTTAGGTAAGATTCTTTAAGTTATATACACTCCATTTGCAGATTGTGAAGTCAGCTGGTTATTGACATGATTATGGCCTTGTGAGCATACTTACATGACTACATGTAGTGTACCATAGCTTGCACTTTTGATACAGAGTCTTGGTTGCTTACCTCATATTCTTCATTTTGTTCTTAGCAAACCACTATTAGCTATTATTTTTATCCACAGGACATTTTCTTTTAGATTTCATATGTGTATTTGTTGCTATTGCCAGTTATCTTGAGTATCTACGAGACCTGGAGACGAAGATTGATCAAGATTGGGACAGAATATCTGCTTCACTTGAGGAAATGAGGAAGTCTCTATTTTCTAAGGAAGGTTGCTTGATAAACATAACAAGCGACTCAAAAAATCTTGAAAAATCTGGTCAACATATTGCCAAATTTCTTGATGCACTGCCAAGTGCCCCATCCCTGGGAAGTGATCCATGGCTCTCTCGGCTGCCTTCTGTTAATGAAGCCATTGTTATCCCTACACAGGTAAGGCTAGTTTGTCTGGCTCTCTGACATTAGCTTTGAGCAGTTGTTGTAAGATGATTATTCCCTCATTGACATAGTGAATGATGCTCAATTTATCTGTTGCCTGAAGGTTAATTATGTTGGAAAAGCTGGAAACCTATACCAAAGTGGATACCAACTTAACGGAAGTGCCTATGTCATATCCAAGCACATAAGCAACACATGGTTATGGGACCGCGTTCGAGTTAGTGGTGGCGCATATGGAGGGTTTTGTGATTTTGACACTCATTCAGGTACTTTGATCTTATACCTGTTCTTGCCCCACTTACATTCATGTCAATAGTTAAGTACCTTACATACTCTGCTGGCTCTACATTATTGTAAATATTTTGTCTCCTTTTGTCTTTGCAGGGGTCTTTTCCTATTTGTCATACCGTGATCCGAACTTGCTGAAAACACTAGAGGTCTATGATGGGACTGCAAAGTTCCTCAGAGAACTAGAGGTAGATGATGATGCTCTCACAAAAGCTATTATTGGAACCATAGGGGATGTTGATTCCTACCAGCTACCAGATGCCAAAGGTTACAGCAGGTACATAATCATCCTCTCTATTTCGCAGAGTGCACAATAACCAACCCCAATACGATGATGTGGATATGGGCTTATGAAAACCATTGACTTATTGCTGGTCCATGTTGCTTGAAATTGTGCCCACAAAGATTCTTTTATAAGAATGTCGGTGTTGATACCCAACCTAGAACATTTGTTATGCATGTCCTTACGTATTGATTGTTCTTTGTTTGGAGATAACCCACCCTTTCTTAGTATTGTCTGCAACCAAGTTAAATCTTGACTTGGATCATGGTTGCAAACACATACTCCCTCCGTCCCAAAAAGCTTGTCCCTCAAATGGATGTATCTAGCACAAAAATATGCTCTTATATGCATATAATATCATAGGCCTTGAAGGAACACATAGAGTAATAAATTGGATTTCGCTGTTTTCAGTCTGATGCGGTATTTGTTGGGCATCACTGAGGAAGAACGCCAGCAAAGACGCGAAGAGATACTCGCAACCAGGTAGATATTTCTATGGTCTAAATTGCACATTCCTTGAGCACACTTACAGAATCGTCCCAGGTATATGTTTTTGTGCAAAGTCGCTTAACATGTTGTTTCTCGTGTGGCAGCGTGAAGGATTTCAAGGAGTTTGCCGATGCTGTCGAAACGATCAATGACAATGGGGTTGTGGTGGCTGTAGCATCGCCCGACGACGTCGAGGCAGCAAACAAAGAGAAGTCGTTATTTTCAGACATCAAGAAGTGCCTGTGAGGCCTCTCCATTCCCACCCAGGCAGGGTTCAGTCTGGGACCTGCGCCGAGCAGAGGTTCTTCAGCGTTTTGCTTCACTGATGAAGAATGGTCTGGCGCTGTAACATGAGTTCGCGTGGCGAGAGCACTGATCACCTTGTCTGTAGCCCGGTTACGGTTGTTTATTTTTCGCGCCCATTTTTAGGGGAAATAATTAGTTCAGGGTGTTGAGCGAAGCACAATAGTTAAACAGAGTTCCATTGCTGCCTTTTCCCCTCTGCAATCAGTGCTCAAACAAGCCGGTTGTACACCAAGTTGCTGATAGGAGATTGAGCTGATGAGTGATGAGAACCTGCTCAAAAGTTAGCTGAATATTCTGTAACTTGCTATACGAAAGATATAAATGTTTTCGCAACTTGGTTGATCAGGGCCCTTTCTGGAGCATAAATCGCTGGGAACCGCTAGGTATTGGACTACTGATTCTTATCAGACCTTCTCGTAAGATTAGAAACATGACAGCCGTTGGATGAGTACGGCGGGCCCTATGCACCTCTCGCGGGCTTTTTCCAAAACAGAACGCTGATTAAGTGGGATTGCTATTAACTTCCGGCCGATTTAACATCTCCTGATTTCTGCAAAAATTGAATTATCAAATTCCTGCCTCCGAAGACAGCCATTAAGGCAATAGACTTACAAAAGCGTCTGATCATTTATTTTCCCTTCACTATAACTCTCACGCGGCTATGGTTTACTATAGCGCCAATAATTACTTCTCCCAGTTAGTGACAACAAGGATCGAATTTGAGGAAACCAGTTACATGTGTGACATACAACAGGGATCGAATTCAGGGAGAAACCAATCCTGCTGAGACGAACAGGCGAGTATTACATATCGTCTCATTTCCTGCCGCTCTGCTGCTGAGCCTGGTGCTGCTGCCTGTGCAGCTGCGCGGACGCGATGGCCAGCATCGACCTCACCTTGGCGACCGCCGCGGCGTTCTCCGGCGGGCAGCTGGCCAGCGCCGCCCGCAGCGACCGCACGGCCGCGTCCGGCAGCCTGGCCCCGAGCGCAGCGCACGCCGCGCGGTACGCCTCGTCCGCGACCCGCGCGTCGTGGCAGGCGGCGGCAGGGTAGGAGGCGCCCGCGCGGCGGACGACGCCTCCTCCTTCTCTCCCTTGCCGCGCGGAGGCCGCGAGGAGGTGGAGGCGGGGGCGGGGGCGGGGTCGAGGAGGGCGCAGGCGCGGGCGTACTCCGTAGAGGCGATGGCGGCGTCGATCTGGGACATGAGGGACTCGGGATTCGAAGGGAAGCTCCGGATCGCGTCGAACGGGCTCCAGCCCCGCCGCCCGCCGCCGGCGCTGCCCGACATGTCTGCAGCCGCGGTGCGGATTGGAATTGATGGGTAAGTAGTAGTGGCGACTAGCGAGGAGGAAGAGGGAAGGGGGAGGTAGGTAGCTCGCCAGTTGCGAAATACTGCGTAGTGGTGTCTGATGTGTGACCTAAGCCTAAAAAATATGTACAAAGCATCCTAAACATAATAAAAATTATATACTTTTTTAGAATGAGATTATATTGATGTCCATGAGCCAACCATGGACACTACCGCCGCCACAGCGCCGGCGTGCTATTGTTATCGTTCCCTTATAAGAGTCGACAGTGGCGGATCTAGGACCCAGCCCCAGGGCATGAGGCCCAAATCATTCTCATATTGTAGCAATTGGCCTGTTCGGCTAGATCCGTCCCTGAGGGTTGGCCTGACCTTATTGATAACAGCTGGGAAAATTATAGTGCACGTGCGCTAACGACCATTGGAGCCGAAGTTGTCACCGTTGAACCATTGAATCAATCTGAATCACATAACATCAGATCTGGCCATTGTGCACGACAAAATAACCTAGCCTTATCGCCCCCAAGGAGGCCACAAGAATCTAAGACGGAGCTCCGTTGACTCCGTCCCGATAGACGAACTCGAGAAGAATCGAAGCCCTTAAGACCAACTCAAAAATGAATCGTTGCCATTCGTCTCAGCGTCATCCCTGGGAGAACTACACCCCCCCCCCTAATCTAGACTACTAGCCAAAACCATAGCATCGAAATTCCTCTCCCGGCCACCGGCCATAGAATGAGAGATAAAGGAGAGGCGACTCCCAGGCTCGTCGAGTGAGCTTGAAGGGGACAAGGTCTTTGCCCTAGCCATCACTTTCATGATGTGGAAGGAAAACGAGTTTCGAATTCTAGTATGTTTAAAAAGTAATAATCTTAGACTAGGCTGGGTTGGGCCACTTTTGTTTAATGAACATGTCAAAAAATGTAATAAATGTAGCCTGGTGTAAATGAAAATCATACGATTTGTTTAAATCTCATTTAAAATGTATGAGAACTTGGATACTTGGCTATATGTTTCAGTCTCTTTATCTCCAAGTTAGCATCCCCTGGCGCCTGTGCTGGGGCAAAGCTTGTCTGCATTAGCTGTTGGGAGGGAGGGATGGCTCCTTCGTAGTAGCTTTAACCCTGCTTAGTAGTTTTTGCTTTGTCATATCACAAGACATTGTTTCCTATCTTCCTCCTGAAGACAGGAAAACCAATCTAGCTTTCCGCCGCCATGGACTCGCCCTCCGCCGCCATTCTTCAGCAGCTCCCCTCCGTCGATGACCTCGATCGTCGGTGGTGAGGGGGGTCGCCGGATCCACGCGTGTGGATAGTTTTAGGCCAAAGTAGCTTAGTTTTTTAGGCTGTTCATCTTCTTGGCTTTGGCGGCAGCGATGGCGTACCGAATAAAATTTCTTCAAATCCTACTTCGATGAGACGATTGGTCCTATCGGTGGGGATGGATTTTGAATCCAGTCCAAGCAAGGATTGTGTGGCGGGCGGCATCCTCGTGGTGGACATGTGTCCACAAGCTCCGCCGTTGCGACGACGTCTGCTCCAGGGTCGGCGCGGAGCTTGGGAGGCAGTCCAGGAGCGGATGCAGATCGATTGTGGTCTGCATCGACAACATCTGAAAGACGAAACGTGTGCTGGGTTCGTGGTTGACGGATGGCAGGTGTGGTTTCCTCCTTCAGCGTCTTAGTCGTGGTAGGGTGTCAGATTTAAAGTTCGATGGCGTGTCCGGGGTGTTGCCACGGTCTGATTCGTTCAAAGGCAATGGCTTCACTTTTGAGGAGCCACCTTGGAGGTCCGCAAAGCTGCATATCAGCGACGGAGCCGCGTCGATCTCGGGTGAGGAGGTGATCCGTCATTCTATTCTTTGGTGGTTGCTGTGAGGTGCCAGAGGTAGGTGATGGACGTTGATGTCAAACTCAGAGATGTGCTGCTATGTTTTCAGTTTTGTCATGTCGGTCCTTACGTGACTTATACTTTGATCTTTATCATATGGATGAGACACGTATTACCGTGAGAAAAAGAAAGTCTCACAAGACATTGGGGTTTATTTTATATATAATTGGAGATGAAGCTCTTTTTATTAATATAAATTGTATGAGAACAGGGTTAAACACGGACAAACACAGTGTTGGAGATAAGCTATCATAGGAAATATCTAAAAGAAAGTTGCCCATAAAAAACATCAAAAGTGCGTTTTCTTCCTCAACCGCACGACCCAAACCCCTCCGCTCACTCACCACTCTCACTCGCGGCACGATCCGGCGGCGCCAGCCATCTCTCTAATGTATCTTGAGCCCATAAGACCAGCTCAAAAGTGAACCGCTGCCATTTGCCCGAGCGTCATTCTCGCGCGGACTAAAACCTCCCAATCTAGACTACTAGCCAAAACAATAGCATCGGGATTCCCTTCCCGACCACCGGCCACAAAATGACAGATAAAAAAGAGACGAATCCCAAGATCATCGATGAAGCTTGGAGGGGACAAGGTCTTCGCCCTAGCCACCTGAGGGAGTCATGGATTAGGGGGTCCTCGGGTGTCCGGGCTATGTGATATGGGCCGGACTGATGGGCCGTGAAGATACAAGGTAGAAGGCCTTCCCCCATGTCCGGATAGGACTCTCCTATGCGTGGATGGCAAGATTGACGTCCGGATATGTAATTTCCTTCATCGCAAGTTTACTCAGACAACCCTAGGCCCCTCCGGTGTATATATAAACTGGAGGGTTTAGTCCTTAGGGGCTACAGAATTCATATAGGCTAGATATCTAGGGTTTACCCATTATGATCTCGAGGTAGATCAACTCTTGTAACCCCTATACTCATCAAAGACAATCAAGAAGGAAGTAGGGTTTTACCTCCATTAAGAGGGCCCGAACCTGGGTAAACATCGTGTCCCCTTTGTCTCTTGTTACCTTCGATCCTCAGACGCACAGTTCGGGACCCCCTACCCGAGATCGGCCGGTTTTGACACCGACATTGGTGCTTTCATTGAGAGTTCCACTGTGTCGTCGCCAGAAGGTTCGATGGCTCGTTCGATCATCAACAACGATGTTGTTTCCGGGGAAACTTTCCTCCCCGATCAACCTTTCGTGTTTGGCGGCTTCGCTTTGCGTGCCAATTCAATTGGCCACCTTGAAGATCGATAGTTACACCCCTGGTCATCAGATCAGGTTCGGAAATCTGAATTACATCGCTGATATCCGAGGAAACTTAATCTTCGAAGGATTCTCGGCCCCGACCGAAGGAAACCTGTCGGATCCACTGTTTGGCCTCGTTCGAGAGTCAACAATCATCCCCGCCCTGGCCTTAGATCCAGGGAAGACCACCTCATCCGAAGATGGGAGTTTGAAACCCACCGGACTCTCTCCTGCTATGGAGCTCTCTGCCGGAGACCCACATGCGATTATATCTTCGGCAAGCCTAGAATCAAACATGACTCTCCCTATCATCGGAGAGCCGAACTCACCTCTGGACGCTAACTCCGAACACTCAAGGTCTGCGTCCAGTGAGAACGACCAGGTAGAGTCTACCATGCCCAGCTCCGCAGGCCCCCGGTTCCTCATCCAGCCTTCGCTCCTAAACGAGGCCCTCGACTTAATGTGATCTCTCGCCATTACGGAAGCATCACCTCCGAACCACGCCCAGCCCGGATTAGGGGCCGAGAGCGGGGAATTTTACGTCCCACCCACCACCCACTTAATAGCCACCGTCGAGGACTTGACCGACATGCTAGATTACGCCTCCGAAGACATCGACGGTATGGACGACGATGCCGGAGACGAACCAGGCTGGATTTCGCCCGTCACTGGGCGTTGGAAGGCCACCTCCACATACGATGTGTATATGGTGGATACACCTAAAAATGACGATGACGACGATGGTAGCAAGGATCCGATTGAGGACAAGCCCGTCGAGGCACCACCAAAACATCGACGTCAGCGGCGCCGCTCAAAATCGTGTCGTGAAAAGGAAAGCAATACCGGCACTAGAGATAATAACACTCCGGACGATGCCGAAGATCCCGAAGACCCCGCCGAGCCTGCGTTCGAGCAGGATGAATGGGAGGAGGGATAAGTTAACCCCGACGAGCCGGTCGGGAATGAGGATTCGGAGGATAGTAACTATCTACCGATCTTCGAGGAGGATGTCAGCCTCGGCAACGAAGACTTCATCATGCCAGAGGTACCCCTCGAGCAAGAACGCTTTAAGCGACAGCTAATCGCAACTGCGAGAATGATACGTCTCCAACGTATCTATAATTTTTGATTGTTCCATGCTATTATATTACCCCTTTTGGATCTTTATGGGCTTTATTTTACATATTTATATCATTTTTGGGACTAACCTACTAACCGGAGGCCCAACCCGTATTGCTTTTTTTTTTTGCCTATTTCAGTATTTTGAAGAAAAGGAATATCAAACGGAGTCCAAACAGAATGAAACCTTCGGAAGCGTGATTTTTGGAACGAACGTGATCCGGAGGACTTGGAGTGCAAGTCAAGAAGCAATCGAGGCGGCCAGGAGATAGGAGGGCGCGCCCCCCTGTCTCCTGGGCCCCACGAGCGGCCATCGACGTATTTTTTCCTCCTATATATACCTACGCACTCGAAAACATCCAGGAGCCAACGAAAAACAATTTCCACCGCCAGAATCCTTCTCAGATCCGCGAGATCCCATCTTGGAGCCTTCGTCAAGGCCCACGGAGGGGGAATCGACCATGGAGGGCTTCTACATCAACACCATAGCCCCTCCGATGAGTTGTGAGTAGTTTACCACATACCTTCGGGTCCATAGTTATTAGCTAGATGGCTTCTTCTCTCTTTTTGATCTCAATACAATGTTCTCCCCCTCTCTTGTGGAGATCTATTCGATGTAAACTCTTTTTGCGGTGTGTTTGTCGAGATCCGATGAATTGTGAGTTTATGATCAAGTTTATCTATGAGAAATATTTGAATCCCCTCTGAATTCTTTTATGTATGATTGAGTTATCTTTGCAAGTCTTTTCAATTATCAGTTTGGTTTGGCCTACTAGATTGATCTTTCTTGCCATGGGAGAAGTGCTTAGCTTTGGGTTCAATCTTGCGGTGTCCTTACCCAAAGGATGTAAAGGGTTGCAAGGCACGTATTGTAATTGTTTCCATTAAGGATAAAAGATGGGGTTTATATCATATTGCTTGAGTTTATCCCTCTACATCATGTCATCTTTCTTAATGCGTTACTCTGTTCTTATGAACTTAATACTCTAGATGCATGCTGGATAGCGGTCGATGTGTGGAGTAATAGTAGTAGATGCAGGCAGGAGTTGGTCTAATTGTTGCGGACGTGATGCCGATATACATGATCATGCCTAGATAATCTCATAATTATTCGCTTTTCTATCAATTGCTCGACAGTAATTTGTTCACCCACCGGGCGAATAAAACGGCAAGGGTGAAATGGGGGAGAGGAAAACGAGAGGCAAATGGCAAATAATGTAAATGCGAGGAAGATGGGTTTGTGATGGGTACTTGGTATGTCTTGACTTGAGCGAAGACCTCCCTGGCAACGGCGCCAGAAATCCTTCTTGTTACGTCTTGAGCTTATGCTGGTTTTCCTTGAAGAGGAAAGGGTGATGCAGCAATAGTAGTGTAAGTATTTCCCTCAGTTTTTGAGAAGCAAGGTATCAATCCAAAGAGGAGGCTCCTCAAAAGTCCCACACACCTACACAAACAAACAAAGAACTCGCAACCAATGCAATAAAGGGGTTGTCAATCCCTTCACGGCCACTTGCGAAAGTGAGATCTGATAGAGATAGTATGATAAGATAAATATTTTTTTGGTATTTTATAATATAGATCCAAAAAGTAAAGATGCAAATAAAAGTAGATTCAAAGCTTATATGATAAAAGATAGACCCGGGGGCCATAGGTTTCACTAGTGGCTTCTCTCAAGATAGCATAAGTATTACGGTGGGTGAACAAATTACTGTCGAGCAATTGATAGAAAAGCGAATAATTATGAGATTATCAAGGCATGATCATGTATATAGGCATCACGTCCGCAACAAGTAGACTGACTCCTGCCTGCATATACTACTATTACTCCACACATCGACCGCTATCCATCATGCATCTAGAGTATTAAGTTCATAAGAACAGAGTAACGCATTAAGAAAGATGACATGATGCAGAGGGATAAACTCAAGCAATATGATATAAACCCCATCTTGTTATCCTCGATGGCAACAATACAATACGTGCCTTGCTGCCCCTACTATCACTGGGAAAGGACACCGCAAGATTGAACCCAAAGCTAAGCACTTCTCCCATGGCAAGAAAGATCAATCTAGTAGGCCAAACCAAACTAATAATTCAAAGAGACTTGCAAAGATAACTCAATCATACATAAAAGAATTCAGAGAGGATTCAAATATTTCTCATAGATAAACTTGATCATAAACCCACAATTCATCGGATCTCGACAAACACACCGCAAAAAGAGTTTACATTGAATAGATCTCCACAAGAGAGGGGGAGAACATTGTATTGAGATCCAAAAAGAGAGAAGAAGCCATCTAGCTAATAACTATGGACCCGAAGGTCTGCGGCAAACTACTCACAACTCATCGGAGGGGCTATGGTGGTTATGTAGAAGCCCTTCGTGGTCGATTCCCCCTCCGGCGGAGCGCCGGCGAAGGCTCCAAGATGGGATCTCGTGGATACAGAAGGTTACGGCGGTGGATTTTTTTTTCGTTGGCTCCCTGGATGTTTTCGGGGTACGTAGGTATATATAGGAGGAAGAAGTACGTCGGTGGCCGCTCGTGGGGCCCAGGAGACAGGGGCGCGCCCAGGAGGGGTGGGTGCGCCCTCCTATCTCCTTGCCGCCTCGATTGCTTCTTGACTTGCACTCCAAGTCCTATGGATTACGTTCGTTCCAAAAATCACGCTCCCGAAGGTTTCATTCCGTTTGGAGCTCGTTTGATATTCCTTTTCTTCAAAATACTGAAATAGGCAAAAAAGACAGCAATACGGGCTGGGCCTCCGGTTAGTAGGTTAGTCACAAAAATGATATAAATATGTAAAATAAAGCCCATAAACATCCAAAAGGGGTAATATAATAGCATGGAACAATAAAAAATTATAGATACGTTGGAGACGTATCAGTCACATAGTCCAGCAACCCGGAGAGTCAGCCCGCAAACTCTGGACTCGGTTCTTAATTAAAAAGAACCAAATCGTTGATTGTCCGGACGCTAAAGCCCTAGCGTCCTTTAAACATAGCGTCCGCGACGAATGGCTTGCCCAACACCTCGGCCAAGAAAAGCCGAAGTCTATGGCAGCTCTTACCGCACTCATGACCCGCTTATGCGTGGGAGAAGACATCTGGTTAGCTCGTAGAAGCAACAGTACCAGCGACCCCGGCACCTCCGAAGCCAGGGACGGCAACGGACGGCGCGGCGTAACAAGCACAGGCGTCGAAACAACAATGAAGAAACCGAAGATGTAGCGGTCAACGCCGGATTCAGCGGCTCTAAACCCGGTCAGCGGAAGAAGCCATTCAAAGGAAACTGGGACGACCCATCCAATTTAGACAAAATACTCGATCAGCCTTGCCAGATTCATGGTACCCCCGACAAGCCTGCAAATCATTCCAACAGAAACTGTTGGGTCTTCAAACAGGCTGGTAAGTTAAATACCGAACATAAGGGGAAAGGGCCGCCAAGCGAGGACGATGATGAGCCCCGCCCACTGAACACAGGGCGGCAGAAGAAATCCCCCCTAAGGTAAAAACAGTGAATATGATATACGTCACTCATATCCCCAAGAGGGAGCGCAAGCGCGCACTAAGGGACGTTTACGCCGTAGAGCCGGTCGCCCAAAATTCAATCCTTGGTTGGCTTGTCTGATCACCTTCAATCGCAGGGGCCACCCGACCAGTATCCATCATGGAGGTTCGGAAGCTCTGGTCCTCGATCCAATCATCGATGTATTCCATCTCACTCGAGTCCTTATGGACGGCGGCAGAAGTCTTAACTTGATTTATCAAGACACTGTTCATAAAATGGGTATTGACCCATCAAGAATCAAGCCTAGTAACACCACCTTTAAAGGAGTGATACCCGGTGTCGAGGCCCGCTGCACGGGTTCATTAACATTGGAAGTAGTCTTCGGTTCACCGGATAACTTTTGAAGCGAAGACTTGATCTTCGATGTTGTCCCCTTCCGCAGTGGTTATCACGCAGTGCGCAATGCTCGGACGAACCGCCTTCACCCGCTTCAATGCAGTCCCGCACTATGTTTACTTAAAGCTCAAGATGCCCGGACCTCACGGTGTTATAACAGTCAATGGAAATATGGAGCGCTCCCTCCGTACTGAGGAGCATACCGCGGCCCTCGCAGCTGAGGCACAGAGCGGCCTCATCAAGCCGAACATTTTATTGGCCATCAAGCCCCGGACACTGTTAAACGAGTTCGGTCTACTCTGCAGAACGACAGCTCGGTGAATCAAGAACTGGACTAGCAGTTCCGCCTCTGTCGATCGCCCCATCCAACCATGACATATGTACCGCGTGTGCATAACTACGCACTTAAAATACCTTGGGCAACAACGGAGCCACACTGCGGGTAGGGCCTATAGTGCGGCTCAACCCTGTTTCTGTTGGGAACATAGTAATTCAAAAATTTCCTATGATCATGCAAGATCTAACTAGGAGATGCATAGCAACGAGAGGGGAGAGTGTGTCCACGTACCCTCATAGACCGAAACCGGAAGCGTTTAGTAACGCGGTTGATGTAGTCGAACGTCTTCACGATCCAACCGATCCAAGTACCGAACGTACGGCACCTCCGTGTTCAGCACACGTTCAACACGATGAAGTCCCTCGAGCTCTTGATCCAGTTGAGGACGAGGGAGAGTTCCGTCAGCACAACGACGTGGTGACGGTGATGATGAAGTTACCGGCGCAGGGCTTCACCTAAGCACTACGACGATATGACCGAGGTGTTAAACTATGGAGGGGGCACCACACACGGCTAAGAGATTGTCTGTTCTGCCTTTGGGGTGCCCCCTGCCCACGTATATAAAGGAGGGGGGAGAGGCCGGTGGCCAGGAGGGGCGCGCCATGGGGGGAGTCCTACTTGGACTCCTAGTCCAAGTAGGACTCGCCCCCGCCCCCCTTTTCCTTTCTTCCACCGGAGGGAATAGGAAGGAGAGGGAGAGGGAAAGGGAAGGGGGGTGCCGCCCCCTCCTCCTTGTCCTATTCGGACTCCCAAGGAGAGGGATGCGCGGCCACCTCCCGTGGGCTTCCCTCTCTCTCTCCCTTAGGCCCATGTTGGCCCAACACTTTACCGGGAGGGTTCCGGTAACCCCTCGGTACTCCAGAAAAATACCCGGATCACTCGGAACCATTCCGATGTCCAAATATAACCTTCCAATATATGAATCTTTACCTCTCGACTATTTCGAGAATCCTTGTCATGTCTGTGATCTCATCCCGGACTCCGAACAAACTTCGGTCATCAAATCTCATAAATCATAATACAAATCGTCATCGAACATTAAGCATGCAGACCCAACGGGTTCGAGAACTATGTAGACATGACCAAGACACATCTCCGGTCAATAACCAATAGCGGAACCTGGATGCTCATATTGGCTCCTACATATTCTATGAAGATCTTTATCGGTCAAACCGCATAACAACATATGTCATTCCCTTTGTCATCGGTATGTTACTTGCTCGAGATTCGATTGCCGGTATCCTCATACCTAGTTCAATCTCGTTACCGGCAAGTCTCTTTACTCATTTCGTAATGCATCATCCTGTAACTAACTCATTAGTCACATTGCTTGCAAGGCTTAAAGTGATGTGCATTACAGAGAGGGCCCAGAGATACCTCTCCGATACATGGAGTGACAAATCCTAATCTCGATCTATGCCAACTCAACAAACACCATCAGAGACACCTGTAGAGCATCTTTATAATCACCTAGTTACGTTGTGACGTTTGATAGCACACAAAGTGTTCCTCCGGTATTCGGGAATTGCATAATCTCATAGTCAGAGGAATATGTATAAGTCATGGAGAAAGCAATAGCAATAAAACTAAATGATCATAATGCCAAGCTAATGGATGGGTCTTGTCAATCACATCATTCTCTAATGATGTGATCCCATTCATCAAATGACAACACATGTCTATGGTTAGGAAACTTAACCATCTTTGATTAACGAGCTAGTCAAGTAGAGGCATACTAGGGACACTCTGTTTGTCTATGTATTCACACATGTACTAAGTTTCCGGTTAATACAATTCTAGCATGAATAATAAACATTTATCATGATATAAGGAAATATAAATAACAACTTTATTATTGCCCCTAGGGCATATTTCCTTCAGTCTCCCACTTGCACTAGAGTCAATAATCTAGATTATATAGTAATGATTCTAACACCAATGGAGTCTTGGTGCTGATCATGTTTTGCTCGTGAGAGAGGCTTAGTCAACAGCTCTGCAACATTCAGATCCTTATGTATCTTGCAAATCTCTATGTCTCCCTCCTTGACTTGATCGCGGATGGAATTGAAGCGTCTCTCGATGTGTTTGGTTCTCTTGTGAAATCTGGATTCCTTCGCCAAGGCAATTGCTCTAGTATTGTCACAAAAGATTTTCATTGCACCCGATGCACTAGGTATTACACCTAGATCGGATATGAACTCCTTCGTCCAGACTCCTTCATTTGCTGCTTCCAAAGCAGCTATGTACTCCGCTTCACACGTAGATCCCGCCACGACGCTCTGCTTGGAACTGCACCAACTGACAGCTCCACCATTCAATATAAATACGTATACGGTTTGTGACTTAGAGTCATCCGGATTAGTGTCAAAGCTTGCATCGACGTAACATTGTCACCTCCATAAACGAGAAACATATCTTTAGTCTTTTTCAGGTATTTCAGGATGTTCTTGACCACTGTCCAGTTATCCACTCCTGGATTACTTCGGTACCTCCCTGCTAAACTTATATCAAGGCACACATTAGGTCTGGTACACAACATTGCATACATGATAGAACCTATGGCTGAGGCATAGGGAATGACTTTCATTTTCTCTCTATCTTCTGCAGTGGTCGGGCATTGAGTCTGACTCAACTTCACACCTTGTAACACAGGCAAGAACCCTGTCTTTGACTGATCCATTTTGAACTTCTTCAAAACTTTATCAAGGTATGTGCTTTGTGAAAGTCCAATTAAGTGTATATAAGCAGCTTCACCGAGGTCTTTCATTGAAAAATTCTTATTCAAGTATCCTTTTATGCTATCCAGAAATTCTGTATTATTTCCAATCAACAATATGCCATCCACATATAATATTAGAAATGCTACAGACCTCCCACTCACTTTCTTGTAAATACAGGCTTCTCCAAAGTCTCAGATAAAACCATATGCTTTGATCACACTATCAAAGCGTATATTCCAACTCCGAGAGGCTTGCACCAGTCCATAAATGGATCGCTGGAGCTTGCACACTTTGTTAGCACCTTTCGGATCGACAAAACCTTCTGGTTGCATCATATACAACTCTTCTTTAAGATATCCAGTAAGGAATGCAGTTTTGACATCCATTTGTCAAATTTCATAATCATAAAATGCGGCAATTGCTAACATGATTCGGACAGACTTAAGCATCGCTACGGGTGAGAAGGTCTCATCGCAGTCAACTCCTTGAACTTGTCAAAAACCTTTCGCAACAAGTCGAGCTTTGTAGACAGTAAGATTGCCGTCATCGTCAGTCTTCTTCTTGAAGATCCATTTATTCTCTATGGCTTGCCGATCATCGGGCAAGTCAACCAAAGTCCACACTTTGTTCTCATACATGGATCCCATCTCAGATTTCATGGCCTCAAGCCATTTCGCGGAATCTGGGCTCATCATCGCATCCTCATAGTTCGTAGGTTCGTCATGGTCAAGTAACATGACCTCTAGAACATGATTACCGTACCACTCTGGTGTGGATCGTACTCTGGTTGACCTACGAGGTTCGGTAGTAACTTGATCTAAAGTTTCATGATCATCATCATTAGCTTCCTCACTTATTGGTGTAGGAATCACTGGAACTGATTTCTGTGATGAACTACTTTCCAATTCGGGAGAAGGTACAATTACCTCATCAAGTTCTACTTTCCTCCCACTCACTTATTTCGAGAGAAACTCCTTCTCTAGAAAGGATCCATTCTTAGCGGCGAATATCTTGCCTTCGGATCTGTGATAGAAGGTGTAACCAATAGTCTCCTTTGGGCATCCTATGAAGACACATTTCTCCGATTCGGGTTCGAGCTTATCAGGTTGAAGCTTTTTCACATAAGCATCGCATCCCCAAACTTTAAGAAACGACAGCTTAGGTTTCTTGCCAAACCACAGTTCATATGGTGTCGTCTCAACGGATTTAGATGGTGCCCAATTTAACGTGAATCCAGCCGTCTCTAAAGCATAACCCCAAAATGATAGCGGTAAATCAGTAAGAGACATCTGATACTTCTCTAACGTATCTATAATTTATGAAGTATTCATGCTATTATATTATCCTTCTAGGATGTTTTGTATGCATTTATATGATTTTATATGATTTTTGGGACTAACCTATTAACCTAGAGCCCAGCGCTAGTTTCTGTTTTTTCCTTGTTTTTGAGTTCTACAGAAAAGGAAAATCAAACGGAGTCCAATTGACCTGAAACTTGACGGAGCTTATTTTTGGACTAGAAGAAGGCCATGGAGTAAAAGAGTTGGGCCAGAAGAGTCTTGGGCTGCCCAGGAGGGTGGGAGGCGCGCCCACCCCCTGGGCGCGCGCCACTGTGGGACAGCCCGAGACCCCTGACTTGTTCTCGACGCCAAAACCTCTTATATATACAGAAACCTCCAGAAAATAACCTAGATCGGGAGTTTCACCGCCGCAAGCCTCTGTAGCCACCAAAAACCAATCGGGACCCTGTTCCGGCACCCTGCCGGAGGGGGGATCCCGGCGCTCTCCATGACGAGGAGGGAGTAGTTCACACGCGGGGCTGAGGGTATGTACCAGTAGCTATGTGTTTGATCTCTCTCTCTCTCTCATGTTCTTGATTTGGCACGATCTTGATGTATCGCGAGCTTTGCTATTATAGTTGGATCTTATGATGTTTCTCCCCTCTACTCTCTTGTAATGGATTGAGTTTTCCTTTGAAGTTATCTTATCGGATTGAGTCTTTAAGGATTTGAGAACACTTGATGTATGTCTTGCATGTGCTTATCTGTGGTGACAATGGGATATTCACGTGATCTACTTGATGTATGTTTTGGTGATCAACTTATGGGTTCAAGGACCTTGTAAACTTATGCATAGGGGTTGGCACACGTTTTCGTCTTGACTCTCCGTTAGAAACTTTGGGGCACTCTTTGAAGTACTTTGTGTTGGATTGAATAGATGAGTCTGAGATTGTGTGATGCATATCATATAGTCATACCCACGGATACTTGAGGTGACATTGGAGTATCTAGGTGACATTAGGGTTTTGGTTGATATGTGTCTTAAGGTGTTATTCTAGTACGAACTCTTGAATAGATCGATCCGAAAGAATAACTTTGAGGTGGTTTCGTACCCTACAATAATCTCTTCGTTTGTTCTCCTCTATTGGTGACTTTGGAGTGACTCTTTGTTGCATGTTGAGGGATTGTTATATGATCCAATTATGTTATTATTGTTGAGAGAACTTGCACTAGTGAAAGTATGAACCCTAGGCCTTGTTTCCTAGCATTGCAATACCATTTACGCTCACTTTTATCATTAGTTACCTTGCTGTTTTTATATTTTCAGATTACAAAAACCTATATCTACCATCCATATTGCACTTGTATCACCATGTCTTCGCCGAACTAGTGCACCTATACAATTTACCATTGTATTGGGTGTGTTGGGGACACAAGAGTCTCTTTGTTATTTGGTTGCAGGGTTGTTTGAGAGAGACCATATTCAACCTATGCCTCCCACGGATTGATAAACCTTAGGTCATCCACTTGAGGGAAATTTGCTACTGTCCTACAAACCTCTGCACTTGGAGGCCCAACAACGTCTACAAGAATAAGGTTGCATAGTAGACATCAAGCTCTTTTTCTCGGCGCTGTCGGGAGGTGAGTGCTTGAAGGTATGTCTTTAGATCTTGCAATCGAATCTTTTAGTTTCTTGTTTTATCACTAGTTTAGTTTATAAAAGAAAACTACAAAAAATGGAATTGAGGGTGCCTCATATGCTTCATCTTTTTATTGTCTTCCGGGGAAATAAGGATTCCGATAATTGTGTTCAATTGCTAGACGAAGAATGCATTAGAATGTTTGGCACTAAATATTTGAATGATGAGCATGATCGCAATGTTGTTAGTATGAATTCCTTGAATATCCATGATGCTAATGATATGCAAAGCCACAAGCTTGTGGAAGCTATGTTTGATGAAGATGATATTTTTTGTCCCCCAAGTTTTGATGAGCAAATTTATTATGATGATAGCATGCCTCCTATTTATGATGATTATATTGATGAAAGTGGGTTTGGAAGAGTGTCAACTTTAGGAAGTAATGATCCCACTATTTTGGAGGGTTTGAATCTTATTGTGATAATTATGAAAGTGGTTTTGGAGAGGTCATGACTTTATTTAGTGATGAGTCCACTATTTCGGAAGAGGTTCCAATTGGTTATGAGAACAAAGTTGCTATCTATGATGATTATTGTGATGACTTGTATGCTATTAAGAATAATGATAACCATGAAACTTTTCATCATGATTTTAGTTTTCAATTGGATTATGCCTCACATGATAATTTATTTGTTGAGTTTGCTCCCACTACTATTTCGAATGAGAAGAATTTTGCTTATGTGGAGAGTAGTAAATTTTCTATGCTTGTAGATCATGAAAAGAATGCTTTATGTTATGGTTATATTGTTGAATTCATTCATTATTCTACTGAAAATTATTGTGAGGGAAGACTATATGCTTGTAGGAATTGCAATAATATCAAGTTTCCTCTCTATGTCCTTAAAGTTTTGAAGTTATGCTTGTTTTGCCTTCCTATGCTAGTTGATTATTGTTCCTATAAGTTGTTTGCTGACAAAATCCCTATGCATAGGAAATGGGAAAGACTTAAATTTGCTAGTCATATTCTTCATGATGCTCTCTTTATGTTTCAATTCTTATCTTTTATGTGAGCATCATTGAAATCATCATGCCTAGCTAGAAAGGCACTAAAGAAAAGCGCTTGTTGGGAGACAACCCAATATTTATCCTCACTGTTTTTGTGTGTTCACATGATTATGCTACTGTAGTAATCATGTTTTATAGCTTTTGTTTCAATAAAGTGCCAAGTAGAACCTTTGGGAAGACTTGGGTGAAGTCTTTGCGATCTTGCTGTAAAAAACAGAAACTTTTGCGCTCACGAGATTAGCTGCCATTTTTTACTAGAGAGTGCTTTTAGGTTGATTCTTTTTGCATACGATTAATAGACAAATTACTCACGTCCACCAATTTATTTCAGAATTTTTGGAGTTACATAAGTATTCAAATGATACAGATTACTACAGACTGTTCTGTTTTTGACAGATTCTGTTTTCTATGTGTTGTTTGCTTATTTTGATGAATCTATGAGTAGTATTGGAGGGTATGAACCATAGAGCAGTTGGAATACAGTAGATACTACACCAATATGAATTTAGAATGAGTTCAGAACAGTACCTAAGTGGTGATTTATTTTCTTATACTAACGGGGCTTCCGAGTTTTCTGTTGAGTTTTGTGTTGTGAAGTTTTCAAGTTTTGGGTAAAGATTCGATGGACTATGGAATAAGGAGTGGCAAGATACTAAGCTTGGGGATGCCCAAGGCACACAAAGGTAATATTCAAGGACAACCAAGAGCCTAAGCTTGGGGATGCCCCGGATGGCATCCCCTCTTTCGTCTTTGTTCATCGGTAACTTTACCTGGAGCTATATTTTTATTCACCACATGATATGTGTTTTACTTGGAGTGTCAATTTATTTTGTTAGGATTTTCTTTATTTTATTTAAAATAATGTTTTGCATCTTTATTTTCAATAAAAATGTCAAGGATAGCCTTTACCATGCTTATTTTGCAAGTATACATGTTGCTGTTTCAAAACAGAAAGTTTATCGCTGTTGCAAAAATTCCCTAGAAAAGCCAGAATATGATAAAATGTTGAATTTTTTTGCATAATAGGATATGATAAATTTTCTACAGTGTGGTAGAATTTCATAATTTTTGGAGTTAGGGAAGTATGATGAATCTTGCATTCTTTACAGACTGTATTGTTTTGGCAGATTGCTGTTATGTTTGCATTGTTTGCATATGTTTGGTTGTTTAATGATTCTATTTGAGGATAGGGGTATTAAATATGCAGAGGCATTTAGTATGCAATGTTGAATAATAATTCTAGTGATTTGTTATAGTAGAAAATGATAAGGTTTTTGCATTGGTTTATACTAACTTATCTCGGGAGTTCTTGTTGAGTTTGGTGTGGATGAAGCTTTCGAGATTTAGGAAACCGTGATATGAGAGGAATTAAGGAGACACAAAAGCTCAAGCTTGGGGATGCCCAAGGCACCCCAATATAATATTTCAATAAGTCTCAAGCATCTAAGCTTGGGGATGCCCCGGTAGGCATCCCACCTTTCTTCTTCAACAATTATCGGTTAGTATTGGTTGAGCCTAAGTTTTTTGCTTCTTCACATGATGAGTGCTATCCTTGAAATGTCATTTTATTTTGTTTTGCTTGCTGCTTGAATAATATCCAAAGATCTGAAATTCTTAAATGAGAGAGAGTCTTCACATAGCTACATAATTATTTAACTACTCATTGATCTTCACTTATATCTTTTTGGAGTAGTTTGTCATTTATTCGTGTGCTTCACTTATATCCTATGAGTAAATCATTGAATGAATTGAATATCATAAATCTGAAATTATATATGTTTCATTAATGACTTCACATATAAGAAGTAGAGGTGGTAAATTTATTGAAGGTTAGCAAACATTGTATTGGTCACTTGAACAATTCATGAAAGAATTGTTGGTCCGTGCCGCTTCATCCAACAATACCGCCGAACCAAAGTATGACATGCTGGTGAGCAGTATGACTTGTATCGCCCACAACTCACTTGTGTTCTACTCGTGCATATAACATCTATGCATAAAACCTGGCTCGGATGCCACTGTTGGGGAACGTAGTAATTTCAAAAAAATTCCTACGCACACGCAAGATCATGGTGATACATAGCAACGCGAGGGGAGAGTGTGTCCACGTACCCTCATAGACCGAAAGCGAAAGCGTTAGCACAACGCGGTTGATGTAGTCGTACGTGTTCACGATCCGACCGATCAAGTACCGAACGCACGACACCTCCGAGTTCAGCACACGTTCAACTCGATGACGTCCCTCGAACTCCGATCCAGCCGAGCTTTGAGGGAGAGTTCCGTCAGCACGATGGCGTGGTGACGATGATGATGTTCTACCGACGCAGGGCTTCGCCTAAGCACCGCTACGATATTATCGAGGTGGATTATGGTGGAGGGGGGCACCGCACACGGCTAATAGATCTCAATGATCAATTGTTGTGTCTTGGGGTGTCCCCTGCCCCCGTATATAAATGAGCAAGGGGGGAGGCGGCCGTCCTAGGAGGAGGGCGCGCCAAGGGGGGAGTCCTCCTTTCCTTGTTGGAGTAGGAGAAGGGAAGGGAGAAGGAGAAGGAAGGAAGGGGGCGCCCCCTCCCTAGTCCAATTCGGACTAGTCCATCGGGAGGGGTGCGGCCACCCTTTGGGGCCTTTCTCTCCTTTCCCGTATGGCCCATTAAGGCCCAATACGAATTCCCGAATCACTCGGAACCTTTCCGATGTCCGAATATAGTCGTCCAATATATCGATGTTTACGTCTCGACCATTTCGAGACCCCTCGTCATGTACCTGATCTCATCCAGGACTCCGAACTCCTTCGGTACATCAAAACACATAAACTCGTAATATAACCGTCATCTAACTTTAAAAGTGCGGACCCTACGAGTTCGAGAACTATGTAGACATGATCGAGACACGTCTCCGGTCAATAACCAATAGCAGAACTTGGATGCTCATATTGGCTCCCACATATTCTATGAAGATCTTTATCGGTCAAACCGCATAACAACATACGTTGTTCCCTTTGTCATCGGTATGTTACTTGCCCGAGATTCAATCGTCGGTATCTCAATACCTAGTTCAATCTCGTTACCGGCAAGTCTCTTTACTCGTTCTGTAATACATCATCCTGCAACTAACTCATTAGTTACAATGCTTGCAAGACTTATAGTGATGTGCATTACCGAGTGGGCCCAGAGATACCTCTCCAACAATCGGAGTGACAAATCCTAATCTCGAAATACGCCAACCCAACAAGTACCTTCGGAGACACCTGTAGAGCACCTTTATAATCACCCAGTTATGTTGTGATGTTTGGTAGCACACAAAGTGTTCCTCCGGTAAACATGAGTTGCATAATCTCATAGTTATAGGAACATGTATAAGTCATGAAGAAAGCAATAGCAACACACTAAATGATCAAGTGCTAAGCTAACGGAATGGGTCAAGTAAATCACATCATTCTCCTAATGATGTGATCCCGTTAATCAAATGACAACTCATGTCTATCGTTAGGAAACTTAACCATCTTTTATTAACAAGCTAGTCAAGTAGAGGCATACTAGTGACACTATGTTTGTCTATGTATTCACACATGTACTAAGTTTCCGGTTAATACAATTCTAGCATGAATAATAAACATTTATCATGAAATAAGGAAATAAATAATAACTTTATTATTGCCTCTAGGGCATATTTCCTTCATGTTGAACCTAAAATAAATGTTATTTGGTGTTTGCGTTGAGCATAATATGATTGGATCATGTTTATTGCAATACGGTTATTCATTTAAGTCAAAGAATAATTGTTATTCTGTTTACATGAATAAAACCTTCTATGGTCATACACCCAAGGTGAATGGTTTATTGAATCTCGATCGTAGTGATACACATATTCATAATATTGATGCCAAAAGATGCAAAGTTGATAATGATAGTGCAACATATTTGTGGCACTGCCGTTTAGGTCATATTGGTATAAAGTGCATTGAGAAACTCCATGGTAATGGGCTTTTGGAATCACTTGATTATGAATCACTTGATGCTTGTGAACCATGCCTCATGGGCAAGAAGACTAAGACTCCGTTCTCCGGAACAAAGGAGCGAGCAACCGACTTATTGGAAACAATACATACTGATGTATGTGGTCCGATGAGTGTTGAGGCTCGCGGCGGGTATCATTATTTTCTGACCTTCACAGATGATTTGAGCAGATATGGGTATATCTACTCGATGAAACATAAGTCTGAAACATTTGAAAGGTTGAAAGAATTTCAGAGCGAAGTAGAAAATCATCGTAACAAGAAAATAAAGCTTCTACGATCTAATCACGGAAACGAATATTTGAGTTATGAGTTTGTTCTTCATTTCAAATGATGTGGAATAGTTTCGCAACTCACGCCACCTGGAACACCACAGCGTAATGGTGTGTCCGAACGTCATAACCGTACTTTATTAGATATGGTGCAATCTATGATGTCTCTTACCGATTTATCACTACCATTTTGGGGTTATGCATTAGAGACAGCTGCATTCACGTTAAATAGGGCACCATCTAAATCCGTTGAGACGACACCGTATAAACTGTGGTTTGGCAAGAAACCTAAGCTGACGTTTCTTAAAGTTTGGGGTTGTGATGCTTATGTGAAAAAGTTTCAGCCTGCTAAGCTCAAACCCAAATCGGAGAAGTGCGTCTTCATAGGATACCCAAATAGAAACTGTTGGGTACACCTTCTATCACAGATCCAAAGGCAAGATCTTTGTTGCTAAGAGTGGATCTTTTCTAGAGAAGGAGTTTCTCTCGAAAGAAGTGAGTGGGAGGAAAGTAGAACTTGATGAGGTAGTTGTACCTTCTCCCGAATTGGAAAGTAGTTCATCACAGAAATCAGTTCCGGTGATTCCCACACCAATTAGTGAGGAAGTTAATGATGATGATCATGAAACTTCAGATCAAGTTACTACCGAACCTCGTAGGTCAACCAGAATAAGATCCGCACCAGAGTGGTACGGTAATCCTGTACTGGAGGTCATGTTACTTGACCATGACGAACCTACGAACTATGAGGAAGCGGCGATGAGCCCAGATTCCGTGAAATGGCTTGAGGCCATGAAATCTGAGATGGGATCCATATATGAGGACAAAGTATGGACTTTGGTTGACTTGCCCGATGATCATCAAGCAATAGAGAATAAATGGATCTTCAAGAGGAAGACGGACGCTGATAGTAGTGTTACTATCTACAAAGCTTGAATTGTCGCAAAAAAAAATTCGACAAGTTCAAGGTGTTGACTATGATGAGATTTTCTCACTTGTATCGATGCTTAAAAGTTTGTCCGAATCATGTTAGCAATTGCCGCATTTTATGAAATTTGGCAAATGGATGTCAAACCTGCATTCCTTAATGGATTTCTTAAAGAAGAGTTCTATGTGATGCAACCATAAGGTTTTGTCGATCCTAATGGTGCTAACAAAGTGTGCAAAGCTCCAATGATCCATCTATGGACTGGTGCAAGCATCTCGGAGTTGGAATATACGTTTTTATAGTGTGATCAAAGCATATAGTTTTATATAGACTTGCGGTGAAGCCTGTATTTACAATAATGTGAGTGGGAGCACTACAACCTTTCTCATAAGTATATGTGAGTGACATATTGTTGATCAGAAATGATGTAGAATTTTCTGGAGAGCATAAAGGAGTGTTTGGAAGGAGTTTTTCAAAGAAAGACCTCAGTGAAGCTGCTTACACATTGAGCATCAAGATCTATAGAGATAGATCAAGACGCTTGATAAGATTTTTCAATGAGTACATACCTTCACAAGATTTTGAAGTAGTTCAAAATCGAACAGTCAAAGAAGGAGTTCTTGCCTGTGTTGTAAGGTGTGAAGTTGAGTAAGACTCAAAACCCGACCACGGCAGAAAATAGAAAGAGAATGAAAAGTCATTCCCTATGCCTCAGTCATAGGTTCTATAAAGTATGCTATGCTGCGTACTAGACCTATTGTGTACCTCGCCATGAGTTTGGCAAGAGGGTACAATAGTGATCCAGGAGTGGATCACAGGACAACAGTCAAAATTATCCTTAGTGGAATAAGGAAATGTTTCTCGGTTATGGAGTTGACAAAGAGTTCGTCGTAAAAAGTTACATCGATGCAAGCTTTGACACCGATATGGATGACTCTAAGTCTCGATCTAGATACATATTGAAAGTGGGAGCAAATAGCTAGAGTAGCTCCATACAGAGTATTATAGACATAGAAATTTGCAAAATACATACAGATCTGAATGTTGCAGACCCGCAGACTAAAAAAATTCTCTCACAAGCAAGACATGATCACACCTTAGTGCTCTTGGGTATTATCCACATAGCAATGTGAACTAGATTATTGACTCTAGTAAACCCTTTGAGTGTTGGTCACATGGCGATGTGAACTATGGGTGTTAATCACATGGTGATGTGAACTATTGGTGTTAAATCACATGGCGATGTGAACTAGATTATTGACTCTAGTGCAAGTGGGAGACTGAAGGAAATATGCCCTAGTGGAAATAGTAAAGTTATTATTTATTTCCTTATTTCATGATAAATGTTTATTATTCATGCTAGAATTGTATTAACCGAAAACTTAGTACATGTGTGAATACATAGACAAAACATAAGTGTCCCTAGTATGCCTCTACTTGACTAGCTCGTTTATCAAACATGGTTATGTTTCCTAACCATAGACATGTGTTTTCATTTGATGAACGGGATCACAACATTAGGAAATGATGTGATGGACAAGACCCATTCGTTAGCTTAGCATTATGATCGTTACAGTTTCATTGCTACTGCTTTCTTCATGACTTATACATGTTCCTCAGACTATGAGATTATGCAACTCCTGAATACCGGAGGAACACCTTGTGTGCTATCAAACGTCACAACGTAACTGGGTGATTATAAAGATGTTCTACAGGTATCTCTGAAGGTGTTTGTTGAGTTGGCATAGATCAAGATTAGGATTTTTCACTCCGTGTATCGGAGAGGTATCTCCGGGCCCTCTCGTAATGCACATCACTGTAAGCCTTGCAAGCAATGTGACTAATGAGTTAGTTGTCAGGATGATGCATTAAGGAACGAGTAAATAGACTTGTCGGTAACGAGATTGAACTAGGTATGATGATACCGACAATCGAATCTTGGGCAAGTAACATATCAATGACAAAGGGAACAACGTATGTTGTTATGCGGTTTGACCGATAAAGATCTTCGTAGAATATGTAGGAGCCAATATGAGCAGCCAGGTTCCGCTATTGGTTATTGACCGAAGATGTGTCTCGGTCATGTCTACATAGTTCTCGAACCCGTAGGGTCCACACGCTTAACATTCGATGACGATCGATATTATGATTTTATGTGTTTTGATGTATCGAAGGTTGTTCGGAGTCCCGGTTAAGATCACGGACATGACGAGAAGTCTCGAAATGGTCGAGATATAAAGATTGATATATTGGAAGGTTATATTCGGACACCGGATAAATACCGGAGTACCGGGGAGTTACCGGAACACCCGGGGGGGGGGGGGGTCAATGGGCCTTCATGGGCCTTAGTGGAAATAGAGGGCAGCAAGGGAGCTGCGGGGCACGCCCCCCTAGGCCCAAACCGAATTGGTTTAGGGCTTGGGGGCCGGCCCCCTCTTTCCTACTCTCCTCCTCCTCTTTCCTTCCCCTCCTAGTTGGACTATGAAAGGGGGAACCTACTCCTAGTAGGAGTAGGATTCCCCCCTTCACTACAAAAAAATACACTTCCGTGATGATACGTGTTTGTCACAGTAGGTCGCGTTTTTTGTCATGCATGTACATCCATGACGATTTTATGACAGAACCAAGATAGTCATACATGCGTCGTCAGAGAAGTGTTCCATGACATTACCAAAATTATCATCACGGAAGTGTCCACTTCCATGACGATAAATCGCGCGTCACAGAAGTGCTTTCGTCAAGGGTGACCGACACGTGTCATCCACTGTAACGGAACGCCGTTAAGCTATCGGGTCCGGTTTTGTATCCGAGAACCCGTTAACAGCCCCGACCAATGGGGATTTTCCACGTGTAAAATCATCATTGACTGGAGGAAACACGTGTCGGCTCATCGTTGGGACAGATGTCATTCACTCATTGGACAAAAGGCGCCTATGATATGTCGACACGTGGCATGGCCCAATAGAGGCCCATTCCTGTGAAAAGGCCGACCCGTTTGACTTGGTCAAAAGGTGGCGGGCCGGCCCATGGAAAGCCTGTTAACGGCCTGTTCGCATATAGCCCATTTACAGCCCGCTAACCCAAGGCCCGTTACGCCCTATCCGAATTAGGCCCAGTAGCGTCATCTGGGCCATCCAATATGATTCCAAACCGTTTTCTCGACCCATGTATGGCCCATGACGTCTTTCGACCCATATGAGGCCCTTTGTAACTCTTGGCCTATTAACGGCCCGTGGTGAAACTGGCCCGTAATGAACAGTGTATCACTTTACACCCATTAACGGCCCGTGGTGAAACTGGCCTGTAATGAACAGTATATCACCTTAAACCCATTAACGGCCCGTTATTCCGTTGGGCCGTTTCCAGCCCATGTTATCTTTCGGCCTTTTGAGAGCCCATTTATTCTTGGGCTCATTTCCAACATTCGTTTACTTACGGCCACATCGCTATTTTCGCTTGTGGGCCAAATTCAGCCCGTGGTTCTGATCGGCCCGTTTGTGGTCCGTTAATACGTTGGGCCATTTTCATAGCGTCATCAAATACGGCCTATTAACGATGGCCCGTTATGGTCGGCCCATGAACGGACGATTCCAACTCCAGCCCGTTTACGGCCATAATGCGGTCTGTTTGGCCCATGTTTGGCCAATCGATCATATAGCCCGTATAAGTCCCATTGATGATACGACCCACATAAGGCCCATTGTTTCTACGGCGCGTAGAAGGCCCATTGTTTCTATGGCCCGTAGAAGGCCCATTGTTTCTACGGCGAGTAGGAGGCCCAGTGTCACTACAGTAAATATTAGCCCATGGTTATTGTGGCCTAGTTTTAAAAAATAGGTTATTGCAGCCACTAGCAAACCGCGGACAAAGAACTGCAATGACTACAAGCAAACAAATAAACAAGACAACAAGGAAATAAATAAGCAAGCAACTAACGCTAGGCTATCACGGCTATTACACATATTACATCCACTGGGCATCAAAGTTCGCCACCAGTGCAAATATAGGGAACAAAGTAGCATATCATATACACTGGTTGTCAAAGTTGGCGACCAGCGCAAATAAACGCCATAGCAAAACAAATCCAAAACTGAAACCACTTCGTAAGATCTCAAGAAACAATATCCTGGTACCCATAATGTCGCAAGATGCTTAGCAAGCTTATTAACTTTCTCTTGTTTGGCGCTTAAATCCTCCAGTAACTTCTTTGTTGCACCGAAATATGCATCCGAATTATGCAGGACTTCCTCACCCTTCTCGCTTCGTCATGCACATCTGATCGATGTCTTTCAACTTGAAGTTGAGACTCAAGAAGACGAATTGATTCTCGCAAATGAGTTCAAGAGCTTGTGCCAAGCAGAGTGGCGATAACTCGAACACTACATCAAGACAGGACTTTTGGGTTCTATCATTGTCGTCAAGATAGTTTTTATCAGCTTTCTTGGAGACCAACAAGGATGTCTCACTATCTTGAACCTTATCTGCATTACTTCCTTTACCATTGGATAACGCGACATCGTTTCTCCAATATTTTGTCCGCATTCTAAAAGAGAAACAAGCAGACACATCACATGTTTACCATGTTGTATATGAAACTCATTTTGGTAAATGAGTTTAGTAGTAAAGTGGACAGGATAACAGCATGAAACAAACATATATCTATGTACCATGGTCACTTTATGGTCTATATTATTCTAGTTTTTATTACCAAATCAAGATAGAGACACAGTTCAAATAATATTTGTTCAAGACAAAGCAGAATAGACAGAATCTAAGTGTGGGTAACTATAGAGCAATAACAACACTTGTAATGTGCATGACATGAGAACATAACTGTTTATTCAATTGAAACTGAAATCAACATAGAGCATGTTACAACAAAGAAACCGCTTAAAGAAACAGGTTTAAAACATACCTATTATGCGCCATTGGAGTTTCAATTCCATCCTTCAAATTTGAAAATAGTTGGTCTCGAGTAAATACAAGAATGCAAGAGCAAAGGAGTATGAACCATAGCTACGTAACCCGACATGAGAACAAATCTTCTTCTCCTTTAAGCGTTGAGTTGGGATTCGAGTGGTGGTCCTCGTGCTTTGGGCACCGCAGTTCCTTTACTAACTGCCGTGTTTGGGTGCTCTGTGGTGGAGACGGTCTTTGTGTCAACTGGAACTGGGTTACTATCTGCCGGGGTTGGGGTTAGAAGGGTGTAGCTGGTTCTTCTGTCCAACTGGGTAGGGGTACAATCTGCGAGAGTCTGGGTTATGTGTGGTGCATCTGGTCCTTGGGCAAGTACACCACACATAACCCAGACTGTGGCATTCATCTGGGTTATGTGTGGTTCTATCTGCATCAACTGGTAGCACTATCATTTCTTAAGACCATGTTGTTGCTCCCTTAGATACTGCCATCACGCTCTCCAATTCAAATGGATGATAAACAAGAAAAGTAATTGAAAGTATATACATTGTATGATAGACAGGTGCAATGGATAGTGGAGAACAAAAGAGGGCATGAAATAATTCATATTTATGTTGTCTAACCAAACAGGATAGCATGACACAATTTCACATATATGATGGCTAACTAAACAGGATAGCATGACACAATTTCACATTATGATGGCTAACTAAAAAGATGGAAAGACATAGTTCAAAATATGAGACTATGTAAACAGGATGACATGACATAACTATATAATGTGTTTATTAAATAGGTTGGCATGCCATAATTCACATACATTCACGGATAGAATGCCATAATTCAAAATATGATGACCGTAAACACTAAAATGTGATGAGATGATATAACTATATGATTTCATTATTAAATGGGTTGCCATTCCATAATTCAGATAGATGATGTGTATGTACTATGTAAACATGATGGCAAGATATAATTCAAATATATGATTTATATAGTAAGCAAGTAAGCAGATGGCAATCCATATATGATGTAAAAACTAAGCAATGCAAGACAACATGCATGACATGGGTAATATAACCCTGCCAAGTTTGAGCATAGACCTCGGGGAAATAGGACTGGTCATCGGCCTCTCAATCCTCCTCCGAGGAGCTCTCTCAGAATCAAAGAAGATGTCTGCTTCAGCAGTAGCATTGTCTCGCTCAATACCTTGTTTTCACTCCAGATACTTCCATCACCGCTTCAAATGGCTGATGTACAGGAAGAGTAGTTGAATATACAAACATTATCGACAAATGGAACACGTAATACAAAAAATGATAGCATGATATAATTCACATACATGATGGGCTAAACAGCATGGCATTGCATAATTCACATATATAATGCCTTTGCAACAAGATAGCATTGTATAATTCACATATATAATGTCTTGCAACAAGATGGCAATGCATAATTCACATATATGGTAATTAGACACCTTTGACAGGTGGCATTCACACAAAGCATGTATAAACTAATCAAATGACATAGCAATGTGAGACACCATGCTCATGATATGAGCAACATAACCCAACCAAGTTAGAGCATAAACCTCGGGGCCGCACAGGACTGGTCATCTGTCTCTGAATCCTCCTCTGAGGAGCTATCCGTAACCAGCGAGATATGCGCTTCGTCAAATAGCATAGTCTGCTCTGAAGACCTTGTTTTCACTCCAAAATTTGCCATCACCGTGTCAAATGGCTGATGCACACGAAGATCAGTTGAATGTACTAACATTGTTGACAAATGTAATATGTGAACAAAAAAAAGGATGGCCTGATATAATTTACATATAAGATGACTGGCTAAGCAGGATGGCATTGCAAAATTCACATATATGATGCCTGGATAAACAAGATGGCGTTGCATAATTCACATAAACGATGAATAAACTAAACAGATGGCTTTCGCACAAAGGATGTATAAACTAAGCAGATGACATATTTGATGTATAAAGTAAGTGAGGGAGTCCTAGACTAGGGGGTGTCCGGATAGCCAAACTATCATCTTTGGCTGGACTCCTAGACTATGAAGATACAAGATTGAAGACTTCGTCCCGTGTCCGGATGGGACTTTCCTTGGCGTGGAAGGCAAGCTTGGCGATACGGATATGTAGATCTCCTACCATTGTAACCGACTCCGTGTAACCCTAACCCTATTCGGTGTCTATATAAACCGAAGGGTTTTAGTCCGTAGGACGAACAACAATCATACCATAGGCTAGCTTCTAGGGTTTAGCCTCTCTGATCTCGTGGTAGATCTACTCTTGTACTACCCATATCATCAATATTAATCAAGCAGGAGTAGGGTATTACCTCCATAGAGAGGGCCCGAACTCAGGTAAAAACATCGTGTCCCTTGTCTCCTGTTACCATCCGCCTAGACGCATAGTTCGGGACCCCCTACCCGAGATCCGCTGGTTTTGACAATCGACATTGGTGCTTTCATTGAGAGTTCCTCTGTATCGTCATCTTTAGGCCCGATGGCTCCTTCGATCATCAACAACGACGCGTCCAGGTGAGACCTTTCTCCCGCACAGATCTTCAGATTCGGCGGCTTTGCATCAAGGGCCAATTCACTTGGCCATCTGGAGCAGATCGAAAGCTACACCCCTGGCCATCAGGTCAGATTTGGGAGTTTGAACTACACGGCCGACATCCTTGGGGGCTACGATCTCAACGGCGATTGAGCCGAACTCCATCCCTGTCCTTTGCGAAGACCGTGACTCCAAGGTGCCGGACTCCTCTCCGGACTCCGAACTTTCCGCGCCCCTGCCAATCGAATCCAATTGGGCGCCGGTCATGGAGTTCACTGCCGTGGACATCCTTCAGCACTCGCCCTTTGGCGATATCCTGAACTCATTAAAGTCTCTCTTTGTCAGGGGAGCCCTGGCCGAACTATGGTCAGGAAGGTTGGGATTCGGACGACGAAGAAATTCAACGCCCACCCACCACCCACTTTGTAGCCACCGCCGATGATTCAACCGACATGCTCGACTTCGACTCCAAGACATCGACGGTATGGACGACGATGCCGGAGACGACCAAGAGCCAGCGCCTACGAGAGCCTTTGGAAGGCCACCTCGTCATACGACATATACATGGTGGACATCCCAAAAGATGGGAACGACAGCGAACGGCGGAGGATGACCCTCCAAGAAACAACCCAAGCGCCGACGCTGGCGCCGCTCTAAATCCCGCCACAAGAAACGGCGATTCCGCACGGGAGACAATAATACCCGGACAGTTGAAGACGCACCCTCCAGCAGACTCGGCAGAGGAGGGAGAAGCAAGCCCTCATGATAGAGCGGCAGACATGTGGAGGTGGAGGACGATAATTATATGCCTCCCTCCGAAGATGAGGCAAGCCTTGACGACGCATTTAATTTGTCGTGCCCGAGGATCCTGCCGAGCAGGAGCGCTTTCAAACGCAGGCTTATGGCCACGGCAAGCAGCCTCAAGAAAAGCGGCAGCTTAGAGCTGACCAAGACTTGCTAGGCAGATGATGGATCAAGTCCTTGCGTACCAAGAGTATGAACTCGAACGCCGTCCAAGAGATACCCCAAACGCAGTTGCTACCCCAATTAGAGGAAGCAGCACCTAAACCTACATCACCAAGCGCATGATGCGGCCGACCGCCACCCCGTGGTCGCTGACAGAGAAGCCTCTAGACCCTCCATTCAAGCCGCACTCCGGCGTCGCCGAAAAGTACCAAGGCACGGGAAACGCGCCGCACTGCAAGACATATTGGAGGACAAGGCAAGGCAAACAAGATCGATCTACGGATCGTGTGGGCGCCCACGACACGCGTGATTTATAACCGCCACGCCGGATACAGCAATTCCGCCGGGCGAACACATGAGACAAAGCTCATTTGAGCTGCGTCGTGATATAGCTCAATACAGAGGCGCCAAGACACCCACTATGCTTCACAGATGAAGTAATGGATTATCAAATCCCCGAGGGTTTCAAACCCGTAAACATCGAATCATACGACGGCACAACAGATCCTGCGGTTTGGATCGAGGACTACCTCCTCCATATCCACATGGCCCGCGGTGATGATCTACATGCCATCAAATACCTCCCACTCAAGCTTAAAGGACCAGCTCGGCATTGGCTCAACAGCTTGCCAGCAGAGTCAATCGGTTGTTGGGAGGACCTGTAAGCCACATTCCTTGATAACTTCCAGGGCACATATGTGCGACCACCAGACGCCGATGACCTTAGCCATATAATTCAGCAGCCAGAAGAATCGGCCAAGCAATTCTGGACGCGGTTCCTAACAAAGAAAAATCAGATCGTCGACTGTCCGGATGCAGAGGCGCTAGCAGCCATCAAACACAACATCCGCGATGAGTGGCTAGCCCGGCACCTAGGACAGGAAAAGCCGAAATCCATGGCAGCCCTCACCACACTCATGACCCGCTTTTGCGCGGGAGAGGATAGCTGGCTAGCTCGAAGCAACAACTTGGCCAAACACCCTGGAAGTTCGGATACCAAGGACAGCAATGGCAGGTCGCGTCGCAACAAGCATAAACGCCGCATTAACGGTGATAATGCTGAGGATACGACAATAAATGCCAGATTCAGAGGCTCTAAACCCGGTCAGCGGAAGAAGCCATTCAAAAGAAATACCCAGGGCCCGTCCAACTTGGACCGAATACTCCATCGTCTGTGCGGATACATGGCACCCCTAAAACCAGCCAACCACACCAACAGGGATTGTTGGGTGTTCAAGCAAGCGAGCAAGTTAAGTGCCGAACTCAATGACAAGGGGCTGCATAGCGATGACGAGGAGGAGCCCCGCCACGAACAATAGAGGATGAAGGGCTTCCCCACAAGTGCGGACGGTGAACATGATATACGCAACCCACATACCCAAAAAGGGAGCGGAAGCGTGCACTAAGGGACGATATGCGATGGAGCCAGTCGCCTGAAGTTCAACCCATGGTCCTCCCGCCCGATCACATTTGATCGAAGGACCACCCACTAGCATCCGCCACGGCAGATTCGCTGCATTGGTTCTTGACCCAATCATTGACGGATTTCACCTCACTAGAGTCCCGATGGACGGCGGTAGTAGCCTGAACCTGCTTTATCGTGATACAAGGTCGCAAAATGGGCATAGACCCTCAAGGATTAAACCCACAAAGACGACCTTTAAAGGCGTCATACCAGGTGTAGAGGCCAATTATGCAGGCTCGGTTACACTCGAAGTGGTCTTGGATCCCCGGATAACTTCCGAAGCGAAGAGTTAATCTTCGACATAGTCCCGTTCCGCAGCGGCTATCACGCACTGCTTGGACGAACCGCATTTGCAAAGTTTAATGCGGTGCCGCACTACGCATACCTCAAGCTCAAGATGCCAGGCCCTCGAGGAGTAATCACGGTCAATGGAAACACCGAACGCTCTCTCCAAACGGAGGAGCACACGGCGGCCCTCACGGCGGAGGTGCAAAGCAGCCTCTCACAACAATTTTCGAGTCCGGCTATTAAACGTCCGGCCACCGTCAAGCGCGCCCAGAGTAACCTACAACAAGACCGCCTGGCACGATCCGAGCACGCGTAGCAATCAGCCCCAACCCCAGCCCTCGCGAAACAGCGAAGCCAGTACTACGCGTACATAACTACGCTCTGGAGATACCATGGGCCTAAGGGGAGGGGCACGACCACGACACGCCTGCACGCGGCTCAACCGCACTGTGGCTCCCAATTGTGTCGTTCTTTTCTCTCTTCTTTTTCTTACTTTCAGGACTCCGTTTTCAGAAGTCATGTCCGCACTAGAATTGCCGAACTCACGATGCAACAGCCAGGAAACAGAAAGCTACGTCAGTGTCCAGTGGTCTCTACTACGAGCATTATACCTGTTTTACATACCATCCCGCAGCTTACCCCTCGGAGGGGACATGTTAAATAGTCCCATCCCTTGCTTATCGCACTATTTGTATCATTCTGCTTCCATTGCGGTACCTTTTGAATAAACAATACATAGCTTTTGCCTATTATTGCACTCCTTTCTTTACCTATATATATGTTCATTTCATGACATGTTGCACCCGTACACTTTGGTACGGCCAATAGACCAGGGGCTTAAGTACCCCGAAAGTATTGTGGGATAAGTCCGAACACTTTCACAAGTGCGGCACCCCGAACTTATAGCATTATATGCATCGGCTCCGAATCATGTCTTGGGTCAATAGTTGGGTTTGCCTGGCTCCCATGTTTTGGTACCTTACGTTCCGTTATATCGGCTAAGGTAGCGCCGGGAGAACCACTGCGATTGTGCCCGGTTGAGCTGGGTTGAGCACCTCGGTGGAGAAAGCTAAACTGACCGTCATGATAGGGCGAGAGCCGGTCGCTGTTCGAGAGGTTTTTGGGTCCCTAAAGACTTATGCCGCTTAGAGCGAGGAGTCGACATTGTCCGCCAAGGCGTGGATAGCGCCCGAACTCGGTCTTCCGAATACTAGGGGCTTCACGAAATTTAAAATTATAGAATTCTATGGCTAAGTGAGAGTGTTCAAGCACTATAAGTCCGGTTGCCTTGTTCGCTATGCTGAGCGCCTCCCTCGAAGGACCCAAGAATGGGAACAAGAGCGCTCAAGTTTATCCCGAACACCCCAAAGACTGTGGCATGGGGGCTGAAGCCAACGACTTGCCATCTATCAAATTTGATAAACGGCCGCACAGAAGGTAATATTTTAAATTCACAAGCGTTGCTTAGCGCATATGAACAAGTTTTCAGCGTACAGGATAACAAATGCGAGTCTATTCAAAAATTACTTCTTTGGAGCACTCATCCGCTATACGGCGGGCACCCTTCAGGACGCCCTCATAGTACATTTCGGGCTTGCGATGCTCCTTGCCCTTCGGTGGCCCGTCCGTCACAAGCTTCTCCGCATCCAACGTGCCCCAGTGCACTTTAGCACGGGCAAGGGCCCGACGGGCACCTTCAATGCAGACGGAGCGCTTGATGACTTCAATCCATGGACAAAGGCCCACCACCACGTGCACTAGCCCGAAGTAGCTCCCGGGCATGGCTTCCAATGGCCACAGAACTATGAGGCCCTTCATGGCCTGTTCGGCGACCTTGTGGAGCTCGACCAGCTGCTTCAGCTGGTCGCTCGAGGCACCGGACGTTCGCCTCAACATCTTGAGACCGTAACACCTTCTTCGTCGAAGCTCCCTCCTTGGCGCGGTAGAACGCGGCAGCATAAGACACACTATGGGGCAGATCTGCGAATGCTCCTGGAGAGCTCCGAATCTGGGTAAGTAATAGGTAATTCACTTTCACATGCTTGCTTTGCATAAAGAATGCCTTACCCGCTGCTATCTTCTTTCATGATTCAATTTCTTGGAGGGCTTTTTGGGCTTCGGCCTTAGCGGCTTTGGCACTCTCAAGAGCCGAGGCGAGCTCGGACTCTCGAAGTCTTGAGTCACGCTCCATTCTCTAGTGTTTTTCCTCGAGAGCCTGGAGCTCTTGCCGCACCTCCGCCACCCGCCCCTCATTCTTCTATCGCTCGATGCGCTCCGCGGCCGCTTTTCTTTCGGCCGCGGACACCGCTTCCTTCAGGGTCGCCACCTCGTTCGTGGCCCCTACAATACCCACGTTATTCCTGTCATTTTTTGCAACCAAATCCTTTCTATAAGGTATTTATTTAATAAGGTATTGCTTACCTTCCTTGTCCTCGAGCTGCTTCTTGGTAAGGTCGAGCTCGTTCTCGGACCGCTCGAGGCTCTTCTTCAATGCATTGACCTCCGCAGTCACAGAGGTCGGCGGCAAGGTGCCTGCATGCATATTGAAATAATTATGTTAGACTCCTGCGTATATCTTTTTAGATCCTTAGTCCGGCTTTTCTTTCCGAACACCTAACTAAGCATCAGGGGCTACTGTCTATGCGGTAATATTTTTACATATTCTAAACTTACCTCAAAGCCTGTTAGAAGGCTGGTACGGGCTTCGGTCAGCCCGCTCTTGGCGGATCGAACTTTGGATCACCACACTCATAACAAAGGCGGTGCTCCTCGTCGATGGAGGCGCCTTTAAGCGCCTCCAAGAAGCTATCCGGTGCCTCCGGATGGACGGAGGTCACCCGGCGTCAGAGTCTTACCCTTCTTACGAAGGGACCGCTTGCGGACTTGGAACCACCAAGGTTCCGATGCGGAGTCCGCAAGACAGGCTGCACTTAGAGCCCTCTGGGGTCTCGCCCCCTTTGCGCCCGGAGTCCGGGAGGTCGCCTTGCGGCGCCTCCAGGACCACCTCCTCCTGGCTGGGCCCCTTTCGGGACTCCACCGCAGTGTCGTCGGCGACACGAGGAGAGGAGGCGGTCGGAAGTGAAGTACTATTCACATCCGACGAGCCCAGGGAGCCGCTCGACGAAGCGGCAAGCTCGTCCTTGGGCGGGCTACATGGTCATATTCGGCGTTAGAAGACACTATGCAACAAATAAAAAGTCATGAACTATTCCGGAGTCCGGACACTTACGATCTCGCCAGGGGCTTGGCCCTTGGTGGCCACTCCTCCTCGTCGCTGTCGGCGTTGGTGGAGAAGTCCGGAGGAAGGGTCCTTCCTTTTTGGACCCTCCGGCCTCCCGGTCAGGCGACCTTCCTTTTCTTCTCTCCTTCACCGGGGAGAGGCTTCTTACCTCCTCCTCTTCCTCGAGAGGAGGATCCCGCCTCGTGGTTGTTGGGCGATGAGTCCGACAAGACTGGCGCCGGGAGCTCCTTCGAGTTCCCATGGCCTTCTTCTTGGCCTTCTTCTCCGGCACCACGTGAGGTGCCGGAGCCAGCAGCCCCGTCAATCGGGCGTCCGCTGGGTCTTCTGGCAAAGGGGTCGGACAGTTAATCTGTCCGGACGTCTTCAGCCAGTCCTGTCAAAGGTTAGGGAGTTTTAGATCCCGCATAGAGTCAAACTATGAAAAAAGAGTCCCATAAAGGGTAAAATAACTTACCTCGCTGGCTTGACATCATGAGCTGAATCCGCGATCTTGATGGCGGATGTGGGAGCCTCGGCGCCCTTGAACAACACCTTCCGGGCATCTTCGCACGTAGTGTCGAAGAGCCTTTTCAGAAGTCGGTGTCAGGCCGGATCGAACTCCCACAATTTGAAGGCCCGTTGTTGGCATGGGAGAATCCGACGGATGAGCATCACCTGATTACGTTGACAAGCCTGAGATTCTTGTCCACCAGGTTTCGGACGCAGGTTTGGAGTCCGGACAGCTCGTCCGAATCCCCCACGTCAGGCCCGTCTCTTTCCATGATGTGAGCCGCGTGGGGAGGCCAGATCAGAATTCGGGGCCGCCCATTGAGAGTCGCGGCTCGATGATGTAGAACCACCGATTGCCACCCCTTTATGGTCTCCACAAAGGAACCCTCGAGCCATAGGACTTTGGCCATCTTGCCAACCATGGCACCTCCGACTCCGCTTGGCGGCCGCCCACTACCTTCGCTTGACATTGAAGATCTTCACCATAAGCGAAGTGGGGCTGGATGCAGAAGGAAGGTTTCGCACGGCGATGAACGCCGAGATGTTGGGATGAAATTGGGCCAGATCGTGGAAGTCCAGGCCGTAGTAGAACATGAGCCCTGGACAAATGGGTGAAGTGGAAAACCTAGTCCATGGAGGAAGTGGGTGAGAAACACCACCCTCTCATGGGGCACTGGGGTGGGAATGAGCTGCCCCTCGTCGGGTAGCCAGTGCGCGATGTTGCTGGACAAGTATCCGGCCTCCCGCAGCTTTTTGATGTGCCCCTCCGTGACGGAGGAGGCCATCCACCTGCCTCCCGCTCCGGACATAGTTGGAGAAGGTTGAGGTGGGATGTGCGGACTTGGGCGCTGGAGCTCGAGTGCATGGAAATGGATGAGAAAAGGAGGAAGAAGGCGTAGGTGAAAAGGTGGATCCTTATCCCCTTATATGGACGAACGAAGCTATGCGTCCCCCGCCAGCCTGGTAAAACTCGCCTATCTCCCAAGCGCCGTAATCAATGGCACGGATGGGTTACCCACGTCCGTATTGATGGGAATCCCGGAATAAGGGGGCACGATCTCCACTTTGATAAGACGTGCCAAGAAAACCGCCTCGCTAAACGCGCTATGGTGGAACAGTGAAAAAACGATTCATATAAAGGCCTGGCCGTGGTGTGATGTCACGCCGCGGAAGACGTCAGCAGATCTGTGCAAAGGTTATTCTCTCTACGGTAGTATGTGGAACTTGTTTTGCAGAGCCGGACATTATCCTTGTGTACAAAATCTTCTATGAAGTATTCGGAGGAGGAACCCGCCTTGCAATGTCGAAGACAATATGCGCGCCGGACTCGTCGTCATTGAAGCTTGGTTCAGGGGCTACTGAGGGAGTCCTGGACTAGGGGGTGTCCGGATAGCCGAACTGTCATCTTTGGCCGGACTCCTAGACTATGAAGATACAAGATTGAAAACTTCGTCCCGTGTCCGGATGGGACTTTCCTTGGCGTGGAAGGCAAGCTTGGCGATACAGATATGTAGATCTCCTACCATTGTAACCGACTCTGGTAACCCTAACCCTATTCGGTGTCTATATAAACCGAAGGGTTTTAGTCCGTAGGGACGAACAACAATCATACCATAGGCTAGCTTCTAGGGTTTAGCCTCTCGATCTCGTGGTAGATCTACTCTTGTACTACCCATATCATCAATATTAATCAAGCAGGAGTAGGGTATTACCTCCATCGAGAGGGCCCGAACCTGGGTAAAAACATCGTGTCCCTTGTCTCATGTTACCATCTGCCTAGACGCACAGTTCGGGACCCCCTACCCGAGATCCGCCGGTTTTGACACCGACAGTAAGCAATGCAAGACACCATATGCATGATATAACCAACATCAGCATGCCAAGTTAGAGCGAAGACCTCAGGGGGTAAATAGGAGTTGTCTTCTCCTTTTGAATCCCCCTCAGAACAGATATCTTCCTCTCGATTACAATCCGAAATGCGTGGACGGGGGCTGCCTTTGCGCCTACCATGGAGCGACGTCTGCATGAAATTTTATTGCCACGCAAGGCTCGTCTCTTTTGCTCTACATGTTCAGTTCCATTGTTTACAATAACTGTCATGCATAGGAATAAAACATATTGAGATTATGTAAGGAGTGCACGCAAAAATGCAGAGTGATGGTAGCAACCTGTGGATAGACCCAAAACCAATAATAGCAGGCAGATAATGGCTTCAGTTAAAAAATACAGATAATGTATTGTTTGTTTCCCACCCAACATGAAACTCATAGTAGACACCAGAGATTAACCAGATAGTAGATAGATACTATTGATAGCGGCCCCGATATGTACCCCACAACCATTTAAAAACTCAAGTTTGACCATTAGTTTGGAGCTGACTCAGAGTCTAATCTGTGAATAGGACGATAAAGTAGCATGTAATATTAAGCGATGCATAACGTAAGCGGACACGAAAGAGTGCGACCTCTCTTGCGGACCCGTGTAGTCCTCGAGGTCATCTGCTCGGTTGATGATGGTAATGCAGTTTTCATGGCTGCCAGCGGCGGGGAAGAAGATCTGAGGCGGCGAAAGACAGTCTGGAGGCCGGATCCCTGCTGTGCTGGACCCTTCTGTCGTTGGAGCAGCTGAGCTGGGGTGGACGACGGCACAGCAGGAGCGGGACAAACCACGCAAGGTTTTCTTTGACAACTATCTGTAAGAGAAGTAATTCTGTAAGTGCTCGTTTGAATTGGAGGATTCCAACAATGCAGGGATAGGAAATAGACAGGAATAGGATAGGAATGCACGTGCAAAAATGTAGAATTTAAAAACACAGGATTTCTGCCAATCTGGGTGTTTGATTCACAACAATTGGAAGATCACAGGATGCAAAGAAGCATGGTGAGATTAAGTCAAACCACAAGAAAATGTACGGCTATAATGCTATTATGCTACTATCTCTTAGTCTTGTGCTTCATGAATAGGAATTTGAAAAGGAGGACAAGTAAAAATTAAAATTCCTATGTTTTTTATTTCAAGGAGACACTAAAGGAACAAATCCGTGTGCTCAGTGGACAATATATATAACATGTAGAGTAAAAAATAGATGCAACAAGTGTACAACCTCTTTGGAGAAGCCATGTCGATCTCAGCGTAATTGGGTTGGCCGGTGAGGATGCTCCGGCTGACTTGGCTGTCGGAGGAGGGGAAGAAGGCGTCTGGAGATGGAGCCCGAGGTACTGCTCCGCTGTGATGGAGGGTTTCTGTTGGGGAACGTAGTAATTTCAAAATTTTTCTACGCACACGCAAGACCATGGTGATGGCATAGCAACGAGAGGGGAGAGTGTCTGTCCACGCACTCGTGAGACCGTGGCGGAAGCGTTATAACAACGCGGTTGATGTAGTCAGACGTCTTCACGATCCGACCGATCCAAGTACCGAACGACGGCACCTCCGTGTTCAGCACATCGCTCAGCTCGATGACGATCCCCGGCTCCGATCCAGCAAAGCGTCGGGGATGAGTTCCGCCAACGACGACGGCAGGACGATGATGATGCTCCACCGACGCAGGGCTTCGCCTAAGCTCCGCGACGATATGACTTCTCCGGCGCAGGGCTTCGCCTAAGCTCCGCGACGATATGACCGAAGTGGAATATGGTGGAGGGGGGCACCGCACACGGCTAAGGAACGATCCGTAGATCAACTTGTGTGTCCATGGGGTGCCCCCTGCCTCCGTATATAAAGGAGTGGAGGAGGGGAGGGCCGGCCCTCTCTATGGCGCGCCCTAGGGGAGTCCTACTCCCACCGGGAGTAGGATTCCCCCTTTCCTAGTCCAACTAGGAAACCTTCCATGTAGTAGGAGTAGGAGAGAAGGAAAGGGAAGGAAAAAGGAGAAGGAATGAAGGCGCCCCTTCCCTAGTCCACCCGGACCAGACCAAGGGAAGGGGTGCGGCCACCCTTGAGGCCCTTTTCCTTCTTTCCCGTATGGCCCAATAAGGCCCAATACGTATTCCCGTAACTCTCCGGTACTCGAAAAATACCCGAATCACTTTCGGAACCTTTCCGATGTCCGAATATAGTCGTCCAATATATCGATCTTTACGTCTCGACCATTTCGAGACTCCTCGTCATGTCCCTGATCTCATCCGGGACTCCGAAATCCTTCGGTACATCAAAACTCATACACTCATAATATAACCGCCATCGAAACCTTAAGCGTGCGGACCCTACGGGTTCGAGAACTATGTAGACATGACCTAGAACTATTCTCGGTCAATAACCAATAAGCGGGACCTGGATGCCCATATTGGCTCCTACATATTCTACGAAGATCTTTATCGGTCAAACCGCATAACAACATACGTTGTTCCCTTTGTCATCGGTATGTTACTTGCCCGAGATTCGATCGTCGGTATCCAATACCTAGTTCAATCTCGTTACCGGCAAGTCTCTTTACTCGTTACGTAATGCATCATTCCGTAACTAACTCATTAGCTACATTGCTTGCAAGGCTTATAGTGATGTGCATTACCGAGAGGGCCCAGAGATACCTCTCCGACAATCGGAGTGACAAAACCTAATCTCGAAATACGCCAACCCAACATGTACCTTTGGAGACACCTGTAGTACTCCTTTATAATCACCCAATTACGTTGTGACGTTTGGTAGTACCCAAAGTGTTCCTCCGGTAAACGGGAGTTGCATAATCTCATAGTTACGAGGAACATGTATAAGTCATGAAGAAAGCAATAGCAACATACTAAGCGATCAAGTGCTAAGCTAACGGAATGGGTCATGTCAATCAGATCATTCAACTAATGATGTGATCCCGTTAATCAAATAACAACTCTTTTGTCTATGGTTAGGAAACATAACCATCTTTGATTAACAAGCTAGTCAAGTAGAGGCATACTAGTGACACTGCTTGTCTATATATTCACACATGTATTATGTTTCCTGTTAATACAATTCTAGCATGAATAATAAACATTTATCATGAAATAAGGAAATAAATAATAACTTTATTATTGCCTCTAGGGCATATTTCCTTCAGTTTCGTCGTTGGAGCAGCTCCGGTGAGTTGTACGACGCCGAGGCTGAAGCAGGACAAGAGAGACAACGAACAATGTTAACCTGAGTGGAATTCTAATAGCATCTCCAATACATGACGTAAAATACATAACCACAAAGTGCTAGATGTAAAATACATCAGCCGCTCATCTCTGAACTTAAGCGTCGAAACTGAATTTAATCGTCAAACCGAACTTAAGCTGTCGAAACTGAACTTAATCGCCGAAACTGAATTTTGCTGTCGAAACTGAATTTTGCTGTCAAAACTGAACGCACTAGCAAGGTGAGGCTACACGTCGGTCGACTGACTTTTTCATCTCTGGTCAGTCGATTTTGCAGCCGTTGGATACGAAATCAAGGGCCTGCGGTTCATCTTCAACCTCCACCCCCCTGAGCCGCCAGCCACCACCGGCCAAACAGCAGCCCCCCGCCACAATGCGCCGCCCGCCTCAAAAAACTCCCCATCGTCGGTCCGTCGCCACCTTGGCCATCCATCTAGGCCCCCCTGTGCCGAGCTTTTTCTCTGGCGATCCCCACGCCATCGCCCCGCCACTGCCGGTGACCACCGCCCCCACTCTGAATCCCAATATAGATAGTGGGGTACCTCTCCGGCAAGCCCCCCTCCCCACTGCGGCTAGTTCTTCCTTCACCCGACGAGGCCCCCCACCCCTGAAAATTGATCGACCCAAAAGTCGATTCAATGATCAAGTGTAGCTAAATCGGAGCAGCATCGCAAGCAAGAGCAAGTGCGAGGGCAGTAGCGCGAGCAAGAGCAATAGCAAGAGCAGACCAGGCAGGGGACCGAGAGCAAGAGCAGAGCAGCAGCGCGAGCGAGAGCTAAAGCAGCAGCAGCTCCTACTGATGTGGACGTCGCCGCCAAGGGAGCAACACCGTGGAGGAAGTGGCTGGCGATGCTGCCGTGGATGGAGCCGCGCCGTGTCGGCTCGGGACCGAGCGCCGACAGCACGGTGAGATCAAATCAAGAAGAAAATGCGGCGATTAGTGTACAACCTCTTTGGTGGCGCCGATTAGGCCGCAGCTTCATCCGAGGAAACGATGATGATGATGCTCTTCTGGTGGTGCAGGTGAAGATGGCGGTGTGGGAATGGAGGTGGTGCGAAAGACGAGGGGAACGTCGGGGAAGCTCCTTGGAGGTGGAGGACGGGGTGGCTGAACCGGCAGGACAACGAGATCGACGACGGATCCTCATCCGATACGGTGGATGAGAGACGTCGAGGTGGTGCTGTGGACGACGTCGTCGGAGAAGAGGCTCCGGCTGGGTGGCGGACGGAGTAGGGTGTGGGGTATCGTCGCGGGTTTTCGTGGCCTCGGTGTATGAATGGGTGGGCGGATGGGATGGCAGTGGGGAACCATGGCTTAGGGACGCGCTTGTCCAAAATGTGGGGTAAGTTACGAAAGTACCCCCACCGATTTGAGGCGGTTCTCTCGATTCAGGGGTACCACGGTCATTTCGCGTGTCGGGATTTTACAGGAGGTGGGAGTTTTCGTGCACGTTGTAATTTCGGAATAGCAAGGCACGGGTTGAGATGGAGGGAGTTGTCGTAGCACAACGAGACAAAGATATATCTTAAATATTTCGGGCTAACAAGGCGCGGGTTGAAATTTCGAGACAAGCCCTAACGTGTCTTGTACCAAATCAATGCGCACTACAAATGTCATTCAAAACTTTGAATTCATGTTATGTTCAATTAAAATATTTTGCTACGTGTATAATGCATGCAACCTACTACTCAAATGAACGTTTTAGTGCATTCCAAATGTATATACTACCGCTTCAATATGAACTAAATTTTAATTAGTTTCTCTATTTGAATAAGATCTACAGTAATGATTGTTGTGAAGTCAAAGCATTTGAATTCATTTCTCTATTTTAATAAGATCTACAATCATCATTATTGTCAAGTTAAACCATCATTTGTGTATTATCTTCACAGCACACCACATGATTAGTCTCGAGTTACATATGAACTATGTGTACTATATGAACTTGAACTCGGTTTTTTGAATCCACTTTATTTTGATTTGAAATCACATTACATTTCTAGCTCTAGCTAGATCTTCATAATCTAAACCATGTCTCATATGTATAATGTGTTTATCACATTATGTATGGTGCCCCACCCCCTACGCCTACAAGTATTTAGATGTGAGTTGCAAACACCACACATTACCACAAATTCAAATAAAATGTGAGAATGTTCGATATATAGTATTGTTTAGATTGTTCGATATTTAGTTGTAAGCTGCAAACGCCGCACATTATCACAAATTCAAATAAAATGTGAGATTGTTTGATGTATAGTATGGTTTAGATTGTTCGGCATTTATCTGTGAGTTGCAAACGCCATGCATTATCACATTATGGTATAACATGTGCACAGCACGTGTATCACCGCTATATTCATGCATGCAATGTTTAAAACACTATGATCTCCTATTCAAATATATGAATCTGCTTTCATATCAAATTATGATCTTTGTTAGTCTCTTACACCCACACAATCCTCTAACCTTTGTAGCTACCACTAACTTCCTCTCGTGCATGCACACGCCCTCCTCGTCCTCCCCCTCCCTCGGCATTCTATCCACCGGGCACATTCATTTTTTTCTTTAGGTCGTTCTCCCAGAGTCTCCACAACTCCTTTCCAACACACACCGATCGATAAACCTCTCCAACGATGCCTGCCTACAGCATACACACACAGCTTCAATCTCCTCCTTTATGTGTCCTTGCCTCATGTCTCTCATACGGTCACACACACGTGTAAACTCTCGCCTCTTTTCATCGATCTCACAACCGCACACCTCCTCCCCTATCTAGCTAGTAGTTGGGCCTCTCGCACCACCTCCTAGCTCCATTCTCTCTGTCTATCCGTCTCGCCGGGCCTTATTTGCCTCTAACAAATGGACGTACACCGACCGATCTCTCGCTATACATATAGCTAGCTAGGTCCTTATAACTCATTTTTACCCACACGTTGATCGATCTACCTCATTAGTTGTGTCTCTTCCTTCCTCCGAAAAACAACAATTGATCTACCGATCTAGTTAGGTTTGCTTACCAAACACATGGTTCCCCTTCATCATCCATGGATGCGTCCCGACAGATCTATCATGCACAGGCACACACAGAAACACATCCCCACTCTTATTGATAACATTGCAGTTCCACCCTTAGTTTGTCTAGTAGGGCTCTCCCACCATCTCCGAGAAGCAACTCCGTCACCCATCCATCACTCTACCCCTCTCCCTCCCTCTCTCTCTCCTCTCTCTCTCTGTCCCATCATATTTCCCGTCCTTCAGTTATGTATGGATGTCGACCGATCTCCCTCAAGACATAGCTGGGTCTCTCCTTCTCAACACATATACGAGTCGTTCTACCTCTATAGTTAGGCCTCTGCCTGCCCCTGCCCCACCCCCACCCCACACACACCGATACATCGAGCACTCTAGTCATGTCTCCCTGCCACACACAAACTTGACATGTGCCCTCTAACGTTCCGGTAGGCCAGTCGCCCTATATCTTTGACTTGCACACACACACACACACACAATTTCGATGGCTCTCTTCATCGATCTCGCACCCACCCACTTGATCCGCTCTTCGACTCTATCGATAGCTATGACCCCTCCCTCTCTTCTCGTGGATTGCCCGACCCTCTATGTATGATATGGATATGCCTCCATTTCACACACATTGCATGCAATTTTTTTTTTGAGATGCCATCGACACATATTCCCACAAATAATTCACGAAATCAACCCCCCACCCCCACCCCAAAACAAAAAACACTCATGAACGCGGTTTGTATCTCTCATACACACCCACGTAGGTGGGGGACGTGCACGAAGAGAAGAGGTGCATGCACAGCGCACGTACTCCCGTCTCTTTCCCAACCACACCCGCGCGGGTACACGGTGGAGCTCATTTCTGTCTGAAAAAAGGCAGCCCACGTGGTAATTTGGCACGTGTACTGGCTGTCCACTTGGTGGAGGGAGGATCGTCTACCACGGGTGAACAAACAAATTGCAACTTGACGCATTATGTTAAATTAAAAAAAAGAGGCAAACCATGTGGGGCCTACCTTAGAGGCAAGGCTCTATACACTGGAGTACTTTGATGTGTCCCGTCAACTCGCAGAACGAGGAGAAGCTTGCTTAGTACGCTGTCTCCCCCGCCCACGGGCGTGTTGGGGAACGTAGTAATTTCAAAAAAAATTCCTACGCACACGCAAGGATCATGGTGATGCATAACAACGAGAGGGGAGAGTATTGTCCACGTACCCTCGTAGACCGTAAGCGGAAGCGTTATGACAACGCGGTTGATGTAGTCGTACGTCTTCACGATCCGACCGATCCAAGTACCGAACGTGCGGCACCTCCGAGTTCAGCAGACGTTCAGCTCGATGACGATCCCGGACTCCGATCCAGCAAAGTGTCAGGATGAGTTCCGTCAACGACGGGCGTGGTGGCGATGATGATGTTCTATCGCAGGCTTCGCCTAAACTCCATGACGATTTGGACCGAGGTGGAATATGGTGGAAGGGGCACCGCACACGGCTAAGGAACGATCCGTAGATCAACTTGTGTGTCTGGGGTGCCCCTTGCCCCGTGATATAAAGGAGGCAGGGAAGGTGCGGCCGCCCCAAGGGAGTGCGCTGGAGGAGTCCTACTCCCGGGAGTAGGACTCCCCTCTGCCTTGTTGGAGAAGGAAAGGGAAGGGGAAAGAGGAAGGGGGGCGCCGCCCCCCCTCTCCTTGTCCTATTCGGACTAGGGGGGGAGGGGCGCGCGGCCTGCCCTCCTCTTCTCCCTTATGGCCCACTAAGGCCCATTATCCCCCGGGAGGGTTCCGGTAACCCCCCGGTGTTCCGGTAAAATCCCGATTTCACCCGGAACCATTCCGATATCCAAATATAGGCTTCCAATATATCAATCTTTATGTCTCGACCATTTCGGGACTCCTCGTCTCGTCCGTGATCACATCCGGGACTCCGAACAAACTTCGGTACATCAAAACTTATAAACTCATAATAAAACTGTCATCGTAACGTTAAGCGTGCGGACCCTACGGGTTCGAGAACTATGTAGACATGACCTAGAACTATTCTCGGTCAATAACCAATAGCGGAACCTGGATGCCCATATTGGTTCCTACATATTCTACGAAGATCTTTATCGGTCAAACCGCATAACGACATACGTTGTTCCCTTTGTCATCGGTATGTTACTTGCCGAAATTCGATCGTCGGTATCCAATACCTAGTTCAATCTCGTTACTGGCAAGTCTCTTTACTCGTTCCGTAATACATCATCTCGCAACTAACTTATTAGTTGCAATGCTTGCAAGGCTTATGTGAGGTGTATTACCGAGAGGGCCCAGAGATACCTCTCCGACAATCGGAGTGACAAAACCTAATCTCGAAATACGCCAACCCAACATGTACCTTTGGAGACACCTGTAGTACTCCTTTATAATCACCCAGTTACATTGTGACGTTTGGTAGCACCCAAAATGTTCCTCCGATGGCAGGAGTTGCATAATCTCATAGTTACAGGAACATGTATAGGTCATGAAGAAAGCAATAGCAATATACTAAACGATCAAGTGCTAGGCTAACGGAATGGGTCATGTCAATCACATCATTCTCCTAATGATGTGATCCCATTAATCAAATAACAACACATGTCTATGGTTAGGAAATATAACCATCTTTGATTAATGAGCTAGTCAAGTAGAGGCATACTAGTGACTATATGTTTGTCTATGTATTCACACATGTATCATGTTTCCGGTTAATACAATTCTAGCATGAATAATAAACATTTATCATGATATGAGGAAATAAATAATAACTTTATTATTGCCTCTAGGGCATATTTCCTTCAGTCTCCCACTTGCACTAGAGTCAATAATCTAGATTACACCGTAATGATTCTAACACCCATGGAGTCTTGGTGCTGATCATGTTTTGCTCGTGGAAGAGGCTTAGTCAACGGGTCTGCAACATTCGGATCCGTATGTATCTTGCAAATCTCTATGTCTCCCACCTGGACTTGGTCCCGGATGGAATTGAAGCGTCTCTTGATATGCTTGGTCCTCTTGTGAAATCTGGATTCCTTTGCCAAGGCAATTGCACCCGTATTGTCACAGAAGATCTTCATTGGTCCCGATGCACTAGGTATGACACCTAGATCGGAAATGAACTCTTTCATCCAGACTCCTTCATTTGCTGCTTCGAAGCAGCTATGTACTCCGCTTCACACGTAGATCCATACGGCGCTTTGTTTAGAACTGCACCAACCGACAGCTCCACCGTTTAATAAAAACACGTATCCGGTTTGCGATTTAGAATCGTCGGATCGATTGTCAAAACTTACATCGACGTAACCATTTACGACTAGCTCTTTGTCACCTCCATATACGAGAAACATATCCTTAGTCCTTTTCGTATTTCAGATGTTCTTGACCGCTGTCCGATGATCCACTCTGGATTACATTGGTACCTTCCTGCCAAGCTTATTGCTAAGCATACGTCGGTCTGGTACACAGACATTGCATACATGATAGAGCCTATGGCTGAAGCATAGGGAACATCTTTCATTTTCTCTCTATCTTCTGCGTGGTCGGGCATTGAGTCCGACAAATTTCACACCTTGTAACACAGGTAAGAATCCTTTCTTTGCACGATCCATTTTGAACTTTTTCAAAACTTTATCAAGGTATGTGCTTTGTGAAAGTCCAATCAAGCGTCTTGATCTATCTCTATAGATCTTGATGCCCAATATGTAAGCAGCTTCACCGAGGTCTTTCATTGAAAAACTTTCATTCAAGTATCCTTTTATGCTATCCAGAAATTCTATATCATTTCCAATTAATAATATGTCGTCCACATATAATATCGTAAATGCTACAGAGCTCCCACTCACTTTCTTGTAAATACAAGGCTTCTCCAAAAGTGCAGATAAAACCATATGCTTTGATCACACTATCAAAGCGTTTATTCCAACTCCGAGAGGCTTGCACCAGACCATAAATTGATCTCTGGAGCTTGCACACTTTGTTAGCACCTTTTGGATCAACAAAACCTTCTGGTTGCATCATATACAACTCTTCTTCTAGAAATCCATTCAAGAATGCAGTTTTGACATCCATTTGCCAAATTTCATAATCATAAAATGCAGCAATTGCTAACATGATTCGGACAGACTTAAGCATCGCTACGGGTGAGAAAGTCTCATCGTAGTCAACCCCTTGAACTTGTCGAAAACCTTTACGCAACAAGTCGAGCTTTATAGACGATTACATTACCATCGTGTCGGTCTTCTTCTTAAAGATCCATTTATTCTCAATGGCTTGCCGATCATCGGGCAAGTCAACCAAAGTCCATACTTTGTTCTCATACATGGATCCCATCTCAGATTTCATGGCTTCCAGCCATTTTGCGGAATCTGGGCTCACCATCGCTTCTTCATAGTTTGTAGGTTCGCCATGGTGAAGGAACATGACTTCCAGAATAGGATTACCGTACCACTCTGGTGCAGATCTTACTCTAGTTGACCTACGTAGTTCAGTAGAAACTTGATCTGAAGTTTCATGATCAATATCATTAGCTTCCTCACTAATTGGTGCAGTTGTCACAGAACCGGTTCTTGTGATGAACTACTTTCCAATAAGGGAGCAGATCTGATTATCTCATCAAGTTCTACTTTTCTCCCACTCACTTCTTTCGAGAGAAACTCCTTTTCTAGAAAGGATCCGAATTTAGCAAGGAAAATCTTGCCTTCAGATATGTGATAGAAGGTGGACCCAATAGTCTCTTTTGGGTATCCTATGAAGACTCATTTCTCCGATTTAGGTTCGAGCTTATCTGGTTGAAGTTTCTTCACATAAGCATCGCAGCCCCAAACTTTAAGATACGACAACTTTGGTTTCTTGCCAAACCATAGTTCATAAGGTGTCGTTTCAACGGATTTTGATGGTGCCCTATTTAACGTGAATGCGGCCGTCTCTAAAGCATAACCCCAAAAGCGATAGCGGTAAATCAGTAAGAGACATCATAGATCGCACCATATCTAGTAAAGTACGATTCTGACGTTCGGACACACCATTTCGTTGTGGTGTTCCGGGTGGCGTGAGTTGTGAAACTATTCCGCATTGTTTCAAATGTAAACAAAACTCGTAACTCAAATATTCTCCTCCACGATCAGATCGTAGAAATTTTATTTTCTTGTTATGATGATTTTCCACTTCACTCTGAAATTCTTTGAACTTTTCAAATGTTTCAGACTTATGTTTCATCAAGTAGATATACCCATATCTGCTCAAATCATCTGTGAAGGTGAGAAAATAACGATACCACAAGCGTGCCTCAACATTCATTGGACCACAAACATCGGTATGTATGATTTCCAACAAATTAGTTGCTCGCTCCATAGTTCCGAGAAACGGCGTTTTAGTCATCTTGCCCATGAGGCACGGTTCGCAAGTACCAAGTGATTCATAATCAAGTGATTCCAAAAGCCCATCAGTATGGAGTTTCTTCATGTGTTTTACACCGATATGACCCAAACGGAAGTGCCACAAATAAGTTGCACTATCATTATCAACTCTGCATCTTTTGGTTTCAACACTATGAATATGTGTATTACTACTATCGAGATTCAATAAAATAGACCACTCTTCAAGGGTGCATGACCATAAAAGATATTATTCATATAAATAGAACAACCATTATTCTCGACTTAAATGAATAATCGTCTCGCATCAAACAAGATCCAGATATAATGTTCATGCTTAACGCTGGCACCAAATAACAATTATTTAGGTCTAAAACTAATCCCGATGGTAGATGTAGAGGTAGCGTGCCGACCCGCGATCACATCGACTTTGGAACCATTTCCCACGCGCATCGTCACCTCGTCCTTAGCCAATCTTCGCAATCCGTAGTTCCTGTTTGAGTTGCAAATATTAGCAATGTAACCAGTATCAAATACCAGGTACTACTGCGGTATTAGTAAGGTACACATCAATAACATGTATATCACATATACCTTTGTTCACTTTGCCATCCTTCTTATCCGCCAAATACTTGGGGCAGTTCCGCTTCCGGTGTCGATGCGCTTGCGGTAGAAGCACTCGATCTCGTGCTTAGGTCCAGACTTGGGTTTCTTCTCTTGAGCAGCAACTTGTTTCTTTGTTCTTCCGAAGTTTCCTTCTTCTTCCCTTTGCCCTTTTTCTTGAAACTGGTGGTCTTGTTAACCATCAACACTTGATGCTCCTTTTGATTTCTACCTCCGCGGCTTTTAGCATTGCGAAGAGCTCGAATAGACTTGTCCATCCCTTGCATATTATAGTTCATCACGAAGCTCTTGTAGCTTGGTGGCGATGATTGAAGAATTACATCAATGACACTATCATCGGAAGATTAACTCCCGGTTGAATCAAGTGATTATTATACCCGGACATTTTGAGTATGTGTTCACCGATGTAACTATTCTCCTCCATCTTGCAGCTATAGAACTTATTGGAGACTTCATATCTCTCAATCCGGGCATTTGCTTGAAATATTAACTTCAACTCCTGGAACATCTCATATGCTCCATGACGCGTTCAAAACGTCGTTGAAGGCCCGGTTCTAAGCCGTAAAGCATGGCACATCGAACTATCGAGTAGTCATCAGGTTTGCTCGCCAGACGTTCTTAACGTCGTCGGTTGCATCAGCGGCAGTTCGGCACCCAGCGGTGCTTCGGGGCGTAATTCTTACGTGCAGCAATGAGGATAATCCTCGAGTTACGGACCCGATCCGTGTAATTGCTACCATCATCTTTCCACTTTGCTTTCTCAAGGAACGCATTAAAATTCAACGGAACAACAGACGAGCCATCTATCTACAGTAAACATAGACAAGCAAAATACTATCGGTACTAAGTTCATGATAAATTTAAGTTCAATTAATCATATTACTTAAGAACTCCCACTTAGATAGACATCTCTCCGGTCATCTAAGTGATTACGTGATCCAAATCAACTAAACCATGTCCGATCATCACGTGAGATGGAGTAGTTTCAATGGTGAACATCACTATGTTGATCATATCTACTATATGATTCACGCCGACCTTTCGGTCTTCGTGTTCTGAGGCCATATCTGTATATGCTAGGCTCGTCAAGTTTGACCTGAGTATTCCGCGTGTGCAACTGTTTTGCACCCGTTGTATTTGAACGTAGAGCCTATCACACCCGATCATCACGTGGTGTCTCAAAGACGAAGAACTTTCGCATAGCGGTGCATACTCGGGGAGAACACTTCTTGATATTTAATGAGAGATCATCTTATAATGCTACCGTCAATCAAAGCAAGATAAGATGCATAAAGGATAAACATCACATGCAATCAATATAAGTGATATGATATGGCCATCATCATCTTGTGCTTGTGATCTCCATCTCCAAAGCACCGTCGTGATCACCATCGTCACCGGCGCGCCGACACCTTGATCTCCATCGTAGCATCGTTGTCGTCTCGCCAACTATTGCTTCTCGACTATCGCTACCGCTTAGTGATAAAGTAAAGCAATTACATGGCGTTGCATTTCATACAATAAAGCGACAACCATATGGCTCCTGCCAGTTGCCGATAACTTGGTTACAAAACATGATCATCTCATACAATACAATATAGCATCACGTCTTGACCATATCACATCACAACATGCCCTGCAAAAACAAGTTAGACGTCCTCTACTTTGTTGTTGCAAGTTTTACGTGGCTGCTACGGGCTGAGCAAGAACCGTTCTTACCTACGCATCAAAACCACAACAATAGTTTGTCAAGTTGGTGCTGTTTTAACCTTCGCAAGGACCGGGCGTATGCCACACTCAGTTCAACTAAAGTGAGAGAAGCAGACACCCGCCCGGTCACCTTTAAGCAACAAGTGCTCATAGCGGTGAAACCACTCTCGCGTGGCGTCGCCTAATGTCGGTCCGGGCGCTTCATCTCACAATACCGCCCGAACCAAAGTATGGCATGCTGGTAAGCAAGATGACTTGTATCGCCCACAACTCACTTGTGTTCTACTCGTGCATATAACATCAACGCATAAAACCTAGCTCGATGCCACCGTTGGGGAACATAGTAATTTCAAAAAATTCCCTACGCTGCGCAAGGATCATGGTGATGCATAGCAACGAGAGGAGAGTATTGTCCACGTACCCTCGTAGACCGTGGCGAAGCGTTATGACAACGCGGTTGATGTAGTCGTGCGTCTTCACGATCCGACCGATCCAAGTACCGAACGTCTGGCACCTCCGAGTTCAGCACACGTTCAGCTCGATGGCGATCCCGGACTCCGATCCAGCAAAGTGTCGGATGAGTTCCGTCGGCCTGACGGCGTGGTGGCGATGATGATGTTCTACCGCGCAGGCTTCGCCTAAACTCCGCGACGATATGACCGAGGTGGAATATGGTGGAAGGGGCACCGCACACGGCTAAGGAACGATCCGTAGATCAACTTATGCATCTGGGGTGCCCCCTTGCCCCGTGATATAAAGGAGGGAGGGAAGGTGCGGCCAGCCCCAAGGGGTGCGCTGGAGGAGTCCTACTCCCACCGAGTAGGACTCCCCTCTTGCCTTGTTGGAGAAGGAAAGGGAAGGGGAAGAGGAAGGCGCCGCCCCCTCTCCTTGTCCTATTCGGACTAGGGGAGGCGCCTGGCCTGCCCTGGCCGGCCCTCCTATGGCCCACTAAGGCCCATTATCCCCCGAGAGGGTTCCGGTAACCCCCCGGTGTTCCGGTAAAATCCCGATTTCACCCGGAACCATTCCGATATCCAAATGTAGGCTTCCAATATATCAATCTTTATGTCTCGACCATTTGGAGACTCCTCGTCTCGTCCGTGATCACATCCGGGACTCCGAACAAACTTCAGTACATCAAAACTTATAAACTCATAATAAAACTGTCATCGTAACGTTAAGCGTGCGGACCCTACGGGTTCGAGAACTATGTAGACATGACCTAGAACTATTCTCGGTCAATAACCAATAGCGGAACCTGGATGCCCATATTGGTTCCTACATATTCTATGAAGATCTTTATCGGTCAAACCGCATAACGACATACGTTGTTCCCTTTGTCATCGGTATGTTACTTGCCGAGATTCGATCGTCGGTATCCAATACCTAGTTCAATCTCGTTCTTGGCAAGTCTCTTTACTCGTTCCGTAATACATCATCTACTTAACCAACTTATTAGTTGCAATGCTTGCAAGGCTTATGTGATGTGTATTACCGAGAGGGCCAGAGATACCTCTCCGACAATCGGAGTGAAAAACCTAATCTCGAAATCGCCAACCCAACATGTACCTTTGGAGACACCTGTAGTACTCCTTTATAATCACCCAGTTATGTTGTGACGTTTGGTAGCACCCAAAGTGTTCCTCCGTAAACGGAGTTGCATAATCTCATAGTTACGGGAACATGTATAGGTCATGAAGAAAGCAATAGCAATATACTAAGCGATCAAGTGCTAGGCTAACGGAATGGGTCATGTCAATCACATCATTCTCCTAATGATGTGATCCCATTAATCAAATAACAACACATGTCTATGGTTAGGAAATATAACCATCTTTGATTAATGAGCTAGTCAAGTAGAGGCATACTAGTGACTATATGTTTGTCTATGTATTCACACATGTATCATGTTTCCGGTTAATACAATTCTAGCATGAATAATAAACATTTATCATGATATGAGGAAATAAATAATAACTTTATTATTGCCTCTAGGGCATATTTCCTTCAGGGCGCGGTGGCTCGCAGGATGAGGTGAAGCTTGCTCCGCCTTACGCCCGCTCCCTCGCCCATGCGCGTGGTGGCTCGCAGGACGGGGAGAAAAATTTACTACTCCCTCCATTTACTCCTCGTCCCTACTACCTTGGTTATAGAGATTATATCATATTGTTTGGAATATATATGTCCTTTAGTAGATTTCAATATGAACTACTAGTACATAATCCAAACACTGATGTATATAGACGTATTTTAGAGTGTAGATTCACTCATTTTGCTCCATATGTAGCACTCTCCCTCGCCCCTCGACCCTCGCCCACGTGGTGGATGTGCAGCAAGTCATTCGGTTTCATATAGCCAGAACGATATATACTGCACTACCATTATGGCTCGACTTCCCGAAGAGGTGAAGAGCCAATCGCAAGGTTAATATTTTGGAGATGCCAATCGCAAGGTTATAGGAGAACGAGTAGTAGGTGCCGCGTCATTTATAAATAAAGTTTTTTTCTTCAATGGCACTTACGCAATATGATAGGTTCATATGGAGAAAAGGAAACCGCTCCACTATATACATAGTCAGGACGGGCCAGCCTACAAGGTTGCTTGCTGGGGATGCTCTCTTCACACTCTCTCGCACAAAACGACTGTGGCCACATCTCTAACATCCCGGTGGATCATGTTCGCTTGGGGAAGGGGTGGATGCTTAGTGTAGATGCGGTGGCCGTCGCCGACAGCGAAAACCCACTGTCGGCACGTCCCGATCAGGGGTCCCGCCGTTCTCTCTCACAAAGCCGGTGAGGTTGCCTTCGTCCCTTGCTCACTGCCGCGACGTGGGCAGTTGTTGCCTCCCGCCGCCCTCCTCAAGGTTGAGCTACGTCCCTCTGGTACAACTCCCTTTACAGCCGGCTTGCACCACTGCTCCAGCTGCCCACATCACTCCATGTGGATATTTCTCTACTTCTTTGCCCCGCACATACCTCTCTTGGCTTCTACGTCAGTATTTGTGATGAGTTTATGTCTCATCAACTAGTCCCAGTAATCTTATTCTAATCACGCTTCTTCAATTTCTTAGCCACAGGGATGCTCATCTCGATTTTGGTGAAGCTGCACAAAATGATCCGATGGTCAAAAGGTTGCAAACTTCATTTATTAGGAAGCTCGAACGTTGCCAGAAAATTGAAGCCTGGTCAGGGTTCACGGTTCAAGGGCTAGGGACTGCATGGATCATTTTTTTCTTTAGCTGCCTCTGTTCCAAAATGAGTGTCAACTTTAGTAGTAGTACAACTTTGTACTAAAGTTTGCACAAAGTTGAGACACTTATTTTGGAACGGAGGGAGTACATATTTGCTATGATCTGTCAATCATTGAGATGGAATAGCATGCATGTTAGTCTCCTTTGTATTTGAAGAAATGTTGCAACGGGCAACCTTGGGCCCTTAAGATACATGTAACAGAAGCTGGAAGCTTCATAGCATTGTACAAATTTATCTCGCTGATAAATTACAGTACGTACTATACTAGTACTTCCTCCGTTCCTAAATATAAGTCTTTATAGATATTTCACCATGGACCACATGTGGATGTATATAGATGCATTTTAAGTGTAAGTTCATTCATTTTGTTCCGTATGTAGTTCACCTAGTGGAATCTCTACAAAGACTTATCTACTAGTAATAGCTAGCCCCCACTACTAGGAATTCTCTATCCTCTCCTTGAGCCACATCATCAAAATTAATGTAGCCGTTAGATGAACTAAATCAGTCCATAATAGCCGTCTGATCTAGGCCGAGAGGCTCAAGACTAAGCCACATGCAAGCATGCAGAAATACCGTGGCATGCATGTGAGTGGGTTTTAAATCACATCAACATGACTGCATGCAAGCATGCACCGGTAGCATGCATGTAAGTGAGCTTTTAAGTCCCATTAACATGTCAAAAAGAAATATATAATCCCATTATGCAGTAGGAGTTGGCTGATCTTTTTTACTTACGTGGGATGATCTAAATGATGATGGGAGTTTATTTAGTTTGGCTACCACATTTGTCATGCAGTTATAGAGTTTTTTTAGTTCTATGAAATCGATAATTTTCTTGCGAGAGAGATATCACGGCTGTTCATGACAGCAGCTGACTCATCTAGTAATATTTAGGAACGGAGGGAGTACTATGTAAAGAGATAGGTGTCGCACGGTGATAGTGTGAGGTGGGCCATGTAATCACTGAGCCTGCGTGTTTTCATTGCTCTTGCACTCCTCCGCTGTAAGAACGGAGAAAATTGTAATCTATAGTAGTAGTACCTCATTTCGCCGAAAGCGTGGGACATCCAGCAGTCCTACCACCTCAGTAATAAAGACCAATGAGCCGTCAAATCACATAGACCCAGCAGTAAGTTGGACGGACGAAGCAACCATCACTCTTGCGCCCGGTGAGGGTCGCGTCCGCTCTGCCGGGCATGAATGCGGCACCGATTCTTTGGGCGGCTGACCGTTTCAGGCGAAGCCTTGTGGCGATGGAGGGCTTTGGGTGGGCCAGGCTGGTCGAGAGCGGGCGTGGCGATTGTCCGCATGTCCCTACCGGACACGCTGAAGCGAGAGGATGCACCGACTCTCATGCTAAAATCATACACTACACACCATCTCTCTGTAGGAGTAGGTCAATCTGTCGCTCTCTCTAACACACACATGTTGTTAAACACACACACGCACAAGCATGCACCTTGGTCCCGTTGCACCTTCTAACATGACTTATTACACCTAGACGGAGGGAGTAGTAAGTATACGAGATATGGTGGCACACTGACTTAAGTCGAATACAAGTGCCCAAAATTTGTGTGCATGTTATAATAAGGATTCACTTAAAATAGTACATGAGCGAACAGAGGGATCAATTGGACGGTGTTCCCGGCAGTAGCGAGATGTGTGAGGTAAGATACACACCGTGGCGCTTTTAATTTTTCTTATTAATTTGTTTGTTTCACCCTCCGACCGGTGGGACCCAGCGTACTACGTGGAGAGAGGTAAGGTGACTAAGGCTGCATTATTTCTGCACCACTTGTGGATAGTCTTACCACCAAAGCCACATGACACGATTATGATTGAAATCCCAATGACTCCACACACACAAAAAACACGGCATGCTTGTCACACGGATGTAGGAATGTATAAAAGGTTATTTTCCTCTCGTTGAACATAACAGGAGGGTTGTGTAGCTGGTTAGCCTGTTCGCTCATCAAACTTGAGGTCTCAGGTTCGATAACTACATTTGAGCATAATTTGTGCCAGGAGGATTCTTTGACTGGTCACAATGGATGGATACGGAGCTATACGATCTTGTAGTGACCGTATAATCACCTCATCAGGTATAAGCTGCAGCCTCGGCACTTGTTTTCTAGGGTTTGCACGCTTCACACTCTCTCTACAGTATATATATACACGTTGGAGCCTCGACGCTTGTAGTTGCTCTCTTCACACTCTCTCGCCCTCTCCAGATCTAAACAAGACTTCGTTGGCCTCTCTCTCCCCTCACTGCTGCTCAAAGAGCCGGCAGGATCCGTCCGCCGGGAAGGGAAGGAGGCTTAACGCTGTCGCCATCGGCGAGGGAGGGAATCCACTACCGGCGCAGCTGTTCACTTTCACCCAGCGGCGGCACGGGAGGGCCTCCAACCCCTTCTTCTTCGTTGTTTTCCCGTCGCCCACCGAACCACGCCCCAAGAACCTTAAGGTATAATTTACTTACTCCACATGCATTTCTCTAGCTGCATGTATACCATGAATCTAGGATGTGGTTCAAAGAGGAAAGGCATGGGGTAAAGTAGTGGGAAAAGTTGTATGTAGCATGAATCTAGGACGTGGTTCAAAGAGGAAATGAAGGGGGAAAGTTGTATAGCATGAATCTAGGACGTGGTTCAAAGAGGAAAGGAATGGGGGAAAGTAGTGGGGAAAGTTGTATCGCATAAATCTAGGACGTGGTTCAAAGAGGAAAAGAAGGGCGAAAGTACTAGTTCAAAAAGGAAAGGAAGGGACAAAGGCTGTAGAGTTTGAGCAGGACTAGATTTCTTTGCGCTCACATAGGGAAAGGTGTCTAAAGATAACAAAACTGGGACCAACACAAATATGCTCCTTGGTTGTTTTGTTCTTTGTTGCAACAGACTGTGCATGACCATAGTACATCGGTAGATGCACATGGTGCTGGTGCATCCACTGTCTCGTGCAACTCATTAGTTGTTGTTAATCTAAGGCCATGTTTGGTTAAAAACTCTCTAGTCCCTACCTGCTTGGTTCCAGGGACTAAACATGGACTAAAGGTTATTAAATGACATGCTAAAAGACCATGTTACCCCTAGTAATGAACTAATAGAGACAAGGTGCGATGCGTGGCAGGGGCAACTGTTGGAAAAAGTCCCAAAAAGACTCCCTCGGGGTCTTCTTTCTTTAGTCCAAAATGCCCACTTTTATTCCCTAAAAGTCCCTCTTGTTTGGTTTAGATGGGACTGACACGGAGTTTTTTTAGTCCCTACACCAAAATGTCCGTGTAAACAAACACCCTCTAATAATGCCGCTGGAAAATTGATGCAATGCCACAGTTAAAAGCAAATTACATGTTTAACGAATTTTATTGTTAATATAATCTCTATGTTAATATTAATCAATGCCACCATGATGTAATAGTGCTGTAATGAAGCACTGGAACTGTGATGACACAAGTAATGATATAGTTTTGCGTCTTAATTTATTGCTATGGCTGGAACAAGCAATTGTTTTGCCACTGATTTGATGCCACTCTTAATGTAATACGTAATTATCTCTACTTGTGCAAACAGGGATCTTCTTTGAAGATACCATATATTTTAGTGGAACTGCACAAGAAGATGTTGGAAACATTAAACTAATCGAGGAGTATATAGTAAGCATGGCCACCACCGTAGATAGCAACAGATGGTTCCGGAGAAGTGCTTCATCTGTATGCTCTACACAATAAGCCTCCTGACAAAGGTTGGTATTTGCCCACTGATTACATCCATATGATTGAGCTTTGTCATCTCTATTGGTGTTGTGCTACTGTTTAGATACTGTCATGAAAAAGTGGTATTGTCCTTGAGAAGTGCTTCATCTGTGTTGTTTTAAATATTTCCTTTCCTTTTTTCTAGCAAACAGGGATGCTAGCATTTAGTAGTCCTCTTGTCTTTGCACAGCAGGATCATCTTCCTCTGAAGAAGAATATGGAGTACGTGAAGTGACTAGTTCCGATTATGCCAGGATGAAGAAACCCTGTCTATCTTCTCATCAGAAGGAGCAGTTGAAGGATGGTTACATTACTCCCCTCAAGACCAAACTAACTTCAGCTCGGAAGGGTGACAAATCTCCATTTTTTGTTGTGGTGCTTGAGTACAATGTTGTTCTAGGATTCTTTTACGGTGAGTTCCATTTTTCTAAAAGTGTGCTCTACATGGACCATGTAGGTGCTGTCAGCTGTCAATTCATAGTACAGTTTGCTTTATACTAATCACTTTTTTGTATTTGTGCAAACAGGGGTGCTCAGCTTGATTTCAATGGGAACTGCACAAAATGTTCATGAATACATGGAATCATTTATTTCCACCACAAGAAAGGAGGTGCCAATAAGTTCAAGGCGTTACAACATATAAGGGCGAAATCATACAAGCTACGCGCGAATTTGGTTGATTTTGGTGGAACTGCACAAAAAGAACAGCTGGTTTATTTAGCACGAGGTGCCATGTCAATGTCCGAACTGATGGCAAACCCTGCCCATTCCACAATCGTAGGCATTTGATATTCTGGAATGGGACAACCTTGTCAAATTTTGCTCATTGATTTTAGCAAGAGATGCATTTGACATTTTTGAATGGGACGCCTTTCTTTGTCGTGACGTCAATCAAATTTTTTTCTTTATTCTTTAGTTGTGAAGTAAATATTGTCTCTGACATGTGAGTCGCTGAGATGCATAATCATCGATTGTTTTGAATGTTCTCTATGAATTGCCAGCCCTGTGTGTTTGATTGCAATGTCTGAGAAAGCAGCTAAAAGCGGCTCAAACTCTTTGTACTCATACATTTCCTTTTTACTTCGCACATTGTGAAAGTGCATACTTTTTTGTATAAGATTAGTCAAAGTAGAGATACTTTGACTGCAGAAAAAACTTGTATGCAGATTAGAAAGGACCGGAGGGAGTACATGCAAAACTGCTGCAAACGAGGTGATCACCCTGGGAATAATGCTAGTACTTATTTTTTTGCATGTTCACCCAATGCTAGTGATACAGGAATTCGAACTAATCAAAATAAATTCATTCATACACGGTTGGATTTCATATAAACATGCCGGATTTCATTACATTTCATACATTCTTCAACTAAAAAGGGGTGCGCTAGAGGTATAATTAATTAACCAAAGCTACCCACATGTCCCCAGGCGAGCAGAAGCTTGATGAATTAACTGCAGGTGCAGTTGCGTAACTGACATGTGGCCTGTTGGGCCCACGTGTCAGTCAGCCAACTGCACCAGCAGTTAAGTAGAAGCAGCGTTCTTCTCCAGCGCAGCTCTCCGACTCCACGTCGCCGCCAAGAAGCTAACCGGCCATCAATGGTCAACCCGCCTAGCTTGGCTTCAACCGGAGGGTAGTAGCGGTGGCCTTACTTGGACCCGAGCGGTGGCGACCTACCGTGTTCTACTCTTCCTCTTTTTCTGTGTGGCGCGGCCTCGGTGGCAGCGGGGCGGGGCCTCGGCGGAGCCGGCGATGTCCTCTGTCTCGTTGCCGGCGGGCGGCGCCTTGGCGGAGCAGTGGAAATCCTCCCCCATATTGCCGGAAGGGTGGGGCCTCGGCTGAGCCGACGATGTCCTCTGCCTCGTTATTGGCGGGGCGGGGCCTCGGCGGAGCCGGCGGTGTCCTCTGCCTCGTTGTTGGCGCCGCGGGGCCTCGGCGGAGCAGGGCCTCGTCGACGCCAGCGGAGCGGGGACTCGTCGGAGCCGGCATTGTCCTCTGCCTCGTCCTCGGTCTCACCAAACAGCGCCTCGTCCGCTTCATCGCCCTCTTTGTTAGCCTCTTTGTAGGCGGCCGCAGCCTCCGCCACCCGCATGCGGTGCCGCCAGCGCTCGAGGCGGCCCTTGTGGGCGGAGCGGTATGAGTCGATCAGCACCTCCTACTCAGCCCGCTCTGCGGCGATCTTCTCCTCCGCCTGCAGGTGCTCCTAGAGGAGATGGTGGTTGTAGGCGGCGTCAGCCTGCGCCTCCCGGAACTGCTCCTCACGCATCTGCCTCACCGTGTCCATATATTGGGCACAGGCCTCGCCAATGGTCATGGTGCAATGCACTGGCGAGGATGGCGCGGAGGAGGGGGTTGGCGCCGGATCGTCGACTACCATGTTCTTCATTGGGACGTCATCGTCCTCCGGCTGCCTGCCGGCAGCAATGGCTGCCATCTCCTTGTGGTCTGTCGTCCGCCCATCCCGAAGAGCGCTGGAGCGCGAGGAAGCCATGGTGGGCAGTAGTAGTGTGGACGGGAGAAAGGGAACGGATGCGGATGACTGCGGCTATGACCGGCACAACAGTTTATAGCAATGGTGGGTGGCGGAGGGACGGACGTGTGGCGCCGGAGTAGCCGCCTCGACAACCGCGTATCATTAATGTGGGCGGCAGATGGATGGACGGACGACACTTGTGTCGTTTGAAGGCGGAGCAATCGCCTGCACCGGGAAGCGGGGCGGGCGGCGCCGATGCTTCGGTGGAAGCGCAGCGGCGAGATGACTTTACTTGGAGAGGATAACAATGGGGACCCACCAGGGCCATAGCCTCACGTCATAAGTGCCTCCTTATTATATATATATACATATATATATATATATATATATATATATATATATATATATATATAACTATAATTTATTTTGCTTCCTCCTGGTTTCCTGACATCACGGTCCCACACCATTGTCAACCTATGTACTCCCTCCTTTCCGGTTTATAGGGCTTATCTCAAAATTTTAGTTTTTCCACTTTATAAGGCTCAATTTGGTTGTTTTCCATCACATGTTCGGATTCCAAGGTGCATTAAATCATTGCATGCAAGTATTAAGAGAAAATTGACCAATGCATGTACTTTATGCATGCATGCATTGCAATTAATGCATTGATAAACATAATTTTTTGAGGATAACAAGAGCATTAATTAGGTGCTTTTGCAAAACTACAAAAAGTATTCCACCACTCGCCATCTGCCTTGATTGGTGAGATTTTTGAATTGAGCACTACTCCCTCCTTTCCGGTTTATAGGGCTTATCTCAAAATTTTAGTTTTTCCATTTTATAAGGCTCAATTTGGTTGTTCCCCATCACATGTTCAGATTCCAAGGTGCATTAAATCATTGCATGCAAGTATTAAGAGAAAATTTACCAATGCATGTCATTTATGCATGCTTGCATTGCAATTAATGCATTGGTAAACATACTTTTTTAAAGAAAACAAGAGCATTAATTGGGTGCTTTTGCAAACTATAAAAAGTATTACACCACTCACCATCTACCTTGGTTGGTGAGATTTTTGAATTGAGCCTTATAAACCGGAAAGGAGGGAGTATAAACCGGAAAGGAGGGAGTAGTCAATAAACGAGAGAATTGCACAAGAAGCGACCGATAGCTGGGACCAAGCAGCTCGAGCAGTATTTGTGTTTTTGAGGTGTGAGCACTGCAGAGTTTTTCGATGTTTAGCCCAGATATTAATTTTTCTCCTCTGAACAACAACGAAAACATCGTTGCAGGTATTAACTGGGCGGGCTATGGCCCGTCTAGCCCAGGCCAGATATCCAACCCAGATATTAATTTTTTTCAAGCTGAAAATGGCTAGCCCAGCTATACTTTTTTTAGGAATACCCAGGCAAGGTCAACTTGTTATTCTCCGCCCCGCTGGGCTGCAAATCTTTCCTAGGAGGGATGCATTAGTCTTAACAAGAAAATGGGCTTTAAGAAATAATAAATGGGATCTAATTATAAAAACTCGACAGTAACTATAAAAAATGCACCAAACACGTAATTACTTTATAAAATATTATTTTTGGATATTGAAAATTTTAATTTCATTAATTTTTGCGAGCGCAATGTTTCTTTGGATTTTTACATAATATAAATTTATATTGGAATTATATTTAATCTGACTAGAAATTTTGGGATAAAAATATTTCGGATCCCATCAAAATGTGGGAAATTTTATTGAATTCTGTTTTGAACGGTTGGTTGAAATGGGCTGTACTTTTAACAAACTGTAAATGGGCTGTAGTAAATTCCATTAGAATTCAAAAATGGGCTACACATTCTTACAAATCTCAAATGAGCTATAAGTTCTCTGCCACACACTTACGGCCTTACTAAGTTGATCGTCCCTAAAAAAAGCGAGTTGGCCGTATGCAAGGCTTTGTCAACTTACAGTCAACACACGGTTCTAGCAGCAGTGGCTGTTGGATGTCCACCCAACGGATGCCGTGCTTCTTCTTCAATCTCGGATATTCTAGCTTCACCCACCCAAAAAGTGATTCCTCCCCCTGACATCTGGGGCGCACCGTTTCGGAAGCTGACCTGTGGGCCTACTAAATTGACGTACCAAGGGCTTTGTCAACTTAGTCAATATAAATGATTCTAGTTGCAGTGACCGTACGGTGTCCATCCAACGGCCGTCGTGCTTATTCAACCTCTGGTCTTCTTGCTCCAGCCGCCCAAAGCAGCGCCGGTCGTGCCGCTTTGCTCCGCCTCTCGTGGCGGTTGTCTTGTGCGGAGGCCTCGCCGCCCTACTACTCCCACCGCTAGCAGTGCCATCCCTCCACTCACCCACACCCCTGTTATTCTGCGGCGGCAACGGCCTGCCGAACCAGTGAACCCTCGTACTCCTCTCCGCGTGTGCATCCACTGCCGCGTCTTCCCCGGCTCCGCGTCGTCCCCTTCCTAGGCCTCGCCGTCGTCCACCGCCGTGGTGCTCTCGGCGCGGCGTGGTCAACGTGGTGTAGGAACGACTTCCATCGGACGTGGACTGTACATGAAGAGGCTGACTGCTGGGTCCACGGCAGCCGCAAGGAAGTGCCTCCTTATTACACGCAAAATAATTATTCCTCCACCTACAGCGGGGACCCACCGGACGGGCCATCGTATTTCGCGAAAAAAAATGATTCGCCCCCTGACTACTGGCGCGTACGTGTCATAGTAGAGGCGCGCACGGAGCATGTACACGTACGTACAACTGTCAGTGTGCAATAAAGAAAATACGGCCACGTATGTGTACATAAGGGCGGGGTCTCGAACGCCTACTCGCGCATACGTACGGCCAGGGCTCGTGTACATGGCTGGGTCGGAACGGAGAAACAACGTCGTCGTCGTGTTCATGGGGAGCCAACTGACTGGGTCGGAACGGAATGCGTGGTCGTATTCATCGGGAGGGCTTGGACGGAACAGGCGATGGAAATGAGGCCTGGCGTATCGCAGAACGGAGGATACGACCTTGTTCGACCTGCCACGTTCGAAACGGGGTTCCTGTTGATCGAGAGGGGTGTGGCATACCGCAAAACGAACGAAACGGACCTCCTACGGTCGAAACGGGGGTCCTGTTGATCGGGAGGGGTGTGGCGTACCACAAAACGGACGAAACGGACCTCCTACGGTCGAAGCAGGGTTCCTGTTGATCGGGAGAGGTGTGGCGTACTGCAAAACGGACGAAACGGACCTCCCTACGGTCAAAGCAGGGGTCCTGTTGATCGGGAGGGTGTGGCGTACCGCAAAAGCAGACGAAACAGACTTGTGTTGGGCGCTTCTGATGCGACTCGGGTCCTGTTCATCGGGAGGGGTGTGGCGTACCGCAAAACGGGACTCCACGGGATATTGTTCATCTCCACCGTCGACCTCCTCCAACCTCCACGGGCTACCGTCGACCTTCTCCAGCCTCCACGGGCTCCTGTTCATCCAGCCTCCACCGCGCGCTACTCCACCGGCTACTATTCAGCCACCCCTCCACGGGCACCCCTCCACCATCTACTGTTCATCCAGCCCTCCACACCACAGGGTCCTGTTCATCCAGAGGCAACGCCACCACTCACTGTTCATCCAAACCCCCCGCAACGCTCACTGTTCATCCCAGAGGCAGCATCGATCAGCTTCAGTTAGCAGCAGTAGTGAAGGAATCACTCAATCGGGTTCAGTTAACAGCCATAGATCAATCGCTTGGGTTCAGTAACGCGTAGCCTTCAGTGCAATTGCTCGGGTTCAGTTAGATCCCAACGCCTCGCTCAGGTTCAGTTAGAGCCAACGCCTCACACACACGCACATACGTGTACGAGAGAAACGCGTATCGCTCGGCCCCCGACCGCCCACCGTAACCGGGAACTCCCCGAAATTTTCCTCGCCCTCGCTTCTACCACGGGTTTTTCTGTCATGGACGGCCCAAAGAATGTCATGCAGCTGCGTCTCCGGCCCGCCCAGGACAAAAAGCCCATTTTCTGTCATGATTTTTTGTCATAGAAGTAGGAGCCCACCACATCTATGATGATACCGGGTTTTGTGACAATTATCGTCATAGAAGTGTCATATGTATGACAGAAAAAAATTTGTTCGGCCCAAAATGTCACGGATGTGTCTTTTTTTGTAGTGCTTGGGGCGCACCCTATGAGGCCGCCGGCCCCCTCCCCTTGATCCTTTATATACGGGGGAGGGGGCACCCCTAGAACACACAACTTGATTGTTTAGGCGTGTGCGGTGCCCCCTTCCACAGGTTTCCACCTTGGTCATATCGTTGTAGTGCTTAGGCGAAGCCCTGCGTTGGTAACTTCATCATCGCCTTCATCACGCCGTCGTGCTGACGAAACTCTCCCTCGACCTTAGCTGGATCTAGAGTTTGTGGGACGTCACTGAGCTAAACGTGTGCAGATCACGGAGGTGTCGTACGTTCGGTGCTAGGATCGGTCGGATCGTGAAGACGTACGACTACATCAACCGCGTTGTAATAACGCTTCCGCTTTCGGTCTACAAGGGTACGTAGACAACACTCTCCCCTCTCATTGATATGCATCACCTAGATAGATCTTGCGTGATCGTAGGAATTTTTTTGAAATTACCGCGTTCCCCAACAGGTGTCTAGATTGGATCTGGTGGTTCTGGACTCTGCGGTGGCTGGATGAATATTTCGTCGACGCTTCTAGGGTTCTGGTATTTTGGGGGTATTTATAGAGCAAAGAGGCGGTCCGGGGGGCACCCAAGGTGGGCACAACCCACCAAAGCGCGCCAGGGCCTCCTGGCGCGCCCTGGTGGGTTGTCCCCTCCTCGGGACCCCCAGGTGCAACCAGGGCCCATCCGCTTCCTTCTAGACCATAAAAATCATCATGGAGTTTCATGGAATTTGGACTCTGTATGATATTGATTTCCTGCGATGTAAAAAATATGGAAAAAACAGCAACTGCCACTTGGCACTATGTCAATAGGTTAGTACCAAAAAATGATATAAAATGACTATAAAAATATTATAAAACATCCAAGATTATAATAAAACAACATGGAACGATAAAAAAAATTATAGATATGTTGGAGACGTATCATAGTGCCTCCACCAGAGCGTTCGCCGGCTCCGGTTTAGTGGAGGTCGCCGCCGGAGCCGACGCTCCCCCCTCCTTCGAAGGGGGTTGCTTGCTCGATTCCGGAGCCATATGGGTCTCCGGAATAGTGTTCGGTGAGGCGGACTGGTCGAGCCCCGCCGTCGGTTTCCATGGGGGTTGCACCCCCATGTTCTCAGCAGCCGAGGCATCACCCTCAGGCGCCGTCTTGGCAGCCTCACTCACCCCTCCATGGCCCGGAGAGGCCCTTCGGGACAACACCTCGGTGTCATCCGTGATGGTTGGCGGAGAGGCTCGTGGAGGCGTGTCGCTCTCCACCATCTCTGGTGCCAGAGAGCTCCCCTCAGATATCGATGGATTGGGGAGGTCGTGGGCAGGAATGAAATACACAGAACATAATATGTTATATAGAAAACATAAAAGACCGGATATTTGTAAAGTATCCTCTGATACTTACGATGCGGCCAGAGGCTTCACCCTGGGGCGCCTCTTGGGGATGGGTTCGGCATCCGAATCGGAACCATCCGAGAGGGTTATCTTCCCCCTCTTGGACACCCCCTCCTCCGGGTCTATGGAGGCTGCCCTTTTCTTTTTCCTCCCCTTGAGGGAAGAGTCACTTCCGCCTCCTCCTCCTCCTCTTCGTCTTTGTCCCCCTCGTGGGAGGAGAGGGCTTCGGTCTCTCCGGACACTGCGTCTGAAGTACCCTTACGGCGAAGGCCGCCCTTGGCCTCCTTGCTCTTCTTCTTGGCCTTCTTCTTCGGCGCCTGATAGGGCATTGAAACCAGCATCTTCATAAGCTGGGGTGTGGACGGATCTTCCGCCAGCGGTGCCGGACACTTGATTCGCTTCGCCTTCGCTATCCAACCCTGTGAGAGGGATGGAAAACTCATTATGCCTAAGAATTTATGGACCAAGTGTATGTTCGAATAACACACTTACCGGAGTGGCCGGATTCTCGCTGTCGAGGCCAATGTCTTCGGTCTTCTTCGGCCACGTCTTCTCGGCCTTGAAGAGTAGCTTCCAGATCTCTTCGTGCGTTGTGCCGAAGAAGCGCTGCAGGGTCCACAGACCTTCCGATTGATCTCCCACATGTGGAGAGGCCGGAGTTGGAAGGGAAGGATCTTGTGGAAGAGCATCACTTGAATCACGTTAGTGAGACTGGTGTTCTTGCCTATCATGTTTGTGATGCGCTTTTGCAGCATCAACACTTCCGGGGTCGATCCCCAGTCCAGACCCTTGTTGGTCTATGATGCGAGCCGCATAGGGGACCCAGATCTAAACTCAGGAGTGGCCGCCCACCTGGCGGCGCGGGGTTCGATGATGTAGAACCACTCCCGTTGCCACACCTTGACGGTCTCCACGAAGGCCCCTTTAGGGCAAGTGGTGTTGGGGAGTTTGCTCACCATGGCGCCGCCGCAATCCGCATGCTGCCCATCAACCACCTTCGGCTTCACATTGAAGATTTTTAGCCATAGGCCGAAGTGTGGGGGGTGCCGAGTAGCGCCTCGCACACGACGATAAACGTCGAGATGTGGAAGAAAGAATTTGGGGCTAGATCATGGAAATCTAGCCCGTAGTAGAACATGGGGCCGCGGACAAAGGGGTGAAGGGGAAACCCTAGCCCGCGGAGGAAGTGAGGGATGAACACAACCCTTTCGCCGGGCTCCAGGGTGGGGATAACTTGCTCCTTGGCAGGGAGCCTGTGTGCGATGTCCACAGACAGATACCCCGCCTCCCAGAGCTCCTTTACGTCCTTATCCGTGATGGAGGAGGCCTCCCACTTGCCCTTCGAGCCAGATCTGGACATGGCTGGAGAGGTTGGTGGCGGTGGGAAAGATTGAAGCTTGGGCGCTGGAGCTTGAGGATGGGGAAACAGGCGAAGGAAGAAGGCGTGGGGAGAAATGAGGGATCTTTATCCACTTATATAGGCAATGAATATCAAGTGCCCCCCCCCCCCCTCAAGCCTTAAAACTCGCCTGTTCCCAAGAGGTCGTGCGAATGACACGGTTGGATTACCCAAAACCGCATCGATGAGGATCCCGTGATAAGTGGACACAATCTCTGTTTTGACAAGACGTGCCAATAGAGGCCGCACCTTGAAACACGAAGGGAAGGCCAAAAAATGGTTCGAAATGTTAAAGAGGCCAGACGTGGCGTTTCGCTGAAAAAGTTGTCAATTGACAGACATTATTTTGATTAAATATTTTGCCTTCGTGGTTGAGGGTTGTGACTGTCATGCAGAGCGGATCTGATTCTTTTATTCAGAAGATTGCTTTGAAGTATTCGGGAGGAGGAACCCGCCTTGCAATGCCGAAGACAATCTGCGTGTCGAACATATTGTCATTGAAGACTGGTTCAGAGGCTACTGAGGAAGTCCTGGATTAGGGGGTCCTCGGCTGTCCGGGCTGTGTGATATGGGCCGGACTGATGGGCCGTGAAGATACAATGTAGAAGGCCTTCCCCCGTGTCCGTATAGGACTCTCCTATGCGTGGATGGCAAGATTGGCGTCCGAATACGTAATTTCCTTCTTCTGCAAGCCGATTTTGTACAACCCTAGGCCTCTCCGGTGTATATATTAACTGGAGCGTTTAGTCTGTAGGGGCTATCAGAATTCATATAGGCTAGACATATAGGGTTTATCCATTACGATCTCTAGGTAGATCAACTCTTGTAACCCCCATACTCATCAAAGACAATCAAGCAGGAAGTAGGGTTTTACCTTTATTAAGAGGGCCCGAACCTGGGTAAACATCGTGTCCCCTTTGTCTCCTGTTACCGTCGATCCTTAGACGCATAGTTCGGGACTCCATATCCAAGATCAGCCGGTTTTGACACCGACAGCACCACTGTCGTGACGGGAAGGTAAACAAGTTTCGAATTCTAGTATGCCTAAAAAGTAATAATCTGACTATGTTGGGTTGGGCCACTTTTGTTTAATGAATATGTTAAAAAATTAAGTGACTGTAGCCTCACTTAAATGAAAGTCATTCGGTTTGGTTAAATCCCATTTAAAATGTATGAGAACGGGGTTAGATGCGGTATGCGGAGAAATACAGTGTTGAAGATAAGCCAAGTTGCTCATAGAAAATAGGATGCGTCTAGGGAGCGGCCGACCGCTCCCTAGCGGTCCCGAGTGGCCCCCAGAAAAGAAAAGATTCAGTCCCCATCGATCCCAGAAAAGGAAAGCCCTCCACCGATAGCAGCAGATGCATGCCAACTCAACAAACCACGCACTGGACGCAGTCCTCGGGCCATCACATGCCCTCCCATCCCCTTCAGAAGCTCTCACACCCTCCTGGCCACCAACTTCTTTTCCCCAAGCCCCCACCTTCTTCCCTGATGAACAAGGGGTTCCCATGTCTGGATCTCCATCGCCAGAGCTGCCATGGCAGATGATTCAAGGTGAAATAACAATAGAATTGGAACAATTTTCTACGAAAAAAGAGAGAGAGGAAGGACATACATATCAGAAAATACCACGCAGCACCAACAAGGGTGAAAAGGAGGTGATCCTTTCTCCTCCTTTTCAGATCCTTCCTCCTTGACTTCCCCTTTCCCCCCTAACCAAATTTCTCCTTGCAAAAATAGCTTCTCCATAGTTGAAGAAAGCATAAACAGAGATCAAAAACAGGAATATATGGTACCTGTGCAATTTCAACTGATTTTCATGCAACTACATCATGGGACTAGCCAACTTTTGCAGCAATGTGTGCAACAAAATGCAGAAAAGTGTTCAAATATATGGAAGAGAGCACATAGATAGTATTATTTCACACATAACGTAGAAGAACCAATGTCTATGTAGCAGACAAAATAAAATAAAAGTATATTGTAGGCACTATGAAAACATAACTACCAACTAGACAAGGATCTCGTTTGCATGTGTTTTTCCTTTAATTTTCCACACAGTAGTATATGTGACTTTGTAGCTTAGAATTGTGTGCACAAACCTACAACAGCTCATCCACCCCATAACCTGGAAAACATGCATATGATGCAAAAAAGAAGCCTGAGAAAAAATGAACCACCTCTGACTTGTATTTGTGCAACTTCACCAGTACAAGTGTGCAAATTGACAACACTCCCATACCCATCTACTTGTGGGGTTTGAATTTCCGTAGTTGGCATCTTCAACTCATATAAAAGTAGAAGATGCCAAATCATATAATTTCATATTCATTTTGGTTTTAGATAATATTATGTATCTAGAATTCCAAACAAACTTTATGCTGGGTGTTGTGTAACATCATCTATTTTGTTCAACTGCAAGTACTCCTGCATGCAATTCATGTTGCATGTTTGTGCAACTATATGATGAATTTTGAACTGATAAACATGAATTTAGCCTGTCTAAACACAAGAAATGAAAAAATAGCGAATTTTAAAAGATTATAATCTTCCAAATAAGTAGTGCAACTACATTCAAGTGCATATGCAAACCTAGAAAATCGTATGCATGTGAACACATGAGGATGGCAAGTACTGAATGGTTCTTGTGCAACTAAAGAAGTTGAAGATGCCAACTCATGTGGCATTGTTGTGCAACTATTAAAAAAAGTTGGGGATGCCAACTCCTGATTTTTAGTTGTGGATGCCAACTAAAATTGAGGATCGTGCGGCCAGGAGGCGGCCGCTCATCTGCTCCAAATAGCGCGCGCGCTTTTAAGAATTTAGGTACAAATATTTGTTCTCTGGAAAACTAGATTAAAAAGTTGAGGATGGCAACTTGATATCCTGTTTGTTCTGCAACTAGAAATGCTGGTGATGACAACTAATGAGATATTCTTGTGCGACTAGAAATGCTGATGATGCCAACTAATGAGATGTTCTTGTGCAACTAGAGAGGCTGAGGATGTCAACTACTTGGATAATGTTGTCCAACTAGAATTGCAGAGGGTGCCAACTAAATAGATACTCTTTTGCAACTAGAAAGCCTGAGGGTGCCAAGTCATTAGATACTGTTGGGCAATCCTCATTTTTTAAGATGGGACTAATCTGAGTTCTTGTGCCCTAGAGAAGCCGAGGATGTCAACTAGTTGTATAATGTTGTCCAACTAGAATTACTGAGGTTGCCAACTAATTAGATACTATTCTGCAACTAGAAAGCCTAAGGATGCCAAGTCGTTACATACTCTTGGGACAATTCTAAAAAACTTGAAGAGGCAACGTTGAGCAACTGAGAAAGTTGAGCATGCCAAAGCTTAATTAGTCCTTCTGCAACTATGTATGAAAAGTAATACACTTGGCTGCCTGTATGTGGAGTAAAAAATATCCCTGATGGAATTTTATGTTACCTCAGCGATTGCTGCAGAAGATGTGGCATCTATCCCTTTGGATACTGCCTCCATGCGCACCTTTCTTCTCTGCAGTTTTACTAAGAGGAATCTTTCGACACCCTAAAGTTGTGTAAGAAAAAAATGAACAAGCATAAGGGGCTGAGAAAAAATTAAACATGTATGTGTGCCATATAAAAAACCTAAAGGACAAAAGAAAAATGAAGGAAAATAAATCCCAAAGGATTGCTGTTCTCCACTCACATCGTCACCCTCTTCATCCCCGTCCTTATCATCGCCATGCGGCTGCCGCTTAGCAGCCCTTTTTGAGTTCCGTCGTGAGATGGGATTTGCATAACCCTACAATGAACAAAAACATTGGGATGCTAAGAGGATAAAAGAAAAGGGCATAATAAAATGGTCAGAGGATAAAACCCAAAAAATTAAAGTGCTAATAGGGTAAAAAGAAAAAATGGCAACCTCTGTTTCATTGTCAGGCACATCTCCTTCTCCAGCCATTTTGGTCTCTGCAACAAAAAAATGCGAACAATGTATTAGTCAAATTAACAGAAGTTGCACAGGGGAGAGAAAATGTGGTGGGTTGGCTAATTTTATATATGAAGTTGGCTAGTTTGAATTAAAAGATAAGTTTCATATGATTTGCTGCCTAGTTGAACAAAAAATAAGTGCCACCCAAAACACAATACTCCATCAGAACAAAAATTAAGTTGGCTCTTTTTATCATAATGTTGGTAAGTTCTATCTAACAAGTTGCACAAAGGGGGCTGCCCGGTTGCACAAAAATGGCTAAAAAAAGAAACAAATCTGCAAACTCCTACAACAACTAACCCTAAGAGCCCTCACATCGCAAACCCTGTATAACCACCACATTTCTCACCAAGCTCCATAGGTCATATACATCCACAAAATTGACTCCTCCAATAACACAAAAAATGAAAAGCAATTGCTTAGTCCAGTGAGAAGCCAACTAGGTAGAACCTCTTGTGCAACTGCACAAGCCTGACTAGCCAACTAGGTAGAGCCTCTTGTGAAACTGCACAAGCCTGACTAGCCAACTAGATAGAGCATGTTGTGCAACTGCACAAGCCTGACTAGCCAACTAGTTTAATCAAGCACACCAATGCACATAGCGTTTTGTGTAAACAAAAGTATCAACTCACCCACCCCGTGAAACACCCCAAAAAATTGCATAATCGGTCAATTTCATGAAGCACCCACAACAAAAGCATCCCTAGATCCCCTGTGGCAAACTGAACGAGAACCCACATGATGTGCCAGCTCCAGCTACAACTTCCACATGCATGGTCGCCTTCCATTTTTGCCGTTTCACAAAGTGGAATTGATCACCGACCTAAAGGAGGCATGGAAAAAGTTACTTGTCTGTGTGCGTGCGCGCGCAAAAAAAAGGTAAATGCACCCACACTACTTGCTCGATACTTACCTCATCATCCTCTGCCTCCCCGTCGATATCAGCACGACACGGCTGCCGCTCGGCGGCCGTTTCGAGTTCCGCCGAGAAGAATGGTTTGTAGACCCCTGCATATAGAACAAATAAAACACAAAACATGGTCAGAAAAAACCCCCAAAAAACAGTTATTATAATTACAAAACAAAAGTGCTATAAAAAGCGACATACCTCTCCTTCACTTGGAATCGCATCTCCTTCTACAACCATTTTTGGTCTGTGAAAAAAATGTAAACAAGCAAATTAGTCGAAGCAACCAAACCAAATGTATAAAAGAAAAAATGAGCAAAAACAATTGATATAAAAAACATTGCCATGAAGTAAACAACTAATGCTGATTTTTCAAAGCACACCTACAAAATAAAACAAAATGTGTGCAACTTGATGCACTTTATGGCCAACAGGGCACACATGAGTGTGCAACAAAAAAATCAGCATACACACTGCCTGAACATGATTCAGGCACTGGAGCCAAAACTAAACTAGCCGTCAACCTTGCAAGTACATAGACCTTCTCTCTACAAAGTGTGACTAAGCGCAGCGGACTAGGATATATACTGCTTTGATCTGCAAACTCTTGCATGAACACATACCCTTGACAACAAAGCACACATGACTGTGCAACCAAAAAGCACACACTGCTTGAACATAGTTTACATAATATCCATCTGAATACCATCGATTGTGCAACGGATTAGCCCTCACTGTGCAACTTCTTAAGTTGGCTAGCCAACTGAGATATGTATATATTTGATCCAACTACATTTGCGTTTCTATGCAACTATTACAAGAAAGTAGTCAAGTGGTCACTCATATGCATAGAATGCCAGCGACCCAATTTCCACCAGCAGGAGCCCAAGCAGCAAGGCCATCAGCTCATGGGACGGGCCTAGCTGGGTGCCAATCGAAGGAGGACAGACTACAAGTATCCAGGCTATCTCGAGGAGCCATCTTTAGAAGTAAAAAGCATCAGGAGACACCTACAAAAAGCGATGCAATGCTGGTTATTTGGTATCTCTGCAAGTTTCAAAACGATAGAGTTGGAGGAGACTTTTGGCCCTGGAACCTTTGCTTTTCATGCTGGGTGTTTGATTTATTGGGATTGTAGTAACATGAGACCGGTAGTCTCAGCAGCAGAACAACAAGGAAAAATGAGCAGTCAGGCTCGACAGTCTGGCTCATGCTATCTTGCAGCTGAGGGACGATGCTGAATATTTTATCCATTATGATGCTTCTTCTGAAATCTATTTGAGGAAGTTTACTCTGCTGTGGAACCTGGAGAAGAGTGATTCAGATACTTCAGTTCTTAGTGTCTTTGCTCCAACTACATTTGTGTTTCTATGCAACTATTACAAGAAACTAGCCAACTGGTCACTCATATGCATGAAACTTATGAGAAAACAGAGAACCACACGGATGCATTTTGAGAGGGTTGAGAAAAAACAACGGAACTATCCTCTTATGTACTTCCTTCTATTCCAACTCAAATCGCCGCCCAAAAAATCAAAAATCGCCACACCGGATCAGACAAGGGCGACATGCCGGAATACCTCGCCGAATATGCGTGATATGGAGGTGAGTCGCCATGAAACCCGTATCCACTAAAACACGCACCCTTGACTCCCCATGACGAGACAGGAACTCCCAAAATCCACCGGGCGTGACTAGTTAGTCGTGGGCACGGCCCTCCGCGAAAGCTACCTCGTACTCGCCGGACATCCACCGGAAACCCTAGAACCCCTCTCCGGCGAGCCCATGAAGGGGGACCCCGACCACGACAGGTGGAAAAATGGGGAAGCAAGAGATGCGAGGCAAAATTGGCGGGCGACCGTACCTGCGCCGGCGACAAGAAGCGGATCCCCGCCGCGCTCCAGCCCTTCCCCTTCCCTGCCCCCCGTCTTCGGCTGCGTCGCGACAGCGGTTGCCTCTCACCGCTGGATTTGGGGAACGAACAGAGCTAGAAGAGAGGGAAGTGGATCAGGGAAGGAGACAGAGGCGTGGCTCACCCTTCGTTGTGTCTACTTTCTCCATGCCAAGTGGGGCCCGTGCCACGGGTGCGAGGCGGCGCGAACCATCTGGAGCAGGAGAGCGGCGCTTGCGGGCGGGCCCAGCCACGTGCGCGTTCGGTCGCGTCCCGACCAGGTACGACCTGACGTCGAGGACCGCACGATCTGGGCTGATCGAGCTGCTCGCGTTCGGCCGCTCGTTTCGCCGAGATAATGCGCGTGCACTCTCAAGTATTTAGGTAGAAAATATCTATAAAAAAAGTTGCCCATAAGAAAAAACATCAAAAGTGCGTCTTCTTCCTGGGTCGCACCACCCAAACCCCACCGCCCACTCACCACTCTCACTCGCGGCACGGTCCGGCGGCGCCAGCCATCTCTCCAATGCATCCTCCACCTTCTTACTCGCAATCTCTTCCCGTGGCTGCGGCCAGGAGCAAGAACCCCAAACCCCGCGCGACCGCCGATGAGGATGACCCGGACCTGCCCCCACGGGAGGCGCCCCCGGGGATACCGGGACTGCTGCACGACTGGAATCGCGCGGGGGCGGCGGAGCGCCTCCCTGAAATCCGAGCCAACCTTCTCCTCCTGCCCCCGCCCGCCGCCCAGTCCCCGGCTCCGTCCGCCGCGGGTCTCCGCGCACTCGGCCTCCTCAGCTTCGTCCACCTCGACCTCTCCTCGCCCCCTTCCTCCGGCGCCCCGCGCCGCGACCTCGTCGCCGCGCTCATCGCCAATTATCTGTCCATCCGTGAGTGGAGCTACGCACGAGGCGTCGGGTTCGAGGTCTCCCCTGACACCTTCGCCGACGCGCTCTCCCTCCCGGCCCCGCGAAGTACCGCGTCTGTCGACCACGACCCCCCGGCCGGCGTCGACCCCGCCGCCGTCGCCTCCGCCGCGACGGAGTTCATGAAAGCGTACATCTTGACGCCGTTAGCGGCCACCAACGGCGGGAAGCTGCCGCCCATCTATGTCAAGTCGGCGGCGCGGAGGGTGATGGATGGGATGGCACATACTGTCGACTGGACACTTTTACTCTGGCGCCTTGTTGTGGAGGAGATGTTCGAGCTGAGGAAGGGGATGAGAACCGATTGGGCGTGCTACTACGGCGCATACCTGCAGAGGCTCATGTGGGTGAAGAGGCCGGACCTGTTCTTGCCACCACCGGTGGCGCCACCGCAGCAAGCTGCATCGGCGGCAGGAAACAACCACCGGTCAAATGCCGACGACAATCAGAAGCTCTGTTCAGAGATGGAGTCCAAGATGCAGGAGTGTGAAGCGAGATCACAGCTGCTTGAAGCAGAGGTTGAGGCGAAATCAAGGCAACTTGATGCTCTAGCTGCGCAGTATCACCACGAAATGAGGAACCTTGAGCAAGATAAGAAAAGGCAACTTGATGCTCTAGCTGCGCGGCATCACTATGACATGAGGAACCTCGAGCAAGATAAGAAAATGTTGCAGGATGAGGTGCACACAGTCAAGCTGCTGAATCAGGCTCTGGTTTGCAAGGAAACAGAGAGCAGGGATGAGGTGCAGCGGGTTCTGAAAGAGCTGACTCATGTGAGCAAGCAGCTAGCCGAGTTGAAGGATGCGATGCACAAGGTGGAGTCACTTAACCAGGCTCTGGTTAACAAGGAAACGAAAAGCGACGATGAACTTCGACGAGGACAGGAGGAGATGACAGATGTGAGAAAGCAACTAGCACATTTACAGGAGGAGATGCGCGCCATTGACTTGCTCAACCAGGCCCTGGCTAGTACCAAGGAAGCGAAAGACGATGAATTGGAGAGGGTTCGGAACGAGCTAGTACATGTAAGGAAGCAAGCAGGGCATTTGGAAGAGGAGATGAACATACTGGATTCAATCAACAAGGCTCTAGTTGCCAAGGAAAGAGAAAGCAGTGCTGAGTTGCGAGATATCTGGAAAAAGATGAAAGATCTAAGCGATGAGTGTGAAGGGCTAGAGTCAGACAACAAAGTCCTGACAACCAAGGAAATAAGAAGCAACAACGAGTTGCAAGTCGTCCGGAAAACGCTGATAGATGTAAGCGAGCAACTAGTAACTTCCTCTACTTTTGCACCACATTTCATCATATCATCACTAATTCCCTTCGTGATCGATCTGTTCCAACAATCTCTCACATGTTCATATGATAATTCTGCTTTATGTCTCATCGAGTCATCGTACTGTCACTAATTTTACTCGTGATCGACCTTGTGCATTTTTTGCAGGGTTTGCAGAATTTTACGAATGGACATGCACACATAGGTATCAAAAGGATGGGCGATCTTGACCTCAAAGAATTTGCAAAAGCTTGCAAGCAAGATTTATTACAAGAGAATGCACGAGTTGATTCCTCTGTTCTTTGTTCGAAGTGGGAAGCTCGAATTGCAGACTCAAACTGGCACCCTTTTGAGGTCCGCATGAATGATGATGGTAAAGAGAAGGTATGGATAGCCTCCCTGCTACTTGTGTAAACATTTACATCTTGTTATAGACTCGCAATCATTTCCGTTATTCCATCTGACAGTACATGCATTACCTGGTGTAGGAAGTTCTGCTAAAGGATAATGTTAAGCTTCGGGAGTTAGAAGAGCACGGTGAAGAAATATACACTTTGGTGACAAAGGCGCTGCTTGAAATCAACGAGTACAACCCCAGTGGCCGCTATCCTGTACCGGAGCTATGGAACTACAAGGATGGCCGGAAAGCAACACTGGAAGAGGCCATCAAGTATATCCTGAAATCACGCAAGAGGAAGCGGTGAGCCCATGTACCCGCAGGCTCCACCGTTGGCTTTCATAGAGCTAGTACTTACACCTTGAACTAGACATAATGTGATTTAGTGTTGGTAGATTAGTTGGGTCTTCGTAGTGCTTCACTTGTTCTTACGGATCATGCAACTAGATTAACCGTGATCACCTTTTGGTTGACAAGGTTTATCAGTTTTAGTAGTTTAGTTAGATTCTCCTATTGTACCATTTACATGGATACTGGTACTAATCTCAGACTGCAGACTACCGCTTCTATCTTTGTATATCTGCAGTTCCTGCCCATGGAAATCTTGTATAAAGGGGTACTTAAACTTTAATCGTAGGCATGTACGTACTGTTTTCATGTGTTAATATGTTTGGAAAGTTTAACCTTGTTTTAAGCGATTTCCAACCTAAGAATCCCTTTTATGTGGTTCATCCTGTTATGGTTTATTTTACCATGGTATACCAAAATACCAAAATATCGTGTTTAAGTGTCATGTTCTACATTTAGACATCTAATGTTACCTGGCAAACATTGGTTCTTGACCAAGTTCTGCCACCACTCATTCTGTCACGAGTTCAGCACAAGAAGTTACTATTGCAGCGTGCAATGGTACGGAAAATGCTGCCCCGATTTATAGAGAAAAACGAAGGCGCATAAGTTCAGCCAGTGATATTTCAGAAGGTCCATGTTTTAGGCCAGGGAGAAAGTTCGGTCAAAAGGATGAGGTATGAATCACCTTCTCACCAACACAAAATGAGTGGGACTGGGGAGACATGGAGGGATCATGTGCTTCTTGCTATGACAGTGACCACTGATTCAGAAAATGCTCCGTCTGGTTCTAATGAAAGGCAGAAGCGCATAAATTCAGGCAATAGTATTTCAGAAGGTCCATGTTCTAGGTTCCAGATAAAGTTTCCATACAAGCCTACCTCGAACCTTTTCAGAACAACATTGCGTCAACAGGTATTTTAGCTCATGTCTTTTAACTTCATCAAAGTTTGCCTTAACAATATTATTTTTATGCTCGACTGGGTTGCTGACAACAGGAAAAATTAATTATGTTGAAGATAAGTCAACTGAAAGTTATCAAGAACAAGCTAGTTGTCGTTAGAAAGATAAACAGTGAACAATAAGTTTCTTGTTAGTTTTGTATGCTAACATCATCTGCTGAGTGTTGAGTTGCTTAATTTACAAGTAATTCAACCATGCTTGGATTGCTATAAATGCACATTCACAAGAACCGTCAGACTAACAATATAATTGTAATATTTTACTAAATGATCTCTAGGTGATCGTATAAGAAATATTAACAGTGTCTTGCGGTCGTTACTCGTGGCGGCTTATAAGTTGACATATTTGGCATTGTTTGTCTGCAGGAACCTCCAGCTGCAAGGCCACCTCCACCTTCAGGTAACAATAGACAAGTGGCTCAAGCCGAGGATACAAATGGTCGAGGAAGGTGCCTAGTGGTCAAATATCTTTCTTTGCCCAAGTTACTGAGCAGCTAAACATGCACTTTACTACCCAAAGTGTGATTAACCAGCACCATTTCGGTTCAACCTGCCAGTCTGCTAGCCCTCCATACCAACTGCCTTGTGGGGATACTCATTCAGCAAAAAAATTGAGGTTGGCAGTCTTGCGGCATCACTAGCGTCGGCCAGTCAGGTGCCAACAGGATCCGCTCCTGGGCCATGTTTGGCTGAAGATGGGGTAGAGGATCTCTTTCTTGAATTCCAGAAGTCCTACTTTCGTAATTCCATCTTATTTCAAAAAGCATGTGCTCATCGATTGCACCCTATTTAGGTGTTACTCCCTCCGTTTCTAAATACAAGACCTTTTAGATATTTCAATCAATACGGACTACATACGGATGTATATAGACATATTTTAGAGTGTAAATTCACTTATTTTTCTTTGTATGTAGTCTACATTTTTTCGAAACGGAGGCAAAAGCTTTGCCTCATGTATTAATTAAGGAGAGAATAGAGTTTTTTTTTCTTTACAACACACACCCTTTGCGCGACATGGCAATTACTCTCGCAAAATGAAAGACCCTAACTTCTTTGCCCCGGCGGTGACCCAAAGGCTTGCCTCGGCCACAATGGAGTTGAGAAGAATTGGCGGAGGAGCGCTCTTGTGCCGAAATACTCTTGCGTTTCTCTCGTTCCAGATTACCCATGACACAAGCATGGTAATCGACGCCTTGGCCTTCCTGTCTGTAGTGCCGACGTCGCATGTACTCACCCACCAGCTCTCAACTGAGTCCATCAAGTGCCATGAGGTCGTGTCCATGTCGTCAATGCCGAATCTACGAATGACCAACCTCCAAAGCCTCGAGAGAAGCGGCACTTGAAGAGGAGATGTGGCCCACATTCCTGCGTGCCCTTGCACAATGGACAAGGACCGCAATTTGGCCACCCTCGCTTGGCCAACCGGTCGGCAGTCCAAATTCTGTCCTGAAGCGCAAGCCAAGCAAAAAACTTCACTTTAGGTGGCGCCAGGCCTTCCAAACCATTTGGTCCATGGGGAAAGAACCAGCCCCAAAATTGTGCCTTGTAAGCAGAGGTCGCTGCAGTCTTGGCGAGGCCGAGTGCTTCCACGAGATGTCATCATTGGTAAGCTCATCAAGCTGGACCTCATCCAGAGCATCCAGAGGAGAACAACTGTCTAATATGCTCGGCGGACACAATCACGGATGGAGGTTTGATCCTAAGAATCCAAGCGTTGTTCCCGAGGGCCTCCCGCACCTTCCAATTCTTTCGTGGCGAGGCCTCGAAGATGAGTGGAGCAATGTCCTTGGGCTTATGCCAAGAAGCCAAGGAGAATCCCAGAAAGGCGTTCGCGCACCATTGCCCACAAAGTGATGGTGGTAGAAGCATAGAAGAAGTTGAGGTCTTCGGCGTCGCATGGGTTCCCAAGCCCCACCCAGAGCTTAGAAGGCTCCTTCCATTCAAACCATGGCCAACGCAAACGCAAGGCACGCGCGAACTTCTCCGTGTTGAGCACCCCTAGCCCACCGTAATCATGTGGCCGAGCTACCGTTTCCCAATTCACCTTGCACTTGGCCCCGGTTGTCTTGTCCGAGCCGGCCCAAAGGAACGCCCTCTCTAGCTTGTCGATGGTGCATAGAATGCTTGACGGAATGACAAGAGGTGTAATGAAGTAGACCACTTGGGACGCGAGAACCGACTTGACAAGAGCCGCCGCCCAATGGTGGTGATGTTACGGCCCTCGTATGTTGTCATCTTGCTTGCCACTTTATCCACCAAGAATTGTAGGTCAACCAACTTCAACTTCCAGAGAGAGAGGGAGCCCCAAGTATCGTGAGGGAAAGACGCCCTCACAGTAAGCAACCCTTGTGTGATGTGCTCTAGGTCAATGTGATTGCACCGAATGGGAACCACTGAACTCTTACGGAAGTTGGTGCAAAGGCCGATGACCTCCCCAAAGCCTCTCGGGATAGCTGCGAGGTTGTCAATATCCCGTTTGATCGGGGCCATGAACACCGCCCGTCGTCGTCCGGCGTGAGAGATGTCCGTACCATAGCACCCTCCCTCTCGATCTTATGTAGCATCCCCTTCCTAGTGGCCACATCAAGGATTCGTTGCAGAGGGTCAATAGCGATGACAAAGAGGAGAGGGGAAATGGGGTCCCCTTGGCGTAGCCCACAGCCGTGCTTGATGGGGGTGCCGGCCACCCCATTCAGCAGAACCCTCGAGGAGGAGGAACACCACAAAGCCGCAATCCAATCTCTAAATTTACTTGGGAGCCCCCTCCTCTCAAGGAGATCAAGCAAATACTCCCATCGACCGAGTCGAAAGCCTTGCGGATATCAAGCTTGAGCAGAAGGGAAGGAGTCTTGCACTTATGAAGACGCCGAGCAAGGTTACGGACATACATGAAGTTATCATGGATGCTCCGCGTTTGATGAAAGCACTGGGCGTTGGAGATGACAAGGACATGTGCGGGCAAGCTCGATGGAGAGCACTTTTGCAATTATCTTGGCAAAAGCGTGGATGAGGCTAATGGGTCTATAGTCGACGACCCTCTCCGCCCCTTCCTTCTTCGGTAGGAGCACAATGTTTGCGGAATTGAGCCAATGCAGATTTGTTGAGTGGAGGGAATCGAAACGGTCGATCGCCCTCATGAAATCATGCCTAATGGTGTCCCAACACTTCTTGAAGAAAGCACCCGTGAAACCATCCGGCCCGGGAGCCTTGTCACTAGGCATGTCGTTGATCGCCTCAATTACCTCCTTCTCGGTAAAGGGTAGTCAAGCCCTTGAAACTCAAACTTCTCCAAGTTAAGCTCCTCCCAGTTGAAGTCCTTGGTACTCCTATCCCCTCTTCTCATTGCATGCGTGAAGTGCTCATGGAATATCTTCTCCTTTGCTTCGTGCTCGGTCACCCATCCATGATCATTCATGATTACGTGGATATGATTTTTTCTCCTTCGCGCATTGACCCGTCTATGAAAGAATTTGGTGTTAGCATCACCCTCTTTGATGTTTGAGATGCGAGCACACTGCTTCTACGTGCCTTGTCAAGCACGGCCAAGCTTATTACCCTCCGCTTAAGCCTAGCCCGAAGGTCAAGCTCCTCAGTGTTTAATTGCCTGCCTTCCTGTGCAATGTCAAGGCGAAGAATCACCAGAAGGGCAGCCTGGAGATGAACCTTGGCTCGAGAGAAGAGACCTCTGCTCCATTGCGACAGACGAAGAGCCGTTTTCTTGAGCTTGTGGAAGAGGATGATGTAGGGCTCAGTGTGATCAACATGCTCATCCCATGCCTTTTGGACTACCTCGCTGAAACCGGGCATGGAGACCCAGAAGTTTTCGAACTTGAAAGTCTTAGGCCGCCTAGGCCCCTTATCATCGGCGAGCAAAAGCGGACAGTGATCGGAGAGGGATTGAAATCTCTAAAAGGTCTTATATTTAGAAACGGAGGTAGTACTCATGAATCTCCGGTTGTGTTTCGCCAGGGAGAACAGCGCTTGTTTTGGCGAGTCGAATAGAAACGACTCAAGCTAAAGGGGAGTATGAGAGCTGGTTTATGAACTCGATATAACAGAAGATTAAGTTTACAAACAGCAGATGTTGGCTGAGGCATTCCAGGTCATATCCATATCAGTATATCACGTTATCTGTTACATTGGCATGCTTTCAGCCCTGTGTAAACTTCATCTTCCATTGCCTGCAATATTCGTTTTCCTCTGGTTATGATATCCTATTAAGAAATTTAGTTTGCAAGCCCGGCGTCGTGATATCATCTATTGAGCGGAGCCCGATGTAACACATGGGCAATTTGCTAGTCATAAAACATACACCAATGTACCCCCCCCCCCCCCGCCCCCCAAAAAGTAATAACTAACTTGTCCTAAGAATCCAAACAACATAAATCAGTCTAGATTTTTTTTTTGCCACGTCAAATAGAGACGGCTCATGCTAAAGGGGAGTATGACGAGCTGGTTTATACTCCCTCCGTTTCTAAATATAAGTCTTTCTAGACATTTTAAATTGACTACAACATACGGATGTATGTAGACATATTTTAGAGTGTAGATTTATTTATTTTGCTCCGTATGTAGTCATTTGTTAGAATCTTTATAAAGACTTATATTTAGAAACGGAGGGAGTAGTTCAGAGGTGGAAATATTGCAGCAAAACAGAGAACTCGATATGATATTTTGGTCTCACTTCCAAAATGTTATTTGGGCCATAGATGGAACACACATTCCTTGTGTTGTGCTTGAAAAAGAGCAGCCTAAATACCGCAACAGAAAAGGTTTCAGTCAGAATGTCAAGGCAATCTGTGATTTCGACATGAGGTTCATTTTTATTATTGCTGGATGGCCGGGATCTGTTCATGACACGTGTATATGGGCTGATACATGAGCTGAATATTCCAATTTCCCATACCCTCCGAACGGTAATCACTGATACTTCATGCTTGTTTGAGTAATAGCAAGGAGATTCTTCAAAATCATTGTTTTCTTTAATTTACTAGTCTTCATTGTATCTTTTTTCTCATTGTAGGAAAATACTGTAATGCCTGGACAATCAGAGTCCTTGCATCCAACACACAGATGAGCCCCAGCGCATTAATTAGCGCCGGTGAGGCCATCGCTCATGCCCCAGACGCGAAGCTCCCCCAGCCTCCTTTGGAAGCGGGGCATGCCTCCGCCGACGGCAGGAGGCTGGCTGGACGAAGGTTGTTGGCCGTGCGACACGGGGGGGTGTCTGCCCGCATCTGGCCCATGATCTTCATGTCTGCGCCATCAGCTTCATCTCTCTTAGGTCAACTTCAACGCGCGACCTCATTTGTCCATCCATGTCTGTTTGGGGTAAAAGGGACACAAATCACAGCCCTGGCCCGCCTGTCGGGGGCACAAACGCCTCTTCGCCCTTCCCCATGTGGCCTGCAACCCTGCCCCCGCGCCCCGCCATAGCTGCCGCTGCCCATTTTCCGGCCGTCTCCATCGTTGTCTAGGCCGGCCGTCCAACAGCTCCGCCGTGTCCACACAACCCCCCTCCCAACCCGCTTTGAGAGGAGTTCTCACCGGCGTTCATGGGCTTTTTCTTCACCACCGCCGGGACTATCGAAACCAGGCCGCCAGCGACCCCAAGTGTCGTGATATCAAATTAGAATTCAGTTTGCAATTCCTTCATCGTGAGTCTCGTGACATCAATCTATTGAGCGGAAACTGCGGAACCCATTGCAACACGCTTCATTAGTCATAGAACAGACACCAATGTACCCCCCAAAAATGTAATAACTACACTTGTTTTAAGAATCCAAAGGGCAAAGGGCATAAACCACTCTTCAGTTTTTTTTCTGAAACCACACAACATACATGACATCCAAACATAATATTTAGAGATCTACCAAAAAAGAAGAATAAAAGATGGTGACTTCCAGCATCTCCGATCTTAACCCCCTGATATATCCTTCCTAGAATCTTGCAAGATCCATGTGATCATAACCGCCTCTCCTTCCATAGGGGTTTGAAGGGCTAACTCCATGCCTCTTTCTGCCGTCCACTTCCCTCATCTTTCGGTGTCTCGACGCACTACTCTCCAGGTTCAGATTCACTTTAGGAGGGCTATTAAAACAGAAAGATGCCGCAACTTTCTGCAAGACAGCAATGATTTAGACATATAACCCCGTAATACTAAAAAACAATTCAAATACAACTTGATGTAAGGAAATAACAGATGTGCTTTTACTTGAGAGCTTAAGATTTTGTAAGTTCAAGAAAAATAGCCAGAGTACAGAGAAATGCACAGAAACATAATTTTCCCCCAACAATTACGGCAATTTCAGCTTTGCAATGAAACAAAATGTTGAGCACACACATGTGCAGACACCAAGGACAGAACCTTGAGAAAGAACTTTGCAAATATTTACCTTAAGATCAAGTTGATGAACATCAAAGATGTCCTTCATAGAGTGTGAGTTGTATGCCAAAAGGTAGGACCTGTAGGCTTCCTTCGCTGACTGGTTTAGGAAGTAATTTCCAGCAACAATTTTCTCCTGATCCAAAACTTGAGCTATAATACTACACTTTTAGACAGCAGGATGGAGTTGCAAAAGAAACACTCACAAGTTTTGATTGCGATTTTGGAACATGCTTTTCACTGAACTCGTATTCAGTCAGAGAAATATTGGACGCCCGCAAGCAAACATCCAATTATGTGAAGAATGCATGTTATTGGAGAAGTAAAATCCTTAGCATATAAAACTGTACAAGATTCATGTTTCAAAGCGCTCGAAAACAATATTGACTTCGTAGCCAGACAACATATAGAGGAGGGGGGATATTACGTGCAGGTAAATAAGCAACTTCAGTTCTTCTGGTAGTAAGAACAAAAATGCGCGTCCTTGGCCTTTATCACCTCGGGCAGTACGACCGACTCTGTGAATGTAGTCCTACAAACCAAATTCCGAAGTCAAGTTAGCAAAGGTGAGAAAATAGATAATTTATTTAGCAAGGTTAACTACTTGCCTTTGGGTCATCTGGAGGATCATATTGCACAATGTAGTCCTAAACAAGGCAGAAGATCCCTAGGTTAGTCGGGCGATATAGAAAGGATTGGTCCAAATTATTTCAAAACTAAAGGCAAAAACCTTACCACATTAGGAATATCAAGCCCACGTGCTGCCACGTTTGTGCACAATAAGATACCGCTTTCCTCTTTCGAAAATTGGAAGAATGTAGTAGTGCGTTTCTGCTGCTTCAGTTGCCCGTGGATCTCGCGACACTCTATCCCAATGAAATTTAGAAATTCTGCATGGAATTTGACTGAGCTACATGATGAAAAGAACACCATGACCTTCACCTTCTGCTTCATCAGCTGCATCTTTCTTAGGAAAGTATACAGAACCAGAAACCTTTTCTCGCTAGGAATGACACAGTAGCCCTGCTGCAAGCCGTCAACGGTAGGCTGCAAGAGCATCGAAGTTACTTCTCATACCAAATAAACCAAAAATTTCTTTAAAAGGGAACTGAACAGCAGGGTGATACCTTTAATTCAGAGTCATCAACTCCAACATAAACAAGTTTTCGTTGTCTTTCTTCCTTTTTCCCAAACGTAAAATTTGCAAAATCTTCAACCTGTGGGATGACAGCACATAAGCATTGCTGCCGATAGAGAAAACTGGGGGAAGTTTGAATAGGCTGAATAACGATCCACTAACCCTTTGAGTCTGTGTGGCAGAAAAGAGAACAGTTTGCCTATTCTGCATAACAATTCCAGGACAAAATACAGTAATCTCAGCAGAAAGTTAATGGCTGCACTTCGCATATGAAACGAAATTGCCAGATGATGACATACCTGAGGGAGGCGCTTAAATATTTGTTTCATGTCCTCCTCAAAATTTTGCTCAAGTATGCGATCAGCTTCATCAATTATAAGGCACTGCAACACAGGGTAAGTTATGTCAGAAAAAATAGGGTAGATAGAGAGGTCAGGTGTGACATTCATTGCCTTCAACAGAAATATCATGAAATTCAATGTCATTTTCCTGCTAAATAGTGACCCATGGCACATGTGCATGCAAGCAAAGCTTTGGAGTTCCAATGGGCAGACTAGCACAGTAGGCAAAATATGCCATTTGCCAACTGCCAAGGTATGAGTAGGCAACCTTTCATTAGAAAACAGAATTTAGTATTGGTGATGGCTATGAAAAAAAACTTTTATCTACAGATCGAACACTTCTACCACTGTAATTAGTTCCCACTTAATTCGGTTTACAGAATAACAAACAGCATTGTATCCACTGGACTTGCCAATGCAACTACTCCATCCATCCCAAAATCAGTGCATTTCTAGGTTTGTCCTTAGTCATCCATTAAGTTTGGCCAAATTTATATTCATGAAATAAGTATCACTGACCCTTTGCCGGACCCAAAGTGGTCGGACCCTTCGCCGGACCCTGCGCAAGCGGGAGCTACATGCACCGGGCTGCCCCCCTTTTTTTAAATAAGTATCATTAGAATCATCACGAAATATATTTTCATATTTTACCTATTTGATGTTGATACTCTTTTCTGTACACTTGGTCAGAGTTAAAATAGTGGACTTAGGACAGTGTTAGAACTGCGGTTAATCTGGGACAGAGTTAATCTAGAACTGCGGTTAATCTAGAACAAGCTAACAATAACTTTGTAAAAATAGAACAGCAGTGCTATACACACGATGCAGGCAGACGATTTATGGACGATAGCACATATCAGTGCGTCCATTCATATTATCAAAGTGGAGCGGACGGCAAGATTGACATCGTGCAGCTGTCGTGCATGTAGTGCATCGTTTGTATAGTAGTTTCGAAAATAGAAACTACTCCCTCCATTCCACAATGTAGTGCCTATAGATTTTTGTAAAAGTCAAACTTTGCCAACTTTGACCAAGTGTATTGAGAAAACTGTCTACATCTACAATACCAAACATGTACATTCTGGAAATATAACTCACGATGTATTCAATGATGTGCATTTGTGTATTCTAGATGTACCTACTTTTCTCTATAAACATGGTCAAAGTTTGTAATGTTTGACTTTTGTAAAAATCTATAGGCACTACATTATGGAACGGAGGGAGTATTAACTTTTACGATTTTGCATATGCTTGGAATAATGTAGGCTGAGATTTCATACATATACTAATTCAGTATTAACAGGAACACTTTCAGTCAGGGACAAGAAAAGGGTAGACTGTAGACGCACACAAAGAATTCGCTTATAAAATAATCAGGTCACTGATTATGCAAATAGAGTAGAGAAGTATGAAATTGCTGGTTGCATTTGTTATTTAGTGTGGTAACTTAAACATGCGCACTAGGCACTACTTCGACAGAAAAATTTCCTTGAAGCTTTAAAAAAATGATAGAGGCCAGAATGTCTTTACCTTTAGCCCTTTGTAGTTGAAACCACCTGTACTTTTCAGATGGTCCAGAAGCCTGCCCGGCGTTGCAACTAATAGATTGACCCCTTTCACAAGCTGGTTGGCCTCACTTCTCATGTTAGTGCCACCAATTACATATCCAAGAGTTTGAGAGTGATACTTCATTAATCTCTTGGCAACATCGTGTGTCTAGCACAAATGAATCAATGAAAAGCATTATTAAGGATAGTGAAGTGTTACTGTGTGAGTCCCTATGAATGAATAGTCTCAGCAACCATATCCAGCATTCAGATACCCTAAAGAAAACTGCCTTTTCAAGCTAAGCAACTTGCTAAGATTTGGCAAATGCAATTTGAAAGGCACTCCAATTTCTTATCCTGTCTTCAAAATACCATTAAAACAAGCAACCTTGTGCATTATATTTACACAGAATGATGTTAGCAAAGCATAAGCTTATCTCAGTTGGGACATCTGATTTTGATTGTTTCATTCACAGCAAGTTGAACAGTAATAAAACATGAAAAAGGGATCAAAAGAGGAATACGGTTACTCCATGTATATATAATTATATATATACCTGGATAGCAAGCTCCCTTGTTGGGCAGACTACAATAACTACAGTTCCGTTCCTCGGCGTGAAGTGCGCATTGTGTAGCAGTTCGATCGCCGGTATAAGGAAAGCAAGTGTCTTCCCCGAGCCAGTCCTGGCTGAACCCAGCACGTCATCTCCTACCATCAGATGCGGTATCGATCTAGCCTGAATCTGCAATCATGTGGACAACAGGCATGCATACATGTTATTACATTTAATGCCATACCGAAATCCAACAACGCAGCAAAGGGCAGATCAACTCATATAACGCGATCATTCACAGAAACATTCGGTTATGAACTTGCACTGAGAATAAAGCATGATTTTTTGTCGAAAGAGACCACCTGTCGAATAAAATTGTCAAAAAAAACCCCCTCCGGATGAAATAGACAAAAAGGACCCCCTCGGCCGTGGCGGCAGGCGCACCAGGCGACACGTGGCACCTGCCGCCACGGTGCCAGACGGCGGCCCCTGCCGCCACGACACCAGCGGCAGCTCATGGATAACGGAATCGCTGTGGCGGGAACGGCGTGGTGCTATGGGCCCGGCCGCCTTCGTCGCTGGCGGCAGGACTGTAACAGCTGGGCCCAACCGCCTCGATCGCCGGCTGGCGGCAGGCCTGTGCGCCGCTGCCCGCCTGTGGTTGCGCTTGGTTTGTAATGAACGCCACACAAGTCCTCACGTGCGTAAACTGACCTGTCCTTTGGTACTATGTATCGTTGCACACTTCTATTTGTTAGTTTTTTTGCGGGTTTTTATACTTTTTGCAGGATTTGCACTTGCTAGTGCTGCGTCGCGTCGCTTCTTTTCTTTATTGCATCGATGCTCAGCGCACAGGCCTGCCGCCAGCCGGCGAGGCGTAGCTGCTACAGTCTTGCCGCCAGCGCCTTAGGCGGCAGGGGCCCACGACGCCGTGCCGTTTCGTCGCGCCAGCTGATTCCCATTATTCGTAGGCTGCCGCCTGAAGCCGTGGCGGCAGGGGCTGCCGCCGGGCACCATGGCGGCAGGTGCCACGTGTCGCCTGACGCGTTTGCCGCCACGGCCGAGGAGGTCTTTTTTGTCTATTTCATCTAAAAGGGGTCTTTTTTGGCAATTCAGTTTGATAGGTGGTCCCTTTGGACAAAAAATCAATAAAGCATATATATCTTGCCAAAAAAATTGACGGAGGCGAGCATGACCTGGGTGAGGTGGGTGTAGTTCATCTCTCTGATGGCCTTGGCAGTGAGCTCGGATACGCAGAGCTCCGAGAAAAGCTCGTTTGTGAGAATCCCACCTCCCTTGCCCTTCTGCTCTTTCTTCTCCTCCTTCTCCATCCCATCCATCCCCTTCTTCTCCTCCCGCTTCCGCTTCCGCATTGCGTCCATCACATTCTCCTCCTTTTCTTCCTCTTCCTCCATGGAGGGGCGGAGCAAGGATTTGACCATGTCTGAGGCTTCGAGCAGTGGCTGCCGTCGGACGGGCGACGGCGATCGATCAATTCAGTGCAGCCGCCGGAAGACGCTGTTTGTGTGTACACCGGCGAACCGATAATCTCGTTAGGTTTTGAGGGAACCGATTACCGTCGGATGTAGTACGTCGATCAGGCAGCGTTCCACGCTTCCAGCCCCCCAGGTATGGCGTCTATGTCATGGCTAGCGGGCTCTGTTCTTTCACCTGAGCCGTTCGGTTGGAAATTATTTGGCCGGCCCAACTTCCTAGTTGGTTCCTTTTTCTCTTATGTTTCTTATTAATTAATTCTTTTATCCCTCAAAAAAATTAATTATTAATTCTTTTAATGTTTTTAAATTAAGGTTATATTTTCGAAAAAAAATCTAAATACATATATTTAAAAACTCAAATTACATAGAAAATAAAAACTGCAAATTTGAAAATTTTAACGCAGTGTAATATTTTGTTAGCATAACTTTAAAAATGTTGATAGCATCAAGAAAATGTTTGTATTAAAAAAATTTAACACGTTTCAAAAAATGTAAATGGAATTTTTATAAAAAATTCTACAATGTGAAAAAATCTTGTAATTCAAAGAAATGTTTCGTACCACTAAAAAAAGAACGCTGCATTTAAAAAAATATTTACGCGCTTCGGAAAATATGTTCAGACCATTTCTTTACTTTTTTTAATAAAATGTTTTTGTAGTTTAAAAAAATGTTTTGTATCATTAAAAAATGTTTCAATGTGTGTTTGAAACAATGTTCAACACATATTCGAACAAATATTCAAAGCATATGTTTGAAAGAAATCTTAATCACGTATTTGAAAAGTGTTAAACATGTATAAAAGATATGTAAAAAAGGTAAACATCAAGCATGAAGTAGCGTCGAGCTCCGGTGAGGAGGCGATCCGTCATTCTTTTCTTCGGTGGCTGTTGTGGTGATGCCGAAGGCAGGTGATGGACGTTAATGTCAAGCTCAGAGATATTCTGCTATCTTTTTAGTTTTATCATGTCGGTCGTTACGTGACTTATACTTTGATCTTTATGATATAAATGAGACACGTATTAACATGCAAAAAAAAACGTCGTGGAGCATGTTCGGCCACTATGCTTCTCCGGTGAGGTTTTCTCCCTTTCATTTTGCGTACGCTTGAAGCAACGGGGAGTTTAACTTCGTCTTCCATGCATGCCATGCCAGTACGCGTTTCGACTTTGCTGACGTTCGTGAGCATAGGCGTTCACACAATGTTCACGGCAAAGACGTACGGTGCGGTCGAAAGCTACAGCTTTTGTATAGAAAAAAATAGAAGGGCTTGTACACTCTGAACTCGCCGTTCAAGTTCGTGAGAATCTATGCGTCGCCCAATTTTCAACGTTGGCAGTAGTAAAAACTGCGTACGTCGACCCGTGGAACTTTCACCGTACTTTCTTAGGTCTGCAACGCGTGACTCTCCATAAATAACCGGCCAAATCTTCGAACAAGAACCCACAACTCACAGACACACAGCACAGAAGAGCACACCATCGATCGGTCTCTCCATGGCCAGGATGATGAGGAAGCTTGCAGCGGCCGTGCTCTTGGTTCTCATGGCCACGTCCGGCTCATCATGGTACCGGGCGGCTGCGAGGCCGTTGCAAGGTGATGAGGTGCAAGATGGGGAACCCTCCTCCGGCGGTCCCGGCCCCGGCGGCATCGCGCTGCCGCCGCCGACGCATTGGCGTGGACACGTGCTGTCTCAGTTGGAGGAGAAGGGCCCCAACGGGTGCCCGAGAACTCACAATCATACCACAACTTGTCCCCCGGCGTAGAGACGAGCGGGCACGAAGGACGGGGACTCATCATGCCTTGCATAGGAGCCGAACCTGAAGTTTATGATTATTGGTTCGATTCGCAGTGCAAAGTATCGCAAAGATCAATCCGTTTGTATGGTCTCATATATTCGGTGTTCAGACTAGCTGGCAAGGAAAAGGCAATTATGTACCCTTCTAAATTTATGCTATAGCACTTCTATTCGTAATTCCCGAACCAACAAGTATGTTAGTCAAATATTAAAGGATGTGGCTAGATCTTAATTGCAGGCAAGGAAAGAGCAATTATGTACCCTTCTAAATTTATGCTATAGCAGTTCTATTTGTAATGACCAAACCAACAAGTATGTTAGTCAAATACTAAAAGGTGCGGCTAGATCTTAGTTGATTGAGATTTAACCCAGTCTCAGTCAAGGGACACAACATCTAAAAAAATAAAGAAAAAATTAAAAGGATTTTTTCCACGGATCTCAACGTAAGATCTCATGAAAATAACATCGACTGGGCTTAATCGACTGAGATTTAGCAATCCAAATATTAAAATGTTGCCAAAGAGAAATGTTCTTTATTTTTACTGGACCGCTGCTGCTTTGCTCTGAATAGAAATCGAACAAAAAATGGTTGGTTTCACTCTGTAAGAAAACCAGGTACCTGGTTCTTTATTTTACATAAAAATATTCATATTTTTAAAAAATGTTTTTTAATTCAAAGAATGTTCGAGAGTTTTAAAATGTTCATGAATTAAAAAATATTAGTTGTGAATTTGGAAATAATAGTGAATTTCATTTTTCATAAAATTTAAAAATAACATGAATTGTCAATGATAAAACAATAGCAAAATAAATAGAAAAATGAAAAGTAAAAAAAGGCTGAAAAATGGAAGAAAATTGACAAGAACTGCACGACGTGGACAACCAAAAAAATGAAAAAAAAAACCGCTCCTACCCTCGATGTTAGCCTTTAATTCTATAGTCGGCCCAATTCTAGACTTCAGGTAGTCCTAACAGCGAAGAGAAAGCCCAACATCTAATCGTCCTGTATCTCTACTCCTACCTCTCCACTGTCAATGCTACTCCAGCGCGGGATTGGCCACGTCTCTGCTGCCACTGCCATGCAGATCGAAGTATTAATTAAGGGGTACAAAGTAACTCCCACCTTTTCTAGTGATGACAAGTGGCACATTGCACACACTTGTCGTAACCAGGTTTTTTTTTTCTCGTAGACTCCTTTTTCCAAAACATTTTATCTCTTGAATTGTGTATCCAAATCATAAATCGTTATTGCCGTTGGGGTCGCATTGAGACCTTCGAAACTAGATCCATTGTTAATAGGTTTACATGAAGTTTTTTACACGAAAAAACGACAAACAAAACCGATAACTGAAAAGAAACCGAAACCAAAAAAAAGGGGAAAATCAAAACCAGAAAAAGGAGAAAAAAAAAGATGAAACCAGAAAGAAAACCAAAAAACCAAAAGCACAGTTGTGTTTGTTTTACTTTTTTAAGAAGCACGGTTGTTTTCCTTTTCGATAAGCACACTTGTGCTTCTCGCGAAAGGTTATGCTTTTCCCTTCCCCTCTGGGAATCATAATTGTGCTTCTCTTGTAGCACAAGCTATGCTTCACAGGGAAGCATAGTTGTGTTTTCCCTTTTCAAGAAACATAGGTATTGTGCTTCTCATGAAAGCACATACATTTTTTTTCTTCTTTTCAAGAAGCACGATTTTTCTTTTTTGTTTTTCGAAAAACACAGATGTGCTTCTCGCTGGTGGAATAGCACCACTTCTAAGCAAACAAACATTTCTTCGAAATCTAGGAAAAACCAAGCAAAAAATGGAAAGCCGAACAAACAAAAAAAAAACAATAAGACCAGAAACGCGTGGAAAAGAGAAAAAACACGGAATACTGAGGGTGTGTCCAACACGTGACACTTGGCGCCTTCTGGACACACCACTTCAAAAAGTGACCTCTCTGTGAGCCTTTCAAGGGATATCTGTTAATTAACTGCTCCCTCAGCACGCGCCATTTGACCTTCTAATATTTGAGAAGGGGGGGGGGGGGTTGAGGTGGAACATGCCACCCTCGGTCTTACAACATATCATGTAGTTTTTCAAAAAATATTGTAAAGAGTTTGAAAATCATTTCCTACTCCGTTATTCACATACTTTCTTTAGTGTTTTCTTCCCGGGAACGATGATTTGCCACATGGATTGTGATCGCCGGCATCTTTCTGGTCTACATTGAATTTTCTTTTTAGAAAGCAACCACTACAAATATATTATTTCTGATCCAAGATCCAAGAGCATCTACAAGCGGTCCCCCAAACGCCCACTAAACGTCAGGGCGGGCAGCCAGGTCACTAATTGGCACCCACCCCCTTATATCCACCACAAATGTTCAAGCTATCAGGCACCCCTCAAACCCAGCCCATATGCGCGGTGGATAGGAGGCGGACCGGACACGCGAGATCTATGTATCGCCCATTGCCAGTCGTATGAGGTCTCGTCTACAACGCCCCGCTACTACGCCGATACAATATTCTAGAAGCACGCTAGTGTTTTTTTTGTTTTTTCTTCTGATTACTTCCACTACTTCGCATCAGTTTTTTTTGGGTTTTTCTTTCGTCTTCTCTAATTTTCTTAGGCTTTGTTATTTTTCTTTCTTTAGTTTTCACAAACTTTCTTGGTTTTATTCTATTTATTTTACATTTTATTTACATGTGTCTATCTTTTAATACACATTGTATATTTTTGTATACATTAAGAATATATTTTTCTATGCACATTTAATATTTTTCAAATACATGTATAACATTTTTTCCAAATATATGTTTTATGACTACTGTTTCTATACACATAATATATTTTCATATACATCTAAAGCATTTTTATGTATGTTTAACAATTTTCAAATCCATGACTAATATGTTTTCAAATACGTTTTTCTGGTATACGTGTTCAATATCTTTCAAATACACATTGAAACATTTTTCCGAATGAAAAGAAACACATTTCTTAAAATTACGTGGACATTATTTTTACACTCTATAATTTTTTTAAATGCCTGGCCATTATTAAAATATAACATACATTTTTTGAATTGTATTTAGCATATATTTTGAATTACATGAACGTTTTTTTTGCGCTGGTACATGAACATTGTTTAGATTGTATAAGATTTTATTTAATGTCACGTATATTTTGAACCGTGTGAAAATATTTGAAATGTCACATTTTTTGAATGGTACAAACATTTCCTATAATTGAGTGAATTTTTTACACTGCATAGATACTTTTTGAATGTGTGATGAACACTTTCAAAAATTATCTAAATTATTTTTTAAATATATGTATTTAATATTTTTCAAAATATAAACAAAAGGAAAAAATGTGTGATAACAGCGCGACGAGACCAAATGGCCACCAGACAGGCCCACTACCTGCTCCCTATAGCTAAAAGTAGAGGATTCGCCAAATACATTTGCCGTTTTTTAAATATAAAATTCTTTCAAGTTAGGTGCATCGGTGCACAACAAGTCCAATATTTTCGCACGAACCAATGTGTGGTTGGATGTTAGGAGGATAGTGGTATCCCCAGCCCATCAGAATTCAAATCCTATACTTTGATGATGGTGCTCGCATTTTTCTAAATTTATTTCAGGCCTTTCAACGATGTGCGTTCGGTGGAAGAAAATGTTCCCGTCGACTACGAAGCCGTCTGTGGCGACTTATCAGGGTAGGCTGTGCATGCGTGTGTTCATAAGGATGAATATATGTGCGTATGTACACTAGTATAAAACAAGGTTTTGGTCCAGACCGGGTAAGGGCATTAATCATGGTTCACTCACGAACCGGGACCAAAGGGGGCACCAGTCCCAAATCATGAGGCCAGGGCGTGGGCCGGGCCTCGGTGGCTATTGGTCCCGGTTCGTTTGACCCATTTGGTCCGGGTTCCAGACACGAACCGGGACCAATTGTCCTCGCTCCTGGCCCACAACCATTGGTCCCGGTTTGTGGCTGGAATCAAGACGGCTGGAACCGAGACGGCTGGAACCGGGACCAAATGGGATCCTTTAGTCCTGGTTCCAGCCACAAACCGGGACCAAAGAAATGCCTATATATACCCTCGCCGAAAGCAGCAAAGGTAATCGCCTGCTTTTTTGGCCGGCCGTGGGAGAGCTTTGTGGTGCTCTAGCTCACCTCCTATGCACATGACGTGTTCAATGAAATGTCCGAGCCACACTTAAGAATTCTCCTCTCGAAGCTCCTTGTCCAAGCTCCATTTCCTCAAGATTTGTCTAGGTTTGGCGGTCCGTCCTGTCCCGTCCCCGTCCTTACCGCCGTCGATCGCCCGCGCCGATCTCGTCGCCGGCACCATCGTGGTGTGCCTCTTGTTCTTATCTTCTTTCTAAAAAAAAGTTGTTACTTGTATGATTTAGATATACTAGGACAATGCCCGTGCATTGCAACGGGATATAAATATTCTAGTACGTTAGCTCGTGATTTACCTGTCCATATAAATGTGAGTGTGTAAATAAATGTTTGTCAAATCATGCTCGTATTTCCCTTTAATTAGTTTGATAAGAAGTTCAGAGTAAAATTTTCATAAGTAAATTAAGGGGGAATTGTTGTAGAAGGTAAGTAAGTTAAGGTGATTGATTATCATGCGGGGAAGCTACAGACAAAAGGCGTGGTGCGGGACAAAAAAACCTGAGGACGGGAAAAAATTGGGTGAAGGGACGTTGTGGGACGGGGGAGAACCGGTTGCCAAAGCATTCTGCTGGCAAGAAACGAACACTGCTCTCTTTTTAAGTAATAGAGATATATAGGTAACTGCCCTCACATTGCAACGGGTGAACCTTATGTATGGGTGGATGATATATTCACGCTATGCTATCAAGAATGAACACAACCAAAAACTCAGTGGGATTAATTTTACTTTGTTAAGTATCAGGCAATGCATGTATTTTTTTAAATATAAAGATATAGAGTTGGTATATGGTTGAATGCCTCATGCTATATGACAGGAGAGCCTATCTCAGTTTCCTTTCCGCCAATAAAAACAATATAATATGTTGAATATGGATCACAAAATCACTACAAGTCCACGCATTAGGAGAAACCTCTTGCAATATTTACCTGGCTATTTTCAAGGCCAGCCTATAATCTTTCATGTCACCTTGATTTCACATCTATTTCCAGAAAGTCTTCTCCACTACCTAATAAAACATGCCAAAAAATAATAAAATTATGCAACAAAGAATGGTCTTGAATTTAGGAATTCCTTGCTCGAAATTCAATCATTTACCCTGCAAGATGTGAGGAAGGAGGAGAGGCGGAACTATGATGGAGAGGTGTAAAAGGAGGCCGAAAGGAGGCGCTGACAGAGGCCGACTATGAGGCGAAATAAACTTCAATCCATGGGAGCCTGGTACTGTTAGAATTAAGCTTGCTTGATGGTCACAAAATACAACTGTATAGTTATATAGGTAACGTCAAGGGGGCTTCTTTTGGACCCCAGAATCTTCACGTAGTGTATTGTGTCACTGTGTGCATATATCTCTCCAAGCATCACTATATGGGAAAAAAAATAGCATCTCCGTCAGCTTAACTTTGTCACGCACAGCCCAGGCATCCACCACCTCTCCTCGCCGCAGTGGCTCGCCGGACGTCAGGGCGCCAAGTCGTCGGAACTATTATTATGCCTCTTGTCTTGAAGTACCGGAAGGCGGTGTTCTAAAAATCCGTCCAGGATCTCCTGCTCGCACAACATCAAATTAAGCACGTGAAGGCCGATCCTTTCATAGACTCCATCTCTTAGAAGGCACGCCTAGCTAATCTCATGCATGCAACGTTTGATATTTTTCTGTTTAGAATAATGTGTGCATGGTCGTGATGTGACCCATGCATGCACGTACGTAATCACATCGCCGGATGGAGTTGCTCCTAGCACGCATCTCTTCTTTCCTTTCTTTTCTCCAGGTTGTTGGCATGAGCTATGAGACGCAGTCGCCGGGAGGTCATCGAGCTTCTCAATCGAGGGCGGGAGGTTGACGTAGATGTCGGATCTCCGCCTGGTCGGTGGTCGCCACAGAATCAGAATGCACATAATAGGTTGTGGTTATTTTGCCGGTGGCATGAACACTACATATTTTCAGACGGTACTAATGTTTCGATTTCTCACCTCTCGTGTTGAGAGCCCCTGGGCATGCAGGATGTCCTTGTATTGGAAGAACTCGACGATGTAGTCATAGACCCAGAGCAGGCTGTCCATCTCGGCTCTCGCCTCCTTCTCCACCGGGCACCAGCAGATGCTCCAGCCTGTGGCAGCTCAAGAAAACGATGCGGATGCCTGCAAGCAGAGGAAGCAATGGATAATATCAGCGTCCTCTGTTCTATTGGTAATTAACCTCTTCCACACAAGGACAGACCGGCGTGATTAATTACTTACCTATGGCAGCGATCGTGGAGACGCCCTTGCCACCACCAGACATGTCCTTCCCGAGCACGAGCTTCCAGAACCTCTGTGGCATCCCTGCATCATGCTTGTATCGAAGCCACCACACCACGCGGCTGCAGGGTCCCTTCGCCGGCCGCCTTGCACACCGACCGCGGCAGGTCTCCTCTCTGCTCTCGCTCATCTCTCGCTTAGCATCTTCCCATGACGACACAAGAAAATACGGGGATCGAGCGAGCCAGTATATCGGATAGGGCAAGTTTGGAAGGAACAAAAACAGGAAACTACGTGAGTCACGGGAGCAATTAATTATGAGATTTTTTAGGGGAAAATTAGTTACGGGATTAATTGAAGGAATCAGATGGAACCAACCCGATAGGAAAGAAAATCGGTGGAGGGAGGAAAGAAAATTGGCGGAGGGGTGTGAGATCGTACGAGAGGATGGACGAAGGGTGGGGACGTAAGAGGGGAGACGGAACCTTACATTTCTTTTAGATAGTAGAGATACTTGTGTAATTTTCTTACTTTTATTATTGTTTATTATTATATAGTGCGATGGTTTTGTTATCCGCTTTCGTCGGCCCTGGTCCTGTCTATGATTCGGATGTGGTATATATTATCTTTTATAACTATTTGTTTCTTTTAGTGTTTATGACAGTTATGCCGACCAACGTGACATAGATATTTTTATCTAGGAGGTATATGAACCGGAAATTCCAACCGACCCTATTGTCGAGAGGTTAAATTTAGTTGAAGAAGAAAAGAATTACTTGAAGGAAAAATTGAAAAAAATTGAGGAGGAGAAGATGATATTGGAGTTGCATGTTGCGTGCTACCTCTTGAGCACTGCGTTGGTTTTCCCTTGAAGAGGAAAGGGTGATGCAGCAAAGTAGCGTAAGTATTTCCCTCAGTTTTTTAGAACCAAGGTATCAATACAGTAGGAGGCCAAATGCAAGTCCCTTGTACCTACACAAACAAATAAGAACCTTGCAACCAACGCGATAAAGGGTTGTCAATACCTTCACGGCCACTTGCAAAAGTGAGATCTGATAGAGATGATAAGATTATATTTTTGGTATTTTTATGATAAAGACTAAAAGTAAAGAAAGCAAAATAAACGGCACCAGAAATAGCTTGTTGATGGGAGATTAATATGATGGAGAATAGACCCGGGGCCATAGGTTTCACTAGTGGCTTCTCTCAAGATAGCATAAGTATTACAGTGGGTAAACAAATTACCGTCGAGCAATTGATAGAGAAGTGCATAATTATGAGAATATCTAGGTATGATCATGTATATAGGCATCACATCCGTGACAAGTAGACCGACTCCTGCCTGCATCTACTACTATTACTCCACACATCGACCGCTATCCAGCATGCATCTAGAGTATTAAGTTCATAAGAACGGAGTAACGCTTTAAGCAAGATGACATGATGTAGAGGGATAAACTCATGAAATATGATATAAACCCCATCTTTTTATCCTCTATGGCAACAAAACAATACGTGTTGTTTCCCCTACTGTCACTGGGATCGAGCACCGCAAGATTGAACCCAAAGCTAAGCACTTCTCCCATTGCAAGAAAGATCAATCTAGTAGGCCAAAGCAAACCGATAATTCGAAAAGACTTGCAAAGATAACCAATCATACATAAAAGAATTCAGAGAAGATTCAAATATTGTTCATAGATAATCTTGATCATAAACCCACAATTCATCGGATCTCGACAAACACACCGCAAAAGAAAAATTACATCAAATAGATCTCCAAGAGAATCGAGGAGAACTTTGTATTGAGATCCAAAGAGAGAGAAGAAGCCATCTAGCTAATAACTATGGACCCGAAGGTCTGAGGTAAACTATTCACACATCATCGGAGAGGCTATGGTGTTGATGTAGAAGCCCTCCGTGATCAATGCCCCCTCCGGCGGAGCGCCGGAAAAGGCCCCAAGATGGGATCTCATGGGTACAGAAGGTTGAGGCGGTGGAATTAGGTTTTTGTTGTGCTCCTCGATGGTTTCGGGGTACGTAGGTATATATAGGAGGAAGAAGTAGGTCGGTGGAGCCACGAGGGGCCCACGAGGGAGGAGGGCGCGCCCAGGGGGGTAGGCGCGCCCCCCTGCCTCGTGGCCTCCTTGTTGATTACTTGACGTCCACTCCAAGTCCTCTGGATCACGTTTGTTCCAAAAATAACTCTCCTGAAGGTTACATTCCGTTTGGACTCCGTTTGATATTCCTTTTCTGCGGAACACTGAAATAGGAAAAAACAGCAATTTGCACTGGGCCTTGGGTTAATAGGTTAGTCCCAAAAATAATATAAAAGTGTATAAATAAGCCCATTAAACATCCAAAACAGAATATATAATAGCATGGAGCAATAAAAAAAATTATAGATACGTTGGAGACGTATCAAGCATCCCCAAGCTTAATTCCTGCTCGTCCTCGAGTAGGTAAATGATAAAAACAAATTTTTTGATGTGGAATGCTACTTAGCATATTCTTCAATGTATTTTTCTTTATTGTGGCATGAATGTTCAGATCCGAAAGATTCAAGATAAAAGTTTAATTTTAACATGAAAATAATAATACTTCAAGCATACTAACAAAGCAATCATGTCTTCTCAAAATAACATGGCCAAAGAAAGTTATCCCTACAAAATCATATAGTCTGGATATGCTCTATCTTCACCACACAAAGTATTTAAATCATGCACAACCCCGATGACAAGCCAAGCAATTGTTTCATACTTTTGATGTTCTCAAACTTTTTCGATCTTCACGCAATATATGAGCGTGAGCCATGGACATAACACTATAGGTGGAATAGAATGGTGGTTGTGGAGAAGACAAAAAGGAGAAGATAGTCTCACATCAACTAAGCGTATCAACGGGCTATGGAGATGCCCATCAATAGATATCAATGTGAGTGAGTAGGGATTGCCATGCAACGGATGCACTAGAGCTATAAGTGTATGAAATCTCAACAAAAGAAACTAAGTGGGTGTGCATCCAACTCGCTTGCTCACGAAGACCTAGGGCATTTTGAGGAAGCCCATCATTGGAATATACAAGCCAAGTTCTATAATGTCAAATTCCCACTAGTATATGAAAGTGACAACATAGGGGACTCTCTATCATGAAGATCATGGTGCTACTTTGAAGCACAAGTGTGGAAAAAGGATAGTAACATTGTCCCTTCTCTCTTTTTCTCTCATTTTTTTTCTTTTGGGCCTTCTCTTTTTTTTTCTTTTGGCCTCTTTTTTTTCTTTCGTCCGGAGTCTCATCCCGAGTTATGGGGGAATCATAGTCTCCATCATCCTTTCCTCACATGGGATAATGCTCTAATGATAATCATCACACTTTTATTTACTTACAACTCAAGAATTACAACTCGATACTTAGAACAAAATATGACTCTATGTGAATGCCTCCGGCGGTGTACCGGGATATGCAATGAATCAATAGTGACATGTATGAAAGAATTATAAAGGTGGCTTTGCCACAAATACGATGTCAACTACATGATCATGCAAAGCAATATGACAATGATGAAGCGTGTCATAATAAATGGAATGGTGGTAAGTTGCATGGCAATATATCTCGGAATGGCTATGGAAATGCCATAATAGGTAGATATGGTGGCTGTTTTGAGGAAGGTATAAGGTGGGTATATGATACAGGCGAAAGGTGCACGGTATTAGAGAGGCTAGCAATGGTGGAAGGATGAAAATGCGTATAATCCATGGACTCAACATTAGTCATGAAGAACTCACATGCTTATTACAAAAATCTATTAGTTATCGAAACGAAGTACTACGCGCATGCTCCAAGGGGGATAGATTGGTAGGAAAAGACCATCGCTCATCCCCGACCGCCACTCATAAGGAAGACAATAAATAAATAAATCATGCTCCGACTTCATCACATAACGGTTCATCATACGTGCATGCTACGGAAATCACAAACTTTAGAACATGTATTTCTCAATTTCACAACTACTCAACTAGCATGACTCTAATATCACCTTCATATTTCAAAACAATTATCAAGTATCAAACTTCTCTTAGTATTCAATGCACTTTATAGTTTTTATCTTGGATGCCCATCATATTAGGACTAATTTTATAACCAAGGAAAATTACCATGCTGTTCTAAGGACTCTCAAAATAATATAAGTGAAGCATGAGAGATCAATAATTTCTATAGAATATAACCACCATCGTGCTCTAAAAGATATAAGTGAAGCACTAGAGCAAAATTGTTTAGCTCAAAAGATATAAGTGAAGCACATAGAGTATTCTAATAAATTCTGAATAATGTGTGTCTCTCTCAAAAGGTGTGTAAAGCAAGGATGATTGTGCTGAACTAAAAATCAAAGAATCAAATCATACAAGACGCTCCAAGCAAAACACATATCATGTGGTGATAAAAATACAGCTCCAAGTAAAGTTATCGATGGACGAATACAAAAGAGGGGATGCCTTCCAGGGCATCCCCAAGCTTAGGCTTTTGGCTTGTCCTTAGATTTTACCTTAGGGTGCCTTTGGCATCCCCAAGCTTAGGCCCTTGCCACTCCTTGTTCCATAATCCATCAAATCTTTACCCAAAACTTGAAAACTTCACAACACAAAACTTAACAGAAAATCTCGTGAGCTCCGTTAGCGAAAGAAAACAAAACACCACTTCAAGGTACTGTAATGAACTCATTCCTTATTTATATTGGTGTTAAAACAACTGTATTCCAACTTTTCTATGGTTCATAAGCTCCATTACTAGCCATTGATTCATCAAAATAAGCAAACAACACACGAAAAACAGAATCTGTCAAAAACATAACAGTCTGTAGTAATCTGTAACTAACGCAAACTTCTGGAACTCCAAAAATTCTAAAATAAATTGCTGGACGTGAGGAATTTATCTATTAATCATCTGCAAAAAGAATCAACTAAATAGCACTCTCCAGTAAAAATTTGTAGCTAATCTCGTGAGCGCTAAAGTTTCTGTTTTTTACAGCAAGATCGCAAAGACTTTCCTCAAGTCTTCCCAAAGGTTCTACTTGGCACAAACACTAATTAAAACATAAAACCACATCTAAACAGAAGCTAGATGGATTATTTATTCCTAAACAGAACAAAAAGCAAAAAACTAAAATAAAATTGGGTTGCCTCCCAACAAGCGCTATCGTTTAACGCCCCTAGCTAGGCATAAAGGCAAGGATAGATCTAGGTATTGCCATCTTTGGTAGGAAATCCATAAGTAGCTCTCATAATAGATTCATAAGGTGTGTCGGGGGTTGGTGCGACATATGCCAAAGGATGGCTGAGGGAGTCCTGGATTAGGGGGTATCCGGACAGCCGGACTATATCCTTTGGCCGGACTGTTGGACTATGAAGATACAAGATTGAAGACTTCGTCTCGTGTCCGGATGGGACTCTCTTGGCGTGGAAGGCAAGCTTGGCAACACGGATATGTAGATCTCCTTACATTGTAACAGACTACTGTAACCCTAGCCCCCTCCGTGTCTATATAGACTGGAGGGTTTAGTCCGTAGGACAAGAACAATCGCACCATAGGCTAGCTTCTAGGGTTTAGCCTCCACGATCTCAAGCATGCATCAACTCTTGTAATACTCATATTCATCAAGATCAATCAAGAAGGAAGTAGGGTATTACCTCCATAGAGAGGGCCCGAACCTGGGTAAACATCGTGTCCCTTGTCTCCTGTTACCATCCACCTTAGACACACAGTTCGGGACCCCCTACCCGAGATCCGCAAGTTTTGACACCGACAATGGCTTATCATTGTGGGAGCGAGTAGAACGTCGCCGGTGCCCGGAAGAGGGATGAGGCGTATACACGAACGCCAACAGATTTCTTTACCTGTGTTCGGGCTCTCCTAGGAGATAACACCCCTAGTCCTGCTTCTGCAGGGTCTCCGCATGATCACTACGGCACAAGTGAATACACAGGTGCTCCTTGAGCTGTATGCTAGAGGTAGAAGAAGGCAAGACTAGCTCTCTCCTTCCTCTATGATCTGGTCTAGTTCTAACTGGTTCGGAACCCTTTGCATGGGTGCCCTGGGGGGGGGGGGTTTATATAGGCCTACCCTCCAGGGGTACATTGGTAATCCGGCCGGGTGTAGGGCCCGGCCGTCAGCCTCTTCGGCCGCCGGCTTCTCCGCCGACTGCTGGGGCCCGCCGCCTGGTGGACCCCGTCGACTGGTTAGGTACGGGGCCGACGGGCCGTACCCGCCGCTCCCTGGTCTTGTCGGCAGCTGATCACTGTTGCCGTGTCTCTAATGACGCAGGCTTGGTCAGGGGGTCTTGGCTATAGCTCCGCTGCCTGGCAGGCGATTACTGTAGCCACTCCCTGTCTCGTTTGGTTAATGGCGCGTGGGTCCCGAGGAAGGTGGCGGGCCGACTCCCAGGAGCCGACCTCCCTCGGGTCCGACTGGTAGGGCTCTCGCCGTCTTCTGGACTCTCGCTGACTGGTGGGCCCATCGTCGTTGGGCTGTACAGACAGGCCGTCGTGGGAGCAGGACTACGCCTGCTCGTGATGATGTCAGGGATGGCATGGCAACAGTGCCGCGCTGGGCGGAGATCTCCGCCGGTACTGCGCACTGTGGCCATGCCAACCCCTGGAAAGGGGAGGGGATGGGCTACACTGTAGCCATTCCATGTCCCGTCCCCTTTGATGAGGGCACGGGCTTCGTAGGCGCTGCGGGCCGACTCCTTGGGGTCGGCTTCTCTAGAAGCCGCCCGATAGGAGTCGGCTTGACTTGGCCTTCCCTCCATGACTCGGCCGTTTACGGGCAACCGGCTATTCCTCCAGCCGGCCTCCAGGAGGCGGCTCTTCATCTTGTCATCTTGAGGGGCGCAGTCAGCCCCGATGTCTTGAAAGGTTATGGGCTTCGGGTTAGCCTACCCGTGGCCCATTACTCCGACAGTAGTCCCCGAAGCTGGTGAGGCACTGCGGGCGATTGGTCGAGGAGCCTCAGCAGTTTCTTTTTCCCAGCGTTTGAGGTAGAGCCTCTTCCGTCTTCTGCCAGGCCGACTGGTAGGAGTCGGACTTGCCCCAATCTGACATGTCCAAAATGTTCGAACGCCTCGGCGGGATCCAAGTGGCGATCTTGGCTAAGTGTCCGTGCCACCGCTTCGCCTGCTCGCCACGTGGCAATGGGCGGTCGGGCCAGCCTGCCCACCCACGCTGCGACGGACGCTACCGCAGGCGAGGCCCGCTACTACCACGCCTCGGCACGCGAGCGGATCCGCTGCGGCCGAGGTGGGCGGTTGAGGTTCTCGCGGAGTTACTGCGCACAGTAACACGCGCGAAAAACGTGGGGGCGTGGGGTAGTGGGCGCAGTAAATCCCACGACCGCCCCCTTGGCTTCGCAGCCTGTAGGCCTATAAGTAGGCGGAGGAGGGGGAGCGGCAGAGCACGCGCGCCCCTCCTCCTCACCTCTTCCTCTTTCTTCTTCCTCTCGCCGACGCGCTTTCCACGCCACGCTGAGCACCGCAGCGCTTCGTTCCCGATGAGCTCCTCTTCCACCTTCACGCCCCCCGCGGTGCGCTCCGACGCATGGGATGGCTCTGAGGTTCACGACGACCATGTCGATTTCCTCTGCAAGACGCGGCGGCTGCCCGATGAGGATTTCATGAGGGTTCGCCTTGCACCGAAGAGGGAAATCTCGCCGGCGCCGGAGGAGGGCGAGCGGGTCGTCTTTCGCTTGCACTGCCTGCGCGACCTTGGCTTGCCGGCGAGCGGCTTCTTCCGGTCCTTCCTCGACTTCTACAGTCTCCAGCCGCACCACCTCACCCCCAACACGGTGGTGCTACTATCCGCCTTCGTCACTTTGTGCAAAGGCTTCCTCGGCGTCCTCCCCACCATCGAGCTCTGGGGGGAGTTCTTCTACTCCAAGCTCGGCACCCACGTCGCAGCGTGCGCCCAATCTTGGCGCTGTTCATCGCGGTGCGGAGGTCGGGGGCCGACAACCCGTTTCCCCCCATCACGCTGATAAAGTCGGTGAAGACGTGGCATCGGTCGTACATCTACGTGAAGAGCGTCTTCGCGGAGGGCGACTGGGTCAACTTGCCGGCTTATGCAGCCGGCCCGCTAGCTGGAAGGCAGCCCACCGGTCGTACTGGGCTAGGACGCTGACGCCTGCTGGAGCCGCCGCCATCGTGCGGCTCCGAGTGCTGACGCAGTCGGAGGGCCTGACCGGGCGTGATTTGCTGGCCACTTTCATGGCGCGCCGAGTGCTCCCGCTCCAGGGCCGCCCTCACATGATCTGCCAGATGAGCGGACATCGGCTCCCGAGCCGGCTATGCACCAAGGAGATGCCTCACCCAGAGGTAGCCTACATGGTGAACTATCTTGCGAACTGCAACCTCTCGGAAGAGTGGTGGTTCGGCAAGGAGCCGTATTCACGCGCCAACCCTCCGCCCATGGTGAGTTGTCTCTTTTTCTTTTTCCTCTGACTCTTTTTCGCCGAGTCTGTCTTGTCCAGTCTGACCAATCGACCTTTGAACAGAGCCCCTCCTCAGAAGCCAAGATCCCGCACCGCGGGGCCGGACCGCGAATTCCTCCCCGACCTGGCGGACAGCGACGTCGACGACCCCGACTTGGGGGCGGCGGCCTTGGAGGACGATGCCGAGAGAGGAGGCGGCGAGGCAGGCGGTTCGTGGCTCGGAGCCAGCCTCGAGGACTGGCCTGACGACGACGCGGGGGAAGTCGCCCCGCGCCACCAGCCGGGAGCCGGTCAGCCGGGCGCGAGCTCTTCTGCTATGCCGGACGCCCAAGGCAGCGCAAAGAAACGCAGGGCCGCGCCGAGCATGTTCGGCAGCCGGCTGAAGAAGCCCAAGGGCTCGACCGCAGCGACCAAGCGGGACGAAGCGGTCATGAAGGCCAACCGCTTCCGCAGGGAGGTGAAGACGCCGCAGCTGGTTTCTGCGTAAGTGCTACATTCTCTTGCATCTTCATTTTTTCTTCGTTGATCTTGTCTGAGTTCTTTTGCTTGTTTCCCTTGGTCAGGGCTCCCCTCTCTCTTGAGATGGTGGTTGCCGCCTCCATTGTGGGGTCGGCAGAGACTTCCGCCACCACTCGGCGGATCGACCCCGCCGCCGACCTCCGGGAGGCGAGGGAGCGGAACGCACGAGAAGTGCGTGAAGAGCAGGCAGCCGCCCTCCTGGAGAAGGCGGCGGCTGAGAAGGCGGAGGCCGCTGCCCTGAAGAAGCTGGAGGAGGCCGAGGCCGTCGACGTGGCGAAGAAGCAGGCTGAAGAAGCCACGCACCGCCAGTCGGCGGTTTTTGTCATTCCTCTGAACTCCGCGCCGCCACCTCCGGAGTTCACAGCGCGGACTGGGGAAGCCGGCGGTGAGAACCCGATCATGGAGAGGGACGGCGGTGACACCGCCATGCCGGACGTGATCGTGCCGCCACCACCGCCGTCCGGGAGTGCGCAAGGCGGGCAGCCGACGGACCCGCCTGTGCCGCCAACTGAAGACGAGGTGGTGGCAGGCCTGGTTCTCGAGGTTGGCAAACCGATGCGTCGCCGTCTTGCAAAGGAGGCTTCGGCGCCGCGCCCTCTGGAGATCGGCTTTGCGAGCTCCTCGATCCCGGACACCGAGGTGACGAGCGTCGCACCCACTGGGTGGGTGCGAGGAGGCGGGACGGGCCTGCTGAATCGGGCGCTTTTGGACGTCCAAGCCAAGATCCGAGTCGAGGGCGAGGCCATCAGGAACTGCAACAAGGCGCATTTGGAAGCGCGAGAGGTCGTTCGGGTGTGTTTCCTTCTTCTTTGCTTCTGTTTCTTTTGCTTCTCGGTGGGGGCGTGCCAGCGTACCCACTGGGTGTAGTCCCCGAGTTCCATACCGGCTGCTGAGCAGGCGGCTCGGAACTCTAATCGGCGAGTTCCAAGCACTAACACTTGTCTGAAATTTTTGTCACAGTATTACCACAATCTCTGCGTGACCGCCTTCAACTCCAACGTCCAGGAGCTGGCTCAGTGGACCGCCGACTTGTCGGAAAGCCGGAGTAAGTTCTCCTCTTTTTTCTGCAGGGGCGCGCTGGCGCACCCGCGGGCTGTAGTCCCCGAGATTTGGGCCGATCGCCGAAAGCGCCGGGCCGGATCTCCCGCCCACTACTCTTCTTTCTTCGTTGATGACTTTTTTCACGGGCGCATGGCGCACCGTGGGCTGTAGTCCCGAGATTCGGGCCGATCACGAAAGCGCCGGGCCGGATCTCACCGTAATCGTTCTTCTTTGTTGGCGACTAACACCTTGCTTTCTTCTTTCTTCCGCAGAGGCTAACGCCACCTTGCAAGCAGAGCTGGGCGAAGCCAACACGCGCTGCGCCAAGGAGGAGGAGTGCAGCAAGCCGGTAGAGGAGCGCCGACCGCTGGTCACGCAATCGCGTAATGTATGAGCTCCTCAAGAAGGCCCAGAAGGAGGCGGAGGACAAGGAGACCGGCCTCCTTGCTGAGTTCGCGAGTGAACACTCCTCCTGGACTGACAAGGAGGCGATGCTGACTTCCGGCTTCCACGATATCGAGGATATAGTCGATGGTGAGCCTCCCTCATTTTTCTTCTTCTTTGCTGCTGGTCAAGCCGGCTTCTGGTCTTTAATTTTGTTCTTTGCTTCTGTCTTGGCAGACTTCGTCCCTGGCCACTCGGACGCCGCCAACTAGGCCATCGAAGCTGATCGCGAAGGGCGGAGGGTGGATGGCGCGAAGATCGCCGCCGACGCCCCCCCTCCCCCGAACCCTTAGCGAACAGATCCTGAGCATCGAGGTCCGTCTTCGGCCGGCTCACCGGATGCTGCGCCGGCTTCAGCGTGTCGGCGCCCAGGCGATCACCGCCCTGTGGCCAGACATGCCGGCACCGCGCACCCCCAGTCGGACAGCCGACTAGCTGGAGGTAGCGGCCAGCCGTCTTGAGGCCTGTTAGGGCTCTTCGGCCCGGGCTGGAGCACGCCGAGCCTTGGAGTTCGTCAAGGTGTGGTACCCTGGGCTGAGCCTGGCCCAGCTAGCCACATTCCGGCTGGAGGCTCAGGAGGAGTTGGCGGTTGTGGAAGATGATCTCGTCAAGCGTGCTACGTCAATCGCCGAGTATACCGGCACCAGCATCTTCGTCCCGGAGCGGGTTGAAAACGGCGACGAGGCGCCGCCGGAATGGTTCGGGCTGAACCCACGACGGGCGAGACTCAGCGAAGGTGATCGACTCAATGGCGAGGAAGAAGGCGAGGCGGAGGAAGGATGCGAAGAGGAGGCGCCAGAGGTCGAGCGGACGACCAACCTTAGCTCGATCCGCCTCCAGAATGAGCTCGCCTAACTGAAGCCAGCCGCCGGAGGCGACCAAGCAGAGACCGACCAGCCGGCCGCTCCGGCAACTGGCACCGTCGACTCCTCCGATCCTCCGAACCCTTCTGCCGCTTCCTAGGCCGCCATTTTATCTTTTACTTCACCTGTCTATTAGTCTCGATGAACTTTGTTAATTTTGCACAATTCCACCCCCGGGGTGTATCTTGAACTTTGTTGAAGATCGGCCAAGGGCCTTTGTTATGTAAATATTTTTCCGAGTTCTATCTTTTTCTTGCTTACCGCTCTTTGGCTTTTTCCTTTGCCGCCTTCCCTTGGTTGCCGTCTTGTTACCACACAGCCGCTCATGGATCGATCTTGGGTCAAGTACTTAGCTACTTTGGGAAGGCAAGTACTTAGCCGCTTAGAGTTCTTTAGCAAGTTAAGTAGAAAACGGCGGACCAGCTGCTCAACAGTCGGTCGTAAGAGGCGGCAAGCCGGCTTAAACTATGCACATGCTTTGTGTCCTTAGCCATTTTTCATGTGGGCACCCTTTCTACCTTACTCCTGCCCACCGTATAGTCGCTCTGCAAGCTGCGGCTTCTGGCAGGAGACGGCTTAAGTGCCACACACTACTTGTCCGGTTGCAGGAAGCATTTCATAGTACAAGACGGCAAGTCCCCGGGCCGACTAGTCGGACCCGGTGCCAAGAGGTATAATCATAAAATAACATACTCATAGGCATAATTCTTATCATATAGATAAAAGAGGGCAGTCCCCGAGCTCTTCTCGGGGGACCCGGAGTCTTCGTACTTTAATACAAAAGGTAGCGTGGTACATACTGCATCAACTGTAAAATCTTCGGAGGAGATTTGCATTCCATGGCCGCTCCGTCTCCTTGCCGGAGTCGTCCCTCTTGCGCGCTCGAGGCTTCTGAGCGTCGATCAGGTAGTAGGAGTCGTTGCCCAACACTTTGCTGATGATGGGGCCTTCCTAAGGCGCCGAGATTGTCTTTGGCCGGCTATTATTTGGATCGGCGGAGCACAAGGTCTCCCTCTTGGAAAGATCTCGGCTTGACCTTCCGATTGTAGTATCGGCGCGAGCTCTGCTGGTAGGTGCCGGACTGGTGAGTGCCAACAAATGCCCTCTTCCAGCATATCGACGCCGTCTTGTCGTGCTTCTTCCGCCTCCTCTTCGGTGTACATGGTGACTCGAGGGAGTCGAATTCTATATCCGTTGGGATGACGGCGTCAACACCGTAGACGAGGAAGAAAGGCGTGAAGCCGGTTGACTTGTTTGGAGTTGTGCGCAGGCTCCAGAGGACGGCTGGCAGCTCGTCGAGCTAGCAGCCGGCCGAACGCTCCAGAGGCTCGACCAGTCAGGGCTTGATGCCGGACAAGATGAGGCCATTTGCTCGCTCCACCTGGCCGTTTGACCGCGGATGGGCAACGGATGCTAAGTCTAGTCGGATGCCCTGCGTCGCGCAGAAACGGGCCAAGGCGCCTTTGGCAAAGTTTGTGCCATTGTCGGTGATGATGTTGTGCGGTATGCCATACCGGATGGTGATGTCGGAGATGAAAGTTACAGCTGTTGGACCATTCAGCTTCTTGATTGGTTTTTCTTCTATCCACTTGGTGAACTTGTCCACCGCGACAAGCAGATGCCTCATGCCTCCTCGCGCTGTTTTGAATGGTCCCACCATGTCCAGGCCCCAGACGGCAAAGAGCCAGGCAATGGGAATAGTCTTGAGTGCAGAAGCCGGCTGATGTGGCTTGGAACGGAACTTCCGCACCCTTTGCATTTTTGGACCAAGTCCTTGGCGTCTTCTAGAGCGGTCGGCCAGAAAAACCATGGCGGAAGGCTTTGGCGACAAAGTGCTCTTGAAGCCGCATGGTGGCCACACTTGCCTTGATGGATATCCTTGAGAATCGCTTGGCCTTGCTCGGCTCCACGCAGGTCTTGGTAGACACCAGTGACACCGCTACCACAATCTCTGTTGACTATGGTGTAGGCTGCTGCCGTTGCACTTGCCGGGCCGAGACCTCATCGGTCGGCAGCTCTTTGTTCACCAGGAAATTGAGGATGGGCCGAGCCCACGGAAGGTGCCGCCACTTGGATCGTCGGGACCGCAACTTGGACGAGGGCGGTTGGGCGGAGGCGGCGGGTTGAGTCGGCAGCCGCTTGTCGGGTCGATGAAGTCCCCGGGCCGATTGGTGCAGTCCCTGGCCGAAGCTCTCGAAGTCCCGGGCTGGCAGCTGCAGTCCCTGTGCCGGGTTCAAGTCCCCGGGCCGGGTGCGACCGCGGCCCCCGCCGCCGCTGTAATTCCCGTGCCGGCCGTTGGAGCTCTCAAGTCGGATCCGACTGCCAGAGGAGCCGACATGAAGATAGAATCTGATTCTGGCGATGGCTTGACAGACGGCTTGAGGAGGCGTTGAAGGGCGACGCCGGTCGGTATTGCTTGACGGGTGGAGCCAATTCTTGCCAAGGCGTCTGCATGCTAGTTGTCATTCCTTGGCACATGGAGAAACTCGCACCCCTCAAAATATCCACTGAGTTGCTGTACGAGGAAGCAGTAGCTTGCCATGTTTGCATCTTTGGCGTCCCAGTCGCCTGATGAATGCTGGACCACCAAGTCAGAGTCACCATAACACAGGATCCGGTGGATGTCAAGCTCTTTGGCAAGCTGGAGTCCGTGAATGAGTGCCTCGTATTCGGTGACGTTGTTGCAGGCGGCGAAATGGATTTGCAGCACATATTTGATCTTGTCGCCTTTGGGAGAGGTGAGGACGATGCCGGCTCCCAAACCGGTGCGCATCTTGGAACCATCAAAATGCATCCGCCAATGGGTGGAGTCGGTATTTGGCCAGGTAAGTCTCGGCCCAGTCGACGAGGAAGTCGGCCAGCACTTGTGACTTAATGGCGGTGCGAGGCTGGTAGTAGATGGTGTAGGGGGCCAAATCTATGACCCATTTGGCCACTTGGCCCAAAGCATCTCGGCTTCCAATGATCTCGGCCAGTGGAGCTGTGCAGACAACGGTGATTGGGTGCTCTTGAAAATATGGCTTCAATTTCTTGGCGGCAAAGTGCACACCGTAGCACATCTTCTGGTAGTGGGGGTAGTTTTGCTTGGAGGTCGACAATACTTCACTCAAATAATATACCGGTTTCTGGACTGGTAGTGCCTTGCCTTCCTCCTTGCGCTCTACCATGATGACTGGTGGCGGCGATGTAGAGGAGCATGGGCTCCTTAGGAGTCGGAGCCGCCAGGACAGGTGGAGTAGTCAACATCTTTTTGAGCTGGAGAAAAGCTTCGTCCGCCTTGTCGTTCCACTCGAAAAAAGTGGTTTTCTTCATGAGCTCGTACAGGGGAAGAGCCTTCTCGCCTAGCCGACTGATGAACCGGCTGATGGATGCCAAACAGCCAGTGAACTTCTACACATCCAGCAGTCGGGTGGGCACTTCCATCCTCTCGATGGCCTTGATCTTCACAGGGTTGCACTCTATGCCGTGTTCTGAGACTAGGAATCCAAGAAGCTGGCCGGCTGGTACTCCGAAGATGCACTTCTCTGGGTTGAGCTTGATTCAAAATCGGCGCAGGTTCTCAAAGGTCTCCTTGAGGTCTTCCAGCAGCGTTCCATGCTTCTCCGTCTTCACCACCACATCGTCCACGTAAACATGGACGTTTCTGCCGAGTTGCTTGAGGAGGCACTTCTGCATGCAACGTTGAAACATGGAGCCTGCATTCCTCAAGCCGAACGTCATGGTAAAGTACCAGAAGGCTCCAAATGGCGTGATGAAGGCGGTCTTCAGTCTGGTGATATCCTGAATATGCATCCAAAAAACTCAACAGCTTGCATCCGGCTGTGGAGTCTATCACTTGGTCGTTTCTTGGTAACGCAAAGGGGTCCTTGGGGCAAGCTTTGTTGAGGCTGGTATAATCAATAAACATGTGCCACTGCTTGTTTTTCTTCAGCACGAGGACTGGGTTGGCCAGCCACTTTGGAAAGAACACTTCCATGATGAAGCCGGCTGCCAGCAGCCGGGCTATCTCTTCTCCAACGACTCTTCTCTTCTCTTGACCCGGTAGCGCAAGGGCTGCCTGACTGGTTTGGCATCGGGCCGGACATGTAACTTGTGCTCGGCGAAATGCATCGGGACACCCGGCATGTCTTTGGGGGACCATGCAAAGATGTCCCGATTCTCACGGAGGAAATCGACGAGCTCGCCTTCCTATTTGCTGTCGAGGTTTGTACCTACGACAACATACCTCTCCGGGTGCTCCGGGTCCAAGGGTATCTTCTTCGTCTCTTTGGCCGGCTTGAACGAGCCCTCAGCTTCCGACTCCTTGGGATTGGGCGACATCTCCGACTGCTTGCCTGCCATCGCCACGACCCGGTCAAGGAGCCGCTTCTCAGCTACGATCACGAGGGACTTGGCCAACCGGAGGCTGCCCTTCCGGCTGCTGGTCTTCGACTGTTGCCACCTGCCGGCTGGTGGAAGCCGGCTGCGTGGCCTTGCGCTTGTGGTCGCCTTACTGTTGGCGCCGACTGGTGTGACCAGCCGGGGTTCAGGGTGCTTGAGGGGCCACTTTGCCAGACACATTTACTTGGATCTCCGCCTTCATGGAGGAGTCGGCTGTGGCGTATTTGTCCGCTATGATCAGCAGCTCGTCGAGGGTCGCCGGCTCGTCGCAGAGGAGTCGGTGCTTGAGGAGGGTGCCTTCCCTGCACCCAGTGGTGAAGTACTCGATGGCCTGCACCTCGTGCACGCCTTCGCAATAGTTGCGGAGCTCGGCCCAGCGCGTGAGGTAGTCGCGAGTAGACTCATTGGGGCCTTGCACGCACAAGGAGAGCTGGCGGGGCTTGGGCGGCCGCTTGTACATGCTGGTGAAGTTGCGGAAGAAGGCATCGGTGAAGTTGACCCAGCTGTTGATGCTGCGGGGCTTCAGACTGTTCAGCCATGTCTGTGTTGTGCCTTGGAGCATGAGCGGAACGTATTTCACAGCAACGCGCTTGTTGCCGTTTGCTACGCTGACGACTGTGGAGTAGTCGACCAGCCAGTCCTCCAGCTTCACAGAGCCGGTGTATTTGGGCGTGTCTCTTGGGAGCGTGAACCCTTTGGGGAAGGGCTCGTCTCGAATACGGGGGCCGAAACACGACGGACCCAACTCATCTTCTTCTTCTAGCGCCAGGGACCGATGGAGACGGTCGATCCGGTGGCGGGCGTCATTCTCTCCGACTCCCTCTCGGCGGCCAAGGCGGTCGCCGAGTGTCGGGTGCTCAACATGCGGCAGGGAGACGCGCCTTTCCCTGCGAGGGGGAGGAGGTGGACAGTCATCCCGCTGTTCCACTTCTCTTGGGCAGCCGTCTTGGTCGCGCTCTATGGTGACACGAGTCCGACTACGGCTGGCAGCCGGCTCCTTGTCTCTTCTTCCACGAATGCCGCTAGTCGGTGTCCGAGAGGTCGCGCCTTGATCTCGGCGCGGAGGCAGATCGTCGTTTTGCCGGTGTGGCGCCTCAGTGCGGCAGCTGGCCTCGTGTTGCCGCGGCCGAGGAGCCGCTGGACGTGCTCCGCCATCTGGCGACGTTCTTCGCCCTCGAACTTGTTCAGCTCTTCAGCTGTTGCCTGGGTAGCTCGGATGTTTTCTGCAGGCGTGGCGTAGACAGGGCGATCTACCTCGAACAGGTTGGCGATGGCCACGCCACACTGCTGGACCGTGCCAAGGCGGCTGGGCCCAGCCGGAGCCGGCGTGCCGCCCACAGCATGATCCATCTCGCGCTGGTAGGCTTCCGACGGGCGTCTCATCCTGGCCAGCTTCTTGGCGCCTTCGACGAGCTGGATGCGGCGTGCCTCCAGCGTCTCGGCGTCGGCGTCTTCTGGGATGGGCGCCGTCAAGTCTTGCAGCGCCGCATCGAGAGGGTCGCGAGCACCTCCGCTGGAGTGCTCACCGTGACCGATGACTAGTACCTCCGTGACGGTGCTTCCGCCGCTCTCTGCGCGAGGGAGCGGCTCGTTGTAGACCACCATGTTGGTAGGGAACGCATCGAGCGACGCGGTGTCGGAGTCAACCAACATCGGGTCGGTGGAGCCTACAGACTCCAGGTCCACAGCTGGCTCGCTGGTGACGTGGAGTTGATCGTGGAGGCCCGCGAGCAGGCTCTTAGGGCCGTCTGTGCCCGCGTCGGATGCGGGCTCGCCGGAGAGGTGGACCTCGCCAATGAGATCAGCGAGGCAACTTGCCTTGCAGGCGACTTCCGCGTCATGTAACAAGGCCGGGCGCAGACTCGGGCCTGGCATGCCGCCGGCTGCGCTCGCCAGGGAGGAAAAGGGTTCCCGTCCAGAATAGGTCTCCGGACGATGGTGCACCTTGCCCCATGGTGGGCGCCAAATGTCGGGGGTTGAGTGCGACATATGCCAAAGGATAGCTTATCATGGTGGGAGCGAGTAGAATATCGCCGGTGCTCGGAAGCGGGATGAGGCGTAGACACGAACGCCGGTGTACTTTACCCAGGTTCGGGGCTCTCCTAGGAGATAACACCCCTAGTCCTGCTTTGTGGGGTCTCCGCATGATCACTAAGGCACAAGTGAATACACAGGTGCTCCTTGAGCTGTATGCCAGAGGTAGGAGAAGGCAAGGCTAACTCTCTCCTTCCTGTATGATCTGGTCTAGTTCTAACTGGTTCGGAACCCTTTGCATGGGTGCCCTGGGGGGTTTATATAGGCCTACCCCAGGGTACATTGGTAATCCGCCGGGTGTAGGGCCCGGCCGTCACCTCTTTCGGCCGCCCGGCTTCTCCGCCGACCGGTTGGAGTACGGGCCGACGGGCCGCACCGCCGCTCCGGTCTTGTCGGCAATGATCACCGTTGTCGTGTCTCTAATGACACAAAGCTTGGTCGGGGGTCATGGCTACAACTCCTCCGCTCGGGCGACATCTGTAGCCACTCCTGTCTCGCCCGGGTTAATGGCGCGTGGGTCCCGAGGAAGGGGGCGGGCCGACTCCCAGGAGCCGACCTCCCTCGGGTCCGATTGGTAGGGCTCTCGCCGTCTTCTGGACTCTCGCTGACTGGTGGGGCCCATCGTCCTTGGGCCGTACAGACAAGTCGTCGTGGGAGCAGGACTCTGCCTGCTCGTGATGATGTCAGGGATGGCATGGCAACAGTGACGTGTCGGGCGGAGATCTCCGCCTGTACTGCGCACTGTGGCCACGCCAGCCCCTGGAAAGGGGAGGGGATGGGCTACACTGTAACCATTCCATGTCCCTTCCCCTTTGATGAGGGCACGAGCTTCATAGGCGCCGCGGGCCGACTCCTCGGGGCCGGCTTCTCTAGAAGCCGCTCGATAGGAGTCGGCTTGACTTGGCCTTGCCTCCAGGACTCGGCCGTTTACGGGCAGCCGGTTATTCCTCCAGCCGGCCTCCAGGAGGCGGCTCTTCATCTTGTCATCTTGAGGGGCGCAGTCAGCCCCGATGTCTTGAAAAGTTATGGGCTTCGGGTTAGCGTACCCGTGGCCCATTACTCCGACAAGGTGATTTTATTTTCTTTCTAGGAAAGTGTTCCATGCCTTTCCTTAACAGAAATTGGAATATAATATTTCCTTCCTTCATATCAATAATTGCACCAATCATTCTAAGGAAAGGTCTACCAAGAAAAATAGGACATGAAGGATTGCAATCTATATCAGGAACAATGAAATCTACGGGCACATAATTCCTATTTGCAACAATAAGAACATCATTAATTCTTCCCATAGGTTTCTTAATGTTGGAATCCGCAAGGTGCAAGTGTAAAGAACAATCATCAAATTCATGGAAACCTAGCAAATGACACAAAGTTTTTGGAATTGTGGAAACACTAGAACCCAAGTCACACAAAACATAGCATTCATGATCTTTAATTTTAATTTTAATAGTAGGTTCCCACTCATCATAAAGTTTTCTAGGGATAGAAACTTCCAACTCAAGTTTTTCTTCATAAGATTGAGCTTCGGTAAGAGGAGCAATTGGAGTGCTAAGAAAATCACTGTTGTTGGTATTGGTAAAGTCACACAATTTAGTATTGTCTTGAGCCATCGTGACAAGCAAGCAATCCAACACACGAGCAAACAAGAAGCAAGCAAAAAAGGCGAACGGAAATGAGGGCGAATAAAACGGCAAGGGTGAAGTGGGGGAGAGGAAAACGAGAGGCAAATGGCAAATAATGTAATGTGAGGGATACGAGTCTGTGATGGGTACTTGGTATGTCTTCACTTGTGCGTAGACTCCCAGGCAACGGCGCCAGAAATCCTTCTTGCTACCTCTTGAGCACTGCGTTGGTTTTCCCTTGAAGAGGAAAGGGTGATGCAACAAAGTAGCATAAGTATTTCCCTCAGTTTTTGAGAACCAAGGTATCAATCCAGTAGGAGGCCACACACAAGTCCCTTGTAACTACACAAACAAATAAGAACCTTGCAACCAACGCGATAAAGGGGTTGTCAGTCCCTTCACGGTCACTTGCAAAAGTGAGATCTGATAGAGATGATAAGATAATATTTTTGGTACTTTTATGATAAAGACTAAAAGTAAAGACAGCAAAATAAACGGCGCCAGAAATAGCTTGTTGACGGGAGATTTATATGATGGAGAATAGACCCGGGGGCCATAGGTTTCACTAGTGGCTTCTCTCAAGATAGCATAAGTATTACGGTGGGTAAACAAATTACTGTCTGGCAATTGATAGAAAAGTGCATAATTATGAGAATATCTAGGTATGATCATGTATATAGGCATCACGTCCGTGAGAAGTAGACTGACTCCTACCTGCATCTACTACTATTACTCCACACATTGACCGCTATCCAGCATGCATCTAGAGTATTAAGTTCATAAGAATGGAGTAACACTTTAAGCAAGATGACATGATGTAGAGGGATAAACTCATGCAATATGATATAAACCCCATATTTTTATCCTCGATGGCAACAATACAATACGTGTCGCTTTCCCCATCACATCGGGATCGAGCACCGCAAGATTGAACCCAAAGCTAAGCACGTCTCCCATTGCAATAAAGATCAATCTAGTAGGCCAAACCAAACCTATAATTCGAAGAGACTTGCAAAGATAACCAATCATAGATAAAAGAATTCAGAAAAGATTCAAATATTATTCATAGATAATCTTGATCATAAACCCACAATTCATCGGATCTCGACAAACACACCGCAAAAGAAGATTACATCGAATAGATCTCCAAGAGAATCCAGGAGAACTTTGTATTGAGATCCAAAGACAGAGAAGAAGCCATCTAGCTAATAACTATGGACCCGAAGGTCTGAGGTAAACTACTCACACATCATCTGAGAGGCTATGGTGTTGATGTAGAAGCCCTCCGTGACCAATGCCCCCTCCAGCGGAGTGCCGGAAAAGGCCCCAAGATGGGATCTGACGGGTACAGAAGGTTGCGGCGGTGGAATTAGGTTTTCGTTATGCTCCTCTATGGTTTCTGGGTACGTAGGTATATATAGGAGGAAGAAGTAGGTCAGTGGAGCCACGAGGGGCCCATGAGGGTGGAGGGCGCGCCCAGGGGGGGTAGGCGCGCCCCTGCCTCGTGGCCTCCTTGTTGATTACTTGACGTCCACTCCAAGTCCTTTGGATCACGTTTGTTCAAAAATAACTCTCCCGAAGATTTCATTCCGTTTGGACTCCGTTTGATATTCCTTTTCTGCGAAACACTGAAATAGGCAAAAAAACGGCAATTTGCACTGGGCCTTGGGTTAATAGGTTAGTCCCAAAAATAATATAAAAGTGTATAAATAAGCCCGTTAAACAGCCAAAACAGAATATATAATAGCACGGAGCAATAACAAATTATAGATACGTTGGAGACGTATCATTGCGCATGTCATCGATGATCACAAGATCAAGATGGATGCAATGCGCTTGAAAATTAGAAAGATTAGTAAATATGCCATTCATACTGAGGCTTGGTATCATTATGCCGTTGGATCAATTGTTACCTTAGTTGCGATTATGATCGCATTTGTTGTTGCATTGAAATGTTTTAGATAGTTTCAATGTATGGTTTAATTAGATGCTCTGGAGGGCTATATATTGTTCAATGAGAACCATGTATGTACTTTGGTTTTAATGTGATGATGAACTTCTATTAATTTGGTCACTTCTGTATTCATGATGTTCTGTAATGGTTTTTGACACACTTAATTATATATAATGCACGCAGATAAATCGAAAATGGATGTACGGTAACAGACGCACCTCCGAGTACATTAAGGGTGCGCATAATTTTATCGAAGTGGCTGAAGCAAACAAGCAGAATGGTTTTATGTGTTGTCCATGCCCTAGATGTGAGAATATGAAGTCTTACTCTAACCAGAAAACCCTTTACACTCACCTGCTTGAGAAGGGTTACATGCCACACTATAATGTTTGGACCAAGCACGGAGAAAGAGGGGTTATGATGGAAGACAACAAAGAAGAAGAGGATGATGACAACTATGTGCCCCCTTAATATGGTGATGCTGCAACGGGGGAAGCTGAAGATCAAGAGGAACCAGATGATGTGCCCGATGATGATCTTCGCCGGGTCATTGTCGATGCAAAGAGACAATGCGAAAGTGAAAAGGAGAAGTTGAAGTTTGATCGCATGTTAGAGGATCACAAAAAAGGGTTGTACCCCAATTGCGAAGATGGCAACATAAAGCTCGGTACCACACTGGAATTGCTGCAGTGGAAGGCAGAGAATGGTGTATCTGACCAAGGATTTGAGAAGCTACTGAAAATATTGAAGAAGAAGCTTTCAAAGGATAACGAATTGCCCGACAATACGTACGGAGCAAAGAAGGTTGTATGCCCTCTAGGATAGGAGGTGTAGAAGATACATGCATGCCCTAATGACTGCATCCTCTACCGCAGTGCGTACAAGGATTTGAACGCATGCCCGGTATGCAGTGCATTGTGTTATAAGATCAGACAAGATGACCCTGGTGATGTTGACGGCGAGCACCCCAGGAAGAGGGTTCCTGCCAGGGTGATGTGGTATGCTCCTATAATACCACGGTTGAAATGTCTGTTCAGAAACAAAGAGCATGCCAAGTTGATGCGATGGCACAAAGAGGACCGTAAGAAAGACAGGAAGTTGAGAGCACCCGCTGACGGGTCGAAGTGGAGAAAAATCGAGAGAAAGTGGGGGACTTTGCAGGTGACACAGGGAACGTATGGTTTGCTATAGGCGCAGATGGCATTAATCCTTTTGGGGAGCAGAATAGCAATCGCAACATCTGACCCGTGACTCTATGTATATATAACATTCCTCCTTGGCTGTGCATGGAATGTGTCGGATTTCAGGTTTCGCAGACCCTTGAGAGGTTCAAACTTTGGGGTGCGTGTGAAGAACTCAACCTCCCCAGTCTGCCTACTCACCAATCTCACGGCCTAGCTCGATGAACAAGAAGGAAACGGGACACATCATTTTACCTAGGTTTGGGCCACCTTGCAGTGTAAAACCCTACTGCTTTGTGGTGGATTGGCCTTGAGGGGCTGGGGATGAACTAGTACAGTGGGAGAACAACCTCAGGAGGTGTGTTCTTGAGCTGGTGGGAGGAGAGAATGATCTCCAGGATTCGGATCGGGATCCATGATTCGGGTCGGGATCCAGGATTTGGGCCGGGATCCTTCTCTATGGTGGTGGCTAGGCCCTATTTATAGTGGCCTTGGTCCTCTTCCCAAATGAAGGCGGGAAGGGATCCCACAACGGCCAAATTAGAAGGGAGACAACTAGTACATGTTATCTAGACAAAAGTAGTCTTCGCCTACAAAAGCCTCAGGTCGTGACGCCGCGGTGGGCTCGGTGATGACGCCCGTCCTGCCGTCCTGGCAGTCTTGGTCTTGTTGCACCGGAATGGAAATCTTTGGCTGATTCCTCGGGACTCCGCGCGTGCACTTGCCTCTTTAGCACCAAAGAGGAAACTGGTGCGCTGCACCTACTGGTGCCCACCTAGCCCTGGTCGTCATGGCTCACGTCACCTTGAGCCTCACGAGGTTAGGCCTTGATAGAAATCTCCGCTCCTCGGGAGCCAGCCTGAGGAGGCCGCTCCTAGCGGTGGTCTTGGTGTCGTCCGCCTCGCGAGGCTCGGCCCCTCGCGAGGGTCTTGAGTCATTGATGCTGAAGGTGGGCCGTACCAGGCCGTCGACGGAGCCACATCGTGGGCCGCAGGCAGGCAAGTCTGGGTACCCCCTTTCCCAGAACGCCGACAATAGTCCCGGGGCCCAAGGCACGCTCGAACTTGGCTTTGAGGCGAAGCCAAAGGGCAAGTGCGGAGCGTCGCGGGCCCCAACCACCCGTGGCCTTTTGTCGACGCATAGCGATTGATTGGACGTGGGCGTCTCCGCTTCCCCACGCCGCCTCGGCAACCGTTCGACTTGACGAGACCCTGCTGCATGCAGAGAAAAACCATCATTGCCCAGGATCCTGGAGACCGGCGGTTGGCCTCCCTCTGGCTATAAATGAGGAGAGGGGCAGAGCCCCTCTCATTCATCTCCATCTTCTTCCTACCCGCTCCTTCTTCTTCCTCTTCTCTGTCTTGCAGTAGCATCCATGGCGCCGATCAGGAGATTCTCTATGGCAGAGAAGGGAAAGACCCCTTGGGAGGAGCCTGAGCCACTCCCGCAGAAGAAGAGGTTTAGTCGCCCTTGCGACGCCGGTGAAGGGCGGGAGGTGACGCGCCTTGGTATGGACGGCCTCCGTTTGGCTTCCCGATTCCTTCAGACGCCTGCCAGCAGAGCTCAGACAGGTGGTGGCCCAGCCCAGGCTGAAGGGATCGTGGTGGATAGGCCGAGGCCGCGCGGCCAGCCGGCCCGTGAACCCACGCCTAAGGGCACCTCACGCGAGTTCGTGCCGTGGGAGGCAATGCCGCCGTGCACGTGGATCCGCCTCGCGAGGTTCTTCACCGAGGAGATGTCATCGAGGGGGCCACTTGAGCTGTGGTTGTAGCACGCCGGGTGCTGTAGCCTGGCCACGGAGGCGGAGGTCGAGGTCGTCCCGCCGGGTGACGTCTTCATGACCCGAGGATGGGGCGAGATTGCCCGCGCTGTAGTCCAGAGGGGGCCCTCGCCATCCATTTCGAGTACGATGGCGCCTCCACGTTGTTCTTCAAGGTCTTCGACGAGGATGGCCGGCACCTGGAGTGCTATTCCAGGGGAGGCAGTCCACACGGCGCGGCCGCGGGCGTCAAGCCTGCTCCTAGCCTTGCCTGCAGCTGCTCCAGCAGCAGCGACAACTCACTGGAGTCCAACAACTCTGCCGAGCCCAGGGAGTCTCCAGAGTCCAGCGATGACTGAGGGAGTCCTGAACTAAGGGGTCCTCGGGCATCTGCCCTATTAGCCATGGGCCGGACTGATGGGCTATGAAGATACGAAGACCGAAGATTCCACCTATGTCCGGATGGGACTCTCCTTGGCGTGGAGGGCAAGTTTGGCGACCAAATATGAAGATTCCTTTCTCTATAACCGACTTTGTACAACCCTAGTTCCCACCGGTGTCTATATAAACCGGAGGGCTTAGTCCGGAAAGGGATACGATCATACATGCTAGACTTCTAGGGTTTTAGCCATTACGATCTCATGGGAGATCAACTCTTGTAATACTCATATTCATCAAGATCAATCAAGCAGGAAGTAGGGTATTACCTCCATAGAGAGGGCCCGAACCTGGGTAAACATTGTGTCCCCAGTCTCCTATTACCATCGACCTTAGACGCACAGTTCGGGACCCCCTACCCGAGATCCACCGGTTTTAACACCGACATTGGTGCTTTCATTGAGAGTTCCACTGTGCCGTCCCCAAAAGGTTCGATGGCTCTTTCAATCATTAACAACGATACTGTCCAAGGGGAAACCTTCCTCCCCGGATAGATCATTGTGTTCGGCGGCTTCGCACTACAGATCAACTCGCTCGGCCATCTAGAGCAGATCGATAGCTACACCGCTGGCCATCAGGTCAGATTTGGGAGCCTGAACTACGTTGCGGATATCCGTGGAGACTTGATCCTCGACGGCTTTGAGACCACGGCAGCCGCTCCCTATCCCTACGATGAACATGATCTAAATCTGTCATCGGACCATACTCAAAAAATTGCACCTGTAACCGCTCCGGCCTTAGATCCAGAGCAGACCGCGCCATCCGAGGACGGGAGGATCAAACCCACCACGGAGGCGCAGATTCCGTTGCATTAGAGCCGCACACAGACTTGACCTCATGTGATATCTGTGTCACCGGAACTCCGAACTCGTCTCCGGCCATAAGCCCCGAACCATGTGCGTCCGCGGACGCTGAGCTTGATCAGTTATTGATCTTCGAATTTAGCACCGCAGATATCTTTCGGCACTCGCCTTTAGGCGTTAACATCATTAAGAAATATATCCTTAGCGGAGGGCTCACGGCTGAACTATGTCCGGTTTGAACTGGAGGCTGACGACGGGAAATTTTGCTTCCCACCCACCACCCACTACATAGCCACTGTCGAGGACTTGACCGACATGCTCGATTACGGCTCCGAAGACATCGACGGTATGGACAACAATGCAGATGAGGAGCATGGCCAAAACCGGCCGTTTACCGGGTGTTGGACGACCACTTCTTCGTACGACATATACATGGTGGATACACCCACACAGAATAACGGCGAGGACAAGGAAAAGCCAGCCGAGGGCGAGCCTCCCAAGACACAACGAAAGCACCGGCGTCAGCGGCACCGCTCTAAATCCCGCCGCAGCAAGGACAGCAACACCGGCACAGGAGACGATCACACTCCAGACAGTGCCAAAGATAATGAAGATCCCGGCGAGCAAATGAACAAACAGGATGAACGGGACGACGGGCACGTTAGCCTCGACGAACAGGCCATAAACGAAGACTCGGAGGACAGTAATTATCTTCCACTCTCCAAAGATGAGGAGAGCCTCGGCAACAAGGATTTCATCGTGCTGGAGGAGCCTTTTGAGCAGGAGCGCTTTAAGCGCCGGCTAATAGCCACTGCAAGGAGCCTGAAAAAGAAGCAGCAGCAGCTTCAAGCTGATCAAGATCTGCTCAATGATAGATGGACCGAAGTCCTAGCCGCCGAGGAATACGACCTTAGTGGCCCAACCAAAAATTACCCGAAGTGCAAATTGCTACGTCAGAACGGTGATGAGGCGCTGAAGCCCATACCATCATCACAAAATACGGCTAATCGACCACAGCGCGGTCATGACAGAACGACAACTAAAGCCGAACACCAACCAGCCCCACCTTGCTGTAAAAGCAGAGATAAAACAACTTAGGGTTCTACATACGACCCCCGACAGGGCCCGGACAGCAGAGCAAGACATAATAGATCGATCTATGGATCACCGGGACGTGCCCCCACGCGTGGCGACGACTATCTACTCGGACGTGACAAACCTGGTCATGCCCGGGCCGAAAACCGCAGACGGACTCCATCGGAGCTATGTCGCAGTGTGGCCCAATATAGAGGCGCCGCACATCCTTTTTGCTTCAGTGAAGAAGTAATGGAGCACGAAATCCCAGACGGGTTTAAACCCATGAATATCGAATCATACGACGGAACAAACTGGTCCCACGGTATGGATCGAGGACTTCCTCCTCCATATCCACATGGCCAGAGGAGATGACCTTCACGCCATCAAATACCTGCCGTTAAAACTCAAAGGACCAGCTCGATACTGGTTAAACAGTCTACCGGAAAACTCTATTGGCAGCTGGGAGGACTTGGAAGACACCTTCCGCGACAACTTCCAAGGCACATATGTTCGGCCGCGGATGCCGATGACTTAAGTCACATTGTCCAGCAACCCGAAGAGTCAGCCAGGAGGCTCTGGACTAGGTTCTTAGTTAAGAAGAACCAAATCATCGACTTTCCGGATGTAGAAGCCCTAGCGGCCTTCAAACACAGCGTCCGGGACGAGTGGCTTGCTCACCACCTCGGTCAGGAAAAACCAAAATCAATGCCAGCCCTTACCGCTCTAATGTCCCATTTTTGCACGGGAGAAGACAGCTGGCTCGGTCATAGAAGCAATAGCGCCAGCGATCCGGGCACTTCCGAATTCCGAGACGGCAACAGCAAGCCACGACGCAGCAAACACAAACGTCGCAATGATAACGAAAGAACACTCGACACTGCGGTCAACGCCAGATTCAGCGGTCCCAAACCTGGTCAACGGAAAAAGCCCTTCAAGGCAAATAGAAATGGACCATCCAATTTAGACAGAATATTCGATCGGCCCTGCCAGATTCACGGCCACCCCGACAAACCAGCTAATCATACCAACAGAAGCTGTTGGGTCTTCAAGCAGGCTGGCAAGATCAACGCTGAACACAAGGGGAAGAGGCCGCCTAGTGATAGCGACGATGAAGAGACTCACCAACCAAATACTGGGGGTCAGAAGCAATTTCCCCCTGAAGTAAAAACAATGCATATGGTATACGCGACACACAACGCCACGTGGGAGCAGGAGAAACACTCCCCCTGGACTAAAGATTATACTGTGGCAACCTCAGCCAAAGTACAAAGCGGTCTCATTAAACCGCACACCTTGCCGGCCATTAAGCCACCGGTCTCCATACAACAGGATCGACCAACTCCGCGGACCTAGCAGTTCGGCTTCCGTCGCCCACCTCATATACCCGCGAAGTTTATATCGCGCATACATAACTATGCACTTAAGATACCCTAGGCATCGGCAGAAGCACAACGCGGACAAGCCTGCAAGCACTCCTATAACCTTTTTCTAATTACTCTTTCTTTTTCATTATCTTGTACCATAGGTGACGCAAAGGCTAATCATCTTAATGGACTCCATAGGAGTTTGGATCCATACACTCACCTATGGGCTATTTCCGTCAAGGAATCCAATCACCAAGGACAGGCGGCGCAGACGTGCGACTGGAGGTCCAAAATAACTTTTTGTAGACCGCACTCTTTATTTCGAGCCTGTAATGTGCCTTTCTCCTCCGCCTTCCACCCCGAGCATGTCAAATAGCCGGGGTTGCCGCTTTGTTATTTATAAAATAAATATTCGCATATCACTCAGGTCCTAGTAAACATAACACGCATCCAGCATTCGCTCTTTCCAAAAAAATGAATGAATTGGCTCCTGTGGTGGTTTCATACATACACCTCGGCATAACTTGCCAGGGGCTCGGTATGGGAACAAATGAGTTGCCAACAAGTCCGAAAAACTTTATAGCGTACTTCGGCGTCGCGAGTTTGGCCTTATATGCATCAGCTCCGAATCATGTCTTGGGTCAATAGTTGGGTTGCCCGGCTCCTGTGCTTACTACCTTATGTTCCGCTCTATCGGCTAGGGTAGTAAAGGGAGAACTACTGCGATTGTGCTTCCGGTTCATCTGGTCAAGCACCTCAGTAGAGAAAGCCGAAAACTGACTATCATGATGAGGCGAGAGCTGGTTAACCACTCGATGACTTACCGGAATCTTTCGCGATTCCTTCCGTATTACACGAAGGACCCTTTTTCAGGTCATATATGTAACGCACCATATTGGAATAAGCCGTACACATACCAGGGGCTACATCGTAGCCCCCCCCCCATAAAACTCCTATGGCTAAGTGAAAGTGTTAACGCCCTATAGTCCGATTGCCTAGTTCACCGCATTGACACCTCCTTAATGGACCAAGACGTTGGGTTAAGAGTGATCAAATGCTTTTCTGAACACGTCCGTACTTTATACGAGGGGGCTAAAGCCGACGACTGGAAAACTTTCAGATTAATACAAAAACGGCCGCACAGGAGGAACAAAAGTTCTAGGCGAAACTAACATATATAGCCTTATCATAATATTGTCTTTCACAACTACCCATACATTTCACTCGAATATCATGTTCTTCGAGAATTGACCCTCTATCAAGCGGGCACCCTCCGGGACATCCTCTAAATAATGCTCTGGTGTGTGATGGTCCTTGCCTTTGGGTGGACCCTTCGCGGCAACATTTGTGGCCTTCATCTTCGCCCAATATGTCTTGACACGGGCAAAAGCCATCCGAGCACCTTCAATGCACGCCGACCGCTTCACGACGTTGATACGCGGCACCACATCAGCAAGTCACCGCACCAAATCAAAGTAACTATCCGGAATTGGCTCGTTCGGCCATAGCCCGGCCACAATGTCCTTCATGGCAGAACCGGATAATCTATGGAGTTCAACCCATTGAGTCATCTGTTCGTTCAGCATCAGTGGGCATTTTGACGCACCGAACTGCGACCAGAAAAGCTTCTCCGTCGCATGCCCTTCTTGCGCTTGGTAAAATCAAGGCCAAGACGGAAGCACTCTTCGGCAAGTCCAACAATTCGTCTGGAGAACTCCACACTTTATTAAGTGGAGCATAATTCGGATCGCCGAACTTAGTTTGCAATAAAAAGGGCTTCCCAGCAGCAATCTCCCCAGCTTGTTGGATCTCCTCTCGGGCCGCTCTAGACTCGGACCGCGCTTCTTTTGCCTCTCGCAAAGCCTTGTCAAGATCAGCCGTTTTTTTCCTTATTATCCTTCTCGAGGATTTCACAGTGGCTAGCGGCATCCTTTAGCTCACGCACCATCGTGGATATTCTCTCCTCACATTGATGCTGAGCAACCTGTTCGGCCTTCAGCTCGCCAGATGTCTTCTCGGCAGCCGCATTATTAATCCGGGCCTGCTCCTTGGCCCGGGCCAGCTCACCCCGAAGGATCTCGGCCGTGGCGGCACCATCTGCAGTCATGCATATTTCAATATAAAATTCTTAGCTTCATGATCAATTGCAGGCCCGAGCATATAATGACAAACCTCGAGACATACCTTGCACTTCATCAAGTCGCCTGTTGATAAGCGTAATGTCATCATCTGCCGCATCAAGCTTCCGCTGCAGCTCTGCAACCTCCGTAGTCCGAGCAGTCGCCAGGGGGGAATAGCATGTGTTCCAAATAATCATTATTCCCTGGGCATATCTTATTGATCCTCTGATCACCCCCCTTTGGGAAGCCAATCAGAGTCTCAGGGGCTACTACCTGTACACAGAGGCAGTTCGTGAATAAAACACACTCAATTATTTTTTGGTACAAATCTCGAAGCCTCCTAACAGGCTCGCGCAGGCTTCGTTCAATCCGCTTTTCACGGACATAACCCTTTCAACCACCATGCCCATCAAGGTACGATGTTCTTCCGAGACGGACGCCCGTTGCAACATGCTCGTCAATATATCCGGTGCTTCTGGACCGCCGGAAGCTGCTGCAGGAGTTCGACCTCCCTTCGAAGGGATCCACTCATCTGTTCCCAGAGTCGTCCCCGGCTGTAAACCGGACAATTCGGGGGCTTCATTGTTGGCCCCTGGATACTGGGCTACCAAAGTATCACCTTTGGGCGGTGTCTTCATCACCCCTCGCACCCCTTGTTCATCAGGAGAGGTCCTCCGGGACGACACCTCAAAGTCGTCCGCCTTATTAGGCGAGGAGACCAGTGGAGGTGTCTCTCTTTCCATCATCTCTGGGAGAAGATCTCCCGAAGAAGAGGATTGGTGACGAAGACTATTGCCGAGTTGTGAAAACATATATTTTAGAAGTTACCCTGGTAACAGGAAAGGAACGGGATATGTTTAAAGAAAACGTCCTGGTCCACTTACGATTCGGCTGGAGGCTTGCCCTCATCACAGGACTATGGTAAGACGCCATCCTCCAGGCCCGAGCCACCCGACTGGGGCACCTTGCCTCGCTTGGGAGCTCCTCTCTCCCAGTCTTCAGAGGCAGCCCTTTTCTTACCATGGGGCAATGATACGTTAACTCCCCCTTCACCTTTGTCTTCGGACAAGGGAATTTTGATTCCCTCGGGCACAAAGTTCGGTATACCTTCGGGATGAAGGCCACCTTTGGTCCTCCCACTTTCCGCCTTGTCCCCCTCCATAGACATCTGGTACGGTGCCGGGGCCATCATCCTTGTTAGCACGGGATCTGCAGAGTCTTCGAGGAGGGGAGCCGGACACCAAATTCGCTCCGCCTTCTTTACCCAGCCCTGGAAGAAGATAGTTTGCTCAATAACATATTACGACACGCTTAGCTACAAAGTGTTCGGGGATTGAGCTCTTACCGAGGTATCCAGATGGTTGCAGTCGAGCCCGATGTCCTCGATGGTGTCCGGCCACTATTTCCGTTTCCCGAAAACAACTTCCACATCCCTTTGTGCGTAGTACCGAAGAAGTGTTGAGGGTCCGTGGTCCTTCCGGATTAAACTCCCACATGCGAAGAGGCCTACGCTGGATGGCAGGATTCGGCGGACTAGCATCACTTGAATCACGTTGACAAGGTCGATGTCCTTCTCAAGGAGGGTTCGGATGCGGCTCTGTAGAGTCTGCACTTCGTCAACTGATCCCCAGTCCAGCCCCTTATTGATCCATGATGCAAGCTATAACGATGGACCAGAACGGAACGCAGGTATAGCCGCCCACTTGGTACCGTGATGTTCGGTGACGTAGAACCACTCCCGCTGCCATTGGTTGGACGCTTCGGCAAAAGAGCCCTTTGGCCAGGGAATATTGGTAAGCTTGCTCACTGCAGCGCCGCCGCACTCCGCTTGTTTCCCGTTGACCACCTTTGGCCTCACGCTAAAGGTCTTGAGCCATAAGCCGAAGTTTGGGGGAATTCAGAGGAAGGCCTCACACGTAATGATGAACGCCGAGACATGAAGGAAAAAATCTGGGGCTAGATCGTGGAAATCTAGTCCGTAATAAAACATGAGCCCCCAGACGAAGGGGTGAAGGGCGAACACTAACCCTCGGAGGAAGTGAGAGATGAATACAACCCTCTCGCCAGATTTGGGAGTTGGAACAACCTGTCCTTGAGTAGGAAGCCTGTGGGGGATCTCCGCGGTCAGATATCTGGCTGCCTGAAGCTTTGCAATATCTTCCTATGTAACAGAGGAGGCCACCCATCGGCCCTGCGGGCTGGATCCGGACATGACTGGGAAGCTTGAAGCAATGGAATCGAACCTTGGGTGCTAGAACTCGAGGTTGTGGAGGCTAAGGAGAGGTTCGACGTAAATAAAGATGGCCTTGCCTCCTTTATAAAGGCAACGGGTATCAAACGCCTCCTCCTAAACCTAGAAACCTTCCTGTTCCTAAGGAATCTCTCCAATGGAACGGTTGGGTTACCCACACTCGTATTAAATAAGAATCCCGCGATAAGGGGACACGATCTCTGCCGCAATAAGACGTGCCAATAAAAACCCCACCTCGAAACATGGAGCGGCGGGACAGGGAATAGTTCAAAATAATGACCGGGCGAGCGTGATGCCACAGTAGATTGGACTCGTAAAATATTATATTCTCTGGTGGTGCTTGTGTTGCAGATCCGGACATATTCGTCCGAAGACTACCCTGGAGTATTCGGAAAAGGGAACCCGCCTTGCAATGACGAAGACAATTTGCGCGCCGGACACCTCGTCATTGAAGCCTGGTTCGTGGGAGACTCTTGAGGAGTCCTGGACTAAGGGGTCCTCGGGCGTCCGCCCTGTTAGCCGTGGGCCAGACTGATGGGCTATGGAGATACGAAGACCGAAGATTCCACCTGTGTCCGGATGGGACTCTCCTTGGCGTGGAGGGCAAGCTTGGCGACCAAATACGAAGATTCCTTTCTCTGTAACTGACTTTGTACAACCCTAGTTCCCTCCTATGTCTATATAAACCGGAGGGATTAGTCCGGAAAGGGATATGATCATACAGGCTAGACATCTAGGGTTTTAGCCATTACGATCTCGTGGTAGATCAACTCTTGTAATACTCATATTCATCAAGATCAATCAAGCAGTAAGTAGGGTATTACCTCCATAGAGAGGGCCCGAACCTGGGTAAACATTGTGTCCCCTGTCTCATGTTACCATCGACCTTAGACGCACAGTTCGGGACCCCTACCCGAGATCCGCCGGTTTTGACACCGACAACTACAGCTACGTGCCGCCGAGCTCTCGCCATGCCCGGAAAGCAGCGGCGGCGTCCGCTCGGCGTCGTTGGTGATACCCAGCGGTCGGGGTCCTTCGAGATCTTCTTCTTTTGTTTCCCTACGCAGAATTGTGACGAGCCCCATGAGGGCATGTAAATAACTGTAGTGCTTTTGCTTTAATGCTATCCTTCCTAGTATAATGTCGAATTTGCGTATCTCGCTCCGGCATGGTTCCCCCTTTTCATTTTCGCGGTAGCTTAGTGCTCTACGCCAATAGGACCCAGTCCCCAAGCAGGCTTCAGCCGTCACTGGTATACCAGCTCGCGATGCCGTGGTCAAGGCCAGGAGTTGACCGGCCCAAGGTCCGGTAAGAGCTCCTGAGACGCGATGCTCAAGAGGTCCCCTTTGGCGTGCAAGCAGCTCCCTGAAGGCCGAAAAGGAAAGCGACATTGCCCGAGCGAGGTTGCGAGAGTCGAGTCGCGATGTTCATGATGATATGTATGGGTGACTTATCTTAGTGAGCCTGCGGCGATTCCCTTGCGCAGCGCCTGATCGTGCCTTAGTGGTGACACTTCTAGGTAGGGCTCACGCTAGCCTCCCCTTTTCCTCGCTCATATAGATGCTCTACGTCCTCGGGTCCTGGCCCTCGCGCGAGGCTCGGTCACCGCAGGTATGCCAGGTCGTGCTGCCGTGGTCAAGGCCAGGGGGTGATGGCTCGAGAGCCAGTAGGAGCTCCTGAGGCGTGATGCTCGGGAGCCGCCCCTTAACATGCAAGCAAATTGCGTGAAAAAGGGATGTCTGGCGGGCGGCCCGTAGTTAAGCTTCTGGGGGTTCCTGCGAGTTAGTCCAAGGAGGAGAATATAACTCATAACCACGCTTGCTGTCCTGCCGTTGATCTTTCCGCGAGGAGATGGAGGCACTAAGGATCTGGTGAGGTGACATGCGCGGGGCAGGCCATGAGCCAGAGCTCGATCTCTTAGATTTGTCAGCATTACAGGGACGAACCCCAGCACAAGCGCCGTCCCAGCATTTGTAGCCCCCATCGCAGGATGAGCAAGAGGCGGGTCAGCGACGCGGGGAGGCCGGAAGGGGCAATAAAGCATCGGGCAGCAGGTGATAATCATAAAGCAACTCATGGAAGAAGGTAAAGCCAGTTCTGATAGATGCAAGAAGGATACATGCTGCAGGGACGGACCCACGCGGCTTGGGGTAATGCCGCCTGAGGGGCGCCCCCAACTGAACAAGCCAAAAAATGTCACCTCGCACCGTTGCCAAAGAGTTGTTGGTGTAGCTGAAGACGCGTGCTGCAGAAGTCGCTCCTCATGAGCCGCCTAGGTCCTGAACCTCGGGAGGCTGAGGAGGCCTGGGGGGCTCGCAGAGATCCATCTCTATCTCCGTCAGGATCGCCTGGTGCCTGCCTCCTGAGCCGCCAGGACGCCCCGCATGTGGCGCTGATGCACGATAGCCATGTTCAGCAAGCCGAAGGGCATGCGAACGTAGCTGTGAGGGGGCCCTCGCACCGGCCAACGTGGGATGGACAGAAGAGCTCCCGAGATGAGGCCCGATTGAGCCCAGGGATGTTGACGCAGACACGCAGCTCACTGCCCTCGCCGGGTCAGGGAGATGCACCATGTGGTGGGCGACGGTCACCCCGCATAGCTCTTGCCTCGTGAAGCTCCTCGATTGTCTTGGTGATGAACTCCTGAGCGCCTGGTGCCTAGCGCCCTGCGCTTCCTCACGGAAACACGCGTTGAAGCACGCCTCCACATGGTGCCCGAGAGTCTCCCTCGTGATGTTGGCTAGGTCTGAGGCCTTCCAGAAGAGAGCCCCCAAGTCTAGCCTAAGAGGGGCGCCAGGCACGCCTTCCTATGCGAGAGGGGAAGGCGCCCCGTCAGTGGGCGCAGAGCTTGAGGCACCGCCTCTGGACACCCCACCCTCCTGAGGTCCTTGGCAGAGCAGCTGCTGCTTATTCTTGGGGACAGTCTTAGGAGGGTAGACTGCGCTCTCGTCATCTGGGTTCTCGGCGGCTGCAGCTTGGTAGGCGCGCTCGAGAGAGCACAGCGCGTCCTTCTCCTCGCAGGTGACCGTGATGATGCCGCAGCTCCCTGGCATCTTGAGGACGTTGTAGCCATGGTGGGTCACAGCCATGAACTTGGCCAGGGCTGGGTAGCCGAGGATAGTGTTGTATGGGAGGCGAATGTGGGCGATGTCGAAGTCGATGAGCTCAATGCAGTAGTTATCGCAGGTGCCGAAGGTGACAGGGAGGCGGACCTGCCCTATCGGGGTGGTGGAGCCGTCTGTCACTCCTGAGAAGGGCTTGGTAGGCTGAAGCTGGTTGTAGGGCACCTGGAGTCGGTCGAACGTCTCGACGGAGAGGAAATTGAGCCCCGCACCGCCATCGATGAGTGTCTTGGTGATGAGCATGTTGCTGATGATGGGCGAGTAGAGCATCGGGAGGGCCCGGCTGTGGCCGCACATTTGAGATGGTCGGAAGAGTTGAAGGTGTTGGTGTACTTGGACCACCTGAGTGGACGCGTTGCCTCGAGCTTGGGAAGGGCTGCGTTCACCTCACGCGCGAACTGCATGAAGATGCGATGAGAGGCTGGGGCTTGAGCCCTGCCTAGGATGTAGGCGACAGAACGAGGCTCCTTGAAGCCCCCAGCCCCTCATCCTGGTGATGGTCATCATTCCTTCTTGGTGGTGGCGGCAGCGGGGGAAGGCCAGCATTGCCCTGAGGACGGTCCTCGCGAGGCTGATCTCTCCAGGCGCCCTCACGAGGCTGGCTCTACCAGCGGTCCTCGCAAGGCTGATCGCGCCACTCCTGGCGATGGTTGCGGCCGTCCCAGCGTCCTCCGCTCGGCCTCCTCCATGGTCGTAGCCTCGATCGTTGCGCTCAGGGTGATGATCGAGGCGCCTGTCATGGATGGCCCTGAGCTCCTGGCAACCATTGGTGTTGTGGCTGTGCACGTTGTGGAAGACGCAGAACGGGCGGCTGCCCTTGGATGACTCCGGGTGGTCGCAGCCATGCTTCATCTCTGGTTCAGCCACGAGCACGGCTGGTCCCTTGCGCTTGATGTCCTTGGACTTGGTCTTCTTGTCTTCTGGGTCAACCTCGGGGAGCTTGAGGAGGGAGAGGCGTCCCTCCTTAGCTCTCGCAAACTTGGTTGTCATGTTGAACATCTCCAGAGCTGTGCACAGGTCCTCGTGTATGGCGAGCTCCTCCTCCATCTTGATGTCGCGGATGCCATCAGTGAATGCCGAGATGATGGCCTCATCCGACACCTTGGGGATCTTGAGGCAAACACTGTTGAAGCACTGGATGTACTTCTGCAAGGACTCTCCCGGCTGCTGCTTGATGCGTTGCAGGTCCCCCACAGCCGGTGGGCGGTCGCGAGTGCCCTGGAAGTTGGCGACAAAACGTTCTCGCATCTCATCCCAGAAGGAGATCGATCCCGTGGGGAGGTTCAGGAGCCACGAGCGTACCGTATTTGAGGGCCATGGGGAAAAAATTCGCCATAACCTTCTCGTCGCCATTAGCCGCCTCGATGCTCAGCTCGTAGAGCTGCAGGAACTCGGCAGGGTCGGGGGTGCCATCGTAGCATGGAGGCAGGCCAGGCTTGATCTTCCCTGGCCAGACGACGCTGCGCAGCTCCGGGGTGAACGCGCGACATCCAGTTGTGGTCACCGGAGCCCGCCGTGGAGGTGGAGCCTGATCTTGGCGCTCGCGTGCCACCACTGCAGGCGGCGCGCGGTCTTGACGTGGCAATGTTGGGAGCGCACACGCCTCTCCTTGCGGCCGCTGCACCACCTGGCAGCTTTCTTCGTCGCGCGTCGTGGAGCCTCGCGCCTTGGCTCAATGATGGCGTCCTGCCTGGAAGGTGGAGGAGGTGCTCCGTGAGCTACGTCACCCGCAGCAGGCGACAGGTGAGGCAGCGAGCGAGATGGTGCAGGAGACTCTCTGGCGGCGCTGACGAGCTCGGCGATGTGGTCCAGCCAGTCCTCGTAGAGGTCGTCGATGGGGCAGTAGTGCAGGAGCTCGCGTTTCATGAGCAACGCAACCTGTGGGTTCGCCGGCGCACGACGAGCATGTGACGACGAAGCGGTTGCCATGGTCAGCGACGGGGTGGCGGTGCGTCCATCCCGCCGCACGAAGGGATGCATCAACGAAGCCTGCTGCTCGTGGGTCGCGCGGCCGGTGGCAGCGTTGGACACGAGTGACGGGGAATGGCGGGGAGCACCGTCGCTAGCGGGTGCCGTCTGGGTGACTCGGGCGGCGAGGGCGGCCGGGCGCTCAGCACGGACTCGATGAGCATCAGCCATGGGGACGGAAAAGTGGTGGCGAATCGACTGGAGGAAGAGAGGCTCTGACGCACCCCTACCTGGCGCGCCAAATGTCGGATTTCGGGTTCCGCAGACCCTTGAGAGGTTCGAACTCTGGGGTGCATGCGAAGAACTCAACCTCCCTAGTCTGCCTACTCGCCAATCTCACGGCCTAGCTCGATGAACAAGAAGGAAACGGGACACATCAATTTACTCAGGTTTGGGCCACCTTGCGGTGTAAAACCCTACTCCTGCTTTGTGGTGGATTGGCCTCGAGGGGCTGAGGATAAATTAGTACAGTGGGAGAACAACCTCAGGATGTGTGTTTTTGAGCTGGGGGGGGGGGGAGAGGATGATCTCCAGGATTCGGATCGGGATCCAGGATTCGGGTCGGGATCCTTTTCTATGGCGGTGGCTAGGCCCTATTTATAGTGGCCTTGGTCCTCTTCCCAAATGAAGGCGGGAAGGGATCCCACAATGGCCAAATTCAAAGAGAGACAACTAATACATCTTATACTAACAAAAGTAGTCTTTTCGTGCAAATGCCTCTGGTCGTGACACCGCGGTGGGATCGGTGATGACCTCCGTCCTGGCGGTCTTGGTCTTGTTGCACCGGAATGGAAACCTTGGCTGATTCCTCGGGACTCCGCGCCTGCGCTTGCCTCTTTAGCACCAAAGAGGAAACTGGTGCACTGGGCCCGCTGGTACCCGCCTGGCCTTGGTCGTCATGGCTCACGTCACCCTGAGCCTCATGAGGTTAGGCCTTCATCGAAATCTCCGCTCCTCAGGAGCCAGCCTGAGGAGGCCACTCCTTGCGGTGGTCTTGGTGTCATCCGCCTCGCGAGGCTCGACCTCTTGCGAGGGTCTTGAGTCGTTGATGCTGAAGGTGGGCCATACCAGGCCCTTGATGGAGGCATGTCGTGGGCCACAGGCAGGCAAGTCTGAGTACTCTCGTTCCTAGAACAACGACAAAGCGGAAGTTCATTATGATGCCAGTTCTCATCCAAGGCCCTAAGCAACCCGGCAACGACATTGATGTGTACCTAAGGCCATTAGTTGAAGAACTTTTACAGCTGTGGAATGGAAACGGTGTACGTGTGTGGGATGAGCACAAACAGCAGGAATTTGACCTACATGCGTTGCTATTTGTAACCATCAATGATTGGCCTGCTCTGAGTAACCTTTCAGGACAGACAAGCAAGGGATACCATGCATGCACACACTGTTTAGATGACACCAAAAGTATATATTTGGACAAATGCAGGAAGAATGTGTACCTGGGGCACCGTCAATTTCTTCCGACCAACCATCAATGTCGAAAGAAAGGCAAGCATTTCAAAGGCGAGGCAGATCACGGAAGAAGACCGCCGTCCGTATCGGTAATCACATACTTGCTATGGTCAATGATTTACAAGTAATTTTTGGAAAGGGTCCCAATGGACTATCTGTTCCGAATGACACTGAGGGACGCGCACCCATGTGGAATAAGAAATATATATTTTGGGACCTACCCTACTGGAAAGACCTAGAGGTCCTCTCTGCAATCAATGTGATGCACGTGACGAAGAATCTTTGCGTGAACCTTCTAGGCTTCTTGGGCGTGTATGGGAAGACAAAAGATACACCGGAGGCACGGGAGGACCAGCAATGTGTGCAAGAAAAAGATGGCATGCCTCCAAAGCAATATGAAGGTCCTGCCAGCTAGCCTCTTACCAAAGAAGAGAAGGAAATCTTCTTTGAATGCCTGCTCAGTATGAAGGTCCCGTCTGGCTTCTCGTCGAATATAAAGGGAATAATAAATATGGCAGAGAAAAAGTTCCAGAACCTAAAGTCTCATGACTGCCATGTGATTATGACGCAACTGCTTCCGGTTGCATTAAGGGGGCTTCTACCGAAAAACGTTTGATTAGCCATTGTGAAGATATGTGCATTCCTTAATGCAATCTCTCAAAAGGTGATCGATCCAGAAATCCTACCAAGGTTAAGGAGTGATCTGGCGCGATGTCTTGTTAGTTTTGAGCTGGTGTTCCCACCATCCTTCCTCAATATCATGACACACGTCCTAGTTCATCTAGTCGACGAGATTATCGTTATGGGCCCTATATTTCTACACAATATGTTCCCCTTTGAGAGGTTCATGGGAGTCCCAAAGAAATATGTTCGTAACTGCGCTAGGCCAGAAGGAAGCACCTCCATGGGCCATCAAACAGAGGATGTCATTGGGTTTTGTGTTGACTTCATTCCTGACCTGAAGAAGATTGGTCTCCCTCAAACGCGGTATGAGGGGAGACTGACTGGAAAAGGCACTCTAGGAGGGGACTCAATAATATGTAGGGACGAGCATTCTTGATCTCAAGCACACTACAGAGTTGTACAGAATTCTACCTTGGTGACCCCGTATGTCGATGAACACAAGAATATTCTGCGCTCCAAACACCCGGAGCAAAGGTGACGATCGGATTACATGTGAACACATCAGGACTTTCGGCAGTTGGTTGCAAACACGTCCCATGGGTGACAACACTGTTTCTGATGAGCTGTACTCGTTGGCCAGGGGACCATCTTTGACTGTATTGACTTACAAAGGGTACGAGATAAATGATAATACATTTTACATGATCGCCCAAGATCAAAAGAGCACCAACCAAAACAACGGTGTCCACTTTGATGCAGAAACCAAGAGGGGAAATGACACATATTATGGTTACATAGTGGACATATGGGAACTTGACTATGGACATGATTTTAAGGTCCCTTTGTTTCAGTGCAAATGGGTCAATCTGTCAGAGGCGGTGCAGGTAGACCCACAAAGACGGAATGACAACAGTGGATCTAAACAATCTTGGGTACACAGATGAACCATTCGTCCTAGCCAATGATGTGGCGTAGGTTTTCTATGTGAAGGACATGTCTACCAAACCGAGAAAAAGAAAAGATAAGAAAGTGAATACATCATACGATGAGCCAAAGCGCCACATAGTTCTTTCAGGAAAAAGAGACATCATGGGATTGGAGGGCAAGACAGACATGTCGGAAGATTATGAAAAGTTTCATGAAATTCCTCCCTTCAAAATCAAGGATGACCCAAGCACCCAGTTAAACGATGAAGATTATCCATGGTTACGGCGCAATAGCAAAGGACACAACCGAAGAAAAAGTGAAGATTTTCTCTCCACAACTATTATGATGATGCCTTTGATATAGAATATCACTGTAGTTACCTGTGAAGAAAAGAAATGCCTTTTATAACAGATGAGTTTCCGTCCGAAACCCTGATACTTCGGAAGAGATTGTCCGCTTTGTACACAAAGTGCATCCAATTTTTGCCGCAACCCTCTCAACTTTTTATAACATGCTATGTGGGTGAAATGATGATACGATGCCAACTTTTTACCTTTTCAGAGTTCATTTGTAGTGCTTTTCAATTTCAGGGTCATTTAGCTCAAAAAATCAGTAAATGCGTGAAAAATACCAAATGAAGTTAGAAAGGGTTGAAAATTGATGATGTGGCTTTGAATAGTGCATTTTGAACACATAAAAAGTCTGGAGTTCAAATCAGTTCAAAAAGTGAAATCCCTTTGTAACAGATGAGTTTTCGTCCGAAACCCTGATACTTCGAAAGAGATTGTCCGTTTTGTACATGAAGTGCATCTAGTTTTTGTCGTAACCCTCTGAACTTCTTAGCACATGCTATATGGGTGAAATGATGATACCATGCTAACTTTCAACCTTTTTAGAGTTCATTTGTAGTGCTTTTCAATTTCAGGGTCATTTAGCTCAAAGAATGAACTAATAGCAAAAAGAATGAACTAGAAAACTTTTATGAAACTCTAATAGCAAAAAGAATGAACTAAGAATAATCAATTAAAATATTCTATTATGATCAACTAAAACAAAAATATAATATTCTTCAATAGCAAGAAGAATCAACTAAAAAGCTTTTATAAAACTCTAATAGCAAAAGGAATCAACTAAAAAGCTTTTATGAACCTCTCGTATTTTTGAAACTAAAATTATGTAAAATTTATGCAACTAAATTATCAAAGTATTTTTTGTTGAAAACATTAATAGCAAAAAGTATTTTCATAAAGAAATTTTTGTTAGAAACTTTAATAGCAAACTAAAATAACAAAATCTATTTTTGATTAAAATAAACATTTAAAATAACCTAAAATTTACCAAATTGAATATAATGATAAAACACGGTAATATTAAATAGCAGGAAAAAGAATCACTCAAAAATCTATTTTTATAGTAAAGTTATTCACAAACTAGTGATTCACACAAATTTAAAAAATTCAAATTTAAACTATTCAAATTTGAAAACTAATGGCACTAACAGAAAGTTTTTAAATTTTGTGACCTAAAAGAAAAAAGAATTACTGAAAAACTGTCAGTAGAAACAAAAGAAAATAAAGAAAGCAAAAAATGAAACAAAAAACTAGAAAAAATTAAAAAAAATGCCACCTACCGGGCCACCACGGCTTGAATACGACTAGAAACTCAACCATGGGCCAGGATTCAGGCCCGCAGAAGGCCCAATAGGCACACAGGAAGATAAAGTGACCTTAGGCCCGTAAGCCTACATTTGAGAGGAGCTCAAAGTGGTCTGCGCAGCCGCGCTTATAAACCACTGTTGAAGCCTCTCGGCTAGCGAGGTGGGGCTAAACATCCCACCGCACCGCGCCAGTTCCAGCACAATGCCTTTGGTTCCGGTTGGTGGCACGAACCGGGACTAGTGCCACCCTTTAGTCCCGGTTCGTGGCACCAACCAGGACCAATGCCCCCCTTTAGTCCCAGTTGGTGCCACCAACTGGGACCAAAGGTCTATGTTTCCCGCCCTTTGGGATGTTGAAAACTAACCTTTGGTCCCGGTTGGTGCCACCAACCGGGACTAAAGGTGGGCATTAGTCCCAGTTGGTACCACGAACTGGGACCAAAGGTGGTTGCTATATAACCTGACACATGGGAAGTTTCCCCCCATCCGCCATTCTTCTCTCGAACGCCGCCACGCTGCTGCTCCTGCTCCTCGACGTCGTGCCCCTGCCCCGACATCGTCGTCGCCGTCGTTGCCCGCTCCTCGTTGATGTCGCCCCGCGACCCTGCCCTGTCCCAACGCGCTGCCTGTGCCCCTACCTTGACGTCGGCCGCCCCGTGCCCCCTGCCTCGACGTCGGCCGCCCCATGCCCCTGCCCCGACGCCGGCCGCCCCGTGCCCCTGCCCCAACACCGCCCCGCGCCCCCGGCCTGCCCCAACCACACCACACCTCTCCTCCCCGTTCGGTCCGGCTGGCCTCCTCCTCTCTTTGTCCTTTTTTTGATATATATATATGATTTTTTGTTCATATGTATGTGTATGATGATATGTATGTGTGTGTATATGATGATATGTCCTGATTTTTCATAATTTTTTTGTTTATATATATGATGTTTTTTAGTTCATATGTATGCATGGATGTGGATGGAATATGATGTTTTTTTGTTCATAGAATATGGTGCTTTTTTATGCATAGAATATTTTTTGTTCATGAGAGAGGCGGGGACGTCGGACATTCATGAGAGAGGCGGTCCGGTCTCTATCATGTATATATATGTATGTGGCTATGTATGTATAGATGGATAGCATTTTTTCCATGTATGTATGTCGTTGTCGATATACCCCCTCCCCGATAACTTCGACATGAGGGGGGGTCGATATACCCCCTCCCCGATAACATTTTTTTTCTAAGTTACTAAGGTCAAATGTTCACCCCCTCTCGATATATCGGGCGACCTACTCTCGAGGCCAACCAAACCCTAGAAAAAAGCGTTGTCGATCTCCTACCCCTCCCACCCCTACCCGACAAACTCTCGAGGCCACCCAAACCACTAGAAGAAAACTCCGGTAACTTCGACATGAGGGGGGACGTCTCGATCAACCCCCTCTGACTCGAACAAGTCTATGCATCATTTTATATCGCGGTGGACATATATCAAAGTTTGGTCACATGTTAAAGTTTGAATTTTGACATATGCAACATTTGATCATATATCAAAGTTTGATCATATGTCAAATTTTGAATTTTGACATATGCAACATTTGATCATATGTCAAAGTTTGATCATATGTCAAAGTATGAATTTTGACATATGCAACAATATTTGATCATATGTCAAAGTTTGACTTTTGACATAGATTTATCAAGAATGCCCCCATTATGGATGTGCACAAGTTGATCCAATTTTTTCTGATCTCACACACACACACACACACATATATATATATATATATATATATATATATATGTATATATATATATATATATATATATATATATATATTCTTCTATATGTCACGTTGTGTGTCAAAGTATTGAAGAAATCCATGGCTTCATCATTAGCCGGAAGTAACAGGCGTATGATGCTACAAACTCTTCAAAGTTGTTTTGGAACGGAGTTCCGGATAGAATAATTCACTTTTTGGTATGAATTTCAGCAAAGGCCTTCCAAATAGCGATATTCGGAAGGCTCTTGCTGAACTTTGTACCAAAAAGCTAATTATCCTATCCGGGACTCCATTCCAAAACAATTTTGGAGAGCTTCGTACCATTATGCGCCTGTTACTTCGGGCTAATGATGAAGCCATGGTTTTCTTGAATCCTTTGACACTAGACAACGTGACATATAGAAGGGTAGATGAGATCAGGAAAAATATGGACCATTTTCTACACATCTAGAATGGCTCCATTTTGTTAAATCCCTTAAAGGTTAAGAGAATCCCTTGTTTGACATTCATGAGAGAGGCGGTCCGGACGTAGGACATTCGTGAGAGAGGCGGTCCTGTCCGGTCACCGGACATGTCATGTGATAGGTACATAGTATTGTTTTTGTTCGTAGAAAACTCCGGTAACTCTTCAACATGAGGGGGGACGTCGATCAACCCCCTCTTGCCCGACGAAAATCTGGAAGCGTCAAGGCCACCCCAAACCCTAGAAGCGTCGAGGCCACCCAAACTTACCAAGTTAAAAGAGCGTTGTCGAGGCCACTGTCATGGTTCTATGTCTTACAGTAGAATGGGGGGTAGGTAGGAGGAGGCAAGATCCTAGCTACGGTGAGATTGTGCACGCAAGATTTACGAGTTCAGGCCCTTCTCAGAGGAAGTAACAGCCCTACGTCTCGGTGCCCGGAGGCTGGTCGATTGGATTATGCGTGAAGTTACAGGGGGTGCGAACCCTTGTCCCAGAGGAGGGGGTGGCTTATATAGAGTGCGTCAGGACCCCAGCCATCCCCCGTTACATAGGGTTCAATGTACATAAAGATGAGACATTACTGGTAACGTCAGCATTAAAGTCATATAAATGATCACTAAGACTACGGAGTGAACGCCCGACCGTTGCCATCCAGAGTGACCTTAGATTCTGATATGGTCGAATGATTATATCCTGGTCGAATGGAATTGGGTTATCCGAGTGGAACCGTTGGTTGAGTGGGTTGCATCCTGAGGTGATTTCAGTCGGTAGAAGTTGTTGTCCTTTGAATGTCTTTGACTGTAGGGCAGTGTCCTTGGGAAGGGTGTTTAGATCAGGTATATTACCCTACCCTAGGTACATGTCATCGTCATTAGCCCCCGAATGGTTCAGGGTCTGAGTGGAGATGGAGTTGAAGATGGTTCCGACCCAATTTTCATGCTTCGGAAGCATTTTACTTGGATTGGTGAACCATGCAGAAACTTCGACCTCATTTTAAGTCGCCTTGATCCATTCTGAGGTTGTTGAGTGAACTTTGTTGATAAGCTTCGAATGCTGATATGGTATAAAATCTTCGGCGCGGTCGACTGCATTGCCATTCCCGGATCTCACGGGATCCGTAATTTGGGGATGCGCGCGGGACGGAGAGGACCGCACTAAGCAGAGCGGATTAGGCAGGGGCGCCTCGATTCTTGCGCCACCTTTTTCGCCACGCATCGAAAGCGCCAACGATTCTATGGATTTGACAGGATTGCCTGGGCCCACAAGTCAGTCACTCGGGGAATAGGCCCATATAAGGCGTCTGGGTTGGTATTTTTTTGCACAGTGCGTCCCATTTTCTTTCTTCCTCCTCTGCTTCTCCACTGCGTCTGCCTCCACCCTCTATGCCACCGCCCAGCCCGAGCGCAACCCGCTGCGATGGTGAAGGACAAGACGGCGGCCCTGGAGCGTGTGACGAAGGCAACAACGAAGGCGAAGGGCAAGAAGACGAGCCTGGGAGGGTCGTTGTCGAGATCTAGCCTGTGGCCCGGTTGGATCCAGAACGACTGGATTCGATCCATGATCTAGCAGGAGGATCTAGAGGATCCAGGGTGGCTTCCGGAGGACGAGACCGAGCTGTGGCCTCAGGAGGGTGAGTGTGTCCTTCTTGCGACTCACGTCGACCGCGGTTTCTCTTTGCCCCCCCATCCTTTCTACCGGGGTTTTCTGAACTTTTTTAGAGCTCAACTTCATCACTTTTCTCCCAACACTATCACATACCTCGCCGCATTTGTGTCCATTTGTGAGAACTTTCTGGGCTGTCGACCGCACTGGGGTCTCTTCAAACACATTTTCACCTGTCGTTCTCTGTCTGTAAAAAGGCTAATCCAAGTGATGAGAGGACGCACGTGATCTAGATGTGCGGAGGTCTAGGGATCAAGATGAGGGGTAAAAGCACTTTCCCTGCTATGATTCTTCCCGATTCGGTCAGAGGGTGGCAGTCGACCTGGTTTTATTGTAAGGACCAACCGACCCCTGGTCAGTCGTGTTGTGATCTATGGTAAGGTGCGTCGACTACAAATTAAAAATTCATACACGCAGAACATCCAGGAACATGCTACGGGAGATGGATCACAGTTCGTTACCACTAGACGCGCAGTGCCGTGCAGCGGAAGAAAAGTTGGGGCAGCGCGTCTGCGTGGATCGTCTCCTCCTCGTCCGATCTCCCTCGAACAGCCGGTCGTCCGATCCCATGTACAAGTTCACCAGAGCGGCGCAAGTGCAGCGCCTCAAACGGTATCCGTGCGTGTAGGAGGAACACCGTGCGGTGGACTGCTAGGTCCGATCACATAGTCGGCGGCGAGTGGAGGTGGCTATTCGCAACACGTGCAAACCCTAGTCGCAGCGCCGAAGCGATCACACACATGAGTGTGCCGCACCTCCACTTTATATAGGCGTCCGTCGCAGGCTCAACACTTGGGCCTCGCACTGACCCTAAAGCCCAAAGTCTACTCGGTCACGTTCCTAGTCCAGTTCGGATCACATCCTACCAGTGTCCTACGAACTGACCTCGTAGGTTCCTTCCCTTAAGTGCGCGACCCCTTAGGTTCAAGTCGGCTTGGTCACAGTTCGGATCACCTCCGACCTGCATGGTTGGTAGCGGCCTCTAGCAAGGCGTGCCGACCACCAAGCAGACTATGAAGCTGGTTAGGCGAACATGTACAACGTGTCACACTTCTGTTCCCTTTGCCACACGATATATGTTGTCGGGCTCAAGGCAAGACTGTCATCCTTGTGCTAGCCCGACCTCTTTCTCGTTTCAGTGATACCGACCACAATCCGGATTATCTCATAATCCTTGTCGCATGGCCATGCTTATCCTGGTCGGATCACACGAGGGGCCCATAGTATATCTCTCCTGATCGGAGGGGCAAATCCCATCTTACTCGACCACGTCTTGCAGCATGGGTCTGGACAAGCCCGAAACCTACCTTTGTAGCTACCCAGTCACGGAGTAGCATTTGGTCGGCTCAAAGCAAGTCTGTCACCATCCCGAGTACATGCTTCAGCTCAGGTCTTAGGACATAGAATGTATGTTGTACTAGAGACTCACAGATGACATATCGATGCGTCTCATAGTTGGGTCTGTCCGAATCGGACCTTATCTCGACTCGGATCCGACTACGTCGAATCCGACCAGACCTTTCCAAGTCCATATTATCTGGTTAGCATCCAATGCTCCATGGCTAGTGAGACCAAGCCATCGACCGTGTCATATGCTAGTCTAGTCGGTTGCGCGTCCACACAGCCCTTTCGACTAAGGACCTTTTAGGACAGTCATCATACAATGCATAGTCCCACAAACAAGTCACGTACTTGCTGATACACATCATTGATAATGTCCAAGGACTATATTTATTCATAAACACATAGGAAATATCATCATACATGATTGCCTCTAGGGCATATCTCCAACAAGTCGACTGGCCTTCCTCCATTTTCCATGGAGCGAGTTGAGAAGCCCTCTCCCTTGAAAGTGACTCCAGCTGAGAAAGTGGAGGTGAATATGTTGGTAGAGCGAGTAGTCCAACTTGTCCATGGCGGTGTGACTGGCATGGACTTGCTAGAGGTGTTTCTCAGTCGACACATCCAGCCACTTCAAGCTCGTGATCATCCAATGTGGATGTACTCAGGTATTGATGACATCACTCGGATCCAGCCATAGGAAGTTGATGATGAGACGGTGGCGCAGTGGTTGCAGGGCATCACTGGCAACAAGGACAACCCTAGGTGGTCTAGGAGGATTCCTCCACTCGACAACACCAACGAACCAGACAAGGTCCGACTCTTTACTTCCGAGTGTCTTTTGATCTGACATGTAATTGTTCTCGAAACTGACTGATATTTTCTCAACTCTGTGCCTTGCAGATCTACACTGAGATGTATTCGATGCCCAACGGAGAGCAGGAGCAGGAGGGAGAGGCGAGCGGAGGTGACAGCGGTGACTGGCATTCTGATGGAGGAGAAGGCGAGGAGAGTGAAGACTCAAGCAGTGGTGAGGAAGTCAACTCTCCACCTCGCTCGGAAAGACGCTCCAAGCAGAGGCAAGACCCAGCAAGTGTTCGTGGCAAAGCGACTGCACTGACTGGACAGACTTCAAAGCGCACTCGGACATCTTCTCCTGTGCCGACTGAGAAAGCTCTGAACCAGCCCAAAGTTGCGCCATCAAATCCCCGGAAGGCCTTGCCCAAGATCAAGGTTGACGTTCCCGTTGCCTCTGTGTAAGTATTTGGTCTTCACTCTTTGCTCGAGGAGTCCTATATTGGCTGCCGACTCATTCTCTTGCCTGACCGAGTGAATCCTGGAATTTGCAGTGCTGCTAATTCTGGGACCTCCATTTATAAAGATGATGAGGAGGAGGAGATGGAAGACGCGGTCACATCCAACGCGGGTACGACTCTTGTCGTCTTGTCCTTATTTTGTCAACATTTTGACAGTCGACTGAATTCTCGTGGTCGATTCTTTTGCTGCTCCTCAAAATGTTATTGAACTTCCAGACGACGACGAAGACGTGCCACAGAAACCCATGGGAAGGAGGGGCAGGACTTCGGGTAGGAAGGCACCAGTTAGCAAGATGCCCCAGTCGACGCCGGTGACAGAACTAGCGATCCAGCAGTCCAGAGACCTCAACCGAGCTTCTGTTACTTTTGCGTTTCCATTGTCGAGTGCACATCCTTCAGCATCGACTGCACAGGCCCCTGTTTCATCTGTACAACCCCATGCCTCAGATTCTCAAGCTGCTGCAGCTGATCCACCATCTCCACTTTTCACTGCCTATCATGTCCCAGAGACCAGGTGGGCGCTGCCAAGGAAGCCATACGCCAGGCATGCCTTATGATGGAGCAGATGAAAGTGGTGCGCGAGGCCAGTCAAGCTGCCTATGACGGCAGCTCAGCGCACCAGGCCAATGTCCAGGTTAGCTGAATTCCGACTGATCTTTGATGCTTGTTTTGTTAGGATATGCTACCTGAAAACCTTTATTGTGCATCTACCGCCGCTTGCACCTTGCATCCAGACACCCACTGGGTGTTTTAGTTTTTCACTGAGTAATTCTTCCACTTGAGTCGACTGCTTAGTGTCGATTGTATTTTTGAACTAGTGGGGGCACGCAGAGTGCACCCACTGGGTGTAGTCCCCGAGGTCGCTGTCGTATGTGTGATTCGGCGGGGGTCTTGATAAAAATATCTCTTAACCGCTTTTCCACTCGGTCTAGGCAGGTCTGGTCGAGTGAAATCCGGACCAGTGGGGGCATGCTGAGTAGACCCACTGGGTGTAGTCCCCGAGACCGCAGTCGACTACGGGCGGTCGGTTGTGGTCTGAGGATAAATGTTGCTTCTCTTTTTTTGACATTCTTCCACTCGGTCTGGGCGGACCATGTCGAGTGGAACCTGGACTAGTGGGGGCACGCTGAGTGCACCCACTGGGTGTAGTCCCCGAGACTACTGTTGAATGTTTGATTCGTCAGTAGTCTTAGAACTAACTTTATTGCTCGGAAGCAACCAAACTTTGTTTCTATCGACTGACTGTCCTTCCTCGACCGCAGAAATCTTAAGTAACTTGGAGCCCGGTTTGCTGACTTGGAGCGTATGATCCAGTCAATCTTGATCTCGAGTTGGCCAAGGAGAACTTGCAGAAGGCTAAGGATGATGATGATGGTATGGGAAACTTGTCGACTGATTCTCTTCTGAACCGAATGTTATTTCCTCCTTCTGAACGGAGTGTTATTTCTTTCAGAAAAAATGAAGTAGGCTCTGGATCAGAAGGACCTTGATCTTGCCGCAGCGCAAAAAATGGCGCAAGAGAAAACAACACTTGCTGAAAAGAAGCTGGCTTCAGTCGGGAAGTTCGAAGAAGAAAATGCCAAGCTGAAGACTGCTCTTGATGAAGCTAACAAGGAGGTGACACGACTGAAGAAGGACAAGGGAGCTCTGACCGACAAAGTTGGTGATCTCACTCGGAGGAGGAACGAGCTGGAGGTTTATCTGGGAGGACTCGCCAAGAAGTTATTCCTTATGCTTGAAGGTATCTTTCTTTGTTCGACTGATTTGCTATCGTCGATTCACCATAAAGCCGTCGACTCATTATTTCTTTGTGAGTGCAGAATTCTGTCAAAACTTCAAGGAAGAAACTGGGCGAATCGAGACAAGCTTGGACCCCATCAATTCCCCTGTTAAAGATGAAGCTACCATGAACGTGCTCCGACTTGAGTCTCGCCTTTCCAGCGCCGTGGACTATCTTGCCTGACTGAAAGTGGCGGTGTCACGGATTGATACTGCACTCTGGCCAAGGGAGACATTCCAGAATGATCTTGAGTCTCTGATGACTCGACTTAACGAGATCCCTGTTCGAGTGCAAGAATGGAAGAAGTCGTCTGCTCATTGTGGCGCTGACGTGGCTGTGTCTCTGGTTCACTCCACTTCAAAGAAGCCAAGGGAGAGAAGCTTGCAGCGATTAAGGTCGCCAACACCAAGAAGCTCGACTTTCGGTCCTATATGGAGACTTTTATTCCTGCTTCCACTCCCATTGCAGATGGAATCGACCTGGATGAGTTCGTTGAGCCTGCCAGCCCTCCTCCTGCGGAGTAAATAAACTTTTATGATCCGATTAAATTTACCTTGGTATGCCGAGTGGTTTTGTAACCGTTAAACTCCTTTGGGCCTGATGCCCGAGTACTTTAATCTGCGGTCCAGAACTTCGTGGGGTTTATCTGAACTTGGTTTTTCCTTGAATACGTTTGCCTTTATCTCCGAGTGGAACTTGTATCTTCACTCGGAACAGACTTTGCTACTTGTGATGTAGTTCTGAGGAGAGGGTCGCCGACGACCTGCACCTCGTCATTCTTGCAGATCGGGATGGATCGCACATTGTATTTGTGGCGCAACTCTGAGGAGAAGGTCGCAGACGACCTGCACCTCGTCATCCTTGCAGATCAGGATGGAGCGCACATTGTGTTTCTGGCGCATCTCTGAGGAGAAGGTCGCAGACGACCTGTACCTCGTCGTCCTTGCGGATCAGGATGGAGCGCACATTGTATTTGTGGCGCAGCTCTAAGGAGAAGGTCACAGACAACCTGTACCTCGTCGTCCTTGCGGATCAGGATGGAGCGTGTGGCTGCTACCTGTTGAGCACTGCGTTGGTTTTCCCTTGAAGAGGAAAGGGTGATGCAGCAAAGTAGCGTAAGTATTTCCCTCAGTTTTTGAGAACCAAGGTATCAATCCAGTAGGAGGCTACGCGCGAGTCCCTCGCACCTACACAAAACAAATAAATCCTCGCAACCAACGCGATAAGGATTTGTCAATCCCTACACGGCCACTTACGAGAGTGAGATCTGATAGATATGATAGGATAATATTTTTTGGGATTTTTGTGATAAAGATGCAAAGTAAAATAAAAGCAAAGTAAAAAAAGCAAAGGAAATAACTAAGTATTGGAAGATTAATATGATGAAGATAGACCCGGGGGCCATAGGTTTCACTAGTGGCTTCTCTCAATAGCATAAGTATTCTACGGTGGGTGAACAAATTACTGTTGAGCAATTGACAGAATTGAGCATAGTTATGAGAATATCTAGGTATGGTCATGTATATAGGCATCACGTCCAAGATAAGTAGACCGACTCCAGCCTGCATCTACTACTATTACTCCACTCATCAACCGCTATCCAGCATGCATCTAGAGTATTAAGTTCATGAAAACAGAGGAACACCTTAAGTAAGATGACATGATGTAGAGGGATAAATTCATGCAATATGATAAAAACCCCATCTTGTTATCCTCGATGGCAACAATACAATACGTGCCTTGCTGCCCCTATTGTCACTGGGAAAGGACACCGCAAGATTGAACCCAAAGCTAAGCACTTTTCCCATTGCAAGAAAAACCAACCTAGTAGGCCAAACCAAACTGATAATTCGAAGAGACTTGCAAAGATAACAAATCATACATAAAAGAATTCAGAGAAGATTCAAATATTGTTCATCGATAATGTTGATCATAAACCCACAATTCATCGGTCTCAACAAACACACCGCAAAAAGAAGATTACATCGAATAGATCTCCACGAGAGAGGGGGAGAACATTGTATTGATATCCAAAAAGAGAGAAGAAGCCATCTAGCTAATAACTATGGACCCGAAGGTCTGAAGTAAACTACTCACACTTCATCGGAGAGGCTATGGTGATGATGTAGAAGCCCTCCGTGATGGATGCCCCCTCCAGCGGAGCTCCGAAACAGGCCCCAAGACGGGATCTCGTGGGTGCATGTAAGGTTGCGGCGGTGGAATTAGGTTTTTGGCTCCGTGTCGATCGCTTGGGGGTACGTAGGTATATATAGGAGGAAGGAGTACGTCGGTGGAGCAACAGGGGCCCACGAGGGTGGAGGGCGCCACGAGGGGGTGGGCGCCTCACCTCGTGGCCTCCTCTTTGTTTCTTGACGTAGGTTCCAAGTCTCCGGATCATATTCTTCCTAAAAATCACGTTCCCGAAGGTTTCATTCTGTTTGGACTCCGTTTGATATTCCTTTTCTGCAAAACTCTGAAATAGGCAAAAAACAGCAATTCTGGGCTAGGCCTCCGGTTAATAGGTTAGTCCCAAAAGTAATATAAAAGTGAATAATAAAGCCCAATAATGTCCAAAACAGTAGATAATATAGCATGTAGCAATCAAAACTTATAGATACGTTGGAGACGTATCAAGCATCCCCAAGCTTAATTCCTGCTCGTCCTCGAGTAGGTAAATGATAAAAACAAAATTTTTGATGCGGAGTGCTACTTGGCATAATTTCAATGTAATTCTTCTTAATTGTGGTATGAATATTCAGATCCAAAAGATTCAAGACAAAAGTTTAATATTGACATAAAAATAATAATACTTCAAGCATACTAATAAAGCAATTATGTCTTCTCAAAATAACATGGCCAAAGAAAGTTATCCTACAAAATCATATAGTCCTGCTATGCTCTATCTTCACCACACAAAGTATTTAAATCATGCACAACCCCGATGACAAGCCAAGCAATTATTTCATACTTTTAACATTCTCAAACTTTTTCAATCTTCACGCAATACATGAGCATGAGCCATGGATATAGCACTATATGTGGAATAGAATGGTGGTTGTGGAGAAGACAAAAAGGGAGAAGATAGTCTCACATCAACTAGGCGTATCAACAGGCTATGGAGATGCCCATCAATAGATATCAATGTGAGTGAGTAGGGATTGCCATGCAACAGATGCACTACAGCTATAAGTATATGAAAGCTCAACAAAAGAAACTAAGTGGGTGTGCATCCAACTCGCTTGCTCACAAAGACCTAGGGCATTTTGAGGAAGCCCATCATTGGAATATACAAGCCAAGTTCTATAATGAAAAATTCCCACTAGTATATGAAAGTGACAAAATGAGAGACTCTCTATCATGAAGATCATGGTGCTACTTTGTAGCACAAGTGTGGTAAAAGGATAGTAACATTGTCCCTTTTCTCTTTTTCTCTCATTTTTTTGGGCCTTTTCTCTTTTTTTGTGGCCTCTTTTTTTTCGTCCGGAGTCTCATCCCGACTTATGGGGGAATCATAGTCTCCATCATCCTTTCCTCACTTGGGACAATGCTCTAAAAAGGATGATCATCACGCTTTTATTTACTTACAGCTCAACAATTACAACTCGATTCTTAGAACAAAATATGACTCTATATGAATGCCTCTGGCGGTGTACCGGGATATGCAATGAATCAAGAGTGACATGTACGAAAGAACTATGAACTGTGGCTTTTCCACAAATACAATGTCAACTACATGATCATGCAAAGCAATATGACAATGATGGAGCGTGTCATAATAAACGGAAGGGTGGAAAGTTGCATGGCAATATATCTCGGAATGGCTATGGAAATGCCATGATAGGTAGGTATGGTGGTTGTTTTGAGGAAGGTATACGGTGGGTGTATGATACTGGCGAAAAGTGCGCGATATTAGAGAGGCTAGCAATGGTGGAAGAAAGAAGAGTGCGTATAATCCATGGACTCAACATTAGTCATAAAGAACTCATATACTTATTGCAAAAATCTACAAGTTATCAAAGCAAAGTATTACGTGCATGCTCCTAGGGGATAGATTGGTAGGAAAAGACCATCGTCATTCCCCGACCGCCACTCATAAGGAAGACAATCAATAAATAAATCATGCTCCGAATTCATCACATAATGGTTCACCATACGTGCATGCTACGGGAATCCCAAAATTTAACACAAGTATCTCTCAAATTCACAACTACTCAACTAGCATGACTCTAATATCACCATCTTTATATCTCAAAACAATTATCAAGCACCAAACTTCTCATAGTATTCAACACACTCATAAGAAAGTTTTTACAATCTTTAATACCAAGCATATTAGGATTATTTAAGCAAATTACCATGCTATTTAAGACTCTCAAACTAATCTAAGTGAAGCATGAGAGATCAATAGTTTCTATAAAACAAATCCACCACCGTGCTCTAAAAGATATAAGTGAAGCACTAGAGCAAAACTATATAACTCAAAAGATATAAGCAAAGCACATAGAGTATTCTAACAAATTCCAAATCATGTATGGCTCTCTCAAAAGGTGTGTACATCAAGAATTATTGTGGTAAACAAAAAACCAAAGACTCAATTCATACAAGACGCTCCAAGCAAAACACATATCATGTGGTGAATAAAAATATAGCTCCAAGTAAAGTTACCGATGGAATTAGACGAAAGAGGGGATGCCGTCCGGGGCATCCCCAAGCTTTGGCTTTTTGGTGTTCTTATATTATCTTGGGGGTTCCTTGGGCATCCCCAAGATTAGGCTCTTGCCACTCCTTGTTCCATAATCCATCAAATTCTTTCACCCAAAACTTGAAAACTTCACAACACAAAACTTAACAGAAAATCTCGTGAGCTCCGTTAGCGAAAGAAAACAAAAGACCACTTCAAGGTACTGTAATTAACTCATTCTTTATTTATATTGGTGTTAAACCTACTGTATTCCAACTTCTCTATGGTTTATAAACTATTTTACTAGCCACAGATTCATCAAAATAAGCAAACAACACACGAAAAACAGAATCTGTCAAAAACAGAACAGTCTGTAGTAATCTGTAACTAACGCAAACTTATGGAAATCCAAAAATTCAGACAAAATAGGAAGACCTAGGAAATTTGTTTTGTTGATCAGCAGAAATTGGAATCACTATTTTATCACGTTCTGGTGATTTTTAACAATTGTTTTCGTGAACAGAAAGTTTCTGGAAATTTCTGCAAGATCAAATAACTATCGTCCAAGAAGATCCTATAGGATTAACTTGGCACAAACACTAATTAAAACATAAAAACACTCTAACCAGAGGCTAGAACAAATATTTATTCCAAAACAGAAGCAAAAGCAAAAAACTAAAAATAAAATTGGTTGCCTCCCAAGAAGCGCTATCGTTTAACGCCCCTAGCTAGGCATAAAAGCGAGGATAGATCTAGGTATTGCCATCTTTGGTAGACAATCCATAAGTGGCTCTCATGATAGATTCATATGGTAATTTTATTTTCTTCCTAGTGAAGTGTTCCATGCCTTTCTTTAATGGAAATTGGAATCTAATATGCCCTTCCTTCATATCAATAATTGCACCAATCGTTCTAAGGAAAGGTCTACCAAGAATAATAGGACATGAAGGATTGCAATCTATATCAAGAACGATAAAATCTACGGGCACATAATTCCTATTTCAACAATAAGAACATAATTAATTCTTCCCATAGGTTTCTTAATAGTGCAATCCGCAAGGTGCAAGTTTAGAGAGCAATCATCAAAATCACGGAAATCTAGCAAATCACACAAAGTTTTTGGAATCGTGGAAACACTAGCACCCAAATCACATAAAGCATAGAACTCATGATCCTTAATCTTAATTTTAATAGTAGGTTCCCACTCATCATAAAGTTTTCTAGGGATAGAAACTTCCAACTCAAGTTTTTCTTCATAAGATTGCATCAAGGCATCAACGATATGTTTGGTAAAAGCTTTATTTTGACTATAAGCATGAGGAGAATTTAGAACGGATTGCAACAAGGAAATACAATCTATCAAAGAGCAATTTTCATAATTAAATTCCTTGAAATCCAAAATAGTGGGTTTATTAGCATCTAGGGTTTTGATTTCTTCAATCCCACTTTTATCAATTTTAGCATCAAGATCTAAAAACTCCGAATTTTTTGAATGCCTTCTAGGTAAAGGTGGATCATATTCAATCCCATCATTATCAAGATTCATATTTCAAAACAAAGATTTAATAGGGGAAACATCAATAACTTTTAGATCTTCATCTTTATTTTCATGGAAATCTGGTTTAGTGGCCATCTTATTAACTAAGGTAGCCTGCTTATTCGATATTTCAGCTATCAACTTTTCAAGACGAGCAATTTGGGATCTCAAACCATCAAATTCTTTAGACATATCATCGAGCTCTTTATTCATATTACTCATAAAGCTTTTTTGTTCCTTAAGCTCGTTTCTGAAGAAATTATTATGCTCAAATTGCAAAACCATAAAACTCATGATATTGCTTTCGATCTCTTCTAATCTTTTAAGGTGAAGATCACCGAATCTAGGTAGAGCCATCATGACAAGCAAGCAATCCAACACACAAGCAAACAAAAAACAGGCGAAAAAGAGGCGAACGAAAAAGAGAGGGCGAATAAAACGGCAAGGGTGAAGTGGGGGAGAGGAAAACGAGAGGCAAATGGCAAATAATGTAATGCGGGAGATAAGGGATTGTGATGGGTACTTGGTATGTTGACTTTATGTAGGCCTCCCGACAACGGTGCAGTAAATCCTTCTTGCTACTGTTGAGCATCGCTGGTTTTCCCTTGAAGAGGAAAGGGTGATGCAGCAAAGTAGCGTAAGTATTTCCCTCAGTTTTTGAGAACCAAGGTATCAATCCAAGAGGGAGGCTACTCGCGAGTCCCTCGCACCTACACAAAACAAATAAATCCTTGCAACCAACGCGATAAGGGGTTGTCAATCCCTACACGGCCACTTACGAGAGTGAGATCTGATAGATATGATAGGATAATATTTTCTGGTATTTTTGTGATAAAGATGCAAAGTAAAATAAAACCAAAGTAAAAAAGTAAAGGAAATAACTAAGTGTTGGAAGATTAATAGGATGAAGATAGACCCGGGGGCCATAGGTTTCACTAGTGGCTTCTCTCAATAGCATAAGTATTCTACGGTGGGTGAACAAATTACTGTTGAGCAATTGACAGAATTGAGCATAGTTATGAGAATATCTAGGTATGATCATGTATATAGGCATCACATCCGAGACAAGTAGACCGACTCCTACCTGCATCTACTACTATTACTCCACTCATCGACCGCTATCCAGCATGCATCTAGAGTATTAAGTTCATGAAAACAGAGTAACACCTTAAGTAAGATGACATTATGTAGAGGGATAAATTCATGCAATATGATAGAAACCCCATCTTGTTATCCTCGATGGCAACAATACAATACGTGCCTTGCTGCCCCTACTGTCACTGGGAAAGGACACAACAAGATTGAACCCAAAGCTAAGCACTTCTCCCATTGCAAGAAAAACCAATCTAGTAGGCCAAACCAAACTGATAATTCAAAGAGACTTGCAAAGATAACCAATCATACATAAAAGAATTCAGAGAAGATTCAAATATTGTTCATAGATAATCTTGATCATAAACCCACAATTCATCGATCTCAACAAACACACCGCAAAAAGAAGATTACATCGAATAGATCTCCACGAGAGAGGGGGAGAACATTGTATTGAGATCCAAAAAGAGAGAAAAGCCATCTAGCTAATAACTATGGACCTGAAGGTCTGAAGTAAACTACTCACACTTCATCGGAGAGGCTATAGTGATGATGTAGAAGCCCTCCGTGATGGATGCCCCCTTCGGCGGAGCTCCGGAACAGGCCCCAAGATGGGATCTCGTGGCATGTAAGGTTGCGGCGGTGGAATTAGGTTTTTGGCTCCGTATCTGATCGTTTGGGGGTACGTAGGTATATATAGGAGGAAGGAGTACGTCGCTGGAGCAACAGGGGGCCCACGAAGTGGAGGGCGCGCCCTGGGGGGGGGCGCCCCCTACCTCGTGGCCTCCTCTTTTCTTCTTGACATAGGGTCCAAGTCTCACGAATCATATTCTTCCTAAAAATCACGTTCCCGAAGGTTTCATTCCGTTTGGACTCCGTTTGATATTCCTTTTCTACGAAACTCTGAAATAGGCAAAAAAACAATAATTCTGGGCTGGGCCTCCGGTTAATAGGTTAGTCCCAAAAGTAATATAAAAGTGAATAATAAAGCCCAATAATGTCCAAAACAGTAGATAATATATCATGGAGCAATCAAAAATTATAGATACGTTGGAGACGTATCAGTGGCCAAGTCCCCGAGCAAGAGAATCGCTCTTCACTCGGCGGGATTTTTTCAAACTTAGGCGAGTACCGACTGCAGCTAAGCCCCCGAGTGAGAGGGTTGCTCTTCACTGGGTGGGATTTTTTCAAACTTAGGCGAGTACGGAACTTCAACTAAGCCCCCGAGTGAGAGGGTTGCTCTTCACTCGGTGGGATTTTTTCAAACTTAGGCGAGTACGGAACTGTAGCTAAGCCCCCGAGTGAGAGAGTTGCTCTTCACTCGGTGGGATTTTTTCAAATTTAGGCGAGTACGGAAGTGCAGCTAAGCCCCCGAGTGAGAGGGTTGCTCTTCACTCGGCGGGATTTTTTCAAACTTAGGCGAGTACGGAACTGCAGCTAAGCCCCCGAGTGAGAGGGTTGCTCTTCACTTGGTGGGATTTTTCAAACTTAGGCGAGTACGGCACTGGAGCTAAGCCCCCGAGTGAGAGGGTTGCTCTTCACTCGGTGGGATTTTTTCAAACTTAGGCGAGTACAGAACTGCAGCTAAGCCCCAAGTGATAGGGTTGCTCTTCACTCGGTGGGATTTTTTCAAACTTAGGCGAGTACGGAACTGCAGCTAAGCCCCTGAGTGAGAGGGTTGCTCTTCACTCGGTGGGATTTTTTCAAACTTAGGCAAGTACGGAACTGCAGCTAAGCTCTAGAGTGAGAGGGTTGCTCTTCACTCGGTGGGATTTTTTCAAACTTAGGTGAGTACGAAACTGCAGCTAAGCCCCCGAGTGAGAGGGTTGCTCTTCACTCGGCGGGATTTTTTCAAACTTAGGCGAGTACGGAGCTGCAGCTAAGCCCCTGAGTGAGAGGGTTGCTCTTCACTTGGTGGCATTTTTTCAAACTTAGGCGAGTACGGAACTGCAGCTAAGCCCCCAAGTGAGAGGGTTCCTCTTCACTCGGTGGGATTTTTTCAAACTTAGGCGAGTACGGAACTGCAGCTAAGCCCCCGAGTGAGAGGGTTGCTCTTCACTCGGTGGGATTTTTTCAAACTTAGGCGAGTACGAAACTGCAGCTAAGCCCCCGAGTGAGAGGGTTGCTCTTCACTCGGTGGGATTTTTTCAAACTTAGGCGAGTATGGAACTGCAGCTAAGCCCCCGAGTGAGAAGGTTTCTCTTCACCCGGTGGGATTTTTTCAAACTTAGGCGAGTACGGAACTGCAGCTAAGCCCCCGAGTGAGAGGGTTGCTCTTCACTCGGTGGGATTTTTTTAGACTTAGGCGAGTACGGAACTGCATCTAAGCCCCCGAGTGAGAGGCTTGCTCTTCACTCGATAGGATTTTTCACACTTAGGCGAATCGGTTTCGCGGCTAAGCCCCCGAGTGAGAAGCTTGCTTTTCACTCGGTAGGATATTTCAAACTTAGGCGAATCGGGTTCGCGGCTAAGCCCCCGAGTGAGAGGGTTGCTCTTCACTCGGTATTTCTTTTGAAACTTAGGCGAATCAGATTCGCAGCTAAGCCACCCACTTGGGGATTTTGAACACATGTATAAGTAACAACAATCATTTAGGAGACTGTAAAACCACGTCTTTCATAAACAAACTAAAAGGCACTTCTTATTACATCTCAACAGTCTGAACACTTAAGTATAAAAATGGCGGAGCAGATCCGCATCCCAAGTGCGTGGCTTGTCTTTCTTGTGTTCCACGTTGTACAGGTGGTAAGCTCCATTGTGGAGCACCTTGGTGATGATGAAGGGGCCTTCCCAAGCGGGAGCAAGTTTGTGAGGCCGTTGCTGATCCACTCGAAGCACGAGGTCTCCTTCCTGAAATGCTCGACCTCTCATGTTTCTAGCATGGAAATGACGGAGGTCTTGTTGATAAATGGTTGACCTGATCAGGGCCATCTCTCTTTCTTCTTCCAAAAGATCAACAGCATCTTGCCGAGCTTATTCTGCTTCTGCTTCTAAGAAAAGTTCTACTCGTGGAGCATTGTGGAGTAAATCAGACGGCAGCACAGCTTCAGCTCCATAGACCATGAAGAAGGGAGTCCGACCAGTCGACCGATTCAGCGTTGTTCTTAGACCCCACAGTACTGATGGTAACTTATCCACCCAGGCACCTGCAGCATGTTTGAGGTCACGCATCAACCTGGGTTTCAAACCTTGGAGGATCAAACCATTTGCCCTTTTTGCTTGTCCATTCGACTGCGGGTGAGCGACTGATGCATAGTCGACCCGAGTGCCTTGGGAAGCACAGAAAGCTCTGAACTCATCTGAATCAAAGTTTGAACCGTTGTCCATGATGATGCTGTCCGGGACCCCATATCTGAATGCTAACTCTGTAATGAAGCTGACGGCGGTACTTGAGTTGAGGTTTTTGATGGGTTTGGCTTGAATCCACTTAGTGAACTTGTCGACTGCAACAAGCTGATGAGTGAAGCCACTCCTGCCAGTCCTCAGAGGTCCAACCATATCCAATCCCCAAACTGCAAAGGGACAGACGAGTGGAATGGTCTTCAAGGCTGATGCAGACTTGTGAGACATGTTGGAGTAGAACTGACAACCTTCACACTTGTCGACTATGTCTTTTGCCATTTCATTTGCTCGTGGCCAATAGAATCCCGCTCGGTATGCTTTGGCCACAATGGTCCGAGAGGACGCATGGTGACCAAAGGTCCCCGAGTGGATGTCGTCGAGAATCATTCGACCTTCTTCTAGCGTGATGCACTGCTGAGCAACTCCAGTAACACTCTCTCTGTAAAGTTGTCCGCCTATTACCGTGAAGGCTTCGGAACGACGGACAATCTGACGTGCCTCATCTTCATCTTCTGGAAGCTCTTTCCTGAGAATATATGCAATATATGGTACTATCCAATCAGGAATGATGACCAAACCCTCCATGATTAAGTCGACTACGGCCGGGATTTCAACTTCAGTCGGATCGGTAGAACTCTTAGGCTGCGGGGGCTCTTCTGTGAAGGGATCCTCTTGAACTGATGGTGTGTGAAGATGCTCCAAGAACACATTGTCGAATGGGCTCCCTCTTGGAACCTATCTTTGCCGTGTCATCACCGCTTGGTTCTTCAATCGGGGAATGTGGTGGAGCTCTAGCCCTTCAAACTTCTTTTCTAACTTTCTCACTACATTGCAATAGCCAGTCATAGCTGGGCTCCTGACGTCCCACTCCTTCATCAATTGATTGAACACCAAATCTGAGTCGTCGTAGACCATTAGGCGACAGACGCCGAGTGAAATGACCATACGCAACCCATACAGAAGTGCCTCCTATTCAGCTTCATTGGTTGAGGAATCAAAGTCAATCTGAAGGACGTAACTGAGTTTGTCACCTCGTGGGGATACCAGGACTACTCCAGCACCAGAACCATTCAACATCTTGGAACTATCAAAGAACATAGTCCAATGTTCCGAGTGAATCTGAGTCGGTTGCTGCTGTTCAATCCACTCGACGAGGAAATCTGCTATTGCTTGGGACTTGATTGCTCTCTTTGCCTCAAACTTGATATCCAACGGAAGGAGTTCAATCGCCCACTTTGCCACTCGACCAGTTGCATCTCTATTGTTCAGAATTTCTGACAATGCAACATCGCGGACGACTGTGATCGAGTGATCTGAGAAATAATGTGCAACCTTCTTCGTGGTCAAGTAAATTCCATAGACAAGCTTCTGATAATGTGGATATCTCTGCTTGGATGGAGTTAAGACTTCAGAAAAATAGTATACTTTGCGCTAAACCTTGTAGGCTTTACCTTCTTCTTCCCGTTCGACCGTGAGTACTGTACTGACAACTTGTCTAGTGGCTGCAATATAAAGCAGTAAAGGCTCTTTGCTGATTGGAGCAACGAGCACTGGCTGGGTGGAAAGCAGGGTTTTGAGCTCTGCAAACGCTGCATCAGCTTCAGGAGTCCACTCGAACTTACCAGATTTCTTCATCAATCGGTAAAGTGGCAATGCCTTTTCACCGAGACGAGAGGTGAATCCACTCAAAGTGGCCAAACAACCAGTAAGCTTCTGAACGTCGTGAGCACGCACAGGGCATTTCATTCGGAGTATTGCACCAACTTTCTTTGGGTTTGCATCGATCCCACGTTCGGAAACGAGGAAACCGAGTAACATTCCACCTGGAACTCCGAATGTACACTTCGATGGATTAAGCTTGATATCATATCTCCTCAGATTGGCAAAGGTTTTAGCAAGGTCATTCAGCAGGTCGGAACCTTTACGCGACTTTACCATGATGTCATCCATGTATGCTTCCACATTCCGACTAATTTGAGTGAGCGGGCACTTCTGTATCATGCGCATGAATGTGGCACAAGAATTCTTGAGACCAAAGGGCATAGTAACATAGCAAAAGCACCCGAACAGGGTGATGAAAGCTGTTTTTGTTTCGTCGGGTCCATACAGTCGGATATGGTGGTACCCGGAATATGTGTCCAGAAAGGACAACCACTCACATCCCGCAGTCGAGTCGACTATCTGATCGATGCGGGGAAGAGGGAAGTGATCTTTCGAGCAGGCCCGATTGATATGCTTGAAGTTAATACACATACGGAGTGAATCATCTTTCTTGGGAACCATGACGACGTTGACGAGCCACTCGGAGTGGTAAATCTCTCGGATGAACTCAGCTGCCAGAAGCCGAGCCACTTCCTCGCCAATTGCTTTTCTTTTCTCCACGGCGGACCGTCGGAGATGCTCTTTGACAGGTTTTGCCTTTGGGTCGACTCACAAGCGGTCAGCCAGTCCCCTGGGTACACCTGGCATGTCAGAAGGTTTCCATGCAAAGATGTCCCAGTTCTCACGGAGGAATTGGATGAGCGCTTCTTCCTATTTGCTGTCGAGTGTTGTTGAGATATGAGTCGGAGCAGCATTGGGATCGGTCGGGTGAATATGAACTGATTTTGTTTCACCAGACGACTGAAATGCAGAGTCTGAAGCAGGCTTCTTAGCTCTCAACACATCACTCGGATCTGTAGTCTTCTTGTATTCTTCCATTTCTACCGCTGCCATCTGTTCATCGGCAATCTTCGAGCCCTTTTGGAGGCACTCTTCTACTTGCTACCGATTACCAGTGACTGTGATCACGCCCCTAGGGCCAGGCATCTTGAGCTTGAGGTACACGTAACATGGTCAAACCATGAAACGAGCATATGCATTTCCGCCCAGGATAGCATGATAAGCACTGTGAAAATCCACAACTTCAAATGTCAACTTTTCCTTATGGTAATTCTTCGAATCACTGGAAACCATGTCAAGAGTGATCTAGCTGAGTGAATCGGCTTTCTTTCCAGGGATGACTCCGTGGAACAGCATGTTGCTCTCACTGAGCTTGGACATCGGAATGCCCATCCCTTGGAGGGTCTCCGCATCCAAAATGTTCAAACCACTACCGTCATCCATCAAGACTTTGGTCAATCGGGTGCCCCCAACGACTGGGTCGACAACCAATGCTTGCCTCCCGGGGTGGCAATGCGCGGAGGGTGGTCGGACTGGTCGAATGTGATGGGAGTCTTTGACCACTTCAAATACGCCGTAGTTGCCGGAGCAACCATGTTTACTTCCCTATTGATGACTTTCAATCGACTTTTGCTTTCGATGTCAGCAAAATCACCAAAGTGGAATTGACATTGGGGAAACCATCATCATCCTCTTCCTTGTCCTCATCCTTATCAGATTCTTTCTCTTTCTCACTGGGTTGTTTCTCTCGGAACTGCTGGATAAGGAGTCGACATTGCCGAGTGGTATGTTTGGGATAAATCAGATTACCGTCTTCATCCTTCTTGGTGTGAATGTGGCATGGAAAATCCAACACATCATTTCCTTCTTGATCTTTTACCTTCTTGAGAATCCAGGGCCCTTTAGGCTTTCCCTTAAATTTTCCTTGCGTCGCGACTACAACCTCTCCAGGACCCGCAGGATCTGCTCCGCGCTTATGCTTCCGATTGGAATTGCCTCCTCAAGTGTCCTGGCCGACTGGTTTGCTCTTGCCGCTATGGAGTCGGTCTTCTTCTTCGCCGTTTGCATACCGAGTGGCTATTTCCATCATTCGGGTCAGGGTCATGTCTCCTGTCCGACCAAATTTCAGGTTAAGCTCCCGATACCGAACTCCCTCTTTGAAGGCGCAAACTGCTTGATGCTGAGACACATTCTCCACTGTATGATGCAAAGTGGTCCACCGCTGGATGTAATCCCTCAAAGTTTCATTCGGTTTTGTACACAATGCTGCAATTCTGCCAACCCCGCAGGTCGTTTGCATGTGCCCTCGAACGTTCTGACAAACACTCGGGCTAACTCTTCCCAACTGAATATACTTCCTGGAGTCAACTGATTCAGCCAAGCTCTAGCTGACCCTTCAAGCATCAGTGGGAGGTGCTTCATAGCCACCTCATCATTACCACCGAGAACGTATCCTGTGCACCGGTTGAATTGGTGCACCGGATGCACCAAGCGATTCTGGGCCATTGGATGCAAAATAGATGGATCAGATTTATCACAAGAAGGGATGTTGTTACCTTTTACATTTTGGACCTTGCGAAAGCATTGAAATGTGTGAATAGTCCCGAACATGCCTGTCGGCTCTTTTCTTCCCCTATTCTTCAATCCGTGGGATCCTCTCTTCTCTGCACCACACCATCGAGCTACGACCTCGGGTTAGGAAAAATTCTCCGTCCCCTCTCTCTCCTACTATCCTGGACAAGACAACCTTCTCCCCTTCAAGTGCCGTTCAAGCACCAACGAGCCTGTTGGCCAAGAGTAATGTAAATCTGTAGTTTTATTTTTCTATTCTGTGGAAAAGAATGGTATTTCCCAAATATGCTTATTTATATGACAAAATTAAGAGATTCCTTTTATGCCAGTGTTAATAATTCAGTATCAAGTGTCATAATCACTGGAGAAGTTGCTCTAAGGCTTCAAGATGACTACAGTAGTTCCAACCATGCTCCAATTGTGTCGCCGAAGTTTAATCGAATTAGGATACATACTGTAAAAACTCCAGAAAATTTTGACATGATCATATTTAAATTTCTATACATCACTGTCGTACACATAGTTAGACGCAAACATTGTGATTTCGCAAAAAAAGGACACAAACATTGTGTACATATATATGGTGTAATATATACTGTATTTCATAAGGATAGCAATACAACTCTCTTGAACAGAAGGCACGCTGTGCTCTATTTTGATGTTGTCCAACTCTTGTCTCTGCCTTCTATTTATCCACACATAGATGTCTATCCCGATTTGGTAATAGCTTCTGTTAGTACCACACCTATCTCAGGTTTCCGCCTAGCACCGAATCGAGCTCGAGCCAACGCTTCACCGGAGCAATCGGGTTTCTTCATATAAAAGTAATAACAATCATGTAGAAAAATTTATAAATATGAGCCAACGCCTGCTGGTGCTGGAGCACTGATTTCTTCATATAAATTTATTAACTGTCTATTCTCCAATCTTATAGTTGCAACTGAGGATAATCTTTTTATCCCTTCTAACTGCAGATTATAGGGACCTCACAATTTATGAAGTTTTGCAAATGGATTATAAGGAACGCTGACATTCTGTAACTCATGGTTTATTGCATTGTATGTACGAACTGAAAACACCAGTTTAAGGGAAAGGATGAACTAGATAATAAAATCTTGAAGATGAACTTGCCATGGCTTCACAAAGTTCAGTTGGACATTGCAAAGTGCACTTTCTATTTAATATTTTTTACTAATAAAGAATCAAAACAGGGAGCCAAACCTTGTAATTGACATACAGACTGTACAGACATATTTACCCTCACCTATTTCTCCATTCGGCTATAATTACTGGTAAAATTATCCATTATAAATGCATATCACACTCGCACATCGATTCGGTGATCATACTATTCAGTTTACCAAATGCCACTGCATTCAAACAAATCGGGAACTGAAGGATTGGGAACGTGGATAACAGAAGAAGAAAAATCAGTGCTCATACCGTGGATACTTTATCAGTAAAAAGAGGATGGCTGGCTCCTAATCAGCCACAACATCGACATCCCGGAGCCACAGCACTGCGTTGCTAGGTGGAGGTAATCACGGCGAGCCGCTGGTGGAGCACAGTTGCATTCTAGGTACTGGTGCGTCAACGCTAGGAGCCGGGAAGAGAGAGAGAGAGAGAGAGAGAGAGAGAAAGAGAGAGAGATAGAGAGAGAGAGAGAGAGAGAGAGAGAGAGGAAGGCGCATCTGGTGAAACGAGGGGCCAGCATGGAGAGAGAGAGAGAGAGCCCGCCTAAGTTTTGCTTAACCCCAGCTCCAGCCTGCTGCAATGGTACATAACACATGGCAAGGGGAGGGGAGGAAGACGATCGAGATGCGTGGAGGTCAATTCATATGATTTAGCTATACTATGAGGACTGTTTTGCGAATATACCAGGAGCCCAATCATCGGACCGAATCTTGTCCCTCTCTTTCTAATCCAACAACCCATCTATCGCTGGTGTACCTGGTGCACCAATTTGCTCATTTCACCAGATACTCACGTATCCTGTGCACCGGTTGAATTGGTGCACCGGATGCACCAAGCGATTCTGGGCCATTGATATGCAAAATAGATGGATCAGATTTATCACAAGAAGGGTTGTTGTTACCTTTTACATTTTGGACCTTGCGAAAGCATTGAAATGCGTGAATAGTTCCGAACATGCTTGTCGGCTCTTTTCTTCCCCTATTCTTCAATCTTCGGGATCCCCTCTTCTCTGCACCACACCACGAGCTACAACCTAGGGTTAGGAAAATTTCTCCGTCCCCTCTCTCTCCTAGTATCCTGGACAAGACAACCTTCTCCCCTTCAAGTGTCGCTCAAGCACCAACGAGCCTGTTGGCCAAGAGTAATGTAAATCTGTAGTTTTATTTTTCTATTCTGTGGAAAAGAATGGTATTTCCCAAATATGCTTGGAGGTACAGAACACATGGCAAGGGGAGGGGAGCAAGACGATCGAGATGTGTGGAGGTCAATTCGTATGATTTAGCTATACTATGAGGACTATTTTGCAAATATACCAGGAGCCCAATCATCGGACCGAATCCTGTCCCTCTCTTTCAAATCCAACAGCCCATCTATCGCTGGTGTACTTGGTGCACTAATTTGTTCGTTTCACCAGATACTCTCTCCATTACCACCACCTATCTGAATAGCCACTCGGTAATCCTCAAGCCAAGTGTCAGGCTTCGAATCACCAGTGAACTTACTAACTCCAGTCGCCAAGCTGAAGTTGGGAGGGATCTCTACAGCTCTGATGGCTGTGCTAAAACACTCGGGACCAGAAACATGTACTCTGCTTCCAGTCGGGCGATCTCTGTCCTGCTCCTCTCTGTGTGCTCGGTTCCTGTCGACCCAGCCTTGCACCAGAATTGACCTCGCACCAAATCCCGACTCTCTAGGATCGACTGGCAACCTCTGCTTGTCGCTTTACAGGCGCCTGTCATCATTATGCTGGGGCACATATGATCCGCCCCTCGGAGGGGGCGTAGGCACTCGACAACGATCATCACGGCCGAGTCGATGATCGAACTGCTCGTGGTTCCGACCCAAGTACTGCTCTTGGCGATGCCCACGTCCCTCATGCCGCGGAGGCGATCTAGGGCTGTGAGCCGACTGGACTATGTCAGGCACCACATACCTGCTATGGATTCTGTTACGCGACTAAGATACTGTTGTGTTTTGCTCTTCTGCTGCTTAGAGCAATGCCTGGATCTGCATCAAACCTCGTCCAGCCTCTGACTGAGACGGCTGGATGGACTCTGCTATATGAGCTGCAGCTGTGAGATTCTGAATCGGAGTGCGGTATAACTTAGGTTGAGGCGGGGACAATTGTCGCCGGCGACTGTACTCAGGGATCTGCTGCCGAGCGGTTCGTTGAGTGCATGCTGAAGGTTCTCCAGTCGGGTGCACTCAGCCAAAGTGGCCAGGCGTGCGGCCTCCAAGGCCCGAGCCTCAGAGGTTTCTCCAACGATGGGAGTGTGGAGCGCCTCCACGTTGTGGTGGTGCAGTTCCTCCCTCTACTGCGAAGAGAGGGTTTCGGGGTGGTATTCTTCGTGAACACGCGACGGATCGCCGCCTCCATCGCCGCTGCCGTCGCGACGGAAACCAGGCGGGCTGCACGGTGTGTCGACCATCAGGACTTCTGCCGCAGGGTCGCTAATATCGCACTCGAACAAGGTCTCGACAGAGCCAGTCGACAGATCGAACAGGCCGTAGAGAGAGTCGTCGGGCTCGATTGCCGCAGCATAAGGGGTGGCCGACTAGCGCGCCACCGCATGCTTCACCCACCACTGAAGCCGTGACCGACCGGATCGCTTGCGATGGCGAACACAAGGAGCGAAGATGTTGTAGGAGCCGACCGATATTGGGTCGACGGCTGCCGCAGAAGGACGTCGTGAACACATGCGCGGAAGTGCGTCGCCCTGCGGACGAGGAGCGCCTCGACGTCGAGGGGGGCCTCCTGGAGCGAGGTGGAGTCGTCGGCAACGAAGACGAGCGCGCCGAGACGGATCTCGCGGCCCTTAGCCAATCCACCGCCGGAAACCATGATCATGGGAATCGGAAAAAAATTGCAACCTCGCCGGAAAGTCGCTAAGACACCTGCCCCATGGTGGGCGCCAACTGTAGTGGTTCTAAGTCTGATAGTAGAATGGGGGTAGGTAGGAGGAGGCAAGATCCTAGCTACGGTGAGATTATGCATGCAAGATTTACGAGTTCAGGCCCTTCTCAAAGGACGTAACAACCCTACGTCTCGGTGCCCGGAGGCTAGTCGATTGGATTATGCGTGAAGTTACAGGGGGTGCGAACCCTTGTCCTAGAGGATGGGGTGGCTTATATAGAGTGCGCCAGGACCCTAGCCATCCCCCGTTACATAGGGTTCAATGTACATAAAGATGGGACGTTACTGGTACGTCAGCATTAAAGTCATATAAATGATCATTAAGACTATGGAGTGAATGCCTGACCATTGCCATCCAGAGTGACCTTAGATGTTCTGTACTCCGAGTGGTTTTCGATATGGTCGAATGATTATATCCTGGTCGAATGGAATTGGGTTATCCGACTGGAACCGTTGGTCGAGTGGGTTGCATCCTGAGGTGATTTCAGTCAGTAGAAGTTGCTGTCCTTTGAATGTCTTTGACTGTAGTGTAGTGTCCTTGGGAAGGGAGTTTAGATCAGGTCTATTACCCTACCCTAGGTACATGTCATCGTCAGCTACCCACAACCATAAAAGCGTATTCGAAGCCACCCCAAACCGTAGAAGCGTCGAGGCCACTAATATGATTCCTGGTCTATGTTTAGCTAGCTAGGTCTATGTTTGCCACTAATATATCCATCTCTCATGTTTGTATATTAACTGCCATGTTGCAATATTTGCAGAAACTATGGATCAACAAAGAGACTTGGAACAAGAACAATTGTTGGGGGATAAAATCTTCGACGGAGGTGATGTCTTGTCGTTTCTCAATGACATCGATGGTCAGGAAGGAGAGGATGACAGCTCCGGCGATCGAACAATGGAGGAGGAAGGACATGATCATGATGGCTCCGGTGACCGAATGGCGGTGGAAGAAGGAGACCATGATGACGGCTCCGATGACCGAACGGAGGAGGGAGCTGTTGCAAAGTCCGACGAGGTATATATATTAATTAAGCCTTGCTGACTAATTGATGCATTAATAGTTTTGGTATATGTATATTAACTCTTCTTTCTTATTTTATAGCCCTCAGGATCAAGCCAAACTTCGGTAACGAGACGAGGCACGAAGAAAAGGTTGCGGTAGGATGAAAGGTTCACGATCACAGCACTCGCGGATGATGGCCTACCGATTGAACCCAAGCGGGCCAAGGAAGCAGTTGTTGCTCAGTCGGAGCTATTGTTAGGCAACGACAGAAGACAGACGCCGCCGTCCCGGCTCCTCCGGCGCGTCGGAGCACTCTGCCTCCTTCTCCGCCTCGTAAGCAACAAAGTTTAGAGAGACGCCGCCGCTCCAGCAGCTAGCAATACAAGCAGAGGTGGGAGGCGGTAATTCAGATACGTTCCATCTCTCAAGACTTTGGAAAAGTTACCATATGAGAGGACCGAGAAGGAAAACGCGGAGATCTGTGAAGCCCAAGTGAGGGAATTTTTTGCAAATAAACCTCCACCTCCGAAGGAGATGATAGATCCCGTGAAAGCGAAGCGCACTACCGATGCCCCAAAGCGACCACCACCACCTCCGCCAGATTCCAACTATGTCCGCGCTCTTAAAAAGACATATGAAGATGTGCGGCGATAGGGAACTACTTCCAGTGATAAAAGGTTAGCAGAACGAAGAAGTGGGAAAAAATTCCCCAGCTCGGCGAACAGGCGAACCAATCGTGCCCCCCGCTCAAGGTGTCTAGCGATATCGTCACTAATCTGCCGGGGATGGTGCCCAGTACCAATCCTGGTGATTACCTGGGCGATGATGTAGAGTTTGAAACAATGGAGGTGGACGAATTCAGATACCAGTACGGGGAGCCTCTCGTCAAACCTGGTCATCCTCCTCTAACAACGATGATGCGAAGATTCCATGAATGGTACATGAAAACCTGCAGCGAGTCTGGGAAGGATACTTTGACGCTGAGAATGAAAGAGGAGCACGACCTCGTTGGAATGGATCTGTTGACTGTTGAATTTGATGAGTTATTCCGGTTATACAATCAAAAGGCCCTCTACAAAACACTCGTGACTTGCTACTGTCTGTAAGTACTACTTCTGTAATTAAGTCTCTGTATATAGCTCAGCTCTTTCATTGCATGTGTATATATAATTATCCTCACTATATTATGCAGATTGAAGATCGTCGAATGCAGAAAAGCACAAATCTATGACATTGGGTTCATTAACCCAAATGTCATACAAGAATGGACGGTTAAAAAGAATGTCACAGAAACCGAGGACAACTTTCTACAATCGTTGCTCAAAAATCAAAACAAAGATAAAATACTCTTTCCTTACAATATCAAGTGAGTGTTACTGTCTTGTGCATATTCGGTTTCCCTTATTACTGTGGCACCCCAATCCGCATGGAGCAGGGGGCCTTCACACGTTAACCCAGGATAACACCTGACGCACGACAGGTCCATAATACAGCATTCCAGGTACAATAATATTCATCAAATACATGTGCATAATCTTACATCATTGATGAATACAATCATCTGGCATAGCCCTACGGCTATTTGAATGGCAGCGAAAGTCTATTAAAATGGTGGCGGAAGTCTTGGTTTGGCAGCATAACAACTCTGGCTGGGCTCCACAACTCACAGGACTAGCAAGGTTACGGACTAGCATGACGGATCAAGCGAACAATTCGGGTACGACCTACAAAACTGGCATGACACGCCAGGTCAGAACATTGAATGTACTTGCAAGACAACCAAATACATAGCATCCAAACAAGCAGAAGACAAAGCAAGAACCAAGCGTATGCAATAACCTATCTCATATCAATTACTAAACATGGCATGATAGAGGTCAACTGAGCATGAACAATACCATAGCATCTACTAACATGGCAATGGCATGGCAAATCAAAACATGCTTATAACATGGTAATAGCAAAGCATATCCTCTCAATAATGGCGTCATTTAACATATAAATCAAAGCATGGCATGGCATCATGAAACTATGCTGAAAATAAACTACCGATTATATCCAATGCAGACATAGCATGTTAACTTTATGCAATCATCTTTTGTTCTGCCTTGGTTTTTAAATGCAACATATAACTCATGCAATGCAACCAAACTTGTGCACTGAGTCCCTCGGACTCTCTTACCAATGGGTTGCCTCGCAACCGAACGGTGATCTTTCCGGCGATCACCACCATGACCAACATTTGGTCTCCAACACTCACCGAGACCTCGTCTCGTGATCATATCAGAACATCGTCGTGACTTCTCACGACTATCTCATAGTCCAAGTCACCATATTCTTGTTATCACATATTTATTTACCAACTTAATTATTTAAGGTTTATCCTCCATTTCGACCAAGACCTGATAGTGTGACCGCCTACCTGATCAGGGTATGCATACGCATAACCTTCCCTAGTTGGACGCACCGGCGAGAGGCACGACAATAGATTGCATTAAGGCCTTCCCATAAAGGCAAATGTGGCTGCACTGAAAAAGTTCGATTTGGTGACACTATGACTCGATCCCATCGATGGCGGAGGAGGTTTGTTATTATTAAGTCATATTATTTCCTTCTCCATCATCATGAACATGAATGCAACAATGAGCATGCAGCATACAAATGCATGAATGTAATATTGAACTTCTCAAGTGCACAACTATAGCATAAAGAACATGACAATACCAAGTAATAGCATATCAACGGTGCATTACAATCCTCATAACATTTTATAACGATGACATGCAAATAAAGTAGAGTAGTGACATGGTATTATCAATAACAACATTCTAAGTAGCATGGCGAACGATATCGTGAAAACACAAGCATGCATGACAGTCATTATGGAATAACTGCAGACGAAAACGATATGAAACAACTGCAACTACACACACACACACACAAGGTGCAAGCAAAGTCAACATGCAAGTTCGGGGCTCATGATAAGAGGTTGGCTTGCCTGGGGGTCGAGGAATACTCCGGAAGAAAAAAATGCGAAGCGATCGCGGAAAGAGTTGCCGGAAACAGTTCTCTCTCGGAGGGGCTGTTTACGGGCAAGGGCAAAATGGTCATTTTCAGAATGTTCAAACATAGAGAAAGTAGCCCATCGAAAAGAGCTCGACGAACAGAGAAATTGAGCGCTGGAATCACCTCAATCAAAGTTACGGTCGCAACGATACGGCCGTTGGAATGACAGGGACTAATCTGTAAAATAAAATTCACAAACAGGCCCTTGTCGGTTAAAACAGAAAGCGCACTAAGGGAAATACGTTTTCAAAGAAGGGAAAGAGCATCACTGACCGAAGGCGACAGAAGCTACATTTTCAGAAAAAGAAAGTGCATTATTCACTGAGGCACCCCGATGTACGCTTTCGGAAGACAAAAGCGCATCATGCCAGGGGCGTCTCCACTTACGCCAGGTCAGCGAGCCAGGTCAACCCCTGGGTGTCTGACTTGCGGGGCCTGCATGGAGGTGGGACCTGCCCGGTCGGTCTTCTCCTTCCTCCCGCGCAGTGCTCGCCTGACCGAGGGAGTAGGCGCGCCCCGACGGCGACCGCCGGCGCATCCGGCCACCATAGGAGACGGGCGACCTACCGATCTCCTCAGGAGGAAGAGGCGCATCTAATGGAGGTAGCCGCTGCCGCCGAAGAGCTTCGGACGGAGAGCAGCAGGGCCTACGGCGGAGAGGAGGTTCGGTCGTCGGTGAGGTGGGGGCTACGATGGAGGAGAGGAGAGGCCGAGGCCACGGTGAGGCTCTCCGGAGAATGGGAGATGCAGTGGTGGTGGAGGAACGACGAGGGGAGCTCGGGAGCACCGGAATCGGGCGAGACCCGAGGCGGCGGCTATGGCGATGATGGGGATCAGAGAGGGGCTCCGGGCTCGGGGAGAGGCTCGGGGAGGGGGTTGTGGACTGCGAGGATGCTCGGGGCGTGCTTAAGTAGCCGCGGGAGGGCTTGAGGGGGAGGGGAGGAGGTGGCACGCGGCAGGCGACGTGTCCGTGCGCCGGCGAGGGGCACAGTGTCGGCAGGCGCGGCCAAGGGGGAAGAAGACATCGAGGGGGGGCTTTTGGGCATTAATGGCGAGGTCAGAGACGGTCGGAGCAGCGATGCCGACGCGAACAATGGCTAGACCACCGTTTTGGCTGACTGTCCCCGTAGTCACCATTGGCAAGGCGCGCTCTGGTATTTTTACTGATGTAAGTTCATGTCTACCGCGTAGTCCTTCGAAGAGGGAGTAATAATGCGGTAGAAAAACGGGCAAAGACAAATGGAACAGAGTAAACCAAGCTCCTCAAGTTTACTGCTGCAAACTTTACCACACTCTAGAGATTAAACCAGAGAGGGTAAAAGGTAAATATGTTGTCTGGGAGGCTTAGGGTAGCAAGGACTACGATCCTGGAGATTATGAGGTCACTTGGTCAAGTATTTAGCATAGTTGTTGTACAACTGCTAAATCTGACCCAGAAACTAAATCATGAAGGAGCACTCACTAGGAGTGATGGATTGAGCTAACACTTGGCAAAGCTTGATGATTTGATCTTATGTAGATGCTGCAAAATACCATACCAAATGGACTTGCCAAAATGGTACTTTCTTCACCGCTATCAGTTTTGCCCAGAAACTTCAGAAAAATCCTCATGGCAAATGGCTAGATGAAATGAGCCAAAACCTTGTGGAGGTGGATCATATAGATAGGAGAAAGCCTGGGAAAACTATCAGCAATAATGGAGCAAGATAAAATGCACTTGCTTCACAAACTGAAAAATTGGACAGAAACCAAGATTTGCTCCTGTGCTCACATAGTTCAATGAAATGAACTGAATTTGGGTGGAGGCTAATGATTTGAGATACTTGAGAGTATGGAAAAGTTTCATCCCATTTGGGAACACTATGAAGGTACTTCCTTCACAAAGTTGTATTCTGGTCAGAAACTTTGAAAATTGCACAGGGAGCTAGGATGGATGGATTGCGCTCATATTTGGCATACATGGGTTATCTATCCATGTTAATCACCCTGCCAAATTGCAGCTCCATTGGAATTAGGAATAAAGCACTTTCTTTGCAAAATTTCAGAGAAGGTAGAAACTTGCATTGGATCATGTGCCAAATTTTTGAACTGAGGAACATGAGATTAGGATGGAACTAGTGATTATATAGCAAGGAAAAGCTCCACAATTTATGTGGGAATTTTCTATGCTATAAAAATAGTAGTTCCTTTGGAAAATGGCAGAAATACAATATTGGTACTAAATTGGAAAAGGCAATTTTCCTTATTTAATTATAGCCAATATATTTTCCAGAGCTTGGATTAGGCATAAGTATCAACTCCACCAATTCTCATGAATTTAGGAGATGGCTAGCTATGCCTTTGGATTTTATTCCTCGGAAAGGCAAGAAAAGGAATAAATCACAATTCAAAAATATTGCATGGGACTTAGCAATATTTTTGCATATCCAAGGTTCAGAAAGATAGGATGATCCTGGAACAATTGGGAAGATCAATAGAGCAAGGAAAAAGGATGGCTCCTTTGTAAGCACAAAGGGCATATCCAAACTCCAAAAATTTGGAATTAGGGTTTGAGAGAGTTTGAGAGGATGCAAAGGAGGTCTTGTCCACTAACAAAGACATGAGCAAGGTTTTGAAAGGTTGGGAATGACAAAATTTCTCAGAGTCATCCAGCAAACTCAGGAGAAAATTTTGGAAAAATGAGTGCCAGGAGAGAATAACAACACAAAAATTGATAACCCAATTTTGGGGCCGTTACAACTCTTCCCCCCTTAAAAAGAATCTCGTCCTCGAGATTCCTAGGGTTACAGCACAAACGAAAGAATAACAACTCCGGAGAAAAACCTCTGGGTTAATTTCAAACGAGTTGGGGGCACCGATAATTGGTACACCCAAAGAGAGATAAGGCAAACCTGGTTATATCCACGGCTAAGGGCATTCGAGATCAAACTCCCAAAAAATACTGGATGCACCCAATGAACAGTGGTTTCACCTGCTGACACGTGGGTCCAGGGCCCACTGGCAACCTCCTTCTTCTACCTCCGGCCGTCTGCTTCTTCTATGTTGCTGCTCCGCGTGCGGCTTGGTGCAGCGCACATCTAGCTCGTAGGGCGATGAGGATCCTAGAGCCATAGTGCGCAGCGTGCACGGCGCCGGTGCAGCGAGCACTCACGTCGCGGGCCAGCACCTTGTCGGCACTGCTCGCGGATTCGCCTCCTGGACGCCAGTGATCGAGCGACGAGAGGTTTTCCTGGACCTCGCTCACCGTACATCGGGGTTGGGTTAAAAAAGACGACAGCGCGGCTCTCTTCCAACGCACAAACATAATGCCACTCTACTACCTCTTCGGTTTGGGCAAGATCAAGCCGAGCTCCTTCGGTGAGGAGGTGTTCCTGGTGGCACTACGGTTGTTCCTTGCAGCGCTGCTGGGCACACTGATCGGTTCGTCACTCCTCCTGTTGATACTCATCAGGAATGAGCGAGCTCGGGACAACGCGTGGCTCGGTGTGGTGGCTCGGGATGCGGGAGAAGATGGCGCACTGGGTGGTCCTCCGCCGCGCTTGATTCTCTGTTGCTTTGCACCGGCGGAGTAATCGCGTGCTGCGGTGGAGCGGTGGTGACGATCTACCTCGTCACGCAAGGCAGTGACGATGGTGGTGGGGTCCAAATGCAGGTGAGGTGGCTGCGCCAGCTCAAGATGTACACTAGGGTACGAGGAAAATTTCGTTTATAGCTCCACGAAATGTAGGTGTCGAGGTAGAATCGAGTTGAAACTTGTATCGAGGTAGATGTACTGGACCGAGGGAAATAAAGTTGGCAGTGTTTCTCGGAAATGAAATCGGGAAAAAAAGAATTAGAGATGAGGAATTTCCTAGAGGAAATGCCTCTGCGAGGTTTCTAGAGTTGGAAATCCGGCACACAGTGTATGCACAGATAGATAGGGACATGTGACTTTGCATTTCCCCGAGTACTGCCCGAATGTACTCGTGGGTGAGTCGGGTATGCGTGCAGTATGCAGTAAAATATAAAATAGCAAATAGACAGAGGCATGCAATGAAAAACACAGCAGACAAATCATACTAAGGTGTTTTAATGCTAGTGGGTATACATATAATCCTGGCATATATATACCTACACCAGCGCGCATTTTATTATAGACTCGGGAAGAGTCAATGTTATTTAGTGTATGTGATCTACTAATTAAAATGTTGTTAGCAACACAGTGTCAACCCTGTCAAACATTTCTGCTTAACAGAGAGACAAGCAAAAACAACACAAAAACAAAAGCACAAAAACATACATAGAACACAACATACGGATCACAACGGTACAAGCATACAACAAAGCACGAACGCGCTACGCGCTAAACGAAACAACTCATTCCGGGATACATAGTTCTATCCTCATATCAAGGATGAACTGACAGACTGATCATCTTACTGCGTGATTGAGGTCATGCAGAGGACTTGCCTCGCTGGGGCTCTTCGGGAGGACGAAGACTGAGCCAATCTCCATCTTCATCGTCCGACAACACTATGGGTTGGGGTTCAGCTGCTGGGGGTGTGGCTGAAATTGATCCGAGCAAATGCTGCTGGTGGATCCGTAAAAGAGCCTTATCGAGGGTGATGATGTTGGGTCTAGGCCACAACACAGGCTGAGAGGGTAGCACTGGTTCGGATGGCGTTGGGAAAACGACTTGAGATGCGAATTTACGAGCCTCACGGTAAGCTTCCTTGACGACTCGCACCGCACCGTTGTCCAAGGTTCTAAACTCGACAAGTATCTTGGAAATCATCATCCCCTGGGCGGTGATATACTGCACCAGGCGAGTGATTGCAGGGTCATCTCCCTGGATAGCGGGAGAAGGCTGCATTCCTACTTCTATCACAATGGGGTAAAAGAAGAAATCCCGCCTCATTGCCATATGCGGGTACCTGGTTCGGAGGTGAAGCATAGCCTCCACAGCAGCGGCCTGAATGGCTAAATCAGAGGTAGGCATAGCTCTCCCTTGAAAAACCAATGGCTGGCCATCTTCTGCGGGACCTAGGCTGATGTGCACTCTTGCATCAAAGCGATGAAGGTGAGGGACGGGTGCCGATTGGAACACCAAGTACTCGGTGCTAGCCTTACAGCCAAAGGCTTTGGTGAGCATCTCAGTAAGAAGGGGTGGAAAGCCAGTGTGGTTGACAGCACCGGTGCGGGTGTAAAACTTGGGAGCTTTGAAGGTGCTACTCATGGCTGGAGTGTTGCTAGCTAGGCTTCTTTGCAGGGACATGGCTGACTTAGGGGTGAGCGATACGGCAAGCGGAAAGGGGGCTTTTATAGGCAGCTATGCGGGACATGCCCGCATGGTGTGTCCCCTTTCCCTTAATGGCGAAGGGTGAGGGGTGCGGCCGACCAGAAAGGATATGGTTGCTATTCGTTCCACGGATAACTAGGCGGGACAATGGGTGAGGACGTGTCGGTGCAATTGCGCCACCTGTTGATTAACAGTGGCCATGCCGGATGCCCGGGATGGGTCAAATCCCTTAGGGCCATTACAGGTTAATGGTAGCGGTGATCTAATGCTAGGATAACCTATGCCAGCCTGGCTGCTCTGATACCATGCCCGGTGGCACCATGATCCGCATGGAGCAGGGGCCTTCGCCGTCGACCAGGATAACACCCGACGCATCGACAGTCCATAATACAAAGATTCCAGGTACAATAATATTCATCAAATACATGTGCATAAGCTTACATCATTGATGAATACAATCATCTGGCATAGCCCTACGACTATTTGAATGGCAGCGGAAGTCTATTAAAATGGCGGCGGAATTCTTGGTTTGGCAGCATAACAACTCTGGCTGGGCTCCACAACTCACAGGACTGGCAAGGTTACGGATTAGCACGACGGATCAAGCGAACAATTCGGGTACGACCTACAAAACTGGCATGACACGCCAGGTCAGTACATTGAATGTACTTGCAAGACAACCAAATACATAGCATCCAAACAAGCAGAAGACAAAGCAAGAACCAAGCGTAAGCAACAACCTATCTCATATCAATTACTAAACATGGCATGATAGAGGTCAACTGAGCATGAACAATATCATAGCATCTACTAACATGGCAATGGCATGGCAAATCAAAACATGCTTATAACATGGTAATAGCAAAGCATATCCTCTCAATCATGGCGTCATTTAACATATAAATCAAAGCATGGCATGGCATCATGAAACTATGCTGAAAATAAACTACCGATTATATCCAATGCAGACATAGCATGTTAACTTTATGCAATCATCTTTTGTTCTGCCTTGGTTTTTTAAATGCAACATATAACTCATGCAATGCAACCAAACTTGTGCATTGAGTCCCTCTGACTCTCTTTCCAACGGGTTGCCTCGCAACCGAATGGTGATCTTTCCGGCGATCACCACCATGACCAACATTTGGTCTCCAACAGTCACCGAGACCTCGTCTCGTGATCATATCAAAACATCGTCGTGACTTCTCACGACTATCTCATAGTCCAAGTCACCATATTCTTGTTATCACATATTTATTTACCAACTTTATTATTTAAGGTTTATCCTCCATTTCGACCAAGACCTGATAGTGTGACCTACTACGAACTATGTTGCTATCGATAGACTTTATATACACTCTGCAGAGGTAGCACACTATACACACACCACAGAACCCATGGCCTCGTCATCCCATTCGGGTGGACCAGCAGCATTTCGACGAAACCGACCTACTACCATGACACTCTCCCGGCCACTCCGACCCACTCCCAACTGGGCTAGTCTTGGGTGGCCCCGTTTCTACCAAAGACACAACAACCATCGTCGTGGCCAAAACGTCCCTCACGGGGACCGATACCAAAAAATTTAACAACGGGCACACAAGGTTATGTCCGCCTACCTGATCAGGGTAAGCATGCCCATAACCTTCCCTAGTTGGAGGCACCGGCGAGAGGCACGACAATAGATCGCATTAAGGCCTTCCCATAAAGGCAAATGTGGCTGCACTGAAAAAGTTTGATTTGGTGGCACTATGACTCGATCCCATCGATGACGGAGGAGGTTTGTTATTATTAAGTCATATTATTTCCTTCTCCATCATCATGAACATGAATGCAACAATGAGCATGCAGCATACAAATGCATGAACAGAATATTGAACTTCTCAAGTGCACAACTATAGCATAAAGAACATGACAATACCAAGTAATAGCATATCAACGGTGCATTACAATCCTCATGACATTTTATAACGATGACATGCAAATAAAGTAGAGTTTTGACATGGCATTATCAATAACAACATTCTAAGTAGCATGGCAAACGATATCGTGAAAACACAAGCATGCATGACAGGCATAATGGAATAACTGCAGACGAAAACGATATGAAACAACTGCAACTACACACAGACAAGGTGCAAGCAAAGTCAACATGCAAGTTCGAGGCTCATGACAAGAGGTTGGCTTGCCTGGGGGTCGAGGAATACTCCGGAAAAAAATGCGGAGCGATCGCGGAAAGAGTTGCCGGAAACAGTTCTCTCTCGGTGGCGCTGTTTACGGGAAAGGGCAAAATGGTCATTTTAATAATGTTCAAACATAGAGAAAGTAGTCCCATCGAAAAGAGCTCGAAGAACAAAGAAATTGAGCGCTGGAATCACCTCAATCGGAGTTATGGCTGCAAAGATACGGCCGTTGGAATGACAGGGACTAATCTGTAAAATAAAATTCACAGACAGGCCCTTGTCGGTTAAAACAGAAAGCGCACTAAGGGAAAATACGTTTCCAAAGAAGGGAAAGAGCATTACTGACCAAAGGCGACAGAAACTACATTTTCAGAAAACAAAAACGCATTTCTCTCTGAGGCACCCCGAAGTACGCTTTCGGAAGACAAAAGCGCATCCGGCCCGGGGCGTCTCCACTTACGCCAGGTCAACCCCTGGGTGGCTGACTTGCGGGGCCCGCATGGAGGTGGGGCCTGCCCGGTCGGTCTTCTCCTTCCTCCCGCGCAGTGCTCGCCTAACCGAGGGAGTAGGTGCGCCCTGACGGCGACCGCCGGCGCATCCGGCCACCATAGGAGACGGGCGACCTACCGATCTCCTCAGGAGGAAGAGGCGCATCTAATGGTGGTAGCCGCTGCCGCCAACGAGCGTCAAACAGAGAGCAGCAGGGCCTACAACGGAGAGGAGGTTCGGTCGTCCGTGAGGTGGGGGCTACGGTGGAGGAGAGGAGAGGCCGAGGCCACGGGGAGGCTCGCCGGAGCATGGGGGATGCAGTGGTGGTGGAGGAACGGCGAGGGGATCTCAGGAGCACCGGAATCGGGCGAGACCCGAGGCGGCAGCTCTGGCGATGATGGGGATCAGAGAGGGGCTCTGGGCTCAGGGAGAGGCTCAGGGGGGGGGGGTTGTGGACTGCGAGGATGCTCGGGGCATGCTTAAATAGCCGCAGGAGGGCTCGAGGGGGCGGGAAGGAGGTGGCACGCGGCAGGCGACGTGTCCGTGCGCCAGCGAGGGGCGCAGTGTCGGCAGGCGCGGCCAAGGCTCACGAGAAGCGGCGGGAAGGCGACGAGGAGGGTGTGGACGAGCGCCAGAGGCTCACGGAACCGAGCAAAGCTCGCGGACGAGAGGAGGAAACGGACAGGGGTGAGGAAGAAGACGATGTCCACAGTGGCGTACTGTTTGGTCCTTGGCATGGCTCGTCGGAGAAGAAAACGAAGGGGGCCAGAGGTGCAGGGGGAAGAAGACATCGAGGGGGAGCTATTGGGCATTAATGGCGAGGTCAGAGACGGTCGGAGCAGCGATGCCAACGCGAACAGTGGCTAGACCATCGTTTTGGCTGGCTGCCCTCGTAGTCACCACTGGCAAGGCGCGCTCTGGGGTTTTTACTGATGTAAGTTCATGTCTCCGCGTAGTCCTTCGAAGAGGGAGTAATACTGAGGTAGAAAACGGGCAAAGACAAATGGAGCTGAGTAAACCAAGCTCCACAAGTTTACTGCTGCAAACTTTACCACACTCTAGAGATTAAACCAGAGAGGGTAAAAGGTAAATATGTTGTCTGGGAGGCTTAGGTAGCAAGGACTACGGTCCTGGAGATTATGAGGTCATTTGGTCAAGTATTTAGCATAGTTGATGTACAACCGCTAAATCCGACCCAGAAACTAAATCATGAATGAGCACTCACTAGGAGTGATGGATTGAGCTAACACTTGGCAAAGCTTGATGATTTGATCATATGTAGATGCTGCAAAAATACCATACCAAATGGACTTGCCAAAATGGTACTTTCTTCACAGCTATCAGTTTTGCCCAGAAACTTCAGAAAAATCCTCATGGCAAATGGCTAGATTAAATGAGCCAAAACCTTGTGGAGGTGGATCTTATAGATAGGAGAAAGCCTGGGAAAATTATCAGCCATAATGGAACAAGATAAAATGCACTTGCTTCACAAACTGAAAAATTGGACATAAACCAAGATTTGCTCCTGTGCTCACATAGTTCAATGAAATGAACTTAATTTGGGTGGAGGATAATGATTTGATATACTTGAGAGGATGGAAAAGTTTCATCCCATTTGGAAACCCTATGAAGGTACTTCCTTCACAAAGTTGTATTCTGGTCAGAAACTTTGAAAAATTGCACATGGAGCTAGGATGGATGGATTGAGCTCATATTTGGCATCCATGGGTTATTTATCCATGTTGATCACCCTGCCAAATTGCAGCTCCATTGGAATTAGGAATAAAGCACTTCCTTTGCAAAATTTCAGAGAAGGCAGAAACTTGCATTGGATCATGTGCCAAATTTTTGAACTGAAGAACATGAGATTAGGATGGAACTAGTGATTATATAGCAAGGACAAGCTCCACAATTTATGTGGGAATTTTCTCTGCTATAAAAATAGTAGTTCCTTTGGAAAATGGCAGAAATACAATATTGGCATTAAATAGGAAAAGGCAATTTCCTTATTTAATTATGGCCAATATATTTGCCAGAGCTTGGATTAGGCATAAGTATCAAATCCACCAATTCTCATGAATTTAGGAGATTGCTAGCTATGCCTTTGGATTTTATTCCTCAGTAAGGCAAGAAAAGGAATAAATCACAATTCAAAAATATTGCATGGGACTTAGCACTATTTTTGCATATCCAAGGTTCAGAAAGATAGGATGATCTCTGGGAACAATTGGGAAGACCAATAGAGCAAGGAAAAAGGATGGCTCCTTTGTAAGCACAAAGGGCGTATCCAAACTACAAAATTTTGGAATTAGGGTTTGAGAGAGTTTGAGATGATGCAAAGGAGGTCTTGCCCACTGACAAAGACATGAGCAAGGTTTTGAAAGGTTGGGAATGACAAAATTTCTCAGAGTCATCCAGCAAACTCAGGAGAAAATTTTGAAAAAATGAGTCCTAGGAGAGAATAATAGCACAAAAATTGACAACCCAATTTTGGGGTTGTTACAACTACTCGAGGTTATAGTAATGTAATTGATGAATTATGTGTTGGGGAACGTAGTAATTTCAAAATTTTCCTACGCACACGCAAGATCATGGTGATGCATAGCAATGAGAGTTGAGAGTGTCGTCCACGTACCCTCGTAGACCGTAAGCGGAAGCGTTATGAGAACGCGGTTGATGTAGTCGTACGTCTTCACGATCTGACCGATCCAAGTACCGAACGCACGGCACCTCCGAGTTCAGCACATGTTTAGCTCGGTGATGTCCCACGAACTAATGATCCACCAGAGCTTCACAGGAGAGTTCCATCAGCACGGCGGCGTGATGACGGTGATGATGATGCTACCAACGCAGGGCTTCGCCTAAGCACTGCTACGATATGATTGAGGTGGATTATGGTGGAGGGGGGCACCGCACACGGCTAAAAGATCAACTGATCAACTTGTGTCCCTATGGGGTACCCCTTGCCTCAGTATATAAAGGAGGAGAGGAGGGGAGGTGATACGTATTTAACATATTTATAATTTTTTATTGTTCCATGCTATTATATATTCTGTTTTGGATGTTTAATGGGCTTATTTCTACACTTTTATATTATTTTTGGGACTAACCTATTAACCGGAGGCCCAGCCCAAATTGCTGTTTTTTTTGCCTATTTCAGTGTTTCGCAGAAAAAGAATATCAAACAGAGTCCAAACAGAATGAAACCTTCGGGAACGTGATTTTCGGAAAAAACGTGATCCAGAGCACTTGGAGTCTACGTCAAGAAAACAACGAGGAGAGCACGAGGCAGGGGGCGCGCCTAGCCCCCCCCCAAAGCGCCGCCTCCACCCTCGTGGGGCCCATGTTGCTCCAATCGACGCATTTCTTCCTCCTATATATACCTCGCACCCCAAACCATCGAGGCATCCACAAAACCTAATTCCACCGCCGCAACCTTCGCACCCGTGAGATCCCATCTTGGGGCCTTTTCCAATGTCCCGCCGAGGGAGCATTGATCACGGAGGGCTTCTACATCAACACCATAGCCTCTCCGATGATGTGTGAGTAGTTTACCTCAGACCTTCGGGTCCATAGTTATTAGCTAGATGGCTTCTTCTCTCTCTTTGGATCTCAATACAAAGTTCTCCACGATTCTCGTGGAGATCTATTCGATGTAATCTTCTTTTGCGGTGTGTTTGTCGGGACCGATGAATTGTGGGTTTATGATCAAGATTATCTATGAACAATATTTGAAAATTCTCTGAATTCTTTTATGTATGATTGGTTATCTCTGCAAGTCTCTTTGAATTATCAGTTTGGTTTGGCCTACTAGATTGATCTTTCTTGCAATGGGAGAAGTGCTTAGCTTTGGGTTGAATCTTGCGGTGTCCTTTCCCAGTGACAGCAGGGGTAGCAAGCCACGTATTGTATTGTTGCCATCGAGGATAACAAGATGGGGTTTATATCATATTGCATGAGTTTATCCCTCTACATCATGTCATCATACTTAAAGCATTACTCTGTTCTTATGAACTTAATACTCTAGATGCATGCTGGATAGCGGTCAATGTGTGGAGTAATAGTAGTAGATGCAGGCAGGAGTCGGTCTACTTGTCACGGACGTGATGCCTATATACACAATCATACCTAGATATTCTCATAACTATGCTCAATTCTATCAATTGCTCGACAGCAATTTGTCCACCCACCATAATACTTATGCTCTTGAGAGAAGCCACTAGTGAAACCTATGGCCCCTGGGTCTATTTTCCATCATATTAATCTCCCGTCAACAAGCTATTTCTATCTTTATTTATTTTGCTTTCTTTACTTTTGCATCTTTATCATAAAAATACCAAAAATATTATCTTATCATATCTATCAGATCCCACTCTCGTAAGTGACCGTGAAGGGATTGACAACCCCTTTATCGCGTTGGTTGCGAGGTTCTTATTTGTTTGTGCAGGTGCGCGGGACTTGAGTGTGGCCTCCTACTGGATTGATAACTTGGTTCTCAAAAACTGAGGGAAATACTTACGCTACTCTACTGCATCACCCTTTCCTCTTCAAGGGAAAAACCAACGCAGTGCTCAAGAGGTAGCAAGAAGGATTTCTGGCGCCGTTGCCGGGGAGTCTACGCAAAGCTCAACATACCAAGTACCCATCACAAACTCTTATCCCTCGCATCACATTATTTGCCATTTGCCTCTCGTTTTTCTCTCCCCCACTTCACCCTTGCCGTTTTATTCGTCTTATCTTTTCTGCTTCCTCTTTTCTCGTGTCCCTTGGGTTTTCCGTCGTTATGTCTGAAATTGGGGAAATTATTGTCGATATGGACAATAATAATGACATGCAAAATTCTGATGCTCCTGCTGAAGATCCCCCTATCTTACATACAAAAAATCCGAATCGGTAGTGGTAATATTATTGGAAAAGGAGTTATTCAAGATTTCTTTACTTGTGCCGGTGCTTTGCCTTCTATGGGTAGTTCTATTCTCCATAGAACTAGTAGTCTTGCGGACGCTATCGCCATGCTTATAGTCGAACTTGAAAGGCAATTTATGCACATGCATCCTTGCATACAAAGGATTTTCCTAATATTGAACATTCTTCTTTAAAGCGCGCCGCTACTATCTTTTGGGCACATGAATTCAGATTTATAATTAGAGAGGCTAAAGAAATCTTTGCGCACTATAGGGTGGACGCTGGCCGTCCTCCCATAGAGGTAATCCTCTTTGATCAAGAGGAAATAATGCGTTTTCAATCTTTAGACTATGTTGCTTTTAATGAAAATCTTAGAAAAAAGGTTCCTACCAATGTTCTAGTTGATAGAATTTCCGAACTTAATAACGATTTTGCTATTCGAAATAATGAGCTAGGATATTCTCTCGAGTATAGGCTCACGAAGTTTTGTCAAAAGAATGCTTATAATGATGAATTGGTTGTGCAATATGAAGGGCCAAAGGAGGAACCTATACCTCCCAAAATTGATCTTGGGGACTTCTGTCCCATTAAATTTAGCCCTTTTGATTACTTTTGCTTGCCTCAAAGAAAAATTGCTGCTGAACATAGAGAATATGAAATGATTTTTCATGATCTATCCTATTAATATGGCAATACCTAGATCTATCCGTGTTTTTATGCCTAGCTAGGGGCGTTAAACGATAGCGCTTGTTGGGAGGGAACCCAATTTTATTTTTAGTTTCTTACTTTTTGCTTCTGTTTAGAAATAAATATTTGATCTAGCCTATGGTTATATTTGTTTTTAAGTTTTAATTAGTGTTTGTGCCAAGTTAAACCTATAGGATCTTCTTGGATGATAGTTATTTGATCTTGCTGAAAATTCCAGAAACTTTCTGTTCACGAAAACAATTGTTAAAAATTACCAGAACGTGATATAATATTGATTCCAATTGCAGAAGATCAATAAACAAATTATTTAGGTCTTCCTATTTTGGATGAATTTTTATAGATCCAGAAGTTTGTGTTAGTTACAGATTACTATAGACTGTTCTGTTTTTGACAGATTCTGTTTTTCGTGTGAAGTTTGCTTGTTTTGATGAATCTATGGCTAGTAAAATAGTTTATAAACCATAGAGAAGTTGGAATACAGTAGGTTTAACACCAATCTAAATAAAGAATGAGTTAAATACAGTACCTTGAAGTGGTGTTTTGTTTTCTTTCGCTAACAGAGTTCACGAGATTTTCTGTTAAGTTTTGTGTTGTGAAGTTTTCAAGTTTTGGGTAAAGATTTGATGGAGTATGGAATAAGGAGTGGCACGAGCCTAAGCTTGGGGATTCCCATGGCACCCCAAGATAATCTAAGGACACCAAAAATCCAAAGCTTGGGGATGCCCGGGATGGCATCCCCTCTTTCATCCTCATCGATCGGTAAATTTACTTGGAGCTATATTTTTATTCACCACATGATATGTGTTTTGCTTGGAGTGTCTTGTATGATTTGAGTCTTTATTTGTTAGTTTGCCACCATCTTCCTTGCTGTACACACCTTTTGAGAGAGACACACATGATTCAGAATTTGTTAGAATACTCTATGTGCTTCACTTATATCTTTTGAGCTATATAATTTTTGCTCTAGTGCTTCGCTTACATCTTTTAGAGCACGGCGGTGGTTATATTTTATAGAAATTGTTGAACTCTCATGCTTCACTTATATTATTTTGATATTCTTAAACAGCATGGTAATTTTCTTTAATTGTGAAATTGATCTTCTATATTGCGTTCATTAAATATCATGAGAAGTTAGATACTTGATAAGTGTTTTGAGATATAAAGGTGGTAATATTAGAGTTTGCTAGTTGAGTAATTGTGAAATTGAGAAATACTCTTGTTAAAGTTGGCAAGTCCCGTAGCATGCACGTATGGTAAAAGTTGTGTAACAATTTTGACACATAGGTGTTCTTTTATTGCTTTCCTTATGAGTGGCGGTCGGGGACGAGCGATGGTCTTTTCCTACCAATCTATCCCTCTAGGGGCATGCATAGTAGTACTTTGCTTCGAGGGCTAATAAACACTTGCAATAAGTATGAGTTCTTTATGACTAATGTGAGTCCATGGATTATACGCACTCTCACCCTTCCACAATTTTCTAGCCTCTACGGTACCGCGCATTGCCCTTTCTCACATTGAGAGTTGGTGCAAACTTCACGGTGCATCCAAACCCCGTGATACGATACGCTCTATCACACATAAACCTCCTTATATCTTCCTCAAAACAGCCACCATACCTACATATTATGGCATTTCCATAGCCATTCCGAGATATATTGCCATGCAACTTTCCACCGTTCCGTTTATTATGAGACACTCCATCATTGTCATATTGCTTTGCATGATCATGTAGTTGACATCGTATTTTGTGGCAGCCACTATTCATAATTTTTTCATACATGTCACTCTTGATTCATCGCATATCCCGGTACACCGCCGGAGTCATTCACATAGAGTCATATCTTGTTCTAAGTATTGAGTTGTAATTGTTGAGTTGTAAGTAATAAAAGTATGATGATCATCATTATTAGAGCATTGTCCCATGTGAGGAAAGGATGATGGAGACTATGATTCCCCCACAAGTCGGGATGAGATTCCAGACTAAAAAAAAGAGGCCAAAAAAAGGGGAGAAGGCCCAAATAAAAAAAATGAGAGAAAAAGAGAGAAGGGACAATGCTACTATCCTTTTCCACACTTGTGCTTCAAAGTAGCACCATGATTTTTATGATAGAGAGTCTCCTATGTTGTCACTTTCATATACTAGTGGGAATTTTTCATTATAGAACTTGGCTTGTATATTCCAATGATGGGCTTCCTCAAAATGCCCTAGGTCTTCGTGAGCAAGCAAGTTGGATGCACACCCACTTAGTTTCCTTTGTTGAGCTTTCACATATTTATAGCTCTAGTGCATCCATTGCATGGCAATCCCTACTCCTCTCATTGACATCAATCGAAGGGCATCTCCATAGCCTATTGATTAGCCGCGTCGATGTGAGACTTTCTACCTTTTGTCTTCTCTCATAACCCCCATCATTATACTTTACTCCACCCATAGTGCTATATACATGGCTTGCGCTCATGTATTGCGTAAGAGTTGAAAAGGCTGAAGCGCGAGTATGAACCAATTGCTCGGCTTGTCATTGGGGTTATGCATGATGAGAACGTTTGTGTGACAATATTGAAACATAGCCTAACTATATGATTTTGTAGGGATAAGCTTTCTTTGGCTATGTTATTTTGATAAAACATAATTTCTTGGTTCGCATGTTTGAAGTATTATTGTTTTTATGTCAACATTAAACTTTTATCTTGAATCTTTCGGACCTAGCTATTCATGCCACAATAAAAAAAGGGATTACATTAAGAAGTATGTAAAGAAGCATTCCACATCAAAAATTCTGTTTTCATTTACCTACTCGAGGACGAGCAGAAATTAAGCTTGTGGATGCTTGATACGTCTCCAATGTATCTATAATTTTTGATTCTTCCATGCTATTATATATTCTGTTTTGGATGTTTAATGGGATTATTTATACACTTATATATTATTTTTGGGACTAACCTATTAACCGGAGGCCCAACCCAAATTGCTGTTCTTTTGCCTATTTCAGTGTTTCGCAGAAAAAGAATATCAAACGGAGTCCAAACGGAATGAAACCTTCGGGAACGTGATTTTCGAAACAAACGTGATCCAGAGGACTTGGAGTCTATGTCAAGAAATCAATGAGGAGAGCACGAGGCAGGGGGCGCTTACCCCCCCTGTGTGCGCCTTCCACCCTCGTGGGGCCCACGTTGCTCAGCGACGCATTTCTTCCTTCTATATATACCTCGCATCCCAAACCATCGAGGCATCCACGAAAACCTAATTCCACCGCCAAAACCTTCGCATGCCGTGAGATCCCTTCTTGGGGCCTTTTCCGGCACTCCGCCGGAGGGGGCATTGATCACGGAGGGCTTCTACATCAACACCATAGCCTCTCCAATGATGTGTGAGTAGTTTACCTCAGACCTTCGGGTCCATAGTTATTAGCTAGATGGCTTCTTCTCTCTTTGGATCTCAATACAAAGTTCTCCACGATTCTCGTGGAGATCTATTCGATGTAATCTTCTTTTGCGGTGTGTTTGTCGGGGCCGATGAATTGTGGGTTTATGATCAAGATTATCTATGAACAATATCTGAATCTTCTCTGAATTCTTTTATTATGATTGGTTATCTTTGCAAGTCTCTTCGAATTATCAGTTTGGTTTGGCCTACTAGATTGATCTTTCTTGCAATGGGAGAAGTGCTTAGCTTTGGGTTCAATCTTGCGGTGTCCTTTCCCAGTGACAGCAGGGGCAGCAAGGAACTTATTGTACTGTTGCCATCGAGGATAACAAGATGAGGTTTATATCATATTGCACGAGTTTATCCCTCTACATCATGTCATCATACTTAAAGTTACTCTGTTTTTATGAACTTAATACTCTAGATGCATGCTGGATAACGGTCGATGTGTGGAGTAATAGTAGTAGATGCAGGCAGGAGTTGGTTTACTTGTCATGGACGTGATGCCTATATACATGATCATACCTAGATAATCTCATAACTATGCTCAATTCTATCAATTGCTCGACAGTAATTTGTTCACCCACCATAATACTTATGCTCTTGAGAGAAGCCACTAGTGAAACCTATGGCCCCCGGGTCTATTTTCCATCATATTAATCTCCCGTCAACAAGCTATTTCTATCTTTATTTATTTTGCTTTCTTTACTTTTGCATCTTTATCATAAAAATACCAAAAATATTATCTTATCATATCTATCAGATCTGAGTCTCGTAAGTGACCGTGAAGGGATTGACAACCCCTTTATCGTGTTGGTTGCGAGGTTCTTATTTGTTTGTGCAGGTGCACGGGACTTGAGCGTGGCCTCCTACTGGATTGATACCTTGGTTCTCAAAAACTGAGGGAAATACTTACGCTACTTTACTGCATCACCCTTTCCTCTTCAAGGGAAAAATCAACGCAGTGCTCAAGAGGTAGCAGGAGGCCGGCTGATACGTCTCCGTCATATCTACTTTTCCAAACACTTTTGCCCTTGTTTTGGACTCTAACTTGCATGATTTGAATGGAACTAACCCGGACTGACGCTGTTTTCAGCAGAATTGTCATGGTGTTATTTTGTGCAGAAATAGAAGTTCTCGGAATGTCCTGAAAATCAACGGAGAATTATTTTGGAATATATAAAAAATATTGGCGAAAGAATCAAGGCCAGGGGGCCCACACCCTGTCCACGTGGGTGGGGGAGCGCCTACCCCCTTGGGTGCGCCCCCCTACCTCGTGGGCCCCCTGGAGCTCCACCGACCTCAACTCCAACTCTATATATTCACGTTCGGGGAGAAACAAATCAAAGAGAAGGATTCATGGTGTTTTACGATACGGAGCCGCCGCCAAGCCCTAATCTCTCTCGGGAGGGCTGATCTGGAGTCCGTTCGGGGCTCCGGAGAGGGGAATTCGTCGCCATCATCATCATCAACCTTCCTCCATCACCAATTTCATGATGCTCACCGCCATGCGTGAGTAGTTCCATCATAGGCTTGCTAGACGGTAATGGGTTGGATGAGATTTATCATGTAATCGAGTTAGTTTTGTTAGGGTTTGATCCCTAGTATCCACTATGTTCTGAGATTGATGTTGCTATGACTTTGCTATGCTTAATGCTTGTCACTAGGGCCCGAGTGCCATGATTTCATATCTGAACCTATTATGTTTTCATGAATATATGTGAGTTCTTGATCCTATCTTGCAAGTATATAGTCACCTACTATGTGTTATGATCCGGAAACCCCGAAGTGACAATAATCGGGACCACTCCCGGTGATGACCATAGTCTGAGGTGTTCATGTATTCACTATGTGTTAATGCTTTGGTCCGGTACTCTATTAAAAGGAGGCCTTAATATCCCTTAATTTCCAATAGGACCCCGCTGCCACGGAAGGGTAGGACAAAAGATGTCATGCAAGTTCTTTTCTATAAGCACGTATGACTATATTCGGAATACATGCCTACATTACATTGATGAATTGGAGCTAGTTCTGTGTCACCCTATGTTATAATCATGCATGAATAATCGCATCCGGCATAATTCTCCATCACCGATCCAATGCCTACGAGCTTTTCACATATCGTTCTTTGCTTATTTACTTTTCCGTTGTTGCTGTTACAATCACTACAAAACTATTACTGTCACTTTTTCACCGTTACCGCTACTATCATACTACTTTGCTACTAAATATTTTGCTGCAGATACTAAGTTATCCAAGTGTGGTTGAATTGACAACTCAACTGCTAATACTTGAGAATATTCTTTGGCTCCCCTTGTGTCGAATCAATAAATTTGTGTTGAATACTCTACCCTCGAAAACTGTTGCGATCCCCTATACTTGTGGGTTATCAAGACTATTTTTTGGCGCCATTGCTGGGGAGCATAGCTCTATTCTTTGATTCACTTGGGATTTATATCTGCTGGTCACTATGAGGAACTTGAAAGATGAGAAAACAAAAATTTATCCCTCAACGACCAAGGGAGGTTAGGAACTGCCATCTAGCTCTGCACTTGATTCACCTTCTGTTTTGAGTAAACTTGCGACACCTAAACCTGCTTCTGCTATTAATTCTGATATGTCGCGTGTTATTGATGATGCCACTTCTGCTATGCATGATACTTATGATTAAACTACTTCTATGCTTGATACTATTGTGCCACTTGGTGAATCTCTTGATGAACAACTTGCTAGGGCTAGAGAGAATGAAATTATTGAAACTGATAATATTGATGAAAGTGATGATGAAGATTCTCCCCCTAGATATGAATTGCCTATTGTGCCTGAGGGTTATGTTATGGATGAAGAAACTGCTAGAGACTTTCTTGCTTGCAATGATAGAAGTGATCTTAAGAAATTATTAGCTAAGCTGAAAGAAAAACCCTGAATGCTAGAATGAAATATGATCCTGCTTATGCTACTTCACCTATTTTTGTTACTGATAAGGATTATGATTTCTCTATTGATCCTGATATAATTACTTTGGTTGAATCTGATCCTTTATATGGCTATGAATCTGAAACTGTTGTGGCACATCTTACTAAATTAAATGATATAGCCACACTGTTCACTAATGATGAGAAAACTCGCTACTATTATATCCTTAAGATATTTCCGTTCTCATTAAAGGGTGATGCTAAGATATGGTTTAATTCTCTTGATCCTGGTTGTGTGCGTAGTCCCCAGTATATGATTTATTACTTCTCTGCTAAATATTTCCCCACTCATAAGAAACAAGTTGCCTTAAGGAAAATATATAATTTTGTGCAAATTGAAGAAGAGAGTCTCCCACAAGCTTGGGGGAGGCTTCTCCAATTACTTAATGTTTTGCCTGATCATCCTCTCAGGAAAAATGAAATACTTGATATCTTTTATAATGGACTAACCGATGCTTCCAGAGACCACCTGGATAGTTGTGCTGGTTGTGTTTTCAGGGAAAGAACAGTTGATCAAGCTGAAATTCTATTGAATAATATGTTGACTAATGAAATAATTGGACACTTCCTGAACCAACTCCTAAGCCAACTCCGAAGAAAAGGTGTATTCTATTTCTCAGTCCTGAAGATATGCAAGAGGCAAAGAAATATATGAAGGAAAAAGGTATTAAAGCTGAAGATGCTAAGAATTTACCTCCTATTGAAGAAATACATGGTCTTAATTCATCACCTATTGAAGAAACACATGGTCTTGATAACCCGACACAGGTAGTAAAGGTAAATTCTCTCTATAGATATGATAAAGCTGAAATCCCTCCTGCTAAGTTTACTAGCCAATGTTTGGATGAGTTTGATAACTTTATGGTTAAGCAAGAAGATTTAATGCTTATTTTGGTAGACAACAGAAACGCAATGCTTATATGATTGAACATTTGGGTGATTATATGTCTAGAGTTAAAGGTGAACTTAAACTCATTAGTAAACATGCTTCTATGGTTACCACTCAAGTAGAACTAGTACTTAAAGCTCAGAATGATTTGCTCAATGAATTGAATCGTAAGAATAATGACTTTGTTGTTAGAGTTGCAACTAGAGGAGGTAAAGTGACTCAGGAACCTTTGTATCCTGAGGGCCACCCTAAGAGAATTGAGCAGGATTCTCAAAGAAATAATGTTGATGCACCTAGTCCTTCTAAAAGGAAGAAAAAGAAAAATGATAGGACTTTGCATTCTTCTAGTGAACATGTTGCTGACACACCTGAGAATCCTAATGATATTTCTATTTCTGATGCTGAAACACAATCTGGAAATGAACATGGAACTAGTGATAATGTTAATGATGATGTTCATGTTGATGCTCAACCTAGTAATGATAATGATGTAGAGTTTGAACCTGCTGTTGATCTTGATAACCCACAAACAAAGAATCAACGTTATGATAAGAGAGACTTTGTTGCTAGGAAGCACGGTAAAGAAAGAGATTTTGAGAATCCTGCGTATGCGTTTTGATAAGAGAGCCTTTTCCTCCCAAACCATCCAAGAAAAAGGATGATGAGGATTTTGAGCGCTTTGCTGAAATGATTAGACCTATCTTTTTATGTATGCTTGGTGATATGCTCAAAATGAATCCTTATGCTAAGTATATGAAAGAAATTGTTACAAATAAAAGAAATATACCGGAAGCTGAAATTTCCACCATGCTTGCTAATTATACCTTTAAGAGTGGAGTACCAAAGAAGTTAGGAGACCCAGGAGTACCCACTATACCATGCTCCATTAAAAGAAATTATGTTAGAACTGCTTTATGTGATCTTGGAGCCGGTGTTAGTGTTATGCCTCTCTCTTTATATCGTAGACTTGATTTGAATAAGTTGACACCTACTGAAATATCTTTGCAAATGGTTGATAAATCGACTGCTATACCTGTCGGTATTTGTGAGGATGTGCCTGTTGTGGTTGCAAATGATAAATCGACTGCTATACCTACTGAAATATCTTTGCAAATGGCTGATAAATCGACTGCTATACCTGTCGGTATTTGTGAGGATGTGCCTGTTGTGGTTGCAAATGTTACTATTTTAACGGACTTTGTTATTCTTGATATTCCCGAGGACAATAGTGTGTCTATTATTCTTGGAAGACCCTTTTTGAATCTGGAGGGCTGTTATTGATTGCAATAAAGGCAATATCACTTTTCATGTTAATGGTAATGAGCATACGGTACACTTTCCGAGGAAACAACCTCAAGTCCACAGTATCAATTCTATTGGAAAAATTCCATCGATTACTATTGGAGCTTTTGAATTTCCGCTTCCTACTGTCAAAAAGAGATATGATATTCTTATTGTTGGGGATGTGCATATCCCTGTTGAGGTAACATAGTGTTATTCGAAATTTCTCCAGTTCCATGTTATTCGGAATGAGTTTGTTAACAAGACTTGATCAACCTTGTTAGGGGATTCCTTTTGATGAGCATGAGATGGATGAAGTTAGAAAGAACAACTCTCCGTACCCTCCTTTTACTTTCTGTTATTAGTTGAAATAAAGTAAAAATAGTATTTTCTGTCAGTTTTCTGAATTATTCGTGAAATAAAAAATATCCTAAAAATAAAAGTTCTCCAAATGCCCCGAAAATGAAATATGATTTTTTCTGGAATATTTGAGAATATCTGGCACTAAGAACACATCAGGGGGAGCTGGCGCCTGGCCACGAGGGTCTAGGACGCCCACCCCCTGGGCGCCCCCCTGCCTCATGGGCCCATTGTGGCTCCCCTCCACTTATTCCAGCCACCACACACTCCTTCTTCCTCCCAAAAAAAATCACCAACCAGCTCAAGCACAAGTTCTTGCTCATCTTGCTGCCATTTTTGATCTCCTTGCTCAAAGCACCTCTCACAAAACTGCTTTGGGGGATTGTTCCTTGGTATGTGACTCCTCCAATGGTCCAATTAGTTTTTGTTCTAGTGCTTTATTCATTGCAAATTTTTGTTGCCTAGGTGCCCATGTTCTTGAGCTTGCATGACAAACTTATATGGTTCCAAGTAGTTCTAATGCATGATATAGTCTCTAAGTACTTGTGGGAGTAGTTGCTATCAATTTTGTTGAGCTTGGTTCACTTTTATTTTGAGTTACTAAAATTTTCAGAAATTTTTCAGAGGAAGAAATATGTTTAGGAAAATGTATCAAGGTGGTCCTTCAAGGAAGCAAGGACCCAGGCTCGCAATATGTGATGCGGACGATGAACCACCGAGGGAAGCTCAAGTGCGGGCTTGTGAATGGCCTTCAGAGGACTTTATGGATCGAGCAGGAATCAAGGAAGAATTTAACGCATATGTACATAATGTTGATCTTGAGAGCTTCGAGGCAGATAAGTGCTGTCAGTACCACTATCTCACTGATTCCTTTGTGAGAAGGTTTGAATTTTCATCATCACACAATTCTCAAACTGTCCTGTTTGATCTTTATGAAAATTCTTATACTATGGACTTAGAGGATTTTAATACTGCTTGCAAACTTCCACAATGGGGTAGCACTAGTGAGCCTTGCAAATCTGAGTTTAGAGATTTTCTTGCTAGTATAACTGTGGGGGAGTCTAGAGATATAACACAAGCTACCATAGGGAGCATTCATTTTCCTGCTATACATTATTTTGCTCTCTTCATAGGTAGGTGCATAAATGGTAAGGATGAAGCATGTCACATGTGTGTCCTCGACCTCAGTGTTCTCAGGAGTGCTGTATTAGGAGATAAACATTATAATTTGGGAGCCATTGTTGCACGTAGGTTGCATAATAATAGAATTAATGGAGATTTCTTTGGTGGAATTTATGCAACCCGTTTAGCTATTTTTCTTGATATACCCATACATGAGTATGATGTTGGGTTGCCTCCTGTTTATTTAGATTATGAGGCTATGGTTCGTCATCAGTTTGTTGAGAGGAACGACTAGTTCCTCTAGTACCGACTAATCTTTGACAGACGACGCACCTATCACGTCGCTCTCCCTGCTCCTACTTTCTTTGACTTTCAGGCAAAGGGGAGATATGTCATAACCAGGGAGGAGGCAAATGAGTACGAAAGGAGGACGAGGGCAACTCGCCTCCAAGCTGTAGCCCACGATGCAATAGCTACTGCATCTCAGTATGACCCCAACTACAACTTTGGATATACGCCAGGCCAGCCGTGGCAATAGACCAACTTAGGCCAAAAGCCTAAGCTTGGGGGATTACGTATTTCTCACTGACATTACATTTATGTTCACACACTCATTCTAGTTGTCAATGCTCATACTCTTTCATTGTACTATCCATGCTAGTTTATTTCCCTTTTTATGCCTTCTTCTTGTGTGTTTGAAAAACCTTAAGAAAAACAAAAAAAATATTAGTTGTAGCTTTTAGCTAGTTTACTTTCCTTGCCTGAAGTAGTAATAATTAAAAGAAAGCCCAAAAAGATTTCTTGTTATTCTTTTGTCTGTTGGGAGCTTTCCCGTGTAAATAGTTTTATTTTATTTCATTTCTTTGGGGGTCGAGAGGAGAAGACCATAATGAAAATGTTGAACTGGCTCTTATATGCATTATTATTGATTTAACCAAGAGCCCATAGTACCTTGTCTTCCTCTTTGTACTGAATGCCTGCAGATTCTAGCTTAGTCCAATGCACGTGCACTATTATTATTATTATTCACATCCTTCGGTCGTGCAAGTGAAAGGCAATTATGACGATATATGATGGACTGATAGAGATGAGAGAAGCTGGTATGAACTCGGCCTCTCTTGTTTTTGCAAATATGATTAGTTCATCGTGCTTGATTCAGCCTATTATGAAGAAACATGTTTGCAATGACAATTAGAGATTATAGTTGCTTATGCCATGCTTAATTAGCTAGGAGTTTATAATGGTTTACCTTGCGTGCCAACATGCTATTTAAATGGTTGTGATGTGGTATGATAGGGTGGTATCCTCCTTTGAATGATTCAAGTGACTTGACTTGGCACATGTTCATGCATGTAGTTGAAACAAAATCAACATAGCCTTCACGATATTTATGTTCATGGTGCATTATATCCTACTCATGCTTGCACTCAATGTTTATTAATTTTAATGCATGTTCATGAATGTTGTCGCTCTCTAGTTGGTCGTTCCCCGGTCTTTTTCTAGCCTTCACTTGTACTAAGCGGGAATACTGCTTGTGCATCCACTTCCATAAACCCCAAAGTTATTCCATATGAGTCCACTATACCTTCCTATATGCGGTATCTACCTGCCGTTCCAAGTAAAATTTGTATGTGCCAAACTCTAAACCTTCAAATAAAATTATGTTTTGTATGCTCGAATAGCTCATGTATCAACTAGGGTTGTCTGTATCTTCCATGCTAGGCGGGTTATTCTCAAGAGGTGTGGACTCCGCTCCTCACTCACAAGAAAATGGCTGGTCACCGGGATGCCCAGTCCCATGCTTTAAGCAAATCAAAACGAAATAATTGCAAACAAAACTCCCCCGGGACTCTTGTTAGTTGGAGGCACTCGTTGTTTCGAGCAAGCCATGGATTGATGCTTGTTGGTGGAGGGGGGGGGTATAAACTTTACCATTCTGTTTGGGAACCGCCTATAATGTGAGTAGCATGGAAGATATCGAGATCTCTCGGTTGTTATGTTGACAATGAAAGTATGCCGCTCAAAATATTATTTATCTCTATTTCAAAAACCGAGCTCTCGCACCTCTACAAATCCCTGCTTCCCTCTGCGAAGGGCCTATCTATTTACTTTTATGTTGAGTCGTCACCCTCTTATTAAAAAGCACCAGTTGGAGAGCACCGCTGTCATTTGCATCCATTACTATTAATTTATATTGGGTATGACTATGACTGGATCTCTTTTACCATGAATTACAATGTCTAGTCAGTCCTTCATCTTTAAGGGTGCTCTGCATTTACGTTTTGCGGTCTCAGAAAGAGCTAGCGAGATACCATCTTATTATATCATATCATGGTTGTTTTGAGAAAGTGTTGTCATCCGAGATTCATTATTATTGCTCGCTAGTTGATTATGCCATTGATATGAGTAAACATGAGACCTAAATGTTATTGTGAATATGGTTAGTTCATAATCTTTGCTGAAAACTTGAATGCTAGCTTTACATATTTACAACAACAAGAGCAAACAGAGTTTGTAAAAGTTTTTCTTTATCACTTTCAGTTTATCAACTGAATTGCTTGAGGACAAGCAAAGGTTTAAGCTTGGGGGAGTTGATACATCTCCGTCGTATCTACTTTTCCAAACACTTTTGCCCTTGTTTTGGAATCTAACTTGCATGATTTGAATGGAACTAACCCGAACTGATGTTGTTTTCAGCAGAATTGCCATGGTGTTATTTTTGTGCAGAAATAAAAGTTCTCAGAATGTCCTGAAAATCAACGGAGAATTATTTTGGAATATATAAAAAATATTGGCGAAAGAATCAAGGCCAGGGGGCCCACACCCTGTCCACGTGGGTGGGGCGCCTACCCTTGGGCGCGCCCCCTGCCTCGTGGGCCCCCTAGAGCTCCACCGACCTCAACTCCAACTCTATATATTCACGTTCGGGGAGAAAAAATCAGAGAGAAGGATTCATCGCGTTTTACGATACGGAGCCGCCGCCAAGCCCTAATCTCTCTTGGGAGGGCTGATCTGGAGTCCGTTCGGGCTTCGGAGAGGGGAATCCGTCGCCATCGTCATCATCAACCTTCCTCCATCACCAATTTCATGATGCTCACCGCCGTGCGTGAGTAATTCCATCATAGGCTTGTTGGACGGTGATGGGTTGGATGAGATTTATCATGTAATCGAGTTAGTTTTGTTAGGGTTTGATCCCTAGTATCCACTATGTTCTGAGATTGATGTTGCTATGACTTTGCTCTGCTTAATGCTTGTCACTAGGGCCCGAGTGCCATGATTTCAGATCTGAACCTATTATGTTTTCATGAATATATATGATTTCTTGATCCTATCTTGCAAGTCTATAGTCACCTACTATGTGTTATGATCCGACAACCCCGAAGTGACAATAATCGGGACCACTCCCGGTGATGAGCATAGTCTAAGGAGTTCATGTATTCACTATGTGTTAATGCTTTGGTCTGGTACTCTATTAAAAGGAGGCCTTAATATCCCTTAGTTTCCAATAGGACCACGCTGCCACGGGAGGGTAAGACAAAAGATGTCATGCAAGTTCTTTTCTATAAGCATGTATGACTATATTCGGAATACATGCCTACATTACATTGGTGAATTGGAGCTAGTTCTGTGTCACCCTTTGTTATAATTGTTGCATGAATAATCGCATCCGGCATAATTCTCCATCACCGATCCAATGCCTACAAGCTTTTCACATATTGTTCTTTGCTTATTTACTTTTCCGTTGCTGCTGTTACAATCACTACAAAACTATTATTGTTCCTTTTATCACCGTTACCGCTACTATCATACTACTTTGCTACTAAATACTTTGCTGCAGATACTAAGTTATCCAGGTGTGGTTGAATTGACAACTCAACTGCTAATACTTGAGAATACTCTTTGGCTCCCCTTGTGTCGAATCAATAAATTCGGGTTGAATACTCTACCCTCAAAAACTGTTGCGATCCCCTATACTTGTGGGTTTTCACCGGCCGACCCTAGAGGCGCGTCCAAGTGTGAAGTCCTACTAGGACTCCAAGTCCTAGTAGGAGTCCACCAAGAGGAAGGGAGGGAGAAGGAAGGAGAGGGAGGAAAGGAGGAAAGGGGGGCCGGCCCCCTTAGTTTGTCTATATATTCACACATGTACTAAGTTTCCGGTTAATACAATTCTAGCATGAATAATAAACATTTATCATGAAATAAGGAAATAAATAATAACTTTATTATTGCCTCTAGGGCATATTTCCTTGAGTCTCCCACTTGCACTAGAGTCAATAATCTAGTTCACATCGCCATGTGATTTAACACCAATAGTTCACATCACCATGTGATTAATACCCATAGTTCACATCGCCATGTGACCAACACTCAGAGGGTTTACTAGAGTCGATAATCTTAGTTCACATCGCCATGTGATTAACACCCAAAGAGTACTAAGGTGTGATCATGTTTTGCTTGTGAGAGAAGTTTAGTCAACGGGTCTGCCATATTCAGATATGTATGTATTTTGCAAATTTCTATGTCAACAATGCTCTGCACGGAGCTACTCTAGCTAATTGCTCCCACTTTCAATATGTATCTAGATTGAGACTTAGAGTCATCTGGATCAGTGTCAAAACTTGCATCGACGTAATCCTTTACGCATTTAACCTTTTGTCACCTCCATAATCGAGAAACATATCCTTATTTCACTAAGGATAATTTTGACCGTTGTCCAGTGATCTACTCCTAGATTACTATTGTACTCCTTTGCCAAACTCAGTGTAGGGTATACAATAGATCTGGTACACAGCATGGCATACTTTATAGAACTTATGGCTGAGGCATAGGGAATGACTTTCATTCTCTTTCTATCTTCTGCTGTGGTCAGGCTTTGAGACTTACTCAATTTCACACCTTGTAACACAGGCAAGAACTCTTTCTTTGACAGTTCCATTTTGAACTACTTCAAAATCTTGTCAAGGTATGTACTCATTGAAAAACTTATCAAGCCGTCTTGATCTATCTCTATAGATCTTGATGCTCAATATGTAAGCAGCTTCACCGAGGTCTTTCTTTGAAAAACTTCTTTCAAATACTCCTTTATGCTTTCCAGAAAATTCTACATTATTTCCAATCAACAATATGTCATTCACATATATTTATCAGAAATGTTGTAGTGCTCCCACTCACTTTCTTGTAAATACAGGCTTCACCACAAGTATGTATAAAACTATATGCTTTCATCAACTCATCAAAGCGTATATTCCAATTCCGAGATGCTTGCACCAGTCCATAGATGGATCGCTGGAGCCTGCACATTTTGTTAGCACCTTTAGGATCGACAAAACCTTCTGGTTGCATCATATACAACTCTTCTTTAATAGATCCATTAAGGAATGCAGTTTTGTTTATCCATTTGCCAGATTTCATAAAATGTGGCAATTGCTAACATGATTCGGACAGACTTAAGCATAGATATGAGTGAGAAACTCTCATCATAGTCAACACCTTGAACTTGTCGAAAACCTTTTGCGACAATTCTAGCTTTGTAGATAGTAACACTACTATCAGCGTCCGTCTTCCTCTTGAAGATCCATTTAATCTCAATGGCTCGCCGATTAACGGACAATTCAATCAAACTCCACACTTTGTTCTCATACATGGATCCCATCTCAGATTTCATGGCCTCAAGCCATTTCGCGGAATCTGGGCTCGCTTCCTCATAGTTCGTAGGTTCTTCATGGTCAAGTAATATGACCTCCAGAACAGATTACCGTACCACTCTGGTGTGGACCTTACTCTGGCTGACCTATGAGGTTTGGTAGTAACTTGATCTGTATTTACACGATCATCATCATTAGCTTCCTCACTAATTGGTGTAGGAGTCACACGAACTGATTTCTGTGATGAACTACTTTCCAATAAGGGAGCAAGTACAGTTACCTCATCAAGTTCTACTTTCCTCCCACTCACTTCTTTCGAGAGAAACTCCTTCTCTAGAAAGAATCCATTCTTAGCAACGAATGTCTTGCCTTCGGATCTGTGATAGAAGGTGTACCCAACTGTCTCCTTTGGGTATCCTATGAAGACACATTTCTCTAATTTGGGTTTGAGCTTATCAGGATGAAACTTTTTCACATAAGCATCGCAACCCCAAACTTTAAGAAACGACAACTTTGGTTTCTTGCCAAACCACATTTCATATGGTGTCGTCTCAACGGATTTAGATGGTGCCCTATTTAACGTGAATGCAGCTGTCTCTAATGCATAACCCCAAAACGATAGTGGTAAATCGGTAAGAGACATCATAGATTGCACCATATCTAATAAAGTACAGTTACGATGTTCGGACACACCATTACGTTGTGGTGTTCCAAGTGGCGTGAGTTGCTAAACTATTCCGCATTGTTTGAAATGAAGACCAAACTTGTAACTCAAATATTCCCCTCCACGATCAGATCGTAGAAATTTTATTTTCTTGTTACGATGATTTTCTACTTCATGATACGTCTCCAACATATCTATAATTTTTTATTGTTCCATGCTATTATATATTCTGTTTTGGATGTTTAATGGGCTTTATTATACACTTTTATATTATTTTTGGGACTAACATGTTAACCCACGGCCCAGTGCAATTTTTTTTTTGCCTATTTCAGTGTTTCGCAGAAAAGGAATGTCATATGGAGTCCAAACGGAATGAAATCTTCGGGAGAGTTATTTTTGGAACAAACGTGATCGAGAGGACTTGGAGTGGATGTCAAGAAACAACCGAGGAGGCCACGAGGCAAGGAGGTGCGCCTGCCCCCTGGGCACGCCCCCACCCTCGTGGGCCCCTCGTGGCTCCACCGACCTACTTCTTCCTCCTATATATACCTACGTACCCCAAAATCAACCAGGAGCACCACGAAACCCTATTTCCACCGCCGCAACCTTCTATACCCGTGAGATCCCATCTTGGGGCCTTTTTCGGTGCTCCGCCGGAGGGGGCATCGATCACGGAGGGCTTCTACATCAACACCATAGCCTCTCCGATGATGTGTGAGTAGTTTACCACAGACCTTCGGGTCCATAGTTATTAGCTAGATGGCTTCTTCTCTCTCTTTGGATCTCAATACAAAGTTCTCCTCGATCTTCTTGGAGATCTATTCGATGTAACTCTTTTTGCAGTGTGTTTGTCGAGATCGATGAATTGTGGGTTTATGATCAAGATTATCTATGAATATTTTTTGAATATTCTCTGAATTCTTTTATGTATGATTGGTTATCTTTGCAAGTCTCTTCGAATTATCAATTTGGTTTGGCCTACTAGATTGACCTTTCTTGCAATGGGAGAAGTGCTTAGCTTTGGGTTTAATCTTGCGTTGCTCGATCCCAGTGACAGTAGGGGAAACGACACGTATTGTATTGTTGCCATCATGGATAAAAAAGATGGGGTTTATATCATATTTCTTGAGTTTATCCCTCTACATCATGTCATCTTACCTAATGCGTTACTCTGTTCTTATGAACTTAATACTCTAGATGCATGCTGGATAGCGGTCGATGTGTGGAGTAATAGTAGTAGATGCAGGTAGGAGTCGGTCTACTTGTTGCGGACGTGATGCCTATATACATGATCATGCCCAGATATTCTCATAACTATGCTCAATTCTATCAATTGATCAACAGTAATTTGTTCACCCACCGTAATACTTATGCTATCTTGAGAGAAGCCACTAGTGAAACCTATGGCCCCCGGGTCTATTTTCCATCATATTAATCTTCCATAAACTAGCTATTTCTGCTGCCGTTTATTTTGCAGTCTTTACTTGCAATCTTTATCATAAAAATACCAAAAATATTATCTTATCATCTCTATGAGATCTCACTTTTGCAAGTGGCCGTGAAGGGATTGACAACCCCTTTATCGCGTTGGTTGCAAGGTTCTTATTTGTTTGTGTAGGTACGAGGGACTTGCATGTGGCCTCCTACTGGATTGATACCTTGGTTCTCAAAAACTGAGGGAAATACTTACACTACTTTGTTGCATCACCCTTTCCTCTTCAAGAGAAAACCAACGCATGCTCAAGAGGTAGCAAGAAGGATTTTTGGCGCCGTTGCCGGGGAGTCTACGCACAAGTCAAGACATACCAAGTACCAATCACAAACTCTTATCCCTCGCATTACATTATTTGCCATTTGCCTCTCGTTTTCCTCTCCCCAACTTCACCCTTGCCGTTTTATTCGCCCTGTTTTCCCGTTCGCTTTTTCTTTCGCTTGCTTCTTGTTTGCTTGTGTGTTGGATTGCTTGCTTATCACGATGGCTCAAGACAATGCTAAATTGTGTGACTTTGCCAATACCAACAACAATGATTTCCTTAGCACTCCGATTGCTCCTCTTACTGATGATGAATCTTGTGAAATTAATGCTGCTTTGTTGAATCTTGTCATGAAAGATCAATTCGCCGGCCTTCCTAGTGAAGATGCCGCTACCCATCTAAATAGCTTTGTTGATTTGTGCGATATACAAAAGAATAAAGATGTCGACAACGATATTGTCAAATTGAAGCTATTTCCTTTTTCGCTTAGAGATCGTGCTAAAACTTGGTTTTCGTCTTTGCCTAAAAATAGTATCGATTCTTGGAATAAGTGCAAAGATGCTTTTATCTCTAAGTATTTTCCTCCCGCTAAGATCATCTCTCTTAGAAACGATATTATGAATTTTAAGCAACTTGATCATGAACATGTTGCACAATCTTGGGAGAGGATGAAATTAATGATACGTAATTGCCCTACACATGGTTTGAATTTATGGATGACTATACAAAAATTTTATGCCGGATTGAATTTTGCTTCTAGATATCTTTTAGATTCGGCCGCGGGAGGCACTTTTATGTAAATCACTTTAGGAGAAGCTACTAAACTCCTAGATAATATTATGGTTAATTATTCTCAATGGCACACTGAAAGATTTACTAGTAAAAAGGTGCATGCAATTTAAGAGATTAATGTTTTGAGTGGAAAGATGGATGAACTTATGAAATTGTTTGCTAACAAGAGTGTTTATTCTGATCCCAATGATATGCCTTTGTCTACTTTGATTGAGAATGATAATGAATCTATGGATGTGAATTTTGTTGGTAGGAACAATTTTGGTAACAACGCTTATAGAGGAAATTTTAATCCTAGGCTGTATCCTAGTAATTCCTCTAATAATTATGGTAATTCCTACAACAACTCTTATGGAAATTTTAATAAGATGCCCTCTTATTTTGAGACTAGTGTTAAAGAATTTATGATTTCTCAAAAGAATTTCAATGCTTTGCTTGAAGAAAAATTGCCTAAGATTGATGAGTTGGCTAGGAACGTGGATAGAATTTCTCTTGAGGTTGATTCTTTGAAACTTAGATCTATTCCACCTAAGCATGATATCAATGAGTCTCTCAAGGCTATGATAATTTCCATTGATGAATGCAAAGAAAGAACCGCTAGGATGCGTGCTAAAAAAGATTGCTTTATGAAAGCGTGTTCTTCTAGTTTTCGTGATAATAAGGATGAAGATCTAAAAGTGATTGATGTGTCCCCTATTAAATCTTTGTTTTGCAATATGAATCTTGATAATGATGGGACTGGAGATGAGTCAACTTTAGTTAAAACGTGTCCCAATGATTCAGAGTTTTTAGATCTTGATGCAAAAGTTGGTAAAAGTGGGATTGAAGAGGTCAAAACTTTAGATAGCAATGAACCCACTATCTTGGATTTCAAGGAATTTAATTATGACAATTTTTCTTTAATAGATCGTATTTCCTTGTTGCAATTCATGCTAAATTCTCCGCATGCTTATAGTCAAAATAAGGCTTTTACTAAACATATCATTGATGCTTTAATCCAATCTTATGAAGAAAAGCTTGAATTGGAAGTTTCTATCCCTAGAAAACTTTATGATCAGTGGGAACCTACTATTAAAATTAAAATTGAAGATCATGAACCCACTATCATGAATGCTATGATTTGGGTGCTAGTCTTTACTTTCAATCTTTATTATAAAAATACCAAAAATATTATCTTATCATCTCTATGAGATCTCACTTTTGCAAGTGTCCGTGAAGGGATTGACAACCCCTTTATCGCGTTGGTAGCAAGGTTCTTATTTGTTTGTGTAGGTATGAGGGACTTGCGTGTGGCCTCCTACTGGAATGATACCTTGGTTCTCAAAAGCTGAGGGAAATACTTACGCTACTTTGCTGCATCACCCTTTCCTCTTCAAGGGAAAACCTGTTGGGGAACGTAGTAATTTCAAAAAAAATCCTACGCACACGCAAGATCATGGTGATGCATAGCAACAAGAGGGGAGAGTGTCGCTCACGCACTGGTCAGAGACCGTAAGAGGAAGCGTTATGACAACGCGGTTGATGTAGTCGTCGTCTTCACGATCGACCGATCCTCGATTACCAACGCGGCGGCACCTCCGCGTTCAAAGACACGCTCAGCTCGGTGACATCCCGCGAACTCACGATCCAAAGAGAGCTTGAGGGAGAGTTTCACAAGACGATGGCATGGTGACGATGTTGATGAAGCTACTGACGCAGGCTTCGCTAAGCACCACTACGATATGACCGAGGTGGATTATGGTGGAGGGGGCACCACACACGGCCGGGAGAGATCAATGATCAACTTGTGTGTTCTAGGGTGCCCCAGTATATAAAGGAGCAAGGGGAAGGCCGATCGCCCTCAGAGGGCGCGGCCAGAGGAGGAGTCCTCCTCCTAGTAGGAGTAGGACTCCCCTCTTTCCTACTCCTACTAGGAGGGGGAAAGGAAGGGGAGAAGGAGAAGGAAAGGGGGGCGCCGCCCCCCCCCCCTTCCTAGTAAAATTCGGACTAGAGGGGGAGGGGCCACGCGGCCTGCCCTGGCTGGCCCCTCTCTCTCTCTCCACTAGGGCCCAACAAGGCCCATTAACCCCTAGGGGGTTCCGGTAACCTCTCCGGCACTCCGGTAAAATTCTGATTTCACCCGGAACTCTTCCGATGTCCAAATGTAGGTTTCCAATATATCAATCTTTATGTCTCGACCATTTCGAGACTCCTCGTCATGTCCGTGATCAAAGCCGGGACTCAGAACTACCTTCGGTACGTCAAAACATATAAACTCATAATACCGATCGTCACAGAACTTTAAGCGTGCGGACCCTACGGGTTCGAGAACTATGTAGACATGACCGAGACATGTCTCCGGTCAATAACCAATAGCGGAACCTGGATGCTCATATTGGTTCCTACATATTCTACGAAGATCTTTATCGGTCAAACCGCATAACAACATACGTTGTTCCCTTTGTCATCGGTATGTTACTTGCTCGAGATTCGATCGTCGGTATCTCAATACCTAGCTCAATCTCGTTACCGGCAAGTCTCTTTACTCATTCCGTAATGCATCATCCCATAACTAACTCATTAGCAACATTGCTTGCAAGGCTTATAGTGATGTGCATTACCGAGAGGGCCCAGAGATACCTCTCTGATAATTGGAGTGACAAATCCTATTCTTGATCTATGCCAACTCCACAAACACCATCAGAGACACCTATAGAGCACCTTTATAATCACCCAGTTACGTTGTGACGTTTGGTAGAACACAAAGTGTTCCTCCGGTATTCGGGAGTTGCATAATCTCATAGTCATAGGAACATGTATAAGTCATGAAGAAAGCAATAGAATTAAACTAAACGATCAAGTGCTAAGCTAATGGAATGGGTCAAGTCAATCACATCATTCTCCTAATGATGTGATCCCGTTAATCAAATGACAACTCATGTCTATGGTTAGGAAACTCAACCATCTTTGATCAACGAGCTAGTCAAGTAGAGGCATACTAGTGACACTATGTTTGTCTATGTATTCACACATGTATTATGTTTCCGCTTAATACAATTCTAGCATGAATAATAAACATTTATCATGATATGAGGAAATAAATAATAACTTTATTATTGCCTCTAGGGCATATTTCCTTCAGTCTCCCACTTGCACTAGAGTCAATAATCTAGATTACACAGTAATGATTCTAACACCCATGGAGTCTTGGTGCTGATCATGTTTTGCTCGTGAGAGAGGCTTAGTCAACATGTCTGCAACATTCAAATCCATATGTATCTTGCAAATCTCTATGTCTCCCACCTGGACTTGATCCCGGATGGAATTGAATCGACTCCTGATGTGCTTGGTTCTCTTGTGAAATCTGGATTCCTTTGCCAAGGCAATTGCACCAATATTGTCACAAAAGATTTTCATTGGACCCCATGCACTAGGTATGACACCTAGATCGGATATGAACTCCTTCATCAAGACTCTTTCATTTGCTGCTTCGGAAGCAGCTATGTACTCCGCTTCACATGTAGATCCCGCCATGATGCTTTGTTTAGAACTGCACCAACTGAGAGCTCTACCGTTCAATGTAAACACGTATCCGGTTTGTGATTTAGAATCATCCGGATCAGTGTCAAAGCTTGCGTCGACATAACCATTTACGACGAGCTCTTTGTCACCTCCATAAACGAGAAACATATCCTTAGTCCTTTTCAGGTATTTCAGGATGTTCTTGACCGTTGTCCAGTGATCCACTCCTAGATTACTTTGGTATCTCCCTGCTGAACTAATAGCAAGGCACACATCAGGTCTGGTACACAACATTGCATACATGATAGAGCCTATGGCTGAAGCATAGGGAACATTTTTCATTTTCTCTCTATCTTCTTCAGTGGTCGGGCATTGAGTCTGACTCAACTTCACACCTTGTAACACAGGCAAGGACCCTTTCTTTGCTTGATCCATTTTGAACTTCTTCAAAACTTTATCAAGGTATGTGCTTTGTGAAAGTCCAATTAAGCGTCTTGATCTATCTCTATAGATCTTAATGCCCAATATATAAGCAGCTTCACCGAGGTCTTTCATTGAAAAACTCTTATTCAAGTATCCGTTTATGCTATCCAGAAATTCTATATCATTTCCAATCAGCAATATGTCATCCACATATAATATTAGAAATGCTACAGAGATCCCACTCACTTTCTTGTAAATACACGCTTCTCCAAAATTCTGTATAAAACCATATGCTTTGATCACATTATCAAAACGTTTATTCCAACTCTGAGAGGCTTGCACCAGTCCATAAATGGATCGCTGGAGCTTGCACACTTTGTTAGCTCCCTTTGGATCGACAAAACCTTTCGGTTGCATCATATACAACTCTTCTTCTAGAAATCCGTTCAGGAATGCAGTTTTGACATCCATTTGCCAAATTTCATAATCATAAAATGCGGCAATTTCTAACATGATTCGGACAGACTTAAGCATCGCTACGGGTGAGAAATTCTGATCGTAGTCAACCCGTTGAACTTGTTGAAAACCTTTCGCAACAAGTCGAGATTTGTAGACAGTAACATTACCATCAGCGTTAGTCTTCTTCTTGAAGATCCATTTATTCTCTATGGCTTGCCGATCATCGGGCAAGCCAACCAAAGTCCACACTTTGTTCTCATACATGGATCCCATCTCAGATTTCATGGCCTCAAGCCATTTTGCGGAATCTGGGCTCACCATCGCTTCTTCATAGTTCGTAGGTTTGCCTTGGTCAAGTAACATGACCTCCAGAATAGGATTACCGTACCACTCTGGTGCGTCTCCAACGTATCTATAATTTTTGATTGCTCCATGCTATATTATCTACTGTTTTGGACAATATTGGGCTTTATTTTCCACTTTTATATTATTTTTGGGACTAACCTATTAACCAGAGGCCCAGCCCAGAATTGCTGTTTTTTTTTTGCCTATTTAAGAGTTTCGAAGAAACGGAATACCAAACGGAGTCCAAACGGAATGAAACCTTCGGGAACGTGATCCAAGAGACTTGGACCCTAAGTCAAGGAAGGTTCGAGGAGGGCACGAGGTAGGGGGCGCGCCTACCCCCCCCCCCTAGGGCGCGCCCTCCACCCTTGTGGCCCCCCTGTTGATCCACCGACGTACTTCTTCCTCCTATATATACCTACGCACTTCAAACGATCGACACGGAGCCAAAACCTAATTCCACCGCCGCAACCTTCTCGTACTCCACGAGATCCCATCTTGGGGCCTGTTAGGAGCTCTGTCGGAGGGGCATCCACCACGGAGGGCTTCTACATCAACACCGTAGCCTCTCCGATGAAGTGTGAGTAGTTTACCTCGCACCTTCAGTCCATAGTTAGTAGCTAGATGGCTTCTTCTCTCTTTTTGGATCTCAATACAATGTTCTTCCCCTCTCTCGTGGAGATCTATTCGATGTAATCTTCTTTTTGCGGTGTGTTTGTTGAGAACGGTGAATTGTGGGTTTATGATCAAGATTATCTATGAACAATATTTTCTGAATTCTTTTATGTATGATTGGTTATCTTTGCAAGTCTCTTCAAATTGTCAGTTTGGTTTGGCCTACTAGATTGGTTTTTCTTGCAATGGGAGAAGTGCTTAGCTTTGGGTTCAATCTTGTTGTGTCCTTTCCCAGTGACAGTAGGGGCAGCAAGGCACGTATTGTATTGTTGCCATCGAGGATAACAAGATGGGGTTTTTATCATATTGCATGAATTTATCCCTCTACATCATGTCATCTTGCTTAAGGCGTTACTCTTTGAACTTAATACTCTAGATGCATGCTGGATAGCGGTCGATGAGTGGAGTAATAGTAGTAGAGATGCAGGCAGGAGTCGGTCTACTTGTCTCGGCCGTGATGCCTATATACATGATCATACCTAGATATTCTCATAACTATGCTCAATTTCACAATTGCTCAACAGTAATTGCTCACCCACCGTAAAATACTTATGCTCTTGAGAGAAGCCACTAGTGAAACCTATGGCCCCCGGGTCTATCTCTATCATATTAATCTTCCATTGCTTTATTTATTGCCTTTGCTTTTACTTTTCTTTTATTTTACTTTGCATCTTTATCATAAAAAATACCAAAAATATTATCTATCATCTCTATCAGATCTCACTCTCGTAAGTGACCATGAAGGTATTGACAACCCCTAATCGCGTTGGTTGCGAGGAGTTATTTGCTTTGTGTAGGTACGAGGGACTCGCACGTAGCCTCCTACTGGATTGATACCTTGGTTCTCAAAAACTGAGGGAAATACTTACGCCATCGCGTTGCATCACCTTTCCTCTTCAAGGAAATCCAACGCAGTGCTCAAGAGGTAGCAAGAAGAATTTCCGCGCCGCTGTCGGGAGTCTACGCAAAAGTCAACATACCAAGTACCCATCACAATCCCTTATCTCCCAAATTACATTATTTGCCATTTGCCTCTCGTTTTCCTCTCCCCCACTTCACCCTTGTCGTTTTATTCGCCCTCCTCTTTTCTGTTTTCCTCTTTTCCGCTTGCTTTTTGTTTGCTCGTGTGTTGGATTGCTAGTTTGTCGCGATGGCTCAAGATAATACCAAATTGTGTGACTTTACCAATACCAACAATAATGATTTCCTTAGCACTCCGATTGCTCCTCTTACCAATACTGAATCTTGTGAAATCAATACTGCTTTGTTGAATCTTGTCAGGAAAGATACTTTCGTCGGCCTTCCTAGTGAAGATGCCGCTAATCATCTAAATTGCTTCGTTGATTTGTGTGATATGCAAAAGAAGAAAGATGTTGATAATGATATTGTTAAATTGAAGCTATTTCCTTTTTCTCTTAGAGATCGTGCTAAAGCTTGGTTTTCGTCTTTGCCTAAAAATAGTATTTATTCTTGGAACAAGTGCAAAGTTGCTTTTATCTCTAAGTATTTTCCTCCCGCTAAGATCATCTCTCTTAGAAACGATATTATAAATTTTAAGCAACTTGATCATGAACATGTTGCACAAGCTTGGGAAAGGATGAAATTAATGATACGTAATTGCCCCACTCATAGTTTGAATTTGTGGATGATTATACAAATTTTTTATGCCGGATTAAATTTTGCTTCTAGAAATCTTTTAGATTCGGCCGCGGGAGGCACTTCTATGGAAATCATTTTGGGAGAAGCTACTAAACTCCTAGATAATATTATGGTTAATTATTCTCAATGACACACTGAAAGATTTACTAATAAAAAAGTGCATGCGATAGAAGAAATTAATGTTTTGAGTGGAAAGATGGACGAACTTATGAAATTATTTGCTACTAAGAGTGTTTCTTCTGATCCTAATGATATGCCTTTGTCTACTTTGATTGAGAATAATAATGAATCTATGGATGTGAATTTTGTTGGTAGGAATAACTTTGATAACAACGCGTATAGAGGAAACTTTAATCCTAGGCCTTATCCTAGTAATCCCTCTAATAATTATGGAAATTCCTACAACAACTCTTATGGAAATTTTAATAAGATGTCCTCTGAATTTGAGACTAGTGTTAAAGAGTTTATGAATTACTTAAAAGAATTTTAATGCTTTGCTTGAAGAGAAATTGCTTAAAGTTGATGAATTGGCTAGGAACATTGATAGAATTTCTCTTGATGTTGATTCTTTAAAGCTTAGATCTATTCCTCCTAAGCATGATATCAATGAGTCTCTCAAAGCCATGAGAATTTCCATTGATGAGTGCAAAGAAAGAACCGCTAGGATGCGTGCTACGAAAGATGCCTTTATTAAAGCGTGTTCTTCTAGATCCGATGAAAATAAAGATGAAGATCTAAAATTTATTGATGTGTCTCCTATTAAATCTTTGTTTTGCAATATGAATCTTGATAATTATGAGACTTATTATGATCCACCTTTACCTAGAAGGCGTTCCAAGAATTTGGAGTTTTTAGATCTTGATGCTAAAATTAATAAAAGTGGGATTGAAGAAATCAAAACCCTAGATGTTGCTAAACCCATTATTTTGGATTTCAAGGAATTTAATTATGAAAGTTGCTCTTTGATTGATTGTATTTCCTTGTTATAATCCGTGCTAAATTCTCCTCACGCTTATAGTCAAAATAAAGTGTTTACTAAACATGTTGTTGATGCCTTGCTGCAATCTTATGAGGAAAAGCTTGAGTTGGAAGTCTCTATCCCTAGAAAACTTTATGATGAGTGGGAACCAACTATTAAAATTAAGATCAAAGATCATGAGTTTTATGCTTTATGTGATTTGGGTGCTAGTGTTTCCACTATTCCCAAAACTTTGTGCGACTTGCTAGATTTCCGCGATTTTGATGATTGCTCTCTAAACTTGCACCTTGCGGACTCCACAATTAAGAAACCTATGGAAATAATTAATGATGTTCTTATTGTTGCAAATAGGAATTATGTGCCCGTAGATTTTATCGTTCTTGATATAGATTGCAATCCTTCATGTCCTATTATTCTTGGTAGACCTTTCCTTAGAACGATTGGTGCAATTATTGATATGAAGGAGGGGAATATTAGATTCCAATTTCCATTAAAGAAAGGCATGGAACACTTACCTAGGAAGAAAATAAAATTACCTTATGAATATATCATGAGAGCCACTTACGGATTACCTACCAAAGATGGCAATACCTAGATCTATCTTTGCTTTTATGCCTAGCTGGGGCGTTAAACGATAGCGCTTGTTGGGAGGCAACCCAATTTTATTTTTAGTTTTTTTGCTTTTGCTTATGTTTAGGAATAAATATTTGATCTAGCCTATGGTTAGATGTGTTTTTATGTTTTAATTAGTGTTTGTGCCAAGTTAAACCTATAGGATCTTCTTGGATGATAGTTATTTGATCTTGCTGTAATTTCCAAAAACTTTTGGCTCACGAAAACAGTTGTTAAAAACCACCAGAACGTGATAAAATACTGATTCCAATTGCTTCGGATCAATAAACAAATTGCCTAGGTCGTCCTATTTTGGCTGAAGTTTTGGAGTTCCAGAAGTTTGCATTAGTTACAGATTACTACAGACTGTTCTGTTTTTGACAGATTCTGTTTTTCGTGTGTTGTTTGCTTATTTTGATGAACCTATGGCTGGTAAAATAGTTTATAAACCATAGAGAAGTTGGAATACAGAAGGTTTAACACCAATATAAATAAAGAATGAGTTCATTACAGTACCTTGAAGTGGTCTTTTGTTTTCTTTCGCTAACGGAGCTCACGAGATTTCTGTTGAGTTTTGTGTTATGAAGTTTTCAAGTTTTGGGTGAAATCTTTTGATGGATTATGGAACAAGGAGTGGCAAGAGACAAAGCTTGGGGATTCCCATGGCACCCCCAATATATATAAGGACACCAAAAAGTCAAAGTTTGGGGATGCCCCGGAAGGCATCCCCTCTTCCGTCTACTTCCATCGGTAACTTTACTTGGAGCTATATTTTTATTCACCACATGATATGTGTTTTGCTTGGAGCATATTGTATGATTTGAGTCTTTGTTTTTTAAGTTTACCACAATCATATTTGCTGTACACACCTTTTGAGAGAGCCATACATGATTTGGAAATTATTAGAATACTCTTTGTGCTTCACTTATATCTTTTGAGTTATATAATTTTGCTCTAGTACTTCACTTATATCTTTTAGAGCACGGTGGTGGATTTGTTTTAAAGAAACTGTTGATCTCTGATGCTTCACTTATATTATTTTGAGAGTCTTAAATAGCATGGTAATTTGCTTAAATAATCCTAATATGCTAGGTATACAAAAATAGTAAAAACTTTCTTATGAGTGTGTTGAGTGCTAAGAGAAGTTTGATGCTTGATGATTGTTTTGAGATATGGAGGTAGTAATATTAAAGTCGTGCTAGTTGAGTAGTTGTGAATTTGAGAAATGCTTGTGTTGAAGTTTGCAAGTCTCGTAGCATGCACGTATGGTAAACGTTATGTAACAAATTTGAAACATGAGGTGTTATTTGATTGTCCTCCTTATGAGTGGCGGTGCAGGGACGGCGATGGTCTTTTCCTACCAATCTATCCCCCTAGGAGCATGCGCGTAGTGCTTTGGCTTTTTATGGCTTGTAGATTTTTGCAATAAGTATGTGAGTTCTTTATGACTAATGTTGATTCCATGGATTATACGCACTCTCACCCTTCCATCATTGTTAGCCTCTTCGGTACCGTGCATTGCCCTTTCTCACATTGAGAGTTGGTGCAAACTTCACGGTGCATCCAAACCCCTGTGATATGATACGCTCTTTCACACATAAACCTCCTTATATCTTCCTCAAAACAGCCACCATACCTACCTATTATGGCATTTCCATAGCCATTTCGAGATATATTGCCATGCAACTTTCCACCATTCCATTTATCATGACACATTCATTATTGTCATATTGCTAGCATGATCATGTAGTTGACATAGTATTTGTGGCAAAGCCACCGTTCATAATTCTTTCATACATGTCACTCTTGGTTCATTGCATATCCTGCACATCACGGAGGCATTCATATAGAGTCATACTTTGTTCTAGTATCGAGTTGTAATCATTGAGTTGTAAATAAATAGAAGTGTGATGATCATCATTTAATAGAGCATTGTCCCAAAAATAGAGAAAGGCCAAATAAATAAATAAAAAGAAGGCCCAAAAAAATAAATAAAAAGGGGCAATGCTACTATCCTTTTTCCACACTTGTGCTTCAAAGTAGAACCATGTTCTTCATATAGAGAGTCTCTTGAGTTATCATTTTCATATACTAGTGGGAATTTTTCATTATAGAACTTGGCTTGTATATTCCAATAATGGGCCTCCTCAAGTGCCCTAGGTCTTTCTGAGCAAGCAAGTTGGATGCACACCCACTTAGTTTTATTTTATTCAGCTTTCATACATTTATAGCTCTAGTGCATCCGTTGCATGGCAATCCCTACTCCTTGCATTAACATCAATCGATGGGCATCTCCATAGCTCATTGATTAGCCTCGTTGATGTGAGACTTCCTCCTTTTTTGTCTTCTCCACATAGCCCCCCTCATCATATTCTATTCCACCCATAGTGTTATGTACATGGCTCGCGCTCATATATTGCGTGAAAGTTTATAGGTTTGAGACTACTAAAGTATGAAACAATTGCTTGGCTTGTCATCGGGGTTGTGCATGATGAGAGCATTCTGGTGTGACGAAAATGGAGCATGACTAAACTATATGATTTTGTAGGGATGAACTTTCTTTGGCCATGTTATTTTGAGAAGACATAATTGCTTAGTTAGTATGCTTGAAGTATTATTATTTTTATGTCAATATGAACTTCTGTCTTGAATCTTTCGGATCTGAATATTCATACCACAATTAAGAAGAATTACAATGAAAATATGCCAAGTAGCACTCCGCATCAAAATTTCTGTTTTTATCATTTACCTACTCGAGGACGAGCAGGAATTAAGCTCGGGGATGCCTGATACGTCTCCAACGTATCTATAATTTTTGATTGCTCCATGCTATATTATCTACTGTTTTGGACAATATTGGGCTTTATTTTCCAATTTTATATTATTTTTGGGACTAACCTATTAACCGGAGGCCCAGCCTGTAATTGCTGTTTTTTGCCTATTTGTAGTTTCAAGAAACGGAATATCAAACGGAGTCCAAACGGAATGAAACCTTCGAACGTGATTTTCTCACCGAACGTGATCCAGAGACTTGGACCCTAAGTCAAGGAAGCTTGAGGAGGGCACGAGGTAGGGGGCGCGCCTACCCCTGTATGCGCGCCTCCACCCTCGTGGGCCCCACATTGCTCCAACGACGTACTTCTTCCTCCTATATATACCTCGCATTCTCGAACGATCGACACCGAGCCAAAAACCTAATTCCACCGCCGCAACCTTCTCGTACTCCACGAGATACCATCTTGGGGCCTGTTCTAGGAGCTCACGAAGGGGGCATCCACCACGGAGGGCTTCTACATCAACACCATAGCTTCTCCGATGAAGTGTGAGTAGTTTACCTCAGACCTTCGGTCCATAGTTAGTAGCTAGATGGCTTCTTCTCTCTTTTGGATCTCAATACAATGTTCTCCCCCTCTCGTGGAGATCTATTCGATGTAATCTTCTTTTTGCGGTGTGTTTGTTGAGACCGATGAATTGTGGGTTTATGATCAAGATTATCTATGAACAATATTTGAATCTTTTCTGAATTCTTTTATGTATGATTGGTTATCTTTGCAAGTCTCTTTGAATTATCAGTTTGGTTTGGCCTACTAGATTGGCTTTTCTTACAATGGGAGAAGTGCTTAGCTTTGGGTTCAATCTTGCAGTGTCCTTTCCCAGTGAAGTAGGGGCAGCAAGGCACGTATTGTATTGTTGCCATCGAGGATAACAATATGGGGTTTTTATCATATTGCAAGAATTTATCCCTCTACATCATGTCATCTTGCTTAAGGCGTTACTCTGTTTTCTTGAACTTAATACTCTAGATGCATGCTGGATAGCGGTCGATGAGTGGAGTAATAGTAGTAGATGCAAAAGTGAGTCGGTCTACTTGTCTCGGACGTGATGCTTATATACATGATCATACCTAGATATTCTCATAACTATGCTCAATTCATCAATTGCTCAACAAAGAATTCGTTCACCCACCGTAAAATACTTATGCTCTTGAGAGAAGCCACTAGTGAAACCTATGGCCCCCGGGTCTATCTCTATCATATTAATCTTCCATTAGTTTATTTATTGCCTTTGCTTTTACTTTTCTTTTATTTTACTTTGCATCTTTATCATAAAAAATACCAAAAATATTATCTATCATCCCTATCAGATCTCACTGTCGTAAGTGACCGTGAAGGGATTGACAACCCCTAATCGCGTTGGTTGCGAGGAGTTATTTGCTTTGTGTAGGTACGAGGGACTCGCGCGTAGCCTCCTACTGGATTGATACATTGGTTCTCAAAAACTGAGGGAAATACTTACGCTACTTTGCTGCATCACCTTTCCTCTTCAAGGAAATCCAACGTAGTGCTCAAGAGGTAGCATGGATCTTACTCTGGTTGACCTACGAGGTTTGTTAGTAACTTGATCTGAAGTTTCATGATCAACATCATTAGTTTCCTCACTAATGGGTGTAGGTGTCAGAGGAACCGGTTTCTGTGATGAACTACTTTCCAATAAGGGAGCAGGTACAGTTACCTCATCAAGTTCTACTTCCCTCCCATTCACTTCTTTCGAGAGAAACTCCTTCCCTAGAAAGGATCCATTTTTAGCAACAAATGTCTTGCCTTCGGATCTGTGATAGAATGTGTACCCAACAGTTTCCTTTGGGTATCCTATGAAGACACATTTCTCCGATTTGGGTTCGAGCTTATCAGGTCGAAGCTTTTTCACATAAGCATCGCAGCCCCAAACTTTAAGAAACGACAACTTTGGTTTCTTGCCAAACCACAGTTCATAAGGCGTCGTCTCAATGGATTTAGATGGTGCCCTATTCAATGTGAATGCAGCCATCTCTAAAGAATAACCCCAAAACGATAGCGGTAAATCAATAAGAGACATCATAGATAGCACCATATCTAGTAAAGTATGATTACGACGTTCGGACACACCATTACGATGTGGTGTTCCGGGTGGCGTGAGTTGCGAAACTATTCCGCATTGTTTCAAATATAGACCAAACTCGTAACTCAGATATTCTCCTCCACGATAAGATCGTAGAAAGTTTATTTTCTTGTTACGATGATTTTCTACTTCACTCTGAAATTCTTTGAACTTTTCAAATGTTTCAGACTTATGTTTCACTAAGTAGATATACCCATATCTGCTCAAATCATCTGTGAAGTTGAGAAAATAACGATACCCGCCGCGAGCCTCAATATTCATCGGACCACATAAATCAGTATGTATGATTTCCAACAAATCCGTTGCTCGCTCGATTGTTCTGGAGAACGTTGTTTTAGTCATCTTGCCCATGAGGCATGGTTCGCAAGTACCAAGTGATTCATAATCAAGTGATTCCAGAAGTCCATCAGTATGGAGTTTCTTCATGCGCTTTACACCAATATGACCCAAACGGCAAGCCACAAATAAGTTGCACCTTTGTCATTATCAACTCTGCATCTTTTGGCTTCAACATTATGAATATGTGTATCACTACTATCGAGATTCATCACAAATAGACCACTCTTCAAGGGTGCATGACCATAAAAGATATTACTCATATAAATAGAACAACCATTATTCTCAGATTTAAATGAATAACCGTCTCGCATCAAACAAGATCGAGATATAATGTTCATGCTTAACGCTGGCACCAAATAAAAATTATTCAGGTCTAAAACTAATCCCGAAGGTAGATGTAGAGGTAGCGTGCCGACGGCGATCACATCGACTTCGGAACCATTTCCCACGCGCATCGTCACCTCGTCCTTAGCCAGTCTTTGCTTAATCTGTAGTCCCTGTTTTGAGTTGCAAATATTACCAACAGAACCAATATCAAATACCCAGGTGCTACTGCGAGCTCTAGTAAGGTACACATAAGTAACATGTATATCACATATACCTTTGTTCACCTTGCCATCCTTCTTATCCGCCAAATACTTAGGGCAGTTCCGCTTCCAGGACTAAATTGCTTGCGGAGAAGCACTCAGTCTCGTGCTTAGGTCCGCACTTAGGTTTCTTCTCTTGAGCAGCAACTTGTTTGCCGTTCTTCTTGAAGTTCCACTTCTTCTTCCCTTTACCCTTTTTCTTGAAACTGGTGGTCTTGTTGACCATCAACACTTGATGCTCCTTTTTGATTTCTACCTCCGCAGCCTTTAGCATTGCGAAGAGCTCGGGAATTGTCTTATCCATCCCTTGCATATTATAGTTCATCACAAAGCTTTTGTAGCTTGGTGGCAGTGATTTAAGAATTCTGTCAATGACACTATCATCCGGAAGATTAACTCCCAGTTGAATCAAGTGATTGTTATACCCACACATTTTGAGTATATGTTCACTGACAGAACTATTCTCCTCCATCTTGCAACAGAGAACTTATTGGAGACTTCATATCTCTCAATCCAGGCATTTGCTTGAAATATTAACTTCAACTCTGGAACATCTCATATGCTCCATGACGTTCAAAACGTCGTTGAAGTCCCGGTTCTAAGCCGTAAAGCATGGCACACTGAACTATCGAGTAGTCATCAGCTTTGCTCTGCCAGACGTTCTTAACGTCTTTAGTTGCATTTGCAGCAGGCCTGGCACCCAGCGTGCTTCTAGGACGTAATTCTTCTGTGCAGCAATGAGGATAATCCTCAAGTTACGGACCCAGTCCGTGTAATTTCTACCATCATCTTTCAACTTTTCTTTCTCAAGGAACGCACTAAAATTCAACGGAACAACAGCACGGGTCATCTATCTACAACAACATAGACAAGCAAAATAATATCAGGTACTAAGTTCATGATAAATTTAAGTTCAATTAACATATTACTTAAGAACTCCCACTTAGATAGATATCCCTCTAATCATCTAAGTGATCACGTGATCCATATCAACTAAACCATAAACGATCATCACGTGAGATGGAGTAGTTTTCAATGGTGAACATCACTATGTTGATCATATCTACTATATGATTCACGCACAACCTTTCGGTCTCAGTGTTCCGAGGCTATATCTGCATATGCTAGGCTCGTCAAGTTTAACCCGAGTATTCTGCGTGTGCAAAACTGTCTTACACCCGTTGTAGATGAACGTTGAGCTTATCACACCCGATCATCACGTGGTGTCTCGGCACGACGAACTTTGGCAATGGTGCATACTCAGGGAGAACACTTTTTACCATGAAATTTAGTGAGAGATCATCTTATAATGCTACCATCAAATAAAGCAGAATAAGATGCATAAAGGATAAACAACACGTGCAATCAATATAAGTGATATGATATAGCCATCATCATCTTGTGCCTTTGATCTCCATCTCCAAAGCACCGTCATGATCACCATCGTCACCGGCGCAACACATTGATCTCCGTCGTAGCATCATTGTCGTCTCGCCAACTATTGCTTCTACGACTATCGCTGCCGCTTAGTGATAAAGTAAAGCAATTACAGGGCGATTGCATTGCATACAATAAAGCGACAACCATATGGCTCCTGCCAGTTGTCGATAACTCTGTTACAAAACATGATCATCTCATACAATAAATATAGCATCATGTCTTGAACATATCACATCACAACATGCCCTGCAAAAGCAAGTTAGACGTCCTCTACTTTGTTGTTGCAAGTTTTACGTGGCTGCTACGGGCTGAGCAAAAATCGTTCTTACCTACGCATCAAAACCACAACGATAGTTTGTCAAGTTAGTGTTGTTTTAACCTTCTCAAGGACCGGGCGTAGTCACACTTGGTTCAACTAAAGTTGGAGAAACTGACACCCGCCAGCCACATGTGTGCAAAGCACGTCGGTAGAACCAGTAGTCTCGCGTAGGCGTATGCGTAATGTCGGTCCGGGCCGCTTCATCCAACAATACCGCCGAACCAAAGTATGACATGCTGGTAAGCAGTATGACTTGTATCGCCCACAACTCACTTGTATTCTACTCGTGCATATAACATCTACGCAATAACCTGGCTCGGATGCCACTGTTGGGAACGTAGTAATTTCAAAAAAATTCCTACGCACACGCAAGATCATGGTGATGCATAGCAATGAGAGGGGAGAGTGTCATCTACGTATCCTCGTAGACCGTAAGCGGAAGCGGTGTGACAACGCGGTTGATGTAATAGTACGTCTTCACGATCGACCGATCCTCAGTACCGAACGTACGGCACCTCCGCGTTCAGCACACGTTCAGCTCGGTGACGTCCCGCGAACTCACGATCCAGTAGAGCTCGAGGGAGAGTTTCGTCAGCACGATGGCGTGGTGACGTTTTTGATGAAGCTACCGACGCAGGGCTTTGCCTAAGCACCGCTACGATATGACCGAGGTGGATTATGGTGGAGGGTGGCACCGCACACGGCTGGGAGAGATCAATGATCAACTTGTGTGTTCTAGGGTGCCCCCTGCCTCTGTATATAAAGGAGCAAGGGGGGAGGCCGGCCGGCCCTGTAGGGTGCGCCAGGAGGAGGAGTCCTCCTCCTAGTAGGAGTAGGACTCCCCTCTTTCCTACTCCTACTAGGAGGGGGAAAGGAAGGAGGAGAAGGAGAAGGAAAGGGGGCGCTGCCCCCCCCCCTTCCTAGTCCAATTCGGACCATAGCGGGAGGGGCCGCACGGCCTGCCCTGGCCGGCCCCTCTCTCTCTCCACTAGGGCCCAACAAGGCCCATTAACCCTCGGGGGTTCCGGTAACCCCTCCGGCACTCCGGTAAAATCCCGATTTCACCCGGAACTCTTCCTATGTCCAAATGTAGGCTTCCAATATATCAATCTTTATGTCTCGACCATTTCGAGACTCCTCATCATCTCCGTGATCATATCCGGGACTCCGAACTACCTTTGGTACATCAAAACATATGAACTCATAATACCGATCGTCACAGAACTTTAAGCGTGCGGACCCTATGGGTTCAGAACTATGTAGACATGACCGAGACATGTCTCCGGTCAATAACCAATAGCGGAACCTAGATGCTCATATTGGTTCCTCCATATTCTACGAATATCTTTATCGGTCAAACCGTATAACAACATACGTTGTTCCCTTTGTCATCGGTATGTTACTTGCTCGAGATTCGATCGTCGGTATCTCAATACCTAGCTCAATCTCGTTACCGGCAAGTCTATTTACTCATTCCATAATGCATCATCCCGTAACTAACTCATTATTCACATTGCTTGCAAGTCTTATAGTGATGTGCCTTACCAAGAGGGCCCAGAGATACCTCTCCGACAATCGGAGTGACAAATCCTATTCTTGATCTATGCCAACTCCACGAACACCATCGGAGACACCTTTAGAGCACCTTTATAATCACCTAGTTATGTTGTGGCGTTTGGTAGCACACAAAGTGTTCTTCCGGTATTCGGGGGTTGCATAATCTCATAGTCAAAGGAACATGTATAAGTCATGAAGAAAGCAATAGAAGTAAACTAAACGATCAAGTGCTAAGCTAACGGAATGGGTCAAGTCAATCACATCATTCTCCTAATGATGTGATCCTGTTAATCAAATGACAACTCATGTCTATGGTTAGGAAACTCAACCATCTTTGATCAACGAGCTAGTCAAGTAGAGGCATACTAGTGACACTATGTTTGTCTATGTTTACACACATGTATTATGTTTCCGGTTAATACAATTCTAGCATGAATAATAAACATTTATCATGATATGAGGAAATAAATAATAACTTTATTATTGCCTCTAGGGCATATTTCCTTCAAAACCAGTGCATGCCCAAGAGGTAGCACTTCACTCTGAAATTATATGAACTTTTCAAATGTTTCAGACTTATGTTTCATCAAGTAGATATACCTATATCTGCTCGAATCATCTGTGAAGGTCAGAAAATAACGATACCCGCCGCGAGCCTCAACACTCATTGGATCACATACATCAGTATGTATTATTTCCAATAAGTCAGTTGCTCGCTCCATTGTTCCGGAGAACGGAGTCTTAGTCATCTTGCCCATAAGGCATGGTTCACAAGCATCAAGTGATTCATAATCAAGTGATTCCAAAATCCCATCGAGATGGAGTTTCTTCATGCGCTTTACACCAATATGACCTAAACGGCAGTGCCACAAATAAGTTGCACTATCATTATTAACTTTACATCTTTTGGCTTCAATATTATGAATATGGTTATCACTACGATCGAGATTCAACAAACCATTTTCATTGGGTTTATGACCATAGAAGGTTTTATTCATGTAAACAAGAACAACAATTATTCTCTAACTTAAATGAATAACCATCAAATCATATTCATGCTCAACGCAAACACCAAAAAAACACTTATTTAGGTTAAACACTAATCCCGAAAGTATAGGGAGTGTGCGATGATGATCATATCAATCTTGGAACTACTTCCAACACACATCGTCACCTTGCCCTTAACTAGTTTCTCGCTCATTCGCAACTCCCGTTTCGAGTTACTACTCTTAGCAACTGAACTAGTATCAAATGCCGAGGGATTGCTATAAACACTAGTAAAGTACACATCAATAACATGTATATCCAATATACCTTTGTTCACTTTGCCATCCTTCTTATCCACCAAGTATCTAGGGCAGTTCCACTTCCAGTGACCATTTCCTTTGCAGTAGAAGCACTCAGTTTCAGGCTTGGGTCTAGCTTTGGGCTTCTTCACGGGAGCAGCAACTTGTTTGCCGTTCTTTTTGAAGTTCGCCTTCTTCCCTTTGCCCTTTTCTTGAAACTAGTGGTCTTGTCAACCATCAACACTTGATGCTTTTCTTGATTCTACCTTCGTCGATTTCAGCATCACGAAGAGCTTGGGAATCGTTTTCGTTATCCCTTGCATATTATAGTTCATCATGAAGTTCTAGTAACTTGGTGATAGTGACTAGAGAACTCTGTCAATCACTATCTTATCTGGAAGATTAACTCCTACTTGATTCAAGTGATTGTACTACTTAGACATTCTGAGCACATGCTCACTAGCTGAGCTATTCTCCTCCATCTTGTAGGCAAAGTACTTGTCAAAGGTCTCATACCTTTCGACATGGGCATGAGTCTGAAATACTAATTTCAACTCTTGGAACATCTCATATGCTCCGTGGCATTTCAAGAATGTCTTTGCAGCCCCGATTCTAAGACGTAAATCATGGTACACTAAACTGTCAAGTAGTCATCATATCGAGCTTGCCAAACGTTCATAACGTCTGCATTTGCTCCTGCAATCTGTTTGTCACCTAGCGGTGCATCAAGGACATAATTATTCTGTGCAGCAATGAGGATAATCCTCAGATCATAGATCCAATCCGCATCATTGCTACTAACATCTTTCAACTTAGTTTTCTTTAGGAACATATCAAAAATATAACAGGGGAGCTAAACGCGAGCTATTGATCTACAACATAGATATGCTAATACTACCAGGACTAAGTTCATGATAAATTAAAGTTCAATTAATCATATTAGTTAAGAACTCCCACTTAGATAGACATCCCTCTAATCATCTAAGTGATCACGTGATCCATATCAACTAAACCATGTCCGATCATCACGTGAGATGGAGTAGTTTTCAATGGTGAACATCACTATGTTGATCATATCTTCTATATGATTCACACTCGACTGTCGGATTTCGGGTTCCGGCAGACCCTCTAGGTTCGAACTCTGGGGTGCGCGCGGAGATCTCGCCCCCTACCTACCTGCACCTCGCCGCCTCGCTAGGATCTAAACTACCAAAGGAACAACACAAGAGACACAAGGTTTATACTGGTTCGGGCCACCATTGTGGTGTAACACGCTACTCCAAAGGTGTGGTGTGGTGGATTGCCTCTTGGGATGATGATGAACAATACAAGGAAGAACAACCTCATGAGGGTATGTTCTTGGTGGTGCGATGAACTGCCAGGGAGTTCGATCGCTTCTCTCTCTCTCTCTCTCTCTCTCTCTCTCTCTCTCTCTCTGCAGCTTGATCTCTATGCCGTCTCCAAGATCGCCTCTCCGATTCCAAGATGCCTCTACCCTGTGGGTGGCTAGTCCTATTTATAGGCAAAGGCCCCGGCCTCTTCCCAAATATTGAGCGGAAGGGCGCCAACAATTAGCCATTTTGAAGGGGAACATCTAGTACACTTATCCCGACTAAAGTTGGTCCTCCCCTCAAAGGCTCACGTGGTGACGCCTTGGCTTGGGCTCCACAATGACTTCCTTCCTGCCGTTCACGGTCTTGGTCTTGTTGCAATCAAACGGATGTCTTTTCTTGATGCTCTCGCCGCGCTTGGCCCCTTTGCACCAAAGAGGAAATGAGGACATCTACGGTCGGCGCCACTTGGCGCCCGCCGGGCGCCTTGGTCGTCATGGCTTGCGTCATGGGCACCTCGTGAGGTACCCCGCTTGATCTCTCCGCCTCCTCGCGAGCCACTGACGAGGCCGTGTCGAGGAAGCTTCACGTCAGTCCGCCCCGGCTTGGCCCCTCGCGAGGGTCTTGAGCTTGTCTTGATGAAGATGGGCCGTCTTTGGGCCACCCCTTGAGCCACGCCGCAGTCGCACGCAGCAAGTCTGGTACCCTGCTCCTGTAACGCCGACAAGTAGCCCCTGGGCCCAAAGGCGCTCCGGACTTGGCTGAGCAGAAGCGAAGGGCAAGTCTGAAGCGCCGTGGGCCCCTAACGGCGTCTTTTGGGCGCCGCGTGGCGGTTGGTTGGACGTGGGCGCCCTAGCAACTGCGCGAATCGACAAAAGAGCGGCATCTGTCTAGTCTTTGCTTCCCTTGCCTCCTCTGGTCATTGCTCAGATCCCCTTTCTTGCGCCTTTCCTTCCTACCTCCGAAATCTCCAGATCTACTTCGACCGCATGCTCTAGCAAGACATGGCGCCTCGCCAGACCCCGGCCAGAGCTTGGTACTCACCCGCCTTGGACTCGCCGAACGTGTCGGAGAAGGGCCTTGCCCGGGTGCGTCGGATGGTGGCGGCGCACAGCAACGACGGGGCAGAGGTGCTCAGGGCTGGCTCCGCCCTTCCCGAGGGCCAAGGAAGCACCTTCTATCCGCTCTTCGTGAGCGCCATTGCTGCCGATCTGGTGCCTCCCTTTTCTGAGTTCTTCTTCTCTGTCCTCCGCCATTACAAACTGCAAGCTCTGCACCTCCACCCCAACTCTGTTCTTCTTCTGGCGATCTTCGCCTACTACTGTGAGGCTCATGTCGGGGTGCAGCCCTCAGTGGCCTTGCTACGCCACTACTTCTAACTCCGGACCTCTCGCGGCCCCGTCTCCGCGTGCGCGAGCTTTGTTGCGTATGGCAGCTCCAACGCCATCTCGAAGCCCGGGAAGAGGATTGAAGGCTTCAGGAGCAAGTGGGTCATGGTAGATGCTGGGCGCATCCATCCTCGGCTGATTCTGCCCACGGAGCAGCCCACGACCTCCGACGATTGGTCTCGCGTGGAACTCGTGGATCCCCGCGCGAAGCCGGTGCTGGAGAAGATGGACGCGGATCTATGGCCGGGCAACATGGCGGCGGGAAGCTGACCGGGGCGTCGCTCCTGAGGGAGTTCCTGGAGCACCAGGTGGCCCTGCTTCATCAAGATTGCCTCATTGTGGAGGCCCCGCCGAGCCCTCAAGTCTTGGCCGACCAAGATCTGGCCGGGTCCTCAAATCTTTGGTCGGGGAGACGTGGCGAGGCTGGAGGACGCCTCCTGCACTGTTCCTTCGAGATGATTGGGAGCAAAGGTGGACTCCATGCCCGTCTTCAATGGGGACGGGCCCGTGCCCACGGAGGTTCCCGAGGACCCGGCGGCCCTGGCGACGGTGAACGTGTCCTCCGGCGACTCCAGCGAAGAGGAGGAAGAAGAGGAGCAGGAAGAGGGGCCTGACTCCGAGGCGACCGAAGGGGAGTCCAGAGCGCCCCTCCCCCGACGCAGGTCCTGCGCTCTCCGCCTCTTGCCGAGCGACGATGAGGATGGCGATGAGCGGGGCGGCGAGAGCTTGCCCCCGATCCCGAAGAAGGACTGGGCTGGTCCTCCGCGGGTCTGCCCCGGCTCCGAGGCGATCCGCAGACGTGCCTCCTGCTCCCGGGCCTCTTGAGGCTGATCCCTGCAGCCGGCTCTCGGGCTTCAAGTATGGCCGGAGGTTGCTCGAGCTCGCGAGCGATGACCAGTAAGTGCTTGATTCTTGTTTTATTCCTTGCTTTGTCGCTGAGGCTTGATATCTGTATTCCTTGGCTAGGCTGGCGCCTGCGGCGAAGAAGCTGAGGGGAGCTCCTGAGGCTCCGTCTGGGGCAGCGCCTCTGCCCGCGAAAGAAGGTGACAGCAAGGCACGGGTCTCTCCTGCCCGGTTGTCCTCGCGAGGCCTGGCGGAGCTAGCAGGGGCGAGCTCAGCCCTCATGGCCCAAGCGACTCCCGAGGTGTCCTTGCCTGATGCCACCGCCACAACTGCTGGGGCGCAGCAGGTCCCGCCTCAGGATGCTGTGGTTACACTGCCGTCCTCTCCTCCTACTCCACCAACTGCTATCTCTCCGACTCCTCCCACTGTCCTGGATCGTGCTGCTGCTGAACTGGACCGGCTGCGGCAAGATCTTCTGGATGCCGACCCTTGCTTGGTGGTCGGGCGCTTGGAGCTGGTCTCCGGTTGGGTTCGCTCTGACGCTTCGATTCGAGCGTCGCTGGTTCAGGCCTCACGGCTTGCGACGAGGAGAAGCAGGCCGTCCTTGGGGCGAAGGCTGCTCGCGACGCTGCCTTGGGGGAGGTAGCCGATGTCCGAGGTCGCTGCAAGGCGCCGGAGAGCGAGCTGTAGGGCCTGCGTGACCAGCTTGCCAAGGAGGCCCGCATTCGCCAAGAGAAGGAGGAAGACATGAAGGCTCGCGAGGCAGCCGTCAAGGACCGGGACGCCAAGCTTAACAAGAGCCGTGACCGCCTGGGTGCGTTGGAGCAGGAGTTAGAGGCGAAGAGGGTCGAGCTGGACGGCAAGGCGTGGGTCCTCGCCGAGGACCGCGTGGCCTTCGCGGAGATGGAGGTGAAGGCTCGCACCTTGCTGAGGTCGCTTTACGACAGCGGCCTGGAAAGCCCGCTGGCCAGCGCCGAGGACGGCCCTGCCAAGCTGCTTCCCTTCCTGATCCGCGCCCTTGAAGATGTCACCCTTGGCCTTGGCCCCACGGCTGAGGCCGAGGCGTGTGTCATGTCTTCTGCAGCACTGACGCGCGTCCTTACCCACGTCTACCTTCGCGATCCCGACGCCGACTCGGCGACAAACTTTGGAGCCGATTGAGCAGCGAGCTTGCCGCTGCCGCTGCTGAGGCCGTGAAGGGTCGAGCGGAGGCTCTGCTGGCGAAGTTCCGGGCCTTCAGCACCAAGACGAAGCGAGGCGCTGCCGGTCCTGAGGCTTCACGAGGCGAACCAGGCGAACCCGCTCCGCGCAGCTCCGTCGTCGACAAGTGACTCCTTTGTGGCTCCTATTCTGCTTTCAGCTCCTGCAACATGTATCATGCCTCGAGGAGGCGTTTAAACTTGCGTTTGGTGTTGTGACAACAGTTATGGACTGTAATATTTGCTTTTAAATTCCTTGAGATTTGCGCTTTTCGTTCCTACTTGCTTATGTTCTACGCCGGCAGAGCCCGACCTCACAAGATACCTCAGCCGCCATTGGCCCCGACCGAAACCAGACGGGACCAAGGAGTGAGGGGCTACGTGACAAGTTAGGCTCCCGAGTCGCGATGCTCAGAGTCCCCTTGGCGCCTGAACAGCAAGTAGGGAGGCGAGATGTGGGGTGAATCTACCATTCTACGCCCGCAGAGCCCATCCTCACAAGATACCTCAACCGCCGTTAGCCTTCGGAACTAAGGAGTGAGGGGCTACATGACCAGTTAGGCTCTGAGTCGCGATGCTCAGGAGTCCCCTTGACGCTCAAACGGCCTTGTCACCTTGGCTCCGCCGGGAAGGGACGTCGACGAACCAGGCCCGAGGGGCCTGGCTGGTGGCGTCGTCTGGGCGTGACCTGTGCGTAGCCCTCAGGCCCCCTCGCGCTGCACTCCCGAGGGGAGGCGCTATGATGAGGGGCGTACATTGAGCTCGGCTCCTCGAGGTTGATGCGGCCGGGGGCCACCCGCAGTTGTTTATCACCAGCGTGGAGCATAGCGCTTCCGTATGTGGACGGGCATAGCCGCTCCTCGGCGGTGTCGTCGACCAAATGCCAAGCATGGTGCTTCCATCAGTGCGTGGGAGGGGCTCCCCTCGGGAGGAGCCCCGGGCGTGTACAGCCATACGACACGTGGGCACAGTAGGGCCTGACGAGGTGTATCTGGGCACCCGTGAGCCAGCGCGGGACTCACGGGGCCCTACCTCAAGGCGGGTTGCGCCTGGCACTGGGCCTTAGCTTGTGATGTGTTCCTGCAAATTTGGTTAGATGCCGACGCTCTACGTTCTCGGGTCCCGGCCCTCGAGCGGGTCTCAGCCATCGCTGGTATGCCAGGTCGCGATGCCGTGGACAAGGCCAGAGGGTGAGGGCTGGAGAGCCAAGAGGAGCCCATGAGTCGCGATGCTCAGGTACCCCTCCTTTAACGTGCAAGCGGCCGACATGAAGGAAGAAGGGGTGCCACGGACAGGCATCAAATAACAATCATGATGGGTCGAACGCATGACCCGAAATAAACGCAAGAGGGGTACATGCCACTGGGTCTAGCCCGAGCGACTTGGGGATGATGGAGCCCGAGGGGCGCCCCCGATATGGTAAGCTAGGAACATGAAGTAAAGGGGATACACGCCGCAGGGATGGACCCACGCGGCCTGGGAATAATGCAGCCTCAGGGGCGCCCCACCGGAAATGAAACTTGAAGGATGTCACCGATGACGTTGAAGACGGCGAAGGGATGTTGAAGTAGCGGATGTCGTGGGCTGCGGAAGCCTACCTTCCACGAGCCCCTGTGCCCAGAGCCTCGGGAGGCTCCGGAGGCGCTGGTGGCTCCTCGCGGACCATCTCCATCTCCGCCAGGACTGCGGAACGCCTGGCCTCTTGAGCCTCCAGGATGCTCCTCATGAGGCGCTGGTGCGTGGCAGCCGCGTTCAGCAAACCGTAAGGCATGCGAACGTAGCTGTGGGGCGGACCTTCGCAGCGCCCCACGCGTGAGGGCCAGAAGCGCTCCTGAGAGGCGGCTCGGTTGAGCCCTGGTATGTCGATGCAGACGCGCAGCCCACCATCCTCGCCTGGATGGGGAGCTACGGCGGGCAAGCGGCGGCTGCCACTCATGACTCTTGACTCCTGCAACTCCTAGATGATCTGGCTGACGAACTCCTGAGGGTTTGGCCCTCCTCGCCTTGCTCCTTCCTGAGGGAAATGTGCTTTAAAACATGCCTCCAAGTGGTGCCCAAGCGCCTCCCTCGTGACCCTAGCAAGGTCGGTGGCCCTCCAGGAGGGAGCCCCCGAGCCTTGCTTGAGGAGGGCGTCGAGCGCGCCTTCCTATGCGACAAAAGGAGGTGCCCCCTGAACAGGCGCGGACCCTGAGGGGCCTGCCTCCTAAAGGTCGGGCCTGGCGATGTCTTCTTCTTCTTGGGAGCGGTCTCAGGGAGCCTCCCGCTCCTGCGATCTGGGTCTTCAAGTGATGCGGCTTGAAAAGCTCGCTCCAGGGAGCACACTGCATCTCTCTCTTCGCAAGGCACCGTGATGACTCCGCCGCCATCGGGCATCTTGAGGACGTTGTAGCCGTGATGAGTCACGGCCATGAACTTGGCCGTAGCTGGGTACCCGAGGATGGCATTGTATGGCGGCGAATATGGGCGACATCAAAGTCGATGAGCTCGGTCGGTAGTTGTCGCCGCCTCAAGGTTCTGAGAGGCGGACCTGCCCACTGGGACCGTGGAGCCATCGGTGACTCCGGAGAAAGGCTTGGTTGGCTGAAGCTGATTGTAAGGCACTTGGAGATTGTTGAATGTCTCTACGGGCGGGACATTGAGCCCTGCTCCGCCATCGATGAGGGTTCCGTGACTTGCACGTTCTTGATGATCGGGGAACAAAGCATCGGGAGGACTCGGTGTGGCTGCGCACTTGAGCTGATCTGCTGAAATGAACATGATGGCGCATGCCGACCACCCGAGAGGGCGCGTGGCTTCGAGCTTGGGAGGACTGCATTCACTTCACGGGTGAATTGCTTGAAGATGCGTTGAGAGGCTGGGGCTTGAGCTCCGCCCAGGATGCAAGCGATCGCACGCGGCTCCTGGAAGCCGCCAGCCCCCTCGTCCTGATGATGGTCCTCGTTTCTCCTTGGTTGCGGCGGCAGAGGAGGGAGGCCTGTGTTTCCTTGCGGACGATCCTCACGAGGCTGATCCCTCCAGCCTTCTCGCAAGGCTGATCCTGCCAGCGATCCCCGCGAGGTCGGTCACGCCACCCTTGGCGAGGGCCACGGTCTTCCCAACGTCCTGAGTTTCTTTCTCCTCCTCGGTCGTAGCCTCGATCGTTACGGTCGGGGCATCGACCGATTCTCCCTTCTCGCACGGCTCGGAGCTCTTGACATTCGTTAGTGTTGTGGGTGTGGAGGTCGTGGTACACACAGTACCGGCTGCCCCTGGAAGACTCGGGCTGATCTCTGCCTTGCTTGGTGTCTGGTTCTGCCGCGAGCACGGCAGCCCCCTTGCGCTTCACGTCCTTGGCCTTGGGCTTCTTCTCTTCTGGGTCTGCGGCTGGCAGCTCGAGGAGGGAAAGGTATCCTTCCTTAGCCCTGGCGCACTTGGTACCCAAGTTGAACAGCTCCAAGAAAGTGCACAGATCTTCATGCATCGCCAGCTCCTCCTTCATCTTGACGTCGCGCACACCGTCGGAGAAGGCAGAGATGATGGCCTCCTCGGTCACCTTGGGAATCTTGAGGCGTGCGTTGTTGAAGCGATGGATGTACTTCTGCAGGGTCTCCCTGGTTGCTGCTTGATGCGGCGCATGTCGCTCACGGCAGGAGGCCGGTCGCGAGTACCTTGGAAGTTGGCGATGAAGCGGGTGCGCATCTCGTCCCTGTGAGGAGATCGTGCGAGAGCTGTGTTCAGGAGCCAAAAGGGCTCCATCCTTGAGTGCCATGGGAAACCAGTTCGCCATGACCTTCTCGTCCCTGCTGGCTTGATGCACAGCTCAGAGAGCTGAAGGAACTCCGCAGGGTCGGCCATGCCGTCATAGCGAGGAGGCAGGTCCGCTTGAACTTGCCCCACGTGACGCTGCGCAGCTCGGTGGTGAAGGCGCGACAACTGCCGTAGCCACGGAGGCCTTTGGTGATGAAGAGCCTGGTCTTGCGGGTCCCCATGTGCTGCCGCTGGGAAGCAGCGGGGTCTTAGCGTCTTTGGAGCGGGGCGTGGTCGTGATGAGCCGGTGCAGGGAGCACTCGGGCAGCTTCTTGGGGGCGAGTGACCTCTTGACAACTCTGCTCTTGTTGCGCTGGCGCCGGATGGAGCGGATTCCACCCAGGGGCCACGCGCCTTGGGGCCAAGGCACCTTCTTGAGGGGGAGGCGGCTGAGGCGCCCCTCGAGCTTCATCGCCCGCGCAGGGCGGGGCGCGGTGTAGCGAGAAGGACGGCGCGGGGGAGCCCCCTGCGGCGCGGACAAGCTCGGCAACGCGGTCGAGCCACTCTTCGTAGACGTTGTCGACAGGGCGGTAGCACATGAGCTCGTTTGCCGCGATGGGCGTAGCTCGGGCCTCCATGGGCACGCGGAGCGCGCGAGACGAAGAACCAGCTGGGGCGAGTGAAGGAGTGGCGGTGCGGCCGTCTCGCCTCACGGACGGATGCTGGGATGATGCTTGCTGCTCGTTCCCCGCCGGGCCGGTGGCGGCGTTGACGGCAGGCGACGGGGAACGGCGGGGGCGGCCGCCGACGGGGGCCGTCTGGGCGACGCGGGTAGCGAGAGCGGCTCGGTGCTCGGCGCGGGCCCGACGAGCGTCTGACATGGATGCGATGGTCGGTGAAGAACAGGGCGGCGGAAGACAGATTCCGGTGCACCCCTACCTGGCGCGCCAAATGTCGGATTTCAGGTTCCGGCAGACCCTCTAGGTTCGAACTCTGGGGTACGCGCGGAGATCTCGCCCCCTACCTACCTGCACCTCGCCGCCTCGCTAGGATCTAAACTACCAAAGGAACAACACAAGAGACACAAGGTTTATACTAGTTCGGGCCACCATTGTGGTGTAACACCCTACTCCAGTGTGTGGTGTGGTGGATTGCCTCTTGGGCTGATGATGAACAATACAAGGAAGAACAGCCTCGCGAGGGTCTGTTCTTGGCCGGTGCGACGAACTGCTAAGGGGAGTTCGATCGCTCTCTCTCTCTCTCTCTCTCTCTCTCTCTCTCTCTCTCTCTCTCTCTCTCTCTCTCTCTCTCTCTCTCTCTCTCTCTCTCTCTCTCTCTGCGGTTGATCTCTCTATGCCGTCTCCAAGATCGTCTCTCTGATTCCAAGATGCCTCTACCCTGTGGGTGGCTAGTCCTATTTATAGGCAAAGGCCCCGGGCCTCTTCCCAAATATTGAGCGGGAAGGGCGCCAACAATTGGCCATTTTGAAGGGGAACATCTAGTACACTTATGTTGACTAAAGTTGGTCCTCGCCTGTCAAAGGCTCTGGTGGTGACGCCGGCTTGGGCTCCATAATGACTTCCTTCCTGCCATTGCGACGGTCTTGGTCTTGTTGCACCGAAACGGATGCCTTTGTTTGATGCTCTTGCCTGCGCTTGCCCCCTTTGCACCAAAGAGGAAATGAGGACATCATGGCCGGGCGCCCGCCTGGCGCCCTTGGTCGGCATGGCTTGCGTCATGGGCACCTCGTGAGGTACCCCGCCTTGATCTCTCCGCTTTCTCGCGAGCCAGCCTGACGAGGCCGTGTCTGAGGAAGCTTCCTGTCGTCCGCCCCGCGAGGCTTGGCCCCCCGCGAGGGTCTTGAGCTTGTGTTGATGAAGATGGGCCATGCTGTGCCACCCCTTGAGCCACGCCGCAGGCCGCAGGCAGGCAAGTCTGGGTACCCCCGTTCCCAGAATGCCGACATCAACCTTTCAGTCTCCAGTGTTCCGAGGCCATATCTGCATATGCTAGGCTCGTCAAGTTTAACCCCGAGTGTTCTGCGTGTGCAAAACTGGCTTGCACCCGTTGTTTGTGAACGTAGAGCTTATCACACCTGATCATCACGTGGTGTCTCAGCACGACGAACTTTCGCAACGGTGCATACTCAGGGAGAACACTTGTACCTTGAAATTTAGTGAGAGATCATCTTATAATGCTACCATCGATCTAAGCAAAATAAGATGCATAAAAGATAAACATCACATGCAATCAATATAAGTGATATGATATGGCCATCATCATCTTGTGCCTTTGATCTCCATCTTCAGAGCATCGTCATGATCATCATCGTTACCGGCGCGACACCTTGATCTCCATCGTAGCATCATTGTCGTCTCGCCAACTATTGCTTCTACGACTATCGCTACCGCTTAGTGATAAAGTAAAGCAATTACATGGCGATTGCATTTCATACAATAAAGCGACAACCATATGTCTCCTGCCAGTTGCCGATAACTCTGTTACAAAACATGATCATCTCATACAATAAAATTTAGCATCATGTCTTGACCATATCACATCACAACATGCCCTGCAAAAACAAGTTAGACGTCCTCTACTTTGTTGTTGCAAGTTTTACGTGGCTGCTACGGGCTGAGCAAGAACCGTTCTTACCTACGCATCAAAACCACAACGATATTTCGTCAAGTATGTGATGTTTTAACCTTCTCAAGGACCGGGCGTAGCCACACTCGATTCAACTAAAGTTGGAGAAACTGACACCCGCCAGCCACCTGTGTGCGAAGCACGTCGGTAGAACCAGTCTCGCGTAAGCGTCTGGCGTAATGTCGGTCCGGGCCGCTTCATCCAACAATACCGCCGAACCAAAGTATGACATGCTGGTAAGCAGTATGACTTGTATCGCCCACAACTCACTTGTGTTCTACTCATGCATATAACATCTACGCATAAACCTGGCTTGGATGCCACTGTTGGGGAACGTAGTAATTTCAAAATTTTCCTACGCACAAGCAAGATTATGGTGATGCGTAGCAACGAGAGGGGAGAGTGTCGTCCACGTACCCTCGTAGACCGTAAGCGGAAGCATTATGAGAACGCGATTGATGTAGTCGTACGTCTTCACGATCCGACCGATCCAAGTACCGAACGCATGGCACCTCCGAGTTCAGCACACGTTCAGCTTAGTGACGTCCCACGAATTCATGATCCAGCAGAGCTTCACGGGAGAGTTCCTTCAGCACGACGGCGTGATGACGGTGATGATGATGCTACCGACACAGGGCTTCGCCTAAGCACCGCTACGATATGACCGAGGTGGATTATGGTGGAGCGGGGCACCGCACACGGCTAAAAGATCAACTGACCAACTTGTGTCCCTATGGGGTGCCTCTTGCCTCAGTATATAAAGGAGGAGGGGAGGGGAGGCCGGCCGGCCCTAGAGGCGCGTCCAAGTGTGGAGTCCTACTAGGACTCCAAGTCCTAGTAGGAGTCCACCAAGAGGAAGGGAGGGAGAAGGAAGGAGAGGGAGGAAAGGGGGAACGGGGGGCCAGCCCCCTAATCCAATTTGTTTTGGGCTAGGGGGGCGCGCGCCCTGTCTTGTCCTGCCTCCTCTCTTCCACCACTTGGCCCTTGAGGCCCAATACCTCTTTCCCCGTATTCCTGTAACTCCCCGGTACTCCGAAAAATACCCGAACCACTCGGAACCTTTCCGATGTCCGAATATAGTCGTCCAATATATCGATCTTTACATCTCAATGATTTCGAGACTCCTCGTCATGTCTCTGATTTCATCCGGGACTCCGAACTACATTCGGTACATCAAAACACATAAATTCATAATATCGATCATCACCGAACGTTAAGCGCGCGGACCCTATGGGTTCGAGAACTATGTAGACATGACCGAGACACGTTTCCGGTCAATAACCAATAGTGGAACGTGGATGCTCATATTGGCTCCTACATATTCTACGAAGATCTTTATCGGTCAAACCGCATAACAACATACGTTGTTCCCTTTGTCATCGGTATGTTACTTGCCCGAGATTTGATCATCGGTATCTCAATACCTAGTTCAATCTCGTTACCGGCAAGTCTCTTTACTCATTCCGTAATGCATCATCCTGCAACTAACTCATTAGTTACATTGCTTGCAAGGCTTATAGTGATGTGCATTACCGATAGGGCCCAGAGATACCTCTCCGACAATCAGAGTGACAAATCCTAATCTTGATCTATGCCAACTCAACAAGTACCATCAGAGACACTTGTAGAGCACCTTTATAATCACCCAGTTACGTTGTGACGTTTGGTAGCACACAAAGTGTTCCTCCGGTATTCGGGAGTTGCATAATCTCATAGTCATAATAACATGTATAAGTCATGAAGAAAGCAATAGCAATATACTACACGATCAAATGCTAAGCTAACGGAATGGGTCAAGTCAATCACATCATTCTCTAATGATGTGATCCCATTAATCAAATGACAACTCATGTCTATGGCTAGGAATCTTAACCATCTTTGATTCAACGAGCTAGTCAAATAGAGGCATACTAGTGACACTTAGTTTGTCTATATATTCACACATGTACTAAGTTTCCGGTTAATACAATTCTAGCATGAATAATAAACATTTATCATGAAATAAGGAAATAAATAATAACTTTATTATTGCCTCTAGGGCATATTTCCTTCATTATGCATGTGCGTGCAGTTTCCACTTTATTCTCCTAGAGATTAAGCTTGACCGGGAAGTAGTAACCGTCTTAGACTCGAGACGAAAAGATCCTTAGGACTATGCGGACATGACTGAAATGCTCCAGAAGTAAGTTCAATCGATCATTATCACACCATATCGGCAACTTTGTTCATTTCCTGGTATCAAGTAATTATTTTCTTTGTCTGGCAGGGTTTGGAAAGAATCCATCGCAATAGCTCCGGGACTGCCGGGGGAGCAGCGATTTACACACCCGAAAGTAAGTACTACTACCTAGTTCCTTGCATCTCCCATTGATTCTAGCTAGTTTCATCAATATCATCTATCATGCTTGATTATCAGTTTGATTGAACTCTATTTCTCGTAAAGTGCTTGTGGCAGGAAGGCGGGAATGATTTTTGTGGATACTACATTTGCGAGTTCATCCGCCACTCGACCTGTGAGCGGGGCTACTCTGAAAAACAATATGAAGTATGTAAACAATAATATTAACAATTTTATTTTGTTACCATCATTTGTGTTGAGTTTCATTCATATATATGTATTGACCCCCTTCTTTAAATTAGATCTGGCAGATGCGGGATGAACTCCTACTACATGATCACATACGAGCAATTCAAGAGGAATTGGTGGGATTCTTTTTTGACCACGTCATACATAAAGCCGGAGAATACCATGTGGACATTGCTATAGACATGAGATGTTAGGGATTGTAAGAGATCTTATATTGTACATATGTAGCTAGTAGCGTCGGATAGATATACGAAAACTTGTTGTTCGACCAATCTCTCGGAGAAAGAGAGGTCACTCTCCTATCTGTATATGTTCATGACGATCTTGTGTAGTTAATGGTTCCCTCATTTGCTTACTAGCTAGCGTGTCGAGTTCTCTCTATATGTGTCTAGTAGCTAGCGTCGACCAAGCACAGAGAAAGAGAGGACACTTCTCTCTATTAGCTAGCTAACATAATGTATGAAACCCCTAAATTAACCCTCAAAAAACCCTAACCCTCCTTGAGAAAAAACAAAAACCCCAACTCCACGCATTGTGGCGTGGATGCCTTTTGGTCCCGGTTGATGTTACCAACCGGAACTAAAGGGCCTCCTGCCTGGGCGCCCCGCAGCGGCCACGTGGAGCCCCTTCTGTCCCGGTTCGCTTTACGAACCGAGACTAAAGGTTTTGGTCTTTAGTCCCGATTCGGGGCTAATGGGCCTCCGGAACCGGGACAAATGAATCGTTTTCTACTAGTGATATGAGCGTCACCATCTGTATTGTATTAAAAACAAGTCCAATATTCTCCCACGGTCAAAGCTTGACGCTTTTTTCAAAAAAAATAAAAAATAAAAAGATAGCTTGCCAGTTACACGAAAGTAACCTGGGCACTTGAATGCTTGAATGCGACCGACGACCAGAACAGAGGCCATGAATCTATAATACATAAATAGTTGATCCCCATTATCTTATTTCTTTTGACATGCAGCTTATCCACGTCATCACACATACCCCACAATGCCACATAAGCACATGCAGCCTAGCACATCATCATTTTTATTTTTCTGTTTAACCACTAAATAGATCTCTTATTTCTGAGTTAACTGTAGTTGCTTGCTGAAACGCGCACGCAATACTACCTCCGATGGAGTACTAGCAGCTTGATTTCCCATTAATGGTTCATTTTCAACGTTGGAACCGAGCAGCCTCTCCTGTCCAATTAAGAACATAGGAACTGAGCAGCCTCTCCCCTGTTACCAATTAATTAATTAATATATTCAGTTTCCATCCATAAGAGCCGAACGGCCTCTCTCCTTCAGAACAGAAAGCATTGTATCTCGATCTCCCACATATATCGCGGCGTTGGCGTCCAATCTTGCATGATGCGTCCCCTTCCTGTGGGTGTGTAAAATCCACTGAGATGATGCCCACGATGGCCTGGTCCTGCGCTCCTTCCTCTGTCTCTGTTCCGGTCAAGTTATCTATGGTGTTGCTCCTCCACCGGCCAGCCGCACAACCACCAGCAACCAACATTAGAAGCGGTGCGACGACACTGCGGCTACCTCGCCACAACCCCAGCCATCGCACGCTTCCAACCACCATGCAGAAACGACTATCCCTACACACAACAGCTAAGTTGTGTTTTTTCCAATCGCAAGGTTGGGTTTCTTCCTTTTGACTATTAGTACCATATAACAAATTGTTGTGCAAAGTGCAATGAAGAGTCGTTTGAGAGTAATCAAGATCCCATCCTGAGTAATGGCCTGATCTACCTGACTGTTGATTTTTGTTCACCCTTTTGACAGTCGGCAATTCTACCCCATAGAAGTACGTACTTACTTTTGATTTGCGGTTTTATTCTTCTGCAAATTTTACTATGTATTGTGTCACTGTATGATAAGACAGTCCATTCAAGATTTCTTATCGTTAATGTAGTCACTTTGTGATTATCTCTATACTACAATCTGGATGTTATAGATGATTTGGGCATTTATGCTTGCAGGTATACATGCACTGTAGGCATTCTTTTATATTTTGCCCAAATCAATAATACCTCAGAGAACACAATATGACCACAGAGAATAGTGAAAGTCGACAACCTTCTCTGCTCTTGGATCAGTATCTCATGTATCATATAACTGATGAAGATCTTTTGTACTCTTGAATCCGGACAATCTGCATCATTGAAAAACTATAGTCACATTCAGGTTTGTTGCTTAAACTTCTCATGTATTCACTTATCACCCCTCTGGTTATATTGTCATAGGATAGTCAGAGACTCTTCCCAGTTGAGAGAAGACATAAGAAGTTGGTGGCTTAAATATGAATAACATAAATGTTAATTATATATAATGTGTTTGCCAAATTAAGACTATTCGCCAACTTTTTCATTTGAGTCAAAGTCATATAGCAATGATTTATCCTTTAATATTTTCTAAACTATGATAAGTTGTCAATACCATCCATGTAATATAGGCAAACTAACGCCTGATCAAGAGGGAAGTGAGACCTTGCGTGATTGTTACTGTTCAATAAAGAGAACATGAAACATCAAATTTATACAAACAGTTGGACAACTGCAACTAAGTAGAATGAAGTGATTAATCACATTAGCGGATAAGATTTTTCATCAGGAATTCTCAGGATTGGATTTTATCTTCAGTGTCCATGCTAGCTATTAATTCCAAGTAACATTGTGAAAAAAAAAACAAAGTGCAATCTAACTTACAAAATTTCAGAGATGCCAGATGATCCCTCTTTACTACTCCCTCCGTTTCAAAATAGATGATTCAACTTTGTACTAACTACTCTATTTTGGAACGGAGGGAATATGTTATAAGCCAACTACTGGCCTTGGTTTTTCAAAAATGAGCTTGGCAGATCCATGCATGGATGCATTGATAAACACTCACAGTGCATTATGTTATGCTACTTATATGTAATGGATATTCCAAAACTATACTGCAGTGAAATATAATCTGTTATATTATTTTCAGTTTCAATTCTCATTTACTAATCCAATATTCATATTCCTTGCAACCAAAATTATCTGAATATGTTGCAACCAGTTCCCGCAGCAACGCGCGGGATATTGTCTAGTATCCAAGAGTGCTTCATGTCCGGTGCATGAGTATCACGGGTCTCCTTCCCAATGGAGTCGCGTCTTCTGTCCGTAATGCGTTCAGTACTGTGACCGAGTGGTAGACTTTGACTTGGAACATATAGCTACGTACAACACGTTCCATGACTGACATATCAGATGCGCTGAGCTCATTCATAATTAAGAGGTCAAATGGACATTCTCACAAAAAGAAAGAGGCCAAAAGAATTAATCTTCTATATCTAAATAGCTAGCTCCATTAGATTTATCTACACATACGCACTTCCACATCACCTCAATTATTTATAGTCTTCCGATCAAATTTGTGTGGCATCAAGAAGTCAAGCATGTGCTCATAAGTTACTTTTTTTGCATTAATGCAAATCATCCCACCTCATTAGTCATGCATGTATTTGTTTCCAACGTATGCATGTACTCACTTGCATTTTTGCATTAACCTATCAACTCAAACAACACCACTTCATCAATCATGTCTTCATTTTGGGGGAATTTTCTCTCTCTTATACATCATTTGTCACACACTTCTTTATGTTTTATCATTCTAAATATGTAAAACTCTTACATTTGTTTTTCATTGGTTTTATTTGGTTTTAAACACCTATTTATGCCATTCGCAAAAAAAGCACCTATTTATGCATTGGTTAGCACGGTTCCCGCGTGCAGATATCCAACTATTGAGCGGAATTTACCCATTAGACCGAAATACATCTATTATCCCATGAGTTTCCTTTTCGCGTTGATAACACGCTGAGATTACCGCTTCTCAGAATCGAACGTACCGGGCTACCGGCCGTGCTCCTTGGGCAACCATGTCGGCCGGTATGCTTCTCCGGTGAGGTTTTCTCCGGTTCCTTTTGCGTTCGCTTGAAACAATGCATTGCGCCGGGCAGTTTCACTTGGTCTTCCATGCCATCGCGGTACGTGTTTCGACTTCCCTGACGTGGGATGGCCATGCACATAATGTTCACGGGAAAGACGTACGGTGCGGCCGAAAGCTACAGCTTTCGTAGAAGGGCTTGTGCACTCTGAACTAGCTGCTCAAGTTCGTGAGAATCTATGTGTCAGCGGACTTCGCCGCGTACGTATTCGACGCATTGCAAGTTTGAACTGGCTAGTGGTTCATGCTTGACAAATTTACCGGCAGGCCACACACGTAAACACGATGCATGGAACTTTCACCGTACTTTACCTAGGTCTGCAACGCGTGAGTCCTATAAATAACCGGCAAGATCTTCCTACAAAAACTCACACCTCACATACGCACAGCGCAGAAGAGCAATCCTCATGGCCCCGATGATGAGGAAACTTGTAGTGGCCATGCTCTTGGTTCTCATGGCTACCCCCGGTTCATGGACCCGGGTGGCTGCGAGGCCGTTGCAAGGTGATCAGGTGCACGCCGGGGGACCCTCCGGTGGCATTCTGTTGCCGTCGCCAACACATTGGCGTGGACACGTGCTATCTCAGTTGGACGGAAAGAAGGGCCCAAACGGGTGTCCGATAACTCACAATCCTCGCGCCCCTCCTTGTCCCCTGGCGTAGAGTCGAGCGGACACGCAGGGTCGTTACGGGTTCAGTATTTTTTTTTTATAATGGGTGTATTTTATTGACTCATAACAATCGTATTAAGAGAATATAAGAGTATCAGTATACAACATGTGCGGTTTCTTTGTATGTTTATATAGTCGGAGTTTGAACTTACATGTGCTCGAAGAAAACCATGTATCCCTTTTTAATTTATGTTGTTTGTAATGATTTAGCTGACAAATATGTTAGTCAGATATTGGAATATAGCCAAATGATCTTATAAATTCTCCGAGTTTCTGATCAGGATTGGTCAACAAAACCGACGAAACTTATAATTTTAAAATGTAATGTGATCTCCTCCCTCATGAAACAAAAGCACTGTATTCAAGTGTGAGATAAATTGGACATGTCATTTGAGCAACAATTCAAATTCATTGAATAGGTGAAGAAAATACAATTGATTGAAGAAGCCAAAAAAAAAGTAAGGCGCCTAACAAAACCAAAAGTCAAGTTAACTTCATCACAAGTCTTCATCTATGTCTGCGTCTTTCACATCTTGATGTTCCTCTGTGCCTTAGCTAAAGAAACAACATACAAAAAAACTTGGACAAGCTGACTAACTTCAAAGGTATAGAAGTGTCACCAGCCTCAAGACGTGAGAAACCTAAAACCCCAATGCATTATGGCGGGGAGCACACCCCTTACAAGACAATCTATCAAATTATTGTATCGTCCCTGGAACACCACATGTGAAGATCAAGAACATGAAAGAACAAAACACATAAACTAAAAATCACAACATCAAACTCGACACCAATAATGCCACCACCATTGTGAAGATCAAACAAACAACATAAAAATCAGACTATTAGAGGGCATTTGCAAATTGACAACATTAACTGCAACTTCAAGGCAGAAAGAAAAAGAATTTTTTTGGAGTGTACACAGAAAAAGAAGTGCCCAATGCAACCATCATAAAGGTCTTAATGATTTTTTTTAGTATACAAAGAAACAGAAGTGTCCAATGCAACTACTAAACTTTACGTGGTTGTAGCAACATTGAAAATAATTAAAGAGGCAGGAGGAGAAGTTCACTACAAAACCAATAGCACATCGGCCGGGCTGCTTGAGCAGTCCCGCCGGGAGCAATGAAAATAGTAAGCTGGAACTGCCGGGGTCTCGGGAATGGCCCGGCAGTTCGTTCTCTTCTCGAGCTGGGAAGAGTGGAGGATCCCGATATTATGTTCCTGTGTGAGACTAGAATGAAGGAAAAGGAGCTAGGGAGGTTTAGGTGGCTGTTGGGACTCGCCAACATGGTTGCATGGAAGGATGAGGGACTGGGAGAGGGGTGGCTTTATTTTGGCGTCGAGGAGTGGATGTGACTTTGAGATCATATGGAAGGCGGCATGTGGATGTGGATGTGCAGCAGGAGGGTGGCTTGGTTTGGCGACTGACGGGAGTGTATGGAGAATCAGCTATGGAGAGGAAGAAGGAAACTTGGAGGCTCTTGAAAATTCTGAAGCAACAACACCAGAATGGCAGACCGTGGCTTTGCCTGGGAGACTTCAATGAAATACTAACAAGTTATGAGAAGGTAGGAGGAGCGGACCGGCCGCAGCAATACATGGACGGCTTCCGCGAGGCGCTGACTACCTGTGGACTCCAGGATATTGGATTTGAAGGTGACATGTACACGTGGAGGAATCATAGTAAAGAACTTCGCACGTATATATGTGAAAGGCTCGACCGTGCAACAGCAAATCATGAATGGTGTGACATGTTCCCAAATTATGTGGTAGTCAATGGTGAGCCTAGACACTCTGACTATCGGCCCATTGTCGTGCATGTGGAAGGCATGGACACGAAATGGAAGAGAGGTGATCGCCTGTTCCGGTTTGAGGCTCGATGACTGCAGGAGGATGGGTGCGAAGAGTTAATAAGAGAAGCTTGGGACAATAATTGCTCGATAGGCGTTGGGGGAGTGACTGAAGGTCTAAGAGCAGTGGCTACTAAAATGCACACTTGGAGTAAGGAGGTTCTGGGGGAACTTGATGGACAGATCAAACAAGTTAATGCTGATCTGGAAAGATGCATGAAAGAGGCGGTCTCAGAGGGGAAAATTAAGGAGGAAGCTAGGCTTAGAAGCTTGTTGGAGGATCTAAAAAGCAAGAAATACACGGAGCTCAAGCAACGAGCACACATGTGGTGGCTGCGTGGTGGAAGCAAAAACATCGGATACTTACAGTCTGTAGCATCATCAAGGAAGAGAATTAATAGGCTAAAGGAGATTAGGAGGGAGGATGGTACGGTGGTGGAGGAAGGGGAGGTTTTAACTAACTTTGTGCGTTCGTTTTTTCAGGACTTATTCACATCATCCAACCCACACCGACTATCAGAACTGATTGATAAAGTTCAGCCGCGAGTGACTAGCTCTATGCGTGCGATCCTTGAGGCCGAATACACCAGGGAGGAAGTTAAAGCGGCATTGGATCACATAGGTGATCTGAAGGCCCCGGGGCCGGACGGCATGCCTGCGATTGTATTTAAACGACACTGGCATTTTATGGGTGATGAGGTTGTCAAGGAGGTGCTTGCAGTACTGAATGGTGGACAGATTCCGGAAGGGTGGAATGATACGCTGGTGGTCCTGATCCCGAAAGTGAAGAACCCGAAGAGAATCAAGGATCTCCGACCCATCAGCTTATGCAATGTAGTCTATAAACTTGTATCCAAGGTCATTGCAAATAGACTGAAATTGGTGCTCCCGGAGGTTATCTACGATAATCAAAGTGCGTTAATTGCCGGCGGGCTGATTACGAGATAATGTTCTTATAGCTTATGAGATATCTCAGTACTTGATGAACAAGAAGAGTGGTAAGAATGGAGTTGCGGATATCAAAGCAGACATGAGTAAAGCCTATGATAGAGTAGAATGGTTCTTCCCGAAGCCATGTTATGCAAGCTGGGGTTTAGCAGAGATTGGACTAACCTCGTAATGAAATGTGTAAGAACTGTCCGATACCAGATCAAAGTTAATGGCGAGCTTACATCCCAGTTTAGTCCGTCGAGAGGCTTGCGGCAAGGGGACCCTACCTCTTTGTCATCTGCGCGGAAGGTTTGTCGGCATTACTACTTGAAGCTGAGGAGAAGGGAACCATGCATGGTGTGAAAATCTGTCCAAGGGCGCCGTGTGTATCGCACCTCTTATTTGCTGACGACTCCATGTTGTTGATCAAGGCTGACCAGCAAGAAGTCGGTGCATTGCATGACGTGCTCCAGCTATATGAGGACTGTTCCGGCCAAAGCATTAACGTCGAGAAATCTGCTGTTATGTTTAGCCCAAATACTTCTGATGCCGACAGAATCTTGGTCAAAAACAAGTTGGGGATACAGAGCGAAAATTGGAATGAGAAATACTTAGGCCTACCGGTTCATGTGGGGCGGTCCAAAAAGCAAGCTTTCAGCTACATCAAACGCAACATGTGTGGCCGCGTCCACGGCTGGCAGGAAAGGCTGTTAGCTAAGGAGAGTAAGGAGGTCTTGGTGAAGGCTGTGGGGCAGGCCATACCCACCTTTGCTATGTCATGCTTCGATTTAACCAAAACCTTTTGTGCGGAACTCAACTCTCTTCTAGGCAAATTCTGGTGGAGCCAACAGGACAAACAAAATGCAATGCATTGGATCAGTTGGGAGAAATGTCACAACCAAAAGCGACCGTGGGCTGGGGTTCCGGATATGCATACGTTCAACTTTGGCGATGTTGTCAAGGCAGGGGTGGAGGCTACTTCAAAACCCAACCAGACTGTGTGCAAGGATCTTGAAAGCCCGGTATTTCCCTCACTGTAGTGTCCTTGAGGCCAAAGTCCATGAAGGTATCTCTTATTCTTGGCGTAGCATCCTTCGTGGGCTGGATCTTGTGAAGCAAGGATACATCTGGAGGATAGGAGATGGCACAAGGGTCAATATTTGGACCGATCCATGGATACCGAGACCGTGGTCAAGGCGTGTCATCACACCGAAGGGAGCCAGCCTTCTAACGCACGTCGCTGATCTAATCTGACCTATCACCGGTGGCTGGGACGAACGTCTCATAGGGGATACATTTCATGCAGAAGATGCTCGTCACATTCTGCAGATTCCCTTGCGCGAGGGGGTGGAAGACTTCATCGCATGGCATTTTGACAGCAGGGGCTACCACTCCGTGAAAAGTGCCTATAAACTTCAGATGGAGCTGAATAAACATACACAGGAAGGAGCATCAGGATCGAGTTCAGTGCGAGCCGGTCACCGAATAGCGTGGAGGATCAGTCCCGAAGCGCATATGGAAACTCCCGTGTCCGCCGAAATCGCAGATGTTCGTATGGCGCATCGTGCACGAGTCCTTGGCCCTGTCGTGAACCTTCGTAATGTAGGTATATCTCGAGAAATCAAACTGCTTACTATGTGGCGAGAGGGAGGAGGACGGTGGACATTTATTTATCAAGTGCAAATGGGTGAAGGAGGTGTGGAGGCATCTAGGCCTGGAGCACGAACGCAGCCAGCTAGAACAGATCACTAGTGTGCATGCGATGCTTGATATACTGTGGGAGATAGACGAAAAGAAGCGTGTTCTAATAATAACCTTCTAGTGGCAATGGTGGAATCAGAGGAATAAGGTCCGGGAAGGTGAGACGCCCATGCAAGTGGAAGAGATGGTCAGAAGAATCCGCTGCAATGCACTAGAGTACGAGGAAGTCTTTACGCCGGAGAAGAAGAAGAGTCCGCCGGAGAAGTGGAATCCACCGGACACAGAGACGGTTAAGTTTAACCTTGATGGAGCGTTCCCTCCAAGATGCTCTATGGGTGGATGGGGTGTGATTGCTCGAGATAGCTCGGGGCAGGTTCTTGCTGCTCGGGCCGGCCGTCAAGAGAATATCCAAGATGCGTTTGGGGCAGAGGTCAATGCATTGGCAGCAGCAGTGATGACGGCGTCGGAACTGGGAGCAATGAGGGTTGCCTTTGAAACCGACTCACAGTTACTTGCTGAGGCCATGAACGCCCGTGCAGCAGACTCCTCACCGTATGCATCGATCATTGAAGACCTCAAATACCAGATGAAAATGTGGTTTTCGAAGTTTAGCATCATTGCTTGTAGACGGTCTGCGAATTCAGCAGCACATGAACTAGCCAAGATAGATCGTATGTGTCTTCCTAATAACTATATGGAGTGGAACTCTATTGTACCGCCCAGTGTGGCTGTTTGTGTCTCGGGTGACATGCCCGAGCACCGTTAAATCCATAAAGCGTTGCTTTGCCTTCAAAAAAAAACCTCCTCTTGCATCGTTTATCAGCTCCAGTTTTTCTTGAATAGGAGCCCCGCTTTCCATTTTCATTTTTCTTTAAAAAACACCCCCGCATATATTAATTAATTAAATGTTATTACAATCATTAATTATAGCATTCGTCATGCAGGGCAGAACACTATTAACAAGGGACCGCCTATGTCTTGCCTGAAGCGAAATGTAGAGCAGCCTCGCCCGAAAGAGTGCGAGACTGAGCCAGCACAGCTCGCAGAAGGCCACAACCTCGTTTTTTCTATTTTTTACGTTTTTTTTATTTCTCCTTTCTCTTTATTTATTTACTTTGGACTTCCAAATATTCATAATATATAGTATCTTACAAAAAGCATTCTACATAAAACTTTTGAAAATGTTAATCTAGCATTTGTTAGATGTTAAATGTGTATAGAAAAACTATTCCCATGTATATACAAAATGTATACAAAAATACAATGTGTATGAAATTTTTTGATCATGTATTCAAAAAATGTTAATCAACTATTTGAAAAAATGTAAATCGTCCATTTAAAAAATGTTAAACATGTATTAAAAAGTTTCCTGGTGTATACAAAAAATGTTGAACATGTATTAAAAAATTGAACACTAACCCTAAATTTTCAAAAATAGTGATCGTGTATAAAAATGTTTCAGCATATTTTTCAAAAATGTTAACAGTGTATTTTTTTTCCTGATTTACATAAAAACATACAATGTATATGAAAAAAGTAGTCATCAAACACGAATATTTGAATAAATGTTAATCATCTATTTCAAAAATGTTAAAATTCCTACTGTATACAAAAATGTAGAACATGTATAAAAATGTTAAACATGAATTTTGAAAAATGTCGATCATCTATAAAAAAACGTTAATAATATATTTAAAAAATGTTAAACATGTATTAAAACAAATTTCATGATATACAAAAAATGCACAATGTATATGGAAAAAGTAGTCATCAACCATAATTTTTTGAAGATGTTAATCTTTGTATTTGCAAAATGTTAAACATCTATAAAAAATCCGGATCTATACCTAAAATGTACAAATATGTATGCAAAATGTAGACATGTGTTGAAGAAAAGGAAAAGAAAAGAAAAGCGGTGAAAACCGAAGAAACGTAAGAAAGTAACACCTCAGAAAGGAATTGAGAAACAGTAAAATGGAGCCACCTAGGAGCCCTCACAGCGCTTTGCCGTAGCTAACCGTCCGATCCATCCATCGTACATTCTTCTGAACGTCTTCGTTTATCTCTTGGGCCGCTGCTCCAGGGAACTATCTAGGCCTGCTATTGTTGCTCGGGCCGGAATTATGCGTTGGGCTGGTGCACTCACTTTAGTGGCCCGCTAATTCCTGCATATGTCGCCATATCCTGGCCCCAGTGACGGAGCCAGGATTGGAGCAAGCCCTGGGCCTAATTTTTTTTTTGTTGCCCAGATGGAAAAACTTAATATTCATAAGGCTTTTGGCTACCTCAAAAGACACCCTCAAATATTGCCCAATTGCATGAAAAATTTAGAATTTAAACCCAATGCTTAACAATACAACAAAATAGATGAAAATATGATAAACAAAGAACATTACGTGATAAAAAGAGTACCAAACCAATGGTTTGCTTCACTAGTGCCTCGCATAACCTCATCAACGGTGGAAGAAGAGCCAACACCTAAGACATCAAAAGAAAAATTTCATAAGAGAAGACATAAACCTAAAGTGAAACATTATCATTAATACAAATCTAAAAACTTAACACTTCAACAAAGGGAAAAGCCCTTTGCGAGACCTATATGTTTGAAAGCGATACACAATATCATCATCATCATCAATACTTGCAAATACATCTTGCTCTATTTAGCAAACCGGTGAAAAAAATCTCGTCATCTTCTTTTTCTACAATATGAAATGAAATTGGGAATTACATCAATTTGAGTTCAACAATACCCTAAATATATGACTAGATGCATACACACATATTATTTCAATTAAATTTCAGTTTGAAGCAGTTTATACACTGATATGAATAAGATATGGTAGAAGACTACCAGTGGAAAGCATAGGGGGGAAACAGAAAAAGCTTCAAAGAAATTAGAAACATACAAGGTGCGGCAGCGCCAGCCAACAGCGAAATAACTAAGGATGGCGCACCACGCCGGTGAACCAAGAACAGGACAGAAGGGCAGCGACCGGGAGCAGGGGGAGTGACGGGGCGGATGCGACGCCACTGCGGACGGCGGCGCCGGGCGAGCGCTCGAGTCTGGATTTTGGAGATCGATGCGACTCGGCGGCGGATGCGTTTCCTCTTCTTTTTAGCAACAGCGCTGCGGATCCTGTGCCTCGTGTGTGGGAGTCAGATCGTGGGATTTCTTTTTCTTTTTGAGAATTGTTAGATCGTGTGATGGTCTTCCCTCCTGTGTGTGCGTTCATTTGACGTAACACAGCCCAGCGAGGCTTTGGGCTGCTCTCTTTCAACTAAGTTGCACCCCGGGCCTGTAGAAAATCCTATACAACAATAGCCTGTTACAATTTCCACGCCCCGGGCCTGGGCCCTGGGTGCCCGGGGCCCAGCTCCGCCCCTGCCTGGCCCTGCATACTCTGATAATTCGTTAGTACTCGGTGATGTGAGAATGTGTCCGACGATATGGGAGTTTATATACTACAAACTAAAAAAACAAATATAGAGTACATATGAACACCCTCTATTCGATGTTCTGCAAATCTAAATTCAAAACACAACCTGAAAAGCAAAAGCGATTAATTTAGTGTTGATGAACTAACGCGAATTCATGACCCATTGGTAATTAACGACTGTTCATATAGGGATTTTTTTCCTTGGTATGATTTTCAAATTTGAATTAGAAAACATGAATCATGGCAGATAGATGATTATCACCATGCAAATTTTGTTTTTAGATTTGTCTGAGGTTTCGAATATATAAACTGAGGCCGGGCGCACCAAATGCACCACTCTTCAGTGCACATCATAACTTTTTCAAAACTTTGTGGTTGTTGATTCAGGGTCGTTAGTTTCAATGTTGATTCGGGGGCATCCCTTCCCAGTCCCCGGTTCGGTTTGGATCTTGCCGGATCCACCTCCGGTGTGTTCTGGTGGAGCAGATCGGTGTCCGGGGGAAACCTTGGCCACCTTGGCTGGCCGGCAGCGGTGACGCCGTTTTTTGGCGCCGCTTTCCTCTTGGGGGCGCTGCTGAGGGCACCATCTCTCCTCTCCGACCCATGTCCGGGTGAAAGCCCAAGATCCGATGCGGATCGGGCGTCGGCGGCGCCCTGTGTACCGTAACCTTTCTGGAGGCGACGCCAAGGACATTGGGATGGATGGAAGGGTCTGCAGGTGAGGGGTGGGGGTGTGTTGCCTCCTTTTCGGTGGAGCGGTGTTTCCTTCTACATATTCTTGGCGGCGGCTCTTGGCGGCATGGAGCAGCGGAGGCTTGGCGTCAGATGTGTGGTGACGGACACGCGCAGGAGGTCGATGCTGTCTGGCGTCGTGGTGGCGTCGGCGGCAGCGAGACCGGGCAAGGCCGTTGCAACAATACAGCTTTGAAGATGGATATGTGGTAGGTGGTTGTGGCGGCCTCATACCCGGCAGGTGGACTGGTTAAGGAGCACACCAGACTGGTGGGTGCCCATACTCGGCAAGCGTCCAGGTTGGGACCTCAGATCTTAGATGTTAGGTTTGGCTGCGAGGTCTGTTTGGTATTAGGCCCAGACCATCAGCGCCCCTTCATCAGTTAGATAGGAGTAGCGATAGAGGTTGCGAAGATGATGGCTTTGGTCTTACTGTTGTATGACTTTGTAAGGTTTTATGCTAATAATTAATAAATTGGCCATATGCATCGACCAGATGCAGAGGCCGGGAGTATTCCTCCTTTACTTAAAAATAAGTTTCAATATTGAGATGGAACTTTCGCTAAGTTGCCACAACCGCAGCTACCAACTTATTGATTATTAGTTATTCATTATTCTCAATTGAATTTCCCTTTCGACGGTTCATTAACAAAAATAGACTGGCACGGCAACGCGCGCCTTCATGTTCTAGTAAAAATAAAAAACCAGAAGACCGCGGAAACCCATGAGGAAACGAATAAAAACCAAGAAAACAAAACAAAACTGAAGAAAAAGAATAAAACGTTGAAACGAAGAAAGAAAAAGAAAAAGAAAAAGAAAATGGAATAGAAAAGAAAAAACCAATAAAACGCAGAACAAAAGAAAGACCAAAGAAAAAGAAGAAAAAAGAAAGAAAAACCAATAAAACTGGAAAAAAATGAAAAAATTATGAAAAAACTAAGAACCCATGATGAAAAAATCAAAAGAAAAATAAAAAAAAGGCACAAGCAAAACGCAGCGAACGCACTAGGGAGAACTATGAAATGGGTCGGCCCAGTATCGTGGAGAACACGAAAAAGCTTCAGACGAGACACAAGCTAGTCTCGCTAAGCGAGATATAGATCTCACGCTATTAATAAGGACACCATCGATCTCTTATCTAAACTACACTTCACAATCTCATGGGCCACTATATTGGCCAGCCTAGTTAATCTTTGAGAGCTTAAAAATGTTGATAAGTGTTGTGATGCTCATCGCTTCCTTATTCAAATCAACGGAGGAGTTATGTCAAGGTTTTTATTTGCAAGAAAGGCATCCACAAATGTGCAATCAGTCTCCAAAAAGGATGCTTGTGAAAGGTACCTATATAAACACCGTCAAGGCACGCCCGAAGGTCCACTTCATCCACACTTCTGAGTAACCAGATATAATCGCACAAAGAGGTGATGACCTCCCCGAAAGAGTCTTTGGCAACAACCCCGACACTCTCGGTGCTAATGCTCTCCATGAAACTGGTGACGATGTTAACACTGGTATAATCAGAAGGTGAGGGCTGTCACCTCACCTGACTCCTCAGAGGAGTAGTGCCAAGCCTTATCCTAGGCACCCCCTTATCCCCCCTTATCTTTGTTGTTTCAATCCAACTCTGCAAAGGAGTGACGAGACGCAAAGGACGACCAATAATTGTCCACAAAACTAGCAGACATCTTCCTTCCCCTTGCCAGAAACCAAATCATTTCTTAAGTGCCAAGCTTGCCAAAAAATGAATATGATTTTCTCGCGGAACAACAAACTCAACCGATCCAACAAAATAAGAAAACAGTCAAGCCTCGAACACTTGAAGATCTCTTCCCCAAGAATATTCCAATTGTCTCTCATGGCCATACACAGAGCACAAGCCTTGAGACAAGTGACCAGAGCATGAAAGTGCTTTCATCTTCCACACCACATATAGAGCACATACTTGAAGGAGCTTCGTGGTGCGAAACTCTATTAACCTGGACAACCAACTGTTGGTAGCAGCATGCCAAGCAAAAATTCTAATCTTCTCGAAACATTGGCCTTCTAAATGATTTCTCGCATTTTTCCTTTCTCAATCCCAGCTCCATACGATCCTTAATGTTCAAGGTCAACTTGTACACACTTTTAACACAGAACAAAACATTCTTTCCATAATGCCAAGCAATAAAATCACCATTCCCTGACGACCGAATTCATAACTTTAGAATATCCTCCGCAACACAGGGATAAAATGGGTGCCTAACCAAATTCTCGTCCCATCTCCCCAAACCACTGAAGATCGGATCAGATACCCACTATCCTCGTACTATTCTTCTTAGCCCAAATTTTAGGCCAAAATTCCTCGGAACTCAATTATCTCCAAACAATAATACTAGACCCATTGCACACCCTCTAAATGACACTGATTTTAAGCAACTCTAAACCATGCATAATGCCTTGTGAAGTTACAGATGCCGACTTTGGAAAGACAGTGTCAACATTCAAGAATATGCCCCTGGGATAACATTTATCTTACATCAATGAATCAGGGTTAACCACTAACCGTCAAGCCTTCTTAGCCTATAGTGCTGGGTTAAATAACTTTTTTATGAATACTTGGTTAAATAACTTGGGATCGTGAAAACCCATGCCTCCCTCGCCTTAGGTCTTATCAGCTTGTCCCAAGCCAGCCAATTGATTTTCCTCATGTCCTCCTCGTTACTCCACCAAAAAAATCTGGTACTCTGAGATAGCTCCTCACAAAGTTACACCAAAAATTTGAACCCATGACATACACTTGAAGATTCTGAGTAACTGACTTGATCCAAGTTTTCTTTGCCCCGCCAGAAGTAAATTTTTAAATCCAGTGTGATGATCTTTTAAGAGTCTTTTGTTTGGTAGACAATGACTTACCAGCACATTCTTCTGGCACTGGTAAGTCAAGATATTTATGCTCAAAATCGTCATCAATAATTCTCAATATCACCACGGCGGACACTTGATTTTCCAAACTGCACTTCTTCCCAAACATAATGGAACACTTATTAGGACTCAGTAATTGTCCGGACCCCTCCTCATAGAATGACCAAATATTTTTCATGGCCAACATTTGATCAATGGATCCCTTGAAAAACAGAAGTCTGTCTTCGACAAACAACAGATGAGAAATACCTGGAGCATGCCTATTCAAATGGAAATCCTTAAGGCCCCCTTTAGCAGAAGCATCATTTAGTAGCAATGAAAGGGCCTCCGTCACAAACATGAATAAGTACGGAGATAAAGCTCCCCATGCTTGAGACCGCGAGAAGGGGGAAATGTGTCCAAAAGTTGTCTCAAGCATGTCTTCACTAATAGTCATACCATCACCTTGTCCCCCGACATGGAGAGGACCAGGCACAAAGGATGGGGAGTAACCTCATATGACCATTATGAGTTCAAATATAACTCAAATCTCTTTGTTAATTTCTTATGCAACATGTGTGATTCCTTTACTAATAGTCAGAGTTCAAATTTACATACAAAATAAAATCATGCATCCCTTATTAATATATTTATATGTAATTTGTAATGATCAAACTGAAAAAAATGTTTGTCATATATTCAAATTAAATGTTTTACTTTTTGAGTTTCTGAATTAGGATTGGTAGTAAAACTAACGAAACTTATAATTAAAAGAAATATTCACATGGTATCTCCTACATGAAACAAAATCACCGTAATTCTTTTGTGCGACAACCTCGACATATCATCTGAGCAACGAATCCACTTTAGTGAACAAGTATGCAAAATACAGCTGACTATTGAAGTCGGGAAAAAAGTTTAGGCACCTAATAAAACCAAGAGTCAAGTTAAGTGCATCCCGAGTCTTCATCTTTATCGATGTCTTTCACATCTTGATGTACCTCTATGCATTAAGTGAAGTTACCGATGTCAAAACTTGCACAAGCCCAACTAGCCTCAAAGGTTTGGAAGAGTCATCTACTTCAAAACATGAGAAGCCTAAAACCGGTTAATGCATTGTGGTTTTCGGGGGGGCACACTCCTTGCCAGCTAGTCTACCAAATCATTTTAACGTCGTTGGAGCACTAGGGTGAAGATCAAGAGACATGGAAAAACGAGGCATACAAACTAAAAACCACTACGTCAAACTTGATACCAAATGCCACCACCATTGCGAACACCATACAAAGACTACAAAAATCAGACCATTAGTGGGCAACCTACAAATTGATAATGTTAACTGCTACTTTAAGGGTGGGTCTATACCTCGCCTCTTGGGATTCAGATAGGGTACTCGCCCATGTTTGCATGGGATGTGCGACCAAGTAGCTAGTTAGTGCACACTACAACTTGGCTCTTTAAAAAAAACTCTTCATTTTTACATTTTTTCTTTATATATATTAAAAAATGTTCCAAAAAAATATTTTTATTTTACTAGTTTATATTAAAATGTTCATTTTGGCATAAGAAAATGTTCCTTGTGTTTCTAAAATAGGTTCACGGTATATTCAGGAAATATAAGTCATGTATTAAGAGAATATTCCAAGGGTATTCAAAAAAGGGTCACCATGTATTAGAAAATGTTCCTCCTGCCATTAAAAAAGTTCTTTGTGTATTAAACAAATATTCATCACATAATAATAATAATGGTCACCACATAATAAAGTTGTCCACGGTGTTTCTAAAAAGGGTTCATCGTGTATAAAAAAATAATCATGTCTTAAAATAATAATTTATAGTGTATTTAAAAATGTTGATCTTGCACTTCAAAATTTTAGTAGTGTAATGTATTAAAAGGTTTTCATCCTGTATTTTGAAAAAATCATCCTTTATTTATAAAATGTTCGTAATGAATTAAATAATATTTATCATTTGCAAAAAAAAATTCAACATGTACTTACCAATGTTCATGTAACTAAAAACGTATTCTCATATTTTTAGAAAATACATTTAAATTTTAAAATATGTTCTTAATTTAATAAATGCCAGCATATTTTGCTAAATAATTTAACAATTTTTCCTATATATTTGAAATCAATATAAAAAATATGTTCGTGTTGCATCACTTACTAACACTGCATGTCTTTCTGTGGATTTTAAGGTGTGCTAATTGAGGTGTCCGGTTGTGCGAACAACGAATTAGTGTTGCATCATTTACGTAATGTTGCATCATTAGTCTTTGTATGGATTTTAAGGTGTGCTAATTGAGGTGCTCGGTTGTTCGACGAAAAATTTGAGGTGTGCCCGGTTAGTGCCGTGGACGCGTCCAAGCGCGTCCGCGGGCGTTTAGGGGTCCAAATTCGCAAGTTCCGGCTATAAATGCTCTAAATGGATTGACCATAAATTTTGTTTAGTCTGACCAAGAATAAAAAGTATGTAGTCGCTGCCTAACTTAAAACGTAATTTCAAGGGAAAACAAAGTGTAGTAACATTGGTCTTTTTTTTCTTTCTCATGGATCACATAATGCACATTGTTTATTAGCTTTCTTCTTAGGGCATCTCCAACGTTGACTCTCAAACCAGACATCATATACGTCCGTGGACTGGTGCGGACTAGTACAGAAGCCGGTCATCTAACCATGGCTGCATCCATTTGACTATTTGAAAACAATTGTGTGTTAGTAAAATAAAATACATTTCACCACATCCCAAACGTTCTTAGTGTTGCTTGTGTTGGCAAAATAAAACACCTTCCACCAACTTGTTGCTTCTGCCAAACACCTTCCATTCAATTGTGTGTTAGTAAAATAATCATTTGAGCTCATTAATGTACACCTTCCACCGACACCTTCCGTGCTAATTAAGATGTCCGGTTGTGCGAAGAAAAATTTAACGAATTAGTGTTGCATCATTTACATAATGTTGCATGTCTTTCTATGGATTTTAAGGTGTGCTAATTGAGGTGTTCAGTGCGAAGGAAAATTTGAGGTGTGTCTGGTCAGTGCCATGGACTCGTTCGAGTGCGTTCACGAGCGTTTAAGGGTCCAAATCCGCAAGTTCCGGCTATAAATGCTCTAAATCGATTGACCACAAATTTTGTTTAGTCCGACCAAAAATAAAAAAGTATGTAGTCGCTCCCTAACTTAAAGCGTAGTTTCAAGTGAAAACAAAGCGTGAGTACCATTTGGTCTCTTTTTTCTTTCTCATGGATCACATAATGCATATCGTTTCTTAGATCTTTCTTCTTAGGGCGTCTCCAATGCTGACCCCAAAATCATACACCATATTCGTCTATGGACTGGTCCAGACTAGTGTCCCGACACTGATACGGGAGCCGGCCATTGAACCATGGCTGAATCCATTTGACCATTTGAAAGTAATTATGTGTTAGTAAAATAAAACGCATTTCACCAAATCCCAAACGTTCTTAGTGTTGCTTGTGTTGGTAAAATAAAACTCCTTCCACAAACTTGTTGCTTCTGCCAAACACCTTTTGTTCAATTGTGTGTTAGTAAAATAATCATTTGAGCTCATTAATGTACACTTTCCACCGACAGACCGACACCTTCGGTTCACATGCACACCTTCCGCCAAATTACACACTCCCTGCGTTCTCTAATATAAGACTTCTTTTCTTTAAAAAAGAAAAAAACGAGACCAACCCAGGCTAGACTAGCCTGTTGACATTTTTTCATAAAAGAAAACTCCGTAAGCACCAAACGCTCAAGCCAAGACTTGAACCCTGGTGAGTTGGCTGCGAACTCCCGCGCCTTGCCAACTGAGCTACACTCGGTTCTCTTTTTAGCTTTTCTTTGATTCATATGTATCTAGACACATTTTTAATATGTATACAGTTAATATTTTAAAATAGCTAAAAGATCTTATATTAGGGAACAGAGGGAGTACATGCTTAGCACCACCAATCTATCCATGGATAGCTTCAACCAAAACTAAGTAGCTTCCGCCAAACATTGCATTTATTAAAAATAGTTTTCGCCAAACACTTGCATGATTAAAAGTAGTTTCCACCAAAGCAAAAAATGTCAGCCGCAACTATTCAACATCCGGATGGAGAGAGGACACGTGGTGGTTTTTGATTCGTCGTGTGGATGTCTGGACTCCCATAAAGCCCCTCTTTGTTTGTTTTCAGTTTGCGAGAAAATAGATGTACAACGCGTCGGCGGGTCAATGCAAGACTGCGCTGGATGGTAAACTGCGTCCAAACAACGTTGTCCGCACGGTTGCGAGAGGTTTGAGGGTTCGCTTTGGAGATGCTGTTGCACCAAAGCCGCACCGGCCTTATTCCCGAGGCAATCCACTTTGAGCACGTATCATTAATTCAGTATCCTTCTCTGCTTAACAATTTTTCCCAGTCTCGTGTTTGCTTGATAAAACGCAGGCGGACACTTTCGGTACGTACGTGCAATGTGTTGCAGCTTCCCTGCCCTGCATGACTTGGCGGTACAAGCACACCGCCCACGGCAGAGAAGCGACCGAAAGCAACGTGCGTCGACTGCCGTAGAAGAATGTGTACTCCGAACTGAACTGTTTCAAGCTGGTGAGAACTGAGAACACATACATCGACTGACGACTGACGACTGATATGCTCATATGCATGCATTGATGCATACGTGAAGTTGGCAGCACTGGAAACCGCGTGCAAAGTGCAAGTTTGAACTGGTACTTGTCAAATTAACCGGCAGGTCACACACGTAAAAACCATGGAATTTTCGTAGTTAGTCAGTCCTGCCGTGCATGAGCATGACATGAGCTTCTCCCGCTTCTCACAGCTCACAGCATACCCAGCACATAATAGCATATAGCTAGCTTGTGAGCTTAGTTAATCAGAAAGTTAGTACGACCACATCTCTCTTCATGCCGAAGATGCTCGGGAAGGTTATGGTGGCCATGGTTGTGGTTCTCATGGCCATGTCCGGCTCGTGGACCCGAGCGGCAGCTAGGCCATTGTTATACGCCGAGGAACCCTCCTCTGGCGGTTCCGTCAGCACTGTGCTGCCTTCAACGCCGTCGCAATGGCGAGGGCGCGTGCTTCTGTCGCTAGAGGAGAACAAAGACGGGGCCAGGCAAATCGTGTGGACCCGGAAGCACCAATTGCCCATAGAGATGAAAACATACCTGAGTCGTAGAAAATTCTCGTGGCTCTCATGGAGCCAAACCAGAATTTATATTTGACTCGTAGTGGTATATAATAACATTTTGTAACATAAATACCCTAAAAAAACATTTTGTAACGTAAAGGAGCGATCGTTAGGGTTGAGAAGTCTCCGTTTGTTGATTTCTTATACGTCATGCGTTTTTCCTTTAATTTTAGAAGTTAAGGATATGTAAAAATAGCCATGTTCCCACTTTCTTAGATTAAACTACTCCCTCCGTTCGAAAATATTTGTCGGAGAAATTGATAAAAATGGATGTATCTAGAACTAAAATACGTCTAGATACATCCATTTCTCCGACGAGTATTTCCGGACGGAGGGAGTAAGTACTTGTTTGCAATAATCAAACAGATAGATGTATGTCGATCGGTTATTCAAATGTAGCCAAATAAAAATGTTATTTATTCTCTGGTTTTACAAATTCTGCACAGCTTGACAGCAAAAAAGAGAGTAACTTATACTCTCTCTGTCTTCAGGTTACCACGGAAATTGTGTCTAAGTTTCACTAGTGGTTTGACCTATAAGACATGGTATGTGTTATCAAAATATACCATTGAAAACTTTTTTCAAATACGAATTCATTGGTATAACTTTATCGAAGGTTGTGTAAGTTGTGATGAAGTCAGGCTCTAACGCATGACATTCAGCGATGGAGCCGAAGACTTCTCCGGACACTACCAATTTTTTTTTGTCTTGTTTGAGAATTTTTCTGGTTGAAACCGCATACTATTTTTTTAAGTTGCTCATGGCATGGGCCCTGGTCTGATCATATACAAATGGGTCATATGACAAGTTATACGATGGTTTCTCCATTAGCGCTATCTCTAGCAATAAATACTGCGTGGCTATATTATATTCTATGGTGATTAAAATTAAAGTATAAAACCTTTTACTAAGATGCTACATTTTGAAGATAAATTCTTCTCTTATGTGCCCATAGACCATCTATTTTCTGCTGAAGTAATAGTGCATTCCATTAACATAAATGTGGATACATGACTCCAAACTCACGGATACTTTGAGAGACATCGGGAAACGACAACTGTCCTGGACATTTTGCAGAAAGAACACAAACATAAAATAAGCAAGAGGCCCTCGGGGATCTCTACATACACCACAACCGACAACCATCTCCAACTGCTAGTGCTGCCGAGACACTTGTCGTAAGAATAGAAGACCAACCTCCATCGTCGCAAAAACTAGGAAAGCGCCACTGTTGTCAAGGCTTTGTGAACTGAAGACAAGCCATCGCAAACAGCAAGGCACATATTGTTGTGGCATGTCGGTCAAGGATTGTTCTTGTGCCTTCACGTCTCTAGATTCAGCGCTCCCTGTCGACAACGACGAGGGGAACCGCCATATTTGCTGCTCACACCACATACTGTGTTTCAAAACCGCCATCTTGACCCACATGCCTATGTCGTCCCCAAGCGGCAGTCATCGGTCATCTGCTTAGAAAAACCTCCCTACTCCTCTACGACAATAGAAAACGTGTCATAGTGACAAAGGCAGGGCAAGAGAACAGAAACCTCGAATGGAGTCATTGTCGCCGCCTTACCGAGGCCATCCATGGACCCAAACATCTCCGCACACACACGAAGCCACCAACTCAAAGAAGCCATCACGGAAGGAGTCGCTGGTGTGGGAATGGAGTTGGGGAAGATTTATTCGCCGGGGTGCTGCACCCACCACCCCAACAACGCAACTCAGCATGCTACTTTTACTCATATATACATGCCAGGAAGATCTAGGGTGCCATCCCTCACGTCGCCGGAGAGGCAAACAGAGGAGGAAGGGACCCATGGCCTCACCAGTCGCCAAACTGGAGTAAATCATCGCCTCCTGTATCGCCTACTCCGTCGAGAGGAGAGAAGGAGCGAAATGGTCACAAAAAGGATCATCTCTTCACTTCAAGGATGTGGTACAGGCAAAATGATGTTTTCTTTCCTGCAGCATAAGTACCTCGTGTCCTTTCAAGATTTTCTTTTACCCCCCCCCCCCCCTAAGTATGTAAATATGAGACTAAGAGCATCTCAAATTTCTCGAAACAGGCTTTCGCCCGTTTGATAGATAAAGGCATCAAACCAAGTTGCACGGCCGAACGAGCATCTCCATTAGCTCCCCTATCCGTAAAAAACTACCGTCTAAAGGGAGTGGAGCCAAACTTAGCCCCAACCCCTCCCAACAGCTCTCGCAAACCCATTATTTATGGGGTCCATATATTTCCCTAAACTTGCTTCGCATTTACGGGAAGATGACCCTCCCCATATAATTTCGCGGATTGGAAACCACCTCAATTTCACGAGAGGATACCCTCGTGCAGCCCTCGCTCCCCTAGGCCTCCGCTGCTCTACAGCCACGCTTTCCTGCGCCTACCCTCCTCACCACATCGGCCGCCGTCGCCACGCCTTCCAACCACCCAACACCAGCACGCCGTCCCGCCTCCCTGAATTATTATGATGATATTATACATATACATATGCGTGTGTCATCTGTATGCTTGTTTAATGGAAAAATAGGTAGAAAAGATTTAGGGGGGGGGGGGGGGGCGGGGGGGTTACAGGAACTAAGAAAGGTAGTCATCAGACAACTTTCTCTAATGACTTTTATGAGAAGTTTTTTACAGGAGTAAACTTGGACCTGAACAGAAAATCCTGACTGTGACTATCTAAACATTCCATGACTGATAGAGTGACAATAAATTCGCTGAGCTCATAATGAAAAGAGGCCATGCATACTAGAGATTTGGAGGGTGCTTGGATACGTTTTAGTCCCATGACTAAAAGTAGTGGGACTAAAACTTGCTAGCCTCATCCATGCTTGGATCCAAATACTAAAGAGACTAAAATCAAGTTAATGAGCATTTATTATCTTACAAACCCTCCAATCCGGAACTCGCCTGTGTTAAAAGAGAAGAGTTAAATGAGAAGAGAGAGGACTAATCCATATTTTAGTAGGGGTACTCCTGACTAAAAGTTTTTAGTTTCAAGACTAGTTTTAGCCCCTCTTTAGTCAGGGATGCTTGAAACTTTAGCCTCTTAAAGAGACTATTTTTCGTCAGACTAAAATAAGTCCCTTGGATCCAAGCACCCTCTTGCTTTGGCGCATGGGAGCGCGCGCTCCTGCCATCGGAAATTTATTTTTAAAGTGTGCAAAAATTGCAAACAAAAATTTGGCGCATACATGTCGATATTATATGTGTGCACGCCAAATTTCGGAGAAAATTGACACATTTGTGGATTGTGTAAAAAAGACAAAAAGATGTCTTGTGAAATGCATTTTTTAACATCAGATTTTGTCTTTTTTACACGTGACACATTTGTTGGTTTTCCGCGAAACGACTTTGTGTGCATGTACAATATCGAGATGGACACGCCAAATTTTTGTTTGGATTTTTTTGATATTTCAAAATACATTTAAAACACATGTTAGAAACCAGGAGTGCACGCTCCCGTGTGCTAAAACGTCACTCTCCCATGCATACCCAACACATACCCCACTCCACATATTAACTATCGCTCGAATCAATTTACCGTTTAACCGGAAATATATCCAAACTTGTACAATTTAATGCATCCATCTCATGGTCGAGCTTCTTCTTCGGTCTAAGGCCCTTCCCAGTGCTCCACCGTGGACAGATGCTAAGGGCATCTCCAGCCGTTGGCCCCCCAGGGGGCGTCTAAAAGCGCCGCCTGGGGGTGAGCCGGCGCAAAAAATGACCCTGGGGGCGAGTCGGTCCCAAGCCGTCGGCCCCCAGGCGCATATTAAAAAAAAATCGTTCGGCAAAGTTATGAAAAAAACTAGTTAAATTTTGGTCAAACATGGCAAGTTTCGGCGAAATTCGTCCAAACATTACATTAACCTAATCTAAAAAAAAGAAAGGGGCTGAAGTCGTCGTCGCCGTCGCCGCCATCGTCGTCGTCGGCCTTGCCCTCCTTGACGCGAGTGCCCCTGCTAGACCCCTGCCCGGCATCGCCTTGGCGAACAGGCGGCGGCGCGTCGTCGTCGTCGCTGTCGCATAAGACGACGACCCCGCCTTCCTCGCGGCCGCGTCGGCGCTCCTCGAAGCGGCGTGAGGCGGCGCCGCGCTCCTTCTCCTTCTCCCGGCGCGCCTTCTCCAACGCAATGGAGTCCTGGCGCGCCCATTCGAGGGCCGCCTCGTCGTCGTCGAACTCCGCCTTCACCGGTGCCAGCCCCGACTCCGTCTTCACCGGCGCCAGCCCCGGCTCTGTCTTTGGCTTGACGAAGCGCGGAGGAGCAGACGAGGACGAGGCGCGCCGGCCGCCCTCGTTGATGACGATGCCGGCACTGCGAGTGCACCGGCCTAGCGGCGTCTCCGCCGCGGGCTCGGCCTTGACGCCGAGCAGCGCCGGAGAGCCGGAGGAATGGGAAGAAGAGCGTGATGAGGAGGAAGAAGAGGAAGCGCCGAACCTCCTTGGCGCCCATGGCCCGACGCGTCGGTGCTGCGCCGGGGCGGCCACCCTCGCCGGGGGGTACGCCAACGGCGGGTCGTTGCCGCCCTCGAGGTACGTGAGCACGCCCTCGAGTGTGCGGCGACGCCCACAGGTGGCGCCCTCGGCTGTTACGCGGCCGCCGACCACCGGGCGCCGTTGGTGGACGCCAGCGCTGCTGCTGGCGGCTGGAAATCGCCGCCCAGCCGCGTGGTTGTCGGGCGGCGATCGGGGAGGAAGAGTTGGGCGTCGGTGAGGATGCGCGACGATCTCGACCTCCTCGGCGGCATTTGCCGGCCGCCACGGCGTCGCAACAGGGGAATGGGCACTCCCGCCGAGCCTCCACCCGTTGGCCCGGCGCGCATGTCCGGCGGCGTCGGGATGTTCGCTGGAACAGAGCGGGACTCTCGCGGAAGCGAACGGCGGCAACCGTTGGCCGCCGCCTCGCCTCCGGGAAGCGTTCGCCATGGCGACGGCGGGCTGGGCGGGCTCGGGAGAGGTAGAGGGAGGGGCTGGCGGCGCGCCGGGAGAGGCGAGGAGAGGGAGGCTGGACGGCGGCGAGGTGGGGCTGGTGTGCACAGGCGAGTGGAGGCCGCCGGCTTTTATAGCCGGGCCGCGCCCGTGTGTACGCGTGCGTGCGAGGAGGGCGTCGGCGCGCCGTCCCGTGAAGCGTCGCCCGTGATGAGGAATCAATGGCAAGGCTGACCGGCGGCAGCCTTGCCATTGATTCTCAAGGAACCGAGCCCGTGGGGAAGACGAGGCGCCGAAGTCGCCGACGCTGGTCTGCGCCTTTTGTCGCGCCAAAACAGCTTCGCCTGGCGCTTCGGGCGCCCCGCCTGGTTCGGGCTGGGTCCGCCGGCGCTGTTTTCGGCCCAAGCCGGCGAAAATCGGGCTCCTGGGGGCGCGACTGGGCCGTTTTTTCGGTGCCGGCGCGAAAAAATCGCCTGGGGAGGCCTTCCGGGGGTCGCGGCTGGAGATGCCCTAAGCATACCACATAAGCGAAAAAATGATATGGCACAACATTTAAGGAGGGGAAAGAGCACTTTGATGACCCCACGAAGAACCAATGCCAAGCATGAGAACCTAGGCAAACCACTTAAATGAAACAATTTGACCAATGCATGAAAGACTTTAGGTGCTAACTCATTAAATAAAATATGCTTAGGCTGGTTGTAACGGGGAGTATCATATAGTATCATGCATATGATACTAGTGTATAATACTACATCCGTAATGCATATGTTGGTATCATAGAGTATTATATTTATTGCCATGCATGGCACAAAGTAGCACATCATTTAATATGATACGGTACCATGATATGATACTCAAGTATCTCTTTATTCATTTAATTTTATGCTATCTCATCAAAATTTCTTAATTAGCATGCATGATACTATCTATGATAGTACCATTACAGGCAGCCTTGGCAACAACAGATTAAGCACCTATGCATTGAAGAGTTGAGTTATGAAGGTATTCAATACACTTAGCACCTCATTTAAGCATCTTTGCATTGGAAGAGGTCTACGTCCTGCATGGTGCGGTGATGTTCAATTATTCCCTGAGTTCTCATCGATATTAATCACGCTGCATGGTTTTTTTTTGCTGAGAAATTACGCTGCATGTTAATTTGTCTTTCTCGTGGATCACATAAGCATAGCCGTGTACTCGGCAATCAACCTTGAGGCCGCGCTTGGCATGGGGGTATTTTTATACACCTGTATTTATTTTACAGGTGTATAATACCGGCCACACTTGATTTTGAGCCGAAAAGAAAAACGACCGATGAAGGTCTGTATATTTTACGCGTTCCGGACACTTTCAGTTGGTCATACGGCGGTACGTGTTGCGACCTCCCTGCCGTGACTAGTTGGGTTCGCATAGGCACCATGCTCACGGCAGAGACGAAGCGACCGAACGAAAGCTACGTACCGTACACAAGAAGAGTCGCCGCTGTAGAGTCTCGTTACTGAACTACTCGTACCTAGCAGTTCATGAAGTTTGCAGTACGTACCAGAAGCCGCGTAGATGCATTCCAAGTTTGAACTATCGCACACTTTCAAATTAACCGGCTGGTCACGCACGCCAAAACCATGGAAAGTTCCATGCGTATTCTGCCAAGCATATGAACATGGAGTAGCTTATAAATAGCCAACGAAATTAAGACTACAGCTCGCATACACAGCACTGAGAAGCCTAACTAGTTTGATAGATCGATCTATATAGCTCCCAATTAAGATAAGCAACACTGCGGCATTAAGTTCGAACAAGTCCACGATGCCCGGGAAGCTTGCACTGGCCATGCTCTTCGTTCTCGTGGCTACGTCCGGCCCATGGACCCGGGCCTCTGCGAGGCCGCTGCAAGGTGATCAAGTGCACGCCGGGGAACCCTCCTCCGGCGGTTCCATCGACGCCATGACGCCGTTGCCGACGCATTGGCGCCGACACGTGCTGTCTCAGTTGAAGGAGACGGGCCCAGCCGGGTGTCCGAAAACTCACGATCCAAACAAACCCTGTCCCTCCCCATAGAGATGCACAGAGCCACAGAGGCACGACCGAAAGTAAACTGTCGTAGTTTGCGCGTGGCAGCCAAGCCAGAAATATTATCTTCGATTTGCAATAATGTGATGTAAAGATTGTTACGGTTTAGATGTCTCCGTTTGTTAATCTCTTATATACAGTCTGCATTCATGGTTCCTTTAGTCAGAGTTTTGCGTTCTCGGGCAATGTCGAAACAATCGTGTAACCTTCTTTTTTTGGAATTCAAGTATAGACAACTAAAAGAATGTGATCCTTGTAACTAGAGAGCACTACGTGGGGCAAACTCCGAGTTCTCAAAAATAAGCCTTTCATGTCGCATGTGACTGTCTCGACCATCAAGGATGATGTTGCAGGTTAGAATTTCGCCCTTGCTACCCTAAATGTAAGAAACATGTATTATGTCGGCTCGTGCCATGTAGCCTCTGATGTAAATATTTGCGACCTACTTTCTCAATATATATTTTTGGCAAAACCTTTCTCTCTAAGAAAAAATTGAACTGCCTCTCGGAAAAATAACAAAAATGCTTCGCTTCTGCCCATCGGTCCACGCTAACACCGGTCTAGTGTGCATCTTGTATGCATCCATGCATTGCCCCAGCAACCTTCCCCCCCAAGCGTAGCACAATTAATTTATTTCAATGTTAGCTTTTATGCGCGTCAGAATATTGTCATGTTTGCAACTAAATGGAAAATGTTCATGTATGACTTATGTGTTTTGTACATCACGATAAATGTGTCTACCGTGCCAAACTTGTAGTTTGTAAATGGCTAAACTTTATAACGGCATAAATCCATCATGCTTCTTCTGGTAGAGTGACGAGTTAAAAAAGGAAGTACGTACTTATTAAATGGGACATTGTAGGCCAAAAGACCAAGGTGGTCTTGGAATTAAAAATTTGGAGGTAAAGAACGGATGCCTACTCGGCAAATGATTGTATAAGCTATTTGTAGAGACCGAGGGTATGTGGGCCCAGATTCTGCGTAATAAGTACTAGGACCTTGTCCCAAGTAACGGTTAGACCCAATGATTCGCCTTTTTGAAAAGGCTTGATGAGAATGAAATCGGTCTTTTTTTTTCAGACAACCAAGTTTATCATTGGAGATGGTGCTTCCACGAGATTCTGGGAGGATACATGGTAAGGGGAGACGTCTCTAGCCACACAATATCCATCTCTCTATAATATTGTTCAGCGTAAATAAGTACGCATTGCCACAGTATTACAGTCCAACCGTCTAAATATTCAATTCAGGAAGTCGTTGCTGGGAATCGTTGGGAAGCGTGGCTCCATTTGTTAGAAGGTTGATGGATGTTAACCTGTCTCAACAACATGATAATCTACAATGGAAACTAACCACGTATGGAGTTTTCACAGTGAAATCCATGTATTTGGATATTATTAATTCGGGTTTCATTTCAAGATCTTTGCATATCTGAAAAGTCAAAGTGCCCTTAAGAATCAAGGTCTTCATGTGGTTTGTCCACAACGAAGTGATTCTGACTAAGGACAACTTGGCAAAACGCAATTGAGAAGGATCACGGAGATGTAGTTTCTGTGACCATGACGAATCTATCAAACACCTCTTTCTAGATTGTCCGATGGCCAAAGTTTTATGACGCTCAATACACATAGTGTTTAATATATCTCCTCCAAATAGCATTCATACATTATTTGTGACGTGGCTAAATGGAGTAGAGGCAGAGACAGCGAAACATATCCGTGTAGGAGTATGTGCTTTATTATGGGCTATATGAAACTGCATGAACGGTTTGGTTTTTAAAACGGAAACACATATCCACTTTTTACAGGTTATCTTCAGGGCCACTGATTTGATCCATATGTGGTCGCTACTCAGTCCGACGGATGCCAGGGAGTATTTGGTTACTGGGTCTACACGTTGGGAGATGGTAGCTCGGGCTATCTTCAACCGGTTTGGATGACGGTCATGTAATAGGATAAGTGTTTAGTTACCTATGTCTCTTGATACCGCCGATTGTGGCTATCCCTCTCATGATTATTTTTTAGCTCTGTGAGAGCCTTTTTGCTTTCGAGACTTTGTTGAACATTTATTTATTAATAAATGGCCGCATGCATCGCTGTGATGCAGACGCCGGAGCAGTCCTCCTTTTCGAAAAGAAACAAATCCATCACTCATCAGGCCGTCGTCTAGTCGTTAGTTTTTTTAATTACTCATAACATTTTTTTTCATTCATAATATTCGACGGGATACCACAAATATTCAGAGCTGAAACAAGTCGAATGTATATTACAGCATCTTGCAGCTTCAGGAACAAAAAAATTGCACATCAATATAGAAATTTCATTACTCGTGGCTGATATCAACCACCATTATAAGGATGTCTTGCTATCAACTACATTGTACGATTTGAGAAATATCATGTTTTGCTCCTAAGAATTAAATTTAATTGCTCAATTGGTTTTCAAATCCAATTCACATATGTTTGAATTTGATTCTAAAAGATTTCAATTTCAAGATTTATTGATGTCACATGGAAATGAAAGCAATTACTTGTATGGAATTTCATGGTTTGGAATTTGAACCTCCTGTTCATACATAAAAGTGCTCGAAATCAATAGAAATTTGACGGCATTGTCCATGTGCACAGACGTTACGCTGAGCTCATTGGAAGATTGCACCCCACAAGTATGTCCAGTGTAGAATTTCATTCTTAACCTCAGGTTTACATTGCAGAAAGAATCGGGAAATTATTTAATATTTTACAGGTGTTGCGAGGAGCAAGGTTGTCAGAATCTCGATTATGTTGTACGATTCTACGACTTTACAACCCAAATCAATATCTTTGATTCTATGATTTTTGTTTATAAAATCTACGTTTCTACGATCCTGGTAGTCAAGATTCTTCGATTTACGATCCTAGCATTTGATGCTCTGATCCGATTCAAGATCACGTTTCTAACAACATTGCCAAGGAGTAGCTTTGAGCCTATTAGCAGATTAGGGCAAGTGGATCCCATGTACTTGTGCATATATATTTCATAGAACTTTGGCATATTTAAATTTTCAACCACATGTTCACCCCGTAAAAAAATCACAAAATTATTTGATCCTTCTGGAGCTAACTAGTACATAGAGGAGCAACTTTTGCATGTAGGTCCCACAAGTGTGTATGGTCCATGATTTCATTTGAATCTTTGTTGATCATAAATAATTTGTTTAGTTCATATCATAATTGAAATATTATTTACTCTATATTCAAATTTGCATGGCAGTCAAACACTCATATTTGTGAAATGAAATTTCAATTCTTCAACTCTTTGTCCAATTCATGGGAGACAAAACAAGTTACAACATTATTTTGTATCTTTCTATTGCATAGCGTCTTTTCTAATGCACAAAGGAAGCAAGAAGGTAATTCCATTAAACAACTTACTCCTAGAGGATCTTTACAAGTTAAGAAGTTGGTAGGCGCTTACAAGGAAGTTAGGTCCATACAAGGTGGAAATGGATTAGCCGATGCCTGGTTCCCCGTCAAAAAAAGAGAAAGAGAAAATGGCACCCTTAGACTGGACAGTCTATCTCATTGGCGACATCTTGCTTGATTGCCCTCGTATACAAACATCACGACGCTCCTCCCTTTGCCTCCTATTTCGCGGCCCTTGTTATTTTACAATTCTATGTCCCTTGATCTCGTCCTCCTCGCATCACTCCTACTCTATGAAATCTCACCCTCCTCCTCCATAGTTCCTTCTCCTTCCTACTCCCTTATGCACTCCGTGATGGTGGGCATGGTGTTTGTTGCCATGACTTCATGACAGAGCCTTGGGCTGGAGCTTGACATCAGAGTCCTCCATAGTACCGAGCCCAGGGAATATGATGGGTCCATGGATTTACGTTTGTAGTTTACGTAATTTTCCCATGTTGTCGCTTTATTTTTAAAATGTCGCATGTGTTGAAAACAAATTGTTGCAGCAAAAGGGTATTCATTGCAAAAACAAATTGTATCAGCAAAAGGGTATTCTTTACATACGAAGAATTTACTGTGCATGAACATGTTTGCAATGTTGACCTTAAGTCAAGTCCGGAAATATGGAATGGTTCTGATTTTTTTCCCCATGCTACCTTGTTCTTTTTGCATACCATTTGTTTTTTTAAATTCTGCACATATATCCTTCTTTGCACTTATATCCATACAAGAACCATAAAGTACTTCTATTCCGGTCGTCTCGAGAGCTATGGGCGAATTGCTCCAAGCGGTCGACTTTGGCAGGCCCATTTAGGAGCATTATACATGCGGGCAGCGAACTGACGAGCGTCCGTTTTACAAAGCTTTTGGAATCTTCGCTCAATATTGGGAAGATTCCAAAGGGTTTTTTCCCCTGTTTTTGTGCACCATTTTTTTCTGTTTTTTTCTCTAATACATGAATATTTTTTTAAACTCAGAAATAATCTTGAACTTTTTGAATTCTTTTTTAACAGATTTGAATTCTTGAACATTTTCTCCATATTCATGAACATTTTTGGAAATGAAATAATTTTAATATTTGTGTTTTTTTAGTTAATGAACATTTTCTGAATTTGCAAACGATTTTCAATTTTGAACATTTCTCGAAAAAAATGAATTCCCAAATATCTTTTGAAACTCACAAAAAATGAAATATGTGGGCTTTTTTCAGATTCACGACTTGTGAACTGAGCGTAGCTCGGATAGTTAAGTTCCTTGTGGTGAAACCAGACCACCAGGGTTCAAGTCCTAGACTTGGCACAAGTGCTCACATTTTCCTGGATTAATTTCAGTCTTTTCGGTGATGTTAGTTCACGGGAGGAGACGTTCCCGTCGACTACAAGGTGCCTGTGGCAAAAAATTTAGTCTCAAGATGTGATGTTGACTCGATATCTCGATGGTGCTCATAGGGGTAGGGAGTCCGTGCATGTGTTCATAGGAGTGAGTGTACGTGCCTTTATGTGGGCATCTGCGACTGTATTGTGTTAAAAAACATGAATGTTTTCTCAAATTTGTCACCATTTTGATAACATGGACATTTTTTGAATTTGTGAACAGTTTCTTCAAACGTGTAAACTTTAATCTAATTCACTTCTATAATCATGATCATTTTTTCAAATTCATGAACATTTTCTGAATTAATAAAAAAATCTAATTCATGGGTATTTTTTACATTTGTGACGATTTCATTTTCTTAAACACTTTTCCAATTTGCGATCATTTTTCAAATTCATTAAGATTATCCAAATTCATGAACATTTTTAAAAATAAGAACGTTTTATTAGTTTCATAAACCATTATAATTAGTAATATAAAAAATAGTTTTTACGGCATTCCTTAAAATAGAGGGGAAATAAATTAAATATGTGGAAAAAATGAAAGCAAAATGTGTACATGTCCCATACCCCCATGTGCTTCTATACGCGAGCGCTATATCTCACGTTAAGCGACATGGTAGCAGCTCTCGTTGAAAGTTTTTCCCTCCCCCACGTTGTATTGGGCCGTCCCCTTTTTGCGCGCATATAGTTAGTAAAAACAGGAGATGAAACGGGAGAAGTAGGGATAGATCCACGGTCTCAAGGGAGATCATGGGCGCTGCTAGCCACTCCGCCCAAGTCCCATTTGTGGTAAGCAGTAGGGGCACGTTCTATTTGAGGCGCTTTGAGCCGGTTTTGTTTGAGTTTTTTCTTTTTTTTTCTTTTTTTTGTTTCTTTTAATTTTTTTCTTATCAATTTTTATTTCTTTTTTGCAGTCTGCTTCTTCGTTTTTTTGTTTTTTTATTTTGTTTTTTTATGGTTTTCTTTGCTCTTTTGGTTATTTTTATACCATTTTTTTAATATGTCAACAGCATTTTTCTCATAAACATCTAAAATATTTCCAATACGGATTAAACATTTTTGTAAAACATGTCAACATTTTTTATATACATAATTTCAAATGCTTAATTGAGATTTTTCAAATACAATATTAACATTTTTTAAATACATGGTCAACATTTTTTCTATACACATTTAACATTTTACAAACGCTTGATTAACATTTTTCAAACACTTGTTCAACATAATAAAAATTTCATCTTTTTTATACACGGTCAACATTTTTTTCTATACATAGTTAACATTTTCTAAATGCTTGATTAAAATTTTCCAAATACTTGTTCAACATATTTTCAGATGCTCGAATAACCAATTTTTATACATGATAAAAATAATTCTTGATTTTTTAATACCTGTTCAAAAGAAATTCTATACACGTTTAACATTTCCCAAATGGTTCATTAACATTTTTCAAATAGTTTTTCAACATTTGTTTTCAAAATGGATGGTTCACGTTTTTATATACATGATCAAAAAATCATCATTTTTTTCATACATGGTCACCAATTTTGCCATACACATTCAACATTTTTCCGAGTGGTTGATTAATATTTTTCAATTGTTTGTTCAACATTTTTTAATATGTGTTCAACATATTTCAAATGTTTTTTGTAGATTTGTTTTAATATATATATATATATATATAATGTTTTAAAGTATAAAATAAACCAAAAAAGAGAACAAAAAACAACAAGAAAGAGGCTGTGGCCTGCCGCGTGTGTGGGCCGGCCCATCTCGTCGCGCCGTCAGTGAGTCAAAACTGCTTACTTGGCACAATTCATGCGTACTATCTACTCTTCGATGCCACACATGGTGTGAAAAGGTTGGGCACCCCCTAAAGTCAAGTTCTTCATGTGGTTGGAAATTCAAGAAAGAATTTGGACCTTGGTGAAACAAGGTTGGCCAAATTGTGTTCTTTGCCCCCTTTGCAAGAGAGAACAAGAATCCACGCTCACCTTTTGTCCAAGTGTATTCTAAAAAAACCTCTTCTACAATTGTAGATACCCTCTTCGTATGTGGAATTTGGCCAATGAGTGGCTACATCACGAGCCCGTCGGCACTTCCTCGTGGCATCTTGAGCAAAATGTCAAAGATTGGTAGATCAACCCTCCGATAGGTACATTCAAATCGTAAAGCTTGCACATCCCTCACCATACTCATTTCTTGGTCTATATGGAATAAAATAAATGCACAGGTCTTTTGCAACAAGTCCTCGACACCAACAATCTTTCTGAACAACATCAAACTTGAAGCATCTCTTTGGATGACCATGGGTCTCAAAAACTTAGGGACCTTCATTTCAGGAGAGTCACACCTTTTATAGTTACGAGCATGTAACAAATTCTATTCTCTTAATTAATTCTCCCTCTGTTCCGATTTATTTATCGTGATTTTAGTTTAAATTTGAACTAAAACCACGACGAGTAAATCGGAACGGAGGGATTACATCAGGTATACCCGCAAAAACCAGGCACGACGAAAAATATTGAGAACTCTACCAGCCACGACGCAGCGTTGACCCTGACTTGGAGCACGAATCAACGGTTGTATGCGCGGCCACCAGATCAGGGAGAGGATCCAGACCACGTACTCCACAGGTAGCGCATATTCCGACATAGAACTCGATTCGGATTAGGCCCCAATCTACTACGCTTATCTCGTCGTTATCATCCCGCGCATCATGTCGTCTTCTCTTCCCCGTCTTGCCTAAGTACATTCGAGCCGTGACTCCAAAGCCAACCTGGTAGTATCGTGTAGTGCATGGCATGCCTAATCACGTTGTTATGCGCATCCATTACGCGCGCACTTTGGCACTTTACACGGAACACGTACCGCCACGTACGCCAATACCCCCAGCCGAGGCCGATTTCCACGAGCCAGTCGTCGCGCGGACTGACTTCCACAGTGACGTCTTCGCCGCCGCTGGTTGGCTGTGATTTATAGTAGCTCAACCAGACGGTTGGCTGTGCGAGGTGTGCGTACCCAACGAGCATGCCTACAACGACTGAGCCAGTGATACAGCCCACTGTTCATTCCACTGGTGTCGGTCAATCCAAACATAGATCGAACGACCGATGGATCGATCAGCCGGTGTGCGTGCGTGCAACCATCAATCGACGTCCGGAATTCGTCCCACGACCAGCCAAGATGAACAGAGCCCAATAGTGACCTCCAATTAATGGCGAGACGGACGTGCATGTAGTATGTTCTTTCTTTGCAGAAAAGTATGAGGTGCGACGAGGTCTCCGGTCCGCGTACGTACGTGCGCCGATCGGTCTCGATCGCCATGTAGCTCTCCATCATCGACCGCTGGTTCTTCATTAGGTGTTGAACGGTGGAACACTGGAGTGCTACCTGTACCTGGGAGTAGTGAAGCGTCAGAGAAAGGAAACTAATTTGTCTCGCCCACCGGCGTGTTGTGCTAGTTTCTACCACTACCTGCTGTAGATCGCAAGACAAGTCGACCCGATGGAGACTGGCGGGGATTGGAAGAACGAGCTGGATGTCACGTACGTAGTAGATCAGATGACTCGAGCTCTGCCAGGCCAGTCTATAGTCCAGATCGATACGGTCAGTAGTATACTCGAAAGGGAACTGTCATTCTAACCCCTGGAGTTGACGATGCAATTTTTTGGAAGTTCACTAAAGATGGGGTATACTCCGCGTCTTCTGCATACAATGCTCAGTTTGAGGACCACACCGCCTCTGCCATGATCACTACCGTTTGGAAAGCTTGGGCCCCCCTAAAGTGTAAATTTTTCGCTTGGTTGATTATTCATAATAGAGTGTGGACCGTCGATAGATTATAGCGTCGGGGATGGCCGAATTGCAACCTTTGCCCTCTTTGCAAGCAGTTTCAGGAGACCGCGGCTCACCTCCTCTTCCAGTGTCGGTTCACAGTGAGAGTGTGGACGGAGATCAAGACTTGGCTTGGCCTCCACGACATTGATCCGTCAGATTGGAGACTCGTGCCCTCGGTGAAAGTTTGTTGGGACATGGTTGCTCACAAAAGGGGCCACTCACGCATGGTTCAGAGCACTTTGATGATGCTTGTTGCGTGGGATATTTAGAACGAACGCATAGCGAGGGTTTTCCATAACACCGCCGCCCTACTACCGTTGTCATTACCAAGAATAAAGATGAGGCCTCTATTTGGGCTCGTCTTGGTCTGAAAGTATTTGTGTAATATTATGCCGCGAGAGTGATCTATACTCTCCCGCTTGGCGGAACTATGTCTAATCTTCTTCTTAATTAATGAAAATGGTAAATCTTTTGCCTTGTTTCAAAAAAAAAAGGAACTGTCTTGTTAGTTGAACGGGTAAGCTGCACTCCAACGCAGTGCACTGCACATAGTTTCTGTCAGTCATAGTCCTCGTCGTCGACGTATTACTAGTCTTCTTTTCTTTGCATAATAAAGCTCAACCAGTGACTTGACGGTGAAAAATTAAGGTTTAGGTGAAGGTGACGCGGGCCACGACGTACGTACTACTCCTACTTGCCGTGACTGGCCAAACGCCGGATATAACCGACGATGATGCATGCGATCTCGCTTTAACCTTTGGCGGAGATCATGGATTCCCATGCCCGCAAAAGGCTCCGAGCTCCCCGCCTAATAAAAAGGGCAGGGGTTTGGTCCTAAACAAGTGTTCCAAGCAAAAGGAATGTGTGCGTGCGTGGCCAAGGCCAAACAGTACATACAGAGCCAGTGAGCCAATCGTACGGCGCACATGGATAACGTTTGTTCCTGGAATCATTACCGTATGCGCCGAGCACACGGTACTACCGCGGTGATGTCCATTTCGACTTGGGCTCTTTGCCTTTTCTGCAATCTTGGCCTCCCAGTCCATTCCTCAAGGCAACCACCACTACGCACCTATCTTGGTGAACCTACTGTCCGTGTCCGGCCGGCCATGCTACAGTTGTATAATGGAAACTTGGCGCTTCCTCTCGTCATGGTCAAAATTTGTGTCCGCTGTTCTGGAAGCTGGATGAGCAAAGACTGCAGCCAAAGGGAAACGGCGTATTGGCATCTCCCATGCATACGGCCGCACTGGAAGAACAAGGAAGAACCGGAACTATAGCATGCCAAATTGACTCCTCCGTTTGTCCGTTAAAGTATTTATTACTCCGGGGCTTCTCAAACGCCCGAGCTAACTAGCATCTCTCATATCTAGCCCAAATGTAAGATGGATATAGAGTAACCCGGGGTTGATCAGAGGTGTCCGTCACTTCGGACCTGGCAGCCCGACCCATCATAAATTGCACCAAATCTACCCTTCCCACCTACCAACTCCATTTGCTCTTCCTCTATCTTATTCCTTCTCCGCGTCGGGCCCTTGCTCTGCAACCGTTCGGAGCCTCAACACTGCCAGCACCGGCACTGCAGTCCTCCCATCCGTGCTCGCCGCTGCGGATATCGTCGCCGGCTCGGACACCACCTTGCCCTTTATGTGTTGGACACATTGTCTAACCAGGTTTGTGTGATTTATTCGTAGGGAAACGATGTATTCCAATGCTTCGTCGGACGAGGAGTATGGACCCACGGAGCTTGATAAAATGATTGAAAATGAGTTCTTCGATTCGTCGTATTCGGACGAAGAACTGGATATGATCACGTGGACCGACAATCAGTGGCGAAGACAGGCCTGGGGCAGCTAGGGCTATAGCCCCAGGCCTAGAAACAACTTCCTTTGTAATTTCTTCATGCAAAGCATAGAAAATCATAGAAGTTTATCACTCAACATAGCACAGCCCCAGGCGTAATCTGCATCTAGCTCCGCCACTGCCGACAATGAAAACCAAAGAGCTAATGTTTGAGTTGTGCACTTTAATATCTATTTTATGTAAGAAGTTAAGAACTATGTGTTTTCGCCATCAACATTTGTTTTTTACGTGCAAACATTGACGTGTGTATGATAGACATGCATGGATTTACATGTACGTATTTGAGAATCCAAATTTGAGGTATGTGACTGCCGGGCGATACATATGAGGGACGGTCCGGCTGCATCCGCGGAAGTGTAGGGCTGCCATGTCCGGTTGTAGATGCTCTTAGCAAATGTAGATTCAAAATATTTAAGTATTTTCACTTCTACTATTACAATAAAGATCTCAATCGGTGACTGACAGTGGTCTGTTCACTCTTGAGGTGTGTGTGTGGGGGGGGCAGATCATATGTTTTCGTCTATTACAAACGGTTCACATATGAGCATAGTATACGTTATAAGATTTACAGGCCCTCTAGGTGAAAAAAAAGCTTGCCATTTTGGCCCTTTTTATTGAAAATCAGGTTGGGGCCCCTCCAGACCCAATGAAAATTCAAAAAAATGTAGATGATTTGGTATCATATATATTTAAGAAGTTCATCCCATAGTCTTATTTATTTTAACATGGAACCTATCCACCTTATCACATGTATCCCACACATGTTACCACTTATTTAAATTCACATGCTAGCCATTCACATCATCAAGCTCATGCAATCAATCAACTTTGCACTTTTCATCACATGCACACCCTTCACATCATCAAGCACCTATGCAACATTAAAATTTTCATGCAAGCTCTCCACATCATTAAAGGACATGAAATCCCACCACATTATTAATTTTTATTTTTGTTTCAACAATAAATTATTGAACTTAAATGCCACAAAACAATATAACATGCACCCCACCCACCATTTACTTCTATGTTGAATTTGGTGCGATACTATTCTCATATATTCTAATTTCATTTTTGATAAGTTCATTGCTAAAAGTTTCCGCGTTGTTATTTAGTTTCTTTAATTCGAAGCAACTAATGTTTGTTGTGCTACTGTTCTTTCTTTCATTCTTTCGGGCAACCGACGAAAGTTCTATCTTTTCATATGGACAAGAGAATTGACCGGTTAATAAGGAAAACTGGCCGAAAACTGAGTGGTAGTGCTTGTTCAGAGGGGGTTTTCATTGTAATATGTCAGTTCATCCCTTGGAGGATGCAATCAACCAAATAATGAAGATATATCTTATCCGGTTATCCAAAAGAAGAATCCAGTCACCATCTCTATGTAGGGTGATCATTTCTCTCCACAGTTTCCACTTGGGTGGCTAACATTTACCACCAGCGAACACCGAACACACACAATCTCTGGATTTTGCCGCTGCGAGATTCACATCCATTGCCCCAAACTCCTAACCAAACACCCTCGTCCCCTTCCCTCAACTCATCCACCCATCGTTCAACAACAAGCTCCCATCCACATTTCTCATCCAGCAATCATGAGTTTTACCACGTGTTCTGCAAACCCTAACTCATTAGGATGGCATCTACGTGAAGAGAACAAGAAAGAGAAATTTGTTGGCACTCAAAAAACTGCTCAAGCAGATGACTAATAGCTAGCTTAAATACCCCATTACATCCATGATCTAATATACCAGTAATTTGGTTTAGTTGCAAGATGATAATCGACGATAGCAAGGGTGTTATATTTTTTGTATTTATTTTGGAAAATGAAAACAATCACGATATCACTGATTATATCTATGATATTATTTCATAAACTTGAAGAATTGCATGTTTAAAGTTTCAATAGGCCATATACGCAGAAAAATAGCTTGAAACCTGTTGCAAAAATTGCTAGAAATATGACCATTTTCAAGTATGCAAAAATATTTTATGATTTATTCACAATAAATAAAATATGTATTATTTTCCCCCAATTGTCATGTTTTTTCCCCCAACTGTCATGTTTTTTCCCCCAACATCCATCAAGTTCAAGTTTTTGTTTTTGCGGGGACCAAGCTCAAGTTTCTTGCATGGATGATTCTTTTCATATATTTTTCACAACTTGTAGATGTCATTGTTTGCTAATCTTGAGTGGAACCGTATATTCCCAGGTTCCAAAAATACTCCCCCTTGAGCACGGTAGTTCTTCCAGAAAGAGAGAGAGAGAGAGAATCTAAACCTAATTGCGTCTGCATGGTTCTATCCACATCGATCGTAACCAAGTTCCAATATGCACACTCAGAAGGGTCTCTTGAGCGCCTTGAAATCCAGCGTGTCGATGCACTCGGCGCCGTCCCTGGATCCATTGAGAATCCTGAGCAGCTCGCTCGCCCGCTCCTTGGTGGCGCCCTCGCAGCCCACCTGCAGCAGCAGGAGCAGCTTCTGGAACGCGCCGACCTGCAGCGCCTCGGCCTTGCACCCGCCGCCCTCCGCCGCGAAGTTCTTGCACAGCCGCCACAGCGCCGACACGGCGAACTCCGTCGCCATGTCGGACACGTGCTGCATCTTCTTCACGATCACCGGCACGGCCAGCGCCTGCGCGTACGCCTCGTCGCGGCCCTTGCATGTGAGGAGCAGGCTGTCCAGCAGGGCCAGCGCCTTCTCCGTCGCGCCCTTGTCGGCGTCCACCAGCAGCTCGAGGAGGAGCCGCACCGCGCCGAGGTCGACGAGGCGGGACGCGGCGAGCTGGCTGTGCATGGCGAGGTAGTACGCGGTTACTAGCGCCGCCTTGGTGGCCTGGGGCGAGACGGGTTTCTCCAGGAGCTTGACGAGCGCCGCGTATATGCCGGTGGTCTTTGACATCGCCTCGAGGCACTGCCTGTCGGATGAGGAGGCGATCTCGCGGAGAACGACGACGGCGCTGACCCGCGCTAGGGGCTCGCTGTGGGAGAGGATAGACACGACGGATTCCAGCGACGCCGGGGAGGCAATGTGGCGCCTGGACTCCTCGTCAAGAGGCAAGAACACGACCATCGCCGCCAGGATCTCCTCTAGGGCCGTCGCTGGCACCACCCGCTGACCGGCAAGATGGCCGTAAGACGACGAGAGCGCGCGGGCGGCGCTGGCGGACACGAAGCACCGGCGGTTGCGCTCGCTCTCCTTCCCGAGCGCCCTGACCCTCGCGACCAGCTCCCGGCACCTCGGCCCGTCGCCGCGCCTCGCGGCCGCGCATACCGCCTCCAGAAGCTCGGACGCGTCGAAAGCGGAGACCGGGACGCGGGGCGTGGGCACGCGCTCTACCCCGAGCCCCCGGTTGGCGACGCACCACTCCTGGATCACCCTCCTCGTGGCGTGGTTAGGGACGAGCTCCTCCAGCCGCAGCGGCCGGCTGGTCACGGGGCACGTGGCGTGGCCGCGCTCCAGCCATCCCTCCACGCTCTCCCGGTCGTACGTGATCCCCGTCGGCGCCGTCACGGGGTCCCGCATCATGTCGAGCGATATCGGGCACAAGAAGTGGGTCGGCACGGCTACGGCAGGCTCCGAATCGGCGGCGGCGACCAACATCGGCTGCTGCCACGTCCTCCTGACGGCGAGCGGTATCTCGGCCGGAGAGCCACGCGCCGCGCCGCGGAAGCCCCGAACGCGGAAGCGGGGCAGCGGCGTGACCATCGACGCACGGTGGCGGCGCGCAGAAGAAAGCGGCGATCGAGCTGGCGTGGTATCAGGCGCAGGGCCGGAGCCGAGCGACGACGAGAACGGCGGCTGACGACCGATGATTGCCTTTTGGGTGGGCGGCGAGGTGAAAATGGCGTGCTATATAGGTTGTGGACGGCAATGTTGAACGTGTGCGTGCGTGCGTGCGTTTGAACGGCGAGAGCGAGGGAGGGAAAAAGAAAGGACGGGCGGGAGTGGGGGTGGGGCGGAGACTGACTGGGGACGGGAGCGTTTGTTCCTTGGGATTGGGGTTTGAATGTTGACCGTTGAACGTTTGAATTGTACACTTGCTTTTGTTTTGAGATGGAGAATGGTATTTGGCTGCGTGCAGTGCAGGTGCAGCTAGCCTCGTTTGTGTTCTAGTTTTTGTTTAGAGGCGGCATTTGAAATGTTACTCTTTCATCGACGACATGAAAATTGAACCGGCGAATCGGCATCCTGGCCGGTTGGTGGTCGGTTTTTAAAACCATGGCTTGGATTGAGAAAACTGGATGCTCAACAAACTATCTGAATTAAATGTTTTTAGTAATTTATAAATAAACTTTTAATTTAAGTTCCGGACGCTAACTTTAGTGTTTCGACAGGTCGTGGGATTTTATTAAAAAGGGACATAATGTAAATTATTTAAAAATGGCGAACTGTAAACACTTAAACATTTCCTCACCAATAAACATGGTTCTTTGGGCCGATTTTACGAACCTGACACTGTAATGCCAAGCCGGTGCAAAATAAGTATGATATTTTTGTATTAATAATATTTATTTAATTGGAATAAATAAATTATTTTTTGTTTTGAAACAAATATGCAATAATAATAGGTTTTTTTTTTGAGAGATCTCGCAAGCTTTATTGATTCAAAGAAATGTTCATAGGTATACTAGCTGGGTTATGAGGATTTCCCAACCATACATGTCTACCTATACCTAAATTACATGCATACTTTTATAGATTATGAGCCTCAAAATTGAAGTTTCTACGCTCAAAAATAAAATTGCATGAAGCAAAACCGAACTACGAGCTTTTATTTCATGGATGATTGCTGCGTTCGTCCACTTGTTCCCTCATTGATGTCATTGACGACTCCATCACAATCTGAGGCCAGAACCATCCCATGAACATTTAGATCTTCTGCCAAAGCTAATCCCTCCCTGCATGCAAGGGTTTCCAAGATCGTGGGATCAATAACACCTCCATAGACCACTGCCGAGGACCCTAGGTAGTTGCCCTGCTCATCTCGGCATAGTGCAGCCACAGCTCCGCCCCTTCTGCTTCGAGCTACTGCTCCATCCACATTAACTTTGACAGATCCCGATCCCGGAGCGAGCCATCGTCGAGTCCCAGCCACCCGTGCTGTCCTGGTAACCACCTTGTTCGGCTTAGGTAGTTCTTGCAAGTCAGCGAGGAAGTTGTTCACAAAAGAAAAAGTTTGGTGCGGCGACTGAAAAATTGCCTCGTAAGCAGCTTTTCGACGTGCATACCAAATAGCCCAAAGTGTGACAGCCATTGATGTAAACTTTGCATGGTCCATCCTGCTGTATAACTCAAACAGCCACCTCTTTGCACTTGGTTCTTCTAGTTTTGACATTGCCATCACCACACCTGCATCTGATAGAGCCCACACACACTTTGACATTGTACAGGAAATCAAAGCATGGCGCCATGAGTCCTGACATCCGCACAGAGGGCAAGTGTCCCGGGTTGCCATATTTCTGTGGTGTAAGACATCCGTGGTAGGCAGCGAGTGCCGTGCCAAGCGCCAAATAAAAACTTTAATCTTCGAGGGTATAGATAACTTCCACAATGCTGACCAGGCTTTGCCCTCCTCCTCACTTGAAGAAGATCCCGATCTGCCCTCAAGCCATTCCTCGCGCTGCATTTTTGTGCTTACCAGAAATTTGTAAGCCGAACTAACAGAGAACCTTCCTCTTTTGTCAGGATACCATGCCCAAAAGTCCTCAACATTGCGTGTACAAACTGGGATTCTCAAAATAGCATCAGCATCAAAACGAATGAACACAGACCTTACCAAGTCCTCGTTCCACCCTCCGGTGGATGGCTGTAGCAGCTCCGCCACTTTCGTCGGCGGGTTTTGCACGAGGGACGTAATTGGCCTTGGTGTGTGTTCTTTTGGTATCCAATTGTCCATCCATATATCGGTGGTTTGTCCATTTCCAATCCTTCTAATGATTCCTTGCTTCATCACATCTCTTCCCTCGATTATTGCTCGCCAAATCTGAGAGGGGCGAGCACCAAGTTGAGCTTCTAATAGTGTAGTATCAGGGAAGTAGCTAGCTTTGAGTATTCTAGCACTCAAAGTAGATGGTTCATTAAAAATTCTCCAGGCTTGACGGGCCAAAAGAGCTAGATTAAACAACTCTAAATCTCTGAACCCCAAGCCTCCCAAGTGTTTTGGCCGCATCATCACATCCCACGATACCCAAGCCGGCTTCCTTTGCCCCTGTTTACAGCCCCACCAAAACTTCCGAATAATAGACTTTATGTGCTCACATAATCCTCTTGGGAGCTTAAAGCATGACATAGAATATACTGGTATGGCCTGAGCTACTGATTTGATTAGAACCTCTTTTCCTCCCGCTGATAAACACTTGCTCATCCATCCTTTAACCTTGTCCCACACACGATCACTCAAGTATTTGAACGTACCATTCTTGGCATGCCCCACATCCGTAGGCATCCCCAAGTATCTATCGCTCAAAGATTCGTTTGGAACATGAAGGAAACCTTTGACCGCATCACGAATTATCTCCGGGGTTCCCCTACTGAAAAATATAGATGATTTGTCCCTGTTGATTCTTTGTCCCGATGCCATACAATATGACTCCAACAGGTTTGATATCTCCTCTGCTCCATTAACACTTGCCCTGAAAAACAGCAGGCTATCATCCGCGAATAAAAGGTGGTTCACCGACGGGGCCGATGGTGCCACCTTTATGCCGCCGAGCTGGGATGACTGGTTTTGTGATTTGAGTAGGCACGAAAGGCCCTCCGCTGCCAACAAGAAAAGGTAAGGAGAGATGGGATCTCCCTGTCGAATGCCACGTGTAGGGTTGAATTCTTCCAACTTTTTTCCATTAAACATCACTGAGAAGGATACAGAGCTCACCATGTTCATGATGACAGTAATCCAGGGTGTAGCAAAACCTAGCTTCTCCATGATAGCTCTGAGGTATTCCCATTCAACTCTGTCATACGCCTTCATCATATCAAGCTTGAGCGCACAAAAGGAATTGTTTTTTGCCCTGTTCCTCTTCATGAAGTGTAGGCACTCATAAGCTGAAATAATATTGTCCGTAATAAGCCTCCCCGGTACAAAGGCGGACTGCTCCTGAGAGATTATATCTGGCAGGATGATCTTTAGACGGTTTGCTAACACTTTTGAGGCAATCTTGTAAAACACGTTACATAAACTGATAGGGCGAAATTGTGACAGTAAAGTGGGATTAGATACCTTAGGGATTAAGACCAAAAGTGTATCGTTAACGCATGATGGGCTCTCCTCCCCACGAACAATGCCTAAGACGGCCCGGGTGACTGCTTCTCCATAAACATCCCAATGGCGCTGAAAGAAATGAGCCGGGAAACCATCGGTCCCGGGGCCTTAGTAGGGACCATCTGGAACAAAGCCATTTTCACTTCGTTCTCCTCATATGGTGCCATCAAAACTGCATTCATTGCTGGTGTCACCTTGACCGGGACGTGTTCCAGTACTTCTGCAACTCCCTGTACTCCTTCTGACGTATACAAGTTTTTGTAGAAGTCCAGAGCTAGCTGCTGCATCTCCGTCATATCCTCTGTTAGCTCACCATCAGCCCTTTGCAAAGTTTTTATCAGATTTTTCCTACGCCTCATTGATGCTCGCATATGGAAAAAATGAGTATTACGATCTCCAGCGGATAACCATTCAATACGGGACCGCTGCAATAATAATAGGTGTATCAAGCTTATGCAAATAGGGCTACCATGAAAAAATGGAACCAGATCATAGCCCAATTGTCAAGGTTTTAGCAGCCCATCGAGCAGGGTTGCCCTCCCCCAGATATAGCCTAGAACGAATAGTTGGGCTTGTTAAGCTTACGTGGAATGCATGCCTAATTCTTTTTAGATGGAAGACTAAAAATGAACTCGGTTTAAAATTGATAAAACACACAAGAGACTAAAAGAACATTGTTAAACAACATGAAACAAGAAATAAAAAGGGAACGAGGATACCAGCACGAGGTAAAAGCCTATGGTGATGAACCACTAAAGATGTAAAAAATTATTATTAACGTAAAAAATATAGCCAAGCTTTGAACAAAAGATATTGTGATTTCCTCGACGGGCGAAACTCTTCAGTTAAAGAGGGGGGGGGGGGGGGGGGTGGGGCCAATAGGCACCAACCATCGACGAGCAACCAAACTAGAAGCTGCAGACGCAAAAACAACTTCGAGTTTGATTACGAACACATGAAAACCCTAGTCATCCTACACTATTGTCACCATACATAGCTATTCATACAAACCTTGTGATTGTTCAGTGGATGATGGAATTCTTGGTGACAACTCCAAGGAAGGAAATGACGGCCAAAGGCGCCGACGTTGCTAGTAATGAACATATATTACAAAATATTTGCCTTCAAAATACTAATGGCCCCCGTATCATGGAGAGCGAAGTGGTGTTTTGGATCCCCGGCTCATTGGATCTCGGTATGTTGAAAAACCCAAAAATGATATTTATAAGTTTCAGGTAAAGCTGATTTTGTTTTGTATGGATACATATATTCTTTACATGTGTGTAAAGTTTCATTAAAAATACGTTGATTTGTGGCCTATGCAAAGAAGACAAAATCTTGACCTAAAAACAAGAACAGAAAGGCCCATATTTATACACGTATTTCTCCTTTTTGTGTACACCAAATATTCAAATATATTAAAATATATATTGTCAGAAATTCATACACACCTGCAGCACGCCCATATGCATAGGTACATTTATTTCCATAATTTTGGGAGATGCGTAAAATCATGTTTCCAATGAAAAAAATAAGGACTCCAAGGAGCATGGTACCTATACGCATTTTCGGCGTGACATGTCTATTCCTATGAACCAATACATAGAAATTCTAATATAGTCGTGGACCTCGTTTACTGTTCTTTGGAGAAGTCCAATATGCAGTCTATCGACCCTTTGTCGTCTAATCTCTATCTTCGTGACTTCATATTTCTTTTGTTTAAGTTCTATGCAATCTACAAGATTCGCATGTTACTGTAGATTTTTTTGATAAAAGGGACAACACAGCCCTTATTTTTATTACGAAATTGAGTCTTTATTACAAGGGTAACTGGTAACCATTACATCACCGATATATAACCATGCCAGGATGCTTCAGATCGAGCCAATTCTAACCAGCTAAGCAAAAGGAACTACATCCAGCTAAACCTGATCATACCCCGGGCCAGGTCGGGCTCCCAAGCCCAAGCCCAAAACTCTGCCCGGCCCGAAACACATGGACATTTGTATTTTTCAATTAAAATAACTATATTGGATATATGAAAATAATATAATATACCAATATTTTGAGTAAAATAAGTATTTGTTGCCATTTTAGGCTTTTCCGGGCTCCGGGCTCCGGGCTAGAAAAAGGAGCCCGAGCCCGGCCCAAATGTCGGACTTTCGGGCTCAGGCCTCCTGGCCGGGTTGTCCTTGCACATGTCTACATCCAGCCACCACCCTGTTATCAGGAGCAGCAACTACTGAACATATTCATTGTGCATAGCGGGATGCTCATGATAATCTTCACATCAAAGTGCAGAAAAGTGGCTTGTAGCTTCTCATGTCTACTTCGCACTACTAGGAAAAGGCCTACTAATGGTGCACCAGTTTTGCCTAGTAATAACGCATTACTGGTACGCCATTAGTATCACGCCACTAGTATTTTTTACTAGTGGCGCACCAGTGGTGCGCCATTAGTATCTGGTATACTAATGGCGCACCACTGGTGCGCCATTAGTATATGCCACGGTGCGCCATTAGTATTGGCCACTGGTGCGCCATTAGTATAGGCCACAGTGCGCCATTAGTATTTTGAATTTTGAAGGCGGGAAAATAGTAGTGGCGCACCGTCTAACCCCCACCGTGCGCCATTGCTATTTTTGAATTTTGAATTTGGATCTGGATCGTGATTTTTTTGCCCGTTTTTTGCTTGTTTTTTTGCACGATATTATTTCAACTTTTGTTCCCGTTTTTGGATCTTGTACATTCTTTTGCCGTGTTCTTTTACCGGAGAGGAGTTCGCCGGAGAGGAGGAGGAGGAGATGACCGCAGAGGCGCTCGCCTACATCGCCGGAGAGGAGGAGGAGGTCGCCGGAGAGGAGTTCACCGGAGCATGGGAGAGGAGGAAGGAGAAACCATGAGGGGATGGGAGGAGAGGAGGGAGGAGGAGCTCACCGGAGAGGAGGAAGGAGGAGCTCACCGGAGATGAGGGAGGAGGAGCTCACCGGAGAGGAGGGAGGAGGAGCTCACCGGAGAGGAGGGAGGAGAAACCGTGAGGGGAGGGAAGGGGAGGAGAGGAGAGGAGAGGAGGGAGGAGGAGGTCGCCGGAGAGGAGGAGGAGGGAGGAGGAGGTCGCCGGAGAGGAGGAGGAGGAGGAGGTCGCCGGAGAGGAGGAGGAGGAGGTCGCCGGAGAGGAGGAGGGTAGTATGGTGAAGGAGAGAAGGGAAGATGGAGTGGAGGAGTGGAGGAGAAGAATGAAGAGGTAAGGAGGAGAGGACACGCCCAGCCATATATACGGCATAGTAATGGCGCACCGTGGGCAGGTGCGCCATTACTATTTTTTTTTATTTTTTTGATTTATTTTGAATTTTGAAGGCGGAAAGATACTAATGGCGCACCATGGGCAGGTACGCCGTTAGTAAATTTTTTTATTTTTTTTGATTTATTTTGAATTTTGAAGGCGGGAAGATAGTAATGGCGCATCATGGGCAGATGCGTCATTAGTAAGTTTGAATTTTTTTTGCCTCTCCAGATCTTAAAAGCCCCGTATCTTTTTTTGTTAGGTTTTTGAGGATTTTGAAAATGTTTAACGGGGTTCCTCCAGTTAAATTCGGATGTAACTTTTCGAGTAGATGATTTTTCATATAAAAAACTTTTTCATCTGAGTTCGTATGCAAAAGTTATGCCCATTTTTACAAATTCTCGAGAGATTTTGCAAAAAGTCAAAAATTCATGTTTGTAAATTTTGCTAACAACTAGACCACATATCACATGGGAATCTTATTTTCTTTTATTTTTTTGACATTTTTATCATTTTCTTTTATTTTTTTGAAACAGAAAAGGCGGTGCATTCGGGGGAATGTTTGGGCCAAATTACTAATGGCGCACCGTGGGATGGTGCGCCAATACTAGTTCAAATAGTAATGACGCACCACTCCCACGGTGCGCCATTAGTAGTTTTGAAAAAATTAAAAAAAATTACTAATGGCGCACCATGGGATGTGGTGCGCCATTAGTATTTGCACACTAATGGCGCATCAACACATGGTACGCCATTAGTATTTAGTAATGGCGCACCACATGTACAGTGCGCCATTAGTCTCCATCTCATCTATAGCCCTTTTCTTAGTAGTGTCGAGTTCATGCGGAATATGTGGCGCGCCGGACTCATGGCGGCACTCCCTCCTTGAGTGCACAGTATCTAGATGCACGTGGGCTCTCATCGATGAGGATCTCGGGAGCAAGCTAGTGGTGACCACCGAACCAAGCGCAAAGAACTGGCTCTTCTCACTACTAGAATCATTATCGCATGAGCAGTTCGTTCTTACTGCAGTTACTCTATGGGCAATTTGATCTTCCAGGAGGAAAGCCATCCACGAAGCTATATTCCAGTCTCCACATGCAATACAATCCTTCATAACCCCGCTTCATTGCAGACTTAAATGTCGTTCGGGCGAAGAAGCCAGCACAGCAGAGGGCGGCCAATGTGCATGCAGGAACCATCACTTGCCCAAGGGCTCCTCCGGAGAATTTTGCTAAGATCCACATGGACGTTGGGGTACGTGCCCAATGAGGAGGATCAGCAGCAGCGGTATGCAGGGATAGACATGGCAATTTCCTGGGAAGCTCAGCGCTAGTTGTGTACGGTGTCTGTGATCCAATGACGTTGGAGGCAATAGCTTGCCATGAAGCTATCTCTCTGGCTGAAGATCTCCAACTCCATAACTTTATCATATCCTCGGACTACAAGCAGGTGGTGGAAAACAACTCGAAGGGCAGCAATGGTCCTTAAGGAGCAATTATCAATGAAATTAAGTCTAGATCGATTCCTTTTCTTGTAACTTTATTTTTGAAAGTCGTGCTGTAAATTTCAAAGCTCATAGGTCAGCAAAATTTGTTACTCCCTCCGTCCGGAAATACTTGTCATTAAAATGGACAAAAAGGGATGCATCTAGAATTAAAATACATCTAGATACATCCCCTTTTATTCATTTTGATGACAAGTATTTCCGAATGAAGGAAGTATAAAATTAGCTCCAGGGTGTCATGTTTGGCTTGGCCAGCCACATGATCCAGTTTGTATCACACCTTCTGTGGAATTTGATCGATAAAGTGGACTTATCCCTAAAAAAAAAACTACTGAACAACCACACCAGGATGCATAACATATGAATTAATTCTTCGATTTTTCTATCGTCGGGAACCAGATATACCATGGGCCACTGGCGCTCTTGCCACCGCACCTCCGGAAAGCCAGCCCGCCATGAGAGCACGGTGTCTCTTTCTTCTCCACACAACTCTTGTGTTTTTCCTCCACCACGAGATCGTTGCGGCGGCGGTCCGGCGACATCGTTGCGGCGTGCCACCACTCCTAGCAGCTGTAGTGGGCGCTTAAAAGTCAAGCCGTTTAACGTGGCGCTGTCCGCCGTGCTTGGGCGTGCCGATCAGGCGACGACCGGGCGACTTTGACGGCGGCTGGGTTGGGTCGGGTCGGTGCGATCGATATAGAATCCGGCTGGCAATTACTCCGATCCAAGTCACGGGTCACAGCCAGACCGGCCAGTGAACCGAAAGGAGAATATTCGTTCACCCATCATCAAATGGCAGTAGAACTAGACGGACTAGGAGGCCTGACTCGAACTGCTTCCTTGTCGTGGCGCGGTTAGATCAGAGTTGTTTTGCTTCGTTTTCTAAATCATTTTCTGTTGGACTTTCGGACTTGTACCTACGAACACGCCACTTGTTTTTTGTAATCAGACACGCCGTGTTCTGGTTGGCTGTGAGCAGGTATGCATGCGTACGTGCGCACAGCTTAAAATAGCCTGGAAGATGTGACTTTTGCGCGCGCTCTGAGCGCGATCCAAGACTGGGCATCGGTCGGGTCTACGCTTCACAGTAGATTAAGTGGATTAGTATAGGCATTGTTGGGAACTTCAGGTATTACAATTCTTGGTTGGCTAACCTCGTGGCATGGGCAAAATCCAAAGGAGATCCCTGTGCCGTCGACTAAATTTGACCGTTTAGGTATTCTTGATCACCGAGGAATCTTCAGGGCCTTGCGACTTGGGTGGCCATGATGGAAATGGAATGACTTGGAGAGGACTGTTAGTTTGGGGAACCCGTGAAATAACTCGATATAGATCTTTCTTACATGGCATTACAATTACGCTAGGGGACAGGGCGCCGGGGAGGAGGGGGGAGTTTGCATGCGTCATGGCATCATTTCATCCATATGTTGCGTTGGTGAAGGACACTAATTCATGCCTAGGCGCTGTTGAACATAGACTGGGTCGACAAATTGACAAGGCTAAGGGAATCACAATGCAACACCTTATCCAGTTCCACGCCCTTCGGTTGTTAGCTGCGGACGTTTGCTTCACGGGGATGTCACTAGGGCTGCAAGAAAAGCTCGAGGCTCATGAGCCGCTCGACATCAACTCGTTTTTTGACTCGGCTCGAGATCGACTCGAAAAGAAACAAGCTGAGTTTGAACACTTTATGTAGCTCGATCGAGAAACGAGCCGATCTTGAGCAAATGTTGGTTCACTCGACTTTAGCTCGATAGCTCGACAGAATATCATTATGTTAGATGATCACTCCATATATTAAATGGAAATAAGATAATTTATTACTCCCTCTGTAAACAAATATAAGAGCGTTTAGATCACTAGTTTAGTGATCTAAACGCTCTTATATTTATTTACGGAGGGAGTGCCATATATGTTGTTCATAACTTTTTCTCATTTTATTTACCAACGAATATGGAAACTTAATTAAGTGCAGAGAAGATTTAGGCCTAATTATGGCACGTGGTCGACTATGTGTTAAATATCCTATATTTCTGGCAAAGGGTCCCAGCATATTCACCTTAATTTTTTGTTTTTCATCCATAGATTTATAATTTTTACCATCTCATTTTGCTCGAAATTAGCTCGAGATCGACTCGAGATCGCTACAAGCTGAGTATGAGTCATGTTCTACAACTCGATCATGATTTTCACTCAGTTTGAGCTCGCTCGAATTTTCATATGAGTTGAGCTGAGCCACCTCCAACTAGCTCGAGCTCGACTCGTTTGCAGCCCTAGATGTCACAGATGACATTGCTTAGAATTTCACCCTTTTAGGTATCCTGTCAAGTGAGCTTACCTCAGGCGGTTTGAAGGGATCCACAGTAAGTAAGGATGCAATTTTACCCATGGGTACGGGTATCCGCGGATACCATACCGGCATGGGCAGAGTATCGCCACAATTTTATACCCACGGATACTACCCATATTTTACCCGCTAAGTCATGGGTATAACATGGGTATAGCCTTTTACTAATGGATATACTCATACACTATCCGTTTATACTCACATGTGAACCTCACCCATGATTCACAAGTGTACATATGTTAAAGTTGTAAGCTTGTGAACCTATGTTAAAGTTGCCACCAATTGTAAATTTGAATTAAAATAATTGTCATTTACTCATCTATCTGTTATTAAGTTGAGATCAATATTCTTTTGTCAAATGAGCTATAGATAAATGTATTGCGAATAACTTGTGTACTGTTTGACCTACCCATTGGGTACCCAATGGGTACAGGTAACCGTCAGGTATGGGTATGGATAAAGTTTCATACCCGTAGGTATGAGTATGGGTAGAATTTTATACCCATTAACTACATGGGTATGGGTATGATATTGCTCTACCCGCCCTATACCCAACCCATTGCCATCCTTAACAATAAGGCTATGTTCAACCTGGAGGCATGGAGCAATTCCACGCCATCAAGGTGCAAATTCTCCGATTTTTTTGTCATTTAAAGTAGGGTTTGAATGACCGACAGATTGCGATGCTAGGGATGGCCAAATTGTGGCACATTCCAACTTTGTAGAGCAGTGTCGAAGTCGACATCTCGCATTGAGGGAGTCCTGGATTAGGGGGTGTCCGGATAGCCGGACTATAGCCTTTGGCCGGACTCCTGGACTTTGAAGATACATGATTGAAGACTTCGTCCCGTGTCCGGATGGGACTTTCCTTGACGTGGAAGGCAAGCTTGGCGATACGGATATGTAGATTTCCAACCATTATAACCGATTCTGTGTAACCCTAACCCTCTTCGGTGCCTATATAAACCGGAGGGTTTTAGTCCATAGGACGAACAACAATCATACCATAGGCTAGCTTCTAGGGTTTAGCCTCTTTGATCTCGTGATAGATCTACTCTTGTACTACCAATATCATCAATATTAACCAAGCAGGAGTAGGGTTTTACCTCCATCGAGAGAGTACGAACCTGGGTAAAAACATCGTGTCCCTTGTCTCCTGTTACCATCCGCCTAGACGCATAGTTCGGGACCCCCTACCCGAGATCCGCCGGTTTTGACACCGACATTGGAGCTTTCATTGAGAGTTCCTCTGTGTCATCGCCGTCAGGAAGGATGCCTTATCCCGTCTTTAAAGACGGCACTGTTGCTAAAGAAGCTTTGGCTGTCGACGAAACTCTCCGGCTAGGCGGTTTTCTTATGACCGCCTGTTCGGCCCGTCTGCGACGATGACTTCTCGGGTCATCGAAAGCAATCTTCAGCGTTAACTCGGAGCTTCGCCCGAGCGGTTAGATCCGATGGAGCTCTCTTCCTTAAACGAGCTCTTGGATCGCATCGCCGCCTCGGGAGTCGCCATGACTATGGTCAGATTGGGCCTAAACCCGACCTGAGAGAGATTAACTCTCCCCAGGTTACCCACCACGTTGCTGTGGTAGAGGAACAATACGGTGACCTTTCTTCTATCTTAAGGGCTAACTACGTCCGGATTCCCGATCCCTCCATGCCGGATTCCCGCGGAGGAGAGGACGTCACGCAAGCCCTGAACCTAAAGGCAGGCAGCGGGCTAGATTCATTGGACAACATCCAAGAATCCAAGCTTCCAAGTTCGGAAGCTCCTTGGCCCTTAAGTCTCAGATTGGGCGCGGTTCCGGATTTAGTACCACCCGCCCACCCAAACATAAGCGACCTATCTCAAATTCGGCAAGAGCCCGCAGAAACAGTACACCATTACTGGGCCAGATTCCTCCTGGTTATGGACAGGATAAAGGACTGCCGCGAGAAGGACGCAATCTCATTCTTCGCAATAATTGCACGGACAACGGGATCCTCAACGCTATAAGTCGCCGTGACATTACACGCTTTGCCGACTTGGCGTCCATAGTACGAAGTATCGTATGCGATGGAAAGCGCCTGAAAACCGAAGCAAAATTTTGGGACAATCCGCCTTGAATACAACCTCAGTCCGAAATAAAAGGGTGCATCATCGCCAGCACCGGGTTAAATACCAAAAAGCAAAAACCCTCTATAGGGCATGGAACCGTACCGGAGGGATGGCTCAATGGACCCTGTAAAATTCATAGTACAGAGGGCGCCACTCCAACTCATAGCCTTAGAGCATGTTGGATACTACGGCAGGTGGCCAAAAGTGGCGAAGAGCTTCTAGCTCTAGAGCACCAGCCCAGGGATACCAGTACGGTATTAACAGTCTTCAAGACTTTCGCAGCAAATAATATGCGGAAACGAACACTCCGTAGCCTTGCCGAAGTCTACCAAGTAGCAACAATAAACCCATGGAGTGACACGGCTATTACCTTTAATGTCGCGATTTAACCTAAATTCTGAACAGCCCGAGCACCACTGCATTAGTCCTCGGTCGATAGTGGATTTGCTTTCGCCTTACCAAGGTACTCATGGACGGTGGCAGCGGATTGAACCTCATTTACGAGGAAACCCTCCGAAAAATGGAAATAGACTGGAGCCGCATTGAGCGAAGCAGCACAACCTTTAGAGGAATAATCCCTAGTCGGGAAGCATGCTTTACAGGAAAACTCACACTGGATGTGGTGTTCGGCACGCTGGATAATTACAGGTCCGAGAAGGTCACGTTCCAAGTGTCCCCGTTCAACAGCGGATACCACGCTCTATTAGGGCGAGAGGCATTCACAAATTTTCAAGATATACCCCATTATGGGTACATGAAGCTCAAAATGCCTGGGCCCAACGGAATCATCACTCTTGCTAGTGACCCGGACTTAGCACTCCGCGCCGAAAATAAGACAGCCGCGACCGCCCTTGAGGCACTATCCGAAGTTCTAGCGGCCGAGGAACTCACCGCATCAAGGCCCACGGTGAATAGGGACGATGTGATACTCGATAAGAGATCCAAGTCCACCTCCTTCAAACCAGTGGACGAAATAGTCAAATTCCAAGTCCATCCAACGGACCCTACAAAAACGGCATCCATCAGGGCACAATTAAATCCTGATGTAGACGCCACACTAAGAGAATTCCTACGCGAAAATTGGGACATTTTTGCCTGGCACCCTTCAGGCATGCCAGGAATCCCACGCCGGCTGGCCGAGCATAGCCTAAACATCCTAAAAGGGTTCAAGCTACCAAACAGGCTCTTCGGCGTTTCTCCGAACCCAAGAGACAAAGCCATGGGAGAGGAGCTAGCCAAACTATTGAAGGCCGGATTCATCGTAGATATAAAACATCCTGACCGGCTAGCAAACGTGGTGATGGTACCAAAGAAGGACAAATTCGCGCCTATGCGTCGATTTCAAGGACCTCAACAAGGCTTGCCCAAAGGATCCCTTCCTCCCCGCATCGATCAAATCATCGACGCTACCGCAGGACACGATTCATTGTGTTTCCTCGACGCATACTCCGGCTACCACCAACTTAAGATGGCAGAGCCTGACCAAGCCGCAACGACATTCATCACTCCATACGGCCCATTCTGCTTCAAAACAATGCCCTTCGGGCTCAAAAACACCGGCGCAACATATCAGCGCATGATTCAGACATGTCTGGCAAACCAGATCGGCAAAATAGTGGAGGCATACGTGGACGATGTGGTCGTCAAAAGCAAGCATGTCTAAACTCTAGTAGAGGACTTGAGGCTCACATTCGATAATCTCCGAACATATGACATCAAGCTCAACCCGGAAAAATGCGTTTTCGGTGTACCAGCCGGAAAGCTCTTGGGCTTCATTGTATCCGGTAGAGGAATTGAAGCAAACCCAGCCAAGATCCGAGCTCTGTCACAATTGGATATCCCAAAAGACCTCAAACAAATACAAAAATTGACTGGATGCGTGGCGGCTCTAAGCCGCTTTATCTCCCGTTTGGGAGAAAAGGCATTACCCCTTTATCGCCTTCTCCGACGCACCGAACACTTCGAGTGGATTTGATACGCCACGGCCGGACTCAAGAAATAAAAGCCATATTGGCAACAAACCCGGTCTGGCCGCGCCAACATGGGCGAACCAATGCTATTATACATCGCGGCAACTCATCAAGTTGTAAGCGCGGTGCTCGTTGTCGAACGAGAAACGGACGGACACAAGCTCCCCCTTCAAAAACCAGTTTACTACGTGTCCACTGTCCTAACTCCATGCAAGTCACAGTACCCGCATTATCAAAAGATAGCGTACGCGGTGTTTATGGCATCCCGGAAGCTGCGGCACTACTTTCAAGAGTGTTCAACAACAGTAGCCTCCGAAGTACCCCTTAACGACATTATAAACAATCGTGACGCGACGGGCCGGATTGCCAAATGGGCCATTGAGCTCCTCCCGTTTGACATAACCTATAAGCTAAGGGGAGCTATTAAGTCGCAAGTTTTGGCCGACTTCGTCGCCGAATGGACCAAAGCCGAACTCCCTAAAGAGTACGGCGCATATTCCAACTGGGTAATGCACTTCGACGGCTCCAAAATGTTGGCTGGCCTTGAAGCTGGCGTCGTTCTGACGTCCCCAACCGGAGATACAGTTCAATACGTAGTCCAGATAATGTATACGGACTCCAACAACGCAGCCGAATACGAGGCCCTTCTACATGGTCTCCGGATGGCAGTCTCCATGGGCATTCAACGCCTAGAGGTGCGCGATTCGAACCTCGCGATATCCCAAATAAATGGATACTTTGATGCCAATGATCCGAAAATGGCAGCCTATCGCAATGCTGTCCTAAAAATGTCAGCTCGGTTTGAGGGGCTCGAATTTCACCATATAGCCCGGGATAACAACCAGGCAGCAAACGTGTTGGCACGCATCGGCGCAAAGCGCGATGCTGTCCCCCCCCCCCAACATCTTCCTAGAGAGGCTGTTCAAGCCATCCGTATTATGGGAGGGACAGTCCGGAAATAACAACCCAGACCCAACCTCACTGCCCCACACCAAACATTCTGACACAGTTGGTGGTTCTACCAACGAAATAACACCCTCAGCCCACGTAATAATGGCAGTCATTGCCCCGTGGACAGAACCATTCCTAGCCTACCTAACCAGGCAGGAACTCCCCGAGGACCAAAACGCGCTGCATAGTGCGGCGATCTAAAGCCTATAAAGTCCATGAGGGAGAGCTTTATAAGAAAAGCACAACCAGAGTCCTTCAAAGGTGTATCTCCGAAGAGGAAGGGCGGAATCTTCGCTGAAATTCATGTTTAACTCAAGGGCACCACGCCATAGCCCGGCCCTTGTAGGCAAGGCCTTTCAGACATGATTTTATTGGCCGACAGCCCGGCAGATGCTCAGACTTAGTCCAACGATGCGTCCGATGCCGCCTCTTTGCTAATCAAAGCCACATGCCACCCACCGCCCTCAAAACTATACCCATCACCTGTCCTTCATGCAGGAGCTTGACATGGTCGGACCCCTTAAAGGGGGAACCCACAAGCAAAAATACCCATCGTCATGGTGGATAAATTCACCAAATGGATAGAGGCCAAGCTCTGTCAAGACGGCCGAATCCGGACCGGTGATAGACTTCATATCGTGGGTCGTGACACCGTTACGGTGTCCCCACAAAGATCATCACCGATAACGACCACGAACTTTACTACCGACGAGGTCAAACTCGTGCAAAAATATGGGCATTAAGCTCGACTATGCTTCAGCCTATCACCCTCAAACTAACGGTCAAGTTGAGCGAGCAAATGGTCTAATTATGAGTGGCATCAAACCCATTAGTGTGGTCCCTCAAGGAATCTAACACGACCGGGTAGAGGAGCTCGACTCCGCACTGGGGCTGCGGACCACTCCGAATCACACGACGGATTCACACCATTCTTTATGGTATACGGCGCAGAGGCAGTTCCGCCTTGCGACATAATTCATGACTCATTTCGCGTGCGCATGTACGAAGAAAGAGAAGCCGAGCTTGATCGGCAGGACAGTTTGGGCGCTTGGAGGAGGAGCGTGGCGTAGCAAAAGCCCGCTCCGCATTCTATCAACAGCAGGCTCAAGATATCAAAGCGAGAGAAGTACGGGCCAAAACTTGCAATGTTGGCGAAGCTAGTTCTACGCTCACGGACAAGAAAAAGGACAAACTCAAGCCCAAATGGGAAGGTCCCTTTATCATCGACCAAGTCCTGACCGGTGGAGCGTACCGTCTACGAGATGCATTGGATAACCGACTCGAGCCAAACCCATGGAAATTACCAGAGGGGGTCTCTTTGGCTTCCCCTGTCGCGGCTTGTGCAGCCTCAAGTTGGGCTTTGCACTCTTCAAGCTCCTGGGACAGTTGGTTATTCTTTTCTGTAAGATCCTGCATAATAAATGATCCTTAAATCAGTTATTCTAACTATTTCAAGTCTCGGGGCTACTGCATATATAATCATTAAATTTCCTCACTCGTATGTCTTTTACATATGCCTCGTGGCTCGCTAGACCATCTTGAGCAGCACGGAGGTGCGCATCTCCGAATTGATGGTGTTCAACGCCTCTTGGGAGAAACATGTGTCACGAAGAATTGTCCGCGGCGCTTTGTGATTCATGGCACTCTCCATTTCGGAGTTGGTGGCGGACAATCCGTCGGCATCCTCTGTTGGAGGAGCATCCGACGCACGCCTCGTGTTCGCCTCCGCTTCTGGGCCTGGCTTTGAAACCTGGCTGGCGGAGGCTCGATTGGCAACCTCTCTGGATATAGTCCGCGAGCTTTTTTTCTGAAGAGAGCACGAAGCGTTAGTATGCTCTACCGAATAAAACACAGGAATAAGGTGACCCGCCATACCGTTGCACCGGCGCTTCTATCCGGACCGCACTTCTTTTTAGCCTGCTGGGTCATGCTGCCCCTTGTTGGCTAGCCGCTGCAGGCTTGGCCTTCCACCTCAAGGGCTCCCACTGCAAAACACCGTTGGTGTACGGTGATAAAAAATAAGCAAGGATGAATCATTCTCAAAGTATTGGGGCTTCGGTCTCAGTTACCTGCGAGGCTGGAAGTAGTCCGGGGTAATCGGCCGTAATGGCAACCAGGGCATTATCAATGCTCAGCTGGTGAAATACCCCATCGATCAGCTCCACCGATATGTCTGGATCCTCTTGGGAGGCCGGATCGAGAAACCGTTCCGGATATTCGGGTTGTGGAGGCAGGTTGTTTATATCCTTTACGGCCTGGCGCAGTTCCTGCGTCGAAATCATAAAATGAGATACTTGACTATGGCAATATGGATCGGATGGACAAATATAAATGTCCGCTTACCCAGCTTGGAGGATTGTTCATAGAAAACCCGTCCTGTGGATTGACGCGAAGAAATTCTTCCTCTTCTCCCTTGTACAATGCGGACAAGGTCTTCATCAGATCGGCGACCGATCCCGGCCCCTTACGGCCATGGCGGGTGGCATCATCCTCCCCGTTGAAATCCCACATGGGGTGGCCTCTATACTAGAGCGGCTGCACCCCCGCATAATGCATGTGGCCATGACTCTGATCATGGTCAGTCCGGATGAGCCAACAACCTTATTCGGCTCATCAGGTAAAGGACGCCCCGCTATTTTCCTCCGAGGGCTCCGTGGATGCCAGCTTAGGCGCTTTCTTCAAAGGAGCATTATCAACTCCGGAGGCCGATCCGAACAGGGTCCGGCAGGGGGACATCTTCTATATAAAACCATTCCGAAGGCCAGTCTTCGGACGCCTTCTTCGGGGTTCCGGATAGATATCTGGTCCCGGCGATGGGCCATAGTTTGGCTCTGCCCACTTGATATATCGACCCCTCCTGAGAACGGGGTACGAGGCAGAACAACCTCTTCCACAGCGCGAAATGAGCCTCGATGCACAAAAACAGCTAGCAAAGGGCCACGAAGCTCGCAATATGCGTAACGGAGGCAAAGCGTAAGGTTGTGAAACCGAGGCCATAGAACTCAGGAGCCCCGGAGAAACGGATGAATTGGAAATCCGAGCCCTCTTATCGATAAGGGACAAGGCATACCCGCTCTCCTTGGGAGGGACTGGGACACTCTCCGCTTGTTTTCCGCCCTTATAGGTGGCGAGTCCGCTCGAACCGGAACCATGAAGGCTGGGGAAGAAACCCTTGGTTTGGAGCGTCACTAGCTCATTTGTGCGGGACGGAGCATCTCTCCCAATCTCCAGTGCCGAGGACTGGAGGGCGAGAGGAGGAGCCGCGTCGACCGTCCATGATGGAATGGGTTTACGCCGGATGCGCTCCGATGAAAGCTCATGAAGGGAAGATGGTGTGATTCGGATCTAGATCCTCGTCTCTTATATAGGCAGCTCATTTTTGCGCAGCTAGGGGGTAAATGTAAAATACCTGGCTTTTCGTATTCGTTCAACACATGGAAGATGGCCATTATTGGGCGTGGAAGCCCAGGAGCGCGATATTTACGAGAAGCCGGACACTATTCAACAGGTACACAGGATCTGGAGAAGAACCCGCCTTGCAATGCCCAAGACAATCTACGCGCCGGACTCGTCATCATAGAAGCCTGGTTCGGGGGCTACTGAGGGAGTCCTGGATTAGGGGGTGTCCGGATAGCCGGACTATAGCCTTTGGACGGACTCCTGGACTTTGAAGATACATGATTGAAGACTTTGTCCCGTGTCCGGATGGGACTTTCCTTGGCGTGGAAGGCAAGCTTGGAGATACGGATATGTAGATTTCCTACCATTGTAACCGACTACAGTAACCCTAACCCTCTTCGGTGCCTATATAAACCGGAGGGTTTTAGTCCGTAGGACGAACAACAATCATACCATAGGCTAGCTTCTAGGGTTTAGCCTCTTTGATCTCGTGGTAGATCTACTCTTGTACTACCCATATCATCAATATTAATCAAGCAGGAGTAGGGTTTTACCTCCATCGGGAGGGCCCGAACTTGGGTAAAAACATCGTGTCCCTTGTCTCCTGTTACCATCCGCCTAGACGCACAGTTCGGGACCCCCTACCCGAGATCCGCCGGTTTTGACACCGACACGCATCATTTCGAAAGCTTGGGATTCTTTGAGAGTGTGGAACATGATCCTGGTTCGGGTTGACCTATTGGAGCTTAACATCAACGCTTGATCTCAGTGTTATGCGATCAAAGAGTTGTGGTCCTTCGTTGTAAATCTTCATGGGCACTATAGCAAAACCCTCGCGTCATTGTTGTTGCTTGTTTCTCAGGAGTTAATGTCAAAGTCACACTATGTGTTTTGTCTCACAGAAGTTGAAGCCCACATTCCAAAGCCCGCCAAATTTTGGGCTTTGTTCGTTTAGAGCATCACAAATGTACTATAGAGGCGACCTTTCTTTAGGACTGTCGGTGTCAAAACCGGCGGATCTCGGGTAGGGGGTCCCGAACTGTGCGTCTAAGGCGGATGGTAACAGGAGGCGGCGGACACGATGTTTACCCAGGTTCGGGCCCTCTCGATGGAGGTAATACCCTACTTCCTGCTTGATTGATCTTGATGATATGAGTATTACAAGATTTGATCTACCACGAGATCGTAGAGGCTAAACCCTAGAAGCTAACCTATGATATGATTGTTGTTGTCCGACGGACTAAACCCTCCGGTTTATATAGACACCGGAGGGGGCTAGGGTTACACAGACACTACAGGAAACAGGTAATTTGCCGTTTGTGGATTACAGACGGCAAAGACCTAAATCCAGACGGCAAAGAGTTTGCCGTCAGGAAGCAGACGGCAAAGTCAGACGGCAAAGATTAGTCGGCAAAAAACACTTTGCCGTCAGCTTTTTGTCGGACAGACGGCAAAGATTTTGCCGTCAGCCAAACTCTAAATTTGCTGTCTACCACAAGAATAGCAGACGGCAAAGAAACCGATTTGCCGTTAGCTAAATGTTATCTTTGCCATTAGCCAAACCTTTTTTACAGACGGCAAATAATTTTTTTATTTACAAAAAAATAAAATGGATAGAGTCAACATCAAAACAAGACATGAAGGCCCGGCTCACAAAAAAAAGGGAAAGGCCCGGCCATGCCGCCTTTCATTCATCGTTGGTTTAGTTACAGAGTTGTTACACAGCGGTCCTGAAAGTTTTACACAAAGGACCCTAAAAACTAAATCTAAAAAGCAATCAGATCCTTGTCACAGAGACTCCACTGCTGCCCCCCGGCCGTGCTCGCGCGCCCGCCTGCCCTGCTGGGCAGAGGCGCGCCGCCCGGCTGCTTGCCGCCGCCGCCCGCAGAGGCGCCGCTTGCCCTGCTTGCCGCCCGCTGCCGCCTGGTCGCCGACACGCCGCCCAACCTGCTTGCCGGCTGGCCAAGCGCCGCCCAGCCGTGCGCACCGCCTCCCCGTTGCCGAGCCGCTCCTCGCCCGTCCCTGTCACCGGCTCGCCGCGCCTAGACGAGGTGCCGCAAGGTGTTGCTCGCCGAGCCGATTCCCGCCCTGCTCTTCGCAAGGCCTCGCTCTCCACGAGGAGAGCGTGGGGTCGATGGCGCTTCGCCGAGGCCGAAGCCTGCTCATTGCGTGACCGCCAGCCGCGCCCGCCTGGCCGGCCAAGCGTCGGCCGCGCGAAAGCAGAGAGGAGCGCGAGGTGGGTGGGGATCGGAAGCGGCCGAAGGGAGCACGGAGTTGCGCGCATGGAGTTGCACATGCACTGCCGTGAGGTGAGCGATGGCGGCAGTGCAACGAGAGAGAGAAAGGTGCGGGGGCAGAGGGGAGGAGAGAGACGAACGAGAGGGAGAGGATAAGGTGCGGGCAGAGGAGAGGAGAGAGACGAACGAGAGGGAGAGGATAAGGCAGGGGCTGCGGGTGTTGGTGGGCCAGCGGGTGGGGGGCGCGTGGTGGTTGGCCAGCGGGGGGGGGCCGCGTGGTGAGAGAAGAGGCGGTGCGGGCGGCCCAGATCTTGCCATGTCATCAATCCGCGAGATGAATCCGTGTGCTGTGTTTCTTCTTTCTACGTAAAAAACATAGCCGGCAACGTATGTCTTTGCCGTCTGTAATAAAAAAACAGACGGCAAAGTATGTCTTTGCCGTCTGTAATAAAAAAACAGACGGCAAAGTACGTCTTTGCCGTCTGTAATAAAAAAACAAACGGCAAAGTATGTCTTAGCCGTAAGTTATTCTTTGCCGTCAGTAGTTGACGGCTAAAGTGGTCTTTGCCGTCTGGCCCGATGAAATGCTGACGGCAAAGAGCGGTACTGATGGCAAATCTCCTGTTTCCCGTAGTGAGAGTCGGTTACGAGGTAGGAGATCTACATATCCGTATTGCCAAGCTTGCCTTCCACGCCAAGGAGAGTCCCATCCGGACACGGGACGAAGTCTTCAATCTTGTATCTTCATAGTCCAATAGTCCGGCCAAGGATATAGTCCGGCTGTCCGAGGTCCCCTTAATCCAGGACTCCCTCAGTAGCCCCTGAACCAGGCTTCAATGACGATGAGTCCGGCGCGCAGATCGTCTTCGACATTGCAAGGCGGGTTCGTCTTCCGAATACTCTATAGAAGATTTTGAACACAAGGATAGTGTACGGCTCTGCAAAATAAATTCCACATACCACCGTAGAGAGAATAATATTTCCACAAATCTATTCTGCTGACAGCTTTTCATAACGTGACATTTTGCCATATTTGGTCATGATGAATCATTTTTTCGAGCCTGCCACTGCACGTGTTGCGAGGCGGTTTTATTGGCACGTCTTGTCGAAGCAGAGATCGTGTCCCTCTTTTCACGGGATTCACATCAATACAGGTGCGGGTAACCCAATCGCACCATCAATTAGGGCGCTTGGGGGATAAGCGGTTTTACCAGGCAAGTGGGGAGGCGCAGAATACCTGCTGCCTTTATAAGGGGATAAGAACACCCATTCGCAACCACACCTTCTTCTTCCCGATCCACTTTCCTCCGCCCGAGATCTAGTGCCCAAGTGTTTGTCTCCTCTGCCCAAAGATTTTGAACACAAGGATAGTGTCCGGCTCTGCAAGTTCCACATACCACTGTAGAGAGAATAATATTTACACAAGTTCAATCACCGACGTATTCCGCAAAGATGACATCACACCACGGCCAAGCCTTTATTCGAATCGTTTTTACTGTCCCACCTCAGCGCGTTTAGCGAGGCGGTTTCCTTGGCACGTCTTGTCAAAGCAGAGATCGTGTCCCCTTATCCCGAGATTCTCATCAATACGGGCGTGGGTAACCCAACCGCGCCATTGATTACGGCGCTTGGGAGATAAGCGAGTTTTATCAGGCCGGTGGGGACGCATAGCTTTGTCCGTCCATATAAGTGGATAAGGATCCACTTTTTCACACACGCCTTCTTCCTCCTTTGCTTATCCATTTCCGCGTACTCGAGCTCCAAATACCTAAGTCCGCACATCCCACCTCAACCTTCTCCAACTATGTCCGGAGCGGGAGGCAAGTGGATGGCCTCCTCCGTCACGGAGGGGCACATCAAAAAGTTGCGGAAGGCCGGATACTTGTCCGACGACATCGCGCATCGGCTCCCCAACAAGGGGCAGCTCATCCCCACCCCCAGGCCCCATGAGAGGGTGGTATTCCTCCCTCACTTCCTCCGCGGACTAGGGTTTCCGCTTCACCCATTTGTCCGGGGGCTCATGTTCTATTACGTCCTAGATTTCCATGATCTGGCCCCGAATTTCATCCTCAACATCTCGGCGTTCATCGTCGTGTGTGAGGCCTTCCTTCAGATCCAGCCCCACTTGACTTATGGTCAAGACCTTCAATGTCAAGCCGAAGGTAGTGGGCGGCCGCCAAGCGGAGTGCGGAGGTGCCATGGTGGGCAAGATGGCCAACGCCCTATGGCTCGAGGGCTCCTTCGTGGAGACCATAAAGGGTGGAAATCGGTGGTTCTACATCACCGAGCTGCGCTGACTCTAAATGGGCGGCGGCCCCGACTCCGATCCGCTTCCCTACACAGCTCACCTCATGGAAAGAGACGGGCCTGTCGTGGGGTAATTCGGAAGAGCTGACCGGACTCCAAACCTGTGTCTGAAACCTGGTGGACAAGAAGCTCAAGCTTGTCAACGTAGTCCAGGTAATGCTCATCCGCCGGATCCTCCCATGCCAGCAACGGGCCTTCAACTTGTGGGAGTTTGATCCGGCAGAGCACGAAACCTTGAGCCTACTCTTCGACACTACGTACGAAGATGCCTGGAAGGTGTTGTTCAAGGGCGCCGAGGCCCCCGCATCCGCTACCGAAGATCGCGGATTCAGCTCGCAGCACCAAGCCAGCGAGGTAAGCTATTTTACCCTTTACGGGACTCTTTTTTCATAGTTTGACTCTATGCGGGATCTAAAACTCCCTCACCTTTGACAGGACTGGCGGAAGACGTCCGGACAGGTTGACTGTCTGGCTCCCTTTCCAGAAGACCCAACGGACGCCTGATTGACAGGGCTGCTGGTTCCGGCACCTTACGTGGTGCCGGAGAAGAAGGCCAAGAAGAAAGCCATGTGGACTGGAAGGAGTTCCCGGCGCCAGGTGTTGTCGGACTCATCGTCCGATGACTCCGAGGCGGACTCCTCCCGCGAAGACGAGGAGGAGGAAAAAGAGGCCTCTCCCCCAGCGGGGGGAGAGAATAAAAGGAAGGTCGCCCCAACTGGGGAGGCCGGAGGGTCCAAGAAGGGAAGGACCCTCCCTCCGGACTACCCCGCCAACGCTGTCGACGGCGGAGAGGAGCGGCCACAGAGGACCAAGCCCTTGGCGAGATCGTAAGTGTCCGGACACCAGAATAACTCATGGCGTTCCATTTGTCGCACAACATCTTCTAACGCCGAATATAACCATGTAGCCCGCCCAAGGACGGGCTCGACGATTCGCCGAGCGGCTCCTGGATTCGCCGGATGTGAATAGCACCTCACTTCCGACCGCCTCGTCTCCTCCCGCCGCGGATAACGCCGGGGTGGAGTCCCAAAAGGGGCCCATCCAGGAGGAGGTGGCCCAGGAGGCGCCGCAAGGCGACCTCCCAGACTTCGGGCGCAAAGGGGATAGAACCCCGAAGGGCTTAAAGTCCGCCTCGTGCCGACTCCGCATCGAACCTTCAAGGGTTCCAGAGTCCGACAAAGCACCCTTCGTAAGAAGGGCAAGATCGCGACGCCGATGACCTCCGTCCAGCCGGAGGCACCGGATGATTTGATGGAGGCGCTTAACAGCGCTTCCATCGACGAGGAGCACCGCACTATTATGAGTGTGGTGATCCAGAAAGTTCAGTCCGCCAAGAGCGGGCTGACTGAAGCCTGTGCCAGCCTTCTAACAGGCTTTGAGGTATGTATTTAAGATATGTAAAAATATTACCGCATAGACAGTAGCCCCTGATGCTTAGTTTGGTGTTCGGAAAGAAATAGCCGAACTGAGGATCTAAAAAGATATACGCAAGAGTCTAACATAAGTATGTCAATATGGGATTGCAGGCTGCGCTGCTGACCTCTGCCGCACTGACTGCGGAGGTTGATGCATTGAAGCAGAGCCTCGAGCGGTCCGAAAACGAGCTCAGACTTGCCAAAAAGCGGCTCGAGGACAAGGAAGGTAAGTAATACCTTATGGGAGTATTTAAAAGATGTGGTTGCAAAAGATGACAGGAATAACGTGAATACTGCAGGGGCCACGAACGAGGTGGTGACCCTGAAGGAAGAGGTGTCCAAGGCTGAAAGCAATGCAGCCGCGGAGCGTACCGAGCGAGAGAAGCAGGAGGCGCGGGTGGCGGAGGTGCAGCAAGAGCTCCAGGCTCTCGTGGAAAAACACAAGAGTTTGGAGCATGACTCAAAGACTCGAGAGTCCGAGCTCGCCTCGGCCCTTGAGAGCGCCAAAGCCGCTAAGGCCGAAGCCAAAAAATCCCTCCAGGAAATTGAGGCGATGAAGAACATAGCGGCGGGTAAGGAATTTTATATGCAAAGCAAGCATGTGGAAGTGAATTATCTGTTACTTACCCGAATCCGGAGCTCTCCAGGAGCATTCGCAGATCTGCCTGAAGGCGGCCGATGCTGCCAAGATTCTACCGAGCCGAGGAGGGAAGCTCGACGGAGAAGGTGTTCGTCTCAAGATGCCGAGGCCGGACACCCGGTGCCCTTGAGCGACCAGTTGAAGCAGCTGGTCGAGCTCCATAAGGTGGCCGAACAGGCCATGAGAGGCCTCATAGCTCGGCTGTGGCCTAAGGAAGCCATGCCTGGGAGCTACTTCGGGCTGGTGAGGCGGCTGGTGGACGCCTGTCCATGGGTTGAAGTCATCAATCGCACCGTCTGCATCGAAGGTGCCCGTAGGGCCCTTGCCCTTGCTAAGGTGCATTGGGGCAAGATGGACGCTGAGAAGCTTGTGACGGACGGACCACCACCGAAAAAGGAGCATCGCAAGCCTGAAATGTATTATGAGGGCGTCCTGAAGGGTGCCCGCCTTATAGCGGATGAATGCTCCAAAGATGTAATTTTTTAGTAGACTCGCATTTGTTATCTTGTATGCTGAAAACTTGTTCATATGCGCTAAGCAACACTGTTGAATTTAAAATATTACCTTCTGTGCGGCCGTGTATTAAATTTGAGAGATGGCGAGTCATCGGCTTCAGCCCCCATGCCACGAGTCTTTGGGGTGTTCGGGATAAACTTGAGCGCTCTTGTTCCCATTCTTGGGTCCTTCGAGGGAGGCGCTCAACACAACGAAGAAGGCAACCGGACTATAATGCTTGAATACTCTCACTTAGCCATAGAATTCTATAATTTTAAAATTCGGCGAAGCCCCTGGTATTCGGAAGACCGAGTTCGGGGCGCTATCCACGCCTAGGCCGGACAATGCCGACTCCTCGCTCTAAGCGGCATAAGTCTTGAGGGACTCGAAAACCTCTCGAACAGCGACCGGCTCTCGCCTTATCATGACGGTTAGTTTTAGCTTTCTCCACTGAGGTGCTTAACCCAGCTCAACCGGGGCACAATCGCAGTGGTTCTCCCAAATACTACCTTAGCCGATATAACGGAACATAAGGTACCAAAACATGGGAGCCGGAAAACCCAACTATTGACCCAAGACATGATTCGAGCCGATGCATATAATGCTATAAGTTCAGGTGCCGCACTTGTGAAAGTGTTCGGACTTATCACACCGTATTGTGGGGTACTTAAGCCCTCGGTGTATTGCCCGTACTAAAGTGTACGGTTGCACAATGTCATAAATGAACATATATATATATATATATATATATATATATATATATATAGAAAAAGGGAATTCAATAATAGGCGAAGCTATATATTGTTTATTCAAAAAGGGTTGCAGAAGAGCGAACGATACAAATAGTGCGATAAGCAAGGGACGGACTTTTAACATGTCCCCTCCGTGGGTAAGCTGCGGATGGTATGTAAAACAGGTATACTGCTCGTAATAGAGACCACCTGGACACTCGACGCAACTTTCTGCTTCCCTGGCTGTTGCATCGTGTGTTCGGCGATTCTACTGCCGGACAGGACTTCGTGAGAACGGAGTCCTGAAAGTAAAACAAGAAGAAGGAAAGAAAAGAATGACACAATCGGGAGCCCCTGGTGCGGTTGAGCCGCATTCTGGGCATGCCGTGATCGTGCCCCTTCCCCTATGCCCATGGTATTTCTAGAGCGTAATTATGTACGCGTAGTAATGGTTTCGCAATTTCACGAGGGCTGGGGTTTGGGCCGCATTGCTATGCGTGCTCGGAACGTGCCAGGTGGTCTTGTTGTAGGTTACTCTGGGCGCACTTGACGGTGTCCGAACGTTTAATAGCCGAACTCGAGAATTGCCTTAAGAGGCTGCTTTGTACTTTTGCCGCGAGGGTCAGCCAGATGCTCCTCCGTCCGGAGAGCGCTCGGTGTTTCCATTGACCGTAATGACTCCTCGAGGACCGCATCTTAAGCTTGAGATATGCGTAGTGCGGCACCGCATTGAACTTTGCAAATGCGGTTCGTCCGAAAGCAGGCGTGATAGCCGCCGCGAATGTGACTATGTCGAAGATTAACTCCTCGCCGAAGTTATCCGTGGATCCGAAGACCACTTCAAGTGTAACCGAGCCTCGCATAATTGGCCTCTACACTGGTATGACGCCTTTAAAGGTCGCCTTCGTGGGTTTAATCCTTGATGGGTCTATGCCCATTTTGCGCGACCGTGTCCCGATAAAGCAGGTTCAGTTGCCGCCGTCCATTAGGACTCTAGTGAGATGAAATCCACAATGATTGGGTCTAGAACTAATGCGGCGAATCCGCCATGGCGGATGCTAGTGGGTGGTCCTTCGATCAAGAGTGATTGGGCAGGAAGACCATGGGTTGAACTTTGGGGCGACTGGCTCCATCGCATATACGCCCCTTAGTGCACGCTTTCTCTCCCTTTTGGGTATGTGGGTTGCGTATATCATGTTCACCGTCCGCACTTGCGGGGGGAAGCCCTTCTGTCCTCTATTGTTCGGCGGCCGGGGCTCCTCCTCGTCATCGCTATGCAGCCCCTTGTCATTGTTTTCGGCATTTAACTTGCCTGCCTGCTTGAACACCCAACAATCCCTGTTGGTGTGATTGGCTGGTTTTTCGGGGGTGCCATGTATCTGGCACGAGCGATCGAGTATTTGGTCCAAATTGGACGGGCCCAGAGTATTTCTTTTAAATGGCTTTTTCCACGACCGGTTTAGAGCCTTTGAATCCGGCATTGACTGCCGTATCCTCAGCATTATCGCCGTTAATGCGGCACTTGTGCTTGTTGCGACGTGACCTGTCATTGTTGTCCTTGGTATCCGAATTACCAGGGCTCTTGGTCATGTTGTTAATACGAGCTAACCAGCTGTCCTCTCCCGCTCAAAAGCGGGTCATGAGTGTTGTGAGGGCTGCCATGGATTTCAGCTTTTCCTGTCCTAGGTGCCGGGCAAGCCACTCATCGCGGATGTTCTGTTTGAAGGCTGCGAGGGCCTCTGCATCCGGACAATCAACGATTTGATTTTTTCTTGGTTAGGAACCGTGTCCATAATTGTCCGCCGATTCCTCCGGCTGCTGAATTATGTGGCTTAGGTCATCGGCGTCTGGTGGTCGCACATATGTGCCACTGAAATTGTCGAGGAATGCGGCTTCCAGGTCTTCCCAACAACCAATTGACTCTGCTGGCAAGTTGTTAAGCCAATGCCGGGCTGGTCCTTTAAGCTTGAGTGGGAGGTATTTGATGGCATGTAGATCATCGCCGCGGGCCATGTGGATGTGAAGGAGACAATCCTTGATCCAAACCGCAGGATCTGTTGTGCCATCGTATGATTCAATGTTTACGGGTTTGAAACCCTCAGGGATTTGATGATCCATCACGTCATCTGTGAAGCATAGTGGGTGTGCGGCGCCTCTGTATTGGGCTATATCACGACGCAGCTCAAATGAGCTTTGTCTACTATGTTCGGCCCGGACGGAGTTGCCATATCCGGCGTGACGGTTATCCTCACGTGTCGTGGGGCGCCCACGCGATCCGTAGATCGATCTTGTTTGCCTTGCCTTGTCCTCCAATATATCTCGCAGTCCGCACATTTCCACGCCGCCTTGGTATTTTTTGAGCAGCGTCGGGTGCGGCTTGAGTTGAGGGCCGAGAGGCCTCTGTCGCTGACCACGAGGTGGCCTGTCACCGTATTACACGCTGGTGATGTAGGTTTAGGTGCTTCCTCCTCTAATCGGGGTAGCGGCCTGCGTTTTGGGTAGCTCTTGGAGGGGCGTTCGAGTTCATACTCTTCGGCCGCAAGGACTTCAGTCCATCTATCGGCTAGCAAGTCTTGGTCAGCTCTAAGCTGTTGTTGCTTTTTCTTGAGGCTGCTTGCCGTGGCCATAAGCCTGCGTTTGAAACGCTCTTGTTCGACGGGATCCTCGGGCACGACGAATTCGTCGTCGTCGAGGCTTGCCTCATCTTCGGAGGGAGGCATGTAATTATCGTCCTCTACCTCTCTTTCTGCCGCTCTCTCATGAGGGCTGGCTTCTCCATCCTCCCCGCTGAATCCTGCCGAGGGGTTATCTTCGGCACTATCCGGGTGTTATTGTCTCCGTGCGGAATCACCGCTTTTGCCGTGGCGGGATTTAGAGCGGCGCCACGACGCCGGGCGCTTAGGCTGTTTCTTGAGGGGTCATCCTCCGCTGTTCCATCGCCATTCCCATCTTTTGGGATGTCCACCATGTATATGTCGTATGATGAGGTGGCCTTCCAGTGCCCTGTGGGCGCTGGTTCTTGGTCGTCTCCTGCATCGTCGTCCATACCGTCGATGTCTTCGGATTCTAAGTCGAGCATGTCGGTTAAATCATCGACAGTGGCTACGAAGTGGGTGGTGGGTGGGCTTTGAATTTCTTCATCGTCTACATCCCAACCTTCCTGACCATAATCCGGCCAGGGCTCTCCGGATAAAGAGAGAGACTTTAGTGAATTCAGGATGTCGCCAAAGGGCGATCACGAAAGATGTCCGCTGCAGTGAATTCCATGATCGGCGCCCAATCGGTTCGACATGGGCGCAGAAGGCTCGAGTCCGGAGAGGAGTCCGCACCTTGAGTCACGAAGCCGCAAAGGATGTGGGAGGTGTACAGCTCAATCGCCAGAGATATTGCAGCTCCGAGGCGGTGTCCAGCCACCCGTCCTCGATCGGGCGCGGCCGGCTTCGAGCTAAAGGTCGGAGCGGACACCGTGCGGCCTCCGTGACACTGCTCGCGGCAAAGCTAGATCATGCCCCTCGTGGATAAAGGCGGCTCGCTTGGTTGTCACGAACTCCGTCGAAGAACAAGTCTCCGCGCGTCGGCCGTGTAGTTCAAACTTCCAAATCTGACCGGTGGCGGGCGTAGCTTAATCTGCTTCCAGATGACCAAGCGAATTGGCCCACAGTGCAAAGCCGCCGAATCTGAAGATCTGTCCGGGAGAAAAGTCTCACCACGAGCGCGCTCGTTGTTGATGATCGGAGGAGCCATCGGGCCTAAAGATGACGCGACAGAGGAACTCTCAATGAAAGCACCAATGTCGGTGTCAAAATCGGGGATCTCGGTAGGGGGTCCCGAATCATGCATCTAGGCGGATGGTAACAGGAGACAAGGGACACGATGATTTACCTGTGTTCGGGCCCTCTCGATGGAGGTAAAACCCTACTCCTTCTTGATTAATATTGATGATATGGGTAGTACAAGAGTAGATCTACCACGAGATCAGAGAGGCTAAACCCTAGAAGCTATCCTATGGTATGATTGTTGTTCGTCCTACGGACTAAAACCCTCTGGTTTATATAGGCACCGAATAGGGTTAGGGTTACATAGAGTCGGTTACAATGGTAGGAAATCTACATATCCGTATCGCCAAGCTTGCCTTCCACGCCAAGGAAAGTCCCATCCGGACACGGGACGAAGTCTTTAATCGTGTATCTTCATAGTCCAGGAGTCCGGCCAAAGGCTATAGTCCGGCTATCCGGACACCCCCTAATCCAGGACTCCCTCAGCGGGTAAGGCTTTTTCCCTGTAAAGCAAGTTTTTGAGGAGAATATTATATTTCTAATTTTCAAATCGGATTTCTCCAGGGGTGTTTGCGGAGCTGCCCCGCAGTATATCGGATGCCGCCCAATTCTATCGGGCTGAAGAAAGGAACACTGCGGATAAGCTTTTCTGGTCGCAGTATTTGGCGCCGAATTATCTAGTGCCTTTTGCCGATCAACTTAAACAGCTAGTCGAAATGCATAAGGCGGCCGAATTAGCCATGAAGGACTTGATTATCCGGCTATGGCCCGCCGAGCCGATTCCAAGCAGCTACTTCGGGCTCGTGAGACGACTTGTAAGCGCTTGCCCTCGACTTGACGTCATCAAGCGGTCGGTCTGCATAGAAGGTGCACGAATGGCTTTCACCCGCGCAAAGGTGCACTGGGGGAAGATGGATGCTGAGAAGCTGATGGTACGTGAAAATTGGGACATTTTTGCGTGGCACCCTTCAGACATGCCAGGAATCCCACGCCGGCTGGCCGAGCACAGCCTAAACATCCTAAAAGGGTTCAAGCCAGTCAAACAGGCTCTTTGGCGTTTCTCCGAACCCAAGAGACAGGCCATGGGAGAGGAGCTAGCCAAACTATTGGAGGTCGGATTCATCGTAGATATAAAACATCCGGATGGCTAGCAAACATGGTGATGGTACCAAAGAAGGACAAATCACAGGCGCCTATGCGCCGATTTCAAGGACCTCAACAAGGCTTGCCCAAAGGATCCCTTCCTCCCCCGCATCGATCAAATCATCGACGGTACCGCAGGACACGATTCATTGTGTTTCCTCGACGATACTCCGCTACCACCAAATTAAGATGGCAGAGCCTGACCAAGCCGCAACGGCATTCATCACTCCATACGGCCCATTCTGCTTCAACACAATGCCCTTCGGCTCAAAAACGCCGGCGCAACATATCAGCGCATGATTCAGACATGTCTGGCAAACCAGATCGGCAAAATAGTGGAGGCATACGTGGACGATGTGGTCGTCAAAAGCAAGCATGTCTAAACTCTAGTAGAGGACTTGAGGCTCACATTCGATAATCTCCAACATATGACATCAAGCTCAACCCGAAAATGCGTTTTCGGTGTACTGGCCGGAAAGCTCTTGGGCTTCATTGTATCCGGTAGAGAAATTGAAGCAAATCCAGCCAAGATCCGAGCTCTGTCACAATTGGATATCCCAAAAGACCTCAAACAAATACAAAAATTGACTGGATGCGTGGCGGCTCTAAGCTGCTTTATCTCCCGTTTGGGAGAAAAGGCATTACCCCTTTATCGCCTCCTCCGACGCACCGAACACTTCGAGTGGACGGATACCGCCACGGCCGGACTCGAAGAAATAAAAGCCATATTGGCAACAAACCCGGTCCTGGCCGCGCCCAACATGGGCGAACCAATGCTATTATACATTGCGGCAACTCATCAAGTTGTAAGCGCGGTGCTCGTTGTCGAACGAGAAACGGACGGACACAAGCTCCCCCTTCAAAAACCAGTTTACTACGTGTCCACTGTCCTAACTCCATGCAAGTCACAGTACCCGCATTATCAAAAGATAGCGTACGCGGTGTTTATGGCATCCCGGAAGCTGCGGCACTACTTTCGAGAGTGTTCAATAACAGTAGCCTCCGAAGTACCCCTTAACGACATTATAAACAACCGTGACGCGACGGGCCGGATTTCCAAATGGGCCATTGAGCTCCTCCCGTTTGACATAACCTATAAGCTACGGGGAGCTATTAAGTCGCAAGTTTTGGCCGACTTCGTCGCCGAATGGACCGAAGCCGAACTCCCTAAAGAGTACGACGCATATTCCAACTGGGTAATGCACTTTGACGACTCCAAAATGTTGGCTGGCCTTGGAGCTGGCGTCGTTCTGACGTCCCCAACTGGAGATACAGTTCAATATGTAGTCCAGATAATGTATACGGACTCCAACAACGCAGCCGAATACAAGGCCCTTCTACATGGTCTCCGGATGGCAGTCTCCATGGGAATTCAACGCCTAGAGGTGCGCGGGGATTCGAACCTCGCGATATCCCAAATAAATGGATACTTTGATGCCAATGATCCGAAAATGGCAGCCTATCGCAATGCTGTCCTAAAAATGTCAGCTCGGTTTGAGGGGCTCGAATTTCACCATATAGCCCGGATAACAACCAGCAGCAGACGTGATGGCACGATCGGCGCAAAGCGCGATGTTGTCCCCCCCCCCCCAACATCTTCCTAGAGAGGTTGTTCAAGCCATCCGTATTATGGGAGGGACAGTCCGGAAATAACAACCCAGACCCAACCGCACTGCCCCACACCAAACATTCTGACACAGTTGGTGGTTCTACCAACGAAATAACACCCTCAGCCCACGTAATAGTGGCAGTCATTGCCCCATGGACAGAACCATTTCTAGCCTACCTAACCAGGCAGGAACTCCCCGAGGACCAAAACGAGGCCCGCTGCATAGTGCGGCGATCTAAAGCCTATAAAGTCCATGAGGGAGAGCTTTATAAGAAAAAGCACAACCGAGTCCTTCAAAGGTGTATCTCCGAAGAGGAAGGGCGGAATCTTCCGCTGAAATTCATGCCGGACTCGGCGGGCACCACGCCGCAGCCCGGCCCTTGTAGGCAAGGCCTTTCAGACATGATTTTATTGGCCGACAGCCCGGCAGATGCTCAGGACTTAGTCCAACGATGCGCCGATGCCGCCTCTTTGCTAATCAAAGCCACATGCCACCCACCGCCTCAAAACTATACCCATCACCTGTCCCTTCGCGGTCCGGGGCTTGACATGGTCGGACCCTTAAAGGGGGAACCCACAAGCAAAAATACCTACTGGTCATGGTGGATAAATTCACCAAATGGATAGAGGCCAAGCCTGTCAAGACGGCCGAATCCGGACCGGTGATGGACTTCATATCAGGGGTGGTACACCGTTACGGTGTCCCCCACAGCATCATCACTGATAACGACATGAACTTTACGGCCGACGAGGTCACACTCTGGTGCAAAAATATGGGCATTAAGCTCGACTACGCTTCAGTCGATCACCCTCAAACTAACGGTCAAGTTGAGCGAGCAAATGGTCTAATTATGAGCGGCATCAAACCCAGATTAGTGCGGTCCCTCAAGGAATCTAACACGACCGGTAGAGGAGCTCGACTCCATTTTGGGGGCTGCGGACCACTCCGAATCACACGACCGGATTCACACCATTCTTTATGGTATACGGCGCAGAAGCAGTTCTGCCCTGCGACATAATTCATGACTCGGCTCGTGTGCGCATGTACGAAGAAAGAGAAGCCGAGCTCGATCGGCAGGACAGTTTGGACGCCTTGGAGGAGGAGCATGACGTAGCAAAAGCCCATTCCGCATTCTATCAACAGCAGGCTCGAAGATATCAAAGCAGAGAAGTACGGGCCAAAACTTGCAATGTTGGCGAGCTAGTTCTACGCCTGCCGGACAAGAAAAAGGACAAACTCAAGCCCAAATGGGAAGGTCCCTTTATCATCGACCAAGTCCTGACCGGTGGAGCGTACCGTCTGCGAGATGCATCGGATAACCGACTCAAGCCGAACCCATGGAAATTACCAGAGGGGGTCTCTTTGGCTTCTCCTGTCGCGGCTTGTGCAGCCTCAAGTTGGGCTTTGCACTCTTCAAGCTCCTGGGATAGTTGGGTATTCTTTTCTGTAAGATCCTGCATAATAAATGATCCTTAAATCAGTTATACTAACTATTTCAAGTCTCGGGGGCTACTGGCATATATAACTGTTAAATTTCCTCACTCGTATGTCTTTTACATACTGCTCCGTGGCTCTGACTAGACCATCTTGAGCTGCACGAAGGTGCACATCTCCCGAATTGAAGGTGTTCAACGCCTCTTGGGAGAAACATGTGTCACGAAGAATTGTCCGGCGGCGCCTGTGATTCATGGCACTCTCCACCTCGGAGTTGGTGGCGGACAATCTGTCGGCTTCCTCTGTTGGAGGAGCATCCGACGCACGCCTCGTGTTCGCCTCCGCTTCTGGGCCTGGCTTTGAAACCTGGCTGGCGGAGGCTCGATTGGCAACCTCTCTGGATATAGTCCGGCGAGCGCTCTTTTTCCTGAAGAGAGCACGAGCGTTAGTATGCCTACCGGAATAAAACCTGGGAATAAGGTGACCCGCCATACCGTTGCACCGGCACTTCTATCCGGACCGCGCTTCTTTTTAGCCTGCTGGGCCGTGCTGCCCCTTGTTGGCTAGCCGCCGCAGGCTCGGCCTTCCACCTCAAGGGCTCCCCCTGCAAAACACCGTTGGTGTACGGTGACAAAAAATAAGCAAGGATGAATCATTCTCAAAGTATTGGGGCTTCGGTCTCAGTTACCTGCGAGGCTGGAAGTATTCCGGGGTAATCGGCCGTAATGGCAACCAGGGCATTATCAATGCTCAGCTGGTGAAATACCCCATCGATCAGCTCCACCGATATGTCCGGATCCTCTTGGGAGGCCGGATCGAGGAACCGTTCCGGATATTCGGGTTGTGGAGGCAGGCTGTTTATATCCTTTACGGCCTGGCGCAGTTCCTGCGTCGAAATCACAAAATGAGATACTTGACTATGGGAATTTGGATCGGATGGACAAAAATAAATGTCCGCTTACCCAGCTTGGAGGATTGTTCATAGAAAACCCGTCCTGTGGATTGACGCGAAGAAATTATTCCTCTTCTCCCTTGTACAATGCGGACAAGGTCTTCATCAGATCGGCGACCGATCCCGGCCCCTTACGGCCATGGCGGGTGGCATCATCCTCCCTGTTGAAATCCCACATGGGGTGGCCTCTATACTAGAGCGGCTGCACCCCCCGCATAATGCATGTGGCCATGACCCGATCATGGTCAGTCCGGAATGAGCGACCAACCTTATTCGCTCATCGTAAAGGACGCCCCCGCTATTTTCCCTCCGAGGGCTCCGTGGATGCCAGCTTAGGCGCTTTCTTCAAAGGAGCATTATCGACTCTGGGAGGCCGATCCGAACAGGGTCCGCAGGGGACATCTTCTATATAAAACCATTCCAGGCGGTCTTGGACGCCTTCTTCGGGGTTCCGGATAGATATCTGGTCCCGGCGATGCGCCATAGTTCGGCTCTGCCCACTTGATATATCGACCCCTCCTGAGAACGGGGTACGAGGCAGAACAACCTCTTCCACAGCACGAAATGAGCCTCGATGCACAAAAATAGCTCGCAAAGGGCCACGAAACTCGCAATATGCAGAACGGAGGCAGGCGTAAGGTTGTGCAACTGGAGGCCATAGAACTCCAGGAGCCCCCGGAGAAACGGATGAATTGGAAATCCAAGCCCTCTTATCAGATAAGGGACAAGGCATACCCGCTCTCCTTGGGAGGGACTGGGGACACTCTCCGCTTGTTTTCCGCCCTTATAGGTGGCGAGTCCGGCTCGAACCGGAACCATGAAGGCTGGGGGAAGAAACCCCTTGGTTTGGAGCGTCACTAGCTCGCTGTGCGGGACGGAGCATCTCTCCCAATCTCCAGGCTGAGGACTGGGAGGGCGAGAGGAGGAGCCGCCGATCGGCCCATGATGGAATGGGTTTCATCGAGATGCGCTCCGATGAAAGCTTCATGAAGGGAAGATGGTGTGATTCGGATCTAGATCCTCGTCTCTTATATAGGCAGCTCATTTGCGCAGCTAGGGGGGTAAATGTAAAAATACCCTGGCTTTTCGTATTCGTTCAACACGTGGAAGATGGCCATTATTGGGCGTGGAAGCCAAGGAGCGCGATATTTACGAGAAGCCGGACACTATTCAACAGGTACATAGGATCTGGAGAAGAACCCGCCTTGCAATGCCGAAGACAATCTACGCGCCGGACTCGTCGTCATAGAAGCCTGGTTCGGGGGCTACTGAGGGAGTCCTGGATTAGGGGTGTCCGGATAGCCGGACTATAGCCTTTGGACGGACTCCTGGACTTTGAAGATACATGATTGAAGACTTCGTCCCGTGTCCGGATGGGACTTTCCTTGGCGTGGAAGGCAAGCTTGGTGATACGGATATGTAGATTTCCTACCATTGTAACCGACTCTGTGTAATCCTAACCCTCTTCGGTGCCTATATAAACCGGAGGGTTTTAGTCCGTAGGACGAACAACAATCATACCATAGGCTAGCTTCTAGGGTTTAGCCTCTTTGATCTCGTGGTAGATCTACTCTTGTACTACCCATATCATCAATATTAATCAAGCACGAGTAGGGTTTTACCTCCATCGAGAGGGCCCGAACCTGGGTAAAAACATCGTGTCCCTTGTCTCCTGTTACCATCCGCCTAGACGCATAGTTCGGGACCCCCTACCCAAGATCCGCCTGTTTTGACACCGACACGCATCATTTCGAAAGCTTGGGATTCTTTGAGAGTGTGGAACATGATCCTGGTTCGGGTTGACCTATTGGAGCTTAACATCAACGCTTGATCTCAGTGTTATGCGATCAAGGAGTTGTGGTCCTTCGTTGTAAATCTTCATGGGAACTATAGCAAAACCCTCGCGTCATTGTTGTTGCTTGTTTCTCAGGAGTTAATGTCAAAGTCACACTATGTGTTTTGTCTGTTGTAGTTCAAGCCCACATTCCAAAGCCCGCCAAATTTTGGGCTTTGTTCGTTTAGAGCATCACAAATGTACTATAGAGGCGACCTTTCTTTAAGATAGGACTGTCGGTGTCAAAACCGGCGGATCTCAGGTAGGGGGTCCCGAACTGTGCGTCTAAGGCGGATGGTAATAGGAGGCGGGGGACATGATGTTTACCCAGGTTCGGGCCCTCTCGATGGAGGTAATACCCTACTTCCTGCTTGATTGATCTTGATGATATGAGTATTACAAGATTTGATCTACCACGAGATCGTAGAGGCTAAACCCTAGAAGCTAGCCTATGATATGATTGTTGTTGTCCGACGGACTAAACCCTCCGGTTTATATAGACACCGGAGGGGGCTAGGGTTACACAGAGTCGGTTACGAGGTAGGAGATCTACATATCCGTATTGCCAAGCTTGCCTTCCACGTCAAGGAGAGTCCCATCCGGACACGGGACGAAGTGTTCAATCTTGTATCTTCATAGTCCAACAGTCCGGCCAAGGATATAGTCCGGCTGTCCGAGGTCCCCTTAATCCAGACTCCTCAAGAGTCCTCGAACCAGGCTTCAATGACGATGAGTCCGGCGCGAAGATCGTCTTCGGCATTGCAAGGCGGGTTCCTCTTCCGAATACTCCATAGAAGATTTTGAACACAAGGATAGTGTATGGCTCTGCAAAATAAATTCCACATACCACCATAGAGAGAATAATATTTCCACAAATCTATTCTGCTGACAGCTTTTCATAACGTGACGTTTTGCCATATCTGGTCATGATGAATCATTTTTTCGAGCCTGCCACTGCACGTGTTGCGAGGCGGTTTTATTGGCACGTCATGTCGAAGCAGAGATCGTGTCCCTCTTTTCACGGGATTCTCATCAATACGGGTGCGGGTAACCCAATCGCACCATCAATTAGGGCGCTTGGGGGATAAGCGGTTTTACCGGGCATGTGGGGAGGCGCAGAATACCTGCTGCCTTTATAAGGGGATAAGAACACCCATTCGCAACCACGCCTTCTTCTTCCCGATCCACTTTCCTCCGCCCGAGCTCTAGCGCCCAAGTGTTCGTCTCCTCTGCCCAAAGATTTTGAACACAAGGATAGTGTCCGGCTCTGCAAGTAAGTTCCACATACCACTGTAGAGAGAATAATATTTACACAAGTTCAATCTGCTGACGTATTCCGCAGCGTGACATCACACCATGGCCAAACCTTTATTCGAATCGTTTTTACTGTCCCACCTCAGCGCGTTTAGCGAGGCGGTTTCCTTGGCATGTCTTGTCAAAGCAGAGATCGTGTCCCCTTATCCCGAGATTCTCATCAATACGGGCGTGGGTAACCCAACCGCGCCATTGATTATGGCGCTTGGGAGATAAGCGAGTTTTATCAGGCCGGTGGGGACGCATAGCTTTGTCCGTCCATATAAGCGGATAAGGATCCACTTTTTCACACACGCCTTCTTCCTCCTTTATGTATCCATTTCCGCCAAGACTCGAGCTCCAAATACCAAGTCTGCACATCCCACCTCAACCTTCTCCAACTATGTCCGGAGCGGGAGGCAAGTGGATGGCCTCCTCCGTCACGGAGGGGCACATCAAAAAGTTGCGGAAGGCCGAATACTTGTCCGACGACATCGCGCATCAGCTCCCCAACAAGGGGCAGCTCATCCCCACCCCCAGGCCCCATGAGAGGGTGGTGTTCCTCCCTCACTTCCTCCGCGGACTAGGGTTTCTGCTTCACCCATTTGTCCGGGGGCTCATGTTCTATTACGGCCTAGATTTCCATGATCTGGCCCCGAATTTCATCCTCAACATCTCGGCGTTCATCGTCGTGTGTGAGGCCTTCGTCTGCATCCAGCCCTACTTCGGCTTATGGCTGAAGACCTTCAATGTCAAGCCGAAGGTAGTGGGCGGCCGCCAAGCGGAGTGCGGAGGTGCCATGGTGGGCAAGATGGCCAACGTCCTATGGCTCGAGGGCTCCTTCGTGGAGACCATAAAGGGGTGGCAATCGGGGTGGTTCTACATCACCGAGCCGCGCGACTCTAAATGGGCGGCGACCCACGAATTCTGATCTGGCTTCCCTACACAGCTCACCTCATGGAAAGAGATGGGCCTGTCGTGGGGTAATTCGGAAGAGCTGACCGGACTCCAAACCTGTGTCCGAAACCTGGTGGACAAGAAGCTCAAGCTTGTCAGCGTAGTCCAGGTTATGATCATCCGCCGGATCCTCCCATGCCAGCAACGGGCCTTCAACTTGTGGGAGTTTGATCCGGCACAGCACCAAACCTTGAGCCGGCTCTTCGACACTACGTACGAAGCTGCCTGGAAGGTGTTGTTCAAGGGCGCCGAGGCCCCCGCATCCGCTACCGAAGATCACGGATTCAGCTCGTGGCACCAAGCCAGCGAGGTAAGCTATTTTACCCTTTACGGGACTCTTTTTTCATAGTTTGACTCTATGCGGGATCTAAAACTACCTCACCTTTGACAGGACTGGCGGAAGACGTCCGGACAGGTTGACTGTCTGGCTCCCTTTCCAGAAGACCCAGCGGACGCCCGATTGACAGGGCTGCTGGTTCCGGCACCTTACGTGGTGCGGGAGAAGAAGGCCAAGAAGAAGGCCACGGGGACTGGAAGGAGTTCCCGGCGCTAGGTGTTGTCGGACTCATCATCCGATGACTCCGAGGCGGACTCCTCCCACGAAGACGGGGAGGAGGAAAAAGAGGCCTCTCCCCCAGCGGGGGGAGAGAATAAAAGGAAGGCCGCCCCAACTGGGGAGGCCGGAGGGTCCAAGAAGGGAAGGACCCTCCCTCCGGACTACACCGCCAACGCTGCCGACGGTTGAGAGGAGTGGCCACTGAGGACCAAGCCCTTGGCGAGATCGTAAATGTCCGGACACCAGAATAAATCATGGCGTTCCATTTGTCGCACAACATCTTCTAACGCCGAATATAACCATGTAGCCCGCCCAAGGACGGGCTCGACGATTCGTCGAGCGGCTCCCTGGATTCGTCGGATGTGAATAGCACCTCACGTCCGACCGCCTCGTCTCCTTCCGCCGCGGATGACGCCGGGGTGGAGTCCCAAAAGGGGCCCAACCAGGAGGAGGTGGCCCAGGAGGCGCCGCAAGGCGACCTCCCAGACTTCGGGCGCAAAGGGGATAGAACCCCGAAGGGCTTAAAGTCCGGCCCTGTGCCGGACTCCGTACCGGAACCTTCAGTGGTTCCAGAGTCCGACAGGCGACCCCTTCGTAAGAAGGGCAAGACTGCGACGCCGGTGACCTCCGTCCAACCGAGGCACGGATGATTTGATGGAGGCGCTTAATGCGCTTCCATCGACGAGGAGCACCGCATCGCTATGAGTGTGGTGATCCAGAAAGTTCAGTCCGCCAAGAGCGGGCTGGTCAAGCTCGTGCCAGCCTTCTAACAGGCTTTGAGGTATGTATTTAAGATATGTAAAAATATTACCGCATAGACAAGAGACCTCGATGCTCAGTTTGGTGTTCGGAAAGAAATAGCCGAACTGAGGATCTAAAAAGATATACACAAGAGTCTAACATAAGTATGTCAATATGGGATTGCAGGCTGCGCTGCTGACCTCTCGCCAAGACCGATCATGGAGGTTGATGCATTGAGCAGAGCCTCGAGCGGTCCGAGAACGAAGCTCGGACTTGCCAAAAGCTGCTCGAGGACAAGGAAGGTAAGTAATACCTTATGGGAGTATTTAAAAGATGTGGTTGCAAAAGATGACAGGAATAACGTGAATACTGCAGGGGCCACGAACGAGGTGGTGACCCTGAAGGAAGCGGTGTCCAAGGCCGAAAGCAATGCAGCCGCGGAGCGTACCGAGCGAGAGAAGCAGGAGGCGTGGGTGGCGGAGGTGCGGCAAGAGCTCCAGGCTCTCGTGGAAAAACATGAGAGTTTGGAGCGTGACTCAAAGACTCGAGAGTCCGAGCTTGCCTCGGCCCTTGAGAGCGCCAAAGCCGCTAAGGCCGAAGCCCAAAAAGCCCTCCAGGAAATTGAGGCGATGAAGAAGATAGCGGCGGGTAAGGAATTTTATATGCAAAGCAAGCATGTGGAAGTGAATTATCTGTTACTTACCCGAATCCGGAGCTCTCCAGGAGCATTCGCAGATCTGCCCCGCAGTGTGTCTGATGCTGCCGCATTCTACCGAGCCGAAGAGGGAAGCTCGACGGAGAAGGTGTTCTGGTCTCAGTATGCTGAGGCCGGACACCCGGTGCCCTTAAGCGACCAGTTGAAGCAGCTGGTCGAGATCCATAAGGTGGTCGAACAGGCTATGAGAGGCCTCATAGCTCGGCTGTGGCCTAAGGAAGCCATGCCTGGGAGCTACTTCGGGCTGTTGAGGCGGCTGGTGGACGCCTGTCCATGGGTTGAAGTCATCAAGCGCTCTGTCTGCATCGAAGGTGCCCGTAGGGCCCTTGCCCTTGCTAAGGTGCATTGGGGCAAGATGGACGCTGAGAAGCTTGTGACGGACGGACCACCACCGAAAAAGGAGCATCGCAAGCCTGAAATGTATTATGAGGGCGTCCTGAAGGTGCCCATATATAGCGGATGAATGCTCCAAAGATGTAATTTTAGTAGACTCGCATTTGTTATCTTGTATGCTGAAAACTTGTTCATATGCGCTACAACACCGTTGAATTTAAAATATTACCTTCAGGCGGCCGTGTATTAAATTTGAGAGATGGCGAGTCATCGGCTTCAGCCCCCATGCCACGAGTGCTGGGGTGTTCGGGATAAAATTGAGCGCTCTTGTTCCCATTCTTGGGTCTTTCGAGGGAGGCGCTCAACACAACGAACAAGGCAACCGGACTATAATGCTTGAACACTCTCACTTAGCCATAGAATTCTATAATTTTAAATTTCGGCGAAGCCCCTGGTATTCGGAAGACCGAGTTCGAGGCGCTATCCACGCCTAGGCCGGACAATGCCGACTCCTCGCTCGAAGCGGCATAAGTCTTTAGGGACTTGAAAACCTCTCGAACAGCGACCGGCTCTCGCCCTATCATGACGGTCAGTTTTAGCTTTCTCCACTGAGGTGCTTAACCCAGCTCAACTGGGGCACAATCGCAGTGGTTCTCCCAGCGCTACCTTAGCCGATATAACGGAACATAAGGTACCAAAAAATGGGAGCCGGGCAAACCCAACTATTGACCCAAGACATGATTCGGAGCCGATGCATATAATTATATAAGTTCGGGGTGCCGCACTTGTGAAAGTGTTCGGACTTATCACACCGTATTGTGGGGTACTTAAGCCCCTGGTGTATTGCCCGTACCAAAGTGTATGGTTGCACAATGTCATAAATGAACACACACACACACACACACACACACACACACACACATATATATATATATATATATATATATATAGATAGATATATAGAAAAAAGGGAAAACAATAATAGGCAGAAGCTATATATTGTTTATTCAAAAGGGTTGCGATAAGAGCGAGCGATACAAATAGTGCGATAAGCAAGGGACGGGACTTTTTAACATGTCCCCCTCCAGGGGTAAGCTGCGGGATGGTATGTAAAACAGGTATACTGCTCATAATAGAGACCACCTGGACACTCGACGCAACTTTCTGCTTCCCTGGCTGTTGCATCGTGTGTTCGGCGATTCTACTGCCGGACAGGGCTTCATGAGAACGGAATCCTGAAAGTAAAAAAAGAAGAAGGAAAGAAAAGAATTACACAATCGGAGCCCACAGTGCGGTTGAGCCGCATTCGGGCATGCCGTGATCGTGCCCCTTCCCCTATGCCCATGGTATTTCCAGAGCGTAATTATGTACGCGTAGTAATGGTTTCGCAATTTCACGAGGGCTGGGGTTTGGGCCGCATTGCTATGCGTGCTCGGAACGTGCCAGGCGGTCTTGTTGTAGGTTACTCCGAGCGCGCTTGACGGTGTCCAAACGTTTAATAGCCGAACTCGAGAATTTCCTTAAGAGTCTGCTTTGTACTTCTGCCGCGAGGGCCGCCGTATGCTCCTCCGTCCGGAGAGACCGTTCGGTGTTTCCATTGACCGTAATGACTCCTCGAGGACCTGGCATCTTAAGCTTGAGATATGCGTAGTGCGGCACCGCATTGAACTTTGCAAATGCGGTTCATCCGAGCAGTGTGTGATAGCCGCTGCGGAACGGGACTATGTCGAAGATTAACTCCTCACTTCGGAAGTTATCCGTGGATCCGAAGACCACTTCAAGTGTAACTGAGCCTGTACAATTGGCCTCTACACCTGGTATGACGCCTTTAAAGGTCGTCTTCGTGGGTTTAATCCTTGATGGGTCTATGCCCATTTTGCGCACTGTGTCCTGATAAAGCAGGTTCAGTTGCCGCCGTCCATTAGGACTCTGGTGAGATGAAATCCGTCAATAATTGGGTCTAGAACCAATGCAGCGAATCCGCCATGGCGGATGCTAGTGGGGTGGTCCCTTCGATCAAAAGTGATCGGGCAGGAAGACCATGGGTTGAACTTTGAGGCGACTGGCTCCATCGCATATACGCCCCTTAGTGCACGCTTTCTCTCCCTTTTGGGTATGTGGGTTGCGTATATCATGTTCACCATCCGCACTTGCGGGGGGAAGCCCTTCTGTCCTCTATTGTTCGGCGGCCGGGGCTCCTCCTCATCATCGCTATGCAGCCCCTTGTCATTGTTTTCCGCATTTAACTTGCCTGCCTGCTTGAACACCCAACAATCCCTGTTGGTGTGATTGGCTAGTTTTTCGGGGGTGCCATGTATCTGGCACGAGCGATCGAGTATTTGGTCCAAATTGGACGGGCCCAGAGTATTTCTTTTAAATGGCTTTTTCCGCTGACCGGGTTTAGAGCCTTTGAATTCGGCATTGACTGCCGTATCCTCAGCATTATCGCCGTTAATGCGGCACTTGTGCTTGTTGCGACGCGACCTGTCATTGTTGTCCTTGTTATCCGAATTACCAGGGCTCTTGGTCATGTTGTTACTACGAGCTAGCCAGCTGTCCTCTCCCGAGCAAAAGCGGGTCATGAGTGTTGTGAGGGCTGCCATGGATTTCAGCTTTTCCTGTCCTAGGTGCCGGGCAAGCCACTCATCGCGGATGTTCTGTTTGAAGGCTGCGAGGGCCTCTGCATCCGGACAATCAACGATTTGATTTTTCTTAGTTAGGAACCGTGTCCATAATTGTCTGGACGATTCCTCTGGCTGCTGAATTATGTGGCTTAGGTCATCAGCGTCTGGTGGTCGCACATATGTGCCCTGGAAATTGTCGAGGAATGCGGATTCCAGGTCTTCCCAACAACCAATTGACTCTGCTGGCAAGCTGTTAAGCCAATGCCGGGCTGGTCCTTTAAGCTTGAGTGGGAGGTATTTGATGGCATGTACATCATCGCCGCGGGCCATGTGGATGTGAAGGAGACAGTCCTCGATCCAAACCGCAGGATCTGTTGTGCCGTCGTATGATTCAATGTTTACGGGTTTGAAACCCTCAGGGATTGGATGACCCATCACTTCATCTGTGAAGCATAGTGGGTGTGCGGCGCCTCTGTATTGGGCTATATCACGACGCAGCTCAAATGAGCTTTGTCTACTGTGTTCGGCCCGACCGGAGTTGCCATATCCGGCGTGACGGTTATCCTCACGTGTCGTAGGGCGCCCACGCGGTCCGTAGATCAATCTTGTTTGCCTTGCCTTGTCCTCCAATATATCTCGCAGGTCTGGCACATTTCCCCGTGCCTTGGTATTTTTTGAGCAGCGCTGGGGTGCGGCTTGAGTTGAGGGCCGAGAGGCCTCTCTGTCGCGGCCACGAGGTGGCCTGTCAGCCGTATCATACGCTGGTGATGTAGGTTTGGGTGCTTCCTCCTCTAATTGGGGTAGCAGCCTGCGTTTTGGGTAGCTCTTGGAGGGGCGCTCGAGTTCATACTCTTCGGCCGCAAGGACTTCAGTCCATCTGTCAGCTAGCAAGTCTTGGTCAGCTCTAAGCTGTTGCTGCTTTTCTTGAGGCAGCTTGTCGTGGCCATGAGCCTGCGTTTGAAAGCGCTCTTGTTCGACGGGATCCTCGGCACGCATTTAATTGCTGTCGTCGAGGCTTGCCTCATCTTCGGAGGGAGGCATGTAATTATCGTCCTCTACCTCTCTTTCGCCGCTCTCTCATGAGGGATGGCTTCTCCATCCTCCCGTTGAATCCTCTCGGAGGGGTTATCTTCGGCACTATCCGGGGTGTTATTGTCTCCCGTGCCGGAATCACCGCTTCTTTGTGGCGGGATTTAGAGCGGCGCCACCGACGCCGCGCTTAGGTCGCTTTCTTGGAGGGTCATCCTCCGCTGTTCCATCGCCATTCCCATCTTTTGGGATGTCCACCATGTATATGTCGTATGACGAGGTGGCCTTCCAGTGCCCGGTGGGCGCTGGTTCTCGATCGCCTCTCGCATCGCCGTCCATACCGCCGATGTCTTCGAGTCGAAGTCGAGCATGTCGGTTAAATCATCGGCAGTGGCTACGAAGTGGGTGGTGGGTGGGCTTTGAATTTCTTCGCTGCTCGCATCCCAACCTTCCCCGACCATAATCCGCCATGGCTCTCCGATAAAGAGAGAGACTTTACTGAATTCGAGGATGTCGCCAAAGGGCGAGTCTTTGAAAAGATGTCCGCGCAGTGAATTCCATGATCGGGCGCCCAATCGGGTTCGACATGGGGCGCAGAAGGCTCGGAGTCCGGAGAGGAGTCCGGCACCTTGGAGTCACGAGCTTCGCAAAGGACAGGGTAGGTGTACGGCTCAATCGCCGTAGAGATCGCAGCTCCCGAGGCGGTGTCCAGCCACCCGTCCTCGATCGGCGCGTCGGCTCCGAGCTAAAGGTCGGAGCGGACACTGGTGCGGCCTCCGTGACACCGCTCGCGGCAAAGCTAGATCATGCCCTCGTGACAAAGGCGGCTCGCTTGGTCGTGGCTCGAACCCGTCGAAGATCAAGTCTCCGCGGGCGCCACCGTGTAGTTCAAACTTCCAAATCGACCTGGTGGCGGGCGTAGCTTTCAATCTGCTCCAGATGACCAAGCTTAATTGCCCGCAGCAAAGCCGCCGAATACGAAGATCTGTCCGGGAGAAAAGTCTCACCACGAGCGCATCGTGGTTGATGATCGGAGGAGCCATCGGGCCTAAAGATGACGCATATTGCAGGAACTCTCAATGAAAGCACCAATGTCGGTGTCAAAATCGAGGGATCTCGGGTAGGGGGTCCCGAACTGTGCGTCTAGGCGGATGGTAACAGGAGACAAGGGATACGATGATTTACCCAGGTTCGGGCCCTCTCGATGGAGGTAAAACCCTACTCCTTCTTGATTAATATTGATGATATGGGTAGTACAAGAGTAGATCTACCACGAGATCAGAGAGGCTAAACCCTAGAAGCTAGCCTATGATATGATTGTTGTTCGTCCTACGGACTAAAACCCTCCGGTTTATATAGGCACCGAATATGGTTAGGGTTACACAGAGTCGGTTACAATGGTAGGAAATCTACATATCTGTATCGCCAAGCATGCCTTCCACGCCAAGGAAAGTCCCATCCGGACACGGGACAAAGTCTTTAATCGTGTATCTTCATAGTCCAGGAGTCCGGCCAAAGGCTATAGTCCGGCTATCCGGACACCCCTAATCAGTGACTCCTCACGGGTAAGGCTTTTTCCTGTAAAGCAAGTTTTTGAGGAGAATATTATATTTCTAATTTTGAAATCGGATTTCTCCAGGGTGTTTATGAGCTGCCCTCAAAGATATCGGATGCCGCCCAATTCTATCGGGCCGAAGAAAGGAACACTGCGGATAAGCTTTTCTGGTCGCAGTATTTGGCGCCGAATTATCTGGTGCCTTTTGCCGATCAACTTAAACAGCTGGTCGAAATGCATAAGGCGGCCGAATTAGCCATGAAGGACTTGATTATCCGGCTATGGCCCGCCGAGCCGATTCCAAGCAGCTGCTTCGGGCTCGTGAGACGGCTTGTAAGCGCTTGCCCTCGACTTGACGTCATCAAGCGGTCGGTCTGCATAGAAGGTGCACGAATGGCTTTCGCCCGTGCAAAGGTGCACTGGGGGAAGATGGATGCTGAGAAGATGATGACCGAAGGGACGCCCGAGGGGAAGGAGCACCGCAAGCCCGAATTATATTATGAAAGTTTCCTTAAAGGATCCTACCTTGCAGCGGAGCTATGCACCAAGGACATTATATTTCCATGAATGCAAACCATGTTGTCCTTTGGAATGTTTAAACAAGGTCATTTATATTATTTGTTGCTTTGTTATATAAAAGTTTATCCTCCTGCGGGCCGTTGTATATATTAATCCTGAGAGTTGGCCAGTCGTCGGTTTCTGCCCCCACGTAAGAAGTACGGGGGTGTTCGGGATAAACCTGATCACTCTTTATCCCAGTTTTGGGTGCTTCTAAGGAGGTGTTCAACTAAATGAACAAGGCAATCGGACTATAAGGCTTTATAACTCTCACTTAGCCACAAGAGCTTTATGAATGTAGGCACAGCCCCTGGTGTTCCGAAGACCGCACGGGGGGCTCTATAAGCACCTGATCGGAAGAAAAACCGATCCATCGGACGCTGCATTGGTTATGGCATTATGCGGAGGAAATCCTTAAAGATTTTGTAACCTCTCGAACAGCTGACCAGCTCTCACCGTATCATGACATTCAGTTTTCGGCTTTCTCTATTGAGGTGCTCGTCCAGAAGAACTGGGACACAATCACCGTAGTTCTCCTAGTGCTACCTTAGCCGATATAGTGGAATGTAAGGTATCAAAACATGGGAGCCGGGCAAACCCAACTATTGACCCAAGACATGATTCAGAGCTGATGCATATAATGCTATAAGTTCGGGGTGCTGAACTTCCGCGAAGGTGTTCGGACTTTATTGCCGTGTTATGGGTAATACGAAGCCCCTGGCATATTTTTAAGGAATATCGTTGTATACAGATGCCACTTGACAAAAGAATTTCAATAAGAAATAACAGCAGGTAAGCGTCATGTAAATCCACATGTTGTATTTAAATTGTTCGTCTATGCGTATGAGTACAGGTAATGTGATAAAAAGGAATATGACCGCGGAATCTGCTGAGACCGGGGGGGGGGGGGGAAGAAGCTGAGTCTGAATTCGGAGTATAGCCGGATGGTCATTGCGGGGAATGTCTAAGGATTCCCCTGTGCTTTTTTTAAGCTGGCTCCGTATCACCCATCCTGGTCTGCGCAAAGGTGAACCTGCAAAGGAAATGTAAGAAATGTTTGCGTGCCGGAGAGCGGTTGAGCCGCCAAGTGCGGCCTGTCCTGGCCTTCGCCGGAGCGTTTAATCAAGCTCTGGATGAGTCAGGCTATCCTTCCTTGAAGTAGTTCGGAGTCCCTTGACGGTGTCCGGGAGCCTGGACGTTGACTCGAGGTTCGGCTGCAAGGTGCGGCTCGTTGCTTCTGCTGTGAAGGCGGTGGTGCCATTAACCGTGATGACGCCGCGTGGACCGGCATCTTGAGCTTACGGTAGGCATAATGTGGCACCGCGTTGAATCGAAAGCGAACGCGAATTCGTCCGAAAGCAAGGCTCGATAATCACTGCGGAAAGGGATGATTTCGAAGATTAACTCTTCGGTACGGTAAATTTTTGGTGATCCGAAGACTACCTCAAGGCAATGGAGCCTGTACAGCTGGCAATTAAAGTGGCTTTAGTGGGTTTGATCGACGGATGATCGATGCCCATTTTGCGCACGCTGTCCTGGTAAAGCAGATTTAGACTGCTGCCTCCGTCCATAAGGACTCGTGTGAGGTGGAACCCGTCAATTATTGGGTCGAGGACTAGTGCGGATGGATTGCCCTGATTGGCGTTAACCGTATGATCCGTGTGGTTGAAGGTGACCGGCCCTAGTTTATATTGTGGGACGACTAGTTCCGTTAAGTCGGTATCCCTAAGGGTGCGTATCCGGTCCGAGTTGGGATTTTGAGTGGTGTTTACCACATTCACCGATTGAATATGCGGGGGAAATTTCTTTTGCCCTCCTGTGTTCGGTGATCTGGGCTCTTCGCCGCCGTCATCGCTTTGAGACCCCCCTTCTCTATGTTTGGCGCCTGCCCTGCCGGCTTGTTTGAAGACCCAGCATTCTCTGTTGGTGTGGGTGGCTGGCGTTCCTGGGGTGCCATGAATTTGGCATTGGCAATCAAGTATACGGTCCAGACTGGATGGACCCGAATTGTTATTTTTTAGTGGCCCTTTCCGCTGACCGGTCTTTGAGCCCCTAAACCCGGCATTGACTGCCGTCTCTTTGGCGTTTTCGCCATATTTGCGGCGCTTGTGTTTGTTGCGCCGTAGTTTGCCGTTGCTATCCTTGGCTTTTGGTGTGTCAGGTTTGCTTGTTGTATTGTTACTACGAGCCAACCAGCTATCTTCGCCCGCGCAAAAGCGGATCATAAGTGTCGTGAGGGCTGCCATGGATTTTGGCTTCTCTTGACCGAGGTGCCGGGCGAGCCATACGTCACGAATGTTATGCTTAAATGCCGCTAAGTCCTCTGCATCCGGACAGTCGACAATTTGGTTCTTCTTAGTTTGGAACTGGGTCCAGAATTTCCTGGCCGATTCCCCTGGCTGTTGAGTTATATGACTTAAATCATCGGCATCCGGCGGTCGCACATAAGTGCCTTGGAAATTATCCAGGAATGCATCTGCCAGGCTCTCCCAATTTCCGATGGAGTTTGCCGGCAAGCTGTTGAGCCAATGCCGAGCCGGCCCTTTTGAGCTTTAGCGTGAGGTACTTGATTGCATGTAAATCATCCCCGCGGGCCATGTGAATGTGGAGGAAGAAGTCTTTTATCCATACCGCGGGGTCTGTAGTGCCATCATATGATTCAATGTTTACGGGTTTAAACCCTTCTAGGAATTCGTGATCCATTACTTCATTGGTGAAGCATAGGGGGTGCGCGGCACCTCTGTGCCGGGCTATATCACGACGCAGTTCATACGAGTCTTGTCTGCTCGGCCCGGCCGGATTTGCTTTTAGTATATCCGGCGTGACGGTCATCGTCCCGCGTTGGGGCGCGCCCCCGTGATCCGTAGATCAATCTTGCATGTCCTGCTTTGTTTTCCAATACGTCTCGCTGGTCCCGCGTGTTTCCCCGGGCCTTGGTATTGTTGTTTGAATGGCGGCGGGGTGCGGGCTGGACTTCGGGCTGGTATGCCCGTCTGTCTTGGCCATGAGGTGGCCGATCAGCCGCATCATACGCTGGTGATGTAGGTTTAAATGCTTCTTCCTCGAGTTGGGGTAGCAACCTGCGCTTTGGTTAACTCTTGGTTGGGCGCTCGAGTTCGTGTTCCTCGACCGCCAGGACTTCAGTCCATCTATCCGCTAGCAGATCTTGATCAGCTCGAAGCTGTTGTTGCTTTTTCTTTAGGCTGTTTGTTGTGGCTATAAGCCGGCGCTTGAAGCGCTCCTGCTCGACAGGATCCTCAGGCACGATAAATTCTTCGTCGTCGAGGCTCACTTCGTCTTCGGAGGGAGGTGTGTAATTGTCATCCGATTCTCCATCCGTTGCTTGTTCTATAGGGCTAGCTTTTTTATCCTCCCGCTCGAGATCTGGCTGGAGGGGATTGTCATCGTCTTCGGCGCTATCCGGAGCGTTATTGTCTCTTGGGCCGGTATCGCTGCTGTGGCGGGACTTAGAGCGGCGCCGCTGACGTCGGTGCTTGGATTGCTGCTTGGAGGGATTATCCTCCATTGTCTTATCACCATCGCCTTCTTTGGGGGTGTCCACCATGTAAATATCATATGATGAGGTGGCAGTCCAGTATACTGTGGGCGGTGGTTCCTATTATTCTCCTACATCGTCGTCCATACCGTCGATGTCTTGAGCCGAAATCGAGCATGTCGGTTAAATAAATGCGACAATGGCTACTAAGTGGGTGGTGGGTGGGGAGCGAATTTCTTCGTCGTCCGCATCCCATTCTAGTCGGACATAGTTCGGCCAAGGTTCTCCCGACAAGGAGAGGGACCTTAATGAATTTAGCACATCACCAAAAGGCGAGTGCTGGAAGATATCCACGGAGGTGAACTCCATGATCGGCGCCCAATCAGATTCGATAGGCATGGACGCAGGCGGTTCGGGGCCTGTGGCCGGGGATGAATCTGGGGATCCGGCGACACAGGTCGCATAGGAGGTGAAGTCAGTATTCGGCTTTATCGCCATTGAGTGTGCGGCCTCCGAGGCGGAGTCCATCCACCCGTCCTCGGACGGCGTAATTGACTCCGGATCTAGGGCCGGAGTAGGCACAGGTGTGATCTCCGACGGCAGAGCTAAGTCATGCTCGTCGTGGATCGTCGGCGACTGACATGTGCTCGAATCCGTCGAAAATCAAGTCTCCGCGGATGTCGGCAGTATAGTTCAAGTTTCCAAACCTGACACGATGGCTGGGGCGTAGCTCTCGATTCTGCTCTAGATGGCCAAGCGAGTTGGCCCGCAGTGCGAAGCCGCCGAATACGAAGATCTGTCCGGGAAGGAAAACCTCACCCTGGATCGCATCGTTGCCGACGATCGAAGGGGCCATCAAACCTTGTGGTGACGGCACAGTGGAACTCTCAATGAAAGCACCAATGTCGGTGTCAAAATCGGCGGATCTCGGGTAGGGGGTCCCGAACTGTGCGTCTAAGGCGGATGGTAACAGGAGGCGGGGGACACGATGTTTACCCAGGTTCGGGTCCTCTCGATGGAGGTAATACCCTACTTCCTACTTGATTGATCTTGATGATATGAGTATTATAAGAGTTGATCTACCACGAGATCGTAGAGGCTAAACCCTAGAAGTTAGCCTATGGTATGATTGTTATTGTCCTACGGACTAAACCCTCCGGTTTATATAGACACCAGAGGGGGCTAGGGTTACACAGAAACGGTTACAAGGGAGGAGATCTACATATCCGTATTGCCAAGCTTGCCTTCCACGCCAAGGAGAGTCCCATCCGAACACGGGACGAAATCTTCAATCTTGTATCTTCATAGTCCAACAGTCCGGCCAAGAATATAGTCCAGTTGTCCGAGGACCCCTTAATCCAGGACTCCCTTAAGGACCCACATAGCTTGCCTCTAACCGAATGAAAAATGCTCACAATATATGAAGACATCAAGCAGCCACTAAGGTGGACCGTTAGCCGAAATAAAATGTGTGCAAAATAACATCACATTTATCCAATCACCTTTCTCTAGGATTTCTTCTCACTGATGAGTGGGGCCAACTGATTCATTTGATTATTGAAGGCAACATCGAAGGTTAGAGAAGCCTCAGTTTTGTTCTTGCTTAGAGGCAACCGATGCACTACAACGTTTTGATAGAGATTGTCTCTAAGATTAGAGTGGGGCCAAAATTGATACATTGCTCTTAGCGGGAGATGATGAGGCATCAACATGGACTTTTTTTAACACAATATAGAGATAGACACTTATACATACGCATATACACTCATCACATGAACGGCACATATATCCTACCCCTATAAGCACATCTGAGAGAGTGAGCCATTTTATTTTGAGATTGACAAAGTCGCCATGATACCTTCATAGTTGACGGAGACATCTTCTCTCACTGGACTTGAACTCTAATCAACCAGCTCTAGAAAAAACTCTAGCGAACCGGGGATATCAGTTTTCTCCTAACCATCCAACCTTGATTCATTCATCAACACTGACTTGTCAATCGCGAAATGTATCAACTCTGTTGAGTTCATCAGAACAAAGTTAAGCATTCATCGATTCTTATGCGTACGCGCGTATACGTGGCGTCCTCGTTTCTTCAAGAAAATCCCTACGAACCAAAGGAGCCACAAACCGGACGACGGATCAGATCGACAACGGCACACACAGCGATCGCCGGTGCGCGCGTCGTATCAGACCGGGCCCGATCGAGACGTGACCGTTCGAGCCGAGCCAGCCGTCTCTGACGCGATCGCTCACCCAGCGCAATCTGGGGCGGTCAAAGCACGCGATGATATGCGTATTCCTATTCCCATTTCAGATCGCTGTGCGCCGCAGATTAGCACTCGATGACAGGGCTCGCCGGGTCAGCTCGTGTCTGCCACTGTCATGCGCCCATGCATGCACGCACGCACGACCACAGCACCTGAGGCATCGAGGACCAGACCACCAGGGCCTGCCTGGATAATGGTTACCCGATCTGATAGTATGATCTCTCTGACCGGACGCGGCAGGTGCTCCTGACAGCTTACATGCACGCGTCAAGATCCTGCTAGTGCCGGGACAACGGCACGTACTTAACGTGGCGTATTTAAGCATGGCACGTGCGTATTACGTACCAAACTGTGGCGGTAGTATGGAAGATCACAGAATGGGGTACATGAAGCGTCGGCGACATCACGTTGCTGATGATCCCGTACAACCTACTCCCTCCGTTCCGAATTACTTGTCTTAGATTTGTCTAGATACGGATGTATCTAGCACTAAAATGAGTCTAAATACATTTGTGTCTAGACAAATTCAAGACAAGTAATTCGGAACGGAGGGAGTAGGTGCTATCTAGATCCGGGAGGATGCATGTGCGTACCTATCTAATCTGTGTCGGTAGGAGAAGATCACAGAAGGAGTACATGAGGCGACAATTGCATTGCTGAGGATCGCGTACGAGTGTACAATGTTTACAGGGACGGAGGGAAGATTTCCGGGATGGCCTAACCAGACACGGCGACCACCCCCTAGAGAAAGTACATGCTTCGCGAGGTTGTGAGCTTCAAAGTTTGAGCTCCTAAACTCATGGCTAAAAATACAAAAATCAAAAGAGGAAGAGTGATCTCTGATTTCATGAATAATTGCTCCATAGCTTGGAGCATTCTCCTTCTGGATGTCTTCAATGACAACTTTGCAATCCGACGCCACATGAATACGCCTTAGATAGAGATCATCTGCAAGGGCTAGTGCCTCCCGCACCGCGAGAGCTTCGAGGACTTGGGGGGTCGGCGATGTGCCGAAAAGCTAGCACTGAGGCTCCCAGAAAATTTCCCGTTGCATCTCTGCTGATTGCTCCTACCGTACCATAACCGCCATGACGAGAAACAGCAGCGTCGACGTTTATTTTCGCACAGTTGTCCGCTGGTGGCTGCCATTGCTTTGGCCGTGGCGCCCTGGCCGGTGCAATGCTTGTGTTCGGTGTGGGGATCTCGAGCTTCGATAACATTCTCGTGATGAAGCCATTTATTGTCACGGGTGACTGGAAAATTTCCTCATGAATTGCTTTCCTCCACGCACTCCAGATTGCCCAGATCGTGACAATTGTCCTCACAAAATCAGTTTTGCTCATTATTTCATGTATATGAAATAGCCAATCCTTGGAACATTCGCTCGCGCATTCCTCCTGGACCAGTGCTTCGACGAGATGTTCAAGCGCCAAAGCCCAAACGCTACTGGACATGGGGCATGTAAACAGAGCTTGCCGCCAAGTGTCCGTAGCCCCACATAAATTGCACGTATCCTCTTGCGACATATTGCGATGCTTGAGAAGCTCGCCCGTAGGCATGGACTGTCGTGCTAACCGCCATACGAACATTCTTATCTTGGATGGAACTTGAATGTGCCAAATGCTGCTCCACTGCTTGCTCTCTTGCTGGGTATGCGAGGACCCCTCTGATGCATGTAACCAGGCCTCCCTGTGTACTTTGGTCCGCAAGATCATTCGGTAAGCCGAACTGACACTGAAAATTCCGTTTGTCTCTTCATGCCATCCCCAAAAATCTGGAACTCTGCGCGTACATAGGGGTATTCTGAGTATCTCCTGAGCATCAAACAGGGTGAAGACAGAGTTAATCAGACCCTCATTCCAAGTAGCTGTGGTAGTGTCGATGAGGTGTTTGACAAGCATGAGCGGGTTTTGAACAAGGGAGGCTATGGGGCGTTTGAAGTTATCCCTCGGGATCCAGTTATGATCCCAAATGCTCGTTGTTTCTCCATCCCCCACCCTTCTTACTAGACCCTGAACCAAAACGTCCCGACCATCTAGAATGGCTCTCCATATCTGAGAGGGTTGTGTACCCAACTGTGCATCGAGTAATGAGCCCTCTGGGAAATACACTGACCTGAGGATCTTCGAGCTAAGAGACGATTCATTAGTTAAGGTTCTTCAAGCCTGACGTGCCAGTAATGCTAGGTTAAAGATTTCCAAGTCACGAAAACCGAGGCCTCCCATATGTTTAGGAAAAGTCATAATGTCCCATGCAACCCAACTGGGTTTCTGTTTTCCTCTTTTGCTCCCCCACCAAAATTGTCTGATAATCGATGTGATGCTGTCACATAGCCCCCTTGGCAGTCGAAAACAAGACATAGAGAAGACTTGGATGGCCTGTGCTACAGCTTTTATCAACACCTCTTTTCCCGCTGACGGACAACAACTTCTCCATCCACCCCTTTATCTTTTCCCAAACCCTGTCCCTCAAATATTTGAAGGTTCCGTTCTTTGAGTGACCTACATCGGTCGGCATCCCCAGGTAACGCTCGATAAAGATTCGTTATGAACGTGCAAAGAATTCTTCACCTCCTCTCTAACCGGTACAGGGCATCCTTTGCTGAAAAAAATTGATGACTTGTCATGATTTATCCTCTGTCCAGAAGCTTCACAGTAAGTGTTCAGTAGGTTTGACACTACAACTGAACCCTCTACACTGGCCCTGAATAGCAACAGGCTGTCATCTGCAAATAAAAGGTGATTAATGGATGGCGCCGAAGGGGCCACCTAAATACCTGTCAAAGATGATGACTGAGAACTGGATTTCAGGAGGCACGAAAGGCCCTCTGCTGCAATCAAGAATAAGTAGGGGGAGATTGGGTCTCCCTGCCGAATCCCTCTCGTTGGTTTAAAAGATTCAAGTCTCTCTCCATTCAGCATGACAGAAAAAGAAACAGATGTTACCATTGCCATAACTGTATTGATCCACTGCGCTGCAAAACCAAGTTTTGTCATTATCGCCCTCAAGTAAGTCCATTCCAATCTGTCATAGGCTTTCATCATATCCAACTTCAAAGCACAGACACTATTAGTTTTTTATCTCGACCGCTTCATAAAATGCAAACACTCATAGGCACATATGATATTATCAGTGATTTGTCTCCCTGGCTCGAAGGCAGACTGCTCCTCAGATATGATATCTGGTAGTATGACCTTCAGTCTATTTGCAACAACCTTCGAAGCTATCTTATATAGAACATTGCATAGACTAATAGGTCTAAATTGAGCCAAGACAGTTGGATTTGTTACCTTTGGAATAAGAATTAGAATTGTATCATTGATGCACTCCGGAGACTCTTCTCCTCGGACTATCCTTAGAACAATATTGGTGACCTCTTCTCCACATATATCCCAGTGTCTCTGGTAGAAGTGAGCAGGATATCCATCCGGGCCCGGGGCTTTCGTCGGAAACATCTGGAATAATGCTGTTTTGACCTCATCATTAGTGTATGGCGCACAGAGGGACGCATTCATCTCCTCCGTGATTTTCCGCGGGACGTGAGCCAGCACCGCTTCCATTTGATTGACTCCCTCCGTTGCATACAACGTTTGGTAGAAGGAGTTCACCATATCCCTCAATTCCCCCGGGTCAGAAACAATCACCCCAAGGGAGTTCTACAACGCCCTGACCATGTTTTTCTTCCTGCGAAGACTGGCTCTAAGATGAAAGAATTTCGTGTTTTGGTCACCCTCAGATAACCACTTTATTCGAGCACGCTGACGCCACATGATCTCCTCCCTGTGGTACATCTCAACTAGCCGCTCCTTTATTTTCAGCTCGGCATGGGACGGAGCAGTCCTCAAAGGGTCCCCGCGTAACTCCTTCAAGACACGCTTCAATTGCTTTATCTCCTTCCGTACACTCCCAAAGGTATCTCTGCTCCACCTATTTAACCCCTGCGACAAGTTAAATAGCTTCTGCTTTAGCTGCTCGACTGAATTGCATGGTGCTTGGGCCATCCACCCCTCGGCCACAAACTGCTTGAGGCCCTCATGTTGCTCCCACATGAGTTCATACTTGAAGGTTCTGTTTGTTCGCTCCAGGTTGGAATCCCCAAACTCCAGGAGCAATGGTGCGTGGTCAGAAGTGCCGCCAGTAAGGTGTGTAACCGATGCAGAGGGGAACCGTGCCATCCAGTCAGCATTTGACATTGCTCGATCAAGCCTACATCGCGTGTAAGTTCCTCCAGTAACTTTCTTTTCAAAAGTCCAAAAGTTCCCTTTGTACCCCAAATCTAGCAACATGCAAATATCCGTAGCATCTCTAAAGGCCTGGATTTGAGCATTGCTGCGTTGTCCCACTCCCTCGTGTTCATCCGGACGTAAAACTTCGTTGAAATCACCCCAGCACAACCAGGGAAGTGTGCTCAAAGTACTAATGTTTTTTAACACATCCCATGTCTTATAGCGCAAGTGTGTCTGCGCTTCCCCATAGACACAAGTCATCCTCCACTTATCATGGTCGCTCTCCTCCACTGAAACATCTAGATGATAATCAGAGTAACTGAGAATATCAACTTTTATTGAACTATTCCAAAAAAGACCAATACCACCACTCCTACCATTACTATCAATGGCATAAGCATTATCATAACCAAAAGTACTAGCTAGAGCTTCTACCCTCTCTCCTTTTATTTGAGTCTCTACAATACATAGTAGGGTAGCGGCAAATTGCCTCGCGAAGTCGCGAAGCTCGTGAACTGTCGCGGCCTTGCCCGCGCCGCGACAGTTCCAACATAATGCATTCATTGGGCACGGCGGTGCCCATCGGGGCCCGCCAACTTTAGCTAAAGACTTCCTTGCACTCCATTCTTTTCCGATATAATCTTTCCGGCATCTGTAGTCAACTTAGCCCTCTTCTGGTCCTGTTTAGTGCTCGGGCTCTGTGGAAGAGAGGGGGCGAGTAAGGCCAGAGTATTGCTCGTCAAAGATGGGGTGATCACCGTGTTGTTTGTCGCCGGTGGCTTCTGCTGGTTTCCTGTCAACTCCGAGCCTCTTTTTCTGTTTAGTTCCGCCTCCCTCATCTCTAGATCCTTCTCTGAAACAACTGCCCCATCATAGCCTGAACCTTCATTATATGATGCATACTGGTCGTTGCGGCCCCGGCCACTTGATCGACCTCCTCTTCTTCCTCCCCTTCTACCTGCTCCATCACCTGGTCCTCGACCGGTCCTCATTGCCCATGCCGCCCTCAGATCCTTAAAAATCAATGCAGAAGGAGGGTGTAGCCCACTCCCGTGCTCCTTAAACTGGTGGCCCAGCATCCCGCAGACAGCACACCAGTCAGGCAATTTCTCGTATTTTGCCCTATAAATTTGCCTCTTCCCTTCACGGATCATTGAGACCGCGTTTTTCAGGGGTTTTGCAACATCAATCCTGACCCACACTTGATGAAAGTTGCCCTTGAAGTCTTGTGATTGTGGTTCAGTGAACATCACTTCTCCAATTTTTGCGCCTAGAGACGGAACAAGGTGAGCATAAAGCTGGGGTACATCATGTATTTGAGCCCAAATCTCAATGGTGTCCAGACTGATTGTCGAAGGCTTCTGCACCCCATCGTATGGTTTGATGATTACCGCATCTCCTCTGAAGTGCCACGGCCCCTCTTGCATGACCCTCTCCCAATCCCCCAAACAGGAAAATTGGATGGTGTACAAATTATCCTCCAGCGGCTTGAAGTTTGCTGTTTGCGCGAGATCCCACGCCGCTCTCATGTTGCGAAAGAACCAGTACTGGCTGTAACTTTTCTCCGAGTGAACCCTAGCAATAGCCAGCCATCGGGCCGCCTCCGTGGGGGCCTGATCTTCGTCGAAAACCACATCATCCAGATCTTCCTCCTTCAATCCCAACTCCTCCATCATCCTCCTCACATCCTCTCTCCGGTGAGCCAGCCTCCGATGTGTTTTTGGCTGCGCTGAACTAACTCGGAAAGGAAAACGGTCAGTGCTTCGAGCCAAGTAGTGGGCCGTCTAAATGGAAACTAAGCCCATCGCGTAACAAATGTGAGCTGAGTTTGAGCAACGTGGGCCTGGTGATAAAGGTAAGAGAATGCGCACATTTCTCTTGGGCTACACCTGAAAAAAAGAAATCTTCTGGGCCAACGCAATGGCACTCTAGCTAGAATGCTCCATCTCAACTTCTATTTCTCTTTCTCAAAAAAAAACTTCTATTTCTCAAAAAAAAACTCTATCTCTACTTCCCAAATTTGTGCTCAAGAAAAAAAACTCTAAACTTCCCAAAAGAAAAAAAATTAACCCATCACAACAGTCAACACCCAAATACTCCTTGCAACTTTTTTTTGGATGAAAGACACTTTCATTAACTCATAACGTGACATTAAACGAATACATACAGAACATATATCTCATGAGTCAGTTTTTCAAAACATATATTTATTGCACATCTAAGTGAGTGAATCAAGCATAAAGAGAAAAAAAAATCGACACGAATCTTAACGTGACATTAATGACATAGAACTCAGATGTGCAATACATATAGCACATCTAGATTTGCTTTGGCAAAACTGTATCCATAAACCAAAGAGCGCGCGGAACAATTGTCGATCTAGATTCAACCAGAGGAGCATCTCATTTCCTTTCTTCTTCCTTTTTTCTGGCTGTGAATTGGTAAGGTGACCAGTATTTGGATTCAGGTGGTTCGAAGCAGGCAAGCCGCACCTCCCGCCGAGTCTATATTGCTCGTTGCCGGTGAATCGTTTCCAGCCGTTGTTTTCTTTTCAAACAAGCCCTGGGGCTTTTGGTCGTACTACTATAGTGTAGGATACTCCGTGCAACTTGACCCCGGAAACACTGTGGAGGATCGATCGAGGCCGCACATCCACAGGGCCCTCGGACACGACATGACAGGACAGATGCTCGCCTCTCGCCGCTGCAACAATCATCAATGGAGCCGCAGTTTCTCCTCTCCATCATATCTCAAGGCAACACACTATCACGAGCCGAGATCGATCTCTATCCAACTCCCCTACGCCCTAGGCACGTAGTAGTACGTACAGTACCTAGCTGACAGCTCGCCTGCCCGACGGACGCGTGCTTTGATGATCGATCGACGTCGACCACAGGTACAGATAGATGCAGGCACAGTGCCATGCCTCCTGACGAGCGTCTACTCCGCTCTACAGGCTTATCACTGTATGATCATACGTGCAGACAATTCCCTCCTCTCTTTTTAGTAGATGCGTGCTCTGTTTCATCTTTCTTTATTCGTTCTCGCTGCATGACGGGAGGAGCAGCCTTGGCCCAGAAGCTCGGCCGGTGTGCGGACAGGAGGCCGCGGACGCGTGATGCGATCGTTTGTTTTCCGTATTTGTCCGGGGTCTAGATAGATGGCTAGATAGCTAGCTACTGTGGCTCCACTGTGGCTAGTCAATGCGGCGGGCACGTCACCTGCTACGCAGCATGCATGTGACTTGTCTATCATCTCATCCGATAGAGGTGCGGTGTGCTACATCTACGCCGGCCGGACGTGCTGGATACCGCGGCTCTACGTATATTTCCCGGGCCCCGTGGGTACTACTGTACTTACTACTACTCCACTACACAGACAGAGGTGACACTGTAATGCCCGCTTCAATGGCTGCAGGAGTTAATTGGCAGTACGTACGTATGTCCTCGTTCTGTTCCTTAATTGCGTGCTTAATGTTAAAGGAGCAACAAAGTTATGTGTTGCAGGAGTCAGAAGTGGCTCGTCTCTTGTGTCTAGACCAGACATGATCGTCTTCTTCCGACGGGAACTAAAACAAGTTGGGCGGTGGGCTCTGCAGCGCATCTTGCACATCATTGATGATGAGCAATCGACGTAGTACGTACGGCATTGTGCAAGATCTCCCTCAGCAAGTACGTACGCACGTAGAGAAAAGTCGACGCGTCGTCCCTCTCCCTGTACCGAGCGTGCGCGGGTGTCGTTGCATGCGTGCGCACGACACCGGCCCTGTCTGCATGCCCACGTAGGGCCGTGATTAAGGTCAATGCCGAGCGGTACCCCCCGTCCTAGCGCCACCACAACATCTGCACACGGCACGGCAGGCCGCTAGGCGGCGTTTGCGTTGGCGCGGGGATGCCTCCGTCCGTCCGTCAATTCATCATGACATGCACGCACAGCCCCACATAAATATGCTGATCGGCTGAAGCGCAAGAAAGGCAATGGAAAATGAAATGAACGTACCGTACCGGTGGCATCACATGAAAGCCTTCCCGGCCTGCCTGAGTCCTGACCACAGATGGCAGCACGCGGCGCAGTGGCGCAGCGCTGCCGCCGCTGGCTGGCCTGACTGGCTGCCCTTGCCGCTGGCCTCCATGCGAGCTCGGGTAGCCAGATCAGGAAGGAGCTTTTGCGCCGGAGGGGAAAAGCGGGCGGCAGCCCGTCGTCTCCCGGTCGCAAGCGAGCGCCACCCACGCATTGGCATCGGCGTTGGCGTGGCATGGCATGCACTGGCGCGCAGGCCGGGGAGGGGCTCTCAATCATGGCGACGGGTGGGGACTTTATCGGCCCGCGCCGGGATAAAGAAATCCGGGGCGGCGGATGGGGTGGAAACGAAATCAATTGGGAGGGCAGAGGGAGGCTTGCTAAAGAGGAAGAGGCTTAAAGAAACTCTGGGGTTGGTGTGTCTGAACGAACGAGCGAATGCGTCGTGTTGCTTTGCTCTGCTGATGGGAAATTTAATAAAACTTGGTGGGCAGCGGCGTGTCAGTGCTCAGGGACGCAACTTTGTCAGGGCTGAGAAGCTGGCGCCATCATTTTGACCACCGGACTATTTTAGTGCTGCTGCGCTGTGCTAATACTGATATGGCTTCGGTTTGTTCTACGCCTCGGTTACGTCCCACCTGCTTGACTTGTGCGTTTCTTGTGCACAAATGCCTGGCAGAAACATGTATGGACATTGATGAAACGAGTGTGCATTTTGTGGTGTCGTGTGCAGAGTACTTCCACGTTAGTAATACTCTACTGCACTAGCATCAATCAAGTTGGTGCGAGACTGCTGCTAGTAGTACTTTGCCGCAGCTTGTGTAGTTATTAAAGGATTACTATAGAGCAGCTAGCGCGTGCAGTTGACTCGCAAGGTTTTCAACCTTGCATCACCAAGGAGGCAGTGTACCTGGCCAGTAGCTGAGATGTGCCAGTGTACCACGTCGCAGCGATCGTGGTTAGTGGGACGAGTACAATTTATTGCCATCGCTCGTACTCGCTCCGACGTCGTGCCCCGGCTCCGCGTGGTTTTAGTCTTTTAAATCTCGCGTGGGTGGCACTACTACTACTACTGACCGGTACCCTTTCTCATTCTCCTTTCACCTCAATTGAGTCGAAATTGGAATGAATTGTTGCTCCAACAATCTTGTAAAATCCCTTTTCGTCGTAGGGTATGTCCAGTTGATCTTCTAAACGAATCTAGCCAATTTTGTTCCATTTTTTTGGCGGTAACACGTGACCATTTTGTGGGCGATGGAGCAATGGTGAGTGGCTTGGTTGCAAGTACCTCGCGTGCAATCGGATATATGGCCCGTGCGGCGAATTCAGACAAGCGATGATGGTGGGGTGTTTGGTATTGACCTTGTCACATCATTGTTTTTATAAGAAACTCATGAGAATTGTGACTTTCATTAGAAGGAGAAGGGCCGCAGAGCGTTAACTCTACAAGTTGTCACGTAGAAATGGACAAATAAAAAAAAAGGAAAGAAGAAGCTAACCTCTACTCTCGCGGCAACAAGTGGCGAGCTCCGGCCAGCACCCAACAACTTATATTGTCGGTGATGTCATTGATAACAACTTTAGTTGAACGACCACGATCTCTCATGATTCTATCGTTCCTCTCCTTCCAGATGGCCCAGATGATAAGGATGGCCATGCAACGCGCCCGATGTTGCTACCTTGGGTCGTTGTCCAGTCTAGCAAACCAAGTAGCCATGCCACTGAACTGGCTCCAGGATACCGACCGAAGCGAGGGTTCATTTTGCTAGCCATCAAAGGTATCGAGCAAATGAGGAAACTTCGACAACACATCCTTATCTCCACCGACTCCATTTGCGGTTACTTCGTACCTTTACTTTGTGTAAGCTTTGTCGGCGTTCTGGGAACGGGGGTCCCCAGACTTGCCTGTCTGCGGCCCACGGCGTGGCTCACTAGCGGTCCTGTACGGCCCATCTTCACCAAGCAAACATTCAAGACCCTCGCGAGGCGGACGGCACAAGACCTCCTCAGGGGCTGCCTCACCAGGCTGGCTCGCGAGGAGCGGAGAGATGAAAGCAAGGGGCACCTCGCGAGGTTCCTGTGACGCAAGCCATGACGATCGGCACCAGGCGGGCGTCAGGCGGGTGCCAGCGGGCGCAGTGTACTCGTTTCCTCTTTGGTGCTAAAGAGGCAAGCACAGGCGAGGAGTCTCGAGGCATCAGACAAAGGTTTCCATATCGGTGCAACGAGACCAAGACCAGCAGGACGGCAGGATGTGTTGGAAATACGCCCTAGAGGCAATAATAAATTAGTTATTATTATTATATATTTCCTTGTTCATGATAATCGTTTATTATTCATGCTATAATTGTATTGATAGGAAACTCAGATACATGTGTGGATGCATAGACAACACCATGTCCCTAGTAAGCCTCTAGTTGACTAGCTCGTTGATCAATAGATGGTTACGGTTTCCTGACCATGGACATTGGATGTCGTTGATAACGAGATCACATCATTAGGAGAATGATGTGATGGACAAGACCCAATCCTAAGCCTAGCACAAAGATCGTGTAGTTCGGATGCTAAAGCTTTTCTAATGTCAAGTATCATTTCCTTAGACCATGAGATTGTGCAACTCCAGGATACCGTAGGAATGCTTTGGGTGTACCAAACGTCACAACGTAACTGGATGGCTACAAAGGTGCACCACGGCTATCTCCGAAAGTGTCTGTTGGATTGGCACGAATCAAGACTGGGATTTGTCACTCCGTGTGACGGAGAGGTATCTCTGGGCCCACTCGGTAGGACATCACCATAATGTGCACAGTGTGACCAAGGGGTTGATCACGGGATGATGTGTTACGGAACGAGTAAATAGACTTGTCGGTAACGAGATTGAACAAGGTATCGGGATACCGACGATCGAATCTCGGGCAAGTACTATACCGGTAGACAAAGGGAATTGCATACGGGATTGCTTGAATCCTTGACATCGTGGTTCATCCGATGAGATCATCGTGGAACATGTGGGAGCCAACATGGGTATCCAGATCCCGCTGTTGGTTATTGACCGGAGAACGTCTCGGTCATGTCTGCATGGTTCCCGAACCCGTAGGGTCTACACACTTAAGGTTTGATGACGCTAGGGTTATAGGGAATAGATGTACGTGGTTACCGAATGTTGTTCGGAGTCCCGGATGAGATCCCGGACGTCACGAGGAGTTCCGGAATGGTCCGGAGGTAAAGATTTATATATGGACAGTCCTGTTTTGGTCATCGGAAAAGTTTCGGGTGTTATCGGTAATGTACCGGGACCACCGGGAGGGTCGTGGGGCTCCACCAAGTGGGCCCACCGGCCCCAGAGGGCAGCATGGGCCAAGTGTGGGAGCGGACCAGCCCCAGGTGGGCTGGTGCGCCCCCCACCAGGGCCCAAGGCGCCTAGGGTTTGGGGAGGGGGCGCCTCCACCTTACTTGGGGGGCAAGTTTCCCCCTATCCCCCCTTGGCCGCCACCCTAGATGGGTTTTGGGGCTGCCGCACCCGTTGGGGTGGGAACCCTAAAGGGGGCGCACCCCCCTCCCTCTCCCCTATATATAGTTGAGGTCTTTGGGGCTGCCAACACATGAGTTTTCGCCTCTCCAGGCGCAGCCCTACCTCTCTTTCTCCTCATCTCTCGCGGTGCTTGGCGAAGCCGTGCTGGAATACCACGCTCCTCCATCACCACCACGCCGCTGTGCTGCTGCTGGACGGAGTCTTCCCCAACCTCTCCCTCTCTCCTTGCTGGATCAAGGCATGGGAGACGTCACCGTGCTGCACGTGTGTTGAACGCGGAGGTGCCGTCCGTTCGGCACTAGGATCTCCGGTGATTTGGATCACGACGAGTACGACTCCTTCAACCTCGTTCACTTGAACGCTTCCGCTTAGCGATCTACAAGGGTATGTAGATGCACTCCCCTCTCTCTCATTTCTAGTCTCTCCATAGATAGATCTTGGTGACTCGTAGGAAAATTTTGAATTTCTGCTACGTTCCCCAACAGGACGGAGGTCACCATGGAGCCCAAGACGGCGTCATCACCAGAGCCTTTGGCAGGCGAAGACTACTTTTGTCAAGATAAGCTGTACTAATTGTTCCCCTTTAAACTTGGCCATTGTGGGATTCCTTCTCGCTCAATATTTGGGAAGAGGACCAGGGCCTCTATAAATAGGACTAGCCACCACCATAGAAGGGCAATTCATGTCTGATCGGATCCATTCGATCCTCATACCCACCATCTCACCGAGAACAAGAACACCTCACCTCAGGAGGTTGTTCTTCCCTTGTAACTGGTCATCCTCAGCCCAAGAGGCAATCCACCACACCACACTGGAGTAGGGTATTACACCACATCGGTGGCCCAAACCAGTATAAGTCTTGTGTCTCTTTGTTCTTTGGGTTCGTCGAGCTAGGCCGTGAGATCTTTGAGCGAGCTAGCCATCGAGGGAGAGAGAGAGATCTTCGTGCGCACCCCAGTGTTCGAACCTTGAGGGTTTTGTCGGAACCCGTGATCTGACATTTGGCGCGCCAGGTAGGGGTGCGCCGAAGCTTTCTTTCCGTCGATCCGTGCTCCATCGTCCCACCAGTCCCATGGCCGACGCTCACCGAGCTCGCGCTGGGCGCCGGGACGCCCTTGCTGCCTGCGTCACCCAGGCGGCTCCTGTCGGCGGGCCTCCCCGTCGTTCTCCGTCACCTGCCGCTAACGCCGCCACCGGTCCGGCGGGAAAGGAGCAGCAGGCGTCCTCTCTGCACCCTTCTGTGCGGAGGGACGACCGCACCGCAACCCCGTCGCTGACTCCCGCTGGCTCGTCGTCTCACGCTCGTCGCGGGCACGTGGACGCGCAGGCCGTGCTGCTCACGGCGCGTGAACTCCTACGCTACCGCTCAGTCGATGACCTCTACGAGGAGTGGCCGGACCGCATCGCCGAGCTCGTCAGTGCCGCTGGGGGCTCTCCTGCACCGTCTCTCTCGCTGCCTCGTCCACCCCCGGCCGCGGGCAACGTGGCCCATGGAGCGCCTCCACCACCTCCACGTTAAGACGTCGCCCTCGCTCCAAGACGCGCAGCCCCACGATGCTATCCCCCGTGCAATGTGCCCGCGCGTGAAGAAGGAAGCTGCCATGAGGTCCCTCGGCCACAGCAGGACGCCCCAGCACTCCCTGCGCCACCATGTCAAGACCGTGCACCACCCGTGGCGGCTGTGCGCGGATATCAAGACCAGGCTCCGCCTCCGCAGCGAGCTCCAGCGACTACAGCTGGCTGTCGCGCCTTCACCCTTGAGCTGTGCAGCGTCATCTGGCCCGGGAAGTTCAAGCCCGACCTGCCTCCGTGTTACGACGGCACTCCTGACCCTGCGGAGTTCTTGCGGCTCTATGAGCTTAGCATCGAGGCGGCCAACGGCGACGAAAAAGTCATGATGAACTGGTTCCCCATGGCTCTCAAGGACGGCGCTGATACGTCTCCGTCGTATCTACTTTTCCAAACACTATTGCCCTTGTTTTGGACTATAACTTGCATGATTTGAATGGAACTAACCCGGACTGACGTTGTTTTCAGCAGAATTGCCATGGTGTTATATATGTGCAGAAACAAAAGTTCTCGGAATGACCTGAAACTCCATGGAACTTATTTTTGGAAAATATTAAAAATACTGGAAGAACAATCCATGTCAGGGGGGCCTCCACCTGTCCACGAGGGTGGGGGGCGCGCCCCCTGCCTCGTGGGCCCCTTGTTGCTCCACCGACCTCAACTCCAACTCCATATATTCGTGTTCGGGGAGAAAAAAATCAGAGAGAAAGATTCATCGCGTTTACGATACGGAGCCGCCGCCAAGCCCTAAAACCTCTCGGGAGGGCTGATCTGGAGTCCATTCGGGGCTCCGGAGAGGGAAATCCGTCGCCGTCGTCATCATCAACTATCCTCCATCACCAATTTCATGATGCTCACCGCCGTGCGTGAGTAATTCCATCGTAGGCTTGCTGGACGGTGATGGGTTGGATGAGATTTATCATGTAATCGAGTTAGTTTTGTTAGGGTTTGATCCCTAGTATCCACTATGTTCTGAGATTGATGTTGCGATGACTTTGCTATGCTTAATGCTTGCCACTAGGGCCCGAGTGCCATGATTTCAGATCTGAACCTATAATGTTTTCATGAATATATGTGAGTTCTTGATCCTATCTTGCAAGTCTATAGTCACCTACTATGTGTTATGATCCGACAACCCCGAAGTGACAATAATCGGGACAACTCCCGGTGATGACCATAGTTTGAGGCGTTCATGTATTCACTATGTGTTAATGCTTTGGTCCTGTACTCTATTAAAAGGAGGCCTTAATATCCCTTAGTTTCCGCTAGGACCCCGCTGCCACGGGAGGGTAGGACAAAAGATGTCATGCATGTTCTTTTCCATAAGCACGTATGACTATATTCGGAATACATGCCTACATTACATTGATGAATTGGAGCTAGTTCTGTGTCACCCTATGTTATGATTGTTACATGATGAACCGCATCCGCATAATTCTCCATCACCGATCCAATGCCTACGAGCTATTCACATATTTTTCTTAGGTTATTTACTTTTCCGTTGCTACTGTTACAATCAGTACAAAACCCAAAAATATTATTTTTGCTACCGTTACCGTTACTTCCATATTACTTTGCTACTAAATACTTTGTTGCAGATACTAGGTTATCCAGGTGTGGCTGAATTGAAAACTCAGCTGCTAATACTTGAGAATATTCTTTGGCTCCCCTTGTGTCGAATCAATAAATTTGGGTTGAATACTCTACCCTCGAAAACTGTTGCGATTCCCTATACTTGTGGGTTATCAGGCGCTCGCTCGTGGCACCTGAACCTGCCCGTGGGATCCATGTTCTCCTGGGGCGAGATGCGCGACCGCTTTGTCGCCAACTTCCAGGGCACTCGCGACCGCCCTCCGTCCGCGGGAGACCTGCATCACATCAAGAAGCAACCCGGAGAAACCCTGCAAAAATACATCCAGCGCTTCAACTGCGCTCGCCTCAAGATCCCCAAGGTGACGGACGAGGCCATCATCTCCGCGTTCTCCGACGGCGTCCGTGATGTCAAGATGAAGGAGGAGCTCGCTATCCACGAAGACCTGTGTACGGCTTTGGAGCTGTTCAACCTGGCGACCAAGTGCGCGAGAGCCGAGGAAGGGCGTCTCTCCCTCGTCGAGCTCCCGGCGGCAGAACCAGAAGACAAGAAGGCCAAGGTCAAGGACGTGAAACGCAAGGGCGCGGCCGTGCTCGCAGCCGAGCCGGAGGTGAAGCGTGGCCGCGACCACTCAGATTCATCCAGGACCAGCCGCCCGTTCTGCGCCTTTAATAACCTACAAGTATAGGGGATCAATTGTAGCCTCTTTCGACAAGTAAGCGTGTCGAACCCAACGAGGAGCTAAAGTTAGAAAAAATATTCCCTCAAGTTCTATCGACCATCGATACAACTCTACGCACGGTTGAACCTTCGCTTTACCTAGAATAAGTATAAAACTAGAAGTACTTTGTAGGTGTTTTTGGATAGTTTGCAAGAATATAAAGAGCATGTAAATGAAAGCTAGGGACTGTTTAGATGAAGACACAACTAAATTAGTTTAGTAGAGAGCTTTTTGTCACGAGAAAGTTATTTGTCGCTAGGCAATCGATAACTAGACCGGTAATCATTATTGCAATTTTATTTGAGGAAGAGGCATAAGCTAACATACTTTCTCTACTTGGATCATATGCACTTATGATTGGAACTCTAGCAAGCATCCGCAACTACTAAAGATCATTATGGTAAAACCTAACCGTAGCATTAAAGCATCAAGTCCTCTTTATCCCATACGCAAACAACCTACTTACTCGGTCTGCTTCCACTCACGCCACCCACCATAAGCAAATCATGAACATATTGCAAACCCTACAGCTGAATCCCTCACGCTATGCCGACACGGAGAGCACCATAGGACATCACCAATAATAAAACATGCAACTCAAACCAATCTTGATCATCAAATAACCCACAGGACAAAAAACGGATCTACTCAAACATCATAGGATAGCCATACATCATTGGGAAATAATATATAGCGTTGAGCAACATGTTTAAGTAGAGATTACAGCGGGTAAGAGAGAGGTTACACCGCTGCATAGAGGGGCGAAGAGTTGGTGATGATGGCGGTGAAGATTGCGGTGATGATGATGGCCACGACAGCGTTCCGGCACCACCGGAAAAGAAGGGGAGAGGGGGGCCCTTCGTCTTCTTATTCCTTGACCTCCTCCCTAGATGGGAGAAGGGTTTCCCCTCTGGTCCTTGGCCTCCATGGCGTGGGACGGGCGAGAGCCCCTCCGAGATTGGATCTGTCTCTCTGTCTCTCACTGTTTCTGCGTTCTCTTCTGCTGCCCTTTCACCGTTTCTTTTATATCCAGAGATCTGTAACTCCGATTGGGTTGAATCTTTCGCCCAGAGTTTTCTCATAAAATTAGCTTTCTTGCGGCAAAAGAAGAGCGTCAACCGCCTTACGGGGTGCCCACGAGGGTCTAGGGCGCCCTCCCCCCACCTCGTGGCCCCCTCGGGCGCCGTCCCGCGTTGATTTTACTTCCCAAAAGTCATAAATATTCCAAAATAATTCTCCGTCCGTTTTTGTCCCGTTTGGATTCTGTTTGATATGGGGTTTCTGCGAAACATAAAACATGCAACAAACAGGAACTGGCACTGGGCACTGGATCAATATGTTAGTCCCAAAAATAGTATAAAAAGTTGCCAAAAGAAATATGAAAGTTGTATAATATTGGCATGGAACAGTCAAAAATTATAGATACGACGGAGACGTATCAGCATCCCCAAGCTTAATTCCTGCTCGTCCTCGAGTAGATAAATGATAAAAAAGATAATTTTTGATGTGGAATGCTACCTAGCATAATCTTGATCATGTATCTAATCATGGCATGAATATTAAGACACGAGTGATTCAAAGCAATAGTCTATCATTTGACATAAAAACAATAATACTTCAAGCCTACTAATAAAGCGATCATGTCTTTTCAAAATAACAAGGCCAAAGAAAGTTATCCCTACAAAATCATATAGCCATGTTATGCTCCATCTTCACCACACAAAATATTCACATCATGCACAACCCCGATGACAAGCCAAGCAATTGTTTCATACTTTTGACGTTCTCAAACCTTTTCAACTTTCACACAATACATGAGCATGAGCCATGGACATAGCACTATAGGTGGAATAGAATAAAATGATGGGGGTTATGTGGAGAAGACAAAAAGGGAGAAAGTCTCACATCGACGCGGCTAATCAACGGGCTATGGAGATACCCATCAATTGATGTCAATGTGAGGAGTAGGGATTGTCATGCAACGGATGCACTAGAGCTACAAGTATATGAAAGCTCAAACTAAAACTAAGTGGGTGTGCATCCAACTTGCTTGCTCATGCAGACCTAGGGCATTTGAGGAAGCCCATCGTTGGAATATACAAGCCAAGTTTTATAATGAAAATTCCCACTAGTATATGAAAGTGATAGCTCAAGAGACTCTCTATATGAAGAACGTGGTGCTACTTTAAAGCACAAGTGTGGTAAAAGGATAGTAACATTGCCCCTTCTCTCTTTTTCTCTCATTTTTTTTTCTTTTTTTGGGCCTTCTCTTTTTTGGGGGCCTTTCTCTTTTTTTTCGTCCGGAGTCTCATCCCGATTTATGGGGGAATCATAGTCTCCATCATCCTTTCCTCACTGGGGCAATGTCCTAATAATGATGATCATCACACTTTTATTTACTTACAACTCAATATTACAACTCGATACTAGAACAAAGATATGACTCAGATGAATGCCTCCGTGATGTACCGGATGTGCAATGATCTAGTGTAGCAATGGCATCAAAAAACGGACAAGCCATGAAAACATCATGCTAGCTATCTTAGGATCATGCAAAGCAACATGACAATAAATGCTCAAGTCATGTATATGATGATGATGTAAGTTGCATGGAAATATATCTCGGAATGGCTATGGAAATGCCGTGATAGGTAGGTATGGTGGCTGTTTTGAGGAAGATATAATGAGGCTTATGTGTGACATAGCGTATCATATCATGGGGTTTGGATGCACCGGCGAAGTTTGCACCAACTCTCGAGGTGAGAAAGGGCAATGCACGCATCAAGAGGCTAGCAATGATGGAAGGGTGAGAGTGCGTATAATCCATGGACTCAACATTAGTCATAAAGAACTCACATACTTATTGCAAAAATCTATTAGTCATCGAAACAAAGTACTACGGGTATGCTCCTAGGGGGATAGATTGGTAGGAAAATACCATCGCTCGTCCCCGACCGCCACTCATAAGGAAGACAATCAATAAATAAATCATGCTCCGACTTCGTTACATAACGGTTCACCAAACATGCATGCTACGGGAATCACAAACCTCAACATAAGTATTTCTAGAATCCACAACTACCCACTAGCATGACTCTAATATCACCATCGTTGTATCGCAAAACTATTGCAAGGAATCAAACACATCATATTCAGTGATCTACAAGTTTTATGTAGGCTTTTATGACTAACCATGTGAATGACCAATTCCTGTCATCTCTCTAAATAGATATAAGTGAAGCAAGAGAGTTTAATTCTTTCTACAAAAGATATGCCCACGCTCTTAACAAATATAAGTGAAGCAAAAGAGCATTCTACAAATGGCGGTTTCCTATGTGAAGAGAAACAGACAATCCAAACTTCAAATGATATAAGTGAAGCACATGAAGCATTCTATAAAGCCATACTCAAAAGATATAAGTGAAGTACAAAGAGCATTCTATAAATCAACCGAAAACTATCTCATACCGTCATGGTGCATAAAATAAAAATGAAAACTAAAGCAAAAGACACTCCAAGATTTGCACATATCGCATGAACGAAACAAATCCGAAAACATACCGATACTTGTTGAAGAAAGATGGGATGCCTTCCGGGGCATCCCCAAGCTTAGATGCTTAAGTCTCCTTGAATATTTACTTGGGGTGCCTTGGGCATCCCCAAGCTTGAGCTCTTGCCTCTCTTCCTTCTTCTCACATCGAGACCTCCTCGGTCATCGAACACTTCATCCACACAACTTCAATAGAAAACTCGGTAAGATCCGTTAGTATAATAAAGCAAATCACTACTCTAAGTACTGTTGCAAACCAATTAATATTTTGTTTTTGCATTATGTCTACTGTAATATAACGTTTTCATGGCTTAATCCACTGATATAAATTGATAGTTTCATCAAAACAAGCAAACTATGCATCAAAAACAGAATATGTCTAAAACAGAACAGTCTGTAATAATCTGAACATTCACCATACTTCTGATACTTGAAAAATTCTTCCAAAAGTAGGAAAAATAAAAAATTTGTAAATAAAGACAGTGCAAAAAGAATCAGAACCATTTGACGTTCCAGTAAAAAATTTAAAAATCGCGCACTAGAGTCAAAGTTTCTGTCCTCCACCGCACAAACCAACAAGCATTGTAAACATCCTAAAGGCAAACCTTGGCACATTATTTTTATAATACAATGGAATTGTACAAGGGGATAATTATTTTTATTGAAAATTTTATGTAATTAAGATTCACAAAGTTTCCGTAAGCATGAACAAAGTTTAAGGCTAGCTCCCACTTCAACAATGCTCGTCTTTCTCACTTTCGCTTTTCTTTTTGAAAAAGTTTTGGGTTCCCCTCTTTATTTTTTTTGTTTTTAAACTGTATGAAAGCACTCAACAAAAATAAATGACTCTCTAAAACTTCCGGGTTGTCTCCCTGGCAGCGCTTTCTTTAAAGCTATTAAGCTAGGCATATAGTGCTCAAGTAATGGATCCACCCGGATCCTAAGGTATACCAAAGCCAATTTTAATTAGCAATGATTTGGCATTTAGTAGTGAGAACAAAGCAACATATATCAAGCAATGACGAAGTCTAACTCTCTTCCTATGCGTCGGCATGTCATAAAATAACAATTCGTGCACACATAGTAAAGGCCAATGCATAGTATAAACAGTTTCTTGCAATTTTATTGTATTGGAAACATAGAGAGGTGGAGATGTAGTTCCTCTCTCATAATAATTGTAAGTAGGAGCAGCAAATACATGCATATTATACTCATCAAAATCATCATGTGTAGTAGTAAAAGGCAACCCATCAATATAATCCTTAATAAGAACAAACTTCTCCGATATAGTGTAGTCGGGAGAATTCAAAAAGATAATAGGACTATCATGCGTGGGTGAAATAGCAACAATTTCATGTTTAACATAAGGAACTATAGCAAGTTCATCTCCATCAACATAATTCATATTGGCATCTTGGCCACAAGCATAGCAAGCATCATCAAAAAGGGATATTTCAAGAGAATCAACGGGATCATAACAGTCATCATAGCAATCATCCTTCAGTAAGCACGAAGGGAAATTAAACAATGTATGAGTTGAAGAGTTACTCTCATTAGAAGGTGGGAACGGGTAGCTAATCCGCTCTTCCTCCTTTTGTTCTTCGCTCTCCTCATCATCTTTTTCATCCAATGAGCTCACAGTTTCATCAACTTCTTCTTCCATAGATTCCTGCAAAATATTAGTCTCTTCTTGGACAGCGGAGACTTTCTTAATAAGTGCATTAATTTTGTAATTGTATTCATAATTCTCATAACAATATTTAAGGATAGCTAAATTTTCAGGTCTATAAACAACATCATCAAAATCTTCAAACTCTTTAAACATAGATTCAATTTCATAAGCACCCATAAAAGCAACAAATTCTTCTATTTGTTCCACATCATAGTAATCATATATACCATTAGCATAAGAAGCTAAGGTTTTATTATCATTAAATTTGCATGAAAAGGGAAGGTGTGGAGACTTCATCCTAGAGCAACAAGTATAATCATATCTCAAGCATAGTTGCCTAGCATACCACTTCAACATATGAATTTGATCCCATAATTGTTTCCCTTTTTGAGTCAAGCGATGATCCCTAAAGTATTCACGTTGATCCAACGTGTTTCCCATTACATAATTGAATGGGGTTTTGTCGGGATTATCAAAGTAGTACATAATATCTTTCACATAATGAGCATCAAGGGTTTTAGGAGGTTCCCCATCTCCATGAGCAGCAAGTACACCTAATTTTTCTGGTATTTTGTGTTCCATATCCATAACTAAAGATAAAGAACAACTAAGAACAACAAATAAAAATTAATTAGTGATAAAGCAAACAAGCACACACGAGAATATTCACCCCACGCTATTGCTCCCCGGCAACGGCGCCAGAAAAAGGTCTTGATAACCCACAAGTATAGGGGATCAATTGTAGCCTCTTTAGATACGTAAGAGTGTCGAACCTAACGAGGAGCTAAAGGTAGAACAAATATTCCCTCAAGTTCTATCGACCACCGATACAACTCTATGCATGCTTAACGTTCGCTTTACCTAGAACAAGTATAAAACTAGAAGTACTTTGTAGGTGTTTTTGGATAGGTTTGCAAGAATATAAAGAGCACGTAAATAAAAGCTAGGGGCTGTTTAGATGAAGACACAACTAAATTAGTTTTAGTAGAGAGCTTTTTGTCACGAGAAAGTTATTTGTCCCTAGGCAATCAATAACTAGACCGGTAATCATTATTGCAATTCTATTTGAGGGAGAGGCATAAGATAACATACTTTCTCTACTTGGATCATATGCACTTACGATTGGAACTCTAGCAAGCATCCGCAACTACTAAAGATCATTAAGGTAAAACCCAACCATAGCATTAAAGCATCAAGTCCTCTTTATCCCATATGCAAACAACCTACTTACTGGTCTCAGGCTTCTCACACTCACGCCACCCATCATAAGCAAACCATGAACATATTGCAAACCCTACAGCGGGAACCCCTCATGCTTGCGCGACACGGAGAGCACCATAGGACAGCACCAATAATAAAACATGTAACTCAAACCAATCTTGATCATCAAGTAATCCATAGGACAAAAAACAGATCTACTCAAACATCACAGGATAGCCATACATCATTGGGAAATAATATATAGCGTTGAGCACCATGTTTAAGTAGATTTTACAGCGGGTAAGAGAGAGGTTACACCGCTGCATAGAGGGGGGAAGAGTTGGTGATGATGGCGGTGAATTTGTTGGTGAAGATTGTGGTGATGATGATGGCCACGGCAGCATGCCAGCGCCACCGGAAAAGAAGGGGGTGATACGTCTCCGTCGTATCTACTTTTCCAAACACTTTTGCCCTTGTTTTAGACTCTAACTTGTATGATTTGAATGGAACTAACCCGGACTGACGTTGTTTTTAGAAGAATTGCCATGATGTTGTTTTATGTGCAGAAAACGAAAGTTCTCGGAATGACCTGAAACTCCACGGAATATCTTAGAATAAATAATAAAAAATCCTCGCCAAAGATGAAGACCAGGGGCCCACACCCTGTCCACGAGGGTGGGGGGCGCGCCCCCCTACCTCCTGGGCGCGCCCCCCTACCTCGTCGGCCCCCTGGACACCCTCCGACGCCAACTCCAACTCCATATATTGGCTTTCGGGGAGAAAAAACCAGAGAGAAGAAATCATCGCGTTTTACGATACGGAGCCGCCGCCAAGCCCTAATCTCTCTCGGGAGGGCTGATCCGGAGTCTGTTCGAGGCTTCCGAGAGGGGGATTCGTCGCCGTCGTCATCATCAACCATCCTCCATCACCAATTTCATGATGCTCACCGCTGTGCTTGAGTAATTCCATCGTAGGCTTGCTGGACAGTGATGGGTTGGATGAGATTTATCATGTAATCGAGTTAGTTTTGTTAGGGTTTGATCCCTAGTATCCACTATGTTCCGAGATTGATGTTGCTATGACTTTGCTATGCTTAATGCTTGTCACTAGGGCCCGAGTGCCATGAATTCAGATCTGAACCTATTATGTTCTCATGAATATATGTGTGTTCTTGATCCTATCTTGCAAGTCTATAGTCACCTATTATGTGTTATGATCCGACAACCCCGAAGTGACAATAATCGGGATACTTCTCGGTGATGACCATAGTTTGAGGAGTTCATGTATTCACTATGTGCTAATGCTTTGTTCCGGTTCTCTATTAAAACGAGGCCTTAATATCCCTTAGTTTCCATTAGGACCCCGCTGCCACGGGAGGGTAGGACAAAAGATGTCATGCAAGTTCTTTTCCATAAGCACGTATGACTATATTCGGAATACATGCCTACATTACATTGATGAATTGGAGCTAGTTCTCAGTGTCACCCTATGTTATGATCGTTACATGACGAACCGCATCAAGCATAATTATCCATCATCGATCCGGTGCCTCACGAGTTTTCCGTATACTGGTTTACGCTTATTTACTTTTCCGTTGCTACTATTACAATCACTACAAAAATACCAAAAACATTACTTTTGTTGTCTTTACTTTTGTTACCGTTACCACCACTATCATATTACTTTGCTACTAAACACTTTGCTGCAGATACTAAGTTTCCAGGTGTGGTTGAATTGACAACGCAGCTGATACTTGATAATATTCTTTGGCTCCCCTTGTGTCGAATCAATAAATTTGGGTTGAATACTCTACCCTCGAAAACTGTTGCGATCCCCTATACTTGTGGGTTATCAAGACCTTTTTCTCAAGCGTTGGCGGGGAGCATAGCTCTATTCTTTGAGTCACTTGGGATTTATATCTGCTGGACACTATGAAGAACTTGAAAGACGCTAAGACAACAATTTATCCCTCAACTACGAGGGGAGGTAAGGAACTGCCATCTAGCTCGCACTTGATTCACCTTACATTATGAGTAAGCTAGCGACACCTAAACCTGCTTCTGCTATTCGTTCCGATATGTCGCATGTCATTGATGATGCCACTTCTACTATGCATGATACTTATGATGAAACTACTTCTATGCTTGATACTATTGTGCCCCTTGGTGAATTTCTAGATGAACAAATTGCTAGGTCTAGAGAGAAAGAAACTATTGAAACTGATAATATTGATGAAAGTGATGATGAAGATATGCCTGCTATTCCTGATGGTTACCTTTTTGATATGGAATCTTCTGCAACTATTTTTGCTTGCCAGGATAGATACGAACTTAAGAGGCTGCTAGTTAAATGGAGTAAAGAATCTCTTAGAGACAGTATGAAACCTGACCCTGCTTTTGCTACTTCAACTATTTGTGTTCCCGATAAGGATTATGAATTTTCTGTTGATCCAGATATAATTACTTTGGTTGAATCTGATCCTTTTTATGGCTATGAATCTCAAACTGTTGTGGCACATCTTACTAAGTTAAATGATATAGCCGCCCTGTTTACTAATGATGAGAGATCGCGCTACTTTTATATACTCAAAATATTTCCGTTCTCATTAAAGGGTGATGCTAAGATATGGTTTAATTCTCTTGATCATGGTTTTGTGAGTAGTCCCTGTGATATGATTTATTACTTCTCGCTAAATATTTCCCTGCTCATAAGAAACAAGCTGCTTTAAGGAAATATACAACTTCGTGCAAATTAAAGAAGAGAGTCCCCACAAGCTTGGGGAGGCTTCTCAAGTTACTTAATGCTTTGCCTGATCATCCTCTTAAGAAACCTGAAATACTTGATATCTTTTATAATGGACTAACCGAAGCTTCCAGAGATTACCTGGATAGTTGTGTTGGTTCTCTTTTCAGGGAAAGAACACCAGATGAAGCTGAAATTTTATTGAATAATATGTTGACAAATTAAAATATTTGGGTACCTCCTGAGCCAACTCCCGAGCCAGCTCCTGAGCCAATTACTGAGCCTATTCCTAAGACAACTCCGAAGAAGAGAGGTGTTCTATTTCTCAGTCCTGAAGATATGCAAGAGGCATAGAAATCTATGAAAGAAAAAGGTACTAAAGCTGAAGATGTTAAGAATTTACCTCCTATTGAAGAAATACATGGTCTTAATCTACACTTTGTTGAAGAAGTATATGATCTCAATTCTTTATTCATCAAGAACCTCCCGATCCCGATATCCCGACACGTAGTAAAGGTAAATTCTCTCTGAGATATGATAAAGCTGAAGTCCCTCCTACTAAAATTGCTAGTCGATTGCTTGGATGAGTTCGATAACTTTATGTTTAAGCAAGATGACTTTAATGCTTATTTTGGTAGACAATTAAAACAGAATACCTTTATGATTAAACGCTTGGGTGATTATATGGCTAATATTAGAGGTGAACTTAAACTTGTTAGCAAACATGCTTCCATGGTTACCACTCAAGTAGAACAAGTACTTAAAGCTCGTAAAGAAGTGCTTGATGAAATGAATAGTAAGAAAAATGATTATGCTGTTAGAGTGGCTATTAGAACTGGTAGAATGACTCGGAACCTTTGTATCCTGAAGGCCACCCTAAGAGAATCGAGCAAGATTCTCGGAGAAATAATATTGATATGCCTAGTTCTTCTAAAAGGAAGAAAAGAAAAATGATAGGACTTTGCAAACTTCTAGTGAACCTATTGCTGAACCACACGAGAATCCAAATGATATCTCTATGTCCGATCTTTGAAACACAATCGGCAATGAACATGAACCTAGTGAAAATGTTAATGATGATGCTCAACCTAGTAATGATAATGATGTAGAAGTTGAACACTGCGATGATCTTGATAACCCACAATCAAAGAATCAACGTTATGATAAAAGAGACTTCATTGCTAGGAAACATGGTAAAGAAAGAGATCCATGGGTTCAGAAACCCATGCCTTTTCCTCCGAAACCATCCAAGAAAAAGGATGATGAGGATTTTGAGCGCTTTCTTTGAAATGATTAGACCCATCTTTTTGCGTGTCACGATTGGTGATATGCTCAAAATGAATCCTTATGCTAAATATATGAAAGATATTGTTACAATAAAAGAAATATACCGGAAGCTGAAATTTCCACCATGCTTGCTAATTATACTTTTAAGGGTGGAATACCAAAGAAACTTGGAGATCCAGGAGTACCTACTATGCCATGCTCCATTAAGAGAAATTATGTTAAACTGCTTTATGTGATCTTGGAGCCGGTGTTAGTGTTATGCCTCTCTCTTTATATCGTAGCCTTGACTTGAATAAGTTGACACCTACTGAAATATCTTTGCAAATGGCTGATAAATCAACTGCTATACCTGTCGGTATTTGTGGATGTGCATGTTGTGGTTGCAAACGTTACTATTTTAACGGACTTTGTTATTCTTGATATTCCCGAGGATGATAGTATGTCTATTATTCTTGGAAGACCTTTCCTTAATACTGCAGGGGCTGTTATTGATTGCAACAAAGGCAATGTCACTTTTCATGTTAATGGTAATGAGCATACGGTACACTTTCCGAGGAAACAACCTCAAGTTCATAGTATCAATTCTATTGGAAAAATTCCATCGATTATATTTGGAGGTTTTGAATTTCCTCTCCCTACTGTCAAGAAGAAATATGATATACTTATTATTGGGGATGTCCATATCCCCGTTGAGGTAACATAGTGTTATTCGAATTTCTCCGGTTCCATGTTAATCGGAATGAGTTTGTTAACAAGACTTGATCAACCTTGTTAGTGGATTCTTTTTTATGAGCATGAGATGGATGAAACTAGAAGCACAACCTTCTGTACCCTCTTTATATTTTCTGTTCTTTAGTAGAAATAAAGTAAAATAGTATTTCTCTGTCTGTTTCCTGATTTATCCGTGCAATATAAAAGTATCCCGAAAATAAAAGTCCTCAGAATGCCATGCCAATTTAATATGATTTTTTCGGGAATATTTGAGGATTTTTAGTGCAAAAATTACATGGGGAGCTGCCACACAGCCCACGAGGGTGGAGGCGCGCCCTGCCTCGTGGGTCCACGGTGGCCCTCCTCCAGTTATCCCTGCACCCATCTTCTTCCTCCTCACACACAAACCCGAAAAACCAACTCAAGCTCGAGTTCCAAATGCACTTTTGTTGTGATTTTCGATCTCCTTGCTCAAAGCACCTCTCGCAAAACTGCTTGGGGAGATTGTTCCTTGGTATGTGACTCCTCCATTGGTCCAATTAGTTTTTGTTCTAGTGCTTTATTCTTTGCAAATTTGTGTTGCATAGGTGACCATGTTCTTGAGCTTGCATGTCAAATTTATATGGTTCCAAGTAGTTCTAATGCTTGATATAGGCTCTAGGCACTTGTAGGAGTAGTTGCTATCAATTTTATTGAAGTTGGTTCACTTTTGTTTGAAGTTACTAAAAATTTCAGATTATTTCAGAAATAATGAAGAGACTTTTGAGGGGCTCGTCGAGCCGAAGCTCGAAGGAAAAACAAAAGGAAGAAGAGCAGAAGCCCAAATTTAATTTGCCTCGTACCGCGGAGGTCTGGCCGTGTGAATGGCCCTCCGATGACTTCTTGAGGAGAGCCGGGATTTATGAGGATTTCTATCTATTAATTGAGAACGCCGGCCTCATCGACTTCCTCCGCGACCAACGTCATTAGTATCTCTTACTCACAAATACTTTTGTGTAGAACTTCTACTTTTTCCCTAAGAAATCACCTCCAACAGTAGAGTTTCATTTATTTGACGTTGTTAAGGAGATGCCATTAGCTGAATTTTGCGAGGTTTGCAAAATACCCTTTGAGGGTACCTTAGATGAACCACACCGTAATGAAGTGGAAGCTTTTATTAACACTATCACTGTGGGAGAAACCAGGAAGGTTTCCGATGCAAGAATTACTAGCATACATTTTCCTGTTTTACGCTACTTTGCCTTATTTGCTAGTCGTTGCTTGATTGGTCGCGGAAACTGTGGAAACCTTAGTGTTCCTGATATTATTATTTTGTTACATGGTTTATACCGCAATAACTCTGTTAGTATGGGTGGAATTGTTGCTAGACGGTTAAGTCTGAGCCGTACTAAGGGCCCCATCTTTGGAGGCATTTATGCTTCACGCCTATCTGAATATTTTGAAATACCTATTAGGCATGAGGAGAAAGAAGAAACAACGTTGCCCCGTGCTTATTTATATTATAAGAGTATGCTAGCGCATGACTTTCTTGTTAAGAGTCGTGAAGGGAGCTCAAATATAAATTATACTTTGATAAACATCACCACAGAGACTATTACTTTGCCAGCTCCCTCTTTGTTTAACTTGTCTGCAGGTACTCACATTGTTCCGTGGCGGCCGTTCAAGCCTATCGAAATCCTGCACCAGCCCCGAACCGGAACCACAAGATGAGCCTCCACGACGATCTGTTTATTCTTGGGATCTCGAGGCGGCTGCCACCGATGGCGCCGAGTCCTCTTCATCATAGTATCATCCCAACTATTCTTCTTCGCAGTACGACCCCAGCTACACCTACGGGTATCCGCCAGGCTATCCCTGGCAATAGACCAACTTAGGCCAAAAGCCTAAGCTTGGGGGAGTACGTATTTCTCACCGACATTACATTTATGTTCGCACACACTCATTGCTAGATGTCGGTGCTCATACTCTTTCACTGTAATATCCATGCTAGTTTATTTCCTTTTTCCTGATTCCTTCTTGTGTGTTTAGTAAACCTTAAGAAAAACCAAAAAAATTAGTAGTAGTTATTTTTCCTGCCGTAGTAGTAATAAATAAAAAGAAAATCCAAAAATATTTCCCGTTCTTCTTTTGCTTGTTGGGAGCTTTCCCGTGTAAATAGCTTTATTTTCCTTTCTTTTCTTTGGGGGTCAGTAGGAGAAGACCATGATTAAATTGTTGAAGTGGCTCTTATATGCATCATTGTTGATTTAGCCAAGAGCCCACACTGCCTTGTCTTCTCCTGCTCATTGAATGCTCACAAATTCCAGCTTAGTCCAATGCACGTGCAGTCTTATTATTATTCACATCGTTCGGTCGTGCAAGTGAAAGGCAATTATGATGATATATGATGGACTGACTGAGATGGGAAAAGTTGGTATGAACTCGACCTCTTTTGTTTTTGTGAATATGATGAGTCCATCGTTCTTGATTCAGCTTATTATGAATAAACATGTTTGCAATGACAATTAGAGATCATAGTTGCTCATTCCATGCTTGATTAGCTATGAGTTATAATGGTTTTTACCTTGCATGCCAACATGCTATTAAAATGGTTGTGATGTTGTATGATGGGTTGGTATCCTCCTTTGAATGATTTAAGTGACTTGACTTGGCACATGTTCACGCATGTAGTTGAAACAAATCAACATAGCCTTCACGATATTTATGTTCATGGTGGATTATATCCTACTCATGCTTGTATTCAATGTTTATTAATTTTAATGCATGTTCATGACTGTTGTCGCTCTCTAGTTGGTCGCTTCCCAGTCTTTTGCTAGCCTTCACTTGCACTAAGCGGGAATACTGCTTGTGCATCCAATCCCTTAAACCCCAAAGTTATTCCATATGAGTCCACCATACCTTCCTATATGCGGTATCTACCTGCCGTTCCATGTAAATTTGTATGTGCCAAACTCTAAACCTTCAAATAAACATTCTGTTTTGCATGCTCGATTAGCTCATATATCAACTAGGGCTGCCCTTATCTTCCGTGTTAGGCGGGTTATTCTCAAGAGGAGTGGACTCCGCTCCTCACTCACGAGAAAATGGCTGGTTGAAAGATCGTGGATGTCGCCTAGAGGGGGGGGGGGTGAATACGCGTTTTAAAATAATTACGGTAGAGGCTTGAACAAATGCGGAATAAACCTAACGGTTAATTTGTCACGCACAAAACCTACAACAACTAGGCTCACCTATGTGCACCAACAACTTATGCTAAGCAGGATAAGCAACTATGTGATAGCAAGATATATGACAAAGAACACTATGGCTATCACAAAGTAAAGTGCATAAGTAAAGGGCTCGGGTAAGAGATAACCGAGGCACACAGAGACGACGATGTATCCCGAAGTTCACACCCTTGCGGATGCTAATCTCCGTTTGGAGGCGGTGTGGAGGCACAATGCTCCCCAAGAAGCCCCTAGGGCCACCGTAATCTCCTCACGCCCTCGCACAATGCAAGATGTTGTGATTCCACTAAGGGACCCTTGGGGGCGGTCACCGAACCCGTACAAATGGTGACCCTTGGGGGCGGTCACCGAACCCGTACACTTTGGCAACCCTTGGGGGCGGTCACCGGTACCCGTCAAATTGCTTGGGGCGATCTCCACAACCTAATTGGAGACCCCGACGCTTGCCCGGAGCTTTACACCATAATGATTGAGCTCCGAACACCACCAACCGTCTAGGGCACCAAGGCACCCAAGAGGAACAAGCTCTAGGGTGTCCAAACACCCAAGAGTAACAAGCTCAAGGGTACCAAGCACCCAAGAGTAATAAGCTTCTCAACTTGTAACTTCCACGTATCACGTGGAGAACTCAAACCGATGCACCAAATGCAATGGCAAGGGCACACGGAGTGGCCAAACCCTTCTCTCTCAAATCCCACCGAAGAAACTAATGCTAGGGAGGAAGATGAAATGAAGAACAAGAAGGAGAACACCAAGAACTCCAAGATCTAGATCCAAGGGGTTCCCCTCACATAGAGGAGAAAGTGATTGGTGGAAATGTGGATCTAGATCTCCTCTCTCTTTTCCCTCAAAACTAGCAAGAATCCATGGAGGGATTGAGAGTTAGCAAGCTCGGAGAAGGTCAACAATGGAGGAAGAACACGAGCTCAAAGGATAAGGTTCATTGGGGAAGAAGACCCCCGTTTATAGGAGGGGGAAAATCCAACTGTTACCCCCTACCAGCCCCGCAGAGAGCGGTACTACCGCTAGGCCAGCGGTACTACCGCTTAACAGCCTAAGCGGTACTACCGCTCCTCCTCGCGGTACTACCGCTCGAGAGCGGTACTACCGCCACTCCTGCCGCGGCTGGTACCGTAAAGTCCGACACGAAAAACGAGCCCTCGAATCGAGGCGGCACTAGCACGAAACCGCAGCGATACTACGGCTGGGGCTACAAGCGGTACCACCGCTGTGGAGCGGTACAGCCGCTTATAGCACCCAAGCGGTACTACCGCTCAGACCAGAGCAGGGAGAAAAACAGAAATGCCATAACTTCTTCATATGAGCTCCGAATTGAGCAAACTCAAGCTTGTTGGTTATAGTAAGAAGAGGCAGGGGAGGTATGCCTAACAAACAAAGGAGTGAAACCTCCAACAGAGAAGAACTGGCATACCCTCCAACATCGAAAACATCATAGAAGATGCAAGTGAACTCCGTTTTCGATGAACTCGAGCTTGTCATAAAAATGACCATAAGCTCCAAATATCACAAGGAGAAGAACCAAACAAGAACCAAAAAAGATGATGCAAGGATGCAATGGTTTGAGCTCTCTACGAACGATACGATCAAGCAACTCATCGAGAGCCCCCCTTGATAGTACGACAATCGATCCTATAACCCGGTCTCCCACAGCTACCATGAGACCGGTAAAATAGAAAACCTATCAAGGGCAAACCTTTGCCTTGCGCATAGTCTACTTGAGCTAGATGATGACGATCTTGACTCCCTCAAGTTGGACCACCTTTCTTGATTGTGCTGGCTCGATGAAGACTAGTTGATTGCTCCCCCATACTCCACTATGGGCGAGCCACTCTTCGACACATCTTCACAAGTCCATTGCCACCACAATGGACGGCAAGCTTCAAGCATATGATCTCTTCGTGATGATCCTACTTGAACTTGCACACCGCAACCTAACCCCACAAAGAACTCTCACGAAGACCATGGGTTAGTACACGAAGCATAATTGACCATGCTTACCATACCATGGGATCGCTTGATCCCTCTCGGTACATCTTCTATGCTTTGTGTGTTGATCCACTTGATTCACTCTTTGACTTAGTCTTGATCAACCTTGAATATTTCCAACTCTCTTCATTTGGATGATGGCTTGAAGGTAAACATGAATGATCACACACTCTTCTTCTTCTAGACATGCTTCTATAAGCTCAATACTCATAAGACCAATCTTGGGATAATTCCTTAATAGCACCTTGGTCATCACAAACTCTCCTTGAAACCAACAAATGGACTCCAAGAAAAGCCTATGGAAAAACCCTTCAAATATAACTCAAGGCAACCATTAGTCCATAAAGATTGTCATCAATTACCAAAACCAAACATGGGGGCACCTCATGTTCTTTCACTGGTCACCGGGATGCCCAGTCCCATGCTTTATGCAAACTAAATCAAAATAGTTGCAAACAAAACTCTCCCTGGGACCCGTTGAATGTTGGAGGCACTCGCTGTTTCGAGCAAGCCATGGATTGATGCTTGTGGAGGAGGGGGAGTATAAATTTACCATTCTGTTTGGGAACCGCCTATAATTTGTTTAGCATGGAAGATATCGTTATCTCTTAGTTGTTATGTTGACAATGAAAGTATGCCGCTCAAAATATAATTTATCTCTATTTCAAAACCGAGCTCTGGCACCTCTACAAATCCCTGCTTCCCTCTGCGAAGGGCCTATCTATTTAATTTTATGTTGAGTCATCACCCTCTAGCACTAGCTGGAGAGCACAGCTGTCATTTGCATTCACTACTGTTAACTTATATCGGGTATGACTATGATTGGATCTCTTTTACCATGAATTACAATGTCTAGTCAGTCCTTGATCTTTGAAGGTGCTATGCATTTATGTTTTGCGGTCTCGGAAAGGTCTAGCGGGATACCATCTTGTTATATCATATTATGATTATTTTGAGAAAGTGTTGTCATCCGAGATTTATTATTATGGCTTGATAGCTGATTATGTTATTGATATGAGTAAACATGAGACCTAGGAGTTATTGCAAATGTGGTTAGTTATGATCTTTGCTTTGAAAACCTGAATCTTGGCATGACATAAGTACAACAACAAGAGAAAACAGAGTTTGTAAAAGTTTTTCTTTTTCTCTTTCAGTTTGTCAACTGAATTGCTTGAGGACAAGCAAGGGTTTAAGCTTGGGGTAGTTGATACGTCTCCGTCGTATCTACTTTTCCAAACACTTTTGCCCTTGTTTTGGACTCTAACTTGTATGATTTGAATGGAACTAACCTGGCCTGACGTTGTTTTCAGCAGAATTGCCATGATGTTCTTTTATGTGCAGAAAATAAAAGTTCTCGGAATGACCTGAAACTCCACGAAATATCTTAGAATAAATAATAAAAAATCCTCGCCAAAGATGAAGACCAAGGGGCCCACACCCTGTCCACGTGGGTGGGGGGCGCGCCCCCTACCTCGTGGGCCCCCTGGACACCCTCCGACGCCAACTCCAACTCTATATATTGGCTTTTGGGGAGAAAAAAACCAGAGAGAAGAAATCATCGTGTTTTACGATACGGAGCCGCCGCCAAGCCCTAATCTCTCTCAGGAGGGCTGATTTGGAGTCCGTTCGGGGCTCCGGAGAGGGGGATTCGTCGCCGTCATCATCATCAACCATCCTGCATCACTAATTTCATGATGCTCACCGCCGTGCGTGAGTAATTCCATCATAGGCTTGCTGGACGGTGATGGGTTGGATGAGATTTATCATGTAATCGAGTTAGCTTTGTTAGGGTTTGATCCCTAGTATCCACTATGTTCTGAGATTGATGTTGCTATGACTTTGCTATGCTTAATACTTGTCACTAGGGCCCGAGTGCCATGAATTCAGATCTGAACCTATTATGTTTTCATGAATATATGTGTGTCCTTGATCCTATCTTGCAAGTCTATAGTCACCTATTATGTGTTATGATCTGACAACCCCGAAGTGACAATAATCGGGATACTTCTCGATGATGACCATAGTTTGAGGAGTTCATGTATTCACTATGTGCTAATGCTTTGTTCCGGTTCTCTTTAAAAGGAGGCATTAATATCCCTTAGTTTCCATTAGGACCCCGCTGCCACGGGAGGGTAGGACAAAAGATGGCATGCAAGTTCTTTTCCATAAGCACGTATGACTATATTCGGAATACATGCCTACATTACATTGATGAATTGGAGCTAGTTACATGTCACCCTATGTTATGACTGTTATATGACGAACCGCATCCGCATAATTATCCATCACTGATCCGGTGCCTCACGAGCTTTCCATATCTTTGGTTTACGCTTATTTACTTTTCCGTTTACTCTTGTTACAATCACTACAAAAATACCAAAAACATTACTTTTGTCAGTCTTTACTTTTGTTACCGTTACCACCACTATCATATTACTTTGCTACTAAACACTTTGCTACAGATACTAAGTTTCCAGGTGTGGTTGAATTGACAACTCAGCTGCTAATACTTGAGAATATTCTTTGGCTCCCCTTGTGTCGAATCAATAATTTGGGTTGAATACTCTACCCTCGAAAACTGTTGTGATCCCCTATACTTGTGGGTTATCAGAGGGAGGGGGCCCCTTCGTCTTATTCTTCCTTGACTTCCTCCCTAGATGGGAGAAGGGTTTCCCCTCTGGTCCTTGGCCTCCATGGCGTGGGAGGGGCGAGAGCCCCTCTGAGATTGGATATGTCTCTCTGTCTCTCTCTGTTTCTACGTTCTCTTCTGCTGCCCTTTCACCGTTTCTTTTATATCCAGAGATCCATAACTCCGATTGGGTTGAATCTTTCGCCCAGATTTTTCTCATAAAATTAGCTTTCTTGCGGCAAAAGAAGAGCGTCAACCGCCTTACGGGGTGCCCATGAGGGTCCAGGGCGCGCCCCGTGCCTCGTGGCCCCCTCGGGCGCCGTCTCGCGTTGATTTTACTTCCCAAAAATCATAAATATTCCAAAATAATTCTCCGTCCGTTTTTATCCCGTTTGGATTCCGTTTGATATGGGGTTTCTGCGAAACATAAAACATGCAACAAATAGGAACCGACCTTTGAGCCTTTGGATCAATATGTTAGTCCCAAAAATAGTATAAAAAGTTGCCAAAAGTATATGAAAGTTGTAAAATATTGGCATGGAAGAATCAAAAATTATAGATACGGCGGAGACGTATCAGCCTTCCACAACGTGCAAAGCCACAACACCAGCGACTGTCAAGAGCTCAGGGCCCGCGCCAAGAGTGGTGCGATCAGCCTCGTGAGGACCGCTGGCATGACCAACCTCGCGAGGGCATTTGGAGGGATCAACCTCGTGAGGACCGCCCTCAGGGCAAGGCTGGCCTTCCTCCTCTACCACCACCACCAAGAAGGAATGACGACCCAGACGAGGGGGCTGGGGGCTTCCAGGAGCCTCGCGCCATTGCCTGCATCTTGGGCGGTGCACAGGCCCCAGCCTCTCAGCGCCTCTTCAAGCAATTTGCTCGCTAGGTGAACGCGGCTCTCCCCAGGCTCGAAGCCACACGCCCACTCAGGTGGACCAAACACTACAAAAAAAGACACATCCATGACATTTTGGGCCGAACAAAAATCTTTTCTGTCATACTTATGACACTTCTATGATGATAATTGTGACAAAACCCGGTATCATCATAGATGTGGTGGGGTCCTACTTCTATGACAAAAAAATCATGACAGAAAATGGGCTTTTCGTCCTAGGCGGGCCGGAGACGCAGCTGCATGACATTCTTTGGGCCGTCCATGTGTAGGGGAACGTGACAGAAAACAAAAAAATTTTGACCTACGCACCAGCCCAGGACCACTATGGAGACTGCATACATGGTTTGATCTTTTTCGTTACCGACTCGTAGCGCAGCGGGAAGTAGAGTCGATGACGATCGGCAGTTGGAGATCCCCACAGCTAGGATTTACAACCTCCCAATCGCGAGGATGTATACCTTTATCTGCTCCGCAGACAGCCCTCCGGGAGGCGGTCGAACAGCCCCCCGGACGGTGTCGCGGACAGCCCTTCGGGAGGACCTTCGAAACTCGAACGGTCACTCGGCCAGCCCGCCGGAGGACCTTCAAACTCGGACGGTCACACGGACAGCCCTTCGGGAGGCACTCACGAACTAAGACCGAAACTACATCTCTCTACAGAGTTTCACACATACGGTGTCATCTATCCGGCAGGGCTTCGCCGTCCAGAACTAGTTCCTGCCGAAACCAAAACAGCCTTACGGCTCTACGAAACTCTTTTCGTGGGAGGGAGAGAAGAAGCCAGATAATGCATGGCATGTATATGAGAGCAAGGGATGAGCGTGGGGGGCTGCCCCTATACCTCTATTTATAGGAAATCCCAAGGGGTAGGGTGGTTTTACAAGAAAACCCAAAACCAACATGAAATGGAGTCCTTCCCAAGGACCTAAAGAGTGAAAACAAGGGACAAGTGGGCCCCATGGATGAGCTGCACCCATGAACGTCCCACCCCTTGTGGGGCCCCCCAAAAGGAGGTCCCACCCTTCCATGTCATCCCTAGATCTTTTGGGCAAAGCCCCAAAAGGTGGCTTTCCATAAAATATCCCAAAAAGCACTTTCACTATTCATGATGACATTTTTCAGCGTCCGTTCAAACTGAAAATATTTATGTGGGCTTAGAACATTTCCAGTACCCACCATAATAATTTTGAACGTTGCTCGAACAATTCCAGTTTAGTGATTTTCATCTGCGAAAAGCATCGGAACCGGTTCCAAAGAGTTCAAACATTTCCGGCTTTTATTTCTGAAAATTCCAAAAAGTTTCCAGAATGATTCTGGCACCCTCCAAGAATTATCAGGCATGTGCCGAAACCATTCTGACTTAATGGCATACCCCGAAATAACTATTTTGGTTTCACCGAAACTCATCCGGTGACCTCCCTCTGCGGAACTTTTCCGTTGTCCGAAACTTTTTCAATGATTTTCTCTCAGACTCCCTGTCTAGTATTCAGCAGATAGATGACCCTTAAGCGTGTGACCCTATAGGTTCGGTGAAGTATAGACATGACCCGGAACCCCTTCCGATCAATGATCAACATCGGAGCCGTGGACACCCATATTGACCCCTATACCCACACGAATAAATATTCGAGTGAACCTCCGATTCACGTGAGCTATTCCTGTTGCTTCGCGATATGTCACAAACACCCGAGGTGAGATTTATTGCATCCCCATGGACGAACAAATTTTCCACCATGCAAGTTACCTCGTTACGGTTTTGTTCTCTTTTCGCTTCCGTGTTCGGCATCCCGGTGATCAAATCACAAGGTGTCCGCCGAGCGATTATGGATACCGTAACACCGAGAGGGCCCGAGAATATCTCTCCATCGTCGAAGGAGCAAATCCCAATCTTGATTTATCAAGTTACTTGACATACTTTTCCATGAACCCGTAAGCCGCCATAATAGCCACCCATTTACGGATGACGTTTAACAAACCCCAAAGTTCATGAAGCAAGCATGAAGAAACTCGATACTCTCATGGTCTAAGGAATCATGCAAACATTAACCATCTCTGTGTTATGTACCATTAAACTTGTGACGAATGAATCTCATAGCATAACATCAATCCGGGTCGATTAAACACAAATGTTCTCATAACATTGTGCCCTCAAAGTTGTTGGCATAGACATGCCCATGACCAGGAAAAACAGAATCATCATGCAACACTTGAGCTAGTCTTAGAGGCCGACTAGGAATACTTCTTCTTGCTTATTATTCCACACGTGCATATGAGTCTTCCTCCAAGCCTCGTGTTATTGCAGACTCGAGAACCATAGCAGTTATAGCATGGAACATAAACATAATTATGAACATGGAGATAAGTAATAGCATTTATTATTGCCTCTAGGGCATATCTCCTACACCATGACGGAAAAAACCATGGTAGAAGCGAGGGCTCAGAAAATATCGGGGAGTCCCCGGTTACGGTGGGTGGTCGGGGTCCGAGCGATGCGTGTTTCTCTCGTACGTACGCGTGTGTGTGCGAGGCGTTGGGATCTAACTGAACCCGAGCGATCGATAGATGTCTGTTAACTGAACCCGATCGAGCGATTCCTTTGCTACTGCTGCTAACTGAAGCCGGTCGATGCTGCCTCTAGATGAACAGCGAGCGCTGCGGGGGCGGGGGGGGGGGGAGGGTGTGGATGAACAGTTCCCGGTGGGGGTGGATGAACAGGACCCAGTGGCGTTGCCTCTGGATGAACAGTGAGCGTTGCTGGGGGTTTGGATGAACAGTTCCCGATGGGGATGGATGAACAGGACCCCCGATCGTTCGAGCCGGTTGGGGCTGGATGAACAGGACCACCTCGTGGAGGGCAGGATGAACAGTAGATGGTAGAGGGCAGAACGAACAGTAGCCCGTGAAGGGGTGGTTGAACAGGAGCCCGTGGAGAGGGCTGGTTGAACAGTAGGCGGTGGAGTAGCGCGCGGTGGAGGCTGGATGAACAGGAGGCCGTGGATGAACAGTCGCAGGTGGAGGCTGGAGGAGGTCGACGGTGGATGAAGAGTAGCCCGTGGAGGCTGGAGGGGGTCGACGATGGAGATGAACAGTATCCCGTGGAGTCCCGTTTTGTGGTACGCCACTCCCATCCCGATGAACAGGACCCCAGTTTCGACCGTAGCGCTCCAACACAAGTCCGTTTCCTCCGTTTTGTGGTACGCCACACCCCTCCCGATCAACAGGACCCCCGTTTTGACCGTAGGAGGTCCGTTTCCTCCATTTTGCGGTACGCTAGACCCCTCCCGATGAACAGGATCCCGTTTCGAACATGGCCGGTCGAACAAAAGGCCGTTGCCTCTGTTCTGCAGTACGCCAGGCCTCGTTTCCATCAGTTGTTCCGTCCAAGCCCTCCTGATGAACACGACGACGCATTCTATTCCGACCCTGCTGGTTGTCTCCCCATGAACACGATGACGACGCTGTTTCTCCGTTTCGACCCAGCCATGTACACGAGCCCTATCCGTACGTATGCGCGAGTAGGCGTTCGAGACCCTGCCCGTATGTATGTACGTGGCCGTATTTTCTTTCTTTCACACTGGCCGTTGTACGTACGTGTACATGCTACGTACGTGCCTCTACTACGACACGTGCGCGCCTCTACATCGACCAGTATGTACGTACATGTTCGCGACTAGAATGACAACGCTACGTACACTTCGACCAGGTGGGTCCCGACTGTCACGCACTTCCTTGCCTGCGAAGATGTAGCTGGTGGGTCCCAGCAGTCAGGGGGGCGAATCATTTTTTTTTTGCCCAGACGCACTTCCTTGCATGCGAAGATGTAGTTGGTGGGTCCCAACAGTCAGGGGGAAACGTTTTTTCACGAAATACGGTGGCCCGTCCGGTGGGTCCCCGCTGTCAGGTGGAGGAATAATTATTTTACACGTAATAAGGAGGCACTTACTTGCTACGGTCGTGGACCCAGCTGTCAGCCTCTCCACGTACAGTCCACGTCCAATGGAAGCCATTCCTTGACCACGTTGACCAAGAGCACCAGGGCAATGGACGACGGCGAGGCCTAGGAAGGGGACGACGCGGAGCCAGGGAAGACTCGGCAGTGAATGCCCACACGTAGAGGAGTACGAGGGTTTACTGGTTCGCTGCGGTGTGAGGCTGTCGTCGCCGCAGGGCCTGGCCAGCGGTGGGAATAGTAGGGGGCGGTGAGGCCTCCGCGGCAGCACAGCCGGCCATGGGAGGCAGGAGCATGCGGCACGACCGACGCTGCTTTGGGCGGCTGGAGCAACAAGTCCACAGGTTGAAGAAGCACTACGGCCGTTGGATGGACATCGTACGGTCACTAGAGCTAGAATCGTTCATATTGACTAAGTTGACAAAGCCCTTGGTACGTGTCAACTTAGTAGGCCCACAGGTCAGCTTCCGAAATGGTGCGCTCTAGATGTCAGGGGGAGGAATCATTTTTTGGGCGGGTAAAGCTAGAATATCCGAGATTGAATAAGAAGCACGGCATCCGTTGGATGGAAATCCAACGGCCACTGCTGCTAGAACCGTGTGTTGACTATAAGTTGTCAAACCCTTGCATACGCGTCAACTCTCTTTTTTAGGGATGCGTCAACTTAGTAAGGCCACAAGTGTGTGGCAGAGAACTTATAGCCCATTTGTGATCTGTAAGAATGTGCACCCAATTTTTGAATTCTAATGGAATTTACTACAGCCCATTTACAGTTTGTTAAAAGTACAACCCATTTCAACCAATCGTTTAAAACAGAATTCAATAGATTTTCCCACATTTTGATGGGATCCGAAATATTTTTATCCCGAAATTTCTAGTCAGATTAAATACAATTTCAATATAAATTTATATTACGTAAAAATCCAATGAAACATTGCGCACGCAACAATTAATGAAATTAAAATTTTCAATATCCAAAAATAAGATTTTATAAAGTAATTACGTGTTTGGTGCACTTTTTATAGTTACTGCCCAGTTTTTATAATTACATCCCATTTATTATTTCTTAAAGCCCATTTTCTTGTTAAGCCTAATGCATCCCTCCTAGGAAAGATTTGCAGCCAATGTGGCGGAGAATAACAACTTGACCTTGCTCGGGTATTCCTAAAAATGTATAGCTGGGCTAGCCATTTTCAGCTTGAAAAAATTAATATTTGGGCTGGATATTCTGCTCGGTCAGACGGGCCACAGCCCGCCCAGTTAATAGCTGCAGCGATGTTTTCGTTGTTGTTGAGAGGAGAAAAATTAATATCTGGGCTAAACATCGCTCAAGAAAAACTCTGTAGTGCTCACACCTCGAAAACACAAATACTGCTCGAGCTGCTTGGTCCGAGCTGTCGGCCGCTTCTTGTGCAATTCTCTCGTTTATTGACTACATAGGTTCACAATGGTATGGGACGTGATGTCAGGAAACCAGGAGGAAGCAAAAAAATCATAGTTTTATATACTAATAAGGAGGCACTTGCTGTCATCCTCTCCAAGTAAAGTCATCTCCTCATCCTCATGTCTGTTGACCATGTTGACAACGCGAGACGGCGGCGCCACGGCGAGCGCAACAACTCGAAGGACGACGGAGAGGGCCTCGCGGGCCCTACGGATGGTTCGACATGGCGCGCTGCTCATTTGGGAAGCCAGGATCAGAGGGCCACATGTCCGCGACGGCATTGTTGTTCGCTTGTTCACCGGTGCTCGTTGAGGAGATGGTGGTTGCAGCACATGTCCTCCTGTGCTGGTAGCTCTTCCGCCATTAGGGCGTCGAAGTGCGCCGCACCTGCTCTATGGTGAACATGGCATGAACCGGCTTGTACAGTGGCGCCGGCTCCTGGTCGGAAGCTACGTCCATTGTCTGATTGTCGTCGCTCAGCTCGGCGAGGTAGCTGGCGAGCCAAAGATGTCCGGCCGATGGACCGACCGCCGCCAAGCACGAAGTCCGACCGCTTCGCCCACCTGCATCGCCTCCCTCGCCTGCGTGCGCATTCCGCCTGAAACGGTCAGCGCTGCCCGCCCCGCTTCCCGGTGCATGCGATTGCTCCGCCTTCAAACGACACAAGTGCCATCCGTCCGTCCTTTTGCCGACCACATTAATGATACACGGTTGCCGAGGCGGCTACTCCGGTGCCACACGTCCGTCCCTCCGCCGCCCACCATTGCTATATAAACTGCTGCACCGGCCATAGCCGCAGTCATCCGCATCCGTTCCTATTCTCCTGTCCACACCACCACTGCCCACCATGGCTTCCTCGCGCTCCAGCGCTCTTCGGGACGGGCGGACGACAGACCACAAGGAGATGGCAGCCATTCCTGCCGACTAGCTGGCTGGCAGGCAGCCGGAGGACGACGACGTCCCAATGGAGAACATGGTAGTCGACGATCCGGCGCCAACCCCCTCCTCCGCGCCATCCTCGCCGGTGCATTGCACCATGACCATCGGCGAGGCCTGTGCCCAATATATGGACACGGTGAGGCAGAAGCGTGAGGAGCTGTTCTGGGAGGCGCAGGCCGACGCCGCCTACAACCACCATCTCCTCCAGGAGCACTGATGACCCACAAGTATAGGGGATCTATCGTAGTCCTTTCGATAAGTAAGAGTGTCGAACCCAACGAGGAGCAGAAGGAAATGATATGCGGTTTTTAGTAAGGTTTTCTCTGCAAGCACTGAAATAGTAGGTGATAGATATTTTTGTGATAAGATAAATAGTAACAAGCAAAAAGTAAATAAAGTAAATAAAGTGCAGCAAGGTGGCCCAATCCTTTATGTAGCAAATGATAATCCTGGACAAAATCTAGTAATGAAGAAGGAGCTCCCGAGGACACATTGGGAATTATCGTCAAGCTAGTTTTTTTTTGCGGGTGTATCGTCAAGCTAGTTTTCATCACGTTCGTAAGATTCGCGTTCGGTACTTTGATAATTTGATATGTGGGTGGACCGACACTTGGGTACTGTCCTAACTTGGACAAGCATCCCATTTATGATTAACCCCTATTGCAAGCATCCGCAACTACAAAAAGGAGTATTGAGGTAAACGTAACCATAGCATTAAACATATGGGTCCATATCAACCCCTAACGAAGCAACGCATAAACTAGGGTTTAAGCTTCTGTCACTCTAGCAACCCATCATCTACTTATTACTTCCCTATGCCTTCCTCTAGGCCCAAATAATGGTGAAGTGTCATGTAGTCGACGTTCACAAAACATCACTAGAGGAAAGACAACATACATCTCATCAAAAATATCGAACGAATACCAAATTCACATGACTACTAATAGCAAGGCTTCACCCATGTCCTCAGGAACAAACGTAACTACTCACAAAGCATATTCATGTTCATAATCAGAATAGTAATAATATGCATAAAGGATCTGAACATATGATCTTCCACCATGTAAACCAACTAGCATCAACCACAAGGAGTAATCAACACTACTAGCAACCCACAGGTACCAATTTGTGGTTTTGATACAAGATTGGATACAAGAGATGAACTAGGGTTTTGAGAGGAGATGGTGCTGGTGAAGATGTTGATGGTGATTGACCCTCTCGATGAGAGGATCACAGTGATGATTTCCCCTCCGGAGGGAAGTGTCCCTAACAGCTCCGCCAGAGCCCTAGATTGATTCCGCCAAGGTTCCGCCTCGTGGCGGCGGAGTTTCGTCCCCTAAGCTTGCCCACGATTTTTTCCAGGGTAAAAGTGATGATATAGCAGAAGATGGACGCCGGAGGCCCACCAGGGGGCCCAGGAGATAGGGGACACGCCCTACAGGGGGGGGGGCTGTCTCCTGGACAGGGTGTGGGCCCCCTGGCCTATTTCTTTTGCTCATAAATTCTTATAAAATCCAAAAAGTTGTTTCGTGGAGTTTCAAGACTTTTGGAGTTGTGCAGAATAGGTTTCCAACGTTTGCTCCTTTTCCAGCCAGAATTCCTGCTGCCGGCATTCCCCCTCTTCATGGTAAACCTTGTAAAATAAGAGAGAATAGCCATAATTATTGAGATATAATGTGTAATAACATCCCATAATGCATAAATATTGATATAAAAGCATGATGCAAAATGGACGTATCAACTCCCCCAAGCTTAGACCTCGCTTGTCCTCAAGCGGAAGCCGAAATCGAAAAAATATGTCCACATGTTTAGAGATAGAGGTGTCGATAAAAATAAAATACGGACATGAGGGCATCATGATCATTCTAATAACAGTAACATATATGAATTTTTTCATATGATTTCCTATGCTCAAGTAATAAGCAATTCACAATGTCAAGTACGGTTCAAAAACTTCATTGGGAACTAACAAACTATAATCTCGGTCACTGAAGCAATTGCAATTTATCGTAACATCAGAAAGAGTCAATAATAGAGCTTTTCAGCAAGCTTCACATACTCAACTATCTCGTAGTCCCCTATAATTTTTAACACTCACGCAATACTTGTGGTTATAGAGTTTCAAATGACCACCGAGAAAGATAGGGGCTTATTGTGTTGCCTCCCAACGTATTCACCTTTAGGTGATGTCAACAATAATAGCCTATGCCAACTTACATCCAATTGGATATATGTATCATGATCTTTCAAACACGAGGAGCTTGCCAAAGGATAAAAATAAAAAGGGAAAGGTGAGCATCACCTTGACTCAAGCATAAAGTAAAACATAAAGTAAAAGATAGGCCCTTCGCAGAGGGAAGTAGAGGTTGTCACGCGCGTTTAGGGTTGATGCATAAAGTCTTAGTGAAAAAGAATGTCACTTTATATTGCCCCTTGTATGTGGACCTTTATTATGCAGTCCGTCGATTTTATTACTTCCACAACGAGTTCGTACAATGTTTATTTTCTCTGCACTAATAAATCATACATATTTAGAGAGCAATTTTTATTGCTTGCACCGATGACAACTTACTTGAAGGATCTTATTCAATCCATAGGTAGGTATGGTGGACTCTCATGGCAAAACCGGGTTTAAGGATATTAGGAAGCACAAGTAGTATCTCTACTTGGTCAAGGAACTTGGCTAGCATGAGGGGGAAAGGCAAGCTCAACATGTTTGGAAGGTCAATGACAATATACTTTAACCGAGATGTCGGAAAACATAAACCATTATGTTGTCTTCCTTGTCCAACATCAAATCTTTTAGCATGTCATACTTAATGAGTGCTTCACAATCATAAAAGATGTCCAAGATAATATATTTATATGTGAACCCCTCTTTCCTTATCACTTCCTATTAATTGCAACGATGACCAAGGCTACGTTCATCAACTCTCAACAATTTTTATGCCTCATACTTTCTTTGTGTGAAGTTATCACTATCCATAAGATCAATATGAACTCTTTTGTTCTTTCTACTTCCACAAAATCATAGCAACATGGCAAAGCCCTCGACTCAACACTAATCTTTATTATAAATAGCACACGGACTCGCTTACATAAAGAGATCACAAAGCAAAACTCAAAACTACTTGATATCAAAACTTCAATCTACTAGATCAATATATTACTAAAAGGATCGAACTAAATAAAGCGGTAAAAATAGGAGTGTGATGGTGATACAATACCGGGGCACCTCCCCCAAGCTTGGCAGTTGCCAAGGGGAGTGCCCATACCCATGTGATTATTTCTTCGGAGGTAGTGAAGTAGGAGTTGTTGATGATGCAGGCTTGTCGTCCGTTTTCCAAGGCATAGGCTCCCCATCATAAAAGGATGATCGAGTCTCCGGGATCCTTAAATCTGCAGCCAAACTCATCCTTTTGAATCTATATTCATACTCACAGATTCACGGTTTTGCGTCATAAATCTGGGCTTGAGGTGATCGATTTTCTCTTGAAGCTTGAAGATGGTTTCCCCAATAACTTTGGCATCCAGCTTGTGGTTGTTGGTGAACTCCGTGATCATCATCTGGTTGGCGTTGATTCCACGCTCCACCATCCCTTGACACTTGAAAACTTCTTGCTCCACGGCTTCGAGCTTTGTCTCCACGCTCCCGGTACGCCTTGGTCCCTCCACATCGCGGATGTGAAGTGATACGTCTCCAACGTATCTATAATTTTTGATTGCTCCATGCTACTTTATCTACTGTTTTGGACTATACTGAGCTTTATTTTTCACTTTTATATTATTTTTGGGACTAACCTATTAACCGGAGGCCCAGCCCAGAATTGCTGTTTTTTGCCTATTTCAGTGTTTCGAAGAAACGGAATATCAAACGGAGTCCAAACGGAATGAAACCTTCAGGAACGTGATTTTCTCACCGAACATGATCCATGAGACTTGGACCCTACTCGAAGGAACAAAAGAGGCAGTCACGAGGGTGGGGGGCGCCCCCCTAGGGCGCGCCCCCTGCCTCGTGGGCCCCCTGTTGCTCCACGGACGTACTCCTTCCTCCTATATATACCTACGTACCCCCAAACGATCAAAACAGGAGCCAAAAACCTAATTCCACCGCCGCAACTTCCTTTATCCAAGAGATCCCATCTTGGGCCTGTTCTGGAGCTCCGCCGGAGGGGGCATCCACCACGGAGGGCTTCTACATCATCACCATAGCCCCTCCGATGAAGTGTGAGTAGTTTACTTCAGACCTTCGGGTCCATGGCTAGTAGCTGGATGGCTTCTTCTCTCTTGTTGGATCTCAATACAATGTTCTCCTCCTCTCGTGGAGATCTATTCGATGTAATCTTGTTTTTTTGCGGTGTGTTTGTTGAGACCGATGAATTGTGGGTTTATGATCCAGATTATCTATGAACAATATTTGAATCTTCTCTGAATTCTTTTATGTATGATTGGTTATCTTTGCAAGTCTCTTGAATTATCCGCTTGGTTTGGCCAACTAGATTGGTAGTTCTTGCAATGGGAGAAGTGCTTAGCTTTGGGTTCAATCTTGCGGTGTCCTTACCCAAAGGATGTAAAGGGTTGCAAGGCATGTATTGTATTGTTGCCATCGAGGATAACAAGATGGGGTATTTATCATATTGCATGAATTTATTCCTCTACATCATGTCATCTTGCTTAAGGCGTTACTCTGTTTTAACTTAATACTCTAGATGCATGCTTTGGATAGCGGTCGATGAGTGGAGTAATAGTAGTAGATGCAAAGGCAGGAGTTGGTCTACTTGTCTCGGACGTGATGCCTATATGAATGATCATACCTAGATATTCTCATAACTATGCTCAATTCCAATTGCTCAATAGTAATTTGTTCACCCACCGTAGAATACTTATGCTCTTGAGAGAAGCCACTAGTGAAACCTATGGCCCTCGGGTCTATTCTCATCATATCAATCTCCATCACTTTAATACTTGCTTTGTTTTTACTTTGCCTTTTAATTTTCACTTTGCATCTCTGTATCAAAAATACCAAAAATATTATTTATCATCTCTATCAGATCTCACTCTCGTAAGTGACCGTGAAGGGATTGACAACCCCTAATCGCGTTGGTTGCGAGGAGCTATTGTTTTGTGCAGGTACGAGGGACTTGTGCGTAGCCTCCTATTGGATTGATACCTTGGTTCTCAAAACTGAGGGAAATACTTACGCTACTTTGCTGCATCATCCTCTCCTCTTTGGGGAAATCCAACGCAGTGCTCAAGAGGTAGCAAGAAGAATTTCTGGCGCCCGTTCTTGCCGGGAGGCTCACGCAAGAGCAAGTCAACCACCATACCAAGTACCCATCACAATCCCTATCTCCCGCATTACATTATTTGCCATTTGCCTCTCGTTTTCCTCTCCCCCACTTCACCCTTGCCGTTTTATTCGCCCTCTCTTTCCCAACCTCCTCCTCTTTTCCCGTTTGCCCTTTTCTCGCTTGCCTTTTGTTTGCTCGTGCGTTAGTTTGCTTGCTTGTCGTCATGACTAGTCTCATATCTTCTCCGTTATCTCCCGAGAATGAAGTTCTAAATTTTAAGCAAAGGGAGGGAGAAAATCTAAAAGACGCTTGGTATAGAATTTGCAATGCTAAAATAGATCTACCAGAAGCAATCTACTTCAGTTCTTCTTTGTAATTTTTACGTAGGTGCTAATCCTTGGTATAGATATATCCTTGATACCATTACCGGAGGGAATTTCTTGGGTAGCCATACTTTTGATTCTTATAATGCTTTAATAGATTTATTTGGCTCACCACCTCTTTTGGTTAATGGAACTATGTTAACTTTGGAGCCTGTTATGCAAAGACTTGAAATTATTGAGAATAAAGTTGCTACCATTGAATCAATTGAAAATCTTGATAAAAAGATCTACAATCAATATGGATCTAAGGTAGGAATGACTCTGAAAAATATTAAAGAAAAGGAACCCATAGGTAATGAGAAAATAAATCTAGATTCCACTAGAATCGATAAACTTGAGGGTATCATTACCAACTTGGGAACCGCTTTTTTCTTCCGTAAAAAACACTCCAAGTTCGCTCTACTAAAATACTAAGTTTATTTATGTTCCTAAGAATAAGGGTGAATCATCTAGTAAGGAAACCATGGATCTTAAATCTATAAGTGTTCATCCCAATCTTTTTGCCATCATTAAGGAACCATTTGCTATGAATGAATTTTTCGATCTTTTGCCTAAAAATTTGATAATTACTAGAAAGAAAGAAAATTCTAAAAAAGGTATATGCCTCATTGAAGAATTGCCTACCAAAGATGGCAATACCTAGATCTATCCTTGCTTTTATGCCTAGCTAGGGGCGTTAAACGATACCGCTTGTTGGGAGGCAACCCAATTTTATTTTTTAGTTTTTTGCTTTTGCTTCTGTTTAGGAATAAATAATCCATCTAGCCTCTGTTTAGATGTGGTTTGATGTTTTAATTAGTGTTTGTGCCAAGCTAGACCTATTGGATCTTCTTGGATGATAGTTATTTGATCTTGTTGTAATTTCCATAAACTTTGCGCTCGATTCTAATTATTAAAAATCACCGTAATGTGATAAAATACTGATTACTACATCGTTCTCATTTAATTTTGGTAGAGTTTTGGAGTTCCGTAAGTTTGCGTTAGTTACAGATTACTACAGATTACTTTTTTGACAGATTCTGTTTATCGTGTGTTGTTTTCTTATTTTGATGAATCTATGGCTAGTAAAATAGTTTATAATCCATAGAGAAGTTGGAATACAGTAGGTTTAACACCAATATAAATAAATAATGAGTTCATTACAGTACATTAAAGTAGTCTTTTGTTTTCTTTCTCTAACGGAGCTCACGAGATTTCTATTGAGTTTTGTGTTGTGAAGTTTTCAAGTTTTGGGTAAATTCTTTTGATGGATTATGGAACAAGGAGTGGCAAGAGCCTAAGCTTGGGGATGCCCATGGCACCCCCAAGATAATCCAAGGACACCAAAAAGTCAAAGCTTGGGGATGCCCCGGAAGGCATCCCCTCTTTCGTCTACTTCACATCGGTAATTTACTTGGAGCTATATTTTTATTAACCACATGATATGTGTTTTGCTTAGAGCGTCTTGTATTATTTGCGTCTTTTCTTGTTAGTTTACCACAATCATCCTTGCTGTACACACCTTTTGAGAGAGCCATACATGAATTGGAATTTGATAGAATACTCTATGTGCTTCACTTATATCTTTTGAGCTTGATAGTTTTTGCTCATAGTGCTTCACTTATATCTTTTGAGCTTGATAATTTTTGCTCTAGTGCTTCACTTAGATCTTTTAGAGCATGGTGGTGGATTTGTTTTAAAGAAACTATTTATCTCTCATGCTTCACTTAGATTAATTTTATATTCATTAATAGCATGGTAATTTGCTTAATATTAATATACTTGGTATGCAAGATATGTGAAACTTTCTTTTGAGTGCGTTGAATACTAAGAAAAGTTTGATGCTTGATAAGTGTCTTGAGATATGAAGATGGTGATATTAGAGTCATGCTAGTTGAGTAGTTGTGAATTTAAAGAATGCTTGTGTTGAAGTTTGTGATTCCCGTAGCATGCACGTATGGTGAACCGTTATGTGATGAACTCGGAGCATGATTTATTTATTGATTGTCTTCCTTATGAGTGGCGGTCGGGGATGAGCGATGGTATTTTCCTACCAATCTATCCCCCTAGGAGCATGTGCGTAATACTTTGCTTTGATAACTTCTAGATTTTTGCAAGAAGTATATGAGTTCTTTATGACTAATGTTGAGTCCATGGATTATACACACTTTTTACCATCCTACCACCATTGCTAGCCTCTCTAATACCGCGCACTTTTCGCCGGTATCATACACCCACCATATATCTTCCTCAAAACAGCCACCATACCTACCTATCATGGCATTTCCATAGCCATTCGAGTTATATTGCCATGCAACTTTCCACCGTTCCGCTTATTATGACACGCTCCATCATTGTCATATTGCTAGCATGATCATGTAGTTGACATCGTATTTGTGGCAAAGCCACCGCTCATAATTCTTTCATACATGTCACTCTTGTTTCATTGCATATCCCGGTACATCACGGAGGCATTCATATAGAGTCATACTTTGTTCTAAGAATCGAGTTGTAATTGTGGAGTTGTAAGAAAAATAAAAGTGTGATGATCATCATTCTTTAGAGCATTGTCCCAAGTTAGGAAAGGATGATGGAGACCATGATTCCCCCACAAGTCGGGATGAGACTCCGGACGAAAAATGAAAAAAAAGAGGCCATAAAAAAAAGAGAAAAGGCCCGAATAAAAAAATGAGAGAAAAAGAGAGAAGGGACAATGGTACTATCCTTTTACCACACTTGTGCTTCAAAGTAGCACCAAGATCCTCATGATAGAGAGTCTCTCATTTTGTCATTTTCATATACTAGTGGGAATTTTTCATTATAGAACTTGGCTTGTATATTCCAATGATGGGCTTCCTCAAATGACCTAGGTCTTCGTGAGCAAGCGAGTTGGATGCACACCCACTAAGTTTCTTTTGATTGAGCTTTCATATACTTATAGCTCTAGTGCATCCATTGCATGGCAATCCCCACTCACTCACATTGATATCTATTGATGGGCATCTCCATAGCCCGTTGATACGCCTAGTTGATGTAAGAATATCTTCTCCCTTTTTGTCTTCTCCACAACCACCATCCTATTCCACATATAGTGATATATCCATGGCTCACGCTCATGTATTGCGTGAAGATTGAAAAAGTTTTGAAAATGTTAAAGTATAAAACAATTGCTTGGTTTGTCATCGGGGTTGTGCATGATTTAAATATTTTGTGTGGGGAAGATGGAGCATAGCCAGACTATATGATTTTGTAGGGATAACTTTCTTTGGCCATGTTATTTTGAGAAGACATAATTCCTTAGTTAGTATACTTGAAGTATTATTATTTTTTATGTCAATATGAACTTTTGTCTTGAATCTTTCGGATCTAAATATTCATACCACAATTAAGAAGATTTACATTGAAATTATGCCCAAGTATCACTCTGCATCAAAAATTCTCTTTTTATCATTTACCTACTCGAGGACGAGCAGGAATTAAGTGTAACATCCCAAATTTTCAATTTGGAATGTTATACATTAGATCATCAATGCATATCATATTTTGTTTGCTTTGGGTTTTGATCCTAGAAATTCTACGCAACTCAAGGACCCACGGAGAGAGTTGGGGATTTCGTTATTTTCATATTTGAGTTTTTCTCAAATTTTGAGATTAGGATCATTTGATTTTAATTATTTTATCATCACTTATTTCTATTACAAAAATATGAGAGAGGGAATAAAATGACTTTCCCAAAATAAAGAAATATTGAGGATTTAATAATAAAATCAAATAAGATTTTATTTTGGAATTTTTCGCCATTTTATTTGAATTTAGGAAAAATGTGCATTTTAAAAATTGCATTTAGGCCCCAAATAAATGTTCATTTTGTCCGGCTTGATTTTAGAAGCCGGGGAAAATTTATTTCAGGATTTTTGGAGTCCATTTAGTATTTCTTTCGTTTGTTTTTCTGCGCGGAATTATTAAAAAAACGCGAACCGACTTTGTGTTGCATCTGAAGGGACTCACTGGGCAGCCTTTAAATAGCCGCCGAGCCGCCCACCACCACCACCAGCCACCCGCCAAACCCTAACCCTAACTCATACCGATCCATTGCCGCCATTACCACGCCGCCACCACTTGCCGCCGCCATTACCGAGGTGCCTCGTTTTCCGCGCCGCCGGTTTTTCTCGAAAAACCGTTCTGTTTTTCCGTCGGTTTTTCGCCGGTTTTTTTTTGTTTCCGTTTTTTTATTAGATCGGTTTTTTCCGGTTCGGTTAAATAGCGAGCGTTCGCTCGTTCGTTCGTTTTAACGAACGTGTTCGTCGTTTAGATCGAGTTAACGAACGTTCGTTCGTTAAGCTGTTCGTCGTTTTTCTTTTTCTCGGATTTTCCGCGATTATTTCTTATCGCGTTTTTTGATCCGATTTTCGTTTTAGTATAACTTTTCGCTCGTTTATCGGAATCAGGCGATTCAAACGCCTGGAGTTTCGTCTCGAAACCCTCTTTCCGAATAACCGACTTAAACAAGTTTTTGCTTCTGTAAAATTTGACTTAGGTCCAGATTAGTAAAACGAAGTTGTTTTCTTTCGCAGTTTGGGTTTCGTTGCTTCATTTGATTTGTTTTTTTTTTTGCAAACCGGAGTTATTAAGTTGAACTTTCTGGTTAGATCTCTTATTTGAGTTTTACCTGTGCATTATATGAATACGTCTTGTATGCTTGTTTGTTTGTCTGCGATAGAATACCCGGAGTGCGCCGCCTGTTACTTCGAGTCTCTAGGTTTCACGGATCATCAGCATGGCAAGTAACACTTTGATCATATACTTTTCATACCCAGTTTTTATGCATTAGATCAATCCTCAAACATTGCATGATTAGGATCTAATTAAATTGTGGGTTTTGGGAAGTAGTTTGAGGTAGTACCTATTACCTGATTTATTATCAAACCCTTGGGAGTTACTTCTATGTTTGCTTATTATGCCATGCTATGCTCGTAGACGTGGATTGGGTTTGAGCGAATATCCATGACAGATGTGAGATTTTTAATTAGTGGTTTATTTAAGGTGGCAACATTAATACACATCTGGGTGGATTGAGGTACCTGGTTATTCCAGGATTGCCTATCTAGGCACCTGGGTAGACAGGGATTGCCTATTTTCTTATGGACCGCCACCCAGGCTCAAAGGGATCATAAGATTATTCATGCTAGAAACTTCCGTGTGCAGCCACATGCTACTATGGGCCCTAGCATAGTTGATTAAGTCATGCGAACTCTTACAGTGGTAGACTAGCTGATGTAGGGGTTGTAGGTTGGTACGGTCTACCCATTAAAAGGTGCTAGCGCTTCTGAAAGACTATGTCTCAGTCATCCGTTTCTCAAACACCATGTAGTGCGAGAAATCAAACGGAGGAGATCGAGTCTTGTGGGAAAAGTGCACAAACCTCTGCAGAGTTTATAAACTAATCATGGTTAGCCGTGTCCCCGGTTATGGACATCTTGAGTATCTAGTACTTGGATTATCAAGTGAATCTCATCATGTTACTCTAATAAATACGGTTGGGTTTTAATGATGATTACTTTAATTGAGATTGAGGATGCTGTCAACCATTCTCAATGTTTAACAACCACCATGATAGTTAAATAAATTTATTCCTTTGCAGTAGGGAAAAATTGGCTTTTCGCAAAACTGTAACCATAGAGCTTTCCACCAGCCATATATGCACGTAGTATAGGCTTATTCTTTCATTACTCTCTATGTGTTACATTGCCAGATATTCCATGTGTTGACCCGTTTTGGGCTGCAACATTTCATGTTGCGCACTTTTCGCATTTACGGGTAAGGTGCTTTTAGGACGTGGTTCTATACTCAGTCATGACGATGGAGTTGATGGACTCGCTTATCTTCCAAGCCTTCAGTTGTTATCGTTATTAGATGGCCTTAAGCCATATTTATATTAATAAGTTCTCTTTTGAGACATTCGATGTAATAAGTGTGTGATTGCTACTCTGTTATAAATCCTTCAAGTACTGTGTGGTGTCAGCATTACTGATCCAGGGTTGACACCTGAGCACAGAGATCAGACTGTTTGAAGTCTGGTCGCTACATTAAGCTTGGGGATGCCTGGTACGTCTCCAACGTATCTATAATTTTTGATTGCTCCATGCTAATTTATCTACTATTTTGGATTATATTGGGCTTTATTTTCCACTTTTATATTATTTTTGGGACTAACCTATTAATCGGAGGCCCAGCCCAGAATTGCTTGTTTTTGCCTATTTGATGTTTCAAGAAAGCGGAATATCAAACGGAGTCCAAACGGAACGAAACCTTCGGGAATGTGATATTCTCACCGAACGTGATCCAGGAGACTTGGACCCTACTCCAAAGAACAAAAGAGGCGGTCACGAGGGTGGGGGGCGCCCCACCTAGGGCGCGCCCCCTGCCTCGTGGGCCCCCTGTTGCTCCACCTACGTACTCCTTCCTCCTATATATACCTCATTGCACCCCAAGCGATCGTAACAGGAGCCAAAACCTAATTCCACCATCGCAACTTCACAGATCCACGAGATCCCATCTTGGGGCCTGTTCGAGCTCACGGAGGGGGCATCCACCACCGAGGGCTTCTACATCATCACCATAGCCCCTCCGATGAAGTGTGAGTAGTTTACTTGCACCTTCGGGTCCATAGCTAGTAGCTAGATCGCTTCTTGTCTCTTTTTGGATCTCAATACAATGTTCTCCCCCTCTCTCGTGGAGATCTATTCAATGTAATCTTCTTTTTGCGGTGTGTTTGTTGAGACCGATGAATTGTGGGTTTATGATCCAGATTATCTATGAACAATATTTGAATCTTCTCTGAATTCTTTTATGTATGATTGATTATCTTTGCATGTCTCTTCGAATTATTCGTTTGGTTTGGCCAACTAGATTGGTAGTTGTTGCAATGGGAGAAGAGCTTAGCTTTGGGTTCAATCTTGCGGTGTCCTTACCCAGTGACAGAAAGGGTTGCAAGGCACGTACTGTATTGTTGCCATCGAGGATAACAAGATGGGGTATTTATCATATTGCATGAATTTATTCCTCTACATCATGTCATCTTGCTTAAGGCGTTACTCTGTTTTAACTTAATACTCTAGATGCATCTTTGGATAGCGGTCCATGAGTGGAGTAATAGTAGTAGATGCAGGTGAGTCGGTCTACTTGTCTCGGACGTGATGCCTATATACATGATCATACATAGATATTCTCATAATTATGCTCAATTCATCAATTGCTCAACAAGAATTTGTTCACCCATCATAGAATACTTATGCTCTTGAGAGAAGCCACTAGTGAAACATATGGCCCCCGGGTCTATTCTCATCATATCAATCTCCATCACTTTAATACTTGCTTTGTTTTTACTTTGCCTTTTACTTTTCACTTTGCATCTCTATATCAAAAATACCAAGAATATTATTTATCATCTCTCTCAGATCTCACTCTCGTAAGTGACCGTGAAGGGATTGACAACCCCTAATCGTGTTGGTTGCGAGGAGCTATTGTTTTGTGCAGGTACGAGGGACTTGTGTGTAGCCTCCTACTAGATTGATACCTTGGTTCTCAAAAACTGAGGGAAATACTTACGCTACTTTGCTGCATCATCCTCTCCTCTTCGGGGAAATCCAACGCAGTGCTCAAGAGGTAGCATGCAGCACCCCTTCACGCACCTCAATGGTTTGAGAATGATGCAGCACCTCCGCGAGATAGGGGTTGATAACTCTCTCGAAAAACTTGTCCTTGGGAGCGCTTGGAGACGACATGATGCTCTAGATCTGAAACAGAAACAGCTCGAAACGAAAACAGAGGATATTTGCGTGATACGATGGTCAAAACCTTCGGGAGTATATATAATGAATTTTTACCGACCAAAATACGTAACATACAAGAAAGCGGAGTCCGGGAGGCACACGAGGTGCCCACGAGACAGGGGGGCGTGCCCTATAGGGGGGCGCCCTCCTCTCTCGTGGGAGCCTCATGTCCCTTTCGGACTACTTATTTCTTCCTAAAATTCTTAAATAATCCAAAACTGATAAAAAATTCCATTAGAGTTGTTTCAGAGTCGGTTTACTTACCGCATTAATGCACCTATACCTTTTTGAGTCCGGAACGCTCGGAAAGTGTCTCTTATGTATTCCCCAGGGGTTATGGTTTCAATAATATTAGTTTCAACATTGATAGGATTACCTGAAATATAATGTTTAATTCTTTGACCGTTTACCTCCCTCGGATTTGTGCCTTCGAAGTTGTTGATTTTTATAGCGCCAGAACGATAGACCTCCTCGATAACGTAGGGACCTTCCCATTTTGAGAGAAGTTTTCCTGCAAAAAATCTTAAACGAGAGTTGAACATTAACACATAATCTCCTACGTTAAACTCACACTTTTGTATCCTCTTATCATGCCAACGTTTGACTTTTTCTTTGAAAAGCTTGGCATTCTCATATGCTTGGGTTCTCCATTCATCAAGTGAGCTAATATCAAACAACCTCTTCTCACCGCAAGTTTGAAGTCATAATTGAGCTCTTTAATAGCCCAATATGATTTATGTTCAAGTTTAAGAGGTAAATGACAAGCTTTTCCATAAACCATATTATATGGAGACATAACCATAGGATTATTGTATGCAGTTCTATAGGCCAATAATGCATCATCAAGTTTTTGGACCAATTCTTTCTAGATCTATTCACAATCTTTTGCAAAATTAATTTGAGCTCTCTATTTCTCAACTCTACTTGACCACTAGATCATTGGTGAGAAGGAGATGCGATTCTATGACTGACATCATACTTAGCAAGCATCTTACGGAAAGCACCATGAATAAAGTGTGAACCACCATCAATCATAAGATATCTAGGGACTCCAAACCTCAGAAAATTAACTTCTTTAAGCATTTTAATAGAAGTGTTATGATCAGCACTAATAGTTGGAATAGCTTCTACCCACTTAGTAATGTAATCAACAGCAACTAAAATATGTGTATAACCATTGGAGGCAGGAAAAGGTCCCATATAATCAAAGCCCCAAACATCAAACGGTTCAATAACAAGAGAATAATTCATAGGCATTTCTTGACGTCTACTAATGTTACCTATTCTTTGACATTTATCACAAGATAAGACAAACTTACGAGCATCTTTGAAAAGAGTAGGCCAATAAAAACCAGATTGTAGTACCTTGTGTGCAGTTCTATCTCCAGCGTTGTGTCCTCCATAGGATTCAGAGTGACACTTGCGTAGGATTTGTTCCTGTTAATGCTCGTGCACACAACGCCTAATAATACCATCTACTCCTTCTTTATAAAGGTGTGGATCATCCCAGAAGTAATGTCTTAAATCATAAAAGAACTTTTTGTTTTGCTGGTATGTGAAACTAGGCGGTATATGTTTAGCAACAATGTAATTAGCATAATCAGCATACCAAGGAGCAGTACGAGAAGCATTGACAACCGTTAATTGTTCATCAGGAAAACTATCATTAATAGGCAGTGGGTCATCAAGAACATTCTCTAACCTAGACAAGTTGTCTGCAACGGGGTTCTCAGCTCTTTTTCTATCAATAATAATATGCAAGTCAAATTCTTGGGGCAAGAGAACCCATCTAATGAGTCTAGGCTTAGCATCTTTCTTTTCCATAAGATATTTAATAGCAGCATGATCAGTGTGAATAGTAACTTTGGAATCAACAATATAAGGTCTAAACTTATCACATGGAAACACAACTGCTAAGAACTCTTTTTCAGTAGTAGCATAATTTCTTTGGGCAGTATCAAGAGTCTTACTAGCATACTGGATAGCATTCAATTTCTTATCGACTCTTTGCCCTAAAACAACACCTACAGAATAATCACTAGCATCGCACATAATTTCAAAAGGTAAATTCCAATCAGGTGGCTGAACAATAGGTGCAGTGATCAATGCTTTCTTAAGTGTTTCAAATGCTTATACACAATCATCATCAAAGACAAAAGGAATATCTTTTAGCAATAAATTAGTCAAAGGCCTAGAGATTTTAGAAAAGTCCTTAATGAACCTCCTATAAAAGCCGGCATGACCAAGGAAACTTCTTATACCTTTTATGTCCTTGGGACATGGCATCTTTTCAATAGCATCAACTTCTTATACCTCTCTCGGAGATCTTGTGCCCCAAGACAATGCCTTCATTAACCATAAAGTGACACTTTTCCCAATTAAGGACGAGACTAGTGTCTTCGCATCTTCGCAAAACTCGATCAAGGTTGCTCAAACAATCATCAAAAGAGGATCCATAGACGGAGAAGTCATCCATGAATACCTCACAAATCTTTTCACAAAAATCAGAGAATATAGCCATCATGCATCTTTGAAAGGTAGCAGGTGCATTACATAAACCAAAAGGCATACGCCTATAAGCAAAAGTAGCAAAAGGGCAAGTAAAACTAGTTTTAGATTGATCCTTTGGTCGACCACAGTATTTGAGAGAAGCCGAATAACCATCTAGAAAGCAAAAATGTGTGTGTTTGGATAGCCTTTCTAGCATTTGATCAATAAAAGGTAAAGGGTAATGATCTTTCTTAGTAGCTTTATTTAACTAACGAAAATCAATTACCATCCTATAACCTGTAATAATTCTTTGCGGGATCAATTCATCTTTATCATTAGGAACAACGGTAATACCTCCCTTTTAGGGACACAATGGATGTGGCTTACCCCTTCACTATCAGCAACGGGATAAATAATACCCGCCTCAAGGAGCTTTAGAATCTCCTTTCTTACCACTTCCTTCATTTTGGGATTAATCGTCTTTGAGGATCTCTAATTGGTTTGGCATCTTTCTCCACTGAAATTTTGTGTTGACATAATGTGGGACTAATGCCCTTAAGATCGTCCAGAGTATATCCAATAGCAGCTCGGTACTTCTTCAGAGTTTTCAATAATCTTTCTTCTTCTTTCTCTGAAAGGTTAGCACTAATAATAACAGGATATATTTCTTTTTCATCAAGATAAGCATACTTAAGATTATCAGGTAAAGGTTTGAGTTCAAACACGGGATCACCCTTGGGTGGAGGGGGATCCCCAAGAATTTCAACGGGAAGGTTATGTTTCAGCATAGGTTCTTGTTTAAGGAACACTTCATCTATTTCTTCCCTTTCCTTCATAAACATATCATTTTCATGGTCTAGCAAATATTATTCTAATGGATCAGTTGGAGGAACTGCAATGGAATCAAGACCAATAATCTCATCCTTACTAGGTGGTTCCCTTTCACGAGGTTGTCTACTAAACTTAGCAAAATTGAACTCATGAGACATACCGTCTATGCCAACAGTGACTACCTTCCTTTTACAATTAATCTTAGCACTAGCAGTATTCAAGAAAGGTCTACCAAAAATAATGGGACAAAAATCATCTTGTGGGGAAGCAAGAACAAGAAAATCAGCAGGGTATTTAATCTTCCCACACAAGACTTCAACATCTCTAACAATCCCAATAGGTTTAATGGTGTCCCTATTAGCAAGCTTAATAGTAACATCAATGTCTTCTAATTCAAAAGGTGCAATATCACGCATAATTTCTTTATAAAGATCATAAGGTATCGCACTAGCACTAGCACCCATATCACATAAGCCATGATAACAATGATCTCCTATTTTAACAGAAATAACAGGCATGCCTATGACAGGTCTACGTGTCTTAGTATCGGGTCTAGCAATATTAGCAGTCTCACCCAAGAAAGAAATAACATGCCCATCTAAGTCCTCATCCAAGAGATCTTTAACCATAGCAATACTAGGTTCAACATTAATTTGCTCAGAGGTGTATAAGTCCTAGTATTACTCTTACGAACAACAGTCAAAGCTTTAGCATGATCTTTTATCCTAACAAGAAAAGGAGGTTTTTCAACATAAGCAGTAGGAACAATAGGATCACTATAGGTAATAGTCTTTTCTTCGACTGTAACAGGTGCAACTACTTTCACTTCAACAGGAGCATTATATTTAAACCACTTCTCTTTAGGGAGATCAACGTGAGTAGCAAAAGATTCACAAAAAGTAGCTACTATCTCAGAGCCAAGTCCATACTTAGCGCTAAATCCACGAAAAACATCGGTATCCATAAAACATTTAACACAATCGAACTTAGGTGTCATACCTGACTCCTTACCATCGTCGGAACCCCAATCTTCAGAGTTACGATTAATTCTTTCCAATAAGTCCCATTTGAAATCAATAGTCTTGACATATAAGAACCAAAGACAGAAGTATCGAGCAAAGTTGCGATTATCAAGAGAAAGCCGAGCATAAAAATTCTGAATAATCATTTCCCGAGAGAGCTCATGATTGGGGCATGAATACAACATTGACTTAAGCCTCCCCCAAGATTGAGCGATGCTTTCTCCTTAGCGAGGCTAGAAATTATATATGTAATTACAATCACGATGAACAAGATGCATAGGGTAGAACTTCTGGTGAAATTCCAACTTCGATCGCTTATAATTCCAAGATCCCGTATCATCACATAGCCTATACCATGTCAATGCATCTCCCTTCAAAGATAAAGGGAAGAACTTCCTTTTGACAACATCATCGGGAATACCTGCAAGCTTAAATAATACACAAACTTCATCCACAAAGATAAGGTGTAAGTCGGGATGCAATGTTCCGTCTCCTGCAAAAGGATTAGCTAGCAGTTTTTCTATCATACCGAAGGAATCTCAAAGTGAATATTTTATAAAGTTCAGTAGGTTGAGGAGCATCTCTTTGCTCTTCTGGTTGGGGTAAAGATACCCGAACAAGCCCCTCAAAGGATTAGTTTCCATAGTGACAAGTAATGTAAAATTTCAGCACACTATATAAATGTCTCCTTACCAAGTTCCACTCACCAAAAGCACTACACTCCCCGGCAACGGCGCCAGAAAAGAGTCTTGATGACCCATAAGTATAGGGTATCTATCGTAGTCCTTTCGATAAGTAAGAGTGTCGAACCCAACGAGGAGCAAGGAAATGATAAGCGGTTTTCGGTAAGGTTTTCTCTGCAAGCACTGAAATAGTAGGTGATAGATAGTTTTGTGATAAGATAAATAGTAACGAGCAAAAAGTAAATAAAGTAAATAAAGTGAAGCAAGGTGGCCCAATCCTTTATGTAGCAAAGGATAAGCCTGGACAAAATCTAGTAATGAAGAAGAAGCTCCCGAGGACACATGGGGAATTATTGTCAAGCTAGTTTTCATCACGTTCCTAAGATTCGCGTTCGGTACTTTGATAATTTGATATGTGGGTGGACCGACACTTGGGTACGGTCCTAACTTGGACAAGCATCCCACTTATGATTAACCCCTATTGCAAGCATCCGCAACTACAAAAAGGAGTATTAAGGTAAACCTAACCACAACATTAAACATATGCGCATAAACTAGGGTTTAAGCTTCTGTCACTCTAGCAACCCATCATCTACTTATTACTTCCCTATGCCTTCCTCTAGGCCCAAATAATTGTGAAGTGTCATGTAGTCGACGTTCACATAACACCACTAGAGGAAAGACAACATACATCTCATCAAAATATCGAAGCGAATACCAAATTCACATGACTACTAATAGCAAGACTTCACCCTTGTCCTCAGGAACAAACGTAACTACTCACAAAGCATATTCATGTTCATAATCAGGGGAGTAATAATATGCATAAAGGATCTGAACATATGATCTTCCACCAAGTAAACCAACTAGCATCAACTACAAGGAGTATCAACACTACTAGCAACCCACAGGTACCAATTTGTGGTTTTGATACAAGATTGGATACAAGAGATGAACTAGGGTTTTGAGAGGAGATGGTGCTGGTGAAGATGTTGATGGAGATTGACCCCTCTCGATGAGAGGATCGTTGGTGATGATTTCCCCCTCCGGAGGGAAGTGTCCCCGGCGAACAGCTCCGCCAGAGCCCTAGATTGATTCCGCCAAGGTTCCGCCTCGTGGCGGCGGAGTTTAAATCACGTAAGCTTGCCCACGATTTTTCCAGGTAAAAGTGATGATATAGCGAGAAGATGGACGCCGAGGCCCACCAGGGGCCCAGGAGATAGGCGCCCTGTGGGGCGCCTGCCTCTCTCGGGATGTGGTGTGGCCCCTGGCCTATTTCTTTTGCTCATTAATTCTTATAAAATCCAAAAGGTTGTTTCGTGGAGTTTCAGGACTTTTGGAGTTGTGCAGAATAGGTTTCCAACGTTTGCTCCTTTTCCAGCCAGAATTCCTGCTGGCGGCATTCCCCCTCTTCATGGTAAACCTTGTAAAATAAGAGAGAATAGCCATATGTATTGAGATATAATGTGTAATAACAACCCATAATGCAATAAATATTGATATAAAAGCATGATGCAAAATGGACGTATCAAGCACCTGTAGGCGGAGGAGCAGATCGCCGTGGAGCGGGCGGAGCAGGAGGCGCTGCTCGACTCATACCGCTCTGCCCGCAAGGGCCGCCTCGAGCGCTGGCGGTACCGCTTGCGGGTGGCGGAGGCTACGACCGCCTACAATGAGGGCAATGAAGCGGCCGATGCGCTGTTTGGAGAGACCGAGGACGAGGCAGAGGACAATGCCGACTCCGACGAGTCCCCGCTCCGCAGGCGTCGACGAGGCCCTGCTCCGCTGAGGCCCCGTGGCGCAAACAACGAGGCAGAGGACACCGCTGGCTCCGCCGAGGCCCCACCCTGCCGGCAACGAGGGGGAGGATTTTCCCCCGCTCCTCCGAGGCGCCGCCCATCGACAACGAGACAGAGGACATCGCCGGCTCCGCCGAGGCCCCGCCCCGCTGCCAACGAGGTCATGCCACACAAAAAACGAGGAAGAGTAGAACACGGTTGGTCGCCGCCGCTCGGGTCCAAGTAAGGCCACCATGCTACCCTCCGATTCTTGTGGCAGGCTGTACATCATGGAGCAATTCTATGATTACAAGCTGATTGAAGAGTGCTCCGTGGTTGAGCAAGCTCATGAGATACAGTCATTTGCTAGAGAACTTGAGCACTTCAGTTGTATGCTACCGGACAATGTGCGAAGTAAAAAGGAACAGAAGGAGTACAAAGAGTTTGAGCAGCCTTTTAGCGTTCCTGTACATTGCAATCACAGTGATTCACATGTCATAGAGAACATTCAAAACAATCGATGATTATGCATCTCAGCGATTCACATGTCAGAGCCAATATTTACTTCACAACTAAAGAATGAAGAAAAAATGGGTCGACGCTACTGACATCAAAGGGCGTCCCATTCGAAAATATCAAACACATGTCTTCTTGCTAAAATCAATGAGCAAAATTTGACAAGGTTTTCCGATTCCAAAATATCAAATGCCTACGATTGTGGAATGGGCAGGGTTTGCCATCAGTTCGGACATTGACATGGCACCTCGTGCTAAATAAACCAGGGGCTCCCGAGGCTCAGGGCCCCGGAGGCTCATGAGGAGCGACCCCTTCACCGCGCATCTTCAGCTGCCCCAACATCTCTTCGACAACTAAACCAGGTGAAGTTTTCCAATTTCATTTAGCTGGGAGCGCCCCTCGGGCTGCATCATTCCCAGGCCGCATGGGCCAGTCCCTGCGGCATGTATCCTTTTGCATCTTTAACTTACTCTGCTGGGAGCGTCCCTCGGGCTGCATCATTCCAAGGCCGCTCTACCCAGTGGCATATATCATTCCTGCATCTACCTAAGCTAGTCCGCTTTCCATGCACGATCTATCTATGATTATCACCTGCTTGATTATCACCCACCACCGGAGCTGCTCATGCTGGCACGGCGCTTGTGTCGGGTCGTCCCAGCAACATAAACAAATCTGAGTGATCGAGCTCCGACTCGCGGCACGCCCCGCGCACATGACCTCACCAGGCCCTCAGTGCCTTCACCTTTGATAACCCACAAATATAGGGGATCGCAACCAAGGTTGTCAGAACCGCGATTCTGTTATACGATTCTACGACTTTACGATCCAAACTAACCCTTATGATTCTACGATTTTAGTTTGTAGAATCTATGTTTCTACGATCCTGATAGTGAAGATTCTACGATTTGCGATCCTACCATCGAAGCTCCGATCCGACTCAAAATCGTGATTCTGACAACCTTGATCGCAACAGTTTTCGAGGGTAGAGTATTCAACCCAAATTTATTGATTCGACACAAGGGGAGCCAAAGAATATTCTCAAGTATTAGCAGTTGAGTTGTCAATTCAACCACACCTGGATAACTTAATATCTGCAACAAAGTATTTAGTAGCAAAGTAGTATGATAGTAACGGTAACGGTAGCAAAAGTAATGTTTTTGGGTTTTGTAGTAATTGTAACAGTAGCAACGGAAAAGTAAATAAGCGAAGAACAATATGTGAAAAGCTCGTAGGCATTGGATCGATCTTTGGAGAATTATGCGGATGCGGTTCATCATGTAACAATCATAACATAGGGTGACACAGAACTAGCTCCAATTCATCAATGTAATGTAGGCGTGTATTCCGAATATAGTCATACGTGCTTATGGAAAAGAACTTGCATGACATCTTTTGTCCTATCCTCTCGTGGCAGCGGGGTCCTAATGTAAACTAAGAGATATTAAGGCCTCCTTTTAATATAGTACCGGACCAAAGCATTAAAACATAGTGAATACATGAACTCCTCAAACTACGGTCATCACCGGGAGTGGTCCCGATTATTGTCACTTCGGGGTTGCCGGATAATAACACATAGTAGGTGACTATAGACTTGCAAGATAGGATCAAGAACTCACATATATTCATGAAAACATAATAGGTTCAGATATGAAATCATGGCACTCGGGCCCTAGTGACAAGCATTAAGCATAGCAAAGTCATAGCAACATCAATCTCGTAACATAGTGGATACTAGGGATCAAACCCTAACAAAACTAACTCGATTACATGATAAATCTCATCCAACCCATCACCGTCCAGCAAGCCTACGATGTAATTACTCACGCACGGCGGTGAGCATCATGAAATTGGTGATGGAGGATGGTTGATGATGACGATGGCTACTGATTCCCCTCTCCGAAGCCCCGAACGGACTCCAAATCAGCCCTCCCGAGAGAGTTTAGGGCTTGGCAACGGCTTCGTATCGTAAAACGCGATGAATCTTTCTCTCTGATTTTTTTTCTCCCCGAACACGAATATATGGAGTTGGAGTCGAGGTCGGTGGAGCTCGAGGGCCCACGAGGGGCGCCTGGGGCAGGCGCCCCCACCCTCGTGGCAAGGGTGTGGGGCCCCTGGCCTTGATTCTTTCGCCAGTATTTTTTATTATTTCCAAAAAGAATCTCTGTGGAGTTTCAAGTCATTTCGAGAACTTTTGTTTCTGCACATAAATAACACCATGGCAATTCTGCTGAAAACAGCGTCTGTCCGGGTTAGTTCCATTCAAATCATGCAAGTTAGTGTCCAAAACAAGGGTAAAAGTGTTTGGAAAAGTAGATACGACGGAGACGTATCAACTACCCCAAGCTTAAACCCTTGCTTGTCCTCAAGCAATTCAGTTGACAAACTGAAAGAGAAAAAGAAAAACTTTTTACTCATATTAATGGCATAATCAACTAGCGAGCAATAATAATAAATCTCGGATGACAACACTTTCTCAAAACAATCATAAATATGATATAACAAGATGGTATCTCGCTAGCCCTTTCTGAGACCGCAAAACATAAATGTAGAGCACCTTTAAAGATCAAGGACTGCCTAAACATTATAATTTATGGTAAAAGAGATCCAGTCATAGTCATACCCAATATAAATTAACAGTAATGGATGCAAATGACAGCGGTGCTCTCCAGCTGGTGCTTTTTAATAAGAGGGTGATGACTGAACATAAAAGTAAATAGATAGGCCCTTCGTAGAGGGAAGCAGGGATTTTTAGAGGTGACAGAGCTCGATTTTGAAATAGAGATAAATAATATTTTGAGCGGCATACTTTCATTGTCAACATAACAACCAAGAGATGGCGATATCACACATTATAGGCGGTTCCCAAACAGAATGGTAAAGTTTTTACTCCCCCTCCACCAACAAGCATCAATCCATGGCTTGCTCGAAACAACGAGTGCCTCCAACTAACAACAGTCCCAGGGGGAGTTTTGTTTGCAATTATTTTGATTTGGTTTGCATTAAGCATGGGACTGGGCATCCCGGTGACCAGCCATTTTATCGTGAGTGAGGAGCAGAGTCCACTCCTCTTGAGAATAACCCGCCTAACATGGAAGATATGGACAACCCTAGTTGATACATGAGCTATTCGAGCATACAAAACAGAATTTCATTTGAAGGTTTAGAGTTTGGCACATACAAATTTACTTGAAACGGCAGGTAGATACCGCATATAGGAAGGTATGGTGGACCCATATGGAATAACTTTGGGGTTTAAGGAATTGGATGCACAAGCAGTATTCCCGCTTAGTACAAGTGAAGGCTAGAACAAGACTGGGAAGCAACCAACTAGAGAGCGACAACAGTCATGAACATGCATTAAAATTAATAAACATTGAGTGCAAGCATGAGTAGGATATAATCCACCATGAACATAAATATTGTGGAGGCTATGTTGATTTTGTTTCAACTACATGCGTGAACATGTGCCAAGTCAAGTCACTTAAATCATTCAAAGGAGGACACCACCCTATCATACCACATCACAACCATTTTAATCGCATGTTGGCACGCCAGGTAAGCCATTATAAACTCCTAGCTAATTAAGCATGGCATAAGTAACTATAATCTATAATTGTCATTGCAGACATGTTTATTCATAATAGGCTAAATCAGAAATGATGAACTAATCATATTTACAAAAACAAGAGAGGTCGAGTTCATACCAGCTTCTCTCATCTCAGTCAGTCCATCATATATCGTCATAATTGCCCTTTTTCACTTGCACGACTGAACGGTGTGAATAAAAATAATAGTGCACGTGCATTGGATTAAGCTGGAATATGCAAGCATTCAATAAACAGGAGAAGACAAGGCAATATGGGCTCTTGGTTAAATCAACAATAATGCATATAAGAGCCACTTCGACGTTTTCATCATGGTCTTCTCCTATCGACCCCCAAAGAAAAGAAAAGAAAAGAAATAAAAACTATTTAGACGGCAAAGCTCCCAACAAGCAAAAAGAAGAACGGGAAATATTTTTGGGTTTTCTTCTTAATTATTACTACTACAGCAAAAAATAAAACTTGCTAAAAGCTACTACTATTTTTTTTGGTTTTTCTTAAGGTTTATCAAACACACAAGAAGAAAGCAAGAAAAAGAAAGTAAACTAGTATGGATATTACAGTGAAAAAGTATGAGCACCGACAACTAGCAATGAGTGTGTGAACGTAAATGTAATGTCATTGAGAAATACGTACTCCCCCAAGCTTAAGCTTTTGGCCTAAGTTGGTCTATTGCCACGGCTAGCCTGGCGGATACCCAAAGTTGTAGTTGGGGTCGTACTGAGATGCAGCAGTCATTGCATCATGGGCCGCAGCTTGGAGGCAAACTATCTCAGCCCTCCTCTTATACTCATCCGCCTCCTCTCTGGTTATGTAGTATCTCCCTTTTGCCTGAAAGTCAAAGAAAGCAGAAGCAGGGAGAGCGACGTGATAGGTGCGTCGTCTGTCAAAGATTAGTCGGTACTGGAGGAACTGATCGTTCTTCTCAACAAAACGATGACGAACCATAGCCTCATAATCTAAATAAGCAGGAGGCAACTCAATATCATCCTCACGTATAGTTATACCAAGAAAATTAGCTATACGGGTTGCATAAATTCCACCAAAGAAATCTCCAATAAATCTATTATGATGCAACCTACGTGCAACAATGGCTCCCAAATTATAATGTTTATCTCCTAACATAGCACTCCTGAGAATACTGAGGCCAGGGACACATATGTGACATGCTTCATCTTTACCATTTATGCACCTACCTATGAAGAGATCAAAATAATGTAAAGCAGGAAAATGAATACTCCCTATGGTAGCTTGTGCTATGTCTCTAGATTCCCCCACAGTTATACTAGCAAGAAAATCTCTAAATTCAGATTTGCGAGGTTCACTAGTACTGCCCCATTGTGGAAGTTTGCAAGCATGGTAAAATCCTCTAAGTCCATAGTATAAGAATTTTCATAAAGATCAAACAGGACAGTTTGAGAATTGCGTGAAGATGAAAATTCAAACCTCCTCACAAAGGAGCTAGTGAGATAGTGGTACTGACGGCACTTATCTGCCTCGAAGTTCACAATATCAGCGTTATGCAAATATGCGTTAAATTCTTCCTTGATTCCTGCTTGATCCATGAAGTCCTCGGAAGGTCATTCACAAGGATGTACTGGAGCGTCCCTTGGTGGTTCTTCATCAGCATCACACATTGCAAGCCTGGGTCCTTGCTTCCTTGAAGGACCACCTTGGTACATTTTCCTAAACATATTTCTTCCTCTGAAAAATTTCTGAAATTTTTATAACTACCAATAAAAGTGAACCAAGCTCAACAAAATTGATAGCAACTATTCCTACAAATGCTTGGAGACTATATCATGCATTAGAACTACTTGGAACCATATAAATTTGACATGCAAGCTCAAGAACATGGTCACCTAGGCAGCGCAAATTTGCAATGAATAAATCACTAGAACAAAAACTAATTGGACCAATGGAGGAGTCACATACCAAGGAACAATCCCCCAAAGCAGTTTTGTGAGAGGTGCTTTGAGCAAGGAGATCGAAAATCGCAGCAAAATGAGCTAGAACTCGTGCTTGAGCTGGTTGGTGATTTTTTTGGGAGGAAGAAGAACTGTGTGGGTGCAGGAGTAAGTGGAGGGGAGCCACCATGGGCCCACGAGGCAGGGGGCGCGCCCTGGACCCTCGTGGCCAGGTGCCAGCTCCCCCTGCTGTGTTCTGAGTGCCAAATGTTCTCAAATATTCTAGAAAAAATCATATTAAATTGGTAGGGCATTTGGAGAACTTTTATTTTCGGGGTATTTTTATATTGCACGGATAATTCAGGAAACAGACAGAAAATACTATTTTTACTTTATTTCTACTAAATAATGTAAAGTAAAAGGGGGGTACAGAAGGTTGTGCTTTCTAACTTCATCCATCTCATGCTCATCAAAAGGATTCCACTAACAAGGTTGATCAAGTCTTGTTAACAAACTCATTCCGAATCGCATGAAACCAGAGAAATTTCGAATAACACTATGTTACCTCAACGGGGATATGGACATCCCCAATAATAAGAATATCATATTTCTTCTTGACAATAGGTAGAGGAAATTCAAAACCTCCAATAATAATCGATGGAATTTTTCCAATAGAATTGATACTGTGGACTTGAGGTTGTTTCCTCGAAAAGTGTACCGTATGCTCATTACCATTAACATGAAAAGTGACATTGCCTTTGTTGCAATCAATAACAGCCCCTACAGTATTCAAAAAGGGTCTTTCAAGAATAATAGACATACTATCGTCCTAGGGAATATCAAGAATAACAGAGTCCGTTAAAATAGTAATGTTTGCAACCACAACAGGCACATCCTCACAAATTCTGACAGGTATAGCAGTTGATTTATCAGCCATTTGCAAAGGTATTTCAGTAGGTGTCAACTTATTCAAATCAAGTCTACGATATAAAGAGAGAGGCATAACACTAACACCGGCTCCAAGATCACATAAAGCAGTTCTAACATAATTTCTTTTAATGGAGCATGGTATAGTAGGTACTCCTGGATCTCCAAGTTTCTTTGGTATTCCACCCTTAAAAGTATAATTAGCAAGCATGGTGGAAATTTCAGCTTCCGGTATCTTTCTTTTATTAGTAACAATTTCTTTCATGTAGTTAGCATAAGGATTCATTTTGAGCATATCAGTTAATCGCATATGTAAGAAGATAGGTCTAATCATTTCAGCAAAGCGCTCAAAATCCTCATCATCCTTTTTCTTGGATGGTTTGGGAGTAAAAGGCATGGGTTTCTGAACCCATGATTCTCTTTCTTTACCGTGCTTCCTAGCAACAAAGTCTCTCTTATCATAACGTTGATTCTTTGATTGTGGGTTATCAAGATCAACAGCAGGTTCAATTCCTACATCATTATCATTGCTAGGTTGAGCATCAATATGAACATCATCATTAAGATTATCACTAGTTCCATGTTCATTACCAGATTGTGTTTCAGTATCAGAAATAGAAATATCATTTGGATTCTCAGGTGGTTCAGGAATAGGTTCACTAGAAGCATGCAAAGTCCTATCGTTTTTCTTTTTCTTCTTTTTAGAAGGACTAGGTGCATCTATATTAGTTCTTTGAGAATCCTGCTCAATTCTCTTAGGGTGGCCTTTAGGATACAAAGGTTCCTGAGTCATCTTACCAGTTCTAGTAGCCACTCTAACAGCATAATCGTTATTCTTACTATTTAATTCATTGAGCAAATCATTTTGAGCTTTAAGTACTTGTTCTACTTGAGTGGTAACCATAGAAGCATGTTTACTAATGAGTTTAAGTTCACCTTCAACTCTAGACATGTAATCACCCAAGTGTTCAATCATATAAGCATTTTGTTTTAATTGTCTACCAAAATAAGCATTGAAGTCTTCTTGCTTAACCATAAAGTTATCAAACTCATCCAAACATTGGCTAGCAAACTTAGTAGGAGGGATTTCAGCTTTATCATATCTATAGAGAGAATTTACCTTTACTACCTGTGTCGGGTTATCAAGACCATGTGTTTCTTCGATAGGTGATGAATTAAGACCATATATTTCTTCAACGGGCGGTAAATTAAGACCATATATTTCTTCAATAGGAGGTAATTTCTTAACATCTTTAGCCTTAATACCCTTGTCTTTCATAGATTTCTTTGCCTCTTGCATATCTTGAGAAATATAACACCCCTCTTCTCCGGAGTTGGCTTAGGAATTGGTTCAGGAAGTGTCCAATTATTTTCATTAGTCAACATATTATTCAATAGAATTTCAGCTTCATCCGGTGTTCTTTCCCTGAAAACAGAACCAGCACAACTATCCAGGTAGTCCCTAGAAGCATCGGTTACTCCATGTAACATCCCAAAATTCTAAATTTTGGAATGTTATAAACAAATAGATAGATTTGATTGATTGTTTGATTGATTGACTGAAACTGAGTGAATTCGAAACTTTTTGAAAGTTAAATGAGAGGGAATAAAAGGACTTTCCCAAACTTTCATTTTGCTTTTATGATCTTCGGGAATTCAAATTCTTTTCATCACAAAACCCCGGAGAGAAGATGACATGACTTCTTCCATTTATTTAAATGACAAGGGGTGTTGAAAATATTTGAATTTCATTTGAGAATATTTCCAATTCTGAAACTTTATGCAACTCAATGATTTTCACGAGAGAAGATAAAATGACTTCTTCAAGATATATGAAATATGAGTTGGGAGTTTCAAAGAATTAAAATTCAAAGTTCTTTTGAATTTATTTTCAATTTGGAGTTATTTGAGTTTTATTCAAATTAGTTTTTCTCCAAAAATAAAATATATGGAAAATAGGGTAACATGATTTCCTACATCAGAAAATTGGAGAGAAATAAATTTGAATTAATTTTGGTATTTTTAAAATGATTTTCAGTGGATTTTATTAGAACAGTAGCACTCTTTGTTTTATTTAGATTTGTGTGGATTTTATTTGACCTTATAAAAATGTCCAGGTTGTAGGAAATCTTTTTCTGAAAATTTTGATATATTATATGCCTATATAATATTTTCATTTTTTTCTCTCTTTGTTTAAAAAAAAACTTCCCTCGAACTGGGCCGGCCCAGCTCCCATCCAGGCCGCGGCCCAGCTCCGCGCCGCCTTGCCCGTCGTCCCGACCGGACTCCTCGAGTCCCGGCGCCCGCGCTGCCTGCCGCCACCGCCCTCCCGGCCTTTAAAAGGCGGGCCCGACGCCAAACTCCTCTCTCCCTCGCTCGCCGCCGCCAAATCGCCGCGCCGGGCGAGATCCGCCAAGCGCCGCCGCCAGATCCAAGCGCCGCCCAAACCGCCACCCTCGCCGCCTATGCCCGCCGTCGCCACCAGCACTTTGCCTTGTTTCTCACGTGCTCTCATGTCCTCGGCGACCGCCGAACGCCGCCCGCCTCGCCGGAGTACGCAGCCTCGCCGAAGAGCTGCCGGCTTTCCGTCGAAAACCGGCAAACCGCCGTGGACCGGTAAAACCCGCTAATAACCCGCCCGGTTTTTCTTTATTATCCTAGATCAGTTTTTGTTTTTTTATTGAATAGTTTAGTTTGCAAGCGTTCATTAGTTAGGGTCCGGTAGTGAACGAGTTCGTTCGTTAGCTTTCTGTAGCAGGCGTTCGCCCGGTAGATTTTTTTTCTTTTTCCTTTTTATTTTAGTCAGGGACCTATCCGTAATTAGTTTCTTTACAGTTTAGCCCCTGATTTTCAAACCCTCGTAACTTTTTGCCCATTTGTCCAAATTCAACGAAACCAACGCCCACTTCTTTGTTATGATCTCCTCTATCTAGTAATCCAACTCAAACATGTTTTTGAAAGTTTTAAAATTTGAATTCAAACAGATTTGTATTCAAACTTCGTTTGATCATAACTTGAGTTTCGTAACTTCGATTTAGTTGATTCTTTTTGCAAATCGAAGCTCTTGACCTAAACTTTATGATAAGGCCAAATTCACATAATTTTGGTACTGTTAGAAATTGTTTTATGTTGCAAGAGTTATTTGCTTGATTTTGATGTTTTCCGAATAGTTTTCTTCGTTCTTTCCGATCTTTTGAGTGATTGCTTATGTGTGGTTACTATTGCTTGATTACGATAGATTGACCGGAGTGTGACGAGTAGACCTATCAAGAGTTTTGAGTGTGAATCATCTTCATCAAGTTTGCAGGCAAGTAACACTTTGATCATACCCTTTTCATACCCAGTTTGTATGCATTAGTTTCAACCCTCAAACATTGCATGGTTAGGAAGTCATTAATTTGTGGGTTGGGAAGTAGATGATGAGGTAGGAACCTATTGCCCTGTTACTATCAAACCCTTGGGAGTTACTTCTACGTGTTGCTTATATTGCTATGCTATGCTCGTGAGAGCGTGGTTGGGTTTGAGAGTTATTCATGACAGATGTGAGATTGTTAATTAATGGTTCAACTTAAGGTGGCAACTTAAATACACATCCTGGTGGATTGAGGCACTGGGAACCCAGTGTTGTCTGCTTTTTTTTTGGAAATCCGGTACCCGTGTGATCTTCCTATGGACCGCCACCTGTGCTCAAAGGGAATCGAGATTATTCATGCTAGAAACTTCCGTGTGCAGCCACAAGCTATTATGGGCTCTAGCATAGTTGAGTAAGTTACGTGAAGCTCTTGAAGAGGTAGATCAAAGGTAGTGGGTTTTGTAGGTTTGGTATGGTCTACCCGAGTAGAGAGTTAATGTTTACGAAAGATCGTGTCTCGGTCATCCGCTTTCTCAAACACCATGTAGTGCGAGAAATCAACGGAGGCGATCGAGTCTTGTGGGGAAAAGTGCTAAACCTCTGCAGAGTGTACAATCTAATCATGGTTAGCCGTGTCCCCGGTTATGGACAATTCTCGAGTATCTAGTACTTGAGTATTTACATGTATCTCATCACTCTAAATTAATATTGTTGGGTTGTTAATCACTTTAATTGGGATTGAGTTGGGGTTATACCTTCTCAATGATGTTTCAACCACCATGATAGTTAAATTAAAATTTATTCCTTTGATGTAGGGAAAAATTGGCTTTACGCAAAACTGTAACCCTAGAGCTTTCCACCAGCCATATATGCATGTAGTATAGCTTATTCTTTCATTACTCTCTATGTGTTACATTGCCAGCATATTCCATGTGTCAATTTTTTTGGGCTGCAACGTTTCATGTTGCGTACTTTTCGCATTTACGACAGTAAGTGATACGTTAGGGTTACGATTTCTACACTCAACTTTGCCGTTGGTGTTGATGGGAATCCACAACCTTGTTACTTCCGCTATTTGGATTGAGGTAATAGTATTTACGTTATTTACATGTGATTTACCTCTCAAATCCTCGAGAACTGTGTGTGTCAGCATACCGATCCAGGGATGACACTTAAGCACAGAGACTTGACCGTCTGAGGTCGGGTCGCTACACTCCATTATAAAAGATATCAAGTATTTCATTTTTCTTAAGGGGATGGTCAGGCAAAGCATTAAGTAATTGGAGAAGCCTCCCCCAAGCTTGTGAGAGACTCTCTTCTTCAATTTGCACAAAATTATATATGTCCCTTAAAGCAGCTTGTTTCTTATGACCAGGGAAATATTTAGCAGAGAAATAATAAATCATATCCTGGGGACTACACACGCAACCAGGATCAAGAGAATTAAACCATATCTTAGCATCACCCTTTAATGAGAAAGGAAATATTTTAAGGATATAAAAGTAGCGAGTTCTCTCATCATTAGTGAACAGGGTGGCTATATCATTTAATTTAGTAAGATGTGCCACAACAGTTTGATTCATAGCCATAAAAAGGATCAGACTCAACCAAAGTAATTATATCAGGATCAATAGAGAATTCATAATCCTTATCAGTAACAAAGATAGGTAAAGTAGCATAAGCAGGATCATATTTCATTCTAGCATTCAGATTTTTTTGTTTAAGCTTAGCTAATAATTTCTTAAGATCACTTCTATCATTGCAAGCAAGAAAGTCTCTAGCAGTTTCTACATCCATAACATAGCCTTTAGGCACAACAGGTAATTCATATTTATTGGGAGAGTCTTCATCATCACTTTCATCAATATTATCAGTTTCAATAATTTCATTCTCTCTAGCCCTAGCAAGTTGTTCATCAAGAAATTCACCAAGTGGCACAGTAGTATCAAGCATAGAAGTAGTTTCATCATAAGTATCATGCATAGCAAAAGTGGCATCATCAATAACATGCGACATATCGTAATTAATAGCGAAGCGAGGTTTAGGTGTCGCAAGCTTACTCAAAATGTAAGGTGAATCAAGTGCAGAGCTAGATGGGAGTTCCTTACCTCCCGTCGTAGTTGAGGGATAAATTTTTGTTTTCGCGTCTTTCAAGTTCTTCATAGTGACCAGCAGATATAAATCCCAAGTGACTCAAAGAATAGAGCTATGCTCCCTGGCAACGGCCCCAGAAAATAGTCTTGATAACCCACAAGTATAGGGGATCGCAACAGTTTTTGAGGGTAGAGTATTCAACCCAAATTTATTGATTCGACACAAGGGGAGCCAAAGAATATTCTCAAGTATTAGCAGTTGAGTTGTCAATTCAACCACACCGGGATAACTTAATATCTGTAGCAAAATATTTAGTAGCAAAGTAGTATGATAGTAACGTAACGGTAGCAAAAGTAATATTTTTGGGTTTTGTAGTAATTGTAACAAGAGTAAATGTAAAAGTAAATAAGCGAAGAACAATATGTGAAAAGCTCAGAGGCATTGGATCGGTGATGGAGAATTATGCGGATGCGGTTCATCATGTAACAATCATAACATAGGGTGACATGTAACTAGCTCCGATTCATCAATGTAACGTAGGCATGTATTCCGAATATAGTCATACGTGCTTATGGAAAAGAACTTGCATGACATCTTTTGTCCTACCCTCCCGTGGCAGCAGGGTCCTAATGGAAACTAAGAGATATTAAGGCCTACTTTTAATAGAGTACCGGACCAAAGCATTAACACATAGTGAATACATGAACTCCTCAAACTACGGTCATCACCAGGAGTGGTCCCGATTATTGTCACTTCGGGTTGCGGATCATAACACATAGTAGGTGACTATAGACTTGCAAGATAGGATCAAGAACTCACATATATTCATGAAAACATAATAGGTTCAGATCTGAAATCATGGCACTCGGGCCCTAGTGACAAGCATTAAGCATAGCAAAGTCACAAAGAACATCAATCTCGTAACATAGTGGATACTAGGGATCAAACCCTAAAAAACTAACTCGATTACATGATAAATCTCATCCAACCCATCACCGTCCAGCAAGCCTACGATGGAATTACTCACGCCGGGCGGTGAGCATCATGAAATTGGTGATGGAGGATGGTTGATGATGACGATGGCGACGGATTCCCCTCTCCAGAGCCCCGAACGGACTCCAGTTCAGCCCTCCCGAGAGAGTTTAGGGCTTGGCGGCGGCTCCGTATAGTAAAACGAGATGAATCTTTCTCTCTGATTTTTTTTCTCCCCGAACACGAATATATGGAGTTGGAGTTGAGGTCGATCGAGCTCCAGGGGGCCCACGAGGCAGGGGGCGCGCCCAGGGGGAGGCACGCCCCCACCCTCGTGGCAAGGGTGTGGGCCCCCTGGCCTTGATTCTTTCGCCAGTATTTTTTATTATTTCCAAAAATAATCTCCGTGGAGTTTCAGGTCATTCCGAGAACTTTTGCTTCTGCACATAAATAACACCATGGCAATTCTGCTGAAAACAGCGTCAGTCCGGGTTAGTTCCATTCAAATCATGCAAGTTAGAGTCCAAAACAAGGGCAAAAGTGTTTGGAAAAGTAGATGCGACGGAGACGTATCAACCTTCTTGCAGAGCAACCAGCGACGGACTGGCAATCACAGGGGCAATCTGTGTCCCTCCTCGCGCTAACATGCAGGAACCCCCCGAGGAGAACAGCAGGCGGTACCGCAGGTTTCCTCTTATCCCTTGCAATTCGCTTGCGCATTAAAAGGGGGGTCCTGAGCATCGCGACTCAGGAGCTCTTACTGGCTCTCCAGCCCTCACCCCCTGGTCTTGACCACGGCATCACGACCTGGCATACCAGCGGTGGCTAAGCTCGCTCGAGGGCCGGGACCTGAGGACGCAGAGCACATAGAAGAGTAGGGAAGAGAGGGAGAGGCCTGCACGGGCCTAACCAGGCTACGCTACGACCGTCGACGCACGAGACAGACGCAGCGCAAGGAATCGAACCAAGGTCACCAAGATGAGTCATACGTTCGAGTCAAGCCTAGCGCTATTACATGCTACGTCTTGAGCTTGAACTGGTTTTCCTCGAAGAGGAGAGGGTGATGCAGCAAGTGTAGCGTAAGTATTTCCCTCTGTTTTGAGAACCAAGGTATCAATCCAGTAGGAGGCTCCTCAAAAGTCCCACGCACCTACACAAACAAACTGAGAACTCGCAACCAACGCAATAAAGGGGTTGTCAATCCCTTCACGGCCACTTGCGAAAGTGAGATCTAATAAAGATAGTATGATAAGATAAATATATCTTTGGTATTTTATAATATAGATGCAAAAAGTAAAGATGCAAATAAAAGTAGATTGAAAGCACATATGATAAGAGATAGACCCGGGGGCCATAGGTTTCACTAGTGGCTTCTCTCAAGATAGCATAAGCATTCTACGGTGGGTGAACAAATTACTGTCGAGCAATTGATAGAAAAGCGCATAGTTATGAGATTATCTAGGCATGATCATGTATATAGGCATAACGTCCATAACAAGTAGACCGACTCACCTGCATCAACTACTATTACTCCACACATCGACCGACTCACCTGCATCTAGAGTATTAAGTTCATAAGAATGTAGTAACGCATTAAGCAAGATGACATGATGTAGAGGGATAAACTCATGCAATATGATATAAACCCCATCTTGTTATCCTCGATGGCAACAATACAATACGTGTCTTGCATCCCTTTCTGTCATTGGGTAAGGACATCGCAAGATTGAACCCAAAGCTAAGCACTTCTCCCATGGCAAGAAAGACCGATCTAGTAGGCCAAACCAAACTGATAATTCGAAGAGACTTGCAAAGATAACTCAATCATACATAATAGAATTCAGAGAAGATTCAAATATTATTCATAGATAAACTTGATCATAAACCCACAATTCATCGGATCTCGACAAACACACCGCAAAAAGAGTTTACATCGAATAGATCTCCACAAGAGAGGGGAGAACATTGTATTGAGATCCAAAAAGAGAGAAGAAGCCATCTAGCTAATAACTATGGATCCGTAGGTCTGTGGTAAACTACTCACAACTCATCGGAGGGACAAGGATGTTGATGTAGAGGCCCTCCATGGTTGGTTCCCCCTCCGGCAGAGTACCGGCGAAGGCTCCAAGATGAGATATCGCGGATACAGAAGGTTATGGCGGTGGAAATTGTGTTTCGTGGTGCCCCTGGATGTTTTCGGGGTACGTAGGTATATATAGGAAGAAGAAGTACGTCGGTGGCCGCCCGAGGGGCCCACGAGACAGGGGGCGCGCCCTACAGGGGGGGCTTGGCCTCCTATCTCGTGGCTTCCTCGGAAGCTTCTTGTCTTGCACTCCAAGTCCTTTGGATCGCGTTCGTTCCAAAAATCACGCTCCCGAAGGTTTCATTTAGTTTGGACTCCGTTTGATATTCCTTTTCTTTGAAATACTGAAATAGGCAAAAAAACAGCAATGTGGGCTGGGCCTCCGGTTAGTAGATTAGTCCCAAAAATGATATAAGTGTGTAAAATAAAGCCCATAAACATCCAAAAGGGGTAATATAATAGCATGGAACAATCAAAAATTATAGATACGTTGGAGACGTATCAAGCATCTAAGCTTAATTCCTGCTCGTCCTCGAGTAGGTAAATGATAAAAAGAGAATTTTTGATGTGGAATGCTACCTAGCATAATTCATAATGTAATTTTCTTTATTGTGGCATGAATGTTCAGATCCAAATGATTCAAAATAAAAGTTCATATTGATAAAATAAATAGTAATACTTCAAGCATACTAATCAAAGTAATCATGTCTTCTCAAAATAACATGGCAAAAGAAAGTTCATCCCTACAAAATCATATAGTTAGGCTATGCTTCATTTTCGTCACACAAAGATGTTCCCAACTTCTATACCCCCGATTACAAGCCAAGCAATTGTTTCATACTTAAATAATCTCAAACTTTTGCAACCTTCACGCAATACATGAGCGTGAGCCATGGATATAGCACTATGGGTGGAATAGAATATGATGATGGGGATTGTGTGGAGAAGACAAAAAAGGAGAAAGTCTCACATTGACGAGGATAATCAACGGGCTATGGAGATGTGCATCAATTGATGTCAACATGAGGAGTAGGGATTGCCATGCAACGGATGCACTAGAGCTATAAATGAATGCTCAACAAAAGAAAACTAGTGGGTGTGCATCCAACTTGCTTGCTCATGAAGACCTAGGGCATTTGAGGAAGCCCATCGTAGGAATATACAAGCCAGGTTCTATAATGAAAAATTCCCACTAGTATGAAAAAGACAACTTATGAGACTCACTATATGAAAAACATGGTGCTACTTTGAAGCACAATATATGAGACTCACTACATGAAGAACAAGGTGCTACTTTGAAGCACAAGTGTGGAAAAGGAGATAGTAACATTGCCCTTTTTATTTATTTTCTTTTTTTTCTTTTTTCTGGGCCTTTCTTTGTTTCTTTTTGGCCTTTCTTCTTTTTTTTGGGCATTGCTCTAATAATGATGATCATCACACCTCTATTGATTACAACATAAGAATTACAACTCGAAACTAGAACAAGATATGACTCTATATGAATGCCTACGGCGGTGTACCGGGATGGTGCAATGAATCAAGAGTGACATGTATGAAAAATAATGCATGGTGTCTTTGCCACAAATACAATGTCAACTACATGATCATGCAATGGCGATATGACAAAAGTAAAGTATGTCATGATGATGATGAACGGAACGGTGGAAAGTTGCATGGCAATATATCTCGGAATGGCTATGGAAATGCCATAATAGATAGGTATGGTGGCTGTTTTGAGGAAGATATAGGGAGGTTTATGTGTGATAGAGCGTATCATATCACGGGGTTTGTATGCACTAGCGAAGTTTGCACCAACTCTCAAGGTGAGAAAGGGCAATGCACGGTACCGAAGAGGCTAGCAAAGGCGGAAAGGTAAAAGTGCGTATAATCCATGGACTCAACATTAGTCAAAAGAACTCATATACTTATTGCAGAAATTTAGAAGTCATCAAAAACCAAGTACTACGGCATGCTCCTAGGGTGATAGATTGGTAGGAAAAGACCATCGCTCGTCCCCGACCGCCACTCATAAGGATGCACAAGCCAGGTACACTTCATGTTTCAAATTTGTTACACAACTTTAACCATACGTGCATGCTACGGGACTTGCTAACTTCAACACAAGCATTCTTTAAATTCATAATCACCCAACTAGCATGACTTTAATATCACTACCTCCATATCTCAAAACAATTATCAAGTATCAAGTTGATCATAGTATCCAATTCACTTCCTATGATAGTTTTTATTATACCCAACTTGGATGCTCATCATTCTAGGACCAATTTTATAACCATAGCAAATACCATGCTGTTATAAAATACTCTCAAAATAATATAAGTGAAGCATGAGAGACTACAAATTTCTTCAAAATTAAGACACCACCGTGCTCTAAAAGATATAAGTGAAGCACTAGAGCAAAAACTATCAAGCTCAAAAGATATAAGTGAAGCACATAGAGTATTCTAGCAAATTCTAATCAAATAGGATTCTCCTAAAAGATGTGTACAGAAAGGATGATTGTGGTAAACTAAAAAGCAAATACTAATATAATACACGACGCTCCAAGCAAAACACATATCATGTGGCGAATAAAAATATAGCTCCAAGTAAAGTTACCAATGAACGAAGACGAAAGAGGGGCTGCCTTCCCGGGGCATCCCCAAGCTTAGGCTTTTGGCTATTCTTGAATATCTTGGGGTGCCTTGGGCATCCCCAAGCTTAGGCTCTTGCCAGCCTTTATTCCATAGTCCATAAAAGCTTTACCCAAAACTTGAAAACTTCACAACACAAAACTCAACAGGAAATCTCATAAGCTCCGTTAGTGAAAGAAAACAAAATCACCACATAAGGTACTGCAATGAACTCATTCTTTATTTATTTTGGTGTTAAACCTACTGTATTCCAACTTCTCTATGGATTATAAACTATTTTATTGGCCATAGATTCATCAAAATAAGCCAACAACACACGAAAAACAGAATCTGTCAAAAACAGAACAGTCTGTAGTAATATGTAACTAACGCAAACTTCTGGAACTCAAAAGATTCAGCCAAAATAGGAAGACCTAGGAATTTTTTTTGTTGATCAGAAGAAATTGGAATCACTATTTTATCACGTTCTGGTGATTTTTAACAATTGTTTTAGTGAACCGAAAGTTTCTGGAAATTACAGCAAGATCAAATAACTATCATCCAAGAAGATCATATAGGTTTAACTTGGCACAAACACTAATTAAAAGATAAAAACACATCTAAACAGAAGGTAGATGGATTATTTATTCCTAAACAGAAACAAAAACAAAAACTAAAAATAAAATTGGGTTGCCTCCCAACTAGCGCTATCGTTTAACGCCCCTAGCTAGGCATAAAAGCGAAGATAGATCTAACGAGTGCCATCTTTGGCACTAAACTCATAAGTAGAGAGATTTTGATCTCTAAGGATTTCTCCCTTTTTAGTAATGGCTAAACTTTTAGGCAAAAATTCAAGAAATTCATTGGTAGCAAAAGGTTCCTTAATGATAGAGAGACAATTGGGAAGAACACTTATGGATTTGAGATCTGCGTCTCCCTTACTAGAAGATTCACCCTTATTTTTAGGAACATAAATAAACTTGGCAGTTTTAGTAGGGGGTTTTGGAGTGTTTTTCATGGTGGGGAAACGCGGAACCTAAGTTTGTAATGATATCCTCAAGTTTACCGATTCTAGCAGAGTCTAGATCTATTTTTTCATTGACTATAGGTTCTTTTTCTTTAAGATTTTTCAAAGTAACTCCAACCCTAGATCCAAATTGGGTAATGTGATTATGAATACTTTTATCCAAATTTTCAATCAACTCAACAGTGGCAATTTTATTTTCAATAATGTCAAGCCGTTGCATCACATGTTCTAGAGTTAAAACCGTTCCATTAACCAAAAGAGGTGGTGGGCCAAACAAGTCTAACATAGCATTATAAGCATCAAAAGTATGGCTACTCATAAAATCACCTCCGGTAGCAATATCAAGAACACATCTATTGCAAGGAGTAATGCCTACATAAAAATTGCGGAGAAGAACGGAAGTAGCAAGCTTCCTAGTAGCTTTATATTGGGCATTGCAAATTCTATGCCAATCATCTTTTAAACTTTCCCTCTCCTTTTGCTTAAAATTGTGAATTTCTTGTTCGGGAGTGAGAATAAGGATAGGAGGACTAGCCATGACGACAAGGTAAACGAACTAATACACGAGCAAACAGACAAACGGCAAGCAAAAAAAAGAGGAGGAGACTGGGAAAGAGAGGGCGAATAAAACGGCAAGCGTGAAGTGGGGGAGAGGAAAACGAGAGGTAAATGGCAAATAATGTAAATGCTGGGGAGATGGGTTTGTGGTGGGTACTTGGTATGTCTTGACTTGAGCGAAGACCGCCCCGGCAACGGCGCCAGAAATCGCACGTTGGCGGGAGGTCGAATCTTGACTTGACATGGTGGAAGCCTCCCCGACAACGGCGCCAGAAATCCTTCTTGCTACGTCTTGAGCTTGCGTTGGTTTTCCTCGAAGAAGAGAGGGTGATGCAGCAAGTGTAGCGTAAGTATTTCCCTCTGTTTTGAGAACCAAGGTATCAATCCAGTAGGAGGCTCCTCAAAAGTCCCACGCACCTACACAAACAAACTGAGAACTCGCAACCAACGCAATAAAGGGGTTGTCAATCCCTTCACGGCCACTTGCGAAAGTGAGATCTAATAAAGATAGTATGATAAGATAAATATGTTTTGGTATTTTATAATATAGATGCAAAAAGTAAAGATGAAAATAAAATTAGATTGAAAGCAAATATGATAAGAGATAGACCCGGGGGCCATAGGTTTCACTAGTGGCTTCTCTCAAGATAGCATAAGTATTACGGTGGGTGAGCAATTCTTGTCGAGCAATTGATAGAAAAGCGCATAGTTATGAGATTATCTAGGCATGATCATGTATATAGGCATCACGTCCATGACAAGTAGACTGACTCACACTGCATCTACTACTATTACTCCACACATCGACCGACTCACCTTTTGCATCTAGAGTATTAAGTTCATAAGAACAGAGTAACGCATTAAGCAAGATGACATGATGTAGAGGATAAACACATGCAATATGATATAAACCCCATCTTGTTATCCTCGATGGCAACAATACAATACGTGTCTTGCAACCCTTTCTCTCACTGGGTAAGGACACCGCAAGATTGAACCCAAAGCTAAGCACTTCTCCCATGGCAAGAAAGACCAATCTAGTAGGCAAAACAAAACTGATAATTCGAAGAGGCTTGCAAAGATAACTCAATCATACATAAAACAATTCAGAGAAGATTCAAATATTATTCATAGATAAACTTGATCATAAACCCACAATTCATCGGATCTCGACAAACACACCGCAAAAAGAGTTTACATCGAATAGATCTCCACAAGAGAGGGGAGAACATTGTATTGAGATCCAAAAAGAGAGAAGAAGCCATCTAGCTAATAACTATGGACCCGTGAGGTCTGTGGTAAACTACTCGCAACTCATCGGAGGGCAAGGATGTTGATGTAGAGGCCCTCCATGGTTGATTCCCTCCCAGCAGAAAGTGTCGGCGAAGGCTCCGAGATGAGATCTCGTGGATCTGAGAAGGTTCTGGCGGTGGAAATTGTGTTTCGTGGTGCCCTGGATATTTTTGAAGTGCATTGGGTATATATAGGAAGAAGAAGTACGTCGGTGGTCATGAGGGGCCCACGAGACAGGGGGCGCCCTACAGGGGGGGCGCGGCCTCCTATCTCGTGGCTTCCTCGGAAGCTTCTTGACTTGCACTCCAAGTCCTTTGGATCACGTTCGTTCCAAAAATCACGCTCCCGAAGGTTTCATTCCGTTTGGACTCCGTTTGATATTCCTTTTCTTCGAAATACTGAAATAGGCAAAAAAAACAGCAATATGGGCAGTAGGTTAGTCCCAAAAATGATATAAATGTGTAAAATAAAGCCCATAAACATCCAAAAGGAGTAATATAATGGAATGGAACAATAAAAAATTATAGATACGTTGGAGAGGTATCATTACATAGGATGTTTAGCTTTCGTCGCCTTGTTTCGACAGCGCAACCCTCCTTTTCGGCCTCAGGGAACTGCTTGCACGCCAAGGGGGACCTCCCGAGCATCGCGTCTCTGGAGCTCTCACCGTGCCTTGGGCCGCTCACGTCCTGGCCTTGACCACGACATCGCGACCTAGCATACCAGAGACGGCTGAAGCCTGCCTGGGGACTAGGACCCGCTGGCGTAGAGCGCTAAGTTGCCGTGAGAATGAAAATGAGGGAGAGGGAGGTCGAGGCAAGGCGCGCCGCTGTAGACCTCGCCACCTTCACTAACGCGCTTCCGCTGGGGCAACCTCGCCTCCCTTTCGGCCCTTGGGTAGTTGCTTGCACGCTAAAGGGGACCCCCCGAGCATCGCGCCTCTGGTGCTCTCACCGGACCTTGGGCCGCTCACCTCCTAGCCTTGACCACGGCATCGCGACCTGGCATACCAGCGACGGCTGCAGCCTGCCTGGGGACTGGGACCTGTCAGCGTAGAGCACCAGGCTACCGCGAGGGGCACAAAGGGTCGACTATCTCAAGCGGAATACGCGACCATGACACTGGACAAAAGACTATATTGCATTAGGCCAAAAGCGCTATAAGTTCTTTACACAGCCCCACGGGGTTCGTCTCGATTCCTCGCAGGGAACCAAAGGGAAAAGAAGCCCTAGATACGATCGCCAACGCCATCATCAACAGTGGTCCACGAGAGGCCGACACCAACCCCATCCAGATCAGCGACGGCGGCGGCCGGACGCTGTGGCCCTGCTCCGAGCGCGGCGAGAGCTCAGGGGCACGTAGCTGTCGTCGCTCGTCTCCGGGGTCTTGTAGGGCTCAGGAGAGTCACTGGACTCCCAAGCGTCGCCATTGCAGTTGGAGGAGCTGCTGGCAGGACCAAGAGCAGGTTCAGCGTTGGCCGCTTCACCGCCCTGGCGACCCCGTCCTGGATAGCACTCCAGGCGGCGGCCTTCCTCGTCGAAGACCTTGAAGAACATGGTGGAAGCGCCATCGTACTCAAAGTGGATGGCAAGCGCGCCTTCTGAACGGCAGACTCGGGCAACCTCGCCCCAGCCGCGGGTCATGAAGACCTTGCCCGGGGAGACGACTTCAACCTCCGCTCCAGTCACCGGGGCGTTGCAGTCGGCGTGCTGCAGCCAAAGCTCGAGGGGCCCCTCGGCGGCATCTCGGCGGAGAAGAACTGCGGGAAGCGAATCCAAGTGCGCGGGGGCATCACCGCCCACATCATGAGTTCGCGCGAGGAGTCCATAGCGTGGACTCTTGGGGCAACAACGTACGTCACCGCGGTGCGGTGTCCACGGCCATTCCATGGGCGGCGCCGCTCGCCGTCTTTTCCTTCGGAGCCCTCTGCACGGGCGTACAGGGGCAGCGGATACCCGGGAGGTGGCCGCTCGCACCAAGGCCTCGACACCTCCGGCCTCACGATGACGTCACGGCGGTGGGCTAGCCTCTTCTTTGGCGGAAGTGGACCTGGCTCGTCGCGGGGAGTTTTTCCTTTCTCTGCGGCCAAGAACCTCCGTATCGGCGCCATGGGAGTCACTGCCGAGCAGAGGAGCAAGGAGGAAGAAGAAGCGAGCGGGATGGAGGAAGAGATGGGCAACGAGGGCTCCGCCCCTCTTCCCATTTATAGCCGGAGGGAGGCCAACCGCCGGCCTCCACGATCGCAGGTAATGATAACCCTTTTTGCATGCAGCAGGGACTCATCAGAGTTGCCGAGGCAGCATGGGGAAGCGGAGACACCCACGTCCAATCAATCACCACACATCAAGCAGGCCCGCAGGCTGTTGGGGCCCGCGGTGCTCCGCACTTGCCCCTTGGCTTCGCCTCGAAGCCAAGCCCGAGCGCGCCTTGGGCCCGGGGGCTACTGTCGGCGTTCTGGGAACGGGGGTCCCTCGACTTGCCTGCCTGCAGACCACGGTGTGGCTCCACCAGCGGCCCTGTACGGCCCATCGTCACCAAGCAAACACTCAAGACCCTCGCGAGGGGCGAAGCCTCGTGAGGCGGACGACGCAAGACCTCCTCAGGGGCGGCCTCACCAGGCTGGCTCGTGAGGAGCGGAGAGATGAAGGCAAGGGGCACCTCGCGAGATTCCTGTGACGCAAGCCATGACGATCGGCACCAGGCGGGCGCCAGCGGGCATAGTGTACTCGTTTCCTCTTTGGTGCTAAAGAGGCAAGCACAGGCGAGGAGTCCCGAGGCATCAGGCAAAGGTTTCCATAACGGTGCAATGAGACCGAGACCAGCACGACGGCAGGATGGAGGTCACCTTGGAGCCAATGATGGCGTCACCACCAGAGCCTTTGGCAGGCGAAGACTACTTTTGTCAGGATAAGCTGTACTAGTTGTTCCCCTTCAAATTTGGCCGTTGTGGGATCCCTTCCCGCTCAATATTTGGGAAGAGGACCAGGGCCTCTATAAATAGGACTAGCCACCACCATAGAAGGGCAACTCATCTTGGATCAGATCCTTTCGATCCTCATACCCACCAGCTCACCGAGCACAAGAACACCTCACCTCAGGAGGCTGTTCTTCCCTTGTAACTGTTCATCCTCAGCCCAAGAGGCAATCCACCACACCACACTAGAGTAGGGTATTACACCACATCGGTGGCCCGAACCAGTATAAGTCTTGAGTCTCTCTATTCTTTGGGTTTGTCGAGCTAGGCCGTGAGATCTTTGAGCGAGCTAGCCATCGAGGGAGAGAGAGAGAGAGAGAGAGAGAGATCTTCTTGCGCACCCGGTGTTCGAACCTTGAGGGTTTTGCCGGAACCCGTGATCCGACAAGCTTGTATTGTGTGTTTACTTTGTGCTTGCACCTATTCTTTTGTTTCTTGTCATATAGATTGTCCAGCTAGTTACATATCTAGACAACCTGCCTTTTTGTTAAGACTAAAATTGTTGGGAAACATGGTAGAAAAAAATCGCACCTACGATCAACCAAGAACAATATGAAGATGCATAACGGGTTGTGATCAATGATCGTTACCGACTGTGGAGTGCAGCGGAAGTAGGCGAGTCGGTGTAGATCGTACTTCAAGTCCCTCGAACGTTGATGACGATCCCGCAAACCGCCCTCGAACGATCGCTCGAACTGAAGACCGAAAGCACGGCCTCTCTACTTGGTTGCAAGCGTACGGTCTTCACGATCCGGCAGTGCTTCGCCGTCCAGAGCTAATCGTCGCCAGAGAATTAGAGGGAAGAGATTAGAACCACATAGGGCTTCTAATTATGAGTATTAGAGGTGGCTAGGGCTAGCTCTAATTAGTCTATGACCAACTAGGACTAGAACTAGATCAACTAGAGGAGGCTCCCAAAACGTGTGTATCAATAGGGTGGAAAACCTCTAGTATATATATTGGTTTAGGGGGAGGACATGGCAGCCACCAAGGGAGGAAAGCCTCCCTTGGTGCGCCGGCCAAGGGGGTGGGAGACTCCCACCCTTGTCCAATTCGGCCCCCTTCCTTAGGGAAGGGTGGCACTTTCCCACTTGGGCCTTTTTGGCCCAAGTTGTCTTGCACCTCTTGGGCTTTTAAGACCCGTTGATATTTAAATTATATATAAAATAATCTAAACATTTTCAGAGTATTATATTTTTTTAACATTCCCGGAAACATTTTCCACATATATATAATTAATCGATAATACCCGGAATTGCCCGATATTCACCGAAACCCTTACGGTGACCCTGAAACGCTTCTGCAACCTCTCAGAACTATTCCACATATTAATGAAACTATTTCACGAATATATTCTCGTCACTCCCATATTACTAACACTCACAGATCGTGATTACCTTAAGCTTGTGACCCCATAGGTTCGGTAAATCATAGACATGAACGAAACCCCTTCGTTCAATGACCGATAACAGAATCGTGGACATCCATATCGGTCCCTATGATTACACGAATGATATTCGAGTGAACCTCTGGTTATCATGCGATGTTCCCTTTGCTTCGCGATACTTTACAAAAACCGTTGCGCATCGGTATCCTCTTGAGTCATTACCATGCTCACTATACCGTTGCTCCCGTTTACCGGTTTTGTTCTTCTTTCTCGTTGACATGTTCCGGCATCCCCATGACGTACTCACCTATTTCTGGCCAGACTATGATGGATGCCGTCACACCGGAAGGGCCCTAAAAATATCTCTCCATCGTCGGAGGAGCAAATCCCACTCTCGAGCTGTCCGGTAACTTGTCAAACTTTTCGGTTATCCTGAAAGTTGTCGTTATGATCACCTTGTTACAGATGACGTTTGAGCAAACCCAAATCCCACCGTCCAGTAGGAAGTGACCGACACACTCTCATGGTCTGAGGAACTAAAACACATGCTAACATTTCGTGTTATAACAGATGATTTTACACGATGTAATCACATAGTATAACAGACAAGTATTGGGTTGATTCAATGTGATCGTTCTTCTAACTACATACCTCAATGTTGTTTTAGGACTATTGTTGCACTTAACGATATCCTAAGATCCGGAAAACGTGATCACCAACAACACTTGATCCGGTCTTAGAGGCAAGACCGGGAACCTATTGTTTACCGTTTATTATTCCACACGTGCATATGAGTTTTCCACTGAATCACATATTCCGAGATCATAGCAGTTATAGCATGGAACATAAACTGTTAACTATGAATAATGGAAATATAATAATACAGTATTATTGCCTCCAGGGCATATTTCCAACAAAAATTAGCAAGGAGGTCAAAAATTCTTAGTCGTCTATTCACCCCCCTCTAGTTGACCATATCAACCCTTTCATCCACGCGCTTCAATATCATTGGTTCGGCCACCCCATCACCCTCATCCCCGACAATGATATTGTGCACAATAACACAACATGTTATCAGCTACCACAAAGTTTTCGATTCCCACATCATTTTAGCTCCATGAACAATTCACCAACGAGCTTGAAGCACTTTGAATGCCCTCTACACATATTTCCTAGCTGCTTCCTGCATTGTTGCAAGGTGGCTTTGTTTGTTGCCTTATGGTTTAGATATATATGGTCTTCACAAACATCGCCCGCTGAGGATAGATGGCATCAGCAAGATAGTATCCCATGTTGTAGTTGCGGCCATTGATAGTGTAGTTGCACAATGGTTATTCCCCATAAAAAGCCTCGTGAACATGTGAGATCATTGAAGCACCTTAATGTCATTGTGAGAATCCGACATTCCAAAGAAAGCATGTCAAACCCATAAGTCATGCGATTCCACTACTTTCAGTATGATGGTGTCCTCTTTGGTGTGCCCTTGGTACATTCCACGCAAACCTTTGTGGTAGTTCTTCCATTGCTAATGCATGAAATCAATTAATCCAAGCATTCCTGTAAAACCTCTTGCCTATCCAATAGCCAATAACTTTTCTGTGTCCTGCAGATTTGATTATCTCAGATACTCCGCTCCAAACAACTGCACCACGGTGCGAGCAAACCTGACAGTAGTCTTCAGTCATGTGCTCTCCCCCATCTGGACCATCTCATCAACGGCGAGCGTCAGTACCAAGTGCAGGCATCCTCAAAGCAGTCGTACATTTATGCTTAGCAGAGAAAGAAAGTTGGCTGCATCAATCCCTAGTGAGCTCGAAGTAGTCATCATGCGCCTACACTCCCTCCACAACGCACAGAAATAATGGTTTGCACATTCGAAAATGGCAATGAAACCATGGATCATCTAGGAAAGTTGGGTCCGGAGCAAAGTAGTCCTTGAACAATAGTCGTGCTCCAGAGACCCAATCCTGATTAATATCTCTTCTCCCTTTTGTTGAGCCCTTGAAGTTGAGAATATGCTCCATCTACCGGTCCATTTCCTCTTGCATGCTCATGAGCATGATCATATCCACGTCTTCGTCCGAATCCGACGAATCAAAAAACTCATTTTCAATAATTTATCAAGCTTCGTTAGTTCATACGCCTCGTCCGGCGAAGCATCCGAATCCATCATTTTCCCTATTAATAAAACACAAAAAACCTAGTTAGACAATGTGTCGAACACATCAAGGGCAAGGTGCAGCCTGAAAGTTGTCGGACATATGCAATGGCGTCCGGACGAGCGATGATATCTGCGGCGGCGACCACGGATGGGGGGGGGGGGGTTGCAGTGTCGTGCTGGCAGCGTTGAGGATCGAAACGGCGGCGGAGCAAGGGTGGTGGTAGAGATACGAGACGTCCAACGCGGAGGGGGAGAAGAGAGGAGAGAGCAAATGAAATCGGTAGGTAGGAGTGGATTTGGTGCAATTTGTGGTGGGGTCCGGGCGTCGGGTCCGACATGGCGGACACGCTCGGGTCTCCCCATATCCGCCCTACATTTGGGCTGGATATGGGGGGTGCCGGTCAGGCCGGGTGTTTGACGTCCGTTTGAGGCGCTCGTGTAGGTCGATTTTTTTTTGATCGGTCAGTGACCGTGGCATCTGCACGCGCATTTGAAGGAGGGTCTGAGGCGTCCACACGCGCGTTTGAAGGGGGGTCTGAGGCGTCCGCACGCGCGTTTGAAGGGGGGTCTGAGGCGTCCGCCTGTAGATGCTCTTAGATCAGGAGAGTTGGTTGCCAAATGATTTTCTAGCTCCCGGTCTTTCCACCGGGAGTTGGAAGCAAGATCTCGACATTAAAGTTGAGGAGTTTGTGCCGCTGAAGAATTACAAAGAAGCCCTAAATGGTTTTTAAGTTTACAGTTTGGCTAGCAAACATGTTGCATTACATATGAATTAATTGCACACCACAAAAACAAATCATATAATGATTCTAGTAACATCAATTTAGTAGTTTAGATGTTAAGATTTTTTATTTATAGGCTAAACCTATATTTTTATGTATTATTTTTAATAATATCATTGTTTCTTTAAGCGCCATGTTTTTTCTTGAAGTTTTGGTCAATTGTTTGCTATGGGGTGCTTGAGTCACTTTGTCTTAACTTCTGGTCGATTCTATGAAATTTTTGGCCAATGCATGTGCATTGCATGGAACACCAAGATGCATTTTTTTTACAAAACATATATTATGATTGACCCATGCGGGAGTAATTCCATGTGTAAAAACTAATGATATCTCGAGAAAGAGAAGAGATAAAGTGAGGAGGATTGGGGCATGGTGGTGATTGGTGGTCGGACTGAGCGGAGGCATGGGAATGGACGACGCCGGCAGCAGCCACCATGCCAGATTGTTCCAGATGCTTCCTTTTTTAATTGCTCAACAATGAGGTTGTGGGAGATAAGGATGAACGAGAGAAGACGTTATCTGCAAATGTGAAGAGAGGTGCGGGTATCTTTTTGCAAAATTGTCATAGTTTACTTTCTATCCGATAGATATAGATTAGACGGTCTATATTGCAAGATGGCAGACACACCATCATCACCAACTCGGATTTTTTTTATAAGAGTAGTGATATTAAATTTGGCTACTTTTGCTAAATTTTATTCACTACATGTTAGTTGATTTTATTAAAATTATTTTTTAATTATATTTCTTATGTGTATCTACGCTTTTACTTTTTGATGTAATTGCGCGTTCATTACAATCTTTTTAGCAGTGGCAATATTGTTTGCACTTCATGGTGAGAAAGGAAGTGACCAAGACTTCAAAAAGAAAAAAACAGTCACCTGCACTCTTAAACAAGCCCCGAGTACTAAAGTCAGTGCCTCAGTCAAGGGCATGTTCGATTTGCAACCTAAAGTTTGCGATCGTTCGCCTAGTGGCTACTCGAGCGATTATTCTGTTCGCTCGAGGTGGTGTGCCCTCCAACGATTCGTTCGCTATGGCCCATTAGGCCCAGTTATCAACTTTTTTGGAAAAAAAATGCCATTAGCAAAAAAGGACACTAATTGTCATGATCTGAATTATGAAAAATTCCATGCTATTTTATAAAACTTTCATTTATCTGACTTATAATTTACAGTGAGTATGATCAAAAGAAAAGAATGTCGTCTGATCTAGAAAAAAATGCAATGCTACACTTTAAAAACTACCATCCTCTAGATAAAATATATTAGATTCTATTTTTTTTCTAAAAACATGAAAAATCACACACAAGAATTGATGGTGCAAAAATAAAAATTTCATGTCATAGAAAAAAGGCATCCTCTTAATAATAAAAATGCCAACCTCTTAAAGATAAAAATGCCATGTTATTGACAATTAAAATGTCATGCTCTTAATAATAAAATAGTCATCCTCTTATTAATAAAATGCCTTGTTTTTAATTATTAAAATGACATGCTCTTAATAAATTGCCATCCTTGATTTAATAAAATGCCATGTTATTAATTATTAAACCGCAATGTTATTATTAATAATAATGCAATGTTTTGGAAGACAAAAAAATTCATGGTTTTAATAAAAATGGAAATTGCCATGCTACGCACATGGCAAGTTTAGAAAAAAAAATAACCTCTAAGATCGGGATTTTTGTTCTTTCAAAACTAAACATAAATCAGGATTTTAGAATATGTTTCCAAATGAAAAATGAATTTAAATCAACCTTCAATGTATATATAGCAAGTTTTACTGCATTGTTCCAAGACACCTTCGGTCCAAGTGGTAGACGCCTTGTCATTGCTCAAGGAATCCGTGAGTTTGATTCGCACCCTCTGTGCCCCTCGGTGGTAATTTTTGTGTGGGAGAATAAAAATAGAGGCGTTCGCCAGCGATTTATCATAGCGAAATAATAGGGAACCCCGACGCGGTACCATCCTACTCATGCGCTTAGTAGCCAACAGCGGTCAAGCCAACCAAGCCTTGCATCGCGATTCGTTCGAGAAGATCGAACGGCAGCCGATACGTTCGCTGGGAAATGGCGGATGTCTGACGCTCGCCATATAGCATTTTCGCCTACATTACTCATGTCACGATTGTACCATCTGTATGGTTTGTTGTCGTAGCTGATGGTTGCCACACTATTCGAGCTATATGTTCCGCATGTCATACAGTCAAGTCCTTGCTAAATCTTGCCACACTTGTAATGATTATTCTATGAAAACATGCCTTCTCCGGTCACTAATCCATAGTTTAAACAAAGGCGACATGTATTTTTCTTCTAAAACAGAATGCAGATGGTTCGACCGTTGTTTCTGAGGGGCCTGCGTGGCAACAGCGACTGTCCCTTTCACAAGTGTGGGGGATAGGGACGGATTAAAATCCTCCCTGGTTCCATAACTTCCATTAACACATGCAACCGAAAACACCACACGATCCGGGTCCAAGCACCCATCGACGACGACAAGGCTGTCAGGTGGTGGGGCGCATCGCAACACGCAGCGGCCGTGCGAGGCCCGCGGAGGCGGGGCAGCGCGTTTCGTTTGGGCGGGACACGCAGAGGAACAGTAACATCTTCCACCAAATCCAGATACTCTGGCGCTGTACTTGTGTCCCGATTTATTGCCAAGTACCCCCCACATTCAATTAACCCCCAGGCCCGGGCCCAGGCCCAGGCAGGCCCTACCGCCGCTGGCCGTGGACGTAAAGGATCGTCAATACATACAGGGTACTTGCACGGCTAATCGCTTTACAAAGCGCGCTCGCATAGCACACATGGCACACTCAATTGGGAGCAGTGAGTGAGTGAGGGGCTGGGTTGCACGACCTTTTTCATCAGAGTAGTAAACATTATCCATACGGACGCGCGCCGGATCAGCGATCGTGTCGCTCGTTTTGCGGTGCGAGGCGGGCGGTGCTCCTGTCGTCGTCGTGAGACGACGTCACGAGCGCTTGCTTGCACGCCATTTCCCGGTAGATAACGGTGCCTACCGCAATATCAAATCAGCCGCCTCCCTCTACGAAAAGGTCGAGCGAGTCCACGGATCCCCTCCTCCTCATCTGCTTGCTGCTTCGGCAGAGATAAGGGGCGATGAGCCTGGATCATTTTGCGTTACGGTGTTGTAGTTAGATTTCTTAAGAGTACAGCTTGGTTCTTCAATGACGGCGCCATGATGACAATGACGACACCATGCGGAATCAAGAATAAGTTTTTTTTACTCCCGATTAGCCTCCTTGTCGATAGTCTTGTCAGCATCGCAAAGCATAGTTGAGATCACCTGATCATTCTTTTTTCCAGAAGGATGTATCTGGTTGTGTATTCGTGTTATGCATGCCTTGACAAAGTGGGCGAGATCACTTTGTGCCTTGGTTCTGTGTCTCCTTCTCTGACCCATGATGTTCATCCAATTTCGACGTCATTGGGGAGCCTGCAATGTTGGTTCTCCCCGGATCTGTCTAGCTAGATTTAGGGTGGTCATCCAACCTTCTTTGTCGACTTCTTCTCTGGGGCGGTGATCTGTGATTCAGATCGTTGTCGTCGGCATCTTAAAGCTCGGACCAACGACTTTACGTAAATCGCATAAAAATGTTTCCTTGGCTCTGACAGTGTTTCAAGGGAGAACACATTACATGTTCCCTTAGGTGCTTTGGCGCGAGCACTGCTGTTGAATCTAGCTCCAACGGTCATTTAAAGATGTGCAAGCCCTCGACGTGATTATTGGACTCCTGTTTTTTTTTTCGAGCCTAGGCATCTAAATTTGGAGTTGGTGATCAAGATACCGTGTGTGTGCCTCTCTATACCATTGTTCAGTAGATTACCATAAGCTTGCTCTTCAAAACCACAATCACCCTCTTTAGGAGGACATCACATTGTACATTGTATATTTTATAAGGAGTGTTTTTGTTTAACTTATAATGTAGCATGTACTCCCTCCGTTTCTTTTTAGTCTGCATCTAGAATTTGGTCAAAGTGAAACTTTGTAAAGTTTGACCAAGTTTATAGGAAAAAATATTAACATCTACAATACTAAAAATAATATGGTATGAAAATTAATTTCATGATGCATCTAACAATATTGATTTCATATTTGTGAATCTTAATATATTTTTTCTATAAACTTAGTCAAAGTTAACAAAGTTTGACTTTGACAAAATCCTCTATGCAGACTAAAAAGAAACGAAAGGAGTAGGAAAAACAAACGCAACCATACCAATGCACACACAAAAGATCTTGGATGTAAGTGCATCTACTGCCTCCTTTATGGTTTTGAAGTATTCCTGACAGAGGTGGTCAATGGACTAATGTATTTATGAGTATACACTAGTGAAAGTGTTTGAATATTTGGTTTAACCGATGAATGTGACTCATAAAAAAAGTAAAGAGAGGGAGAATTGATTGTATACCCTTAGTTGTGTCACACTTGTCAGGTTTGCCCCTACTTTCGGAAAACACTCGTTTTTTCCCAACTCACTTTGGTTTTCTTATGCTTTTGCCCTTAAGCGCAGTTCCGTCTAGTCAGCGCCGTTTGACCGCTACTGCCGCTAGATTTTGGACATTTTTACCCCTGTTGTTGCTAACCCTCAGTACCCCTTCGTCCTCAGCCAGCTCGCGTGAAAAACAGAGGGAGGGAAGGCGCGGCAAAATTGGAGGGGGAAGCGGGAAGCGGGAGAGAAAGGAGCGGTGCGCATGGCGAGCTCGGGCTCGTCCAACTTCTCACTAGCGACCGGAGAGGTAAGTAACGTGGTGGCATTTCATACTCCTGAACCCCCATCCCAGTTCAATCTAGGGATTTGTAGGGTTTTTGATATTTGGGGGAAATTTAACCTTTGTTTTAGGTCGATGGGGTCAGGATTGTGCAGCATTCCTCAGAGTTTTATCTTCCCGACGAGCCCTGTTCTGGCTTGGAGTTTTTGTCGAAGCATCGCTGCCCTGGCCATGGCCTTGTCCCTGCCCGCCGTGTATCATGGGGAGGTGCTAGCAGTGGCTGTCGTTTTTAGGTTGTCCATTAGATGTAAGTTTTTGTGAATTTGAGATAGATTTAGTTTTTGTTGATTTGTACTCTCTAATATTGATTACTCTGATATGCAATTAGTTACCACAAGAGTGTGAATGGGTGGTTTGGGTTGACCCAGCTCCTCCATTGCGTGTTGCCCTTGCTTTTGAAAACTTGCACGCTGAGGTTGAAGACGGTTGGATCAAATGCCACCATCTGAAGAAGGAAAACATTGAGCTGGCAAAGAAGAACGGGGCTTTGAAGAAGAAACTTAGAGAGAGAGATGAGATGTTGCTGGTGTGGGCATTGCTGTTAGTGGGAATTGTTATGTTTGTTGTACTGGTATGGTAGATGTAGTTTATCGATGTAGTCTATCATACATCATTACTGGTCCGTCCTCATCTGCATCCTCAAAAGCTCCCATGTCATTATCCTCTTGCCTCTCATCATCATCTCAGATTCGAAAATTCTGCAGGAATGTACTCTTCATTTATGGTATGTTCCTCATTGTTGTGCTGGACATATCCTGTATAAAGTTTCTCATTCTCCTCATCGGGTAAAATAGGTGCATCAGGCAGTGCCTCCTCCACAACGGGATCAGGCTAATCCTCTTGTCTGTTAGTGCCACATTGTGCAGTTCGATTGGTACTTGCACTTGCTACACTAGTTCCAGGAGCACTAGGAGTACTACTAGCAGCTGTCCTGGATGCACATGGCCTACCCCTTCTTCTACCCCTAGTCCCTCCAGCAGTTGTCCTGGATGTAGGTGTTTTTTCACACCTTTGCCCTCTCTTTCTCTGAATTACTGTTATTTCCAGATTGCATGACCTTGTCTCTGCATTACTTGCAAACATCACACCTAACTCATCATCACACTATAGTGTTGGGGAACGCAGTAATTTCAAAAAAAATCCTACGCACGCGCAAGATCCATCTAGGTGATGCATAGCAACGAGAGGGGAAAGTGTTGTCCACGTACCCTCGTAGACCGAAAGCGGAAGCGTTATGACAACGCGGTTGATGCAGTCGTACATCTTCACGATCCGACCGATCCTAGTACCGAAGATACGGCACCTCCGCGATCTGCACACATTCGGCTCGGTGACGTCCTGCGAACGCTAGATCCAGCTGGGGTCGAGGGAGAGTTCCGTCAGCACGATGGCGTGGTGACGGTGATGATGAAACTACCAGCGCAGGGCTTCGCCTAAGCACGGCAACGATATGACCGAGGTGGAAATCTGTGGAGGGGGGCACCGCACACAGCTAAACAATCAACTTGTGTGTCTATGGGGTGCCCCCCTCCCCCGTATATAAAGGAGTGGAGGAGGGGAGGGCCGGCCCTCTCATGGCGCCCCCTAAGGGGAGTCCAACTCCCACCGGAGTAGTATTCCCCCCTTCCCTAGTTGGAGTAGGAGAGGAAGGAAGGAGGAGAGAGGGAGAAGGAAAGGGGGGCCGGCCCCCACCCCAATTCGGATTAGGCTTGGGGGGGGGCGCCCCCACTTGGCCGCCTCCTCCTCTCTCCCACTAAGGCCTAATAAGGCCCATAAACACCCCGGGGGGTTCCGGTAACCCCCCCGGTACTCCGGTAAATGCCCGAACTCACCCGGAACATTCCGATGTCCAAACATAGCATTCCAATATATCAATCTTTATGTCTCCACCATTTCGAGACTCCTCGTCATGTCCGTGATCACATCCAGGACTCTGAACAACCTTCAGTACATCAAAACACATAAACTCATAATACCGATCATCATCGAACGTTAAGCGTGCGGACCCTACGGGTTCGAGAACTATGTAAACATGACCGAGACTCATCTCCGGTCAATAACCAATAGCGGAACCTGGATGCTCATATTGGTTCCTACATATTCTACGAAGATCTTTATCGGTCAAACCGCATAACAACATACGTTGTTCCCTTTGTCATCGGTATGTTACTTGCCCGAGATTCGATCGTCGGTGTCTCAATACCAAGTTCAATCTCATTACCGACAAGTCTCTTTACTCGTTCCGTAATGCATCATCCCATAACTAACTCATTAGTCACATTGCTTGCAAGGCTTATAGTGATGTGCATTACCAAGAGGGCCCAGAGATACCTCTCCGACAATCGGAGTGACAAATCCTAATCTCGATCTATGCCAACTCAACAAACACCATCGGAGACACCTGTAGAGCATCTTTATAATCACCCAGTTATGTTATGACGTTTGATAGCACAATAAGTGTTCCTCTGGTATTCGGGAGTTGCATAGTCTCATAGTCATAGGAACATGTATAAGTTATGAAGAAAGCAATAGCAACAAACTAAACGATCATCGTGCTAAGCTAACGGATGTGTCAAGTCAATCACATCATTCTCTAATAATGTGATCCCGTTCATCAAATGACAACTCTTGTCCATGGCTAGGAAACTTAACCATCTTTGATCAACGAGCTAGTCAAGTAGAGGCATACTAGTGACTCTCTGTTTGTCTATGAATTCACAATGTACTAAGTTTCTGGTTAATACAATTCTAGCATGAATAATAAACATTTATCATGATATAAGGAAATATAAATAACAACTTTATTATTGCCTCTAGGGCATATTTCCTTCAGTCTCCCACTTGCACTAGAGTCAATAATCTAGATTACATAGAAATGATTCTAACACCCATGGAGTCTTGGTGTTGATCATGTTTTGCTCGTGAGAGAGGCTTAGTCAACGGATCTGCAACATTCAGATCCTTATGTATCTTGCAAATCTCCATGTCTCCCTCCTTGACTTGATCGCGGATAGAATTGAAGCATCTTTTGATATGCTTGGTTCTCTTGTGAAATCTAGATTCCTTTGCCAAGGCAATTGCACCAGTATTGTCACAAAAGATTTTCATTGGACCCGATGCACTAGGTATGACACCTAGATCGGATATGAACTCCTTCATCCAGACTCCTTCATTTGCTGCTTCCGAAGCAGCTATGTACTCCACTTCACACGTAGATCCCGCCACGACGCTCTGCTTGGAACTCCACCAACTGACAGCTCCACCATTCAATAAAAATATGTATCCAGTTTGTGACTTAGAGTCATCCGGATCAGTGTCAAAGGTTGCATCGACGTAACCATTTACGACGAGTTCTTTGTCACCTCCATAAACGAGAAACATATCCTTAGTCCTTTTTAGGTATTTCAGGATGTTCTTGACCGCTGTCTAGTGATCCACTCCTGGATTACTTTGGTACCTCCCTGCTAAACTAATAGCAAGGCACACATCGGGTCTGGTACACAGCATTGCATACATGATAGAACCTATGGCCGAAGCATAGGGAATGACTATCATTTTCTCTCTATCTTCTGAAGTGGTCGGGCATTGAGTCTGACTCAATTTCACACCTTGTAACACAGGCAAGAACCCTTTCTTTGCTTGATCCATTTTGAACTTCTTCAAAACTTTATGAAGGTACGTGCTTTGTTAAAGTCCAATTAAGCACCTTGATCTATATCTATAGATCTTGATGCCTAATATATAAGCAGCTTCACCGAGGTCTTTCATTGAAAAATTCTTATTCAAGTATCCTTTTGTGCTATTCAAAAATTCAGTATCATTTCCGATCAACAATATGTCATCCACATATAATATCAGAAATGCTACAGAGCTCCCACTCACTTTCTTGTAAATACAAGCTTCTCCAAAAATCTGTATAAAACCATATGCTTTGATCACACTATTAAAGCATATATTCCAACTCCGAGATGCTTGCACCGGTCCATAAATGGATCGCTGGAGCTTACACACTTTGTTAGCACCTTTTGGATCGACAAAACCTTCTGGTTGCATCATATACAGCTCTTCTTTAAGATATCTATTAAGGAATGCAGTTTTGACATCCATTTGCGAAATTTCATAATCATAAAATGCGGCAATTGCTAACATGATTCGGACGGACTTAAGCATCGCTACTGGTGAGAAGGTCTCATCGTAGTCAACTCCTTGAACTTATCGAAAACCTTACGCAACAAGTCGAGCTTTGTAGACAGTAACATTACCGTCAGCGTCAGTCTTCTTCTTGAAGATCCATTTATTCTCTATGGCTTGCCGATCATCGGGCAAGTCAACCAAAGTCCACACTTTGTTCTCATACATGGATCCCATCTCAGATTTCATGGCCTCAAGCCATTTTGCGGAATCTGGGCTCATCTTCGCTTCCTCATAGTTTGTAGGTTCGTCATGGTCAAGTAACATGACATCCAGAACAGGATTACCGTACCACTCTGGTGCGGATCTTACTCTGGTTGACCTACGAGGTTCAGTAGTAACTTGATCAGAAGTTTCATGATCATCATCATTAGCTTCTTCACTAGTTGGTGTAGGAATCACTATAACTGACTTCTGTGATGTACTACTTTCCAACTCAGGAGAAGGTACAATTACCTCATCAAGTTTTACTTTCCTCCCACTCACTTCTTTCGGGAGAAACTCCTTCTCTAGAAAGGATCCACTCTTAGCAACGAATATCTTGCCTTCGGATCTGTGATAGAAGGTGTACCCAACACTCTCCTTTGGGTATCCTATGAAGACACATTTCTCCGATTTGGGTTCGAGCTTATCAGGTTGAAGCTTTTTCACGTAATGTCAACAATAATAATTCATGCTAACCCATATCCAATTAGATATATATATATATATATATATATATATATATATATATATATATATATATATATATATATATATATATATATCAGGATCTTTCCAACACCCTGTGCTTGCCAAAGGATAAAATGTAAAAAGGAAAGGTGAAGATCACCATGACTCTTGCATAAGGTAGAAGATAATAGTAACAGATAGGCCCTTCGCAGAGGGGAGCAGAGGTTGCCATTTGCTTTCAAGGTTGGATGCACAAAATCTTAATGTGAAAGAACGTCACTTTATATTTCCACTTGTGATATGAACCTTTATTATGCAGTCTGTCGCTTTTATTTCTTCCACATCAAAAGATCGTATAAAGCTTATTTCCTCCACACCAATCAATCATACATATTTAGAGAGCAATTTTTATTGCTTGCACCGATGACAACTTACTTGAAGGATCTTACTCAATCCGTAGGTAGATATGGTGGACTCTCATGGCAAAACTGGTTTAAGGGTATTTGGAAGCACAAGTAGTATCTCTACTTGGTGCAAAGAATTTGGCTAGCATGAGGGGGAAAGTCAAGCTCAACATGCTGGATGATCCATGACAATATACTTTATCTCAGATATAAGAAAACATAACCCATTATGTTGTCTTCCTTGTCCAACATCAACTCTTTAGCATGTCATATTTTAGTGAGTGCTCCGAATCATAAAAGATGTCCGAGATAGTATATTTATATGTGAAACCTCTCTTTCTTTATTACTTCCTATTAATTGCAACGATGAACAAAACTATGTTTGTCAACTCTCAACAACTTTTAATCATCATACTCTTTCTATATGAAGTCATTACTCTCAATAAGATCAATATGGTCTCTTTATTTCTTTTTATTCTTTTCTCTTTCCTTTTATTCACTCAAGATCATGGCAAAATAATCAAGCCCTTGACTCAACACTAATCTTTATTATATAGCTCACGGACTCGATTACATAGAGATATCATAAAGCAAAACTCAAAACTAGATCATGCCAAAACTTTATTCTACTAGATCAAAATACTATTTAATAGGATCGAACTAAGAAAAACAGTAAAGATAGGAGTGTGATGGTGATACGATACCGGGGCACCTCCCCCAAGCTTGGAAGTTGCCAAGGGGATTGCCCATACCCATGTGATTATGTCTCCTTTGTTGGTGAAGAGGATGGTGGTGATGATGGGTAGTCGCACATCGAGCGTAAGAGATCCTCCAACTTGCGGATAATGCCCTTGAGTGCAACAATATGCACCTTCAACAAAATATTTTCACGTGTGAGATACTTGTTTTGTATACGAGCTAGCTCAATCATCTCGAAAGCTTCGATCTCAGTTGGGGTAAGAAGATTGTGATCAAGTTGAAGGATGTCTTCATTGCGGAACTTGGTCCTCCGTGGCCTTCTTGATCCCTTCATCCTTGTTGATCTCCATGGGTTCTTCCCTCTTGACTCTATCTTCATTAGCCAAGCTTCGTTGTCACCATTGTTGGAGGAGGGGGACGACATGATGCCTGGCCTTGACAACCCTGATAGAAAACAGCTCGAAACAAGAACAGAGGACAATTGCGTGATACATGAGTCACAACCTTCGGGAGATTATATAATGAATTTTTACCGACCAAAATACGTACCGTGCAAGAAAACGGAGTCCGGAGAGCACACGAGGTGCCCACGAGGTAGGGGGTGCGCCCAGGGGGTAGGGCGCGCCCTCCACCCTCGTGGAGGCCTCGTGTCCTTCCCGGACTGCTTCTTATTTTTCTATTTTTCTAAATATTCCAAAACGGAGAAAAATTGCCATTAGAACTGTTTTGGAGTCGGTTTACTTACCGTACCACATACCTATTCCTTTTTGGAGTCCAACGCGTTCCGTAAAGTGTCCCTTATGTATTCCTTCGGGGTTACGGTTTCAATAACATTGATTTCGACATTTATGGGATTACCTGAGATATAATGTTTGATTCTTTGACCGTTCACCACCTTCGGATTTGTGCCTTCGAAGTTGTTGATTTTTATGGCACCGGAGCGATAGACCTCCTCGATAACGTAAGGAACTTCCCATTTAGAGAGAGGTTTCCCTGCAAAAAACCTTAAACGAGAGTTGTATAGCAATACATAGTCACCTACATTAAACTCACGCTTTTGTATCCTTTTGTCATGCCATCTTTTAACTTTTTCTTTAAACAATTTGGCATTTTCATAGGCTTGTGTTCTCCATTCATCAAGTGAGCTAATGTCAAATAACCTCTTCTCACCGGCAAGTTTGAAATCATAGTTGAGCTCTTTAATAGCCCAATAAGCCTTATGTTCTAGTTCGAGAGGTAAGTGACATGCTTTTCCATAAACCATTTTATATGGAGACATACCCATAGGATTTTTATATGCAGTTCTATAGGCCCATAATGCATCATCAAGTTTCTTGGACCAATTCTTTCTAGATCTATTAACAGTCTTTTACAAAATTAATTTGAGATCTCTATTGCTCAATTCTACTTGACCACTAGACTGCGGGTGATAATGAAATGCAATTCTATGATTAACATCATACTTAGCAAGCATTTTTCGAAAAGCACCATGAATAAAATGTGAACCACCATCAGTCATTAGATATCTAGGGACTCCAAACCTCGGAAAAATAACTTCTTCAAGCATTTTAATAGAAGTTTTATGATCTGCACTACTAGTTGGAATAGCTTCTACCCACTTAGTAACATAATCAACAGCAACTAAAATATGTGTGTATCCATTAGAGGCAGGAAAGGTCCCATATAATCAAAGCCCCAAACATAAAACGGTTCAATAACGAGTGAATAATTCATAGACATTTCTTGACGTCTACTAATATTACCAATTCTTTGACATTCATCACAAGATAAAACAAACTTACGGGCATCCTTGAAGAGAGTAGGCCAATAAAAACCAGATTGCAATACCTTATGTCCAGTTCTGTCTCCAGCGTGGTGTTCTCCATAAGCCTCGGAGTGACACTTGCGTAGGATATGTTCCTATTCATGCTCAGGTACACAACGTCTAATAACACCATATACTCCTTTATAAAGATGTGGGTCATCCCATAAGTAATGTCTCAAATCATAGAAAAACTTTTTCTTTTGCTGGTATGTGAAACTAGGTGGTATAAATTTAGCAATGATGTAATTAGCATAATCAGCATACCATGGAGCAGTATGAGAAGTATTTATAACATTTAATTGTTCATCAGGAAAGCTATCATCAATAGGTAGTGGGTCATCAAGAACATTTTCTAACATATACAAGTTATGCAACGGGGTTCTCAGCTTCCTTTCTATCAATAATATGCAAATCAAATTCTTGTAGCAAGAGAACCCATCTAATAAGTCTAGGTTTACCATCTTTCATTTCCATAAGATATTTAATAGCAGCATGATCAGTGTGAATAGTTACTTTAGAATCAACAATATAAGATCTGAACTTATCACAAGCAAATACAACTGCTAAGAATTCTTTTTCAGTAGTAGCATAATTTCTCTGAGCATTGTCTAGAGTTTTACTAGCATATTGAATAACATTTAATTTCTTATCAACTCTTTGCCCTATAACAGCACCTACAACATAATCACTAGCATCACACATAATTTCAAAGGGTAAATTCCAATCAGGTGGCTGAACAATAGGTGCAGAGATCAATGCTTTCTTAAGTATTTCAAATGCTTGTACACAATCATCATCAAAGACAAATGGTATATCTTTTTGTAATAAATTAGTCAGAGGCCGAGAAATTTTTGAGAAGTCCTTAATGAACCTCCTATAAAAACCGGCGTGGCCAAGGAAACTTCTTATACCTTTGATGTCCTTGGGACATGGCATCTTTTCAATAGCATCAACCTTGGCTTTATCAACTTCAATACCTCTTTCGTAAACTTTATGCCCCAAGACAATACCTTCATTAACCATAAAGTGGCACTTTTCCCAATTCAAGACAAGATTAGTTTCTTCACATCTCTGCAAAACTCGATCAAGGTTGCTCAACAATCATCAAAAGAGGATCCATAGACGGAGAAGTCGTCCATGAAAACCTCACAAATCTTTTCACAAAAGTCAGAGAATATAGCCATCATGCATCTTTGAAAGGTAGCAGGTGCATTACATAAACCAAAAGGCATACGTCTATAAGCAAAATTACCGAAAGGACAAGTGAAAGTGGTCTTTGATTGATCATCAGCTGACATAGGTATTTGAGAGAAACCAGAATAACCATCTAGAAAGCAAAAATGTGTATGTTTAGATAATATTTCTAGCATTTGATCGATAAAAGGTAAGGGGTAATGATCCTTTTTAGTAGCTTTATTTAGTTTGCCGAAATCAATTACCATCCTATAACCTGTAATAATTCTTTGCGGAATCAATTCATCTTTATCATTAGGAACGACAGTAATACCTCCTTTCTTAGGAACACAATGGACAGGACTTACCCACTGACTATCAGCAACGGGATAAATTATACCTGCCTCATGGAGCTTTATTATTTCCTTTCTTACCACTTCTTTCATATTAGGATTCAACCGTCGTTGATGATCACGAACTGGTTTGGCATCTTTCTCCAAATTTATTTTATGTTGACATAGAGTGGGACTAATGCCCTTAAGATCATCAAGAGTATATCCAATAGCAGCACGATGCTTCTTCAGATTTTTCAATAATCTCTCTTCTTCATGCTCTGAAAGGTTAGCACTGATAATAACAGGATATATATTTTTCTCATCAAGATAAGCATATTTAAGAGTATCAGGTAACAGTTTAAGCTCAAACACGGGATCACCCTTGGGTGGAGGAGGATCCCCTAGGATTTCAACAGGCAAATTGTGTTTCAGGATAGGTTCCTGTTTAAATAATACTTCATCTATTTCCCTTCTTTCATTCACAAACATATCATTTTCATGGTCTAGCAAATATTGTTCTAAAGGATCACTAGAAGGTACGGCAATAGAAGCAAGACCAATAATTTCATCCTTACTAGGCAATTCTTCTTCACGGTGTTGTCTATGAAATTTAGAGAAATTAAACTCATGAGACATATCACCCAAACCTATAGTAACAACATCCTTTTGAGTCTATCCTAGCATTAATAAAGGTTCAAGAAGGGTCTACCAAATATAATGGGACAAAAGCTATGTTGTGGGGAACCAAAAACAAGAAAATCAGCAGGATATTTAGTTTTCCCACACAATACTTCAACATCTCTAACAATTCCCATTGGTGAAATAGTATCTCTATTGGCAAGTTTAATTGTGACATCAATATCTTCTAACTCAGTAGGTGCAATATCATGCTTACTTTCTTTGTATAAGTCAATAGGTATTGCACTAGCACTGGCACCCATGTCACATAAGCCATGATAACAATGATCTCCTACTTTAACAGAAATAACAGGCATGCCTACCACGGGTCTATGTTTATCTTTAGCACAAGGTTTGGAAATTCTAGCAGTTTCATCACGGAAATGAATAACATGCCCATCGATATTATCAGACAAGAGATCTTTAACAATAGCAATATTAGGTTCAACTTTAATTTGCTCAGGAGGTGTATAAGTTCTAATATTGCTTTTATGGACCACATTTGAAGCTTTAGCATGATCCTTTATCCTAACAGGGAAAGGTGGTTTCTCAACATAAGAAGTAGGAACAATAGGATCATTATAAGTGATAGTCTTTTATTCAACTTTAATAGGTGCAGCTACTTTTACTTCTATGGGAGGATGGTATTTAAACCACTTCTCCTTAGGGAGATAAACATAAGCAGCAAAAGATTCACAGAAAGAAGCTACTATCACAGAGTCAAGTCCATATTTAGTGCTAAACTTACGGAAAACATCGGTATCCATAAAAGATTTAACACAATCAAACTTAGGTGTCATACCTGACTCCTTACCTTCGTCGAGATCCCAATCTTCAGAGTTGCGTTTAATTCTATCCAATAAATCCCATTTGAATTCAATAGTCTTCATCATAAAAGAGCCAAAGACAAGAAGTATCGATCATGGTGCGATTGTTATCAGAAAGTCGAGCATAAAAACTTTGAATAATTATTTCTCTTGGAAGCTCATGATTGGGGCATGAATATAATATTGATTTAAGCCTCCCCCAAGCTTGAGCGATGCTTTCTCCTTCGCGAGGCCAAAAATTATATATATAATTGCGATCACGATGAACAAGATGCATAGGATAAAACTTCTGATGAAATTCTAATTTCAATCGTTTGTAGTTCCATGCCCCTGTATCATCACATAGCCTATACCATGTCAATGCATCTCCCTTCAAAGATAAAGGGAAGACCTTCTTCTTAATAACATCATCAGGTATACCTGCAAGCTTAAATAATCCACAAACTTCATCCACATAGATTAGGTGCTCATCAGGATGCATTGTTCCATCTCGTGCAAAAGGATTAGCTAGCAGTTTTTCTAACATACCCGAAGGAATTTCAAAGTAGACATTTTCATTTTTAGTAGGTTCAGTAGGTTGAGGAGCAACTCTTTGCTCTACTGGTCGGGGTGAATATACCCCGAACAAGCCCCTCAGAGGATTACTTACCATAGTAACAAGTGACGGTAAATTTCAGCACACTATATAAAATTTTCCTTACCAAATTCCACCTACGAAAGGCGCTTCACTTCCCGGCAACGGCGCCAGAAAAGAGTCTTGATGACCCACAAGTATAGGGGATGTATCGTAGTCCTTTCGATAAGTAAGACTGTCGAACCCAATGAGGAGCAGAAGGAAATGATAAGCGGTTTTCAGCAAGGTATTCTCTGCAAGCACTGAAATTATAGGTAACAGATAGTTTTGTGATAAGATAAATTGTAACGAGCAACAAGTAAAAAAGTAAATAAAGTGCAGCAAGGTGGCCCAGTCCTTTTTGTAGCAAAGGACAAGCCTGGAAAAATTCTTATATAGAGAAAATCACTCCAAAGGACACATGGGAATTATCGTCAAGCTAGTTTTCATCATGTTCATATGATTCGCGTTCGGTACATTGATAATTTGATATGTGGATGGACTGGTGCTTGGGTGCTGCCCTTACTTGAAAAAGCATCCCACTTATGATTAACCTCTATTGCAAGCATCCGCAACTACAACAAAAGTATTAAGGTAAACCTAACCATAGCATGAAACATATGGATCCAAATCAGCCCCTTACGAAGCAACGAATAAACTAGGGTTTAAGCTTACATCACTCTAGCAACCCATCATCTACTTATTACTTCCCAATGCCTTCCTCTAGGCCCAAATAATGGTGAAGTGTTATGTAGTCGACGTTCACATAACACCACTAGAGGATAGACAACATACATCTCATCAAAATATCGAAGGAATACCAAATTCACATGACTACTAATAACAAGACTTCTCCCATGTCCTCAGGAACAAACGTAACTACTCACAAAGCATATTCATGTTCATAATCAAAAGGGTATTAATATGCATAAAGGATCTGAACATATAATCTTCCACCAAATAAACCAACTAGCATCAACTACAAGGAGTAATCAACACTACTAGCAACCCACAGGTACCAATTTGTGGTTTTGATACAAGATTGGATACAAGAGATGAACTAGGGTTTTGAGAGGAGATGGTGCTGGTGAATATGTTGATGGAGATTGACCCCCTCTCGATGAGGATATCGTTGGTGATGATGATGGCGATGATTTCCCCCTCCCGGAGGGAAGTGTCCCCGGCAGATAGCTTTGCCGGAGCCCTAGATTGGTTCCGCCAAGATTCCGCCTCGTGGCGGCGTAGTGTCATCCCGAAAGCTTGCTTATGATTTTTCTTCGGACGAAAGACTTCATATACCAGAAGATGGGCATCGGAGAGCCAACAGGGGGTCCACGAGGCAGGTGGCGCGCCTAGGGGTAGGCGCGCCACCCTCGTGGGACAGTGGAGGCCCCCAGCGTAGATTCTTCTTCCAAGTATTTTTATTATTTCCAAAAATAACTTTCGTGGAGTTTCAAGACTTTTGGAGTTGTGCAGAATAGGTCTCTAATATTTGCTCATTTTCCAGCCCGTAATTCCAAATTTGCCGCATTCTCCCTCCTTATGTAAACCTTGTAAAATAAGAGAGAATAGGCATAAGTATTGTGACATAATGTGTAATAACAACCCATAATGCAATAAATATCGATATAAAAGCATGATGCAAAATGGACGTATCAAGGTACTAAGTTCATGATAAATTAAAGTTCAATTAATCATATTACTTAAGAACTCCCACTTAGATAGACATCCCTCTAATCATACAAGTGATAACGTGACCCATATCATCTAAACCATGTCCGATCATCACGTGAGATGGAGTAGTTTTCAATGGTGAACATCACTATGTTGATCATATCTACTATATGATTCATGCTCGACCTTTCGGTCTCAGTGTTCCGATGCCATATCTGCATATGCTAGGCTCGTCAAGTTTAACCCGAGTATTCTGCATGTGCAAAACTGGCTTGCACCCGTTGTATGAAAACGTAGAGCTTATCACACCCGATCATCACGTGGTGTCTCGGCATGACGAACTATCACAACGGTGCATACTCAGGGAGAACACTTATACCTTGAAATTTAGTGAGAGATCATCTTATAATGCTACCGCCGATCTAAGAAAAATAAGATGCATAAAGGATAAACATCACATGCAATCAATATAAGTGATATGATATGTCCATCATCATCTTGTGCCTTTGATCCCCATCTCCAAAGCACCGTCATGATCACCATCGTCACCGGCTTGACACCTTGATCTCCATCGAAGTATTCTTGTTGTCTCGCCAACTATTGCTTCTACGACTATCGCTACCGCTTAGTGATAAAGTAAAGAAATTACATGGCGATTGCATTTCATACAATAAAGCGACAACCATATGGCTCCTGCCAGTTGCCCATAAATGTGTTACAAAAATGATCATCTCATACAACAATTTATATAATCACGTCTTGACTATATCACATCACAACATGCCCTCCAAAAACAAGTTAGACATCCTCTACTTTGTTGTTGCAAGCTTTACATGGCTGCTACGGGCTTAGCAAGAACCTTTCTTACCTACGCATCAAAACCACAACGATTTTTCGTCAAGTTTGCTGTTTTAACCTTCAACAAGGACCGGGCGTAGTCACACTCGATTCAACTAAAGTTGGAGAAACAGACACCCACTAGCCACCTGTGTGCGAAGCACGTCGGTAGAACCAGTCTCGCGTAAGCGTATGCGTAATGTTGGTCCGAGCCGCTTCATCGAACAATACAGACGAATCAAAGTATGACATGCTGGTAAGCAGTATGACTATTATCACCCACAACTCTTTGTGTTCTACTCGTGCATATAACATCTACGCATAGACCTGGCTCGGATGCCACTATTGGGGAACGCAGTAATTTCAAAAAAAAATCCTACGCACGCGCAAGATCCATCTAGGTGATGCATAGCAACGAGAGGGGAGAGTGTTGTCCGGGTACCCTCATAGACCGAAAGCGGAAGCGTTATGACAACGCGGTTGATGTAGTCGTACGTCTTCACGATCTGACCGATCCTAGTACCGAAGATACGGCACCTCCGTGATCTGCACACGTTCGGCTCAGTGACGTCCCGCGAACTCTAGATCCAGCTGAGGTCGAGGGAGAGTTTCGTCAGCACGACGGCGTGGTGACGGTGATGATGAAGCTAGCGGCGCAGGGCTTCGCCTAAGCACTGCGATGATATGACCGAGGTGGAAATCTGGAGGGGGGCACCGCACACGGCCAAACAATCAACTTGTGTGTCTATGGGGTGCCCCCCTCCCCCGTATATAAAGGAGTGGAGGATGGGAAGGGCCGGCCCTCTCATGGGGCGCCCAAGGGGGAATCCTACTCGAGTAGGATTCCCCTTCCCTAGTTGGAGTAGGAGAGGAAGGAAGGAGGAAAGAGGGAGAAGGAAAGGGGGGCCGGCGCCCCAACCCAATTCGGATTGGGCTTGGGAGGCACGCCCCCACCTTGGCTGCCTCCTCCTCTCTCCCACTACGGCCCAATAAGGCCCATAGACTCCCTGGGGGTTCCGGTACCCCCCGGTACTCCGGTAAATGCCCGAACTCACCCGGAACCATTCCGATGTCCAAACATAGCATTCCAATATATCGATCTTTATGTCTCGACCATTTTGAGACTCCTTGTCATGTCCGTGATCACATCCAGGACTCCGAACAACCTTCGGTACATCAAAACACATAAACTCATAATACCAATCATAATCGAACATTAAGCGTGCGGACTGACGGTGTCCTGGAGTAGGGGGTACTTACCACGTCATCTCCCGATCTGTTAGATTGGGCCGAGGACCCCCATGGTCATATACTCATTGGCCAGTCATGACAGCTGCCGCATACAAGGAAGATTCCAAAAGACATGGTGATCAAGACAAGGACTCCTCCCCCACCGGCGTATTCGGCTAGGACTCTTGTTATCCTAGGCCTCTGGTACATTATATAAACCAGGGCCAGGCTAGTCGATAGAGATATACAACAATCATACCATAGGCTAGCTTCTAGGGTTTAGCCTCTATGATCTCGTGGTAGATCAACTCTTGTAATACTCATATTCATCAAGATCAATCAAGCGTGAAGTAGGGTATTACCTCCATAGAGAGGGCCCGAACCTGGGTAAACATCATGTCCCTTGCCTCCTGTTACCATCCACCTTAGGCGCACAGTTCGGGACCCCCTACCTGAGATCCGCCGGTTTTGACACCGACATTGGTGCTTTCATCGAGAGGTCCGCTGTGTGTTCGGCAAAAGGTCGATGGCTCGCCCGCAAATCAACTGCGACTTCGGCATCTTCATCACCAACTCGACTGGTCACCTTGGTTCAACCAAGGACTGTGCCCTACCTCCGATCGTCATGTTCGGATGAGGTCCTTCATCAACATCAACTCCGATCTCTATCAAGATCATGGAGGAATCATCCAGGGAGCCCGGGGGCTCAACGTCAACATTGCCCTCGGGCGACCGGGCTGTTTTCTGGACAGCGAACTTGTGTCCACCGCCACCTCCTCCTCAAGTGTCGTTTTAATGATTGCTTCGGTGGAATTGTGCGGAATTGAGTCTACAACAACCCTGGAAAATTTCGTCGAGTTTCGATGGAGGAATCTCTGGCAATCCGCGATATTCTAGAGCCCTGTCAAATCTGGACAGGAATCTGGGCGAGTTTAGGGCGCGGTGTCTAGCTTCTAGATCGGACGTCCTTTGGAAGATCCAACCGTTGATCGGCTGCAGAATTCCTATATCTACCACCCTCAAAATTTCAGCTTGATCCGACCGTCCAAACTACGGGAACCTTCCGATTAGTGCATCACTTTTTGGATCTGTTTACGTGCGAAACGAATCCGACCCGAAGTTCGCTTTTTTTATGAACAGGATTTCGGACAGCCTTTTTGAAGGAAGTTTTGTATGGGGTATTGTGTTTTGTTCCCGAACACATCCCACTAACTTTAAAATCTTTTGAACATGATCTTCAACATCATGCTGGTGTCAAACCAGTCTGGCAATATTCCTCCACGGCGGCTGACCTGCGCTAGACACGTCGTCACTTTGTTGAGCCGAGCTCAACTTATTCAGATCATCATCTCGGCAAGCCGAACAAGAGTTCAGCATCGCGAAGGATAAATCATCACCAGCATCGCCGCCCCACGGATTACACGGAGCGGGCACGCCGGCATCACCGCACGGTCACTTCATCAAGCCGGCATTGACCACGTCACGACCTGCATCGGCAGGGCCGCACTATTGCTTCTTTAAGCCGGTGTCCATCACGCCGACCTACCTCGACTCATCGGCTGACATCGAGGCTTCGACATCTCAGCTGGACCGGGGGCTTCGCCATCAACCTACTCCGGAGACTTCGGCGTCACTAACCGACCAGCTCCGTCATGTTAGCTGGACCGAGGGCTTTGCCTCGGCAGGCCAACCTTTGCCAGCATCGCCATGCCATTGCTTTATCGCCCATCAGGCAATGGTTGTGCGGATCGAGTCCCAATTTTGGGAATCACCTTTCTTCGGATTGCTACAACAAATAAACAAGGTGCTATTAATCCTAGTATTTTTTGCTTGTTTGGATTCATTTTTCCCAAGGAATTATTACTCTGGTTTGTCCATCATATGTACACAGGTCTATCAAATGGTGGCCGCATTAACGAGGGTCGCATGGTGGTTCGGTCTGTTTCCGTACATAGTCCGGCAAACGCAGCATCCAGAACTCGGACCGACCTGTGAATTCAGGCTTCGCCACGCCTTTACCGCATCACGCCGACGCCCTGCATCGACATTGACTTCGGCGCCAGGCCATATTTCTTTTATTACCCACTTTGCATAAATTACTTATTAGGAAACGATTTTTTAATTAATATTATTACTATTATCCCCGGTTTGCACTATTTTTTGTGCACAAGAAAATGATCCAGCCGGACTATATCCTTTGGCGTCACCTCGGCTGGACGAGGGGCTTCGTCAACACTTCATTACCCCATGCCGGGGACTTCGGCATCACTCTGCCGGCCTGCATTGACCGTGCTATGTCACCACTTCGGAGTGCTGAGCTCTTTGCACCGCCATCTCGGGACCGGCTTGGGGGATGGAACCTTGTCCCGCATCAAGCTCGGACTGCGTCATCAATACCGAACACATTAACCAGCTAAGTTGCCTTCATGCTCAAAGTTTTAAACTTTTAACTTCTGTTCGGTTCGACCAAGCATTGTACTTTTTTGGAAAGAGTTGCTTGTAAAAAATTTCCTTGTTCAAACTTTGTTTGTGACGGACAAATTCAAATACCCAATTCACTTGGGGGCTTCTTTCATGAAGCCTTCACTCTTGCATATGATTATACTTGTACGGCTTCGTTCCTTGTTCGTGTATTACACCACAATATGCACCATATTGACTTAAGCGATTTGCAAGCTGGGTTGCCTGGCTCCTGTGCTTACCCCTACGTTCCCGATTGTTCGGCTAGGGAGTAAAGGGAGCACCTCTACGATTGTCACGACCGGGTCATCCGAGCTCTGACCTCAGACTGGGTGAAGCCGAAAGCTAGCGCTCTTATTGTTTTCAATCATGGTCGGCACACAACGGAACTCATGAGTACAAAAAATCTATTGCACAAGTCTCATAGTAACAATGAGCACCGAAGAAAGGTATCGGTGGGGCACTATTTTATTCAAGATGCTTCTTACACTTCGTCAAGAATATAGCATAAGTTCCTGAGCGCTTTGTGCATTATGTACCTTATGGCCTGATTGCCTGGTTATTGGAAACACCGTCGATATTCTCGACAGGTGGAGTACATAACACTTTTCGGTTCTTAACCAAAGAGGGAGAAGCCGACGGTCGGTTAAGACGCGTTTAAAGTTCGGGTGAACATAGATATGATATAAGTACTTCGGTACATACAATCATTCTTTTACCCAAGTCACTTGGGGCTCTTAAGTTTATTTGAGCCGTTTTATAATAAGTGTTTTTCTTCTTAGTCGTTGCAAAGTTATTATTATTATTATTATTACTATTTATCACTCCTTTTTTCGACATGAGTGTGTGGTCACTAGCCGGGGAGCCTAATTTCTCTCTCAAAGCCGCTAGAGTTTAGTTTGCTAAACTGGCCTAATGAGAAGTACTCCGCCTTCGGGATAGGAGGTTGAAGTCGTAGGCTGACCCGCTTGAAGTCTTGAGATAGGATGTGTCATGTTAAAGCACGACAGAAGCACTTTTTTTCTAAAATCTAATTTTCGGATTGGCACCGAACACTTGATCTAGTTCGGACATTAAACTTTTGAATAAGTTTTTTGGCTTTTCAAGCCTATGGCACTTTTAAACTATTTGTGCGTGTCCAGCATTAGTCTCGCAGTGCTACGCCGGACACCTTTAGGGATTTGGCAAAAACATTCTCGGATATTGCTATATATGCATCGGTTTCAAATTGTGTCTTCGGTCAATAGTTGGGTTGCCCGGCTCTTGTGCTTGCCTCCTACGTTCCGCTTTGTTCCGCTAGGTGTGCAAAGGGAGAACCACTGCGATTGTGCTTCCAGCTCGCATGGTCAAGCACCTCAGTGGAGAAAGCCGAAAACTAACTGTCACAATAGGCGTAAACTGGTCAGCAATCCGATGACTATGTTAAATGATGGGCCGTTCATAACATTGGCCGAAGTGTTTACAGCTTGACCTTGGATGTCGCCGAACAGTAACCGAGGGCTCCTAGCTAGCTTCCCCAATTTAAATCTCCTATGACTAAGCGAAAGTTTTAAAGCCTGCATATCTGATTGCCTCGTTTCCGCTAACACAACCGCCTTCGGGCACCGAGACGTCGGCTAAGGGTTGCTTTGTTATTGCGGAAACACCCTGCGTAGTATACTTTCAACTGATAAACGGTCACAATGGAGTCCAAATAATGATGTAAAGTACTTGGATACATAGAATCATTACACATAATCTGTGATTTTACTCTGGATATCGATCATTAATTCGGCCACCCGTGCCCACATTAAGGCTCGGGGGCTAATGGGTTTTGCTCATTATTTACAAATATTAAAGTACATCGATCCCCGATGCGGTGTTGCCACCCGACCAGTGTCTCGGGGCTACCGCATTGCCTATTCAATGCAGAAAATTCAAAGGGCTCAGTGTTCAGCTTGATCGAACTATGGGAAGCGCGTCTTCGGACAGCAATAAGTACCATCTGGACCTATCGGACATCAAGCTATATATCACGACGACTTCTCACGACCCTCTCTCAAGGGCCCGTTCGCCGATCACTATTATCTCTAATAGATTACACTGCGTATGCTGCCGAGCTAGGAGTTGATCCTCAGGATGATTTCGCGCATCGACCTGAGTCTCAGGGGCTACTGGGAACAGCGGTTTTATGCTTGCCTTCAGGTGCATCTCGGGTTTTAGACTGATACACACCTTGAGGGCTACTGGATATACATCGGCAGAGAATAAACTGCACCAGTTAAAAATATTCACAAAAATCAGCCCGCGGTCGGGGTGGTGCACCACCTTGGAAGCAGTCCGGCATAAAGCTCAAGTGCTTGCGGCTAGCTCCATAGAGGGCATTTCCGGCATTAATCTTGGCTAAACTCCTTCAACTTTTTTGAACCAAGGTGATCTATGACACCTCGGATACAGTCCGACGTTGGAGCTTGGACACAGTCCGGCATTGGTGCTCGGCTGCAAAAGATACCTCGAATGCAGTCCAGCGTTAGAGCTCGAGCTCAAGAGGACACTGCCTCTCGGGAACAACTTCAAACCCGAGGTGTGGCATAAAAATAACAAGGCATTGATAAAGGTCGGAAACTTAAAGGGGCTCCTCGGATACCCGACGTGTAAACTCTTCGGATGCACTTCGGCGATCCTCAAGATCGAAGATGAGAAGATTTGTTGAACCAGTTTTCAAGACCGACGACCAAAGATGAAGAACAGTTCGGAAGAATCGAGGAGCGTTCCTAACTTGAAGACCGGTTCAGGGGGCTACTGACGGTGTCCTGGACTAGGGGGTACTCACCACGTCATCTCCCGATCTGTTAGATTGGGCCGAGGACCCCCATGGCCGTATACTCATGGGCCAGTCCTGAAAGTTGCCGCATACAAGGAAGATTCCACAAGACTTGGTGATCAAGACAAGGACTCCTCCCCCACCGGCGTATTCGGCTAGAACTCTTGTTATCCTAGGCCTCTGGTACATTATATAAACCAGGGCCAGGCTAGTTGATAGAGATATACAACAATCATACCATAGGCTAGCTTCTAGGGTTTAGCCTCTACGATCTCGTGGTAGATCAACTCTTGTAATACTCATATTCATCAAGATCAATCAAGCAGGAAGTAGGGTATTACCTCCATAGAGAGGGCCCGAACCTGGGTAAACATCGTGTCCCTTGCCTCTTGTTACCATCCACCTTAGACGCACAGTTCGGGACCCCCTACCCGAGATCCGCCGGTTTTGACACCGACACGGATCCTATGGGTTCAAGAACTATGTAGACATGACCGAGACTCATCTCCAGTCAATAACCAATAGCGGAACCTGGATGCTCATATTGGTTCCTATATATTCTACGAAGATCTTTATCGGTCAAACCGCATAACAACATACGTTGTTCCCTTTGTCATCGGTATGTTACTTGCCCGAGATTCGATCGTCGGTATCTCAATACCTAGTTCAATCTCGTTACCGGCAAGTCTCTCTACTCGTTCCATAATGCATCATCCCGTAACTAACTCATTAGTCACATTGCTTGGAAGGCTTATAGTGATGTGCATTATCGAGAGGGCCCAGAGATTCCTCTCCGACAATTGGAGTGACAAATCCTAATCTAGATCTATGCCAAATCAACAAACAGCATCGGAGACACATGTAGAGCATCTTTATAATCACCCATTTACGTTGTGACGTTTGATAGCACACTAAGTTTTCCTCCGGTATTCGGGAGTTGCATAATCTCATAGTCATAGGAACATGTATAAGTTATGAAGAAAGCAATAGCAACAAACTAAACGATCATCGTGCTAAGCTAACGTATGGGTCAAGTCAATCACATCATTCTCTAATGATGGATCCTGCTCATTAAATGACAACTCTTGTCCATGGCTAGGAAACTTAACCATCTTTGATCAACGAGCTAGTCAAGTAGAGGCATACTAGTGACACTCTGTTTGTCTATGTATTCACACATGTACTAAGTTTCCGGTTAATGCAATTCTAGCATGAATAATAAACATTTATATAAGGAAATATAAATAAAAACTTTATTATTGCCTCTAGGGCATATTTCCTTCATGTAGAGGGTTCCAACACTCCTTTAAACTATCCCATTATCTCATTTCAACAGCATCAAACATCCCCATCGATATTTGGCACAAATAGCAGCCCTAAAATCATAAAATGACCTACTACTGCTGTCCACAACTAATGCAAATGTGAAGCCGCTTTCTTTTCCTTTCGTACCATCAGAAACTATAATTGTGGTCTCCATTCTAACAGACAGAAAGAATGCAACCTCTGGATCCATCCTACAATAATGAACATAGCATCTCCCATGAGAAATTGAACCAAAGCTAGCCTAAAGCTTCTTTGAATCCATCCTACGATACTAAGCACAAGCAGATCCGAGATTGAAACTTACCCCGCCGGGATCCGACGTGCAGATGCGGTGCCCTTGTCGCCCTGACTGCCACCATAGCCGCCTTCAACGCTCCCCCGAGCCGATGCGGTGCTCTTGCCGCTGTGGATGACACCACCACCTCCGTTTCCGCCATTCAGTGGTGATGGGGACACCGTTTGGCCGTGCGTGCAGCCACCGCCCTTCCTTGCCGATGCGCCGCCCTCCCGCGCGTGATGCGGTGCCCTTCTTGCGGCGGCCGCCACCTAGGGTTTCTCCATTCTCCCCCATCGCCTAGAAATGGATGTGGTGGTGCGAGGAATGGTTTGTGGATCTGGTGGTGAGCCGCCAATGAACTAGGTTTCTGACAGGGGAAAGAGAGTGAGAATGGGGAACGAGAGAGTGAGCGTGGGAATGAGCTGGTTAGTTCAACCAGGGGCAAGTCGTGTCCAAAATCTAGCAGCTGTAGTGGTCAAATGACGCTGACTAGATGGAACCGTGATGGAAGGGCAAAATTATTAGATTGCCAAAGTGGTTCAGGCAAGAACGATGGTTTTCGGAAACTTGGGGCAAGCCTGCTGAGGGGGACACAACTATGGGCACATAATTAATTATCCCTTAAAGAAAACATAGATGCATTCGATGCACCCATTTGAAGAACTGGATTGTGAAGACTTAGCCCATTCATAGTTTTCTTATTCTTCATTGAGTCATAGGGCAATCAATATTGGTGAAAGTCCCTGAAGATCTGGTTGGCTGCTCCGTGTGAAATTTAGATAACTGTTGTTTGAGCAACTCATTCTCTCGAAGCATTTGAGTGAATCCTATTGAGGGAAACCCTAGTACCTAATAGCCAGAGTTATTGAGCATCACGAAAGAATCTGTTCGAGTGAATCGATGACTTGTTACTCTTGAAGACTGTAATCTTTCGGACAGTTAGGCATCTGTTCAGAGCATACAAGAGCCATTCTGGATTGCCGAAGAACAATTATGTGAAGGTTTTCATGGCCACCTTAAAGATCTTCAACGAGTGATTGGGCGAGATCTATGTGATCTTAGCTCAAGGAGAAGAGGATGAAGACTTGGCCTTCGAGTTAAATCTCAACCCTCCAACCGGACATAGAGTCATCACAACAACTCGAACTAGTGCAATAAATCGATTCTCTTCGCCGAGCCTCTGGTTCCATATCCTTCACTTTTGCTTACTTCGTGTAATTTGCATGTTCTGTAGAATTTGATCCCTCTCTTCTCTAAAGACTTCTCGGAAGTCTTTGTTTTCCCGTTGTGCTTAGTTAAGCTTTGCTTTGTTTTCAGTGTCGTTATTCTGAAGTGTATATATATCTTTGTGTTAGACTAATCTACTTGTATTGTTACTTAGTTTGCATGTTATCTTTTTTCCTTCTGATTTTGTCCCAATTTTGAATACTATAGTTTTTCTTCAATCTGTATTTCTTCTATTCTGTTCAGTTCACAAATTCTTTGAGAAATAGCTTTTTTGAAGTATTGATTGAAATCTCTCATTCACCCCCCTTTGGTCAATTAACCGCTCTTTCACTGGCAAAGAGCAAAGTCACACAAGACCGAAGATATGATTATGCAGATTAAAAAAGAGAGAAAAGGCAACGATTATCCATGTTAAGCAACTATTGAGCCAACAAAGATGTTGCAAGCGCGCGTGAATCCAAAAGTGAACACAACCACACAAATTTGAAACCGTGCACACATTAGGCAAGCAACCAAGTTGTCAAGAATCATCCGCGGAACCGCGAATATACGTTGGCTCGGACCAGTTGCATTTCGGCAAGAAGAGACAATGTCGTCAAAATCCCTCACTGAAGACACCACGACGATCCAATGCGCAAGTGTATGCCGGCGGTGAATCAAGGCATAGCCACCAAACCTTTACTACAACTCCAAGGTCGCAATTAGCCACCACTATATCCGTCAAGCTTGACTCAGCCATCCGCACCGCTGGCCAACATCACCTACACTGTCATGCTGCACTTTGTGTTTTTTCATAAAGGGTGTGTTTCTATTGACTTACAAGAAAGCATCCATGTGAAGCAATCGCCAACACATGACCGAAGCTATGATTATGCGAACTAAAAAAGCAACGATGATCCATACCGAACAATTGTTGAGCCAATGAAAATTGACACAAGCATGGACAATCCAGACATGGACACAACCACACAAACTAAAAACCGTGCTTACACTGGCCAACCAACCCAATTGCCAAGAGCCATCATAGAGCCTAGAACACTCGTTGGCATATAAGTGATGTTGGTTGTAGATCAAACTGGTGGGAGGAGACGCCAAAATTCCACATCGGAGACACACTGACAATCCGACATCTCCAACTCGCAGGGGTATGTTGGTGGTGAGTCTAGGCATGCCTCCCCCCCTTGGTTGCCACTATTTTTCATCAACCTTGACGCGACCATCCGCACCACCGACCAACATCACCCGTCACTACCGCGGACCATCGCCACTTGACAGCACACAAGCAACTAGCAAACCCGCCATCAGTCATCATTCTTGTCTCCAAGGCTCCATTAAAAAACGATGCCCCCAATGGGGAATATGAGATGAGTGTCGTCATCATCCGATCCAGGCAACCACATTCCTAGGGTTCCCTCAAAGCATCCTGGGAGGGGAGTCGAGGATTTCATGTCGACGCCTTCAACAAGAGAGCGATGCCCTTGGCTTTCGTCGGCAGTCCACGCACCCCTCCCCCCACCACCACACCATCGAAACACCAAGACAACTACTCGTTGTTCATGGGGTCCGCCACGACCAACGCCCTGCCGTGACATGTGATGCGGGAGGATGGCCGTCACACTTGAAACTGCAATGGGGATGCTCTATTGTCTGGATCATTGTGCCGGGTGGAGATGCGGACGCCGGGAGCCAACCACCCTTGCCGCAGCCCCAAGCCACCGCCAGGTGATCCGCCGCTCACCGACGAAGACGGAGGTGGAGCCCTGCCGCCATCCTTGCCCCCCGCATGAGCTTCGCCCGCCGCCGGCCTCCGACGGCGATGAGGCGGGAGGGGGCAGATGGCCGCGAAGGCGGCGGCGGCGACAACGTCATACATTTCATTGTACCGATATAACCCCCCGTGTTGAACATCGTCCAATCACGTAAGAAAATCCACATATCATGACACGACGCCGTCGTTTTCTCGCGAGGCGACCGGCCCGATCGCGCCACCCATCGCTGTAGCGAGACTGCTTTAGCTTGCGTGTCGATGGAGCAAACCAAACCAAACCAAACCAGACCACGCTGTCTTGAGCCGGCGGAGCCCAGGAGGGCGACGAGGTGAGCAAGGGAACAAAAAGGAGAGCCATCCGAAACCGATGCAGGGGGCCGGCCGTTCTTTCCGCTTTGCTCCTGCTTCCGGCCGTGTCCGTGTGTGTGTGTGTGTGTGTGTGTGTGTGTGTGTGTGTGTGTGTGTGTGTGTGTGTGGATCGGACGGACCACGGGTGGGTTCGGCCGCCCCGCACTCCGCCCCGCGCCACGTGACCCAAAAGGACTCCGCGGGTCGCTGGCATTGGCATTGGCACCCCCTACTCCTACTGGCTGGCTCTACCTCGCTAGCAGCCGCAGCCGCAGCCACCCCACCCGGCTTCTTCCTCCCTCTCCCTCCCTCTCGTCTGGCCTGCCTGCCTGGTTCCCTCCTCCCCCGCCACGGTCGCTGTCGCAGGATCGCCACCACCGAGCCCCCACTGCCCGCCACCCGTAGCTCTCTCTCCAGCAGATCAGCAGCAGGAGTAGGCCGCAGCGGCAGCGCCTGCCCAGCTCCGCCGCAGCCGCCGCGTGGCCGTCGATCTCCGCCAGCCTTCCGCCCCCTCCATTCCACCCACCCACCCACCAAAAGGAGCCCCTACACGCCGCCGCCCGAGGCTAGCTAGCTCCCTCGCTCGCCCGCGCTTCGTGAGCCGCGCGCGCGCGGTCGCCGCTCCAGCATCGCAGGAGGCCGGGCCTGTGGCTGCGAGGCTCGCGGCGCTCAATTGGCCTGCCGGGGGACGCCACGCCACGCGGCGGGCCTTTGTCCAGAATATTTCCCGCACGGAAAAAGCTAGTAGAGCTAGCGACGAGCGAGCCTGGTGCGATTCCTCCCCAATTTTTAATTGGCTTCGGCAGCAGCGCCAGCCAGCGGCGAGCCCGCCCGCCCACCAGCCGGAGGTAGGGGAGGAGCACTGGAGTAAAGAGGCTCGGGGATTTTATTAATGCGGTTTAGCGAGCGGGCGGGCTAATTATTTTAGCGCCGCTGTCTCGGCTGGGAACTCGCGAAAGCTCGGTTCTTTTGAGGCCGCCCCCAGCTCGCCGCCTCCTCCGCCCAACCCCTCCGCGCCGCGCTCCCGCTCTCTCTCCCTCCCGCTGGGACTGGGAGCACTTGTTTTCTTCTGGGTACCAGTGCGCGCCTGCTTTCGCTGGGGCCGGGGCCGGCGGTCGTCGCGCATTCCCACAAGCATATGGTGCGCATTGTGCGGGATGGGGAGTAGTAGTAAATTGGGGGAAGCCATGGAGGAGAAGGGGGGGAGGGTGGGGATGGGCAAGTACGCGGCCAGGCGGGGCTGGAGGCGCCTGGCGGCGGTGGCCTGGCTGGTGGCGGCGGTGGCCTGCTCGGCCGCCGTGCACTGGCAGCTGCGCCGGGAGACCATGGAGCGCGCCGAGGAGCGGCTGGTCAGCATGTGCGAGGAGCGGGCCAGGATGCTGCAGGAGCAGTTCGGGGTCACCGTCAACCACGTCCACGCGCTCGCCATCCTCATCTCCACCTTCCACTTCGAGAAGAACCCCTCCGCCCTCGACCAGGTGAGCAAACAACACAAGCGAGCAACAGGGACCGCCGATTTGTTTCTTCCTCTTCCTCCTCGATTGATGCATTCGTTAATTCATTCCTTCATTCCCGTGTCACCGCGTGCTTCCAATCCCGCGGCAATGGCGGGCTCCAGAAATCCTAAACAAGTATAGTACTAGCAAAACATGGTTGTTGTTGCATCTCTTTAAAAAAATGATATTTCCTCGTGGTGGCTCGATGCTTACAGAGTTGCAGGCTAGTCGTTTAGCGGCACATTATTGTTTCAGTCGGTCCGTTGTGGGCCTCTTGATCTTCGAATATGTGGCATTCTTGGAGCGGTTGTGTTTTTTTTCTATGCTCCAAGCCTAAGATACAGAGTCAGAGACGTCTCTGAACTACTAGGCCGGTAGAAGAAGAACATTGCTCTGTTTGTTTTTGGAGTGGTTAATGGTTGGGTTTGGCCAATGCTTGACCGACTCCCTTTGTTTATGCTCACAACCGTAGCAATGCAGTGCTGGCTGCGGTTGTCCAGTGATGGGTTCTTGATCCTACTTTTTTCTCGTAAAATATTCCCCTAAAGGTGCCCTCTTTTGGGAATTCCGAGCCCGCTGCTTTTGTTGATTAAGTGGTAGCTTTAGACTTTTAGGAGTACCTTGGCAAGGCAATATGGTATTTGAAGGCACATTCTGGTTGTTGCAACAAGCAACAATGAGTAATGCCCTAATTTGGTTGGTGGCCCTAGTTGCTATCTTTTTTTTTCTTTTTGATACTGACCCTAGTTGAGTCTCTTAATATAATATAAAAAAATCACATGGAATTAGGTGCAGTTTAAACTTGATATTTACTTACTTTCTTGGATGCTCTTGGTCATTCAATCTTAAATGAGTCAATTTGCCGCTGGTGTGTTTTGCCCTACATTTTGCTGAAACTTTCGCTGCAGGATACTTTTGCAAAGTACACGGCAAGGACATCATTCGAGCGTCCGCTGCTAAATGGGGTGGCTTACGCACAGCGCCTCTTCCCTCATGAGAAGGAAACTTTTGAAAGACAGCATGGATGGATTATGAGGACTATGAATCGAGAGGGTGCACCTCTCCAAGATGAGTACGCCCCGGTGATTTTCTCCCAGGATACGGTCTCCTACCTTGCGCGCATGGACATGATGTCTGGGGAGGTGTGGTTTCTTACTGCATGATGGTTTCTTCTGTCTGTCGATTCTTAGTTCAGTGAAGGCAGGGGACACGTCGTGTTGCCAGTTTTAAGTTTGGTTCAGTGTAAATAATCCGTTTGTTTCGCATGTAGGAGGACCGAGAAAACATCTTGCGTGCGAGGGAAACTGGTAAACCTGTATTGACAAACCCATTTCGGCTTCTTGGGTCGAACCACTTGGGGGTAGTACTCACTTTTGCAGTGTATCGCCCTGATCTACCTGCTGATGCATCAGTTGAGCAACGTGTGGAAGCAACTGCTGGGTAAGATGATTGGACTATCTTCCAAATATGATGACCCATAAAACCTGTATTTGCATGTCATTTCTTTAGTGTTGGCTATACAATACTTCAAGGCATCAAAGCAGATGATTCAACATAGCATACAATGACCTAGAGAACTTGCATTAATGTATCATTATTCATACATATATAGTATTAACTTATTGTCCTTCTTTCTCTCATTCAGCAATACAAAGATCCTTTCTAGTGTGATAGCCCAACATATTTAGAGTTTTGTACCAGAAATATAACACGAACATATACTTAACTATTTTGTGAGTGTGGCCTCCTGAGTCATGACTCTAATCTAATCGAATCCCCGCTGACAGCTACCTTGGTGGAGCTTTTGATGTGGAGTCACTTGTGGAAAATTTGTTGAGTAAACTTGCTGGCAATCAGGATATATTGGTGAATGTGTATGATGTCACAAATGCTTCAGAACCTATGGCCATGTATGGATCTCAAACTCCAGATAATAAAGTGGACCTCTTGCATGTTAGCATGCTTGATTTTGGAGATCCGTTTAGGAAGCATGAAATGAGATGCAGGTTAGTAGCTTCTTCCTATGACACTGACTTTGTTGGCTCATTGTCCTTCCACTAATGTTGGTAAGTTGTGCAGGTATGGGCAAAAGCCTCCAATGCCGTGGTCTGCTATTAGTAATCCTATGGGCTGCTTTGTCATATGGATGCTTATTGGGTATATAATTTGTGCTGCATGGTCTCGGTATGACAAAGTTTCAGAGGATTGTAGAAAAATGGAAGAGCTCAAAACTCAAGCAGAAGCTGCTGATATTGCAAAGTCTCAGGTTTGACATTTATTTGTGTGCTTAGGCTACTTGGCTTTCTTCTGTACATAAGAATTGTATACTGATGCAAGTTTTCTTCTTTGCAGTTTCTGGCAACTGTATCACATGAAATTAGAACTCCTATGAACGGCGTCCTTGGTATGAATATCTTCCTTTCTGGTACATACATAATGTGCACTCTAAGGACTAGGCCATCTTAAAACATTACCTTTTGTTGTAGGAATGCTGGACATGCTTTTGGGGACAGATCTGACTATGACTCAGAAGGATTTTGCTCAGACCGCTCAGGACTGTGGCAAAGCGTTGATAATACTGATAAATGATGTCCTTGATCGAGCAAAGTTTGAAGCTGGAAGGTTGGAACTTGAGGAAGTGCCTTTTGACTTGCGAACGCTGACGGACGATGTGATCTCTTTGTTTGCCTCAAAGTTAAGAGCGAAGTGCATAGAGGTATCTTACTATTACAAGCATAAATGATTCAATATCTTTCCTATGCTTTCATAGTCATAATGGATGTGGACTACCTGTAGTGATTGTTTGCAGCCGAGCGCAAACAGACAATACAATTCCACAAATGCCATTCTTCTATATACCTCCTTTCCTGTAGCACATTATTTCCTAATATTTCCCTTATTGCCGCAGCTTGCAGTGTTTGTGAGTGACGACGTTCCAAAACTTGTCACCGGAGATCCTTGGAGATTTCGACAGATACTGACAAATTTAGTGGGCAATGCAGTCAAAGTAAGCAGTCAACTTTCGGTATCATAGCATTTTCTGTTTACCGATACTTTGCAACTTTGAATAATGTTGACCTTTTGTTTTCTGTATACAATTCTGTTATAAAAACATTCATAAATTGTTCTGAACCCATTCATTATCAATTTTCCAGTTCACAGAACGGGGTCATGTTTTTGTGCGGGTCTCTTTGGCTGAGAACTCAACTATGGAAGCTAATCGAGTCCCCAATGGAAACCTCAATGGGAAAGATTGTAAAGTTGAGCCTACAGCTAATGGTGCCTTCAATACTTTGAGTGGGTTTCAAGCTGCGGATGAACGAAATAGCTGGGAATGTTTTAAGCTGTTGCTCTCTGATAAGGAGTTACTTTCTGATGAGCTCGAGGGTCAAAAATCTAGCCAAAATGATTCCGATCACGTGACCTTGATGATAAGCATTGAGGATACAGGTGTTGGTATCCCACTGCATGCACAAGATCGTGTTTTTACGCCTTTTATGCAGGCAGATAGTTCAACTTCAAGGAATTATGGTGGAACTGGTATTGGTTTAAGCATCAGCAAATGTTTGGCTGAACTTATGGGCGGGCAAATAAGTTTTATCAGCCGTCCTTCTATTGGGAGTACATTTACATTCTCAGCGGTTGTGAAGCGTGCATCCAAAGATACTTCATGTGATTCAGAGAGGAGCTTGTCCGAGGCACTACCAACTGCCTTTAGGGGAATGAAGGCGATTTTGGTAGACGGGAAACCTGTGCGCAGTGCTGTGACAAGATATCACCTTAACAGGCTGGAAATAATTGTTCAAGTTGTGAATAATATGAGTATGGGAATTCAAGCCTTTGGGAAAAATGGCGCAACAGAGTCAAGGTGAGTTATCTGTTGTCATTTTCAATTCCTAACAGAACTTATCACTGGAATTTTAGAAATAGAGGACAAATAACCGCTTAACTGTTTCTAGCTATATAGGAAATGGTATTTATTACTAGTACGAGAGGAGCTTTCACATGTGCTCTGAGAGGCTAATGTTACCATATTAATTAGGGGTAGGGAGGTAGAAAGATTCACACTACTTTCAGGTAATAGTTTTGTAGGAAGTGCAATTTTCCAAACGTAATATATTGTATCACTAATACAAGAGGAGCTTTCATATGTGCCCTGAGATGCCAAAGTTTCCAATATTAATCAGGAGTAGAGAGGTAGATGTAGTGAATCATGCAAGGTTTTTGGCAAGTTGTAGTTAATCGAATGACCGGAATGTCTCTGTGAGCCAAATCCAGACAGACAGAGATAAAGCACTCGGAATTTTTCTCTGTGACAGAAATCAAGAATGAAGCAATTTCTGTGCAATTTATTCCACCTCAATGGGGATTTCAATATACAAGATTGAGAGATAGAAGAGGCTGAGATTACAGTGTGTTAGTAAGAAGCTCAGTTTAGATTTCTTATTTGTTTCGGGCTCAGTTTAGATTCTAGCTATGTGGGTGGACGTTGTGCTGCGCATGAGGTGGACTAGGACGGTGCAGTTGCATTGCATGCGGTAGACTTGGCTGAGCAGGTGCTTGTCTAACAATAGATGTTTTTTCAACTAAAAATATAAGACCTGTGAAGGACCAGAACTAATCCTCAATACTAACTACTTCTATTTATGTGCCATAAATTCTTCTTCAACACCTGCTTAGTCTCTTTTCTCCATTTACTTTATTTCTTTGTAGAGAAAACCGTCGATGCTTTTTATTGAGAATGACATGTGGAGGCCCGAGACAGATATTCAGTTATCGAATCGTCTACATACGCTCAGGATGAATGGTCAGGCGCATGAGCTACCCAAGCTGATCCTTTTGGTCACATCTGAAGCTGACAAGGACAAGTATGGATCCACGTTCAATACTGTGATGTGTAAACCCTTAAGAGCAAGCACAATTGCTTCTTGTCTTCAGCAGTTGCTAAAAATAGATATACCTGCAAGGAAAGAAAATCAAAATAGGCCCTCATTTCTTCGTAGCCTGTTGGTTGGGAAGAATATATTGGTTGTAGATGACAATAAAGTAAATCTGCGGGTTGCTCAAGCCGCACTGAAGAAGTATGGTGCCAAGGTTCATTGTGTTGAAAGTGGCAAGGATGCTATCTCCCTACTTCAACCTCCGCATTGCTTCCATGCATGTTTTATGGACGTTCAAATGCCTGAGATGGATGGGTATGATTCTGTGTACTCATCACTCTGCTGCAACTGTTATTTCTAACTTCATCTCTTCTTCAAACTGTTATGTTCTCTGGGCTTTATGTGTCATGTTTTGTTGCTTGATAGTATCTCATCCTGATTGACTGCTGATTATCAATGTGATGTGCTCTTCAGGTTCGAGGCGACTAGGCAAATACGAGAAATGGAGAAGAAAGCGAACGAGGAAAAGAGAGAGCAGTCGAGTTCAGGGGAAGGTTCAACATTTGTTGAGTGGCATTTGCCTGTTCTTGCAATGACCGCCGACGTCATTCAGGCGACCTACGAAGAGTGTATGAAATCGGGGATGGATGGCTACGTGTCCAAACCGTTCGACGAGCAGCAGCTATACCAAGCAGTCTCCAGATTAGTGGTGGGAACAACTGATTCGGCCTCATGATCTGATCGATCGAAACTTGGATCCGACGCCTCGTTGGTTGAAGCGAAGCCAAGCTGACTCTGACTCTTACAAACCTGACATGGATATCTCTGCAACACTTTGGATGAGAAGACGAAGGTGCCTTGAGCTAGTGAACTTCGTTGCAGGTCGAGGTAAGGTAAACGACGATGCGCGCCGCGGCGGGCATGCATTTCTGCTGCTGCTGCCCAGGGGGAAGATGAAGGTGAAGGAGGTGGCTCGAGATATACTAGGTAGATTAGGATTTTTTGGTTTGCTGTTGGTAGTAGGCAGATGTATGTATGATGTTGTATCTCCTGTCTGTTCATTCTTTGAACATATATAACATCTCTGTGCTGTGTAATGCTGTGCTGCGCTCCCCCAAGGCCCAAGCTTCAGAGTCCGATGAAAAGGAAAGATGTGGTGGGCTTTTGGGTTGTCTCCTGTCTGCCGCGCGTTCGTACTGATGATCATCGATTGATTCATCGTGGAACTCTTGATTTGGGTGTAGGTAAACTGGGCGTGCCTTTTTTGTCTGGCGAGATGCTGAATTTGCTAGTCCTCTTGCTCAGGTGCTCTGTTTCCCCCCCTCTGAAAATCGACACATTTGCTACTGGTAAGTTGCCTGCAAAAACAACAGTTGGATTTGAATTGGACGGCTCAAAATTCCGATTTACACTGTTTTTTCCAGCCAACTTACCTGTCGCCGCTCACATAATTGATCGTGGTAGGTCAGCGGAGCATTGCGTGTTTGCTGGGCTGATGATAACGAAATACAGTCGATCTGCTTGGATGTCTCATATCTGTATTGCTACTAGATATGAAATGCAGGGCAGCATCAGTACTGGCTTTCTTCTGCGGTTCTGCCATGGTGTTTGACTTTTTTTTTTTGCCGGGGCGGAACCGAGCATGGGCTGGCGCGTTTAATTGGTCCGAGCGGTGCGCAGTGCTCCTGCAGCGTAGACTGCAGCGCTGCAATCGAACCGGCAGGTTTCCTGTATGGCGTCTGGCACGGAGGCGGAAGCTGGGCGGCACAGGCCTGTCGAGCAGCGGGCAGCGAACCTTCTGATGCAGCGCGCGGTTTACTGCTCCATGTGACGGCCTGAACCCGGCTCAGCCCGTGCCGGCAATGGCGCAGCATGCTGCATGCATGCAAATGCACGAGAGGTGCCGGACAAGACAAGGTAGAAAATCCTTGTTCCGATGGTAATCTGCTCCTGCGTCGGAGAGACTTTTTTTTTTACTGTTTTGACCCTTTTGTGATAATTTAGCACGATTTGACCCTTCTTTGTAAAAAAATTCGGACCTGACCTTTTTTGAAACGCTAGTAACCCTGACGTCTAGGATGCATTGAGGACGCCAGGGTCCTTGGTCTGGCTTTGGCCCACCTCCCTGATCAGCTAAGTTGACCATATGACGTGACAAATTTCATCCCGGACCCTAGACATCAAAGAACTTGGCGTCTACCCTTGAAAAATAAGTGGTCATAGGGAGAGTGTGTCGGGCCCACCCCACAAACTCTCCCCAATCCCAATCTTCCACCTCGAGCAAGAATAACAGGGAGTGCCCTCCCTCTCTCTCCCACCTCAAGGCTCACTTAAATCCCCTCCAAATTTTGTTTTCTTCGGTGTGTAATTCTCTCCCTTGTTGTTTGAGGTAATCTCCCCCGGATCCCTAAATTTTGTTGGTAAGTTCTTGTTATTTTAGTGGCATTTTGTAACCCTAGGTGGAACCTTAGTTTCTAGCTTTCTCCAAATCCTTGGGTATTGGATAGCTTGCAATCACTTTGTGGATGTGGTAGTAGTAATGGGATATGCATGTTGTGAGTACAAATGACAATTTTGATTTATATGATGATCTATGGTTAGGATTAGGTTTTGTGTTAAGCAAATGGCATGATTTATTTAGTACATACGTTTTAATGTGTCTTTGAAACAACTCATTAGTAATGGCATGATCCATATATAGTTGTCATTGATTCATTAGAGTTGCATTGTTTTTGAAACAATGCATTATAGTTGTCATCCAAACATTTTATTTTTTGTCCTTTTTAGATGGATGATAGACTTGTTAATGTTCATTATTTGGACAAAACGGCATTTGTCACCACAAATGCAAGTGACAATGAGGAAGTGGTGGTATTTGACACAAGTCCTAGTGATGATGAGGTTGTTCTAAAAGTAAGAGATAAGTTGAATTCGATGGACCCCCGAGGAAGGTATGATATTGGATGTAGGTAACCATGAGTTATTATTGTTGACATTACCCCTGAGGTAAATAAGTGGGGAGGTGAAACTATAAACCCCCATCTTCCTATGTGTTTGACTGAAACTTTTGCTCCATAACTATGCAGCGAGTGTCAGCAATTGTGGAAAACTAAATGATAGTTGAGTATGTGAACTTGCTAATCAAAGCTATTACATAGAACCTTTCCAATAACATGATAAATTGTAATTGTTTCAATGACTGAGATCATAGTTTGTTAGTTTTCAGTGAAGTTTGTGATTCATACTTTATATTGTGAATGAATTGTTACTTGATCATGAGAAGTTTTATGATAAACATCTGCTGCTATGTTATTAATCATGATGCTACCATGTCCGTATTTTTGTTTTATCGACACCTCTCTCTCTAAATATGTGGTCATAATTATCCAGTTTGTCTTGCGCTCGAGGACAAGCAAGGTCTAAGCTGGAGGGAGTTGATACGTCCATTTTGCATCATGTTTTCCTAGTGTTATTTATAATATTTCCTATCATTATTACACTTTATGATGCAATTCTAATGCCTTTTCTCTCTTAAATACCGGCAGCTGGAATTCTGGACCTAAACAATTACAACAGAGATACCTATTCTACAGAGCTCCAAATGATCTGAATCTTCACGGAGATTTTTCATTGAATATATAAAATAATACTCGAGCAAAGAAATACTAGAGGGGGCCACCAGTTGCCCACAAGGCAATAGGGCACGACCACCCCCTGGGCGCGCCCTGATTTTTGTGGGGCCCACAGCTGGCCTCCGGTGCCCATCTTCTCCTATATGAAGGGTTTTGATGTGACATCCTGGCTTTTGCTCTTTTTCTTTTTCTGGATTTCATTGCCATTTGATTTGAATTTGGAGTTTTGAATCAACTTAGTTGGACTTAATCACTTGGGCATGTCCTTGATTTTCACCCAAGTGACTCACCTCCCTCTCAAACACATCATTTTCTCTGATATATCCAAAAATGGCCATAGGAATATTTTTCATAAATGAAAAATATTCATTTTCTTCTCTGAAAATCACTTCAGTCATGTATGCTCCAAAGCAACCCTCATCTTTCTTGCTCACAAAAATCTGAGAAAATTCCTGAATATTCTTTGGACCTTGGCACACCTCCCTGTGCAAAAATATTTCATAGTTATCTGGAATATTTTTTCTACAAAAAATCTTTTCTGTTCTGGCCAGAAAATGCACTTTACAAAGGAAGTGTATTTTTCCTTGATCCAATGAAGCTGAAATTTTTAGGGCTTCATTACCCTCCTAAGAAACCCTTAACCTCCAAAGATCAACCCTAAACTCCTTCTATATTTCTCTCATTTAACCTCACAAGTTTCTGTCCAGAAACTTGCCAGGAAGATACACTCATGCACAGTCCACTTGTGATCAACTCAAGACCTTGGCTCAACCCAAACCATCAAGGACTACACGCCAGACATGAATTTAATGCATGGCGTGGCACGATGCCAAAGTTCACGCGGTGACCACGCGTATGCATGGTGCCAGGCAGCTAGTCGACACGCTTTGGACGCCGCCGACGCTCCTGTTGAGCTCGTGCTTGCTTCCCCGCTCGCCGCAGCATGCCAAACCTCGCCACCATCATCGTCTCGACGCCCTTAACTCCCCCCTGGCGCTTGCCGACGCTGGAGCTCGCCGCAACGAGCACGGGGCACGACGCGACCAAGCGTGCAGTGCGTCCGTGCCCATTGTGCTCGTCGCTACCCGAGCCCCTGTGCTCGTCTCCTCCCTCCCAAAGTGGCCGCGTGAGCCACGGCTTCTTCTCCCCCTCTCACTGACACCTCTCATCGCCGGGTGTCGTCTCCATAGAACTCCGGCGGAGCCCGAGCCCCCATCCTTCCTCGCCTATAAAGACAGCCCCTCCCCAGCCTCTCCGAGCACCACAACACACTCACACAACCACCACGACGCCGTAGTTAGCCGCAGCCCAGCCAGGCAGGCCTCTGGCCGCCGTTCCCGACCAGAGTTCAACGACGATCCCCTCTGCTGCCTCCCACCTCTCCAGAGCTGCTCGAGCTCGACCAATTCCTCTGGCGTGTCTCTGGTGAACCACTGGTGCACGCTGGTGCAGTTGGAGCCCCTGGAAACGCCCTACCTCGCCGGAATCGCCATCTCCGACGAGCTCCCTCTCGCCGTAGTCTTGCGCATCCATTGCCCCCCTCAACATCGGCGGCCGACCTCTCCTCGCTGGAGAAAAACCAGCGACTCACCGCCCCACCTCTCTTTCCCTCCCTCCCCCTCTAAACCTACCTGCGGGGGCCCACTGTCAGCCACTCAGCCGCGGCCGAAGCGGTATGAGTGGTGGCGCCCCGCGGAAATGTGCCTTCGACGTCACCCCCCTCTGTTTTCTTTTTATTTGAATTTAATTCAAATATTGACCAGCCAAAACTTTTAAACCATAAGTCCAAATGGATTGATTCTTTTTTTGCATTGTGTTTGTATTGGAATATTCTAGCAGCACACAGATTTTGAGATTTTTCTCTGATGCCTAGAATTTCTAGTGAATTTCAGAAGTGTTCTTGATGTTTTCCTTTTGCTGTTTTAATTATTTTTCAGAAGGAGAAGCTTGCTTAGAGGAGAACCAGGGGGAGTGTGACCCTCCTCTGTGCTAAGGCAAGACACACAAATATTTGCATGGTGTCATTTCAATATTTATGATTTTTCCAACTTGAATATGATTTATTTCATGCATTTGATCATTAAATGAATATTGCTTATGTTAGTTACTTTGCCATGATTGAAATGCTTGGTTCACAGTAGTGTTTGAATGCATGGACTAGGATGAGGCAGTAGAAGTATTTTGGTAGTATGGCTATGATTTGGTTATGACCAGTGTCATTTTCATATATGAGTTATTGAATTTAATATGCTAATGGCATAACTAAAAATGATGGGATTAAAATCAGTGAAGTTGAAACCAGTTAGTTAAAGTGATGAGTAGTGCAAGTAGAATGATTTTGCAATGTTGATCCGTTTACTTTTAGTGCTATGTGGATATAGTGCATGGCAGATAGTTGCATGTTCATGGCATACTATGAATCGAGTGCTTTTATTTCAAGTTAAACCTGATAATAATTCAACTTGAATATAATGTTGATCGGGTCATGGTGCCACTGAATCGAGCTTCCAAGTGCAACCACATTTGCCTTTATGGGAAGGCCTTTGTTCGGTCTGTTGTCATGCCTCTGATCGGTGCCTCCAACGAGGGAAGGTTATGGGCGTGCGGTACCCTGGCCCGGTAAGCAGACATAACCTTGTGTGCCCGTTGTTGTTATGGTACCTTGTCCCCGTTTGGGACCGTTGATTTGTTTTGCCACGACGGTGGTCGTTGGATGTCTTTGGTGGACATCGGGGCCACCCATGACTTAGCCCAGAGGGGAGTTGGTTGGAGTGGCCGGGAGAGTGTCATGGCAATGGGAGGGTTCTGTCGGAATGCCATTGGTCCACCCGAATGGGAGTGCGAGGCCATGGATTCCGTGGTGTGGGTATAGTGTACTAACCTCTGTAGAGTGTTTATTAAATCTATCGATAGCCGCGTCCTCGGTTACGGACACAGCTCGTAAGTAGGCACACCATGGATCAACATGATTAAGTTAATCTTGCACACTAAATTTATATGGTTGGTACTGGTTATGTGATGAGACTTGTGAGACCATGACGATGGTCGTTGTTGTGGGAACCAAAGTGTTGGTTTCGATTGTGATCCGGTAGTGATGACCGGTTTGATGATGTTGGTTACGAGGTAACCCGTTTGGTCAGAGAGTCCGAGGGACTCGGTGCACAAGTATGAAACACTGCATGAGTAGTATGTTGAAGCATTGCATTTAACCTGCTTAATTGTCATAATATTGTTTGCCATTATGCTTATGCTTGTTGTGAGCTTGCAAGTACATTAAATGTACTGACCTGGTGTGTCATGTCAGATTTCAGGAAAGTCTCACCGGATCGGAGTGCTTCCCGTGTCTAGATCGTGTCCACATCGGTGTCCATGTGCTATGGAGTTCCGCTTCATCGTCATTCCGCTGTCGCGTAGTTGTCGTGACCGAGGCCCCTTCATGTTCATTAAATAATACACATACTGTTCAGCCGCACCGTGTGTGCCGCTTGGCCTTGCTACTTTATGTAATATCGAACTATGTTTCTGCTAGCATCAATAAAGCGGTTGCTCTGTACCAAGTTGTTGTGTGTTGCCAGAAGACTTGATCTCTGGGCTGGCAATGCAAGGTAAACATGTTGCTTTGAGCCGGGGTGCCACAACACTTGGTATCAGAGCCGCGCTGACTGTAGGACACGCTAGACCGCCGACGCGTTAGTTGAACGGTAGCTAGCCTGATTTGAGTGCCGGTAGTGTTTGCATCTGATTGCTGCATTGCATGCCCTTGATTTATTATTATTTCTAACCGGCTATTGGTTGTGAGTGTAGATGGCTCCAGTGCCATATGCCCGCCAGTTGGAGCTGCCACCGTACACTTCGCCGCACCTTCTTCGGAGTGTATGGCGTCGACTCTACCCTCACGGTGACGACCCAGTGTATTGGGTGTGCCGGGAGCGCCTAGCAGACTCGGTATACGACTATCACGCAGTGGTTACGTTGCGCAACAGTTGAGCGTCAGGCTCTTACACTCGTTCCTCTAGGAGTGGTTTCGCTTCTACCCCTTCTCAGGATGTCCAGTTTGATGCGTTTGAGATCCTCGTTGAGCTACTCTATAAGGAGATCCAGATGCAGATCCACCCAGGTTTTACTACTATCCATCCCTGCACGACGATGGTCATGTCCGCTTTCCTATCATTGATCTGGCGGCCGGTGGCGCTACTAGCCACCTTTCCTGCTATATCACTGCTAGTTGCCTTCTTATTCACGAGCTGGCTCAAGAGCTGACTCGTGCCCGCACTGCTTTAGTAGCCGCTAGGTCTTATCCCACTCCACCTTCCATGGGATTTACCCCCTATATTGCTCCAGTTTCTAACTCGCCCGTTACCCCGGTTACTCCCTCGAGTAGCTCGGGGACATTGTCACTGTGACTCCCCACAGTGCCTCTGCCGAGTGGGCTTCACTTCTCGCTAGTCCTGCAGCCCCTATGCTCCAGCCTCATCCCGCACCTGCCCCTGAGGGAGAGCCCTCGAGGCAGCGCCGTCGTGTCACCTTTAACCCGGAGGTTTTCGTTAATGTCGTTAGTTCATGATCTGAGTCCAGCTCAGGAAAGGACCCAGCAGGACCGGTAGAGCACTAGATCGTCAGAGTATCTGAAGTTGTCATGATGTCGATGTACGGGTGTAGTCGTACTTGTCATGATGTCTCGTTTCATGTATGAGCGTAGTCGAACCAGCCATGATGTTTCCTTCCATGTATGGGTCTATGTATAATTATGTTGGCACTTTTATTATTCGCTTTGGTTTTTGCTGCTTTCTTTCGGAATTTGTCGCTTGCTTTTCTTCCCATTTTTGGATGTTGCTCATCTCGGTTGCCTTATATTGGAAAAAACAAACAATAGGATGACGTGGGGAGGTAGCAACAGTCATGCTTGTGAGGATGTCCCTGTTCGTCGCTCGGCAAGACAGGCAGGACATTCCCCCGAGCCGTATCCTCCACCACCGCCTCCACCGCCACATCCGCCATCCACTGAACAAATCATGCGCATGTTCGAAGAAAGAAGAAACAACGATCTGATTGAGCTGTTGAAATGTGTGCAAGCTATGGTTGGGCAGAATGGAAATCAGAATGGCCATCACTCTAAACTGTCAGATTTTCAGAGGACCAAGCCTCCCAGTTTCAGTCAAGTTATCGATCCTTTAGAAGCTGATGATTTGTTACGGACCATTGAGAAGAAGCTTGAGATTGCTCGCACTGAGAAAGTTGACAAAATTCCTTTTGCTACTCACTATCTTGAGGGAGCTGCCGCTATATGGTGGGATAATGTTAAAGCTATGTGGCCTGCGAATGATGAAATCACTTGGGCTAAATTCAAGGACCATTTCCGCAAGTACCATATTCCCACCGGTATTATGAAGGTCAAGCAGCATGAATTCCTCGTCTCATCCAAGGAAGCCTGTCAGTAAATGAGTATCTGCATAAGTTCAACCATTTGGCCCGTTATTCCCTTTATGATGTGGCTACGGAAGAAAGAAAGGTTGACAGATTTCTTGGAGGACTGAATCAACACCTCAGATGCACTCTCAGTATGTTCGATTTCACGGATTTCCAGACTCTGGTAAACAAAGCCCTCATTGCCGAAAGAGAACACAAGCTTGTGCACGACAATAAGCCCGGTAATAATGATCATAAATGCAAGTTCGAGCCTAAGAAGGATGGTCACCCGGTCACGTAAGGCTCGTGCACAGCAGAACTACAGTTGAGTACAAGCCCAATTGGCAGCAGAACATTAACAAGACCAGTACTCAAGTCAAGAATGTCGTGACCAGTTCGGTACTCGAAGAGTGTCAACGCGACAATTCATGTTTTAATTGTGGGAAACCCGGACATTACGCCAGACAATGCCCCAAGAGCGGCAAGTCGAATGCTCCATTCAAGCCGCAAGTCAACCACATGGGACCATACCCTGGCCAGAAGATCATCCAAGGGCAAGTGCACCACCTCTCCGCAGACGAAGCCCAAGAGGACCCAGAAGTTGTCATTGGTGTGCTTCCTGTTAATAGCATACCTGCAATAATTTTATTTGAATCTGGGGCTTCCCACTCTTTTATTTCGTGGACTTCTGTTGCCCAAAACAAGTTTCCTTGCTCGATTTTGGGAGTACAATCCCCGGGATCCATGCTCAAAAGCAATCTGGTCTGCCGCAATTTGGAGATTGGCATCAAGGGAGTCATCTTCCCAGCTTCTTTGATAGTCATCAAGTCTGCCAAGTTGGATATTATTTTGGGAATGAGCTGGTTGACCCAACATCAAGTGTGCATTAACTGTGCGACCAGAGAAGTCACATTGACAAGTCAGGAAGGTCGAACTACAAAATTCTTTGCTCACAGAAGCATACCCAAGAAAGACATGGTCTCCACTGCTGTAGCTGAAGAATTGGATCTAATTCCTGTGGTCAGTGAGTTTCCAGATGTATTCCCTGAGGAATTACCAGGAATGCCGCCAGACCAAGAGCTTGAGTTTGCAATTGACCTTGTGCCTGGGACCGCACCGTTACACAAGAAGTATTGTAGGATGCCTTCCTCAGAATTAGTGGAATTAAAGAAACATCTTGATGAGATGCGTCAAAAAGGGTACATCCGTCCAAGCTTTTCACCATGGGGATCACCAGCAATATTCGTGGACAAGAAAGACGGCAGTCTCTGAATGTGTGTGGATTTCCGTCAGTTTAATGATGTCACTATCAAGAACAAATATCCACTTTAGAGGATTGATGATTTGTTCGATCAACTTAGTGGGGAAAAAGTATTCTCCAAGATTGATTTGACAACCGGATACCACCAACTCAAGATCAAGTAGGAAGATATTCCCAAGAATGCATTCACCACTTGATACGGTCTGTATGAATATACGGTCATGTCATTCGGTCTCACCAACGCCCCCGCTTTCTTCATGCATATGATGAGTAAAGTATTGATGGCCTTCTTGGATAAATTGTGGTGGTCTTCATTGATGACATCCTCATATACCCGAAAGGTGAAGAAGAGCACAAGGGACATCTCAGAGCAGTCTTGCAAAGACTCCGTGACCATCAGCTATATGCAAAATTCTGCAAATGTGAGTTTTGGCTCAAGCAAGTCAGATTTTGGGGCATGTTCTCTCAGCAGATGGCATAGCCGTGGACCCAAGAAAAGTGAAGGACATGCTTGATTGGACCGCACCCACGACTGTAACTGAGAACCGGAGTTTTCTTTGATTAGCCGGATACTATTGCCGCTTCATCGAAGGCTTCTCCTCCAAGATTGCTACACCAATGACAGAACTCCTCAAGAAAGATAATAAATTTGTATGGACTGAGGACTATGAGAAAAGCTTCAATGAATTAAAGACCTGATTGACGACAACACCTGTGTTAACCCTCCCAGACATCTACCGCAGCTTCGATGTATACTGTGACGCATCCAGGAGAGGTATTGGATGTGTACTCATGCAAGATTGCAAGGTTGTAGCATACGCATCTTGACAGCTACGACCTCACGAAGGGAACTACCCAACCCATGATTTGGAATTGGTCGCAGTTGTGCACGCATTAAAAATTTGGAGGCACTACCTCATTGGCAAAAGATGTCATATATTTACCGACCACAAGAGTCCCAAGTATATATTCACCCAACCGGACTTAAATCTCCGACAACAAAGATGGCTCGAATTGGTCAAGGATTATGATCTTGGAATAAATTACCATTCTGGTAAGGCCAACGTGGTTGCCGATGCCCTCAGTCGCAAGCCTGCCAACCTGAATGCCTTAATGGAGTCCTTGCCACCCGAACTCCCAGAAGAGATCCCTCAACTTAACTTGGTTATTGTTGATGATGGCCTTGCCAATATATTGGAAGTTACTCCTACCCTTGAGGAAGAGATACGCATGGCCCAGCAAGATGACTCAATCTTGCAACACCATGTCAAGCGTATGCAAGAAGGCAAGACCCAGTATTTCTCTAAGGATGAGCAAGGTACTCTAAAGTTTCGAGGAGAGATTTGCGTACCTGAGCAAGCAGACCTGAGAAAGAAGATCTTGGCAGAAATGCACGAATCTTGGTACTCGATCCATCCAGGAGGTACCAAGATGTATGAATATCTTCGTCAAGCATTTTGGTGGGATGGAATGAAGAAGGACATCGCCTATTTTGTCGCTTGTTGCAATATCTGCAACAAAGTGAAGGTGGAGCATCAGAAACCCGCCGGACTTCTTCAACCTCTACCCATTCTGCAATGGAAGTGGGACGATGTCTGCATGGATTTTGTCAGAGGCCTACCAAGGACTCACCGAGGCAATGATGCAGTATGGGTAGTGGTGGACATGCTGACAAAGGTAGCTCACTTCATTCCCATCTGAACCACCTATCGAGCGATCAACTCGCACACCTATATGTGTCCAAAATCGTTAGTTTGCATGGAGCGCCAAGAACTATCACTTCCGACAGAGGTTCTCTCTTTACCTCCGCATTCTGGTCACGTCTCCATCAAGCTTTGGGGACCGCACTAAAGTACAACACAACCTATCATCCTCAGACAGATGAGCAGACTGAGCGAGTAAATCAAATACTTGAAGATATGCTCCAAGCATGTGCTTTGGCCCAAGGACCCAAGTGGTAAGATTGCCTGCCTTATGCGGAGTTCTCTTACAACAATAGTTTCCAGACCAGCCTGAATATGTCACCGTATGAAGCTCTGTATGGCCGTAAGTGCCGCACTCCGCTAAACTGGTCTCAAACCAGAGATAGCCTTATTTTTAGAACTGACTTAATGATAGAGGCTGAAAAGCAAGTTAAGGAGATCCGAGATAGACTGCAACTGGCTAAGTCCCGATAAACGAGCTACTATGACTCAAAGCATCGTCAGATCAGTTTTGAACCCAGAGAGTATGTGTACCTCCGAGTCACACCCATGAAAGGAGTCAAGAGATTTCAGACCCAAGGAAAATTTGCACCCAGATATATTGGTCCATTCCCAATTATGTCCATAGTTGGTACAGTTGCTTATTAGTTGGAACTACCACCTGAATTGTCAAAAGTGCACAATATGTTCCATGTCTCACAGCTGAGAAGGTGTATCTCGCCACCCAAGAAAAGGACTAATATGGCAGAGATAGAGCTTGCTAAGGATTTAACCTATGAGGAAAGACCGTTCCGAATATTGGATGAAACAGAAAGGGTCACTCGCCGTAAGGTTATAAAATTTTATATGGTACAGTGGGAGAATCACACCGAGGAAGAATCAACTTGGGAAAGAGAGGACTTTTAAGGGCAACTTATCCAAAATTGTTTTCCCGAGCAACAGAATCTCAAGGACGAGATTCATCCTAAGTGGGGGAGGTTTGTGACATCCTGGTTTTTGCTCTTTTTCTTTTTCTGGATTTCATTGCCATTTGATTTGAATTTGGAGTTTTGAATCAACTCAGTTGGACTTAATCACTTGGGCATGTCCTTGATTTTCAGCCAAGTGACTCACCTCCCTCTCAAACACATCATTTTCTCTCTGATATATCCCAAAATGGCCATAGGAATATTTTTCATATAAATGAAAATATTCATTTTCTTCTCTGAAAATCACTTCAATTTTCTTGCTCCAAAGCAACCCTCAATTTTCTTGCCCACAAAAATCTAAGAAAATTCCTGAATATTCTTTGGACCTTGGCACACCTCCTTGTGCAAAAATATTTCATAGTTATTCGGAATATTTTTGCTACAGAAAATCTTTTCTGTTCTGGCCAGAAAATGCACTTTACAAAGGAAGTGTATTTTTCCTTGATCCAATGAAGCTGAAATTTTTAGGGCTTCATTACCCTCCTAAGAAACCCTTAACCTCCAAAGATCAGCCCTAAAATCCTTCTAGATTTCTCTCATTTAACCTCACAAGTTTCTATCCAGAAACTTTCCAGGAAGATACACTCACGCACAGTCCACTTGTGATCAACTCAAGACCTTGGTTCAACCCAAAACATCAAGGACTACACGCCAGACATGAATTTAATGCACGTCGTGGCACGATGCCAAAGTTCATGCAGTGACCACACATGTGCATGGTGCCGTTTGGTAAGAGGTAACCCGTTTGGTAAGAGAGTCCGAGGGACTCGGTGCACAAGTATGAAACACTGCATGAGTAGTATGTTGAAGCATTGCATTTAACCTGCTTAATTGTCATAATATTGTTTGCCATTATGATTATGCTTGTTGTGAGCTTGCAAGTACATTCAATGTACTGACCTGGCTTGTCATGCCGGATTTCAGGAAAGTCTCACCAGATCGGAGTGCCTCCCGTGTCTAGATCGTGTCCACATCGGTGTCCCTGTGCTATGGAGTTCTGCTTCGTCGTTGTTCTGCTACCGCGTTGTTGTCGTGACCGAGGCCCCTTCATGTTCATTAAATAATGTACATACTATTTTGCTGCACCATGTGTGCCGCTTGGCCTCGCTACTTGATGTAATATCGAACCTATGTTTCCGCTAGCATCAATAAAGCAGTTGTATTCTATACCAAGTTGTTGTGTGTTGCTAGAAGACTTGATCTCTGGGCTGGCATTGCAACGTAAACCGGTTGTTCTGAGCCGGGGTGCCACATTTGACCTAGAAAAAAGAGGAGGACTTTCGGGGATAATTCCCTCCGTGAGGGGGAAATCGAATCCATCGACATCACCAACGATCTTCTCCTCGTGGGAGGACCAGTCTTCATCAACATATTCACCAGCACCATCTCCTATCAAACCCTAGTTCATCTCTTGTATTCAGTATTTGTATCAAAACCTCAGATTGGTACATGTTGGTTGCTAGTAGTGTTGATTACATCTTGATACAGCACCTCCTATATATGAGTGCTATGTATATTATTTTCCCTGTTGTTGATGTTGTCAAGCGACAGTTCTTCTTCTTGTTTCTATCGTGCATGGAGAAGATCAAAAGAGACATGGCTGTGTTTGCAAGAGTTTGGTGGAGCGTGCTGTGTTTGAAGGAGTCCGACTGGGGTCCACCTACAGGCGTGGCAATTGTGGCGCACCAAGGAGTCCTTTTGATTTTTAGTTGTGTTATTTCTTTTCTGTCTAGGAAAAGTGGGTCCGAGGCAAGTTATTTTTATTTTCCTGTTGGTTTCATTTTCCTTGTAGGACAACTTGAGTCGGCTAATATATAAAGCCAGGTGCGACCATGTAATAGGGGGTTATGTTTTGAGTTTATAAACACGATGTGTTATCAAGGGTAGATACCCGTATTGAGTTTTGAGGGAGCTGTCCAAAAACCTCCGTGCTTGCTGATTCATTAGAATCTGTGTTGCGTATCAAGGAGTATAATTCAATCTATTCACCGATCGAAGTTATCATCTGGTTCGCTCTGAAAGATCGGGGCTAAAAATCCTTTTGGATCATGTTGATCCTTATCATTTGCTCTGATACCAAGATGATGAGGATCAACGTGATCCAAAAGGAGATCTTTGATGATCTTTCGATGAAAAAACAAAAACAACACTTACATAAAAAAAAAATAAAAAACTAAAAATAAAAAGAACAAAACAGTGACATTGATCCACCAAACTCAAGCTGAACAAGCTGACATCAAACAACGAAAATAATATACATAACACTCATAGGAGGTGCCGTATCACATCTTGTAGTTGATGCTAGTTGGTTTATTTGGTGGAAGATATATGTTTAGATCCTTAATCATATTCTATACCCCTATGATCTTGAACATGAACATGATTTGTGAGTAGTTACTTTTTTTCTTGAGGACATGGGAGAAGTCCGGTTATAAGTAATCATGTGAATTTGGTATTCGTTCGATATTTTGATGACATGTATGTTGTTGCTTCCTTTACTTGTGTCATGTGAACATCGAGTACATGTAACTTCACAACACTTGGGCCTAGGAAGACATTGTGGAGTAATAAGTAGATGAGGGGTTGCTAGAGGGCAAAAGCTTAAATCCTAGTTTGTGCGTTATTCCGTAAGGGCTGATTTGGATCAATATGTTTCATGCTAGGGTTAGATTTATCTTAATTCTTCTTTCGTAGTTGAGGATGCTTGCGAGAGGGGTAATCATAAGAGAGTTGCTTGTCCAAGTAAGAACAACACCCTAGCACTGGTCCACCAACATATCAAATTATCAATGTAGCGAATGCGAATCAAATAAACATGATGAAAGTGACTAGATGGTAATTCCCATGTGTCCTCGAGAATGCTTTGCTTTATATAAGAGAACTTTCTGGCTTGTCCTTTTGTATAAAAAGGATTGGGACACCTTGCTACACTTTGTTACCATTGTTACTTGTTACTTTCTACGAATTATCTTACTACAAAACTATCTGTTACCGCTACTTTCACTGTTTGCAAAAAATACCCTGTTGAAAACCACTTGTCATTTCCTTCTGCTCCTCGTTGGGTTCGACACTCTTACTAACCGAAAGGACTACGATTGACCCCCTATACTCGTGGGTCACCACAAACCCGTCAGGGAGTGATGACCATGACTTCCATGATCAGGTCGACCACAGCTGGGACCTCAACTTCAGTCGGATCAGTGGCACTTTTTGGCTGTGGGGCTTCTTCGGTGAAAGGATCCTCTTGAACTGACGGTGTGTGGATGTGCTCCAAAAACACATCACTGGGAATGGCTTCCCTCTTGGACCCTATTTTCGCCAAATCATCAGCAACTTGATTTTTCAGTCGGGGTACATGATGAAGCTCTAACCCCTCAAACATCTTCTCTAGCTTCCTCACTGCATTGCAATAACCAGTCATGGCTGGACTTCTGACATCCCACTCCTTCATCACCTGATTAACCACTAGATCTGAGTCGCCATAGACCATGAGGCGACGGACGCCGAGTGAAATGGCCATACGCAACCCATACAACAGTGCTTCGTTACAAATCAAGTGCAACATGGGTCATATTGCAAACCCCCAACCGCAACATGGCTCATGTTGCAAATCCATCTGCAAGAGAAACTTGGCTCTTGTTGCAAACCCACCCCCAACCACAACATGACTCATGTTTTATGCTCTGATTTTGCTCTTATTTTCTTTTCCCTATATTCTCCCAATATCTAACATAAGATTCAGGGGGAGAAAGATCTTTAAGGGAAGGAAATCTTCGAATTCATTGCATATCTTTTACCTTTGGGGACATGTCTATATCCAGTAGAGTACCTAGTACTCACTCTCTAAATGTAATCCCAATCTTGGTACTCTTGTGGCTCTTTTGTTTGTTCGTCTAGTAGATGTATCTGTGTTATCTAACCATGTTTACTCAGGTTCATCTCTTCCTAATCCAGCTCAAGACCACGAGGTAAGTATATGCATCACACTCATGTGCATGATGATCTCTTGCTGATGTACATATTGTTTTCAGGAAGGACTCATGAACATGAAGGTACATTTCCTATATTCTCATCATCTGCTCTGATGCATATAGCCAAGATACATGTAACACATTGCTTGCTCTGTCATGTTTATGCATTCACATGCTCTTACATTCTATATTGACATGATTGCATACTTGTAGGGGGAGCCTATGCATGTTACATGTCCTTCCAAGGCTTTACTTGCTATTCCTTATATCTTTATATAAGGCTTTGATGTATGTTGTCATCAATTACCAAAAAGGGGCAAATTGAAAGCACAAGTGCTCCCTGGGTGATTTTGGTAATTAATGTCAACATATCTCTTGTTGGACTAATACTTTTATCTAGTATATTTCAGATGAGTTCAACAGTGGAGTGGCGTGGACAAGAGGATGCAGAACCCCTTCAAAATGCTAAGGAAAGAAGATTGGAAAATTATCAAAGCTCAAGACTCTACATTTTCATTTTAGTGATCCAAGATCACATTGAGTCCATAGGAAAAGCCAATACTATTAAAAGGGGATGAGGTGTTGCTTTATGGATTGCTTGCTCAAAGTTCTTAGTTATATGCTCCAAAGCCCTCAACCACATTATCATATCCACATATGTCCCAAACCAAAAGTCAAACTCGGCCCCACCGATTTGATCTATCCGGTGCCACCGAGTTCATTTGACATAGACACTTCTAGAAACCCTAATCAATTCAGTCTCATCGATGGGATCCCGGTCTCACCGAGATGGGCTTGCAAACTCTCTGGTTCCTGTTGCAATAATCTCGGTCCCACCGAGATATGTAATCGGTCTCATCGAGTTTGCTTGACAAACTCTCTGGTTAGCTTATTACCAAAATCGGTCCCATCGAGTTTGTGTGATCAGTCAAACCGAGATTAGGTTTTACCCTAACCCTAGCACATCGGTCCCACCATGTTGATCATGTTGGTCCCACCTAAAAGCCTAACGTTCATATTTTGAACTAAATCGGTCTGACCGAGTTTTTTTTGATTCGGTCCCATCGAGTTTGGTGAATTGTGTGTAACAGTTAGATTTTGTGTGGAGGCTATATATAGCCCTCCACCCACTCTTCATTCGTGGAGAGAGCCATCAGAACGTGCCTACACTTCCAACATACATTTTCTGAGAGAGAACCACCTACTCATGTGTTGAGACCAAGATATTCCATTCCAACCACATAAATCTTGATCTCTAGCCTTCTCCAAGTTGCTTTCCACTCAAATCTTCTTTCCACCAAATCCAAATCCATGAGAGAGAGAGTTGAGTGTTGGGGAGACTATCATTTGAAGCACAATAGCAAGGAGTTCATCATCAACACACCATCTATTACCTTTTGGAGAGTGGTGTCTCCTAGATTGGTTAGGTGTCACTTGGGAGCCTCCGTCAAGATTGTGGAGTTGAACCAAGGATTTTGTAAGGGCAAGGAGATTGCCTACTTAGTGAAGATCTACCCTAGTGAGGCAAGTCCTTTTTGGGCGATTGATACGTCTCCAACGTATCTATAATTTTTGATTGCTCCATGCTATATTATCTACTGTTTTGGGCAATATTGGGCTTTATTATACACTTTTATATTACTTGTGGGACTAACCTATTAACCGGAGGCGCAACCCATATTGTTGTTTTATTGCCTGTTTCAGTATTTCGAGGAAAAGGAATATCAAACGGAGTCCAAACGGAATGAAACCTTGACGTTATTTTTGGGAAGAATATGATCCTGGAGACTTGGAGTTCACGTCAGAAGATCCCCGAGGACTCCACGAGATAGGAGGGCGCCCCCCTACTGGGAGACCCCTACTGGGCGCCCCCCCTACTGGGCGCCCCCCCTACTGGGCGCGCCCCCCTGTCTCGTGGCCCCCTCGAGCACCTCCCGATCGACTTCTTTCGCCTATATAAGCCTACGTACCCTAAAAACATCGAATATCAAGATAGATCGGGAGTTCCGCCGCCGCAAGCCTCTGTAGCCACCAAAAACCTCTCGGGAGTCTGTTCCGGCACCCTGCCGGAGGGGGAACCCATCACCGGTGGCCATCTTCATCATCCCAACGCTATCCATGACGAGGAGGGAGTAGTTCACCCTCGGGGCTGAGGGTATGTACCAGTAGCTATGTGTTTGATCTCTCTCTCTCTCGTGTTCTCTCTATGGACGATCTTGATGTATCGCGAGCTTTGCTATTATAGTTGGATCTTATGATGTTTCTCCCCCTCTCACTACTGGAATATGGCACTTTGCCATCTGCCATGGCAGATGGCAAAGGCATGGTCGGCGGATGGCAAAGGCTTTGCCATCTTCCAGCAGATGGCAAACAGTTTGTCTGAAACCCTGCCGGTAAAGGCTTCTTTGCCGTCTGCTGGCTGATGGCAAAGAGCACATGCCTTTGCCATCACCGGCAGATGGCAAAGCCTCTTAACGGGTTAGCCCGTTAGAAGGTTAACGGCATACTTTTGCCGTCTGCCGTGATGGCAAGGCTGCATGCTTTGCCGTCTGTTGGCGGATGGCAAAGAGCTTTGCCATCTATTTGGCGGATGGCAAAGAAACAAATAGGCCAGCCCAAATTTTACATGTAGATTACACGTGGCCTCTTTGCCATCTCGCCGGTGATGGCAAAGCTCTTTGCCATCTGCCAGCAGATGGCAAAGTGACTATATTACCCCATTTAATTTTGTTTTTTCTTATATCAGTTCCTTTTCACAGAAAATCAAACACAAATATATTTATATGAGCAATATAGCATATTCAACACATATTACCAATAGTCATGAACACATATATATCCAACACATGTTACCAATAGTAGCAAGTTTCATCCCTACATATACATAGTTTCATCAATATTACGGTTTCATCCATAGGTAGCAAGTTTCACAATGTCAAAACAAAAACTAAATACAAGCACTCCATCAACCCAAGCTTAGTGATCTTAAGCAAATCTGTAAAATGGGAAAGAAGAAAGTTAGAAGAAGAAGACTAGAAGAAGAAGATTATTATGATGCGGAAATATGCATGCATTGTCAAAACTTGCATTATCCTACTATCACTAGTACAACAAAGCTGCAGGTTGGCATAGTTCATGAACCATATACATCATGACAAATACAATATCATCCAATGCTCGACTATGAACAAAATTGAACAATTACGTGCATGAAGAAATACTTACATTTACATGCTAGAAAACTAATCTCTACTACCTAAAAGAAACGTAAGGTTCCGTCTCCCCTCTTACGTTCTCCTTGCTTCGTCCAGCCTCGTTCTCCTCGCTTCGTCCAGCCTCTCCTACGACCCCCACTCCACCGATTTTCTGTTCTCCCTCCGCCGGTTTTATCCCTCCATCGACTCGCAGAAAACCATCCGGTTTATTCACGCTCATCACACCACGTCCGAACAGACCGACGAAACACCCGCACTCACGCGTGATCCCGAGCCGTCCCTCTCCCCCCCCCACCCCCAAACCCTAGACTTCGGATGAGCCGCGACAACATGCGCCGATCAATACCAGGGCTTCAAGGCGCTAATCATGGAGCCCCAGCGGAAGCAATACCCCAAGGAGCAGGAGGAGGAGGGAGACAACCATGGCTGCATGGAGAAGGGCTACGTCCACTTTGGTCACGAGTCACAAAGATACACCGCCGTTCCCTCCTTCGTCCAATCTTGTAGCCAACAAAAGGAATTAACGCCACTTGCAACCCTTGTTCATTGTCGGCTGCCACGAAGACACCTAATGCCGGTGTGGTTTCATCCCGGGCCCTCTCCATCGGGAGTGGCGATTGTTCCAGGACTTGGTTGCAGTAGCTGCCGGTATTTGGTCGCTCTGCACCTCGATTTCAGGTACGTCATCATCAGCGACATAGTTGATTAATTGATCCCTTTCGCCTGCCGCCTCGCCCGTAATCGATGCATCGCTAGCCTTCAATCTTCTTGTTTTTGGGGAGATCTATGATCTTATTTGGATGGCTATGAAGGTGTTCGCAAATGGAAAGTCGTTTACTGCTTCTGAGTTCATTGGTTCAAGTACGACACTGAGCTCACAATGGGCGTTGAGTTGGGGGACACGATGGACAATAAGCCCATGAAGCTCCAGAAGTCCAGATTTGGATACGGTATTTCCCTTTCTATCGAAAATCTACCATAGAAATTTGTACTAGCTGCATATACATCTTCAGTGGTCGTTACATCAAACCTAGGACAAGATGCATATACAGTTCTGTTATGGCTACTACGATACATATGTCAACGCAAAGTATTTCCTCTTTGATATGAAAAGGGTTACATTATAAGGATAATCAAGTATACTAATATGGATGAAAATATTGCTCTCCAGCTAGGTCTTAGAAGTTAGAATCCACAAAGTTAGGTTAATTATAGTAATTATGACCCCACTTATGCCTTCTCTTTATGCATTAAGATGTGTCGCTCCTTTAAAAAAATAAGATATTGATTCTTGTGTTTCGAAGTCTTGGATGTGACTAATTGCATGACATGCCGATATCTGGCGAGCCGGGTGTGTTCTGTTTTCTCACACCCGCCGCCGTCGGACAAGGTGATTGTTGGACGTGAGCTAGCTTCAGGAGCACTTCCTAAAGGCTGTCGGCCGTTCACAAGTTCTTCCTTTCAGGCCGAATTGACTCTTTAGTAAGATGCATCATCTTTTTTGAATGGAACAAGATTGATCATATTGTTTGAAGTGAAAAAAAATTCACTATGATCTACCCATTACTTGATTCGAAGTTTTCAACTGCTAGATGTAGGAGGAGGCAGTAGTGGCTGCAATCTTGGTGCTAAATGACACATACTGTCCTCACCCGATTTCTAAGAGCAAAAAACCCAAAGAACAAATACTCATTTAAACATTTTTTGATTCAGTGCTCCATGAGCATTTTATCTATCATTTGTTTTAAAATTTTGAGTTTTCAGGTCTAAAATGGTTCATCCCCTTTTGTGGTTGCAGTTTTACTGATCTGGACACACCACCTTTAATTTGGTGTGCTAAAGAAAAAAACTTCTATAGCTTGACCCAATAATATACTATTGATAAAATATATTTTTTCTGGACGTATTTGCAGATTCAAGGTAGGCGACATGCCAACATACAAACCAGTCCTGAAAATAATAAACATTGCAAAGTTTTGCTTGTGCTAAGTGAACTTTTAGTGATTCACCATACATATTCTGCATATCGTATCTTTTGGCAAATATGTAACTGAGTCAAATGATCTATGAAATACATGCATTGCACATATATGATGCTCTAACAAGATATTATGTAACAAGAGGCAATATATCACCCAATGTGTTTTGAGGGTTCTCCCGTTGCAACGCACAGGCACTCACCTAGTTGGATGAGAAGTACATATGTCGCTCATTGTTGTCATTGTATAAAAACAGTACAAAAGTGGGACTATAAACTCACCAATCCTTGTTGTCTCTCTTTATTTACAGAGCATTTAACCTCTGCCTCACACAACGTATATATGTCTCAAAGATGCGGCATGTACCTTTTGCCAATGTCAACATACTCAAATACGACTTCTTCACCAAGTTCCAATATAACAGTCAAGAAAAAATATGCAATACCAAAGGTGAGAATGGCAGTCTATTGCCAATATATTCTACTGTAATAATTAGTCTAAAGTAGAAAAGATGCATAATATGTGATAAATTAGCGAAACTATAATACTTTTACCAGTTTCATAGCTCCAAATTAATGCAACACGATAGTTTATCCATCCCTTCACTGGTGACCTCTTGGACTTAAGTAGAGATGATTTCTGAAACAAAAAGTGAGATGTTTGATCTGGACCTCACCCAAACACACTTCTGTACTTTGTCTTGCAAAATATGTATTCAAATAGCTTGCATAGAAAATGGTGTCAAGAAAGAGATAACTTAATCCAGTAGAAGGCAAAAGCACGAAAGCTGCCTCTAAAAGACTCCCACTTGAAGGGTCAATAAGAAAGGAATTCCTCTTGCGTCATAACAAAGAACACGCTAGGCAGGATCTGCAGAACCTGAATGGCAGGAAAATATCAAGTGATACGGGCCATCACATGATACCCTGCTACGGGACTCTGTGGTGCCTTGGATCTACATGCAAAGGACAGGATTAGCTCACTTATTATTTACACATGTGTAACATCCCAAATTTTCAATTTGGAATGTTATACTTTAGGTCATCATGCATATCATATTTTCTCGCATTTTCCGATCCTAGGAAATTTCACGCAACTCAAGGACCCTCGGAGAGAGTTGGAAGTTTCATTATTTTCATATTTGGGATTTCTCAAATTTTGGAAATAGGATCATTTGGATTTATTTAAAACTATCTTCATAAAGTTTTCCTATAAAAATCTCAAGAGAGGGAATAATATGACTTTCCCAATATTTAGGAAAAAGCGAAGATATTATAAATAAATCAAATTTGGTTTTGGAAGATTTATTGAGCTTAGGCAAAAATGAGCATATAAAAATTTTATGCATGTTGCAGTTTTTAAAAAAAGTTCATTTTGTTCGACTCATTTGTAGGAGTCGGGGAAAATTTGTTTTATTTAAATCGGAGTTCGTTTGATATTTTATTTAATTCGTTTAGTTTTAATTTAAAAAAAATATTCGCGCCCCCCCTGGACCGAGGCCCAGCCAGCCAGGCCTCAGGCCCAGCGCCCCGACCCACCTCCTCTCCTCCTCGCGCCCGCCCGTGCCGGACTCCCGCCGCCGCCTGTGCCTTCCGCCCGCCGCCGAGTCCCGCCCGACCCGGCGCTCCCCTTGCCCCCTCCCCAAGGAACCGCCGCCTCCTTTATAACCGCCGCCGCCCCCTCTCTCCTCACCCCGCCGCCCTCACCCGAGCCCGATCGAGCAGCCGCCGTCGCCCGAAACGCCGCCGCCGTCGCCCCTCGTCGCGAACACGCCGCCGTCGCCCGGAGCCCTCGCCGACCCGCCGACACCCGCCGACCCCCCCGACCCGCCGGAGACCCCACCGGCGACCGCTGGAGGTAGCCGCCACCCGCGCCCGATCCGATCCGGTTTTCCCTAGAAAACCCGGTCCGCTTTTTTTTTGCAAAGTTCGGTTTTTTTAGAAAAACCTAGATTGGTTTTATTTTTTTTGGTTTTCTTATTTAGCGAACGTTCACCGACCCGTTCGTTTCAAAGAACGGGGTCGTTGGATTAGTTACATTAACGAGCGTCCGTTATTTAATCCGTTAAATGCGTTTTCTTTTAAATCCGATTTAATCCGTTATTTTCAGATTCGATTTACGATCCGATTTTCAAATCTGTTTTATTTCTTGCTCGTTTATCGAATCGGGTGATTCAAGCGCTGGAGTTTCAGAGAAACCGCCGTTCGACTACCCTACTTTCACAGAGTTTTGCTCTTTGTGAAATTTTGACCTATTTTCAGATTTGTTAAACCGAGTCGTTCTCTCTCGAGTTCCGACTTTCGATGCTTTATTTGATTCGATTCTTTTACAACCGAGGTTCTTAAGTTGAACTATCTGGTTAGATCTTTTCGAGATTTCCTGTGCATTAGATGAGTACTTATTGTATGCTTGTTGTTTGTCTGCGTTAGATCACCCGGAGTGCGCCGCTTGTTACTTGAATCTCTAGGACTCATGGATCATCGACAAGGCAAGTAACACTTTGATCATACTTTTCTACTACCCAGTTTTATTGCATTAGATCAAACCCTCAAACACTTGCATGATTAGGATCTAATCAAATTGTGGGATGGGAAGTAGATTGAGGTAGTACCTATTACCTGTTTTACTTATGAAACCTTGGGAGTTACTTCTACGTTTGCTTGATTATACCATGCTATGCTAGTAGGCGTGGATTGGGTGAGTGAATATCCATGACAGATGTGAGATTGTTAATTAATGGTTTATCTAAGGTGGCAACCTAAACACACATCTGGGTGGATTGAGGCACTGGTTTCTATCGAGGACTTGCCTGTATTTCTTGGACCGCCACCCAGGCTCTAAGGGATCATGAGATTATTCAAACTAGAAACTTACGTGTGCAGCCACAAGCCAATTATGGGCTCTGGCGTAGTTGACTAAGTTGTGCGAACTCTTACGGGTAGGCTAGCTGATGTAGGGGATGTAGGTTGGTACGGTCTACCCACATGTAAGGTGCTAAGCGCTTCGAAGACTATGTCTCGGTCATCCGCTTCTCAAACACCATGTAGTGCGAGAACCAAGCGGAGGCGATCGAGTCTTGTGGGGAAAAGTCATGAAACCTCTGCAGAGTGTATAAACTAATCATGATTAGCCATGTCCCCGGTTATGGACGTTTTGAGTGTCTAGTACTTGAATATCATGTGAATCTCAACATGTTACTTCTAATAATAAAGTTATTGGGTTTTAATGAGTACTTTTTAATTGGGATTGAGGATCTTTGTCAACCATTCTCAATGTTTAACAACCACCATGATAGTTAAATAAAATTATTCCTTTTGATGTAGGGAAAAATCAGCTTTATGCAAAATGTAACCGTAGAGCCTTACCACCAGCCAAATATGCATGTAGTATAGGCTTGTTGCTTCATTGCTCTCTATGTGTTACATTGCCAAAGATATTCCATGTGTTGACCCGTTTTGGCTGCAACTTTTCATGTTGCGTACTTTTCAGCACGACGAGTAAGGTGTTAGGCCGTGGTTCTATACTCGGTGATGCCGTTGGAGTTGATGGACTCACTCGTTTTCCAAGCCTTCCATTTGTTATTATTAGATGGCCTTAAGCCATATTATTGTATTAAGTTCCCTTGTGGACAACGATGTAATAAGTGTGTGATTGCTACTCTGTTATAAATCCTTGAAGTACTATGTTGTGTCGGCATTCTTGATCCGAGGATGACACTGAGCACGAGCGCTAGATCCATTCGGTCCTGGTCATGACAGAGAATGGTATCGAGCACACGCCGATCGTAGGACACGACCACTAAGATAAAGCCATAGATCACTCTTCTCTTCCCATTTTCTAACTCCTCATCTTTTCTACTCTCTTTAGGATGACAGACGCGAAGATCAAGTACACCCAACCAGATGAAGGCACACCTTTTGGATTTCACTTGAAGGAAGTTACCAAGTACCTAAATATTGGACTACCAAGCTTCACCGGGACTTTCAACGCCACTCTGCCTGAAGAGGAGCGCTGGAAGATTCACGCTCACGTTCCAGGAAGAACATTCGCCCCAATCACCAAGCCAATAGATAGTGTTTTCAGTGCACCAACTTGGAGTCTGGGAAAGAGCATGGCAGCTCACATCACCATGGGACGCATTGGAGAAGTTTATCAAGAAGACCTCAAGGACACAATCTACCAGATTTGCGGACGCCGAGATGACAAATGGGAAGTCGTCAGCACCAAGAAGGATAGATCTATTGCAGCATTCATCCAGAGTTAAACCAGCACATTCGGACGCCAGAGAACCGGATGTGCAATGATATGTTGGAGTTGCGTAATGCAAAGGGAAGGATCATCGAGCTTGAAGAAGAACTAAAGACAACTCGCATAGGACTATATGGGCGAGATCGTAGCTCTAGCAAGGCACAATAACGATCTTAAGTACGAGATTGAAGAACTAAGAAGAAGTTGGCGCTCGGGAATGAAGACCAGTATGTCAATCACCCAAGCGACTACATCAACATCGACGACACCGATTCGGATCCAAGTTAACCCGACTTTGAAGACGAAGCTGGAGCAGACATTATGGAGTCTTCCACCGGTTCAAATTAGTAGAAGTCCCCCACATATTAGTAGTATTCCCTCCATGTAAATCCTTATAGCACACGCACTTTTGCGATAGTTAGATCGTTGTAAGCCTTTGTTTGTTTGAATGAAGTGATTTTGTGTGTATTTGCTCATGTGCATTTGGGTAGTGATTCCCCTTAGACCTCATTCTATTCTAAATTCTCATCTTTTCTAAACCCATCGATGCCTCCGAGACGCGACCCGGATTTGTTTTCCCGCCAGAGATCACCCAACCGATCCAAAGCAGAATACACCGATTCAAACATTGGTGCGAGAACTGTGGCAACAACAACAACAACCCACCGCCACCACCACTGCGGATCATCCGACTCGTTTCCTTAGACCGAACCCGCGGTGTATTCCAAAGAGCACCGAGCCAATTGTAGCAGATGACCGGCTCCGCAAGATAGGAAGGGAGCTGACCACTGCAGGATGCACGGATGGAGAAAGAGTGAAGTTTGCAGACATCAACTTGAAGGACCCGCAAAGACATGGTGGGAGAATTTCACAACCACTTACCTTGTAGACACTGTCACATGGGATCAATTTCAGCAAGCTTTCCGCACTGCCCATGTTTCAGCAGGAGCTATGGCCATGAAGAAGCGTGAGTTTCGCAATTTACGCCAAGGAGGAAGGACTGTTGGCCAGTACGTGGATGACTTTAGTAAACTAGCACGTTATGCCCAGATGACGTTACTCTTGATGCAGCTAAACAGGAGAAGTTTCTAGAAGGGTGAATGATGAGTTCAAGATGCCGTTGATGGTAGCCAGTTTCAATAACTACCAAGAGTTAGTAGACCGAGCCCTCATGATTGAAGGAAAGCAGCAGAAATTGAGAACCGTAAGCGGAAGTATGGGCAAGGGAAGTATAACTCGAGCTCAAAGAAACCTCGTTATACCCCTAAGTCAGAATTCAATTTCAGCATACCCATGGAGGAGGTAATTCGCATAACCATAACAGCACCAAGAATGGGAACGGGAATGGAGGAAGCAACGGACGTAATCGCACCAACCCGTCAACACCATCCAAAGTAGACCTGAGTCATATTACTTGCTTTAAGTGCCGCAAGATCGGGCATTATGCCAATGATCCGAGAAGGCCGTAATGGAAATGGCAATGGAAGCTCTGGAAAGAAGCCCAACCCTTTCAATAGAGGACAGGTGAACCACCTTGAAGTGGAGGAGGTTGAAGATCACTGATGCAAGAATCGGTAAGTTTTGGTTAAGTCATTTATCGCAGCTTGTTCTTTTTAAATCTTGGTGCATCGATTCATACATATCAAGGGGATTTGTGGATAAGTACAAGTTACCAACCCAAGCCCTTAGGTCACCCATGCTAGTAACCTCACCCGGAGCGGAGTACATGGCTAGTAAATGGTGTGATCGACTGCCATTAAGGATTGGACACTATGTTTTCCCCTCGGACCTAATAGTTCGAATCCCAAGGATTGGATGTGATATTAGGTATGGATTGGTTATCAAAGTATGGAGGAAACATTGATTGCTCCACTAGGTCAATTTTGCTCACCACACCAGAAGGAAGAAGGATTAAGTATGTATCACGGCACGAGCCAAGGAGAGCACAAGTAAATTGCTTATCAGGAGTGGTACAGGAAGAAGTACCAGTGGTGAAGGATTTTCCTGATGTATTTCCGGAAGAGTTGCCAGGAATGCCACCGGATAGAGACATTGAGTTGTTGATCGAGCTGTTGCCAGGAACAGGCCCGATATCGAAGCAACCGTATAGGATGCCAGCACAGGATTTGGCGGAAATCAAGAAGCAGATTAAGGAACTATTGGATAAAGGTTTTATACGCCCAAGTTCTTCACCTTGGGGATCACCCTTTTGCTAGTGGAGAAGAAGGATGGATCGTTAAGAATGGTTGTTGATTATCGTGGATTGAATGAAGTAACAATCAAGAACAAGTACCCACTACCTATGATAAATGATCTGTTTGATCGCTTGCAAGGAGCCAAGGTGTTTTCCAAGATCGACTTGCGATCGTGGTACCATCGATTGAAGATTCGGGAGCAGGACATACCCAAGACAGCATTTACCACGAGATATGAACTATACGAGTATACCGTTATGTCATTTGGACCGACTAACGCACTAGCCTATTTCATGAACCTGATGAACAAAGTGTTTATGGAGTTTTTGGATAAGTTAAATCGTGGTGTTCATTGATGACATTTTGATTTTCTCGAAGAATGAAGAGGAACACAAGGAACATTTGCGATTGGTTTTGGAGAAACCGAGGAACACCGATTGTATGCCAAGTTCAAAGAAATGTGAGTTTTGGCTAAAGGAAGTTGGATTTCTCGGACATGTTATTTCCGGAGAAGGGATAGCAGTTGACCCCACAAAGGTTGAGACCGTAACCAAATGGGAAGCACCAACGGCAGTTGCAGAGATTCAGAGTTTCCTTGGACTCGCAGGATACTACCGAAAATTCATTGAGAATTTCTCAAGGATTGCTAAGCCTATGACAGAATTGTTGAAGAAGGAAAATAAATTCATATGGACCGAGGACTGTGGAGGCAAGTTTTCGTGGAGTTGAAGAAAAGATTGGTTACCTCACCAGTTTTGATATTACCGGATCGGACTAAGGATTATGAGGTGTATTGTGACGCTTCACGTCGAGGACTTGGAGCGGTGCTTATGCAGGAAGGAAGAGTTGTTTCAGATGCTTCACGACAACTTAAGCCCCATGAGTTGAATTATGCCACTCATGATTTGGAGTTAGCAGCCGTTGTGCATGCCCTAAAGACATGGAGACATTTTCTCATTGGAAATCATTGTGAAGTATATACGGATCACAAGAGTTTGAAGTACATTTTCACACGTATGAATTGAATCTCAGACAAAGGAGATGGTTAGAGCTTATCAAGGATTATGACATGAGATTGCATTATCACCCTGGAAAGGCTAATGTAGTAGCAGACGCATTGAGCCGTAAGAGCCACGTCAATACCCTAATAATGGGAGGAATACCCAATGAGTTAGCCGAGGACCTTCGAGAGCTATGTTTGGAAATAGTTCCGAGAGGCTATGTAGCAGCATTGGAGATTCAACAACACTAATGGACAAAATCGGAGAAGCCCAAAAGGCGGATAAGGAAGTTGCCTCTATAAAGGAGAAAATGAGCAAAGGAAAAGCTAAAGGATTTCGTGAGGACGAGCACGATACCCTATGGTTTGAAGACCGTGTTTATGTGCCCAATGACCCGTAGATCGAAGTTGATTTTACAAGAAGCCCATGATTCACCCTATTCGATTCACCCAGGAAATACCAAGATGTATTTGGATTTGAAGAATACTTTCGTGGACCGGAATGAAGAAGGATATTATGGAGTATGTAGCGATTTGCGGCGTATGTCGATAAAGCGTAACATCGAAGCCAGCAGGATTGTTACAACCATTGCCGATACCCGAATGGAAGTGGGATAAACTAGGCATGGATTTTATCACAGGAGTGCCAAAGACTCGTTCGAGATATGACTCGATTTGGGTTATAGTCGACCGTTTGACCAAGGTAGCTCATTTTATTCCAGCCAAGACTACCTATAGCGGTGCTAAGTTGGCAAAGATATACATGACCAGAATTGTGTACTTACACGGAGTTCCGAGGAGCATCGTATCGACGATAGAGGAACCCGGTTTACCTCGAAATTTTGGAACCGGTTGCACGAAACATTGGGAACCCGATTGAATTCAAAGATGCCTTTTCCACCCACAGACCGATGGACAGCACGTGAGAGTCAATCAGATTTTGGAGGACATGCTGAGAGCTTGTGCCCTAGATTATGGATCTAGCTGGGATGATAATTTGCCGTATGCGGAATTTTCCTACAACAACAGTTACCAAACCAGTTTGAAGATGGCACCTTTCGAGGCTTTGTATGGAAGAAGGTGCAGGACACCGTTGTTATGGGACTAAACCGGAGATCGTCGATTGTTTGGACCAGATTTGATTAAGGAGTCTGAACAGAAAGTTAAGTTGATTCGAGATGTGCTCAAGGTAGCCCAGTCCGCATAAAAGAGCTATGCCGATTCAAAGCGCCAGCGATTGAGCATGAAGTTGGAGATGTAGTATATCTCGAGTATCCCCGCTTCGAGGAGTTAAGCGTTTTGGAGTTAAAGGAAAGTTAGCACCCGTTTCGTTGGACCGTATAAGATTTTGCAACGCATGGGAGAAGTTGCTTATAAGTTGGAATTACGGAAGGACTGTCGGGAGTTCATGATGTATTCCATGTTTCTCGATTGAAGAAATGTCACCCCGAGATAGCAGAGGTACCGTTAAGAGATACTGTACCATTGGAAGCAATTCAAATGAAGGATGACTTGACATATGAGGAGAAACCGGTTAAGATTCTCGATTATGCCAGCAGAGTTACCCGCAGCAAGGTTATCAAGTTTTGCAAAGTTCGTGGAGCCACCACCGAGGATGAAGCCACCGGGAAAGAGAGGAAGTTTTGCTCAAGGACCACCCTCACCTATTTTCTAGCCAACCCGAATCTCGAGGGCGAGATTCATCTTAAGGGGGTAGGTTTGTAACATCCCAAATTTTCAATTTGGAATGTTATACTTTAGGTCATCATGCATATCATATTTTCTCGCATTTTCCGATCCTAGGAAATTTCACGCAACTCAAGGACCCTCGGAGAGAGTTGGAAGTTTCATTATTTTCATATTTGGGACTTCTCAAATTTTGGAAATAGGATCATTTGGATTTATTTAAAACTATCTTCATAAAGTTTTCCTATAAAAATCTCAAGAGAGGGAATAATATGACTTTCCCAATATTTAGGAAAAACGAAGATATTATAAATAAATCAAATTTGGTTTTGGAAGATTTATTTTGCTTAGGCAAAAATGAGCATTTAAAAATTTTATGCATGTTGCAGTTTTTTAAAAAAGTTCATTTTGTTCGACTCATTTTTAGGAGTCGGGGAAAATTTGTTTTATTTAAATCGGAGTTCGTTTGATATTTTATTTAATTCGTTTAGTTTTAATTTAAAAAAAATATTCGCGCCCCCGATCGAGGCCCACTGACCCGGCCAGCCAGCTCGTGCCCAGCCGCCCCCCACCTCCCTCTCCTCCTCACTACGCCTTGGCTGAGACTCCAGACGGCCTGTGACCCTCACGCCCGAGTCCCGCCCGACCGGCGCTCCCTTGCCCCCTCCCAAGGAACCGCCCCCTTTATAACCCCGCCCCCTCTCTCCTCACCCCGCCGCCCTCACCCGAGCCGACCGCCGCCCGTCAGCTTGAACGCCGCCCGCCTCGTCGCCGAGCACGCCGCCCGTCGCCCGCCGACCCGCCGCCACCACGACCCGACCACGGAGACCTGGCTGAGCCCGCCGGCGACGGAGGTAGCCGCCGCCAGCCTCGATCCGATCCGGTTGTCCCTAGAAAACCGGTCCGCTTTTTTTGCAAAGTTCGGTTTTTAAAAAACCTAGATTGGTTTTTTTTTGGTTTTCTTATTTAGCGAACGTTCACCGACCCGTTCGTTTCAATGAACGTGTTCGTTGGATTAGTTCTGTTAACGAACGTCCGTTATTTAATCCGTTCGTCGTTTTCTTTTAAATCCGATTTAATCCGTTATTTTTCAGATTCGATTTCTGATCCGATTTTCAAATCTGTTTTATTTCTTGCTCGTTTATCGGAATCAGGTGATTCAAGCGCCTGGAGTTTAAATAGCGAAACCGCCGTTCGACTACCCTACTTTCACAGAGTTTTGCTACTGTGAAATTTTGACCTATTTTCAGATTTGTTAAACCGAGTCGTTCTCTCTCGAGTTCCGACTTTCGATGCTTTATTTGATTCGATTCTTTTACAACCGGGGTTCTTAAGTTGAACTATCTGGTTAGATCTTTTCGAGATTTCCCTGTGCATTAGATGAGTACTTATTGTATGCTTGTTATTTGTCTGCGTTAGATCACCCGGAGTGCGCCGCTTGTTACTTCGAATCTCTAGGACTCGCGGATCATCAGCAAGGCAAGTAACACTTTGATCATACTTTTCTACTACCCAGTTTTTATTGCATTAGATCAAACCCTCAAACACTTGCATGATTAGGATCTAATCAAATTGTGGGATGGGAAGTAGATTGAGGTAGTACCTATTACCTGCTTTTACTTATGAAACCTTGGGAGTTACTTCTACGTTTGCTTGATTATACCATGCTATGCTAGTAGACGTGGATTGGGTGAGTGAATATCCATGACAGATGTGAGATTGTTAATTAATGGTTTATCTAAGGTGGCAACCTAAACACACATCTGGGTGGATTGAGGCACCTGGTTTCTATCAGGACTTGCCTGTATTTCTTCGGACCGCCACCTAGGCTCTAAGGGATCATGAGATTATTCAAACTAGAAACTTACGTGTGCAGCCACAAGCCAATTATGGGCTCTGGCGTAGTTGACTAAGTTGTGCGAACTCTTACGGGTAGGCTAGCTGATGTAGGGGATGTAGGTTGGTACGGTCTACCCACATGTAAGGTGCTAAGCGCTTCGAAAGACTATGTCTCGGTCATCCGCTTCTCAAACACCATGTAGTCGAGAACCAAGCGGAGGCGATCGAGTCTTAATGTGGGGAAAAGTGCATAAACCTCTGCAGTGTATAAACTAATCATGATTAGCCGTGTCCCCGGTTATGGACGTTTTGAGTGTCTAGTACTTGAATATCATGTGAATCTCAACATGTTACTTCCAATAATAAAGTTATTGGGTTTTAATGAGTACTTTTTAATTGGGATTGAGGATGTCATCAACCATTCTCAATGTTTAACAACCACCATGATAGTTAAATAAAATTATTCCTTTTGATGTAGGGAAAAATCAGCTTTATGCAAAATGTAACCGTGAGAGCCTTACCACCAGCCAAATATGCATGTAGTATAGGCTTGTTGCTTCATTGCTTTCTATGTGTTACATTGCGGCATATTCCATGTGCTGACCCGTTTTGGGCTGCAACTTTTCATGTTGCGAGACTTTTTAATGACGAGTAAGGTGTTAGGCCGTGGTTCTATACTCGGTGATGCCGTTGGAGTTGATGGACTCACTTTCGTTTTCCAAGCCTTCCATTGTTATTATTAGATGGCCTTAAGCCATATTATTGTATTAAGTTCCCTTGTGGACAACGATGTAATAAGTGTGTGATTGCTACTCTGTTATAAATCCTTCAAGCATCAGTGTTGTGTCAAGACATTATCGATCCGAGGATGACACTGAGCACAGAGCGCTAGATCCATTCGGGTCTGGTCGCGACAACATGCCCCCTTGGTACATTTGCATGTGCCCCCCTTGAAAACAGCCCATCTTTGTGAAAGCACAACAGACCTATGCATCTGTCCCCAACATCAACATCGTCAGTTTCTACCAACAAGTACGAACACTATACCAGCTGATTATCTGATTCAAAACAAGACGTGTGAATTAATCAAACTTAAACCACATCATTTAGGCCTTGTTCTGTTACTTGACATGTGATCAATCAACACAAAAATGAATATATTGGCATGTGATCAGTACATTTAAAGTAAGCTCTCATCAGTACAGCAAGCAACAACTTGAAACATTCTTATCTTGAGCCTTGAGGTTTGCCATCAATTTTATTTCATAATGAATATATTGGCATGTGATCAGCATGAACCCATTTTTCATTCTTGTATTCACATATGGAATTTTCGATGATCAAAATATTTAGCAGAAATCTTGACAAAAAATCCATCTCAACAAACAATAGTACAAGCTAGCAAATTGTGAGGGATGGCAAATTGCCCAAAATCATTCATAGCATCAAAAGATCATTTGGATCAGAAGCATGTCAACAAATAAAGGTGCATCATATGCTGCCATCTTGGTCTAGGAATTAACATGACCTTAATGTACATGAATTTTAGTCAATTACTCTAAATGCTCACTTACGCTAGGCTGTACATGAGGTTTTCAACTACTGTATGTAAGAAACATTCTATGACACTTTATATGAAAGATTAAGAAGCGGCAGCGGGGTTCTTGTACCTGTCTGTGGGCTTGTCGTCGTCATCAGATCCCCAGGCGGAGGACGAGGCGGAGCCCTCATTGGCAACGACCAAGGTCCCCGGGGGCTGACCGGACGGGCGAGTGCTGAGAGGGGAGGCAGGCGTGGAGTAGCGGTTGTAGGATTCTTGAAGAGTCCTGGAGGGCTCAGCCCCAGCTCCGCCGCAATTGGGATCGTCGGTGGCGGGAGAGCCGACGGAGTCCTGGCGATGGCAGATATGGGCGCCGCCTGAGCAGCCTGGGAAGGGGAGAGGGTGGGGGGCGGCAGCGGTGCACCGATGGGAGAGAGCCCGGGTTGGAGAAGAGGAGGCCGACGGCAGCGGGGTTGGGGGAGAGGAGTTGGTCGGAGGCGAGGCTGGTGCTTGGGTTGGGGATTCGGGAGGGGAGGAGGCGACGATGGAGTGCGATGGGATAGGGTCTGGGTGGTTGGGCTGCCCGGGGGGTGGGGGTTCTTTTTCTTTCTTTTTTTTTGTTTAGATAAATGGGATGGATGGATGGATGGATGGATGGATGCCATGTCATCAATCCATGACACAAACATTTCAACCAATGAGAACAAAAATAACCCCACAGTTTTTTTACCTGGAAAAAAATTACCCATCTCTTTGCCATCTGCCAGCAGATGGCAAAGAATCTTTGCCGTCTGCTGGCAGATGGCAAAGAGGTGGGGCTGGTATGCCGTTACACTCTTGACGGCCACAGGATTTGCCAACCTCTTTGCCATCTACTGGCAGATGGCAAAGATTATTTGCCATCGACTAGCAGATGGCAAAGAATTGGCTGATGGCAACCATGTTCTTTGTCGTCTGTCAGTTCTTTGCCATCTGTTTTTTATAAGCAGATGGCGAAGACGTTCTTTGCCATCAGCTGGCAGATGGCAAATTCCCTGTTTCCAGTAGTGTCTACTCTCTTGTGATGAATTGAGTTTCCCCTTTGAAGTTATCTTATTGGATTGAGTCTTTGATTTGAGAACACTTGATGTATGTCTTGCCGTGTTTATCTGTGGTGACAATGGGATATCACGTGCCACTTGATGTATGTTTTGGTGACCAACTTGTGGGTTCCGCCCATGAACCTATGCATAGGGGTTGGCACACGTTTTCTTGACTCTCCGGTAGAAACTTTGGGGCACTCTTTGAAGTGCTTTGTGTTGGTTGGATGAATCTGAGATTGTGTGATGCATATCGTATAATCATGCCCACGGATACTTGAGGTGACAATGGAGTATCTAGGTGACATTAGGGTTTTGGTTGATTTGTGTCTTAAGGTGTTATTCTAGTACAAACTCTTGAATAGATTGATCCGAAGAATAACTTTGAGGTGGTTTCGTACCCTACCATAATATCTACGTTTGTTCTCCGCTATTAGTGGCTTTGGAGTGACTCTTTGTTGCATGTTGAGGGATTGTTATATGATCTATCTATGTTATTATTGTTGAGAGAACTTGCACTAGTGAAAGTATGAACCCTAGGCCTTGTTTCCTATCATTGCAATACCGTTTACGCTCACTTTTATCATTAGTTACCTTGCTGTTTTTATATTTTCAGATTACAAAAACCTATATCTACCATCCATATTGCACTTGTATCACCATCTCTTCGCCGAACTAGTGCACCTATACAATTTACCATTGTATTGGGTGTGTTGGGGACACAAGAGACTCTTTGTTATTTGGTTGCAGGGTTGTTTGAGAGAGACCATCTTCATCCTACGCCTCCCACGGAATGATAAACCTTAGGTCATCCACTTGAGGGAAATTTGCTACTGTCCTACAAACCTGTGCACTTGCAGGCCCAACAACGTCTACAAGAAGAAGGTTGTGTAGTAGACATCAGCGATGGCCATGATGGGATAGACAAGGTTGCTTCTTCGTGGACCCTTCGTGGGTGGATCCCTCCGTGGACTCGCGCAGCCGTTACCCTCTGTGGGTTGAAGTCTCCATCAACGTGGATGTACGATAGCACCACCTATTGGAACCACGCCAAAAATCTCCGTGTCTCCAATTGCGTTTGCACACTCCAATCCCATCCCTTTACATTCTTGCAAATTGCATGCTTCACTTTCCGCTGCTCATATACTCTTGTCATGCTTGCTTGATATGTATTGTGAATGTTTAAACATGTGTTAAAACTCCACCTTAACTTGAAGAAAATAAAAACTGCAACTTTTCCTTGCTAAGAGTCTATTCACCCCCCTCTATACACCTCTTGTCGATCCTTTCAATTGGTATCAGAGCATTGGTCTCCATTGCTTTGGTTTAAACACCATTGGAGGAAGATGGATGAGTCTACATTGGGGAGTCTTAGACATAGAGTGCCTATACTTGATGGAGAGTTCTTTCATGAGTGAAAAAATGAGATGCTTGTGATTTTCAATGAATATCATTTGAACAAGTACATTACTAGCCCTTGTTGATCCTACCCTTGATGAGTCTATTGACATGATCCGCAATCTTCTGTTGATCTTATCACTAGAGGTTTGCCTAGAAACTTAATTGGTTGCTTGCCTACTCTTGATTGTGCCTACACTATATGGAGATTTCTTGAGGAACAATTTCCAAACTATTCCTTGAAAAACTTAGATGAGATTCTTCATAAGTCTATTGCTTTGACTAAGATGAGTCCTAATGATCCTAAGTATGGTGATTGTTTGTTTGAGCTTCGTGACCTTATGCGTGCCAAAGGAGATGTTGGAATCATTAGCAATATCATCTCCGAAGTCATTAGAATCCTTAAAGATGCACATTGTCATGATCATAAATCTAATGAATCACTCTCTCTCTAGGAATTGATCGATTACAAGACGACGTTGAACTCGGATACTATGATGAGGATGATGATAGTGACTTTGATCTCGATGAGTCTATGAGACACTTTGGTCTTATGGCTAATCTTCACGGCTACATGACTGGAGGAAATGAATGGGTCCTTGATAGTGGATGTACTGATCATATGACCGGAGACACGGATATGTTTCGTGAGCTTGCTGAAAAAGAAGGCCCTCGAAAGTATGTCACTTTTGGTGATAACTCAAAAGGTAAGGTGGTTGGCCTTGGTAAGGTGGCCAACTCACATGATAGCTCCACACAAAATGTTATGCTCGTTGAATCTCTTGGCTATAATTTTCTTTCCGTATCTAGACTTGCTGACTTTGGTTTCAATGTCCTTTTTACTAAAGTAGATTGCCAAGTGTTTCGTAGAGATAATCATAATATGGTCTTTACCGGTATACGTAGAGGTGATCTTTACATTGTTGATTTCACTAAAAAGGCTCAACCTAGAACTTGCTTCATTGCTAAATCTTCTAAAGGTTGTGAAAGTGCTAGTTATCGACTAGAGGGGGGTGAATAGGCGATTTTTATGAAAGTCTTCAAAACATGGGAGTTTCAAAGACAAACCATAGAAATGAACCTATTGACATGCAGCAGAAGGTAGACTACACTAGACAAGCCATAGTCAAGCAAGTAATGAAGCTAAAGCACGAAGACTATTAGCAGCTAGGTAGTATGGATCAAGATGGAAGATAGTATGAAGCCAAACAATAATAGTCATCACACAGTGAAGTCAAATAGATAAGACAAGCAAACAAAAGACTTCATGAAGACAAACTGTAAGTAAGTGAAGGAAGAGATAGAACCAGTTGCTTGGTGAAGATAAAGGATTTGTTGGACCAGTTCCAGTTGCTGTGACAACTGTACATCTGGTTAGGGAGGCTGAGATTCAACTCAGAAGACTGTGTCTTCACCTTATTCCCCTTGAGCTAAGGACACCTACTCCCCGCCCAATCACTCTGGCAAGCCTTCAAGGTAGACTTCCAAACCTTCACAGACTTCGTTCACCGGCAATCCACAATGACTCTTGGATGCTCAGAACGCGACGCCTAACCGGGTGGAGGATTCACAGTCCTCAAGTGTAACAAGTCTTCAGGTCACACGGACTGAAAGACTTCAGTGATGCCAAACACTCACTACAAAAAAAAGACACATCCGTGACATTTTGGGCCGAACAAATTTTGTTTCTGTCATACATATGACACTTCTATGACGATGATTGTGACAAAACCCGGTATCATCAGAGATGTGGTGGGCTCCTACTTCTATGACAAAAAATCATGACAGAAAATGGGCGTTTCGTCCTGGCGGGTCAGAGACGCAGCTGCATGACATTCTTTGGGCCGTCCATTCTCTCGCATAATGCACGCTGCTGCAGTGTGCGTAGGCGTTGGTTTAATCGAACCCGAAAGCGAGGCGTTGGGCTCTAATCGAACCGGCGATTGCACCGCAGGCTACGTTTACTAAACCCGAACGATCGATCGATGGTCAGTTAATCGAACCCAATCGAGCGATTCTTCGCCATCGCTACTAATCAAGCCGATCGATTGGATGAACAAAGTGAGCGTTGCGGGGGGTTGGATGAGCGATGGCGGTGGCGTTGCCTCTTGATGAACAGGACCCCGTGGTGTGGAGGGCTGGATGAACAGTAGACGGTGGCTGGGTGGTTGAACAGGACCCCGTGGTGTGGAGGGCTGGATGAACAGTAGACGGTGGAGGGGTGGTTGAACAAGAGCCGTGGAGTAGCGCCGGTGGAGGCCGGATGAACAGGAGCCCGTGGAGGCTGGATGAACAGGAGCCCGTGGAGGCCGGACGAGGTCGACGGTAGCCCGTGGAGGCTGGAGGAGGTCGACGGTGGAGATGAATAAGATCTCGTGGAGTCCGCTTTGCGTACGCCACACTCCTCCCGATGAACAGGACCCCCGTTTCGACCGTAGGAGGTCCGTTTCATCCATTTTGCGGTACGCCACACCCCTCCCGATGAACAGGACCCCTGTTTCGACCGTAGGAGGTCCGTTTCGTCCATTTTGCGGTATGCCACACCCCTCCCGTTCAACAGGACCCCCGTTTCGACCGTAGGAGGTCCGTTTCCTCCGTTTTGCGGCACGCCACACCCCTCCCGATCAATAGGACCCCATTCCGAACGTAGGAGGTCCGTTTCCTCCGTTCCGCGGTACGCCAGGCCTCGTTTCCATCGCCTGTTCCGTCCAAGCCCTCCCGATGAACACGACCGCACATTCCGTTCCGACCCAGTCGGTTGGCTCGCCATGAACACGACGACGATGCTGTTTCTCCGTTCCGACCCAGCCATGTACGTATGCGCGAGTAGGCATTCGAGACCCTGCCCGTATGTACATACGCGGCGTCAGATTTTCTTTCTTGCACCCCGGCGCCGTAAGTACGCGTGTACACGCCACGCGGCGCGCTTCTACTACGACTGCGGCACGCCTCTACATCGACCAAAGATGTATGTACGCATATCGCTCGCGTGACCAGAATGACAACGCTACGTACGCTTCGACCAGGTGGGTCCCGACTGTTAGGCACTTCCTTGCCTGCGAAGATATAGCTGGTGGGTCCCAGCAGTCAAGGGGGCGAATCTTTGTTTTTGCTCGGACGCACTTCCTTGTGTGCGAAGATGTAGCTGGTGGGTCCCAGCAGTCTGGGGGGCGAATCGTTTTTTGCCCGGACGCACTTCCTTGCGTGCGAAGATGTAGCTGGTGGGTCCCAGCAGTCAGGGGGAAATCTTTTTTTTTGCGAAATACGATGGCCCATCCGATGGGTCCCTGCTGTCAGGTGGAGGAATAATTATTTTCCGCGTAATAAGGAGGCACTTCCTTGCTGCGGCTGAGGACCCAGCTGTCAGCCTCTCTATGTACAGTCCACGTCCGATGGAAGTCGTTCCTTGACCATGTTGACCACGCCGCGCCGAGAGCACCAGGGCGGTGGACGACGGTGAGGCCTAGGAAGGGGACGACGGGAGCCGGGAAGACGCGGCGATGGAAGCCCAGCGGAGAGGAGTACGAGGTTCACCGTTCGCTGCGGTGTGAAGCTGCCGTCGCCAGGCCTGGCCAGAGTGGGAATAGTAGGGAGCGGTGAGGCCTTCAAGGGCAAAGACATCCAACCACGGGAGGCAGGAGCATGCGGCACGACCGGCGCTGCTTTGGGCGGCTGGAGCAAGAAGACCAGAGGTTGAAGAAGCACTACGACCGTTGGATGAACATCGTACGGTCACTGGAGCTAGAATTGTTTATATTGACTAAGTTGACAAAGCCCTCCATTCCCGTCAACTTAGTAGGCCCACAAGTCAGCCTCCCACCAGGGTGGGTCCCAGCTAGCAGGGGGTATTCATTTTTTTTGTGCGTAATAAGGAGGCACTTCCGGTGGGTGCGAGCTGACAGCAGGGGGAATGTTTTTTTCACGAAATACGGTGGCCCGTCAGGTGGGTCCCAGCAGTCAGGGGCAAACGTTTTTTCACGAAATACTGGTGGCCTATCCGTTGGGTCCCTGCTGTCAGGTGGAGGAATAATTATTTTCCGCTTAATAAGGAGGCACTTCCTTGCGGCAGCCGTGGACCCAGCTGTCAGCCTCTCCATGTACAATATTCTTCCGATGGTATTCGGTCGTTGACCACATTGACCATGCCGCGCCGAGAGCATCACGGCGGTGGACGACAGCGAGGCCTAGGAAGGGGACGCTGCTGAGCCGGGGAAGACGCATCAGTGGATGCCCACGTGGAGAGGAGTACGATGGTTCGCTGGTTCGGCTGCGCTGCCGTCGCCGCAGAATAACAGGGGGTGTGGGTGAGTGGAGTGGAGGGATGGCCTGGCCAGCGGTGGGAGTAGTATGAGGGCGGTGAGGCCTCCGGCAAAGACAACCGCCATGGGAGGCAGGAGCAGCCACGACCGGCGCTGCTTTGGGCGGCTGGAGCAAGAAGACCAGAGGTTGAAGAAGCACTACGACCGTTGGATGGACATCGTACGGTCAGTCGAGCTAGAATCGTGCATATTGACTAAGTTGACAAAGCCCTTCATCCCCGTCAACTTAGTAGGCCCACTATACTGGGTCCCAGCTAGCAGGGGGAGTATTCATTTTTTTGTGCGTAATAAGGAGGCACTTCCTTGCGTGTGAAGATATAGCTGGTGGGTCTGAGCTGTCAGCGGCGGTAACATTTTTTTCGCGAAATACAAAGGCCCTTTCGGTGGGTCCCAGATGTCAGTTGGATGAATCATTATTTTGCGCGTAATAAGGAGGCATTTCCTTGCGTGCGGCCGTGGACCCAGCTGTCAGCCTCTCCACGCACAGTCCAATTCAGATGCATGTCGGTCGTTGACCACGTTGACCACGCCACGCCGAGAGCACCAGGACGATGGACGACGGCGAGGCCTAGGAAGGGAACGCCATGGAGGCAGGGAAGACTTGGCAGTTGTTTCCCACGCGGAGGGGAGTATGACTGTACGAGGGTTTACTGGTTCGTCTGCCGTCGCCGGAGAATAACAGCAGGTGTGGGTGAGTAGAGGGATGGCTAGGCGAGCGATGGGAGTACGGTGGGGCGGTGAGGGCACATGGCAAAGACAAACCGGCCGGGGAGGAGGGAGAGGCAGTCCCGCCGGCGCTTATTTGAGCGGCTAGAGCAGGAAGAGCAGAGATTGAAGAAGCACGACGGCCGTTGGATGGACATCCAACAATATATAGGCCATCTGTGGAAAGCTTCAAATCTGTGGAAAACAACATACAACTCATCTGCCATTATTTCAAATAATTTACAGCCCATTTGCTAATTCTGCTTCCATCTCAAAAACAAATTAGATAAATGCCACTCCAATTATGGCAATTCATAAAAATGCCACTGCAATTTCGAAACTTTGAAAAATGCCACTGCAATTTTTGCAAACTTTGAAAACGCCATGCTGCAGTTTGCAAACTTTGAAAAACGCCACTCCAAACTTGAAAAATGCCACTAGAAATGGCATGAAATGGCATTTTCAAAGTTTGAAATTGCAAAGGCATCTCTTGATACACCAGATTTGGAGTGGCATTTATCAAATTAACCCAAAACAAAAATAACTAGGCGAGCTGTTGGGTCCATGGTGTCACCGCCACAGTAATTCTCTCGGTTATTGACTACGTTGACAATGGCATGGGACCCGGATGTCGAAATCCACTAGGAGGAGCCTTCCTTTTATTGGCTTGAAATAAGGAGGCACTTGCTTATGCATCGCCATGACCTTGGCGGGTCCTCGCGTCATCCTCTCCACGCATAATCATCTCCGATTGTGTTCAAGGCCAACTTGCTAGGCCCACAAGTCAGCCTCTAAACCCGTGGAGGACAAATACAACCCATTTAAAAAATAACAGCCCATTCCATATGTTCAAACGGAAAGTTCAACATTCGTAGCAAAGTAACAGTCCGATCCACATATAGAGTACTGAACTTCCACGTTAACAACCATCATAGCCAAGTTAACTATCTACTCCCACTAATACTCTAGTAGCGTACAAGTGCTAACTTACTCTTAGCTAACTAGACGATGCCGGCCGCCATCTGTGGTTCACGCTAAACGCCGGCACCAACGTCCTGCGCCTCGCCTCGGACTTGCAAGAGGTGCGATAGGGCGCGTTGCTCGCGCGTGTTGGCCCTTTCCATGCCGGCGTGGTCCACCGAAGCTTCGGCTTCCAAGCGGGAAACCCACTTGACGAGCTGGTACACTACAAAAAAAAGACACATCCGTGGCATTTTGGGCCGAACGAATTTTTTTTCTGTCATACATATGACACTTCTATGACGATAATTGTGAGAAAACCCGGTATCATCATAGATGTGGTGGGCTCCTACTTCTATGACAAAAAAATCATGACAGAAAATGGGCTTTTCGTCCTGGGCAGGCTGGAGACGCAGCTGCATGACATTCTTTGGGCCGTCCATTACGAAAAAAACCGTGGTAGAAGCGAGGGGGAGGAAAATTTCACAGAGTTGCCGGTTACGGTGGGAGGTCGCGGGCCGAGCGATGCGCTGCTTTCTCGTTACACGCACGCTGCGGTGTGCGAGGCGTTGGCTCTAATCAACCCGAACGAGGCGTTGGGCTCTAACCGAACCCGGCGATTGCACCGCAGCTACGACATCGAACCCGAAGCGATCGATTGATGGTCTGTTAATCGAACCCGACGAGCAATTCTTCGCTCATCGCCGCTAATCAAGCCGATCGATTGGATGAACAGTGAGCGCTATGGGGGGTTGGATGAATAGTGAGCGGTGGCGTTGTCTCTGGATGAACAGGACCCTGTGGTGTGGAGGGCTGGATGAACAGTAGACGGTGGAGGGGTGGAGGAGGTCGACGGTGGAGATGAACAATATCCCGTGGAGTCCCGTTTTGCGGTACGCCACACCCCTCCTGATGAACAGGACCCCCGTTTCGACCGTAGAAGGTCCGTTTCGTCCGCTTTTGGCGGCACGCCACACCCTCCCGGCGAACAGGACCCCCGTTTCGACTGTAGGAGGTCAGTTTCATCCGTTTTGCGGTACTCCACACCCCTCGCGATCAACAGGACCCCCGTTTCGACCGTAGGAGGTCCGTTTCCTCCGTTTTGCGGTATGCCACACCCCTCCCGATCAACAGGACCCCGCTTGCGACCATAGGAGGTCCGCTTCTCCGCTTTTGCGAGATGCCACACCCTCCCAATCAATAAGACCCGTTTGACGTGGCGGTCGAACACAAGGCCGTTTCTCTGTTATGCGGTACGCCAGCCTCGCTTTCCATCGCCTGTTCCGGCCCAAGCCCTCTCGATGAACACGACCACGCATTCCGTTCCGACCCAGCCGGTTGGCTCCCCATGAACACGACGACGACGCCGCTTTCTCCGTTCGACCCAGCCATGTACGTATGCGCCGGTAGGCGTTCGAGACCCCGCCAGATGTACACATACGTGGCGTATTTTCTTTCTTGCACCCTAGCCATCATGCGTGCGTGTACATGCTACATGCGCGCCTCTACTACGACACGTGCTACATCGACCAAGATATATGTACGCATTATCGTTCGCGACTGTAATGACAACGCTACATACGCTTTGACCAGGTGGGTCCCGGTATCGAGCACTTCCTTACTGCGAAGATGTAGCTGGTGGGTCCCAACAGTCAGGGGGGCGAATCGTTTTTTTGCTCGGACGCACTTCCTTGCGTGCGAAGATGTAGCTGGCGGGTCCCAGCAGTAAAGGGGGAAACGTTTTTTTCGCGAAATACGGTGGCCCGTCCGGTGGGTCCCTGCTGTCAGGTGGAGGAATAATTATTTTGCACATAATAAGGAGGCACTTCCTTGCGGCCGCCGTGGACCCAGCTGTCAGCCTCTCCACGCACAGTACTCTTCCGACGAAAGTCGGTCGTTGACCACATTGACCACGCCGCGCCGAGAGCACCACGGCGGTGGACGACGGCGAGGCCTAGGAAGGGGACGACGCAGAGCCGGGGAAGACGCAGGAGTGGATGCCCACGCGAAGAGGAGTACGAGGGTGAGGCTGCCGTCGCCGCAGAATAACAGGGGGTGTGGGTGAGTAGAGGGATGGCCTGGCCAGCGGTGGGAGTAGTAGGGGGCGGTGAGGCCTCCGCGGCATCACAGCCGGCCACGGGAGGCAGGAGCATGCGGCACGACCGACACTGCTTTGGGCGGCTGGAGCACGAAGACCAGAGGTTGAAGAAGCACTACGGCCGTTGGATGGATATCGTACGGTCACCGGAGCTCGAATCGTTCATATTGACTAAGTTGACAAAGCCCTCCGTCCCTGTAAACTTAGTAGGCCCACAAGTCAGCCTCCCACCAAGGTGAGTCCCAGCTAGCAGGGGGAGTATTCATTTTTTTGTGCGTAATAAGGAGGCTTTTCCGGTGGGTCCGAGCTGACAGCGGGGGGAACATTTTTTTTCGCGAAATACAGAGACCCTTCCGGTGGGTCCAAGCTATCAGGTGGAGGAATCATTATTTTGCACGTAATAAGGAGGCATTTTCCTGTGTGGGCCCCTATTGTCAGCCTCTTTTGATGGCTGTTGTTTGTTGACCATGTTGACCTCGCCGCGCTGAGAGCACAAACGGGGTGGACGAGGGCGAGGCCCAGGAAGAGAACCACCCGGAGCCGGCGAAGCCACCACAGTGGATGCCCACGCTGAGGGGAGAACGAGGGCTGACTGGTCGGCTGCAGGGTGAGGCTGACATCCCCAGAAAATAACAGGATGTGTGGGTGGTTAGAGGGATGGCCTGGCGGCAGCACAGCCAGCCACGGGAGGAGGGAGCAGGCAGTCCCGATGGCGCTGGTTTGGGCGGTTTGAGCAGGAAGATCAGAGATTGAAGAAGCACAGCGGCCGTTGGATGGACATCCAACAGTCACTGCTGTGTGTTGTCTAAGTTGACAAAGCCTTGCGTAAGCATCAAAAAAAATTTAGTACAGCGTCATCACAACCTAGTAGGCCCGTAAGTCGACTCCAAATCATGGAAAACAGCATACAACCCATTAGCCATTATTTTCAATAATTTACGGCCCATTTGCTAATTCTTAAGGATATTTGAAGCCCATATTCTTTTTATTAGCATTATAGACCATATATTCTGGGCACTGCTAAAAAATTCAACGAAAATTTGCATATTTCGGTGGGGTCCGAACTCTTTTAATCACAAAATTTCGAGTCACGTTAAAAATAATTTTCAAAAAGTTATATCAAAATAAAATTCAAAAAACAATTCTCCGCAAAAAATGAATGATATTTAGAATCTTAACTAGCAAGATGCCCGTTCATTGCACGGAACATGAAGGTGCATTTTTATGAGTAGTTTATCTTATGGGAGAAAAGATGATATTTTAATGTAATTGCCAGTTGGCTTTGGTTTTTATAAGAGTAGAGAGTAGAGAAATCCTGAAAAAATGATATTTTAATGCAATTGCGGTTGGCTTTGGTTTAAAATTTACAGCCCATTTCTTACAACTTATAGCCCATTTTCCGGGAAGCCTATTTCTTACTACTTACATCCCTTCTCGCCTTGAAGATTTGCAGCCCAACAGGCTGAGAGAAAAGCAAGTAGGCCTCGGTTTTGGTATTCTCCAAAAAAAAAAAGAACTGGGCTAGCCAATTTCAGAAAGAAAAAATATATCAATCGGGCTCGCTATGTGCTTAATAAAAGCGTAAGCGTGGGCTAGACAGACGGCCCCACTGACAACGCTGTAGTTGAGCTCCGCCTCTCAAACAGAAAAAAAAAACTGGGCGAGCTCTCGGGTCCTCGGTGTTACCCGCTCGTTGTGTAATTTTTCTCGTTTATTGACTACATTGACAATGGCGTGGAACCTAGTTGTCAAACAATTAGGAGGAAGTATTTTTTGGCTTGTAATAACGAGGCACCTGCTATGCGAAATGCAATGACCCCTGGTGGGTCCCTACCGCTGGCCTCCTCCATGTACAAATCATCTCCTCGATTCCTCTTGGTTGTTGACCATGTTGACAACGTCCAGACGGTGGCGGGCACGATGAGCTAACCAAGGCGGAGAATGACGGTAAGGCCTCCGACGGAAACGAGCAATGCAGCCATGGAAGATGCGCAAAGCAGTAGTAAGGTGGAGGGAGTACGAGGGCAACAACATGCAAGTCAAGCATACAAATGGTACAAAAAGCCCAAGGATTAATTGTTCATCAAATTTTTAGACAAAACCCAGATTGAACATGACAGTAACATCTAACCCAACCAATGTTTTTTGCAGTCACAAAAAAATGGATTGGTCTGATCCATAAAATCAACATCCTGTGCAAAAAAATTATTTCAGGATGTCTACAACTTATTGTAAATATAAGCAGAGCACGTTTAGAAGCCCATTTGTCCACCTGAAACTTCTTTTTTTGTTGTTCAACATGTTCATCCGTGAGAAATCTCTTGCTGTAAAAATTAAGCCTCATGGACAATAGTAACCTTGCGTTCAACAGGAAGAATGTGACAAAGCTTCTGTTTGCCTGGTTGGATGCATATCATACCATCGTTATCGTCCTCAAATGAATGTCATGAGAACTGAGAAAATCCTTGTGCTTATTATGCCAACGATTGGTTATATGTTTTTCTCCATGTGGTTCTCCCTAAGTAGAGATGAAGATTGAAAACAGTTAAGGTCTGAAAAAAGAGTATGTCGAAAGAACGACAACTGAACAGTTAATTCTAGTACAATATATACGGGCTTTCAATGTGCATGAAATCATCACCTCTATGTATAATTATGTCCAGATCAAAACTATACATTCTGATATATATGATCTTGACAGAATCCAGCAGCATTGATAGGCTATCAATGGACGAACTCTTCATTGAGAATATAACATAATATTTGTACCCAAAGTGTACTCCAAGATGATATAAAACTTATGCGCACAAATGAAAAATGCAGCATATGATTACAAATGTGTAGATAATATATGGTACCTGAAAAAGTGAGGAGCCAAACGCCAACTCCTTGTGATTATTAAACGGGTCACGAATTACATCCAAGGTCTCCAGTTTGGGCGCAGAGACGACAGTTATTTCTGAAGGTGTATAACAACTATGAAGGAGCAACCTTTCAAGTGAAGGGGCATCTTCGATGATGAGTTGCTGTCCTTTAAAACAAATTCCAATGCTTTTAAGGTGAGGCGACTTTATTTGGAGACAACTGATACCGATTTCTATTCCCAAAACAATCAGCAAGCACCTGTGGCAGGGCAATGGAGTGGATGATGCTGTCTTGATGGAGGCCTCCGACAGATAAACCACCACAAGCAAAAGTTTTTTTAGCAGTGGGAGTTGAAGCATTTGTACCAGATCATCTGGTAGATGGCACCGGGCGAAGGTGGCGGTGTGGAGAGAGGACGAAAACCGCGAGATGGACAACGGTGGTGTGGGCACGAATTCTTGGTACCTTCGTGGTATGAAACTTTTGTGGTAATGGTAGAACTCAAACTGCTAGAGTTTTCCGAATTCAGGGGATGTCAGCCAAGCATCCACCTTGCCGGGTATGGACATCAGGTAGCTCTTCGGGATGCAGAGGCATTGATCGGGGCCCTGCTGGTGAGAAGAGACGATGGCTCTGATGAGATCAAATTCAGGAAGGATGAGATGTCCGGCCAATGATCGAGATTGAGGGGCGCGGTGCGCCATAGAGGGCGCCACCGAGTTGAGAGGACTTGTGTGCGGCAGCAATCCTTGGTGGGGAGAAGCGAGATGATGTCCTCAAGGATGACGCCCGAGAGATTGCTGATGCGGTCCACCGGAGATTCTACCAGTTCATTAGATCCGGGTGGGGGGGGGGGGGGGGGCTCGCCCCTTCTCCCTGCGCTACCGGGGGTGGGATAGACAACCGGCGTCGCCATTGTGGAGCCTCATCTTCTTGGCCGGGGCCAGCCGACTCCATTTTCCTTGTGGGCGTCGGCGCCCGAGCTCACGGGTTTGAGCAGTGTAGCCAGAGACGAGACTAGTGGCAGTGCGAGTGGGGAAGATGGAGGGCTGGGGTTTTCTGTAGGAGTGGAAGAAGAGGAGCAGGCGTTTTCTGTACGAGTGAGGAAGAAGGTGAGCGGGGTTTTCTGGACGAGTGTGGAAGATTGGGGAGCGGGGGGAATTGGGTGGGGAGACGGAAGCGGGAGAGCGAGCTATTCGTGTTTATAAGGCCCGCTTCACTAACTACTCACTTTTTCCCAAGAACCCCTCTCTTCTTTTGTGTTGCTGCATTGGAGCTGGCGCATGCGCTTGGCTGACTGGCCATGCATGCAGGATGCATGTGCCCGCCGGCCACTGCATGCGCCTGGTTTGTTACTAGGCCTATTTAATAGGGTGGTTATGGAGTAAATTAAGGAGATTTATTTTCCGTGTGCATCCACCAAATTAGAGGATGCGAGCATCTTGGATGCGTATAACTCACATTAAACTAATATTCAGAAGAACAAAAGTTTAGCATGTCTATGCATATGATTCACCATACTATAACCAATATACAAAGTTGTGAGAAGGTGTGGAAATAAAGAAAATCGGTCGATGCTTCTCTGAGCAAAGGGCCTCCCTGCGCACACACTAATTTCCTGGGCATGCTTGTTTCTTCTCAATGTTGCGAGCACTTTGAGCATGTTGGCAACTCCACAGCTAGCTACGTGCCTCATCTTGCAATTGATGCTGACACATTTGCTGCAAACACATGAGGCAATAGAGATGACTCAACATGGGTCCATATTGTGCAGTTCCCCTGATATCATATTCATTGTCCTGAATCTGAAAAGATAGGAAAACAGTAGCTATACTTAAACGGTGTTGCAAAAGCACATATCAATAGCTCGGCATGACAAAACACGATCATTTGGGCGAAGGGGATACTGACCTGCCTGAGGAAGATTACATATAATTTCATAAGTCCTTGGTTGATTTCCACCTTCGGCCGCACTGCTTGTTTGCTCCTCCACACATGACATGATCGTTCTGCACTGCATTCAGCAAGTCAACGTACGAATAAGCTAATTTCATCTTGCGGTGGTCATTGTACCTAGTTACGAATGTAGGAATACCGAGCACCATGAGGTTAATGACAGCAGGTAGATGCAGCCATATAAATTTTGTGCGGTGCTACCAAAATTGAGGTTTGTATCCCTTCCCGTTATGAGAATTCTTCTTGAAGTTGGTAGAATGTGACGGCTTGTTCTTTGCATCAAACTTGCCTTTCCCCTGAGATTTGTTCTTGTTGTTTTGGGGCTGGTTGGGTTTAGAAGTTCTTCTCGCGTGTACCATGTGGGCACTAGAAGCTCCTCAACGACCGAGCACGTGTGTCTTTTGTCTTGCCTTCTCCTCAAAATCAAGAGTGCTAATGAGATCCAAAATAGAAAGCTCATGTCTCTTGTTTTTCAGAGAAGTAGCAAAATCGCTCCACCTAAGGTGGAAACTTGGCAATGATGGTCCCAAAGAACAAATTTGTCCGGCAACACACACTTAAAGTACTCAAGTTCCTTAGAGAGTGACTGTATCTCATGAGGCTGCTGAACAACAGAGCGCTCATTAGTCATCTTGTAGTCACAGAATTGCTCCATGACGTACAACTCGTTGCCAGCGCCCGGGGGCCCAAAAGTGGCCTCGAGCGCAGCCCACATGTCTTTCCCCCTCAAAGCGACATATATGAATCCATAATGGAATCGTTAAGAACACTCACAGGCGGCTTTTAAGAGGGTATCCATGTTCTGAAAAGCTTCTGCATGTGTAGGATTAAGATCGCCCTCGGGCTTATCCTTAGTGGCGCCATAGCAAAGACATGATCTGAAACCAATATACTGCTCTTGTGCGCCACCTTTTATATTGCACCCCCTTAAAAGTAGGCGGCTTCAAAAGCACAACAAAACCACTCGGAGTAAATTGCCTGTGATCAGGTTTTTGGATTGGATTGTTGAATATATGAGCACTTTAGTATGAGATTTAATCCGAAACAGCAGTAAATAGATCATGACGACAATTGCAAGCATCAAAGTAATGATGCGGACTAAACCAGGAGGACAGAATCACATACCGGGACAGCGGAGCAGAACTGATGTGGTTGATGTTGTCACTCATGTCGTTGATGAAGAGGTTACCGAGGTCGGGAAGAAGGCCGCTGCTGAGGAAGTCGTTGGCAGCAACATGTGGAGTGTGCTCCCCAAAAACCTGATCGCCTCTCCCATACAGGATCACGAAGGCGGGTTCGGAGGACGCTGTCCCTTCTCATGATGCACGCCGGAAGGAGGGCTGGAGAAGAATTAATGGCGGCACTAAGATTTGGAGCAGTCTTGAAACCATATGATACAGCGGCTAGGGTAGAGCATGTGAGGTCGGTAGTGCGAGTATAATAGTAGGCCTTTGGCCCCCAAACCCCATGTCCAAGTCAATAATAGGTCAAAAAAAGTCAATAATAGCCCCACCAAGGTTTGTCTAAAAAAACAGAGTAATTAAGGCGTCCGTTAGTCCCTTTAGTATAAATACAATAGCATTAATAATGGCCCCACCTTTTGTCTCACAAAGTATGTTGGAGTACAACCGGCTACACGTTTACAATCCGCTTCTCTTCTCTCTCCTCTTCTCTCTCCTTCAACTAAGCACAAATACTATATTTAAATCCTTATAGCCTGATTATGTCATCTAATTGTAGTACTTGCTCTAAAGTTACTATCCATTGTGTAGTCTGAAATGTTGGGCGTGCAGCCGGCGGTGCCCTTGGTCGGCGCACCACTTCAATGGCGGAAGCAGTGAGAGGTCGCGTCGCCCTGACTTGCCATCAATGTGGAGTGGCAGGCTTAGCTGGCCAAGGCGGGAAGCGCCACGTGAGGGGGGAGGGTTTTGTTTGGCCAAGAAGGTGAGAAGCCAACTTGGGATCGGGTCCCACGGGAAATATCATGTGCTCCCATACTCAGCATATGACACTAGTCTAGTATGTTACTACTCCCTCCTTTCCGGTTTATAGAGATGTGTAGAGTAACATAGTAATATGTTACAATACAAGTTACTCCCCACTATGACTAGCCTTGGCCTCTCCCAGTGCTCCACCACGTATAGCTGCTAAGCCTGCCACGTAGGCATAAAATATGATGTGGCACCAATAAACTAAGCACCTATGCATTGAAGACTTGAGTTACTAAGCCATTTAATGCACTTAGCACCTCATATAAAGAGAATTAATAGTATAGCCAGCTGCTGGCTAAAGCCAGTGCCATGTCATCTACAACCCATCTTATAGTAAACATGTACAATAGTAGATCAAAACAGTGTTGTCGGTGTCAAAACCGGTAGATCTCGGGTAGGGGGTCCCGATCCGTGTGTCAAGGCTGATGGTAACAGGAAGCAAGGGACACATATGTTTACCCAGGTTCGGGCCCTCTCGATGGAGGTAAAACCCGACTTCCTGCTTGATTAATATTGATGATATGGGTAGTACAAGAGTAGATCTACCACGAGATCATAGAGGCTAAACCCTAAGAGCTAGCCTATGATGGTATGATTGTAATTGTGATCGGCCTACTAAGGACCAACCTCTCCGGTTTATATAGACACCGGAGAGGGCTAGGTTTACATGGAGTCAGTTACAAGGAAGGAAATATAATATCCGGATCGCCAAGCTTGCCTTCCACGCCAAGGAAAGTCCCATCCAGACACGGGCCAAAGTCTTGAGTCTTGTATCTTCACGCTTCAATAGTCCGGACGTTGTACACAGTCCGGCTGTCCGGATACCCCTAATCCAGGACTCCCTCAGTAGCCCCTGAACCAGGCTTTCAATGACGATGAGTCCGGCGCGCAGTATTGTCTTCGGCATTGCAGGGCGGGTTCTTCCTCCGAATACTACAAGGTAAATATCTAACACTCAAACTGTGTCTGGATCCACAAGATGATCTTCGTATGCCACCGTAGAGAGAATGATGTTTCGAAAATGCAATCTGCTGACAACTTTTCAAGCAACGCGACGTGTCATTACGGTCGGGTCATTATTCGAACCGTCTTTCCATAACCAGCCACAACGCATATTGCGAGGAGGTTTCCTTGACACGTCTTGTCAAAGCAGAGATCGTGCCCCCTTATCACGGGATTCTCGTCAATACGGGTACGGGTAACCCCACCACATCATTAACCGTGGCGCTTGGGAAGCAAGCAATTTTCAACGGGCAAGTGGGGATGCGCACCACTTTCGTCGCCTCTATAAAGGGATAAGATTTCCCCACTTTTACCCACGCCTTCTTCCTTCTCTGCCCACTCTTGCCCCCTCGAGCTCCAGCGCCCAAGCCCAAGTCTCCTCCGCACAGCTAGACAAGTCCGGAGCAGGAGGCAAGTGGGTGGCTTGCACCGTCGAGGAGAAGCACATCACAGATCTACGGGCGGCCGGATACTTGGCCGCAGATGTAGCGCACCGGCTACCGGACGCTGGGCAGGTCATTCTGTCGGGTGGTAGGTGCGACATATGCCAACGGGTGGCTAATCATAGTGGGAGCCAATAAGACGTCGCCGGTGCCTGGAAACGGGATGAGGCGAAGACATGCACGCCAGCGAATCTTACCCAACTTCGTGGCTCTCCGTGGAGATAACACCCCTACTGCTGCTCTGCGGGGTCTCCGCATGATCACTAGATGAACAAGTTGCTACAAGAGGCTCCTTGAGCTGTTCGGTGTGATGAAGAAGAAGGGCACGACTAGCTCCCCTTTTCCCTCTGTGTGGTGTCTAAAACTCTAAGAGATCAACCCTTTGCATGGGTGCCCTGGGGGGTTTATATAGGCCTACCCCCCAGGGGTACAATGGTAATCCGGCTGGGCGTTTCCCCCTAGTCGTCAGTGTCTACGCTTGCCGGCTTCTCCGCCGGCCGCTGGGGCCCACCGATTGGTGGGTCTCACCGGCTGCCGGCTTCTTGGTCGACAAGCTGGCCCCACCATTGAGGGCCTTGTCGGGGGCTGGTTACTGTTGCCTCAATCCACGATGTGAGGGCTTTGTCGGGTAAGCATGGCTCTGATTGCCGCCCGGCTTGGCGGCGATCACTCTAGCCTCACCTCGTCTTGTCTCCTTAACGAGGCGCTTCCTTCGAGGGGAACAAGCCGGTTCTGAAGCCGGCCATATCACGAAGCCGATTGGGAGGCCGAGCTGCCTTGCATCTCTCTCGACCGGAGGGGCCCGCCCGCTGTAGTCGTCTTGTGACCCGCCGTGGGTGATGTCATGGTCGACATGGTAACAGTATCTGCCGCCGGACGGGTGATGGCCGCCCCCATACGGTATGCTTGTGGCCATCGGCGCTCCGGATGCGGGGGTGGCAGGCTTCACTGTAGCCACGCCCCGTCCCATCGCCGTTATGTGGGTGTAGATTCTGAGGGTGCGGCCTTAGCCGCTGCCGGGTGGCCGGCTTCTTGGAGTCGGCCTCCTCATGGCCGGCGACGTGAGTCGGGCCTTATAGCCGGCTCGCGAGCCGGCCCTCTTGTGGCCTTCTTCCTGTAGGTTTTGGGGCCGGGCCGCCCCCTGACAGCCGGCCTGGGTCAGCCGGCCGGGCGAAGGCGGCCCTGCGGCTTGGATGGTGGATGGTCAGATTGGCTTATAATTTTTTCAGAAGCCCCAGGGGGAGCCGGCTAGGCTACCCGTGGTCATTTACTCCGACAGTAGTCCCCGAAGCTGATTGAGCTTCGAGGTTGAAAGGAGGACGAGAAGCTCGACCGGCTTCCTATCTCGAGAGCCGGCAGCTAAGGCGGCCTTGAGTCGTGCGCCATCTTGGGAGGTTCCGCAGCCGGAAGGAGAGAACGTGAGCCGACTTAGCGTTGACGCTGCCACGCGTGGCCGTAAAGGCCTGCCAGCCCACGCACGCGACGGGACGTCGCCGCAGGCCGGGGCCCACCAAACCTACGCCTCGGCCCATGCGCAGATCCTCTGCGGCCCGAATGGACCGCTCGTCTTCCCGCGGCAGTTTCAGCACGCCTTTAGGGCGCAATAATCGCCGGACGTGGGGGAGGGCGCGCGATAAATCCACGTTCCCCCACGCCTCGCCTCCTCGGCTCTGCCGCACGAGCCTATAAGTAGGGGGAGGAGGGGGAGCGGCAGAGGCTCGCACGCTCACCCTCGCTCCTCTCTTTCCTCCACCTCCTTCTTCGTTCTTCCGCCGTCGCAACGCACTCACCACCACGCCGTTCTTCCGCAAACCCTCTTGGCTCGCTGTGATTCCTCCGCTGCGTGGCTGTGCTTTCTGCCGTCGCGCCTCTCTCCTTCCTCTTGCTCCCATGGCACTGTCTAGCTCGTGGGATGGCTCCAACTTCCATGAAGACCACATCGATTGGCTTCGCAAGACGCGGCGGTTGCTGGGCGAAGACCTCGTGAAGACCAGCCTCGCGCCGGAGGCGGAGGTTTCGCCAGCGCCGGAGGAGGGCGAGCGGGTCATCTTCCGCTCGCACTGCCTGCACGGCCTCGGCCTGCCGGCGAGCGGGTTCTTCCGCTCCTTCCTCGAGTTCTATAATCTCCAGCCGCATCACCTCACCCCCAACACGGCGATACTGCTGTCGTCATTCGTCACCCTATGGGAGGGTTTTCTCGGAGTCCTCCCCACCCTGGAGCTCTTTGGGAAGTTCTTCCAGTGCAAGCTCGGCACCGTCTCCGCGGGTGCGCCCGCCCCCTGTGGCGTCTTCATCGCCAGGCGGAGGACAGCCGACAACAACCCCTTTCCGCCTATCCCGCTAATCCAGTCGGTGAAGCTCTGGCAGCAATCATATTTCTACGTGAAGAACGTCGCCTCGCAAGGTGACTACCTGAATCTGCCGGCTTACATAGCCGGCCCGCCGCCTGGGAGGCAGTCGTCTTGGTCCTTCCGAGCCCGGTCGCTCTCCCTGGCCGGGAACGCCGCCGTCACCCGGCTCCGGGTGATGGTCCAATCGGAGGGCCTGGTGGGGACCAACCTGGTCGCCACCTTCGTGGAGCGCCGGGTGCTCCCGCTCCAAAGCCGGCCGCACATGATCTGCCAGATGAGCGGCCGCTTTGACCCCTGCCGGCTGAGCACCAGAGAGATGCCTCGTGGCGAGGTATCTTACATGGTGAATTACATCTCAACTGCAAACTCATCAAGAGTGGCAGTATGGCAAGGCGCCGTATTCTCGGGCTGATCCCCCGCCTGTGGTGAGTTTTCCTTACTTTCTTCTTCTTTTGTTGCCAGGTTCGGGATGGCCGACTCTTGACTAGCCGGCTTGTCTTTGAGCAGAGCCCCCTTCTTCGACCGGCGCCCGGGGCCGCAGGCGGGCGCCCGCTTATAACGATCGCCGCGGTGGGCGACCCGATGACTCCAGATCTGGGCGGCCGCCATGGGCAACGCCATAGTTGGAGCAGCGGCGAGGTGGCCCGAGCTCACGCCCAACTTGAGGACCTGGCCGGATGATGGCAACCGAGGACATCCCACGCCGCCAGCAGCGGCTTGATGCATAAGCGCGGGACCTTCTGCCGTGCGGCTACTCGGTGTACGCCAGCGTCGGGCAGGCGAACCTCTTGGCAGCCGGTAAAAAACCCAAGAGCTCGATGGCGGTGACTAAGCGGGACGAGGCGGCCGCGAAAGCGGCCCGCTTCCGCAAGGTGGTGAAGCAGCCACAAGCGGTCTCGGCATAAGTGTTGGGTGTCTTGTACTTTTTGTAGTTTTCTTTGGTTGAGGCTCATCTAAGCCGTCTTCTTGTTTTGCTGAATAGGGCGCCGCTTTCCCTTGAACGGGTTGACGCCGCCTCCATAGTCGGACCGACAGGAGGGTCTTCGAGTTCCCGCCACAGGATCCCAGCGCCGACCTCGTGGAAACAGCAGGCGGAGCAGCAGCAGGAGGAAGCGGAAGCGGCGGAGGCGGAGGGCTATCCAGAGGCGGCGGAGAAATCGGCCGAGGCGCAAGCGCGCAGTGGCCAAAACCCAGTGAGCATGCCCGGCCGTGGAGAGGGAGGCGGAGGCTCTGCGCAATCATCCTCCGCAGCTCGTCATTCCTCTTCACGCCGTGGCTCCCAATGTCCCCGTGTGTCGGTGTCAAAACCGGCGGATCTCGGGTAGGGGGTCCCGAACTGTGCGTCTAGGCGGATGGTAACAGGAGACAAGGGACACGATGTTTTTACCCAGGTTCGGGCCCTCTCGATGGAGGTAATACCCTACTCCTGCTTGATTAATATTGATGATATGGGTAGTATAAGAGTAGATCTACCACGAGATCAAGGAGGCTAAGCCCTAGAAGCTACTCTATGGTATGATTGTTGTTAAGTCCTCTGAGACTAAAACCCTCCGGTTTATATAGACACCGGATAGGTTAGGGTTACCACAGTCGGTTATAATGGTAGGAGATCTACATATCCATATAGCCAAGCTTGCCATCCACGCCAAGGAAAGTCCCATCAGGACACGCAGGGCCGAAGTCTTCAATCTTGTATCTTCATAATCTTGGAGTCCGGCCGTGGCGATGGTCCGGCTATCCGGACACCCCTAGTCAGGACTCCCTCATTGGCCCCGAACCAGGCTTCAATGACGATGAGTCCGACGCGTAGATTGTCTTCGGCATTGCGAGGCGGGTTCTTCTCCAAATTCCATATACTTGTCAAATAGTGTCCGGCTTCTGATAAATGCTGCGCTCCTCGGGTTCTGCGCCCAATAATGGCCATCTTCCACGTGTTTGAATGAATGTGAAAAGCCAGGGTATTTTTACAATTACACCCCTAGCCGCGCAAATGAGCCGCTTATAAAAGGGGCAAGGATCTAGATCTGAATCCCACCATCCCCCCTTTGCGAGCTTTTATCGGAGCGCCTCTTGACCGAAGCCCATTCCATCATGGACAGTCGACGCGGCTCCTCCTCTCGCGCTCCTAGCCCTCAGCCAGGAAATTGGGAGAGATGCTCAGTCCCGCATAGCGAGCTAGTACTCCAAGCCAAGGGATTTCTCCCTCCGGCCTTCATGGTTCAGTTCGAGCGGACTTGCCACCTACAAGGCGGAAAGCAAGCGGAGGCGTCCCGATCCCTCTAAAGGAGAGCGGGTGTGCTTCATCTCTTATCTAATAAGAGGACTCAGATTTCCAATCCATCCGTTTCTCCGGGGCCTCATGGAGTTCTACAGCCTCCAACTGCACCATCTTACTCCTGCCTCCATCTTGCACATCGCGGGCTTCGTGGCCCTTTGCGAACTATTCTTGGGCGTCGAGGCTCATTTCGAATGGAAGAGAATATTCTGCCTAGTACCCTGCTCTCATGAGGAATTGATATATCAAGTGGGGCGGAGCCGAGTTATGGCGCATCGCCGGGACGGATACCTATCCGGAACCCCAAAGAAAGCGTCGGCCAAGGCGGCCTTGAATGGTTTACATGGAGGATGTCCGCTGCGGATCCAGTTCGGATCGGCCTTCGAGAGATTCAGCAATGCTCCAGCGAAGAAGCGCCTAAGGCTGGCGCCCTCGGAGCCCTCGGAGAGAAGATGGCCGGGATGTCCGTTATTTGATGAGCGAATAAGGTTCTTGGCTCATGCGGATTGACCATGACAGGAGTCATGGCAATCCTAACGTTATGAAGTGCAGCCGCTCCAATCTGAGGCCACCCATGTGGGACTTCAGCGGGAGGACGATGCCACCCGTCATGGCCGCAAAGGGCCAGGATCGGTCACCGAACCGGTGAAGATCTTGTCTGCCATGTACAAAGGAGAGGAGGAGGATTTCCTCCGTGTCAACCCTCTGAAGGAGTTTTCTTCGAGTAATCCTCGAAGCTGGGTAAGCAAACGTTTTGTGACCTGTGCGATCCATGTTCCGTAGTTAAATATCTCATTTCATGGTTTTCTTGCTTGAGAAGCTGCGCGGACTATGTGGAGAAGATACAGCCCGCCCCACATCCCGAGGATCCCGGGAGGCGGTCCCTCGATCCGACCTCCGAAGAGGATCCGGATATAACGGTGGAGTTGATCGACGGGGTGTTCTACCAACTTAGCGTCGATAACGCTTTGGTAGCCATAACGGCCGATTACCCCGGAATACTTCCAGCCCCACAGGTAACTGAGACCGAGATCCCAAAAACCCTGATAACGACCCATCCATGCTTATTTCTGATCACCCTATACCAATGGTGCTTCGCGGTACCTTGAGGCGGGGAAGCGAGCCAGCGGCGCCAGCGAAGTCTTGATCACGGCCCAAGAAGCTAAAAAAGAAGTGCTTGGTCCGGATCGAAACTCCGCCGCAATGGTATGGCATGTCACCATACTTCCGGATTGATTCTGGAAGGCGTACTACTGTGATGCTCTTTTCGGGGAAAAAAGCGCTCATTTGGCCCAGGCCAAGAGAGGCTGCCCGAACCTTCACCGGACAAGCTTCAAAGCCGGGTCCGGAGGCTGAAAGCGAGCACGAGACATCGTCGGATGCTCCTCCGGCGGAGGATGCCGACAGGTTGTCCGCCACCAACTCCGAGGTGGAGAGCGCCTTGAATCACAGGCGCGCCGGACAGTTCTTCGTGACGCATGTTTCTCCCAGAGGCCTTGAATGCCTTTGATTCAGGAGATCGCGCATCTCGTGCAGCTCAAGATGGTCTAGCGAGCCGCAGGCAGTATGTGAAGGACATACGGGTAAGGAAATTTGACAGTTATATATGCGATGGCCCCGAGACTTAAAATAGTTAGAATAACTGATTTAAGGATCATTTGTTATCTTGAGGATCTTCTGAAAAGAATACCCGATTGTCGAGGCTGGAAGAGTCACGAGGCCCAACTTGAGGCTGCACAAGCCGCTTCTGAGGGGAGCCACGAGACCCCTCTCGGTAATATCGCTTCAGAAGATAAATAATTTATGAAGTGCAGCGGTGTAAATCGGCAAAAACATTGCAGATGGCGCGGACCAAATCCGGACAAGCAACAGTTCTCACCGATTAAAAAGGCTGGCGAGAGCATACTACGAGTGCGGCAGGAGAAGAATAACCTCCAAGGCGCCAACACCAAGCTAGGTGAGGAACTAAAGGACGTTCGTGCCCGATTAAATGACTCCGTAAGGAGAATAGAAGCGGCTTCGTCGCGGCATTTTCAAGTAAGTGCTTAGCGAACTTTGAAAGAGTTCGGCGAGGAAAGCGGCCAGACATAAACATGTATGTAGGTTTGCTCACAGGTCGTCTGAGGAGGAGATGCCCAATTCTTGGGTGATCTTCTTCCTGAGCTGCGTCGGCCTACTGCAAACGAGTCCGACAATTGATGAAAGGCATCGGCCAAGCCTTGTGGCCATCTATCTCCCTGCCGAAGGCATTGGGGAGCTGGCGGAATGACGGCTTCAAGGAGCAATGGCGCTTCCGGCTATGGAAGATATCGGCCTGCCGTCAAAGGCGCCGAGGCACAGGCCATGGTGAAAACCTTGATTACACGAGGGCTGACCCAAACCACATGGCCGAGGTCGGACACTGTGGGGCGGATGGGATGGAGATCCCTGTAAGCTTAGTGTACGGCCAAGTAGAATTGTCCGCCAAGTATTCCCAGCAAGATTGTAAATTAGATAGCCTATTAAATGGCATTCAGGAGGAATACAATGAGTCGAGTTGACTATGTAAAAATATGACATGAAAGAATCTCTTCTAGCCGGATTGTAGATCGTTTGTCATAGCGGACCTTTTCGCTTCGACCTCCGTACCCAATAGTCCGGTGTGTCCCTAATACCGTCGTGGTTATATAAGAACCGTGGTATGCATGGAGACCGAGCGTAGGGGTCATTGTTGCTGTATCAGACAAGTGCCCAACTAGTTATGTTATATTACATGGGTAGTAAGAAACATCTTCGGGGAGAATAGATTACATTAAGGGTTCCTTTTCGCGGGGATGCATGCCCTAAAGTGCATGTCGAAGCTGCTATAAAAGCGAAAAAATCATCAGGGGCAGATGTGTAAATAGTTAAAAATCATCTTTCAGTTCACCGACGAATATTCCCTTAAGAACGCTAGCTTCGGCTTCACCCAGTCTGAGGTACACATCCGGCTGACCGGCAGTAACAATCGCGAGGTGCTCCCTTTACCTCCTAGCGAACAATCGGGAACGTAGGGGTAAGCACAGGAGCTAGGTAACCCAGCTTGGCCAAAACTTAAGTCATATCGATGCATATAATTGTGAATAAAAGGTACATGCGGAAGTTTAACGCATGTGTTGGGCATGAAAGCCCGTATAAATAAGCTTCATTAAAGAAGCCCCGAGTATAATGGTAGCGGACAGCACGTCAAGTGTGTGCGGAAAAAGCACGAAACGAGCCTCTAGAGGCTACAAGAAGAAGAAGGGGAAGGAGAGAAATAAAAGACAGCAAAAAGCAAAAATAAAGAATGCGAGACGGAGGAAGGAGGCGAACTTGGAGTCCGCACTTGGCGTAGAATCTTCGTGAGGCGGGCTGGAGTTCCATGGGTTCGGCTCGAGTCGGTTATCCGATGCGTTCGCGAGGCGGTATGCTCCGCCCGGTTAGGACCTGATCGATGATGAAGGGACCTTCCCATTTGGGCTTGAGTTTGTCCTTTTCTTGTCCGTGAGGCGTAGAACTAGTTAAGCCAGCGTTATAAGCTTTGGCCCGTACTTCCCTGCTTTGATATCTTGAGCCTTGCTGTTGATAGAATGCGGAGCAGGCCTTTGCCACGTCGCCCTCCTCCTCCAATGCGTCCAAACTGTCCTGCCGATCGAGCTCGGCTTCTCTTTCTTCATACATGCGTCTGCTGAGTGGAGTCATGTATTATGTCGCGAGGCAAGACTGCCCTCTGCGCCGTACACCATGAAGAGCGGTGTGAATCCGGTGAAATGCGATTAGGCGTGGTCCGCAGCCCCAGTCTGGTCGAGCTCCTTGACCCGGTCGTGTTAGATTCCTTGAGGACCGCACTAGTGCAGGTTTAATGCCGCTCATGATTAGACCCGTTTGCACTGTTAAACTTGGCGTTGGTTTGAGGGTGATAGGCTGAGGCGTGTCGAGCTTGATGCCCATGTTTTGCACCATGATTTGACCTCATCGGCCGTGAAGTTGGTGCCATTGTCGATAATGATCTTTGTGGGGACACCGTAACGGTGCACTACCCCTGATATGAAGTCTATCACTGGTCCGGATTCGGCCGTTTTAACTGGTTTGGCCTCTATCCATTTGGTAAATTTGTCCACCATGACCAATAGGTACTTTTGCTTGTGGGTTCCTCCCTTGAGGGGTCCAACCATGTCAAGCCCCGGACATGACGACCAGGTGATGGGTATAGTTTTAAGAGCGATGGGTGGCATGTGGCTTTGGTTTGCAAAAAGGCGGCAACTGGCCTTGTCGGCCGGACTAAGTCCTGCGCATCTGCAGGGCCGTCGGCCAATAAAATCCTGTCTGGAAGGCCTTGCTTACTGAGGGCCGGGCTGCGGCGTGGTGCCCACCCGGTCCGGCATGAATTTCAGCTAGGAGGTTTCGCCCTTCCTCTTGAAGATACACCTTTGAAGGACTCGGTAGTGCTTTTCTTATAAAGCTCTCCCTCATGGACTTTATAGGCTTTAGAGCGCCGTTACTATGGCAGCGAGCCTCATTTTGGTCTTGAGGGAGTTCCTGCCTGAATTAGGTAGGCTAGGAATGGTTCCGTCCGCAGGCAATAACCGCCATTATTTACGTGAAGCGAAGGTGTTATCTCGGGGCGGAGCCTCGGTTGTGTCGAGTGTTGGCGTCGAGGCGGTGCGGTTGGAGTCCGGTTGTTATTGCGGACTGCCCTTCCCATAATGCGGATGGCTTGAACAGCCGTTCAAAAAGATAGGTGGGATGGCATCGCGTTTTGCACCGATGCGTGCCAATATATCCGCCGCTGGTTGTTATCCGGGCTATATGATGAAATTGAGCCCTTGAACCGTCTTTGACATTTTAGGACCGCATTGCGGTATGCTGCCATTTTCGGATCTTTGGCGTCAAAGTCTCCGTTTATTTGAGATATTGCGAGGTTTGAATCGCGCACCTCTAAGCGTTGGATGCCCATGGAGGCGCCATCCGGAGGCGTGCGAGAAGGGCCTCGTATTCGGATGCATTGTTGGAGTCCGTATACATTATCTGAAGGGCGTATTGGTATGTCCCCGGTTGGGGAGCGTCGGGGCAACGCCGACCCGAGCCAGCCAACATTTTGGAGCCGTCGAAGTGCATGATCCAATTGGAGTATCGCCGTACTCTTTAGGGAGTTGACTTGATCCATTCGGCCATGAAGTCGGCCAAAACCTGCGACTTAATAGCTCGTCGTGGCTTATAAGTTATGTCGAATGGGAGGAGCTCTATGGCCCATTTAGCAATCCGGCGATCGCGTCGCGGTTGTTTGTAATGTCATTAAGAGGTACTTGAGGCTACCGTTATCGAACACTCTTGAAAGTAGTGTCGCAGCTTCCGGGATGCCATGAACACCGCATATGCTATCTTTTGATAGTGTGGAGTGCGGGACTTGCATGGAGTTAGGACGGTGGACACATAATAAACCGGTTTTGAATAGGGAACGGTGTCCGTCTGTTTCTCGTTAAACAACGAGCACCCTTGGCGACAACTTGATGTGTTGTGGCGATGTATAATAGCATTGGTTCGCCCGCGTTAACGGCGTGGCAGGACCAAAATGGCCTTTTATTTCTTCTCGAGTCCGGCCATTGGCGGCATCCAAATCCACCGAAGTGTTCGGTCTTGGCGGAGGAGGCGGTAAAGAGGTAATGCCTTTTCTCCTAAGCGAGGAGATAAAGCGGCTTAGAGCCGCTCGCATCCCGTCAATTTTGTATTTGTTTGAGGTCTTTTGGAATATCCAATTGTGACGGGGCTCGAATCTTGGCTGGGTTTGCTTCAATTCCTCTACGGACACGATGAAGCCAGGAGCTTTACATTTGGAGCAGCCCGAAGGCGCATTTTCGGATTGAGCTTGATGTCATATTTTCAAAGATTGTCGAATGTGAGCCTCAAGTCGTCTACTATACTTTCGACATGCTTGGTTTTGACGACCACGTCATCTACATATGCTTCCACCGTTTTGCCGATCTGGTTTGCCAGACATGTCTGAATCATGCGCTGGTATGTTGCGCCAGCGTTTTTGAGCCCACAGGGCATTGTGTTGAAGCGAGCGGGCCGTATGGAGTGATGAATCTTTGTTGCAGCTTGGTGCAGCTCCGCCATCTTGATTTAGTGGTAGCGGATGCAGCGTCGAGGAAGCACAATGAGTCATGTCCTGCTTTGTGGCGTCAATGATTTGATCAATTCGAGGGAGGAAGGGATCCTTTGGACAAGCCTTATTAAGGTCTTTGAAATCAACACATAGGCGCCCAGGATTTATCCTTCTTTGGTACCATCACCGAGGTTAAGCTAGCCGATCCGGGATGTTTTATATCTCGATGAATCCGGCCTCCAAAAGTTTGGCTAGCTCCTTTCCCATGGCACATCTCTTGGGTTATAAAAGCGCCGAAGAGCTTTGTTTGGTAGCTTGAATCCTTTTTGGATATTTAGGCTGTGCTCGGCCGGTGGCGTGGGATTCTGGCATGTCGAAGGGTGCCGAGCAAATATGTCCCGATTTTCTTGTAGAAACTCTCGTGGTCTTGGCGTCTACATCAGGGTTTAATTGTGCCCCAATGGAGGCCGTCTTTGCGAGTCCCGTTGGGTGGACTTGGAATTTGACTATTTCATCCGCTGGTTTAAAAGAGGTGGACTTGGATCTTTTATCAAGTATCACATCGTCCACATTCACCGTGGAGCGCGCATCATGGCAGTGAGTTCCTCGGCCGCTAGGGCTTGAGATAGTGCCTCTAGGGCTAGTCGGCTGTCTTATTTTCGGCGTGGAGTGCTATGTTCGGATCCTTTGGCGAGAGTGATGATCCTGTTGGGACCCGGGCATTTTAAGCTTCATGTACCCATAATGGGGTATAGCTTGAAAAATTGTGAATGCCTCTTGTCCTAATAAAGCATGATATCCGCTGTTGAGCAGGGGACACTTGAAATGTGACCTCCTCGGACCTGTAATTGTCCGTGAGCGAACACTACGTCCGGCGTGATTTTTCTGTCTGACATGCTTCCGGTGAGGATTATTCCTCTAAAGGTTGTGCTGCTTCGCTCAATGCGGTTCCGATCTATTTCCATTTTTGGAGGGTTTCCTCATAGATGAGGTTTAGTCCGCTGCCGCCATCCATGAGTACCTTAGTAAGGCGAAAAGCCGTCTACTATCGAAATTTGAGGACCAATCACGGTGGTGCCGGGCAGTTCGAATTTAGGTTAAATCACCGGCATTGAAAGGTAATAGCCGTGTCCTCCATGGATTTATTATTTGCTACTTGGTAGACTTGACAAGGTTGCGGAGTTGTAAACTTCGCATGTTGTTTGATCTGAAAGTCTCGAAGACTGATAACACCGTCTTTGGTGTTCTTTGGGCTGGGATTCTGAAGCTAGAAGCTCTTAGCCACTTTTGGCCACTCTTAGTAGTATCCAACGTGCTCGAAGGCTATGAGTTGGAGTGGCGCCCTCTGTGTTATGAATTTTGCAGGCTCCGCTTAGCCAACCCTCGATGCAGTTCCGTACCCTTTAGGGGTTTTGGTTTTAGTATTCAACCCAGTGCTTGATAATGATGCACCCTTTTGTTCCGGACTAGGGATGTATTCGGGGCGGATTATCCCAAAATTTACTTTCAGTTTTCGAGCGCTCTCCATCGCACAATACTTTTTGTACGATGGTCACCAAGTCGACAAAGCGTGTAATTTATGACGACTTATGGCGTTTAGGATTCCCTTGTCCGTGCAATTATTGCGAAGATTGGTATTGCGTCCTCCTCTCGGCGATCCTTTATCCTGTTCATAACGGAGGAATCTGGCCCGATAATGATGTCTTTATTTTGGTGGGCTCTTGCGAATTCGAGAGAGATCGCTAATGTTTGGGTGGGCGGGTGGTACTAAATCCGGAACCCCTTCCAATTTAGGACTCAAGGGCGGGAAGTTTCGAACTTCGGAAGTTTGGATTTTTGAGTGCTATCAATGAGTCCGACCCGCCGCGACTTTAAGTTCGTGGCTTGATCGACATCCGTCCCTCCGCTGGAATCCGACATGGAGGGATCGGAATTCGGACGTAGCTAGTCCTTAAGATAGGAGAAGAGTCGCCGCATTGCTCCTCTATCACAGCAACATGATGGGTAGCACAGGAGAGTTGATCTCTCTCGGATCGGTTTTAGGCCCGATCCGGTGCGTGTCTGTGGCGACTCCCGAGGCGGTGATGCGATCCGGGAGCTCGTTCTACGGAGGAGAGCTCGGCCGGATCTAAGCTGTTCAGCAAGTTCGAACTAACATGGAGATTGGTTTCGATGACTCGAGAGGTCATCGTCGGTAGCGACAACCCGAACTAGCGATCATGAGAAAACCGCCTAGCCAAGAGTCGACCGGTGGCCAAGGCTTCTTTGGCGATGGTATCGTCTTTGAAGGCGAGATGAGGCATCCTACTAGATGGCGGCGACCTGGAAGGAACTCTCAATGAAAGCACCAATGTCGGTGTCAAAACCGGCGGATCTCGGGTAGGGGTCCCGAACTATGCGTCTAAGCGGATGGTAACAGGAGACAAGGGACACGATGTTTTTACCCAGAGTTCGGGCCCTCTCGATGGAGGTAATACCCTACTCACTGCTTGATTAATATTGATGATATGGTTAGTACAAGAGTAGATCTACCCACGAGATCAAGGAGGCTAAACCCTAGAAGCTAGCCTATGGTATGATTGTTGTTAGTCCTCTCGGACTAAAACCCTCCGGTTTATATAGACACCGGATAGGTTAGGGTTACAGAGTCGGTTACAATGGTAGGAGATCTACATATCCGTATCGCCAAGCTTGCCTTCCACGCCAAGGAAAGTCCCATCCGGACACGGGGCCGAAGTCTTCAATCTTTTATCTTCATAATCTTGGAGTCGCCGTGATGATAGTCCGGCTATCCGGACACCCCTAGTCAGGACTCCTCACCGTGCCTCCCGTCGGAGGAAGCCGACCGCTTCTGACGGTGATGGAGAGGAGGGAGGATGGACGTGGCGATCACGGGAGGCGCCACGGCCCGGCGCCGGCCCGAGGCGGGCCGAGGCGGCCGACTCACTGCTGGCGCTGAGCTGGCCGGCGAGGCGAGTCGGCGGCCGAGGCGGATCTTGTGGCGCGATCGGCGCCTCGCGCCCAGCGGGAGAAGCGTCCTAAGCGCCCGAGCATAAAGAGGCTGTGGGCGCCAGCTCGGCCACGAGACTGGAGGCGGCTAGTGCAGCCGGCACGTCCAGTGGGCGCCCAGTGATGGAACGACCAAGCTGAGCGTGGCGGCCAGGGGCGTCTGACACCGGCTTGAACTTCGAGCCGCCTCGCTGCAATGGTACACCCAGGAGTTTCTTGCTTCTGTAGCGATCATCCGGTGAGTCTTTCGGCCTTGGTCGATTTCTTTTTTATTTCTTCCGTGAAGTAGCGTCGGTGCCTGCTGAGATGTAGTCCCTGAGTTTCGAGCCGGCTGCCGAGCAGGCGGCTTGGAAGTTTTTAGTAGGCCTTGGCGGCAATCTTGCTCTTATTTGCACTTCGTCTGATTTTCAGGAGTATCACAATCTCCGCGCGGCGGCCTTCAACTCCCAGGCCCAGGAGCTGAGCCAAAAGGCCGCCGACCTGACGAATAGCCGGAGTGACTACTTTGTTTCTTTTATCTCATGTGTAGCGTCAAGACCTCCCTCAGAGTGTAGTCCCGAGATTCAGGCCGGCTGGCGAGCAGCCGGGTCGGATCTTCCCTGACGACTTCTTCCTTATTGCTTTTTTCCTTTTCTTCCACGCTTGCAGAGGCTAATGCTGACTTGAGGGAGCAGCTCGGCGGGACCCAGACCGCCCTTCGCGCCAAGGAGGTTGAGTGCAACGCCTTGGCCCAAGAACGCGACCGCCTGGCCAAGCGACTAGCCGACCAGGAGGAGAGCCATAAGGCGGCCCTGAAGAAGGCGCAGGACAGCGAGGCCGCCCTTAAGGCCGAGTTCGAGAGCGAGGCGGCGGGCTGGGCTGAAGCGAGGCAAGCGCTGAGCGAGGGCTATGGACTGGTTGAGGGTCTGATCGATGGTAGGCCGCCTTACTTTTCACCCCTTTTCTTGCTCCTTGCCCTCTTGTTCATCTTCTGATTTTTGTGTTGTTTCTTTGTTCTTCACGCAGATTACTTCCCCGGCTACTCCATCGTCGCCAGCCAAGCCATCGAGGCCCACCGCGAGACATGTCGGCAAGCGGGGGTTGAGATCGTGCCAGACGCCAGCCGGACGCTTGAGGAGCAACTTTTGGCGATCCAGGCCCGGCTGCAGCCGGCTCACTACATGCTCCGCCGGCTTCAGTGTGCCGGGGCGCAAGTGCTGTCCGCTCTCTGGCTTTGGCAGGTGATTCCCGTACCCCAGTGAGGGACTGCCGACTGGCTGGAGGTTGCGGTTGGCTGCTTCGAGGCCTGGAAGGCTTCCGCTGCTTGGTCCAGCGCCGGGCGGGCGCTGGAGTTCGTTCGGGCCTGGTATCCTGGGCTGAGCTTGCACCAGCTGAGCACTTGGAGGCAGGAGGCTGACGAGGAGCTGGTGGCGATGCGGCCGGCTATCATCCAGCGCGCCTCGGCTATCGCCGAGTATACCGACACTAGCATTTTTGCTCCTGAAGTGAATGACAACGGTGTCGCCCAGCCGGAGGAATGGTTCGGGCTGAACCTGGCGGAAGGCGAGGACTCGACGGAGGAGATTGCTTCCAGCGATGAAGCCGAAGACGAAGAAGAGGAGGGCGGCGAAAACGTCGTGCCCGACGGCAAAGCGACCAGCCAGCTCCAGCCTGATCGTGCCTCCAGCAACGAGGCGCGCTCGCCTGCCAGGGGTGATGATCAGGCCGAGACTCACCAGCCGGCCACTCCTCCGGCCGGCACTGCCGCCTCCGCCGACCTGCCCGACTTGCCTGTTGCTCCCTTGGGCTGATTTGCCGCTCTTGCTTTCCTACTGTTGCTCCTTGAACAACTTTTATTAAATTTGGCAGTTCCACCCACTGGGGGTGTATTCAAACTATGTTGAATGCCGGCCTTTCGAAGGCTTTTGTGTAAATATAATTATGCATGTGTTTGGCTTCCATTCGAATTTGCTTTTTATCCTTAGGTTGTTTCCTTTGCCGCCTTCCCTTGATTGCCGCTTCCCAGCCGAACAGCTGCTCCGCAGTCTGTGGCTGTTGAGGAACTTGGCTGTTTGTGGGAAGGCAAGTACTTGAGCTTTCTTGGATTGTGGCAAGGTGGAATGGGAAGCCGGCCGGCCGGCTACTCTGGTAGTCGGTCGGAAAAGGGAGGAAGTCGGCTTTTGTTATACGAGTTCGTTAGTCCTTAGCCGTTTTTCGTGTGGGCATCCTTTTCTGCCTTTGACTCTTGCCAGCCGGATAGTCAGTTCTTCGAGCTGCGGCTTTTGACAAGAGAGGGCTTGCGTGCTGGCACACTACTTGTCTGGCTGCAGGTGGAACTTTGAATATAACTCAAGGCGGCCAGTCCCCGGGCCGACTAGTCGAACCCGGTGCCGGACGAGGAGGAAGAGTGTAATGACAAAATCATAAGCATGATACTCGTCATTCATAGATAAAAGGTGGCAGCCCCCGAGTGCTCCTCGGGGTGCCCATTTTCTCATACTTAGTACAAAAGGTAGCGTGATACATACTGGATTTTAACTGTAAAATCTTCGGAGCAGGTTGGCGTTCCATGGTCGTTCCGACTCCTTGCCGGAATCATATCTCTTTCGTGCCTTCGGCTTCTGTGCGTCGATTAGGTAGTAGGAGTCATTTACCCAATGCTCTGCGATGTGAAGGACCTTCCCAAAGGTAGGGAGAGCTTGTGCTGGCGGCTGTTACATTTGGATCAGCCGGAGCAATAGGTCGCCCTCTTGAAAGGATCTTGGCTTGACCTTCCGGCTATGGTAGCGGCGCAAACCCTGCTGGTAGATGGCGGACCGGCTGAGGGCCATTAGCCGGCTTTCTTCCAGCAGGTCAACACCGTCTTCTCGTGCTTCTTTGGCCTCTGCTTCCATGTACATGGTCACCCTAGGCGAGTCGAACTCGATGTCGGTTGGGATGACAGCCTCGGCACCATATACAAGGAAGAAAGGGGTGAAGCCGGTTGACTTGTTTGGGGAGTAGTCTGCAGACTCGGAGGAAGACGGCCGGCAGCTCGTCGAGCCAACAGCCGGCCGAATGCTCCAGCGGTACGACCAGCCGGGGCTTGATGTCGGAAAGGATGAGGCCGTTGGATCGCTCAAATTGGCCATTTGACTGCGGGTGGGCAACGGACGCTAGGTCCAGTCGGATGCCCTGCGTCGCGCAGAAACGTGCCAATGCTCCCTTGGCAAAATTCGTGCCGTTGTCGGTGATGATCTTTGTGTGTACGCCCGTACCGAGTTGTAATGTCTGTGGTGAATGTCACGGCAGTCGACTCGTTCAGCTTCTTAATCGGCTTTGCTTCGATCCACTTGGTAAATTTATCCACGGCGACAAGCAAGTGTGTCATGCCGCCATGCGCCGTCTTGAATGGGCCCACCATGTCCAGTCCCCAGACGGCAAAAGGCCAGGTGAGGGGAATGGTCTTGAGTGTTGAAGCCGGCAGGTGGTGCTTGGAGCTGAAGACTTGGCAGCCTTTGCAATGTTTGACCAACTCCTTGGCGTCGTCCTAGGTAGTCGGCCAAAAGAATCCATGGCGGAAAGCTTTGGCAACGAGGGATCTTGAGGCTGTGTGGTGGCCGCATTCGCCTTGGTGAATGTCCTTGAGGATTGCTATGCCCTTCTCTGGCTCGACGTAGCGCTGGAAGACTCCAGTGACACCGCGTCTGACGAGCTCTTTGTTAGAAATTGTATATGCTCCGGCTCGGCGTTGGACTTGTCTTGCCGCGATCTCGTCAGTCGGTAGTTCTCTATTTACCAGGAAGTTGAGGATGGGCTGAGCCCATGATGGAGCTGTGACTTCTTCTATAGCCAACAGCCACGCAACTTGAGGCGGGTGGACTGGGTGGTGAAGAGCTAGAGTTGGCCACCGCCTGTGGTGTTGATGCAGTCCCCGGGCCGACTACCGTAGTCCCCGGGCCGGGTTCTGAAGTCCCCGGGCCGGGTGCGACTATGGCAGTCCCCAAGCCGCCTATCAAAGTCCCCAGGCCACCTGCTTGGCTCCACAAGCCGGATCCGGCTGCGTCGGGGTTAGGTGGCACGAAGATGGAGTCAGATTCTGGAGATGGCTTGATAGACGACTTAAGGAGGCGTTGGAGAGAGACGCCGGTTGGTATAGCTTGTCGGGTTGAGCCTATTCGTGCCAGGGCATCTGCTTGCTCATTGTCGGCCTGTGGCACGTGGAGGAACTCGCATCCTTCAAAGTACCCGTTGATTTGTTGAACGAGGAAGCGGTAGCTTGCCATGTTTGCGTCCTTGGCGTCCCAGTCACCAGATGACTGCTGGACCACCAAATCCGAGTCGCCATAGCACAGGATCCGGCGGATGCCGAGCTCTTTAGCTGGCGAGTCCGTGTATGAGCGCCTCGTACTCGGCCACGTTGTTGGAGGAGGCAAAGTGAATTTGCAACGTGTATCTGAGTTTGTCGCCTTTGGGAGAGGTGAGGACGATGCCGGCTCCCAAGCCGGTGCGCATCTTGGACCCGTCGAAGTGCATTCGCCAATGAGTGGAGTCGGGAGCCGGCGGCAGGTACTGGGTCTAGGCCCAGTCGACGAGGAAGTCGGCCAATGCTTGGGATTTGATGGTTGTGCAAGGCTGGTAGAAGATCGTGTAAGGGGCCAGCTCAATGGCCCATTTTGCCACCCGACCGGATGCGTCCCGGCTGCCTATGATCTCGGCGAGCGGGGCGGTGCATACGATCGTGATGGAGTGCTCTTGAAAGTAGGGCTTTAGCTTCTTGGCGGCGAAGTACACGCCATAGCACATCTTCTGGTAATGGGGGTAGTTCTGCTTCGAGGTGGACAGTACTTCGCTTAAGTAGTACACCGGCCTCTGGACTGGCTGAGCTCGGCCTTCTTCTGGGCGCTGGACCACGATGACGGCGCTGACCACCCGGCTGGTGGCGGCAATGTAAAGGAGCATGGGCTCTTTCTCAGTCGGCGCCGCCAAGACAGGCGGCGTGGCAAGCATCTTCTTCAGCTCGTGAAAAGCTTGGTCGGCTTGGTCGTTCCACTCGAAGTGAGTGGTTTTCTTAATGAGTCGGTAGAGGGGGAGAGCCTTTTCTCCAAGCCGGCTGATGAAGCGATTCAGGGAGGCCAGGCACCCGGTAAACTTCTGGACGTCTCGCAGCCTGGTGGGAATCTCCATTCTCTCAATGGCTTTGATCTTTACTAGAGTTGCATTCAATGCCACGTTCGAGACCGGGAAGCCTAGGAGCTGGCGGTGGCACTCCGAACATGCATTTCTCGGGGTTGAGCTTGATCTGAAACCGGCGCAGGTTCTCAAATGTTTCCTTGAGGTCTTCTAACAGAGTGCCGCGCTTCTCCGTCTTCACCACGATATCGTCTACATAGACGTGGGCATTTCTGCCGAGTTGCTTGAGGAGGCATTTACGCATGCAACGCTGAAAAGTGGCACCGGCATTTCTCAAGCCGAATGTCATAGTCGAATGTGAAAGCTCGAATGGCGTGATGAAGGCGGTCTTGAGCGGTCAGCCAGGTCCAACTTTATCTGGTGGTAGCCTGAGTAGGCATCCAAGAAACTCGGCAGCTCGCATCCGGCTGTGGAGTCTATCACTTGATCAATCCTGGGCAAAGGCGAAGGGATCTTTAGGGGCAGGCTTTGTTGAGGCTTGTGTAGTCTATACACATGCGCCACTTGTTATTCTTCTTGAGCGAGCACCGGGTTGGCAAGCCACTCCAGAAAGAACACCTCCATTATGAAGCCGGCCGCCAGGAGCCGGGCTATCTCTTCTCCTACAATTCTTCTCTTCTCCTCCGACAGCCGGCGGAGGGGCTGCTTGACTAGTTTTGCATCCGCCCGGACGTGTAGCTTGTGCTCGGCGAATTCCTTTGGAACACCCGGCATGTCCTTGGGGGACCATGCGAAAATGTCCCGATTCTCACGGAGGAAATCGACGAGCTCGCCTTCCTATTTGCTGTCCAGGTTTGCCCCAATGACGGCAAACCTTTCCGGGTGCTCTGGGTCCAGAGGTATCTTATTTATTTCCTTGGCTGGCTAGAAGGAACCTTGAGCATCACATTCCTTGGGGTCAGGGGACAGGGCTGGCTGCTTGACGGCCATGGCCACGACTCGGTCCAACATCTTCTTCTCTTCGGCGACCACGAGGGACTCGGCCAGCCGGCTGCTGGCCGCAGCGTACTCGGAGGATTTCTTGTAATCGCCGGATATGGTGAGGATGCCCTTGGTACTCGGCATCTTCATCTTGAGGTAGGCGTAGTGGGGTACAACCATGAAGTTGGCCAGAGCAGGCCGGCCAAGCAGCGCATGGTAGGGGCTCTCAAGATCCACCACTTCAAACCAGATTGCTTCTCGGCGGAAGTGATCCTTGTCTCCGAAGAGAACATCTATCTTGATCTTGCCGATCGGTGAACAGGACGGGCGGGTGCGATGCCATGGAACACGGTCCGGCTTGGCATGAGGTGCTTGGCCTTGATGTTTAGCTTCTCCATGGTGTCTCGATGCAGGATGTTGATGCTGCCCCGCCGTCTATGAGCCGCAGCGGGAGAATCGGGCAGCAAGCCTGTCCGTTGCTAGGGTTGCCTCAAAACCAATGCATAAGAGCCCGGGGACGGCATCACCTCTGGGTGGTCGGCCCGGCTCCAGTTGATAGGCCTCTCTGACCAGTGCATGTACTCGGGGTTGTTGGAGGCGACCGCGTTGACTTCTTGGTGCTGCCGGCGCCGGCTGCACCGGTATTCGGGCTGGCTCGTGAAGACGACGTAGGAGGCATGCTCGTTGGGGAACCCGTCTTGGATGGTCCCAACTGCTGGTCGAGCGGCCGGCTGTTGGGGAGTCGGAGGCGACTGTCCAGCTGGCGGAGGCGGCACCAGCCCTTCGCCTTTGGTGATCCGGGTGAGCCAGTGGCATTTCCGGGTTGTATGATCGGACGGCTTCGCGCCGCTGTGGAACTTGCACGGGGCGTCGAGGGCTTGCTCGTAGGAGAAAGTCGGCTGCCAAGCTGGCCTGCCACCCTTCGGCTTTTTGGGCGCGGGCCGCCCCTCGGGTTGCTCGTCTTCTACGGTGGCCACCTGCCAACTGGCTGGAGGCGGCATTGGGCCTTTGCGCTTGTTGTCATTCTGGTACGGACGTCGGCTGGAGTCGCCAGCCGGCGTTTTGGGAGCCGGGTTGAGTACCTTCCCGGAGGCGTCTACCCGGAGCTCGGTCTTCATCGAGGAGTCGGCGGTGGCGTACTTGTCGGCTATGACTAGTAGCTCGTCGAGGGTAGTCGGCTTGTCGCAGTAAAAGCTTAGGTGCAAGGAGGTGCCTTTCACCGGCACCCGGGACGGTGAAGTACTCTATGGCTTGAACCTCGTGCACCCCCTCGCAGAAGTTGCGGAGCTCGGCCCAACGCGTGAGGTAGTCGCGAGTCGACTTGGTGGGCCCTTGTACGCTCAAGGAAAGCTTCCTGGGCTTGGGAGCCCGCTTGTAGGTGCTGGTGAAGTTGCGGATGAAGGGTTCGGTGAAGTCTAGCCAGCTGTTGATGCTGTACGGCTTGAGGCTGTTGAGCCAGGTTCGCATCGTGCCCTGAAGCATGAGGGGCACATATTTCACGGCAACGCGCCTGTGGCCGTTCGCTATGCTGACTGCGGATGAGTAGTCGATCAGCAAATCCTCCGGCTTCACAGAGCCGTTATACTTGGGCGTGTCTCTTGGGAGCGAGAACCCCTTTGGGAAGGGCTCGTCGCAGATGCGGGGGCCGAAGCAAGGCGGCCCGACATCGTCTTCTTCTTCCAACGCCAGGGATCGCGCCAGGCGGTCGATCCAGTGGTGGGCGTCGTTTTCGCCGACTTTTCGCCAGCGGCCTAGTCGGCCGCTGAGAGTCGGATGTGTGACAGGCGGCGGGGTGGGATATTTTTCCCCGCGAGGTGGAGGAGGGGGTGGGTTGCCTTGCCGCTCCACGGCTCGAGGGTGGCCTTCTGCGTCGCGCTCGATGGAGATCCGGGTTAATTGCGGTGGCGGCCGGCTCCTTCTCGCCGTCTTGCGAGCATTGCCCTTGATCGGCGTGCGTGGCGTCGTGCCGTGCTCTCGGCCGGGGGAGGATTCGGCTGGCGCTGTCTTCTTGCCGCTCTGCGCCGCGCCAATCGATTCTTTGGATGCGCCTAGCCATATAGGGGAGCTCGCCGGGCCCTAGCCCGTTAAGCTCTTCTCTGGCTGCTGAGTGGCGCGTAGGTTCTCGAGGCGTGGCGTGATCTGGGCGGTCCACTCCCAAAGATGTCGGCGATGACTGCGCTGCGCTTCTTGACGACGCCGATTCGGCTCGGCCCGTCGGGAGGCGGCGTGCCAAAGGCGGCGCGGTCGACTTCGCGCTGGTGGGCCTCGGTGAGGCGTCTCATGGAAGCTATCCTCCGGCCCTCCGCGTGGAGGGCGAGGCGGCGCGCCTCCAGTGCCTCGGCGTCGGCGTCAGCCGGGAGAGGGGCGGACAGGTCGTGCGGCGCCGCTTGCAGGGCGTCGTGGGCGTTCTCGCCAGAGGGGCCGCCGTGACTGATGACCAGCACCTCGGTGATGGCGCTGCCGCAGCTGTCGGCTTGGGGGAGCGGGTCGTTGAAGACCATGATGTTGGTGGGGAAAGCATCGAGCGATGCTGTGTCGGAGTCGACGAGCATCGGATCGGTGGAGCCAACCGACTCCAAATCCACAACAGGCTCGTTGGAGACGTGGAGTTAGTCGAGGAGGCTGACGAGGTGGCTCTCAAGGCAGCCTGTGCCCGCGTCAGATGTGGGCTCGTCGGAGATGCGAGCCTCGCCAAGAAGGTCGGTGATGCAGCTTGCCGCGCAGGCGTGAGCGACGCCCCGCAGCGCATCAGGGCAAGCGCCATCAGGCGTGCCGGGCTGGCTACGCCCGCGGGGGAGGAAGAGGGTTCCCGTCCAGAACAGGTCTCTGGACGACGGTGCACCTGGCCCCACGGTGGGCGCCAAATGTCAGGTGGTACGTGCGACATATGCCAACGGGTGGCTAATCATAGTGGGAGCCAATAAGACATCGCCGGTGCCTGGAAACGGGATGAGGCGAAGACATGCACGCCGGCGAATCTTACCCGGCTTGGGGCTCTCCGTGGAGATAACACCCTACTGCTGCTCAAGGGTCTCCGCATGATCACTAGATGAACAAGTTGCTACAAGAGGCTCCTTGAGCTGTACGGTGTGAGGAAGAAGAAGGGCACGACTAGCTCCCCTTTTCCCTCTGTGTGGTGTCTAAAACTCTAAGAGATCAACCCTTTTGCATGGGTGCCCTGGGGGGTTTATATAGGCCTACCCCAGTGCGATGGTAATCCGGCTGGCGCGGGCCCTAGTCGTCGGTGTCTCACGCTTGCGGCTTCTCTGCCCGGCCCGGCCCTTAACATGGGGGTCCCGCCGTGCCCGGCTTCTTGGTCGACAAGCTGGCCCCACCGTTGAGGGCCTTGTCGAGGCTGGTTCTTGTTGCCTCAATCCGATGGCGAGGGCTTTGTCGGGGTAAGCATGGCTACAGTGCCGCCGCCTTGGCGGCGATCACTGTAGCCTCACCTCGTCTTGTCTCCTTAATGAGGCGCTTCCTTCAAGGGTGGAACAAGCCGGCTATGGGAAGCCGGCCATATCACAGGCCGACTGGGCGAGGACGAGCCGCCTTCGGGCATCTCTCTGACCGGAGGGGCCCACCGCCTGCAGGTCGTACTGACAGCCCGCCGTGGGTGACGTCATGGTCAGCATGGTATGATCTGCCACGGACGGTGATGGCCGCCCGTCAGTGCCTTTGTGGCCATCTTGCGCTCCGGGATCTTGAGGGTGGCGTGCTTCACTGTAGCCACGCCCCGTCCCATCGCCGTTATGTGGGTGTAGATTCTGAGGGTGCGGCCTTAGCCGCTTGCCGGGTGGCCGGCTTCTTGGAGTCGGCCTCCTCATGGCCTTCTACGTGGAGTCGGCTTTTTGGTAGCTGGCTCCGCGGGAGCCGGCCCTCTTGTGGCCTTCTTCCTGTAGGTTTTTGCGGTCAGCCGCCCCACGATCGGCACGAGGTCACCGGCGGGCGAAAAGCGGCCTGTGTCTTGGATGGTGGATGGCCGGATTGGCTTATAATTTTTTCAGAAGCCCTAGGGGGAGCCGGCTAGGCTACCCATGGTCATTTACTCCGACACATTCCGACCCCAGGACCCCACAAGAGAGTCGTGTTCGTCGCCCACTTCGTCCGTGGACTGGGGTTTCCACTTCACCCCTTCGTCCGTGGGCTCATGTTCTACTATGGGCTATATTTCCATGATCTAGCCCCGAATTTCGTCCTCAACATCTCGGCGTTCATCGTCGTATGTGAGGCTTTCCTCCGCGTCCGTCCTCACTTTGGCCTATGGCTGCAAATCTTCTGCGTGAAGCCGAAGGTTATACGTGGCCAACAAGCGGAGTGCGGAGGGGCCATGGTGGGCAAGATGTCTAACGTCACCTGGCTGGACGACTCCTTTACGGGGACCGTAAAAGGATGGCAATCGGGGTGGTTCTACATCACCGAGCCGCTGGCGCCAAGCCGGGCGGCGGCCCCGAGTTCGATCCGGAATCCCTATGCGGCTCACCTCACAGGAAGAGAAGGGCCTGTCTGGGGCGATTCCACGGAGCTGGCGGACTCGGACATGCGTCAAAAGCATGAAGGACAAGAACATCACGCTTGTCAATGTGATCCAGGTCATGCTCATTCGTCGGATCCTGCCCTGCCAAAGGCGGGCGGTAAATCTGTGGGAGTTCGTCCCGGCTGAAAACCAGACGCTCCGGAAGCTCTACGGCATGACGCACAAAGGCGCATGGAAAGTGTTTTTCAAGGCCTCTGAAGTACCTCCTTCCACATCCGAGGACCGCGGACTTCATGCAGCGTGGCCCCCGAATCCGGTGAGTTTTGGGACCACCATCGGGTTTAGCTTTTTCCCAGTACATTCATGGGGGTAGTTTTAAGTATTTATATATATTTGCCTCAGGATTATGTGAAGACAGCGGAGCAGATTGACTGTCCGGCTCCGTTGCCGGAAGATCCAACGGATGTTCTCCTGACGGAGATGCTAGTCCCGGCGCCGTACAAGGTGCCGGAGAAAAAGGCTGAAAAGAAGGCCCCGGGGACCAAGAAGGGTCTCCGGCGTAAGGTTGCGTCCAAAGCCTCGTCCGAAGACGACGAGGCGGACTCCTTCCACGAAGGGGAGGAGGAAGAAGAAGAAGACGCCCCATCCGGGAAGGATGAGGGGCCCGACAAAGTGGGCCAGGGGCCGGAAAAGGCCCTCGACGCAAAGCCGTTATTCCTCTGTCGTCCGATGACGAGAGACACATTCCTCCCGCGGAGGCGGGGGGAATCAAGAAGAAATTCCACCTCGCCGTACTAGGGGGGAGAAGAAGAGAAAAGCCGCCCCGGAGGGGGAGGCTGGGGCGTCCAAGAAGGGGAAGGTAACCCTTCCGGACTATTCCGCCACGGCCGCTTACATTGAGGAGGGGTGGCTGCCCCGGGGGAAGCCCCCGGTGCGATCATAAGTGTCCGCATCCTATCATGGTTTCACTTCATAGTTTTTATACTTATAGTGCCGAACATATATGCAGTCGGCCAGGGCTCACCCCGAGGAATCCTCCTCCGGTCCCTGGCGATTCGGTGATAAATTCGCCCCGACGCCAATACCCCTCCACACGCGGATGACACGGAGGTGTTGTCCCGAAGGCTCTCAGAGCAGGGGAGGTGACTCTGGAGACGCCCCACGGCGGGATTCCAGATGTCGGGCATGCGGGGTTCAAGATCCCCGCGGATCGCGTCGATGAGAGCCGCAACAAGGCGAACTCTCGACCGAACACTGCTCCAGAACCCCCAACGGTTCCGGACTTGGGCGGGCAGCCCCCCGTTAGGGAGGGCGAGCCGCCCGTGCCGAGGACTTCCGGCGCATCAATGGCGCCGGATAGCCTGGTGGAAGCGCTTCGAGGCGCTTCCATGGAAGAAGAGCATCATACTCTTGTGAGTACGGTGATTCAAAAGGTCCTGTCCGCCAAAAGCGGACTGACCAAAGCCTGCTCAAGCCTCCTGACGGGCTTTGAGGTAAGTAAAAAATGTATCAAATTACCACCCGATAGGTAGTAGCCCCTGATACTCTGGTTGGTGTTCTGAAAGAAAAGCCAAACGGATGGTCAACTATAAACCGCAGGAGTCTAATAATAAGTATTGTTGTGAATAAGCAGGTTGTCTTTGCTTCTTGCTTGCCGTCTTCTTGCCGAGGTTGCCGAATCAAGCGGCACAGGAGTAAGCGCAGGGAGAGGCTAAATCCTCACAAAGAGGCAGCTCGAAGAGAACAAGGGTAAGTAATTCCCGCTCTTATGCGTTTAAGGATAGGCAGAATTAGTGAGTCTAACACCTAAGTGTCGTGACCGTGTAACAGGGGCCACCGCCGAATTGGCGTCCCTGAAGAAGGCGCTGTCCAAGGCCGAAGACAAGGCGGCCTCGGAGTGTAAGGAGCGCGAAAAGCAAAGTGCTAGAGTGGGCGAGGTACAGTAGGAGCTCCAGGACCTCAGCAAGAAGTGCGAGTCCGTGGAGCATAATCTGAAGATGAAAGAGGCCGAGCTTGTGAAGGCCCTTGTGAATTTGAAAGATGCCAAGGCCGAAGCCGACAAAGCACAGCAGGAGATCAACGAGGCCAAAAAGATAGCAGCCGGTAAGAAATTCTTTATGCAAAGCAAACATGTGGAGGAGGCGTTTCTTTTACTTACTCGAAGACGGAGATCTCCAGGGACATTTGCAGATCTGCCATGCAGCGCCTCAGACGCTGCGGAGTTCTACCATGCCCAGGAGGGGAGCTCAACGGAGAAGCTGTTCTGGTCCCAGTATGCTGGGGCCGATCATCCGATCCCTCTGAGCGACCAAGCTGAGCAGTTGGTCAAGCGCAGGCGGCCGAACTGGCTATGAAGGACTTCATAGTCAGGATGTGGCCTGGTGAGCTAGTGCCCAATAGCTACTTTGGCCTGATCAAGCGGATGGTGGATGCCTTCCTGCGGCTTGAAGTGATCAAGCGATCTATTTGGATCGAAGGTGCCTGCCGAGCTTTTGCCCGCGTCAAGGTGCATTGGGGCAAGTTGGAGGCGGAGAAGCTGGTCAAGGACGGGCCACCGGAGGGCAAGGCGCATCACCATCCCAAAATGTACTACGATGGCGTGATGAAGGGTGCTCGTCTCATCGCTAATGAATGTACCAAGGACGCCATATTTGAATGAATCCACTTCTGTCATGTTTGTAATTAAAGACGAAGTTACTTGCGCTATGTAGAGCTTTTGTTATTTAAAATATTACCTTCTTGCGGCTGTTTATAAAATCCTGAAAGTAAGCTAGTAAATGTCTTCCGCCCCCACGTGACTAACCTTTGGGGTGTTAAATGGAAAACCCGGACACTCTTTACCCAAAGGTTTGGTCCCTTAAGGAGGTGTCCGGCGCAGTAAACAAGGCAATCAGACTATGCGGCTTTATAACTTTCACTTAGCCATAGAAGTCTACAATTTTAAATTTCGGCGAAGCCCCTAGAATCCGGAAGGCCGAATTGGGGCGCTATACATGCCTAGATCGGACGAAGCCGATTTATCGCCTAAAGCGGAAAATCTTTAAGGATTTTAAAACCTCTTGAACAAAGACCAGCTCTCGCCACATCATGCCGGTCATTTTCGGCTTTCTCTACTGAGGTGCTCGTCCGGATGATCCGGGACACAATCGTAGTAGTTCTCCCTGCGCTACCTTAGCCGATATAATGAAACGTAAGGCACCAAAACAAGGGAGCCGAGCTATCCCAACTGTAGACCCAAGACATGATTCGGAGATGATGCATATAGTGCTATAAGTTCGGGGTGCCGCACTGTTGAAAGTGTTTGGACTTTAGTTGCCATATAGCGGGGCGCCATCAGAAGCCCCTGGCAAATCGGCCGCACCAAGGTGTACGTATGCAATATCAAATAAACATTTATAAGAGAAAAATGCTCGAATGAGAATACTAAGCTGACGCTATATATAATCTCTCATTGACAAAAATACGTTTAAGCGTACATTTACAATGGATGCGTTAAGCAAATATAAAATAGGACTATTTGACATGTCCTATCGAGGGGCAGGCTGTGTGCGGGTAGATAAAGCAGGTATAATGATCGTAAATAGATTCCACCTGGGTATTTTCTTCTGTGCACAACGTCCATTGCCGCCCTGGATGTCTCCTCCCTATAAGTCCGGCAATTCGGCTCTTTTGAGGATGTTGCGCCAACGCGATGTCCTAAAAGGTAAGAGGGAAAGAGTATGAAAGTATTTGGCGGTTACCCGCACTATTGACTGAGTCGTTGATGCGCCTCCGCCTATGCCCATGGTATTTTAAGTGCGTAATTGTGTGCACGTGGCACGCATGCTGCTTTGATGGGGCTTAAGCGGAGGCCGGACTGCTAGTTGCGCTCTTGGCGTGCCTGACGATCCAGTTGCGGGGTGCTCCGGACTCGCTTGACTGTGCTCGAAGTTGTTGTCGCCGGATTGGTTTGTTGGAGAAGGCCGCATTGTACTTCCGCCGTGTGGGCTGCAGTATGTTCCTCTGTTCGTAGGGAGCGGTCCATATTCCCGTTCACTGTTATGACCCCGCATGGTCCTGGCATCTTGAGCTTGAGATATGCATAGTGTGGTACAACATTGAATCTGGCGAATGCGGTTCGTCCGAGCAGTGCATGGTAACCACTGCGGAAGGGGACGGTATCGAAGATTAACTCTTCGCTTCGGAAGTTATCCGGAGATCCGAAGACCACTTCCAACGTTATAGAGCCCGTCTGGCGGGCCTCTACTCCGGGAATTACACCTTTAAAGGTGGTTTTAGTGGGCTTGATCCTTGAAGGGTCAATGCCCATTTTGCACACTGTGTTCTGGTAAAGCAGGTTCAGGCTGCTGCCACCGTCCATAAGGACGCGTGTGAGGTGGAATCCATCAATGATTGGGTCTAGGACCAATGCGGCCGAGCTGCCATGACGGATGCTAGTAGGGTGATCCCTACGGTCGAACGTGATCGGACAAGCTGACCATGGGTTGAATTTGGGGGCGACTGGCTCCATCGCATAGACGTCCCTTAGTGCCCGCTTCCGTTCCCGCTTGGGGATGTGCGTGGCGTAGATCATGTTGACCGTTTTCACCTGGGGGGGAAATTTCTTCTACCACCCCGTGTTCGAACATCGGGGCTCCTTGTCCTCGTCGTTGTGCAGCCCCTTGTCCTTGTCTTCGGCGTTTATCTTGCCGGCCTGTTTGAATAACCAGCAATCTCTATTGGTGTGGTTGGATGGCTTGTCTGAGGTGCCGTGAATTTGGCACGAGCGCTCCAGTATGCGGTTTAGACTGGATGGTCCCTGATTATTTCTTTTGAACGGCTTCTTCCGCTGACCGGGCATGGATCCATTGAATCCGGCATCGACTGCCGTGTCTTCAGTGCTGTCGCCGTTGTTCCGTCGCTTGTGTCTGTTACACCGTGGCTTGCCGTTATTGTCGCAGCCATCCGAATTGCCAAACTGTGGCGTAGTGCTGCTGCGAGCCAACCAACTGTCCTCGCCCGCGCAAAAGCTGGTCATTAGTGTTGTAAGAGCTGCCATGGACTTGGGTTTTTCCTGGCCGATGTGTCGAGTGAGCCACTCATCACGGATATTATGCTTGAAAGCCGCCAGGGCTTCGGCGTCCGGATAGTCAACTATTTGGTTCTTCTTAGTTAGGAACCGAGTCCAGAATTTCCTGGCTGACTCTCCGAGCTGTTGAGTGATGTGGCTCAAGTCGTCGACGTCAGGTGGTCACACATATGTGCCCTGGAAGTTGTCGAGGAATGCGTCTTCCAGGTTTTCCCAGCTGCCAATGGAGTTTGCTGGCAGGCTGTTTAGCCAGTGTCGGGCTGGTCCTTTGAGCTTAAGGGGAAGGTACTTGATGGCGTGCAGATCGTCTCCGCGGGCCATGTGAATGTGGAGAAGAAAATCTTCGATCCATACTGCGGGGTCTTTTGTGCCATCGTATGATTCGATGTTTACGGGTTTGAACCCTTCTGGGAATTCATGATCCATTACTTCGTTAGTGAAGCAGAGGGTGCGCTGCGCCTACATGCTTGCGGGCTATGTGGCTACAGTCGAATTGCTCTGGGTGGCTATATTCGGCCCGGCCGGACTTGTTGAAGGTGTGTCCGGCGTGACGGTCCTCGTCGCGTACCGAGGCGCGCCCCCGCGATCCGTAGATCTATCTTGGCTGTCCCGTTTTGTTGCCCCGGGCCGTAGTATGTTGGCTGGTATGCGGACTGGTATGCCGTTTTATCCCGGCCACGAGGTGGCCGGTCAGCCGTATGGTGCTCGAGTCCGTATTCCTCGGCTGCCAGGACTTCCGTCCATCTATCTGTGAGCAGATCTTGATCAGCTTGGAGTTGCTGTTGTTTCTTTTTCAGGCTCCTCGCGGTGGCTATAAGCCCGGCTTGAAGCGCTCTGCTCTACGGGATACTCGAGCACGCCCGAACTTCGTCGTCGCCGAGGCTAATCTCGTCTTCGGAGGGGGGCATGTAGCTGTCCTCCTTCGGGTATTCGTCAGTCGCCTGTTCTTCTGGGCTGATCTGCTCATCCTCCTGTTCGGCCTGCTCGAAAGCGCGCTGATCAGGGTTGTATTCTTCTTCGGCACCATTCAGATTGTTTTCGTCTCCTGGGCCAGTATTAGTGTGGCGGGGCTTGGAGTGGCGCCGACGACGCCCATTCTTTGGTTTTTCCCCTGAGGTTTTATCCTTCGTTGCCTCATCGCCATTTGTCTCCTTGGGAGTGTCCACCATATATATATCATAAGAAGAGGTGGCTGTCCACTGCCCAGTGAACGGTGGTTCATGTTCTTCTCCCGCATCGTCATCCATACCGTCCATGTCTTCGGAGTCGAAATTCAGTACCTCGGTTAAATCATCGACTGTGGCAATGAAGTGGGTGGTGGGTGGGCAACAAATTCCTTCGTCGCCTGCCTCCCACTCAAACCAGACATAGTTCGGCGAAGAGCCTCTTGACAAAGATAGAGACTTTAATGAGTCCAGCATGTCGCCAAAGGGCGAGTGCTGGAAGATATCTGCAGCAGTGAACTCCATTACCGGAGCCCATCCTGGCCCGACGGGCTCGGGAGTGTGCGGACTGGAACAAACTTCCGGATATGAGTCTGGGGGTTCAGAATCATGGGCCACCGCAGAGGTAAGACCCGTGTTCGGCTCCACCGCTGATGAGGGCGCGACCTGGGGGGCAGGGTCCATCCCTCCGTCCTTAGGCAGCGCCGCCTGCTCCGGATCTAGGTCCGGGGATACTACGGGGGCGATACCCCGAGCTTCATCCGATGGCAGGTCTAAGCCGTGCTCGGCAAGACTGTCCGGTGCTCCCGGCGTAGGCCCAAATCCACTGAAGATCAAGTCTCCGCGGATGTCCGCCGTGTAGTTCAGGTTTCCGAACCTGACCTGGTGGCCAGGGGCGTAGCTGTCGATGTGCTCGGATAATGGCGAGTTGGCCCGCGGCAAAGCCGCCCGAACGAAGATCTGTCCGAGGGTGAAATTCTCGCCCTGAAAAGCGTCGTTGATCATGACCGAAGGAGCCATCGAGCCTGACGGCGATGACACAGAGGAACTCTCAACGAAAGCACCAATGTCGGTGTCAAAACCGGTGGATCTCGGGTAGGGGGTCCCGATCTGTGCGTCAAGGCTGATGGTAACAAGAAGCAAGGGACACAGATGTGTACCCAGGTTCGGGCCCTCTCGATGGAGGTAAAACCCTACTTCCTGCTTGATTAATATTGATGATATGGGTAGTACAAGAGTGGATCTACCAAGAGATCGTAGAGGCTAAACCCTAAGAGCTATCCTATGATGGTATGATTGTAATTGTGATCGGCCTACTAAGGACCAACCTCTCCGGTTTATATAGACATCGGAGAGGGCTAGGGTTTACATGGAGTCGGTTACAAGGAAGGAAATATAATATCCGGATCGCCAAGCTTGCCTTCCACGCCAAGGAAAGTCCCATCCGGACACGGGCCGAAGTCTTGAGTCTTGTATCTTCACGCTTCAATAGTCCAGACGTTGTACACAGTCCGGCTGTCTGGATACCCCCTAATCCAGGACTCCCTCAAGTGTACTACTACTTTTTTGTTCTGTGGCCCACCTTTCATTCTCACAAAGTGCCTAGGAGCACGTGCTAGAGCTGGCTCTTCACGAAGAGCCCGCTTACCTTCTCTCTCCTCTTCTCTTTCCTCCAACTAAGCGTAAATATACTATAGTTTATTCCTTATAGCCCGCCGACTCAGCTCTATTGTACTTGCTCTAAGCACATCTAAGCACTTACTAGCACCCCTTATTTGTGGACCTTGACGGTGTACGTCACCTTGTGTCTCATAATTTTCCTCATCATCATCTGAGTCCTAGAAGATCTCACCCACATCATCATTAGCATGCAGCCGCCTTGATAGACAACATGCGCAGAAGGAGTAGAGGCGATTGGGGACGTTCCACCACCACGTCGTGGGCACTCCGTATGTGCTCGTGTGCGTGCAGCGTGCGTGTTTTTCCATCGGTGCTAGCTCTAAAGCCGAGGCTGCGGTCGTCTTCGTCTCCGAGTAGTTGAGCAACGATGGCAAAGAGGTGCTGCAAGAGATGCGTATACGCCGTTGTGTGCGAGCTTCGCCGTAGCATGACGAACCGGACGTCGCCGCGGATGGCGCACGCCTCCATGCAGCCGAGTGTGTGCGCATGCATGTGTTATTCACGTGCATTCTGCGGCCGAGCGTGTGTGCATGCACGTCTTGTGTACGTGCATTGTGTGCTCCATGCTGTGCGCGTATGTGCATGAGTTGGATCGGATGGAGTTAGTGCGTTGGCTTGTGTACATGCGTGGCTGCATGCGTCACAGCCTGGCGTGGCTTGTTGCGTGGTTATCAATAATTCAATATAAACTACTCCCTCCGTTCCTAAATATAAGTCTTTCTTCAAATAGACTACAACATACGGATGTATGTAGACATATTTTAGAGTGTAGATTCACTCATTTTGTTTCGTACGTAGTCCCTTATTGAAATATCTAAAAAGACTTATATTTGGGAATGGAGGGAGTATAAAACGTCTTCAACTTAGCATTCTGATGTACCGTTTCTAGTGGTTAGCGAAAAGTTCATGTTCTTTTAGTTGTTTATAGGTGGGCAGGCGGCAAAAAACAGGGGAAAACGCGCAAGGTTCCTTGCAGACGCTCCATCGCGAGGTTCCTTGCTCCTCCTCGGTCGTCGGGAATCTATGCTCTTAAACTCTTTTCTTTTACGAGAGCTTTGTTCATCCTTTTCCCAACACGCGAGACATCTAGCATCAAGGTGCACGTGTCATGCAAGAAAATGGACATAATCAGATAAGCGGTCGTAAGTGAGTCGTCGGGGGGGCGGGGAAACCCTTTTTCGTAAGTGAGTCGTGCACTTCGATGGCACCTCACGCAATATTTTTTCTCCTCGATGGCACGTGAATAGTGCATGTACTCAACGACGAGCACGGGATGGTAGCAATGACATGGTCAGCCCTTTTTGGAGAGAGTACGTACTACTAGTAAATAACTTTGATGTGTCCCGTCAACTCGCATGAGCGACGAGAAGCTTGATTACGCCTTCTCCTCGCCAAGCGCTGCGCGGTGGCTCGTACGAGGAGAAACTTTTGCTTACAAGCGGTGGACGTGCAGCAGTTCATTTGGTGTCGATTGCGGAAGCACTCTTGTAGAACCATCGACTTCCGGAAGAGGCGAAGAACCAAGCGCAAGGTCACCTACTAACCTTAGGCTAGGCGTAGTGGGAGTAACATAAGTAGGGGTACCTCCTTTTTTTATTCTAGAAACAACCACACGCGAATATCAAGGTGCTGGTTACATAGAACAAATTTCCTGCAGTCCGTGCTCAGCCCTCCTCTATCTCTCTTCTCAGCCAGCCAGCGGACGCGCGGAGCCCATCGTTTGTTTTCTCACATGCGGCCCCACATGTCAGTGAAAACGCAAGAGGACCCACTGAACCTGCACATCTTTCACCTCGACGTGTTGGTGATGAAAAACAAATCCAATAAAGATCTTTGGTGGCCGCTTTTGGAGTTACTCAAGAGTAGTAAGATTCTATTTACAGTTTAACCCAAGATGCACATCTCGTGGCTTCAATTACCACTCTATTATCTTTCATGACACGACCTGGATACTTGATGTCCCACGTGTCGGCAAAAGGAGGAAGAACCCGACCAAATCTTTGGTTGTGCTCTCGGATTAGACTAGTTGTGCTAACTTAAAATTTTTATTGTGTACTCCCTCCATTCCAAAATACTTGACTTCCATTTGTCCAAAAATGGATGTACCTATATACTAAAACATGTCTAGATACATATATATTTTGACAACGGAGCGAGTAGAATGGATGCAAGTTTTTGTATTGGGAAGAAGAGTACATCCATATATTGATAGAGCGTTGGAGTTGGCCTTACAAGTGGGACCGCAGTTGAGGAAACCGACTATCGGCAAACCCCACCTCGCCCGCCGCGCGATGGCTGAGTTAGAGAAACGATGAGGTTGAAGAGATTGCTCTAGCACGGACTCCAAGAAATATGGTGTCATATGGAAGTCGTGCTGGTGGCGTGTGCCGTACTCCTGGACGTGAATGCTTGTTCTGGACCATGCCACCCTACTAATCCTACTACTTACTATATAGTACTAGTATCGAGGATTCGAGGTGCTGGTTACGTAGTATAATATGGCTACAGTAAAAACACCCGCACGACGCGCGAAGCATGTGAAGCTAGTACAAAGAGTGTACTACTTCCTCCGTTCCTAAATATAAGTCTTTGTAGAGATTTCACTAGGTGGACTACATACAGAGCAAAATGAATGAATCTACACTTAATATGCATCTATATACATCCGTATATGGTTCATAGTGAAATCTCTACAAAGACTTACATTTAGGAACGGAGGGAGTACTATTGTTGATTGGCCTCATCCGATAACCTGTTGCAATGCACGTACAATTATGGAGGAGGGAGAGGAAGAGCGTGCGACAACAGTTCCAAATCGAGATGGAAAGGCGAAGAGTCTGTGGATGGTTGCCAGTTTGCCACAGTTCACGAAGGGGCGCCCCGGCCTACACGTCGGTTCGGAAATACTCCTACTACTCGCTGTCGTCTCACTAATATGTTGGAACGGGACCACATGTCAACGAAACATGGTGTGTAATTTCTCGTGCAAAATGCGATCTGGCCGCGTTGGCCCGAGGTGCCACATTAGTTTTTTTTTGAAAGTTTGCCGCATTAGTTATCGACCTTTATTTTTTTAACATGCAATCTGAATGGATAGCTCCGGGGGTCATCACACGTGAGCGGATATAGTGATGGTTGATTCGCGAAGCAACTTATTACTTGTGGGAATATGGGAGTACCAATGGACTCAAGGAACAGAGAAATGATGGTTGCTTCGTCGAGCAACTTCTTGTGGGCGCAGGTGGGGCTATGTGATTTGACTGCTCACTAGTCATTACTACTTTGACGCATAGCGACCGGGTGAATCTTTCCTGAAGTTGTGTTGTGCACTCAATATTGTTGCATGGCAGGTGGAGCCAGATGAAGGATGTCCAACATGTCCGGTGAAACGAAGTTGAATTGTTTCTGGCATTGCTATCAATCCTTCAGGATTTGTTTATATGTACGCATAATTTTGATGAAATTGTACTGTGATGCTATGAAGGTTTCAACTCCGGTTCCCGCAGGAAAAAAAGGTTTCAACTTGGGATTTATGTGTCTTGCCTCGAGATTATATCGTTACAACATTCCATCAAATACAAATGAAACTGCCATGGCTAATTCATCTCAATGGTTCGCAGATCAGCGCCAATATTCACATCACAACTGAAGACAAAGTTGTGAGAAGGTGTACAAATAAAGAAAAAATATATAATTGATCAATGTTGTTCGTAGGCATGGCTCCATTTCCTTGGCACAGTGTTCATTGCTTGGCAGCTAGTTTCACCCAGCTCTGTAGCCAAAAAGAGGTGTATGAAGGACACCACAATTCGATCATTTTGTGCAGCTCCACTAAAATCGAGCGGACCATCCCTGTTTGCAAAGATATCCAGTCAGTGTGATTACAATAATATTGGAACTAGATGATGAAACATGACACACATAAATAGAAGCCGATCACCTCTACGATCTCTCTTTCGGACTAACTTCTTGTTGGAGAAAGATTAGGCACGGAGTTGGATGAGGAGGATAGCAAAACCAATCTCCCTTTCCTAGTTCCACAGAAATGTAAAAACATTGCCCGTGTGACATTTTGGCGTAACTGCACAAAACACTCTTTAGAAAAGTGATTCGTGCAGTTCACCAAAAGGTCGCAATAGCAACAAGGTGAAAATGGATAGCCCTGTTTGCAAAAGGAGGTTGAAAGGAAACAATTACTGCCCAATAACACGAGTTGAAGACACATACGCCGACAAAAAAGAAGCATGTTCCATGTAAAAAAGGAAAGATAGCACATGGTGGTTTATCAAAAATGGTTTGAGGACGAGATTGCAAGATGGAAAGTACGCCGGCCGAGATAAGATTTAAGAAAACAACTAAAGACGATCCACATGCAGCAACGTGGGAAGATGGGCAGTGGAGCTAGGCCGGAGGAAGCTGTACCTGAGGGTCGTCGGGATGTTACTAGGAGGGCGATGGCGGCCGGGATATGCCCATACTGCGGCAGCGAGCAAGTGGTGAAGGCCCTACCGCGCCGGAGCTTGGTCAGATAGAACGACGGGTACCGCAGATCAAGACGAGCTGCCTCAACGCCGTCGAATGGAGAGACGATGCACATCCTCCCTTTCTGCCGGCGGACAGGATGCGGCCGGATCACTAACCAACGCTGAGAGAGAGAGGCCACGGCGGCCTTGTGTGAGATGGTGTGACGAGAGACAAACCCATTTTTCCATTTTCCCCACGGCAATCGTTTTATATTCTAGGCTTGGTACCCAACCCTCCTTCGAGTAAACAACCGCTACACGCGTCAAATTATCACGTGGGCTGCCTTTTCGTACAGAAACGAACTCCACCGTGTAGCCGCGTGGGTGTGGCCGGGAACGAGACGTGAGTACGTGCGTCCTGCGTGCACTTCTTCTTTAGGTGCAGGTATGTACGTGGGTGGGTGTGAGAGAGATTGTTTGTGCGAAACAGAGGCAATGTGTTGATGATATCTCAATCAGAAAAATGTAACTTATGCAATGTGTGTGAAATGGAGTCATGGACGAGAGATATCGATAGAATTGAAAACAGGGATGAAGTGTGTGGCTGCCGATCGATAAAGAGTGCCATCGAATTTGTGTTTGCCCACGTTAAAGATATAGGGCCGCTGGCCTACTGGAATTTGAGAGGGCAGAGGTGCAGTTCTTCTCCATGGCATGGATACCTACCTACAATGTTCTACTATCGGTGTGTATGTGTGTGGGGGGGGGGTGTAGGACCTTGAAGTATGTCTAGAAGGGGGGGGGTGATTAGACTACTTGACCAATTAAAAACTTAACCTTTTCCCAATTTTAGACTTTGGCAGATTTTAGCTATCTTTGAACAAGTCAAGCAATCTTCACACAATTCAAGCAAGCATGCAAAGAGTATATAGGCAGCGGAAATTAAAGCATGCAACTTGCAAGAATGTAAAGGGAAGGGTTTGGAGAATTCAAACGCAATTGGAGACACAGATGTTTTTGTCGTGGTTCCGATAGGTGGTGCTATCGTACATCCACGTTGATGGAGACTTCAACCCACCTAGGGTAACGATTGTGCGAGTCCACGGAGGGCTCCACCCACGAAGGGTCCATGAAGAAGCAACCTTGTCTATCCCACCATGGCCGTCGCCCATGAAGGACTTGCCTCACTAGCGGTAGATCTTCACGAAGTAGGCGATCTCCTTGCCCTTACAAAGTCCTTGGTTCAACTCCACAATCTTGTCGGAGGCTCCCAAGTGACACCTAGCCAATCTAGGAGACACCACTCTCCAAGAAGTAACAAATGGTGTGTTGATGATGAACTCCTTGCTCTTGTGCTTCAAATGATAGTCTCCCCAACACTCAACTCTCTCTCACAGGATTTGGATTTGGTGGAAAGAATATTTGAGTGGAAAGCAACTAGGGAAAGGCTAGAGATCAAGATTTATATGGTTGGAATGGAATATCTTGGTCTCAACACATGAGTAGGTGGTTCTCTCTCAGAACTGGTAAGTTGGACGTGTAGGTTTGTTCTGATGGCTCTCTCCACGAATGAAGAGGAGGTGGAGGGGTATATATAGCCTCCACACAAAATCTAACCGTTACACACAATTTACCAAACTCGGTTGGACCGAATCAACAAACTCGGTCGAGACCAATCCGAGTAAACCTAGTGACCGTTAGGGTTTTCGGTGGATCGACATGCAACTCGGTAGGACCGATATGGTTAGGGTCGGGGCATAACGTAATCTCGGTGAGACCGATTACACAAACTCGGTGGGACCGATTTTGGTAATTAGCTAACCAGAGAGTTGGTCAGGTAAACTCGGTGGGATCGATTCGCTCTTTCGGTGAGACCGAAAAGTTACGAAGGGGAAACAGAGAGTTTACATTGCAATCTCGGTGGGACCGATCGCTCACTTCGGTTAGACCGGAACGTTACGAAGGGAAACAGAGAGATTACAATCCCATCTCGGTGAGACCGAGATCCCTATCGGTGAAACCGATTTGCCTAGGGTTTGTGGCAGTGGCTATGACATCTGACTCGGTGGCGCCGGATAGAAAGTATCGGTAGGGCCGAGTTTGACTTTAGGTTTAGGTCATATGTGCATGTGAGAAAGAAGTGGAGGGTTTTGGAGCATATCACTAAGCACATGAAGCAAGAGGCTCATTAAGAAACACCTCATCCCTCCTGATAGTATTGGCTTTTCCTATAGACTCAATGTGATCATGGATCACTAAAATGTAAAATGTAGAGTCTTGAACTTTTGAGCTTGAGTCAATCCTTTGTCCTTCATATTTTGAGGGATCCACTTTCATCATCCATTCCATGCCATTCATTGAGCTTTCCTGAAATATTTTTCTTGGAATAGCATTAGCTCAATGAGCTATATGTTGTTATGAATTACCAAAACCACCTAGGGATAGTTGCACTTTCAATCTACCCCTTTTTGGTAATTGATGACAACATATAGATCAAAAGCCGACAAATGATAATAAGATTGAAAAACATCGTAAGCTTTGAGAAGTATGTGATAAGCAAGAGCTCCCCCTAAATTTGTGCATATTTTAAGATTTTCTTTGGACTGCAAATGCACAAGGAATTACGCTCATGGGTTACTCTTCCATGTCACATACATCTTGGTGGAGCGCTCAAAATAATAAAGATTGAATACATGCACTCATCACCAAGCAAAGTGAATGATCATATAAGGGTAAGTAAGATAATATCATATAACAAGCATAAGTTTAGCTTATGATCAAACACATGATCATCAATGTCTCACAGGTAATAGCATAGTATCTCAAGCAATCAAAAGCAAACAAAGTTCAACCAAGAAGACAAGAGAGAACAAAAGCAACAAATCTCTCTCTTGAAGCCTATGATCTATACATTTTTCTCCCCCTTTGGAAACAAGTTACCAAAAAGTTCCTAGAAAATGCATAGGACTATATCGTCTCTCAGGCTTGGTCTTCTGCTGGTGGCGTAGAGATGGCTCCTTGGACGAAGACTTCAGTATATGTGGAAGGAGTGAAGGAGTTAATCTTTGGAGCTGGTTGCGTTGGAGCTGTAGCTGGAGTGATGAAGTGACTCGTGTGTGCAGTGCGGCTCTGCAGCTGATCTCTGAGCTCGAGGCACTCTGGCAAATGCATCAGTTGTTGTCCTGCCCTTCCTCTCCTGCATGTCATCCTGTACCTGCTCCACAACTGACTGAATCTCAGTTACTTTGACATCAAGATCATGGAATTTTTGTTCCATGATTCTTTCCAGGCTCTCCTGATTTTGAGTTAGGGTGGCCAACCCTTCTCAATCCGCAGAGTTGATGCTATCAAGTAACCAAGCTGCTCCTGCTTGTTCTTCAAAAAGTACTAAGATGCCTCTGCTAGAGTTGGCATCTTGGCAGCCTTCTCTTTCCCTGCCGTCTCCTTCTTCTCTTGAGCTTGTCTTGATGATGGTTCATTCTCAGTCATGACAACTTGATTGTCCTCAAATTCAGGATAGAGAACTAAGTGTTCCTTATCCAACAGATACTTCCCTGTGCCCATCTTTGAGTTAATCAACTCCTGAATCTGTGGGGCATACCCACAGCTCCTCTTTTGGTCTACTGCTGTCCTATTGATAGTTTCAACTATAAGGCTCATGACCTTGAATTTCTGGGGTACATAAAAAATGTGAAGCAAATTAATTGCATGCCCTCTTATCATGTTGTGGTCACCTGATTTTGGCAACAGAGTGTGCCTTAGGATCCAGTTGATTGTTGGCAGCCCTGACAGAAGAAAATGAACTGATCCAAACTTGAAAGTCTCAAGTGCAGCATCTGGGATCTCCTTGTACATCTGTGACATTGAGTTGTGATCCATCTTCTTCTTGGCATAAATGTCCAAGTCATCTTCACTTTCCTTTGGGGCATTGATCAGACTTGCCCATTCTTCTATGGTTGATTGGTATGTTGTTCCTTCAGCCATCCAAACTATCCTGCCATCTGGATAGAAATGTGCTATGGAGTAGAATTGCATAATAAGCTCATCATTCAGTTTGTGAGCTTCTGCCCTACAAAATCTGCAACTCCACTATCAGGGGTTGGGTGCGACATATGCCAAAGGATGGCTTATCATGGTGGGGGCGAGTAGAACGTCGCCGGTGCCTGGAAACGGGATGAGGCGAAGGCATGCACGCCGGCGGATCTTACCCGGCTTGTGGCTCTCCGTGCAGATAATACCCCTACTGCTGCTCGGCGGGGTCTCCGCATGATCACTATGGCAAAGTGGGTACAAGGTTGCTCCTTGAGCTGTTCGAGGTGAGGAAGGAGAAGGGCACGGCTAGCTCTTCTCTCCTCTCTGTGTGTCTAAAACTATTAGGGTCCAACCTCTTGCATGGGTGCCCCGGGGGGTTTATATAGGCCTACCCCCCGGGGGTACAATGGTAATCCGGCTGGGTGCGGGTCCCAGCCGTCTGTCTCTTAGGTCGCCGTCTTCTCCGCCGACTTCCGGGGCCCGCAGACTAGTGGGCCCCGCCGACGGCCCAGCATGGGGCCGACAGGCCTTGCCCGCCGCGGGCGGGTCTTGCCGGCGGATTCACGCCGCGCCTCTAGTGACACTGGCTTGGTCATGGGGTCATGGCAACAGTGCCGCCGCCTGACGGGCGATCACTGTCGCCATTTCCCTGTCTCGTCTGGTTAATGGCGTGCGGGCCCGTGGGAGGGGCCGGCCGACTCCTGGGGGCCGACTCCCAACGGGTCCATCTTCCGACGCTCGCCGTCTTACGCACCCCCGCCGACAGCCGGGTAATCCCGCCGTCTCTGGGTAAATGCAGGCAGGCCGTCGTGGGTCTGAGGATACGCCCATGGGGCTGATGTCAGGCGGCGTGGCAGTGCAGCGCCCGGACGGAGATCTTCGTCGATGGCGCCTTTGTGGCCATGCTGCCCGCCGTGAGCAGGGGCAGGGATGGGCAGCGCCGCATCCCATCCCGTCCGTAGTTGCATAGGCAGGAGGTGGTTGGAGTCGCGGGCCGACTCCCCATAGCCGGCTTCTCCGGAAGCCGCCAGTTGGGAGTCGGCTCATCTGGAGGCCGTCTATGGGACTCGGCTGGGAGGGGCAGTCGGCGGCTCTGCCGCCGACTCTCAGAAGGCGGCTCTTCATCTTGGGGTCTTGAGGGGCGCAGTCTGCCCCGATGTTTTGAAAGGTCTAGGGGCTCGGGTTTGCCTACCCGTGGCCCATTAGTCCGACAGTAGTCCCCGAAGCTAGTGAGGCGCCGAGGGCAACATGTCGAGGAGCCTCAACAGTTTCATCCCTCTGGTGGAAGAATCTGGGCTTGGCTTGCCGTCTTTCTCTTAGGCCGACTAGCTGGAGTCGGACTCGCAGGAGGCCGTCTTGCTCCTCAAAGGGTTTGAAGGTCGTGGCGGGATCCGGGCAGCGTGCCTGATAAGCTTCCAGGCAGCTGCCCGTTGCGGGCCCGTCACGCGACGCCACGTGGCAGGGTCAATCTGCCCACCCACGCGCGTGACGAAACAGGCCTGTCAGGCGGGTCCAGCCACTACCGCGCCTCGGCGCACGGGAGGATCCGATGCGGCCGCACGAGCGGTTGGGTTCCCCACGTCATTACTGCGTGCAGTAACTTCGTGGGTTAAATCGTGGGGGGCGTGGGGTACTGGGTGCAGTTAATCCCACGCCCGCCCCATCGGCTTCTCAGCCCATGAGCCTATAAGTAGGCGGGGGGAGGGGGGGCGGCGAAGCACGCGCACCCATCTCCCTGCTTCCCCGCTTCCTCTTGCTCCTTCTTCCTCTCGCTTCTTCTTCTTGCTCCTTGTTGCCGCCGCGCCGAACCGCGCCACGCCGCGGAGATGAGCTCTTCCTCCGCTGATGCGCCTCCCGCCGCGCGCTCCGGCGTGTGGGACGGCTCCGAGGTGGGCGGCGACCGTCGAGTTCCTCCGCCAGACGCGCCGCATCCCCGGCAGGAACCTAGTGCGGACCCGCGCCGCGCCGGCGGGCGAAATAACGCCGGCGCCAGAGGAGGGCGAGCGGGTCATATTCCGCTCACACCTCATGCGCGGTCTAGGGCTGCCGGCGAGCGGCTTCTTCCGCGCCTGCTAGGAGTTTCACGGGCTCCAGCCGCACCACCTCACTCCGAATACGGTGTTGCTGCTGGCTGCCTTCGCCGCCTTGTGCGAGGGCTTCCTCGGCGTTCTCCCCACCATCAAGCTGTGGGGAATTTTTCGATCAAGCTCGCACGCCGCGTCGCCGGCGTGCCGGCTTCGTGCGGCAGCTTCATCGTGATGCGGAGGCCGGTGGGAGACAACCCTTTCCCCGCCATCCTGCTGATCAAGTCGGTGAAGATGTGGCAGCGCTCCTACTTCTACGTGAAGAACGTCGCTCCGGAAGGCGACTGGGTCAATCTGCCGCTTCTGGCGGCGTGTTGTCGGCGGCTCCCGGCTGGTCCCATCGGGCCAGGACGCCGACTCCTGCAGCGCCGCCATCGTCATGCGACTCGAGTCTTGTGCAATCGGAGGGCTGGCCCGGGGCCGACTTGCTGGCCGCCTTCATGGCGCGCCGAGTCCTTCCGCTCAAAGGCCGACCTCATCTGATCTGTCAGATGAGCGGCCACCGGGATCCCAGTTGGCTGTGCTCCAAGGACATGCCCCACGCGGAGGTGGCGAACACGGTGAACTTCATGGAGAACTGCAATCTTACGGCGGATTGGCAGTTCGGCAAGGAGCCATACTCGGGCGCCAACCCCCCACCTGTGGTAAGTCGTCTTTTTTCCTCTTCTGTTTTCTTTTTCAGCCGAATCCGACTTCTTATCTTCTTTGGTTTTTTCCGAGTCAGAACCCCCTCATGCAGCCCTCTGCCGGCACCACGGGGCTGGCCCGTGAATTCGTCCCCGATCGGGCGGAGAGCGACGTCGATGACCCTGACTTGGGGGCGGCGATGATGGAGGCTGACGCCGAAGGAGGGGGAGGAGGAGGGGCTGACGACTTCAGGCCCTCGACTACCTTCGCCGACTGGCCTGAAGATGACGGCGAGAGGGAAGTCGTCCCCCGCCGCCAACCGAAGGTCGGCCATCCGGGCGCGAGTTCCTCCGCCGGCCTGGGTGGTCGAGGCGGCGCGAAGAAGCGTCGGGCCAGGCTGAGCTCGCTAGGCGGCCGGTCGAAGGAGTTTAAGGGGACGGCCGCCGCGACCCAACGGGAAGAGGCGGTCGCGAAGGCTAACCGCTTCCGCAAGGAAGTGAAAAAGCCGCCTCTGGTCTCCGCGTAAGTGCTTTTACTTTGTCTTGTTTTCTTCTGATTCATCTTGTCCAAATCTTTACATGTCTTCTTCGCATCAGGGCTCCCCTTACTTTAGACAGGGTCGCCGCCGCCTGCGTCATGGGGTCGGCAGAGACGTGTGCCAATACTCGGCGGATTGACCCCGCCGCCGACCTTCGGGAGGCGACGGAGCGAAACGCACAGGAGAAGCGCGATGAGGAGGAGGCCTCCCGCCTGGAGAAGGCGGAGTCCGAGAAGGCGGCGGCTTCCGCCCAGAGGAAGCTGGAGGAGGCCGAAGCCGCCGTCGTAGCTAAGCGGCAAGCCGAGGAGGCCGCGCGCCTCCAATCGGCGCTGCTTGTCACCCCGCTGAGCTCTGCGCCGCCGCCGTCGGAGTTCACGGGGCAGACGGATGGAGCCGGCAGCGAGTTCCCCGTCATGGAGAGGGAAGGCGGCGAGACCTCCCTGTCGGGCATGGCCGTCCCGCCCCCGCCGCCTCCGCCGCCATCTGAGAGCGCGTGAGGTAAACATCTGGCGGACCCGCCTGTGCCGCCAACTGACGATGAAGCTATGGTCAGGCTGCTCCTTCAAGTCGCCTCGCCAGCGCGCCGCCGTCTTGAGAAGGCTACTTCAGCGCCGCGCCCGCCAGAACCCGGCGCCGCCCAGCTTCGGCCATTCGAGGCCGGCGACAAGCGCGCCGCGCCCGGTTGGGTGGAGTGCGTGGAGGCGGCACATGTCCGCTGAACACGGCGCTTGGGCGTCGGCGAAGCTGCGAGCGAAGCGGCGCCATCCGAATCGCACCAAAAGGCGCACTGGCGTTGCGAACCGCCGTGCGGGTATGTTTCTTCTTTGAGTTTTTTCTTGTTCTTCTCCGTAAGGCGCCCGGCCCACCGGGTGTAGTCCCCGAGTTTCGTGCCAGGCCGAAAGCGGCGGCTCGGAACTCTATCTGTTGAGTTCCAAACATTTACCTTTGTCTGAAATGCTTATCGCAGAGTATCACAACCTCCGCGCCACTGCCTTCAACCGCAATGTTGAGGAGCTGGGCAAGCGGACTGCCGACTGTCGAGGAGCCGAGGTGAGTCTTCTTTCTTCTTGAGGCGCTTTGGCGCACTGCTGGCTGTAATCCCGAGATTCGGGCCGGCTAGCTGAGCGATCGGGCGGATCTTCTGGCGACCTTCTTAGTTGACGACTTAACGTCCTTTTTCTTTTTATTCTTCGTGAGGCCAACGCCACTCTCCGGACGGGCAGCTGGGTGCAGCCGACACCGCCTTTGCGCACCAAAGGGAGGAGGCAAGCAAGCTCGCCGCAGAAGCGTGATTGCCGGCTACGCAGCTGGCGGAGCAAAGGGAGCTCCTTAAGGCAGCGCAGGACGAGGCGGAGAAGAGAGAAGCTGCTCTCCTGGCCGAGTTCGAGAGCGAGCGCTCCTCCTGGACCGACAAGGAAGCGCAGCTGACCTCCGGCTTCCATGAAATCGAGGACATCGTCGACGGTGAGTTTCTTTATTTCCCTTCTTTGAGCCGCTGACTATTGGTCAGGCTGACTCCTGGTTTTTTGACTTGCTTCTCTTTCGTCTTGGCAGACTTCTTCCGCGGCCATACGCAGGCGGCCAATCAAGCCATCGAGGCTGATCGCGAGGCACGGAGGGCGAGTGGTGCTGAGATCGCTGCCAACGCCCCCGGACCCTTGACGAGCAGCTTCTGAGCATTGAGGCTCGTCTGCGGCCGGCCCATCGGATGCTACGCCGGCTTCAACGTGTCGGCGCCCAGGTGATTGCTGCCCTATGGCCGGCCATGCCGGCTCCGCGTACTCCCAGTCGGACTACCGACTGGCTGGAGGTTGCGGCTGGCCGTCTTGAGGCTTGGAAGGGTTCCGTGGCCCGGGCTGGAGCGCGCCGGGCCTTGGAATTCGTCAAGGCGTGGTATCCAGGGCTGGATCTGGACCGGCTGGCCGTGTTCCGGTCAGAGGCCCGGGCGGAGCTGCTGGCTGCGGAAGACGCCCTCGTCGAGCGTTTGGCGGCGATCGCCGACTACATGGACACCAGCGTCTTCGTCCCTGAGCGGGCCGAGGACGGCAGGGAGGCACCGCCGTAGTAGTTCGGGATGAACCCGGATTATGACGAGGACTCGGCGGAGGTGATCGGCTCCAGCGCCGAGGAGGAAGGCGAGGCGGAGGACGGAGATGAGATGAAGGGGCTAGAAGACGGAGCGGGCGACCAGCCTCAGCTCGACCGCGCCTCCAGCAACGAGCCACGCCCGTCTAGGCCGGCTGCCGCCGGAGATGATCAAGCCGAGACTGCCTAGCCGGCCGCCCCGGCGCCTAACGCCGCCGTCTCCTCCGGCCCTCCAAACCCGTCTGCCGCTTCCTAGGCTTCTGTCTCGTCTTTATTTTATCTGCTTTGGTAGTCTTTTGAAAAAAACTTGTTAATTCGCACAATTCCATCCGCGGGGTGTATTTTGAACTTACGCTCAAGATTCGCCAAGGGCCTATGTCGCGTAAATATTATCCTAATTCTATCTTTCCTTGCTCATTGCTCTTATGGCTCTTTCCTTTGCCACCTTCCCTTGTTCGCCGTCTTGCCCATCGGACAACCCGCTCTGCGGATCGCCGTTTGGATCAAGTGCTTGGCTACTCTTGGGAAGGCAAGTACTTGGCCGTTTTTTAGAGTCTTTTAAACAAGTTGGATAGAAAGCGGCAAGCCGACCGCTCAAGAGTCGGTTTTGCAAAAAAGGGGCTGGAAGCTGGCTTGAGCTATGTTTATGCTTTGGGTCCTTAGCCATTTTTTGTGTGAGCGCCCATTCTTCCATACTCCTGCCCACCAAACAGTCGCTCTGCGAGCTGCGACTTTTGACAGGAGACGGCGTAGGCACCGCACGCTACTTGTCCGACTGCAGGAAGCATTTCATAGCGCAAGGCGGCGAGTCCCTGGGCCGACTAGTCGAACCCGGTGCCAAGCGGCATAATCAAAGAGTAACATACTCGAAGGCATAATTCTTATCATACAGATAACAAAAAAGGGCAGTCCCCGAGCTCTTCTCGGGGGGGCCCAAAGTCTTGGTACTTTAACACAAAAGGTAGTGTGGTACATACTACATCAACTGTAAAATCTTCGGAGAAGATTTGCGTTCCATGGCCGCTCCGTCTCTTTGCCAGAGTCGTCCCTCTTGCGTGCTCGGGCTTCGAGCATCGATCGGTAGTAGGAGTCGTTGCTCAAAGCACTTTGTCGATAATGAAGGGGCCTTCCCAAAGGCGCCGGCTTGTCTTCGGCCGGTACATTCACCGGATCAGCCGGAGCACAAGGTCGCCCTCTTGGAAAGATCTCGGCTTGACCTTCCTGTTGTATTGGCGGCGCAGGCTCTGCTGGTAGATGCTGGACCGGCTGAGTGCCAACAGCCGGCCCTCTTCCAGCAGATCGACGCCGTCTTGTCATGCTTCTTCTGCTTCCTCCTCGGTGTACATGGTGACTCGCGGGGAGTCGAACTCTATGTCCGTTGGGATGACGGCTTCGCACCGTAGGACGAGGAAGAAGGGTGTGAAGCTGGTTGACTTGTTTGGAGTCGTGCGCAAACTCCAGAGGACAGCTGGCAACTCCTCAAGCCAACAGCCGGCCGAACGCTCCAGTGGTTCGACCAGTCGAGGCTTGATGCCAGACAAGATGAGGCCGTTTGCTCGCTCCACCGCCGTTTGATCATGGATGGGCAACGGACGCTAAGTCCATTCGGATGCCTTGCGTCGCACGTAAAGCGATCCGAGCGCCTTTGGCAAAATTTGTGCTATTGTCGGTGATGATCTTTGTGTACGCAGCCGTCTTGAGTCGTGATGTCGGCGATGAAAGTCACCGCAGCTTGGACCATTCAACTTCTTGATGGGCTTTGCTTCTATCCACTTGGTGAACTTGTCCACCGCGACAAGTAAGTGAGTTAGGCCGCCTCGTCTTTGCTTTGAATGGTCCCACCATGTCCGGGCCCCAAACAAAGCAAAGGGGACAGGCGATGGGGATAGTCTTGAGTGCGGAAGCCGGCTGAAACGGCTTGGAGCGGAACATCTGGCACCCCTAGCATTTTTGGACTAATTCCTTGGCCTCTTCTAGGGCGGTTGGCCAGAAGAAACCGTGTCGAAAGGCTTTGGCGACGGTGCTCTTGAGGCCGCATGGTGGCCACACTCGCCTTGATGAATGTCTTCGAGAATCGCTTGGCCTTGCTCTGGCTCGGCCTTGCACTGGTAGACACCAAAGGACGCCGCACTGACCAGCTCTCTGTTGACTATGGTGTAGGCTGCCGCTTGGCGTTGTACTTGCCGAGCCAAAATTTCATCAGTTGGTAGCTCTCCGCTTACTAGGAACTTCAGGATGGGCTGGGCCCATGATGGTGCTACTATTTCTTCAATCGCCAAGATCTTGCTACTTGGACGAGGCGGTGGGCTGGGAGGCGGCGGGCTGGAGTCCGCTGACGCTTCTTTGGTGACGAAGTCCCCGGGCCGACCGGTGCAGTCCGGGCGAGCTCTGGAGTCTTCGCAATGGTCGCTGCAGTCCCCGGGCCGGGTTCTGAAGTCCCCGGGCCGGCTTCGACTGCGGCATTCTTGGGGCCATCTGCAAGAATTCTCGTGCCGTCTGCTGAGGCTTTGGAGTCGGATCCGACTTCTTCAGGGGGAGCCGGCACAAAAATGGAATCTGATTCTGGTGAAGGCTTGACAGATGGCTTGAGGAGGCGATGAAGGGCGACGCCGGATGGTATTGCCTGGCGGGTGGAGCCGATTCTTGCCAGGGTATCTGGTTGGTCGTTGTCGTTTCTTGGCACGTGGAGGAACTCGCACCCCTCAAAATATCCACTCAATTGCTGTGCCGAAAGCGGTAGCTTGCCATGTTTGCATCTTTGGCATCCCAAATGCGGATGACTGTTGGACCACCAAGTCGGAGTCGCCATAATACAGGATCCGGCGAATGCCAAGTTCTTTGGCAAGCCGGAGCCCGTGAATGAGCGCCTCGTATTCGGCAACGTTGTTGGAGGCGGCGAAATGGATCTTCAGCGCGTACTTGAGCTTGTCGCCTTTTGGGGAAGTGAGGACAACGCCGGCTCCCAAGCCGGTGTGCATCTTGGAGCCATCGAAATGCATCCGCCAATGGGTGGAGTCTACGTGGCGGCGGTCTTTGAGTCTCGGCCCGGTCGGCGAGGAAGTCGGCCGGTGCTTGCGACTTGATGGCTGTCGCGGGGCTGGTAATAGATGGTGTAGGGGCCAGCTCTATGGCCCATTTGGCCACCCGCCGAAGCATCTCGGCTTCGATGATCTCGGCTAGTGGGGCTGTGCAAACCACAAAGTGATCGGATGCTCTTGAAAATAAGGCTTCAACTTCTTGGCGGCAAAGTGCACGTCAGCACATCTTCCGTAGTGGGGGTAGTTACGCTTGGAGGTCGTGATGCCCGCTCGGGTAATATCTTGGTCTCTGGACATGTAGCACCTTGCCTTCCTCCTTGCGCTCAACTACAATGGTATCTTGACTACCTTTGGTGGCGGCAATGTATAGGAGCATGGGTTCCTTAGGAGTCGGGCCGCCAAAGACGGGGGAGTAGTCGGCATTTTCTTCAAGCGGAGAAAAGCTTCATCCGCTTGTGGTTCCATTCAAGAAGGTGGTCTTCTTCATGAGCTGGTATAAAGGAAGAGCTTTCTCGCCCAGCCGGCTGATGAATCGGTTGATGGACGCCAAACAGCCGGTGAACTTTTGCACATCTAGCAGTTGGCGGGGTACTTCCATCCTCTCGATGGCCTTGATCTTCACAGGGTTGCACTTTATGCCGCGTTCAGAGACCAGGAAACCAAGGAGTTGGCCGGTTGGTACTCCGAAGACGCACTTCTCGGGGTTGAGCTTGATCTAGAACCGGCGCAGGTTCTCAAAGGTCTCCTTGAGGTCTTCCAGCAGTGTTCCTCGCTTTTCCGTCTTCACCACTACATCGTCCATGTAGACGTGGGCGTTTCTGCCGAGCTGCTTGAGGAGGCACTTCTGCATGCAACGCTGAAAGGTGGCGCCGGCATTCCTTAAGCCGAACGTCATGGTCAGGTAGCAGAAGGCTCCAAACGGCGTGATGAAGGCGGTCTTCAGTCTGTCGGCCGGATTCAGTTTGATCTGGTGATATCCTGAATATGCATCTAAGAAGCTAACCAGCTCGCATCCAGCTGTGGAGTCTATCACCTGATCAATTCTCGGTAGAGCGAACGGGTCCTTGGGGCAAGCTTTGTTGAGGCTTGTGTAGTCAATACACATCCGCCATTGCTTGTTCTTCTTGCATCAAGACCGGGTTTGCTAACCATTACGGAAAGAACACTTCCATGATGAAACTGCTGCTAGGAGCCGGGCTATGTCTTCTCCAACAACTCTTCTCTTCTCTTCGACATGCGGCGCAAGGGCTGCTGACGGGCTTCACATCGGATCGGACATGTAACTTGTGCTCGGCGAATTCCGTCGGTACACAGCATGTCTTTAGGGGACCATGCAAAAATGTCCCGATTCTCACAGAGGAAATCGACGAGCTCGCCTTCCTATTTACTGTCAAGGTTTGCACCTACGACAGCGTACCTCTCCGGGTGCTCCGGGTCCAAGGGTATCTTCTTCGTTTCTTTGGCCGGCTTGAACGAGCCCTCACTCATGTGAATCTGCTCTTCTGACTTGTTATGGCTGTCACTTTGGTCTGACATGCTGCACACACTGACTACTGACCCTGTGAATAGTTATGGATGAGGTAGAGTAGATGAGCATCACAAAATGCAGAGATTTTTGCAAAAGAATTATTCAAAAAACTTAGTTTTAGTTTTCCACAGAAAGCATTTCGGATCTACCGATTTTCAAACTCGGTGATACCAAAGCAGTTTTGGAACCTAAACCAGTGAACTTCGGTCGAGACCGAGTCACGCTTGATGGCACCGAGACTGCTAGGGTTTCACAAAGTTTTAAAACCGGTCACACCGATTTGTAATTCTCGGTCAAACCGAGAGTTACTAGTGCAATGGCGTTAGCCAAATCGGTGGGACCAAGTTTTTCAACTCGGTGGGTCCGAGATGGTTTCGGCGGAAACCTAACCCTAAATTTTCGAATCACATCTATTCTAAGGATTGTTTTGACTGGATAGAAGTGTTTCAATCGTGGCAAGACGCATTATGAACACAATGTGCTGAGAATCAGAAGAGGATAGCATTGTGATCGAGTTCATACCCTAGTTCGGCGGTGAACTCGCTACGGCGGCAACGGCGGAGAAGAATTCCGTTGACGGCGGCGGAGGCCAGCGACAGGAGGCGGCTGGCGACGAAGTCGACGATCCGGAGACCTAGTAGGCAGAGCGAGCTATGCGTGGGCGAGGAGTTTCGAAGAAAGTTTTCCAAAATTTGCCCGTGTGAATATATAGCCCGACAATCGCCGGTGTGACCGAAAGTGGAACAACTTCGGTGGCACCGAGATGCATAATCGATAAATTCTGACAGCAACTCGGTGTGACCGAAGTTCAAATCGGTTGCACCGAGATGAAAACCTAGATCGACTTAGTGATCTCGGTCTGACGAAATGGAGGAATCGGTCGACCGAAAATCACAAAGAAGTTTTGGAAGTTTAAGTCTATGATGAATCGGGGACTCAGTGCTCCTCACACAGAGTGGTTCGAATCTGACTTGATCAAATTTTATGATGTAGCATGAATAGAGTTTGAGACGAGAAAATCATAGATAGCTAGAGAAGGTTCTTAGGCATTCTTGTCCATCCACTTGGCCAAAGAAGAAGAAACCATTCAGTCAAAACAACAAGTGGATGTCCTTGAATGAGTAAAATATGCAACCAACATGCTCACACAATAAAATGACAAATGAAATATGTGACAAAGCATGCACAACCAATTCTAGCATCTATCAAACAATTGGCGATGACTAGGTCATCTATATATATATAGTATATTGACTTAGGAGTCAAATGAGAACATTTGATCATAGGTCATACTCATCGCTTAAGCTCAAGTGGGGTTACCACTTTTACATAAAGCATTTATGTGTTCACATCATTAGAGTTGCTTTGACTCAATTCTTAGAGTTAAGCTCCCCTAGATGTGAGATCCCCCTTAGAGGGATGAACTAACCTTGGGTTTTGTCGATGATGACTTCATGTAGGTGTTGAAGATGTGGATGCTCAATGTTGATGTAGATCTCTTGGAGCAATCCTTTGGAGTGAGTTGCACTTTCAATACCTACATGGGTTAGTCCCACAAGGAACAAACAAGAATATCCATAGACATAGAGTGATGCATGCACAAAATGATGTCCATGAAAACATTAGGTTACCCCTTCCCTTGCCTTACCAACATGAGGGTTTGTGACTCCTTGAACTAGTGCAAGATATGGAAGATGATTGCACTTGTCCTTGCCATAATGATATGAGTGAAGAATGTTGGCGGAGTCACCCTCAAGAACTCTCTAGTTCTTCTTCTTCGGGATCCACATCATCTTAATGGGAATCCTTGGTGTAGTAGTTGTACTCGATGAAGTAGAACTTGACGTAGTCTTGGGAACCCACTTGACCAAGGCCTTAGGTGCTTCTTCAAATGCATAAATCTCCTCTTGAAGCTTGTCCTTGCCTTTGTTCTTATGGTCTTGTGGTGAAAGATCATCTTGTGCTTGTGTTCCTTTGAAGGAAGTAGGATCATACTTCACTTGTGGAGGAACAAACTTCGTCTTGGGGTATTGATCTTCTTCCCACTCTACTCCATTGGCATTGAACTTTCGTTCAAAACCAACACCTTGATTCTTCCGGTGCCTTCCTTGCTTGCATACAATTTCCTCAAATTGCTTACTCCCGGCAAGGCTCTTGTATACCCCTTTCTCTATAATTCCCTTCAATAAGCTGTTTTCTTGATCAAGTGTAACTTGGCTAAGAGAATCATTAGTGGAATCAAGAGAGCTACTAGAAGCAACAATATTGGATTTAGCATTGTTATTGTTACTACTAGAGGAAGAATCTTTCTTGTTCTTGTTACTTGGCTTGACTTGAGGCATATAAGTAGATAAGAGTAAACGCTTGGCAATGTAAGAAGAACTTTTCTTACGGAGATCATCATTGATTGCTTTTAGGAACTCATGCTCTTGCTCAAGATTGAGTTTTTCAAAGCGTAACTTCTCATGAGCCCTTAAAAGTTCTCGATGATCTTGAAGATAGTTTCATGAGCTAACTTAAGAGTGTTTAGTTCTTTAGTTAGGCGCTCAATCTTCTCCTTATCATTGTCATTCGTTTCATCTTGATTAGCATGATTAATTGACGTTTCATCATAGTATTCATCACTAGAGTTGTCAACAAGTAAATCATCATCACCTAGCAAGTCATCTTCATCACTATTAAAATCCACATACTCGGGGTGTGTTACCTTAGGACGTTTGGCCATGAAGCATCTTCCTATTCCTTCATTTGGTGAATCAAATATGTCGTAGGAGTTGGTTGACACAAGTGCTAGACCGGCAACACCTTCATCTTGAGTGTATTCGAGTCGAGTGATAGCTTCTCTCGGAGTGATTGTCGGAGTCGGAGCCGGATACCCATTCACCAACATGAGCTTGATGTCTTTGTTTTGCGTAGCTCTTTGATGACTTGTCCTTCCTTTCCGAATCCTTGCTTCTCCGTGAGGGTCTTCGTTCATAACGATCATCTTTACTCCTTCTCTCTCTTGGCGGTGATTCTTCTCTTCTACTTCTTCTCTTGGGAGAATCTTATCTTCTTTTGTAGGGTGCCGTACACTCATTGGAATAGTGTCCGGGTCTCCCACAATTGTAGCAGTTCTTGCTCTCGACTAGAAGATCTTTTGTCATTGTAGGACCTTGACTTAGAGCTTCTTTCTTTACTTCTACTCTTGTAGAATTTGTTGAAGTTCTTCACCATTAAGCTCAATTCTTCATTGAAGGTTTGTTTCTCACTTGATGATGTGAGGGCTTCACATGAGGCTTTGTAAGCACCACTTGACTTGTTGTGAAGTTCCTCCTTATCCTTGAGTGACATCTCATGAGCGACAATTCTTCCAATGACTTCCGTTGGCTTGAGATCTTTGAAATTTGGCATCATTTGGATCAATGTGCACACGGTATCATATTTTCCATCCAATGCTCTTAGGATCTTCTTGATGATGAATCTGTCGGTCATCTCTTCGCTTCCTAAGCCGGCAATCTCATTTGTGATAAGAGCAAGCCTAGAGTACATTTCAGCGACACCTTCACCATCCTTCATTTTGAACTTGTCAAGTCGACTTTGGAGCACATCCAACTTGGATTCCTTGACGGAGTCGGTACCTTCATGCATATCAATCAAAGTATCCCAAATTTCCTTTGCATTCTCAAGACGGCTGATTTTGTTGAACTCTTCGGGGCACAATCCATTGAAGAGGATATCACAAGCTTGAGCGTTGTATTGCAGCATCTTCAACTCTTCCGCGCTAGCTTCACGGTTCGGTTCTCTCCCATCAAAGAATTCACCTTGCAAGCCAATACACACAATAGCCCAAACGGCGGGGTTATGTCCGAGAATATGCATTTTCATATTATGCTTCCAACTAGCAAAATTAGTGCCATCAAAGTAAGGACCTCGACGGTGATAATTTCCCTCGCTAGACGCCATACTCTCCTAGGTTGTGAAACCAAGGCTATGACCACCAAAAGCTATGGAAATCAAAGCAAATGGAGACCAAATCACTTATACCACTTGTAGGACCTTGAAGTATGTCTAGAGGGGGGGTGATTAGACTACTTGACCAATTAAAAACTTAACCTTTTCCCAATTTTGGACTTTGGCAGATTTTAGCTATCTTTGAACAAGTCAAGCAATCTTCACACAATTCAAGCAAGCATGCAAAGAGTATATAGGCAGCGGAAATTAAAGCATGGAACTTGCAAAAATGTAAAGGGAAGGGTTTGGAGAATTCAAACACAATTGGAGACACGGATGTTTTTGTCGTGGTTCCGATAGGTGGTGCTATCGTACATCCATGTTGATGGAGACTTCAACCCACGTAGGGTAACCATTGCGCGAGTCCACGGAGGGCTCCACCCACGAAGGGTCCATGAAGAAGCAACCTTGTCTATCCCACCATGGTCGTCACCCACGAAGGACTTGCCTCACTAGCGGTAGATCTTCACGAAGTAGGCGATCTCCTTGCCCTTACAAACTCCTTGGTTCAACTCCACAATCTTGTCAGAGGCTCCCAAGTGACACCTAGCCAATCTAGGAGACACCACTCTCCAAGAAGTAACAAATGGTGTGTTGATGATGAACTCCTTGCTCTTGTGCTTCAAATGATAGTCTCCCCAACACTCAACTCTCTCTCACAGGATTTGGATTTGGTGGAAAGAAGATTTGAGTGGAAAGCAACTTGGGAAAGGCTAGAGATCAAGATTTATATGGTTGGAATGGAATATCTTGGTCTCAACACATGAGTAGGTGGTTCTCTCTCAGAACTGGTAAGTTGGAAGTGTAGGTTTGTTCTGATGGCTCTCTCCATGAATGAAGAGGAGGTGGAGGGGTATATATAGCCTCCACACAAAATCTAACCGTTACACACAATTTACAAAACTCGGTGGGACCGAATCAACATACTCGGTCAGACCGATCCAGTAAACCTAGTGACCGTTAGGGTTTTCTTTGGGAACTATATTCAACTCGGTATGACCGATATGGTTAGGGTTAGGGCATAACGTAATCTCGGTGAGACCGATTACACAAACTCGATGGGACCGATTTTGGTAATTAGCTAACCAGAGAGTTGGTCAGGTAAACTCGGTGGGACCGATTTGCTCTTTCGGTGAGACCGAAAAGTTACGAAGGGAAAACAAAGAGTTCACATTGCAATCTCGGTGGGACCGATCGCTCACTTCGGTTAGACCGAAACGTTACGAAGGGAAACAAAGAGATTACAATCCCATCTCAGTGAGACCGAGATCCCTATCGGTGAAGCCGATTTGCCTAGGGTTTGTGACAGTGGCTATGCCATCTGAACTCGGTGGCGCCGGATAGAAAGTATCGTTAGGGCCGAGTTTGACTTTAGGTTTAGGTCATATGTGGATGTGAGAAAGTAGTGGAGGGTTTTGGAGCATATCACTAAGCACATGAAGCAAGAGGCTCATTAAGCAACACCTCATCCCTCCTTGATAGTATTGGCTTTTCCTATAGACTCAATGTGATCTTGGATCACTAAAATATAAAATGTAGAGTCTTGAGCTTTTGAGCTTGAGCCAATCCTTTGTCCTTAATATTTTGAGGGATCCACTTTCATCATCCATGCCATGCCATTCATTGAGCTTTCCTGAAATATTTTCTTGGAATAGCATTAGCTCAATGAGCTATATGTTGTTATGAATTACCAAAACCACCTAGGGATAGTTGCACTTTCAGGGGGGGTAGAGACCAGTCGACTAGTATATGTGTGGGGAAGGAGAGAGACCTAGCTATGTATTGAGAGAGATCGATCGACATCCATGGATATGTGTAGCAGAGGAATAAGTTGGGGAAAAGACAAAGGTAGAGCGTCGGAGGGTTGGTGGTGGAGTGGCGTCTCACAAATGGTGGGAGAGGCCTGCTAGACAAACGGAGGGTATGAGTGCAATATCAATAAGAGAGGGTGGGGGATGTCCGTCTGTCTATGCAAAGTGCGTGTGAGAGACGGGTCGGGAGGTATTCAAGGATGATGAGGGGAGAAGATATGGTTGTGGTAAGCATGCATAACTACATAGGAAGATCAACCGTCGTGTGTCCGAGAAAAGGAGAGACATAACTAGCGAGGTAAGTGTATCGGTGCTTTGGTGAAAACGAATTATAGTCGACCTGGCTATATGTAGGGAGATCAGTTCATATACACGCATGCATGTGTTAGAAGCAAATAAGGTCCGGAGAGGCAGGCAGGGGGAGAGGGTGTGGCTAGGAGGTGGTGCGAGAGGCCTACCATGTCGAGGGGGAGGAGTGTGCGAGCATGTGATTAATGAAAAGAGGGGCGGGAGTGTGCACCTGCGTGGAATCGTATTGGACATATGGGGGCATGGACGGTGAGAAGAGAAGAGGGGAAGTATATATGTGTTTGTTGTAGGCACACTTGGCTAGAGAGGTATATCGACCGGTGTGTGCCGGAAAGAAGGAGCCGGGGGCCTACACACACCGCTGGTGGACGACCTAAAGAGAAATAATGAATGTGCGTGATGGAGGGGACGCTAAGGGTGTGTGAGGGGGGCGGGCGTGTGCATGCACGATAGAAAGTTAGCGCTAGCTAGCTACAAATAGAAGAGGACCGTGAAGGCGTAAAATACGAACAAAGATCATAATTCATTATAAAAAAGTGGATACGGATACTTGAAGAAGATATCATAATGTAGAACATTGATTATAATTTGGGCTAATGTGTGGCTTTTGCAACTCAGGACTAAATACTTGTAATAATGTAGGGGCCGGGCACTATACTTTGTGTGATAAACACGGTGTACGTATGGAACATGGTTTAGATTATGAATATATAGTTAGTACATCAAATGTACTATTATTTGGAATCAACATCAAGTGTATTCAAAAAATAGAATTCGAGTTCATGTAGTACACATAGTTCATATCTATCTCTATAGCAATCATGTGGTGTGTTATTAAGGTAATACACGAATGATGGTTGAAGTTAGCAACAATCATGATTGTAGATTCTTATTGAAATAGAGAAACGAATTCAAATTTAGTTCGAATTGCAGCGGTAGTATAGACATTTGGAATGCACTAAAATGTTGGTATGAGTAGGTTACATGCATTATACAGCAAGCGAAAAAATTTAATCGGACATAACATGGATTCATACTCCCTCCTTCCATCTATATAGGGCGTAATGAGATTTTTAAGACCGCCTTTGACTATTGACAAGATTAATAGTACATGACATGCATAATGTGAAAATTATATCATTGAAAGAACCTTTCACGCAGGCGAAGTTAACGGTGTGCTTTGTGTAAGTTGCATGTCGTATATCATTGCTCTAATATTTGGTCAAAGTTAGCATCAAAAAAAGCGAATTAGGCCCTATATAGATGGAAGGAGGAGTAGCTTTGAATAGCATTTGTACAGTAAAACGGGGCAAGACTCTCTCTTTGTGTGGTGTAAATAGTTTTATTTTTTTCGTTTTCTTTTTGGTTGAGGGAAGTGCGAATTGATTTGGTACGTACAAGTACAATATTACTACACGTTATGCTTGTCCCTAAAATTCAAACCGCGTCTTGTTATATCCCAAAAATTCAGGTATCGTGCTCCCAAAACTGGCGCCTTCACAACCCGCGCCTTGCTATCCCAAAATTACAACACGCGAAAACTCCCTCCACTGCCAAATCCCGACACGCATAAAATCCCCTTCTAACCCTGAGCCGAAGGGCCGCTAGTTCAAATCGGTGGGGGGTACTTTTGTAACAGACCCTACATTTTGGACAAGCGCGTCCCTAAGTCATGCTTCACCCCTCCCATCGCCCCCTTTTCGCCATTCAAATCCTGTGCTGCCATAACCTCTCCGGCTCCAGCCACAAACCCCACCTCCTTCGTCGCCACGCCACCGCTGCTGCCCGGAGCCTCTTCCCCGACGACGTCGTCCACCGCAACAGCTCGACGTCCCTCGTCCACCTCCCCGGATGAGGATTCGTCGTCCAACTCGCCGTCCCACTGGTTCAGCCGCCCCGTCCTCCACCTCCAAGGAGCTGCTGGACGATCTCCTCGCCTATCTGGGCTGCTCCATCCCCACAGCGCTGCCTTAACCTGCTCCAACGGAACTGCAGCATCCTCACCGACTCCTCGGACGAAGCCGAGGCCTACTCGGCGCCACCAAAGAGGTTGTACACTCATCGCATCACACCTTCTCCTTAACTCGACCTCCCGACGCCGACGGTGCTCCATCCTGCACGCCCATGGAGCGGCTACCTTGAAGCCGGTGCCGCGGGCGACATCTCCATGGCGGCTCTCCCCCAGTGCGAGGCCCCTTCGGCGGCGGCGTCCATACCAGCCGGATCTGCTGCTGCTCTGGCTCTCGCTTGCTTCGCTTTCGCTTCTGCTTTGCTACTCGGCTCTCGCTCGATCGCCGCTCGCCCGGCTCTGCTGCTGCTGCTCTCCCCTCGCCGTCTTCTGCTGCTCTGCTCGATTAAGCCACACTTGATTAACTGAATTGACTTTTGGGTCACCGATTTTTGAGGGTTGGGGTGGGGCTCACGAGTTAAGGAAGAACCACCCAGCTGGGACGGGGGCTCGCCTGAGAGGTACCCCACTATCTATCTTAGGGTTTAGGGTGGGGTGGGGGCCTAGAGGGCTGGCCGGGCGGCGGTGCCGAAGTTGTTTGGGCGGCGAGAGCGCTGGGGCCGACGGTTCGGCCGGTGGTGGTGGCGGCTCGGGGGGTGAAGGTTGAAGATGAACCGCAGCCTCCCTAAACTACATGTCAAGTGCCTCTGTTACCATTGCGTTCAGTTTCAATAAAGAGCATTCAGATTCCATAGTAAATTTCAGTTTCGGCAGTTAAGTTCAGAGTCAACAGTTTTTACCTCATCTGTTGTAGTCAGGTGGTTTTTGGTGATGTTAATTTTACATCCATTTTACATCATCTATTGGAGATGCTATTAGAATCCCACTTGAGATTGACGATGTCTATCTTGTGCTGCTTCAGCCTTGACGTCTTACGGCTCACCGGAGCTGCTCCAACGACAGAACGATCCATCACAACAGAGCAATGCCAGGGACGCCGCTCTGATTCCTCGAGATCTTCCTCCACGCCTCGACAGCCACCTGCCTCAATCGCTTCAAATGACCAACCCAATGATGTTGAGGTCGACACGGCTACGGCAAAGAGGTTGTACACTTGGTGCATCACTTATTACTAGACATTCACGTCGATCCATTAGGGCTATTTTTGTTCAACGGAAAAACATAGAAATAGGGAATTTTCCAATGGCATTCTACTATTCAATTATTCATGCATTTTGCTGAAAGGAATGAAGCAAAACATCCACCTGGACCTACTTTTCAAAATCCTATGCATGAAAACAAGACCAAGTGCATTAGTGCCAGAATAACATTCTAACTGTACACACTTTCATATGGTTTGCCAAGTTTCTTTGCATTCCTCTGCTCTTCCAATTCCTGTAAACCAAACACCCAAGTTGACAGAAATCCTGTGTTTACAAATGCTCTGTTTACCATGTGCATTTTCATATCCTATTCCGGTGTTTTTCCTGTCCCTACGTTTTAAGAATCATGCAAGCCAAATGAGCCCTTACAGAATTACTTCAGTTACAGGTATGTGTTGAAGGGAACTTTGTGTGGTTTGTCCTGCTCCTGCCGCAACGTCGTCCACCTCACCTGAGCTGCTCCATCGACAGAAGCATCCACCAAACCAGGCATCATGACTCCTAACTGTCTTTCGCCGCCTCAGATCTCCTTCCCTGCCGCCGGCACCCACCGCAACGACATCACCATCATCGACTCAGCAGATGAACCCGAGGAGTACACGTGTCCACAAGAGAGGTCGCACTCTTTTGTTTCTGCTTATGTTATGCATTGCTTAAACTTACCTGCTACTTTATCGTCCTGTTCAGCTCTTGGACTCCCAAGTCAGGTCCAAATTAATGTTCAAACTTGAGTTCTAAATTAGTTGTGGGGCACATATCGAGGCAGCAATGAATAGTATGTCTATCTAATATCTGGTTCACCTAGGGTATGCCTATGTTGTTCATCTTGGGTGGGAAACAAATAGTAAAGCAATCATCATTTGTCTTTTTATTAATTTAAAGCAATCATCAGCCTGCTATCATTATTTTTGGATCCATCCACTGGTTGTTACCATCGCTCTAAATTTCTGCATGCTCTCCTTACATAATCTCACCATATTTTTTCGTATGCATGTCAGATATTGTACACAGTCATGCTGAACATGTAAAGAAAAAGAGAAGATTTTTGTGCGGCAATACAATGTCATGCAGACATCGCTCCATGGTGGGTTCAATGGAAAACCCTCCCCACACCTCTCCAGATTGTAATCCAGAGGAAGATATCTATTCTGAGGCGGATTCAGACGCCGCTAACCACTCCTATTTACCCCCAAGGTGTTTGCTCTACCTTGGCATGATGATGTTAGTCATATCATGCATATGTTGCCTTGCAGTGCCTACTTTTGACATCACATATGTCATCTGCTTAGTTTAGACATGTTATGTAATGCCACCTGTTTAGTTTCTATATCATAAATTGGAATTATGAATTCTCATGTCTTTTAGAGTGCCATAATATATGTGAAATGTGCAATGCCATCCTGTTTAACCGTGCATCATATATTTGAATGATATCTTGCCCATCCTTTTCTTCATTACATTTCCATTTGTCGACAATGTTTGTACATTAAACTACTCTTCCCGTGAATCAGCCATTTGGGTGGGAGATGGAAAAATCTGGAGTGAAAACAAGGCCTTCACAGCAGACAGTGTTACTTTTCGAAGCAGATCTCTTGTTGGGTCCCGATAGCTCCTCAGAGATGGATTCAGAGACAGATGACCAGTCCTATTCCCCTACTGAGGTGTATGCTCTAACTTGGCACGATTATACTGCTCATATCATGCATACGGTGTCTTATGCTGCATAGTTTAGACATCATATACACAATATTCAACACCATGTTCTTAGTTCGTACATCATATCGAATGCCCTCTGCTTAGCATATAAATCACATATGTGAATTAAATGATGCGATCCCTGATTACTTAGATAACATGTAGGTGAACTATGTCATGCGATCCTGTTTAGTTATTCATCATATCTTTGAATTATGTTATGCTATGCTATCCAGTTTAGATAGACATCACATATGTGAAATTATGTCATGCTATCCGTTTTAGTTAAACAATATACATGTCAACTATTTGATGCCCTCTTTATTCCACACTATCTATTGCATCTATCTCTAATACAATGTCTGTAACATTCAACTATGTTTCCTGTTTATCAGCCATTTGAATTGGAGCGGGTGATGCCAGTGTTGGGGAACGTAGTGATTTTAAAAAAATTCCTACGCACACGCAAGATCATGGTGATGCATAGCAACGAGAGGGGAGAGTGTTGTCCACGTACCCTCATAGACCGTAAGCGGAAGCGTTATGACAGCGTGGTTGATGTAGTAAATGCGTTTTCACGATCCGACCGATCCAAGTACCGAACGTACGGCACCTCCATGTTCTGCACACGTTCAGCTCGATGACGATCTCCGCACTCCGATCCAGCATGGTGTCGGGGATGAGTTCCGTCAGCACGACGGCGTGGTGACGATGATGATGTTCTACCGACGCAGGGCTTCGCCTAAACTCCGCGACGATATGACCGAGGTGGAATATGGTGGAGGGGGGCACCGCACACGGCTAAGGAACGATCACGAAGATCAACTTGTGTGTCTAGAGGTGCCCCCCTGCCCCCGTATATAAAGGAGCAAGGGAGGAGGAGGCCGGCCCTAGGAGGGGGCGCGCCAAGTGTGGAGTCCTACTAGGACTCCCTAGTCCTAGTAGGATTCCACCTCCCATATGGAATAGGAAAGAGGAAGGGAAAAGGAGAAGGAAGGAAGGGGGCGCCCCCCTTCCCTAGTCCAATTCGGACCAGACCAAGGGGAGGGGTGTGGCCACCCTTGAGGCCCTTTTCCTTCTTTCCCGTATGGCCCAATAAGGCCCAATACGTATTCCCGTAACTCTCCGGTACTCCGAAAAATACCCGAATCACTCAGAACCTTTCCGATGTCCGAATATAGTCGTCCAATATATCGATCTTTACGTCTCGACCATTTCGAGACTCCTCGTCATGTCCCCGATCTCATCCGGGACTCCGAACTCCTTCGGTACATCAAAACTCATAAACTCATAATAAAACTGTCATCATAACGTTAAGCGTGCGGACCCTACGGGTTCGAGAACTGTGTAGACATGACATAGAACTGTTTCTGGTCAATAACCAATAGTGGAACCTGGATGTTCATATTGCCTCCTACATATTCTACGAAGTCTTTATCGGTCAAACCGCATAACAACATATGTTGTTCCCTTTGTCATCGGTATGTTACTTGCCCGAGATTTGATCGTCGGTATCCAATACCTAGTTCAATCTCGTTACTGGCAAGTCTCTTTACTCGTTCCGTAATACATCATCTTGCAACTAACTCATTAGTCACATTGCTTGCAAGGCTTATAGTGGTGCGCATTACCGAGAGGGCCCAGAGATACCTCTCCGACAATCGGAGTGACAAAACCTAATCTCGAAATACGCCAACCCAACATGTACGTTCGGAGACACACCAGAGCTCCTTTATAATCACCCGATTACGTTGTGACGCTTTGGTAGCACACAAAGTGTTCCTCCGATAAACGGAGTTGCATAATCTCATAGTTACGAGGAACATGTATAAGTCATGAAGAAAGCAATAGCAACATACTAAACGATCAAGTGCTAGGCTAACGGAATGGGTCATGTCAATCACATCATTCTCCTAATGATGTGATCCCTTTAATCAAATGACAACACATGTCTATGGTTAGGAAACACAACCATCTTTGATTAATGAGCTAGTCAAGTAGAGGCATACAAGTGACAATATGTTTGTCTATGTATTCACACATGTATCAATTTAACGGATAATACAATTCTAGCATGAATAATAAACATTTATCATGATATAAGGAAATAAATAATAACTTTATTATTGCCTCTAGGGCATATTACCTTTAGTCTCCCACTTGCACTAGAGTCAATAATCTAGTTCACATCGCAATGTGATTTAACACCAATATTCATATCTGTATATGATTAACACCCGTAGTTCACATCGTTATGCGACCACCACCCAAAGGGTTTACTAGTGTCAATAATCTAGTTCACATCGCTATGTGATTAACACCCAAAAGAGTACTAAGGTGTGATCATGTTTTGCTCGTGAGAGAAGCTTAGTCAACGGGTCTGTGACATTCAGAGCCGTATGTATTTTGCAAATATTCTATGTCTACAATGCTCTGCACGGAGCTACTTTAGCTAATTGCTCCCACTTTCAATATGTATCCAGATTGAGACTTAGAGTCATCTGGATCGGTGTAAAAAGCTTGCATCAATGTAACTCTTTACGACGGGCTCTTTTATCACCTCCATAATCGAGAAATATTTCCTTAGTCCTCACTAAGGATGTTCTTGACCAATGTCCAAAGGATCTACTCCTAGATCACTATTGTACCTCCTTGCCAAATTCAGAGAAAGGTATACAATAGGTGCGGTACATAGCATAGCATACTTTATAGAACCTATGACTGAGGCATAGGGAATGACTTTCATTCTCTTTTCTATTTTCTGTCGTGGTCAGGATTTGAGTCTTACTCAATTTCACACCTTTGCAACACAGTCAAGAACATTTCTTTGATTGTTCCATTTTGAACTACTTCAAAATCTTGACAAGGTATGTACTTATTGAAAAAACTTATCAAGCGTCTTGATCTATCTCAATAGATCTTGATGCTCAATATGTAAGTAGCTTTACTGATGTCTTTCTTTTAAAGAACTCCTTTCAAATACTCCTTTATGCTTTCCAGAAAAATTCTACATCAGTTCTGATCAACAATATGTTACTCACATATATTTATCAGAAAGGCGGTAGTGCTCCCACACACTTTATTGTAAATACAGGCTTCACCGCAAGTCTGTATAAAACTATATGCTTTGATCAACTTATCAAAGCGTGTATTCCAACTCTGAGATGCTTGCACTAGTCCATAGATGGATCATTTGGAGCTTGCACATTTTGTTAGCTCCTTTAGGATTGACAAAACCTTCTGGTTGCATCATATACAACTCTTCTTTAATAAATCCATTAAAGAATGTAGTTTTGACATCCATTTGCCAGATTTCATAAAATGTGGCAATTGCTAACATGATTCGAACAGACTTAAGCATCGGTACAGTTGAGAAAATCTCATTGTAGTCAACACCTTGAACTTGTCGAAAACCATTTTGTGACAAGTCGAGTAAGGGAGTTCCGGACTAGGGGGTGTCCGGATAGCCGAACTATCATCATCGGCCGGACTCCAAGACTATGAAGATACAAGATTGAAGACTTCGTCCCGTGTCCGGATGGGACTTTCCTTGGCGTGGAAGGCAAGCTTGGCGTACGGATATGTAGATCTCCTACCATTGTAACCGACTTGTAACCCTAACCCTATCCGGTGTCTATATAAACCGGAGGGTTTTAGTCCGTAGGACGAACAACAATCATACCATAGGCTAGCTTCTAGGGTTTTGCCTCTTTGATCTCGTGGTAGATCTACTCTTGTAACACCCATTATCAATATTAATCAAGCAGGACGTAGGGTTTTACCTCCATCAAGAGGGCCCGAACCTGGGTAAAACATCGTGTCCCTTGTCTCCTGTTACCATCCGCCTAGACGCCGCAGTTCGGGACCCCCTACCCGAGATCCGCCGGTTTTGACACCGACATTGGTGCTTTCATTGAGAGCTCCTACGTGTCGCCACCGATAGGCCCGATGGCTCCTTCGATCATCAACAACGACGCGGTCCGTGGTGAGACTTTTCTCCCCGGACAGATCTTCGTGTTCGGCGGCTTTGCTGCGGGCCAATTAAGCAGCCATCCGGAGCAGATCGAAGCTACGCCCTGGCCGTCATGCCAGATTTGGAAGTTTAAACTATACGGCCGATATCCGCGGAGACTTGATCTTCGACGGATTCGAGCCGCAGCTGCCGCCAGACCTGTCTCGATGGGCATGATCTAGCTCTGCAGCCGAACAGTGCCCTGGAGGCCGCACCAGAGTCCGCTCCGACCCTTGATCTGGAGTCGGATTCCCCGATCGAGGACGAGTGGTTGGACACCGCCTCGGGGGCTTTAATCTCTACAGCAATTGAGCCGAACTCCATCCCTGTCCTTTGCAAAGACCTCGACTCCAGGGTGTTGGACTCCTCTCCGGACTACGAACCCTCCGCGCCCTTGCCAATCGAATCCGATTGGGCGCCCGCTATGGAGTTCATGGCCGCGGACATCTTTCAGCACTCGCCCTTTGGCGACATCCTGAATTCACTAAAGTCTCTCTCTTCATCCGGAAAGCGTTGGCCGGACCACGGTCAGGAAGGTTGGGATACGGACGATGAAGAAATTCAATGCCCACCCACCACCCACTTCATAGCCACTGTCGAAAGCTTACACGACGTGCTCGATTTCGACTCCGAAGACATCGACGGTATGGACGACGATGTAGGAGACAACAATGAACCAGCACCTATAGGATGCTGGACAACCTCATCCCATGATGTATACATGGTGGATACGCCCAAAGGAAATGAAGACGAGGAGCAACGGGACGCTACGAAGGATAAATCCTCAAAAGCAGTCAAACGGCAACGTAAACGCGAACAAATCCCGCCTCAACAAAGACCCAGCCATAGAGCAGGGCGAACCGGTGGACAACGAACAAGCTATCGAGCAATCGTCCGAACAAGACAACTTGGATAAACAATCTGTCCCCGGCAAAGACAACAGTCCGGACGATCTTACACCGGACAAACCATTGGAGCAAAACGACCTCCGTAAAGGCTCGCTGCCATCGCTGTAGCCTGAAAAGCGAAGCGGAAGCTCAAAACAGCGGAAGATGCACTCGAGGATTAGATGGAGCAAAGTATTCAGCACCGCAGAGCAGCACGGCGACAACGAACGTGAGAGCTACCCGAAAAGAAAGCTACTGCCGAATTGACGAGGAGGCCTTAGAGCCCCCACAATTAAAAAGCAAGAAGACCACCCGGTCGGATGGACGACCCACGGCAAAGAGAGCGGCGAATGGCGCCAAGACACAAGCCAATATGCGATCCGCATAAGGATTCACATCAAGAGGATGGCCCAGTTAGGTCCATCTATGGGCCAAGAAAGCAGTGCTCACAAAGCAATGCAATACGCCAAAATTCAAGATCATGGCACACCCAAATATAGGGCGCCAGACACCCCTATGTTTCACCGATGAGGTAATCGGATCATGAATTTCCAGCGATTCAAACCCGTAAACATAGAGGCATCTGACGGAACAATAGACCACAGAGTGCGGATCGAGGATTACATCCTCCACATACACATGGCTAGAGGAGACGATCTCCACGCCATAAAATACTTACCCTTAAACTCAAAGGGCCAGCTCGGCATTGGCTTAAAAGCCTCCCGAAAATACCATTGGAAGCCGGGAGAGCTCGAGGATGCATTTCGGCAAATTTTGGGGGACTTATGTCCGTCCTCCGGATGCAGACGATCTAAGTCACATAACTCAACAGCCTGGAGAGTCAGCCCGGAAATTCTGGAACAGGTTCCTTACTAAAAAGAACCAAATAGTCGACTGTCCGGACGCCGAAGCCTTAGCAGCTTTCAAACACAACGTCCGAGACGAATGGCTCGCCAGACACCTCGGCTAGGAAAAGCCAAGAACAATGGCCGCATTGACAAACCTCATGACCCGCTTTTGCGCAGGAGAGGACAGCTGGCTGGCTAGATGCAAGACCAAATGACAGAGTACATCCAAAATCAGGGATGGAAATAGGAAATCACGACACAGAAAAGATCAGCGCCGGAATAAGGAAAATGGCCCAAATAGTACGGCGGTCAACGCCGGATTCAAAAGCTCTCGGCCGAACAACAAAGCACTGCTCCTAAAGGATAACAGTGACGAGCTATCCAACCTAAACAAGATTCTGGATAGACTGTGTCAAATATATGGTACCTCCGGGAAGCCTGCAAACCATACCCACAGAGATTGTTGGGTCTTCAAACAGTCCGGCAAACTGAACGCCGAACACAAGGGGCTCGACACACCAAGTAAAGATGACGACGAGCACCACAAGCAGAACCCCGGAAAAAAAAAGAACTTTCCCACAGGAGGTTAAAACAGTGAACTCACTTCACGTGATCAAAAGGAAAAACAAAGGGGCGCCCCCTAAAAAGCGCGCCGCACACTGGTTGTCAAAACCAATCACCTTCGACCATCGTGACTATTACGATAATATCCTAACGCAGGATGGACTGCCTTGATATTGGATCCTATAATCGACGGATTCCAATTTACACATGTCCTCATGGATGGCGGCGATGACATAAACCCGATATATCGTGACACAATCCGCAGGATGGGGATAAACCCAACCAAAATTCGCCGTAGCAACACCTCCTTTAAAGGAGTACCGCCGCCCATACACCCTCTCGCACGGGCTCCGTCATCGCTAGAAGTTGTGTTTGGTTCATCCGACAACTTCCGTCATGAAGGTTACTCTTCCATGTCACCCCGCTTAAAAGTAGCCATCAAGCACTATTGGGACGCTAAGCTTTCGCCGCTTTAATGCAATACCGCATTATGCATCTCTAACACTTAAAATGCCCGGTCCACGCGGCATCATCTCGTTAAAAGGAAGTATTAAGTGTTACTCGAGCACGGAGAATGGGAGACCGCCTTGACAGCCCCACAGCCTATCCCGGCTCGCTAGGCAAAGAACCTGAATTGGTCATTCAAACCCCGGACACGGCTAGACGAGTCCGGCGCCTACCAAATGACATACCCCATACGAGGGGCCGCATGCATATATAACAAGAGACAATAAAGCTCAATTTTGTTCACTTCTTCGAACCATACTCTGTTCATTTAATATTAAGTACATCTTTCGCACGCTCCTTTTTCTTTCAAACTAAGTTCCTCTCTTTTACAGATGAACAACGTACTACACCCGGCCCGTGATACGGCACAATGGAGACACAGCGTGAGACGTGCAGCAGGACCCGTTGCAAGGATTCTTTTCAGATTAAGACCCTCGTAAACCTTTTTTCACCGTCTCTTGTTGATATACATTCCCCAGTTCCTTAAATATAATCGAGGAGGAGGCTGGTGCTTTGGCATTGGCCGCACTGCAGAATTTTTATGCGTGCACGGACACAAAGGGCTTAGGGCCTTATTTTGCCCATTTTCATAAAGACCGAATACCTCAGGGAGTATTCGGCGTCTTGAGTTAGGCCTTATATGCATCAGCTCCGAATCATGTCTTTGGTCAAATGTTGGGTTGCCCGGCTCCTGTGTTTTGCTGCCTTACGTTCCATTTTCATGGCTAACGCAGCACCGTGGAGAACTCATCGATTGTGCCCTGCTCGCCAAAGCGAGCACCTCGAGAGAAAGCCAAAACTGACTGTCATGATAGAGCGAGAGATTGGTCAACCACTCGATGACTCACAGGAATGTTTAGAATTCCTCCGCATTAACGAAGGACCGGTTTTCGGTCAGCACATACGCACCATTTAATTCGGGAGAGTGCGGTGCCCCGTGGGCTATATAGTAGCCCCACCCACGAACTCCTATGGCTAAGTGAAAGTGATAAAGCATTATAGTCCGGTTGCACGGTTTGCTACGCTATCACCTCCTTAACAGACCAAGACGTTGGATTAAGTGTGAAAAGCACCTTTTTTGCAAACACCCCGCACTATGTGCGTGGGGGCTGAAACCAAGGACTGCCATCTTTCGTGTTATATACACATATACATAAACGGCCGCTTTGAAGTAGTTTACTACTTGAACGCACAAGTATAAAAAGCACTTATATTACATTGAAAACATTGTTTTCACAAATCATACATGTCATTTAAACATAATATCCTTCGAGCATCGCGTCTCTATTAAACGAAGCGCCCGGACTTCTTCAAACTAGTGCTCGGCAGTACTCGGCCTCCGTCTCCGAATCCAGGGATGCAACGTCAGTGGCCTTCATCTCTGCCCAGTATGTCTTGACACGGGCAAGAGCCATCCGCGCTCCCTCAATGCACGCCGATCGCTTCATTGCGTCGATACGCGGCACCGCACCAAGAAACTGCTGCACTAAACCAAAATAGCTCTTCGGCTGGGGTCCGTCCGGCCACAAGTGAGTCAAGACATGCTTCAAGGCAAATCCGACAATCGATTCAGCTCGGCCCATTCGCCAACCGGTCGGTCGGCAGCAGAGGACGCTCCGACTATGGAATTGCGACCAATATAGCTCTTCCCTTCGTGCCCCTTCGCCCCGGAAGTGCTCAACTGCTGGCCTTCGCCGCCAAGTCCGAGATAAGCATCCTCTGAACTCCACGATTTATCCAACTGAGCATACTTTGGATCTGTATATTTCCTCCAGAGCGTAAACAGTTTTCCAGCCACAATTGCCCTGGCCTGACTCAGCTCCTCCTTGGCAGCTCTCAAAGCCGATTGGGCATTCTTGGATTCAGCGACGGCCTTCTTTAGGCCCTCTTGTTCCGCTTGACGCTCTTTTTCAAGAACCTCGCAGCGATCGGTAGTATTCCTTAACTTTTTGGCCATATCGGCCATCTCCTCTTTGCTTCGGCAGTGAGCAGCTCGTTCAGCTTCTAGCTCTTCGGCCGCCTTTAAAGCGGCCGCATTACTACTCCTGGCTTGCTCTTTCGCTCGGGCGAGTTCTACCCGCAGCTCCTCAATGGCAGCGGCACCATCCGCATTAAGCATACAAACAGTAAGACATGGGCGTCAAGCTCCCTTACCAGGTGTCCGCATAGAAGTCGCATACCATGTGACTCGTCAAACCGTTTATTGACCAGCGCGATGTCCGCATCCGCTTCATCAAGCTGCCGCTTTAGTTCGGCATATTCATCATCCGCTGGCCTTGGACGCCCGCCACCTGTTTAGGAGTGGCGATATGTTAAAACTGAGAATTTGATCCTCGGCACGTCGTCAATTTTGACAACATACCGAGTCTCAGGGGCTACTATCTATACATGGCGCATTTTATATGCATAACTGTCAGAAGGTACATTATTTTTTGCGTACCTCAAACCCCGTCAGTAAGCTTCTGACGGCTTCGTGCAATCCGCTCTCTGCGGATGCAATCCTTTCAATCACCGTACCCATTAGAGCACGGTGATCTTCTGAGATAGCCGCTCGCCCGAGCAAATCCTTCAGCTCCTCCGACCGCACACCACTCGGCGCCGGACCTTCCGCCCCCGCCGAACTTGGGGGAACCCTCCGCGACGACACCTCCGGGTCGTCCGCTTCACGTGAGGGTGCGACAGGTGGAGGCGTTTCGTTCTCCATCATCTCCGGAAGAAGAACCCCCGAAGACGAGCTCTGCTGAGAAGGGCTGAGGTCTGAACTACAAGGTACAATTTCGGTTATCTACATAAATAAATACAGGGATGCTCCTTATTTACAAGACCCTTTCTTTCTACTTACGGCTCGCTGGAGGGCTGATCCCCTTGGGGAAATAATGCGGCTGGGTTACTTCCCAGTGCCGGACTCTCTGCCGAAGATTCCCTTCCTTTCTTTGAGGCCTTGACCTCCGGATCTTCTGAAGCGGTCCTCTTCTCTCCTCGGAAGGTGGGACTCTTAATCCCTCCTTCCTTGATAGCCTCCTTCGCAGAGGCAGTTGCTCCCCCGCTCCTCCCTTCACCTTCTTCAAAAGGCGCGACCTTCAACATCTTGGTCAACATGGGATCCAGCGTGGTCTCTGGGAGGGGAGCCGGACACCTTATCAACTTTGCCTTGGCTATCCACTCATGTTCAAGAAACGGCTCCTTTTAAGGGCATATATATAAAATAAATGAATGAACAGCTTGTTCTGTTAGAGGACTACTTACTTGAGTATCTGGGTGATTGCAGCTTAGTCCTGCGTCCTCGGTCAAGTCCGGACACTTCTCTTGTGATCCGAAGAACAGTTTATACATCTCCACTGCGTCGTGCTCCATAAAATTTTGGAGAGCTTGTGGTCCCTCCGGATTGAATTCCCACAGTGAGGGGGCGGCGTTGCAGGGCTGAAGGCGCGGATCACCATAACCCGCGCCATCGCAACCAGATTGATCCCTCTCTCCTGGAGATCTCGAATGCGGCCCTGCAGCAGGGGAACATCCTTGGATGGCCCCCAGTCGAGCCCCTTGTTGACCCAGGACGCCAGCCGCTGTGGTGTACCTGAGCGGAAGGCAGGGAGCGCCGCCCATTTGGTGCCCCCGAGCGGTGATATAAAACCACTCCGTTGCCACAAACCAAGCTCCTCTTGAAAAGAGCCCTCGGGCCACGGAGCATCAGCACATTTGCTTATGACCGCCCCTCCGCACTCTGCTTGATGCCCCTTGATCGTCTTTGGCTCCACCTTGAAGGTTTTGAGCCACAATCCATAAGTGGGGGGTAATATGGAGGAAGGCCTCACATACGACAATGAATGACGAGATATGGAGGATGGACTCCGGATTCAAGTCATGGAAATCAAGCCCATAATAAAACATGAGCCCCCGCACAAAGGGATCCGTCGGGAAGCCTAAATCCCGAAGGAAGTGAGACACGAACACCATGTTCTCGCCGGCTCGGAGTGGGAATGACCTGCCGGAGCAGGCAGCACAGGCGAGATCTCGCCGGTTAGATACTGGCGTCTTGCAGCTTTAGCACATCTTCTTCGTGACGGAGGAAGACATCCATCGGCCGTCTTTGGTCGGAGCCGGACATCGTCGAAAGTCCGGCGCTGAATCTGAAGTTTTGGGTGTTGGAACTCAAGCGAGGAGAACTCGATAGAGGGTGTAAAAAGGAGAGGGCCTTGGTCTCGTTATAAAGAGGTTGAATACCAAGAGCCCACCCCGTGGTCGACTAGGACTCGCCTTTGATAGAGGAGGCATGCCAACAGGCACGGTTGGGTTACCCACGTCCGTATTGATGAGAATCCCAGGATAAGGGGGCACGATCTACGCTTTGATAAGACGTGCCAAGGAAACCGCCTCGCTAAACACGCTGAGGTGGAACAATAAAAAACGATTCATATAAAGGTCTGGTCGTGGTGTGATGTCACGCCGCGGAATACGTCAGCAGATCTGTGCAAAAAGTATTCTCTCTACGGTGTTATGTGGAACTTGTTTTGCAGAGCCGGACACTATCCTGGTGTTCACAATCTTCTATAAATTATTCGAGGAAGAACCCGCCTTGCAATGCCGAAGACAATATGCGCCCGGACTAAATGCGTCATTGAAGCCTGGTTCGAGGGCTACCGAGGAGTTCCGGACTAGGGGGTGTCCGGATAGCCGAACTATCATCATCGGCCGGACTCCAAGACTATGAAGATACAAGATTGAAGACTTCGTCCCATGTCCGGATGGGAATTTCCTTGGTGTGGAAGGCAAGCTTGGCGATACGGATATGTAGATCTCCTACCATTGTAACCGACTCTGTGTAACCCTAACCCTATCCGGTGTCTATATAAACTGGAGGGTTTTAGTCCGTAGGACGAACAACAATCATGCCATAGGCTAGCTTCTAGGGTTATGCCTCTTTGATCTCGTGGTAGATCTACTCTTGTAACACCCATTATCAATATTAATCAAGCAGGACGTAGGGTTTTACCTCCATCAAGAGGGCCCGAACCTGGGTAAAACATCGTGTCCCTTGTCTCCTATTACCATCTGCCTAGACGCACAGTTCGGGACCCCCTACCCGAGATCCGCCGGTTTTGACACCGACATCGAGCTTTGTAGATAGTAACACTACTATCAGTGTCCGTCTTCCTCTTGAAGATCCATTTATTTAACATGGCTTGCTGATCATCGAGCAAGTCAATCAAAGTCCATACTTTGTTCTCATACATGGATCGTATCTCTGATTTCATGGCCTCAAGCCATTTCGCGGAATCTGGGCTCATCATCGCTTCCTCTTAGTTTGTAGGTTCATCATGGTCTAGTAACATGACTTCTAGAACAGGATTACCGTGCCACTTTGGTGCGGATCTTATTCTGGAAGACCTACGAGGTTCGGTAGTAACTTGATCTGAAGCTTCATGATCATCATCATTAGCTTCCTCACTGATTGGTGTAGGAATCACAGGAACTGATTTACGTGATGAACTACTTTCCAATAAGGGAGCAGGTATGCAGTTACCTCATCAAGTTCTACTTTCCTCCCACTCACTTCTTTCGAGAGAAACTCCTTCTCTAGAAAGGATCCATTCTTAGCAACAAAGATTTTGCCTTTGGATCTGTGATAGAAGGTGTACCCAACAGTTTACTTTGGGTATTCTATCAAGACACACTTCTCCGATTTGGGTTTGAGCTTATCAGGATGAAACTTTTTCACATAAGCATCGCAACCCCAAACTTTAAGAAACGACAACTTGGGTTTCTTGCCAAACCACAGTTCATAAGGTGTCATCTCAACGGATTTAGATGGTGCCCTATTTAACGTGAATGCAGCTGTCTCTAATGCATAACCCCAAAACAATATTAGTAAATTGGTAAGAGACATCATTGATCGCACCATATCAAATAAAGTGCGGTTACGACGTTCGGACAAACCATAATGTTGTGGTGTTCCAGGTGGCGTGAGCTGTGAAACTATTCCATATTGTTTTAATTGAAGACCAAACTCGTAACTCAAATATTCATCTCCACGATCAGATCGCAGAAACTTTATTTTCTTGTTACGATGATTTTCCACTTCACTCTAAAATTCTTTGAACCTTTCAACTATTTCAGACTTATGTTTCATCAAGTAGATATACCCATATCTGCTCAAATCATGAGCCTTAATACTCATTGGTCTGCATACATCAGTATGTATTATTTCCAACAAGTCAGTAGCTCGTTCCATTGTTCTAGAGAATGGAGTTTTAGTCATCTTGCCCAAAAGGCACGGTTCGCAAGCATCAAATGATTCATAACCAAGTGATTCCGAAAATCCATATTTTATGGAGTTTCTTCATGCGTTTTACACCGATATGACCCAAACGGAAGTGCCACAAATATGTTGCACAATCATTATCAACTTTGCATCTTTTGGCATCAATATTATGAATATGTGTATCACTACGATCGAGATCCAACAAACTATTTTCATTGGGTGTATGACCATCGAAGGTCTTATTCATGTAAACAGAACAACAATTATTCTCTGACTTTAAATGAATAACCGTATTGCAATAAATATGATCAAATCATATTCATGCTCAACGCAAACACCAAATAACATTTATTTAGTTTTAACACTAATCCCGAAAGTATAAGGAGTGTGCGATGATGATCATATCAATCTTGGAACTTCTTCCAACACTCATCGTCACTTCCCCTTCAACTAGTCTCTGTTTATTCTGTAACTCTTGTTTCGAGTTACTAATCTTAGTAACCGAACAAGTATCAAATACTCAGGGGCTACTATAAACACTAGTAAGGCACACATCAATAACCTATATATCAAATATACTCTTGTTCACTTTGCCATCCTTCTTATCCACCAAATATTCGTGGCATTTCCGCTTCCAAAGGACCATTTCCTTTGAAGTGTAAGCACTCAGTTTCAGGCTTTGGTCCAGCTTTGGTCTTCTTCACGGGAGTGAAAACTTGTTTTCCATTCTACTTGAAGTTTCCCTTTCTTTCCCTTTGCCCTTTTCTTGAAACTAGTGGTCTCTTGTCAATCATCAGCACTTGATGCTCTTTCTTGATTTCTACCTTGGTCGATTTCAACATCACGAAGAGCTCGGGAATCGTTTTCGTCATCCCTTGCATACTATAGTTCATCACGAAGTTCTAGTAACTTAGTGATGGTGATAAGAGAATTCTATCAATCACTATCTTATCTGGAAGATTAACTCCCACTTGATTCAAGCGATTGAAGTACCCAGACAATCCGAGCACATGCTCACTAGTTGAGCGATTCTCCTCCATCTTTTAGCTATAGAACTTGTTGGAGACTTCATATCTCTCAGCTCGGGTATTTGCTGGAAATATTAACTTCAACTCCTGGAACATCTCATATGGTCCATGACGTTCAAAACGTCTTCGAAGTCCCGATTCTAAGCCGTTAAGCATGGTGCACTAAACTATCAAGTAGTCATCATATTGAGCTAGCCAAACGTTCATAACGCCCGTGCATCTGCTCCTGCAATAGGTCTGTCACCTAGCGGTGCATCAAGGACATAATTCTTACAGGCAGCAATGAGGATAAACCTCAGATCACGGATCCAATCCGCATCGTTGCTACTAACATTTTTCAACGTAATTTTTCTCTAGGAACATATATAAAAACATAGGGAAGCAAAAACGAGAGCTATTGATCTACAACATAATTTGCAAAATACTACCAGGACTAAGTTCATGATAAATTAAAGTTCAATTAATCATATTACTTAAGAACTCCCACTTAGACAGACATCCCTCTAATCCTCTAAGTGATCACGTGATCCATATCAACTAAACCATGTCCGATCATCACGTGAGATGGAGTAGTTTCAATGGTGAACATCACTATGTTGATCATATCTACTATATGATTCACGTTCGACCTTTCGGTCTCCGTGTTCCGATGCCATATTTGTTATATGCTAGGCTCGTCAAGTTTAACCTGAGTATTCTGCGTGCGCAACTGTTTTGCACCCGTTGTATTTGAACGTAGAGCCTATCACACCCGATCATCACGTGGTGTCTCAAAGACGAAGAACTTTTGCAATGGTGCATACTCAGGGAGAACACTTCTTGATAATTTTAGTGAGAGATCATCTTAAAATTCTACCGTCAATCAAAGCAAGATAAGATGCATAAAGGATAAACATCACATGCAATCAATATAAGTGATATGATATGGCCATCATCATCTTGTGCTTGTGATCTCCATCTCGAAGCACCGTCTTGATCACCATCGCCACCGCGCCGACACCTTTATCTCCATAGTAGCATTGTTGTTGTTACGCCATCTATTGCTTCTACGACTATCGCTACCGCTTAGTGATAAAGTAAAGCAATTACAAGGCGTTTGCATTTCATACAATAAAGCGACAACCATATGGCTCCTACCAGTTGCCGATAACTTTGGTTACAAAACATGATCATCTCATACAATAAAATATAGCATCACGTCTTGACCATATCACATCACAACATGCCCTGCAAAAACAAGTTAGACGTCCTCTACTTTGTTGTTCCAAGTTTTACGTGGCTGCTACGGGCTGAGCAAGAACCGTTCTTACCTATGCATCAAAACCACAACGATAGTTCGTCAAGTTAGTGCTATTTTAACCTTCGCAAGGACCGGGCATAGCCACACTCGGTTCAACTAAAGTTGGAGAAACAGACACCCGCTAGTCACCTGTGTGCAAAGCACGGCGGTAAAACCAGTCTCGCGTAAGCGTACGCATGATGTCGTTCCGGGCCGCTTCATCCAACAATACCGCCGAACCAAAGTATGACAGACCGGTAAGTAGTATGACTTGTATCGCCGACAATTCACTTGTGTTCTACTCGTGCATATAAAATCAACGAATAAAACATGGCTCTGATACCACTGTTGGGGAACGTAGTAATTTCAAAAAATTCCTACGCACACGCAAGATCATGGTGATGCATAGCAACGAGAGGGGAGAGTGTTGTCCACGTACCCTCATAGACCGTAAGCGGAAGCGTTATGACAGCGTGGTTGATGTAGTCGTACGTTTTCACGATCCGACCGATCCAAGTACCGAACGTACGGCACCTCCATGTTCTGCACACGTTCAGCTCGATGACGATCTCCGCACTCCGATCCAGCATGGTGTCGGGGATGAGTTCCACAAGACGACGGCGTGGTGACGACGATGATGTTCTACCGACGCAGGGCTTCGCCTAAACTCCGCGACGATATGACCGAGGTGGAATATGGTGGAGGGGGGCACCGCACACGGCTAAGGAACGATCACGAAGATCAACTTGTGTGTCTAGAGGTGCCCCCTGCCCCCGTATATAAAGAAGCAAGGGAGGAGGAGGCCGGCCCTAGGAGGGGGCGCGCCAAGTGTGGAGTCCTATTAGGACTCCCTAGTCCTAGTAGGATTCCACCTCCCATATGGAATAGGAAAAGAGGAAGGGAAAAGGAGAAGGAAGGAAGGGGGCGTCCCCCTTCCCTAGTCCAATTCGGACCAGACCAAGGGGAGGGTGCGCCACCCTTGAGGCCCTTTTCCTTCTTTCCCGTATGGCCCAATAAGGCCCAATACGTATTCCCGTAACTATCCGGTACTCCAAAAAATACCCGAATCACTCAGAACCTTTCCGATGTCCGAATATAGTCGTCAAATATATCGATCTTTATGTCTCGACCATTTCGAGACTCCCCGTCATGTCCCCGATCTCATCCGGGAGTCCGAACACCTTCGGTACATCAAAACTCATAAACTCATAATAAAACTGTCATCGTAACGTTAAGCGTGCGGACCCAAAGGGTTCGAGAACTATGTAGACATAACCTAGAACTGTTTCTGGTCAATAACCAATAGTGGAACCTGGATGTTTATATTGGCTCCTACATATTCTACGAAGATCTTTATCGGTCAAACCGCATAACAACATACGTTGTTCCCTTTGTCATCGGTATGTTACTTGCCCGAGATTTGATCGTCGGTATCCAATACCTAGTTCAATCTCATTACTGGCATGTCTCTTTACTCGTTCCATAATACATCATCTTGCAACTAACTCATTAGTCACATTGCTTGCAAGGCTTATAGTGATGTGCATTACCGAGAGGGCCCAGAGATACCTCTCCGACAATCGGAGTGACAAAACCTAATCTCGAAATACGCCAACCCAACATGTACCTTCGGAGACACCTGTAGAGATCCTTTATAATCACCCGATTACGTTGTGATGTTTGGTAGCACACAAAGTGTTCCTCCGATAAACGGGAGTTGCATAATCTCATAGTTATAGGAACATGTATAAGTCATGAAGAAAGCAATAGCAACATACTAAACGATCAAGTGCTAGGCTAACGGAATGGGTCATGTCAATCACATCATTCTCCTAATGATGTGATCCCTTTAATCAAATGACAACACATGTCTATGGTTAGGAAACACAACCATCTTTGATTAATGAGCTAGTCAAGTAGAGGCATACTAGTGACAATATGTTTGTCTATGTATTCACACATGTATCATGTTTCCGGTTAATACAATTCTAGCATGAATAATAAACATTTATCATGATATAAGGAAATAAATAATAACTTTATTATTGCCTCTAGGGCATATTTCCTTCAGCCAGTATCTAGCGGACTAAAAACACGGTCTTCAAATAAAACAGTGCTACCTCTTGGTGGAGATAGCACCCCGGTTGTACATGCACAAGAACCAGCCCTACCACACATAACCCAAACTCTCGCAGATTGTACCGCCACTGCGATGGACAGAGAACCAGCTTCACCCAATCTAACCCCAACCCCAACCGATAGTAACCCAGTTCCTGTTGACACAACACCATCTCCACCATAGAGCTCCCAAACAAGAGCAGTTAGTAAGGCAGCTCCAGTGCCCAAAGGGCTAGTACTATCACGACGAACCCCAACTCCACCAGTTAGTACGCCTATTCCTGTGGAGGAAGCACAACCAGCTAGTCGTAGTGTAGCATCTATCGCATTTGATGTTGTTAAATCGTATGTGCGTATCTTCCCATCTTGGAAATATTATACTGAAGATGAAGGAAAATGCTAGTTGCAGGTGTTTGTCCAGGAGTTATGTGTAAGTAATGTTATTCATGGCAATTACTTTGCTTCGTCCCTTACATCCTACCTCCATGATGGTTATAATACAACAAATTTTCCCATTTTTCTCTATAGAGAAGGACCGATTTGGAAACTCAGGATGAGGTTGTCAGGACCCCGATTCCAAGTCACATCGATCCAGCCGGTAACACCTCATATCACTTTGTGGCCTCAGGCACGGTATTCCCACGGGTGTCCCGTTACCATGGCCCGGGACCGTTTGCGCCTTTTGGCTCACGTATATGACAGTGTCGCTAGCATCCATATGACAGAGAACCCGGGCCGACATGACTAGTCGTGAACCCAAAGTGGCACTAACTTATAGGGACAGCATACATGAATCAACATCGAGCATGTTGGTCGCCAGCTGTGAATCCGGGCTGTAACCTTTGGGCTAACAGGACTCGGGAACCCGTCTTGTAGCAGAGTTAGACAGGACTCGAATGTCACCGCATGACATTTCCCGAAGGGATGTATACAGGAACGAAGTGAATCACATGCCGGCCACCAAGTGTTCCAGAGCGAGAGTCTTTGGGCTAGCAGGACTCACAGTGAACCGGTCAGAAGTGACTACTATGGCTCATGGAAGCACAAGACTACATTTCCCCATAAGAGATGCTACCAAGGATAAACAACTAGGTTGTAGGATCCCACACATACCAAGCATTTCAATCATACACACAATATGCTCGATATGTGTAAATACAACATGGTATCACAACATAACTCTACGACTCAAGTATTTATTCATTAGGCTCGAGGAGCGAGATATTACAAACATGGGTCTCACGACCCAACATTCGTGAGCATACAAGTCAAAGCACAAGCGGAAGCTTAACATGTCTAGTACAAACATCTACAAATGAAAAAGGCTTAGAAGCCCGACTATCTACCGAGATCTGCCGAGGGCACAAGATCGTAGCTGAGGTATCAAGCTAAACGTCGAAGTCCACGTGGAACTACTAGCGAGACTGAAGTCTCTCTCTAAAACATAAATTAAGCAAACGTGAGTACAAATGTACCCAGCAAGACTTACATCAGAACTAATTACATATGCATCGGTATCAACAAAGGGGGTGGTGGAGTTTAACTGCAGCAAGCCAACTTTGACTCAGTGGCTATTGAGGTGGCGCACACGGGTCCACATATTCACCATAATAATACACCACTATGGATCCGCTCCCGTCTCCCTACGAGAAGGCCATCCATAACACTCACGCTTATCTTGCGCATTTTAGAGTATCCACTTTCACTTGTCTATGAACTGTTATAGGCAACCCAGAAGTCCATTACCGCGGACGCGGCTATTCGAATAGATCGTTTATAACCCTGCAGGGGTGTACGTCTTCACACATGTTTCCACCACTTAGCATCTGCACATGACATATGCTCGACAGATTTCAAGCGAAAGCCGACGTGGGTGTAGACCACGACCTGACTAACCACACAAGTCTCTAGTCCAGGTTTATCGCCTATTCGGGTTCCATCCGCGAGGAGATCCGGCCGGAGTTTCGCTCACAGCCCCAAAAGATGTGTGCGAGGTTCCCGAGACACCAAAGCAGGCGCCGTACACCGGGCCACGGTGTATCAACCGCATCATAGCCCACCCCTAGGGTCAGCGCTATGCACGGCCTCCAACACATATCCTACAAGCACCAGAAACTAGTTGCAACTCCAGGACAGAGAACAAGGGCGGTTAATAAGTCGAGAGGGGTCATATTTCAGGGCCCAACGTGTGGTAGTAGCTGTTCATGGATCACAAACACAGAACTCAGTTCCTGAGGATGGCTTCAGTGAGACAACCCACCATGTACTCCTACATGGTCTCTCACCGATACCTTTACCAAATCGTGTTCACACACTTAGCTTCCAACAGTAGGACATGTTCACACACCTCCGGTTCATCCCCGATGAATCCAACCTGACTCAACTCTAAGCAGTAGCAGGCATGACAGACAAGCATGAATGAGTAGGCACAACAGGGCTCAAACAACTCCTACTCATGCTAGTGGGTTTCATCTATTCTTGTGGCAATGACAGTCATCACGAGAGGATAAAGGGGTTCAACTACCGCAGCAAGTAGCAGATGAATCGTTGTTGTCCTAATGCAGTAAAAGAGAGCAGAAGCGAGAGAGTGGGATTGTATCGGAATGAACAAGGGGGTTTTGCTTGCCTGGCACTTCTGAAGATAGTATAGTTGTTCATCGGTGTCATCGATCTCATCGTCGGTATCACATCTATCGAGAGGGGACAAATACCGGCAACAGAGAAGGAAAACACAATCAATGCAGTGCACAATATGATGCATGATCGTGACATGTCAATATGCTGTGTTTTGAGCTAATGCAACTAGCAACATGTTAAATTAAGTGGGTTTGAACCCTAGGTTGAAATTCAAACTCCATGTAAGGCATTTCAAATGCCATTTATTCAAATTGTCTTATACAACAACTTTAAGTTGTTCAAACATGCATGAAAATTGTAAAGATGGATAGATTAAATTTTTTCTAATCATTTTTCATATATAACTTATTTCATTCTGAGCTACGGTTAAATTTCTATGATTTTTAGAAGTTTAGGACATTTTCTGAATTTCCTGAATTAAATTAAATCCAGAAGCTTATCGCGTCAGCATGACATCATGGTGACATCAGCAGGTCAACACGCCAGGTCCAGGTCAAACCTGACCTGTGGGACCCGCACGTCAGTGTAACAGGGTAGGGACATAGGCTGACTAGTGGGTCCGGGTCAACGATGACGTGGCATCAAACTGACATGTGGGGCCGACTATATTAACCTAAACTAAGCAGGGAATAAATCCCGGGGTTAGTTAAGACATGGGGCCCAAAGTCAGTGAGAGAGGGGGTTTGTTAGTGGCGTCATTAGCCACTAATGACGATGCCACATTGGCACGGCCGGGGTTAACCCGCCGGCGACCAAAACAACGGCGAAGGCTCGCCGGACTTGAGCTACAGGTGGCGGCTGGACTCGCGGAGACCACCGGGGCGTAGCCCGTGCTCTCCCGCATCCAGAGGAGCAGGTGAGTGGCCGCGGGGGCGCCGGAGCTCGCCGAAACGAAGCTCGCGGCGGTGGTGTTTGGTGGTGCACGGGCGCGTCGCTACGGTGCATCAGTGAGAAAATGGAGAGGCTGGGCAGCACCTTCTAGACACGGGGAGCACTAAGAGCAGCACAATGAGGCCAGGGGAGCACGGAGGCTATGCGTGCAGCAGCAATGGCGGGCGGCGGCTTCGGTGCTCGTGGGGAACAACGCTACGGCATGGGGGCGAGCATGCTGAGTTAGGGGAGAAGGTCAGTGGCTCACGGCAATGACGAGGGGACGCTCGGCGAGGTCGGGGACGGTCCGGAGCCGACAAATTTGACGGAGATGGCCGGCAGTCCCGAGGTTGAAGAAGGCATCGATGGCGGTGTTGCGGTGAAACCCGGCTTGCGTGGCTCGTCGAGGAGATGCTTCGCGTCCTTGCGGAGCTATTGGTCACGGTGGTTGGGCTAGGGGATGGCCGTGGCTGCGGAGGTGCTCGTCGGCGTGCATCGGGGTGTTCGGCACGCCATGGAGGGGGGAGCAGAGGCGGGAAAGGGCGAGGAGTGGGAGAGAGGGACCGGGGTGGCGTGGCGTGGCGTCGTCGAACGCGTCGGGAGGCGGCAGGCAGGAGGTGGAGGCCTCGGTAGCCTTGATCAGCAACTCGCCTCTTGGCGAGAGGTTGAAGACGACAGCCTTGACGGCCGGCTGGGCCACCAGTGGAGAAATTTGGGCAGGTGGGCTGCCAGGTAAGTCAGGTGGGTCTCTCTCTCTCTCTCTTCATTTATTTGTTTCTGTTTCTAGTTTTCTACTATAGTTTTTAGCTTAGGAAAAATACCAAGGCATTTCCTAAAATCCTGAAAATATTCATGGACACTTGCTGAATTATTTCAGTGGCCCAAAAATAGTTCCAACATTATTTGAACATTTAAATTATTTATAGTATTTAAATGCCCAAAGTCAAATACATTAATATTTAATTCAAAAATCCAGAATGGCCTAGAAATATGTGCATGACTTTCGGCAGAGGTTTTCACCTTTAACAAAAATCATGAACTTTTCTAAAGGGCATTTGGGATCATTGGAAATATTTTTATTGAACCTAGTTGAATTCATTTGGTGCTAGGGTTTCAACAATCCCCATTTCAAGTTTCATGAAATTTAAACATGATGCATGGATGCAATGCCACTAGTTACAAGCAAACTCTAGGGCTATGACAACTCACCCCCACTAAACAAGAATCTCGTCCCGAGATTCAAGACGTGAGGTAAGGAGACAGAGGGGATACAAAGCTAACTTGATGTTCATGATCCAACTTGCACTTCATAAGAATGTTGGATCATCATCTTGATCTTGACATCTTGCTTTGAGAACTTCATCCAACATGATAACGGGAGGAAAGGGAGAATTTTAGAAGAATCGATCTTCTTGAGGTTCGAGCAACTTAGGATCATCACAAGGATCACAAGATCAACTCACGGAATGAGACGTAGAAACATCTCTGGAGCTGAGAGGCAAAACATGCATTAGGAGGGACGGAAGAAACATTTTGACGAGGTGACAAGGTAGCGAGAAAAAATTGCCATGCTCCATAACGGGGCACCTCAGGGAAGGTGACTCGTAGAATTATTCTTTGAAGTGGCAAAAGAATTACTTTTGATTCAAAGATCACTGAAACTCTTTATACAAGACTAGTGCAAATCACAATCGATCATTGGAAGGTGTTCAAGGAATGACATACTCGGACTAGAGTGGATGATGTGGACTACCTTGTTAAAGACAACGCAAGGGATGATTTTTGCTTATCATCGAAATGGATGGGACCCCTGGTAGGACCACTTTTGAAGATGATCCTGAACAAGAATTACTAAGAAGGCAGCCCATAGTGAAATGGCACAAAGACGGTGCAAGCTAGGAACAAAATGCAAATGTTGGAATGTTCCAACCATCATATCTACCTGAGATTCAGATCTGCTTAGTAACAGGATACTTCAGACAACATGTCAGAATAGGTAAAGTTGTAACACAAATCGACGAGATGATATTGCGAGATTCTCGGGAGATGAACTACGGTAGCAAGCTCCAAAACATGAGCTGGTACTGCTACTCACATGTGAACACGATGTCCCAGACAGGCATGACTACATAGTAGTCTTACAAAGAAACACTACCGAGTTCTGGTTGGGAACCATCATTGAGGATAACGAAGTCTTTATGCAAGTATATGGATTAGATCCCAAGCATAGACTTCTCTTCCTTGAACAAATCAGTCAGTGGCTTGGTGTGCTAGGAAATACATATGGAATGGAGATGACCAGTCTATCAAACCACATAATACTTTGCACATGCTTGACTGACTTGGGATGATTCAAAGGAGCAAAACAAACTTTTTCGAATTCACGACGGCCACTTGCTTCAAATGCACATGAACTAGAGGAAGTCACTTCTTTCATCCAAACATATACCTCATGAATGGAACACGAAGGCAATGCTTAAAAAGTTTTCAACACTATTTAATGTTCAACATGAATCACGGACGAGATGAAATGCTGCTAATGGGCTCAACAACAAGTCATTGGAATTTCCATATCACTAGACTTCCACCATTATGTGAACAATGTGATAGTATTGGCCAGACCAAAAGATGTAATGGTGTATGCTTGAGGAATCAACCACGAGTAAGACAACATTACGAATATCATTGGTTCTAGCTTGATTTGACGATAGCCCACACTCAAATCAAGGTATGGACGAGATGATAGATTCAACAACCGATCACGAGGAACAATCGATGAAGATATCATCTCTCGTCAACACACACACACACGCAAGATATCCCCTTTGGAGTGAACTAAGTGGATTAAGCTTTTATCTTCCAACTCTCCAAGTTGTTGTTTTAGCTTAACCAATTAGTCCAGAGGTATCTAATACAGATTCTTGGAGAAAGAGTGGTTTACAAGAAAACCAACTTGATCACGAACTCAACATAGCGGTCAAGTGGCAACCTGGTAATACTTCCAAGAAGATATTCGAAAAATCACGAACCACCGATATGCAATTAAGCTTGAGAATAATCTTGCTTTTCAGGGCAAGACGATATGATCAAGAGAGCGAGGGACTGACACAATCCTAACTCATTGATCGAAGAGTGCACCAAAAAAAAGGACTAGGTAGCACGATCAGCCTTAGAAGAATAATTCAATAACCAGCACGCTAAGAATGAGAGTATTGTCCATTAACTACCAAGCAACTGGGTTGATGGGAGTATCGATTTCACACATCACGGTTCACTTGTCGGCATTCCGGTCACAACAACATGGAGACCGAGGCATGAATAATGATGGCAAGGGTATCACTGTACCCAGAATTCATAAGATGGTGTGCAATTCCCATGACATTCTTGATATAAAGATGGTAATATCCCATGGTAGGACAGATCAAAGGCTGGGTTGGCATTTCAATCTGCGGAGCACAACTATTTTGACCCAATCCCGGATATGGATGAGGTACTGGAGTTTGTTTGTCCTAGTCATTCTGAATAGAACGGCTTGACGGACCACAAGAATAGTAGGCATCGATGAACACGATCGCACACATACCCTTGACTATCAATTGATAGATCAAGGTCGGAATATAACTGAGGGAGGGGGGCAACTCAAAGGAACATATATCTTTCTGACTTGTGGATGCATAGATTAGTACGTCGAACCAAGTTCAACAGGTTTCTTCCGGATAACCCATGCAGAAAGGTAGAACTGGCAAAATCACAATTATGAATGGGGAACTCCTCAAGTGTACTCTGGTTGTGATCTTTTGGTTCAAATAACTTCTGCCATAAACGGTTCATAGTATTCGGAAAAAGGAAATACCGCGGACCTCGAGGACTAATGCAAAGGTTACTAATATCCTAAAGGAACTAGCAAACACTATCAACATGAAGGTGAGTGGATTGAATCTCGGTTTCAAAACCCAAGAATAGAATACCTATTAACTAAGTAGCATCACGGGATGCTTTCGAGAATGATGGCCAGAATCATCACACTGGGAACACAAAACATGGCTAGATTACTAGGTGGTTCTCTAGGATGCCTAGGGTCGTAATAATGGCTTCAACAAATACGCCGAGGCAACGAAGTACCTCAACTCGACGATTAGTGTGGTTGAACTGGCCCAAAAGGACATCGGGAACGGAGGAAGGATTTGCAAATGCATCAGATTGTTTAGAAACCTGGAATGACTCGGACAGCATAACGGCTGTAAATGCTCGAAAAAGATTTGAGACATCCTACAAAAATGGTGGCATAACCACTTAACATCACAATATCAAATTCTGAGATGAACTGTCAACACATAGAAGTAGTAAGAACAGAACTGAGGCTTGAATCCAATGATCCTACAAGTCTACAGATTAGTAACACGTGATCCTATTAGAAAGAAAAGATAGCCTAGTTCCTTAACCCCATAGAAAAGATAGGATGCCTCAGATCAGAAGGCCATAAGGTATAATGAGTAAAAAAGAGCCTTACGTTCCATCCCACAATCAATTCCCTTATATAACTAAAGAATTTCTAGACTCGACTTCGACGAGTTTGGCTTGGTAATCCTACAAGCAGTCAGGCTCTGATACCAAAGTTGTCAGGACCCCGATTCCAAGTCACATCGATCCAGCCGGTAGCACCTCATATCACTTTGCGGCCTCACGCACGGTATTCCCACGGGTGTCGCCTTACCATGGCCCAGGTCCGTTTGCGCCTTTTGGCTCACGTATATGACAGTGTCGCTAGCATCCATATATGAGAGAACACAGGTGACATGACTAGTCGTGAACCCAAAGTGGCACTAACTTATAGGGACAGGCATACATGAATCAACATCGAGCATGTTATCGGCGTGTGAATCCGGGTTGTAGCAACTGGGCTAACAGTACTCTCGAAACCCGGGCTGTAGCAGGTTAGACAGGACTCCGGATGTCACCGCGTGACATTTCCCCGAAGGGACAGACACAAGAACGATGTGAATGACATGCTGGCCAGTCAAGTGTTCCGGAGCAGTAGTGCTGGGCTAGCAGGACTGCAGTGAACCGATGCAGAAGTGACTACTATGGTTCATGGAAGCACAAGACTACATTTCCCCATAAGAGAGGCTACCAAGAATAAACAACTAGGTTGTCGGATCCCACGCATACCAAGCATTTTAATCATACACACAATATGCTCGATATGTGCAAATACAACATGGCATCACAACATAACTCTACGACTCAAGTATTTATTCATTAGGCTCCGAGGAGCGAGATATTACAAACATGGGTCTCACGACCCAAAATTCAGAGCATACAAGTCAAAGCACAAGCGGAAGCTTAACATGTCTGAGTACAGACATCTACAAATGAAACAAAAAGGCTTAGAAGCCTGACTATCTACCAGATCCTGCCGAGGGCACAAGATCGTAGCTGAGGTATCAAGCTAAACGTCGAAGTCCACATGGAACTACTAGCGAGACTGAAGTCTCTCTGCAAAACATAAATTAAGCAGACGTGAGTACAAATGTACCCAAAGAAGACTTACATCGTAACTAACTACATATGCATCGGTATCAACAAAGGGGTGGTGGAGTTTAACTGCAGCAAGCCAGCTTTGACTTCGGTGGCTATCCTAAACTACGATTGCAAGTAACTCTTTTGAGGTGGCTACACGAGTCCACATATTCACCATAACAATACACCACTATGGATCCACTCCCGTCTCCCCTCGAGAAGGCCATCCATAGCACTCCACGCTTATCTTGCGCATTTTAGAGTATCCACTTTCACTTGTCTATGAACTGTTATAGGCAACCTAGAAGTCCATAATCATGACGCCGCTATTCGAATAGATCATTTATAACCTGCAGGGTGTACTTCTTCACACATGTTTCCACCACTTAGCGTGCACACGACATGTGCTCGGCAGATTCAAGCGAAAAGCCGACGTGGGTGTAGACCACGACTGACTAACCACACAAGTCTCTAGTCCGGGTTTATCGCCTATTCGGGTTCCATCCATGAGGAGATCCGCCGGAGTTTCGCTCACAGCCCCAAACGATGTGTCTGAGGTTCCCGAGACACCAAGCAGGCGCTCGGTACACAGACCTGATGTATCTACCACATCATAGCCCACCCCTAGGGTCGGCCTTCACACGGCCTCCAACACATATCCTACAAACACTAGAAACTAGTTGCAACTCCTGGACAGAGGACAAGGGCGGTAATAAGTCGAGTGGGGTCATATTTCAAGGCCCAACATGTGGTAGTAGTTGTTCATGGATCACAAACACAGTACTCAGTTCCTGAGGATGGCTTCAGCGAGACAACCCACCATGTACTCCGGGGCTCCCCCTGAAGATGTGCATATAAGTATTCTGCTTTTGAATGCAAATGCACATGGCAGGTTGTACTTGTGGAGATCCTCTTCAACTAATGAAGACAATTCATCATGCATGAAGGGATATAACGAAGGTAATGGCATGCACGATGAAAAATGAACGTCTGCGAAATGATTTCATGCGGGATTTATCATCGCACATGGGAATTTATCATCGCATCACAGAATAGCAGAAAAAGTAGCAGACGACCATCAAGTTTAAGTGTTACAACTCAAAGAACTAAATGTATCAAAAGCAAGAGTTGTAAGCACTTGGCAAAAGTATAGCAACCACCCATATGGTCCCGCTTGAAGACTATCAACTCATATGCTTCTCCCCCTTTTGTCAATAAGGACCAAAAAGGTTTGAAGACATAGAGCTTCTACTCGTTCCCATGAGGAGTAGGTGAAGCAACAGGGTCGTCGTTGAGGTTCGGTTGTGCAGAAGAACTTGGTGCAGTGTCGATGTGCGGCGACGTTGTAGTTGGCGAAGTAGCATCATCTTCATCGTCGATGACTCTTGCATTGATAGTTGCCGCAGAGGAGGAGTACTCAGAATCTTCGAGTGAGGGAGTCCGACGCAAGACAGCATTCCTGGGAGGAGTGGAATCAAACTTGAATCTCTGTGTGAAGCCATCTTGTTGAAGATCATCTTCAGAGCTTATCAGTGTCAGACCCTTCCACGTCCACCGACAGGTTTCATGAGTGACAAAAGCATTCTTGGTGGGAAGGTTGCGAATGCGATTAACATCCACCAAGAGGCTTTGCATCTGACGCTTCAGCCAATCGTGATGCTTATCCTATTTTTGATGCAGGGCAACGAGAAGCTCTCGGTCATTGAGAACACGAGAACGCTTCCGAGGCCTTTGAGCAATTGTGCTTTCAGTGGCTTTAGTATGGGCACGATGAGGTGCACGTGTATTGCCAGCCAAAGGATAAACACGAGTAGCAGCAAGAACTCCTTCAATGGGCCGAGTGAAGCTTTGGTGATTGGCGTTGTGAAGATAAATTGGCTCCTTGGCAGGTTCTGGGTACATGGCTTCGACAAACATATCAACCTCTGGTAAGAAGATAATGTGGTTGCGCGCAGAGGACTGATAGTTGACAGCAGAATGAAGCTTGATGAGGCGCATTACCCATGGAGCATAAAACTTCAGACCAAATAAATCAGAGCCAGATGCAGCCAATTGCCTGATGAAGAAGTCTTGAGCATTGAAGCTGATGCCATTGAGGATATAGAAAACCAATGTCTTCATTGCTCCTTCAAGTTTCACTGCAGGAGAATGTCCTTTGACAGGCCATAGAGTTCGCCTGATGATATGATAAATAGTGAGGGGCAGATACTCTAGGTCTTCAACAAATAATTCCCTTGGATATTCAGCGTTGCATGGCAGTGGCTTCATCATGCTCAGCATTTGGCTCATGTTTGGCTCAAGCTTCTGGAAGATGCTCTCCAAAGCATTGCGGTGAAGCAGACAACCATGCTCAAAGAGTACACCTGGAGTGGGCAGGCCAGTGAGCTCAATAATATCAAGAGCTTTGGCTTCATGGTGTACATTGCCTGTCATCCACTCAAGGATCCATGTCTTCGGATCCCTGTTGTAGCCGCGAATGTGGAGGGTGGCATAGAATTGTAGCAGAAGCTCTTTGTTCCAGTGCTCTTTATCAGTCACAAATTGTAGCAGACCAGCATCTCTGAAAAAATCAAGAGCTTCTCTAGGCAGGCCAGGCCAGCAATAGCTTCGTAGTCTAGACGCATATGGAGAAAGAAGCGCCCTTGATCGTAAAGAACACAAGAGTAGTAACTGCGCTGCTGATAGCTCCAGAACTGATCAGATGAAATTCTTGGCTTCAAGTATGGGTTCTTGTCGTTATCAAAGAAGGTGTTGTGTGCAATGAAGCCATTCACATTAAACGATCCTGGTGAAGTTCTTTGTGCACAGAAACCTAGGCAGCCTTGGTTTTGGCTTCTCGGACCTGAGGCCCTGTGGCTCCACATGATAATCAAATTGAGGTCCGTGAGGCGGGGCGGGGAACGAGAATAGGCCATGAACCATGACAGGTTGGCCGCGATCAAATGCCAGCTCAATAGTGTGTGGCCTTGGAGGTGGTACAAGAGCATCGGCATTGACATGAGCTGCTAGTGGTACAATGGCTTCAGGTGCAATATTGACTTCGGGTGCATTAGAAGTTGCAGGCACATTCACTTCTGGTGCCACAGTAACTTCAGGAGCCATATTTGCTTCAGCCATGACAACGTCATTGGCTTCAGTATTGGTGTTGGTGGCCGCCTCAGTATTACCAACCTCCACTTGAGTAGCTGGAGGGTTGGACACGTTCTCCTCGAGAACAACTTCTTGTTTGGTAGGGGGTGTGGCAACACGCTCTTCTTCTTCATGGGTTTCTTGTTGTTCTGCGGCTGATGCAGCCGGTGTCTTCAGCAGCTTTGGCTTCAGATTCTGAGACGTTCGCAGTTGGAGTGGCTTCAGGAAACACTTGGTGTGATACTGAGTTGTGGTGCTCTTCTCCTTCTGGAACACTCGAAAGAGTGACTTGTGGCCTTGGTCCTTTGCGAAGCCTACGAAATGCGGGCGATGTTTATGGAGAGGGTGTTGGCTGGACTACATAGTCATCATCATCAAGCACCGGAGTGGTGACTTGAGGTGGGGGAGTACGTGGTGATTCTTCTTGACGGGGGGAGTTTTGAGGGTGATCAACCCATGAATCATCCTGACCAATTGGCGTCAAAGGACGACCAATGCTGATGAGTTCGTTGTTCGTGAGAACAGGCGATGATACCATTGGGTGCTCAATCTGAGGAAGGACTTCATCATCATTTACATTGTCTTGGGGAGCAATTTCTTCAGCTGCGGTGGTGTCAACAGCTGGATCTCCTTCAGCTTCAGGAGCCTTATGGTAGCAGGCTCGTGAACTATTAAATGACGCTCTTACGTATGTAGATGCAGGATGAGCAACAGAGATTGGCTCGACGACAAGGGGCTCTGTGGGAGAAGCCCGATCTTTCTTCTTTGTCTTTCTCTTCTTGGTCGGTGGAGCGTCGTAAGTGGTGTTCTTGGACTTGTGCTTTCTGGCTTCGGCTTCAGCTGCCCTTGTTTTCTTGAGTTCTGAAGCAACTGTGGGGACCTTAGGCTTCAAGCCTGTCATACTAGCAGGGAAGACAATGCAAGGTGCTTCCTGCCTTGATGCGTCAGCTTGTGCCACAGCTGGCTTCTTCTTCTTGGCAGCCATCTTGGGGTCAATGCCAGGACGCCCAAGTGCCTTGCGCTTCTCAGCCTCATTATGAGCTTGAACACATTTGGCAGCGGAGAGCTTCATACGTTCTCTTGATCCCTTTGCTGCTTCGCGCTTCCGTTGAAACTGCTCTTTGAGGTCATGCAACATCTGCTTGAAGTTTTGAACATCAGCCATGCTGAGCTTTTGCATGTGCTTCTTGAACTGAGCCTTCTCATAGTCGATTTTGTTCTTCAGTTCAACTATTTTCTAAGCCAGAGATAGCTCATTTGCAATGGCTCCATGGAAGGAGACACTGATGCCAATTGGAAGCTGAAGATCATCGATGCTGAGGTTCGGATTTTCAAACCACTCATCAATGAAGTTATTCAATATGTCCATGTTAAAGAGGGGCAATTCGTTGAAGATCTCCGCCTCTTGCTTGCTCTTTATCAGCAGCTCGAGAGCATCGTCGCCAAGATCTTCGTCACTTGAGAGATCAATGGCCTCGTTCTCATTCCTCAGAACGCCAGCTCGGGTGAGTGCTTGACCAGAACTCTTGACAATTTTCTTCTGGGGCTTCTCTGTCTTCTTGGAGACACGAGAAAGATCTTCAGAATGCACACTTGGTGCAGGAGGAGCAGTGACCAGAGGCCGCGCACATGAAGCGCTTGGTGCAGCAGCAGGTTTCGAAGCCTTTGGTTTCTTTTGCTTTTGTGGCTTCGGCGGAGCAGGAGCTTCATCAGAATCAACATCATCTCCAGACTGATCCATTGTGGCCCTCTGAGCGGCGATGTAGGAGAGAAAACCATCAAAGTTGTCGAAGGGGCCGATGACATTGGGATTGGCATCACGTGTGCCATCAGCCCTAGGAGCAGAATGACCAGGATTGAAGTTGCATCTGAGGCTCTTCTTGTTCTTTACTACAGAGTCCTTGGCAAACTTGTAGTTGCGCTTGAACAAACTGCCCTCGCGACACCATAATAGAGACGATGGGTCGGCATCTGCAGGTTGTGGTCCACAGACCATGCAAGGGTAGAAACCCTGAGCAATAGCTTCAGATTTGGTCTTTGGTTGAAGATTTCTATAGAGAATATCTCCCCAAGGACGCTTGATGGCATTCTTTTCAGCATATTCCTTGGTGACGAATCTGTACTTGTACCATTGCTCGGCCCAATATCTTCAAATCCATTGGATTCGTGTTTTGCGCTGGCCATAGCTGCCTTCAAGATCAGTTTTGTATAACTCATATAGATCTTCAGGCAAATCCATTGATGTGCCCCCGTGGCGCTGTCTGCCTCCCTTCCTTGCGGACTTTTCTGTGGCCATGTAGTTCAAACTGAATGGCTTCAAAACTTGCAAAAGCTTCCGTTTGCTGGCCAGACAAGAACTAGCTTCGGGAGAATTGATGTGATGCTGTAAGAATTCTGCAAATGAATGCAGACTATGAGAACCAAGGGATTCTCACACGGACATGTACATGTGACAGCATTAGAGATGCGAGGGAAGGGGAAGAGGTCATATGCATTCTCAGAAGATTTTGAAGATAAATCAGTTTTGAAGACATTGACCTCATAGCGCGAACACATTCACTTATATGTTGGGAGTTGGTTCCAGATTTGTACGAATCCAAGAATAGGTACAAGTGAGGAATCTAACTATGTGAGAAGCATAAGTGAATATACTAGGCATGTTATGAGATGCAGAACAGGATAGATCCAAGTTTGTGGGGATAGAAACCACTTTTGGTGAAGAAGGATGAATCTATCGGATCAAAAAGGTAGTAAAAGTGAGTTTTAATTACCACACGAAGAACTGCTAGACAGAGTAGAGAGGAGGCCGAGCAGTTCGATCTTCCGTACCCTAACTTGGCGACGGAGGACACCTACGGCGGTGGCGGAGAAGACGAGGTCCGCGACCGGCGTGAGCACAGCGTCGGTGAGGTCACGGCAGCTAAGCACTTCGTCGCCGATGTCGTCGGGAGCTACCGGTGGCGCTAGGGTTTGTGCGAGGTGGAGAGGTGGAAGAAGTATTTTGACTGCGATGTGATGTGTATTTATAAGGAAAGGGCCAGCAGAGCTCAATTACGCAGGTGCCCTTGGCGGTTCACATCTGAGGGACACGTGGCGAACATGCAACACATTGGAAGTTGTTCCATGTTCCCACACACGCATGGACTGCCGGGTGGTCGTTCCGGCTTCTCCGGGTGTCAAGCAATAAGGATAAAGCTTTTAAAACAAATTCAATTTTTGTCTCTGTGTCTTCTACTGACAAGGACGCAAAGAAGACATTCAACGGTTTCAATAGAATGCATATGATTTGGATAGATATAATTTGAGAAAGAAGCATAGAAGAGGTTAGGGTCCGATCACATTCACTTAGTCCAAAAGATTCAAACGAGAAGACATAGCTATAAGTGAATATTGTAGAGGACAGAACACAAATATATGTATATATCTGAGTAAGACCAAATGAACAAAGTGAAGATCAACATGAAGACAAATCAATGATGAAGATAAATCAAATGCGAAGACTTTGCAATTGTAACGCCAAGCGAAACACTTCAAACAAAAGTTAGGTGGTGGCGTTACCCACCGTATAGGAAGTATTAGACCCAAACACGGCGCACAATTATCGTGGCGCTCCGAAGTCAAATTCCGGATTAATGTATTCACACTTAGAGTGTATGTCTTCATTGATTGAGATATACATTACTTCATGTGTTGCACATCTAAGTCATCAACATGCATAAGTGTTAGGATGTGTGCCTAATCACATGACATTTGAGGATTCCAAGATATTTAGCTCACACCACAACTTGCAAAACCTTTTCTCATCCAAGGGCTTTGTGAAGATATCAGCCAATTGCTCTTCAGTGTTGACGTGAATGATATCAATATCTTCCTTCCTGACATGATCTCTGAAAAAGTGATGACGAATTTCAATGTGCTTTGTCTTCGAGTGCTAAACTGGGTTGTTTGAAATCTTGATGGCGCTTTCATTGTTGCAGTAGAGTGGTACTTGTTCCAGATGGATGCCATAGTCCTTGAGAGTTTGCTTCATCCATAGAAGCTGAGCGCAGCAAGATCCAACAACAATGTATTCAGATTCAGCAGTGGAGAGAGACACACAATTCTGCTTCTTTGAAGACCAACAGACAAGTGGTCGTCCCAGAAAGTGACATGTTCCTAATGTAGACTTGCGATCCACCTTGTCACCAGCATAATCAGCATCCGATAATCCAACTAGATCAAACTCTGAGCCCTTTGGATACCATAATCCTAGTGTTGGGGTGTAAGCCAAATATCGAAGAATTCGCTTCACAGCTAAGTGATGCGATTCCTTTGGTGCTGCTTGGAATCGGGCACACATGCAAGCGATAAGCATGATATCCGCCTAGATGCACATAAATAAAGTAAAGAACCAATCATGGAGTGGTATACCTTTTGATCGAACTCTTTACCATTGGCGTCAGGACCCAGATGACTTTTGGTTGGCATTGGCGTCATGTAACCTTTGCAGTCTTGCATTCCAAACTTCTTCAAGCAGTCTTTGAGGTATTTCTCTTGAGATATAAAGATGTTGTTGCTTTGCTGATGAATTTGAAGACCAAGGAAGAACTTCAGCTCACCCATCATGGACATCTGATATTGCTCTTGCATCATGTGTCCAAACTCACCACTGTATTTCTGGTTAGTGCAGCCAAAGATAATATCATCCACATATATTTGGCACGCAAATAGTTCACCATCATATGTCTTCGTGAAGAGTGTGGGATCCAGGGAACCAGGTTTGAAGCCTTTGCTCTTCAGGAAGTCTTTGAGTGTGTCATACCAAGCACGAGGGGCTTGTTTGAGGCTATGTAGTGCCTTGTTGAGCTTGTATACCATATCAGGATGTTTTGGATCTTCAAAGCCCGGAGGTTGTGCAACATACACTTCTTCTTCAATCTTGCCGTTGAGAAAGGCACTCTTCACATCCATTTTATACAGAAGGATGTTATGATGATTTGCATAGGCTAGCAGTATGCGAATGGCTTCAAGCCTAGCCACAGGAGCAAATGTTTCATCGAAGTCAATCCCTTAAACTTGAGTGTATCCTTGAGCAACGAGACGAGCCTTGTTTCTGACAACTTGACCATGCTCATCTTTCTTGTTGCGATATATCCATTTGGTGCCTATTATGTTGTGCTTGCGAGGGTCAGGACGCTTGACTAATTCCCACACATTGTTCAACTTGAACTGTTGAAGCTCTTCTTGCATAGCTTGAATCCATTCAGGTTCCATGAAGGCTTCAACAACTTTCTTGGGTTCAGATATTGAGACAAACGCAAAGTGCCCACAGAAATTTGCTAGATGTGTTTCTCTTGAATGAGTGAGTGGACTAGGTGCATTGATGCTATCAATTATCTTCTCAATCTGTACTTCGTTTGCAACACGAGGATGAACTGGACGAAGATTTTGCTCTTGTTGATCATTGTCTTCATTTGGAGGATTGGCTTCAGGCTGAGCATTGTCTTCAGGTTGATTAGGCGCAGAAATGATAAGTTCCTCTTTAGCCTGTGCCTCAGAAGGTATGATTTCTCCAGTTTCCATGAGGTTGATGTATTCACTAGGTGGAACTTCATCTAGCACATTCGGCAGGTGCTCTTTTTGCGAGCCGTTAGTCTCATCGAACCGCACATCTGCAATTTCAACCACTTTAGAGTGAAAGAGGTTGAAGACTCTGTAGGAGTGCGAATCCTTTCCGTAACCAAGCATAAATCCTTCATGTGCTTTCGGTGCAAATTTTGAAGTGTGATGTGGATCCTTGATCCAGCACCTAGCACCAAATACTCTGAAGTAACTGACATTTGGATTCTTACCGGTTAGGAGTTCAAAGGATGTCTTCTTCAGAAGCTTGTGAAGATAAACACGGTTGATGATATGGCATGCAGTATCAATGGCTTCGGGCCAGAACTTTCTTGGAGTCTTGTATTCATCAAACATCGTCCGAGCCATCTCAATGAGTGTTCTGTTCTTACGCTCCACGATGCCATTCTGCCGAGGTGTGTACGGAGCTGAGAACTCATGAGTGATGCCCAATGTGTCCAGGTAAAGGTCGAGGCCGGTGTTCTTGAATTCTGTGCCGTTGTCACTTCTGATATGCTTGATCTTGATGCCATAGTTCGTCATGGCACGGTTGGCGAAGCGTCTGAAGACGTCCTGCACTTTAGTCTTGTAGAGGATTATATGCACCCATGTATATCTTGAATAATCATCAACTATGACGAAGCCATAGAGGCAAGCTGTGGTAGTAAGAGTAGAGTAGTGAGTAGGGTCAAATAAGTCCATGTGTAGTAGCTCGAAGGGTTGAGATGTCGTCATGATTGTCTTTGAGGGATGCTTGGCCCTCATCATCTTTCCAGCTTCACAGGCACCACACAGATGATCTTTCTTGAACTTGACACCCTTGATGCCTACGACGTGTTTCTTCTTCGCGAGAGTGTACATGTTCCTCATGCCAGCATGCCCTAGCCTCTGATGCCAAAGCCAACACTCTAAAGCTTTTGCTAGAAGACATACGGCTAGCTGTGGTCCTGCTGAGAAATCTACCATGTACAAATCATCTTTCCGATACCCTTCAAAGACTAGAGACTCGTCAGATTCCATTAGAACAAGGAAACGATATTTTCCAAATATCACAATCATGTTCAAGTCACAAAGCATTGAGACAAACATTAAGTTGAAACCAAGGGATTCAATAAGCATCACTTTATCCATGTGCTGATCCTTTGAGATTTCAACTCTACCTAGACCCAATACCTTGCTTTTATCGATTTAAACCAAATGTGATGTGGCTCTTGTCAGATGGACGTAAGGTTGAGTCCATGAGAAGACTTCGATCACCAGTCATATGATTAGTGCATCCACTGTCCATAATACATTCTGAAGCATGTGGTGTCATACCCTACAGTGTAGTTAGGGGGATAGGCTTCACCAAGAGTATTGTGAAGCATAAACATTTGACGGACAAGAGGATTATCAAAGCTCAGGTCAAAGTTAGGACTGATAGGATGATTGGCAAGCAATTCAGGAACAAAATACATAATAAGACCATTTGGGCATTTTATCTTGTGCCCCACAAGATGTTTTAGGTCCCCAGCAATAGCATCAGACGCCTTTGATTTCCGGCCGGAGACCTTTGCCTGCAAAAGAGAGTTAAGTTTTCTTAACCACCCACGTTTTCAGGGGTGGCTTCGAAGCAATGAGTCCAAGTGCAGCATCTGAGAACTTCAGCTTTGGAGCCCTAGCAAATAGCCTTGCAGGAGGTGAATAATATTCATATGAATAAGTAGAAAAGTTCTTAGTTTTATGAACATAGCGGTTTGAAGAAACACGCTCATATTCATACATCTGAGTATGATTTCCCTGCAAAACATTGGCGTTAGGGTGACTTGAAGGAAATATGCCCTAGAGGCAATAATAAAGTTATTATTTATTTCCTTATTTCATGATAAATGTTTATTATTCATGCTAGAATTGTATTAACCGGAAACATGATACATGTGTGAATACATAGACAAACTGAGTGTCACTAGTATGTCGGTACTTGAATAGCTCATTAATCAAAGATGGTTATGTTTCCTAGCCATGGACAAAGAGTTGTCATTTGATTAACGGGATCACATCATTAGGAGAATGATGTGATTGACTTGACCCATTCCGTTAGCCTAGCACTTGATCGTTTAGTATGTTGCTATTGCTTTCTTCATGACTTATATATGTTCCTACAACTATGAGATTATGCAACTCCGTTTACGGAGGAACACTTTGTGTGCTACAAAGCGTCACAACGTAATCGGGTGATTATAAAGGTGCTCTACAGGTGTCTCCGAAGGTACATGTTGGGTTGGCGTATTTCGAGATTAGGTTTTGTCACTCCGATTATCGGAGAGGTATCTCTGGGCCTGTCGGTAATACACATCACTTAAGCCTTGCAAGCATTGTAACTAATGAGTTAGTTACGGGATGATGTATTACGGAACGAGTAAAGAGACTTGCGATAGCGAGATTGAACTAGGTATTGGATACCGGCGATCGAATCTCGGGCAAGTAACATACCGATGACAAAGGGACCAACGATATGTTGTTATGCGGTTTGACCGATAAAGATCTTCGTAGAATATGTAGGAGCCAATATGAACATCCGTGTTCCACTATTGATTATTGACTAGAAACAGTTCTAGGTCATGTCTACATAGTTCTCGAACCCGTAGGGTCCGCACGCTTAACGCTATGGCGATGCTTTTATTATGAGTTTATAAGTTTTGATGTACCGAAGGTTGTTGAGTCCGGATGTGATCACGGAAATGATGAGGAGTCTCGAAATGGTCGAGACATAAAGATCGATATATTGGACGACAATATTCGGACACCGGAAGTGTTCCGGGTGATTTCAGAGAAAACCGGAGTGCTGGAGGGTTACCGGAACCCCCCCGGGAGGAGTATTGCGTCTTATGGGCTTTAGTGGAGAGAGAGAGGCGGCAGATGGGATGGCGCGCCCTCCCCTCTGGTCCGAATTGGACTAGGAGAGGCGGCGCCTCTTTCCCTCTCCCTCTCCCCTTCCTTTCCCTCCTAGTAGGAGTAGGAAAGAGGGAGTCCTACTCCTACTAGGAGGAGGACTCCTCCTCCTTGGCGCGCCCACAAGGGTCGGCCGGCCTCCCCCCTTGCTCCTTTATATACGGGGGCAAGGGGGCACCCTAGAACACACAAGTTGATCTTCGTGATCGTTCCTTAGCCGTGTGCGGTGCCCCCCTCCACCATATTCCACCACGGTCATATCGTCGCGGAGTTTAGGCGAAGCCTGCGTCGATAGAACATCATCATCGTCACCACGCCGTCGTCTGATGGAACTCATCCCCGACACCTCTTTGGATCGAGTCCGGGATCATCATTGAGCTGAGCGATGTGCGAGAACACGGAGGTGCCATATGTTCGGTCCTTGGATCGGTCGGATCGTGAAGACGTCTGACTACATCACATCAACCGCGTTGTCTTAACGCTTCCGCTTTCGGTCTCACGAGGGTGCGTGGACACACTCTCCCTCTCGTTGCTATGCATCATCATGATCTTGCGTGTGCGTAGGAATTTTTGAAATTACTACGTTCCCCAACAAGGGCATCCGAGCCTGATTTTATGCGTTGATGTTATATGCACGAGTAGAACACAAGTGAGTTGTGGGCGATACAAGTCATACTGCTTACCAACATGTCATACTTTGGTTCGGCGGTATTGTTGGATGAAGTGGCCCGGACCGACATACGCCAGACGCTTACGCGAGACTGGTTCTACCGACGTGCTTTGCACACAGGTGGCTGGCGGGTGTCAGTTTCTCCAACTTTAGTTGAACCGAGTATGGCTACGCCCGGTCCTTGCGAAGGTTAAAACAACACTAACTTGACGAACTATCGTTGTGGTTTTGATGCATAGGTAAGAACGGTTCTTGCTCAGCCCGTAGCAGCCACATAAAATTTGCAACAACAAAGTAGAGGACGTCTAACTTGTTTTTGCAGGGCATGTTGTGATGTGATATGGTCAAGACGTGATGCTATATTTTATTGTATGAGATGATCATGTTTTGTAATCAAGTTATCGGCAACTGGCAGGAGCCATATGGTTGTCGCTTTATTGTAGGAAATGCAAACGCCCTGTAATTGCTTTACGTTATCACTAAGCGGTAGCGATAGTCGTAGAAGCAATAGTTGGCGAGACGACAACGATGCTACGATGGAGATCAAGGTGCCGCACCGATGACGATGGTGATCATGACGGTGCTTCAGAGATGGAGATCACAAGCACAAGATGATGGTGGCCATATCATATCACTTATATTGATTGCATGTGATGTTTATCCTTTATGCATCTTATCTTGCTTTGATTGACGGTAGCATTTTAAGATGATCTCTCACTAAATTATCAAGAAGTGTTCTCCCTGAGTATGCACCGTTGCCAAAGTTCGTCGTGCCCAAACACCATGTGATGATCGGGTGTGATAAGCTCAACGTCCATCTACAACGGGTGCAAGCCAGTTTTGCACACGCGGAATATTCAGGTTAAACTTGACGAGCCTAGCATATGCAGATATGGCCTCGGAACACGGAGACCGAAGGTCGGCGTGAATCATATAGTAGATATGATCAACATAGTGATGTTCACCATTGAAAACTACTCCATCTCACGTGATGATCGGTTATGGTTTAGTTGATTTGGATCACGTGATCACTTAGATGACTAGAGAGATGTCATGCAGTGGGAGTTCTTAAGTAATATGATTAATTGAACTTAAATTTATCATGAACTTAGTATTGGTAGTATTTTGCAAATTATGTTGTAGATCAATAGCTCGCGTTGTTGCTTCCCTATGTTTTTATATGTGTTCCAAGAGAAAACTAAGTTGAAAAATGTTAGTAGCAATGATGCGGACTTGGTCCGTGATCTGAGGTTTATCCACATTGCTGCACAGAAGAATTATGTCCTTGATGCACCGCTAGGTGATGACTGTTCGCGAGGAGCGGTATGCGACGTTATGAACGTTTAGCTAGCTCAATATGATGACTACTTGATAGTTTTGTGCACCATGCTTTATGGCTTAGAACCGACTACAAAAACATTTTGAAACGTCATGGAACATATAAGATGTTTCAAGAGATGAAATTGGTATTTCAGACCCATGCCCGTGTCAAGAGGTATGAGACCTCTGACAAATACTTCGCCTAAAAGATGGAGGAGAATTGCTCAACTAGTGAGCAAGTACTTAGATTGTCTGAGTACTACAATCGCTTTGAATCAAGTGGGAGTTAATCTTCCAGATAAGATAGTGCTTGGCAGAGTTCTCTAGTCACCATCACCAAGTTGCTGGAACTTCGTGATGAACTATAATACAAGGGATGACGAAAACGATTCCCGAGCTCTTCGTGATGCTGAAATCGATGAAGGTAGAAAACAAGAAAAGAGCATCAAGTGTTGATGATTGACAAGACCACTAGTTTCAAGAAAAGGGCAAAGGGAAAGAAAGGGAACTTCAAGTAGAATGACAAGCAAGTTGTCACTCCCGAAGAAGCCCAAAGCTGGACCAAAGCCCTAAACCGAGTGCTTACACCGCAAAGGAAATGGTCACTAGAAGCGAAATACCACAGATATTTGGTGGATAAGAAGGATGGCAAAGCGAACAAGGGTATATTTGATATACATGTTATTGATGTGTGCCTTAGTAGTGTTTATAGTAGCCCCTGAGTATTTGATACTTGTTCGGTTGCTAAGATTAGTAATTCGAAACAGGAGTTACAAAATAAACAGAGACTAGCTGAAGGGGAAGTGACGATGAGTGTTGGAAGTAGTTCCAAGATTGATATGATCATCACTGCACACTCCCTATACCTTCGGGATTTGTGTTAAACCTAAATAAATGTTATTTTGTGTTTGCGTTGAACATGAATATGATTTGATCATGTTTATTGCGATATGGTTATTCATTTAAAGTCAAAGAATAACTGCTGTTCTGTTTACATGAATAAAACCTTCGATGGTCATACACCCAATGAAAATAGTTTGTTGGATCTCGATTGTAGTGATACACATATTCATAATATTTATGCCAAAAGATGCAAAGTTAATAATGATAGTGCAAATTATTTGTGGAACTGACGTTCGGGTCATATCGGTATAAAGCGCATGAAGAAACTCCATAAAGATGGATTTTCGGAATCACTTGGTTATGAATCATTTGATGCTTGTGAACCGTGCCTTTTGGGCAATATGACTAAAACTCCGTTCTACGGAACAATGGAATGAGCTACTAACTTATTGGAAATAATACATACCGATGTATGCGATCCGATGAGTGTTAAGGCTCGCGGCGTGTATCGTTATTTTCTGACCTTCACAGATGATTTGAGCAGATATGGGTATATCTACTTGATGAAACATAAGTCTGAAACATTTGAAAAGTTCAAAGAATTTCAGAGTGAAGTGGAAAATCATCGTACCAAAAAAAAATAAAGTTTCTACGAGCTGATCATGGAGACGAATATTTGAGTTACGAGTTTGGTCTTCGTTTGAAACAATGTGAAATAGTTTTGCAACTCACGCCACCTGGAACACCACAATGTAATGGTGTGTCCGAACGTCGTAATCGTACTTTAGTAGATATGGTGCGATCTATGATGTCTCTTATTGTTTTACTACTATCGTTTTGGGGTTATGCATTAGAGACAGCTGCATTCACGTTTCATAGGGCACCATCTAAATCCGTTGAGACGACACCGTATGAACTATGGTTTAGCAGTAAACCTAAGCTGTCGTTTCTTAAAGTTTGAAGTTGCGATGCTTATGTGAAAAAGGTTTTCAACCTGATAAGCTCGAACCCAAATCGGAGAAGTGCATCTTCATAGAATACCCAAAGGAAAATGTTGGGTACACCTTCTATCATAGATCTGAAGGCAAAACATGCGTTGCTAAAAATCGATCCTTTCTAGAGAAGGAGTTTCTCTCGAAAGAAGTGAGTGGGAGGAAAGTAGAACTTGATGAGGTAATTGTACCTTCTCCCAAATTGGAAAGTAGTTGATCACAGAAATCAGTTCCTGTGATTCCTACACCAATTAGTGAGGAAGCTAATGATGATGATCATGTAACTTCAGATCAAGTTACTACCGAACCTCGTAGGTAAACCAGAGTGAGATCCGCACCAGAGTGGTACGGTAATCCTGTTCTGGAAGTCATGTTACTAGACCATGATGAACCTACGAACTATGAGGAAGCAATGATGAGCCCAGATTCCACGAAATGGCTTGAGGCCATGAAATCTGAGATGGGATCCATGTATGAGAACAAAGTGTGGACTTTGGTGGAGTTGCCTGATGATCGGCAAGCCATATTGTATAAATGGGTCTTCAAGAGGAAGACAGATACTGATGGTAGTGTTACTATCTACAAAGCTCGACTTGTCACAAAAAAGTTTTTCGACAAGTTCAAGGTGTTGACTACAATGAGATTTTCTCAACTGTAGCGATGCTTAAGTCTGTCCAAATCATGTTAGCAATTGCCACATTTTATGAAATCTGGCAAATGGATGTCAAAACTGCATTCCTTAATGGATTTATTAATGAAGAGTTGTATATGATGCAACCAGAAGGTTTTGTCAATCCTAAAGATGCTAACAAAATGTGCAAGCTCCAAATGATCCATCTATGGACTGGTGCAAGCATCTCGTAGTTGGAATACACGCTTTGATAAGTTGATCAAAGCATATAGTTTTATACAGACTTGCGGTGAAGCCTGTATTTACAATAAAGTGAGTGGGAGCACTACCGCCTTTCTGATAAATATATGTGAGTAACATATTGTTGACCAGAAATGATGTAGAATTTTTCGGGAAAGCAAAAAGGAGTATTTGAAAGGAGTTCTTTAAAAGAAAGACCTCAGTAAAGCTACTTACATATTGAGCATCAAGATCTATTGAGATAGATCAAAACGCTTGATAAGTTTTTTTTCAATAAGCACATACCTTGTCAAGATTTTGAAGTAGTTCAAAATGGAACAGTCAAAGAAAAGTTCTTGCCTGTGTTACAAGGTGTGAAATTGAGTAAGACTCAAAGCCCGACCACGGCAGAAAATAGAAAGAGAATGAAAAGTCATTCCCTATGCCTCAGTCATAGGTTCTATAAAGTATGCTATGCTGTGAACCAGACCTATTGTATACCTTGCTCTGAGTTTGGCAAAGGAATACAATTTTGATCTAATAGTAGATCACTGGACAGCGGTCAAGAATATCCTTAGTGAGGACTAAGGAAATATTTCTCGATTATGGAGGTGATAAAAGTGAAGGAAATATGCCCTAGAGGCAATAATAAAGTTATTATTTATTTCCTTATATCATGATAAATGTTTATTATTTATGCTAGAATTGTATTAACCGGAAACATAATACATGTGTGAATATATAGACAAACAAGATGTCACTAGTATGCCTCTACTTGACTAGCTTGTTAATCAAAGATGGTTATGTTTCCTAACCATGAACAAGGAGTTGTTATTTGATTAACAAGGTCACATCATTAGTTGAATGATCTGATTGACATGACCCATTCCGTTAGCTTAACACTTGATCGTTTAGTATGTTAATGCTTTCTTCATGACCCATACATGTTCCTATAACTATGAGATTATGCAACTCCGTTTACGGAGGAACACTTTGGTACTACCAAACGTCACAACGTAACTGGGTGATTTTAAAGGAGTACTACAGGTGTCTCCAAAGGTACTTGTTGGGTTGGCGTATTTCGAGATGAGGTTTTGTCACTCCGATTGTCGGAGAGGTATCTCTAGGCCTTCTCGGTAATACACATCACTTAAGCCTTGCAAGCATTACAACTAATGAGTTAGTTGTGAGATGATGTATTACGGAACGAGTAAAGAGACTTACCGCAACGAGATTGAACTAGGTATTGGATACCGACGATCGAATCTCGGGTAAGTAACATACCGATGACAAAGGGAACAACGTATGTCGTTATGCGGTTTGACCGATAAAAGATCTTCAGAGAATATGTAGGAACCAATATGGGCATCCAGGTTCCGCTATTGGTTATTGACCAAGAATAGTTCTAGGTCATGTCTACATAGTTCTCGAACCCGTAGGGTCCGTGACGCTTAAGGTTTCGGCGATGCTTATATTATGAGTTTATGAGTTTTGATGTACAGAAGGAGTTCGGAGTCCCGGATGAGATCGGGGACATGACGAGGAGTCTCGAAATGGTCGAGACGTAAAGATCGATATATTGGACGACTATATTCGGAGTTCGGAAAGGTTCCGAATGATTCGGGTATTTTTCGGAGTACCGGAGAGTTACGGGAATTCGCCGGGAGAAGTATTGGGCCTTATTGGGCCTGCGGGAAAGAGAGAGGGCTGCCTAGGGCAGGCCGCTGCCCAAGGCCTAGTCCGAATTGGACTAGGAGGGGCCGCACCCTTCTTCTCTTCCCTTCCTTTTCTCCTACTCCTACTAGGAAAGGAGGAGTCCTACTCCCGGTGGGAGTAGGACTCCCCCCTTGGTGCGCCTCCTCCCTTTGGCCGCCACCTCCTCCTTGCTCCTTTATATAAAGGCGGGGGCACCCCATGACACACAAGTTGATCTACGGATCTTTCCTTAGCCGTGTGCGGTGCCCCTTCCACCATATTCCACTTCGGTCATATCGTCGTAGAGCTTAGGCGAAGCCTGCGCCGGAGAAGTCATATCGTCAGCAGCGCTTAGCGAAGCCCTGCGTCGGTGGAGCATCAACATCGTCATCACGCCGTCGTCTTGTGGAACTCATCCCGACACTTTGCCGGATCGGAGTCCGGGATCGTCATCGAAATTTGAGCGTGTGCAGAACTTCGGAGGTGCCGTGACGTTCGGTACTTGGATCGGTCGGATCGTGAAGACGTACGACTACATCAACCGCGTTGTTATAACGCTTCCGCTTTCGGTCTACGAGGGTACGTGGACAGACACTCTCCCCTCTCGTTGCTATGCCGTCACCATGGTCTTGCGTGATCGTAGGAAATTTTTTGAAATTACTACGTTTCCCAACAAAGTGGCATCCGAGCCTAGGTTTTTATGGTTTGATGTTATTTGCACGAGTAGAACACAAGTGAGTTGTGGACGATACAAGTCATACCGCCTACCAAAGATGTCATACTTTGGTTCAGCGGTATTGTTGGACGAGACGATCCGGACCAACCTTACGCCAGATTCTTACGCGAGACCAGTTCCCTCGACGTGCTTTGCACATAGATGGCTTATGGAAACTGTCTCTCCAACTTTAGTTGAACTGAAAGTGGCTACGCCCGGTCCTTGAGAAGGTTAAAACGGAGTCTATTTGACAAACTATCGTTGTGGTTTTGATGCGTAGGTAAGATGAGTTCTTGCTTAAGCCCGTAGCAGCCACGTAAAACTTGCAACAACAAAGTAGAGGACGTCTAACTTGTTTTTGCAGGGCATGTTGTGATGTGATATGGTCAAGACATGATGCTAAATTTTATTGTATGAGATGATCATGTTTTGTAACCGAAGTTATCGGCAATCGGCGAGAGCCATATGGTTGTCGCTTTATTGTATGCAATGCAATCGCGATGTAATGCTTTACTTTATTACTAAGCGGTAGTGATAGTCGTGGAAGCATAAGATTGGCGAGACGACAACGATGCTACGATGGAGATCAAGGTGTCGCGCCGGTGACGATGGTGATCATGACGGTGCTTGGCGATGGAGATCACAAGCACAAGATGATGATGACCATATCATATCACTTATATTGATTGCATGTGATGTTTATCCTTTATGCATCTTATCTTGCTTTGATTGACGGTAGCATTATAAGATGATCTCTCACTAAAATTATCAAGAAGTGTTCTCTCGAGTATGCACCGTTGCCAAAGTTCGTAGTACCCGGACACCACGTGATGATCGGGTGTGATAAGTTCTACGTCCATCTACAACGGGTGCAAAACAGTTGCACACGCTGAATACTCGAGTTAAACTTGACGAGCCTAGCATATAACAGATATGGCCTCGGAACACGGAGACCGAAAGGTCGAACGTGAATCATATAGTAGATATGATCAACATAATGATGTTCACCATTGAAACTACTCCGCCTCACGTGATGATCGGACATGGTTTAGTTGATTTGGATCACGTGATCACTTAGATAACTAGAGAGATGTCTGTCTAAGTGGGAGTTTAGTAATATGATTAATTGAACTTTAATTTATCATGAACTTAGTCCTGGTAGTATCTTGCAAATTATGTTGTAGATCAATAAGCTCGCGTTGTTGCTTCCCTATGTTTTTATATGTGTTCCTAGAGAAAATTGTATTGAAAAATGTTAGTAGCAATGATGCGGATTGGATCCGTGATCTGAGGTTTATCCTCATTGCTGCACGTAAGAATTATGTCCTTAATGCACCGCTAGGTGACAGACCTAATGCAGAGCGTATGCATACGTTATGAACGTTTGGCTAGCTCAATATGATGACTACTTGATAGTTTAGTGCACCATGCTTAACGGCTTAGAATCGGGACTTCAAAGACGTTTTGAACGTCATGGACCATATGAGATGTTCCAGAGTTGAAGTTAATATTTCAAGCAAATACCCGAGTTGAGAGATATGAAGTCTCCAACAAGTTCTATGGCTAAAAGATGGAGGAGAATCGCTCAACTAGTGAGCATGTGCTCAGATAGTCTGGGTACTTCAATCGCTTGAATCAAGTGGGAGTTAATCTTCCAGATAAGATAGCGATTGACAGAATTCTCTAGTCACCATCACTAAGTTACTAGAACTTCGTGATGAACTATAGTATACAAGGGATGACGAAAACGATTCCCGAGCTCTTCATGATGTTGAAATCGACGAAGGTAGAAATCAAGAAAGAGCATCAAGTGTTGATGATTGACAAGACCACTAGTCTCAAGGAAAAGGCAAAGGGAAGAAGGGAACTTCAAGAAGAGCGGCAAGCAAGTTGCTGCTCGAGTGAAGAAGCCCAAGTCTGGACCTAAGCCCGAGACTAAGTGCTTTGCTGCAATAGAACTGGTCACTAGAAGCGGAACTACCCCAAGTATTTGGCGGATAAGAAGGATGGCAAAGTGAACAAAGGTATATTTGATATACAGATTATTGATGTGTATTTTACTAGTGTTCGTAGCAACCCTCGGTATTTGATATCGGTTGAGTTACTAAGAGTAGTAACTTGAAGCAGGAGTTGCGTAATGAAACGAAACTAGTTAAAGGGAAGTGACGATGAGTGTTGGAAGTAGTTCCAAGATTGATATGATCATCATCACACACTCCCTATACTTTCGGGATTAGTGTGGAACCTAAATAAGTGTTATTTGGTGTTGAGCATAAATATGATTTGATCATGTTTATTGCAATACGGTTATTCATTTAAGTAAGATTATAATTTGTTGTTATTTTTTCATGAATAAATCATTATATGGTTACACACCCAATGATAATTTTTAATTGGATCTCGATCATAGTGATACACATATTCATAATATTGAAACCAAATGATGCAAAGTTAATAATGATAGTGCAACTTATTTGTGGCACTGCCGTTTAGGTCATATAGGTGTAAAGCGCATGAAGAAAACTCCATGCTGATGGACTTTTGGAATCACTTGATTATGAATCATTTGATGCTTGCGAACCGTGCCTTTTGGGCAAGATGACTAAAACTTCGTTCTCCGGAACAATGGAACAAGCTACTGACTTATTGGAAATAATACATACCGATGTATGCTATTCAAAGAGTGTTGATGCTCGTGGCAAGTATCATTATTTTCTGACCTTCACAGATGATTTTAGCGAGATATGCGTATATCTTCTTGATGAAACATAAGTCTGAAATAGTTGAAAAGTTCAAAGAATTTCAGAGTGAAGTAGAAAATCATCGTAACAAGAAAATAAAGTTTCGCAATCTGATCGTGGAGATGAATATTTGAGTTCTGAGTTTGGTCTTCAATTAAAACAAAGTGGAATAGTTTCACAGCTCACGCCACGGAACACCACAACGTTATGGTGTGTCCGAACGTCAGAATCGTACTTTATTTTGATATGGTGCGATCAAAGATGTCTCTTACTGATTTACCAATATCGCTTTTGGGGTTATGCATTAGAGACAAATGCATTCACGTTTAATAGGGCACCATCTAAATCCGTTGAGACGACACCATATGAACTATGGTTTAACAAAGAAACCTAAGGTATGCGTTTCTTAAAAGTTTGGAGTTTTGATACTTATGTGAAAAAGTTTTCACCTGATAAGCTCGAACCCGAATCGGAAAAATGTGTCTTCATAGGATACCCAAAGGAGACTGTTGGGTACACCTTCTATCACAGATCTGAAGGCAAGATTTTCGTTGCTAAATTCGGATCCTTTCTAGAGAAAGAGTTTCTCTCGAAAGAAGTGAGTGGGAGGAAAGTAGAACTTGATGAGATAATTGTATCTGCTCCCTTATTGGAAAGTAGTTCATCACAAGAAATGGTTCTGTGACAACTACACCAATTAGTGAAGAAACTAATGATGATGATCATGAAGCTTGAGATCAAGTTACTCTTGAACCTCGTGGGTCGACCCGAATAAAATACGCACTAGTGGTACGGTAATCCTATTCGGAAGTCATGTTACTTGACCATGGCGAACCTACAAACTATGAAGAAGCGATGGTGAGCCCAGATTCGCAAAATGGCTGGAAGCCATGAAATCTGAGATGGGATCCATGTATGAGAACAAAGTATGGACTTTGGTTGACTTGCCCGATGATCGGCAAGCCATTGAAAATAAATGGATCTTTAAGAAGAAGGTAGCGCCGATGGTAATGTAACCGTCTACAAAGCTCGACTTGTTGCGTAAAGGTTTTCGACAAGTTCAAGGGGTTGACTACGATGAGACTTTCTCACCCTTAGCGATGCTTAAGTCTGTACGAATCATTTTAGCAATTGCCGCATTTTATGATTATGAAATTTGGCAAATGGATGTAAAAATGCATTCTTTAATGGATTTCTAGAAGAAGAGTTGTATATGATGCAACCAGAAGGTTTTTCAATCCTAAAGGAGCTAACAAAATATGCAAGCTCCAACGATCCATCTATGGACTGGTGCGAGCATCTCGGAGTTGGAATAAACGCTATGATAGTGTGATCAAAGCATATGGTTTTATACAGACTTTTGGAGAAGCCTGTCTTTACAAGACAGTGAGTGGGAGCATTACAACATTTCTGGTAAGTATATGTGAATGACATATTGTTAATCGGAAATAATGTAGAATTATTCGCAAAGCATAAAGGAGTATTTGAAAGTAGTTTTTCAAAGAAGGACCTCGGTGAAGCTGCTTACATATTGAGCATCAAGATCTATAGAGATAGATCAAGACGCTTGATAAGTTTTTCAGTAAGTACATACCTTGTCAAGATTTTGAAGTAGTTCAAAATGGAACAGACAAAGAAAAGTTCTTGCTGTGTTGCAAAACGTATGAAATTGAGTAAGACTCAAATCCCGACCACGGCGTAAAATAGAAAAGAGAATGAAAGTCATTCCCTATGCCTCGATCCATAGGTTCTATGAAGTATGCTATGCTATGTACCGGACCTATTGTATACCTTGCTCGAATTTGGCAAGGGAGTACAATAGTGATCTAGGAGTAGATCACTGGACATTGGTCAAGAACATCCTTAGTGAGGACTAAGGAAATATTTCTCGATTATGGAGGTGATAAAAGAGCCCGTCGTAAAGAGTTACATCGATGCAAGCTTTTTACACAGATCCGGATGACTCTAAGACTCAATCTGGATACATATTGAAAGTGGGAGCAATTAGCTAGAGTAGCTCCGTGCAGTAGCATTGTAGACATAGAGTATTTGCAAAATACATACGGCTCTGAATGTGATGCACCCGTTGACTAAGCTTCTCTCACGAGCAAAACATGATCATACCTTAGTACTCTTTGGGTGTTAATCACATAGCGATGTGAACTAGATTATTGACTCTAGTAAACCCTTTGGGTGTTGGTCACATGACGATGTGAACTATGTGTGTTAATCACATACAGATGTGAATATTAGTGTTGAATCACATGATGATATGAACTAGATTATTGACTCTAGTGCAAGTGGGAGACTGAAGGAAATATGCCCTAGAGGCAATAATAAAGTTATTATTTATTTCCTTATATCATGATAAATGTTTATTATTTATGCTAGAATTGTATTAACCGGAAACATAATACATGTGTGAATATATAGACAAACAAGATGTCACTAGTATGCCTCTACTTGACTAGCTTGTTAATCAAAGATGGTTATGTTTCCTAACCATGAACAAGGAGTTGTTATTTGATTAACAAGGTCACATCATTAGTTGAATGATCTGATTGACATGACCCATTCCGTTAGCTTTACACTTGATCGTTTAGTATGTTAATGCTTTCTTCATGACCCTTACATGTTCCTATAACTATGTGATTATGCAACTCCCGTTTACCGGAGGAACACTTTGGGTTCTACCATACGTCACAACGTATCTGGGTGATTTTAAAGGAGTACTACAGGTGTCTCCAAAGGTACTTGTTGGGTTGGCGTATTTTGAGATGAGGTTTTGTCACTCCGATTGCTCTGGAGAGGTATCTCTAGGCCTTCTCGGTAATACACATCACTTAAGCCTTGCTAGCATTACAACTAATGAGTTAGTTGTGAGATTATGTATTACGTATCGAGTAAAGAGACTTACCGGTAACGAGATTGAACTAGGTATTGGATACCGACGATCGAATCTCGGGTAAGTAACATACCGATGACAAAGGGAACAACGTATGTCGTTATGCGGTTTGACCGATAAAAGATCTTCGTAGAATATGTAGGAACCAATATGGGCATCCAGGTTCCGCTATTGGTTATTGACCAAGAATAGTTCTAGGTCATGTCTACATAGTTCTCGAACCCGTAGGGTCCGCACACTTAAGGTTACGGTGACGGTTATATTATGAGTTTATGAGTTTTGATGTACCGAAGGTGTTCGGAGTCCCGGATGAGATCGGGGACATGACGAGGAGTCTCGAAATGGTCGAGACGTAAAGATCGAGATATTGGACGACTATATTCGGAGTTCGGAAAGGTTCGAATGATTCGGGTATTTTTCGAGTCCGAGAGTTACGGGAATTCGCCGGGAGAAGTATTGGGCCTTATTGGGCCCTCTGAAAGAGAGGGGCTGCCTAGGGCAGGCCGCGCGCCCCCCCAAGGCCTAGTCCGAATTGGACTAGGGGAGGGGGCCGCACCCCTTCTTCTCTCCCCTTCCTTTTCTCCTACTCCTACTAGGAAAGGAGGAGTCCTACTCCCGGTGGGAGTAGGACTCCCCCTTGGTGCGCCTCCTCCCTTTGGCCGGCCACCTCCCCCTTGCCTCCGTTATATACTGGGGCAGGGGGCACCCCATGACACACAAGTTGATCTACGGATCTTTGCTTAGCCGTGTCTGCGGTGCCCCTTCCACCATATTCCACTTCGTCATATCGTCAGAGAGCTTAGGCGAAGCCTGCCGGAGAAGTCATATCGTCGCAGTTGCTTAGGCGAAGCCTGCGTCAGTGGAGCATCAACATCGCCATCACGCCGTCGTCTTGGCCGACGGAACTCATCCCCGACACTTTGCCGGATCGGAGTCCGGGATCGCCATCGAGCTGAACGTGTGCGTAACTCGGAGGTGCCGTGACGTTCGGTGCTTGGATCGGTCGGATCGTGAAGACGATCGACTACATCAACTGCGTTGTTATAACGCTTCCGCTTTCGGTCTACGAGGGTACGTGGACGGACACTCTTCCCTCTCGTTGCTATGCCATCACCATGGTCTTGCGTGATCGTAGGAAATTTTTTGAAATTACTACGTTTCCCAACAAAAAGAGCCCGTCGTAAAGAGTTACAACAGTGCAAGCTTTTATACCGATCCAGATGACTCTAAGTCTCAATCTGGATACATATTGAAAGTGGGAGCAATTAGCTAGAGTAGCTCCGTGCATAGCATTGTAGACATAGAATATTTGCAAAATACATACGGCTCTGAATATGACAGACCCGTTGACTAAGCTTCTCTCACAAACAAAACATGATCACACCTTAGTACTCTTTGGGTGTTAATCACATAGTGATGTGAACTAGATTATTGACTCTAGTAAACCCTTTGGGTGTTGGTCACATGACGATGTGAACTATGGGTGTTAATCCTATACAGATATGAATATTGGTGTTAAATCACATGGCGATGTGAACTAGATTATTGACTCTAGTGCAAGTGGGAGATCAAGGAAATATGCCCTAGAGGCAATAATAAATTTATTATTTATTTCCTTATTTCATGATAAATGTTTATTATTCATGCTATAATTGTATTAACCGGAAACATGATAAATGTGTGAATACATAGACAAACTGAGTGTCACTAGTATGCCTCTACTTGACTAGCTCATTAATCAAAGATGGTTATGTTTCCTAGCCATGGACAAAGAGTTGTCATTTGATTAACGGGATCACATCATTAGGAGAATGATGTGATTGACTTGACCCATAACGTTAGCCTAGCACTTGATCGTTTAGTATGTTGCTATTGCTTTCTTCATGACTAATACATGTTCCTACAACTATGAGATTATGCAACTCCCGTTTACCGGAGGAACACTTTGTGTGCTACCAAACGTCACAACGTAACTGGGTGATTATAAAGGTGCTCTATAGGTGTCTCCGAAGGTACATGTTGGGTTGGCGTATTTCGAGATTAGGTTTTGTCACTCCGATTGTCGGAGAGGTATCTCTGGGCCCTCTCGGTAATACACATCACTTAAGCCTTGCAAGCATTGTAACTAATGAGTTAGTTACGGGATGATGTATTACGGAACGAGTAAAGAGACTTGTAGGTAACAAGATTGAACTAGGTATTGGATACCGACGATCGAATCTCGGGCAAGTAACATACCGATGACAAAGGGAACAACGTATGTTGTTATGCGATTTGACCGATAAAGATCTTCGTAGAATATGTAGGAGCCAATATGAACATCCGTGTTCCACTATTGGTTATTGACCGTAAACAGTTCTAGGTCATGTCTACATAGTTCTCGAACCCGTAGGGTCCGCACGCTTAACGTTACGATGACAGTTTTATTATGAGTTTATAAGTTTTGATGTACCGAAGGTTGTTCGGAGTCCCGTATGCGATCACGGACATGACGAGGAGTCTAGAAATGGTCGAGACATAAAGATCGATATATTGGACGACTATATTCGGACACCGGAAGTGTTCCGGGTGACTTCGGAGAAAATCAGAGTGCCGGAGGGTTACCGGAACCCCCCCCCGGGAGGAGTATTGGGCCTTATGGGCTGTAGTGGAGAGAGAGAGGGCAGCCAGATGGGCCGCGCCTCCCCCTCCGGGTCCGAATTGGACTAGAGAGGAGGCGGCGCCCCTCTTTCCCTCTCCCTCTCCCCTTCCTCTCCCTCCTAGTAGGAGTAGGAAAGAGGAGTCCTACTCCTACTAGGAGGAGGACTCCTCCTCCTTGGCGCGCCCACAAGGGCGGGCCGGCCTCCCCCTTGCTCCTTTATATACGGGGGCAGGGGGCACCCTAGAACACACAAGTTGATCTTCGTGATCGTTCCTTAGCCGTGTGCGGTGCCCTCCTCCACCATATTCCACCTCGGTCATATCGTCAGCGGAGTTTAGGCGAAGCCCTCGTCGGTAGAACATCATCATCGTCACCACGCCGTCTTGTGGAACTCATCCCCGACACCTGCTGGATCGGAATCCGGGATCGCCATCGAGCTGAACGTGTGCGTAACACGGAGGTGCCGTGACGTTCGGTGCTTGGATCGGTCGGATCGTGAAGACGTACGACTACATCAACCGCGTTGTCATAACGCTTCCGCTTTCGGTCTACGAGGGTACGTGGACACACTCTCCCCTCTCGTTGCTATGCATCACCATGATCTTGCGTGTGCGTAGGAATTTTTTTGAAGTTACTACGTTCCCCAACATGACTCGGGTGAGTCCTCTGTCTGTATGAAGCCTTTGGGCCATATGAAGCCTTTGGTCTGGAGTTTGTCTTCTTCCCTTGTGGTGTCATGATGACATTTATAGGAAGATTCTCAAGACAACTTTTGGGTACCCAGATCTTCTTCATAGGCGGTCCATTTCTGTAGTTAGTACCAATATACCTGGCAAACACTTCACCAGTCTGATTCTTAAACAGTTTATAGTTTGCATCAAAGGATTCATCAATGACAATTGAGTTAGGACAAGTGAAGCCAGACAAGGTGGATGGGTCCACTGAAGGTCCCTTTGCAGCAAACCACGTGGTTTAGGGTACCGCCAAAGCTTCCAAAGAAGAACCATCAACATTCATTTTCCTCTCGAACCCAACACCCTCTTTCCTAGGGTTTCAGTTCAGAATATGCTTTTTGAGGACATCATATAGTGTCTGATGCCCTTTGAGACTTTTGTACATCCCTGTCTCAAGCAATGTCTTCAACCTAGCATTTTCATTAGCAATAGCAGTGGCATCCTCAGCAGAGGGGTTAGTTACCACATCAACAGTTGAAGATATTGCAACAAAGATGGCAGAGAACATTCAAAGAATGTAAGTAGTGTTATCACACTCAAGGCATTTTAGACATGGTGGTTCAAATCCTTCCTGAGCGGGACTGATCTGTTGAGCGTGAAGTGACTCGTTTTCTTTTTGAAGATCTTCATGAACTGCTCTCAATTTCTCAAGATCTTGCTTCATTTGAAGATAATCATAGGAAAGCTTTTCATGAGTTGTTGAGAGCGTTTCATGACGACTTTCAAGTTCCTCATACTTAACATGAAGATTTTTTATGTCTTTAATTAAGGACTGAGATCGGGTCATTTCCGCGTCCAACAGGTCATCGCTTTTGTCTAACAGTTTTTGAATACGTTCCATAGCTTTCGGTTGTTCAGTTGCAATTTTAGCAAGTAATTTGTAGCTGGGTTTGGATTCACAATCAGAGTCATCTTCACTTGATATTTGAAAGTAAGAATCGCGTGAGTTTGCCTTGGCACCACGTGCCATGAAGCAGAAGGTGGGAGCGGAGTCGTCCTTGTCATTAGCATCAGCGTTGGTGACAGAGCCATTTTCTTCAGTGTTGAAGATGGACTTGGCAACGTAGGCTGTAGCTAGAGCCAGAGTTGCAACGCCAGAGTCGGACTCCTCCTCAGACTCCACCTCCGCCTCCTCAGAAGCAGACTCCTCCTCTGAATCCATCTCCTTGCCAACAAAGGCACGAGCCTTGCTAGATGAGCTCTTCTTGTGTGATGAATACTTCGATGAAGACTTGGAAGAAGACTTATTTTTCATTGTCCCACTGCGGACACTCAGAGATGTAGTGACCAGGTTTCTTGCACTTGTGGCATGTTCTCTTCTTGTGGTCATGAGTAGAAGCTTCATCATTTCTTGAGCTGGATCGTGAAGACTTTCTGAAGCCTTTCTTCTTAGTGAACTTCTGGAACTTCTTCACAACCATAGCAAGCTCCTTTCCAATGTCTTCAGGATCACTAGAACTGCACTCAGATTCTTCTTCAGATGAGGAAACAACCTTTGCCTTCATAGCGCGAGTTCGACCATAGTTGGGACCATAGATGTCCCTTTTCTCAGATAGCTGAAACTCATGTGTGTTGAGCCTCTCAAGTATGTCAGACGGATCGAGTGTCTTGAAGTCAGGGCATTCTTGAATCATCAGGGCTAGGGTGTCAAACGAGCTATCAAGTGATCTCAGGAGTGTCTTGATGATTTCATGCTTGGTTATCTCAGTGGCGCCCAGAGCATGAAGCTCATTTGTGATGTCAGTGAGGCGATCAAACGTGAGCTGGACATTCTCGTTGTCGTTTCTCTTGAAGCGGTTGAAGAGGTTATGGCGACACCGATCCTTTGATCTCTCCGGGTTGAGATGTCGCTGCTCACCTTGGAGAGCCGGTCCTGCACTAGCTTCGACGCTTCCGTAGCACTCACACGGCCATACTTCCTTTGGTCGATGACCACGGTATGATGTTGATGGCGGTAGAATCCAGCTTGAACGAACTTCTTGACACCAAATAGGGTGACACCTTCACCAGCCTTTGGGAACGCCGTTCTTGACGACATACCATAGATCGACATCAATGGCTTCAAGATGCATGCACATCTTATTCTTCCAAGAGGGGTAATCAAGCCATCAAGACAGAGACGCATAGCAGAGACTTTGATTATCCTTGCAGTCGACATAGCTAAAACTCCAGGTGGTTAAACCGAATCACACAAAACAAGAGAGTACCTAGCTTTGATACCAATTGAAAGTGCTAGTTACCGACTAGAGGGGGGGTGAATAGGCGATTTTTATGAAAGTATTCAAAACATGGGAGTTTCTAAGACAAACCATAGAAATGAACCTATTGACATGCAGCGGAAGGTAGAGTACACTAGACAAGCCATAGTCAAGCAAGTAATGAAGCTAAATCACGAAGACTATCAGCAGCTAGGTAGTATGGATCAGGATGGAAGATAGTATGAAGCCAAACAACAATAGTCGTCACACAGTGAAGTCAAATAGATAAGACAAGCAAGCAAAAGACTTCACGAAGACAAACTGTAAGTAAGTGAAGGAAGAGATAGAACCAGTTGCTCGGTGATGACAAAAGATTTGTTGGACCAGTTCCAGTTGCTGTGACAACTATACATCTGCTTAGGGAGGCTGAGATTCAACTCAGAAGACTGCGTCTTCACCTTATTCCCCTTGAGCTAAGGACAACTAGTCCCCACCCAATCACTCTGGTAAGTCTTCAAGGTAGACTTCCAAACCTTCACAGACTTCGTTCACCGGCAATCCACAATGACTCTTGGATGCTCAAAACGAGACGCCTAACCGGCTGGAGGATTCACAGTCCTCAAGTGTAACAAGTCTTCAGGTCATGCAGACAGAAAGACTTCAGTGTTGCCAAACACTCTTTGGGCTCTGGGTGTTTTGGGCTTTGTCCTCGCAAGGATCTCTCTCTTAAATGCTTCGGAGGTGGGTTGCTCTCAAACGACAAAAGCATGTACTAACTATGAGCAGCCACACATTTATGGTGTAGGGGGTGGGCTATTTATAGCCACTAGGAAACCTGACCCGATTTGTCTGAAATGACCCTGGGTCACTAAGGAACTGACATGTGTTCCAACGGTCAGATTTCAAACACACGCGGTAGCTTGACTTGGGCTACAAGTAAAGCTGACTTATCCGACTCTGGATAAGATTTGCTCTCATTGTCTTCGCTCGAAGACATAGGATTTGGTTGAGCATCACTTGACCACTCGACATTGTTCACTTGGACCCCACTTAACAGTACGGTGGTTCCTATGACTCAACAAAGAAGAAAAGGAAACTACGAAACAGCTATGTCTTAGCACTCCATAGTCTTCACGTGAATGTCTTCTTGAGTCATAATCTTCGTTGTGAATATCTTCACATACCACCATTGGCTTCAATGTCTTCACACATTTTTAGGGGTCATCTCCGGTAGGTAAACCGAATCAATGAAGGACTACTACCTGTGTTATCCTGCAATTCTCACAAACACATTAGTCCCTCAACCAGGTTTGTCGTCAATACTCCAAAACCAACTAGGGGTGGCACTAGATGCACTTACAGGTTGGTTGTGGCATAGAAGGTTAGGTCATGTGGGCATGCGAAATCTTGATAAACTTATTAAAGGAAATCATATCCTTGGAGTAAAAGATGTTATATTTGACAAGGATAGATTGTGCAGTGCTTGTCAAGCAGGAAAACAAGTTGGAGGAAGCCACCCTGTGAAGAACATTATGACCACGAGAAGACCGCTCGAGCTATTTCATATGGATCTCTTTGGTCCCAATGCCTACAAAAGTCTTAGTGGAAACTCATTTGGTCTAGTCATAGTTGATGATTTTTCAAGATTTATGTGGGTGTTCTTTCTTGAAGATAAATCACAGGTTCAAAAGATCTTCAAGAACTTTGCTAGGAAGGCCCAAAATCAATTTGAAGTGAAGATCAAGAAGGTTCGCAGCGACAACTGAACGGAGTTCAAGAACGCAAATGTGGATACCTTTCTTGATGAAGAAGGGATTTCACATGAGTTCTCGGCTACGTACACACCTCAACAAAATGGAGTTGTTGAGAGGAAGAACCGTACTATTATTGACATGGCGAGAATGATGCTTGATGAGTACAAGACTCTGAAACACTTTTGGGCGGAAGCGGTTGAGACGGCTTGTCATGCAACAAATTGCTCGTATCTTCACAAGCTACTCGGCAAGACGGCATACGAGCTTCTCACCGGTAACAAACCCCAAGTTGGATACTTTCAAGTATTCGGCTCAAAGTGTTACATTCTTGATAAGAATCGTCATTCTAAATTTGCTCCCAAATCTCATGAAGGTTTCCTACTTGGCTATTGTTCAAACTCTAACACTTACCATGTCTACAAGAATTTCACCCGAAAGGTTGAAGAGACGGTAGATGTGAAGTTTGATGAATCTAACGGCTCACAACTAGAGCAATTGCCAATTGATGTAGGAGACAAAGACCCTTCAGAAGCAATCCAAGACTTGTCTATTGGCAAGATTCGTCCAACGGAGGTGAAGGAGAGTACCTCATCCGTCCAAGTGGAAGCTTCTACCTCATGACAAGGTGAACCAAGAGTTGACACGGAAGCATCCACAAGTGTGACACACCAAGATGAAGAAAACGAGGAAGTACATGATAACCCACAAGTATAGGGGATCGCAACAGCTTTCGAGGGTAGAGTATTCAACCCAAATTTATTGATTCGACACAAGAGGAGCCAAAGAATATTCTTGAGTATTAGCAGTTGAGTTGTCAATTCAACCACACCTGGATAACTTAGTATCTGCAGCAAAGTGTTTAATAGCAAAAGTGGTATGATAATAAAGGTAACGGTAGCAAAAGTAAAGATAAATGTTTTTGGGTTTTTGTAGTAGTTGTAACAGTAGCAACGGAAAAGTAAATAAGTGAAGAACAATATATGAAAAGCTCTGAGGCAATGGATCAGTGATGGATAATTATGACGGATGTGATTCCTCATGCAATAGTTATAATATAGGGTGATATAGAACTAGCTCCAATTCATCGATGTAATGTAGGCATGTATTCCGTAAATAGTCATACATGCGTATGGAAAAGAACTTGTATGACATCTTTTGTCCTACCCTCCCGTGGCAGCGGGGTCCTTACGGAAACTAAGGGATATTAAGGCCTCCTTTTAATTGAGAATCGGAGCAAAGCATTAGCACATAGTGAATACATGAACTCTTCAAACTACGGTCATCACCGAGAAGTATCCCGATTATTGTCACTTCGGGGTTGTCGGATCATAACACATAATAGGTGACTATAGACTTGCAAGATAGGATCAAGAACACACATATATTCATGAAAACATAATAGGTTCAGATCTGAAATCATGGCACTCGGGCCCTAGTGACAAGCATTAAGCATAGCAAAGTCATAGCAACATCAATCTCGTAACATAGTGGATACTAGGGATCAAACCCTAACAAAACTAACTTGATTACATGGTAAATATCATCCAACCCATCACCGCCCAAAGAAGCCTACGATGGAATTACTCACGCACGGCGGTGAGCATCATGAAATTGGTGATGGAGGATGGTTGATGATGACGACGGCTACGAATCCCCCTCTCCAGAGCCCCGAACGGACTCCAGATCAGCCCTCGCGAGAGAGATTAGGGCTTGGCGGCGGCTCCGTGTCGTGAAACGCGATGCAATTTTCTCTCTCATTTTTTTCTCCCCGAAACGGAATATATGGAGTTGGAGTTGAGGTCGGAGGAGGTCCAGGGGGCCCACGAGATAAGAGGCTGCGCCCTAGGGGGGGCGCCTCCTGTCTTGTGGACAGGCTGTGGGCCCCCTGGTGTATTTCTTTCGCCCAATAATTTAAAACAAAACAGAAGCTAGCCAACTCGCTCCCTGGGCGCTCCCTCGATGGCAAGCTTCGTTGGCCGTTCGATTTTAGTTAACCCGGTCTTTTTTTCGTTCTTGTCCGTTCGATGGTCGCTACGTTTTGACTTGTGCATTTTCACCGGACGGTCTTGGCCAGCGGATGACCTGTGGGCTCGGACCGAATTTCATTGGTTGGGTGCCAGCTTATTGGGTGCGCGGGGCAGCCTGTCCTGCAGCGCCGCGTGCATGCGAGGAAGCCCAGGTCGCGGGCGCTGTGCGCTGCTCCTCGTGTTTTGCGCCTGCGCTTGTGCTGTTCTCATGACAGGTGGGCCAGTGCTGGCCCCGGTCCCGCTCATCAGCTGCGGTGACTACATGTCTCGTGTATAGGATATTTCCTCGTTACCTCAGTCAACTGCTCCTGGCATGGCGCTCCTCACGCGCTGCCCGCGTCGTGCGTCGTGGGGAGTTTACTGCCTCCTGCGTCAGCTACAGAGGGGTGGGTCGACGCATGTGCACCCGGATTGTGCACACGCGTTTGTACTAGCGCGATGACGTGTGGGCCGCCGCTGCTCTGGCCCCGCTCGTCGGCTGCTACTACTGTGTCTAGTGCGCCTGTACGCCTTTCCTGTGCGCGGTGTTGCGTCTCGTCTGCTTTGGACTTTGGAGAGAGAGGATGGACTGCAGCTGCCCGATGCATGTGCTTGTGGGGCCTGGCTGACCGATGCATCATGTGTGCCTCAACTCCATTTGCAGTTGGAGAGAGAGATGGATTGGTTCCTATGACGCGCTGGTCGACGCGGCGGCCGCCGCAGTCCACGAGCCCGGGTGCACGGTGGCGCTCACACACCTCCACCGCTGCCTCGATGCCTTCAGCGAGTCCTGCGACCGAGCCGAGGGCCTCGTCCAGGCGGCCGCTGCCGGCCTCGGCCCCGCCGCCACCCGCCACGACGAGCTGTGCCGCGCCGTGCGCGCGGTCGACAAGGATCTCCGGGCCGCCGAGGAGAACGAGATGGAAGAGGAGAAGCATCGCCCTCCGACCACGCCGCTGGCGGCCGAGGACAAATAGCCCAATCGATCTACCTCTTCTCCTGTTGAGGTGATGTTCATCGTTCTTGTTTTTTCCATGTGATGTTCATCGTTCCTTTTATTTTCTTGCTTGATGTGCTAATCGTGTTAGTCATCTAGAAGATGAATGAAACTGTGACGGGAAATGACAGATGGACTGGGATATAGTGCCTCGCCGTGCCGCATGGTGGCCGAGATGCGGCAGCCCCATGCTCTGTTCCGATGGGCCTCCTCTGCTCGATGTTGCCGCTGGTTGAGGTTCGTCCTTCTCTGGTTCGCATGTTCTTCGCTACTGCTTTCGATTCATCGTGCTAATTTCACATGTTTGCCTTCGTTTCCTTCATGGGCAGTTTGGTACGGTTTCCTGTTGTCGCTTGCGTCGAGCCTTGGGTCCGTCTCTCCTTCTCATTGAGGTTAGTCCACTCTCTTGTGCTTGCCTATAGAATGTTTGATGAAATGGGTGTGTGCTGACGCTTGTTCTACGGTTCAGCCTACTTCTCCTGTCGCTGGCGCTTCTTCTTCTCGTCGGTCCTGCTGCTTACCCAACCTTCTGCTTGCTGCCTCGGGTAAATAGGCCGTTCTGTTGCTTCTGTGACCAGCGAGTGTTTATTGCATGCCTGTGTGTCGTTGTGCTCTGATCGGTTGTTTTTTGTGTATTTCGCAGGTTGCACGATCTCTGCTGTAGCTGCGTCGTTCGACTCATCAAGGTTTTCTTCTTTCCTTTCTACTACATGTGTGCGTGTTTTACTTTCAGTATCTTCTGTATCATGCTGTCTGCCTTGGTGATCTTTTAAATATCTGTATGTCGTGCTGATCGTGTAAATGTTCCGGATATGGTTGCGGCTTCTTTATTTATGTTGGACTGTTCTGTGAATTGCCACCATGACACTTGTTGAAAATAGTGTTGTCAGGCGATAATCATTCTTGGCAGTGATTCTTGTTGAGGATGGGATATTGATGCAGATATACCACGAAGGGAAGATCTGCCTCACTTTGCACTTCAGGCGCGCGCACACTAGCGATGGTACAGGATTGGCTTCCTGGTGGAATCAGGTGCGCGTCGTCCATGGTGGCCTGTCGTGGGTGTTGGTGGGCAACTGGAGGCGGCTGTAGCAGGTCGATTTATCTGACTACTGAAAATGAGCTTCAGAATATCTGTAGAACGTAGCCCAATTCCAGCCAAATATCAATTATGATAAATCCACCATGTACCATGATCATTTGAATAGTCTTGCTTAAGTTTATGTTAGCCCTGTATGCTGATTTGAGGAGATTGTTAACTTTAAGGTGCGAACATTTATAAAATGATAATTGTACCGTTTTTTGGGATTTTGTGATTCCTATGGAATTAAGAGGTCATCTATTGGCCTATCCCTATTTGTAATTTCAAATAGTTATTTTTTGGTGCACTTCTATTTTAGAAATGAATCAGTAGCCAATTATGCTTTTTGTTTCAAGCAGAACTAGAATTGGTAAACAACTACCTGTGAAGCATATATGGAGGCGGGAGTCTGTTTTTTTTTTGCTATGTGCCTATTTGCTTAAAAAAATACTTGACTGGAGAGCAGATTCCAAATGGAGATGCATTTTCATGCGTTGGGGGTAGAAGTAGAATAAATAGTAAATCTTGATCTTATGGAGTGATGATTTACATTCTTTGTGTGATGAGATAATACACAACCTAGGTGTTATTTAGCTTGCTGTTGTAGAACAACTGACTATCATGATGTGTAGTTTCTGAATATTGAGTCCTCGAGTTTTGGGGAATGGTGCGCTCTAATTTGGAAGTGGTATTTCCTAATGTATTCGCACAGTTAGATATCATATTATATATTTTTTCTCTTACTTGAAATTTCTGCCATGTAAAGCTAGGTTGTCTTTGATTTGTTGTTGTGTTAGGTATTGAACAGACTGGCTTGTTTGGCTAACCTTCCTTTCCTTTTATTTTGCAGGCTCTAGAATCGCTAAGGTTGCTCCTTCTCTGTTCCTTTGGTCAAGGTTTGTCCTTGTCATTCTTTTCTAAGCACTGCACTTTTCTACCCTATTTGTTTACTGCTTATTGTCGTGTTAATTCCTCTGAAATTAAGGCTGCAATCTAAGAATAGAATCAAATGTGCATCTACTGAAGGATAAGAAATTAAGGCTGCAATCTAAGAATACTTTTATTTGCCATTCTGAATTTCTATCACAGCACAGAGGAATGAGGAATGGATACAGGACGCATGGCGCGTAGGGGTCAGCCAGGGCACGACGCAGGAGTCTGCCCATCTCCTCTCAAAGTTAGTTCTTGCTCTTCTTGTCCCTACTACCTTGCCTGCCAACTCTCTGATAGAGTATTTTATTTCTGCAATGTATTTTATTCTTTGAAGAAATTACAATTTTTTCATAGCTTCTTGGCATACTATGGATTAAATTCTTTGTGAGAACAAGCAAATGATGGTAGAAGTTCCTACAAGAAGATACCAGACATGTAATATCTTGATAGAAGAGAAAATCTACATTTTATTCATGTGAAAATTTAGGGTGGATTTGTGTTTTTCAGAAATGAGGCAACCTTACATGTTGACAGTAAGTTGACTACCAGTTTAAAAGCTTATGTTTGCAAAGTGTTTCCTGGGATAACCCCCCCCCCCCCCCACTCTCTCTCTCTCTCTCTCTTGATTGATATATCCATATATCACAGAGGAATGATAGTTACTTTTAACAGGGATTGGTGGTTCATCACAATTTTTCTAGCTTCTTTTGTCCTCCAAATGATATAGAAGGCAGTCGTCAAGTTGCATCCTCTAATTTCTCGTAATTTTTTTAGGACCTACTATGATGCATATTTGAAAGAGTGCATCTACTGTTTCAGCTGAGAATTGATCTCTATTTGAAGGAGTGCATCTATTGTGCATCTACGCCAGAAGACAGTGTGCTGTTTTTTTATTCCATGCTCCAAATATTTCATGTCCGATTCATAGACATCCTTGAATTGCTTAACGATGATGGCATGTTTGGTGTTCATATTTTTGTCGGCCAAATAATAATATTTGAAGGAGCAACAATGCATTAAGCGCAAAAAATACGTCAGTTAGGCCTTTTTTTGTCTTACTGTCCAATTTTACTTCTATATACAAATGTTAAAAGAGTCTGAGTGGGGACACTCTATTCGGAAAGGGATTTTGTACAATTTTTCTGCAAGTTACTACCTCATTAGTGGAATAGCCTACATAGTATTCATAAAAATTAATCATCCAATTCCCTGTATGTGTCCTTGGTCACATTTTTTGTCTGTTCAATTTTTGGAAACCCACATCTTATTTGAATTGAAACTGCTGACTGCTTTGACTGATCCTGACCGAGTCCACACACCATCACTTACAGAATACTGGAAGCCACTTGCAGAAGATGTAAACTCTTTACCTTTTCTTTCATAGTTACTCCCTCCGTCCCAAAATAAGTGACTCGACTTTGTACTAGCTTTAGTACAAAGTTAGTACAAAGTTGAATCACTTATTTTGGGACGGAGGAAGTACTTTGCACCATCTAATACTGGGTTTTCAAGGTAAACTTGCAGATGGACACATCTGCCGGAGAGACGGCGGCCATGAGAACCGGAAGATCACAAGACCTTTTTGGTGGTCTAATACTTCCTATATGGGCACATAGAAAAGCCACTACGTAAGTAGTTCGGTCTTTTGTTTAAAAACTGCTTTCTCTTACTACACAACCAGGCTCAATTCATGCGTATGTAAATTTCACATCATACTTCTTCCCTTCCCAAAACAAGGGTATTATTTCTCTCCTTCCTGAATCAGTGTTTCAGACCTTTTTTGAGTTGAGAATCTCACTTGCAGCACATCAATTGTCTGTAAATTAATGTAACGTGAATCACTCTCCAAAATCCTTGAAACTCGAGCTTCGATGAATATGAAGGTCTTTGTGTTGGCATACACTCCTTTATTCCAAATGGCGCTGATATAGAAACACCATCAGGGATTCCATGTGTACCATGTATGTCCATAAACACAGCATTGATATATCAGCATACTAATGTGCTGATCTAAAAACATTTTTTCTAAGTGACGGTTTCGAGTCGGCAAAAATACAGTGTATGTCCATAATGTGATGGCAACTGAGTAGCCATGTGTACAGGGAAGGCATCAGTCTATATCGAAAAACACCAGTGATTTTATCCTAATTGTTAATGAAATTGTTGTTTATTGCTTCATATTACCAATTGCACCTGCTTACAGATATCCTTAAGTTTACTACCTCCTGTCCTTAGAAGCATCAGTTTGTCCTTATTTTTTGTATGCTCTGTTTCATCTAAATTGCGAACATCCATCTCCAATAGAACTAGGGGAGTCCGTATAAATTAGATATGTTCCTTTTCTTCTCAACAGGTGTCTATTATGAGTACTGCAATTTAGACATGATTAAGAATGGTACTGGAGTTTGCTTATCTAGCATGATTTTTTAGTTCTGTTTAGTTGATGCGTAATGTACCTCCATGGATGGAGCTTTCCGGGTCTGCCTTGTTGAATGTTCTACCATGGATGGAGCTTTCCGGGTCTGCCTTGTTGAATGTTCTACCATGGATGGAGCTTTTGCTGATACCCTTTCTGAATAGCTGATATTTATTGTACCTCATCTTTGCTCCTGGTTGGCGGGGAACCCCTCCTGGTCGAGCCCCTAGCCCCCCACCTTGGCAGCTGCCTGGAGAGGAGGATAGCTCGAGGACAAGTCCCAATGTGCCGAGGAGATGGGAACATGTGAGCTTCTTTGTTTCTTTCTTCCTTCTTTCCTCATCTTCCCAACCTACAATTTGTTTTCTAATTTCTCTACAAGTTTTTCACGGGGTATTTTAAGCTATAGCTTGACTTGGCACTATCGTGAAGTGGGGTAATTTTCCATATTGATATGGTTGGTATGCACATCCCACTAAGAAGCAAGGCGCAATAAAAGCTCATTTTCCATTTTGCAAAGGTTCCTTTTAGTAACTGATGCGTTCATGTTGATGCAGCTACAACTATGGCAATGCAGGTTATACTGCAGGGTCCATGATGCCTTTCTAAGTAATTTTACCGCAGATATTGTAGGGTGTTATGTCGCTTAGCAAACTTTACTCCAGTATATGCAACTTTCAGAGTTCTAATTCGTCTGTGTTATAACAGATTTGGTTTGATCAATTCAAATTTCTTATTCAGGCATGTATACACAAATTGCAGGGTGTATTAGCGCTTAGAAAACTTGCTTTTAGTATGCATTATTTTCAAGCTTCAAGGCGTATTATTATTCATTTTATGTTAGTTGTCTGTACTTGGCCTACATTTTTGTTTTCAAATAGTTCTGCCTCTCAATTTGATATTTCTATTTGCTTTTGCTTAGTAATATGATGTATTGTTTTCTTGCTCTAGGCCTACTTGTGTTCAAGGTTTAGTTGATTGTGTTTCTTAAGGGTGTTTTATTTAGTAGCATCAACATGTGGCACTAATTCCATTCTGCATTGTACTGTGATTTTTCCAAGCAACACCATTATGGCAATTTTTTGCTCCATTTTAAGTTTCACTTGGATCACTAGCCTACTTGTTCTCACCTCATCATCATGGCCTTTCTTAAGGGTGTTAGAGCATTTTTGTCCTTCTGTAAATTAGTGGCATTAAATTAGTGGTCTTCTATTCGTGTTGCAAACCCCAATATGGCATCTCACCATTCCCCACGATCCACATATTAACTGTGGATTTATTCAATGATAATAGGATATCAATTGCCTTTTCTTCAGGATAAGCCGACACCTAATAAGGATCAGGAGAACAACAGATATGCTAAGAGACAACCTTTTGGGGTTAAGGATATAAACAACAACATGGCTTATGAGGCCGAAGAGAGCTCGAGTGCCGTCTTTTGGTTCTTGAAGACCTGCACATTCCTGGTGGAGTAGAGCAAAATAATTTGGAGGCTTTAAAGCTACTGCACTTCATGTATTTAGGATCAGTTCTTTGTTTTAGTTTGAAATATTCCTCATTTCCTCCTATTTGATTGATTCATCTGATGGACATTTTGTCAGGCAAATAAACAAAAGGCATATGTATTGTTACGAGTGAAGTCATCCATACTCCCATGTGGAATTCAAGAAATAGAGAAATGTAATTGTTCTTGTACTAATTGTTTGCTTGGCCAAATGTACTGTAAATGATTTATTATTGTTCAAGGTATAGAGAAATGTTGTTGTTCTTCATTGTGGTGGATGATATCTATCCCAATTATTGAGGTGATGGAAGTACTACTGAGGAGTTTTGTCTTTGACTGAATGAAGCTGTCAAGGAAGAAGGAATAGGTGTTGAGGAAGAAGGGACAAATAAATCGCTTGATTCATGGGCCGAACTAGCTGCCATACGCGTGCTTGGAAATATACATGTGTCTAAGAGACACATGAATACTTTTTTTTTCAAACACACAAACAAAGTTGATAGAAACACTACTCTTTTGAAATGTGTTTTTTAATACATATTTCATAATAGGCGTATCTACACCTAGCAGCACCAAAACCCTCTCTCCTTAACTGGTTTTATACATGGTGTTTAGTATACATATATTCTTAGGTTTCTCATCTTTTTCCCTTTTTTTGCAGGAAAAATATGCATGGCCAGGTTTCTCATCATGATAACCATGTTTCCAAACTTGCTAAAAAATACAACCATGCCAACTTTACTCTCTCATCATAGTGCCCATATTTTCAAACTGAACCTATTCATATTATGCCAAGTTTCCCTTTTCCCAGACTATTATTTAACAACATAATAAACATGTTTAAAAAATAGCATGATTTAGTTGAAGGTTCTTGCAGCATGAAACTATTTTCATCGACAACATGTCTTCAGCAGGTCTCCACGCCATTTGGCGCAACGGGTCAACTAGTTCTTATAAATTCCAAAAAGTGCCTCCATGGATTTCCAGGACATTCCGAGAACTTTTCTTTTCTACACGTAAAACAACATCATGGTAGTTCTGCTGAAAACAGCGTCAGTCCGGGTTAGTTTCATTCAAATCATGCAAGTTAGAGTCCAAAACAAGGGCAAAGTGTTTGGAAAAGTAGATACGTTGGAGACGTATCAACTCCCCCAAGCTTAAACCTTTGCTTATCCTCAAGCAATTCAGTTGATAAACTGAAAGTGATAAAGAAAAACTTTTACAAACTCTGTTTGCTCTTGTTGTTGTAAACATCAAAAGCCAGCATTCAAGTTTCAGCAAATATTATGAACTAACCATACTCAAAATAACACATAGGTCTCACAATTACTCATATCAATAACATAATCAGCTAACGAGCCATAATAATAAAACTCGGATGACAATACTTTTTCAAAATAATTATAACATGGTATAACAAAATGGTATCTCGCTAGCCCTTTCTGAGACCGCAAAACATAAATGCAGAGCACCTTTAAAGATCAAGGACTGACTAAACATTGTAATTCATGGTAAAAGAGATCCAGTCAAGTCATACCCAATATAAACCAATAATAATGAATGCAAATGACAGTGTGCTCTCCAGCGGGTGCTTTTAATAAGAAGGGTGATGACTCAACATAAAAGTAAATAGATAGGCCCTTCGCAGAGGGAAGCAGGGATTTGTAGAGGTGCCAGAGCTCGATTTTAAAATAGAGATTGATAACATTTTGAGCGGCATACTTTCGCTGTCAATGCAACAACTATGAGATGGTTGTATCTTCTATACTACATGCATTATAGGCAGTTCCCAAACAGAATGGTAAAGGTTTATACTCCCCCAACCACCAACAAGCATCAATCCATGGCTTGCTCGAAACAACGAAAGTGCCTCCAACATACAACAACCACTGGGGAGTTTTGTTTAATTATTTTGATTTGCTTTGATCTTTTTGGATCATGGGACTGGGCATCCCGGTTACCGGCCCATTCTCGTGAATGAGGAGCGGAGTCCACTCCTCTTGAGAATAACCCACCTAGCATGGAAGATATAGGCAGCCCTAGTTGAAACATGAGCTGCTCGAGCATACAAAACAGAATTTCATTTGAAGGTTTGGAGTTTGGCACATACAAATTTACTTGGAACGGCAGGTAAATACCACATATAGGAAGGTATAGTGGACTCATATGGAACAACTTTGGGGTTTAAGGAGTTTGGATGCACAAGCTGTATTCCCGCTTAGTACAGGTGAAGGCTAGCAAAAGACTGGGAAGCGACCAACTGATAGAGCGACAATAGTCGTAATCATGCATTAAAATTAATTCACACCGAGTACAAGCATGAGTAGGATATAATCTACCATGAACATAAATATCATGAAGGCTATGTTGATTTGATTCAACTACATGTGTGAACATGTGCCAAGTCGAGTCACTCAATTCATTCAAAGGAGGATACCATCCCATCATACCACAGCATAATCATTCTAATAGCATGTTGGCACGCAAGGTAAACCATTATAACTCATAACTAATCAAGCATGGCACAAGCAACTATAATCTCTAAATGTCATTGCAAATATGTTTACTTCATAATAGCTGACTCAGGAACGATGAACTCATCATATTTACAAAAAGAAGAGAGGTCGAGTTCATACCAGCTTTTCTCATCCCAATAAGTTCATCATATATCGTCATTATTACCTTTCACTCGCACGACCGAACGATGTGTATAATAATAAGAGTGCACGTGCATTGGACTAAGCTGGAATCTGCAAGCATTCAACTCAAGAGAGAAGACAAGTAATATGGGCTCTAAATTAAATAAACAATCATGCATATAAGAGCCACTAAACATTTTCAATATGGTCTTCTCGACCCCCAAAATAAAGAAAAGAAAAGAAAACTATTTACACGGGAAAGCTCCCAACAAGTAAGAAGAAGAACTTGAAATCTTTTTGGATTTTCATTTTAATTTCTACTACAAGCATGGAAATTAAACTAACTATTTTTTTGGTTTTTCTTAAGGTTTAACAAACACACAAGAAGAAAACTAGAAAAAGAAAATTAAACTAGCATGGATAATACAATGAAAGAGTATGAGCACCGGCGACTAGTGTGTGAACATGAATGTAAAGTTGGTGAGAAATACGTACTCCGCCAAGCTTAGGCTTTTGGCCTAAGTTGTTCTAGTACCAAGGACCGCCTGGCTGATATCCATAAGTGAAACTGGGGTTGTACAGAGATGCAGAGGCAACAGCCTCCTGAGCAGCAGCGTGTTGGCGAGCTGCCTCCATTCCCCTCTCGTATTCAGCTGCTTCTTCCCTGGTGACAACATATCTTCCTTTTGCCTGATAATCAAAAAGGTAGGGAGCAGGAAGAGTAATGTGGACGACGTTAATGCCTCATCATAGATTAGTCGATAGTGGAGGAATTGTTCATTCCTCTCAAGAAAATGATGATTGAACATAGCTTCTTTATCCAAATAAACAGGAGGTAAAATCATATCCCCTTCTCGTGGGGCTATATTAAGATAATTAGCCACACGGGTTGCATAAATTCCTCCAAATAAATCTCCCTTTCTACTATTATTCTGCAACCTACGTGCAACTATTGCCCCCAAGTTATAACCTTTATAACCTGACACAGCACTTTTGAGGACACAAAGATCAGGAGCACACATGTGACATACTTCGTCCTTACCGTTAATGCATCTACCAATAAAGAGAGCAAAGTAATGTATAGCAGGAAAATGAATGCTCCCTATGGTAGCTTGTGCTATGTCCCTAGATTCTCCCACAGTAATACTAGCAAGAAAATCTCTAAATTCATATTTGGGAGGATCATTAATATTACCCCACTACGGGAGTTTGCAAGCAGTTGTGAAATCCTCTAAATCCATGGTATAATAGGTATCATAAATATCAAACATGACACTAGGAGAATTACACGCACAGTTATATTTAAACCTCCGCACGAAAGAATCAGTCAATTGATAGTACTGCGGACACTTATCTTGTAAGAAGTCCTCCAGCTCGGCATTACGCACATACGCGTCAAATTCCTCCTTGAAGCCTGCTTCGACCATAAAAACATCGGATGGATCCCGTACATTTGCGTCCGTCGGCAATTCAACATCTTGCTCACGTATAGCAATCCTTGGCCCTTTCTTTGCCGAGGAGCCTCCTTGGTACATTCTTCTAAGCATATTTCTTTTTCAAAAAATTTCTGAAATTTTAGTAACTTCAAAATAGAAGTGAATAAAACTAAACAAGATTGATAGCAACTACTCCTACAAGTGCCTAGAGCCTATATCATGCATTGGAATTGCTTGGGACCTCAAAAATCTATCATGCAAGCTCAAGAACATGGTCACCTATTCAGAAAAAATTTGCAATGAATAAAGCACTAGAACAAAAACTAATTGGACCAATGGAGGAGTCACATACCAAGCAACAATCTCCCAAAGCAGTGTTGTGAATGGAGCTTTGAGCTAAGAGATCGAAAATCGCAGCAAAACGAGCTAGAACTCGTGCTTGAGCTGGATGGGGATTTTTTGGGTAGAAGATGAAGTGTGTGGGTGCTGGCATAAGTGGAGGGGAGCCACCAGGGGACCACGAGACAGGGGGCGCGCCCTACAGGGGGGGTCGCGCCCTCCTCTCTCGTGGCCTGGTGCTTGGCCCTCCTGCAGTGTTTTCAGTGCCTAAAATCCTCAAATATTCCAGAAAAAATCATACTAAGTTTGCAGGGCATTTGGAGCACTTTTATTTTCGGACTATTTTTTAATGTACGAATAATTCAGAAAATGAACGGATAATACTATTTTTTGCTTTATTTATTCTAAATAACAGAAAGTAAAAAGAGGGTACAAAAGATTTTGCCTTCTAGTTTCATCCATCTCGTGATCATCAAAATGAACCCACTAACAAGGTTGATCAAGTCTTGTTAACAAACTCATTCCGAATAACACGGAACCGGAGAAATTTCGAATAACACTAAGTTACCTCAACGGGGATATGAAAATCCCCAACAATAAGAATATCATACTTTTTCTTGACAGTAGGGAGAGGAAATTCAAAACCTCCAAAAATAATAGTTGGAACTTTTTCAATAGAATTGATGCTATGGACTTGAGATTGTTTCCTCGGAAAATGTACCGTATGCTTATTACCATTAACATTAAAAGTGACATTGCCTTTGTTGCAATCAATAACAGCCCCTATAGTATTAAGAAAAGGTCTACCAAGGATAATAGACATACTATCGTCCTCGGAAATATCAAGAATAACAAAGTCCATTAAGATAGTGACATTTGCAACCACAACAGGCACATCCTCACAAATACCGACAGGTGTATAGCAGTTGATTTATCAGCCATTTGCAAAGATATTTCAGTAGGTGTCAACTTATTCAATTCAAGTCTACGATATAAAGAGAGAGGCATAACACTAACACCAGCTCCAAGATCACATAAAGCAGTTCTAACATAATTTCTTTTAATTGAGCATGGTATAGTTGGTACACCCGGATCTCCAAGTTTCTTTGGTATTCCACCCTTAAAAGTGTAATTAGCAAGCATGGTGGAAATTTCAGCTTCCGGTATCTTTCTTTTATTTGCGATGATATCCTTCATACACTTAGCATAAGTATTTACTTTAAGCATATCAGTTAAGCGCATACGTAAGAAAATAGGTCTAATCATTTCAGCAAAGCGCTCAAAATCCTGATCATCCTTTGACCTGGATGGTTTAGGAGGATAGGGCATGGGTTTCTGAACCCATGGTTCTCTTTCTTTACCGTGCTTCCTAGCAACAAAATCTCTCCTATCATAACGTTGATTCTTTGATTGTGGGTTATCAAGATCAACAGCAGGTTCAATCTCTACATCATTGTCTTTGCTAGGTTGAGCTTCAACATGAACATTATCATCAACATTATCACTAGGTTCATGTTCATCACCGGATTGAGTTTCAGCATCAGAAATAGAAATATCATTGTGATTCTCAGGTGTGTCTACGACAGGTTCACTAGAAGCATGCAAAGTCCTATCATTTTTGTTCTTCTTCTTCTTCTTCTTCTTCTTTTTAGAAGAACTAGGTGCCTCTAAATTATTTCTCCGAGAATCTTGCTCGATTCTCTTTGGGTGGCCTTCAGGATACAAAGGTTCCTGAGTCATTCTACCAGTTCTAGTAGCCACTGTAACAGCAAAGTCATTTTTATTATCCAATTCATCAAGCAAATCATTTTGAGCTTTAAGTACTTGATCAACTTGAGTAGCAACCATAGAAGCATATTTGCTAACGCGGTGAAGTTCATCTTTAAATCTAGCCAGATTATCACCTACGCGTCCTATCTCGAAAGCGTTATTCTTTAACTCTCTACCAACATAAGCATTAAAACTTTCTTGCCTAGCCATAAAGTCATCAAATTCATCTAAGCAAGGGCTATGAAATTTAGTAGAGGGTATTTCAACTTTATCATATCTATAGAGAGAATTTACCTTTACTACCTGTCGGGTTATCAAGACAATGTGGTTCTTCAGCAAGAAATTAAGACCATGTATTTATTCAATAGGAGGTAAATTCTTAACATCTTCAACTTTAATACCTTTTTCTTTCATTGATTTCTTTGCCTCTTGCATATCTTCAGACTGAGAAATAAAACACCTCTCTTCTTGGAGTGGGTTTAGGAATAGGCTCAAGAGTTGGCTCAATTGGTTCAGAATTACTTGAGAACTGGCTCGGAAGAGTCCAATTATTTTCATTAGTCAACATATTATTCAATAATATTTCAGCTTCATTGACCGTTTCTTTCCACGAAAACACAACCGGCACAACTATCCAAGTAGTCCTTGGAAGCATCGGTTAGTCCATTATAAAAGATATCAAGTATTTCATTTTTCTTAAGAGGATGATCAGGCAAAGCATTCAAGAATCGGAGAAGCCTCCCCAAGCTTGTGGGAGACTCTCTTCTTTGATTTGCACAAAATTATATATTTCCATAAGGTAGCTTGTTTCTTATGAGCAGGGAAATATTTAGCGTAGAAGTAATAAATCATATCCTGGGGACTACGCACACAACCAGGAGCAAGAGAATTATACCAAGTCTTAGCATCACCTTTTAATGAGAACGGAAATATCTTAAGGATATATAAATAGCGAGACTTCTCATCATTAGTAAACAAGGTGGCTATATCAATCAACTTGGTAAGATGTGCCACAACAGTTTCAGATTCAAGGCCATAAAAAGGATCAGATTCAACTAAAGTAATAATGTCAGGATCAACAGAGAATTCATAATCCTTATCAGTAACACAGATAGGTGAAGTAGTAAAAGTAGGATCGGGTTTCGTTCTAGCATTAAGAAACTGCTGCTTCCATTTAGCTAATAATTTCTTAAGATCATTTCTATCATTGCAAGCAAGAATTTCCATGGCAGCTTTTTCATTCATAACATAACCCTTAGGGACAACAGGTAATACATAATCATTGGGGGAACCTTCATCATCACTATCATCAATAATAGGTTCTTCAATATTTTCATTCCCCCTAACTCTAGCAAGTTGTTCATCAAGAAATTCACCTAATGGCAAAGTAGTATCACGCACAGAAGTAGATTCATCATGCATAGCAGATGTGGCATCATCAATAACATGCGACATATCAGAATTCATAGCAGTAGTCGGTTTAGGTGTCACAAGCTTACTAATAACGGAAGGAGAATCTAGTGTAGAGCTAGATGGCAGTTCCTTACCTCCCCTCGTAGTTGAGGAAAAATCTTGGTTTTAGCGTCTTTCAAGTTCTTCATAGTGATCAACAGATATAAATCCCAAGTGACTCAGAGAATAGAGGTATGCTCCCCAACAAAGGCGAGAAATTAGTCTTGATAACCCACAAGTATAGGGGATCGCAATAGCTTTCGAGGGTAGAGTATTCAACCCAAATTTATTGATTCGACACAAGGGGAGCCAAAGAATATTCTTGAATGTTAGCAGTTGAGTTGTCAATTCAACCACACCTGGATAACTTAGTATCTGTAGCAAAGTGTTTAGTAGCAAAAGTGGTATGATAATAAAGGTAATGGTAGCAAAAGTAAAGATAAATGTTTTTGGGTTTTTGTAGTAGTTGTAACAGTAGCAATGGAAAAGTAAATAAGCGAAGAACAATATATGAAAAGCTCGTAGGCAATGGATCGGTGATGGATAATTGTGCACGATCTGATTCCTCATGCAATAGTTATAACATAGGGTGATATAGAACTAGCTCCAATTCATCGATGTAATGTAGGCATGTATTCCGTAAATAGTCATACGTGCTTATGGAAAAGAACTTGTATGACATCTTTTGTCCTACCCTCCCGTGGCAGCGGGGTCCTTACAGAAACTAAGGGATATTAAGGCCTCCTCTTAATAGAGAACTGGAACAAAGCATTAGCACATAGTGAATACATGAACTCCTCAAACTACGGTCATCACCGAGAAGTATCCCGATTATTGTCACTTCGGGGTTGTCAGATCATAACACATAATAGGTGACTATAGACTTGCAAGATAGGATCAAGAACACACATATATTCATGAAAACATAATAGGTTCAGATCTGAAATCATGGCACTTGGGCCCCAGTGACAAGCATTAAGCATAGCAAAGTCATAGCAACATCAATCTCGTAACATAGTGGATACTAGGATCAAACCCTAACAAAACTAACTTGATTACATGGTAAATATCATCCAACCCATCACCGTCCAGCAAGCCTATGATGGAATTACTCACGCACGGCGGTGAGCATCATGAAATTGGTGATGGAGGATGGTTGATGATGACGACAGTGATGAATCCCCCTCTCCGGAGCCCGAACGGACTGCAGATCAGCCCTCCCGAGAGAGATTAGGGCTTGGCGGCGGCTCCGTGTCGTAAAACATGATGAAACTTTCTCTCTGATTTTTTTCTCCCCGAGACGGAATATATGGAGTTGGAGTTGAGGTCGGAGGAGGTCCAGGGGGCCACGAGATAGGAGGCCGCACCCTAGGCGCCCCATCTCGTGGACAGTAATGAGCCCCCTGGTGTATTTCTTTCACCCAATAATTCTTATAAATTCCAAAAAGTGCCTCCGTGGATTTCCAGGACATTCCAAGAACTTCTCTTTTCTACACATAAAACAACATCATGGTAGTTCTGCTGAAAACAGCGTCAGTCCGGGTTAGTTTCATTCAAATCATGCAAGTTAGAGTCCAATACAAGGGCAAAAGTGTTTGGAAAAGTAGATACGTTGGAGACGTATTAGTACACCAAGATGAACCTCATAAACCTCCTTCTCCACCACGACAAGAGAATGACAACGTCAACAATGAAGGAGGCCAAGAAGAAGGACAAGATGAATAAGAAGATATTCCACCCCGACCCAAGCAAAAGCTCTCACGAGTTCAAGCAAGAGTCTCAAGAGACCATCCCGTCGAACAAATCTTCAATGATATCCAAACCAGGAGAATCACTCGCTCTAAAATTCATTTAGCTATTTTTTGTGAACATTATTCATTCATCTCTAGGATTGAACCGATGAAGGTTGAAGAAGCATTGGAAGATCCGGATTGGATAAATGCCATGCATGAAGAGCTACACAACTTTGAGAAACCAAGTATGGAGATTGGTCGAGAAGCCCGACAACAACCACAACATCATTGGTACCAAATGGGTGTTTCGCAACAGGCAAGACGAAGATGGACAAGTCGTTCACAACAAAGCACGTCTCGTCGCCCAAGGCTACACTCAAGTCGAAGGTATGGACTATGGTGAGACATATGCCCCCGTTGCTAGACTTGAGTCCATCCGCATCCTACTTGCCTATGCTAATCACCATGATATTACTTTGTACCAGATGGACATTAAAAGTGCCTTTATAAATGGTGAAATTGAGGAGGAAGTTTATGTTAAGCAACCTCCCGGATTTGTTAATCCTAAGAAACCCGACCATGTTTACAAACTTCACAAAGCTCTTTATGGACTTAAACAAGCTCCTAGAGCGTGGTATAAATGCTTGACCAAGTTTCTTATTGAAAAAGGCTTTGAGATTGGAAAGATAGATTCTACTCTTTTTACTAAAAGGGTTAATGGTGAATTATTTGTGTGCCAAATTTATGTTGATGATATCATATTTGGTTCGACTAACCCTCATTTTTGTGAAAAGTTTGGGAAGCTAATGTCATAGAAGTTTGAGATGTCTATGATAAGTGAACTCTAGTTCTTTCTTGGTTTGGAAATCAAGCAAACTAAGGAAGGCACCTTTGTTTCTCAAACAAAGTACACCAATGACTTATTCAAGAAGTTCAACATGCAAGAAAGCAAAGGTATGAAAACACCCATGCCTACTAGTGGACATCTTGACTTGACCAAGGATGGCAAATCGATTGACCAAAAGGTTTACCGCTCTATGATTGGTTCATTGTTATATCTATGTGCCTCCGTCCGATATTATGCTAAGTGTGTGCATGTGTGCACGATATCAAGCGGCCCCCAAAGAATGTCATCTTAAGGCTGTGAAAAGGATAGTGAGATAGTTAATACATACACCAAATTTCGGCATTTGGTATCCTAAGAGGTCTTCTTTTGATCTTGTTGGCTACTCCGACTCAGACTATGCCGGTGACAAGGTTGAATGAAAGTCCACTTCGGGTACTTGTCAATTTCTTGGTAGATCTCTTGTGTCTTGTTCCTCCAAGAAACAAAACTTGGTATCCTTATCCACCGCCGAAGTAGAATACATTGCCGCCGGTTCATGTTGTGCTCAATTACTTTGGATGACCCAAACTCTTAAGGATTATGGGATCAATGTGAAACATGTTCCATTGCTTTGTGACAATGAGAGTGCTATTAAGATTGCTCATAATCCCGTGCAACATTCTCAAACTAAGCATATTGAAGTTCGTCATCATTTCATTCAAGATCATGTTGCTAAAGGTGATATCGATCTTTAGCATGTTCATACCGATAAGCAATTGGCGGATATATTCACCAAACCGCTTGATGAGAAAGTCTTTTTCCGTTTGAGAGGTGAATTGAACATCATTGATGCTTCAAACTTGGAGTAGACACTCCATTTGGATACATGCAAGGCATGAGCCTATGACTAATCCTTGACTTTTCTCTTATGATGATGATCATATGTCTTGGATATATTTGTACCCTTGCATGCTATCTAACCCTTGTAGGAGCTTGGATGAATCTAAATCTATGAGATTGCAACTCACTCACATCTTGAGAAATCTCTACATCACCAAGTCTCTACACCATGGTGGTTGAAGACAAGGAAGCATGAAACCTTTCAACATATCCTTTGACAAATCCTTTATATCAAATTTCATTTGGTATCAATTTCATGATTGTAAATTTGGATACACAAGTGCACTTCCTTGCAAGACTAACCCATGTATGTAGATTAACTCAAATCCAAGTGGTGCTCCCAATGATGAGCTACATCAACCTTGAGCATCCTACACAAGTTCAACTACATGAACAAGTTCAACACCACCACCAAAGGTATGATATTCCATCTTAGAGAAGCTTTATCCCAAGTCATGGGTCAAAGCAGCTCAACAAGATGTGAATACATCAAAATGCTTAAACGAAAAATGGTAACCCCATTTTGAGCTTAATCGATGAGTATGACTTACAATCAAGTGTTCTCACTTGACTCCTCAGTCAATATACTCTAACATAGGTGACTTTATCACCGCCCAATTCTATATGAAGTTCTCTAGTGTTTCTCTGAGTTCTTGCATTTGTTCCTTGTATATTTGTTCCCCTTCCTTATTTACAAAAAAACTTCATCTATATTTCTTTATTTTCTCTGTTTTGTTTTGCATTTCCTGCATCCAATTCATTGCAAATCCTTCAGTTAATTCCTTGCAAATCCTTGTGAGATCTTATTTGCCTAGTGAGCTGAGGTGACAAACGTTCTCTCTGTGTTTAACTCGGACACACCAGATTGCCACCTTCGGTCAAACCGAACCATTTCGGTGCCACCGAAGAAAACAACTCGGTGTAACCGACTTCAACACTGAGAAGACACTTTGTCATTTGCATCCTGCACATTTGCTCCAGCTCCACTCGATGATTCTTGTCCTCTACCTGCATCACACTCTAAGTGCTGCTTTGCTTTGTTACTCAAGGACCAAACCTATTTTGACTCACACTCCAGAAGATCCATTCTTGGAAATTGATGTCAAAGGGGGAGAGAGAGCTCACATCAAAGATTAATCACATCAAAAGGGGGAGAGAGATAATCCCATCAAAGGCCCCAGATGCTTGGTATTCAAGAGGAGAGAAGACACATGTCTTTAAGAGGGGAAAGATATGTTAGTTTGTGTTATGTTTTATGCTCTGATTTGTCTTGCTCTGATTTTCTTTTCCCTATATTTGCCCATTATCTAACATAAGATTCAGGGGGAGAAAGATCTCTAAGGGAAGGAAATCTTCGAATTCATTGCATATCTTTTACCTTTGGGGACATGTCTATATCCAATAGAGTACCTAGTACTTACTCTCTACATGTAATCCCAATCGTGGTACTCTTGTGGCTCTTTTGTTTGCTCTGTCTAGTAGATGTATCTGTGTTATCTAACCCTGTTTACTCAGGTTCATCTCTTCCTAAGCCAGCTCAAGACCACGAGGTAAGTATATGCATCACACTCATGTGCATGATGATCTCTTGCTGATGTACATATTGTTTTCAAGAAGGACTCATGAACATGAAGGTACATTTCCTATATTCTCACCATCCGATCTGATGCATATAGCCAAGATACATGTAACACATTGCTTGCTCTGTCATGTTTATGCATTCACATGCTCTTACATTCTAGATTGACATGATTGCATACTTGTAGGGGGAGCCTATGCATGTTACATGTCCTTCCAAAGCTTTACTTGCTATTCCTTATATCTTAATCTAAGGCTTTGATGTGTGTTGTCATGAATTACCAAAAGGGGGGAGATTGAGAGCACAAGTGCTCCCTGGGTGATTTTGGTAATTAATGTCAACATATCTCTTGTTGGACTAATACTTTTATCTAGTACATTTCAGATGAGTTCAACAGTGGAGTGGCATGCACAAGAGGATGTAGAACCCCATCAAAATGCTAAGGAAAGAAGATTGGCAAATGCTCAAAGCTCAAGACTCTACATTTTCATTTTAGTGATCTAAGATCACATTGAGTCCATAGGAAAAGCCAATACTATTAAAAGGGGATGAGGTGTTGCTTTATGGCTTGCTTGCTCAAAGTGCTTAGTGATATGCTCCAAAGCCCTCAACCACTTTCTCATATCCACATATGTCCCAAACCAAAAGTCAAACTCGGCCCCACCAATTTGATCTATCCAGCGCCACCGAGTTCATTTGACATAGCCACTGCTAGACACTACAAGAAATATGTCAACTAGTGACCTTTTGTCAGTGACCCTGGAAGAATTGGTCATAGATCTATGACCATTTCAGACCAATTGGTCAAAAGCTGTTCGAGGGGCTCCAAACCCTAAACCATTGCGACCATTTTGGTCGAAGGTCGTAATTTCCTTACACGAAAAGGTCACAAAGCAAACAAGGCTAGTCCATTGCCTTATTTCTAGTTGTTAATGACCAATATAGATGGTCATAGCCTTAGAGATTGTGGTGGGTTGTGATGACTAGGCGCCATCTCATCAGCTTTGCCTATGTGTCATGTCCATGTGGCGGTTTTGCCCTAGGTTGTGAAGCAACCTATATTTCTGTTATTCCCAAAATTCCCAAAAAATCTCATAAATTCTTTGGGTCATATCTTCGTCGAATATGTAAAAACCTTCCTTGCCTAGTTCAAAATAATTCAAAAATATTCATTTTCCTATTCTCGATCGTGAGCAAAGACTTTGTGAAGGAAGTACCACTTTGGCATGTCCAAATGGTATCCATTTTCTCTGATGCTTTCCTATGCCCAAATAACCATCCTCCACCAAATGCCAGCTCAATCCATTCATTGTTTTGAGCCCAGCTTCAACATTCGTATTTATGTCTAGTGTGGTAGTTTGTAAAGCAAGTACCACCTAGGATCCTCCTTTTGAGGTGAAAATTTGTGAAGACGGTCTTCTTAGTAACTGATCATCCTCAGCCAAAACTCACGCCCATTAGCCACGTGCATTTCCGCATCGCAAATCAAACACTTGGTCGCTAATTCATGTTTGAGCATCGATCGGTCTCCTCGTGAGAATCTTATGTTGTGATTTTCTTCCTAGCACCTACCTGGGGAGTGCCCAACCCACTACACATGCCTAGGCCGCCCAGAACACATGGCAACACCACGGTCACGCGGTGACCACGCGGCGGGTATGCGAGCTTACGCGCTCTAGAGTTGGGGCCCTCGGCCACCGTCCAAACCTCGATGTCTCGCCATCAAACCATGTATTTCTGATTAAATATATACTTATTTACCTAGAAATGATTTTTTGTAAAAAATAAAGAGCAAACTATGAGGCAGCTGCAGTTCAAATTTGACCCGTTTCCAGCTGAATCGACGGCAATTTGTGTTTTTCACCAAAGGTGGATCAAAACTTTTTTCACCCAACCATTTTGTCAATTGTGCATTATATATGGCCTAGTATTTTATAAAATTTATTTGGTCCATTTCTGCAACAATTATTTGGTAGTTCCTTCACAAAAAAAACTCCTTTTGGGCACTCGGAAAATGAAAAATGAAATTTCCGTGCAAAGAAAATGAAAACTTCCTTAGGCAACATTGTTTGGAATTTCAAGATGTACCCTTGTGCACAATATGAGATCATGTTAATAAACTATGCCATGAATGTGGCCATAAGATTGATCATTTGGCTTGAAAGCCATGAATCTTCACGCTTGATAGCTCATTTCTGAAAACACTTTTTTAAAATAATTACCGTATTACAATTTTATTATTTTTCCTGGAAACTTGGTCACATATAATGACACAATGCGAAGGTTTTCCAATTTTTTGATTTTTTTTGAATTTTTTATGCCCGTTTCAAAATGCGGTCAAAACGGGTTGACATTGCTCCTAGCTAGTGGTTGAATCTTGGAATTTTTTGGTGTTTCTCTGATTAAATAGATACTTATGTACCTAGAAATGATTTTTGGAAAAAATAAAGAGCAAGCTATGAGGCAGCTGCAGTTCAAATTTGACCCGCTTCCATCTGAATCGGCAGGAATTTGTCATTTTCACCAGAGGGGGATCAAAACTTTTAACACCCAACCATTTGGTCAATTGTGAATCAAATATGTCCTAGTATTTTATAAAAATGATTTGGCCCAATTTTGCAACAAATATATGGTAGGTCCTTCACAAAAAAAACTCATTTCGGGCACTCGGAAAATGGAAAATGAATTTTCCGTGCAAAGAAAATAAAAACTCCCTTAAGCAATATTGTTTGGAATTCCAAGATGCACGCTTTTGCACAATATGAGATCATTTGAACAAACTATGCCATGAACTTGGCCATAAGATTGATCATTTGGCTTGAAAACCCTGAATCTTCACGCGTGATAGCTCGTTTCTGAGAACACTTTTTTAAAATAATTGCCGTATTACAAGTTTATTATTTTTCCTGGAAACTTGGTCACATATAATGACACAATGTGAAGGTTTTCCAATTTTTGATTTTTTGAATTTTTTATGCCCGCTTCAAAATGCGTTCAAAACGGGCGGGCTTGACTGCTCCTAGCCGATGGTTGAATCTTGGAATTTTTTGGTGTTTCTATGATTAAATAGATACTTATGTACCTAGAAATGATTTTTGGAAAAAATAAAGAGCAAGCTATGAGGCAGCTGCAGTTCAAATTTGACCCACTTCCAACTAAATCGGCGGAAATTTGTCTTTTTCACCAAAGGTGGATCAAAACTTTTTACACCCAACCATTTGGTCAATCGTATATTAAACATGGCCTAGTATTTTATAAATTTGATTTGTTCCATTTTTGCAACAATTATTTGATAGTTCCTTGACAAAAAAACCTCATTTTGGGCACTCAGAAAATGATTAAAAATAGCTAGAAAGATCAGAAATGCATACAAATTGGTCCTTATCCATAAAATGTGGTCTAACTCTAGTGAAAATTTGTGTGGTGCTCTTTTGAAAAATATTTTGATAGCTTCTTCACAAAATCCCTCTATCTTTAGTACTTGAAAACTATTTTAAACCATTGACTTTCCGAACCAATCAGAACACTTCCCACGGATTGATGACATGGCGTCCATCCATCCATCCATCCATCTCTACATCCGACATCGATCTACAGAAAAAAGAAAAAAAGAAAACAAAAAGAGATACCCCCACCAAGAAGCCCAAACCCTAGCTCAGATCGATCCCCGTCGCACCCTTCCTCCCATCTCCGCCGCCGCCGCGCTCCCTCCCGATCCTCCTCACTCACCGCCTCGACCTCACCGCCCCACCCGCTCCACAGCTCCGCAGCTCAAGCTGGGCGCCCCCACATCGCCGGATCCGCACCTCCTCACCCACCACAAGGCCGGATCCGCGCGCCTTCCCCCGTCGATCCATGTCGCCCTCGCTGCTCCGACCATCCACAGCTCGAGCCCGACCGACGCGGCTCGGCTCAGCAGTCGGTGTCATCTCGTCTCCCTCCCTCCCCACTCAACCGCCTCGACCCCGCCGCCGATCGGATCCGGCCAGATCCCGTGCGGCGGCCATGGAGAACCTGATCTCGCGTCGATAAGCTGCGCCCAGCACGGCACGCGCTCGACGACCACGGCGAGGAGAGCGCCCTCCCCACCCTCTGGGCTCACTGCCGTCCATTGCCATCGTCGAAGGCCAGGTGCGTGCCCCGTCCGTTTTCTCCCCCCTCCGCCGGATCTGGCGCCCCAGCTGTGTCTGCTGGATCTCGCAACCTTGCCACCCAGCTTGGATGCCCGGTTTGGCCGCCGTTTGGCCGCGGTGATGCGGTCTAGCTATGCTTGGATCTACGGTTGTTGTAGGGGTTGGCAGCTAGATTTGGGCCGTTGTTGCTTGTTTGAATCTTCTGCTATATAGTTTGGTTGCACGTAGTTGCCTACATGATCAGTAATTGTGTAGTGCTAGGAAGCTAGGTACTACTAGGTACTACTACCACTTGGGATCAACTAGGGGGCATGTTGTTTCGCTGTAATGAGGATCCTCCTAGTTTCAAGCAAGCAGTTACATTTGGCGTCCTGTTTTGTTTTTCGACGTATTGATTTGTTTTGTTTGGTTTGATTCTGCAGCATTATCACCCGTCGCCGCTGGTTACGCAACTCCATAGGATTGATGGAGACAAGGAGTATGCAGAGTTCATGCATGTCCCCGTGAAGAGATTCACCGATTTCGTAATTCCTCTATTCTTTGTCTTATTTCCAAGTGCTATGCTGATGATGATATTAAGATTGATGCATGATTGAGGGGCTCTCGTGATAATAGTGAACCATATTAGTATATATGGAATGTAATTTGAGTTCGTGAGGCTCATAAAAAATTCCAATTTGATGTCAGAACCCACTGTTATTCAAACTGTTGCTCTAAGTCGTAGTTTGTTATTTCCTGAAACATAACTGAAGCATTGCAATTGTTGGCAAAATTCTCTGTCAGGTGCTTCTTTTAATATCTTTAAATTTGTCTCGTTAGAGATAGCAGTACCGATTGTATCCGTTAAACAAGCATCTATTCTTCCGGAATGTTTGTCTATCGCCTAGTATGATGGCATATTAACATCTTTCTCGTGGTGCTAGAGTCACATACTCTTGGGTTCCATGTTAAAACGAACTAATGGCTATATATCTTAGTAATATTAAACAAAGCTATATGGCTTATCTTTCATTGCTACCGCCCATCTCTCTCACCATCATATCGTGCAGCGGTGAGGGCAGCCCTACACTCATCTCTTTCCACTCTTGTTCTAGACAGCGTGCGGCATGCAAAGAAGCATTTCGTTTCCCTGTCTAATTTTGGGAATTTTAGGCCTACCACTCTTCTACACTTAACCCATCCATTTATATAAATAGGCATATTAATTGGCTTGTGCATTTGGCAGATATAGTAGTGTTTGTACTTACAGATTGAGCACAAACATTATTTGTTAAGAGGGCCCCTGAGCTTATATTTTGGCTGCCTTTTGCTCCTTCATTTTTGTGTGTTTGAAAATCAATACAATGACATGCTTTACTTCTTTTACGTGCAAGTGATTGCTAAAAATGACAGGATGAGATCCATCGCCAAGAATGATGCATAGCTTAACCACCGTCAGAGTCGATTTCCAACAGGAATACCTTTCTAGACTCCAACCTTCACAGTTCTCGTTGATTCATCTTGCTAGCAACCGAGTAGCTTTTTGCATACTTCATCAACAACTCAATGCCACCAAGTATGTGGGTTGTCTGTACACAGGCATCGAGATAACTGCTGTTAAGCTTCAAGGCTCTGAGAATGAAATTTCTTTGTGACCAAGTTGGTAAAAAATACTCCGATTTTGTTCTGTTAATTGATAAAACTATAGCACATGAAGCTGCTAATTTGGATATTGATCTGTCAATGTTTGATTTTCTTCTGCAGGAGGAAGGAGTTCTAGTACCAAAGAATGTAAGCAACACGCAACAGTTCCAGGATCATCGTAACATTTTTGATGCAATGGATGAACAACTTTCAACACCAACCAGGGGAAAGAGATCAGCTGGATCAATGATAGCTGCCAGTCTTGATAAACCAGGTATGTTTTGTTTGTCATCCCAAGCACGAGTTCTTGTTTCATATCTGTCAATGTTCTTGTTTCAGTTCTAAATATAAATGCAAATAGCTTGTGAATGTCAATCTCATGTATCGTGGTCCTGTTCTTGTAAACCTTATGTAAAGCTAAAATTCTTCTTTGTGCGGGGTGACTAGTGATGCAACACACCAAGCGATGTGCAACCAAGCAGCAACAGGGAGGGCTCTCTTGAACGTCAGCCATGCCACTCATTGCTACTCATCCTTTGATTCTTTGATGGATGATCGCTGTTAGTTTAGCTCGATTGCTGTTTGTTTAGCCCCTTGTTAGTCCCTACTACTGATGGTAGAAATAGAAATAGTACCATGCTGTTCGGTCATGTAGTCCTACTGTTCGTTTAGCTCCTATTCAGGCTGCCCTTTGTTGCTTCATTTCTATGTTAATTTAGTCTTTTGAATGTATGTTGATATGGCTGTTCGTTTAGTCTGTCATGTACTATCTACTTTGTGGCTGTGGCTGTTGAAAGAAATAAAATGGTTTGGATACATGCATACATGCTGATATGTCAAGCTGGAATAGCTGCCCTTGTGATGTCAAGCTTCTAAATGTATGTCGTGGAGGCCCAAAATAAATTGGATTGTAAAAGGGTTGAGGCCTAAAAAAAGAAATGAATTATAGAAGGCCACGTCCTAGAAAATAAAATGGGCCAGGCCCATGTAGCAAGCGAAAATTAACAAGAAAAAAAATACATTAAAAAGGCCGAATTGTTGGGCTAGGCCCATGTAGAAAACTAAATTGGACCGGGCTGAATCTTATGCCACATCGACACTTGCTACTGGATGCCTACTTGGCACAGGGAGGTTGCTAGTGACCAAAACGCCACAAGAGGGAATATTTTGGTCAGAATGGCGTCTCGACCTTCTCACAGAGAAGGTCGCTATAGTCAATTAACGACCCCCAGCTTTTGACCTTATGTTTTTGGTCACAAAAAGGTCACAAATGAAAAACAATGACCTTTCAGTGACGAATAGTGGAGGTCACTAGTTGACATATTTCTAGTAGTGAGAAACCCTAATCAATTTGGTATCCCCATTGGGATCCCGGTCTCACCGAGATGGGCTTGCAAACTCTCTGGTTCCTGTTGCAATAATCTCGGTCCCACCGAGATATGTAATCGGTCTCACCGAGCTTATTACCAAAATCGGTCCCACCGAGTTTGTGTAATCGGTCAAACTAAAATGAGGTTTTACCCTAACCCTAGCACATCGGTCCCACCGAGTTGATCATGTCGGTCCCGCCGAAAAGCCTAACGTTCACATTTTGAACTAAATCGGTCTGACCGAGTTTTCGGATTCGTTCCCACCGAGTTTAGTGAATTATGTGTAACGGTTAGATTTTGTGTGGAGGCTATATATACCCCTCCACCCACTCTTCATCCGTGGAGAGAGCCATCAGAACGTGCCTACACTTCCAGCATACATTTTCTGAGAGAGAACCACCTACTCATGTGTTGAGACCAAGATATTCCATTCCAACCACATAAATATTGATCTCTAGCCTTCTCCAAGTTGCTTTCTACCCAAATCTTCTTTCCACCAAATCCAAATCCTTGAGAGAGAGTTGAGTGTTGGGGAGACTATCATTTGAAGCACAAGAGCAAGGAGTTCATCATCAACACACCATCTATTACCTTTTGGAGAGTGGTGTCTCCTAGATTGGTTAGGTGTCACTTGGGAGCCTCTGTCAAGATTGTGGAGTTGAACCAAGTAGTTTGTAAGGGTAAGGAGATCGCCTACTTCGTGAAGATCTACCCTAGTGAGGCAAGTCCTTCGTGGGCGATGGCCATGATGGGATAGACAAGGTTGCTTCTTCGTGGACCCTTCGTGGGTGGATCCCTCTGTGGACTCGTGCAGCCGTTACCCTCCATGGGTTGAAGTCTCCATCAACGTGGATGTACGATAGCACCACCTATCGGAACCACGCCAAAAATCTCCGTGTCTCCAATTGCGTTTGCACACTCTAGTCCCATCCCTTTACATTCTTGCAAATTGCATGCTTCACTTTCCGCTGCTCATATACTCTTGTCATGCTTTCTTGATATGTATTGTGAATGTTTAAACATGTGCTAAAACTCCACCTTAACTTGAAGAAAATAAAAACTGCAACTTTTCTTTGCTAAGAGTCTATTCACCCCCCTATAGACACCTCTTCTCGATCCTTTCAGTTGTAGGCGCCCCCTCCCCACATATATAAAGGAGGGAGGGGGAGGAGGCCGACCCTAAGCGCGCCCCAAGTAGGAGGAGTCATACTTGGGCTCCTAGTAGGATTCGACCCCCTTCCCTTTTATCGGAGGGGGAAGGGGGAAAGAGAGAGAGGGGGAGAAGGAAAGGGGGGGCGCCGCCCCCTCCCCTAGTCCAATTCGGACTCCTTCCCGGTGGGGGGCGCGCCACCACTTTGTGGGCTGGTGTGCCTCCCTCCTATGGCCTATATGGCCCATATTTTCCACCGGGGGGGTCCCGGTAACCCCCCGGTACTCCAATATGTACCCGATACACTCCGGAACACTTCCGGTGTCCGAATACTATCATCCAATATATCAATCATTACCTCTCGACCATTTCGAGACTCCTCGTCATGTCCGTGATCTCATCCGGGACTCCGAATAACATCCGGTCACCAAATCACATAACTCATATAATACAAATCGTCATCGAACGTTAAGCGTGCGGACCCTACGAGTTCGAGAACTATGTAGACATGACCGAGACACCTCTCCGGTCAATAACCAATAGCGGAACCTGGATGCTCATATTGGCTCCCACATATTCTATGATGATCTTTATCAGTTGAACCGTTATGACAACATATGTTATTCCCTTTGCCATCGGTATGTTACTTGCCCGAGATTCGATCGTCGGTATCTTCATACCTAGTTCAATCTCGTTACCGGCAAGTCTCTTTACTCATTCCATAATGCATCATCCCACAACTAACTCATCAGTCACATTGCTTGCAAGGCTTATTATGATGTGCATTATCGAGAGGGCCCAGAGATACCTCTCTAATACTCGGAGTGACAAATCCTAATCTCGATCTATGCTAACCCAACAAACACCTTAGGAGATACCTGTAGAGCATATTTATAATCACCGAGTTACGTTGTGACGTTTGATAACACACAAGGTATTCCTCCGGTATCCGGGAGTTGCATAATCCCATAGTCAAAGGAATATGTATAAGTCATGAAGAAATCAATAACAATAAAACTTAATGATCATTATGCTAAGCTAACGGATGGGTCTTGTCCATCACATCATTCTCCTAATGACATGGTCCACGTTCATCAAATGACAACACATGTCTATGGTTAGGAAACTTAACCATCTTTGATTAACGAGCTAGTCTAGTAGAGGCTTACTAGGGACACTGTGTTTTGTCTATGTATCCACACACATGTATCAAGTTTTCGGTTAATACAATTTTAGCATGAATAATAGATATTTATCATGATATAAGGAAATATAAATAAGAACTTTATTATTGCCTCTAGGCCATATTTCCTTCAGTCCCCCACTTGCACTAGAGTCAATAATCTAGATTACAATGTAATGATTCTAACACCCATGGAGTCTTGGTGCCGATCATGTTTTGCTCGTGGAAGAGGCTTAGTCAACGGGTCTGCCACATTCAGATCCATAGGTATTTAGAAAATCTCTATGTCTCCCTCCCTGACTTGATCACGGATGGAGTTGAAGCGTCTCTTGATGTGGTTGGTTCTTTTGTGAAATCTGGATTCCTTCGCCAAGGCAATTGCTCCAGTATTGTCACAAATGATTTTCATTGGACCCGATGCACTAGGTACTACACTTAGATCGGATATGAACTCCTTCATCCAGACTCCTTCATTCGCTGCTTCCCGCTTCACACGTAGATCATGCCACGACGCTTTGCTTGGAACTGCACCAACTGACAGCTCCATCATTCAATATAAATACGTATCCGGTTTGTGACTTAGAGTCATCCGGATCAGTGTCAAAGCTAGCATCGACATAACCATTTACGGCGAGCTCTTTGTGACCTTCATAAACAAGAAACATATCCTTAGTCCTTTTCAGGTATTTCAGGATGTTCTTGACAGCTGTCCAGTGATCCACTCCTGGATTACTTTGGTACCTCCCTGCTAGAATTATAGCAAGGCACACATCAGGTCTGGTACACAACATAGCATACATGATAGAACCTATGGCCGAGGCATAGGGAATGACTTTCATTTTCTCTCTATCTTCTGCATTGGTCGGGCATTGAGTCTGACTCAACTTCACACCTTTGAACACAGGCAAGAAATCTTTCTTTGATTGATCCATTTTGAACTTCTTCAAAACTTTATCAAGGTATGTGCTTTGTGAAAGTCCAATTAAGCGTCTTGATCTATCTCTATAGATCTTGATGCCTAATATATAAGCAGCTTCACCGAGGTCTTTCATTAAAAAACTTATATTCAAGTATACTTTTATGCTATCCAGAAATTCTATATCATTTCCAATCAACAATATGTCATCCACATATAATATTAGAAATGCCACAGAGCTCCCACTCACTTTCTTGTCAATACAGGCTTCTCCAAAAGTCTATATAAAACCATATGCTTTGATCACCTCATCAAAGCATATATTCCAACTCCGAGATGCTTGCACCAGTCAATAAATGGATCGCTGGAGCTTGCACACTTTGTCAGCACCTTTAGGATCGACAAAACCTTCTGGTTGCATCATATACAACTCTTCTTTAAGAATTCCATTAAGGAATGCAGTTTTGACGTCCATTTGCCAAATTTCATAATCATAAAATGTGGCAATTGCTAACACGATTCGGATAGGCTTAAGCATCACTACGGGTGAGAAGGTCTCATCATAGTCAACTCCTTGAACTTTCCAAAAACCTTTTGTGACAAGTCGAGCTTTGTAGATAGTAACATTACCATCAGGGTCAGTCTTCTTCTTGAAGATCCATTTGTTCTCTATGGCTTGCCGATCATCGGGCAAGTCAATCAAAGTCCATACTTTGTTCTCAGACTGGATCTCATCTCAGATTTCATGGCCTCAAGCCATTTTGCGGAATCTGGGCTCAACAACGCTTCCTCATAGTTCATAGGTTCGTCATGGTCCAGTAACATGACTTACAGAACATGATTACTGTACCATTCTGGTGTGGAACGTGCTCTGGTTGACCTACGAGGTTCGGTAGTAACTTGATCCGAAGTTTCATGATCACTATCATTAGCTTCCTCTCTAGTTGGTATAGGCATCACGGGAATGGTTTTCTATGATGAGCTACTTACCAATTCGAGAGAAGTTACAATTACCTCATCAAGTTCTACTTTCCTCCCACTCACTTCTTTCGAGAGAAACTCCTTCTTCAGAAAGGTTCCATTCTTGGCAACAAAGATCTTGCCTTTGGATCTGTGGTAGAAGGTGTACCCAATTGTTTCCTTAGGGTATCCTATGAAGACGCACTTCTCCGATTTGGGTTCGAGCTTATTAGGCTGAAACCTTTTTACATAAGTGTCGCAACCCCACACTTTAAGAAACAACAGCTTAGGTTTCTTGCCAAACCACTGTTTATACGGTGTCATCCCAACGGATTTAGACGGCGCCCTATTTAACGTGAATGTGGCTGTCTCTAATGCATAACCCCAAAACGATAGTGGTAAATCCGTAAGAGACATACAATTCCACATTGTTTTAAATGAAGGCCAAACTTGTAACTCAAATATTCGCCTCCGCGATCAGATTGTAGAAAGTTTATTTTCTTGTTACGATGATTCTCTACTTCACTCTGAAACTCGTTGAACTTTTCCAATGTTTCAGACTTGTGTTTCATTAAGTAGATGTACCCATATCTGCCCAAATCATCTGTGAAGGTCAGAAAATAACGATACCCGTCGCGAGCCTCATCACTCGTTGGACCGCATACATCGGTATGCATTATTTCCAATAAGTCAGTAGCTCGCTCCGTTGTTCCGAAGAACGGAGTTTTAGTCATCTTGCCCATGATGCATGGTTTGCAAGCATCAAATGATTCATAATCAAGTGATTCCAAAAGTCCATCCACATGGAGTTTCTTCATGCGCTTTACACCAATATGACCTAAACGGCAGTGCCACAAATATTTTTCACTATCATTATCAACTTTGCATCTTTTGGCATCAATACTATGAATATGTGTATCACCACGATCGAGATTCAACAAAAATAGAGCACTCTTCAGGTGTGCATGACCATAAAAGATATTTCTCATATAAATAGAACAACCATTATTCTCTGATTCAAACGAATAACCATCTCGCATTAAACAAGATCCAGATATAATGTTCATGCTCAACGTTGGCACCAACTAACATTTATTCAGGTCTAAAACTAATCCTGAAGGTAGATGTAGAGGTATCGTGATGACGGCTATCACATCGACCTTGGAACCATTCCTGACGCGCATCGTCACCTCGTCCTTAGCCAATCTTCATTTAATTCGTAGTCCCTGTTTCGAGTTACAAATGTGAGCAACCGAACCGGTATCAAATACCCAGGCACTACTACAAGCATTAGTAAGGTACACATAAATAACATGTATATCAAATATACCTTTGTTCACATGGCCATCCTTGTTATCCGCCAAAACTTGGGGCAGTTCCTCTTCCAGTGACCAATCCCTTTGGAGTAGAAGCACTCAGTTTCAGGCTTAGGTCCAGACTTGGGCTTCTTCCCTGGAGTGGCAACTTTTTGACATTCTTCTTGAAGTTCCCCTTCTTTCCTTTGCCATTTTCTTGAAACTAGTGGTCTTGTTAACCATCAACACTTGATGCTCCTTCTTGATTTCTACCTCCGCAGCTTTGAGCATTGCGAAGAGCTTGCGAATAGTCTTCTCCATCCCTTGCATATTATAGTTCATCACGAAGCCTTTATAGCTTGGAGGCAGTGATTGAAGAACTCTGTCAATAACACTATCATCTGGAAGATTAACTCCCAGCTGAGTCAAGTTGTTGTGATACCCAGACATTCTGAGTATGTGTTCACTGGCAGACCTGTTCTTCTCCATCTTGCAGCTATAGAACTTGTTGGAGACTTCATATCTCTCAACTCGGGCATTTTCTTGAAATATTAACTTCAACTCATGAAACATCTCATATGCTCCATGAGTTTCAAAATGTCTTTGAAGTCCCGATTCTAAGACGTAAAGCATGGCACACTCAACTATCTGTCAGCGTTCTCGGAACGGGGGTCCCCAGACTTGCCTGCCTGTGGCCTGCGGCATGGCTCAAGTGGGGGCCCAGTGCAGCCCAGCTTCATCAGCTCAAGACCCTCGCGAGGGGCCAAGCCTCGCGGGGCGGACGACATGAAGCTTCCTCAGGAGCAGCCTCATCAGGCAGGCTCGCGAGGAGGCGGAGAGATCAAGGCAAGGGCACCTCGCGAGGAGCCCGTGACGCAAGCCATGACGATCGAGACCAGGCGGGCGCTTGCCTTCGCAGTGTCCTTGTTTCCCCTTCGGTGCAAAGGGGGCAAGCACATGCCAAGGCATCAGGCAAAGGTTATCGTTTCGGTGCAACAAGACCAAGACCAGCAGAACGGTAGGATGGAGGTTATCGTGGAGCCCAGGACAGAGTCATCGTCAGAGCCTTTGGCAGCCGAAGAACAACTTTAGTCAGGATAAGTGTACCAGATGTTCCCCTTCAAAATGGCAAATTGTTGGCGCCCATCCCGCTCATTATTTGGGAGGAGGCCCAGGGCCTCCCTCTATAAGTAGGACTAGCCACCACAGAGTAGAGGGGGAGAAAACGAATCGTTCAGAGAGAGTGAAGCGACTGAACTCACCCAAGCAGTTCGTCGCACCAGCTCAAGAACAGCCCTCGCGAGGCTGTTCTCCCTTTGTACTATTCATCATCAGCCCCTGAGGCAATCCACCACACCACACACTGGAGTAGGGTATTACACCACAATGGTGGCCTGAACCAGTATAAATCTCGTGTCCCTGGTGTGTTCTTCTTTCTTGTCTAGATCCTTTGCGAGACTTCGAGACGTGAGCTGGTAGGGGAAAGATCTCCGTGCGCACCCCAGAGTTCGAACCTCAAGGGTCTGCCGAAACCCGAAATCCGGCATTTGGCGCGCCAGGTAGGGGTGCGCCATAATCTTCCTTCCGCTAGTCGCGTGTGATCTTCCGTCATGTCCATGGCTGACGCTCGCCGAGCGTCGGGCTGCTCTCGCCACCCGCGTCGCCCAGACGGCGCCCATCGGCGGTCGCCCCCGTCATTCCCCGTCGCCTGCCGCCAACGCCGCCACCGGCCCGACGGGGAACGAGCAGCAGGCCTCGTCCCTACATCCTTCGGTGCGGCGGGAAGGCCGCACCACCACCCCGTCGTTGACTCCAGCTGGTTCGTCGTCCCACGCCCGTCGCGCCCCCACAGACATGCACGCTGTGCTGCTCCTGGCGCATGACCTCCTGCACTACCGCCCCGTCGACGACCTCTACGAGGACTGGCTCGCCCGCATCACCGAGCTCGTCAGCGCCGCAGGGGGCTCTCCTATGCCATCCCTCTCGCTGCCTTGCCCTCCATCCGGCGTAGGAGGCGAGGATTAGGAGGTGCCTCCGCCACCTCATCCCCAAGAAGGCCCCCTGGCTCCAAGGCACGTGGCCCCAGGACGAGACCCTCCGCGTCCGGCGCCTGCGCAACAAGAAACGAGTTGCCAAGAAATCCCTCGTCCCCAAGAAGGTGCCCGCGTGCTCCCAGCACCGGTGCGCCATGACCGCATCCCTGCGCCACCACGTCAAGACCCCGCGTTGCTCCAGGCAGCAGCGCGCGGGAATCCCCAGGAGCAAGCCCCGCATCAGCAGAGAGCTCCGGTGGCCACTGCAGGCTGCCGCGCCTTCACTACCGAGCTGCGTAGCGTCGCATGGCCCGGAAAGTTCAAGCCGGACCTGCCTCCTCGCTACGACGACACTGCAGACCCCGTGGAGTTCCTCCAGCTCTACGAGCTGGGCATCGAAGCCGCCAGCGGGGATGAAAAGGTCATGGCGAACTGGTTTCCCATGGCGCTCAAGGACGGTGCCCGCACCTGGCTCATGAACCTGGCTCCTGGCACGATCTCCTCCTGGGACGAGATGCGCACCCGCTTCATCGCCAACTTCCAAGGCACTCGCGACCGGCCCCCGGCTATGAGTGACCTACGCCGCATCAAGCAACAGCCATGAGAGACCCTGCAGAAGTACATCCAGCGCTTCAACAACGCTCGCCTCAAGATCCCCCGGGTGACTGAGGAAGCCATCATATCAGCTTTCTCCGCTGGCGTGCGCGACATCAAGATGAAAGAGGAGCTAGCAATCCATGAAGACCTGTGCACATCCCTGGAGCTGTTCAACTTGGCGACCAAGTGCGCCAGGGCTGAGGAAGGGCGCCTCTGCCTCCTCGAGCTTCTGGCTGCCGATCCAGAAGAGAAGAAGCCCAAGGTCAAGGACGTGAAGCATAAGGGAGTTGCTGTGCTCGCAGCGGAGCCAGACACCAAGCGAGGCAGGGATCAGCCTAAGTCATCCAAGGGCAGCCGGTACGGCGTGTACCATGACATCCACACCCACAACACCAATGAATGCCAAGAGCTCAGGGCTGTGCGAGATGGGCGTATCGGCCGACGCCACGAGCGCAACGACCGGGGCTATGGCCGAGGAGGAGGAAGAGGCGGAGGACGATGGGAAGACAGTGGCCCTCGCCAAGGGTGGCGTGACCGACCTCGCGAGGACCGCTGGCAGGACCAGCCTCGCGAGGGAGGTTGGAGGGATCAGCCTCGTGAGGATCGCCCTCAAGGCAACGCATGCCTCCCTCCTCTGCCACCACCGCCAAGGAGGAATGAAGACCATCATCAGGACGAGGGGGCTGGGGGCTTCCAGGAGCCGCGCGCAATCGCTTGCATCCTGGGCGGCGCTCAGGCCCCAGCCTCTCAGCGCATCTTCAAGCAGTTTGCTCGTGAGGTGAATGTAGTCCTCCCCAAGCTTGAGGCCACACGCCCTCTCAGGTGGTCTGCATGCGCTATCACGTTCAGCTCAGCGGATCAGCTCAAGTGCGCAGCAACGACCTAAGTCCTCCCGATGCTCTATTCCCCAGTCATCAGCAGTGTGCAAGTCACCAGGACCCTCATCGATGGCGGAGCGGGACTCAACATCCTGTCCGTCGAGGCATTCAACAATCTCCAAGTGCCATATGATCAGCTTCAGCCAGCCAAGCCTTTCTCAGGAGTCACCGATGGTTCCACTGTTCCGATAGGGCAGGTTCGCCTTCCAGTCACCTTCGGGAAGCACAACAACTACCGCACCGAGCTCATTGACTTCGACGTCGCCCACATTCGCCTGCCATACAATGCCATCCTCGGGTACCCAGCCCTGGCCAAATTCATGGCAGTGACTCACCATGGCTACAATGTCCTCAAGATGCCAGAAGCGGTGGAGTCATCACGATTGCCACAGTGAGGAAAGGGATGCAAGTGTTCTCTTGGCGTGCCTTCCAAGCCGCGGCAATCGAAGACCCAGATCACAGGAGCGGGAGACTTCCCGAGGCAGTCCCTAACAAGAAGAAGGCTTCACCTGGCCCAAACCCTCAGGAGGCAGGCACCTCCAGAGGCGTTGCGTCAGGATCCGCATCCGTCCAAGGGGCGCCACCCTCTGCCGCATAGGAAGGCGCGCCCGGCGCCCTCCTCGGGCAGGGCTCGGGGGCTCTTTCTGGGAGAGCCACCGACTTTGCCAAGGTCACGAGGGAGGCGCTCGGGCACCACTTGGAGGCGTGCTTCAAGGCACGTTTCCCTCAGGAAGGTATGAAGCAAGGAGGGCCAAACCCTCAGGAGTTCATCGCGAGGAACACTCAGGAGCTACAGGAGTCAAGGGTCATGCGCGGCAGCCGCCGCTTGCCCGCCGTGGCCCCACATCCAGGCGAGGATGGTGGGCTGCGCGTCTGCATCGACGTACCAGGGCTCAACCGAGCCGCGTCTCAGGAGCGCCTCTGGCCTTCACGCATGGGGTGTTGTGAAGGTCAACCTTCGCATGCCTTTCGGCCTGCCGAATGCGGTCGCCGCTCATCAGCGCCTGCTGAGGAGCATTCTGGAGGCTCAGGAGGTCAGGCATCACGCGGTCCTGGCGGAGATGGAGATGGCCCTCGAAGATCCACCCGTGCCCCCGGAGCCTCCCGAGGCTCCAGGTCCCGGGAGCTCGTGAGGGTCGGCTTCCTCACCGCGCGTCGTCCGCTACTTCAGCACCACTTCATCTCCAACGATATCAGGTGACATCTTTCAAAGTTGCATTTTTCAGCTGGGAGTGCCCGTAGGGCTGCATCATTCCCAGGTCGCATGGGTCCGTCCCTGCGGCATGTATCCGTTTTGCTTATGCTCTTTACCTACCTTGATAGGGGCGCCCCTCGGGCTGCATTATCCCCAAGCCGCTTGGGCCTGACCCAATGGCGTTTGCTTTTTCTGCATCTATCTAAATGGATTTGCTCCTTCGTGCTTAACATGCTTGACCTAATCGCCTGCTCAATTGACACCTACCTTTGGAGCCGCTCGCTCTGGCACGGCACTTGCGCGCATGGGTCCGTCCCTGCAACACCGATAAATCTGAGTGGTCGAGCTCTGGCCGCGGCAGCCCCGCAAGGCGCCACCTCACCAGGCCCTCAGTGCCCCAATCACTCCCTCGGAGCGACCAATGTTTGGCTGGCAACCGTAACAACAGACCTTGTTTCCCCTCGTGATTGGTATGCAGGACCCACTCCAGAAGTAATGTTGGGGACATCGTGAGCTTTCTCTCCTTCTCTCCGGCACGATCCGCTTGCACGTTAAAAGGGGGCGCCTGAGCATCGCGACTCATGGGCTCTTACTGGCTCTCCAGCCCTCACCCCCTGGCCTTGACCCACGACATCACGACCTGTCATACCAGCGGCGGCTGAGCTCGCTTGAGGGCTGGGGCCTGAGGACGTAGAGCATCAAGGAAAGTGCGGGGGAGAGGGAAGAAGCTCACGGGGACCTAACCCAGCAACACCTCAGCTGCCGCCGTGCAGGCCCGGCACCTCGACGAATACTACGCCAAACCCATGAGATAAGTCACGCGTAAACTGATTCGACTCAGCGCTAAACCCTCGCCTAGTGCAGCTCTGTCACGGCAACGTTGCCTGCCTTTCTTGCCCAGCGGTGGCTGCTTGAGCGCTAAAGGGGACCTCCTGAGCATCGCGACTCAGGGGCTCTTACTGGACCTTGGGCGCTCACCTCCTGGCCTTGACCACGGCATCACGACACAGCATACCAGCGGCCATGAAGCCTGCACAGGGGTGGGACTGTCGGCGTAGAGCACCAAGCCCTCGTGAGGAAAGAAAGGGGAGCCGAGCGGACAGACAAGCATCTCGCATCAATTCATAATAAGGATAAAATATTCACAAAAGACAAGTGCGGCGCCTTACATACCCAGCTGGGTGGTACTTCGATTCCTCGCAGGGAACAAAAGGTGCTAATCCTAAGGAACGCTAACTACGCGCCCCTCCGCAGGAGACACCATCATCAACAGTGGGCCATCAGGCGCTGGCGCCAACCCCATCCAGATCAGCAGCAACGGCGGCCTGAAGCACCCGCCCTGCTCCGAGCGCGACGCGAGCTCGGGGGCTCGTAGCTGTCGTCGCTCGTCTCTGGAGTCGCGTGAAACTCGGCGGAGTCGCTGGACCCTCCGGCTCCTCCGCTGCTACCCGAGGAGCTGCTGGGGAAGCGGTTGGCGGGCCTGGTCCCTGCCACGACGATGCCCCGACTGCCTTTCTCGGGGCAGCATTCCAGCCGGCGTCCTTCCGCGTCGAAGACCTTGAAGAACATCAAGGAGGCGCCATCGTATTCGAGATGGATTACGAGGGCGCCCCCTGTCCGGCAGACCCGGGCGATCTCGCCCCAGCCACGGGTCATGTCGACCTTGCCTGGAGCTACGACCGCGACCTCCGCTCCGGTCGCAAGGGTGCTGCAGTCAGCATGCTGCAGCCAGAGCTCCAAAGACCCACTAGGCGGCATCTCGAAGGCGAAGGAAGGAGGAAGGCGAATCCAAGATCGAGGAGGCATGGCGGCGTGGAGCACAAGCTCGCGAGAGGAGCCCTCGGCATGGACTCCAGGAGGAACGACGTGCACTGCCGTAACCCACCGGTGTTGCTCGGCGCCTTCTTCTCCAGGGCCCTCGATGCGGGCGTACAAGGGCAGCGGGAACCCAGGCGGAGGCTGCTCGTACCAGGGCCTCGATGCCGCGTGCTGAGCACCCTCATCTCGGCGGCAGAGGGCTAGCCGTTTCTTTGGCGGAAGCGGGCCGGGACCCTCTCGGGGGGCCTTTCCCTTCTCTTCTGCAGAAAACCGGCGGATTGGCGCCATTGGCGTAATGTGGAGCAAGGGCAAGGAAGAAGAAGAAAATGAGTAGCGGGAAGGAATGGACTGGAAGGGCTCGTGCCGTTCCATACATATAGCCGGAGGAGGCCAACCGTCGGCCTTCACGGCCGCACGTAATCATGACCCATTTTTGCATGCAGGGACTTGTCAAGTCATGCGGTTGCCAAGGCGCCATGGGGAAGCGGAGGCACCCACGTCCAATCAACCGCCACACGGCGCCCAAGGCCGTAGGCTATTGGGGCCCGCGGTGCTTCGCACTTGCCCCTTCGCTTCTCTGTTAAGCCAAGCCCGAGCGCGCCTTGGGCCCGGGGGCTACTGTCGGCGTTCTGGGAACGGGGGTCCCCAGACTCAAGTGGGGGTCTAGTGCAGCCCAGCTTCATCAGCTCAAGCTCAAGACCCTCGCGAGGGGTCAAGCCTCGCGGGGCGGACAACATGAAGCTTCCTCAGGAGCAGCCTCATCAGGCAGGCTCGCGAGGAGGCGGAGAGATCAAGGCAAGGGCACCTCGCGAGGAGCCCGTGACACAAGCCATGACGATCGAGACCAGGCGGGCGCTTGGCGGGCGCCGGTCTGCGCAGTGTCCTTGTTTCCCCTTCGGTGCAAAGGGGGCAAGTACAAGCCAAGGCATCAGGCAAAGGTTACCATTTCGGTGCAACAAGACCAAGACCAGCAGAACGGCAGGATGGAGGTCATCGTGGAGCCCAGGATGACGTCATCGTCAGAGCCTTTGGCAGCCAAAGACCAACGTTAGTCAGGATAAGTGTACAAGATGTTCCCCTTCAAAATGGCCAATTGTTGGCGCCCATCCCGCTCATTATTTGGGAAGAGGCCCAGGGCCTCCCTCTACAAATAGGACTAGCCACCACAGAGTAGAGGGGGGGAGAAAACGAATCGTTGAGAGAGAGAGAGAGAAGCGACCGAACTCACCCAAGCAGTTCATCGTACCAGCTCAAGAACAGCCCTCGCGAGGCTGTTCTCCCTTTGTACTATTCATCATCAGCCCCTGAGGCAATCCACCACACCACACACTGGAGTAGGGTATTACACCATAATGGTGGCCTAAACCAGTATAAATCTCATGTCCCTTGTGTGTTGTTATTTCTAGCCTAGATCCTTTGCGAGACTTCGAGACGTGAGCTGGTAGGGGAAAGATCTCCGTGCGCACCCCAGAGTTCGAACCTCAAGGGTCTGCAGGAACCCGAAATCCGACACTATCAAGTAGTCATCAGATCGAGCTTGCCAGACGTTCATAGCATCAACATCTGCTCCTATAGCAGGCCTTTCACCTAGTGGTGCATCAAGGATATAATTCTTATGTGCAACAATGAGGATAATCGTCAAGTTACGAACCCAGTTCGGGTAGTTGCTACCATCATCTTTCAACTTAGCTTTCTCTAGGAACGCATTATAATTCAAGGGAATGGTAGCACGGGCCATTGATCTACAACATAGATATGCAAAAACTATTAGGACTAAGTTCATGATAAATTAAGTTCAATTAATCATATTACTTAAGAACTCCCATTTAGATAGACATCCCTCGAGTCATCTAAATGATCACGTGATCCAAATCAACTGAACCATGTCCGATCATCATGTGAGATGGAGTAGTTTTCAATGGTGAACATCTCTATGTTGATCATATCTACTATATGATTCACGCTAGACCTTTCGGTCTCTAGTGTTCCGAGGCCATGTCTGTACATGCTAGGCTCGTCAAGTTTTACCCGACTATTCCGCATGTGCAAAATTGTCTTGCACCCGTTGTATGTGAACATAGAGCTTATCACACCCGATCATCACGTGGTGTCTGGGCACGACAAACTGTCGCAACGGTGCATACTCAGGAACAACACTTATACCTTGAAATTTTAGTAAAGGATCATCTTATAATGCTACCACCGTGCTAAGCAAAATAAGATGCATAAAAGATAAACATCACATGCAATCAAAATATGTGGCATGATATGGCCATCATCATCTTGTGCTTTTGATCTCCATCTCCAAAGCACCGTCATGATCTCCATCGTCACCGGCTTGACACCTTGATCTCCATCGTAGCGTCGTGGTCGTCTCGCCAACTATTGCTTCTACAACTATCGCTAACCCATAGTAATAAGTAAAGAAATTACATGGCGTTTGCATTTCATACAATAAAGCAACAACATTCGGTCGCCAAATCACATAACTCATATAATACAAATCGTCATTGAACGTTAAGCGTGCGGACCCTACGAGTTCGAGAAATATGTAGACATGACCGAGAGACCTCTCCGGTCAACAACCAATAGCGGAACCTGGATGCTCATATAGGCTCCCACATATTCTATGATGATCTTTATCGGTCGAACCGTTATGACAACATAAGTTATTCCCTTTGTCATCGGTATGTTACTTTCCCGAGATTCGATCGTCGGTATCTACATACCTAGTTCAATCTCGTTATCGGAAAGTCTCTTTAATCGTTCCGTAATGCATCATCCCGCAACTAACTCATTAATCACATTGCTTGCAAGGCTTATTATGATGTGCATTATCGAGAGGGCCCAGAGATACCTCTTCGATACTCGGAGTGACAAATCCTAACCTCGATCTATGCAAAACCAACAAACACCTTCAGAGATACCTGTAGAGCACCTTTATAATCACCAAGTTATGTTGTGACGTTTGATAGCACACAAGGTATTCCTCTGGTATCCGGGAGTTGCATAATCTCATATTTAAAGGAATAGGTATAAGTCATGAAGAAAGCAATAGCAATAAAACTTAACGGTCATTATACTAAGCTAACAGATGGGTCTTGTCCATCACATCATTCTCCTAATGATGTGACCCCGTTCATCAAATGACAACACATGTATATGGTTAGGAAACTTAACCATCTTTGATTAACGAGCTAGTCTAGTAGAGGCTTACTACGCTACAAAAAAAAGACACATCCGTGACATTTTGGGCCGAACAATTTTTTTTGTCATACTTATGATACTTCTATGACGATAATTGTGACAAAACCCGGTATCATCATAGATGTGGTGGGCTCCTACTTCTATGACAAAAAATCATGACAGAAAATGGGCTTTTCGTCTTGGGCGGGCCGGAGACGCAGCTGCATGACATTCTTTGGGCCGTTCATGATGGAAAAAACCATGGTAGAAGTGAGGGCGAGGAAAATATCGGGTTGTTCCCGGTTACGGTGGGTGGTCGGGGCCGAGCGATGCGCATTTCTCTCATATACGCACGTGTGTGGGCGCGAGGCGTTGGCCTCTAAATGAACCCGAGCAAGGCGTTGGGCTCTAACTGAACCCGAGCGATTGCACTGCAGGCTATGCATTACTGAACCCGAGTGATCAATCGATGGCTATTAACTGAACCCGATCGAGCGATTCCTTCGCTACTGCTGCTAACTAAAGTCGATCGATGCTGCCTCTGGATGAACAGTGAGTGTTGCTGGGGGGTTTGGATGAACAGTTCCGGTGGGGTGGATGAACAGGACCCCATGGTGTTGCCTCTGGATGAACGGTGGCGTTCTTTGGGGGGTTGGATGAGCAGTTCCGGTGGGGGTGGATGAACAGGACCCCGTGGTGTTGCCTCTGGATGAACAGGACCCCGATCGATCGAGCCGGTTGGGGCTGGATGAACAGGACCCCGTGGAGGGTTGGATGAACAGGACCACCCCGTGGTGGGTTGGATGAACAGTAGATGGTGGAGGGCTGGATGAACAGTAGCCCGTGGAGGGGTGGTTGAACAGGAGCCCGTGGAGAGGGCTGGTTGAACAGTAGCCGATGGAGTAGCGCTCGGTGGAGGCTGGATGAACAGGAGCCCGTGGATGAACAGTCGCAGGTGGAGGTTGGAGGAGGTCGACGGTGGATGAACAGTAGCCCGTGGAGGCTGGAGGGGGTCGACAGTGGAGATGAACAGTATCCCGTGGAGTCCCGTTTTGCGGTACGCCACACCCCTCCCGATGAACAGGACCCCTGTTTCGACCGTAACGCTCCAACACAAGTCCGTTTCCTCCGTTTTGTGGTACACCACACCCCTTCCGATCAACAAGACCCTTGTTTCGACCGTAGGAGGTCCGTTCCTCCGTTTTGCGGTACGCCAGACCCCTCCCGATGAACAGGATCTTGTTCCGAACGTGGTCGGTCGAACACAAGGCCGTTTCCTCCGTTCTGTGGTACGCCAGGGCTCATTTGCATCAGCTGTTCCATCCAAGCCCTCCCGATGAACACGACGACGAATTCCGTTCTGACCCAGCCGATTGGCTCCCCATGAGCACGACGACGAAGTTGTTTCTCCGTTCCGACCCAGCCATGTACATGAGCCTTGGCCGTACGTACGCGTGAGTAGGCGTTCGAGACCCCGCCCATATGTATGTACGTGGCCGTATTTACTTTCTTACACCCTGGCCGCTGTACATACGTGTACATGCTACATGCACGCCTCTACTACGACACATGCACACCTCTACATCGACTAGTATGTACGTACACGTTCGCGGCCAGAATGACAACGCTACGTACACTTCGACCAGGTGGGTCCCGATTGTCAGGCACTTCCTTGCGTGCGAAGATGTAGCTAGTGGGTCCCAGCAGTCAGGGGGGCGAATCGTTTTTTTGCCCGGACGCACTTCCTTGCATGCGAAATGTAGCTGGTGGGTCCCAGCAGTCAGGGGGAAACGTTTTTCACGAAATCTGGTGGCCGTCCGGTGGGTCCCTCGTCGGTGGAGGAATAATTATTTTGCGCGTAAGAAGGAGGCACTTCCTTGCTGCGGCCGTGGACCCAGCTGTCAGCCTCTCCACATACAGTACTCTTTCGATGGAAGTCGGTCGTTGACCACATTGACCACGCCGCGCATAGAGCACCACGGCGGTGGACGACTGCGGGGCCTAGGAAGGGGACGACGCGGAGCTGGGGTAGACGCGGTAGTGGATACCCACGCGTAGAGGAGTACGAGGGTTCACTGGTTCGGCTGCGGTGTGAGGCTGTCGTCGTCGCAGAATAACAGGGGGTGTGGGTGAGTGGAGGGATGGCCTGGCCAGCGGTGGGAGGCAGGAGCAAGCGGCACGACGGCCGTTGGATGGACATCGTATGGTCACTGCAGCTAGAATCGTTTATATTGACTAAGTTGACAAAGACCTTGGTACACGTCAACTTAGTAGGCCCACATGTCAGCTTCCAAAACAGTGCGCCCCAGATGTTAGGGGGAGGAATCATGTTTTGGGCGGGTGAAGCTAGAATATCTGAGATTGAAGAAGAAGCACGGCATCCGTTGGATGGATATTGAGGGAGTCCTGGATTAGGGGGTCCTCGGACAGCCGGACTATATATCTCAGTCCTCACTGTTGGACTATGAAGATACAAGATTGAAGACTTTGTCCCGTGTCTGGATGGGACTCTCCTTGGTGTGGAAGGCAAGCTTGGCGATACGGATATGTAGATCTCCTCCCTTGTAACCGACTCTGTGTAACCCTAGCCCCCTCCGATGTCTATATAAACTGGAGGGTTTAGTCCGTAGGACAACAACAATCATACCATAGGCTAGCTTCTAGGGTGTAGCCTCTACGATCTCGTGGTAGATCAACTCTTGTAATACTCATATCATCAAGATCAATCAAGCAGGAAGTAGGGTATTACCTCCATCAAGAGGGCCCAAACCTGGGTAAAAATTGTGTCCCCCGCCTCCTGTTACCATCCACCTTAGACGCATAGTTCGGGACCCCCTACCCGAGATCCGCCGGTTTGGACACCGACAGACATCCAACGGCCACTGCTGCTAGAACCGTGTGTTGACTATAAGTTGACAAAGCCTTGCATACGCGTCAACTCTCTTTTTTTAGGGGACGCGTCAACTTAGTAAGGCCACAAGTGTGTGGCAGAGAACTTATAGCCCATTTGAGATTTGTAAGAATGTGCAGCCAATTTTTGAATTCTAATGAAATTTACTACAACCCATTTATAGTTTGTTAAAAGTACAACCCGTTTCAACGACCCGTTCAAAACAGAATTCAATAAAATTTCCCACATTTTGATGGGATCCGAAATATTTTTATCCCGAAAATTTTAGTCAGATTAAATACAATTTCAATATAATTTTATATTACGTAAAAAATCCAATGAAACATTGCGCTCGCAACAATTAATGAAATTAAAATTTTCAATATCCAAAAATAATATTTTACAAAGTAATTACGTGTTTGGTGCATTTTTTATAGTTACTGCCTAGTTTTTATAATTACATCCCATTTATTATTTCTTAAAGCCCATTTTATTGTCAGGCCTAATGCATCCCTCCTAGGAAAGATTTGCAGCCCTGCGGGGCAGAGAATAACAACTTGACCTTGCCTGGGTATTCCTAAAAAAAGTATAGCTGGGCTAGCCATTTTCAGCTTGAAAGAAATTAATATCTAGGCTGGATATCTGGCCTGGGCTAGAAGGGCCACAGCCCGCCCAGTTAATAGCTGCAGCGATGTTTTCGTTGTTGTTCAGAGGATAAAAATTAATATCTGGGCTAAACATCGCTCAGGAAAAACTCTGCAGTGCTCACACCTCAAAAACACAAAATACTACTCGAGCTGCTTGGTACCAGTTGTCGGCCGCTTCTTGTGCAATTCTCTCGTTTATTGACTACATAGGTTGACAATGGTGTGGGATCATGATGTCAGGAAACCAGGAGGAAGCAAAAAAAATTATAGTTTTATATACTAATAAGGAGGCACTTGCGTACGTGCGGCTATGGCGCTGGTGGGTCCCCACTGTCATCCTCTCCAAGTAAAGTCATCTCCTTATCCTCATGTCCATTGACCATGTTGACAACGTGAGACGGAGGACGACGGAGAGGGCCTCGCGGGCCCTACGGATGGTCTGATACAACGCCTGCTGCTCATTCGGGAAGCCAGGATCATAGGGCTACATGTCCACAACGGCATTGTCGTTCGCTTGTTCACCGTTGCTCGTTGAGGAGACGGAGGTTGCAGCATAGGTCCTCCTGCGCTGGTAGCTCTTCCGCCATTAGGGCATCGAAGTGCGGCCGCACCTGCTCTATGGTGAACACGGCATGAACCGTCTTGGACAGTGGCGCCTGCTCCTAGTCGGAAGCTACGTCCATCGTCTGATTGTCGTCGCTCAGCTCGGTGAGGTAGCTGGCGAGCCAGCATGTCCGGCTATGGGACCAACCCGCTGCCAAGCACGAGTCTGACTGCCCTGGCCCACCCAGACCGCCTCCCTCGCCCGCGCGCGCTTTCCACCCGAAACGGTCAGCGCCGCCCGCCCCGCTTCCCGGTGCAGGCAATTGCTCCGCCTTCAAATGACACAAGTGATGTCGATCCGTCCATCTGTCGCCCACATTAATGATACGCGGTTGCCGAGGCGGCTACTCCGGCGCCACACGTCCGTCCCTCCGCCGCCCACCATTGCTATATAAACTGCTGCGCCGGCCATAGCCGCAGTCATCCACATCCGTTCCTATTCTCCTGTCCACACCACTACTGCCCACCATGGCTTCCTCGCGCTCCAACGCTCTCCGGCACGGGCGGATGACGGACCACAAGGAGATGGCAGCCATTGCTGCCGGCAGGCAGCCAAGGGACGACGACATCCCAATGGAGAACATGGTAGTTGACGATCCAGCGCCAACCCCCTCCTCCGCGCCATCCTCGCCGGTGCATTGCACCATCCATCGGCGAGGCCCGTGCCCAATATATGTACACGGTGAGGCAGAAGCGTGAGGAGTAGTTTCGGAGGCGCAGGCCGCCGCTGCCTACAACCACCATCTCTTCCAGGAGCACCTGTAGGCAGAGGAGTAGATCGTCGCGGAGCGGGCTGAGCAGGAGGCGCTGCTCGACTCATACCGCTCCGCCCACGAGGGCCGCCTTGAGCGCTGGCGGTACCGCATGCGGGTGGCGGAGGCTGCGGCCGCCTACAAAGAGGGTGATGAAGCGGGCGAGGCGCTATTTGGCGAGACCGAGGACGAGGCAGAGGACAATGCCGGCTCCGACGAGTCCCCGCTCCGCTAGCGTCGACAAGGCCCTGCTCCGCTGAGGCCCCGCGGTGCCAACAACGAGGCAGAGGACACCACCGGCTCCGCCGAGGCCCCACCCTGCCGGCAACGAGGGGGAGGATTTCCCCCGCTCCGCCGAGGCGCCGCCCACCGGCAACGAGACAAAGGACATCGCCGGCTCCGCGGAGGCCGTGCCACACAGAAAACGAGGAAGAGTAGAACACGGTAGGTCGCCGCCGCTCGGGTCCAAGTAAGGCCACCGCTGCTACCCTCTGGTTGCTGGCACTGAGTTGTACATCATGGAGCAATTCTATGATTACAGGATGATTGAAGAATGCTCCGTGGTTTAGCAAGCTCATGAGATACAGTCATTTGCTAGAGAACTTTAGCACTTCAGTTGTATGCTACCAGACGTGTTCGAGGAATTGAGGGAGGATCTAGTGCCAATCTGGTACGACAAAAGAACTTCCTTCCCCACAAGTTCAAGAACAAGGGCAAGTTTGATGGTAAAGCAAAGTTTGATGGGAAGAACAAGGATGTGCAACACACGAACTTCAAGATGAAGAATGACAAGAAGAAAGGTGTTTGTCATGTGGGGATCCTGATCATTGGGCTCCTAGTTTCCCTAATCGCTATGACAAGCTAGGCGGGTTGACCACTGACGGCCGGTTAGCTTCTTGGCGGCGACGTGGAGTCGGAGAGCTATGTTGGAGAAGGACGCTGCTTCTACTTAACTACTGGTGCAGTTGGCTGACTGACACGTGGGCCCAACAGGCATCTGGGCCACATGTCAGTTACGCAACTGCACCTGCAGTTAAGTCATTGAAGCTTTTGTTCAGCTCAGCCGGACATAGGTGGGTAGCTTCGGTTAATTATTTATACCTCCAACGCACCCCTTTTTAGTTGAAGAATGTATGAAATGTAATGAAATCCGACATGTTTATATGAAATCCGACCGTGTATGAATGAATTTATTTCGATTAGTTCGAATTTTTGTATCACTGGCATTGGATGAACATGCAAAACAATACGTACTAGCATTATTCCCAGGGTGATCACCTCATTTGCAGCAGTTTCACATGTACTTCCTCTGGTCCTTTCTATTTTGCATACAAGTTTTGTCTGCAGTCAAAGTATCTCTACTTTGACCAATCTTATAGAAAAAAGTATGCACTTCGACAATGTGTGAAGTAAAAAGGAACAGAAGGAGTACAAAGAGTTTGAGCAGCTTTTTAGCGTTCCTGTACATTGAAATCAAACACACAAGCTTGGCAATTTATAGAGAACATTCAAAACAATCGATGATTACGCATCTCAGCGATTCACATGTCAGAGCCAATATTTAGTTCACAACTAAAGAATAAACAAAAAATGGATCAACGCTGCTGACAGCAAAGGGCGTCCCATTCGAAAATATCAAACGCATGTCTTCTTGCTAAAATCAATGAGCAAAATTTGACAAGGTTTTCCCATTCCAAAATATCAAATGCCTACGATTGTGGAATGGGCAGGGTTTGCCATCAATTCGGACATTGACATGGCACCTCGTGCTAAATAAACCAGCTGTTCTTTTTGTGCAGTTCCACCAAAATCAACCAAATTCGTGCGTAGCTTGTATGATTTCGACCTTATATGTTGCAAAGCCTTGAACTTATCGGCACCTCCTTTCTTGTGGTGGAAATGAATGATTCGATGTATTCATGAACATTTTGTGCAGCTCCCATTGAAATCAAGCTGAGCACCCCTGTTTGCACAAATACAAAAAAAGTGATTAGTATAAAGCAAATTGTACTATGAATTGACAGTTTAAACAGGCACCTACATGGTTCATGTAGAGCACACTTTTAGAAAAATGGAACTGACCGGAAAGAATCCTAGAACAACATTGTACTCGCGCATCACAACAAGAAAATGGAGATTTGTCCGTCCTTCTGAGCTGAAGTTAGTTTGGTCTTGTGGGGGGGGGGGGGCTAATGTAACCATCCTTCAACGGCTCCTTCTGATGAGAAGATAGACAGGGCTTCTTCATCCTGGCATAATCGGAACTAGTCACTTCACGTACTCCATATTCTTCTTCAGAGGAGGATGATCATGTTGTGCAAAGACAAGAGGATAACTACATGCTAGCATCCCTGTTTGCTCGAAAAAAAGGAAAGGAAATATTTAAAACAGCACAGATGAAGCACTTCTCAAGGACAATACCACTTTTTGATGACAGTATCTAAATAGTAGCACAACACCAATAAAGATGACAAAGCTCAAGCATATGGATGAAATCAGTGGGCGAGTACCAACATTTGTCAGGAGGCTTATTGTGTAGAGCATACAGATGAAGCACTTCTTCGGAACCATCTGTTGCTATCTACTATGGTGGCCATGCTTACTATATACTCCTCGATTAGATTAATGTTTCCAACATCTTCTTGTGCAGTTCCACTAAAATATATGGTATCTTCAAACAAGATCCATGTTTGCACAAGTAGAGATAATTACGTATTACATTAAGAGTGGCATCAAATCAGTGGCAAAACAATTGCTCGTTCCAGCCATAGCAATAAATTAAGATGCAAAACTATATCATTACTTGTGTCATCACAGTTCCAAAGGTTTCATTACAGCACCAGGAGTTGATTTTTGTTTTTCTTCCACTTGTTCTTCGCCTTCATCACTTGGTTCAATAACAGACAAGCTTCGCCTTCAATGTAAGATTTGGCATGTCAATTAGGTTGCACAAGTATAGCACTAAACAATGACATTAATTTTCTAATGAAAGTGGCAAAATACAGGCCAACAGTTGTGAAATACCCTTATCTTACCTCAATGGGATATTGCGGTGCACATACAGATTGGAAGTCTTGTCTCCATTTGTGCAGTTCACAAAAATCAAGCAACATTACCGTACAAGTAGCACAACATATGAAATCACACTGTAGAATCATGTGAAAGAAGGCTAGTACTAACCTCTCATGATGCGGAATTCAAACAACTCACAAGAAGAAGATCTGAACCAAATTTGCCAACACGGATAGGAAGTAAGATCTCCTCTTGTGCTGTTCCACTAAGATCAAGCAATCAAGCAACATTTTCGGTGTGACATTTTGGTTGAACTGCACAAAAGACTCTTAAAACAAAAGTGTTTTGTGCAGTGCAACAAAAGGTTACAATGGCAACGAGGTGAAGTAGAACCCTGTTTACACAGAGGTGCAAGGGAAACAACTAGTGGTCAATAACGGTGGATGACACAGAAGCCAACAAAAAGAAGCAACTACCTTATCTAAATGGGAAAGAAAGCAAGACAGTATCATTTCTCAAATGGTGGCATTGATTAATATTAATAGAGAGATTATATTAACTATAAAATTCATTAAACATGTAATTTGCTTTTAACTGTGGTATTGCATCAATTTTCCAGCGGCATTACTAGAGGGTGTTTGTTTACAGGGACATTTTGGTGGAGGGACTAAAAAACTCCGTGTCAGTCCCATCTAAACCAAACAGGAGGGACTTTTAGGGACTAAAAGTGGGCATTTGCGACTAAAGAAAGAAGACCCAGAGGGAGAGTCTTTTTGGGACTTTTTCCAATAGTTGCCCCTGCCATGCATCGCACCTTGTCTCTATTAGTTCATTACTAGGGGTAACATGGTCTTTTAGCATGTAGTTTAATAACCTCTAGTCCATGTTTAGTCCCTGGAACCAAGCAGGTAGGGACTAGGGAGTTTTTAACCAAACAGGGCCTTAGATTAACAACAGCAAAAGAGTTGCACGGGACAGTGGATGCACCGGCACCATGTGCATCTACCGATGTACTGGGGTGATGCACAGTCTGTTGCAACAAAGAACAAACAACCAAGGAGCATATTTGTGTTGGTCCCAGTTTTGTTATCTTTAGACACATTTCCCTATGTGAGCGCAACAAATCTAGTCCTGCTCAAACTCTATAGCCTTGTCCCCCAAAACAAAAGATCAGTTCGTTACAGATGTGCGTACTGCGTTTGTCATTGTTTTCCCTTTTTAACCAACATAGGTGCTGGATAGCCAGTCTGTACTAGTACTTTCCCCACTTCCTTTTCTCTGTGAACCACGTCCTAGATTTATGCTATACAACTTTCCCCACTACTTTCCCCCATTCCTATCCTCTTTGAACCATGTCTTAGATTCACGCGATACAACTTTCCGCACTACTTTCCCCCTTCGTTTCCTTTTTGAACCACGTCTTAGATTCATGCTATACAACTTTTCCCACTACTTTCCCCCATTCCTTTCCTCTTTGAACCACGTCCTAGATTCATGGTATACAACTTTCCCCACTACTTTCCTGTTTGATCCAACACCTAGATTCGAGTGCAGAAGCGGAAAAAGCCCACATGCAGCTAGAGGAATGCATGTGGAATAAGTAAATTATACCTTAAAGTTCTTGGTGTGTAGTTCGGTGGGGGACCAGAGGCTGTTCGGCCCACACTATGTTCGGCGGCGAAGAAGAAGGGGTCAGAGGCCCTCCCGCGCCGCCGCTGGGTGAAAGTGAACAACTGCGCCAGTAGTGGATTCCCTCCCTCGCTGACGGTGACAGCGTTAAGCCTCCTTCCCTTCCCGGCGGACAGATCTTGCCGGCTCTTTGACGAGCAGTGAGGGGAGAGAGAGAGGCCAACGAAGTCTTGTTTAGATCTGGAGAGGGTGAGAGAGTGTGAAGAGAGCAACTACAAGCAGACCAGTAGTGAGGGGAGAGAGAGAGGCCAACGAAGTCTTGTTTAGATCTGGAGAGGGTGAGAGAGTGTGAAGAGAGCAACTACAAGCGCTGAGGCTCCAGCGTGTATATATATATACTGGAGAGAGTGTGAAGAGTGCAAACCCTAGAAAACAAGCACCGAGGCTGCAGCTTATACGTGATGAGGTGATTATACGGTCACTACGAGATCGTATAGCTCCGTATCCATCCATTTTGATCAGTAAAAGAATCCTCCTGGCACGATTTATGCTCAAGTGTAGTTATCGAACCCGAGACCTCAAGTTTGATGAGCGAACAGGCTAACCAGCTACACAACCCTCCCGTTATGTTCAACGAGGGGAAAATAACCTTTTATACATTCCTGCATTCGTGTGACAAGCATGGCGTGTTTTGTGTGTGTGTGGGAGTCATTGGGATTTAAATCATAATCATGTCATGTGCCTTTGGTGGTAAGACTATCCATAGTGGTGCAGAAATAATGCAGCCTTAGTCAACTAACCTCTCTCCACGTAGTACGTTGGGTCCCACCAGTCAGAGGGTGAAACTAACAAATTAATAAGAAAAATTAAGTGCCAGTGGTGTATCTTACCTCACACATCTCGCTCTTTGCTGGGAACACCGTCCAATTGATCCCTCTGTTACGCTCACGTACTATTTCAAGTGAATCCTTATTATAACATGCACACAATTCTGGGCACTTGTATTCGACCTAAGTCAGTGTGCCACCGTATCTCGTACGACTCCCTCCGTCTAGGTGTAATAAGTCACGTCAGAAGGTGCAGCGGGACCAAGGTGCAAGCAGATTGGAGGAGAAGGAGAAACTTGACTGGTCATTCCTCCAATCAAAGCCCTGATTTCTGTCTCCAAATGCAACAATTAATCCAAACAACTAAGAGATGTCGTTTTAGCTACCATGCAGGGCCACATATTAACTCGCATGCAAGCCGACTTTGATTTCTTGACTGATCAACGCGTAGTTGCGCTCCATGCATTGGGTTTCTGGGGGAGATAACAAGGCAGAGTAAGGAGCGTTTGGTTACGTTGCTTAGGCTGGTCATAGTGGTGAGTAACTTGGACTAGTAACATGCATATGTTACTAGTCTATGTTACTACTACGCGAAGTTTGTTGCCGTCGAGCGAGCCGATCTGGCTCTCCCCTGAGCTAGCAAGGTTTTTCTAGCCCACCCAAGCTAGCTGGCCCACAAAAGCTAACATATTTTAACAGTTCCAAACGCCTAACCTTGCCCGGCTATGCTAGAAGCTGTTCTTGCTAAGGATCCAAACGCTCCCTGAGTAACAACGCTCGCTAGCAACAAGGCCAGAAGGGGATTGAGATGTGAAGTTAATGGACGACGCCTAAACATTTTGGGAATATCTGATTTCCATACGATGACTTAACACCTAGATGAAGGGAGTACTACTCCTTAGTCCAGGTTTGATGGAATATTCGTCACCTCTTCTCTTCTTGTACGTACTCCATTTGTATCTCACTTCATATGGCTTCGCACTCGCACGATTTTCCTATTCTATGAACCTGTGTGTGCGTGTGTGTGGGCGTGTGTGTGTGTTTAACAGCATGTGTGTGTTGGAGAGAGCGACAGACCGACCTACTCCTACGGAGAGATGGTGTGTAGTGTACGATTTTAGCCGTGAGATTCGGTGCATCCTCTCGTTTCCGGGCGTCCGTTAGGGACAGGCGGACAGCTGCCACACCCGCTCCTGACCATCCTGGCCCACCCAAAGCCCCTCCATCGCTCGCACGCGCTTCCCGTCCGAAACGGTCAGCGCCGCTCCAAAGAATCGGTGCCACATTCATGCTCGGGCATAGCGGACGCGACCTCTCACTGGCACCTACTTTGAAGGGAGAAGTGGATTCAAGAGTGATGGTTGCTTCGTCCGTCCAACTTACTGCTGGGTCTATGTGATTTGACTGCTCATTGGTCATTATTACTAAGGTGGTAGGACTGTTGGATGTCCCACGCTTTCGGCGAAAGGAGGTACTACTAGATTACAATTTTCTCCATTCTTATGGTGGAGGAGTGCAAGAGCAGTGAAAACACGCAGGCTCAGTGATTACATGGCCCACCTCACACTATCACCATATTTTCTGGCCACCGTGCGACACCTAACTCTTTGCATAGTACTCCCTACGTTCCTAAATATAAGTCTTTGTAGAGATTCCACTAGGTGGACTACATACGGAAAAAAAGAATGAATCTACACTTAAAATGCATCTATATACATCCGTATGTGGTTCATGGTGAAATCTCTACAAAGACTTATATTTAGGAACAGAGGAAGTACTTGTATAGTACGTCTTGTAATTTATCGGTGAGATAGTACAATGCTATGAAGCTTCCAAATTACATTACATGTATCTTAAGCCCAAGGTTGCTGTTGCAACATTTCATCAAATACAAAGGAGACTAACATGCATGCTATTGCATCTCGATGATTGACAGATCATAGCAAATATGTACTCCCTCCGTTCCAAAATAAGTGTCTCAACTTTATGCTACATACGGAGCAAAATGAGTGAATCTACACTCTAAAATACGTCTATATACATCAGCGTTTGGAGTATGTACTAGTAGTTCATATTGAAATCTACTAAAGGACATATATATTCCAAACAATATTATAATCTCTCTAACCAAGGTAGTAGGGACGAGGAGTAAACAGAGGGAGTAGTAAAATATTCTCCTCGTCTCCTGCGAGCCACCAAGGCGTGGGAGGGGAGGCGTGAGCATACAGTACTACTACTAGTAAGCAAGCTTCACCTCATACTACGAGCCACCGCGCCCGTGGGCGGGGGAGACAGCGTACTAAGAAAGCTTCTCCTCGTTCTGCGAGTTGATGGGACACATCAAAAGTACTCCGTGTATAGAGCCTTGCCTCTAAGGTAGGCCCCACATGGTTTGCCTCTTTTTTAACATAACGCGTCAAGTCGCAATTTGTTTGTTCACCCGTGGTAGACAATCCTCCCTCCATCTAGTGGACAACCAATACACGTGTCAAATTACCACGTGGGCTGCCTTTTCGTACAGAAATTAGCTCCACCGTGTACCCGCGCGGGTGTGGTTGGGAAAGAGGCAGAGTACGTGTGCCGTCGTGCACCTCTTCTCTTCGTGCGACCCCCCACCTACGTGGGTGTGTGTGAGATATACAAACCTAGACAAATGGCTTGTGCGTTCGTGAGTGTTTTTTTGGGGGGGGGGGGGGAGGTTGACTTCGTGAATGTATTTGTGGGAATATGTGTCGATGACATCTCAAACAAAATTTTGCATGCAATGTGTGTGAAATGGAGGCCTATCCATATCAGATATAAAGGGTCGGGCGATCCACGAGAAGAGAGGGAGGGGTCATAGATATCGATAGAGTTGAAGAGAGGATCAAGTGGGTGGGTGCGAGATCGATGAAAAGAGCCATCGAAATTGTGTGTGTGTGTGTGCAAGTCAAAGATATAGGGCGACTGACCTAGCTACCGGAACGTCAGAGGGCACAGATCAAGTTTGTGTGTGGAAGGGAGACATGACTAGAGCGCTCGATGTATCGGTGTGTGTGTGTGGGAGGGGGTGGGGGAGGGGTAGGTAGAGGCCTAACTATAGAGGTAGAACGACTCGTATATGTGTTGAGAAGGAGAGACCCAGCTATGTCTTGTGGGAGATCGGTCGACATCCATACATAACTGAAGGACGGGAAATAGGATTGGACAGAGAGAGAGAGAGAGAGAGAGAGAGAGAGAGAGAGAGAGGAGATATAGAGGGAGGGAGAGGGGTAGAGTGCTGGATGGGTGATGAAGTTGCTTCTCGAAGATGGTGGGAGAGGCCTACTAGACAAACTGAGGGTGGAACTGCAATATTATCAATAAGAGTGGGGATGTGTTTCTCTGTGTGCATGTGCATGATAGACATGTCGGGACACATCCATGGATGATGAAGGGGAACCATGTGTTTGGTAAGCAAACCTATCTAGATCGGTAGATTAATTGTTGTTTGTCGGAGGAAGGGAGAGACATAACTAATGAGGTAGATCGATCAACGCGTGGGGAAAATGAGTTATAAGGACCTAGCTAGCTATATGTATAGCGGGAGATCGGTCGGTGTACGTCCATTTGTTAGAGGAAAATAAGGCCCGACGAGACGGATGGACAGAGAGAATGGAGCTAGGAAGTGGTGCGAGAGGCCCAACTACTAGCTAGATAGGGGGAGGAGTGTGCGGTTGTGAGATCGATGAAAAGAGGGGCGAGAGTTTACACGTGTGTGGGACCGTATGAGAGACACGAGGCAAGGGCACATAAAGGAGGAGATTGAAGGTGCGTGTGTATGTTGTAGGCAGACATCGCTGGAGAGGTTCATCGATCGGTGTGTGTCGGAAAGGAGTTGTGGAGACTGTGGGAGAACGACCTAAAGAAAAAAAATGAATGTGCGCGATGGATAGAATGCTGAGGGAGGGGGAGGGCGAGGAGGGCGTGTGCATGCCCGAGCGAAAGTTAGTGGTAGCTACAAAGGTTAGAGGATTGTGTGGGTGTAAGAGACTAATAAAGATCATAATTTGATATGAAAGTGGATTCATATATTTGAATAGGAGATCATAGTGTTTTAAACATATGCATGCATGAATATAGCGGTGGTACGCGTGTTGTGGTTTTGCACATGTTATACCATAATGTGATAATGCATGACGTTTGCAACTCACAACTAAATGTCGAACAATCTAAACCATACTATACATCGAACAATCTCACATTTTATTTGAATTTGTGATAATGTGGGGCGTTTGCAGCTTACAACTAAATATCGAACAATCTAAACAATACTATATATCGAACATTCTCACATTTTATTTGAATATGTGGTAATGTGTGGTGTTTGCAACTCACATCCAAATACTTGTAGGCGTAGCGGGCGGGGCACCATACATAATGTGATAAACACATTATACATATGAGACATGGTTTAGTTTGTGAAGATCTAGCTAGAGCTTGAAATGTACTATGATTTGAAATCAACATAAAGTGGATTCAAAAAATCGTGTTCAAGTTCATATATTACACATAGTTCACATGTAACTCGAGACTAATCATGTGGTGTGCTGTGAAGATAATACACAAACGATGGTTTAACTTGACAATAATGACGATTGTCGATCTTATTAAAACAGAGAAACGAATTCAAATGCTTTGACTTCACAACAATCATTATTTTAGATCTTATTCAAATAGAGAAACGAATACAAATTTAGTTCATATTGAAGCGGTAGTATATACATTTGGAATGCACTAAAACGTTCATTTGAGTACTAGGTTGCATGCATTATACACGTAGCGAAATATTTTAATTGAACATAACATGAATTCAAAGTTTTCAATGACATTTGTAGTGCGAATTGATTTGGTACAGTACACGTTAGGCTTGTCCGAAAATTTCAACCCGCGCCTTGTTAGCCCTAAATTAAGATATATCTTTGTCTCGTTGTGCTCCGACAACTCCCTCCATCTCAACCCGCGCCTTGCTATTCCAAAATTACAACGCGCGCGAAAACTCCCACCTCCTATGAAATTCCCAACACGCGAAATGCCCATGATACGCCTGAACCGAAAGAACTGCCTCAAATCGGTGGGGGTACTTTCGTAACTTACCCCACATTTCGGACAAGCGCGTCCCTAAGCCATGGTTCCCCACTCCCATCCGATCCGCCCACCCATTTGTACATCGAGGCCAGGAAAACCCGCGTAGCCCTACACCCTCCTTCGTCCGCCACCCAGCCGGAGCCTCTTCCCCAATAACGTCGTCCACAGCAACACCTCGACGTCCCTCATCCACCATACCGGATGAGGATCCGTCATCGATCTGGTCGTCCCGCCAGTTCAGCCACCCCGTCCTCTGTTGGGGAACGCAGTAATTTCAAAATTTTCCTACGCACACGCTAGATCATGGTGATGGCATAGCAACGAGAGGGGAGAGTGTATGTCCACGTACCCTCGTAGACCGTAAGCGGAAGCGTTATAACAACGCGGTTGATGTAGTTGTACGTCTTCACGATCCGACCGATCCAAGTACTTGAGCATACGGCACCTCCGAGTTCGACACGCTCAGCTTCGATGACGATCCCGGACTCCGATCCAAAGCAAAGTGTCGGGATGAGTTCCGTCAAGACGACGGGCGTGGTGACTATGATGATGCTCCACGGCGCGAGGGCTTCGCCTAAGCTCATGACGATATGACTCTCTACGGCGCGGGCTTCGCCTAAGCTCCGACGATATGACCGAAGTGGAATATGGTGGAGGGGCACCGCACACGGCTAAGGAACGATCCGTAGATCAACTTGTGTGTTATGGGGTGCCCCTGCCCCGTATATAAAGGAGCAAGGGTGCGGCCAGCCCTAGGAGGAGGCGCGAGGAGTCCTACTCCCACCGGGAGTAGGACTCCCCCCCCTTTCCTAGTTGGATTAGGACTTGGGGGGAGGGAAGAGAGGAAGGGGGGCGCCGCCCCACCTCTCCTTGTCCTATTCGGACTAGGGGGGGAGGGGGCGCGCGGCCTGCTCTGGCCGGCCCTCCTCTTCTCCCTTATGGCCCATTAAGGCCCAACATCCCCCGGGAGGGTTCCGGTAACCCCCCGGTTTTCCGGTAAAATCCCGATTTCACCCGGAACTATTCCGAAGTCCAAACATAGGCTTCCAATATATCAATCTTTATGTCTCGACCATTTGAGACTCCTCGTCATGTCCGTGATCACATCCGGACTCGAACAAACTTCAGTACATCAAAACTTATAAACTCATAATGAAGCTGTCGCGAAGCGTTAAGCGTGCGGACCCTACGGGTTCGAGAACTATGTAGACATGACCTAGAACTATTCTCGGTCAATAACCAATAGCGGAACCTGGATGCCCATATTGGTTCCTACATATTCTTCGAAGATCTTTATCGGTCAAACCGCATAACGACATACATTGTTCCTTTTGTCATCGGTATGTTACTTACCCGAGATTCGATCGTCGGTATCCAATACCTAGTTCAATCTCGTTACCGGCAAGTCTCTTTACTCGTTCCGTAATACATCATCTCACAACTAACTTATTAGTTGCAATGCTTGCAAGGCTTATGTGATGTGTATTACCGAGAAGGCCTAGAGATACCTCTCCGAGCAATCGGAGTGACAAAACCTAATCTCGAAATACGCCAACCCAACATGTACCTTTGGAGACACCTATAGTACTCCTTTATAATCACCCGATTACGTTGTGACGTTTGGTAGCACCCAAAGTGTTCCTCCGTGGCAGGAGTTGCATAATCTCGAGTTACAGAACATGTATAGGTCATGAAGAAAGCAATAGCAATATACTAAAGCGATCAAGTGCTAAGCTAACGAAATGGGTCATGTCAATCACATCATTCTCCTAATGACGTGATCCCATTAATCAAATGACAACACATGTCTATGGTTAGGAAACATAACCATCTTTGATTAATGAGCTAGTCAAGTAGAGGCATACTAGTGACTATATGTTTGTTTATGTATTCACACATGTATTATGTTTCCGGTTAATACAATTCTAGCATGAATAATAAACATTTATCATGATATAAGGAAATAAATAATAACTTTATTATTGCCTCTAGGGCATATTTCCTTCAGTCTCCCACTTGCACTAGAGTCAATAATCTAGATTACACAGTAATGATTCTAACACCCATGGAGTCTTGGTGCTGATCATGTTTTGCTCGTGGAAGAGGCTTAGTCAACGGGTCTGCAACATTCAGATCCGTATGTATCTTGCAAATATCTATGTCTCCCATTTGGACTTGGTCCCGAATGGAATTGAAGCGTCTCTTGATATGCTTGGTCCTCTTGTGAAATCTGGATTCCTTTGCCAAGGCAATTGCACCAAGATTGTCACGTAAGATCTTCATTGGTCCCGATGCACTAGGTATGACACCTAGATCGGAAATGAACTCTTTCATCCAGACTCCTTCATTTGTCGCTTCCAAGCAGCTATGTACTCCGCTTCACATGTAGATCCTGCCACGACGCTTTGTTTAGAACTGCACCAACTGACAGCTCCACCGTTTAAAAACACGTATCCGGTTTGCGATTTTGAATCGTCCGGATCAGTGTCAAAGCTTGCATCGACGTAACCATTTATGACTAGCTCTTTGTCACCTCCATATACGAGAAACATATCCTTAGTCCTTTTCAGGTATTTCAGGATGTTCTTGACCATTGTCTAGTGATCCACTCTGGATTACTTTGGTACCTTCCTGCCAAGCTTATTGCTAAGCATACGTCAGTCCGGTACACAGCATTGCATACATGATAGAGCCTATGGCTGAAGCATAGGAACATCTTTCATTTTCTCTCTATCTTCTGCTGTGGTCGGGCATTGAGTCCGACTCAATTTCACACCTTATGTCTGAGGTAAAAAACCTTTCTTTGCACGATCCATTTTGAACTTTTTCAAAACTTTATCAAGGTATGTGCTTTGTGAAAGTCCAATTAAGCGTCTTGATCTATCTCTATAGATCTTGATGCCCAATATGTAAGCAGCTTCTCCGAGGTCTTTCATTGAAAAACTTTTATTCAAGTATCCTTTTATGCTATCCAGAAATTCTATATCATTTCCAATCAATAATATGTCGTCCACATATAATATCGTAAATGCTACAGAGCTCCCACTCACTTTCTTGTAAATACAAAGCTTCTCCAAAAGTCTCAGATAAAACCATATGCTTTGATCACACTATCAAAGCGTTTATTCCAACTCCGAGAGGCTTGCACTGCACCATAAATTGATCGGTGGAGCTTGCACACTTTGTTAGCACCCTTTGGATCAACAAAACCTTCTGGTTGCATCATATACAACTCTTCTTCTAGAAATCCATTCAAGAATGCAATTTTTACATCCATTTGCCAAATTTCATAATCATAAAATGCAGCAATTGCTAACATGATTCGGACAGACTTAAGCATCGCTACGGGTGAGAAAGTCTCATCGTAGTCAACCCCTTGAACTTGTCGAAAACCTTTCGCAACAAGTCGAGCTTTATAGACGATTACATTACCATCAAGATCAGTCTTCTTCTTAAAGATCCATTTATTCTCAATAGCTTGCCGATCATCGTGCAAGTCAACCAAAGTCCATACTTTGTTCTCATACATGGATCCCATCTCAGATTTCATGGCTTCCGGCCATTTTATGCGAATCTGGGCTCACCATCGCTTCTTCATAGTTTGTAGGTTCGCCATGGTCAAGCAACATGACTTCCGAATAGGATTACCGTACCACTGCAGTGCGGATCTTACTCTGGTTGACCTCTGAAGTTCAAGAGAAACTTGATCTGAAGTTTCATGATCAATATCATTAGTTTCCTCACTTATTGATGTAGTTGTCACAGAACCGTTTCTTGTGATGAACTACTTTCCAATAAGGGAGCGGATACAATTATCTCATCAAGTTCTACTTTCCTCCCACTCACTTCTTTCGAGAGAAACTCCTTTTCTAGAAAGGATCCGAATTTAGCAACGTAAAATCTTGCCTTCGGATGCGGATAGAAGGTGTACCCAACGATCTCCTTTGGGTATCCTATGAAGACACATTTCTCCGATTTGGGTTCGAGCTTATCTGGTTGAAGTTTCTTCACATAAGCATCGCAGCCCCAAACTTTAAGAAATGACAACTTTGGTTTCTTGCCAAACCACAGTTCATAAGGTGTCGTCTCAACAGATTTTGATGGTGCCCTATTTAACGTGAATGCGGCCGTCTCTAAAGCATATCCCCAAAATGATAGCGGTAAATCAGTAAGAGACATCATAGATCGCACCATATCAAGTAAAGAAATGCGATTACGACGTTCGGACACACCATTTCGTTGTGGTGTTCCGGTGGCGTGAGTTGAAACTATTCCGCATTGTTTCAAATGTAAACCAAACTCGTAACTCAAATATTCTCCTCCACGATCAGATCGTAGAAATTTTATTTTCTTGTTACGATGATTTTCCACTTCACTCTAAAATTCTTTGAACTTTTCAAATGTTTTAGATTTGTGTTTCATTAAGTAGATATACCCATATCTGCTCAAATCATCTGTGAAGGTGAGAAAATAACGATACCCGCTGCGTGCCTCAACATTCATTGGACCACAAACATCAGTATGTATGATTTCCAAAAAATCAGTTGCTCGCTCCATAGTTCCGGAGAACGGCGTTTTAGTCATGTTGCCCATGAGGCACGGTTACTTAAGTACCAAGTGATTCATAATCAAGTGATTCCAAAAGTCCATCAAGATGGAGTTTCTTCATGCGTTTACACCGATATGACCCAAACGGCGATTGCCACAAATAAGTTGCATTTTCATTATCAACTCTGTATCTTTTGGTTTCAACACTATGAATATGTGTATTACTACTATTGAGATTCAATAAAAATAGACCACTCTTCAAGGGTGCATGACCATAAAAGATATTATTCATATAAATAGAACAACCATTATTCTCTGTCTTAAATGAATAACCGTCTCGCATCAAACAAGATCCGGATATAATGTTCATGCTTAACGGCGGCACCAAATAACAATTATTTAGGTCTAAAACTAATCCCGATGGTAGATGTAGAGGTAGCGTGCCGACCGCGATCACATCGACTTTGGAACCATTTCCCACGCGCATCGTCACCTCGCCCCTTAGCCAATCTTCGCAATCCGTAGTTCCTGTTTGAAGTTGCAAATATTAGCAATGTAACCAGTATCAAATACCCAGTACTCATGCGAGTATTAGTAAGGTACACATCAATAACATGTATATCACATATACCTTTGTTCACCTTGCCATCCTTCTTATCCGCCAAATACTTGGGGCAGTTACGCTTCCAAAGTGTCGATGCTTGCGGTAGAAGCACTCAGTTTCGTGCTTAGGTCCAGACTTGGGTTTCTTCTCTTGAGCAGCAACTTTCTTGCTGTTCTTTTGAAGTTCCCCTTCTTCTTTCCTTTGCCCTTTTCTTGAAACTAGTGGTCTTGTTGACCATCAACACTTGATGCTCTTTCTTGATTTCTACCTCCATGACTTTTAGCATTGCGAAGAGCTCGGGAATTGTTTTGGTCATCCCTTGCATATGATAGTTCATCACGAAGCTCTTGTAGCTTGGTGGCAGTGATTGGAGAATTCTGTCAATGACACTATAATCCTGAAGATTAACTCCCAGTTGAATCAAGTGATTATTATACCCAGACATTTTGACTTTATGTTCACTGAAATAAATAATCTCCTCCATCTTGCACCTATAGAACTAATTGTAGACTACATATCTCTCAATCCGGCATTTGCTTGAAATATTAACTTCAACTCCTGGAACATCTCATATGCTCCATGACGTTCAAAACGTCGTTGAAGACCCGGTTCTAAGCCGTAAAGCATGGCACATCGAACTATAGAGTAGTCATCGACTTTGCTCGCCAGACGTTCACAACTTCTCGCGTTGCTCCTACAAAGAAGTTCGCACCCAGCGGTGCTTCGGGACATAATTCTTACGTGCAGCAATGAGGATAATCCTCAAATTACGGACCCAATCCGTGTAATTGCTACCATCATCTTTCAACTTTGCTTTCTCGAGGAACGCATTAAAATTCAACGGAACAACAAAGACGAGCCATCTATCTACGGTAAACATAGACAAGCAAAATACTATCAGTACTAAGTTCATGATAAATTTAAGTTCAATTAATCATATTACTAAAGAACTCCCACTTAGATAGACATCTCTCCAGTTATCTAAGTGATTACGTGATCCAAATCAACTAAACCATGTCCGATCATCACGTGAGATGGAGTAGTTTCAATGGTGAACATCACTATGTTGATCATATCTACTATATGATTCACATTCGACCTTTCGGTCTCCGTGCTCCGAGGCCATATCTGTTATATGCTAGGCTCGTCAAGTTTAACCTGAGTATTCTGCGTGCGCAACTGTTTTGCACCCGTTGTATTTGAACGTAGAGCCTATCACACCCGATCATCACGTGGTGTCTCAAAGACGAAGAACTTTCATAGCGGTGCATACTCAGGGAGAACACTTCTTGATAATTTTAGTGAGAGATCATCTTATAATGCTACCGCCAATCAAAGCAAGATAAGATGCATAAAAGGATAAACATCACATGCAATCAATATAAGTGATATGATATGGCCATCATCATCTTGTGCTTGTGATCTCCATCTCCGAAGCACCGTTATGATCACCATCGTCACCAGCGCGACACCTTGATCTCCATCGTAGCATCGTTGTCGTCTCGCCAACTATTGCTTCTACGACTATCGCTACCGCTTAGTGATAAAGTAAAGCAATTACATGGCGTTTGCATTTCATACAATAAAGCGACAACCATATGGCTCTGCCGATTCTTAGATAACTCGGTTACAAAACATGATCATCTCATACAATAAAATATAGCATCACGTCTTGACCATATCACATCACAACATGCCCTCCAAAAACAAGTTAGACGTCCTCTACTTTGTTGTTGCAAGTTTTACGTGGCTGCTACGGGCTGAGCAAGAACCGTTCTTACCTACGCATCAAAACCACAACGATAGTTTGTCAAGTTGGTGCTGTTTTAACCTTCGCAAGGACCGGGCGTAGTCACACTCGGTTCAACTAAAGTGAGAGAGACAGACACCCGCCGGTCACCTTTAAGCAACGAGTGCTCGTGGCGGTGAAACCAGTCTCGTGTAAGCGTCTGGCGTAATGTCGGTCCGGCCGCTTCATCTCACAATACCGCTGAACCAAAGTATGACATGCTGGTAAGCAGTATGACTTATATCGCCCACAACTCACTTGTGTTCTACTCGTGCATATGACATCAACGCATAAAACTAGGCTCGGATGCCACTGTTGGGGAACGCAGTAATTTCAAAATTTTCCTACGCACACGCTAGATCATGGTGATGGCATAGCAACGAGAGGGGAGAGTGTATATCCACGTACCCTCGTAGACCGTAAGCGGAAGAGTTATAACAACGCGGTTTATGTAGTCGTACGTCTTCACGATCCGACCGATCCAAGTACCGAACGCACGGCACCTCCGAGTTCAGCACACGTTCAGCTCGATGACGATCCCCGGACTCCGATCCAAAGAAAGTGTCGGGATGAGTTCCGTCGGCCTGACGGCGTGGTGACGATGATGATGCTCCACCGCGCAGGGCTTTGCCTAAGCTCCATGACGATATGACTCTACGGCGCGGGCTTCGCCTAAGCTCCGCATAGCGATATGACCGAAGTGGAATATGGTGGAGGGGCACCGCACGGCTAAGGAACGATGCGTAGATCAACTTGTGTGTTATGGGGTGCCCCCCCTTTGTATATAAAGGAGCAAGGGGTGCGGCCAGCCCTATGAGGAGGCGCTGCCGAGGAGTCCTACTCCCACCGAGTAGGACTCCCCCTTCCTAGTTGGATTAGGACTTGGGGAGGGAAGAGAGGAAGGGCGCGCCCCCCTCTCCTTGTCCTATTCGGACTAGGGGGAGGCGGCGCCTGCTCTGGCCGGCCCTCCTCTTCTCCCTTATGGCCCATTAAGGCCCAACATCCCCCGGGAGGGTTCCGGTAACCCCCCCCCCGGTTTTCTGGTAAAATTCCGATTTCACCCGGAACTATTCCGAAGTCCAAACATAGGCTTCCAATAGATCAATCTTTATGTCTCGACCATTTCGAGACTCCTCGTCATGTCCGTGATCACATCCGGGACTCCGAACAAACTTCGGTACATCAAAAGTTATAAACTCATAATGAACTGTCATCGAAACGTTAAGCGTGCGGACCCTACGGTTTCGAGAACTATGTAGACATGACCTAGAACTATTCTCGGTCAATAACCAATAGCGGAACCTGGATGCCCATATTGGTTCCTACATATTCTTCGAAGATCTTTATCGGTCAAACCGCATAACGACATACGTTGTTCCTTTTGTCATCGGTATGTTACTTACGCGAGATTCGATCGTCGGTATCCAATACCTAGTTCAATCTCGTTACCGGCAAGTCTCTTTACTCGTTCCGTAATACATCATCTCACAACTAACTTATTAGTTGCAATGCTTGCAAGGCTTATGTGATGTGTATTACCGAGAAGGCCTAGAGATACCTCTCCGACAATCGGAGTGACAAAACCTAATCTCAATACGCCAACCCAACATGTACCTTTGGAGACACCTGTAGTACTCCTTTATAATCACCCGATTACGTTGTGACGTTTGGTAGCACCCAAAGTGTTCCTCCGGTAAGCAGGAGTTGCATAATCTCATAGTTACAGGAACATGTATAGGTCATGAAGAAAGCAATAGCAATATACTAAACGATCAAGTGCTAAGCTAACGGAATGGGTCATGTCAATCACATCATTCTCCTAATGACGTGATCCCATTAATCAAATGACAACACATGTCTATGGTAAGGAAACATAACCAACTTTGATTAATGAGCTAGTCAAGTAGAGGCATACTAGTGACTATATGTTTGTCTATGTATTCACACATGTATTATGTTTCCGGTTAATACAATTCTAGCATGAATAATAAACATTTATCATGATATAAGGAAATAAATAATAACTTTATTATTGCCTCTAGGGCATATTTCCTTCATCCTCCACCTCCAAGGAGCTGCCCCGACGTTCCCCTCGTCTTTCGCGCCACCTCCATTCCCACACTGCCGTCTTCACCTGCACCACCGAAAGAGCATCATCATCACCGTTTCCTCGGATGAAGCCGCGGCCTAATCGGCGCCACCAAAGAGGTTGTACACTAATCACCGCATTTTCTTCTTGATTCGATCTCACGGTGCTGCCGCGCCGGTCCCCAGCCGACACGGTCTTGAGTCCATCCACGGCGGCGTCGCCACCACTTCCTCCACCGTCGCTCCCTCGGCGGCGATGTCCACATCGATAGGAGCTCTGCTGCTTTAGCTCTCGCTCGTCTTTCTTGCTTTGCTCTTGCTCTCGGTCCCCCTGCTCAGTCTGTTCTTGCGCATGTGCTGCTCTCGCTCTTGCTCTTGCTTGCGATGCTGCTCGATTCCATAAAAAAGATTTAGCTACACTTGATCGGTGAATCGACTTTGGGTCAGTCATTTTTCAGGGGGTGGTGGGGCTAGCCGGAGTTAAGGAAGAACCAGCCGCAGCGGGGAGGGGGTTCGCCGGAGAGGTACCCCACTATCTATGTTAGGGTTTAGGGTGGGGGCGGTGGTGGGGCGGTGGTGTGGGGATCGCCGGTGAAAAGCTTCGACGCAGGGGGCTAGAGAGATGGCTGGCGGCGGTGGACCAGCGGTGGGGAGTGTTTTGGCGGGCGAGGCGATGCACCACCCGGCCTTGGCAACGAGGCGGCTGTTTGGCGGTGGTGGTGGCGGCTCGAGGGGTGGAGGTTGAAGATGAACTGCATGCCATTGATTTTGTATCCAACGGCTGCAAAATCGACTGACCAGAGATGAAAAAGTCAGTCGACTAACGTGTAGCATCACCTCTAGTGCGTTTAGTTTCGACAGTAAAATTCAGTTTCGACAGCAAAATTTAGTTTCGACAGTTAAGTTCAGTTTCGACAGTTAAATTCAGTTTGAACAGTTAAGTTTAGAGATGAGCGGCTGATGTATACATCTAGCACTTTTTGGTTATGTATTTTACGTCATCTATTGGAGATTCTATTAGAATTCCACTCATCTTAACATTGTCTCTCTTGTCCTGCTTCAACCTCGGTGTCATACAATAAACTGGAGCTGCTCCAACGATGAAACTCTCCATCACAGTGAAGCAGTACCTCGAGCTCCATCTCTAAGACGCCTAAGATCTTCTTCCCCTCCTCCGACAGCCAAGTCAGCCGAAGATCCTCATTGGCCAACCCTATCACGCTGAGAACGACATGGCTTTGCCAAAGAGGTTGTACACTTCTTGTGGTTTGACTTAATCTCACCATGCTTCTTTGCATCCTATGATCTTCCAATTCTTGTGAACCAAACACCCAGATTGGCAGAAATCCTGTGTTTTTAAATCCTCTGTTTTGCACGTGCATTCCTATCCTATTCCTGTCTATTTCCTATCCCTGCATTGTTAGAATCCTCAAATTCAAACAAGCCCTTACACAATTACTTCTATTACAGATATGTGTCAAACAAAACCTTGTGTGGTTTGTCCTGCTCATGATCTTTGTGTTCCACCCAAAGAAAGCTCCTCCAATGACGGAAGGGTTCACCACAACAGGATCCGCTCTCCAGACTGTCTTCGCCGCCTCGAGATCTTCTTCCCGCCGCATGACTCGACAACTGCATTACCATCATCAACTGAGCAGATGACCTTGAGGACTACACGGGTCCGCAAGAGAGGTCGCACTCTTCCGTGTCTTCTTACGTTATGCATCGCTTAATATGATGACATGATACTTTATCGTCGTGTTCACCTCTTAGACTCTGACTTAGATCCAAACTTATGCTCAAACTTGAGTTTTTAAATGGTTGTGGGGTATAGATTGGGGCAGCAATCAGTACTATCTATCTACTATCTGGTTAATCTCGGGTGTCTACTATGAGTTTCATGTTGGGTGCAAACAAACATTAATGGAGCCATTATCTGTATTTTTTAACTAAAGCTATTATCTGCTTGCTATCATTGGTTTTGGGCCTATCCACAGTTTGCTACCTTCACTCTGGATTTGTGCATGCACTCCTTACATAATCTCACTATGTTTTATTCCTATGCATGTCAGTTATTGTTAACAATGGAACTGAACATGTAGAGCAAAAGAGACGAGCCTTGCGTGGCAATAAAATTTCATGCAGACGTCGCTCCATGGTGGGCAAAGGCAGCCCTCCACCCATTTCGGATCATAATCAAGAGGAAGATAACTATTCGAGGGGGATTCGGGCGAAGACCACTCCTATTTACCCTATGAGGTCTTCGCTCTAACTTGGCATGCTGATGTTGGTAATATCATGCATATGGTGCCTTGCATTGCTTAATGTATACATCAAAGATGTCATCTGCTTAGTTTAGACATGCTTTGTGTCAATGCCATCTGTTTAGTTTCTTTATTGTATATGTTCATCATGCAATCCAATCTTGTTTAGCCAGGCATCATATATGTGAATTTTGCAATGCCACCCTGGTTAGCCGGTCATCTTATATCTGAATTATATCATGACATCATTTTTTATTACGTGTTAAATTTGTCAACAATTGTAGTAGATTCAATTACTCTTCCTGTGCATCAGCCATTCGACACGGTCATGGAAAAATCTTAAGTGGAAACAAGGTCTTCAGAGCAGACAATGGTATCTGATGAAGCGCATGTCTTGCTGGTTACAGATAGCTCCTCAGAGGAGCATTCAGAGACAGATGACCAATCCTATCCCCCCCAGGTGCATGCTCTAACTTGGCAGGGTTATGTTGCTCATATCGTGCGTATGGTATCTTGCATTGCTATGTCATTTGCTTAGTTTAGACATGATTTGTGTGATGCCACCTGTTTAGTGTCTAATTACCATATATGTGAATTATGCAATGCCATCTTATTGCAAGACATTATATATGTGAATTATGCAATGCTATCTTGTTGCAAGGCATTATATATGTGAATTATGCAATGCCATGCTGTTTAGCCAAGCGTCATATATGTGAATTATATCATGCCATCCTTTTTTGTATTTCTCATTGCTTTTGTCGACAATGTTTGTATATTCTATCGCTTCTTCCTGCATCAGCCATTTGAATTGGCGATGGAGAAATCTGGAGTGAAAACAAGGTCTTGAGAGAAGACAATGCTACTATTTGAAGCGAGATATCTTGCTGGTTATAGATATCTCTTCGAGGAGCAAGATTCAGAAGGCGGATGACCAGTCCTATTATCCCCCACGAGGTGTATGCTCAAACTTGGCAGGGTTATATTACTCATATCATGCATATGTTGTATTGCAATGCTAAGTTTTTACATCATATACACGATATTGAATGCCATCTCCTTAGTTGACACATCATATATGCGATTGCCCTCTGCTCACTTCCTTAGTATATAAATCATATATTTGAATTATATCATGCCATGATGTTTACACAGACAGCATGTATCTGAATTATGGCATGCCAACTCATTTTCTAAAGACATAATATAGTTATATCATCTCATCCTGTTTACATAGTCATCATATTTTGAATTATGTCTTTCTATCCGTGAATTATATCATGCCATCATGTTTCCATCGACGGCATGTTTGTGATTGATGGCATGTCAACCACTTTAATAGACACATTGTATAGTTATATCATGTCATCCTATTTACATAGTCATCATATTTTGAAGTATGTCATTCTATCCTGTTTAGTTAGCCATCATACATGTGAAATTGTGTCATGCTATCCTGTTTAATTAGCCATCATATATTTGAAATTATGTCCTGCTATTCTGTTTGGTGAGACAACATAAATGTGAATTATTTCATGCCATGTTTCTTCCCTACTATCCATTGCACCTGTCTATCTAACAACATCTGTACATTCAACTACTTTTCTTGTTTATCAGCCATTTCAATTGGAGGGGGTGATGGCAGTATCTGTGGGAGTAAAAACACGGTCTTCATAAAAGATCGTGCTACATGTCGATGGAGATAGAACCACGATTGTACTTGCCCAAGAACCAGCCCCACCACACATAACCCAGACTCACGCAGATTGTACCCCTACCCAGTTGGACAGAGAACCAGCTACACCCCTTCTAACCCCAACCCCAAAGCAGATAGTAACCCGGTTCCGTTGACACAAAGACCGTCTGCACCACGAGCACCCAAACACGATCCGTTAGTAAGGCAACCTGCAGTGCCCAAAGCACGAGGACCACCACTCCAACCCCAAGTCAATGCTTAAAGCGTAAGAAGAATTGTTCTCGTGTCGGGTTCCGTAGCTATGGTTCATACTACTTTGCTCTTGCATCACTGTATTTACTCATACGAACTAATTTAAATTTGAAGGATGCAATTGAAACTCCAATGGCGCAATGTGTATGTTTTAAACCTGTTTCTTTAACGTGTTCTTTGTTGTAACTTGCTCTATGTTGATTTCAGTTTCAATTGAATAAAGCAGTTATGTTCTCATGCCATGCACATTACAAGTTTTGTTATTGTTGTGTAGTTTCCCAAACTTATATTCTGTCTATGCCGCTTTGTCTTAAATAGATATGATTCAATCAGTATCTATCTTGATTTGGCAACATAAACTAGAATGATATAGACCATACAAAGGACCATACTACATAGATATATGTTTGTTTCATGTGTTATCCTGTCCACCTTACTCTTGAACTGGTTTACCAAAATGAGTTTCATATACTACATTGTAAACCTGTGATGTGTTTGTTTGTTTCTCTTTTAGAACGTGGATAAAATATTGGAGAAGAGTACCCCGTTATGCAATGGTAAAGGAAGTAATGCAGATAAGGTTCAAGATAGTGAGACATACTTGTGTTCTCCAAGAAAGCTGATAAAAACTATTTGAAAACACTGAGACAACCCCAAAGTCCTGTCTTGATGTAGTGTTCGAGTTACTGGCTACTACTGCTGGCACCAGCTCTTCAAACTCGCTGCCTGAATCAGTTCGGCTTCTTGAGTCTCTACTTCAAGTTGAAAGACATCAATCAGATGTTATATGACAGAAGCCGAAGGATCGAGGAAGTCCTGAAGAATTCGGATGCATACTTTACGGTGCAATGACAAGTCTTTGGAGGATTTAAGCGCCAAACAAGAGAAAGTTAATAAGCTTGCTAAGCATCTTGCCAAAGATTATGGGTACCTGAGGATATTGTTTCTTGAGCTCTTCCGAAGTGCTTTCAGCTTACGGACTTGTTTTCTTTGCGGCATTTATATGCTGCTTTGTTCCCTATATTTGCACTTGTGGTGAACTTTGATGCCCAGTGGATGTAATATGTGTAATAGCCATGATAGCCTAGCGTAAGTTTCTTGCTTATTTATTTCCTTGTTGTCTTGTTTATTTGTTTTCTTGTAGTAAGTGCAGTTCTTTTTCCGTGGTTTGCTAGTGGCCGCAATAATCTATTTTTTAAAACTAGGCCACATTAACAATGGGCTACATATTTACTGTAGTTAACATGGGCCTCCTACGGGCCGTAGAAACAATGGGCCTTCTAAGGGCCGTAGAAACAATGGGCCTTCTACGGGGCGTAGACACAATGGGCCTTCTCCGGGCCGTATCATCAATGGGCCTTCTACGGGCCGTATTATCGGTTGGCCAAACATGGGCCAATAACATACCACATTATAGCCATAAATGGGCTAGAGTTGAAATCGTCCGTTCATGAGCTGACCATAACGGGCCGTCGTTAATCGGTCGATTTGATGATGCTATGAAAACGGCCCAACGTATTAACGGGCCACAAAGCCGATCAGAACCACGGGCTGTATTTGGCCCACAAGCGTAAAATGACGATGTGGGCCGAAAGTAAAGGAATGCTGGAAATGAGCCCAAGAATAAATGGGCCCTGAGAAGGCCGAAATATAACATGGGCTGGAAACGGCCCAACGGAATAATGGGTCGTTAATGGGTATAAAGTGATACAATATTCATTACGGGCCAGTTTTACCACGGGCCGTTAATGGGCCGAGGGTTACTAAGGGCCTCATATGGGCAAAAAGATGTCATGGGCAATACATGGCCGGAAGTTAAAACGGGCTGGAATTATATTGGATGGCCCAGATGACGCTACTAGGCCTAATTTGTATAGGCCGTAAACAGGCCCTGGGTTAGCGGGTTGTAAATGGGCTATATGCGAACAGGCCGTTAACAGGCTTGCCATGGGCCAGCCCGCCACCTTTTTACCAAGTCAAACGGGCCGGCCTTTTCACAGGAATGGGCCTCTGTTAGGCCATGCCACATCTCGATGTATCATAGGCGCTTTGGGTCAATGAGTGGATGACATGTATATCATTTCGTTAATTATCTATTATTCATGCTAGAATTATATTAACCAGAAACTTGATACATGTGTGTGGATACATAGACAAAACACAGTGTCCCTAGCACTACAAAAAATACACTTCCGTGATGATATGTGTTTGTCACAGTAGGTCACGTTTCCTGTCATGCATGTACATCCATGAAAAATTTATGACAAAATCAAGATAGTCATACTTGATTTTGTCATAAAGTGTTCCATGGACATTACCAAAATTATCATCATGGAAGTGTCCAATTCCATGACGAAACACATATCATGCGCGTCATGTATGTTTGGGTATGTGTGGCATCCACCGTAATCAACGTGTTTATCGGTTTTGATCCAATAACTCACATGACCAATGGGGATTTTCCACGTGTAAAATCATCATTGGCTGGAGGAAACACATGTCGGCTCACCGTTGGGACAGATGTCATCCACTCATTGGACCCAAAGCGCCTATGATACGTCGACACGTGGCACGGCCCAGCAGAGGTCCATTCCAGTGAAAAGGTCGACCTAGCTAAAGGTCCACCATGTTTTTTCAGACACTAGTAGGCTGGCCCGTTAACAGCCTGCCATGTTTTGGGCCAAATTGAGGCCCACAGCAGATCAGGCCCGTTAACAGGCCAATATTCTTTTGGGCCCATTCTAAGACAAGTTTGTATTTCAGCCTTTTATATGCCCGTTAACCAGTTCGGCTCGATAATAGTTTCGGCCTGTTAGCGGCCCGTGGTGCATCTGGGATGTTGTCGGCCCGGTTTAACTTTAGGCCCTTTAACGGCCCATGCAGAAACTAGGCTATTTCTTGTCCGAAGTAACTTTAGGCCTATTAACGGCCCGTAGTCTTCATGGATAAATTTTAGCTCAACAGGCCTATCGGCCTGTTAATGGCCCGTGGAACAGTTGGGCCTAATTATAGCCCGCGTTGAATCCGGCCTGCTTACAACCCATCTGATAATGGCCCATGACACTTTTGGGCCTATGGCCCGCATGGATACCGGCCTGCTTAAAGCCCATAATTTTATTGGGCCAAACAAGCCCGAGATATATTTTGGCATGTTAACTGTTCGTCCTATTTGGGCCAAACATGGGCCTTAGGCAGTTTTGGCCTGTATTGGCCCATGAATTTTTCGGCCCAACGCTGGCCCAATCTAGGTTTTAGCCTGTTAAAAGCCCATGGTATTCTCTAGCCCAGCTGGCTAGAACTTTACTCGGCCTGTTAAAGGCGGGAAACTACTCTAGATTTAGACCTGCTAATGGCCCAAGATGATTATAGGCCCACGTTTTGTCCCATATGAGTAATGGTCCGGCCTGAAGACCGACAACACTAAGATCCACTAAACCTTCCGGCCTAAATTACAACATACCGACCAAAGAATAAACCTAGACTATACAAGAAAGAAATTACGGCATATTACATCCACTGGGAATCAAAGTTCGCTACCAGTCGTAATAAAGCGTAACATGACCGCGGATTACATACACTGGGCATCAAAGGTCCCACCAGTGCATATAAACACGCCGACAAAAGAATATACAGAACTGAGAGCACTTCATAAGGCACTAGGCCTGGCCAGGACGGGCCCCGCAAGCAGCCGAACAAGCTCATGAGACCTCGGTTGTGTCAATGATAGATGCTCCATCCCTAGTCAGATGGCACCATAGTGCAAGGCGATCCTCGACATCTTCCTTGCATCTTTGACTTCAAGTCGATCTGAGCCGAAACAAGCCTTTCCGCTTTAAGTTGAGACTAAAGAAATCGAATCGATTGAGGCAGCGATCGCAGAGGTTGTCTCACACCTGGCCGTGAGTAGCTTCAACTCACTGTCTTCATCAAGACAGACCTTGGGGTCATCTCATTGTCCTCAATATGATTTGGCTCACTATCTTCCCTAAAGTTCTGCACGGCACAAGAGATAACGACTACGAAAGAGAAACAAGGAGACACGTAACAGGTTTCACAATTATATAAGCAAATAAATGGATCATTTCTGCATAAGGAACATGTTTTTACAACTACAATTTAAAACTGGTAGTTGTTGCAAACATCCAATCAGATGTAAACAGCAAAGTAAACAAAAGTGGAGGAAATGATGCCTATCCAACTCTATACTAGAACAAAGTTTGAAGGCTTGAGAAGGATGAACTTACATTACATATTAACACGGGCTGGACAAAGCCCTTCTCCATGTTGATGGAAGGATAATTCAATAAATTCGCCAAAGAAAATTCTTTATAAGCGTTGCCGTTTTTCTATATTTTGCAAAGAGTAAATATAGATCAAATAACATTGGAAGAAACAGAGAATAATGAAGCTCAGGTGCAGACTGATGATACATAATCAAATATCAATTAATTAGGTACAGGGTTACAAGGCAAAAGGTACCGATAAGAGGAATGCATACATCAACGTGTGAAGTGGCATTGGCTTTATTCAACATTTTGGTAAGAGTAAATGTAGATATGATAATTTGGAGAAAGTGGAAGGCAGGGCAGATAAGATGCAGAGTAATGCTAGACAATCAACTATCTCGCGATGCAAGTACAGTAATACCACCACCGTCCATTATTACTTGTCGCTCAAATGGATGTATCTAGCACTATTAAGTTCTAAATACATCCAATTGATCAAAATTAATTCGATACAGAGGGAGTACATGACAACAATTACTTACATGAGCAATCCAAAACTTCATAACCATTGTGTTAATTCTACATTTATCTAAGAGTAAATATAGATCTTATAATTTCAAGCAAAGGGAGGATAAAGAAGCGAACGTTTCTAGTGATGCTACATAATCAAACAACAATGAGTGTAAGTATGCTGACAAAGGGCAAGAGGTACTGACAAGAGCAATGCAGAGCCCAGTATTGTTGTGAGATCCTATGATCCTTTGAGCAAGGAGCTTCATCTGAAATTAGTTTTCATACAAGAGAGAAGGTAAGGCACAAGCAGAAATTTAGGAGTTCAAATTCTGAATTGATATCATAGATGCGATTACTGTTGGGCTCTCAGTAGTTCTAATAGGGGTTTGGCCAGTGGAGTAGGGGTAGAGTGTGGTACAGTTGGGCCTGTATTTTCTGTGGCTGCTGATCTATCTGATTTATCAGGTATCACTACCTTTTCCAAATACCTAGTTGGTACTCCTTGAGGATCTGCACTCACCCTCTTCCTTTTGGATATCTATTACGAAAGAACAACATTTGACTGAAAAAACATAGTATGACGACACATGGAATAGGTACAGAAAATTGATAGGTATGTCATATACTCATATATGATGCTTAAACTAAGCAGATGGTGTAACTGAGTAGAAGTAATGCAAGAGGTCAGATGCAAAATATGTGCGACCAATACAACCTTGCCAAGTTAGAGCAAGCACCTTGATGGGTGAATAAGATAGGCCATCCTCCACCATGCCAAGTTTGTTAGCCAGTGGATTGTTTCGCAATATTCCTCTCATGCGCCAATTCTCGTATTCATTTTGATAATGTTCAATACATCACATGCATGAAAACATAAAAACAAGTGAGATTTGCTTTGTAATGCAGAAGTGATTCTAATCCAATACTGCCTCCCTGTAAACCCCTTTGTGCTATCTCTACAATTCTTCTGAGAGATGACATGCATGCTGTAATTTGGCGTGTGCATTAATATAATGTGGCCTACTACTCAAAACATGAGAGCTCCAGAAGTGATGATACTTCGCAGATGACAGTTTCAACATATAGTAAAGAAGAACAAGTCGACCTGACCTGACAGATTCAAAATATACTAAGGGAGATCAACTCGACCTGATCAGTCGACCACAAATGTCTCTGCTACTCTTCCCAACAAGGAACATACTTATTAAAGAAGAGAAGAGGATCATCTTAAAGAAGAGCGGAAGAGTAAGCAGATTGAAGATATTACAAGTCTTTCTATACAATGTCGGTTGCCCACCCATGATGAACCAGAGCGCACAAAGAAATAGTATTCCTTCCGGTCTCTCCATATGTGGCTCACATGCATTTTGAAACTAAAGTAGGAACATTTAGCTGACCAATTAAACATCTCTCAGTTTTACTAATATCAGCATAATATCATATTTGAATTTGTACAACTAAGCTTGTTTAGCTCGATGTTGTGGAGAAGTGCTATTACGACACGAACCATGTAGGCTGATCGCGGTCATCATAAAATGGAGAAACCGTAAGCATGATGAGTATAGTGTTGACCGTGGCAGTGGGATGGCAGATCTGAAGCTGCAAACCGCACAAAGGGTAGTTAGCAACCGATGTTTGCTTTGAAAACAACAACTAAGATTTGCTATGGACAAGAAAGTACAGTCAAGAAGTGACAAAGAAATACAATTCTGCTATCTCTCTATATGTCGCGACATGCATTTGGAAACTCAAGTGGGACCTTTAGCTAACCAATTAAATGTGTCTGTTAACTAATATCAGTATCATATCACAATCATATTTGAAAAACTAAGCTTTGGAATTTTGAGTGTTGTGTTGTTTAGCTTGAAGGGTGGAATAGTGCTAGTACGACAGAAAGCACCCACGCAGATCATAGTAGAGTAGATAAAAGGGGAAAACCCTAAGCATCAAGAGTAAAATCAGGAAAGTGGAACTAGCTGGACCAGTGGGTGGCGCACATGCTTTTCGAAACGAATATAGGAACATTAGGTGACCAATTAAACACTCGCTGTTTTAGTAATATGAGCATCATATCAGATTCATATTTCAACACCTAAGCTTTGGAATTATGAGTGGCATGTTGTTTCGCTTGATGGGTTGAGGTTTTGAGGAGCAGTGCTAGCACAACACGAAGCACCTACGATGATGGTAGTGAATATAAAGGGGGAAAACCATAAGCTTTACAAGTATAGTGACCGTGCCATGGAAGATCTGAAGGTGCAAACTGGACAAAGCTACTTCGCAACCAATGTTTGCTTTCAACAAGCCACTACGATTTGGTACGGACAAGAAAAGTATAGTAAACAATTTATGATCTATTTTCCGGGTGAGATCAATTACTTAAGCACATATGGAAGAGTACCACCTCTCTTGCGACGCCGTGTAGGCTCCTGCTAATACGTTGAGGGTGCTGTGGGTGCGATGGCTATCGGTGGCGGGGAAGAAGACTTTAGACGGCAGGCGGCCGGGTCGGGGGATAAATCTTGTTGCCATGGACGAGGCAGTCGTAGGAGCGGCAATGGCAAGGTGGACGACGATGCCGATTAAGCGAGAGGACGCGATGAAAGGATCTTGGTCCTGCGCCGTGGATGAGAGACGTCCATCTCTTGCAGTGGACGACGGGGTAGCGGTCCAGTAAGGTGGAGGATGGGGTGGTGGATGGAGGAGGTTGGCCGTAGTGGGGAGGTTGTTGTGTCGCCGACGTTGTATGAATGGGGAAATGGAGGGGGAGGGGGATCTCAAACTTTGGGACGCGCTTGTGAAATGTGGGAAAGTTACGAACTTATGCCTCATTTAAAATTTCATACATCACATCGGTTGGGGATAGGACGATAATCTCGCATCTCCCAAATATTTGCCGGTAGCGGTTTCGGGCGAGGAGAGGGTGTTTTTCTGCCCACGGTTGGCGCCCACGGTGTATGAACGGGGCTGACAGGTAGTGCGGTTGTGTCACGTTTGAGGGAAGTTACACATCTGCCCCTATTTAAAATATTTGCCTACATCGATTTCGGGCGAGGAGAGTTTGTTTTGCCGCCCACCATGTATGAATAGGGAAATGGAGGGAGAGTCACATGTCTTTCGGACAAGCTTGAATAAAATGTGTTTTTCCACCCACGTTTGACGCCCACTGTGTCTGAATGGGCTCAGAGGCGGTCGTGTCACGTCTGATTGAAGTTACTAGTCTACCCCTATCGACAGCAGTGTAAATCCGGTCGATAAGGATGTCAAAGTGTCAGGGGTAGACAGTTATTTCCATCTCGCAAACACTTGCTTTGGGCAGCTCACAAATGATAGTGGGTGTTTAGCCGCTTTGTTCAAAACTTGGGAGAATTAGCATTCACGTTTGCCCTGGGGCCTGGCAACTAAATTCAAATCCAACTTGTATTCGATTACGAATATCCACCGGTAATTCTACGTTTTGTTATATATGATTATGATTTAGAAATGATGTGATCTTCAAATTTAGTAGGTTGGATACACTTTGAGTCAAACAATTATTTCATCCAATACAATATGCTCACACGAAAAACAGTTCACCTTATGTCAATCATACAAGTACTGAGGATTACCTCGCCTAAAAAATTCGGATCATTACAACACATGGACAACATAGGGGTCTTACAAAATAATCCATTCAGAGACATGACACAACATGCAAGTACAATAATCTATTGACAATTTCAACTAGTATCTAAAGAAGAACTGGGATTACCCTGGGCTTCAGATAGCAGAAACAGCAGGACCTCCTCCGTGTTCAAATGCAACATTCTTACTTCCTCCAATTCTTGGGTTGCTTGCATAATGTGTGCAGCTAATTGCATAAATTCCAGCCTCAAGATCAAGATTACCTCATTCATGGCAGCCACACCATCTCTTTCTGCCTCTAGTAGAGCCTCAAGAGCTATAATATATGTGCTCAGACTGCTCTCCGATGGTGTTGCCTCTGAACTGCTACCATCGGGTAACATGGATGGCGCACTGCTTCCACAAATAGATTCTGGGCTGCATTGTGTCCTAGTGTGAACGACATCTTGAAAGGTTTCCGCTGGACATAAGTAAGAGATAGTTATCACACGATCCAGGCAGTAAGCTTACATGGTAAACGACATACGAATTATTGCTGAGCATGGCAAGCTATATTTAAATGGTTCGAAGCAGCATCAGCCGAAAAGAAATTAAAATGGTAAGATGTAACTAGGAATGTAAGTGGAAAATAAACGACATCCGCCAGTCCCATCTAGTTAATTTTTGCTAGCTCCTTAGTTCATTTTCCTCAAAAAATAAAAACTCTTTTAAACTATCATACCACTATTGGACTTTAATCGGGATTAAACGGGACCCAGTTGACATCCCTAGTTGAAAGGGAGTGTACCACCGCTATATTTAAGTTGCCAAGGCATCTAAGCAGTTCAAATAATCTGAGAAAGAACTTAACAGTGTGGCCTCATATAAACTACAAAGACAGTCTTGTGATGAAGTTCGGAGGAAAATTTAAGGACTCAAATGAACTAGGCATGCATTTCTTTACGATAGTACAGCAGGCAGTTTGACATATTGGCCAACTCAGGTATAGCCTAACAAGTAACAAACAAGCATTCGAATGAAGCAATATAGCAAAGCAGACAACTGAACTATTTGTAATTCTGTAGGATTACAGGTTCAGGGCACAAGCCAAGAAAGCAGCCCACACGCATTACATTTCACATGTACTAAAACATACTGGCTTACCATATGTTGCTGTGAAGCCTCGCTGCTATTGCAATGTTCTTTGAAGATATCGTCAACATCCCGTGGTTGCAAATCTAGTTGTTGTAGTTTATTCTGCACCCTCTATTTAGGTAAAATTAATTTTAATCGCATGCACTACTTTGAATTGATCATCAATGGTTCATCTAAACTAATGAAAGAAGGGTGTGTGCTTACACGACAATATATCTGCTTCACTCTATTTTTATGCTTGTTCGAGGTGTCAGCCCCAAAAGAACAAATATTTTGCTTGATGGGGTTGGCAGCTCCATAATTAATAGAAGCATCAAATTAGTCATGCAACTTGGGATGATTAAGAACACACAAAAAAGTAATGAACAGAGGCTCGGAGCAGTGATGTAATAGCTAGCATCAGAAAATGTATGGTAAAACAAACAAAAAGCAGCAGAACCACATGCTAGTTTGCGATTGTGTAATTAAGCATAGAGAACATGAAGCAGTCTGATGGAACCAACAGGTGGCATCAGAACAACACCATTATCATCAATATAGCATGCAAGAAGTAAAATAGTAGGTAGTGATATCTAGGAAGTACAGTAATACTTAGGAGTTAGGACAAAACTAAAGCATATTAACTATATGTGCACTGGTATGTAATTTAGCACATGTAACATGTTCACTACCAGAAGTAGGGCCCTATAGGTGCAAGTAGAATAACGTGTCTCATGAAAAATTGAATGATTCCTTGGAGAAATTCAAATGTGCGGTGCTTATGCTAAGAAAGTGAACGTAGGCGCCGGCCGTTGGATAATAGTACCTGATTCTCGGCGGCATATGGGTATCGTTGTCATCCTTGATAGCTAAGGATCGTCGATGGTGCTCGTGTTGCGGTTGAGTTTGGGCCGGATGTCGCCATCACTGAAGCGGCTCCGGTGCTTCGGTTGCGGCGCCTATCGACATACAAGAAAGATCATCTGTGGTAAGTGAACAGTTGCACGATAAAGAAGAGAAAAACGGAAGGAGTACAAATCGAAATAACCTGATGAGGCTGCGGCGTCAGTAAAGCAGGGCCGGTGGAGTTGAATATGACGTCCGTGGAGTGGGTCCAATGCAGTGGACGAAGGCTTCGGGGGGTGCGGTGTATAGTGCTTTTGGTGAGGCGGATCTGTTGCGGCGGACGAGGGAGTCAGTGTAGGGCCTACACTGTGGTGGACGAGGGCGCCGGTCAAGAAGATCCAGTGCGGTAGACCATGATGGCGGTTAAGGAGATCTGGAGCGGTGGACAAGCCAGTCGGTGAAGCGGCTCTGGTGAAGTGGTGAGTTGGCATTTGGGGGTTCCAAGGTGCGGAAGGTAGATCCGGCGGGGTGTGAGGCCGACCACTTCGGTGGAGGACTAAATTGGGCGGCTTGCCGTGGTTGGGGGGTCGGGGAGAGAAAGGGGAGGGGCTCTTGGGAAGAATGTTGGGGGCAAAGAGGGGAAAACAATGGAGTTACCAAAGCATCCCTTTTCCGTTCATGTGGCAGGGGTAAAATAGGAATATCGTAGGGCTAAACTTTCGGGCGCTAGATATTTCGATGTGAGCGGGAAGTTTGTAAGCTTTTGGTGCCTGAAATTATAAGTGTTCTGCTCTTGTACGGTCGACTATGATATCATGGCCGAGATTTATTTGTTTTGCATGCAAAACAAACTGCAAGTTTTGAAAATAAATGTCTCCAATTCGAAACTTAGATTATCCATTAAATTCAAATATGGATCATTGAGCTAGTACAAGCAAATACCATCATACGGTCCAATTCAAATGAAAATCCAAATGTGTTTATCCTAAATATGATGACAAAAGCAAAAATGTTTATGTGTATGAATAAAGTGGATGATTATAAAGTTTGAACATGCCCGTAAGTGTATATATGTAGGTTTGATATATTAATTTGAAATCACGAAATACCGGCTTAAAATGCACCTCCGTTTAAATGAATTACAAAAGCTAATGATGGAGTCGAATTCCAAAATTCCAATCTTAGGTTTGTAATTCTGGTACATCAAGTTATATCACGCATGTTCAAAAGTATCGTTATCTCATAGTCCAAACTATGAAGCAAATTGATCAACCATGAGTGCACACACTATTGACCATATATATCTCAATTACGCTAAAGTCCCTCAAATATAGACACCTAACTCATTATCTGAAGCCAACCCCCCACCCCCCTCCGTCGCCCACACACACGCCGTTCTCTCCCCCAAACACGAACACACGAGCACATTAACACCCCCTCTCTTCTAAAGTCCGGACCCCAATATAGGTCTCTTATCACTTTGTCTCTAGGACATGCACACATCTCTTCCCCCACTCTCCAGGTCTCCTGGCATCTCTCTTTCCCAAGCACACGCACTATGTAGAGTGTATCTTTCCCATACACAAAAAACGTCGCCCCCAAACGTCTATCTCCCTAGTTATGTGGTTCTACTCACCTCACACACCACCCCCACTACAAACAAGCACACTTTGTCGCCTTGTGCACCACTCTCCTCTTTCTATCTCTCTCACATGCGGACCCGCCCCAACTCCTTCCCTGTATACATATATGACATGACTCGTTCCATAGCTCCCTATTGTATCATCATTCTCAATCACGCATGTTGTTCTCTACACCTCCTATTCTAGATCTCTCATGAAGTCCCTATCACACACACGATGACTCACTTCCCTTGCGTCTCCGTACATAGGCCAATTTCGAACAACATCAACATTGTCTCCCTATCTATACACCACTTATGGACATAAACGACCCCTCTCTCCCCACTGTTTTCCTCTCTCTCTCTCTCTCTCCATCGCTATCTCTCTCTCTCTCGCTCTCTCGCTCTCACACCCCTCTCCCACACACACTCGATGTCTCTTCCAAATAGTCTGCTCCCCGCCCGCACTCATGCTATCCCGCTACTACGCATGCCTTTGTCTCTCTGACACACATGTCACACCATTCCCCCTTCCCATATACTAGGTTTACAACATTGGTGGTCTCTCTACTCCACATACACACACTCCCTCACACACAAACGCGCGCACAAACACACAGACACGCACAAACACCCATCTAGCTATCTGGATCCTTCTTTTAAGATACACACCCTTGCATATTCTCTACAGCTCTAGATATGTATATATCCCCCCCTATCTAGCTCAGATACACACTCCCTCACACCAGAATTCTCCATCTCTCTAACTCACACATCTCTCCCCATGTCCGCATGTGTATCTCACACACTCACTCCCTGATTATGTCTATGTGTCTCCATGTTACACAACACAAAGCCCCATGTACATGTCTCTCTCTATCCTCCACACACATAGACACAAAGAATCTCATATCATTGCCTCAGTCTCTAGACATATTACACACGCACACTGTCTCTCTCTCTCTCTCTCAAACACGCTCAACAAGGGTTTCCCCGTGAATTACTTACCGTCTATTCATCAACAATCGTGGCAGTACAGCGAACATGAGACATAAAAAATAATAAATCTACATGTGTGTAGACCACCTAGTATGACTACTAGGACTAGAGCAAGCCAAAAGCGCGTCGCCGTCACCCCCTCCTTATCGGCGACAGAAAAACCTTTGTTTTACATAGTCGAGAAGTCATTGTGCTAAGGCCCCACATGCTGAGTCATTGAATAGAATGTAGATCCTAGTTTACGGAAACAAGTATTGATAATACGTTTATATCTCCATACTTATATTTCTTCTCTTATAAAAAAACTGAGTTGGTGATGATGGTATGCGTGCCATCTTGCAATAGACCGTTCGATCTACATATGACGGATGGAAATTAAACTATAAGATACCCGCACCTCTCTCCACATTTGCAGACAAGGCCTTCCCTCGTTCATCCTTATCTCCAACAACCTCATTGTTGAGCAATTAAAAAAGGAAGCCTCTGGAACAAACTGGCCTGGTGGCCGCTACCGACGTCGTCCATCCCCTTGCCTCCGCTCAGTCCGACCACCAATCACCACACGCCCCACTCCTCTTCACCTTATCTCCTCTTTCTCGTGATATCGTTAGTTTTTACACATGGGATTACTCCTGCATGGGTCAATCAGGACAAGTATTTTATAAAAAAATGCATCTTGATGTTCCGTGCAATGCACGGACATCTTGTTAGTACTCCTACAGAAGACTAAGTTGGTGATGATGGTGTGTCTGGCATCCGTCATTTTTTACCATTAGATCTACATCTAACGACTGTGAGGTAAGTTGCTGCCTTTTCTCACCAACATCCCACTTCTTTACCAATTTGCCGAAAACCCATAATTAGTATCTTAAAACCAACCACACCCCTCCCTCACCTCACCAAAACAGCCCAAGGAATATTTTCTGATTGAAACATAATATATCTCTAGTGATATATGTATATCAAAATTAGAGTGTTTTGTATCAAGTTTGTGAATAAGTATTATTCTAATTATGATCCGTTTACGCACGTGAACATTGCTAGTATTTCCAACCATTCAAAAAAATGCTAGTATTTCCATAGTTTCGAGTTTTCCATCAAGATATTAGTCACTCATGGTTGATATTTACTTTCAATCATGTACACATAGGCACTATGTAACTAGCCTTGCTTATTGGCTTCCAAAGCTTAACTTTCACTCCTACTTACAATATATAGAGTATTTAACAAAAAACTACCACTTTCAACTAGCCCTATGAAGAAACTATTGTACAAAAAATAGCAAAAACATACCGAAAATTTCTTAATCTGTGCCGAAAACTACTACCTAGTGCCGATTAGGCTCGTTTAAACCCGTTTATGACAGGGTTGGCCCACACATCCGGGCTGACGAGGCAGCTTAAACCAACACATTTTGTTTGACCGTTGACACGAGGGACCCACATCTGACCTTCTATCCTGTTATATTCCCCCTCAAATCATTATTTTTCCTAAACATTACTTCAAACAGTACTGATGCGTGTTCATCGGTGGCACCGGTGATGAGGGAGTTGGCCGCCGCTCCACCGGACGGGCCAAATGCCGCGCTGGCCTCCGCACAGGTTGGCAGGCTGGCCCGGGCGTGACTCACGCGCGAGCAAGCCGCCGCGCTGCCGTGCCAATCTAGCTAGCAAACCTTGCAGACAAGGAGCTGGACGGAGCTATCTTGGCTAGCTAGCAGTCGTGAGCGCCGGACGGAGCTAGCATCCGGGCTACCGCAAGATGGGCTCCGCACCGCCTAGCTTTTGACCTCGCCGCCGGGCGGTAGTCAAGGCCCCATGGCCGAGGATGACTAGGTGGACGTGCCGGCGGTAGGAGGTCACTCGGGGATTTTTGTGCAGACTGACATGTAGGTCCCACAAGTCATAACGCCTAACTTGCTGGTCGAATAGAAGGCGTTGACTTAAGGGGCGACATGGGTTGAAACGTGCCTATAACGGCACTTTGTAGAGTAGTCGTTTCTTGGTAGGGCTGGTTGGTAAGGGCATGTACAATGGTTGATAAGGTAGTCTTTTCTTAAGTTTTCCACGTATGTAAGTGGTAGTAGTTTCTTGGCATTATTAGTGGTTTCTTGTAAGGAACAATGTACTACTAGCGATAAAAGGCGATTCTAGGTTGCGTTGTACTCCAACGAGTACTACTAGTGGTCGCGGGAGTGTATACCTCGTTTTGTGGGTTTGATCCCGGCCGAACGCACGACGGCCTTTTTTTTAAATAGTAACTTTGTTGCGAGCCAATATTGTACACGGGTAGTTTGAGTTTTGAAGTCGAACGGACGTGTCACACCACAATCTGGGTGCACTGAATAGCCCAGCCACATGAACAGGTTTTCCTTCCCATCATCTCGTGGTCACAGGTTTCGCCCTAGCCGCACCTTGCTTGCAGCTTCCTCATCAGCTAGTAGCATATTTAAACTAGCGCCTCCCAATTAAGCACGAGGAGCCGGAAAAGCCTGGTGCGGCATTGGGAACTATGCAATATGGCTCTGTACATAAAGTGCCAGTACTCTACTACTCTGTAGCTGGTGTTGCACGCATGGACTTAACTCCATTATCGGCTCTATAAAAGAAATTCCTCTTGACGTGATTTTTTTTGAAACGGAGGCAAAAGCTTTTCCTCGTCTCATTCATAAAGAAGGAACTACTAACAAAGTTCGATGAGATCCATTACACCTCCACAAATGGAAGCGAAAATCCTAGTCTCGTTGTATCAAATAACTCAAATGTTCTGCCCCCACAGAAACCGTCACTGATAAACAGGTTGCTAGTGTGTGCGTGAGAGGAGCGGCTGAGTAGGCCAGCTACGCGCTTGAATAAAGCACTGAGAGTACCCACTACACAGGTGTACTTTCCCTGCATTGATAGTATAGCGATAGTTCTAGAGAACAGTAGTACCCTCCACTTCCAAAGGTAGCTCCTTGGCCCTGAGATTCAAGAGTTCAAAACTGGTGCACTATACTAGAAGTACAGTACATCGCACTACTAGTTGAGAAAGTAGTACTAGTACTGCTACAGTTCGAGTACGTAGTAAATAATAGCCTCACCCCTTCAAGGAACGATCGAGGTGAAGGAAATATGCCCTAGAGGCAATAATAAAGTTATTATTTATATTTCCTTATATCATGATAAATGTTTATTATTCATGCTAGAATTGTATTGGCCGAAAACTTAGTACATGTGTGAATACATAGACAAATAGTGTCACTAGTATGCCTCTACTTAACTAGCTCATTAATCAAAGATGGTTAAGTTTCCTAGCCATAGACATAAGTTGTCATTTGATGAACGGGATCACATCATTAGAGAATGATGTGATTGACTTGACCCATTCCGTTAGCTTAGCATTTGATCATTTAGTATATTGCTATTGCTTTCTTCATGACTTATACATGTTCCTATGACTATGAGATTATGCAAATCCCGAATACCAGAGGAACACTTTGTGTGCTACCAGACGTCACAACGTAACTGGGTGATTATAAAGGTGCTCTACAGGTGTCTCCAATGGTACTTGTTGAGTTGGCATAGATCGAGATTAGGATTTGTCACTCCGATTGTCGGAGAGGTATCTTTGGGCCCTCTCGGTAATGCACATCACTATAAGCCTTGCAAGCAATGTAACTAATAAGTTAGTTGCAGGATGATGCATTACGGAACGAGTAAAGAGACTTGCCGGTAACGAGATTGAACTAGGTATTGAGATACCGACGATCGAATCTCGGGCAAGTAACATACCGATGACAAAGGGAACAATGTATGTTGTTATGCGGTTCGACCGATAAAGATCTTCGTAGAATATGTAGGAGCCAATATGGGCATCCAGGTTTCTCTATTGGTTATTGACCAGATAGATGTCTCGGTCATGTCTACATAGTTCTCGAACCCATAGGTTGAGGGGTCCTGGATTAGGGGGTCCTCGGACAGCCGGACTATATCCTTTAGCCGGACTGTTGGACTATGAAGATACAAGATTGAAGACTTCGTCCCATGTCTGGATGGGACTCTCCTTGGCGTGGAAGGCAAGCTTGGCAATACGGATATGTAGATCTCACCCCTTGTAACCGACTCTGTGTAACCCTAGCCCCCTCGGTGTCTATATAAACCGGAGGGTTTAGTCCGTAGGACAACATCAATCATACCATAAGCTAGCTTCTAGGGTTTAGCCTCTATGATCTCGTGGTAGATCAACTCTTGTAATACTCATATCATCAAGATCAATCAAGCAGGCAGTAGGGTATTACCTCCATCGAGAGGGCCCGAACCCGTGTCCCCCGCCTCCTGTTACCATCCGCCTTAGACGCACAGTTCGGGACCCCCTACCCGAGACCCGCCGGTTTTGATACCGACATTGGTGCTTTCATTGAGAGTTCCACTGTGCCGTCACCACAAGGTTTGATGGCCCCTTCGATCATCAGCAACGATGCGACCCAGGGTGAGGTTTTCCTCCCTAGACAGATCTTCGTGTTCGGCGGCTTCGCACTACGGGCCAATTCGCTTGGCCATCTGGTGCAGATCGAGAGCTACGCCCCTGGCCATCAGGTCAGGTTTGGAAACTTGAGCTATACTACCGATATCCGCGGAGACTTGATCTTTGACGGATTCAAGCACATGTCGGTCGCTGCCGCGATCCGGACGAAAGCACGACTTAGCTCTGCCGTCGGACGGTGTTCGAGAGATCACACCTCTGCCTACTCCGGCCCTAGATCCGGAGTCGATTACGCCGTCCGAGGACGGGTGGATGGACCCCGCCTCGGAGGTTACACATTCAGTGGCGATAGAGCCAAATACTGACTTCACCCTGACGGGACCTGTGCCGCCGGATCCTCGGATTCATCCCCGACCACAGGCCCCGAACCGCCTGCGTCCATGCCTATCGAATCTGATTGGGCACCGATCATGGAGTTCACCATGATACCTTCCAAAGACTCGCCTTTTGGCGATGTGCTAAATTCATTAAGGTCCCTCTCCTTGTCGGGAGAACCTTGGCCGAACTATGTCTGGCTAGAATGGGATGCAGATGACGAAGAAATTCGCTCCCCACCCGCCACCCACTTAGTAGCCACTGTCGACGATTTAACCGACATGCTCGATTTCGGCTCCGAAGACATCGACGGTATGGACGACGATGCAGGAGACGAACATGAACCACCGCCCGCAGGGCGCTGGACTGCCACCTCATCATATGATATATACATGGTGGAAACCCCCAAAGGGGGGATGGCGATAAGACAAAGGAGGATAATCCCTCCAAGCAGCAATCCAAGCACCGCGTCAGCAGCGCCACCCTATGTCCTGCCATAACAGCGATACCGGCCCAGGAGACAATAACGCTCCGGATAGTGCCGAAGACAATGACAATCCCCTCCAGCCAGATCTTGAGCGGGAGGATGAACAAGCTAGCCCTCTAAAACAGGCAGCAGACAGAGAATCAGAGGATGACAATTACATGCCTCTCTCCGAAGACGAAGTGAGCCTCGACGATGAAGAATTTATCGTGCCAGAGGATCCTGTCGAGCAGGAGTGCTTCAAGCGCCGGCCTATAGCCACAGCAAACAGCCTGAAGAAAAAGCAACAACAACTTCGAGCTGATCAAGATCTGCTAGCGGACAAATGGACTGAAGTCCTGGCGGCCGAGGAATACAAGCTCGAGCGCCCAACCAAAAGTTACCCAAAGCGCAGGTTGCTACCCCAACTCGAGGAGGAAGCATTGAAACCTACATCACCAGTGTATGATGCGGCTGATCGGCCACCTCGTGGCCGAGACAGAGGGGTATACCAGCCCGAAGACCAGCCCGCACCCTGCCGCCCTTCAAACAAAAATCCCAAGGCCCGGGGCAACACGCGGGACCTGCGAGACGTATTGGAAAACAAAGCAGGACATGCGAGGTCGATCTACGGATCACGGGGGCGCGCCCCAACGCGGGACGATGATCGTCACGCCGGATATACCAAAAGCAAATCAGGCCGGGCCGAATACAATGCATAAGACTCAGATGAATCTGCGTCGTGATATAGCCCGCAGAGGCGCCAAGACACCCCTATGCTTCACTGAGGAATTAATGGATCACGAATTCCCAGAGGGTTTTAAACCCATAAACATTGAATCATATGATGGTACAACAGACCCCGCGGTATGGATCGAGGATTTCCTCCTCCACATCCACATGGCCCGCGGTGATGATCTACATGCCATCAAGTACCTCCCACTAAAACTCAAAGGACCAGCTCGGCATTGGCTGAATAGCTTGCCATTAAACTCCATTGGCAGTTGGGAGGATTTGGAAGATGCATTCCTTGACAACTTCCAAGGCACTTACATGCGACCATCGGATGCTGATGACTTGAGCCATATAATTCAGCAGCTAGGGGAATCGGCCAGAAAATTCTGGACCAGGCTCCTAACCAAGAAAAACCAAATTGTCGACTGTCCGGATGCAGAGGCCTTAGCGGCATTTAAGCATAACATTCGTGACGAGTGGCTCGCCCGGCACCTCGGCCAGGAGAACCCGAAGTCCATGGCAGCCCTCACGACACTCATGACCCGCTTTTGCGCGGGCGAGGATAGCTGGCTGGCTCGCAGCAACAACACATCAAGAAATCCTGGAACTTCAGATACCAAAGATACTAATGGTAGGCCACGTCGTAACAGACACAAGCGCTGCAGCAACGACGATAATGCCGAAGACACGACAGTCAATGCCGGATTCAGTGGCCCTAAATCCGGTCAGCGGAAAAAGCCGTTCAAAAGAAGTAATTCGGGCCCGTCCAGTTTGATACACATACTCGATCGCTCATGCCAAATTCACGGCACCCCCGATAAGCCAGCCAATCACACCAACAGAGAATGCTGGGTGTTCAAGCAGGCCGGCAAGTTGATTGCCGAAAACGAGGACAAGGGGCTGCATAGCAACGACAAGGAGGAGCCTCGGCCGCCGAACACAGAAGGACAGAAGAGGTTCCCTCCACAAGTGAAAACGGTGAACATGATATACGCAACCCACATTCCCAAGAGGGAACGGAAGCGCGCACTAAGGGACGTCTATGCGATGGAGCCAGTCGCCCCAAAGTTCAACCCATGGTCCTCTTGTTCGATCACATTCGATCACAGGGACCACCCCACTAGTATTCGTCATGGCGGTTCTACCGCATTGGTCCTCGACCCCATCATCGACGGATTTCACCTCACTCGAGTCCTTATGGACGGCGGTAGCAGCCTGAACCTGCTCTATCAGGATACAGTGCGCAAAATGGGTATAGACCCCTCGAGGATCAAACCCACTAAAACCACCTTTAAAGGTGTCATCCCAGGTGTAGAGTCCCATTGCATGGGCTCAATCACACTGGAAGTGGTCTTCGGATCTCCTGACAACTTCTGAAGCGAGGAGTTAATCTTTGATATCACCCCATTCCACAGTGGCTATCACACACTGCTCGGGCGAACAACATTTTCTAGATTCAATGCGGTACCGCATTATGCATACCTTAAGCTCAAAATGCCAGGACCTCGTGGGGTTATAAAAGTCAATGGAAACACATAACGCTCACTCCACACGGAGGAGTACACTGCAACCCTTGCAGCAGAAGCACAAAGCAGCCTTTTAAGGAAAACCACCAATTCAGCGATAAATCCCCCAGACACCTTTAAGCGAGTCCGGAATAATCTGCAACAGGATCGCCTGGCATGTTCAGAGCTCGCCTAGCAATTAGGCCTCCGTCCTAGTCCCAGTCAAGCGACGAAATCTGTGTCGCGCATACATAATTACGCACTAAAAATACCATGGGCATAGGCGGGGGCACGGCTAGGGCACGTCCCACAATGCGGCTCAACCGCCCCAGGGGTTGTATACCTTTATCACTTTTTCTCTTTCAAGACCCTACTCTCTGGAAGCCCGTCTCAGCAGTCTGATTTCCGGACGCATTACGGGAAGGAAATACCAAGGAAGCAAGAAGCTCTGACGTACAAGGGAATCCTTAGGTGGTCTGTGATAACGATCGAAATACCTGTTTTAAATACCCATACGCAGCTTTCCCTTGGATAGGACATGTCAAATAGTCCTATTTTTTGCTTATTGCAATACTTGTATCTGTACGCTTCGACGTATTATCTAATAACAATGCATAGCATTAGTCTATTATTGCATTACCTTTTTTTTCCTCTTGTCAGCTTATTTACGACAAATTGCACTCTTACATTCTGGTACGACCAATACGCCAGGGGCTTCAGTATACCCCATAAATACGGCGTGAGAAGTCCAAACACTTTCGACAGTGCGTCACCTCAAACTTATAGCACTATATGCATCAGCTCCGAATCATGTCTTGGGTCAATAGTTGGGTTTGCCCGGCTCCCATGTTTTGGTACCTTACGCTCGCAATATCGGCTAAGGTAAGGCCGGGAGAACTATCGCGACAGCCTGGTTCTTCCGAACGAGCACCTCAGTAGAGAAAGCCGAAAACTGACTGTCATGATAAGGCGAGAGCTGGTCGCTGTTCGAGAGGTCTCAAGTCCTTAAAGACTTTTTCCGCTTTGGGCGAGGAGTCGGACTTGTCCGGCTTAGGCGTATATAGTGCCCCAAATTCGGCCTTCCGAATACTAGGGGCTTCGCCAAAGTTTAAAATTGTAGACTTCTATGGCTAAGTGAGAGTAATAAAGCCTTATAGTACGATTTCCTGGTTCGTTGTGCTGAACACCTCCTTCGAAGGACCCAAAATTGGGATAAAGAGTGCTCAGGTTTATCCCGAACACCTCATTACTAGTTACATGGGGGCAGAAGCCAACGACTGGCCAAATCTCAGATTTTATAAACGACCGCACAGAAGGTAATATTTTAAATTAACAAGGGTGGTATAGCGCGAATAAACTAATTTCATATCACAGGATCACATGAGTACATTCACTCGAATATTACATCCTTAGTACATTCCTCCGCCACTAGGCGAGCACCCTTCAGGACACTGTCATAATATAATTCGGGCTTGCGATGCTCCTTCCCCTCTGGCGGCCCTTCGGTCACCAGCTTCTCAGCATCAATCTTCCCCCAGTGCACCTTCGCCCGAGCAAAAGCCCTGCGTGCACCCTCTATGCAGACGGACCGCTTTATGACTTCAAGGTGCGGGCAGGCATTCACAAGCCGCTTCACCAGACCGAAGTAGCTGTCAGGCAGGTGATCGCAAGGTCACATCCGGACTATAAGACCCTTCATGGCCTATTCGGCCGCCTTATGGAGCTCAACCACTTGCTTCAGCTGGTCGCTCAAGGGCATTGGGCGTTTGGTCCCAGTATACTAAGACCAGAACAACTTCTCCGTCGAGCTCCCCTCCTCGGCCCAGTAGAACTCCGCGGCATCTGACACACTGCAGGGTAGATCTGCGAACGCTCCTGGAGAGCTCCGATCTCGGGTAAGTAAAAAGAAAGTTTCCTTCACATGCTTGCTTTGCATAATGAATGCCTTACCCACCGCTATCTTCTTAACTGCCTCAATCTCCTGGAGGGCCTTTTGGGCTTCGGCCTTCGCATGTTGTGCGCTTTCGAGGTCCTTCGCAAGCTTGGACCCTTGCGTCTTAGAGTCAAGCTCCAAGGCCTCGTGTTTCTTGACGAGAGCACGAGTTTTGCTGCACCTCGCCTACTCGGGCCTCTTGTTTCTCTCGCTCGGTGTGCTCCTTGGCCGCTTTATCTTCGGCCTTGGATAGCGCCTTCTTCAGGGTCGCCACTTCGGTCGTGGCCCCTAGAAAATTCATGATGATCCTATTATTTTACAACCAACATATATATATATATATATATATATATACAGACAGGGTATCCTTACCTTTGTTCTCTTCGAGCTGCCTCTTTGTAAGGCCGATCTCTTCCTTAGACCGCTCAAGGTCCTGCCTCAGTGCGGCGACCTCCGCAGTACGTGCGGCAGCGGCTAGTAGTGAAGCCTGCATATGCACATAGACATATTTTGATTAGACTCCTATGGTTATTGATTGATCCTCTGTTCGGCCTTTCTTTGCGAACACCAAACAGAGCATCAAGGGCTACTGTCTATGCTGTAACATTTTCTCATAATTTGATCACTTACCTCAAAGCCTCGTTAGGAGGTCAGCACGAGCTTCAATCAGTCCGCTTTTGGCGGATCGAACCTTCTCGATCACCGCACTCATGATAGTGCGGTGCTCTTCGTCGATGGAAGCGCCGCGAAGCGCTTCCAGCAAGTTGTCCGACGCCTCTGGATGGACAGAGGCCATCGGCATAGGCGGCTTGCCCCTCTTAGTGAGGGGTCGCCTGACAGAGTCCGGAACCACTGGAGGTTCCGGCGCAGTATTCGACTGGGGGCCGAATTTACTGCCCCGTCATCGGATCCCATGGGAGTCTTGCTCCCCTTCCGCCCAGTGTCCGGAAGGTCGCCCTCAGGCGCCTCCAGGACTACCTCCCCTTGGTCCGGTTCCCTTTAAGACAACACCTCGACGTTGTCCGTAGGGCGAGGGGAGGAGGCGGTCGGAAGTGAATCGCTGTTCAGGTCCGACGGGCCCAAAGAATCGTCCGACGAAGATACGTCGATGCGGGCTCAGGAAGGGCTGCATAATCACGCGCAGCGTAATAAGAAATAGTACAATAAGACATACCAAGAATTATTATGGTATCCGGATACTCACGACTTCGCGAGGGGCTTGTCCCGGGCCAACCACTCGTCGTCGCTATAGGCGGCAGTCGTGGAGCAATCCGGGAGGAGGGTCCTTCCCTTCTTAGACCCTTCGGCCTCCCCAGATGGGGCGGCCTTCCTTTTCTTGTCCCCCCAGCTGGGGGGGGGGGGAGAACTTTCCTATGCCTCCTCCTCGTTTTCGTGGGAGCAGTGCACCTCGGTGTTTTTGGACGATGAGTCCGATATAACCTTGTGCCGGAGACCCTTCCTGGTCCCCGTGGCCTTCTTCTTGGCCTTCTTCTCTGGCACCTCATAAGGCGTTGGAACCAGCATCTCCGTTAGGAGAGCGTCTGCCGGATCTTCGGGCAGGGGAGCCGGACAATCGATCCGCTCCGCTGTCTCTACCCAGTCCTGTTAAATGGCGTGGAGGCTTGGATCTCGCGCGCAGTTATACTGAGGAAAGGAACATCTCATGAAATGTAAAAAGGCTTACCAGATTGGCAGGACGCTTTGCGTTGAGTCCGTGGTCCTCGGTAAGGGGAGGAGTGATGTCTACTACACAACCTTCTTCTTGTAGACGTTGTTGGGCCTGCAAGTGCACAGGTTTGTAGGACAGTAGCAAATTTCCCTCAAGTGGATGACCTAAGGTTTATCAATCCGTAGGAGGCGTAGGATGAAGATGGTCTCTCTCAAGCAACCCCGCAACCAAATAACAAAGAGTCTCTTGTGTCCCCAACACACCCAATACAATGGTAAATTGTATAGGTGCACTAGTTCACGAAGAGATGGTGATACAAGTGCAATATGGATGGTAGATAAAGGTTTTTGTAATCTGAAAATATAAAAACAGCAAGGTAACAAGTGATAAAAGTGAGCGTAAACGGTATGGCAATGATAGGAAACAAGGCCTAGGGTTCATACTTTCACTAGTGCAAGTTCTCTCAACAATAATAACATAGATAGATCATATAACAAGCCCTCAACATGCAACAAAGAGTCACTCCAAAGCCACTAATAGCGGAGAACAAACGTAGAGATTATGGTAGGGTACGAAACCACCTCAAGCTATTCTTTCGGATCAATCTATAAAAGAGTTCGTACTAGAATAACACCTTAAGACACAAATCAACCAAAACCCTAATGTCACCTAGATACTCCATTGTCACCTCAAGTATCCGTGGGCATGATTATACGATATGCATCACACAATCTCGGATTCATCCAACCAACATAAAAGTACTTCAAAGAGTGCCCCAAAGTTTCTACCGGAGAGTCAAGAACGTGTGCCAACCCCTATGTCACAGCCCCAGATCAGCCCTAGCTTGATTTTCTTGCATCCATGCATCATGTCTAAATTTCTTTTAAATTTGAAATGGGGATGACCAAGCCCTAGCACCAAAAACAATTCAAATAGGTTCAACTAAGAAATATTTTCAATGAACCAAATGGCCTTCAAAATGTTCACCATTTTTGGAAAAATGCTGGAAACAAGAACTGTGAGATGTTGCACATTTTTCCATGACATTTGGATTTTTGAATTAAATCATATAGTATTTGCATTTGGGCATTTAATGCTAATAAATAGTTTAAATGTTCAAATAATCATAAACTGAAATGTTTGTTGTTGGAAATATTCCAAACAAAGTGACATTGACCAGTTTCATGATTTTTGAAATGCCCCGCATTTTTATTAAAGCCAAACATAATTACGTAAAATAGAAAAACAGAAATAAGAGAGAGAGAATAACTTACCTGGCGCCACCAACCGGCCCAGCTTCCCCCTCGCTGGCCCAGTTGGCCCAGCCCACCAACCACCTCGCCAGTCGTCGCCTACCTCTGCCAGTAGGCAGAGGAGGGACACGGCGCACGCGCCGAGCTCGCCACGCCTCCTCCCTGCTCGCCTGCCTCACCGAGACGCCTCGCGCCTTCTCCTTGGCGCCGCCCCAACCCCCCTGGACCCCCTCGCTCTCTCCCTCTCCCTCGTTCCCTCCTCTGTCTCATTCTCTCTCGCACCCGAACGCGCCCGCCGCCGCCGACGTGCACCGCCGCGGCCACCGCCACCCCCTCTCCTCTCCGACATGCCCCGAGCTCCGCCTAGTCTCTCTCCCCCTCCTCACCGAGCCTCCCGACACCGGAGCGCCCCGAGGCGCCGCCCCACCGTTTTTCCCCTTCTCGGACCCGCCGATCGCCGCCGCTCGATTCGCAGCACCGAAGACGCCCCCGAGCTCGCCGTTTGCTCCAACCGACTCGCCGTGAGCCCCTGCCTCCTTTCCCCTTGTTCCCGTGCTCTTATTCTCGCCTTGGCCACCGTTCCGCCGGTGACCGACTTGCGCCGCTCGAGCTCTCGCCGCCATGGCTGTGAGGTCAGAAATTCATCGCTTCCCCGGCACGTGAACGTGCTCCAGAACTCGCCAGGAACCCAACCCGCACCCCAACTCGCTCTCTCGAGCGCTGCAACCGCGTTCCCGCACCTGGCCGAACTCCGGCCGCCGCTCCGCCCGTCGCCGCCGCTTACATCGCACCTTGGCACCTTCCGCTGCCTCCTTTAGATCCGCCGCACCACTAGCTCGCCAGAGCCGCAAACCCCGAGCAAAAGGGTGCACCGTATGTAAACCGAGCCACTCCGGTGCACACCGCCGCAGATTTGGTCGCCGGCGATCACACGCCGGTGGTGATGATGTGGCATCGTCATTAGGTGCTAATGACCCACTTAATCACCCCCGACTCCATCGACATGCGGGCCCCGCCTTGTTAGTTAAGTTAGGTTAGTACTAACTAAGCTAGGTTAGATTAGTTAGGCACCGACAATCGGGACCCACAGGTCGATTCGACCGACAGCGCCGTTGACTTGTCGACGTCACATTGACGTCGGTATGCAAAGAATTGATTTCTGGATTTATTATAATTCAGGAAATTTCAGAAAATACCCCAAACTTCAAATATTCATAACTTTTAATCTGTAACTCCAAATTAAATAATTTATATATGAAAAATGATCAGAAAAATATGAAGAATCTGTTTACGGCATTTTCATGCATGATTGAACAAGTTAACCTCACTGAATAGGATGAATCATGATTAGGGAAAATTATGAAATAACATTTGGAGTTGGAGTTTAACCTTGTTTGAATTCCACTTCAATTAACTTGGCTAGATATTGCATTAGGTGAATTCAGTACCTTAACATGACATGTCATTCATGTGAATGTGCATTGCATTGATTGTGTTCTCTTTTGTTTGTTTGCCGTAATCGCCCCTCTCAAGAGACGACGCATCGATGATGAATTCGATGACACCGATGAAGAGCTATATTATCTTCAGAAGTGCCAGGCAAGCAAAACCCCCTTGTTCATTCCGATATAATCCCACTCTCTCGCCCTGCTCTATTTTACTGCATTAGGACAACAACGACTCATGTGTTACTTGCTGCGGTAGCTGAACCCCTTTATCCTCTGCATGACCTGTCATTCCACAAGAATTAGATGAAACCCACTAGCATGAGTAGGAGTTGTTTGAGCCACTGTTGTGCCTACTCATTCATGCTTGTTTGTCATGCCTGCCATCGCTTAGAGTTGAGTCAGGTCTGATTCATCGGGAATGAATTGGAATGGTTGTGTGAACATGTCCCACTGTGTGTGAGCTAAGTGTGTGAACACGATTTGGTAAAGGTAGCGGTGAGAGGCCATGTAGGAGTACATGGTGGGTTGTCTCATTGCAGCCGTCCTCGTGAACTGAAGTTCTGTGTTTGTGATCCATGAAACAGCTTACTACCACGCATTGGGATCCTTAATTGACCCTCTCGGCTTCTTAACCACTCTTGTCCTCGGTCCGAGTTGCAAGTAGTTTCGTGTTTGTAGTATGTGGGGCCGCACGCACGCTGACCGTAGGGGTGGGTTGTGTTGCGGTAGGCACTGCGGGTCTGTACCGATTCGCCTGCTTGGTGTCTCGGGAACCCTGTACACATCGTTCGGGGTCAGATGGGAAACCTCGGCGGACTCCTGCGGATGGAACCCGAATAGGCGATCAACTGGACTTGGGACTTGTGTGTTTAGGTAGGCTGTGGCCGACACCCACGTTGGGCTTCCGCTGAAGGTTGCCGAGTACATGTCGTAAACGGCGGTAAGTGGTGAGAGCGTGTGTGAAGAAGTACACCCCTGCAGGGTTAATATGATCTATTCGAATAGCCGTGTCCATGGAGAAGGACTTCTGGGTTGCTTATATCAGTTCATAGACAAGTGAAAGTGGATACTCTAAAATACGCAAGATAAGCGTGAGTGCTATGGATGGCGCTCGTAGGGAGACGAGAGCGGGTCCATAGTGGTGTATTGATATGGTGACTATGTGGACTCGTGTGCGCCACCTCAAAAGAGTTACTTGCAGTCGTAGTTCAGGATAGCCACCGAGTCAAAGCTGGCTTGCTGCAGTCAAACTCCACCACCCCCTTTTGAAAATGATGCATATGTAGCTAGTTCTGATGTAAGTCTTGCTGAGTACGTTTGTACTCACGTTTGCTTATTTTATGTTTTGCAGAGAGACTTCGTTCTCGCTAGTAGTTCCGCTTGGACTTCGACGTTTAGCTTGTTACCTCAGCTACGATCTTGTGCCTCGGCAGGATCTGGTAGATAGTCAGGCTTCTCAGCCTTTTACATTTATAGCTGTCTGTACTCAGACATGTTTTAGCTTCCGCTTGTGCTTTGACTTGTATGATTTGAGTGTTGGGTCATGAGACCCATGTTTGTAATATCTCGCTCCTCGGAGCCTATTGATTAAACATTTGAGTCGTAGAGTTATGTTGTGATGCCATGTTGTATCTACACATATTGAGCATATTGTGTGTATGTTCGAAATGCTTGGTATGTGTGGGATCCGACAAACTAGTTGTTTATCCTTGGCAGCCTCTCATATGGGGAAATGTAGTCTCGTGCTTCTGAGCGATAGTAGTCCGCTACATGCCGGTTCACCGGAGTCCTCCTAGCCCAAAGACTACCGCTTGGACACTTAACTGGCGGCATGTGTTTCACTGCCTTATGTCCGTTCCTTCGGGAAATGTCACGCTGTGTTATTCAGAGTCCTACCTAGCCTGCTACAGCCCGGGATACCGGAGTCCTGTTAGCCAGGTTACAGCCCGAATTTATACGTTGATGACCGACATGCTCGATGTGATTCATGTATGCCTGTCCCCATGGGTTAAGCGCCGCTTTGGGTTCACGACTAGCCATGTCGGCCCGGGTTCTTTGTCATATGGATGCTAGCGGCACTATCATATACGTGAGCCAAAAGGCGCAAACGGTCCCGGGCCATGGTAAGGCGACACCCGTGAAATACCGTGCGTGAGGCTGCAAAGTGATATGATGTGTTACATGCTAGATCGGTGTGACTTAGGATCGGGGTCCTGACACCCTATGCATAGGTTCCCAATATCACGAAACCCGCAAGTTGATCACCAAGACATGCATCAAGTGTTCTCATAAAAGACTCAATCCGATAAGATAACTTCAAAGGGGAAACTCAATTCATCACAAGAGAGTAGAGGGGGAGAAGCATCATAAGATCCAACTACAATAGCAAAGCTCGGGATACATCAAGATCGTGCCATAGAAGGAACACGAGAGAGAACACGAGAGAGAACACGAGAGAGAGAGAGAGATCAAACGCATAGCTACTGGTACATACCCTCAGCCCCGAGGGTGAACTACTCCCTCCTCGTCATGGATAGCACCGGGATGATGAAGATGGCCACCGGAGATGGATCCCTCCGTGAGGTACCGGAAAGGGGTCCCGATTGGTTTTTGGTGGCTTCAGAGGCTTGCGGCGGCGGAACTCCCGATCTATCTTCTGTTCTGGAAGTTTTAGGGTACGTAGGTATATATGGGTGAAAGGAGTACGTCGGTGGAGCTATGGGGGCCCCATGAGGCAGGGGGGCGCCGGGGCGCCCACCCTCGTGAGCACTTCCCCAGTATCTTCTTCGACGTGGAGTCCAAGTCCATCGATGGGTTTCCTTCCAAAAATAACTTCTCCAGTTGATTTCGTTCGCTTTGACTCCGTCGATATTCCTTTTCCTCGAACACCAAATAGGCATAAAACAAAGAATCGGGCTGGGCCTCCGGTTAATAGGTTAGTCCCAAAAATAATATAGAAGTGGAAAATAAAGTCCAATATTGCCTAAAACAGTAGATAAAGTAGCATGGAGCAATCAAAAATTATAGATACGTTGGAGACGTATCAAGGAGGTACCTCGGCGCCCTTGAACAGCACCCTCCAGACGTCCTTGTGCGTCGTGTCGAAGAGCTCTCGCAGCGTCTGGTGCTCGGTCGGGTCGAACTCCCACAAATTAAATGCCCGTCTTGGACACGGGAGGATCCGGCGGAAGAGCATGACTTGGACCACGTTGACGAGCTTGATTTTCTTGCTCATCATGTTTTTGACGCAGGTCTGGAGTCCGGTCAGCTCTACCGTGGCACCCCACACTACAAAAAAATACACTTCCGTGATGATACGTGTTTGTCACAGTAGGTCGCGTTTTCTGTCATGCATGCACATTCGTGATGATTTTATGACAGAATCAAGATAGTCATACCTGTGCTGTCGTAGAAGTGTTCCATGACATTACCAAAATTATCATCACGGAAGTGTCCACTTCCATGACGATATATCGTGCGTCACAGAAGTGCTTTCGTCAAGGGTGACCGACACGTGGAATCCACCGTAACGGAACACCGTTAAGCTATCGGTCGGATTTTGGATCTGATAACCCGTTAACAGCCCCGACAAATGGGGATTTTCCACGTCTAAAATCTTGGCTAGAGGAAACACCTGTCAGCTCACCGCTGGGACAGATGTCATCCACTCATTGGACAGAAGGCGCCTATGATACGTCGACACGTGGCACAGCCCCATAGAGGCCCATTCCTGTGAAAAGGCCGGCCCGTTTGACTTGGTCAAAAGGTGGCGGGCCGACCCATGGAAAGCCTGTCAACGACATGTTCACATATAGCCCATTTACAACCCGCTAACCCAAGGCTCGTTACGCCCTATTCGAATTAGGCCCAGTAGCGTCATCTGGGCCATCCAATATGATTCCAAATAAGATTTTCACTTCCGCCCATGTATGGCCCATGACGTCTTTCGGCCCATATGAGGTCCTATGTAACTCTTGGCCTATTAACGGCCCGTTGTGAAACTGGCCCGTAATGTACAGTGTATCACTTTACACCCATGAACGGCCCGTGGTGAAACTGGCCCGTAAAGAACAGTGTATCACTTTATACCCATTAACGGCCCGTTATTCCGTTGGGTCGTTTCCAGCCCATGTTATCTTTCGGCCTTCTTAGGGCCCATTTATTTTTGGGCTCATTTCCATCATTCGTTTACTTACGGCCCGTTACTGTCATTTTCTGCTTGTGGGCCAAATTCAACCCGTGGTTACAGTCGGCCCGGTTGTGGTCCATTAATACGTTGGGCCGTTTTCATAGCGTCATCAAGTATGGCCTATTAACGATGGCCCGTTATGGTCGGCCCATGAACGGACGATTCCAACTCTAGCCCGTTTACGCCGAATCGCGGTCTGTTTGGCCCATGTTTGGCCAATCGATCTTACGGCCCGTATAAGGCCCATTGATGATACGGCCCGTAGAAGGCCCATTGTTTCTACGGCCCGTAGAAGGCCCATTGTTTCTACGGCCCGTAGAAGGCCCACTGTTTCTACAGCCCATAGAAGGCCCACTTTTATACGGCCCGTAGAAGGCCCACTGTTTCTACGGCCCGTAGGAGGCCCAGTGTCACTACAGTAAATATTAGCCCATGGTTATTGTGGCCTAGTTTTAAAAAATAGGTTATTGCAGCCACTAGCAAACCGCAGAAAAAGAACTGCACTCACTACAAGCAAACAAATAAACAAGACAACAAGGAAATAAATAAGCAAGCAACTTACATTAGGCTATCACGGCTATTACACATATTACATCCATTGGGCATCAAAGTTCGCCACCAAAGGTAAATATAGGGAACACAAAGACATATAAACGCCAAGAAGAAAACAAGTCTAGAACTGAAACCACTTCAGAAGAGCTCAAGAAACAATATCCTAAGTACCTATAATGCTGGCAAGATGCTTAGCAAGCTTATTAACTTTCTCTTGTTTGGCGATTAAGTCCTCCAAATCATTGTTATTGCACCGTAAAGTATGCATCTCAATTCTGTAGGGACTTCCTCGGTCCTTCGGCTTCGTCGCATAACATCTCGATCGATGTCTTTCAACTTGAAGTTGACACTCTAGAAGCCGAACTAATTCAGCAACGAGTTCAAGAGCTGGTGCCAAGAAGTGGTAGCCAAGAATCGAACACTACATCAAGACATGACTTTGGGGTTGTCTCAGTGTCTTGAATATAGTTTTTATCAGCTTTCTTGGATACCAACGGGGATGTCTCACTATCTTGAACCTTATCTGCATTACATCCTTTACCATTGCATAACAGGGTACTCTTCTCCAATATTTTATCCGCGTTCTAAAAGGGAAACAAACAAACACATCTCAGGTTTACAATGTAGTATATGAAACTCATTTTGGTAAACCAGTTCAGCAGTAAGGTGGACAGGATAACAGCATGAAACAAACATATATCTATGTAGTATGGTCAATGTATGGTCTATATCATTCTAGTTTATGTTGCCAAATCAAGATAGATACAGCTCAATCATATCTATTTAAGACAAAGCAGATAGATGTAATATAAGTGTGGGAAACTACACATCAATAACAACACTTGTAATGTGCATGGCATGAGAACATAACTGTTTATTCAATTGAAACTAAAATCAACATAGAGCAAGTTACAACAGCAAATAGCCAAACACGTTGAAGAAACAGGTTTAAAACATACCTGTTGCGCCATTGGAGTTTCAATTGCATCCTTCAAATTTGGATTTAGTTGGTATCAGTAAATACAGTGATGCTAGAGCAAAGTAGTATGAACCATAGCTACGGAAACTGACCTAAGAACAATTCTTCTTCTGCTTTAAGCGTTGACTTCTGGTTCGGGTGGTCGTCCTCGTGATTTGGGCACTGCAGTTGCCTTACTAACTGCTCGTGTTTGGGTGCTCTGTGGTGGAGACGGTGCTGTTTCAACGGGAATTGGGTGTCTATCTGCTGGGGTTGGGGTTATAAGGGGTGTAGCAGGTTCTCTGTCCAACTGGGTAGGGGTACAATCTGCATGAGTGTGGGTTATGTGTGGTGGGGCTGGTTCTTGGGCAAGTACAACCGTGGTTCTATCTGGATCGACAGGTAGCACGATCTTTTCTGCAGACCGTGTTTTTACTCCCACAGATACTGCCATCACTCCCTCCAATTGAAATGGCTGATAAACAAGAAAAGTAATTGAATGTACAGACATTGTAAGATAGACAGGTGCAATGGATAGTAGGGAAGAAAACAGGGCATGAAATAATTCACATTTATGTTGTCTAAGCAAAATGTAATAGCATGACATAATTTCGCATATATGATGGCTAATTAAACAGGATAGCATGACACAATTTCACATGTATGATGGCTAACTAAACAGGATAGAATGACATACTTCAAAATATGATGACTATGTAAACAGGATGACATGATATAACTATACGATGTGTCTATTAAAGTGGTTGGCATGCCATAAATCAAAAACATGTTGTCGATGGAAACATGATGGCATGATATAATTCACGGATAGAATGACATAATTTAAAATATGATGACTATGTAAACAGGATGAGATGATATAACTATATTATGTCTTTAGAAAATGGGTTGGCATGCCATAATTCAGATACATGATGTCTATGTAAACATCATGGCATGACATAATTCAAATATGATTTATATACTAAGGAAGTGAGCAGAGGGCAATCGACATATGATGTGTCAACTAAGGAGATGGCATTCAATATTGTGTATATGATGTAAAAACTAAGCATTGCAATACAACATATGCATTATATGAGTAATATAACCCTGTCAAGTTTGAGCATACACCTCGGGGGGGATGATAGGACTGGTCATCTGCCTCTGAATCCTCCTCTGAAGAGCTATCTCAGCAATCAAAGAAGATATCTCGCTTCAAAGAAGTTGCATTGGCTGCTCAAGACCTTGTTTTCACTCCGCATTTCTCCATCACCAATTCAAATGGCTGATGCACAGAAGAGCAGCGATTGAATATACAAACATTGTCGACAAAGCAATGAGAAATACAAAAAAGGACGACATGATATAATTCACATATAGGACGCTTGTCTAAACAAAGATGGCATTGCATAATTCACATACATAATGCCTTGCAACAAGATAACATTGCATAATTCACATATATAATGTCTTGCAACAAGATGGCATTGCATAATTCACATATATGGTAATTAGACAATGACTTAGCAATGCAAGATACCATACGCACGATATGAGCTACATAACCCTGCCAAGTTAGGGCATGCACCTCGGGGATATGATCGTCATCTGTCTCTGAATCCTCCTCCGAGGAGCTATCAAGAATCAAAGCAAGACATGCGCTTCGTCATATAGCATTGTCTGCTCTGAAGACCTTGTTTCCACTCCAGATTTTTCCATGACCGTGCTGAATGGCTGATGCACTTGCAGAGTAATTGAATGTACTAAAATTGTTGACAAATTTAACACGTAATAAAAAATTATGGCTTGATATAATTCAAATATAAGATGACTGGCTAACCAGGGTGGCATTGCAAAATTCACATATATGATGCCTGGCTAGACAAGATGGCATTGCATGATTCACATATACGATAAAGAAACTAAACAGATGGCATTGACACAAAGCATGTCTAAACTAAGTAGATGACATCTTTAATGTAGATAGTAAGCAATGCAAGGCACCATATGCATGATATTACCAACATCAGCATGCCAAGTTAGAGCGAAGACCTCATGGGGTAAATAGGAGTGGTCTTCTCCTTCTGAATGCCCCTTAGAACAGTTATCTTCCTCTCGATTATGATCCGAAATGGGTGGCGGGGGGCTGCCTTTGCGCCCACCATGGAACGACGTCTGCATGAAATTTTATTGCCACGCAAGGCTCGTCTCTTTTGCTCTACATGATCAGTTCCATTGTGTACAATAACTGGCATGCATAGGAATAAAACATAGTGAGATTATGTAAGGAGTGCATGCACAAATCCAGAGTGATGGTAGCAAAGTATGGATAGACCCAAAACCAATGATAGCATGCAGATAATAGCTTTAGTTAAAAAATACAGATAATGGCTCCTTTAATGTTTGTTTGCACCCAACATGAAACTCATAGTAGACACAGGAGATTAACCAGATAGTAGATGATAGTAATGCGATTGCTGCCCCAATATGTACCCCACAACCATTTAAAACTCAAGTTTCAGATTAGTTTGGACTGACTCGAGTCTAATAGGTGAACACGACGACATCAGAAAGCATGTCATCATATTAAGAGACGCATAACGTAAGCAGACACGAAAGAGTGCGGCCTCTCTTGCGGACCCGTGTAGTCCTCAAGGTTATCTGCTCAGTTGATGATGGTAATGCAGTTGTCGTGGCTGTCGACGGCGGGGAAGAAAATCTGAGGCGGCGAAAGACAGTCTAGAGAGCGGATCCCTGATGTGGTGAACCCTTCCGTCGTTGGATGTCACGCCCTCGATGCGGCTATATCTCCCACGTGTCGAAGCACGACTTAGAGGCATAACCGCATTGAAAGCAATGTCGCAAGTGAGGTAATCTTCACACAACCCATGTAATACATAAGGGAAAGAGATACATAGTTGGCTTACACGCCACTTCACACAATACATAAATAAACATCCATCATCCAGATTACACTTAAGGTCCGACTACGGAACCAAAATAAAAGAAGATACCCCAAATGCTACACAGATCCCCGATCGTCCCAACTGGCTCCACTATCGATCATCGGGAAAGACACATAGTAACGACCACGTTCCTCGTCGAACTCCCACTTGAGCTCGGTTGCGCCATCCGCCCGGCATCATCGGCACTGCAACTGTTTTGGTAGAATCTGTGAGTCACGGGGACTCAAAGCAATCTCACACCCGCGAGATCAAGACTATTTAAGCTTATAGGAAGGGCGAGTTGTGAGGTGGAGCTGCAGCAAGCGACTAGCATATATGGTGGCTACATTCGCAAAAGAGAGCGAGAAAAGAAGCAAGGCACGGTCGTGAAGCTAGTAGCGATCAAGAAGTGATCCTGAACTACTTACGCCAAGCATAACTCCAACACCGTGTTCACTTCCCGGACTCACGAGAAGAGACCATCACGGTTACACACGCGGTTGATGTGTATTAATTAAGTTCAACTTCGGGTTTTCTACAACCGGACATTAACAAATTCCCATCTGCCTCATAACCGCAGGCACGGCTTTCGAAAGATAATATCCTGCAGGGGTGTCCCAACTTAGCCCATTATAAGCTCTCACGGTCAACGAAGGATATTCCTTCTACCGGGAAGACCTGATCAGTCTCGGAATCCCGGACTACAAGACATTTCGACAGCAATAAAACAAGACCAGTAAAGCCGCCCGATTGTGCCGACAAATCCCGATAGGAGCTGCACATATCTCGTTCTCAGGGCACATCCGGATGAGACTAGCTACGAGTAAAACCAAGCCTTGAGTTTCCCGTGGTGGCCCATGATCAGCTCAATTCGGGCCAAGAATCGAAGGAGCACCGGTTCGGGGTTAAAATAAAGATGACCCTCGGGCTCGCGAAAACCCGGGGAAAAAGGCTTAGGTGGCAAATGGTAAAACCAATGTTGGGCCTTCTTTGGAGGATTTTTATTCAAAGCGAACTGTCAAGGGGTCCCATAAATCACCCAACCGTGTAAGGAACGCGAAATCAAGGAACATAACACCGGTATGACGGAAACTAGGGCGGCAAGAGTGGAACAAAACACTGTGCATAAGGCCGAGCCTTCCACCCTTTACCAAGTATATAGATGCATTAATTATAGCAGATATATTGTGATATCCCCATCAAGTAAACATGTTCCAACAAGGAACAACATCTCCATGTTCCAACAAGGAACAAACTTCATCTTCACCTGCAACTAGCAACGCTATAAGAGGGCCGAGCAAAGCGGTAACATAGCCAAACAACGGTTTGCTAGGAAAGGATGGTTAGAGGTTTGACATGGCAATATGGGAGGCATGATAAGCAAGTGATAGGCATCGTAGCATAGGCATAGCAAAAGAGCGAGCATCTAACAAGCAAAGATAGAAGTGATTTCGAGGGTATGGTCATCTTGCTCGCAAAGTTCTCGTGAGTTGTCGAAAGCTTGATCCTCGTAAGCGTTCTCAACAGGTTCCTCGTTCACGTACTCGCCTCCCGGCTCTACCCAAAGCAAGAACACAAACAATGGAACCACAATAAATCACGGTGCAATGCACAAGCAACATGATGCAATACATGGCATGATATGCGAGATGTGATATGCAATGCATATGCGTGCCCCAGAAGGAAAATGATGAACGAGGCATAAACTTGGCAAACCAAGTATGCCTCTGGAAAGGTGAGATGATTTCGTTTGAAATCGATATAAAGATCGCCAGAATCGGATGCACAGTTTGCAAATGAGAAGCAAAACAAAAATGACACAAATCTGCCATTAACAGCATGATACCACTTAGCAAGCAACAAGAAAATAAGCTACTGCACCCAAACGTACCATAAAAGCATATGGCAGTGATATACTCAACATGCTTGACGAAAATGAACACTGAGCTACGGCTAAATCACATCGTAACAGGTCCAAACAAGCATGGCAAAAGTGCAAAACATATCAGTTTCACAGACGGTGAAAATACTGAACATGGCAGAATCAGCATCAGGAAGCAATGTTCAGAGCAAACAAACGACATGCTAAAGGAGCTTATAATAGCACGACAAGGCATGGCGTGAATCTACTCAAAGCATAGAACAAAAGTCTCTTACTGACCATGAGCCAAAAGGGACCAGAACATATAATAACACCCATGTCAAAATAGCAAGTTTCATAATGATTCAAAGAATGTGGCATGACAAAAATTAATAACAAGTAGGCATGTTTAAGAGCTCGATGCACTCACTACAGAGCATTACATGATAAACTAAGCATACATTCATCAAGAAGACATGGCATAGAAGCTATACATGGCAAGAACAACATCATATCATACAGGGATCCACTACAACAACCTTGGAAAAATTGAATAACATGTAAACAATCTGCCAGGAAACATTTTATAGCAAACGTAGAACTCGATTTACTCAAGCTATGGCACTACATAATTGCAAACAAGGGCATGGATGGATAGAGCATAACCATATGTTCAAAACATCCTTAATGAAGTATCTCAAAATATGCATGGATCTCTCGGTAGCATTAAGTTAACATGGCATGAAAATATCAGCAAAACAGGGCTGAAATCAGCAACATCATGAAGCCTAGTTTGCATGCTTGTTCTAGTCACCACAGAGATCACAAAAATACATGACATACACCCCTGTAAAGATGGCATGGAATATTACAAAACACATGTAGGGCTCAAGGTCATAGGGTGCACACATGAATCATGGCAAAAATGACAAAGGTGCATGTTCTGATAAGAATCTGAAACTAACATCACATAGCCCTCTTCCAACAGCATTTCGGGCACCAAGATGTGCTCAAAAGTAAAAGATGCAATGGAATGGAGTGATCTACTCTTCGTGTCGAACAATTTGACATATTACACGCACGAAACGGAGCTACATGTGCGAAGTTATGGCATGATGAAAATGCGACAAAATAAACACAGGAAAAAGACTTAGACGAAAATCGGGGGGAGGAGAAGTCAACCCTCGTGGATCTCAGATCCGGAGCGCCTTGTGAACCGAGGCGGCCTTGGCGGCTCGCCGGAGAGGAGAGGAAGGAGGGCCGGGCCGAGGCCGGGAGGCGGCGGCGCCACGGCCGGGCGGGTCGGGCGCGGGGCCGAGGCGGCGAGGACGGCGGGCCGGCCAGGGCGGGCGTGGTCGGCGGGCGGCCGAGGCGACAGGGCGAGGTCCGGCGGCCGAGGCGGGCGGAGGGCGCGGACGCGACCAGGCCGGGAGGGTTTCCCGCTGGCCTCCCCGGGCGGCGGCGGCGGCGATGTGGGCGCGCCACGCGGCGTTCTTGCTGGTCGGGCGGCGGGACGGTCCGCCCAAATCGACACGTCCCGCGGGAGAGGCGTGGCTAGGGTTAGGTGGAATGATCCGGATTTCGGGGAGGGTGTTTTTATAGGTAGAAGGAGCTAGGAAGCTCCAAATGAGGTGTAGTTTTCGCCACACGATCGTGATCGAACGAAAAGAGCATGGAAGTGACTTAGATGGGTTATTGGGCTGTTTTGAAGGGGTGTTGGGCTGCAACTTAAAAGAGGCCTTCGCGAGAGTGCGGTTAACCGTTGAGTACCAAACGAGCTCCAAATGACCCGAAACTTGACAGGTGGTCTACCGGTGGTGTACCAAGGCCACTTGACAAACCTCGGTCCATTCCGAGAAGGTTTATTACCCGCTCACGGAAAAATGTAAAAGGGGACACCGGGGGACATAGGAGTGCCGGATCGCAAAACGGACAACGGGGAAAATGCTCGGAATCATGAGACGAACACGTATGCGAATGCGATGCACATGATGACATGATATGAAATGCGTGACATGGACAAAATGCAAAAATGAAGAAAAACCCAACCACGGAGGGAATATCATATCACAATGCCAAAAATGGCAAGAGTTGGAGTTACAAATATGGAAAGTTACATCCGGGGTGTTACAACACTCCACCACTACAAGAGGATCTCGTCCCCAGATCTAGGACTGAAAGAACTCCGGATATTCGAACGGAGGTGATCCTCAGCGCTCCCTGTGTGGCTTCTCGGTCGGAATGGTGTGACCACTCCACTTTCAGGAATTTGATTGACTTGTTGCGAGTCTTGCGCTCGGTTTCTTCAAGAATAGAAACGGGGTGCTCATGATAAGAGAGATCTTCTTGGAGGTCAATTTCTTCGAAGTTGATAGTGCGCTCAGGAGTCTTGAAGCACTTGCGAAGCTGTGACACGTGAAACACATCGCACGCGTTTGCGAAGTTGGAGGAAGCTCAAGTTGATAGGCGAGATCGCCTCTTTTGCCAATGATCTTGAAAGGACCCACGTATCTAGGGGCAAGCTTCCCTTTGATACCGGGCGACGAAGTGCCTTTCATTGGAGAGACGCGGAGGTAGACATGGTCTCCGATTTCAAAAGCCACATCACGGTGCTTGTCATCATAATAGCTCTTCCGCGCGATTACGGCTTTGAGATTCTCACGAATGACTTTGCACATTTCTTCGCTTCGTGATCAAGTCGTTGCCAAGAAGTTGGCGCTCAATTGTCTCGGACCAATTGAGAGGAGTACGACACTTTCGCCATAGAGAATTTCGAATGGGGCCTTGCCCGAACTCGCTTGGAAGCTGTTGTTGTAGGAGAACTTCGGCATATGGAAGACAATCTTCCCATTTCATACCGAAGGAAATGACACAAGCCCCGAGCATATCTTCAAGGATTTGATTGACTCGCTCGACTTGGCCACTTGTTTGAGGATGGAAAGCTGTCTTTGAAACGAATGTTGGTGCCCATGGCCTTCTAAAAGAATCCCAAAACTTGGAGGTAAAGATGCTGCCACGGTGCAGAAGATATCAATTGTGGAATGCCGTGCAAGGAGACAATTTCGAGGTGTATATCTCGCCAACCGAGCTGCTGTGATAGATTCTTTGATAGGAAGAAAATGAGCCACTTTAGTAAGCTTGTCAATGACAACGAAGATAGCATCATTTCCACGCTTGGACTTAGGAAATCCAGTCACAAAGTCCATTTCGATATGATCAAACTTCCATTCTGGAATAGCAAGAGGTTGGAGGAGACCAGCTGGTCGTTGGTATTCTGCTTTCGCTCTTCTGCAGACATCACACTCATTCACGAATTGAGCAATTTCTCGCTTCATTCGAGTCCACCAATACGACTGCTTGAGGTCATGGTACATCTTCGCATTTCCGGGATGAATGGATAGAAGGGAATTGTGTGCCTCGTTCATAATGACTTTACGTAGATCACCCTTTGGAACCACAATCCGGTCCTCGAAGAAAAGAGTATCTTTGTCATCAATGTGGAAGCACTTGTATTTGGAAATGCCCTTGTCGATACCACGTTTCACCTTTTTCACCATGGCATCCGTGAGTTGAGCCTCACGAATTTGATCTTCCAAAGTAGGAGAGACTATGAGGTTGGCAAGAAAGCCTTGAGGAACAACTTGAAGATTCAGCTTATGGAAAGCTCCACAAAGATCCGGTTGGAAGGGCTTGAGGATCAAACTGCTGCGAGAAGCCTTCCTGCTCAAAGCATCTGCAATGACATTGGCCTTGCCCGAGTATATTCAATACTTGGGTTGTACTCTTGAATCATTTCGACCCATCGAGTTTGCCCGAGGTTGAGGTTGGGTTGAGTGAAGATATACTTGAGACTCTTGTGATCGGTGAATATGTCCACTTTCCTTCCCAACAAGAGATGTCTCCATGTTATTAATGCATGGACAACTGCCGCCAACTCAAGATCGTGAATGGGGTAATTCTTTTCGTTGGGCTTCAGCTGACGAGAGGTATAGGCCACAACTCTCTTCTCTTGCATTAACACAAAGACCGAGACCTTGAAGAGAAGCATCACGTAAAACTTGAATGGCTTGGTTTCATCAGAGGAGTCAAGACAGAGGCTGTGACGAGTTTCTCTTTGAGAGTATTGAAAGCAACGTCACACTCAGGAGACCGGACATACTTCACATGCTTCGAGGAGGTTGGAAAGAGGTTTTGCAATCTTAGAAAAGTTCTCAACGAATCTTGACAATAGCTTGCAAGTCCAAGAAAATCTGCTAAGCCGCTTGACATTCTCGAGGAGGTTCCCAATTCACAACCGCAGACACCTTCTCGATTAACAGCGATGCCCTTGGCGGAGATGATATGACCAAGGTAAAGAACTTCATCAAGCCAAAATTCACATTTGGAAAACTTCAGATAGTATTGATGCTCTCTGAGCTTGTCTAGCACCAATCGCAAATGTTTGGCATGATCCTTCTTATTCTTGGAGAAGACCAAAATATCATCAAGATAGACCAAGACGAATTCATTGGTGTAGGGGTTGAAGATGAAGTTCATCATTCGAGAGAATGTTGGAGGATCATTGACAAGGCCGAAAGACATGACAGTATATTCATAAGAACCAAAGCTTGTTCTGAATGTTATCTTGGAAATATCTTGTTCACGAATGCGAATTTGATGATAACCCATACGAAGGTCAAGCTTGGAGAACACTTTAGCACCTTTGAGTTGCTCGAAAAGCTCATTGATGTTGGGAAGTGGATACTTGTTCTTGATAGTCTTCTTATTCAATGGACGGTAATCGACGCAAAGTCGGTCCGTGCCATCCTTCTTCCGGACAAAAGAACACCACAACCCCAAGGAGATGAACTCGGTCTGATCAAACCCAGACGCTCTTGTTCATCGAGCTGCTTCTTCAATTCCTTCAGCTCATTAGGTCCAAGCTTGTATGGACGCTTGCAAAGCGGGTTCGATGCCGTGCTCAAGATCAATAACGAACTCAAGCGGCGGTGAGGAGGCATTCCTGGAAGCTCTTCTGGAAAGACATCTTGGTACTCACAAACGACTGGAATGTGAGAGATAGCATCCAATTCGCCCTTCTCATTGAGAGAAAACAACCGAATGGTTTCATCACGAGCGGCATAGATGATCACATCATTAGAAGAGTGAGTCAATTGAATTTCCCTGGCAGCACAATCAAGCAGAGCTTTGTGCTGAGAAAGCCACCCATCCCGAGAATAAGATCAATATCCGAGTCACCAAGGACAATTGGTTTAGCCGTAAATCTATAGTCGCCCATTTTGATACCGAGCATTCTAACCATCATGCTAGAGCTCAAACGTTTAGCCGGAGAAATAACTTGCATAGCTTTAGGTAATTCCTCCGTGTCAAAATTGTGCTTGATGCAAAAGGATATGACATGAAAGAATGCGATGCACCAGTATCAAATAAGACTTTTGCAGGAATATCATTAGCTGAGAGATTACCCATTATCACGTCAGTAGATTCCTCCGCTTGAGCTGCATTCATCATATTCACCTTTGCAGCCTTGGGATTATGCTTGACCACTTCATTGCTTGAAGATTTCACAGGAGGAGGAGGCGGAAGGCGCCTTTGGTTGAAGCACTTGTTCGCATAGTGACCTTTCTCACGACACTTGTTGCAAGTCACCTCCGAGAGCGGACGGTGATAAGGAGCATTTGGCCTTGGAGCTTGAGAATTAGACTTGTTACGATAGCTGTGGTTGGGCGGGTGGGAAGATCCACGACCACCGAAGTTCTTCTCACGATAAGGCTGACGGAACGGAGGAGGAGGAAGGTAGAACTTCTGCTGCTTAGCTGCCACTTGAGAGGAAGAAGAAGACTGGATCGCATCCCCGATTCTCTTCTTAGAAGCCTCACATTTGAGCTGGGCAGCTTCTTGCTTCAAAGTGCCATGTTGTAGAATTCATCATACTTTTCTCGCTCAAAAAGCACGAGAGCTAATTGCAGATCTTCTCCGAGGCCACCTCTGAATTGATAGATCATACTCTTTTCATCGTGGACGCCTTGCTTAGCAAAGCGAGCGAGTTCTCGAACTGGATATTGTATTGGTACAGACATGTTGCCTTGCTTGAGATTGCGGAACTCCTCACGCTTGCTCTCTACAACACTTTTCGGAATGTGGTGAGCTCAAGTCTCGGCGGAACTCATCCCTGTAATGACACGACCTCCTCTGGAATCTTTGTATTCTTTGGTACCACTCAGCAGCTTGGTCCTTGAGTTGAAACGAAGAAAACTTGACAAAGTCCTCGGTCTCGACATTGCTACATTCAAAATGTTTGCAGATGTCCACAAGCCAATCGTCGGCGTCTGTGGCCTCGACACAGAAAGTGAAAGACTTCGGCTGATTAGCGATGAACTGATTGAGGGTAGCAAAGTGCGGCTGATTGTTGCCTTGACCTTGATTTCCTTGGTTGCCTTGCCCTTGGGTACGTTCTTGCAAGAGTTGCAAAATCATCTGAGCATTGGCATTGGTGGCTGCCATGATAGGTTGCCATGCCTCCAGAGGCGGAGGTGGAGGTGGAGGGTTCGACTGACTCCCATCATTGCATTCTGGATTCAGACGCGTTGGCGGAGCCATCCTGAAGAGGGTGACATCCGTTAGCACTTGATAGACAGATAGACAAGTTGAATCAACGGATAGAAATTGCAACATATAGTCTTCACAATAAACATTCGAACAAGGATGAACGAATGAATTCCAAAAGCTAACATCACACGTCCATTAAGGTGAGAAGCCACTTGATTAAGGGTTGATGAAAAAATAACAAGGTACGATCGAACAAATAAGTGGTAAGGATTACCCAATCATAAAACCAAATATCTGCGGGAAGAAATGCTAGGAGCTACTTGAATCCCACCTATAAACTCCTCAAACTTTACGGTTATGCAATGCGGTGTTGGGGATACAGGGGACACAAAATATATCACCCAAACTAACAATACCTAGATCCATTTGTATCCATCCGTCAACACATAACCAAGAAACCTCCGAAATCGTGTACCTCGACCTTGAAAAGCATCCGTTATCTGAGTCATGGCAATACTCCCGAGCTCGCCCGATCTTTGGGTTATCGGGGTTATCTCACCAACAATCGCACAAAAGAGATTTTCGATGTCGGCAAAGCTCGGTATTCCGAACTACAACGATAAAATTGTGGCGACAACACCTCGGAGCTCAACTCCCGGGACACCGCCACAACCCCTAAATGTCGAGGCACCAAGAACAATGTTCTCGTCACAAAACCATCTGAACGATTCCAAGATACCCGTGATCCTAAAAAATTTTAGTGAAATTTGAGGAGAGGAGAGTCAAAACTTCTACGTCAGGAGACCTCACCAGAGCGAAGGGACTAGGGAGTAAAAAGAATCCTACTCTCCGATATATATAATCCTAAGACTCAAAACATTTTTTCTAGACTCAACAACGCCGTAAAACAATCAAGCAGGGCTCCTAAGTCGGGGATGGCTCGATTACCAACTTGTCACGCCCTCGATGCGGCTATATCTCCCACGTGTCGAAGCACGACTTAGAGGCATAACCGCATTGAAAGCAATGTCGCAAGTGAGGTAATCTTCACACAACCCATGTAATACATAAGGGAAAGAGATACATAGTTGGCTTACAATGCCACTTCACACAATACATAAATAAACATCCATCATCCAGATTACACTCAAGGTCCGACTACGGAACCAAAATAAAAGAAGATACCCCAAATGCTACAGATCCCCGATCGTCCCAACTGAGCTCCACTATCGATCATCGTGAAAAAGACACATAGTAACGACCACGTTCCTCGTCGAACTCCCACTTGAGCTCGGTTCGCCATCACTGCACCGCATCATCGGCACCGCAACTGTTTTGGTAGAATCTGTGAGTCACGGGGACTCAGCAATCTCACACCCGCGAGATCAAGACTATTTAAGCTTATAGGAAGGGCAGAGTTGTGAGGTGGAGCTGCAGCAAGCGACTAGCATATATGGTGGCTACATTCTCAAAAGAGAGCGAGAAGAGAAGCAAGGCACGGTCGTGAAGCTAGTAGCGATCAAGAAGTGATCCTGAACTACTTACGTCAAGCATAACTCCAACACCGTGTTCACTTCCCGGACTCCGCCGAGAAGAGACCATCACGGTTACACCTTGATTGATGTGTATTAATTAAGGTCAACTTCGGGTTTTCTACAACCGGACATTAACAAATTCCCATCTGCCTCATAACCGCGCACGGCTTTCGAAAGATAATACCTGCAGGGTGTCCCAACAGCCCATTATAAGCTCTCACGGTCAACGAAGGATATTCCTTCTACCAGAAGACCCGATCGATCTCGGAATCCCGGACTACAAGACATTTCGACAAAGAATAAAACAAGACCAGCAAAGCCGCCCGATTGTGCCGACAAATCCCGATAGGAGCTGCACATATCTCGTTCTCGAGCACATCTGGATGAGACTAGCTACGAGTAAAACCAAGCCTCGAGTTTCCCGTGGTGGCCCTTGTAGCTCGATTCGGGCCAAGACTCGAAGGAGTACTGGTCCCGGGGGGTTAAAATAAAGATGACCCTCGGGCTCGCGAAAACCCGGGGAAAAAGGCTTAGGTGGCAAATGGTAAAACCAATGTTGGGCCTTCTTTGGAGGAGTTTTATTCAAAGCGAACTGTCAAGGGGTTCCCATAAATCACCCAACCGTGTAAGGAACGCGAAATCAAGGAAGATAACACCGGTATGACGGAAACTAGGGCGGCAAGAGTGGAACAAAACACCAGACATAAGGCCGAGCCTTCCACCCTTTACCAAGTATATAGATGCATTAATTATAGCAGATATATTGTGATATCCCCAACAAGTAAACATGTTCCAACAAGGAACAACATCTCCATGTTCCAACAAGGAACAAACTTCATCTTCACCGCAACTAGCAACGCTATAAGAGGGGCTGAGCAAAGTGGTAACATAGCCAAACAACGGTTTGCTAGGAAAGGATGGTTAGAGGTTTGACATGGCAATATGGGAGGCATGATAAGCAAGTGATAGGCATCATAGCATAGGCATAGCAAAAGAGCGAGCATCTAACAAGCAAAGATAGAAGTGATTTCGAGGGTATGGTCATCTTGCTCGCAAAGTTCTCGAGTTGTCGAAAGCTTGATCCTCGTAGCGTTCTCAACAGGTTCCTCATTCACGTACTCGTCTCCCGGCTCTACCCAAAGAAAGAACACAAACAATGGAACCACAATAAATCACGGTGCAATGCACAAGCAACATGATGCAATACATGGCATGATATGCGAGATGTGATATGCAATGCATATGCGTGCCCCAGAAGGAAAATGATGAACCAGACATCAACATGGCAAACCAAGTATGCCTATGGAAAGGTGAGATGATTTCGGTTGAAATCGATATAAAGATCACCGGAATCGGATGCACGGTTTGCAAATGAGAAGCAAAACAAGAATGACACAAATCTGCCATTAACAGCATGATACCACTTCGCAAGCAACAAGAAAATAAGCTACTGCACCCAAACGTACCAGAAAAGCATATGGAAGTGATCTACTCAAGATGCTTGAAAAAAAATGAACACTGATCTACGGCTAAATCACATCATAACAGGTCCAAACAAGCATGGCAAAAGTGCAAAACATATCAGTTTCACAGACTTGGTGAAAATACTGAACATGGCAGAATCAGCATCAGGAAGCAATGTTCAGAGCAAGCAAACGACATGCACTCACTACAGATTCAGCAACAGGGCATGACAAAAACTGATAACAAGTAGGCATGTTTAAGATCTCGATGCACTCACTACAGAGCATTACATGATAAACTAAGCATACATTCATCAAGAAGACATGGCATAGAAGCTATACATGGCAAGAACAACATCATATCATACACGGATCAACTACAACAACCTTGGCATGCTATGGCACTCCAAAAACAGATTGACTCCAGCTATGGCACTCCATAATTGCAAACAAGGGCATGGATGGATAGAGCATAACTATATGTTCAAAACATCCTTACTGAAGTATCTCAAAATATGCATGGATCTCTCGGTAGCATCAAGTTAACATGGCATGAAAATATCAGCAAAACAGGGCTGAAATCAGCAACATCATGAAGCTTAGTTTGCATGCTTGTGCTAGTCACCACAGAGATCACAAAAATACATGGCATACACCCCTGTAAAGATGGCATGGCATATTACAAAACACATGTAGGGCTCAAGATCATAGGGTGCACACATGAATCATGGCAAAAATGAAAAAGTGCATGTTACGATAAGAATCTGAAACTAACATCACATAGCCCTCTTCCAACAGCATTTCGGCACCAAGATGTGCTCAAAAGTAAAAGATGCAATTGAATGGAGTGATCTACTCTTCGTGTCGAACAATTTGACATATTACACGCACGAAACGGAGCTACAGGTGCGAAGTTATGGCATGATGAAAATGCGACAAAATAAACACAGGAAAAAGACATACGAAAATCGGGGGGAGGAGAAGTCAACCCTCGTGGATCTCAGATCCGGAGCGCGCGCGAACCGAGGCAGCCGGCGGCGGCTCGCCGGAGAGGAGAGGAAGGAGGGCTTGCTGGGCCGAGTCCGGAGGCGGCGGGCGCCGGCGGGCCGGGCGGGTCGGGCGCGGGGCCGAGGCGGCGAGGACGGCGGGGCCGGGCGGCCGAGGCGGGCGGTCGGCAGGGCCGACCGACGAGGCGACGGGCGGGCGTAGGTCTGCGGGCGGCCGAGGCGGCGAGGGCGACGGCGGGTCTCGCTGGGCGGCGGACGCGACTGGCCGGAGGGTTTTCCTGCTGGCTGGCGCGGCGGGCGATGTGGGCGCGCCTTACGTGGCGGCTCCCCGTTGGCGCAAGGATGCACCATTTTACTTAAGCGTGGAATGGTTGCCTACCAATTTGAACCTTCGTCATCCATTTCTTTACCATCATTCCTAATGTGTGTTTGGTGTCTCAACTCAAGAGTTGTTCTTCGTCACTCCTCGAATCGATCTTGAGTTGCCCGATGTTCAAGAAGATTAAACTCAGTAGGGTTTCCCCCTCTTTTACATTGTCGTGTCGAGTGAAGATCTCGAAAGCAAAGACGTCAAGACCAAGATGATGGAATGAATCAACATCTTGAGAAGGGCAAATGGATCATGAAGATTGTGATAGTTTTGTGACTCCCTTTTCCTCTTACCTCACGTCTTGAATCTCGGGGCGAGATTCTTGTTTAGTGGGGGTGAGTTGTCACAGCCCAGATTTGTTTGCCATTAGTTGCATTAAGGCATTCATGTCATCATGTTTAATTTTCCCAGAAAATTGAAATGGGGATTTCCTAGACCCCTAGCACCAAAATAATGCAAATAGATTCAACTTCAAAATATTTTCAGTAATCCAAATGGCCTTCAAAAATGTTCATCATTTCTGGAAAAATGTTTTAAACCATAACCAGAGGTGTTGCACATTTTCATGACATATTTGGTCACCGGATTAATTCATTAAGTATTTGCATTTGGGCATTTAAATGCTATAAAATATTTTAAATGCTCAAATAATCATAAACTTAAATGTTTGCTCGTTGGATATTTTCCAAAGCAGTGAGGCTGAAGCAAGTTTCATGATTTTTGGGGTAGTATTAGTATTTTAATAAAGCCCTGAAATTTACTGAATAATAGAAAACTGAATTAATTAGAAAAAGGAGAGAGAGAAACCTTACAGGCCATTTGCTGGCCAGCCACTGGCGGCCCAAATGGCAGCCCAACCATCGTGCCCAGCCCACCATCGCCTCCTTCCTGCCGCCTTCCTCCTGCCAGAGGATGAGCGTGGCCACCAGCACGGCCACCGACGGCCACCTCCTCGCTTACCTTTCGCCACTGGAGGCACCCGAGGTGCCACGCACACCCCCGACCCCTCGTCCTCTCCTCTCTCCTGGACCTCCTTCCTCCTCCTCTGCTTTCCGTGTGGCACCACCGAACACACCCGCCGCCGCCGACGAGCACCACCACGGCCACCGGCCTCCACACGCCTCTCTGACGCGCCAAGAAGCTCCGCCGCTGACCTATACACCGTCCCCGCCAAGCCACCCGAGCGTACGCGCCCTGCAGCGGCTCCCCGACCTCTTCTTCAAGCTTGACGCCCGAGATCGCCCGGCGACCGTGCCCTCCCCGACGCCTCCCGAGTACGCCGTCCGCCCGTTCAAACCTCCGTGAGCTCCTGCCACTAACCCCTCTCTTCCCAGCGTTATTTGCACCATGTAGCCACCGATTCCACCGGAGCCGCAAGCTCGGTTCCGGCCGCCATGGCGCCGCCGTGGCTGTGGCCACCCGGCTGCGCTGGCCGAGCGTCACCATGTTCGCCGCCCTCCCAGAGCCCGCGGCGCCCGCCGGTCTCTCCTCTAGTGCTCAGAAGCGCCACCCCAAGATTGTCCGAAGCTGCCGCCGCCAAACCTCGTCGCCGACCACTTTTCCGCCACCCCAAAGACCTATCACCGCCACCACTAGATGCGCGCCATCGCTGCTGCGTTCAATGCAACAAGCCACGGCCGAACGATGCCATGTGGCTCGTTTCGAGCCTCCGCCAGTCTGGACTCGCTGGCGGCTAAACGCCAGCGATCATGACCCGGCTGACCGGCGTGGGTTGACCCCACCGCCTGGTTTGACTTCCCCTCTCCCTCATCGACATGCGGGCCCCGCCCGGCTAATTAAGTTAGCTTAGTATTAACTAAGCTAGGTTAGTTTAGTTAGACACTGACACTCGGGACCCACAGGTCAGGGTTTGACCTGGACCGCCGCAGTTGACCACTGACGTCATAGTGACGCAATGCTGACGCAATATTCCTTTTCTTGAATTTAGTTTATTTTCTAAATATTCAGGAAATTCCAGAAAATGTCCTAAACTTCTAAAAATTATATAAATTCAACCGTAGCTCAGAATGAAATAATTTATATATGAAAAATGATCAGAAAAATATGAAGAATCTGTTTATGCCATGATCATGCATGTTTGAACAAGTTAACCTCACCGAATAGGATGAATCATGATTATGGTAAATTATGAACTAGCATTTGGAGTTGGATTTTAACCTTGTGTGAATTCCACTTCAATTAACCTGGCTAGACATTGCATTAGGTGAATTCAGTACCTTAACATGACATGTCATTCATGTGAATGTGCATTGCATTGATTGTGTTCTCTCTTGTTTGCCGGTAATTGTCCCCTCTCAGTAGACGACGTTCCGACGATTGTTCGATGACACCGATGAAGAACTATATTATCTTCAGGAGTGCCAGGCAAGCAAAACCCCCTTGTTCATTCCGATACAATCCCACTCTCTCGCTCCTGCTCTATTTTACTGCATTAGGACAACAACGACTCATGTGTTACTTGCTGCGGTAGCTGAACCCCTTTATCCTCTGCATGACCCGTCATTCCACAGTAATTAGATAAAACCCACTAGCATGAGTAGGAGTTGTTTGAGCCATGCTGTGCCTACTCATTCATGCTTGTTGTCATGCCTGCTACTGCTTAGAGTTGAGTCAGGTCTGATTCATCGAGAATGAATTGGAATGGTTGTGTGAACATGTCCTACTGTGTGTGAGCTAAGTGTGTGAACACGATTTGGTAAAGGTAGCGGTGAGAGGCCATGTAGGAGTACATGGTGGGTTGTCTCATTGCAGCCGTCCTCGTGAACTGAGTTCTGTGTTTGTGATCCATGAAAGCAGTTACTACCACGCATTGGGCCCGAAACCAATGGACCCTCTCGGCTTCTTAACCACCCTTGTTCTCTGTCCAGAGTTGCAAGTAGTTTCGGTGTTTGTAGCATCTTTGGGGCCGCACGCATAGCGCTGACCATAGGGGTGGGTTGTGTTGCGGTAGGCACCGTGGTCTGTGTACCGATTCGCCTGCTTGGTGTCTCGGGAACCCTGCACACATCGTTCGGGGCTGTATGGGAAACCTCGGCGGACTCCTGCGGATGGAACCCGAATAGGCGATAAACCTGGACTAGGGACTTGTGTGTTTAGGTAGGTCGTGGCCGACACCCACGTTGGGCTTCCGCTGAAGGTTGCCGAGTACATGTCGTGTAAACGACGGTAAGTGGTGAGAGCGTGTGTGAAGAAGTACACCCTGCAGGTTAATATGATCTATTCGAATAGCCGTGTCCACGGAGAAGGTCTTCTGGGTTGACTATACCAGTTCATAGACAAGTGAAAGTGGATACTCTAAAATGCGCAAGATAAGCGTGAGTGCTATGTATGGCGTTCTCGTAGGGAGACGGGAGCGGGTCCATAGTGGTGTATTGATATGGTGAATATGTGGACTCGTGTGCGCCACCTCAAAAGAGTTAGATAGCCACCGAGTCAAAGCTGGCTTGCTGCAGTCAAACTCCACCACCCCCTTTTGATAATGATGCATATGTAGCTAGTTCTGATGTAAGTCTTGCTGAGTACCTTTGTACTCACGTTTGCTTATTTTATGTTTTGCAGAGAGACTTCGGTCTCGTTAGTAGTTCCGCTTGGACTTCGACGGTTAGCTTGTTACCTCGGCTACGATCTTGTGCCCTCGGCAGATCTCGGTAGATAGTCGCTTCTCAGCCTTTTCATTTACAGCTTATGCGTACTCAGACATGTTTAGCTTCCGCTTGTGCTTTGACTTGTATGCACTGAGTGTTGGGTCATGAGACCCATGTTTGTAATATCTCGCTCCTCGGAGCCTAATGAATAAATATTTGAGTCGTAGAGTTATGTTGTGATGCCATGTTGTATCTACACATATTGAGCATATTGTGTGTATGTTTGAAATGCTTGGTATGTGTGGGATCCGACAAACTAGTTGTTTATCCTTGGCAGCCTCTCATATGGGAAAATGTAGTCTCGTGCTTCTGAGCGATAGTAGTCCTTCTGACACGGTTCACCGAGTCCTGCTAGCCCAGACTACCGCTTGGACCCTTGATTTGGCCGGCATGTGTCTCACTTCGTTCCTATGTCTCCCTTCGGGAAATGTCACGCGGTGTTATTCGGAGTCCTGCCTAGCCTGCTACAGCCCGGGTATACCGGAGTCCTGTTAGCCCAGTGCTACAGCCCGAATTTATACGTTGATGACCGACATGCTCGATGTGGTTCATGTATGTCTGTTCCCATAGGTTAGCGCCGCTTTGGGTTCACGACTAGCCATGTCGGCCCGGGTTCTTTGTCATGTGGATGCTAGCGACACTGTCATATACGTGAGCCCAAAGACGCAAACGATCCCGGGCCATGGTAAGGCGACACCCGTGGGAATACCGTGTGAGGCCGCAAAGTGATATGAGGTGTTACCGGCTAGGTCGATGTGATTTGGAATCGGGGTCCTGACAGCGTTGGTATCGTGAGCACCGTCAGAGGATTACCAAGCCAAACTGGTCAAAGTTGTGTCTAGAAATGCTTTAGTTATGTAAGGGAATTGATTGTGGAAGGGAACGTAAGGCTCTTTTTACTCCTTATATCTCATGGCCCTCTGATCTGAGTCATCCTCTTCTCTTCTACGGGGTTTAAGAACTAGGCTTCTCATCTATCTATCAGGATGACGTGTTACTAATCCATGGACCTTTGAGATTGTTGGTTTTAAGCCTCAGTTCAGTTCCTACTATTTCTGTATGATAATTGCTGATCTCGGAACCTTGGTATTGTGATGTTGAGTGGTTATGCCACCATTTTTGCAGGATGTCTCTAATCATTTTGAGCATTTACAGCCGTTATGTCAGTCAAAGTCATCCCAGATCTCTAAATAGTCCGATGCATTTGCAAATCCTTTCCTTCCGCTTTCCGATGTCCTTTTTGGTCAGAACAAGCACACTAATCGGTAAGTTGAGGTACTTTGTTGCCTCGGCATAGATGTTGGAGCTATTATTATGACCCTAGTTGTTTAGGAAGTCATCTAGCAATTTAGCAATGCTTTTGTATCCCCAAAGGTGATGATTCGGCCATTGTTCTTGAAAGCATCCGTGATGCCATTTAGTAGTAGGCATTCTACTCCTGGGTTTCTGAACCCGAGATTCACCCTACTTCATGTTGTTAGTAATTGCTAGTTCCTTTAGGATATTAGCAACCTTTGCGATAGTCCTCGAGGACCATGGTATTTCCTTCTTCCAAATACTATGAACCGCTTATGGCAGAAGTTCCTTGTTGAACCAAAACATCACAATAAGAGTGCTCTTGAGGAGTTCTCCATTCATAATCGTGAATCTGCCAATTCTAGTTTTCCGCATGGGTTATCCGGGAGAAATGTTGAGCTTTGCTCGATATACTAATCCATGCCTCCACAACTCGAAAAGTTATATGTTCCTCGAGTTGTTCCTCCTTAGTTGTATTCCGACCCCTGTCTGTAAATTGATAGTCAGGAGTAATTGTGCATTCGTGTTCATCGATGCCTATTACTCATGTGGTCCGTCAAGCCATTCTGTTCTGGAATGAATAGGAGAAACAAACTCCAGTACCTCATCCATTTCTAGGATTGGGTCAAAGTAGTTGTATTCCGCAGATCAAAATGCCAATCCAGCTCTGATTCTGCTCTACCTTGGAGTGTTACCATCTTTATGTCAGGAACATCATGAGAATTGCACCTTCTCTTATGAATTCTTGTCGTAGTGATACTTCTCACCATCATCATTCATTCCTCGGTCCTCGTGTTGTTGTAACCGAATGCCGACTAGTGAATTGTGATGTGTGAAATCGATACTCCTAGCAACCTCGTTGCTTGGTAGTTAATGGACAATATCCTCATTCTTAGCGTGCTGGTTATTACATCATCATCCTAAGATTGATCGTGCTACCTAGTCCCTATTTCTGGTGCACACTTGATTGATGGGTTAAGATCTTGTCAAGTCCTCACTCATTTGATCATATCGTCTTGCCCTCAAAAGCAAGATTGTTCTCGAGCTTAGTAACATACCGGTGGTTCGTGACTTTCCAAATATCTTCTTGGAAGTGTTGCGGGTTGTCCCACATTTGTTATGTTGAGCTCGTGATCAAGTTGGTTTCTTGTGAACCACCCGTTCCCCAAGAATCTGTGTTGGATATCCCTGAGCTATTTGGTTAAGCTAGACAACAACTTGGAGAGTTGGAAGATAAAAGTTTACCTAACCTAGTTCGTTCCAAAGGGATATTTTTGTGTAGTGTGTGTTGAGGAAACATGATATCTTCATCAATTGGTCCCTGTGATCAGTTGCTGGACCTATTGTCTTATCAATCCTTTGATTTGAGTATGGGCTATCATCAAGTCAAATCAGAACGAACGATAACCGTGATGTTGTCTTACTCGTGGTTGATCCCTCGAGCATACCCCATTACATCCTTTGGTCTGACCAATGCTATCACCGTGTTCACATGATGGTGGAAGTCCAATGATATGGAAATTCTGATGAGTTGTTGTTGAGCCCATCAACAGCATTTTGTCTCCCCCATGAGTCATGTTGAACATCAACCTAGTATTGGAAACTTGTGTAAGCATTTCTTCATGTTTCGTTCATGAAGCATATGTTTGGATGGAAGTAGTGACTTCCTCGAATTCATGTGCTTTAGGTGTAAGTTGCCGCCATGAATTTGAGAAAGGTTTGTTTTGTTTCCCTTGGAATCATCCCAAATCAGTCATGCATATGTGCGAAGTATTCTGTAGTCTGGAGACTTGCAACCTTCATTCTATATGTATTCCTAGCATACCAAGCCACTAATTGATTTGTTCAAGGAGATGAAGTTCCTTCCTAAGAGCTAATCCGGACTTATGTAAGGACTTCGTTATCCCCGATGATGGTTCCCCCACCCGAACTCGGTAGTGTTTTATGATAAGACTACTACGTGGTCATGCTTGTCTTGGACAACGTGTTCACAGGTTTGCAGCACTACCAGCTCATGTTTTGGAGCTTGCTATCGTAGTTCATTCCCGAGAATCTCGCAACATCTTCTCGTCGATTTGTGTTGCAAACTTTCATTTTTCTTCTAGACTCGATGAGTCTAGAATATCCTAACACCAATTGGATCTGAATCTCAGGCAGATATGATGGTTGGAACCTTCCCAACATTTGCATTTTGTTCCCAGCTTGCATCCCATCGTGCCAATTTCCATGGGCTGCCCTCCTCGGCAGTTGTTGTCTAGGATCATCCTCAAAAGTGGACTTACCATGGGTTCCATCCATTCCCGGTGATAAGCAAAAATCATCCATTGCGTTGTCTTCAACAAGGTAGTCCACATCATCCATTCTAGCCTGGGTATGCCACTCCTTTGCACTCCACCAAACGATCGTTTGTGATTGCCTTAGGCTGGTATAAAGAGTTTCAATGATCTCTGAATCAAAAGTAATTCTTTTTGCCACTTAAGGGAATAGTTCCTCGCGTCACCTTTCCTAAGGTGTCCCGTTATGGAATCATGGCAATCATCTCCTTGTTACTTTGAAGCCATGCACCATTTTACTTAAGCGTGGAATGGTTGCCTACCAATTTGAACCTTCTTCATCCATTTCTTTACCATCATTCCTAATGTGTGTTTGGTGTCTCAACTCAAGAGTTGTTCTTACGTCACTCCCTAAACTGATCTTGAGTTGCCCGATCTTCAAGAAGATTAAATCCTGTAGGGTTTCCCCCTCTTTCTGTTGTCGTGTCGAGTGAAGATCTCGAAAGCAAAGACGTCAAGACCAAGATGATGGAATGAATCAACATCTTCGAGAAGGGCAAATGGATCATGAAGATTGTGATAGTTTTGTGACTCCCCTTTTCCTCTTACCTCACGTCTTGAATCTCGGGGCGAGATTCTTGTTTAGTGGGGGTGAGTTGTCACAGCCCAGATTTGTTTGCCATTAGTTGCATTAAGGCATTCATGTCATCATGTTTAATTTTCCCAGAAAATTGAAATGGGGATTTCCTAGACCCCTAGCACCAAAATAATGCAAATAGATTCAACTTCAAAATATTTTCAAGAATCCAAATGGCCTTCAAAAATGTTCATCATTTACGGAAAAATGTTTTAAACCATAACCGTAGGTGTTGCACATTTTTCATGACATATTTAGTCACTGGATTAATTCATTAAGTATTTGCATTTGGGCATTTAAATGCTATAAAATATTTTAAATGCTCAAATAATCATAAACTTAAATGTTTGCTGTTGGATATTTTCCAAACAGTAGGCCTGAGCAAGTTTCATGATTTTTGGGGTAGTATTAGTATTTTTAATAAAGCCCTGAAATTTACTGAATAATAGAAAACTGAATTAATTAGAAAAAGGAGAGAGAGAGAAACCTTACCTGGGCCATTTGCCTGGCCAGGCCACCTGGCGGCCCAGCTGGCAGCCCAGCCATCAGGCCCAGCCCACCACCGCCTCCTTCCCTGTCGCCTTCCTCCTCTGCCAGAGGATGAGCGCGTGGCCAGCCATACAGACGCCACCGACGGCCACCTCCTCACACCTTTGCTTGGAGGCACCCGAGGGTGCCACGCACACCCCCCCGACCCCCACGTCCGCTCCCCTCTCTCCCAGGACCTCCGTCCCCTCCACAGCTTTACGTGTGGCACCACCAAACACACCCGCCGCCATAACGAGCACCACGACGGCCACCGGCCTCCACACGCCTCTCTGACGCGCCAAGAAGCTCCGCCGCTGACCTATACACCATCCCCGCCAAGCCACCCGAGCGTACGCGCCCTGCAGCGGCTCCCCGACCTCTTCTTCAAGCTTCGGCCGCCGAGATCGCCGGCGACCGTGTGCCCTCCCCGACGCCTCCCGAGTACGCCGTCCGCCCGTTCAAACCTCCGTGAGCTCCTGCCACTAACCCCTCTCTTCCCAGCTGTTATTTGCACCATGTAGCCACCGATTCCACCGGAGCCGCAAGCTCGGTTCCACCGGCCATGGCGCCGCCGTGGCCAGGGCCACCCCAGCTTGCGCCTGAGCGCGTCACCATGTTCGCCGCCCTCCCAGGAGCCCGCAGCGCCCTTCAGTCTCTCCTCTAGTGCTCTGTAGCGCCACCCCAAGATTGGCTGAGCTGCTGCCGCCGCCAAACCTAAATCGCCGACCACTTTTCCGCCACCCCAAAGACCTATCACCGCCACCACTAGATGCGCGCCACTGCGCGCGTTCGAATGCAACAAGCCACGGCCGAAACGATGCCATGTGGCTCGTTTCCGAGCCCTCCGCCGCGTCTGGACTCGCCGGCGACCGCTGACCCGCTGACCGGTGTGGGTTGACCCCACTGCCCAGTTTGACTTCCCCCTCTCCCTCATTGACATGCGGGCCCCGCCCAGCTAATTAAGTTAGGTTAGTATTAACTAAGCTAGGTTAGTTTAGTTGAACAACGACACTGGGACCCACAGGTCGTGGTTTGACCTGGACCGCCAGATTGACCACCGACGTCATAGTGACGAATGTCGACGCAATATTCCTTTTCTCGAATTTAGTTTATTTTCTAAATATTCAGGAAATTCCGTAAATGTCCTAAACTTCTAAAAATCATATAAATTCAACCGTAGCTCAGAATGAAATAATTTATATATGAAAAATGATCAGAAAAATATGAAGAATCTGTTTATGCCACGATCATGCATGTTTGAACAAGTTAACCTTACCGAATAGGATGAATCATGATTAGGGTAAATTATGAACTAGCATTTGGAGTTGGATTTTAACCTTGTTTGAATTCCACTTCAATTAACCTGGCTAGACATTGCATTAGGTGAATTCAGTACCTTAACATGACATGTCATTCATGTGAATGTGCATTGCATTGATTGTGTTCTCTCTTGTTTGCCGGTAATTGTCCCCTCTCAGTAGACGACGTTCCGACGATTGTTCGATGACACCGATGAAGAACTATATTATCTTCAGAAGTGCCAGGCAAGCAAAACCCCCTTGTTCATTCCGATATAATCCCACTATCTTGCTCCTGCTCTATTTTACTGCATTAGGACAACAACGACTCATGTGTTACTTGCTGCGGTAGCTGAACCCCTTTATCCTCTGCATGACCCGTCATTCTGAAGGAAATATGCCCTAGAGGCAATAATAAAGTTATTATTTATTTCCTTATATCATGATAAATGTTTATTATTCATGCTAGAATTGAATTAACCGGAAACATAATACATGTGTGAATATATAGACAAACAGTATGTCACTAGTATGCCTCTACTTGACTAGCTTGTTAATCAAAGATGGTTATGTTTCCTAACCATAAAACAAGGAGTTGTTATTTAATTAACAAGGTCACATCATTGGTTGAATGATCTGATTGACATGACCCATTCCGTTAGCTTAACACTTGATCGTTTAGTATGTTAATGCTTTCTTCATGACCCATACATGTTCCTCGTAACTATGAGATTATGCAACTCCCGTTTGGGAGGAACACTTTGGGTGCTACCAAATGTCACAACGTAATCGGGTGATTATAAAGGAGTACTACAGGTGTCTCCAAAGGTACTTGTTGGGTTGGCGTATTTCGAGATTAGGTTTTGTCACTCCAATTGTCGGAGAGGTATCTCTAGGCCTTCTCGGTAATACACATCACTTAAGCCTTGCAAGCATTACAACTAATGAGTTAGTTGTGAGATGATGTATTACGGAACGAGTAAAGAGACTTACCGGTAACAGATTGAACTAGGTATTGGATACCGACGATCGAATCTCGGGTAAGTAACATACCGATGACAAAGGGAACAACGTATGTCGTTATGCGGTTTGACCGATAAAGATCTTCGTAGAATATGTAGGAACCAATATGGGCATTCAGGTTCCGCTATTGGTTATTGACCGAGAATGGTTCTAGGTCATGTCTACATAGTTCTCGAACCCGTAGGGTCCGCACGCTTAACGCTTCGATGGCAGTTCATTATGAGTTTATAAGTATTGATGCACCGAAGGTTGTTCGAGTCCCGGATGTGATCACGGACATGACGAGGAGTCTCGAAATGGTCGAGACATAAAGATTGATATATTGGAAGCCTACATTTGGACATCGGAAGTGTTCCGGTGAAATCGGGATTTTACCGGAGTACCGGAGGTTACCGGAACCCCGGGAGGTCCATGGGCCTAATGGGCCATAGGAGAGAAGAGGAAGGGCCGGCCAGGTGGGCTGCGCGCCCCCCTCCCCCTTCCAGTCCGAATAGGACAAGGAGAGGGGGGCGGCGCCCCTTCCTCCTTTCCCCCTCCCCAATCCTACTCCAACTAGGAGAGGGGGGGAGTCCTACTCCCGGTGGGAGTAGGACTCCTCCTGGTGCGCCTCCCCCTAGGGCCGGCCACCTCCCCCTTGCCTCCTTTATATACGGGGGCAGGGGGCACCCCAAGACACACAAGTTGATCTACGGATCTTTCCTTAGCCGTGTGCGGTGCCCCCTTCCACCATATTCCACTTCGGTCATATCGTCGCGGAGCTTAGGCGAAGCCCTGCGCCGGAGAAGTCATATCGTCATGAGCTTAGGCGAAGCCCTGCGTCGGTGGAGCATCAACATCGTCACCACGCCGTCGTCTTGTGGAACTCATCCCCGACACTTTGCTGGATCGAGTCCGGGATCGTCATCGAGCTGAACGTGTGCGTAACTCGGAGGTGCCGTCGTTCGGTGCTTGGATCGGTCGGATCGTGAAGGACGTCGACTACATCAACCGCGTTGTTATAACGCTTCCGCTTTCGGTCTCACGAGTGCGTGGACGGACACTCTTCCTCTCGTTGCTATGCCATCACCATGGTCTTGCGTGATCGTAGGAAAATTTTCAAATTACTACGTTCCCCAACAAAGGGTATCGAGCCTGGTTTTATGCGTTGATGTAATTTTCACGAGTAGAACACAAGTGAGTTGTGGACGATACAAGTCAGAGTGACTAACAGGATGTCTTAATTTGGTTCAGCGGTATTGTGAGATGAAGCGTCACGGACCGTCATTACGCCAGACGCTTACGCGAGACTGGTTTCACCGCCCGAGCACTCGTTGCTTAAAGGTGACCGGCGGTGTCTGTCTCTCTCACTTTAGTTGAACTGAGTGTGGCTACGCCCGGTCCTTGAGAAGGTTAAAAGCGGAGTCTATTTGACGAAGTATCGTTGTGGTTTTGATGCGTAGGTAAGAACGGTTCTTGCTCAGCCCGTAGCAGCCACGTAAAACTTGCAACAACAAAGTAGAGGACGTCTAACTTGTTTTTGCAGGGCATGTTGTGATGTGATGTGGTCAAGACGTGATGCTATATTTTATTGTATGAGATGATCATGTTTTGTAACCGAAGTTATCGGCAAGGCGCAGAGCCATATGGTTGTCGCTTTATTGTATGAAATGCAAACGCCATGTAATTACTTTACTTTATCACTAAGGAGTAGCGATAGTCGTAGAAGCAATAGTTGGCGACGACAACGATGCTACGATGGAGATCAAGGTGTCGCGCGGTGACGATGGTGATCATGATTGCTTGGCGATGGAGATCACAAGCACAAGATGATGATGACCATATCATATCACTTATATTGATTGCATGTGATGTTTATCCTTTATGCATCTTATCTTGCTTTGATTGACGGTAGCATTATAAGATGATCTCTCACTAAAAATTATCAAGAAGTGTTCTCCCGAGTATGCACCGCTATGCGAAAGTTCTTCGTACTTTGAGACACCACGTGATGATCGGGTGTGATAGGCTCTACGCTCAAATACAACGGGTGCAAAACAGTTGCGCACGCGGAATACTCGAGTTAAACTTGGACGAGCCTAGCATATAATGAGATATGGCCTCGGAACACGGAGACCGAAAGGTCGAGCGTGAATCATATAGTAGATATGATCAACATAGTGATGTTCACCATTGAAACTACTCCATCTCACGTGATGATCGGACATGGTTTAGTTGATATGGATCACGTGATCACTTAGATGACTAGAGAGATGTCTGCCTAAGTGGGAGTTTTTAATATGATTAATTGAACTTAAATTTATCATGAACTTAGTACCGATAGTATTTTGCTTGTCTATGTTTCTTTGTAGATAGATGGCTCGTCTTTGTTGTTCCGTTGAATTTTAATGCGTTCCTTGAGAAAGCAAAGTTGAAAGATGATGGTAGCAATTACACGGACTGGGTCCGTAACTTGAGGATTATCCTCATTGCTGCACGTAAAATTACGCCCTGGAAGCACCGCTGGGTGACAGCCTGCTGCGGATGCCGAGCTGAAGTTGTGAACGTCTGCAAAGCGAGCTGATGACTACTCTATAGTTCAGTGTGCCATGCTTTACGGCTTAGAACCGGGTCTTCAACGACGTTTTGAACGTCATGGAGCATATGAGATGTTCCAGAGTTGAAGTTAATATTTCAAGCAAATGCCCGGATTGAGAGATATGAAGTCTCCAATAAGTTCTATAGCTGCAAGATGGAGGAGAATAGTTACGTTAGTGAGCACATACTCAAAATGTCCGGGTATAACAATCACTTAATTCAGCTGGGAGTTAATCTTCCGGATGATAGTGTCATTGATGTAATTCTCCAATCACGCCACCAAGCTACAAAAGCTCCGTGATGAACTATAATATGCAAGGGATGACTAAGACAATTCTCGAGCTCTTCGCGATGCTAAAAGCTGCGGAGGTAGAAATCAAGAAAGAGCATCAAGTGTTGATGATCAACAAGACCACTAGTTTCAAGAAAAAGGGCAAAGGGAAGAAGAAGGAAACTTCAAAAGAACAGCAAGAAAGTTGCCGATCATGAGAAGAAACCCAAGTCTGGACCTAAGCCCGAAATCGAAAGTGTTTTACCGCAAGCAGACGGACCTTTGGAAGCGGGACTGCCCCAAGTATTTGGCGGATAAAAAGGATGGCAAGGTGAACAAAGGTATATGTGATATACATGTTATTGATGTGTACCTTACTAATACTCGCAGAGTACACAGGTATTTGATACCGGTTCTGTTGCTAATATTTGCAACTCAAACAGGAACTACGGATTGCGAAGATTGGCTAAGGGCGAGGTGACGATGCGCGCGTTGGAAATGGTTCCAAAGTCGATGTGATCGCAGTCGGCACGCTACCTCTACATCTACCTTCGGGATTAGTTTTAGACCTAAATAATTGTTATTTGGTGCCAGCGTTGATCATGAACATTATATCTGGATCTTGTTTAATGCGAGATGGTTATTCATTTAAATCAGAGAATAATGGTTGTTCTATTTATATGAGTAATATCTTTTATGGTCATGCACCCTTGAAGAATGGTATATTCTTGTTGAATCTCGACAGTATTGATACACATATTCATAATGTTGAAGCCAAAAGATGCAGAGTTGATAATGATAGTGCAACTTATTTGTGGCACTGCCGTTTAGGTCATATCGGTGTATAACGCATGATGAAAATCCATCTTGATGGGCTTCGGAATCACTTGATTATGAATCACTTGGTACTTGCGAACCGTGCCTCATGGGCAAGATGACCAAAACGCCGTTCTCCGGAACTATGGAGCGAGCAACTGATTTGTTGGAAATCATACATACCGATGTTTGTGGTCCAATGAATGTTGAGGCACTTGTGGCCAGTGTATCGTTATTTTCTCACCTTCACAGATGATTTGAGCAGATATGGGTATATCTACTTAATGAAACACAAATCTGAAACATTCGAAAAGTTCAAAGAATTTCAGAGTGAAGTGGAAAATCATCGTAACAAGAAAATAAAATTTCTACGATCTGATTGTGGAGGAGAATATTTGAGTTACGAGTTTGGTTTACATTTGAAACAATGTGGAATAGTTTCAAGAACTCACGCCACCCGGAACACCACGGAGAAATGGTGTGTCCGAACGTCGTAATCGTGACTTTACTAGATATGGTGCGATCTATGATGTCTATTTCCGATTTACCGCTATCGCTTTGGGGTTATGCTTTAGAGACGGCCGCATTCACGTTGAATAGGACACCGTCAAAAACCGTTGAGACGACGCCGTATGAACTATGGTTTGGCCAGAAACCCAAGTTGTCGTTTCTTAAAGTTTGGGGCTGCGAAGCGTATGTAAAGAAACTACAACCGGATAAGCTCGAACCCAAATCGGAAAAATGTGTCTTCATAGGATACCCAAAGGAGATCATGGGTACACCTTCTATCACAGATCTGAAGGCAAGATTTTCGTTGCTAAATTCGGATCCTTTCTAGAGAAGGAGTTTCTCTCGAAAGAAGTGAGTGGGAGGAAAGTAGAACTTGATGAGATAATCAGATTCTGCTCCCTTATTGGAAAGTAGTTCATCACAAGAAATGGTTCCCGTGACAACTACACCAATTAGTGAGGAAACGAATGATGATGATCATGAAGCTTCGGATCAAGTTACTATCGAACCTCGTGAGGTCAACCAGAGTAAAATACGCACCAGAGTGGTACGGTAATCCTATTCTCGAAGTCATGTTACTTGACCATGGCGAACCTACAAACTATGAAGAAGCGATGGTGAGCCCAGATTCCATAAAATGGCTGGAAGCCATGAAATCTGAGATGGGATCCATGTATGAGAACAAAGTATGGACTTTGGTTGACTTGCCCGATGATCGGCAAGCCATTGAAAATAAATGGATCTTTAAGAAGAAGACCGACGATGGTAATATAATCGTTTACAAAGCTCGACTTGTTGCGAAAGGTTTTCGACAAGTTCAAGGGGTTGACTACGATGAGACTTTCTCACCCGTAGCGATGCTTAAGTCTGTCCGAATCATGTTAGCAATTGCCGCATTTTATGATTATGAAATTTGGCAAATGGATGTAAAACTGCATTCTTGAATGGATTTCTAGAAGAAGAGTTGTATATGATGCAACCAGAAGGTTTTGTCGATCCAAAGGGTGCTAACAAAGTGTGCAAGCTCCAACGATCAATTTATGGTCCGTGCAAGCCTCTCGGAGTTGGAATAAACGCTTTGATAGTGTGATCAAAGCATATGGGTTTTATGCAGACTTTTGGAGAAGCCTGTATTTACAAGAAAGTGAGTGGGAGCTCTGTAGCATTTCTGATATTATATGTGGACGACATATTATTGATTGGAAATGATATAGAATTTCTGGATAGCATAAAAGGATACTTGAATAAAAGTTCGGTGAAGCTGCTTACATATTGGGCATCAAGATCTATAGAGATAGATCAAGACGCTTAATTGGACTTTCACAAAACACATACCTTGATAAAATTTTGAAAAAGTTCAAAATGGATCGAGCAAAGAAAGGTTTTTGCCTGTGTTGCAAGGTATAAGATTGAGTCGGACTCAATGCCCGACCACAAAGCAGAAGATAGAGAGAAAATGAAAGATGTTCCCTATGCTTCAGCCATAGGCTCTATCATGTATGCAATCTTTGTGTACCAGACTGACGTATGCTTAGGCTGTAAGCTTGGCGGGAAGGTACCAAAGTAATCTAGGAATGGATCCTTTGGACAGCGGTCAAGAACATCCTGAAATACGAAAAGGACTAAGGATATGTTTCTCATATATGGAGGTGACAAAGAGCTAGTCGTAAATGGTTACGTCAATGCAAGCTTTGACACTGATCCGGACGATTCTAAATCGCAAACCGGATACGTGTTTTTATTAAACGGTGGAGCTGTCAGTTGGTGCAGTTCTAAACAAAGCGTCGTGGCGGGATCTACATGTGAAGCGGAGTACATAGCTGCTTCGAAGCAGCAATTGAAGGAGTCTGGATGAAAGTGTTCTTTTCAGATCTAGTTGTCATACCTAGTGCATCGTGACCTATGAAGATCTTATGTGACAATAATTGTGAAATTGCCTTGGCAAAGGAATCCAGATTTCACAAGAGGACCAAGCATATCAAGAGACGCTTCAATTCCATTCGGGACCAAGTCCAAGTGGGAGACATAGAGATTTGCAAAATACATACGGATCTGAATGTTGCAGACCCGTTGACTAAGCCTCTTCCACGAGCAAAACATGATCAGCACCAAGACTCCATGGGTGTTAGGATCATTACTTTGTAATCTAGATTATTGACTCTAGTGCAAGTGGGAGATCAAGGAAATATGCCCTAGAGGCAATAATAAAGTTATTATTTATTTCCTTATATCATGATAAATGTTTATTATTCATGCTAGAATTGTATTAACCGGAAACATAATACATGTGTGAATATATAGACAAACAAAGATGTCACTAGTATGCCTCTACTTGACTAGCTTGTTAATCAAAGATGGTTATGTTTCCTAACCATAAAACAAGGAGTTGTTATTTAATTAACAAGGTCACATCATTGGTTGAATGATCTGATTGACATGACCCATTCCGTTAGCTTAACACTTGATCGTTTAGTATGTTAATGCTTTCTTCATGACCCATACATGTTCCTGTAACTATGAGATTATGCAACTCCTGTTTACCGGAGGAACACTTTGGTGCTACCAAACGTCACAACGTAATCGGGTGATTATAAAGGAGTACTACAGGTGTCTCCAAAGGTACTTGTTGGGTTGGCGTATTTCGAGATTAGGTTTTGTCACTCCGATTGTCGGAGAGGTATCTCTAGGCCTTCTCGGTAATACACATCACTTAAGCCTTGCAAGCATTACAACTAATGAGTTAGTTGTGAGATGATGTATTACGGAACGAGTAAAGAGACTTACCGGTAACGAGATTGAACTAGGTATTGGATACCGACGATCGAATCTCGGGTAAGTAACATACCGATGACAAAGGGAACAACGTATGTCGTTATGCGGTTTGACCGATAAAGATCTTCGTAGAATATGTAGGAACCAATATGGGCATCCAGGTTCCGCTATTGGTTATTGACCGAGAATGGTTCTAGGTCATGTCTACATAGTTCTCGAACCCGTAGGGTCCGCACGCCTAATGAATAAATATTTGAGTCGTAGAGTTATGTTGTGATGCCATGTTGTATCTACACATATTGAGCATATTGTGTGTATGTTTGAAATGCTTGGTATGTGTGGGATCCGACAAACTAGTTGTTTATCCTTGGCAGCCTCTCATATGGGAAAATGTAGTCTCGTGCTTCTGAGCGATAGTATTCCGCTACAGCCCGGTTCACGGAGTCCTGCTAGCCCGGCACTACTGCTTGGACCCTTGATCGGCGGCATGTGTCTCACTTCGTTCCTATATGTCCGTCCTTCGGGGAAATGTCACGCGGTGTTATTCGGAGTCCTGCCTAGCCTGCTACAGCCCGGGTATACCAGAGTCCTGTTAGCCCAGTGCTACAACCCGAATTTATACGTTGATGACCGACATGCTCGATGTGATTCATGTATGCCTGTTCCCATAGGTTAGTGCCGCTTTGGGTTCACGACTAGCCATGTCGGCCCGGGTTCTTTGTCATGTGGATGCTAGCGACACTGTCATATACGTGAGCCAAAAGACGCAAACGGTCCCGGGCCATGGTAAGGCGACACCCATGGGAATACCGTGCGTGAGGCCGCAAAGTGATATGAGGTGTTACCGGCTAGGTCGATGTGATTTGGAATCGGGGTCCTGACACTTCACCCCGGCGAGCCCCCCTCCACCCCACCCCCTGAAAATTGACTGTCCCAAAAATCGATTCAGTCGACTGAAGTGTAGCTAAATCGGAGCAGCATCGCAAGCAAGAGCAAGAGCGAGAGTAGTAGCGTGAGCAAGAGCAGACTAGGCAGGGGACCGAGAGCAAGAGCAGAGCAGCAGCGCGAGCGAGAGCTAAAGCAGTAGCAGCTCCTACTGATGTGGACGTCACCGCCGAGGGAGCGACGCCGTGGAGAAGTGGTCGGCAATGCCGCCGTGGATGGAGTCGCGCCGTGTCGGCTCGGGACCGAGCGCCGGCAGCACCGTGAGATTGAACTAAGAAGAAAATGCGGTGATTAGTGTACAACCTCTTTGTTGGCGCCGATTAGGCCTCAGCTTCATCCGAGGAAACGGTGATGATGATGCTCTTCCGGTGGTGCAGGTGAAGACGGTGGTGTGGGAATGGAGGTGGTTCGAAAGACGAGCGGAACGTCGGGGCAGCTCCTTGGAGGTGGAGGACGGGGTGGCTGAACCGGCGGGACGATGAGATCGATGACGGATCCTCATCCGGTACGGTGGATGAGGGACGTCGAGGTGTTGATGTGGACGACGTCGTCGGGTAAGAGGCTCCGGCTGGGTGGCGGACGGAGCAGGGTGTGGGGTTTCGTCGCGGGTTTTCGCGGCCTCGGTGTATGAATGGGTGGGCGGATGGGACGGCAGTGGGGAACCATGGCTTAGAGACTCGCTTGTCCGAAATGTGGGGTAAGTTACGAAAGTACTCCCACCGATTTGAGTTGGTTCTTTCGGTTCAGGGGTACCACGGGCATTTCGTGTGTTGGGATTTCACAGGAGGTGGGAGTTTCTGCGCGCGTTGTAATTTTGGAGTAGCAAGGCGCGGGTTGAGATGGAGGGAGTTGTCGGAGCACAACGAGACAAAGATATATCTTAAATATTTCGGGCTAACAAGGCGCGGGTTGAAGAGGCAGGAGTTTCAAAGACGATGAGATGAGACGCTAGCTTGAATTTTCGGCATAACAAGGCGCGGCTTAAAATGTCGGAAGAACAAGCTTAACGTGTAACCAAAAAAAGACAATTTGCACCTCAACACGCACACCACACATACAAACACCATTTAGACTAGAGTAAGGTACACGTGCATTGCACGCATGAGATTTGGCAACCAAACTATGAATAAATACCACATTATAGCATGCAAGCTTTGAGTCATATATGCATGATGTAGATGTTCGTTTAATTCTTATAGTTCATTTCATTCAAAATCATCTAGTTTTTATAAGAAACTAATCTATTTTAAGATTCATGGAATTGTGCGTTGTAAGACATGAAGTAAAAACAAATAATGGCAAATCATATAGAGAAACATTTGGGCAGTTCTGATACGGAAGATTCTAGAACAAATAAGAAGTGCTTGTGTTTTGATGTTTGTGCATTATGCTTTAGTTCAACCATGGAGTCTTCTAGATTATACATGTGGCGAAATCTGGTGGAATCTAGATGATATCCAACGGCCAGTAGTGCTCAAATTTGCCATCTTTGGACCATCGGATTCGCCTCATCCAACAACCATCTTTCAAAGTTAAAGTTACCTGCACACAATATAAAAAAATATAATATATAATATATAGGGGTATAGATATAGATATGTGATGCGAAAGCCGCCCATCATCTCCAATTAGAATAGTGTGTCCATGCACGGATGCGACGTGGCCAAATGATGTCTGCCATCGGTATCTCAAATTCAAGTCGATCGACCTTGTTCAATGTGTATACATTACAACATGCTCGTTTCCAAACCACACCGCGCAGATCTCCGTTATATTCTTGCATGCATGGGTTTCAAACATCAGGATCTCTTATTCAAATATTCTAATTCAACTTTACATTGATTATGACCTCACCTATTCTTTTACACCCACACAGTAGTCTTCTCTTTATAATTGTACCACTAACTTTCTCTCGTGCATGCATGCACACACAATACCAGTCGGCATTATCCATCGCATGCATGCAATCTTTTTCTCCAGGTCGGTCTCCCATGAAGGCACACACACACACACACATCCCCCTCTCCATCATATCGGGCATTCTTTATATCTCACGCGTGCATGCGCAACGATCGATGTTCCTCTATGTATGTGTGTATATAGCTAGGTCTTTCATAGTTTTCCACACAAACCGATCAATCGATATATCCAGTGAGGTCTCACCCTCTTTCCCACGTCCGCATCGATCAATCTATACCTCTCTATATAGGATTAACATATACAGCTAATACACCCACATTAATTATATATCCAACGTCCCCATCTCATCATCCATGCCTTCCGCTTCATCTCTCGGGACGCGTGCACAATGGCGAGAGGCGATGAGGCCCTGCCCCCTGACATCACTATATACCGAGGCTAATATGAATGTGATCATTAGACAATTGCTGCTAAAAATGGTTTAAGTTCATGAATTGACCCTCCTTGTAAAGGATTAGCAATGCTTGACCCCCTAGCTCATTTATTTTTCATGGCTCCGCCATCAAGGCAACAACAAGACGTGTTCGCCCCCTCTCTCTAAATATCGATCTCACACTTGTGCATTCCTTCATAGTCTCCCTCCACTCGGCCCCTCACACCATCTTCTAGCCCCCCACTGGATTTTGCCACATGTACAATCTAGCAAACTCCATGGTTGAACTTAAGCATAATGCACAAACCTCAAAACAACAAAGGGTTCTCTTTTGTTCTAGAATCTTCCGTATCATAACTGCCCAAACTTTTTTTCTAGTTGAATTGCCATTATTTGTTTCTACTTTATGCTTTACAACGCACAATTCCAGGAATCATAAAATAGATTGAGGGCTTCTTTGATTCAAAGGATTCTCAAAGGAATTTTGGAGGATTCTAATCATTAGGAATTTTTCCTATCTTGGTTGTTTGATTCAGAGGATTGTAAACCATAGGAATTTTTCCATATGATTCATTTGCACTAGATTTCATAGGAAACATCCCATCCACTCAAACCTCTTTGAAAGAATTCTGTGTTTTTTCTATGCACAATCAAACACTCGTACAATCCTCAGCAGGATTCAAGACGACATTCCACTATAATCCCATGTTTTTCCTATTCCCGCGTTCTTAGCTTTTTTATAAAAACTAATTGATTTTGAATGAGATGAACCATAAGAATTAAACGAAGGGCTACATCAGGCATATGTGACTCAGAGCTTACATGCTATAGTGTGGTATTTATTCATAATTTGGTTGCAAAATATGATGCGTGCAATGCACGTGTACCTTACTAGTACTTCGAGTATGTGCAAAACACGTAAATTAGAATACCAATGGCACGCTACACAGTGTCTCTCTTATAGTTCATGAAGCCAAGTGGCACATGTGGAGGCGTTGTCGTGACCTCCTTGCGTGGATTGATCACAGTGGACGTCACCTGGTTCCGGAAGAATGTACTCATCCTCCCCGAGCCATACCGGGCGGTACATGCACGGTTTAAGATGTGCACGCACGCCACGCACGCACTCATTCCCTCGCACGCACACGCGGGTACACGGGCGGACGCAATTTTGTACCAAGATCCACCCCATGTGATAATTTGACGCGTGTAAAGTCGTTCACTTCATTGATGGTCAATTAATACAGCGCATGCAAATTGAGTGGACGTGAGGGCGGAAGAAAGACATTATTACTCCATCATACATGCGAGTAGTTAAATCATGGGTTGCTAGTAGTACTTCCATTGGTCTCCTTCATATTTTGTGCCAATTTTTGACAGTAACATAATATTTACGCATTTGAGCAGTGTAGTACTTGAAATTTATGTTCCGCTAAACTCATCGGGAGCCGTTTTGGGCCTCGAAACCAAAACCAGCAATTAATCTTTACCTTGTTCCCATCACATTCGAAAGCATGCTCACACCTACTAGTACGTACCAAACCTGAACGTGTTCCCACTATGCAGGTATTAGTACTAGTGCTAGTACCTAGGTTATAAAAAGGGGAACTACCTAACCGAAAATTACTCTACCTTTCCTCCTCATAAGTGCTTCTTCTCCGTCCGTCGTTGCCATGGCCGGTGAGCAGAGCTCTAGGTCGGGAACTACTCGTAACAAGGGAGCGGCAACCAAGGCTGCGGAAAAAAAGAGGGATCGCCGCCACGTAGAGACCTCGAAAGATCTCTCACGGGCAGGCGATGACTCCCAGGAGCGCCCTAGCCGCGGAGGCGAACATGCCGAGCCCGCGGAGCTGGAGTCGTTATCCCTCGACGGCATGCCCGATCAGCTCAATAAGCACCTCAATAAGCAGAAGGAGTTCATCCAAGGCTTGATGGAGTTGCTGAAGGAGAGCCTCAACGACATGCCCGCTGAGCTCAATCAGCAGGGGGAGTTGACCGCCGGCTTGGTGATGCTGCTGAAGAAGAGCATTGCCTCGGAGAAGAAGGCGACCAGCGAAATCCTGCGACTTCAGGAGGACAAGGCGAAGCTCTGCCACGAGATCGACCTGTTGAAGGAGAAGAACGCCGGCTGGAAGAAGCTGCATGAGAATAGTAGTTCCTCGATGAAGATGCTGCAGGCCCTCATCACGGAACAGAAGGAGGAGTTGGCGAAGCTCCGCATCGAGCACCCGGCTGCTGTCAAGGTACATAATGTGGCCGTGGAACAGATGATGATGGCTCGCGTCGAGAAATCCCGCGTCATGGATAGAATGAAGAAGATGGCGGAGGAGACGCGCAAGGAGATGGAGGTCGTGGAGGCGATGAAGAAGCAGTTACGACTCCGCGGCGAATTAGATCATTTGGGGGTGATAATCTTCCTACTTCTTTTGCTCCTGTGTTTCATCTTTTGCTTCGGGCGTTTCGCCGCACGTGTCACATTCTCTGCGAGGCATGAATAGAACAATGGTTTTTTTAGGGAATGAATAGAACAATGCTAACAATGAGATGACTAGCAAATTAGATCAATTTTTATCGCCATATCGCACTGGGCTGCCGTGTTTCGTGCTCCTCCTTCACAGTACTACTCCAGTGGAAAACTTGAGTATACCGCACGGTTCTTTGCTCCTCCTCGATCAGGTCGTCGGTGCATTTATACGAGGAGTCAAATCACAAGGCCCCGCCTTCTAGCAGTAATGAGCCGTAAAATCACAAAGGCCCTCGCCTCTCGTGAAACCGACCAAGCTAGACTGCCCCGCCCTCTAACCTTTTAAAAAATGTATACTTTTGTACAGCAGTAGTATCGATGGATTGCGCCATGGAGCAAAACTTGAAATTAAAAAAAAAGATGGTACATATAGAGAGCGCTCATCGCCAAAATATGCATATAGTACTATTAAAAAAGGCTAGTCACAATAATGGTGTCCAGCACAACCCACCCCTCGAATAAAACTAAACATCCTGGAATTCTTTGACAAAACTAAGCACCCTGAAATTCTTTGACAACTAAACTGCTGGCTATATGATGTTGGCCATATATATTGTACGTATATAATGTGAAGAAACGAGTGGTAGTACTATACCAACTAAAAGATAAAATGTAAGAAATACTAGTATGTACGTACTGAAGAGTTAAAGTAACGAGAATAAACATAACATAGTTCTGCTGGGGGCTCAGCACAACACACCCCTCAAATTAAATTAAGCACACCTGAAATTAAACTTTGCAACTATTCCGATAGACACTGCATTAGAACCACCATGAGCAACGACACTGCCACCTTACTCGGAGTGCTTGTCCACGTCCTCCACTTTGTCCTTGTCCCTCTTCCGCTTGGCCGATACTTCTTTGCTTGAACCGCACACTTGGTTGTTGCTCTTCATCCAACCCTTGTAGATATTGAAGCAAAGGTAGCCATCCATTGCAGCATAGTGGATGTGGTCTATATCTAGTACATTCCGCTGCCATGCATGACGATGAAAGCGTGTATGGAGGTTTCTCCAGTTCTTGTCTGAAGGATGAACCATGGCTCCTGCCAGGGTCAGCATTGAAGGCTGACGAGAGGACACCAGCCGATTCTTCTGGAGGTCGAAGGTGTTGCTTACAACGAGGCCTATCTGACGCAGGACTTCTTTGTCGTTACCAAAGTCTACAGTAACGAATTTGACTAGGTTGCTATTGAGGAAGTCCGTAAAATCCTGGCACTCAACGTCGGCATGGCATATGTGGTAGACCAAGCATAAGTCATGCACGCAAACCTGGATCACGGCGGGCTTCTTCCTCTCTTCGTCCTTTAGATCCTTCTCTCATCCCAGGACTGTGGTGTACTCAACATCTAGCCTAGCGACCTACTCATCATCTGAGTCTTCGAACATGCGTCTGAAGCGAGGAAGGCATCCTTTCACCGTCGCGGAAGAACGGGTGTAGATGACGCCGAACTCATCGTCGGTGATGGTTCTAACCTTGTACTAACCGTCGATCATGGAGATTTGGGACGCCATGGATTTGGGAGGAGGGTTAGGATTAGTGGAACTGCCGTAATGTGAATGGACGGGGCGACTAGGAGCGAACCGCCGTAGTATTTAAGGATGTGCGGGGATGAGTAGGAGCGAACTGCCAGCGTGCGAACGGCAGGTTAGTGGCCTTCCATTCTCCCATGATACGGGCTTCCGAGAGCCCTTGGATATGAGATCGAACGGTTGCATGGCGTGATTCTAGCCCTATGGGTGAATATCCTATCCTGGAGGGTTATTCTTAAAATTTTCAGCAACTTAGCATGCGACCGTTTGATCTCAGATCCAAGGGCTGCCAGAAGCCCGTATCATGGTCGCGCCTACCACGACCGTCGCGTCGCTCGTGCGGTCGCGCCCTTGGAGATTTAACACGGTGCGTTAGGCTATCTGATGTTGGCATGTCATACATAGTCATCACTTAGTCACTAATACTACAACAAGGTTTTGGCTATAAGGTTGGCTATAAGTGTATTTGTTTTACTTCTCTCTATCTCTTTCTTCGTACTCCCTCCGTCCCATAATATAAGAACGTTTTTGACACTAGTGTAGTGCCAAAAATGTTCTTATGTTATGGGACACATGGAGTACTAGTATTTATTGCATTTGCCAAGGAGTGACCTCTTCCAATGAAATGGTGTTGCTAAGTTTGCTTCATTTAATTAGCTATAGACTCAAAATTGTCTTTTCACCTTGGTACACGCGCTTAGCACCGTTTCTTCCTTGGGTCAGCAAACTAGTCTCTCTCTTCTTGATTAACTTGCCATACCAGACTTTATGCCTATGTGGCAAGCTTAAGCACCTGTAGGAGCAAGTAAGTACAATAGTGCGCTTTACATGGCATTTTTGCATATGTGGAGGAAAGAGAGGCAAGGAAAAAGTGGAGAAGTGGGCTCTCATGCAAGAGCCAGCCTCTACTACATGGTGGAGCATTGGGAGAGGCACCTGTATGGAGGTGGTCTGAATCGGAGACTCACGCCGTCGTAGCACCGCAGCTTAAAATGATAGTGGCAAGTCAAATCACGGGCCCCACCTGTCCAGCAAGAAACTCACCACAAATCACACAGCCCTACGTTTGCAGCAGCCTACTCCCTCGTCTTCTCGCGTCTCTGTCGAACCGACTAGGCGGAACTGCCCCACCGCCTACCGTGTAGGAAAAGCCCCGCCCTCGACTTTTAAATAGTATACAGTATACTAATTGTGTATCCATGGATTGTGCCCGCGCCATGGAGCAAAGCGTCTAGAAAATGGTGGTACACATGTACGGAGTATACAGCACGCCCGTCGCGTTCGCGTCACACCCCAGATGGTCGGTCGGTCTGGCACGCTGCTCTCCGAATGGAACACGCGTCATATTGCGTTTGCACACACATGTGGGACGACAATTGAGAACCGACCATAGGCACACTCCCCGGCCCCGCAAGTCGGGGTGACTTAATAGAAGAGGGAGACGAGTGATAGTACTAGAGAAGTGTTGTACTACGTTGGTGCCTGGATGATCCCTGCAAGACATAAAAGATCAGTTTGTCCATGCATGTGACCAGACTCCAGCAGACACGCCTGGATTGGCTATCGTCTACATATCGTGTAAGCTGTGTTGTACATGGCTGTAGTTGTGGTGAGAAATCTAAAAAAAGGTTTCCTGTCATCTCGCAAAATTAGGTGTCATGTGCTTCGAATCACTGCGAGGGTTAAACAGCGACAACTAAGTTGGGCTAGTCATTGTGGGCACATGCACGAACAGTGACTACTCGGCTGCCATTTAGGTCAAGCCGGCTATGTTAATTAGGACATCTATCGACGAACCCCTTTTCTACGAGTTTATCTTTAATTTGAGCTTTGTTCCTCGTCTAGTTTGTCCGTCGGGATTCATGTTGTCTCCTTTGGGCGGTGAGGTTATGATTTCTTGTCATGTGGCATTTTTTCATGTTATATGTTATAATCCGGCGCTTCAGATCAAAATGACGACAACAGCGCCTCCGGGCCACGTGCATGAAGACTTCTCGATAGTCATTGACGAGGTCAAGCCGGCTCCGGTAGACAAAATAAAACTAGTACTACTCCACTATATAGGCAGGAGCCTCCGCGCTTGCTTGCTAGTGTTGCTCTCTTCACACCGTCTCGGCCTCTCCAGATCTAAACACAACACCAGTGGCCACACACACTCTCTCTCTCTGCTCACCGCTGGTCACAGATCCAGCCGGATCCTCTCTGCCGGGGAAGGTGAGAAGGTGCAACGCTCACGCTGATCGTCCTCGGCGATGGCTCTTACCCTTCTTGGGCGCGTCGATCAACTGCCTTGCCGTTCTCTCCCAAGCACCGCTAGCGAGGGAGGGCCTCCGACCCCTTCTTCCTCGCTACCGTAGTGTGGGCAGATCCGGCCTCCCGCCGCCCACCTAGCGACATCACGGCGACCATCAGGTATAACTTCCTTCGAAACCGGCCTGGCTCTACTTCTCGAGCTCCTGACGTCGCTGCATTTGTATCTTTTACTATTTCTCAGGCCCCCTCGTAGATAGGATCGATCGGCTGTTCGAAAACCACCTAATTTTTTTGCATTTAAGAGGTAAAACTAGTTCATGCACTCGAATCTAGTACTACTTGGTTCAAACAAGGAAGAAAGGGGTGGGGGTGGGGAGGATTTGTTACTGAATCTAGGACTTGGTCGAAAGAGGAAATAATGGGGGCGAAAAGTAGCAGAGACTGGCTATCCAACTGGTCTCTAGGTCTAATAGGGAAATAAAGGGAAACGCAGTACAAATTCAATATAAACCCGATCTATTGGTTTAAAAAGGAAAGAAAGTGGGGACTGGGGGACAAGTCAACAGAGTAAGTCCAGCACTAGATTTGATCGCCTCATACAATATAAGGTGGCTATACCGAACAAAAATGAGACCAATCCAGATATCTTGTTCTGATGTTTGTTGCCCCGAGCCACTCTTATGTAATGCCACGGGTAAAATGTAGCAACAAGCCTTTAAAAGTAAGGACACGTTAAACCAATGTTGTTTTCAATGTAATGCCTCCAATAATATGAATCAATGGCACTTCTTTACATGTCCTGCTAAAATTTCCCATTAAGATAAGTTGGTTCTTTTCTTTAGAAATGCAAGCATCTGGTCCGCCTACTCTCCCGTGCCCAAAGTAATGTCGTATTTAACGATTGTCATAGTTAATCCTAATGCCCACACTAATATCTAGCAATGCCACTGCTTTAGAAATTGCTACTGTCCTTGTAGGATTTCCATTCAGATAAGGAACATGCTCTTTCCATTTGATGCATGTTTCATCACTTGTTAGTCACCCTCCTTTCCACCTTTTTTGTGCAAACAGAGATATACATTTCACGCTCGATCTTAGTTGAACTGCACAAATGATATCCAAATTATAGTTGAGCATTCCAGGAGCTTCACAACAAACCTTGATATTGCTCAATTTTATTGCAACTAATGAAGAAGAAGCTGTGTGGGTTTCATTTTCTGATGGAAATGGAACCGGGGCTAGAGCCCTTTTATTAAAAAAAATTGAAGAAGAAGCTGCTAGCTCACAGGACATTGCTTCATTTTAGGTGAACTGCACCAAAAGGTCCCATGAATTGAATCATCCATGTTGGTGACCTGAAAGAGCCAGCCAAAGATCCCAGTCTAAGCACCCCCGGCCTCCATCCTTGCAATGCATGGTACACCTCGTTTGCCACCTGCTCGACCCTAGTGTCATTGATAAAATGAAGTAATAATACAGATAAATTAGAGCGAGTGTCATCTCTATCATTTCATTTCCGATGTAGATAAAGAAAGTGCTTCTCTTTGTTAATGTATGTTTCATCAACTAGTCCCATTGTTAATGTTTAAGCGTTTCTGCAAACTGGGGTGCTTAATTTTAGTCGATATGTACAAAAATAGAGATTTGAATGTCTCATGGCGCCTCCTTGTACTACCGCTGTACACTGATGTTCATCACTGGCAGAAGGTGTATCTGGGAGACTTGAGACGATGTCCAGTATGAGGCGTACCGTATGAGGCGTCGCAGGGCCCATATCGCCCTCGCAACATGGCATACTATGATATTATCGCAATATTTTCTTCTATTTATTTTGTGTGTTTCATCAACTAGTGCCACTATAATGTAATCACGCTTTTTCATTATCTGTGCAAACAGGGTTATTCAGCTGCATTTTGGTGGAACTGCACAAATGTACGTATGGAACCGGCATATATGCAGAGTGCGAGGTGTGCCAAGTAAAAATTACCGACACCAAACATGCTGCATGCACGCATTGGCATCCACCACCACCAATGGGATGTGTGGCGCTCTCAGGACGGATCTTTCTCGACAAAGAAATCCTCTAACCAAATACTAGTAGCTTATATTGGCAGTTTTCTAGGGAGTACTCTTTTCTGAAAGAAGCACCAATCTATTTTTCTTTATTTGTACACTGTGTCACAACTTTGACCCAAAGGTCCAGAGCTATTTTAGGGTGATTGTGTAGTACTCGGAGACTGATTGTAAGCATGATTTTCATTAGCTGTCACACTGATTGTAAGCATGAGCAGGTAGAAGATTAGGTTAGTGTGAAGCTTACCTTAAACCCTAACGCCGCCGTTGAAACGAGGCGAGCGTCAAGGGAACCATGGAGAACAGCGGGGAAGTGACGTCGCGCCGTCCGGCCTCCTCTTGCGGTGGGAGAACGAATACTCCTGTGGCTCTGGCTGGCTCTGCACCCTCATGAACGGCACACCATACTCGATCGATTCGTTATCCTCTGGGTGCTCAACCTTCGACCTGTACGCCCACTACCTTCGCCTGACTATCGCCCCGGGCAAATCTGTCTGCTCCATCGCCCAGAGGAGATACTCGATGAATTCGGAGGACTGCGGCGTGACTGCCGCCGAGGAGTACATGTACATCGCCGCCCTCATCGCCGTTGTCTCGCTCTTTCGCATACATTGCCACATCGCCCGCACCGTCCTCGAAATCTCCCACTCACTGTCAAACCAACTAAGGATCTCCTTCAACCTGGCTAACTTTGCCTGGTCGCCGCTGGCGATCTGCTCGATTCTTCTGCATCCTCTCCATAGATGTCCTTCCCGAGTGGTCCGTGCTAGCTTTGGAAGATGGGAGGAGAGACAGTGGTCTTGCAATAGAGAAGAGGGAGAGGTGAGACGGTGGTTTTGGAATGGAGATGATGGAGAGGAGAGGAGGTGGTTTTGCAATGGAGAAGATCAGAAGAGGGAGAGGCGAGACAGTGGTTTTGGAATGGAGATGATGGAGAGGAGAGGAGGTGGTTTTGCAATGGAGAAGAGGGAGAGGAGAGGAGGTGGTTTTGCAATGGAGAAGAGGGAGAGGAGCATGCGGCAGCGATTTAGGATTGGACGAGAGGCCCGGCGTGCTGTGACTGGACCAAAATCAAAATCAATTTACCCTTCAATTAAGAAAGCGACCCCACATTAACTAGTCTCCCTTTTATTCTGGGTCATAATTGACCATGATTTTCGCACGTAAAATATATGTTATACGTTGCAAAAATAATATAATTTGAAAGTACATTCACATATGAACCAAATGATACAATTTTTGGTGACATGCAGTCACATTTTGCTTGTCAAATACAGTACATGGTCAAACTTTGACCCAAAATACGCAAAACAACAAAAAAAATACTTCCAAGACCAGCGTCGCTCTTCCACTCTTCTCCTCTTAAACCACCGCCGCTCCTCTCCTGTTCCAATCTAAATCCAGCACCGCTCCTCCCCTCTTCCATTTCAAAACCACCGCCCCTCCTCTCCTGTTCCAGTCCAAAACCAGCGTCGCTCCTCTCCCGTTCTAATCCAAAACCAACGCTGCTCCTCTCCTCTTCCATTCAAAAACCACCGCCGGCGAGTGAAGGTGATGTGGAGAAGTAGATCGATGGAGGAGTGCAACCGATACATGAGGATCACAGACGGCAACCCTGTGAAGCTAGCTAGGATGTTGGAGATACAGTCTTGGTTTGACAACAAGGACCAACTAGCGGCGACGGCGACATCCATGGCCAAATATCTGCAACAGAGCGAAAAGGCGGCGATACTCCCGGAGGGAGTCGCGCCGGAGTACATAGAGCGGCTCCTCTGGGCCATGGAGCAAACAGATTCACCGAATCCGATTGTGAGGGAGCGGTGGTGGGAGTATTGATCCCAGATGGAGCATCCACCAGAGATTGAAGGATCGAGCATCTACAGGGTGCCGTTTGTGAGTGTGTCCTGCCAGAGTGAGCCGATGGAGTCTTCGTCAACCGAACCCAACTGCAAGAGGAGAAAAGCAGTTGGCCCGACGACGCTTCCCCGCCATCGTCTCCCTCGCCGTTCACATCGTCTCACGGGGCGGCTGTCTGCCACCGAGGAATAGGAGGGGGCTGCCCCCCCAGCCCAATAGTCGGGCAGGTTGTGACTTGTCAGGAGGAGCTTAGGGTTGTCAGTATTTGCAGGTTGTGAATTGTGTTTTGTGTTGTGTATTTTGAGAGTACTTTCAGATATGAATGTCTTTTGAATTTCATATTTGCAGTATTGAGCATATGAAGTATTTTATGAATTCTAGAGATCTATTTTTAGCACTTAAAATGTAGTTTCATAGGAGTATAAAAGGCAGACAATGTGATTCTTAGAGAAGAAACTGCAAGTTTCAGTTTTAGATACGAAACTGCAAGTTCAGTTTCAGATAAGAAACTACAACTTTCAGAGGTAGATCATTTATATTAACACGGCCTTTTCAAACAGGGTTAACATCATGTTGGAAGTTTTATTCATGGTCAAAAATGGAACTACCAGCCTGTTAACATCATGCTGATCAACATTCATGCATAGAACATCTTCATATGATGCACAATCAAAATGCCCACACAATGTCGAAAAGTAAACACACGAGAAAACGAGGGACGAAGTTTTGGCAAGTGTTGGACGTGGTTTTGGGCTGCCCTGCCTAGGCTTTCATTTTTAACATGCAGCCCACGACCTCGGACGGGAGGTCCATAGGCATGTTTGTATTTTCTTAGGGCCGTCATGTATCGACCGACCTATGGACCTCCCATCCGAGGTTTTATTTTTGGCAGCCCAATTTATGTATTTTTTTGAAGAAAACGCAGAGGTCTGTTCTATTTTTCTATATAAGAATAGGAACGCCAGGTCCAACTTATGTTTCCCTTCTAACTATATTATATATATTTAAATTATTTTATATGTTATTATATATTATTTTATTGTCATCATATATTTAATGATACTTACATATGTAAGAAAACAATATCCCACATCTTATTAACTTATAAAAATAATTTCTTAACAAATAAAATCCTGTATTGTTTTGGCACGAAAATCCTAGTGATTGTGTACAAAAGCTTGGTAAGATTTAAGGACGAATGTAATAATATCACTTATTATTAAATATATTTATAACAAAATGCTCAGCCCCTTTTTATTTTTTTGATAACATTGCTGGCCCAACCCAACATTATAATTAGAATCAGCCCATCAAAATCGTGTATTTCGACAAAGTGCAAGTGGCCTGTAATTTTTTAGGAAATAAAGTAAATGGGCTGCATGGACGCTACATTATTTGTTCACCCAGCCCAGCTAATGGCTGTAATTCAAAAAAAAGATCAAATTGACAGTAAATTCTACCGCGCAAAAAAAATTGTAAATTCTGAAAAAATGGGTTGAATACGTGCCACATTTTTGGAGGCTGAAATGTGGGCCAATAGGTCGAAGCCAACACAAGTCGTTGTCAATTTAGTCAACAAATGATTCTGACATGTTAGCCGTTGGATTTACATCCAACGACTGGCATCCATCTTCAATCTCTCGTCTTCTTCCTCCAGCGCCGCCGGGACCACCTCCCGCCTCCTGCTGCTAGCAGCTCTGCTTAGCACGCTTCGCTATGAAGCGCTACTCCACCGTTGGCCAGGCCATCCCTCCACCCTCCACACCTCCTGTTCTTCTCCACCGACTTCCAACCACACCGCACTAGAACCGCTAACCCTCAGACACCTCTCCGTCTGCGATTCTACTCCCGCGTCTTCCCATCTTCGGCTCGTTGCTGTCCGAGGCCTCGCCGTCGTCCAACACCTTGGATGCGCTCGGTGCGGCGTGGTCAACATGGTCAACGAACGACACCATCGGAAGTAGACTGTGCGTGGAGAGGCTGATAGCTGGGTCCACGACCGCACACAAGGAAATGCCTCCTTATTACGCGCAAAATAATGATTCCTCCACCTGACATCTGGGACCCATCGGAAGGGCCTCTGTATTTCGTGAAAAAAAACGTGCCCCCCGCTGACATGTTGGACCCACCAGCTATCTTCGCACGCAAGGAAGTGCCTCCTTATTATGCACAAAAAATGAATACTCCCCGCCACCGGAACCCAGCATAGTGGGAGGCTGACTTGTGGGCCTACCAAGTTGACGGGGACGCAGCGCTTTGTCAACTTAGTCAATATGAACGATTCTAGCTCCTGCTACCGTACGATGTTCATCCAACGACCGTAGTGCTTCTTCAACCTCTGGTCTTCTTGCTCCAGCCGCCCAAACCAGCGTTGGTCGTGCCGCGTGCTCCTGCCTCCCGTGGCCGGCTGTGATGCCGCGGAGGCCTCACCGCCCCCTACTACTACCACCACTGGCCAGGCCATCCCTGTACTCACCCACACCCCCTGTTATTCTGTGGCGACAGCAACCTCACACCGCAGCCGAACCAGTGAACCCTCGTACTCCTCTTCGCGTGGGCATCAAATGATGCGTCTTCCATGGCTCCGTGTCGTCCCCTTCCTAGGCCTCGCCGTTGTCCACCGCCGTGGTGATCTCGGCGCGGCGTGGTCAATGTGGTCAACGACCGACTTCCATCGGAAGAGTACTGTGCGTGGAGAAGCTGACAGCTGGGTCCACGGCCGCAGCAAGGAAGTGCCTCCTTATTACGCGCAAAGTAATTATTCCTCCACCTGACAGCGGGGACCACCGGACGGGCCACCGTATTTCGCGAAAAAAACATTTTCCCCCTGACTACTGGGACCCACCAGCTACACCTTCGCACACAAGGAAGTGCGTCCGGGCAAACAAAAAACAAAACAATTCGCCCCCCTGACTGTTGGGACCCACCAGCTACATCTTCGCACGCAAGGAAGTGCCTGACAGTCGGGACCCACCTGGATGAAGCATACGTAGCATTGTCATTCTGGTCACGAACGTGTACGTACATATATACTGGTGGATGTAGAGGCGCACACGTGTCGTAGTAGAGGCGCGCACGTAGCATGTACACGCACGCATACGCCGTGGTGCAAGAAAGAAAATACAGCCACGTATGTGTACATACGGGCGGGGTCTCGAACGCGTACTCGCGCATACGTACGGCGAGGGCTCGTGTACATGGCTGGGTTGGAACGGAGAAACAACATCGTCGTCGTGTTCATGGGGAGGCAACGGAATGAATCGTGTTCATCGGGAGGCAATGTAGTGCGTGGGAGCCAACTGGCTGGGTCGGAACGGAATGCGTGGTCGTGTTCATCGGGAGGGCTTGGACGGAATAGGCGATGGAAACGAGGCCTGGCGTACCGCACAAGGAGGAAACGGACCTCCTACGTTCGGAACAGGGTCCTGTTGATTGGGAGGGGTGTGGCGTACTGCAAAACGGAGGAAACGGACCTCCTACCGTCGAAACGGGGGTCCTGTTGATCGGGAGGGGTGTGGCGTACCGCAAAACGGACGAAACGGACCTCCTACGGTTGAAACGGGGGTCATGTTCATCGGGAGGGGTGTGGCGTACCGCAAAACGGACGAAACGTACTTGTGTTGGAGCGCTACGGTCGAAACGAGGGTCCTGTTCATTAGGAGGGGTGTGGCGTACCGCAAAACGAGACTCCACGGGATACTGTTCATCTCCACCGTCGACCTCCTCCAGCCTCCACGGACTCCTGTTCATCCAGCCTCCACCGCGCGCTACTCCACCGGCTATTGTTCAACCACCCCTCCACCGTCTATTGTTCATCCAGCCCTCTACACCACTGGGTCCTGTTCAACCACCCCTCCATGGGCACCCCTCCACCGTCTACTATTCATCCAGCCCTCCACCACACCACGGGGTCCTGTTCATCCAGAGGCAACGCCACCGCTCACTGTTCATCCAAACCCCCCGCAACGCTCACTGTTCATCAAATCGATCGGCTTCAGTTAGCAGCAGTAGCGAAGGAATCGCTCGATCAGTTCGATTAACGTACCATCGATCGATCGCTTCGGGTTCGCGAACGCGTAGCCTGCAGTGCAATCACTGGTTCGATTAGAGCCCAACGCCTCGCTTCGGGTTCGATTAGAGCCAACGCCTCGCACACACACACGTCGTGTACGAGAAAGCAGCGATCGCCGGCCCCGACCTCCCACCGTAACCGGAACTCCCGAAATTTTCCTCCCCTCGCTTCTACCACGGTTTTTCCGTCATGGACGGCCCAAAGAATGTCATGCAGCTGCGTCTCCCTCCCGCCCGGTGACGAAAAGCCCATTTTCTTTCATGATTTTTGTCATAGAAGTAGGAGCCCACCACATCTATGATGATACCGGGTTTTGTCACAATTATCGTCACAGAAGTGTCATATGTATGACAGAAAAAAATTCGTTCGGCCCAAAATGTCACGGATGTGTCTTTTTTTTGTAGTGCCAGGACAGGCCCTTCTCTTTCCAGGAGGTGAGCCGCATGGGGATTCCGGGTCGAAATTTGGGGGCCGCCACCCAGTTGGTGTCGCGCGGCTCGGTGATGTAGAACCACCCCGATTGCCACCCCTTTATGGTCTCCACATAGGAGCCTTCGAGCCAGGTGACTTTAGGCATTTTTCCCACCATGGCGCCTCTGCACTCTGCTTGTTGGCCGACCATCACCTTCGGTTTAACATTGAAGGTCTTCAGCCACAGGCCGAAGTGGGGCTTAATGCGGAGGAAGGCCTCGCACACGATGATAAACGCTGAGATGTTGAGGATGAAATTGGGGGCCAGATCGTGAAAATCCAGCCCGTAGTAGAACATGAGCCCGCGGACAAACGGGTGGAGGGGAAATCCCAGTCCGCGGACGAAGTGGGTAAGGAAAACCACCCTCTCATGGGGTTCTGGAGTAGGGACGATCTGCCCCGCATCTGGCAGCCGGTGTGCGATATCCGCGTCCAGATATCCTTCTCCCCGTAGCTTTGTGATGTGCTCCTCTGTAACGGAGGAGACCATCCACTTGCCTCCCGCTACGGACATGCTTGGAGTGGTTTGAGGAGGAAATGCGAACTTGGGTGCTGGAGCTCAAGTGCGTAAGAATGGATGAGCAAAGAGGAAGATGGCATGGGTAAAAAGAGGAATCCCTTCCCTTTATAAGGGCGGAGGAAATGATATGCCTCCCCACCTGCCTGGTAAACTTGCTTATTCCCCAAGCGCCGTAATTGATGGCGCGGTTGGGTTACCCACAGCCGTATTGATGAGAATCCCGTGATAAGGGGACACGATCTCTGCTTCGACAAGACATGCCAAGAAAACCGCCTCGCAATATGTGCAGTAGCTGGTTGAGAAAAACGGTTCGAATAATGACCGGGCTGTGGTATGATGTCATGCTGCCAAATGTGTCAGTAGATTAGATTTGTGGAAATATTATTCTCTCTACGGTGGTATGTGGAATTTGTTTTGCAGAGCTGGACACTATCCTTGTGTTCAAAATCTTCTATGGAGTATTCGGAGGAGGAACCCGCCTTGCAATGCCGAAGACAATCTGCGCGCTGGAACCATTGTCATTGAAGCCTGGTTCAGGGGCTACTGAGGGAGTCCTGGATTAGGGGGTCCTCGGACAGCCGAACTGTTGGACTATGAAGATACAAGATAGAAGACTTCGTCCCGTGTCCGTATGCGACTCTCCTTGGCATGGAAGGCAAGCTTGGCAATACGGATATGTAGATCTCCTCCATTGTAACCGACTCTGTGTAACCCTAGCCCCCTCCGGTGTCTATATAAACCGGAGGGTTTAGTCCGTAGGACAATAACAATCATACCATAGGATAGCTTCTAGTGTTTAGCCTCTACGATCTCGTGGTAGATCAACTCTTGTAATACTCATATCATCAAGATCAATCAAGCAGGAAGTAGGGTATTACCTCCATCGAGAGGGCCCGAACCTGGGTAAACATCGTGTCCCCCGCCTCCTATTACCACCCGCCTTAGACCCGCAGTTCGGGACTGTTAGGACCCCGATTCCAAGTCACATCGATCTAGCCGGTAACACATCATATCACTTTGGGGCCTCACGCACGGTATTCCCACAGGTGTCGCCTTACCATGGCACGGGACCGTTTGTGCCTTTTGGCTCACGTATATGATAGTGTCGCTAGCATCCACATGACAGAGAACCCAGGCCGACATGGCTAGTCATGAACCCAAAGCGGCGCTAACCCATGGGGACAGGCATACATGAATCATATCGAGCATGTCGGTCATCAACGTATGAATCCGGGCTGTAGCACTGGGCTAACAGGACTCCGGTAACCCGGGCTGTAGCAGGCTAGGCAGGACTCCGGATGTCACTGCATGACATTTCCCGAAGGGACGTATATAGGAATGAAGTGAAACACATGCCGGCCACCAAGTGTCCAAAGCAGTAGTGTTGGGCTAGCAGGACTCGGTGAACCGTCAGAAGCGGACTACTATCGCTCAGGAAGCACTAGACTACATTTCCCCATAAGAGAGGCTTCCAAGAATAAACAACTAGATTGTCGGATCCCACACATACCAAGCATTTCAAACATACACACAATATGCTCAATATGTGTAAATACAACATGGCATCACAACATAACTCTACGACTCAAATATTTATTCATTAGGCTCCGAGGAGCGAGATATTACAAACATGGGTCTCATGACCCAACACAGAGCATACAAGTCAAAGCACAAGCGGAAACTTAACATGTCCGAAAGTACGCATAACTATAAATGAAAAAGGCTGAGAAGCCTGACTATCTACCAGATCCTGCCGAGGGCACAAGATCGTAGCTGAGGTAACAAGCTAAACGTCGAAGTCCAAGCAGAACTACTAGCGAGACTGACGTCTCTCTGCAAAACATAAAATAAGCAAACGTGAGTACAAACGTACTCAGCAAGACTTACATCAGAACTAACTACATATGCATCATTATCAACAAAGGGGGTGGTGGAGTTTGATTGCAGCAAGCCAGCTTTGACTCGGTGGCTATCCTAAACTAGGACTGCAAGTAACTCTTTTGAGGTGGCGCACACGAGTCCACATATTCACCATATCAATACACCACTATGGATCCGCTCCCGTCTCCCTACGAGAACGCCATTCATAGCACTCACGCTTATTTTGCGCATTTTAGAGTATCCACTTTCACTTGTCTATGAACTGTTATAGGCAACCCAGAAGTCCTTTACCGCGGACACGGCTATTCGAATATATCATTTATAACCCTGCAGGGGTGTACTTCTTCACACACGCTCTCGCCACTTACCGCCATATACACGTCATGTATCTCGGCAACCTTCAAGCGGAAGCCTGGCGAGGGTGTCGGCCACGGCCTACCTAAACACTCAAGTCCCTAGTCCAGGTTTATCGCCTATTCGGGTTCCATCCGCAGGGAGTCCGACCGAGGTTTCCACTAACGGCCCCGAGCGATGTGTGCAGGGTTCCCGAGACACCGAACGGGCGAATCGGTACACCAGGCCACGGTGTATCTACCGCATCATAGCCCACCCCTAGGGTCAAGGCCACGCACGGCCTCCAACACATATCCTACAAACACCGTAAACTAGTTGCAACTCCTGGACAGAGGACAAGGGTGGTTAAGAAGCCGAGAGAGTCAATTAAGGATCCCAATGTGTGGTAGTAACTGTTTCATGGATCACAAACACGTAACTCAGTTCACGAGGACGGCTGCAATGAGACAACCCACCATGTACTCCTACATGGCCTCTCACCGCTACCTTTACCAAATCGTGTTCACACACTTAGCTCACACACAGTAGGACATGTTCACACACCTCTGGTTCATCCCCGATGAACCAGACCCGACTCAACTCTAAGCAGTAGCAGACATGACAAATAAGCATGAATGAGTAGGCACATCAAGGCTCAAACAACTCCTACTCATGCTAGTGGGTTTCATCTATTTACTGTGGAATGATAGGTCATGCAGAGGATAAAGGGGTTCAGCTACCACAGCAAGTAACAGATGAATCGTTGTTGTCCTAATGCAAAGAAAAGAGAGCAGGAGCGAGAGAGTGGGATTGTATCGAAATGAACAAGGGGGTTTTGCTTGCCTGGCACTTCTGAAGATAATATAGTTCTTCATCGGTGTCATCGAACTCATCGTCAGTACGTCGTCTACTGAGAGAGGGCAAACACCGGCAACTGAGAAAGAACACAATATATGCAATGCACATTCACATGAATGACATGTCATGTTAAGGTACTGAATTCACCTAATTCAATATCTAGCCAAGTTAATTGAAGTGGAACTCGAACAAGAACAAATTCCAACTCCAAATGCTAGTTCATAATTTACCCTAATCATTATTTGTCCTATTCAGTGAGGTTAACTTGTTCAAACATGCATGATCATGGCATAAACAGATTCTTCATATTTTTCTGACCATTTTTCATATATAACTTATTTCCATTGGAGTTATAGATTATTTTCTATGAATTTTAGAACTTCTAACCATTTTCTGAAATTTTCTCGATTAATAATAAATCCAGAAAATGTATTATCACGTCGAGATTATGTCACTATGACGTCAGCGGTCAACTGCGACGGTCCAGGTCAAACCCTGACCTATGGGTCCCGCGTGTCAGTGTAATTAGCCTAACTAGTTTTTAGTTAGCACTAAAACCAATTTAACTAGAGGACGGACCCCACCTATCATGGAGTCAGGGGGAGTCAACCTGGGCCCACACGGGGTCAACTTGCCGGCTTTTAGCCGCCGGCGATGACCAGACGCGGCGGGGCAGCGCGGAATTCGCGCTCCGGCGACCAAAAGTACGGCGGAGGCCATCTACGTGATGCGGGCGCTCCCCCGCATCGAGTGGTGGTGGTGGTTGGACCGGGGGTGGCCGGAAACGTCGCCGGCGACGACTTCGACGGCTGCCGGAGCTCGGGTGAGCTCGGGGTCGTCGCTACGACGGTCGGGGCAGCTCGTGCGGGGCACCTACGTGCTCTACGAAGCGCGGTGAACAAGATGGATGTGACGGCGGAGCCATTTCGTGGCCGGAGCCACGCCGGCGGTGAGCTCAGACGGCGGCGGGTGCGGTGAGCTCGGTGTGGTGCGTGCGGTGCACGAGAGAGGGAGCGGAGAGGGGGAGGACGGGCAGGAGCACACAGTGGTCTCGAGAGCGGGTCAGAGAGGTCGGGGAAGAGCTGGAGTGGTCACGGCGGCGAGGGGGATCTCCGGCAACGGCGGATCGGGATGGCTCGGTGCAGCGTCTCTGGGGCGAGCGAGCGCTCGGGGCTCGGTCGAGGAAAAGCAACGGACGACGGTGAAGCTTCTGGGCACGGAGAGGCGATGAGTGGACGGCAGTGGCTGCGGCTTTACGACAGCGCGGGCGCGGCTGCGTCGGCCATGGCGTCCAGGGAGCGAGGGAGAGAGCAAGGGGAAAAATGGGGTGTCGGCGGGGTCGGGGCGGCGCCGAGGAGTGGCTTCGAGGCGTCGCTGCGCTGTCCAAGCAAGGCAGACGGCCAGGGAGCTGCGTGGCGAGCTCGGGCACGCCGGTGCTCACCTCTCTGCTTGCCTGGCGAGAGGAAGCAGCTGACTGGCCATGGGCGATCTGATCTTTGGGCCGCCAGTGGGCTGGCCACCGGGCCACAGCTGTAAGCCAGTAATTCCTTCTCTCTCTTTATTTAAGTTTCATTTTCTATTTTCTGCAGAAGTTTTGATTTAGTAAAAATACTAAACCATTTGTTAAAATGCTGAAATTAATTGTGGGCACTTGTAAATTTGTTTCCAACAACCCTCATTTAATTTCACAATTATTTGAGCACTTAAAATAATTATAGCAATTAGATGCCCAAATTCAAATACATAATGATTTAGTTCAAAAATCCAGAATAGCCTCCAAAAATATGAAACCATTTTTGGCAGAGGGTTTAGCCAGGACCAAAGATGGTAAACATTTATGAAGGGCATTTTGGGTTCATTGAAAAGTTTTAAGTTTGAACCTAGTTGAATTCATTTGGTGCTAGGGTTTCAACATCCCTATTTCAAGTTTCTTAGGAATTTAAACATGATGACATGATGAGCAAGCAAAGTCAAGCAAGGCTAATCTAGGGCTGTGACAACTCACCCCCACTAAACAAGAATCTCGTCCCGAGATTCAAGACGTGAGGTAAGAAGACAGAGGGGGGCACAAACTATTACGGTCTTCACGATCCAGGTTGCACTTCATAAGAATGTTGATTCGAACATCATCATGATATTGACATCTTGCTTTGAGAACTCCATCCAACACGACAATGGAAAGAGAGGGAGGCTCTACATGATTCGATCTTCACGAAGATCAAGTAAACATGATCGACTCACAGAATGAGATGTAGAAACATCTCGAGTTGAGACACAAAACATATCGAGAGGGGTGGAAGAACTAACAACGAGGTTTGATTTGGTGGGCATCAATTCCACACTTAGAGAGATGGTGGATGGTGTCAAGGTGGCGAGGAAATAATTGCCAGGATTCCATAACGGGGCACCTTGGAAAAAGTTACTCGTTGAGTTGTTCCCTTAAGTGGCAAAAAAAATTACTTTTGATCCATAGATCATTGGAACTCTTTATACCAGCCTAAGGCAATCACAATCGATCATGTGAAGGAGTTCGAAAGAATGACATACTCGGACTAGAATGGATGATGTGGACTACCTTGTTGAAGACAACGCAATGGATGATTTGCTTATAATCGGAAATTGATGGGACCCATAGTAAGTCCACTTTTGAGGATGATCCTAGACATCAATTACTAAGAGGGGAAGCCCATGGAAATTGGCACAATGGGGCGCAAGCTGGGAACAAAATGCAACTGTTGGGAATGTTCCAACCATCATATCTGCCTGAGATTCAGATCCGATTGGTAATAGAATACTCCGGACTCAGATGTCCGAAAGGGAAGAGTGCAACACAAATCGACGAGATGATGTTGCGAGATTCTCGGGAGATGGACTATGGTAGTGAGCTCCAACACATGGGCGGGTTCTGCTACAACCATGTGAACATGTTGTTCGAGACAAGCATGACCACATAGTAGTCTTATAATAAAACACTACCGGGTTCAGGTGGGGAACCATCAACGAGGATATCGAAGTCCCTACATAAGTCCGGATTAGCTCTTATGAAGGAACTCCTTCTCCTTGAACAAATCAATCAGTGGCTTGGTGTGCTAGGAACAGATGTAGAGCGAAGGTTGCAAGTCTCCGAACCACATAAAACTTCGCACGTATGCATGACCGATTTGGGATGATTCCAAAGAAGCAACATTGACTTTCTCGAATCCACGGCGGCAACTTGCATCAGATGCACATGAATTAGAGGAAGTCACTACTTTCATCCAAACATATGCTTCATGAACGAAACACGAAGAAATTCTTACACAAGTTTCCAACACTAGGTTGATGTTCAACATGACTCATGGGGGAGACAAAATGTCTGGCGATGGGCTCAACAACAACTCATCGGAATTTCCATATCACGGACTTCCACCATCATGTGAACACGGTGATAGCATTGGTCGGACCAAAAGATGTAATGGTATATGCTCGAGGGATCAACCACGAGTAAGACAACATTACGAGCATCGTTGGTACTGATTTGATTTGACGATAGCCCACACTCAAATCAAAGGATTGATAAGACAATAGGTCCAGCAACTGATCACAGGGACCAATCGGTGAAGATACCATCTTTCTTCAACACACACTACACAAGAATATCCCTTTGGAACGAACTAAGTTAGGCAAGCTTTTATCTTCCGACTCTCCAAGTTGTTGTCTAGCTTAACCAACTAGCTCGGGGATATTCAACACAGATTCTTGGAGAAAGGGTGGTTCACAAGAAACCAACTTGATCACGAGCTCAACATAACAAATCGAGGAAACAACCCGGTAACACTTCCAAGAAGATATTTGGAAAGTCACGAACCACCGGTATGTTACTAAGCTCGAGAACAATCTTGCTTTTGAGGGCAAGACGATATGATCAAATGAATGAGGACTTGACAAGATCCTAACTCATCAATCGAAGTGTGCACCAGAAATAAGGACTATGTAGCACGATCAATCTTAGGATGATGATTGAATAACCAACACGCTAAGAATGAGAATATTGTCCATTTACTAACAAGCAACACGGTTGCTAGGAGTATTGATTTCACACATCATGGTTCACTTGTCGGCATTCCGGTTACAACAACACGAGACCGAGGAATGAATAATGATAGCGAGAAGTATCACTGCGTCAAGAATCCATAAGAGGTGGTGCAATTCTCATGACATTCTTGACATAAAGATGGTAACACTCCAAGGTAGAGCAGAATCAAAGCTGGATTGGCATTTTAATCTGCGGAATACAACTACTTTGACCCAATCCTCGAACTGGACAAGGTACTGGAGTTTGTTTCTCCTAGTCATTCCCGGATAGAATGGCTTGACAGACCACAAGGATAATAGGCATCGATAAACGCGATCGCACACATACTCTTGACTATCAATTGATAGACGAGAGACATAATACAACTAAAGAGGGACAACTCAAGGAACATATAACTTTTCGAGTTGTGGAGGCATGGATTAGTATGTCGAACGATTTCAACATATTTCTTCCGGATAACCCATGCAGAAAGGTTGAACTGGCAGAGTCACAAATAGAATGGAGAACTCATCGAGGCCACTTACATTGTGATCTTTTGATCCAACAAACTTCTGCCATAAGTGGTTCATGGTATTTGGAAGAAGGATATACCACGGACCTCGAGGACTATCACAAAGTTACTAATATCCTAAAGGAACTAGCAAAAACTATCAACATGAATGAGTAGAGTGAATCTCGGGTTCAAGAACCCAGGAGTAGAATACCTACTACTAAGTGGCATCACGGGATGCTTTCGAGAATGATGGCCAGAATCATCACACTGGGAACACAAAACATGGCCATATTACCAGGTGATCCTCTAAGATGCCTAGGGTCATAATACTAGTTCCAACATATATGTTGAGGCAACAGAGTACCTCAACTCACCGATTAGTGTGGTCAATCTGGCCCAAAAGGACATCAGGAACGGGAGGAAGGGATTTGCAAATGCATCAGATAGTTTAGAAACCTGGGATGACTCGGACAGCATAACGGCTGTAAATGCTCAAAAAGATTTGGGACATCATGCAAAATGGTGGCATAACCACTCAATAACATCATATCAGGGTTCCGAAATCAACAATTAACATACGGAAATAGTAGAAACTGAACTGGGCTTAAAACCAACAATCTTAAAAGTCTAAGGATTAGTAACACGTCATCCTGATAGATAGATGAGAAGCCTAGTTCTTAATCCCCGTAGAAGAGAAGAGGATGACTCGGATCGTAAGGCCATGAGGTATAAGGAGTAAAAAGAGCCTTACGTTCCCTTCCCCAATCAATTCCCTTACATAACTAAAGCATTTCTAGACACAACTTCGACCAGTTTGGCTTGGTAATCCCACAGGCAGTCAGGCTCTCATACCAACGCTGTCAGGACCCCGATTCCAAGTCGCATCGATCTAGCAGGTAACACATCATATCACTTTGCGGCCTCACAAACGGTATTCCCACGGGTGTCGCCTTACCATGGCCCGGGACCGTTTGCGCCTTTTGGCTCACGTATATGATAGTGTCGCTAGCATCCACATAATAGAGAACCCGGGCCGACATGGCTAGTCGTGAACCCAAAGTGGCGCTAACCCATGGGGACAGGCATACATGAATCACATCGAGCATGTCGGTCATCAACGTATGAATCGGGCTGTAGCACTTTGGGCTAACAGGACTCCATTAACCCGGCTGTAGCAGGCTAGGCAGGACTCGGATGTCACCGTGTGACATTTCCCGAAGGGACGTACATAGGAACGAAGTGAAACACATGCCGGCAGTCAAGTGTCCAAAGCGGTAGTCTTTGGGCTAGCGAGGACTCCGGTGAACCGGGCAGGCGGACTACTATCGCTCGAGGAAGCACTAGACTACATTTCCCCATATGAGAGGCTGCCAAGGATAAACAACTAGATTGTCGGATCCCACACATACCAAGCATTTCAAACATACACACAATATGCTCAATATGTGTAAATACAACATGGCATCACAACATAACTCTACGACTCAAATATTTATTCATTGGGCTCCAAGGAGCGAGATATTACAAACATGGGTCTCATGACCCAACACTCAGAGCATACAAGTCAAAGCACAAGCAGAAGCTTAACATGTCTGAGTACAAACAACTATAAATGAAAAAGGCTGAGAAGCCTGACTATCTACCACATCCTGCCGAGGGCACAAGATCGTAGCTGAGGTAACAAGCTAAACATCGAAGTCCAAGTGGAACTACTAGCGACCGACGCGTCTCTGCAAAACATAAAATAAGCAAATGTGAGTACAAACGTACTCAAAGAAGACTTACATCGTAACTAACTACATATGCATCATTATCAACAAAGGGGTGGTGGAGTTTGATCTGACAAGCCAGCTTTGACTCGGTGGCTATCCTAAACTACATTGCAAGTAACTCTTTTGAGGTGGCGCACACGAGTCCACATATTCACCATATCAATACACCACTATGGATCCGCTCCCGTCTCCCTACGAGAACGCCATTCATAGCACTCACGCTTATTTTGCGCATTTTAGAGTATCCACTTTCACTTGTCTATGAACTGTTATAGGCAACCCAGAAGTCCTTTATCGCGGACACGGCTATTCGAATAGATCATTTATAACCCTGCAGGGGTGTACTTCTTCACACACACGCTCTCGCCACTTACCGCCATATACACGTCATGTATCTCGGCAACCTTCAAGCGGAAGCCTGGCGAGGGTGTCGGCCACGGCCTACCTAAACACTCAAGTCCCTAGTCCAGGTTTATCGCCTATTCGGGTTTCATCCGCAGGGAGTCCGGACGAGGTTTCCACTAACGGCCCCGAACGATGTGTGCAGGGTTCCCGAGACACCAAACGAGCGAATCAGTACACCGGGCCACGGTGTATCTGCCGCATCAAAGCCCACCCCTAGGGTCAGCGCTACGCACGACCTCCAACACATATCCTACAAACACCAGAAACTAGTTGCAACTCCTGGACAGAGGACAAGGGTGGTCAAGAAGTCGAGAGAGTCAATTAAGGATCCCAATGTGTGGTAGTAACTATTTCATGGATCACAAACACAGAACTCAGTTCCTGAGGACGGCTGCAATGAGACAACCCACCATGTACTCCTACATGGCCTCTCACCGCTACCTTTACCAAATCGTGTTCACAGACTTAGCTCACACACAGTAGGACATGTTCACACACCTCTGGTTCATCCTCGATGAACCAGACCTGACTCAACTCTAAGCAGTAGCAGGCATGACAAATAAGCATGAATGAGTAGGCACATCAGGGCTCAAACAACTCCTACTCATGCTAGTGGGTTTCATCTATTTACTGTGGAATGACAGGTCATGCAGAGGATAAAGGGGTTCAGCTACCGCAGCAAGTAACAGATGAATCGTTGTTGTCCTAATGCAGTAAAAGAGAGCAAGAGCGAGAGAGTGGGACTGTTTCGAAATGAACAAGGGGGTTTTGCTTGCCTGGCACTTCTGAAGATAATATAGTTCTTCATCGGTGTCATCGAACTCATCGTCAGTACGTCGTCTACTGAGAGAGGGCAAACACCGGCAACTGAGAAAGAACATAATCAATGCAATGCACATTCACATGAATGACATGTCATGTTAAGGTACTGAATTCACCTAATGCAATATCTAGCCAAGTTAATTCAAGTGGAACTCGAACAAGAACAAATTCCAACTCCAAATGTTATTTCATAAATTGCCCTAATCATAATTTGTCCTATTCAGTGAGGTTAACTTGTTCAAACATGCATGATCATGGCATAAACAGATTCTTCATATTTTTCTGATCATTTTTCATATATAACTTATTTCCATTGGAGTTATAGATTATTTTCTATGAATTTTAGAAGTTCTAACCATTTTCTGAAATTTTCTGATTAATAATAAATCCAGAAAATGTATTACTGGGTCAGCATTGCATCACTATGACGTCAGCGGTCAACTGCGGTGGTCCAGGTCAAACCCTGACCTGTGGGTCCCGCGTGTTAGTGTAATTAGCCTAACTAGTTTTTAGTTAGCACTAAAACCAATTTAACTAGAGGACGGGCCCCACCTGACATGGAGTCAGGGGGATTCAACCTGGGCCCACATGAGGTCAACTCGCCGGCTTTTAGCCACCGGTGACGACCACACGCGGCGGGGCAGCGCGGAATTCGCGCTCCGGCGACCAAAAGTACGGCGGAGGCCATCTACGTGATGCGGGCGCTCCCCCGCATCGAGTGGTGGTGGTGGTTGGACCGGGTGGCGGAAGCGTCGCCGGCGGCGACCCGGCAACTGCAGGAGCTCGGGTGAGCTCGGGGTCGTCGCTTCTGACGGTCGGGCAGCTCGTGCGGGCACCTCGTGCTCTGAGCGCGGTGAACAAGATGGATGTGTGGCGGAACCATTTCGTGGCCGGAGCCACGCCGGCGGTGAGCTCTGACGGCGGCGGGTGCGGTGAGCTCGGTGTGGTGCGTGCGGTGCACGAGAGAGGGAACGGAGAGGGGGAGGACAGGCAGCAGCTCACAGTGGTCTCGGCAAGCGGGTCGAGAGGTCGGGAAGAGCTGGAGTGGTCACGGCGGCGAGGGGGATCTCCGGCAACGGCGGATCGGGATGGCTCGGTGCAGCGTCTCCGGGGCGAGCGAGCGCTCGGGGCTCGGTCGAGGCAAAGCAGCGGACGATGGTGAAGCTTCTGGACACGGAGAGGCGATGAGTGGACGGCAGTGGCTGCGGCTTTACGACGGCGCTGCGTCAAGGCTGCCATGGCGTCCAGGGAGCGAAGGAGAGAGCAAGGGGAAAAAAGGGGGTGTCGGCGGGGTCGGGGCGGCGCCGAGGAGTGGCTTCGAGGCGTCGCCGCGCTGTCCAAGCAAGGCAGGCGGCCAGGGAGCTGCGTGGCGAGCTCAGGCACGCCGGTGCTCACCTCTCTTCCTTCCTGGCGAGAGGAAGTGACCAGCCATGGGCGATCTGATCTTGGGCCGCCAGTGGGCTGGCCAGTGGGCCATGACAGGTAAGCCAGTAATTCTTTCTCTCTCTTTATTTAAGTTTTTGTTTTCTATTTTCTGCAGTAAGTTTTGATTTAGTAAAATACTAAACCATTTGTTAAAATGCTGAAATTAATTGTGGGCACTTGTAAATTTGTTTCCAACAGCCCTCATTTAATTTCACAATTATTTGAGTACTTAAAATAATTATAGAAATTAAATGCCCAAATTCAAATACATAATGATTTAGTTCAAAAATCCAATAGCCTCCAAAAATATGAAACCATTTTTGGCAGAGGGTTTAGCCAGGACCAAAGATGGTGAACATTTATGAAGGGCATTTTGGGTTCATTGAAAAGTTTGAAGTTTGAACCTAGTTGAATTCATTTGGTGCTAGGGCTTCAACATCCCCATTTCAAGTTTCTTAGGAATTTAAACATGATGACATGATGAGCAAGCAAAGTCAAGCAAGGCTAATATGGGGCTGTGACAGGCACCCCCTACCCAAGATCCGCCGGTTTTGACACCGACATAGGGTCCGCACGCTTAACGTTCGTTGACGATATAGTATTTATGAGTTATGTATGTTGGTAACCGAATGTTGTTCGGAGTTCCGGATAAGATCATGGACATGACGAGGAACTCTGGAATGGTCCAGAGATAAAGATTGACATATGGGATAATAGTGTTTGGTCTTCGAAAGGGTTCCGGAATTCACCGGAAGGGGTTCTGGATGTTTCCCGAAATGTTTGGGTACGAGAACACTTTATTTGGGCCAAAGGGGAAAGCCCACAAGGTTTTTGGAAAGCGCAAATGGAAGTTTTGCGGAGTCCAGGGGCTAGACGCCAGGGGTCTGTGGCATTTGGGTCCTGGCCCTGGAGTCCGAGAAGGACTCTTGCCTTTCGGGTGAAACCGACTTTGTGGAGGCTTTTACTCCAAGTTTCGACCCCAAGGCTCAACATATAAATAGAGGGGTAGGGCTAGCACCCAAGACACATCAAGAAACACCAAGCCGTGTGCCGGGAACCCCGTCCCCTCTAGTTTATCCTCTGTCATAGTTTTCGTAGTGCTTAGGCGAAGCCCTGCGGAGATTGTTCATCACCAACACCGTCACCATGCCGTCGTGCTGCCGGAACTCATCTACTACTTCGCCCCTCTTGCTGTATCAAGAAGACGAGGACATCATCAAGCTGAACGTGTGCTAAATGCGGAGGTGTCGTATGTTCGGTACTTGATCGGGACGGATCGTGAAGGTGTACGACTACATCAACCGCGTTGATAAATGCTTCCGCTTACGGTCTACGAGGGTACGTAGACAACACTCTCCCCTCTCGTTGCTATGCATCACCATGATCTTGCGCGTGCGTAGGAATTTTTTTTAAATTACTACGTTCCCCAATGGTGGCATTTGAGCCAGGTTAATGCGTAGATGTTATATGCACGAGTAGAACACAAGTGAGTTGTGGGCGATACAAGTCATACTGCTTACCAGCATGTCATACTTTGATTCGGTGGTATTGTTGGATGAAGCGGCCCGAACCAACATTACGCGTACGCTTACGCGAGACTGGTTCTACCGACGTGCTTCGCACAAAGGTGGTTGGTGGGTGTCAGTTTCTCCAACTTTAGTTGAATCGAGTGTGGCTACGCCCGGTCCTTGTGAAGGTTAGAACATGACATACTTGACGAAATATCATTGTGGTTTTGGTGCGTAGGTAAGAACGGTTCTTGCTCAGCCCGGAGCAGCCATGTAAAACTTGCAACAACAAAGTAGAGGACGTCTAACTTACTTTTGTAGGGCATGTTGTGATGTGATATGGTCAAGACATGATGCTAAATTTTATTGTATGAGATGATCATGTTTTGTAATGAAGTTATCGGCAACTAGTAGGAGCCATATGGTTGTCGCTTTATTGTATGCAATGCAATCGCCCTGTACTTGTTTTTACTTTATCACTAAGCGGCAGCGATAGTCATAGAAACAATAGTTGGTGAGACGACAACGATGCTACGATGGAGATCAAGGTGTCGCGCCGGTGACGATGGTGATCATGACGGTGCTTTGAAGATGGAGATCAAAAGCACAAGATGATGATGGCCATATCATATCACTTATATTGATTGCATGTGATGTTTATCTTTTATGCATCTTATTTTGCTTTGATTGACGGTAGCATTATAAGATGATCTCTCACTAAATTTTAAGGTATAAGTGTTCTCCCTGAGTATGCACCCTTGCGAAAGTTAAATGCGTCTTAGAGACACCACGTGATGATCGGGTGTGATAAGCTCTACGTTCACATACAACGGGTGCAAGCCAGTTTTGCACACGCAGAATACTAGGGTTAAACTTGACGAGCCTAGCATATGCAGATATGGCCTCGGAACACTGAGACCGAAAGGTCGAGCGTGAATCATATAGTAGATATGATCAACATAGTGATGTTCACCATTGAAAACTACTCCATCTCACGTGATGATCGAACATGGTTTAGTTGATTTGGATCACGTGATCACTTAGATGATTAGAGGGATGTCTATCTAAGTGGGAGTTCTTAAGTAATATGATTAATTGAACTTTAATTTATCATGAACTTAGTACCTGATAGTATTTTGCATGTCTATGTTGTTGTAGATCAATGGCCCGCGCTATTGTTCCTTTGAATTTTAATGCATTCCTTGAGAAAGCTAAGTTGAAAGATGATGGTAGCAATTACACGGACTGGGTCCATAACTTGAGGATTATCCTCATTGCTGCACAGAACAATTACGTCCTGGAAGCACAGTTGGGTGCCGAACTGCTTGCGAGATGCAATCGACGGCGTTAAGAACGTCTGGCGAGCAAAGCTGATGACTACTCGATAGTTCAATGTGCCATGCTTTACGGCTTAGAACTAGGACTTCAACGACGTTTTGAACGTCATGGAGCATATGAGATGTTCCAGAGTTGAAGTTAATATTTCAAGCAAATGCCCAGATTGAGAGATATGAAGTCTCCAATAAGTTCTACAGCTGCAAGATGGAGGAGAATAGTTCTTCAGTGAACATATACTCAAAATGTCTGGGTATAACAATCATTTGATTCAACTGGGAGTTAATCTTCCTGATGATAGTGTCATTGACAGAATTCTTCAATCACTGCCACCAAGCTACAAGAGCTTCATGATGAACTATAACATGCAAGGGATGGATAAGACAATTACCAAGCTCTTCGCGATGCTAAAGGCTGCAGAGGTAGAAATCAAGAAGTAGCATCAAGTGTTGATGGTCAACAAGACCACCAGTTTCAAGAAAAAGGGTAAAGGGAAGAAGGGGAACTTCAAAAAGAACAACAAGCAAGTTGCTGCTCAAGTGAAGAAGTCCAAGTCTGGACCTAAGCCTGAGACTGAGTGCTTCTACTGCAAACATAGTGGTCACTGGAAGCGGAACTGCCCCAAGTATTTGGTGGATAAGAAGGATGGCAAGGTGAACAAAGGTATATATGATATACATGTTATTGATGTGTACCTTACTAATGCTTGCAGTAGCACCTGGATATTTGATACTGGTTCTGTTGCTAATATTTTCAACTCGAAACAGGGGCTACGGGTTAAGCGAAGATTGGCTAAGGATGAGGTGACGATGCGCGTGGGAAATGGTTCCAAAGTCGACGTGATCGCCGTCGGCATGCTACCTCTACATCTACCTTCGGGATTAGTTTTAGACCTGAATAATTGTTATTTGGTGCCAGCGTTGAGCATGAACATTATATCTGGATCTTGTTTGATGTGAGACGGTTATTCATTTAAATCTGAGAATAATGGTCGTTCTATTTATATGAGTGATATCTTTTATGGTCATGCACCCTTGAAGAGTGGTCTATTCTTTTTGAATCTCGATAGTAGTGATACACATATTCATAATTATGAAGCCAAAAGATGCAGAGTTGATAATGATAGAGCAACTTATTTGTGGCACTGCCGTTTAGGTCATATTGGTGTAACGCGCATGAAGAAACTACATTCTGATGGACTTTTGGAATCACTTGATTATGAATCACTTGGTACTTGCGAACCATGCCTCATGGGCAAGATGACTAGAACTCCGTTCTCCGGAACAATGGAGCGAGCAACAGATTTATTGGAAATCATACATACTGATGTATGTGGTCTGATGAATGTTGAGGCTCGCAGCGGGTATCGTTATTTTCTCACCTTCACAGATGATTTGAGCATATATGGGTATATCTACTTGATGAAACATAAGTCTGAAACATTTGCAAAGTTCAAAGAATTTCAGAGTGAAGTGGAAAATCATCGTAACAAGAAAATAAAGTTTCTATAATCTGATCATGGAGGTGAATATTTGAGTTACGAGTTTGGTCTTCATTTGAAACAATGCGGAATAGTTTTGCAACTCACGCCACCCGAAACACCACAGCGTAATGGTGTGTCCGAACGTCGTAACCGCACTTTATTAGATATGGTGCGATCTATGATGTCTCTTACTGATTTACCGCTATCGTTTTGGGGTTATGTGTTAGAGACGGTTGCATTCACGTTAAATAGGGCACCATCTAAATCTGTTGAGACGACGCCTTATGAAGTGTGGTTTGGCAAGAAACCAAAGTTGTCGTTTCTTAAAGTTTGGGGCTGCGATGCTTATGTGAAAAAGCTTCAACCTGATAAGCTCGAACCCAAATCGAAGAAATGTGTCTTCATAGGATACCCAAAGGAGACTGTTGGTTACACCTTCTATCACAGATCCGAAGGTAAGACATTCGTTGCTAAGAATGGATCCTTTCTAGAGAATGAGTTTCTCTCGAAAGAAGTGAGTGGGAGGAAAGTAGAACTTGATGAGGTAACTGTACCTACTCCCTTATTGGAAAGTAGTTCATCACATAAATCTGTTCATGTGACTCCTACACCAATTAGTGAGGAAGCTAATGAAGATGATCATGTAACTTCAGATCAAGTTACTACCGAACCTGGTAGGTCAACTAGAGTAAGATCCGCACCAGAGTGGTATGGTAATCCTGTTCTGGAGGTCATGTTACTTGACCATGACGAACCTATGAACTATGAGGAAGCGATGATGATCCCAGATTCCGCAAAATGGCTTGAGGCCGTGAAATCTGAGATGGGATCCATGTATGAGAACAAAGTGTGGACTTTGGTTGACTTGCTCGATGATCGGCAAGCCATCAAAAATAGATGGATCTTCGAGAAGAAGACTGACGCTGACAGTAATATTACTGTCTACAAAGCTCGACTTGTTGCGAAAGGTTTTCGATAAGTTCAAGGAGTTGACTACGATGAGACCTTCTCACCTGTAGCGATGCTTAAGTCTGTCCGAATCAAGTTAGCTATTGCTGCATTTTATGATTATGAAATTTGGCAAATGGATGTAAAGACTGCATTCCTGAATGGATTTCTGGAAGAAGAGTTGTATATGATGCAACCTGAAGGTTTTATCGACCCAAAGAGTGCTAACAAAGTGTGCAAGCTCCAGCGATCCATTTATGGACTGGTGCAAGCCTCTCGGAGTTGGAATAAACGTTTTGATAGTGTGATCAAAGCATATGGTTTTGTACAGACTTTTGGAAAAGCCTGTATTTACAAGAAAATGAGTGGGAGCTCTGTAGCATTTCTAATATTATATGTAGATGACATATTATTTATTGGAATGATATAGAATTTATGGATAGCATAAAAGGATACTTGAACAAGAGTTTTTCAATGAAATACCTCGGTGAAGATGCTTATATATTGGGCATCAAGATCTATAGAGATAGATCGAGACGCTTAATTGGACTTTCACAAAGCACATACCTTGATAAAGTTTTGAAAAAGTTCAAAATGGATCAAGCAAAGAAATGGTTCTTGCCTGTGTTACAAGGTGTGAAGTTGAGTCAGACTCAATGCCCGATCACTGCAGAAGATAGAGAGAAAATGAAAATTGTTCCCTATGCTTCAGCCATAGGCTCTATTATGTATGCAATGTTGCGTACCAGACCTGATGTGTGCCTTGCTATTACTTTAGCAGGGAGGTACCAAAGTAATCCAGGAGTGGATCACTGGGCAGCGGTCAAGAACATCCTGAAATACCTGAAAAGGACTAAGGATATGTTTCTCGTTTATGTAGGTGACAAAGAGCTCGTCGTAAATGGTTACATTGATGCAAGTGTAATTTCATCTAGTGCCCCTTAGTGATTTTGGTGTATTGAAGACTTATAGGTTAAGGGACTAATGTGTTTATGAGTGTACACAGGTCTATAAGTCTATGAGGAGTTTGATATTTACAGAGAAATTCGACCCCTAAAAATGAAGTTCTTCGACTGAAGACTTTGGATTTCTGAAAACTTTCTGAAGACTTTGAAAGTGAAGAAATTGGTGTGACCTTGAAGACTTGGTATTCAATTGAGGAACATGAAGCGTGAAGACTTTTGTTTTCGTAGTTTCATTTTCTCTTTCTTGAGTCATAGGAAACACCGTCTTTGTTAAAGGGGGTCGAGGAAATACTAAGGAAAAATTTCCATGTGATGCTCAACTCAAAATCCTACACCTACCAATCCCTTTGAGTGAAGCCATTGGAAATCTCATACAGTTCAGTCAATTTCTTCAGTGGCAGAGACAAAGTTCTTCTGGTCTCTAACGAATTTGTTCTGACTGAGGAGTTAGGAATTCGCCAGTGTGGATTGCCTACACAGTGAGTAACATGATAGCCCTGAGGAATTTGATACTCAAATTTCCGACCGTTGCTATGCTATGCGCGAGCTGTCCCAAAATATCTACCCACCTAACGGTCATATTATTGAAGGGCATTTATGTCTTATCATGTCGGGCTGCTCCCTAGGCTATAAATAGACGCCCCCTACAACCACTAGCTGGTTGGCTGCTCCGAGAGAAACTGACACTTGTCATTTGAGAGCATCCCATCCTCCGAGGACTTTGAGCAAAAATCATCAAGTGAGGAAAAACCCAAAACCAAAGACCTACAAACCCAAAGTGATTGAGCATCACTGAAGAGATTGATCATGTGTGGATCCGACGCTTGTTACCTTTGAAGACGGTGCTTCTTCCAGACGGTTAGGCATCATGGTCTAGAGCATCCAAGAGGAAATTGTGGATCGCCAAGTGACCGAGTTTGTGAAGGTTCGAAAGTCACCTGAAGACTTACCACGAGTGATTGGGCGAGGTCTGTGTGACCTTAGCTCAAGGGGAATACGGTGAGGACTAAGTGTCCTGGACTGTGTGTTCAGGACTGGGTGTCCGGGACTGTGTGTCCTCAGGTTTAAATACCTAGCCGCCCTAACCGTATCGCATAACTGAGACAGCAGTTGGAACTGGTCTACCAAATCATTGTCTTCACCAAGCCAACTGGTTCTATTTCCTCAACTCTTTCATTTCCTCATTATTGTGTTGTGTGATTGTCATATCTGTGCTTGAAGACTTTGACTGAAACTTTCTCAATTTCCTCGGTTCAATTTCTTCAGTATGTTTGTCTTCATCCTGTGCTATCCTGTGATTACGCTTTATGTACTCTGTGCTTGTCTTCATTTCATCATGATGACCATGCATGTATTCTGTTATGTTTACTTTGAGTACTTATTCCGCTGCAAGTAGTTCTTCGCTAAGGAATTTCCTCACCCAAAAATTCCTTAGTGAAGAATTCATAAAAATCGCCTATTCACCCCCCCCCCTCTAGTTGATATAACGCACTTTCAATTGGTATCAGAGCAAGGTACTCCCTTCTTCTGTGTGATTTTGGTTTAACCGCCTGGAGTTTTAGTTATGTCGACCGCATGTATGATCAAGGTCTCCGTTGGGTGTCCTACCTTTGATGGGAAGGACTACCCCTACTAGAAGAATAAGATGTGAATGCATCTTGAGGCAATTGACAATGATCTCTGGTATGTTGTGGAAAATGGTATTCCCTCGATCACACCTTCTTTGAATGCTACTGATGTGAAGAGATTCAAGCAACTCGACTCTCAAGCGAAGAATATCATATGTGGCCATCTGAGCAAAGGACGGTATGGAAGAGTGAGTGCTTTGGAAACTGCTAAGCTTATCTGGAATAGGCTGTCCAAAGTGAATGAAGGAGTCTCAACTCAGCGTGACTCTCGAGATGATGTTCTTCGCAATCTCTTCAATCGCTTCAAAAGACTCGACAATGAAAATGTTCAACAAACCTTCGATCGCCTCACTGACATCTCAAATGAGCTTCAAGCGCTTGGTGCCACTGACATCACCGACCATGAGGTGGTGAAGAAATTGTTGAGATCGCTTGATTCCTCATTTGATACTCTGGCATTGATGATGCAAGAACGAGCTGATTACAAGTCACTTGATCCCGCTGATATCCTCGAGAGGCTAAATACTCATGAGTTCCAGCTTCTTTGAAGAGAGATCTCTATGGTTCGAGCTATGGCAGATCACGTGCACTGATGGCCAAGGCAGTTTCTAAGTCTGAAGATGAAGACTCTGGCAGCAGCCTTGGTGATCCTGAAGAACTGAGCCGTGAACTAGCACTCCTCTTGAAGAAATTCCAGAAGTTCTCAAGACGTGGCCGCTTTGGAAGACCCTCAAGGAGTAATGGTTCCTCATCCAGTGACTACAAGAAGAGGCTTTGTCACAAATGCAAGAAACCTGGACATTACATTCAAGATTGTCCTCAGTGGGAAAAGGAATCAAAGAAGAAGAAATACAAGGATTACAGTTCTGATGATGCGAAGTAAAAGAAGAAATCCTCAAAATCTTCATCATCAAAATCCACAAAGTCTTCATCTCACAAGAAGAGCAGCTCCAAGAAAGCTCGGGCATTCATTGGCAAGGAAATGGACTCTGAAGCTGAATCTGAGGAACAAGAGGAAGAGGAGGTGAGGGAGTCCTGGATTAGGGGGTATCCGGACAGCCGGACTGTGTACAACGTTCGGACTATTGAAGCGTGAAGATACAAGACTCAAGACTTCGGCCCGTGTCCGGATGGGACTTTCCTTGGCGTGGAAGGCAAGCTTGGCGATCCAGATATTATAGTTCCTTCCTTGTAACCGACTCCATGTAAACCCTAGCCCTCTCCGGTGCCTATATAAACCGGAGAGGTTGGTCCTTAGTAGGCCGATCACAATTACAATCATACCATCAAGGGCTAGCTCTTAGGGTTTAGCCTCTACGATCTCGTGGTAGATCTACTCTTGTACTACCCATATCATCAATATTAATCAAGTAGGAAGTAGGGTTTTACCTCCATCGAGAGGGCCCGAACCTGGGTAAACATCTGTGTCCCTTGCTTCCTGTTACCATCAGCCTTGACGCACAGATCGGGACCCCCTACCCAAGATTCGCCGGTTTTGACACCGACAGGAGGAATCTGAGGAGTCCGAGTCTGGGGTAGCGAGTCTAGCTCTCGCTACTGCATTCGTCAGCAAGCTCTGATGAAAATGGCTTCACCAACAAGGCTAATGAAGGCAATGATGACTACTCTCCCACCTATTGCTTCATGGCAAAGGGTGCCAAGGTACTCAAATATACCTCCTCTGAATCAAGTGAGAATGAATCTGATGAAAATCTTAAGCCCAGCTATTCTAAACTTGCTAAGATTGCTGTGAAACAACAAAGGGCTTTTGAAAATGTTCAAAACATGCTAGACAAAAGTGATGATATGTTGGGTGAAGAAATGGATCGCACTAAAACCTTGATTGAAAATCTTCAGAGACTTCAGACCAGGTTTGACAACCTTCAAGGTCATCATAACACTCTCTTATCTGATCATGAGAAGTTGTCTTATGAATTTCTTAAAAGAAAGCAAGATCTTGAGAAGCTAAGAGTAAGTTATGAAGATCTTCAGAAGGAGCATGATTCATTACTTGCTCAACAAATCAATATTTGCTTTCGTGAAGAATTTGTTCCTCCATGTTTGAAATGCATTGAACGTGAATCTGCTAATTCTTCAACTGAATGTTCAAATGCTACTAGTGCTACATATTCTTCACCTACCTCTGTTGTCACTAATTCCTCATCTGTAGACATTGCTAGTATCACTGACGATGCAGGGCTGAAGGAATTGTACATGACAGGCATGTACAAAAGCCTCAAAGGGCATCAGACACTTTGTGATGTGCTTAAAAAGCATATCCTCAACAGGAACCCTAGGAAAGAGGGTATTGCCTTTGAGAGGAAACTCAATGCTGATGGTAAATATTGGAAGCCTAAGCAGTACCCCAAAACCTCATGGGTTGCTGCAAAGGGACCTCCAGTTTATCCATCTAATCTATCTGGCTTTACATGTGAATCTTCTCATTCTTCTGATGAGTCATTTGACTCCAACTATAAACTATTCAAAAATCAGAATGGTGAAGTATTTGCTAGATATGTTGGCACTAATCTGAGGAATGGTTCCCCTATGAAGAAAATCTGGGTTCCCAAAAGGTGCCTTGAAAGTCTTCAGGTGAATGTCCTCATGACACCACCTGTGAAGAATAGGAACCCCAGATCAAATTCTTCATATGGACCAAATTTTTCATATGGATCCAAGTCCTCATGCGGACCAAATTCCTCACGAGGATCAAATTCCTCAAAAGGATCAAAATCCTCATATGAATATCATCGTGCTAACAACTTTGTTTCGCACGGAAGAGCTAAGGGCCATGAATATGAGCATTATTCTTCTAATCATTATGTTCATAAGTCCTCGAAGAATTTCTCTGCTTATTCATATGCTTACCCTAACTCCTCTTATGTGAAACGAAATGGATTGGCTACTATGCCACCTTTCTCATATGGAGCTCGCAGAGTGATGAACTCTTTGCCACCCCTTCAGATGTGGGTAGTGAAGATAAAGAACTAATCTCTTCTGCAGGGTCAGGTCTCCAGACGTGCGTGAACATCTGAAGAATTTGCTGGAGACCTGAAAAGTGCATGAAAGGACGCAAGCTAATCATGAAGAAATGAACTATCATTTCTCACATCCTCATACTGCTTTATCTGTTATATTACTCGATGAAATTGATCTGATGAATTGATGTCATATTCTTCACTGATGAAGTACATGAGTTTGTAAGATGCACTAATTCATCTGCAGGATGATCAACCCAAAGCCACTGAGTAGGTCCTCGATAGTGGATGTACAAATTACATGACTGGTGACAAGAATCTATTGATTGATGCTCCCTTATCTCCATCGCATCTGAAGCATATCATCTTCGCTGACAAGGGCAAAAGTCAGGTATTGAGTCTAGGTAAGGTTGCGATCACAAAGGATAGACACATGGACAAAGTCATGCTTGTCGAGTCCTTAGGATACAACATTATGTCTGTCTCAATGCTTTTTGATCTTGATATGGTTGTTCTCTTTAGCAAGTATCGTTGTGTTGTGGTTATGGAAGCTGACAATTCCAAAGTCTTCGAAGGCTTTAGGAAAGGAGACTGCTATATTGTTGATTTCTCTACATGACCGCAACCAGCCGTGTGCCTACTTGCAAAAGCTTCAGAAGGCTGGTTATGGCATCGAAGACTTGGTCATGCAGGAATGAGGAATTTGCACACGCTTGCGATGAAGAAGCATGTCATTGGCAGTGAGAATGTCAAATTCCTCAAGGATCACTTGTGTGGAGCTTGTGAAGCTAGAAAGATGATCAAGGCCAAGCATCCAGCGAAGACTATTGCTACGTCTCGAGCTTGCGTTGGATTTCCCCGAAGAGGAGAGGATGATGCAGCACAGTAGCGTAAGTATTTCCCTCAGTTTTTGAGAACCAAGGTATCAATCCAGTAGGAGACTACGCGCAAGTCCCTCGTACATGCACAAAACGATAGCTACTCGCAACCAACGCTTAGGGGTTGTCAATCCCTTCACGGTCACTTACGAGAGTGAGATCTGATAGAGATAACATTTTTGGTATTTTTGGTATAAAGATGCAAAGTAAAAAGTAAAAGCAAAGCAAGTAAAGCCCCTAGCTAGGCATTGAGATTTCAATGATGCTCACAAGAAAGACAAGAATTGAAGCAGAAAGAGAGCATCATAAAACACGTGACAAACACATCTAAGTCTAACATACTTCCTATGCATAGGCATCTTATAGGCAAACAAATTATCAAGGCAAGCAAAAACTAGCATATGCAAGGAAGCGGGAAGAAACAATAGCAATCTCACCATAACGAGAGGTAAATTAGTAACATGAAAATTTCTATAACCATATTTTCCTCTCTCTCATAATAATTACATGTAGGATCATAAGAAAATTCAAAAATATAGCTATCACAAAGTATATTCTCAACACGATCCACACGCATGCAAAGTTGACACTCTTCCAAAATAGTGGGATTATCATTAACTAAAGTCATGACCTTTCCAAACCCACTTTTATCAAAAACATCATAAGATTGAACATTCTCCAAATATGTGGGATCTAAAGTTGGAACTCTTAGAACCCACTTTCAATATTATTGCAAACAATATTATCAATCTCATATTCATCATGGGGCTTAAATAAATTTTCAAGATCATAATAAGAATCACCCCAATAACGATCATTGCAACAAGTAGTAGACATAGCAAAACTAGCATCCCCAAGCTTAGGGTTTTGCATCTTATTAGCACAATTGGCATCAAAAGAATTTATAATAAAATCATTGCAATCATGCTCTTTATTCAAAGTTCTATCGTGAAGCACTTCATCACAATTTTCAGATTTACGGATTTCAGGCAAAAGCTTATAAAGATAATCTAGTGCATCCAAATAACTAGGAATTGGTTCATCATAACTGGATCTCTTAAAAAGATTGGCAAGCGGATCAGGATCCATAGATATTAGCTTCTCTGTTTAGGAATAAATACCCAACTATTTCAAGCAAACGAGCCAAGAAAGACATCAAGGCAAGACGAATGGAAAAGAGAGGGCGGATAAAACGGCAAGGGTGAAGTGGGGGAGAGGAAAACGAGAGGCAAATGGCAAATATTGTAATGCGAGAGATAGGGATTGTGATGGGTACTTGGTATGTTGACTTTTGCATAAGCCTCCCACTGTGGCGCCGAAATTCTTCTTGCTACATCTCGAGCTTGCGTTGGATTTCCCGAAGAGGAGAGGATGATGCAGCACAAGATGGCGTAAGTATTTCCCTCAATTTTTGAGAACCAAGGTATCAATCCAGTAGGATACTACGCGCAAGTCCCTCGTACCTGCACAAAACGATAGCTACTCGCAACCAACGCTTAGGGGTTGTCAATCCCTTCACGGTCACTTACGAGAGTGAGATCTGGTAGAGATAATATTTTTGGTATTTTTGGTATAAATATGCAAAGTAAAAAGTAAAAGCAAAGCAATTAAATAAAGTGATGGAGATTGATATGATGAGAATAGACCCGGGGGCCATAAGTTTCACTAGTGGCTTCTCTCAAGAGCATAAGTATTCTACAGTGCGTGAACAAATTACTGTTGAGCAATTGACAAAATTGAGCATAGTTATGATGTTATCCAGGCAATGATCATGTATATAGGCATCACGTCTGTGACAAGTAGACCGAAACGATTCTGCATCTACTACTATTACTCCACTCATCGACCGCTATCCAACATGCATCTAGAGTATTAAGTTAAAAAGCAGTAACGCCTTAAGCAAGATGACATGATGTAGAGGAATAAATTCATGCAATATGATAAATACCCCATCTTGTTATCCTCAATGGCAACAATACATTACGTGCCTTGCAGCCCCTTCTGTCACTAGGTAAGGACACCGCAAGATTGAACCCAAAGCTAAGCACTTCTCCCATTGCAAGAACTACCAATCTAGTTGGCCAAACCAAACAGATAATTCGAAGGGACTTGCAAAGATAACTCAATCATACATAAAAGAATTCAGATAAGAATCAAATATTTTCCATAGATAAGCTGGATCATAAACCCACAATTCATCGGTCTCAACAAACACACCGCAAAAAGAAGATTACATCGAATAGATCTCCACGAGAGGGTGAGAACATTGTATTGAGATCCAAAAAGAGAGAAGAAGCCATCTAGCTACTAGCTATGGACCCGAAGGTCTGAAGTAAACTACTCACACTTCATCGGAGGGGCTATGGTGTTGAAGTGGAAGCCCTCCGTGGTGGATGCCCCCTCCGGCGGAGCTCCGAAATAGGCCCCAAGATGGGATCTCGTGGATACAGGAAGGTGCACGGTGGAATTAGGTTTTGGCTCCGTCCCGATCTGTTGGGAATGCGTAAGTATATATAGGTGGAAGGAATGCGTCGGTGGAGTGTCGGGGCCCACGACACTGGCGCCCCACCACCTCGTGACCGCCTGGCACTCCTTGGCGTAGGGTCCAAGTCTCCTGGATCACGTTCGGTGAGAAAATCACGTTTACGAAGGTTTCATTCCGTTTGGACTCCGTTTGATATTCCGTTTCTTCGAAACACTTAAATAGGCAAAAACAGCAATTCTGGGCTGGGCCTCCGGTTAATAGGTTAGTCCCAAAAAATAATATAAAAGTGGAAAATAATGCCCATTATAGTCCAAAACAATAGATAAAGTAGCATGGAGCAATCATAAATTATAGATACGTTGGAGACGTATCAAGCATCCCCAAGCTTAATTCCTGATCGTCCTCGAGTAGGTAAATGATAAAAAGAGAATTTTTGATGGAGTGATACTTTGGCATAATTTCAATGTAAATCTTCTTAATTGTGATATGAATATTCAGATCCGAAAGATTCAAGACAAAAGTTCATATTGACATAAAAATAATAATACTTCAAGCACACTAATCAAAATAATTATGTCATCTCAAAATAGCATGGCCAAAGAAAGTTCATCCCTATAAAATCATATAGTTAGGCTATGCTTCATTTTCGTCACACAAAGATGTTCCCAACTTCTATACCCCCGATGACAAGCCAAGCAATTGTTTCATACTTAAATAATCTCAAACTTCTTCAACCTTCACGCAATACATGAGCGTGAGCCATGGATATAGCACTATGGGTGGAATAGAGTATGATGATGGGGATTGTGTGGAGAAGACAAAAAAAGGAGAAAGTCTCACATTGACGAGGATAATCAACGGGCTATGGAGATGCCCATCAATTGATGTCAACATGAGGAGTAGGGATTGTCATGCAACGGATGCACTAGAGCTATGAATGCTCAACAAAAGAAAACTAGTGGGTGTGCATCCAACTTGCTTGCTCATGAAGACCTAGGGCATTTGAGGAAGCCCATCGTAGGAATATACAAGCCAAGTTCTATAATGAAAAATTCCCACTAATATATGAAAGTGATAACATATGAGACTCACTATATGAAAAACATGGTGCTACTTTGAAGCACAATATATGAGACTCACTACATGAAGAACAAGGTGCTACTTTGAAGCACAAAATATGAGACTCATTACATGAAGAACATGGTGCTACTTTGAAGCACAAGTGTGGAAAAAGAGATAGTAGGATTGCCCTTTTTTTGGGCCTTTCTTTTTTTTGGCCTTTCTCTTTTTTTTATTTTTTTTATTTGGGCAATGCTCTAATGATGATCATCACACTTCTATTGATTTCAACATGAGGATTACAACTCAAAACTAGAACAAGGTATGACTCTATATGAATGTCTCCGGCGGTGTACCGGGATGGTGCAATGAATCAAGAGTGACATGTATGAAAATAATGCATGGTGGCTTTGCCACGAATATGATGTCAACTACATGATCATGCAATGGCAATATGACAAAAGTAATGTATGTCATAATAATGATGAAGGGAACGGTGGAAAGTTGCATGGCAATATATCTCGGAATGGCTATGGAAATGCCATAATAGGTAGGTATGGTGGCTGTTTTGAGGAAGATATAAGGAGGTTTATGTGTGATAGAGCGTATCATATCACGGGGTTTGGATGCACCGGTGAAGTTTGCGCCAACTCTCAATGCGAGAAAGGGCAATGCACGGTACCGAAGAGGCTAGCAATGGCGGAAAGGTAAGAGTGCGTATAATCCATGGACTTAACATTAGTCAAAAGAACCCATATACTTATTGCAAAATTTATAAGTCATCAAAAAATTCAAGTACTACGCGCATGCTCCTAGGGGGATAGATTGGTAGGAAAAGACCATCGCTCGTCCCCGACCGCCACTCATAAGGATGCACAACCCAGGTACACTTCATGCTTCAAATTTGTTACACAACTTTAACCATGCATTTCTCAAATTCACAACTACTCAACCAGCATGACTTTGATATTATTACCTCCATATCTCAAAACAATTATCAAGCATCAAACTTATCTTAGTATTCAATGCACTCAAAAGAAAGTTTCACATATCTTGAACACCAAGTATATTAACATTAAGCAAATTACCATGCTATTAACGACTCTCAAAATAATCTAAGTGAAGCATGAGAGATCAAGTTTCTTTAAAACAAATCCACCATCGTGCTCTAAAAGATCTAAGTGAAGTACTAGAGCAAAAATTATCATGCTCAAAAGATATAAGTGAAGCACTATGAGCAAACTATTAAGCTCAAAAGATATAAGTGAAGCACATAGAGTATTCTATCAAATTCCAAATCATGTATGGCTCTCCCAAAAGGTGTGTACAGCAAGGATGATTGTGGTAACTAACAAGCAAAGACTCAAATAATACAAGACGCTCCAAGCAAAACACATATCATGTTGGTGAATAAAAATATAGCTCCAAGTAAATTACCGATGGAAGTGGATTTAAAGAGGGATGCCTTCCGGCATCCCCAAGCTTTGACTTTTGGTGTCCTTGTATTATCTTGGGGTGCCATGGGCATCCCCAAGCTTAGGCTCTTGCCACTCCTTGTTCCATAATTCATCAAAAGAATTCACCCAAAACTTGAAAACTTCACAACACAAAACTCAATAGAAATCTCGTGAGCTCCGTTAGAGAAAGAAAACAAAAGAATATTTTAAGGTACTGTAATGAACTCATCCTTTATTTATATTGGTGTTAAATCTACTGTATTCCAACTTCTCTATGGACCATAAACTATTTTACTAGCCATAGATTCATCAAAATAAGCAAACAACACATGCAAAACAGAATCTGTCAAAAACAGAACAGTATGTAGTAATCTGTAACTAAAGCAAACTTCTGGAACGCAAAAAAATCTACCAAAATTAGACGACCTGGAAATTTTTTTATTGATCAGCAGCAATTGGAATCAGTATTTTATCACGTTCTGGTGATTTTTAACAATTCGGGCACTAAGCACAAAGATTCTGGAAATTACAGCAAGATCAAATAACTATCATCCAAGAAGATCCAATAGGTCCAACTTGGCACAAAAACTAATTAAAAGATAAAATCACATCTAAACAGAGTCTAGATGGATTATTTTATTCCTAAACAGAACCAAAAACAAAAAGCACAAAATAAAATTGGGTTGCCTCCCAACAAGCGCTATCGTTTAACGCCCCTAGCTAGGCATTGAGATTTCAATGATGCTCACAAGAAAGACAAGAATTGAAGCAGAAAGAGAGCATCATAAAACACGTGACAAATACATCTAAGTCTAACATACTTCCTATGCATAGGCATCTTATAGGCAAACAAATTATCAAGGCAAGCAAAAACTAGCATATGCAAGGAAGCGGGAAGAAACAATAGCAATATCAACATAACGAGAGGTAAATTAGTAACATGAAAATTTCTATAACCATATTTTCCTCTCTCATAATAATTACATGTAGGATCATAAGAAAATTCAACAATATAGCTATCACAAAGTATATTCTCAACACGATCCATATGCATGCAAAGTTGACACTCTTCCAAAATAGTGGGATTATCATTAACTAAAGTCATGACCTTTCCAAACCCACTTTTATCAAAAACATCATAAGATTGAACATTCTCCAAATATGTGGGATCTAAAGTTGGAACTCTTCTGAACCCACTTTCAATATTATTGCAAACAATATTATCAATCTCATATTCATCATGGGGCTTAAATAAATTTTCAAGATCATAATAAGAATCACCCCAATAACGATCATTGCAACAAGTAGTAGACATAGCAAAACTAGCATCCCCAAGCTTAGGGTTTTGCATCTTATTAGCATAATTGACATCAAAAGAATTTATAATAAAATCATTGCAATCATGCTTTTTATTCAAAGTTCTATCGTGAAGCACTTCATCACAATTTTCAGATTTACGGATTTCAGGCAAAAGCTTATAAAGATAACCTAGTGCATCCAAATCACTAGGAATTGGTTCATCATAACTGGATCTCTCAAAAAGATTGGCAAGCGGATCAGGATCTATAGATATTAGCTTCTCTGTTTAGGAATAAATACCCAACTATTTCAAGCAAACGAGCCAAGAAAGACATCAAGGCAAGACGAATGGAAAAGAGAGGGCGAATAAAACGGCAAGGGTGAAGTGGGGAAGAGGAAAACGAGAGGCAAATGGCAAATAATGTAATGCGAGAGATAGGGATTGTGATGGGTACTTGGTATGTTGACTTTTGCGTAAGCCTCCCCGGCAACAAATGCCAGAAATTCTTCTTGCTACGTCTCGAGCTTGCGTTGGATTTCCCGAAGAGGAGAGGATGATGCAGCACAAGATGGCGTAAGTATTTCCCTCGGTTTTGAGAACCAAGGTATCAATCCAGTAGGAGAATACGCGCAAGTCCCTCGTGACCTGCACAAAAGCGATAGCTACTACTTAACCAACGCTTAGGGGTTGTCAATCCCTTCACGGTCACTTACGAGAGTGAGATCTGGTAGAGATAATATTTTTGGTATTTTTGGTATAAATATGCAAAGTAAAAAGTAAAAGCAAAGCAAGTAAATAAAGTGATGGAGATTGATATGATGAGAATAGACCCGGTGGCCATAGGTTTCACTAGTGGCTTCTCTCAAGAGCATAAGTATTCTACAGTGCGTGAACAAATTACTGTTGAGCAATTGACAAAATTGAGCATAGTTATGATGTTATCCAGGCAATGATCATGTATATAGGCATCACATCTGTGACAAGTAGACCGAAACGATTCTGCATCTACTACTATTACTCCACTCATCGACCGCTATCCAGCATGCATCTAGAGTATTAAGTTAAAAAAAGAGTAACGCCTTAAGCAAGATGACATGATGTAGAGGAATAAATTCATGCAATATGACAAATACCCCATCTTGTTATCCTCGATGGCAACAATACAATACGTGCCTTGCAACCCCTTCTATCACTAGGTAAGGACACCGCAAGATTGAACCCAAAGCTAAGCACTTCTCCCATTGCAAGAACTACCAATCTAGTTGGCCAAACCAAACAGATAATTCGAAGAGACTTGCAAAGATAACTCAATCATACATAAAAGAATTCAGATAAGAATCAAATATTTTCCATAGATAAGCTGGATCATAAACCCACAATTCATCGATCTCAACAAAAACACCGCAAAAAGAAGATTACATCGAATAGATCTCCACGAGAGAGGGGGAGAACATTGTATTGAGATCCAAAAAGAGAGAAGAAGCCATCTAGCTACTAGCTATGGACCTGAAGGTCTGAAGTAAACTACTCACACTTCATCGGAGGGGCTATGGTGTTGATGTAGAAGCCCTCCATGGTGGATGCCCCCTCCGTGAGCTCCTAACAGGCCCCAAGATGGGATCTCATGGATACAGGAAGGTGCACGGCGGTGGAATTAGGTTTTGGCTCCGTCCCGATCTGTTGAAGTGCGTAGGTATATATAGGAGGAAGAATGCGTCGATGGAGCGTCGGGGGCCCACGAGGCAGTGGCGCGCCCCACCCTCGTGACCACCTCTGGCACTCCTTGGAGTAGGGTCCAAGTCTCCTGGATCACGTTCGGTGAGAAAATCACGTTCCCGAAGGTTTCATTCCGTTTGGACTCCATTTGATATTCCGTTTCTTCGAAACACTAAAATAGGCAAAAAAAATAGCTATTCTGGGCTGGGCCTCCGGTTAATAGGTTAGTCCCAAAAAATAATATAAAAGTGTAAAATAAAGCCCATTATAGTCCAAAACAATAGATAAAGTAGCATGGAGCAATCAAAAATTATAGATACGTTGGAGACGTATCAACTATCATGACCACTACTCGACCATTTGAATTGCTTCATATGGATCTCTTTGGTCCTAACCATTATTCTGCAATCACTAATGATGCATCTCTATATGGTCTTGTTGTTGTTGATGATTACTCTCGTTATACATGGGTACACATTGTTACTTACAGACATGAAGTGCAGGAAGTCTTCAAACGATTTTCCTCGAGGGCTTCAACCAACTTTGGTGTGAAGATCAAGCACATCAGAAGTGACAATCGAACCGAGTTCAAGAATTCTGGTCTTGATGACTATCTTGATGAACTTGGCATTACTCATGAGTTATCTGCTCCTTATACTCCTTAGGAGAATGGCGTCGTGGAGCGCAAGAACAGGACTCTTGTTGAGATGTCTCGCACTATGCTTGATGAGTACAAGACGCCTCGTCACTTCTGGATTGAGGCAATTTATACTGCGTGCCACATCATCAACAGGGTATATCTTCACAAATTCTTCAAGAAGACTGCCTATGAACTCCTCACTGACAAGAAACCCAATGTGAGTTATTTCAAAGTCTTCAGTGCTAAATGTTGGATTAGAGATCCTCATCACAATGCTAAATTTGCACCGAAAGCACATGAAGGTTTTATGCTTGGTTATGGAAAGGACTCGCACACCTACAGAGTCTTCAACAATGTTCTTCACAAGGTTGTTGAAACTGTAGATGTGCGGTTCGATGAAACTAATGGCTCGCAAAGAGAGCACCTACCTTCTGTGATAGATGAACCAGCACCCGAGGAATCTATCAAGTTCAAGGCTACTGAGGATGTCATTCCTAGCGAAGAATCTGCTGAAGAATTCATTCCAGAACATGAAGAAAGTCGAGCTAATGCATCTGAAGAAAATTGTGCTGAAGAAAATGCTGATCAAATTCCTCGACGACAACCAGCTCATCCTCGTGTTTCAAAAGAAGTGCAAGTTGAAAAGATCATCGATGACATTGAAGCACCAGGTCCTCTCACACGCTCAAAAGCTTCACATTTATCTAACTTTTGTGGGCACTATGCTTTTGTCTCTATCACAGAGCCCACTAAGGTAGATGAAGCATTTCGAGCCCGAGTGGATCCAGGCCATGCAAGAAGAATTACATCGATTCGAGCTCAACAACGTGCAGGAACTGGTCAAACGCCCAGATCCTCGCAAGCACAATATCATTGGCACAAAGTGGATCTACCGCAACAAGCAAGATGAAAATGGCCTTGTGGTGAGGAATAAGGCATGGCTTGTAGCTCAAGGCTACACACAGGTTGAAGGAATTGATTTCAATGAAACTTTTGCACCTGTTACTAGACTTGAGGCTATTCGCATATTACTTGCTTATGCTAACCATCATGATATCACTCTATATCAAATGGATGTGAAAAGTGCATTCCTCAATGGTAAGCTTGAGGAAGAAGTATATGTTGCTCAACCCCGGGTTTTGAAGATCCAAAGAATCCTGACAAAGTCTTCAGACTCAATAAGGCCCTCTATGGCCTCAAGCAGGCCCCTCGGTCATGGTACGATACTTTGAAGGAATTACTCATGAAGAAAGGCTTCAAACCCGGTTCACTCGACCCTACTCTTTTCACTAAATCTTATGATGGTGAATTGTTTGTGTGCCAAATATATGTTGATGATATTATCTTTGGCTGTACTGACCAACGTTATAGTGATGAATTTGCCTATATGATGAGTGAAGAATATCAAATGTTTATGATGGGAGAGTTGAAATTCTTCTTAGGTCTTCAAATTCGCCAACTGCGAAATGGCATATTCATATCTCAGGAGAAATACCTCAAGGATGTACTGAGGAAATTCGGCATGCAAGACTGCAAAGGCGTCAAAATTCCTATGCCCACAAATGGCCATTTGTGCACTGATGAAAATGGTATTGACTTCGATCATAAGGTATACCACTCCATGATTGGTTCTTTATTGTACTTACGTGCATCTAGGCCAGATATTATGCTAAGTGTTTGCATGTGTGCCCGATTTCAAGCTACTCCGAAGGAATCACACCATAAGGCTGTGAAGCATATTCTAGATATCTAGCTCACACACCAACACTTGGATGAGAAGAGATTTAGCAAGTTGCGGTGTGAGCTAAATATCTTAGAATCTTCGAATGTTCTTTGAAAAGGACACTCATCCTAACACTTATGCAAAATTGATGACTTAGATGTGCAACACATGAAGAAATGTTTTTCTTCAATCAATGAAGACTAACACTCTAAGTCTGAAGAAATTAATGAAGAATTTGATTCTCAGAACCCTACGACAATTGTACGCGGTGTCTGAAATCATCATTCTTATACGGTGGGTCACGCCACCACCAAAAGTTGAAAATCTTCAATTTGAGTTTTTCCTCAGTTTTGAATTTCCTCAGTTGTTCAAATTCTTCAACTTTGCAAAATCTTCATTGTTTCCGTCGTTTTTCTTCATTGGCTATATATATAGATGAGTTTATGTCCTCTACAGCATTCACTTATGGCTATTTCTTCAAGTTGCATTTTCTGCTAAGTGAATGTGATCGGACCCTTCCCCCTCTATGCTATACTCAACCCAATCTATTCACAAATTCTTCATGTGTGTTCTATTTGAAACTCGTTCAAAATCTTCACTGTGTCTTTATCAGCTAAAGAATTTGCGAACGGAACTTTAAACTTATCTTATCCAAATTTTCGGCTTTGCCGCTCAAACCGGTTTGCATACCACGATAGACTTATCTATTCACCCATGATCTAACACAATCTCCACTTCTCAGTACGTGGGTGACACATGTCATGCGAATGAGAAGGGTTAGAACACGTTAAGTCCAAAATCTTGAGCGAACAGTTCTTCACCGTGGCTATAAATACCCCTCTCCCTTCCTCACTTCCTTTACTCCGCTCGATCTCTCTCTCCCGCTCGAGCTTCTCAAACCCTAGCGCCGCCGCTACTCCATCGTCGCCGGTGAGGAAGAGCTTCACTGCCTCGACCTCGTCACCGAAGTACTCACGCCGACCGCTGAAATCTTCACTCCGCCGCCGCCGTAGCCATCTTCCTCCGCCGAGTTAGGGCGTGGAAGATCTGCACAGACGAACTTCACTTCTCCACCTCACAGTTCGTCGTGTTCTTCGTTCAGGGTAATTAAAAGTTAATTTTACTGCCCTCTTTGATTCAAATGATTTCTTCAAAATCCTCAAAAGTGTTTTTCTTCAAATCCTCACATGTCATCTATTCTTGATTCTTTTCTATAAGCATCATTTTTCTTCAAGATTCCTCAATTGTGCGGATCTTCGATCTATACAACTCTGGAACCTAAGACAAAGAACACTTAGTGAAATTCTTCAAGACTCATCTGGTCAAATTGCTCAAACTTGTTCTTTTTGAAAAACCTTCTGAGAACGCATATGACCTCTCCAAAATTTCTCGCAGCTATACTGCATTCCACAGTACTCATGTCCATTCTTTGAATCACTAGGTTCTCATCAACTTAACTCATTTGCAGCGTTCCTTAAAGAAAAGTTGCATACTTCTTCAGAGAATTCGATTGTTCAAATTCCTCAACTGAAGAAAATGGCAGACGGTAAGAAGCCACATAAAGGAGGAAAGAAGCATGAGGTCATGACTGCCTTTGAGATCCCTGATGACATATATAAAGAATATTGCACCCCTGATGAGGCCAATTTTGGTAAGGAGAACAAAAATCAGCGCAAAGTGCGCATCCAGAGGATAGAAAGGAGACGGGCAAGAGAATGGAGGGAGTACAGGTATGTAACTCCAAAGTACATGAAGAAATTCGCACTCAACCCTCCATGCCCAAGACCTCCATTGGCACCTGGCCAAGAAGCAGATCCCACCAACCTCAAGCGCGGTGAGGACTATCCTGATGAATGGGCCAAGTGCCAGGCCAAGTTGGCTAGACAACCAAAGAAGCTGTGAAGAAATTCAATGAAGACTCTGCTGCTGCTGCTGCTGCTGAGGCCTCTGTCAAGCCGAAGAAATCTATGGCAAAGAAGCTTGCACGTAAGCCAAGTGCTTCACCTATAGTGCCCTCAGGGCCAAGTTCCTCAGCAATGCCCTCACGGCCAGAATCTTCAAAGCCTTCAAGGCCAATTCCTCATGCTGCTCCTGCTCCTCCAAAGTCCTCAGCTGCTCCAACAAAGTCCTCATCACCTGTGCATCTTGCCACGTGCCAAAGGACGACATGCATCTCTATTGCCTCAGGAGCCTCTGCAAGTTCCTCAGCTGCACCAAATTCTTCAATGGGACCATCTCTGCTGAAGACAAAGGCCACTGCTGGACGAGGTCCTCGCCCTAGTCCTCAGAAGAAGTAGGTCGCCTTCCAAGTGCCGTCTGAAGAAGACGAAGCTGATGATGAAGAACTTGTTGAGATCATCAGAGATAGGCAAGTCAGGGTCGCTAGAGCCAAAGGCACAAATGTGCCTTTGCTTTTGGATCCAAGGTTGATCCTCGACTATATTGATCTCCGCACAAGGACCCAAACACTCCTATGCCTGATTTCAGTTTGACTCCTGGCCAAAGTCACATGCTGACCCATTTCATCCAAGAAGAAAAATGGAAATATGAGAAGGCCAGGCAGATCAAGAAAGCACAGTATAGGAAAGAAATTTTTTTGAAGAACAACTTTATCTCTATGACAACCGATGAACTTGTAAAGATCCAGTCTGAAATCAAAGCCCTCAGTGATGACTTCAATGCTTACTGTGCCGATTGGCAAGGAGCCAAAGTCAGGTTTGTTAAACTGACTGAGAAGTTCGCCTCAAATGTTGCAGCCCCATCGCAACAAGAAATTCCTCAGGCTGAAGCATCTGCCCAGCCGACTGAAGAACATGCCGGCACCGGCGATGACTTTCAAACTGCTTTGAAGAAAATGTGAGTTGCAGGGCTGATGACTGCATTCCAGCCGCTGAAAAAATTGCCAGGGCACCCACTAGTGGTGCGCCTGAAAAAAATGAAGAGGTCAGGGCAACTGCATCAGTTGTGCCTGAAGAAAATCAACCAGATTCCTCTGCTCCTCCTGTGCCTACACCAACTCCAATCCTTCCATCTGCATTAGATGTGAAGAAGACCAAGGCTGCAGAGTGTGCAGCAGTGAAGAAGAGGAAAGCATCAGCTACTTCAGATTCTTGACCAAGAAAATGAAGCCTATGACAAGTTCGTTTGAAAATCCCATTGATGTTGTTCCGATCTCAACCATGCCATCAAAGGACCTTGTTCCTTTTGATGAAGAATATGTGATCCCTAGCGGATCTGATGAAGAAAATCCTTCTGCTGCTTCGTCAGAGCAGATGGATGAAGAAATTGAAGTGGATGAGATCCCTTCAACACCTGTTGTTTCCTCGCCTATGCCTCAGTTCACAGCTGAAGAGGCTGGCGTTGAAGAAATGGAAGATGAAGATGTGGACATTGGTTGTACCACACCAATGATGAATGATGACTTTTGGGAAATTCGGCACCCCAACACTCCACTCTTCACACCTTTACAGCAAATACCTCAGTCCCTTGCACCAACCGTTCAAATGGGCTCTAAAGAAACTCACCCCACCTCGTCTGTACGTGAAGAAATTCCAGCCACTAGTCTTTGAAGAAAGCTGCTCTTTGTTGAACAGTGAAGGCGTGAACTACTGCTGAAGAGGAACCAGAAATTCCTCAGCCTGAGGAACCTGAGATTGCGATTCCTGAGGTTGTGATGCAACCCACTGACACTCCTCTGCCCAAGCCAAAGGATCCATTCTCAAGGAAGCAGAAATTCAAGGCTGAAGACTTTTTCGGCGAGCATGTATTCTTCACTGACTACAACCCCTATGACTCTGCTCGCATCAGGAAGAGGCATTTCTGGACTGCCAGCCAGGAAAATTTCTATTCCTCAGTGATGTTCAACAAAGACAAAGTCTTCGATCATGCGCACATTCCTCACGTGGATATGGAATCTCTGCCGTGCTTCAAGCCAGTCCTCAGTGTTCTTCACGATGCTGGACTATTAAATTTCTGCACTGACATCTGTGATTGGAATGAAGAACTCATTCTTCAGTTTTATGCGATGCTGCACATCACCGGAGATTCTGAAGATGTGAATTCATGGGTGCTGGACTAGATGTCTGAAAACACTCACTACAAGGCACCAGCTACTGAATTGCTTCGTGCCTTATCACTCTGTCCTCCGCTTGAAGCTGCTTGTTGCGTCTACAGTGAACCTGAGCTTACAGATCATTACATGTAAGTGCTGATGAAGCCATTGAAGCCAGGGCAGACCCCACGAACCAAATTCCTCGTGAAGGAATTAGTATATGTGCCTCGGACTGTCTATCGCATTTTGACGAAGACATTGAGTCCTATCAAGGGCCACGACTCGAATGAAGAAGAAGTCGTTGGCATCATGAAGAATCTGCTTTTCAATATCATTCATGGCGTTCCTGTCAACTTCCATGATTTCTTCATGAGGACTCTAGCCAATGTCGCTATGTCACCATTTGAGCTGAAGCCTTATGCACCTTGGATTATGAGATTCATCAGGACAAGGTCTTCACTCAACTACAAAGTTGATACACTGAACCATTGCAGCTACTTGCCTCCGATTGAAGTCCTCAAACGGACATTTTCCTCATCTGATGACAAGGGCAAGGCCGCTGCTGTTATAGATGAAGGCATTCGTCCATTGGGTGGTCAATTTCGCAAGGCTGCATCCTACTCAACCAATGACGACTCTGCCACACATGACTCTGCCGCCAACACAGCCAAGCAAAATCCTCAAGGCATAGCACCCAGGGTGATGACTGATCGTGAGCTTCTCCTCAGTCTTCATCAGAAGGTTGATCGCAATCATAAATGGATCAAGCGTCAGTTTGGTTCAATTCTTCACAACATGACTGCTACTCACAATGCAGTGAAGAAAAACCACTATTACCTCCATGAAACCTTCAACCATACCTGGGCTGTTCTGTCTCATGTCTATAGCGAAGACGATCTGAAGAAAATGGGTCTCAAGGAAGACTTTGACTGGTCTGCACCTCCTCCGAAGAAATACAAGAAGGTCAAGGTTCCTTCTTTGGTGGCCAGCTCCTATTCTTCATCACGCGACACCGGCGAGCATGAAGACTTGGACGACATCTTGGCAGCCCTACTTCAACAAACGACCCCAACAACGCTGGCGCTCCTTCATCAACTTGATATTCTTCAGGGGTGTTAGTCCTCATTTTCGATCCTTTTGGTCCTTCGATGACAAAGTGGGAGAAATTTGAGTTAGTCTTCAAGCGGGTCTATTATATGGGCATTTTTTTTGCTAAGTTACAACTCTCGTTCTTTTGATGACTTTGCTCGATCGAGTTGTAAACTTAAACCCGATGGTGCTCTGATACTTTTGATGTGTTCTTCTGCATGCTTATTCCTCGTTAATGTTATTGCACTCATGCTGAATTACATCAGTCACCATATTTCATCATGCATTTCAAATTCTTCATAGTATATGTCAAATGCGTGTATGAATTACAAGATATAGGGGGAGATCTCCATGATTCAACTCTTCAAGTGTGCTTTGCTTCAAAAGCAAATTCCTCACTATGCACATCTTCAGGGGGAGTTCTTCTATATCTTGCAATCAAATTCCTCAGTATCAGTATTTACACTTCATATGTTTATCCCCGTTGAAAACATAACCCATATTGTCATCAATCACCAAAAAGGGGGAGATTGTAAGTGCATCTAGTGCCCCTTACTGATTTTGGTGTATTGAAGACTTATAGGTTAAGGGACTAATGTGTTTATGAGTGTACACAGGTCTATAAGTCTATGACGAGTTTGATATTTACAGAGAAAGTCGACCCCTAAAAGTGAAGTTCTTCGACTGAAGACTTTGGATTTCTGAAACCTTTCTGAAGACTTTGAAAGTGAAGAAATTGGTGTGACCTTGAAGACTTGGTATTCAATTGAGGAACATGAAGCGTGAAGACTTTTGTTTTCGTAGTTTCATTTTATCTTTCTTGAGTCATAGGAAACACCCGTCTTGTTAAAGGGGTCGAGGAAATACTAAGGAAAAATTTCCATGTGATGCTCAACTCAAAATCCTACACCTACCAATCCCTTCGAGTGAAGCCATTGGAAATCTCATACAGTTCAGTCAATTTCTTCAGTGACAGAGACGAAGTTCTTCTGGTCTCTGAGGAATTTGTTCTAACTAAGGAGTTAGGAATTCGCCAGTGCGGATTGCCTACACAGTGAGGAACATGATAGCCCTGAGGAATTTGATACTCAAATTTTCGACCGTTGTTGTGCTATGCGCCAGCTGTCCCAAAATATCTACCCACCTAACGGTCATATTATTGAAGGGCATTTATGTCTTATCATGTCGGACTGCTCCCTAGGCTATAAATAGCCGCCCCCTACAACCACTAGCTGGTTGGCTGCTCCGAGAGAAACTGACACTTGTCATTTGAGAGCATCCCATCCTCCGAGGACTTTGAGCGAAAATCATCAAGTGAGGAAAAACCCAAACCCAAACACCTACAAACCCAAAGTAATTGAGCATCACTGAAGAGATTGATCCTGTGTGGATCCGAAGCTTGTTACCTTTGAAGACTGCACTTCTTCCAGACGGTTAGGCGTCATGGTCTAGAGCATCCAAGAGGAAAATGTGGATCACCGAGTGACCGAGTTTGTGAAGGTTCGGAAGTCACCTGAAGACTTACCATGAGTGACTGTGTGACCTTAGCTCAAGGGGACTACGGTGAGGACTAAGTGTCCTGGACTGCGTGTTCAGGACTGGGTGTCCGGGACTGTGTGTCCTCAGGTTTAAATACCTAGCCGCCCTAACCAGACGTACAACTGAGACAGCAGTTGGAACTGGTCTACCAAATCATTGTCTTCACCAAGCCAACTGGTTCTATTTCCTCAACTCTTTCATTTCCTCATTATTGTGTTGTGTGCTTGTCATATCTGTGTTTAAAGACTTTGACTGAAGACTTTCTCAATTTCCTCAGTTCAATTTCTTCAGTATGTTTGTCTTCATCCTGTGCTATCCTATGATTACGCTTTCTGTACTCTATGCTTGTCTTCACTTCATCATGATGACCATGCATGTATTCTGTTATGTTTACTTTTGAGTACTTATTCCGCTGCAAGTAGTTCTTCGCTAAGGAATTTCCTCACCCACAAATTCCTCAGTGAAGAATTCATAAAAATCGCCTATTCACCCCCCCCCCCCCTCTAGTCGATATAACGCACTTTCAGCAAGCTTGGACACTGATCCGGATGACTCTAAGTCACAAACCAGATACGTATTTATATTGAACGGTGGAGCTGTAAGTTGGTGCAGTTCTAAGCAAAGCGTCGTGGCAGGATCTACGTGTGAAGCGGAGTACATAGCTGCTTCAGAAGCAGCAAATGATGGAGTCTGGATGAAGGAGTTCATATCCGATCTAGGTGTCATACCTAGTGCATCGGGTCTAATGAAAATCTTTCGTGACAATACTGGTGCAATTGCCTTGGCAAAGGAATCCAGATTTCACAAGAGAACCAAGCACATCAAGAGACGCTTCAATTCCATCCGCGATCTAGTCAAGGAGGGAGACATAGAGATTTGCAAGATACATACGGATCTGAATGTTGTAGACCTGTTGACTAAACCTCTCTCACGAGAAAAACATGATCAGCACCAAGACTCCATGGGTGTTAGAATCATTACTGTGTAATCTAGATTATTGACTCTAGTTCAAGTGGGATACTGAAGGAAATATGCCCTAGAGGCAATAATAAAGTTGTTATTTATATTTCCTTATATCATGATAAATGTTTATTATTCATGCTAGAATTGTATTAACCGGAAACTTAGTACATGTGTGAATACATAGACAAACAGAGTGTCACTAGTATGCCTCTACTTGACTAGCTCGTTAATCAAAGATGGTTAAGTTTCCTAGACATAGACATAAGTTTTCATTTGATGAACGGGATCACATCATTAGAGAATTATGTGATTGACTTGACCCATTCCGTTAGCTTAGCATTTGATCGTTTAGTATATTGCTATTGCTTTCTTCATGACTTATACATGTTCCTATGACTATGAGATTATGCAACTCCCGAATACCGGAGGAACACATTGTGTGCTACCAAATGTCACAACGTAACTGGGTGATTATAAAGGTGCTCTACAGGTGTCTCCGATGGTACTTGTTGAGTTGGCATAGATCGAGATTAGTATTTTTCACTCTGATTGTCGGAGAGGTATCTCTGGGCCCTCTCGGTAGTGCACATCACTATAAGCCTTGCAAGCAATGTAACTAATAAGTTAGTTGCAGGATGATGCATTACGGAACGAGTAAAGAAACTTGCCGGTAACGAGATTGAACTAGGTATTAAGATACCGACGATCAAATCTCGGGCAAGTAACATACCGATGACAAAGGGAACAACGTATGTTGTTATGCGGTTCGACCGATAAAGATCTTCGTAGAATATGTAGGAGCCAATATGGCCATCCAGGTTCCTCTATGGGTTATTGACCAGAGAGATGTGTCGGTCATGTCTACATAGTTCTCGAACCCGTAGGGTCCACTTTTATAACGTTAGATTGTGATATAGTATTTATGAGTTATGTATGTTGGTAACCGAATGTTGTTCGGAGTTCCGGATAAGATCACGGACATGACGAGGAACTCTGGAATGGTCTGGAGATAAAGATTGATACATGGGATAATAGTGTTTGGTCTCCGGAAGGGTTCCGGAATTCACCGGAAGGGGTTCCGGATGTTTCCCGAAATGTTTGGGTACAAGAACACTTTGCTTGGGCCAAAGGGGAAAGCACAAAAGGAAGTTTTGCGGAGTCCAAGGGCCAGATACCAGGGTCCCTGGCGTCTGGGTCTAGACGCTGGGAACCGTGGCGTCTGGCCCTAGAGTTTGAGAAGGACTCTTGCCTTTCGGGTGAAACCGACTTTGTGGAGGCTTTTACTCCAAGTTTCGACCCCAAGGCTCAACATATAAATAGAGGGGTAGGGCTAGCACCCAAGACACATCAAGAAACACCAAGCCGTGGGCCGGCAACCCTATCCCCTCTAGTTTATCCTCCATCATAATTTTCGTAGTGCTTAGGTGAAACCCTGCGGAGATTGTTCTTCACCAACACCGTCACCACGCCATCGTTCTGCCGGAACTCATCTACTACTTCGCCCCTCTTGCTAGATCAAGAAGGCGAGGACGTCATCGAGCTGAACGTGTGCTGAAAGCGGAGGTGTCGTACGTTCAGTACTTGATCGGGACGGATCGTGAAGGTGTACGACTACATCAACCGCGTTGATAAATGCTTCCGCTTATGGTCTACGAGGGTACGTAGACAACACTCTCCCCTCTCGTTGCTATGCATCACCATGATCTTGCGTGTGCGTAGGAATTTTTTTGAAATTACTATGTTCCCCAACACGAGGAGCTACAGTTGGAAGGGACGAGGACCTGCGATTACTACGCTCTTATCTCCTCCTCGCCAGTTCCCCTCCCCCCGAAGAGAAGGCAGTTCATCGCTGCTCCCATGGATTCGCCAGGCGGTTGTCCTCCTCGTCGGGGCTGGGAGACCTTGGACGGTGATCCTTTGGGAGAAATCGCACGTTGCTCCGTCGTCCTCACCGTCGCAAGACTCGGTGCTTCCTGCACCAACTTTTTCAAGACGGTGCGTAAACAGGCTTGGAAAAAGGCCATGCTTGTTGGTCTTCCATGCATCCTCGAGGAGAAGGTTCTTCTATGGGACAATCCTTCGAACAGTCAACCGCTCCCTGGCCATGGTTGCACGTTGACTCCGCTAGAGTCGCTGACGTTGCGAGGTAGTCGGATTTTGTCCGATGAGCAGGTCAGTCATGGAGTTTGATCATGTAGTACTTAGTTATTCCATTTCCATCCTGTAATTTCTCTGCTGCCTACCATCTTATATATAGGCCCGGGTCGGTGCCAACGAAGATTGGCTTGCATACCTCCGGCCGAATACCACCATCATTTTGCACAACATCCACAGCAGTGCGGCCGTTCTCGTAGACCCCTTCTCCACCATTGGGATCGGCCTTCCGGACTGGCTGGGCTTGAATACGTATGATGATGCCTACATGAGATTGAAGAAGATAGCAACTGCGGACCCGCCGACAAAGCGACGCGGCTACGATGATTACTATCTCATCGCGGTGTTTGACATAAGGATTGCCATCAATGCAAGAGGCAGTAACGGCAGAGGCTGGCGCATGTTGGCCGCGACAGATTTGTACCCCTACACGTTCGAAGACGTCATGCGCCATCTAGGCCGCATCTTCGCGGTGACGAGCCAGGGGACTTGTTTCATCTGGTTGCCATCCTACGGTACGGGAGATTACAAACGGAATGCACAAAGCCACAAACCATCATTTGCATCCCTAAATGTACTCCATTATTTTTTAGGGACCAGTCATCCCCCGATCAAAATAAGATCGCCGATCCTGGTGTCGGGGCAGGCTGATCTGGCCCACGAACACCTATGGGACCGGCGGACCGAGCCCCTTTCGGTTCGGCGGGGAGCGGAGGTCGCGCGAAGAGCAGATCGAGGCGAAGCACGCGAGAGGTTTACCCAGCTTCGGAGCTCTCCGGAGAGATAATACTCCTACTGCTGCATGTCTAGAAGTATTGCGTTCTTGCTCAGGAGCGCTGAGTGCTCTGACACACGAGCTGCTAACGAGACTGAGCGTGGAGGCAACTGATCGACCAACCCTTTTCTACGTTGCGCATGGGCCTCCTTTTATATGCTCAAGGGGCTCCGACAGGTGGCAACGTAGATGGGGGTACAAATGGAAAAATAGTGGTTGGTACACCTACTTGTACAGTGTACAGTGTACCATACCTAACCGTGACGGCAGGGGACAAAGGCATTAAATGCCCGTCTAGTCGCCCTAACAGTGCAAACAGGGACCGTCAGGGGCGCCACCGTTCGCCACGATGGCAAACTTGCCAGTGCCGCTTGCCACCTTGCACCGCTGGCTGCCTGACCTCTCGCCATCTTGGCGCTACCGAAAGGTCCTGTATGCGACACGTTAGTGGATCTGCTGGAGCGTAGGTACAGAGAGGTGGTCTGCCGTGGCAAGCGCCTTGCCGCGGTTGTTGTCTTGTCGCGCCCGGAAGCTTGTCGCTCGCCTGGCCTTCCCGGCAAGCTCCTCTTGCCGAGGCCTTGTCTTGTATGTGCCTTTGGTGGCCTTCCCGGCAAGCTCCTCTTGCCGGGGCCTTGTCTCCTTGGGTTAAATAGTTTGTTCTTGAATGGCTCCAAAGGAACCATGGAGGATCTTAGCGGTCACCGGTTAGCCACCCGGTAGGGCTGCAACTGCCGATGCACAAGTTCAGGATACTAGGGTACCCTACTCTAGTACACCGGCAGAGCCCGGGCTGGGCCACACAGTGCGGCGCTGTTGGGCGAGGCCAAAAACAGGGCACGCAGGCACACGCGGCCGGGTCACACCATAACTCACCCGGACCCACCACGCCCCCCATGAGCGACCGCGCATCGAGCGTGGTGTCGTGTGAGAGATCGTGGGGGTTTCTTTATTCAGAAAATCGGAACGTCCGCCCCCTCCCTCTTTATAAGCAGGGGAAACAGGGGCACGCCGCTCACCTTGCCAGTTGCTGTCCCATCGAAAAACCACCGCTACTCCCCCCTTCTTCTCAAGGCTGAAGAGAGCGGCGCTCCGCCCCCCATCGCCACCAGCACCCTCAACACCGTCGATCTCCTCCACCGCCTCCACCATGGGCCCGAAAGCCGACAAGGGGAAGGCCGTGAAGTCGGCCGAGGCGCAGCGGCTTGCGGCGCTGCGGAAGGAGCGGCCATCTTCCCTCAGCTCGCCGCGAGGGAGCCGAGGGAGAACTACTACCTCTTCGGTCGGCGGAGGCAGGCGCATCCAGCGCCGCGAAGGTACTCCCGCCGCTAACTGCGGAAGCTGGCCCCAGGTATCCCTTCTTCGCGCTCTTCTTCTACTGCGGGCTCTGCCCGCCTTTCTCTGAATTCTTTTGTGACATAATGAACACCTACGGGTTCCGCCTCCTTGATTTCACCTCCAACGTCGTTCTGACCATGGCAGTTTTCGCACATCTCTGCGAAAGCTTTGTCGGAGTCCACCCAAATGTAGCTCTTTTCCGTCACTTCTTTTTACCCCATGTTGAGAGAGGGGAGCCCCTTGCCGGAGGAATCGCTTGGATCTCGTGGTCGGCAAAAGGAAGCTTATCTGGAGGGAGAGCTCCGTAGCAAATGGGAGGAGTGGAGGCGGATTGGTGCTGGATTGTTGAGGAGAACCATGCCGTTCACCGCCCAGCCAAACCCCAGTGCGCCGGCAATGATTGGAGCAATCTGGCCCCTAAGACGCTAGGTCAAGATCGTGGTCACCCGAATCCTCCGCCTCGGACTTGTCGGACTCATCAGAGAACCTTGTTGGCGCGGACTTTCTTCGCCGCCGCATCTCCCCCTTGCAGGAGAGAAGGAGACCTGCCTGGGAATTTCAGAACGCAGCAGACATCATGAGGCTGCGCCCGGGCCTCAACTTCAACTTCACTGTCTTGGAGCTTGGCGCAATGCTCTTAGAGCTGTTCAAGCCCGAACCTGATCATCCGGAGATGTTTAGGTTGCCGAGGCGTGTCCTTCCGTTGTGCAACAATTCCGCGCTTGACCGCATCCGTGCAATGATGCCGTCGTGCGACTCACATGGAATTGTCCCAACTTGGCAAGAGCCGACAGATGACGTGGTGCGGCAGTTTTTTGACAATCTGGTGGAAATGCCGGTCTGCCTCGACGAGCAGAGGGGCCTCACCCGCGACACTCTCGGCGATGAGATGCAGCGCGCATCGCCAGCTGGAAGAAGCGGCGGCAGCCGTTGCTGGGTGAGTTTGGCTTCACCGTGGAGGAGGCAGAGGCGAGGCGGCAAGCCTTGTCGAGCGAAAGGAGTTTGCCGGGCGAGGAGCTTGCCGAGCACGAAGCCGAAGTCGAGCGAACCGCCGAGGGCGCATCCTCCCGCCTCCAAGCAGCTTGCCACGAGCGGAGCCACCAGCTCCACCAAGAAGGCGTCTTCGCAAGGCCGAGACGCGGGCGGCAGACGGGCTAACCAGCAGCCATGGCGCGGCCTGATCCCACAGCATCAAGCACTGCTGCTGAGCACCTCACGCTGCTGCGGCAACTGGAGCAGGGCCCTCGCAGGCCACCGGTCCCGCTCCCGCCAAGCGTCCCAGGGAACCCACTCCTCCGCCTCGTCGTACTGGAGGCGGGCCAGAATTCGACCTCTCCGCGCTCAGCTCCGACGAGGAAGAGGAAGAGTAAGATTCCTTGCTGTACTTGTAATTCTTTGATTTGTTGCTTTGTCTTGTATCTGATTTGCTTTACTCTGAATCCATTCCTTTTCAGGACGCTGGCCTGCAGGATGTCGAAGAGAGCCAAGACCCAGTGGTCATCATCGAGGCGAACCTCTGCGACAAGCGAGGCGCGTCAAGACCACCTTGCAGACGAGGCAACCCTTCTTCAAAGCAGCCCCCAGCGCAGCCCCCAGCGTAAGCATATGGTCTACTTCTTGCTATTCGGCGTGCATGGGTGCTTTTTCCTTGCTGATATCTGACTGTTGATTTGTGTAGGAGCAGAGCAGCCTCCTTCTGCTTCGACTACGCCGCCAAGGGTGGATTCCCCGGCAAGGGAGCGTTCTCCGGCAAGGGGACTTCTCCGACAAGGGCAGCTCTCCGGCAAGGGATGGCACCAATGACCCTTGGCGGCGGAAACCATGACCGCAGCCCCCGGCGCGGGTAACCTTCTCGCCTGAGTACTTCCCTTGTGTTTTTCTTCTGATTTTGTCTTTGAATATTTGCTTGACTTTCTTCATCCATCCGCCACAGAGCCAATGGAGACCGAGGTCGCGGCGAGGAGGATGTGTCTTGGCAACACCGATGAAACGCCGCCATGGAAGAAGAAGCCGGCGCCGACGAGCCCGCCGCGAAGAGGCCGCCAAAGCTGCCGCCACGTAAGCCGGGCGAGGGTCCGCGATCGTGACCGACGACCGAGGTCGCAGGAGCGCCGGGCGCCACGCCGACCGCCGATCCCTCCGCTGGCGTCGAAGGCCAGTTCAAGAGCCCCACCGGCGCCTACTTGAAGGCCGGGCGATGGCGTCTTCATCAAGCTCCCATGGGAGTCGAGCTCGAGGCGCCGGCGAAGAAACCTTCGATGAAGAGCTGCTCGCCTCACGGATCGGGACGCTTAGTCGACGCGCCAAGCAGCAGCAGCGGCGAGCCTGAGGAGGAGCAGCTGCTGCGGAAGTTGCTGTCGCTCTACCGCGCCCGACAAGCCAAGTTGGAATCCCGGGAGGCGCTTGTCGCAAAGGCGGGAGCAGACATCGAGAAGCGCGCGGAGGAGCTCCGGGGCCGCAACCAGGAAGCTCTCCGGTCCTTGGCGGAGGCGGGAGCAACTCGCCGAGGCGCAAGGCCTTCATCCTCGAGAAGGTCAAGTCGAGGAGGAACAGCGGCTTGCCGCCGAGAAGCCGTCTGAGGAAGGTGAGTTGGCGCGTGAAGGTTAACCTTGACAGCCACGAGGAGGATCTTGCCATCCGCGAGGAAACATTTGGCGGGGCACTCAAGGAAGCAAAGGATGCAGCCGCAGCACCCGAGCCCGCCAAGAAGTAGCTGGAGACGAAGGTGGCGCAGATGGAGGCCAGCCTCAAGAAGAGCGCCGAGGAGCTTGCTACACTCAAGCACGAGCGAGAAGGACGCCTACACTCTTGGCGAGCTGCAGGGCCGTCTCACGAGAGGAGCAAGGAGCTCAGCGCCGCCCGGGGACTCCAATGCAGACCTTGAGTTGAAGCTAACTACTTTGACTCAGGCGCTGGGCCAGCGCCGAGGAGCAGGAGGCGGCCTTGAAGGAGAAGATCAAGGCCGACGAGGGGCTGGCGGCCTGTTGCCGCCTAGAGTGCCTTGAGGGAGAACGTGGAGCACTGGACCGAGGGTCTCGTGGATACTGCTGCACCATCCACAAGGAGCTAATGGAGCTGGGGATGGTGGATCTTGGATATTCCTCCGACGAGCACCTCCAACCCAGCGCCAACCTTAGCTTGTTCTTCAAGGGCGTGGTGAAGGGCCTCCAGCGACTACGGGAAGAAGTCCCAAAGCAGCTGGTTGAGGAGTCGCGCCAGATCTGCGCGGGGGCTCTTCAAAAGGTGCTGATGAAGGTGGCCTTCCGCAATCCAGGCCTCAACCTCACCAACGTCCTCAAGTCCCTGCCGCGGATGCTGATGTGGAGGCGCTCAAGACCCTTGTCGCACCCATTGTGGGACAGGGTGAGCGGAATCAAGAGGGTTGAGGCGATCGCGTAGATTAGGCCGCCTGCTTTCTCTTTCTCTTGCCGCTGCTGGTCATGTTATAAGAACAATCCATTAGAGCTGCGGCAAACTATCTTGTAATATAACTCTATTTTGAGTATCAGTCGCTATGTTATTTCCTTTACTTGATTCCTTCCTTTGTATGTTTTTGCCCCTCGCTTTTAGGGAACTTGTCGGGCGGGCACCCGAGCCATGGCCGAAAAGTCGGGGACGTCGGCAGCTTCTTTGGCGGTGCCGCCTCCGCCAAGCAACCTTGTCGCAACTAGTCGCAGCTCACTTAAGTTGTTGAGCGGACTCGAAACAAAGTAAGGCGCAACTAGCTACGAGTTGGTTCCTCTGCGCATGTGTTTTCCATACAAAGTTCGGTCGTTCAAGGAAGATAACTTAAAATTTTTAAAACTGATTGCTCAAACTTTGGCAACTTAGTTTTTACGTCGCTTGCTTCCGGTAAGGCTAGACTTCCTTGAGCGACGCTTGGTCCACACCATTATCTTCTCCTTTCCCCCCGGCAAACTTGTGTGCGAGGGAACCTTCATTTCTTTGAGAAAGAGAAAGAAGAGAAAATAAAGATATGGAGCCTTGTGGCTCGTTATCACTTACCAGGGGTAGGTGCTGCACAAAGTGTCAGATAACGCATGCAAAATAGGAGTAAAAAGCATGAAATTGACAAGATGTGCGAAGCACACTAGCTTTACTTATGCACGGGGTCTGCGCCCGGCTTTGTACAAAGGATTACATGCAACAGCGGCAAGACTTGTACAAAAGGAGGTTGCCGGAACAGGTTCCAGCAACCGCGCCCTACGGGTAAAAGTTACGAAGATGCTCAATGTTCTAGGAGTTGCTCACCGGAATGCCATCTTCGGTCTCAAGGCGGACAGCGCCAGGCCTAGTGACTCGTTTCACCCGATAAGGGCCTTCCCACTTCGGCGTCAACTTGTTGGAATTCTTGGCGGACTGAGCGGCGAAGAACAAGGTCGCCTTCCTCGAGACTTCTGGCATTGACTTTGCGGCTATGGTAGCGGCGCAAAGCTTGCTGGTACCGAGCAGCTCGTCTGATGCTCAAGGCGATCTTCCTCAAGGCGGTCGTCATCTTGTCGCAGCTGCTCTTGCTCAAACTCATCATAGCGAGCACTCGAGGCGATCCGTATCACGAAGTTCCGTGGGGAGAACTGCCTCTGCTCCATAGACTAGAGCGAAAGGTGTATGCGGCGATTGGCTCGATTTGGCGTCGTCTGATCGACCAAAGAACCACCGGCAGCTCGTCAATCCAGTTTCTTCCGCACCTGTGCAGCCTGTCGAAAGTTACGGTCTTGAGCCCGCGCACTTCAAGATTTGCCCTCTCCGCTTGACCGTTGCTTCTCGGATGAGCAATGAAGCGAAGCAGACCTTGGCGCCAAGATCTTGGACGTACTGCATGAAGGTGCGGCTCGTTAACTGCGTGCCGTTGTCGCTGATGATCCTGTTAGGGATTCCGAAACGGCAAACAATCGACCTAAAGAACTTGACTGCTGACTGTGCTGTCACCTTCCTCACTGCTTCCACTTCCGGCCACTTTGTGAACTTGGCACAGGGCCTCCGCGGCCCTCGCCATGCCAGCCGAGGCTTCGTCCTGGCGCGCCAAAGATGTCGGGGCAGGCTGATCTGGCCCACGAACACCTATGGGACCGGCGGACCGAGCCCCTTTCGGTTCGGCGGGGAGCGGAGGTCGCGCGAAGAGCAGATCGAGGCGGCCACGCGAGAGGTTTACCCAGCCCGGAGCTCTCCGGAGAGATAATACTCCTCTTCTTTGCATGTCTAGATGTATTGCGTTCTTGCTCGAGCGCTGAAAAGTGCTACAAGATACACGAGCCTGCTACGAGGAGCGTGGAGGGAACTGATCGACCAACCCCTTTCTACGTTGCGCATGGGCCTCCTTTTATATGCTCAAGGGGCTCCGACAGGTGGCAACGTAGACGGGGGTACAAATGGAAAAATAGTGGTTGGTACACCTACTTGTACAGTGTACAGTGTACCATACCTAACCCTGATGGTAGGGGACAAAGGCATTAAATGCCCGTCTAGTCGCCCTAACAGTGCAAACAGGGACCGTCAGGGGCGCCACCGTTCGCCACGATGGCAAACTTGCCAGTGCCGCTTGCCACCTCGCACCGCTGGCTGCACAGCCTCTCGCCACGCGATGCACAGAAAGGTCCCTGTGGCGACACGTTAGTGGATGTGCTTTGGAGCGTGGTCTGCGAGAGGTGGTCTGCCGCGGCAACCGCCTTGCCGTGGTTGTTGTCTTGTCGCGCCGGAAGCTTGTCGCTACCGGGCCTTCCCGGCAAGCTCCTCTTGCCGAGGCCTTGTCTTGTATGTGCACAGGATGGCCTTCCGGCAAGCTCCTCTTGACGGGCCTTGTCTTGTATGTGCCTTGGGTGGCCTTCCCGGCAAGCTCCTCTTGCCGGGGCCTTGTCTCCTTGGCTTAAATAGTTTGTTCTTGAATGGCTCCAAAGGAACCATGGAGGATCTTGGCGGTCACCCGGTTAGCCCTGCCGCGGAGGGCTGCAACTGCCCGTGCACAAGTTCGGGATACTAGGGTACCCCTACTCTAGTATAGCGACACCTGGATGTGCATTTGCATCCGCGATTCGGTCTAATCTGGAACTTTGTAGCTGACTTTGGCATATTGGGATCAACTATCTTAGCAGTCGTTACCCATGGTACCACTGATGTGCAACATCGTCACACAATCTACCACGATCGAACCCTCACCATCTACCCAGGTATTCCATTTAGTATTATATTTTTAACCCTCTCGCCTTCTCTTTCATTGTTGTACTACTTACTAGTACTAGCAGGAGTACTTTTTACCTTGGAGTAGCTAGCTAGGCCCTTGAAGACTTGAACCCACTAGTTGCCACCATTATTGTTTTTCCATGTCTTACTATCTCATCCATGTAGCCAAGAGTGGCTATATATAATAAGCCGGTTATTTTACTTCCTCTATACTGGAGTAGTACTATTTGTTGCACGGTATTACTGACCGCCATATTTGAGCACAACATTATTATGCATGGACCTTGACTATGTGCGTCACCATGTGTCCAGATCTGAGATGCCGCGTGTACCAGATGAACGGCGCCGAGTTCGACCCCCGTGATGCTACGTGGGTGCCGAGAAACACTCTTGGAGAGTACTCGCTTTTCATTGGGGACAGCTACCCCATTGTGAAGCGGATGCCACCTTCCGTGCACGACACCGAAGGCCTGCCGTTCATGAAGCATGGTTGTGTCTTCAGTGTGCACCACCGGATGAACGACATGTTGGGACACGCTATCCCTGATTTATGCCGCTTCAGCTTGGATGAGTCTCCATCGTGTGGAACCAGACTAGAAAGCTGCAACAATGATTCTTGTTGCCCGCCGCTAAGGATTGTGCCATCCATGAAGAACACCTGGGACTGGAACCCGGAGGAGGACATGTAGCCCATCTATAACGTGTAAGTGGAGTATGGTAAATTGTGAACGGTAGCGCTGTGAATATTTGTAGACTAGTCGTGCACAAATTTATCACATGAATTGGAGATGAACTTGTGTGGCATACTGGCATTTGTCCTTTAGAATTTATTACTAGTAAATGTGTTATGTGTACGTGCAAATTGTGTGGTTGATGCACGGGCTCCAACACGCTCTTTGAGAAAAAAAGGTGGCACAGCTTTGGATATAGGTGACATGGCGGCATAATATAGTAGCATCGTTCGCTATAGTTGTACTAGTATACTCCTGCTAGGACGACAACTCCTATAAAACCTTGCGCTTGGCTCTTTGCCTCTTCGGGAGGTTCAATAGTTCGTACTAGTGTGAACCTTGCACTTGGCTCTTCGCCTCTTCGAAAGGTCCAACAATGATGATACTATAGTACAATATGCTTCTAGCAATCTGACACCGATTGAACTGCTGCACATCCACCGCGAGGGCGAGGGCAAGGGAGAGGGAGAGGGAGAGGGCGCTGTAGTCAAAACCCTCTCCTCGTCCTGTGAGCCACCACGCGCTTTGGCGAGGGAGAGGCGTAGTATGCAAGCCTCTCCTCATTCGGCGAGTTGACGGGACACATCAAAGCAGTACTAGTCCATACTGCGTCCTTTCCGGTTAATATGGCTTAATTTGAAATGAGAAAAATACACTGGCGGTCAACGTATGTAACAATACGCTCTTTACAGTCACTATATATAGTTTTGCGGTGATTATATGATCACTAGCTCATGGTAAAGCACCGTATTGCACCCTACTGACCGGCCACATAGTCGACGTGGCACTTTGTTGACTGGTTAAATTGTCACCTGGTTTTTGGGTCCCACCTGTCAGTTGGCAGAGCAAAGAAATCAGTTAAACAAAACTTTACGCAGGCGTGACAGGAGTCCAACCCTTGCGTGCGAACCACCCTAGCTGTGTATGTGAGTGCATGCATGTGTACTCCCTCGGTCTTCCAACAAAGAGTGTACATCGGCTAAAAAACAAAGAGTGTACATCTACACTTCCAATGCATTTACCTTTTAATCTAAATCGATATTGATTGACTAATGCACCAATTTGTGCTCTGGCTATAGGCTACATGTCTATCCTTAATTACATCATGCAACAACCTTCATTTAATCTTCTTCTCTCAATAGTCGCATGCACACATAAGAGCATGGTTAATAATAAAGTCTGTTGCTCGCTATATACCAATGACATCTCACTTGAAGCCTTCATAATAACCTGCTAGTATAATAGGTGGATTGTAAACTAGCTACTAGTACTTAATGCTTGCATGTGCAGGAAGGGAAGAAGACACATGCTAATTGGTGGAAAGGAGATGCGGGTTGGCTCACGGGGCTGCATGCGGGCTGCATGCAAGCTGCACGTCTTGTTTCTTGCGTTGTAGCCGGCGCTTGCTCAAGTGCCCGCTGCCTTGCTTTTTCTTCTCTCTCTCTCTCTCTCTCTCTCTCTCTCTCTCTCTCTCTCTCTTCCAGCTATGATTTTGATGAAATGGAACTGCTTATAGCCTGCTGACTGTACTATTATACTTGCTCTAAGTCTGCTACTTTTGGGCGTTAATCATGCCCTGGTCAATGTGTAAATCTCTAAATGTATAGTCTTTCACAGACGTAGGGAGTAGGTTGAGCACTTGAGTGTGAGCCTGTGTGTTGCGTCGTGTGTTGTGTGTCGCATGGGTGCGTGAGTGTTGCGTGCGTCCATGTGTACATGTGAGTGTTGCATGTTGCATGCATGCATGCATGAGGCTTTTGCTCCCTCCCATTGACATGTTCATATTTCAAGCTTCCTCTGTTCCCTCCATATGGTGATACTCTCTCTGTTCCCAAATACGGAGTAAAAGCCTCCCTCTGTTCCCAAATACGGAGTATTTGTCTTTATAGAGATTTCAACAAGTGACTACGTACGGAGCAAAATGAGTGAATCTACACTCTAAAATATGTCTACATACATTCGTATGTTGTATTCCATTTGAATGTCTAAAAAGACTATATTTACGAACGGAGGGAGTAGCAAATAAACATTAAATTCTCTTGTTTTCCCTCCTTGGTCACGGTGCACAACCAAAGATGACTTATTCACCTGGATGGAGGGAGTAGATGGTCAAAGTTTGACACAAAATTAATGCATTGGTAAACATAATTTTTTGAGGAAAACGAGTGCATTAATTGCAAACTACAAGAATTATTCCATCACTCATCATCTACCTTGGTTGATGAGATTTTTGAATTGAGCCCTATAAACCGGAAAGAAGATAGTACTAGTACTCCTACATTATTGGCGTTGAGTGCCTTGGCCAATGTTTCATCTTGTTGGACAGGATGAGCGTACAGGCATAGGGATACTGTAGATAGGAAGTCTTCGCTACCCATCTCAATCAGATAGAACTATTCAACTAGTCTTCACAGTGAAGTGACAATACAGCAGATGGGACACTTAATTAATAAGCTGAACCAACATGTTGGTATTACTAAATCAGCCTTACCCAGTACTGCCATCATGTTTGCCAGTGGAGCACGCTTCCGCAAATATGCCTACGTACCTCTCTTCTCCATTAAATGACATATGGGCCCTCCAGTAACTATTTAAACTCCAAAGAATGGTATATCCTGGTCATAGTAGTAGTAGTAGTAGTAGTAGTAGCAGCAGCAGCAGCAGCAGCAGCAGCAGTAGTAGTAGTAGTAGTAGTAGTAGTAGTAGTAGTAGTAGTAGTAGTAGTAGTAGTAGTAGTAGTAGTAGTAGTAGTACAATTGAGATTTAATGCACTTTCTTCCCCGTCTTTCACTCATCTTCCTCCTCTCTTCCCCATCGTCGGCTGCACACCATTTCCCCCCGCTCACTGCTCGCCCGCCCGCGCCATCTTCCTTGGTAGCTCACGCGTACCATATCCCCCTGCTCACTGCTCGGCCACACACGCCATCTTCTTCGCTCACCCACTGAATCCACTTCCCCGCTGGCTCGCAGGCACCGAAAACACCAATCACTCAGCGCCCTAAAAAAACCTATGGCAGAACCAACTGACACGCAGAGTCGCGATTGGAATTCCCTCCCCGATGTTCTCTTGGAGCAGATCTGTAATCGTATGGACACCTTTCAAGACCGTCCATCTGGCCACATGCCGGTGTCTTTGTACCGTCTACTAAATGCGCAACCCGGCTGGCTCTTTTCAAGACACCCTGCTTGCTGATGCCCGATCCTCGCAGGTGGCCCAGACACCGACTTGACGATCATACGGAGGTCGCCGTGGTGCCCCTCGACATGCTACCACTACCCGTCCACATGTCCTTCATGCGCGGCCACTACTGGGCGGGCATGAAGGCCAACTGGATCGTCCTCATCCACCAATCTAGTAGTCCGTGGCGTCTCGTGGATATCTGCATCCAGCGAGAGATCACCCTTCCATCATTGGATACCGCTGCCATCGAGCCTCGCGGCCCGCCGGACACTCCTGCCTACTACGCACGAGACGCGTCGAGCTTTTGGCTCGACCTCTGTTTGCTGAAAGTTGTAATCTGTGAAGTTCCCACGCCATCAGAAGACTACATGGATTACAAGCTCATTGCCTTGTTCAACACGGGATTAGTCTATTTGGAATCCGGTCGCCATACATGGTTATCGCTCATCGTCAATCCTGTAGAGGCAACATTTCTATCTGATGCTATAGTGCATGATGGCATCGTTTACGCCGTCGATGCATAGATTGGCTGCCTATACTGGTGGAATCTATCGTCGTGTAATTGTTCTATCTCATCTCATCTTTACCTTATGAATACGATTTTGTTCATTGTTACAAATTTAGAATAGATAGTATGTCTATAACCACATCATTGCTATATGTTCCTCTCATTTCCTAGATTTTTATGACCACACATGTTATTGTTAGAGTTGATATGAGAACAATTGGCATCTAATCATTGTTAGAATAGATATTATGTGCATAACCTCACGATTGCTATATGTTACTCTCATTTCCAAGATTTTTATAACAACGCATGTTATTGCTTGGAGTTGATATGAGAATAGTAGTAAGTGCTATGGTAGAATATGAGTAGGCCCTGTCATAGCTGTTTTCCTCTCATTGTTACATGATGTTTGAACCATGACATATTGCTAGAATATGAAAGTCATTGGCTTGTTTTTTAACTTGGAGTATGATTATGACCACGACATTGCAATTTTATGTCTATGATATTTGTCACTATTATAATAATCTTAATTCCACACATACTCTAAACATGATTGTTTATTTTTGTCCTTTTGGTCTCCAATTTGAATTGTTGCAGCAGACGCAAATGTGCTGGCCTTCATGATTCCAGGACCTGGAATCATACCAGCCGATGGGTGGTGGTTTTGTTGGGGAACGTTGCATAAAATAAAATTTTCCTACGTTCACCAAGATCCATCTATGAGTTCATCTAGCAATGAGAGAGAGAGAGATGCATCTACATACCCTTGTAGATCGCGTGCGGAAGCGTTCAAGAGAACGGGGTTGAGGGAGTCGTTCTCGTCGTGATCCAAATCACCGGAGATCCTAGCGCCGAACGGACGGCACCTCCGCGTTCAACACACGTACGGTCAGCGGGACGTCTCCTCCGTCTTGATCCAGCAAGGGGGAAGGAGAGGTTGATGAAGATCCAACAGACGACGGCGTGGTGGTGGATGCAGCGAGACTCCGGCGGCTTCGCCAAGCAACTACGGGAGGAGGAAGAGGTGTAGCGGGGAGGAGGCGCCAAGACTCAGTGCGGCTGCCCTCCCTCCCCCCTATATAGGCCCCCCACAGCGCCGCCCTGAGATCAGATCTCCCAAGGGGCGGCGGCCAAGGGGAGGCTTCCCAAGGCAAGTGGGCGCACCCACCCCTAGGGTTTCCAACCCTAGGCGCAGGGGGCCCAGAGGCGCACCAGCCCACCAGGCTGGTTCCTCCCCACTTCAGCCCACGGGCCCTCCAGGATAGGTGGCCCCACCCGGTGGACCCCAGGGACCCTTCCGGTGGTCCCGGTACAATACCGGTGACCCCCGAAACTCTCCCGATGGCCGAAATAGCACTTCCTATATATAATTCTTTACCTCTGGACCATTCCAAAACTCCTCGTGACGTCCGGGATCTCATCCGGGACTCCAAACAACATTCGGTTTGCTGCATACTCATATTCATACAACCCTAGTGTCACCGAACCTTAAGTGTGTAGACCCTACGGGTTCGGGAGACATGTAGACATGACCGAGACGGCTCTCCGGTCAACAACCAACAGCAGGATCTGGATACCCATGTTGGCTCCCACATACTCCTCGATGATCTCATCGGATGAACCACGATGTCGAGGATTCAAGCAACCCCATATACAATTCCCTTTGTCAATCGTTATGTTACTTGCCCGAGATTCGATCGTTGGTATCCCAAGACCTCGTTCAATCTCGTTACCGGCAAGTCACTTTACTAAATCAGTAATGCATGATCCCGTGACCAAACACTTGGTCACTTTGAGGTCATTATGATGATGCATTACCGAGTGGGCCCAGTGATACCTCTCCGTAATATGGAGTGACAAATCCCGATCTCGATCCGTGTCAACCCAATGAGACACTTTCGGAGGTACCTGTAGTGCACCTTTATAGTCACCCGATTACGTTGTGACGTTTGGTACACCCAAAGCACTCCTACGGTATCCGGAGTGACACGATCTCATGGTCTCAGGAAAAGATACTTGACATTGGAAAAGCTCTAGCACAACGAACTCCACGATCTTGTGCTATGCTTAGGATTGGGTCTTGTCCATCACATCATTCTCCTAATGATGTGATCCCGTTATTAATGACATCCAATGTCCATAGTCAGGAAACCATGACTATCTATTGATAAATGAGCTAGTCGACTAGGGGCTCACTAGGGACATGTTGTGGTCTATGTATTCACACGTGTATTACGATTTCTGGGTAATACAATTATAGCATGAATAAAAGACAATTATCACGAACAAGGAAATATAATAATAATCCTTTTATTATTGCCTCTAGGGCATATTTCCAACAGTCTCCCACTTGCATTAGAGTCAATAATCTAGTTACATTGTGATGAATCGAACACCCATAGAGATCTGGTGTTGATCATGTTTTGCTCGCGGAAGAGGTTTAGTCAACGGATCTGCGACATTCAGATCCATATGCACTTTGCAAATTTCTATGTCTCTGTCGGTGTCAAAACCGGCGGATCTCGGGTAGGGGGTCCCAAACTGTGCGTCTAGGCGGATGGTAACAGGAGACAAGGGACACGGTGTTTTTACCCAGGTTCGGGCCCTCTCGATGGAGGTAATACACTACTCCTGCTTGATTAATATTGATGATATGGGTAGTACAAGAGTAGATCTACCACGAGATCAAGGAGGCTAAACCCTAGAAGCTAGCCTATGGTATGATTGTTGTTCGTCCTACGGACTAAAACCCTCCGGTTTATATAGACATCGGATAGGTTAGGGTTACACAGAGTCGGTTACAATGGTAGTAGATCTACATATCCGTATCGCCAAGCTTGCCTTCCACGCTAAGGAAATTCCCATCTGGACACGGGACGAAGTCTTCAATCTTGTATCTTCATAATCTTGGAGTCCGGCCGTGATGATACTCCGGCTATCCGGACACCCCCTAGTCCGGGACTCCCTCAGTAGCCCCTGAACCAGGCTTCAATGACGATGAGTCTGGCGCGTTGATTGTCTTCGGCATTGCGAGGCGGGTTCCTCCTTCGAATACTTCATAGAAGGTTTTGAACACAAGAATAGTGTCCGGCTCTGCAAAACTTCCACATAACACCGTAGAGAGAATAATTTTTGCAGATCTGTTGGCGACGTATTCAGCGCGTGACATCACACCACGGCCGTGCCTTTATATGAATCGTTTTTATTGTTCCACCTCGGCGTGTTTAGCGAGGCGGTTTCCTTGGCACGTCTTATCAAAGCATAGATCGTGCCCCTTATTCCGGATTCTCATCAATACGGACGTGGGTAACCCATCCGCGCCATTGATTACGACGCTTGGGAAATTAGCAAGTTTTTCCATGCTGGTGGGGGACGCATAGCGTCGTCCGTCCATATAAGGGGATAAGGATCCACCTTTTCACCTACGCCTTCTTCCTCCTTTGCTTATCCATTTCCGCGCACTCGAGCTCCCGCGCCCAAGTCCGCACATCCCACCTCAACCTTCTCCAACCATGTCGAGGCGGGAGGCAGGTGGATGGCCTCCTCCGTCACGGAGGGGCACATCACAAGATCAAGGGAAGCCGGATACTTGTCCGGCAACATCGCGCACAGGCTGCCCGATGCGGGGCAGCTTATTCCCACCCCCAGGCCCCATGAGAGGGTAGTGTTTCTCCCCCACTTCCTCCGCTGACTAGGTTTTCCACTTCACCCATTTGTCCGGGGGCTCATGTACTATTACGGCCTGGACTTCCACAATTTGGCCCAGAATTTCATCCTCAACATCTCGGTGTTTATCGTCGTGTGCGAGGCTTTTCTCTGCATCCAGCCCCACTTCGGCTTATGGCTAAAGATCTTCAACGTCCGGCCGAAGGTAGTGGGCGGTCAAAGCCAGTCTTGGAGGCGCCATGGTCGGCAAGATGGCCAAAGTCCCATGGCTCGAAGGCGCCTTCGTGGAGACAATAAAGGGGTGGCAATCGGGGTGGTTCTACATTACCGAGCCCCGCAACACCAAATGGGTGGCGGCCCCCGAATTCAGATCTGGCTTCCCCACAAGGCTCTCGTCATGGAAAGAGACGAGTCTGACGTGGGGGAATTCGGACGAGACATCCGGACTTCAAACATGCGTCCGAAACCTGGTGGCCAAGAATCTTAGGCTCGTCGACGTAATCCAGGTGATGCTCATCTGCCGGATTCTCCCATGCCAACAACGGGCCTTTAACTTGTGGGAGTTCGATCCGGCACAACACCAAACCTTGAGCCGGCTCTTCGACACTACGTACGAAGACGCCTGGAAGGTGCTGTTCAAGGGTGCCGAAGCCCCAGCATCCGCTACCAAAGATCGCGGATACAGCTCGCAGCATCAAGCCGGCGAGGTAAGTTATTTTACCCTTCACGGGACTCTTTTTTCATAGATTGACTCTATGTGGGATCTAAAAACTCCCTATTTTTTGGCAGGACTGGTTGAAGACGTCCGGACAGATTAGCTGTCCGGCTCCTTTGCCAGAAGACCCAGCGGACACCCGATTTAGCCAGGGGCTGCTGGCTCCGGCACCCCATGTGGTGCCGGAGAAGAAGGCCAAGAAGGAGGCCACGGAACTCGAAGGATCTCCCGACGCCAGTCTTTGTCAGATTCAAGCGGAATCTTCTCCACGAAGACGAGGAGGAAGAAGAAGAAGCTCCTCCCCGGCAGGGAGGAGAAGAAAAGGAAGGCCGCCCCAACTGGGGAGGCTGGAGGGTCCAAGAAGGGAAGAACCCTTCCTCCGGACTTCTCCACCAACGTCGACGACGACGAGGAGGATTGGCCTACAAGGGCCAAGCCCCTGGCGATATCGTAAGTGTCCGGATGCCCATGGCTTTTTTGTTATTGCAGAGTGTTCTCTAATGTCGAACAACCGTGCAGCCCGCCCAAGGGCGAGTTCGCCGATTCATCGAGCGGGTCCACAGGCTCGTCGGAAATGGAGAGTACCTCGCTTCCGACCGCCTCCTCGCCTCACGCCAGCTGCAGACGGCCTTGGGCGGGCCCCAAGAGGGGCTTGGTCAAGAGGAGCTAAGCGCAGGAGGTGCCACAAGGCAACCTCCCGGACTCCAGCGCCTTGGGGCAAGATCCCGAGGCTCTAAGCCCGACCCTCGTCCGGACTCCATGCCAGAACCATCAGCAGTTCCGAAGTCCGGACAGCGGATCCTTCGCAAGAAGGGTAAGACGCAGGTGTCCTCCATCCAACCGGAGGCACCGGATAGCTTACAGGAGGCGCTTAACAGTGCTTCCATCGAGGAGGAACACCGCACTGTCATGAGTGCGGTGATCCGGACGATTCGATCCGCCAAGAGCGGGCTGACCGAAGCCTGTACCAGCCTTCTAATAGGCTTTGAGGTAAGTTTTAGAATATGTAAAAATATAGCCGCATAGACAGTAGCCCCTGATGCTTAGTTCGGTGTTCGGAAAGAAAAACCGGACTAAGGATGTAAAAAGATATACGTAGGAGTCTAACATAAGTATGTCAATATGGGAATGCAGGTTGCGCTCCTGACCTCTGCCAAGACCTTGTTGCGGAGGTCAATGTATTGAAGCGAGAACCTCGGCGGTCCGAGAACGAGCTCGGACAAGCCAAGAAGGAGCTCGAGGACAAGGAAGGTAAGTAATACCTTATTAAAGAAATACCTTATAGAAAAGGTTTTGGTTGCGAAAAATAACAGGAATAACATGGGTACTGCAGGGCCACTTAACGAGGTGGCGACCACGAGGGAAGCGGTGTCCGTGGGTCGAAAACAAAGCGGCTGAACGCACCGGCGAGAGAAAGGGAGTCTCAGCTGGCTGAGGTGCTGCAAGATCTCCAGATTCTCGTTAAAAAACACGAGGTTTTTGAGCGTGACTCGAAGACCCGAGAGTCCGAGCTTGCCTCGGCTCTTGAGAGTGCCAAAGCTGCTAATGCTGAGGCCCAAAAAGCCCTCCAAGAAATTGAAGCACTAAAGAAGATAGCGGCGGGTAAGGCATTCTTTATGCAAAGTAAGAATGTAAAAGTCAATTACCTGTTACTTACCCGGATTCGGAGCTCTCCAGGAGCAGTCGCAGATTTGCCCGTGGTCGTCGATCTTTGCCGCATTCTACCGCGCCAAGGAGGGGAGCTCCACGGAGAAGGTGTTCTGGTCTTAGTATGCTGAGGCCGACCATCCGGTGCCCCTGTGCGACCAGCTGAAGCAGCTGGTCGAGCTCCATAAGTTCGCCGAACAGGCCATGAAGGGCCTTATAGCGCGGCTGTGGCCATTGGAGACCATGCCCGGGAGCTACTTCGGCTTGGTGCAGCGGCTGGTGGATGCCTGTCCACGGCTTGAAGTCATCAAGCGCTCCGTCTGCATTGAAGGTGTCCATCGGTCCCTTGCCCGTGCTAAAGTGCACTGGGGCAAGCTGGATCTTGAGAGAGGCTTGTGACGGACGGGCCACCGAAGGGCCATGAGCATCGTGACGCCCGAAATGTACTATGAGGGCCTCTGAAGGGTGCCGCCCGAATAAGCGGATGAGTGCTCCAAGGATGTAATTTTTGAATAAACTCGCATTTGTTATCTTGTACGCTGAAAACTTTTTCATATGCGCTAAGCAACGCTTATTAACTTAAAATATTACCTTCTGTGCGGCCGTTTATCAAATTTGAGAGATGGCAAGTCGTTGGCTTCAGCCCCCATGCCACGAGTGCTGGGGTGTTCGGGATAAACTTGAGCGCTCTTGTTCCCATTCTTGGGTCCATCTAGGGAGGCGCTCAACACAACGAACAAGGCAACCGGACTTATAATGCTTGAACACCCTCACTTAGCCATAGAATTCTATAATTTTAAATTTCTAGTATTCGGAAGACCGAGTTCGGGGCGCTATCCACGCCTTGGCCGGACAATTTCGGTTCCTCGCTCTAAGCAGCATAAGTCTTTAGGGACCCGAAAAACCTCTCGAACAATGACCGGCTCTCGCCCTATCATGACGGTCAGTTTAGCTTTCTCCATCGAGGTGCTCGACCCAGATAAGCTGGGGCACAATCGCGATGGTTCTCCGATGCTACCTTAGCCGATATAGCGGGCGTAAGGTACCAAAACACGGGAGCCGGGCAAACCCAACTATTGACCCAAGACATGATTCGAGCCAATTCATATAATGCTATAAGTTCGGGTGCCGCACTTGTGAAAGTGTTCGGACTTATCACACCATAATTTTGGGATACTTAAGCCCTGGTGTATTGGCTGCACCAAAGTGTACGGTTGCAACATGTCGTGAAATGAACATATGTATATATAAAGGAAGTAGATCAATAATAAGCAAAAGCTATGTATTGTTTATTCATAAAGGTACTGCAATGGAAGCGAGCGATACAAATAGTGCGATAAGCAAGGGATGGGACTATCTAACATGTCCCCCTCCGAGAGTAAGCTCTTTGGATGATATGCAAAAGCAGGTATGATGCTCGTAATAGAGACCACCAACACTCGACGTGGTTTTACGCTTCCTGGCTGTTGCATCGTGAGTTCGGCGATTCAAGTGCGGACAGGACTTCTCAAAGACGGAGTCCTAAAAGTAAAAAAAGGAAAAAAGAAAAAGAAAAAAGAAGTGACACAAGCAGGGCCCACAGTGCGGTGGAGCCGCATTCTTGGCGTGCCGTTGTCTTGCCCCTCCCCATATGCCCATGGTATCTCCAGAGCGTAATTATGTACGCGTAATACTACCTTCGCAATTTCGCGAGGGCTGGGGTTGGGGCCGGATTGCTACTCGTGCTTGAATCGTGCCAGGTGGTCTTGTTGCAGGTTACTCCGGGCGCTTGGCGGTGTCCGGACGCTTAGTGGCCGGACTCGAGAATTGCCGTGAGAGGCTGCTTTGCACCTCCGCCCGCGAGGGTCAGCCGTATGCTCCCGCAAGGAGAGAGCGTTCGGTGTTTCCATTGATCGTGATTACTCCTCGAGGCCTGGCATCTTGAGCTTGAGGTATGCGTAGCGGCACCGCATTTAACTTTGCAAATGCGGTTCGTCCGGCAAAGGCATGATAGCCGCTGCGGAATGGGACGATGTCGAAGATTAACTCTTTGCTTCGGAAGTTATCCGGAGATCCAAAGACCACTTCGAGTGTGACTGAGCCTGTACAATCGGCCTCGACACCCGGTATGACGCCTTTAGAGGTCGTCTTTGTAGGTTTAATCCTTGAGGGGTCTATGCCCATTTTGCACACTGTATCCTAATAAAGCAGGTTCAGGCTGCTACCGCCGTCCATCAGGACTCTGGTGAGGTGAAATCTGTCAATAATTGGGTCAAGAACCAATGCGGCAAAGCCGCCGTGACGGATGCTAGTGGGGTGGTCCCTTCGATCGAAAGTGATCGGGCAGGAAGACCATGGGTTGAACTTTGGGCGATGGCTCCATCGCATATATCGTCCGTAGTGCACGCTTCCGCCTCCCTTTTGGGTATGTGGGTTGAGTATATCATGTTCACCGTCCGCACTTGTGTGGGAAAACCTTCATCCTCTATTGTTCGGTGGCGGGGCTCTTCCTCGTCATCATTGTGCAGCCCTTGTCATTGAGTCCGCACTTAGCTTGCTGCTGCTTGAACACCAAACAATCCCTGTTGGTGTGATTGGCTGGTTTCGGGGTGCCATGTATCCGCACAGCGATCGAGTATTCGGTCCAAGTTGGGCCAGCCCTGGGTATTTCTTTTGAATGGCTTCTTCCACGACGGGTTTAGAGCCTCCGAATCCGGCATTGACGGTTGTATCTTGATATTATCGCCGCGTTAATGCGGCGCTTGTTCTTATTGCGACGCGACCTGCCATTGCTGTCATTGGTATCCGGACTATCGTAATGTTTGGCCAAGTTGTTGCTTCGAGCTAGCCAGCTGTCCTCTCCGCACAAAAGCGAAGTCACGAGGGTTGTGAGGGCTGCCATGGATTTCGGCTTTTCCTGTCCTAGGTGCCGGGCAAGCCACTCGTCGCGGATGTTATGTTTGAAGGCTGCAAGGGCCTCTGCATCCGCATACGATCAACGATTTGATTTTTCTTTGTTAGGAACCGAGTCCGTAATTGTCCGCCGATTCTTCTCGCTGCTGAATTATGTGGCTAAGGTCATCGGCGTCTGGTGGTCGCACATATGTGCCCTGGAAGTTATCAAGGAATGCGGCTTCCAGGTCCTCCCAACAACCAATTGATTCTGCTGGCAAGCTATTGAGCCAATGTCGAGTTGGTCCTTTAAACTTGAGTGGGTGGTATTTGATGGCATGTAGATCATCTCCGCGGGCCATGTGGATATGGAGGAGATAATCCTCGATCCAGACCGCAGGATCTGTGGTACCATCGTATGATTCGACGTTTGCGGGTTTAAAGCCCTCGGGGATTTGATGATCCATTACTTCATCTGTGAAGCATAGTGGGTGTGCGGCACCTCTATATTGGGCTATATCACGACGTAGCTCGTATGATCTTTGTCTACTGTGTTCGGCCCGGCCGGGTTTGCTCTATCCGGTGCGACGGTAATCATCCCGCATTGCTGGGCGCCCACGCGATCCGTAGATCGATCTTGTATGTTTTTCCTTATCCTCCAATATATCTCGCAAGTCCGGCGCGTTTTCCCGTGCCTTGGTACTTTTTGAGCGGCGTCGGGGTGTGGCTTGAGCGGATGGCCGAGAGGCTTCTCTGTCGCGGCCACGGGGTGGCTGGTCTGCCATGTCATGCGTTGGTGTCTTGGGGGCTTCCTCCTCTAGTCGAGGCAACGGCCTGCGTTTGGGGTAGCTTTTGGAGGGGCGCTTGAGTTCATACTCTTCGGCTGCAAGGACTTCAGTCCATCTGTCAGCTAGCAGGTCTTGATCAGCTCTAAGTCGTTGCTTTTCTTGAGGCTGCTTGCCGTGGCTATAAGCCTGCGTTTGAAACGCTCTGTTGGCGGGATCCTCGTGCACGACAAATTAAATGCCGTCGAGGCTTGCCTCATCTTGGGAGGGGCGCGCATAATTATCGTCCTCAACCTCTCTTTACTGCGCCTTTGTCGTGCTTGCTTCTCCTCCCTCCTCTGCCGAAGTCCTGTGGAGGGTTCTCTTCGGCATTGTCCGGGGTGTTATTATCTCCCGTGCTGGAATCACCATTTTTATTGTGGCGGGATTTAGAGCGGCGCCGCTGACGTTGGCGCTTCGGCTGTTTCATGGAGGGGTCATCCTCCGTTGTTCCATTGCCATTCCCATCTTTTGGGATGTCCACCATATATATGTCATATGACGAGGTGGCCTTCCAGTGCCCTGTAGGCGCTGGGTCTTGGTCGTCTCCGGCATCGTCGTCCCATACCGTCGATGTCTTGGTCATAGTATAGCATGTCTGTTAGATCATCGACAGTGGCTACAAAGTGGGTGGTGGGTGGGCGTTGAATTTCTTCGTCGTCCGCATCCCAACCTTCCTGTCCGTAGTCCGGCCAGGGCTCTCCGGATAAAGAGAGAGACTTTAGTGATTTCAGGACGTCACCAAAGGGCGAGTGCTGAAAGATGTCCGCGGTAGTGAACTCCATGACCGGCGCCCAATCGGATTCGATTGGCGGTAGCGGGGGTTGAGTCCGGAGAGGAGTCCAGCACCACAGATTCGAGGTCTTCGCAAAGGGCGAGGATGGAGTTCGCTCAATCGCCATAGAGATTGTAGCCCCGAGGCGGTGTCCAACCACTCCTCCTCGATCGGGAATCCGGCGGATTAAGGGTCGGGCGAATCTTGATGCGGCCTCCGAGGCCTTTGTTAACTGCAGAGCTAAATCATGCCCATCGAAACAGTGCGGCGCGCTTGGCTGCAGCTCAAACCCGTCGAAGATCAAGTCTCCGCGGATATCGGCCGTATAGTTCAAACTTCCAAATCTGACCTGATGGCCAGGGGCGTAGCTTTCGATCTGCTCCAGATGGCCGAGCGAATTGCCCCGCAGTGCAAAGCCGCCAAACACGAAGATCTGTCCGGGGAGAAAGGTCTCACCCTGGACCGCGTCGTTGTTGATGATCGAAGGAGCCATCGGGCCTATCGGTGATGACACGGAGGAACTCTCAATGAAAGCACCAATGTCGGTGTCAAAACCGGCGGATCTCGGGTAGGGGGTCCCGAACTGTGCGTCTAGGCGGATGGTAACAGGAGACAAGGGACACGGTGTTTTTTCCCAGGTTCGGGCCCTCTCGATGGAGGTAATACCCTACTCCTGCTTGATTAATATTGATTATATGGGTAGTACAAGAGTAGATCTACCACGAGATCAAGGAGGCTAAACCCTAGAAGCTAGCCTATGGTATGATTGTTGTTCGTCCTACGGACTAAAACCCTCCGGTTTATATAGACACCGGATAGGTTAGGGTTACAGAGAGTCGGTTACAATGGTAGGAGATCTACATATCCGTATCGCCAAGCTTGCCTTCCATGCCAAGGAAAGTCCCATCCGGACACGGGACGAAGTCTTCAATCTTGTATCTTCATAATCTTGGAGTCCGGCCGTGACGATAGTCCGGCCGTGACGATAGTCCGGCTATCCGGACACCCCCTAGTCCGGGACTCCCTCAGTCTCCATCTTGAGCATTTTCACAAATGGAGTTGAAGCGACGCTTGATGTGCCTGGTCTTCTTGTGAAACCTGGGCTCCTTGGCAAGTGCAATAGCTCTAGTGTTGTCACAGAAGTGTTTGATCGGCCCCGACGCATTGGGTATGACTCCTAGGTCGGTGATGAACTCCTTCACCCAAATTGCTTCATGCGCTGCCTCCGAGGCTGCCATGTACTCCGCTTCACACGTAGATCCCGCCACGACGCTCTGCTTGCAGCTGCACCAGCTTACTGCCCCACCATTCAACATATACATGTATCCGGTTTGTGACTTAGAGTCATCCAGATCAGTGTCGAAGCTAGCGTCGACGTAACCCTTCACGACGAGCTCTTCGTCACCTCCATAAACGAGAAACATGTCCTTAGTCCTTCTCAGGTACTTCAGGATATTCTTGACTGCTGTCCAGTCTTCCTTGCCGGGATTACTTTGGTACCTTCCTACCAAACTTACGGCAAGGTTTACATCAGATTTGGTACACAGCATGGCATACATAATAGACCCTATGGCTGATGCATAGGGGATGACACTCATCCCTTCTATACCTTCTGTCGTGGTCGGACATTGAGCCGAGCTCAATTTCACACAACTTCTTCAATATCTTATCAAGGTATGTGCTTTGTGAAAGACCTATGAGGTGTCTCGATCTATCTCTATAAATCTTGATGCCTAATATATAAGCAGCTTCTCCAAGGTCCTTCATTGAAAAACTCTTATTCAAGTAGGCCTTAATGTTGTCCAAAAGTTCTATATCATTTCCCATCAAAAGTATGTCATCTACATATAATATGAGAAATGCTACAGAGCTCCCACTCACTTTCGTGTAAACGCAGGCTTCTCCATAAGTCTCAAGATAAACCCAAACGCTTTGATCATCTCATCAAAGCGAATGTTCCAACTCCGAGATGCTTGCACCAGCCCATAAATGGATCATTGGAGCTTGCATACCTTGTTAGCATTCTTAGGGTCGACAAAACCTTCCGGCTGCATCATATACAGTTCTTCCTTAAGATAGCCGTTAAGGAATGCCGCTTTTGACGTCCATTTGCCATATCTCATAATCATAGTATGCGGCAATTGCTAACATGATTCAGACAGACTTCAGCTTCGCTACGGGAGAGAAAGTCTCATCGTAGTCAACCCCTTGAACTTGCCGATAACCTTTAGCGACAAGTCGAGCTTTATAGATGGTAACATTACCATCCGCGTCCGTCTTCTTCTTAAAGATCCATTTGTTTTCTATCGCTCGCCGATCATTGGGCAAGTCTGTCAAAGTCCATACTTTGTTTTCATACATGGATCCTATCTCGGATTGCATGGCTTCAAGCCATTTGTTGGAATCTGGGCCCACCACCATCGCTTCTTCATAGTTCAAGGTTCACCGTTGTCTAACAACATGATTTCCGGTGACAGGGTTGCCATACCATTCTAGTGTGGAACGTGTCCTTGTGGACCCTCTGAAGTTCGGTAGCAACTTGATCCGAAGTACCTTGATCATCATCATTAATTTCCTCTCCGATCGATGTAGGCATCACAGAACATTTTCGAGCTGCACTACTTTCCGGTTCAAGAGGTAGTACTTCATCGAGTTCTACTTTCCTCCCACTTATTCCTTTCGAGAGAAACTCTTTTTCCAGAAAGGATCCGTTCTTGGCAACAAAGATCTTGCCTTCGGATCTAAGGTAGAAGGTATACCCAATGGTTCCCTTAGGGTATCCTATGAAGATGCATTTTTCCGACTTGGGTTCTAGCTTTTCAGGTTGAAGTTTCTTTACATAAGAATCTCATCACCAAACTTTTTGAAACGTCAGCTTAGGTTTCTTCCCAAACCATAATTCATACGGTGTCGTCTCAACGGATTTAGACGGTGCCCTATTTAAAGTGAATGTAGCTGTCTCTAGGCGTATCCCCAAAATGATAGCGGTAAATCAAGAAGAGACATCATAGATCGCACCATATCCAATAGAGTGCGATTACGACGTTCGGACACACCATTACGCTGAGGTGTTCCGGTAGCGTGAGTTGTGAAACGATTCCACATTTCCTTAAGTGTGTACCAAATTCGTGACTTAAATATTCTCCTCCACGATCTGATCAGTAGAACTTTATTGTCCGGTCACGTTGATTCTCTACCTCATTCTGAAATTCCTTGAACTTTTCAAAGGTCTCAGACTTGTGTTTCATCAAGTAGACATACCCATATCTACTCAAGTCATCAGTGAGTGAGAACATAACGATATCCTCCGCGAGCCTCAACGCTCATTGGACCGCACACATCGGTATGTATGATTTCCAATAAGTTGGTTGCTCGCTCCATTGTTCTGGAGAACGGAGTCTTGGTCATTTTGCCCATGAGGCATGGTTCGCATGTGTCAAATGATTCATAATCGAGAGACTCTAAAAGTCCATCAGAATGGAGCTTCTTCATGCGCTTGACACCAATGTGACCAAGGCGGCGATTGCCACAAGTATGTGGGACTATTGTTATGAACTTTACATCTTTTGGTATTCACACTATGAATATGTGTAATATTACGTTCGAGATTCATTAAGAAAAAACCATTGACCATCAGAGCATGACCATAAAACATATCTCTCATATAAATAGAACAACCATTATTCTCGGATTTAAATGAGTAGCCATCTCGCATTAAAGCGAGATCTTGATACAATGTTCATGCTCAAACTTGGCACTAAATAACAATTATTGAGGTTTAAAACTAATCTCAGTAGGTAAATGTAGAGGTAGCGTGCCGGCAGCGATCACATCGACCTTGGAACCATTCCGGCAGCGTCGTCACCTCGTCCTTCGCCATCTCTGTTTATTGCGCAGCTCTGCATGAGTTACAAATGTGAGCAACGGCACGGTATCAAATACCCAGGAGTTACTACGAGTACTGGTAAGGTACACATCAATTACATGTATATCAAATATACCTTTAGTGTTGCCGACCTTCTTGTCCGCTAAGTATTTGGGGCAGTTCCGCTTCCAGTGGCCCTTTCCTTTGCAATAAAATCACTCAGTCTCAGGCTTGGGTCCATTCTTTGACTTCTTCCCGGCAAGCTGGCTTGCGGGCGCAGCAACATCCTTGGCGTCCTTCTTGAAGTTCTTCTTACCCTTGCCCTTCTTGAACTTAGTGGTTTTATTGACCATCAACACTTGATGTTCCTTCTTGATTTCTACCTCTGCTGACTTCAAAGATTGAAAATACTTCAGAATAGTTTTCACCATCCCCGCATATTGTAGTTCATCACAAAGCTCTTGTAGCTCGGTGGGAGCGGCGAAGGATTCTGTCAATGACCGCCTCGTCCAGGAGGTTAATGTCCAGTGGGACGGCGGTTGTGCAACCGGACATTTTGAGTATGTGCTCACCAGCGTAACTATTTTCCTCCATCTTACAACTATAGAACTTGTCGGAGACTTCATATCTCTCGACCGGGCATGAGCTTGGAAAACCATTTTCAGCTCCTCGAACATCTCATATGCTCCGTGTTGCTCAAAATGCTTTTGGAGCCCCGGTTCTAAGTCAGTAAAGCATGCCGCATCGAGCGAGGGAGTAATCATCAAGACGAGACTGCCAAGCGTTCATAACGTCTTGGTTCTCTCGGGATGGTTGCTTCACCTAGCAGTGCTTCTAGGACATATTGTTTCTTGGCTGCTATGAGGATGATCCTCGTGTTAGGACCCGATCCGAATAGTTGCTGCCATCGTCTTTCAGCTTGGTTTTCTCTAGGAGCAGCGTTGAAGTTCATGGTGACATGAGCGTTGGACATTTGATCTACAAGACATTTTGCAAAGATTTTAGACTAATGTTCATGATAATTAAGTTCATCTAATCAAATTATATAATGAACTCCCACTCAGATTTGACATCCCTCTAGTCATCTAAGTGTTACATGATCCGAGTCGACTAGGCCGTGTCCGATCATCACGTGAGACGGACTAGTCATCGTCGGTGAACATCTCCATGTTGATCGTATCTTCCATACGACTCATGTTCGACCTTCGGTCTCTTGTGTTCCGAGGCCATGTCATACATGCTAGGCTCGTCAAGTTAACCTAAGTGTTTTGCATGTTTTAAACTGTCTTACACCCGTTGTATGTGAACGTAAGAATCTATCACACCCGATCATCACGTGGTGCTTGAAGCAGCGAACTTTAGCAACGGCGCACAGTTAGGGAGAACACTTTCTTGAAATTATTATAAGGTATCATCTTATTTACTACCGTCAATCTAAGTAAACAAGATGCATAAACATAATAAACATCACATGCAATTATATAGTAGTGACATGATATGGCCAATATCATATAGCTCCTTTGATCTTCATCTTTGGGGCTCCATGATCATCTTGTCACCGGCATGACACCATGATCTCCATCATCATGATCTCCATCATCGTGTTTCCATGACGTTGCTCGCCAACTATTACTTCTACTACTATGGCTAACACGTTTAGCAATAAAGTAAAGTAATTTACATGGCGTTTCTCAATGACACGCATGTCATACAAAAAATAAAGACAACTCCTATGGCTCCTGCCGGTTGTCATACTAATCGACATGCAAGTCGTGATTCCTATTACAAGAACATGATCTCATACATCACAATATATCATTCATCATTCATCACAACTTTTGGCCATATCACATCACAAAACACTTGCTGCAAAAACAAGTTAGACGTCCTCTAATTGTTGTTGCAAGTTTTTACGTGGCTGCAATAGGGTTCTAGCAAGAACGTTTTCTTACCTACGTGAAAGCCACAACGTGATTTGTCAACTTCTATTTACCCTTCATAAGGACCCTTTTCATCGAATCCGCTCCAACTAAAGTGGGAGAGATAGACACCCGCTAGCCACCTTATGCAACTAGTGCATGTCAGTCGGTGGAACCTGTCTCACGTAAGCATACGTGTAAGGTCGGTCCGGGCCGCTTCATCCCACAATGCCGCTGAAGCAAGATAAGACTAGTAGCGGCAAGAAAGTTGACAACATCTACGCCCACAACAAATTGTGTTCTACTCGTGCAATAGAGAACTACGCATAGACCTAGCTCATGATGCCACTGTTGGGGAACGTTGCATAAAATAAAATTTTCCTACGTTCACCAAGATCCATCTATGAGTTCATCTAGCAATGAGAGAGAGAGATGCATCTACATACCCTTGTAGATCGCGTGCGGAAGCATTCAAGAGAACGGGGTTGAGGGAGTCGTTCTCGTCGTGATCCAAATCACCGGAGATCCTAGCGCCAAACGGATGGCACCTCCGTGTTCAACACACGCACGGTCAGCGTGACATCTCCTCCGTCTTGATCTAGCAAGGGGAAGGAGAGGTTGATGAAGATCCAGCAGAACGACGGCGTGGTGGTGGATGCAGCAGGACTCCGGCAGGGCTTCGCCAAGCAACTACGGGAGGAGGAAGAGGTGTAGCAGGAGGAGGCGCCAAGACTCAGTGCGGCTGCCCTCCCTCCCCCCTTATATAGGCCTGAGGCGCCCGGCCTGAGATCAGATCTCCCAAGGCGGCGGCCAAGGGGGAGGCTAATCCCAAGGCAAGGCAGTGGGCGCACCCACCCCTAGGGTTTCCAACCCTAGGCGCGAGGCAAAGGCGCACCAGCCCACCAGGGGCTGGTTCCCTCCCCACTTCAGCCCACGGGGCCCTCTGAGATAGGTGTCCCGGTACAATACCGGTGACCCCCGAAACTCTCCCGATGGCCGAAATAGCACTTCCTATATATAATTCTTTACCTCCGGACCATTCCGGAACTCCTCGTGACGTTCGAGATCTCATCCGGGACTCCGAACAACATTCGCTTTGCTGCATACTCATATTCATACAACCCTAGCGTCACCGAACCTTAAGTGTGTAGACCCTACGTGTTCGGGAGACATGCAGACATGACCGAGAAGGCTCTCTGGTCAATAACCAACAGCGGATCTGCATACCCATGTTGGCTCCCACATACTCCTCGATGATCTCATCGGATGAACCACGATGTCGAGGATTCAAGCAACCCGTATACAATTCCCTTTGTCAATCGGTATGTTACTTGCCCGAGATTCGATCGTTGGTATCCCAATACCTCGTTCAATCTCATTACCGCAAGTCACTTTACTGCATCAGTAATGCATGATCCCGTGACCAAACACTTGGTCACTTTGAGCTCATTATGATGATGCATTACCGAAAGTGGGCCGATGATACCTCTCCGTAATACGGAGTGACAAATCCCAGTCTCGATCCGTGTCAACCCAACAGACACTTTCGGAAATACCTGTAGTGCACCTTTATAGTCACCTAGTTATGTTGTGACGTTTGGTACACCCAAAGCACTCCTACGGTATCCGGGAGTTACACGATCTCATGGTCTAAGGAAAAGATACTTGACAATGGAAAAGCTCTAGCAAAATGAACTACACGATCTTGTGCTATGCTTAGGATTGGGTCTTGTCCATCACATCATTCTCCTAATGATGTGATCCCGTTATCAATGACATCCAACGTCCATAGTCAGGAAACCATGACTATATATTGATAAACGAGCTAGTCAACTAGAGGCTCACTAGGGACATGTTGTGGTCTATGTATTCACATGTGTATTACGATTTCTGGATAATACAATTATAGCATGAATAAAAGACAATTATCACGAACAAGAAAATATAATAATAATCCTTTTATTATTGCCTCTAGGGCATATTTCCAACAGGTTTACCGCTCGTTCAGCTGACGGCGGTCATTTGATGCTCATTCACACGTACCAAATTGACCAAACCATTACATCAAACCACATGCAGTACAATGCCTGGGTGTGACACTCCAAAAAATTTGTGATTTTTGTTTTCAGAAAGAGCCTTGCTTGGTTTGGAAGAAGGTCATTTAAAACCTTCCTAAAAACCATCTTCTAAGTTTGCCCTCTCAAAAATCTTTTTTTTTCTTGGATTTAGTTTCTTTTAAAAAGAAAACCTTTTTGATTTTTGGTCTTTCATTTGATTTTTATCCACTCTGGTTTACCATGCCTCCTATGGTGAAACTCCCCCAAAACCCCCTCCTCCCACTTTGGTACAACCCAAACATTCTGTCCAAACTAATAAAATCCATTTTTGGATTTTATTCCAATTATTTCTCCTCCCAAAATAATTCTGTCTTTTCTTTTGAGCCTAAGTGATTTGCAAAGCAAGTACCCTAATGCTTTTGATTTTTGACCTCAATTCGACACCCCTGGATAGTCCTTTGTACCCACAACCCAGAACCATCTTGATACACTCTTCTTCTTTTCAAATATTTCAAATTTCACTCACTGCAAGTTTGGACCAGATTTGCAAATTTGGTGAAATTCATATCTACACTTCTCCAAAAATTCCACCAAAATTCAGGCAACCTCTAGTTGCAATGAGAGACCACTCCACCAAAAATCAGCTCAAGGAAAAATCCTGGATACCGTAATCATTTTGTCAAGACCCGCATGCAATCGCTTTTGTTCATATTCAGTCAATTCAGAAAGTTCAGCGTCGTTTCTCCGACAGAACTTCAGTCACATGCCCACTGTGCGTTTTGGCTCGATGCTCGCAGCCTAGCCTGCTTGTCCGGAGCTCCACACGCGTGCTTGGCGCCTTCCCGGCATCGGTGGCGCCCTGGCCCGCCTGCGCCGGCGTGCTTTGCGGCGGCCGAAACACCGTAACGGCCGACAGGGAGCAAAACGGCGGCTCAACGCCGTTCGGCGCCGCCAAACCACCTGGTGACTCTCGTGGCCATCCCTTGCCAACAGACGCATGCAGCTGCCGTGAGTTTGGCACGCTGCAGCAGAGCGCGTTCTCTGCCGTCGACGGGCTGTCAGGCGTTGCTCCGTCGAGGGCAAGCCGTGAACCTCCCTCCCGTGCTGAGCTGGACCCTAAAATGGCACCACTACTCCACCTAGGCGATGCTCAAGCTCCTAAGCCGACCGTCCAGCCACAGCGCCGCCGTAATCAACTTCGCCGGACTTATCCGTTCACGGCAACCGACTCGGGCGGCTATATATAGCACCCCGAGCCTGCTCTCGCCCCGCACGACTCCACCACCTCACTAGACCCGCCGCTTAGCCACCGAGAGCCTCGAGGCCCTTCTTCCCCGACTACGGCCGCCCCGTTCCGCCTCGGCCTCCACCTCGATTCGCTCCGGTGAGGCCGTCTCCGACGCCCTAACTTCGTCAACAACCCTCTCGAGCAACTAGGAGACTAACCCCCACTCCTATTTGATCCACGACTGCCCGAACCGCCGTCCGCCGGAGCAAGGGCCGCCGTCAACACAGTGCTCGCCGGCGACCACCACCACCACCCACAGACGCGGAACGGTGTAATCGATCTCAAGGTAACCCCGATCCCCTTGCCTCGCCGTGGATCGCCGACCGAGACCACCGCACCTCTCGAGCGCCGTCGCGCTCTGTATTCACAGTAAGAAATTTTAATCCTGACAGGTGGAGCCCGCCTGTCAGCCTCACAGCCGTTTCTTTAAAAGCGAAAGCGTTATCCTGGACTTTCCACAGAGCCCACAGAAACTTTACGTTTCATTACGTATGGGTCATTGGACCAAAACTCATATAACTTTTAAACAGAAAATGATTTTTGATTGATTCCTTTTCTGTCATCTTTATTTTTCTGTCTAGTATTTTGTCATATTTATTTGAAAAATATTTGGAACACTTTTCTGTACACTCATGGTATTTACGTTGCGTACGTTTTTTTTTTCTTATACCGTAGATACCGGAGGAGGTGGCGGAGCTGCAAACTTCACACAGTTAAACTCCGACTACTCGGAACCAGGCAAGCATGTTTGAACTCTTGATATGATGAGTGTTGTTGCATGTTTGCATTTAGTATAGTCATGGCATGTTTATGAACATCACTTTGAATGTTATATTTCATGCACATAAGCGGAAAGTAAGTTTCGGAAAGCATTATGTTGTTGGATACATACTTGCATAGCCATGTGTTGGCATGAGGATGGGTAAGATGGCAGTGTTGTGACATGATAGTATTATGCCAGATCTTTTTTTTTACTTCCGTGTCATCGTGAAACAAATCACATTTCCATTCATTCCTTCCTATACTGTCACATGTTTTCCGAAAGGAATATGGCATAGTAAGTTGCAAATCGTTTTCCTGGTACACACCAAATAGAGAGGTCGGGATGAGGGTTCCATGGCCTGGATTAAAGCCCGTCATCCGGTCAAGGCATGCGTGTTTCGGTTGGGACCGAGAGGGGGCACCCCTTAGAGCGCGCGTATAGAAATTTGATCCCATGTTACTCGAGGTTCTGGCCTCCCCGTCTCAAAGTTTTTCTTGGACGTTGTCCAGGGTGATTCCTGGCATTCGTGAGGTGAAATGGGTGTGTACTAGTTAAATGTGTTTCTACTGAAATACCGTAAACAGAACTAGTCCTTCATGACTACGGAAATCCGTTGGCTGTGGTCAGTTCATCCAAACTCTGCAGAGTCTCAAATCTTTCAATTATCTTGTACTTTGTTCAAGTACTATATTCATATTATCTTGTCAGGTATCAGCCTCAGTGACAAAACTCCGGTGGGATTTATGTGTGATAAATGTGGTTAAAAGATTATTCTTGTGGATGGACTAATCTTGTTATTTACATTCATTACAAGCCCATGCGTGATGTCGCTCGAGACGTCCGACGGTGGCATACCTGTTATTTACTTTTGTTATAGGCCCTGTTTGTGATGTCGCTCAGACGTCCGACGGTGGCATATCTGTTATTTACATTTGTTGCAAGCCCTGTCTGCGATGTAGCTCAGACGTTCGACGGTGGCATTTCTTTTAAAGCCCTTTATGTGACGTCGCTCAGACGTCCGACTGTGGCATTTCTTTTAAAGCCCTTTATGTGGCGTCGCTCAGACGTCCGACTGTGGCATTTCCTTTAAAGCCCTTTATGTGATATCGCTCAGACGTCCGACTGTGGCATTTCTTTTAAAGCCCTTTATGTGATGTCGCTCAGACGTCCGACTGTGGCATTTCTTTTAAAGCCCTTTACGTGGTGTCGCTAAGACGCCTCGATCATGCATTTCTTTTAAGCCCTTTATGTGGTGCCGCTTAGACGCCCTACTTCGGCATGAATATTATTTATTTACCTTTCGAGGCGTCGCTCCAGACACCCGATCGGTTTTCAGTTATTTATTTTATTTATCAAGTCCTGCAATAATATCGTTGTCATATGAGCATCATCCTTTATTCATGACGCATTCATGCATTCATTGATTATATCTTTTGTTCGAATCGCCTTGCGAGTACTTTCAAAGTACTCACCTCGCTTGTTGATTTGGCGAGATGTTGATGAAGGCGATCTCTTGGATGAAGAGTTTGATAGCGAGTCCGACGCCTAGAGGAGTCTCGGTCGGTCCGTGCGATCCTGTTTTGGTCATTGTATTATCCGCTTCGCAACCCCGAATAAATTCATCGAGCCTCCCCGGCCCGATGAGCTGCCGATTAGGAGTCAAGTTATCCACCACTTTTTCCTCGAGCTAGTAGCATGCCACCACACCTGTGTCATGACTGCCCATATGTAAGATATTGGCGAGCTTGTAATAAATTGTTGAGCAGCCTCACCAACCTTGTAATATATTTGATGCTACCGTTCTTTGTTTATCAAGCATTTGTCTACCGTAGCGATGACTTTTTTCCTATCTTTGGGATTTAAAGATCGACTTTCTCAATAGTTATTTCTTGAAAAAGTCGGTTGTGACAGACTTGGTATCGAGCCAGTGGCTGTAGGAAGCCACTAGGTGCGATCGCTAATTTAATTATTAGCATGGCAGTGTTTATTCTTGTTTTTACATAATGTAGTCATCTTTCTGACAGTCAGCATAAAAATTTATGATCTGATCACTCAGAATTTTTGCCTACTATTGTAGATGGCCGGCAGCGACTGCGAGTCTCAATTGTTCGCCAACGTGCCAGAGGGGTTCGTCAAACTCCTCTCCTTCATCGTTTCGGTCGCGATGGGGCCATCCGTGCGCCCAGTCTTCACACTTTATCCACACAAGATCAACGACAGTCTAACCATGCACCAAGCCGCGGTGCAATTCAGGGGAGGGCGTGTTGAGATGCGCCGCCTGCTTTCTTGGGAGATCCATGCCTCTGAGAGAGGCATGCTATGCAGATGGCAGCCAGCGAGGCGATAGCTCGTCTTCGGGCGTCCTTCCTGCAATGAAGACCCGTCGCTATCGCTACCTTCCATGCCATGTGCCTTACACCTGTCACTACTCATTCTCTTGCCCCGGAGGAGAGCAAGACGAGGCCTTTGAGATGCTTGTCGAGTACCTCCGAGCCTCGAGGCAGCCTTTGCAAGATGGTGGGCGACCTCGTAGCTGCCCGCATGGACTCGAGTTCATGGCTGTGCTGCTAACAGGAGGGAACTCCTACACACCGCTCCACCGCTGACCTTTATCTCGTCCTCGACTTCTCATTCGCCTACCATTCTCGCTCTTCGCACGCCGCCCCGCCTACCACCGAGGAATTCAACCAGGCTATTGCACCCACTCCCGTTCACACTGCACCACTTTTGCACCCACTCCCATACGTGCTACTCCACCTATTCCGCCCACTCTTATTCAGGGTACTCCGCCTACGGCACCTGCTCCATCAGCTCAGCGCAGCGTTCCTCATCTGGAACCTATTAGCGAGGAGGAAGTTGATTCCCCAACATCACTGCGTCTCACCCTCGGCAGGCCAAGGGAGATCCTCACCATCTCCAACTGAGTACGCGTAGACGCCATGCGATGTTTCGACTTGTGTAATATGTTTATATGTACATAGGTTGTGAGAAGTAGCCTGTTTGCGCATCATGTAGGATCTGGAGGAGTGCACTAGTTTAAATAACATGTTAGGATTATGTACGCATATCCTGAGTGATGTAATGTATAATTATGCCTACGTGTAAGATATGTAATAGTCCTTCTCCGCGCGCAATCATGTGTTTCCAAAAATATCCTGGAGTTTAAAAATGTTCTTTGTGTGTGATTTTATTGACTTTTGCGACTCTCTTTCTTATCTTACGAGTTCACAAAATATATCCCCAGAGTGAAAGATGTCTCGTCCTTGGGCGCTCCATGCCAACTCAGCCGTAAGAAAATTATGGCACACCGCAGAACCACAATTTCACTCGAGGTCGAGACAAGTCAACAGGGACGATGAAACAGCTTTTACACAAGTTTGTCGTTTGTATGAACAGAGTCAGCAGCAACACCAGGAAATGATGAACCAATTCATCAATATGGGAAGTAACCGTGGCGATATCAACCGCAATCCAAATTATCTGAGTTACAAAAGATGCGTCCCCCAACATTTTCTCATACTGACAAGCCTCTTGAGGCCGATGACTGGCTTCGAGACATGGAGAGAAAATTAATTACCGCACAGTGTTCAGACCATGAAAAAGTATTGTATGCACCACATTATCTCACAGGAGCAGCTCGTGGTGGGAAAACTTCCTGCACATGCACCCCAACGAAAATGAAATCACCTGGGAGAATTTCAAAGAAGGTTTTCATGGGGCACATATTCCTAAGAGCGTCATGAAAATCAAGAAGAAAGAATTTGATGAACTCAAGCAAAGGGCCATGACACTGTCAGAATACAACAGCCAGTTCACTCTGCTGTCTCGCTATGCCAATGAAGAACGCATGACCGAGAGCAAGAAGATGGAAAAATTCTTGGAAGGCCTGGCACCCGCCCTTAAGTGCCCGACTAGTTGTGCATACCTTTCCAGATTTTAAAACACCGTGGATAAGGCCATTACTCTGGAAAATGAGCAACGTGGCAGGAAGATTTCCGCAAACGCAAAAGGGACCAGACTACTTTTGCTCGCAACCCCGTAAAACAAGACGGAAATTCAGAAGGGTAGAACACACAAAACCCCGATGGAAAATTCACGTCCAATCAAGAATTTCCATGCAAGAGACAAAGAGTTCACCTATCGCCCAGGCGTTACCTATTATGCTTGTGGAGAAGAAGGGCACTATGCCAAGCAGTGCCCCAAGCCAAGGAACTCAACCCCGAAGCTCAATAATGGTGGCAATAATTCAGCACCAAAGCGAAGCAATTTCAACCCCAACCACAACCACCGGAAAGGTCACTTGAACCACGTGACCCGAGAGGAAGCACAGAACGCCCCAGATATCGTACTCGGTACGTACCCCGTCAACACAATACCTGCCATGGTTTTGTTTGATTCTGGAGCTTCTCACTCATTCGTTTCGAAAAGTTTTGCTTTGCAAAATAATTTTTCGATGCTTCCCTTGGAAAAATCAATGATCATCAAGTCCCCTGGAATTAAGCAAGTGACCCAGAGTTCTTTGTCAAGGTGTGGTTATTGAATTTGAAGGATTGAAGTTTTACGCCAACCTTATTGTACTTTGGAAAGCAAAGGACTGGATGTCATCCTAGGAATGGATTGGTTAACCACCAACAAAGGTTTTATTGACTGCTTCAACCGTGCATCGTGATTCTCACACACCATCATGGGAAGAAAATAAAAGTTTCAGCCAAAGAGAGACAAATACCTCGGCAACCTAGATTAAACAAGGTGGACGTTTCTGAGCTGAACAAGGTTCCAGTAGTATGTGAATTCCCAGACGTGTTTCCAGAAGAACTGCCAGGCATGCCAACGGACCGAGAGATAGAATTCAGCATTGAGCTAGCACCCGGAACCGCTCCTATTTACAAGAAACCTTAAAGTATGGCACCATCCGAATTGGTAGAGTTGAAGAAGCAAATAAAAGAATTGTTGGAGAAAGGATACATACGAGCCAGCTCCTCACCTTGGGGTTCTCCAATTTTGTTTGCCAAGAAGAAGGATGGGACAATGAGGTTATGTATTGATTATCGAGCTCTCAACATGGTCACAATCAAGAACAAATACCCAATGCCCCGAATAAATGATTTATTCGATCAGCTCGCCTGAGCCAAAGTCTTCTCAAAAATTGACTTGAGATCAGGATACCACCAATTAAAAGTACGAACAGAAGATATTCCCAAGACCGCCTTCACCTCCAGATATGGGCTGTATGAGTTCACAGTGATGCCATTCGGGCTAACCAACGCCCCCGCATATTTTTTTCACCTCATGAACAAAGTATTTATGAAGTATATGGACAAGTTTGTTGTGGTATTCATCAATGATATTCTGATATATTCCAAAACACCAGAAGAGCACGCCGAACATCTCAGGATTATACTCGGAGAACTCAGGAAACATCAATTGTACGCCAAATTCAGCAAATGTGAATTTTGGCTAAAACAGGTGGGTTTTCTGGGCCACGTACTAACCCAAGAAGGTATTGCAGTAGACCCGGAAAAAGTCAAGGCCGTACTTGGCTGGAAACCACCAGCTAACGTAACGGACGTACGGAGTTTCTTGGGAATGGCAGGCTATTATCGGAGATTTATTGAAGGATTCTCCACTATAGCAAAGCCCATGACACAATTGCTCAAGAAAGGCAAGAAGTTTGAATGGATGTAAGCATGTGAGAAAAGCTTCCAAGAGCTAAAAAGCAAATTAACAACGGCACCAGTACTAATTGTGCCAGATATACACAAGAATTTTGAGGTATATTGTGACGCATCCCGGAAAGGCCTCGGATGCGTATTGATGCAAGAAGGCAAGGTAGTTGCATACGTCTCTAGACAACTACGCAAGCATGAGGAGAATTATCCCACTCATGACTTGGAATTAGCCGCGGTCATCCATGCACTCAAGGAATGGAGACACTTCCTACTTGGGAATCGTTGTGAGATATACACAGACCATAAGAGTCTTAGGTATATTTTCACACAACCAGAGTTAAATTTACGGCAACGACGCTGGTTAGAGTTGGTAAAGGATTATGATGTTGGAATCCACTATCATCCCGGAAAAGCAAATGTTGTGGCAGATGCACTTAGTCGAAATCCCAAAGACGGACGATTTACAAGATACCAAGGTTGAGGCCAGAATTTCAGCGAGAATTTGCCCGACTCAATCTAACAATGGTTACCGAAGGCGGTGTGTCGAATATAGAGATACAACCTACCACGATGGAAAGGATCAAGGAAGCCCAAAGACGGACACCCCAAAGATTGAGGGCATAAAAGAAAAGTGAGTTTGGGAAGAGCCTCGTAATTCAACGTAGATGAGCAAGGAATATTGTGGTACGGAGAGAGGCTATGCGTACCAAATGTCAAGGACCTCAAACAGCAGATATTGAGTGAAAGTCACACAGCTCCGTATTCAATCCATCCTGGAGGGACAAAAATGTACAAAGACCTTCAGGAAAATTTCTGGTGGCACGGTATGAAGAGAGATGTAGCCACGTTCATTGCATGCTGTGACTCTTGTCAACGTATCAAGGCCGAGCACCAGAAACCAGCCGGACTGTTACAGCCAAATAAGATACCCGAGTGGAAATGGGACGAGATTGGGATGGACTTTATCGTTGGACTGCCACGGTCACGACACGGAAACGATGCCATATGGGTCATAACCGACAGATTAACCAAGGTGGCACATTTTATTCCGGTAAAGACAACTTACACCACTCAGAGACTGGCGGACTTTATCTTGCCCGTATTGCCCCGCCTCGCATGGAGTCCCTAAGACTATCATCTCCGATAGAGGCACACAGTTCGTCTCTATATTTTGGGATCACCTACAACAGCCTTTGGGAACCCAACTAGCCTTTCAAGACCGCATACCATCCCCTGCATCGATGGGCGACGGAACGCGTAAACCAAATCCTAGAAGACATGCTAAGAGCCTATGTCCTCACCTCACGGAACAGTTGGGAAGAAAGTTTGCCATATGCACGAGTTCGCATACAACAACAGCTATCAAGCCAGCTTGCAAATGGCACCCTTTGAAGCTCTATATGGGAGAAGATGTCGTACCCGCTAAATTGGTCGAGACCGGAGACAGCCATATCTTTGGCCCAGATATGCTCAAGGAGGCCGAGGAGAAAGTTAAGACAATTAGAGATCGACTCAAAACAGCTCAAAGTCGGCAAAAGAGTTATTACGACCGAAAGCATCGGGAAGTCAGTTTTGAACCCGGAGAATTGGTATACCTGAGAGTTTCTCCTATGAAGGGTCTGCAACGATTCAAGATTAAGGGGAAACTAGCACCAAGATTCATCGGACCATTTCATATAGTGGCCCGAAGAGGCACGGTAGCCTACCAGCTAGACCTACCCGGAGGCTTATCCGGTATCCACGATGTGTTTCACATCTTGCAGTTGAGAAAATACGTGAGCAACCCAGAGAAGCAAGTTTCACATGAGAATATTGACGTGCAACCGGACCTCACTTACCGGGAGCACCCAATAAAAATATTAGAAGAGTCTGAGAGGAGGACCCGACAGAAAACCATTAAGTTTTTTAGAGTTCAGTGGAGTAATCACACCGAGAATGAAGCAACTTGGGAGAGCGAGGATTTTCTTGGACAGAGCACCCACACTGTTTAAGCATCAGCTGAAATCTCGGGGACGAGATTTTTCCTAAGGGGGTAGGTGCTGTGACACTCCAAAAAATTTGTGATTTTTGTTTTCAGAAAGAGCCTTGCTTGGTTTGGAAGAAGGTCATTTAAAACCTTCCTAAAAACCATCTTCTAAGTTTGACCTCTCAAAAGTCTTTTTTTTCTTGGATTTAGTTTCTTTTAAAAAGAAAACCTTTTTGATTTTTGGTCTTTCATTTGATTTTTATCCACTCTGGTTTACCATGCCTCCTATGGTGAAACTCCCCCAAAAACCCCTCCTCCCACTTTGGTACAACCCAAACATTCTGTCAAACTAATAAAATCCATTTTTGGATTTTATTCCAATTATTTCTCCTCCCAAAATAATTCTGTCTTTTCTTTTTAGCCTAGGTGATTTGAAAAGCAAGTACCCTAATGCTTTTGATTTTTGACCTCAACTCAACACCCCTGGATAGTCCTTTGTACCCACAACCCAGAACCATCTTGATCCACTCTTCTTCTTTTCAAATATTTCAAATTTCACTCACTTGCAAGTTTGGACCAGATTTGCCAAATTTGGTGAAATTCATATCTACACTTCTCCAAAAATTCCACCAAAATTCAAGCAACCTCTAGTTGCAATGAGAGACCACTCCACCAAAAATCAGCTCAAGGAAAAATCCCTGGATACCAGAATCATTTTGTCGAACACCTGGCATGCACTGCTTTGTTCATATTCAGTAAATTCAGAAAGTTCAGTGTCGTTTCTTCGACAGAACTTCAGTGACATGCCCACTGTGCGTTTTGGCTCGATGCTCGCAGCTTGTCCGGAGCTCCACACGCGCGCTTGGCGCCTTCCCGGCATCGGTGGTGCCTCGCTGGCCCGCTGGCGTGCTTCTTGCGGCCGAAACACCGTGAACGGCCGACAGGAGCAAAACGGCGGTTCAACGCTGTTCGGCGCCGCCTAAACCGCTGGTGGCTCAGCTGGCCATCCCTTGCCAAGACGCATGCAGCACCGTCGCTGGTTTGGCACGCCGCAGAAAGCGCGTTCTCAAGGCGTCGACGGGCCGTGCGGCCGTTCCGTCGAGGGCAGGCCGTAAACCTCCCTCCCGTGCTGAGCTGGACCCTAAAATGGCACCACTACTCCACCTAGGCGATGCTCAAGCTCCTAAGCCGACCGTCCAGCCACAGCGCCGCCGTAATCAACTCGCCGGACTTATCCGTTCACGGCAACCGACTCGGGCCGGCTATATATAGCACCCCGAGCCTTGCCCTCGCCCGGGCACGACTCCACCACCTCACTAGACCCCGCCTAGCCACTGGGAGAGCCTCGAGGGGCCCTTCTTCCCCGACTCCGGCCGCCCCGTTCCGCCTCGGCCTCCACCTCGATTCGCTCCGGTGAGGCCGTCTCCGACGCCCTAACTTCGTCAACAACCCTCTCGAGCAACTAGGAGACTAACCCCCACTCCTATTTGATCCCCGCAGCTCCCTCCGGCGAGATCCACGACTGCCCGAACCGCCGTCCGCCGGAGCAAGGGTCATTGCCGACACAGGTTTCGCCGGGCGACCACCACCACCCACAAACGCGAACGGTGCATCGATCTCAAGGTAACCCCGATCACCTTGCCTCGCCGTGGATCGCCGCCCGGCCGACCACCGCGCACCTCTCGGGCGCCGTCGCGCTCTGTTTTCTCCGTTTGAAATTTCAAACCCGACAGGTGGAGCCCTCCTGTCAGCCTCACAGCCGTTTCTTTAAAACGAAACGTTATCCTGGACTTTCCACAGAGCCCCTGGAAACTTTCTGTTTCATTACAGATGGGTCCTTGGACCAAAACTCTTATAACTTTTAAACAGAAAATGATTTTTGATTGATTCCTTTTCTGTCATCTTTATTTTTCTGTCTAGTTTTTTTTCATATTTATTTGAAAAATATTTGGAACACTTTTCTGTACACCAACGGTATTTACGTTGCGTACGTATTTTTTTTCTTATACCATAGATACCGGAGGAGGTGACGGAGCTGCAAACTTCACACAGTTAAACTCCGACTACTCCGAACCAGGAAAGCATGTTTGAACTCTTGATATGATGAGTGTTGTTGCATGTTTGCATTTAGTATAGTCATGGCATGTTTATGAACATCACTTTGAATGTTATATTTCATGCACATAAGCGGAAAGTAAGTTTGGAAAGCATTATGTTGTTGGATACATATTTGCATAGCCATGTGTTGGCATGAGGATGGGTAAGATGGCAGTGTTGTGACATGATAGTCTTATGCCAGATTTTTTTTGACTTCCGTGTCATCGTGAAACAAATCACATTTCCATTCATTCCTTCCTATACCGTCACATGTTTTCCGAAAGGAATATGGCATAGTAAGTTGCAAATCGTTTTCCTGGTACACACCAAATAGAGAGGCCGGGATGAGGGTTCCATGGCCCTGGATTAAAGCCCGTCATCCGGTCAGGGGGCATGGGTGTTTCCGTTTGGGACCGAGAGGGGGGCACCCCTTAGAGCGCGCGTATAGAAATTTGATCCCAGGTTACTCGAGGTTGTGGCCTCCCTGTCTCAAAGTTTTTCTTGGACGTTGTCCAGGGTGATTCCTGACATTCGTGAGGTCAAATGGGTGTGTACTAGTTAAATGTGTTTCTACTGAAATACCGTAAACGGAACTAGTCCTTTGTGACTACGGAAATCCGTTGGTTGTGGTCAGTTCATCCAAACTCTACAGAGTCTCAAATCTTTCAATTATCTTGTACTTTGTTCAAGTACTATATTCATCTTATCTTGTCAGGTATCAGCCTCAGTGACAAAACTCAGGTGGGATTTATGTGTGATAAATCCGGTTAAAAGATTATTCTTGTGGATGGACTAATCTTGTTATTTACATTCATTACAAGCCCTGTCTGTGATGTCGCTCAGACGTCCGACGGTGGCATGCCTGTTATTTACTTTTGTTATAGGCCCTGTCTGTGATGTCGCTCAGACATCCAACGGTGGCATATCTGTTATTTACATTTGTTGCAAGCCCTGTTTGCGATGTCGCTCAGACGTCTGACGGTGGCATTTCTTTTAAAGCCCTTTATGTGACGTCGCTCAGACGTCCGACTGTGGCATTTTTTTTAAAGCCCTTTATGTGACGTCGCTCGGACCTCCGACTGTGGCATTTCCTTTAAAGCCCTTTATGTGATAACGCTCAGACGTCCGACTGTGGCATTTCTTTTAAAGCCCTTTATGTGATGTCGCTCAGACGTCCGACTGTGGCATTTCTTTTAAAGCCCTTCGCTAAGACGCCCAACTACGGCATTTCTTTTAAGCCCTTTATGTGGTGCCGCTTAGACGCCCGACTGCGGCATGCATATTATTTATTTACCTTTCGAGGCGTCGCTCCAGACACCCGATCGGTTTTCAGTTATTTATTTTATTTATCAAGTCCTGCAATAATATCGTTGTCATATGAGCATCATCCTTTATTCATGACGCATTCATGCATTCATTGATTATATCTTTTGTCCGAGCTGTCTTGCGAGTACTTTCAAAGTACTCACCTGGCTTGTTGATTTGGCCAGATGTTGATGAAGGCGATCTCTTGGACGAAGAGTTTGATAGCGAGTCCGACGCCTAGAGGAGTCCCAGTCAGTCCCGTGCGATCCTGTTTTGGTCATTGTATTATCCGCTTCCGCAACCCCCGAATAAATTCATTGAGCCTCCCCCGACGCTCGATGAGCTGCCAGTTAGGAGTCAAGTTATCCACCACTTTTTCCTCGAGCTAGTAGCATGCCACCACACCTCAGGTCATGACCGCCCATATGTAAGATATTGGCGAGCTTGTAAAATTGTTGAGCAGCCTCAGCTCAACCTTGTAATATATTTGATGCTACTGGTTCTCTGTTTATCAAGCATTTGTCTACCAGAAAGGATGACTTTTTCCTATACTGGGATTTAAAGATCGACTTTCTCAATAGTTATTTATTGAAAAAGTCGGTCGTGACACTGGGGCGTTCATGACATTGATGGATGTGGTTGCTTCGTGTTCGAGAAAGATCCCGGCTCCGTTGGGCCAGGCGTATTCCAGTGAAGGCGGGTTTACAGCCTCGGCAACCACTCCATGTTCCTCGGGCTCAATTATCCGATCATATAACCAATCATCGATCATATCACCGACGATGATTACCGTGTTATGCAACTTCCATTCGCCAGGGGGAACTGTGTTTACACATCATACCATGGGTTTCATGAAATACAATATCCAGAGATTCGTCGACACAGCTTGTTGCCAGGTAATCTTCGGTGTGTGAAAGGCATCAAGCTTCCATGCGATGGATGGCTTTTGCAAACCCGACATGCGGCGATGTGGTTCATGCCAACAACAAATATGCACAACTTGATTCGTACTGATATCTAGACTGAGCCATGTATCCTGCTACTGTAGCACGACCCTCTTTTGTTGGATATTATGTACTGTTGTTAGTTTGATGCACTCCTCTGGTTTGAAGGATAGATACCTTTCTGGGATCAGGTGCATCAAATGTTTCCTACAAGCCGTGGTAGTTACCACCACCTGCGTTTTGTATGTTGTATGTAGTATCCGTCTAAATAGAGAGTATGTACGTGTAGTATGTAATATATATAACAATGATTAGTTATTATATATATACTAATTTTTAGGTAGTATATACCATGTTTTGAGTATGCTTTTTTTTACGTACAAATATGTACGTATTTCAAAAATACAACAAAAATTATAAACGCTTAAAATCTAGTAAAATGGTGTACAAAATGTAGTAATTCGAAAAATATTTTTTTTATTATCTATGTTTATAATTACTTCATTTTTATGAAAATTACTATATTTTACATAGTGTGTTACTATATTTTGTATGTACCATTACTGCGGCGTAGAATAAACTATTCTACACTCACGCTTAGTTTAATGTTACTATATATATACTGTTTTCGCTCTAGTTTTTTAACCGTTTATCAGAATTAGGCGTGTAATATACCGTTGAAAAGTTATGAATTAGGCGCAACTTCGACATCTTGAACACTTTTCGAGATTCCACACGGTTTAAGAGCAGTTTTGAAAATGGTGCGGCCCATGACGAGTGGCAGCGAGCGTTTTTTCACGATTTCTTCTAAACCGCTTGTCGGAACGAAGCAAATGATACAGCGTTGGAAAGATATCATCGAGGCGCATCTTTTTCATATCTATCATTTTCTCTAATTCATTACGGTTTAAGAGCAGTTTCAAATTTACTAAATCGCGGAATTATGTTTTTCAAAAAAATTCAAATTTTTGATATTGTTTTCGCTCCAGTTTTTTAAGCGTTTGTCGAAACGAGGCGTGTAATATACCGTTGAAAAGCTATGGACGAGGCGAACTTTCATATGTTGAAATGTTTTTGAGATTCCTTACGGTTTTAAGTTAATTTTGAAAATCGTGTGGGGACGATGAGTAGCAGCGGCCGTTTTTCGTGAAATTTTTACAAACCGTTGGTCGGAATGATTCAAACGATATGCCGTTGGAAAGATATCGACGAGGCGCAACTTTTTCATGTAGAGAACTCTCTCTAATTCTTTACGGTTTAAGAGCAGTTTTAAATTGACCGAAATATGGACACTCTGTTTTTCGCGACACCCAAATCAACGTGCGTAATTCATCCGACTGAAAAATGCACTGCATCGGACGAAAAGCCGCACTGCATCAGACGGGTAAGAGAACTGCATGGTTTTTTTTATTCAAACGTATTTTTTTCAAGGACGAGAAAGTAGAGTGCACTTCACATCAGGTGTAAATGAACACAACACTATCAAGAAGTGAACCGCATTACTTTTCTTTGCTTCCGTAACAATTTTTTTGCACTTACGGGATGAACAACATCAGACGATCGATCGCATTGCTTCGGTTGGAAAACCACACTGCATCAAATGGCCAAGTGAACCACATTACTTGTTGGAGTTATTTTTTTTCTTTTTGTTCCATCGTGTGTTCTGCACTGCAAAGGTGAGAGTAGTTATCTGTATGCGTTGCTGAGGGGTGACACGTTCTACACTGCACGAACAAGACTAGTGCACTACAGGGGTGGCACCTGTGCACTGCACGAAACAACGCAAATATGCTTGACAAAATCTCCTAGCAGGAACGAACTTCCGATAGACACACAAGGGATGATCAAACGAGCAGTGGATTACACATTGACACAATGAACACATTCGAAAGTATAAACAACACTGATTGCAAACAAAACAAAATCTAAAACACAAAAAATCTATGTGAGAGGTGGCTGGCAGTGAACCGCATGCCTCCAGCCTGTGCACCACACGCCTTCACACATGTATCAGATAATCGCAACGACACTTTGACAAAGACACCCGATCGAACGGCCACGCCTGCCGAACCGCATTGCGTGCCCGGCGCACTACAAGTCCAGGATGCCTGCACTGCAAGGGGTGGAGGGCATGTCGTCTGCAGGACATGATCGATCTCACCATGAACTGCATTAGTTTCCATCCAACAATTTTTTTGTCCCTGAATTTTTGCACAACAGCCCTGAAATTGAACTGAAACTGAACTAGAATTCACTTCGACTAAATGGATGAAGCTAAAAAAACGCAAAGAACCAACCAGTGGATGAACTCCATGTCCAAGGCCGCCGAATCGCAGTGGACACACAAGAGAACCGCATAACCATCGGTCGTGAACCATTTTCAGAGCACATACATATGAATTTTGCAACAAAAATTAACAGAAATCTCCTTGCTGGAGCCCGTGCTCGGGTTAACCACATGCAGAGGAGCAGCGAACTACACTTGGCGCTCCACCGAGCTGCATAGTGAAAAAGGCGATTAGTTCAGCAGGATGGGGCACTTCGGCGGGGTGATGAAACCGCCGACGTGAGATGGCAATCCGGTCGGCAACCACCTGCTGCAACCCGCCGGAACGCGGCCAGCGAACCACATGATGTGGACCGGCAAACTGCACGCCGCGTCAAGGGGAGCTGCTGTTGTGGGAGTTGGGGATTCTCCGGCTCAGGAGCAACACCCCAGCTACAATCCCTGGATCCGGGCGAGGCCATAACGGGGACCGAGCCCGATGACCTACCAGAGAGGAGCGGGAGGGAGGAGCTCCTCGTCTGGACCAGATTGAGGCAGTAGGGGTACCGCCCGTCAACGCGAGTGCCGGCGTGCTGCGTGCACCCACATAGAGGACTGCACGGGCGCCATTGGATCCACGTGTCGGCAACGCGAGGGCAGAGCGGTACCTGCGGGTGCTTCCTCTCCCGCCGCTCGTGTTCCTTCCTCTCTGAGGCTGCGCTCCCTGGTGAGCAGGCAGAGGAGAAGGTCGTAGGGGAGCTGCTTGCCAGGGCGCCGGAGGGAGGTTGTGAAGAAGGGGGCGGATTGGCGGGATCCAAGGTGACTGGGTTGGAGGAAGGTTGGGGTGGGGAGGCAAGGGAGGTGTGGGCGGCAGGATCCAGGGCGGCATGGCTGGAGTGGGGCGGGGTCGGGGCCGTCGTCTGGGCGGCGCTGGGGGTCGGAGGCGCACGGGGGAGATGCGGGCAGCACGGCAGGTGGGAAGCCGGTGGCCGGGAGGAGTAGGAGGCGGGGCGGCGCCGGCCGAGAAGAGTAGGAGGCGGGGCGGCGTGGGCCGGGAGGAGGAGGAGGCGGGGCGGCGCCGGCCGGGAGGAGGAGGACGCGGGGCGGCGCTTGCCGGGAGGAGTAGGAGGCGGGGCGGCGCCGACCGAGAGGAGTAGGAGGCGGGGCGGCGCCAGCCGAGAGGAGGAAGAGGCGGGGCGGCGCCGGCCTGGAGAAGGGGGAGGCGGGGAGGCGCGGGCAGGATTTGGGTCGTGCGGGATGGGAGGTGGAGGTGGAGTGAGTGGGTGGGTGGGCGGGCACTAGTGGGCGGTGGCATTTTCTGGTTGCTCCGGTTTGATGGAGTGTTAGCAGAATAAGCGCTTTTGTTAGCAGAATAAGACTCTTAAGGGTGTTATCATAATAGACCCACCCTATATTATATATATATATATATATATATCAATTAGGCTTCAAGTGTGTACTTGTTAGTTAAACCTAGGTTAAAATGTGACACTAAATACAACTAGTAAGTAGTACAATAGCAGTATTAGTATACGTCGGTCAAATTATTCATCATGTCCACACATTGAATTGACGTGACAACACGCTGCGCGTGAGGTAACACAAGAATCCCAGCGGCGTGTTCGGGTATTGTGGACTTCAGATTTGGAGTACCACTTATCTGTCGCAATCTTTCATCATTCACTAAAAACAGTCGATTGATCATACATTGAGTACCATATAACTAGAATTAACCGATGCAAGTCCAAGAAGGATTGGCCGGTGCTGCCAGCTGGCGTCAAGTTTGATCCCACAGATCAGGAGCTGATCGAGCACCTTGAGCCTAAAGTGAGTGCTGACAGCGTGAGATCTCAGCCTCTCATCGATTTGTTCATACCAACCATCAACAGCGAGCACGGCATATGCTACACCCATCCTGAGAAACTTCTAGGTAAGACACCGATCGGCCGTCTACTTGCACAAACATATTCCTTTGTTTATAAGTCTATTTTTCTTTTTAGACGCAGACCTAGTGAATCAATTACAAGTTGACAGTTAATAAAAAGTGAAACAAGTGACTGCAACATGCCAAAGATGTTATGAAAATGCCAACTACGTACACTAAAACATGTATTCGACAATATTGCAGGTATCACACTGAGTGGCCTAAGCAAGCATTTCTTCCAGCGCAATTCCAGGGCGTTCAAAAGGGGCACGTGGACGCGTCGCAAGATACAGTCGGAGTGCGGCATGCACGCGATGTGGCACAAGACCGGCAATACCTTGCCGGTGATGGTCACGGGCCGGTAGACGGGCAACAAAAAGGTTATGGTGCTGCACAGCAACAAGAACTTCGACCAGCAGAGGACCAACTGGGTGATGCACAGTACCACCTCGGCGACCTGGAGCAAGAGAAGGAGCGGGAACTGGTCCTCTGCAAGATTTTCTACCAGACGAACACTAGGGCCAGGAGTAAAAGGATTATAAGTTAGTCTAGTATTGGTACTTGTACTACCTTGTCGTCCGCAAGTTGGTATTGTTGTTAAAGATGTTTCGGTATGAACTTGGCATTTGCTTCCAACCATCATGCCGAGGGTCGACGTGGATATAAAGTTGAATCATTTGTTTCGAAACGAATATTCAGGCACCTGGTTTTTATTTGATGGGTAGCATAAGCACCTGCCGTTCGAATTCTCAGTTCTGCAAAAATTTTGAAACAAGTGCATGCACTTATTATCATGATGAAAAAATAATATACCTGCTGCATCCCGCTTATCGATGCATGCTTGCAGAATTCTCTCGTTTATTGAGCAGGTATACTGTTTTTTCAGGTCGAGTAAGTTTCAACTGGGTTGTAGACTGCCCAGGCTTGGTTTTGTTTTTAACAGGCCCAACCCATGACGACAACGGGGCACAAAGATCCAGCAGGTATCTACTGGCCTCTGGCCTGCCAGCGTTAGTTATATTTTGTCTTACAACATCCGCAGGCAGTTTTTTTACTGAATCAAACACACAGCCCAGTTCTATTTTCCTCTTGAAACGCCATGTCCTACTTCCGTTTTCTAATCTCTACCTATAGTTTTACTAGTTCATATACACGTATCATTATATTGAAAATACATAAAGTTCCCTTTTCATATTTACATCCTTATTCTTGTTGTTGTTTTCCCTCCCAACGCTGATTTTTTTACCACTTGTTTTCTCTTAAACCAACTCAATTGTCCCACGTCTTATTTGCTTACAAAAACAAAACAATTTTTGTGGTAAATCAATAAGTCCTTATCATTTCAGGATTACAACAGTTCGGACTCCACCGAAATATGCAAAATAAGGTTGAACTTTTTTACCGTGGTCCTGGGCAGAAAATGGGCTGTAATAAATTACTTAAGAATTAGCAAATGGGCTGCAAATTATTAAAAGAATAGCAAATGGGCTCTATGTTGTCTGCCACAGATTTGGAGGCTGACTTGTGGACCAACTAAGTTCATGCGTACACAAGGTTTCTCAAAAAAAGAAACTTAGTCAACAATCGACTCTACCAGCGTCAGACCGTTAGATGTCAATCTAACGGCAATCGTGCTTCTTCAGTCTCTGATCTTCCTGCTCCAGCCGCCCAAACCAGCGCCGGCGGAACCGCCTGCTCCCGCCTCCCGTGGCCGGCTGTGCTGCAAGGCAGGCCTCACGACCCCACCATACTCGCAACCCTGGCCTGTCTATCCCTCTACTCACCCACACCTCCTATTATTTTCCGGTGACGGCAACCGAACTAGTCAACCCTCATACTCCCCACCCCATGGGCAGCCACTGTCGTGTCTTCCCCAGCTCCGTGTCATTCCCTTCGTAGGCCTCGCCGTCGTCCACCGCCCTAGTGCTCTCGGCGCGGCGTGATCAACGTGGTCAACGAACGACATCCATCGGAAGTGGATTGTACGTGGAGAAGCTGACAACTGGGTCCACGGCCGCACACAAGGAAATGCCTCATTATGCGCAAAATAATGGTTCCTCCACCTGACATCTGAGACCCGGACGGGCCACTGTATTTCGCAAAAAAAAACGTTCCCGCCGCTGACAACTCGGACCCACCAGCTATATCTTTGCACGCAAGGAAGTGCTTCCTTATTACACACAAAAAATGAATACTCCCCCTGCTAGCTGGGACCCACCATATGCGAGGTTGACTTGTGGGCCTACTAAGTTGACGCGGACGGAGGGCTTTGTCAACTTAGTCAATATGAACGATTCTAGCTCTAGTGACCGTACGATGTCCATCCAACGACCGTAGTGCTTCTTCAACCTCTGGTCTTCTTGCTTCAGCCGCCCAAACCAGCGCCGATCATGCCGCCTGCTCCTGCATCACGTGGCCGGCTGTGCTGCCGCGGAGGCCTCACCACCTCCTACTATTCCCACCGCTGGCCAGGCCCTGTGGCGACGGCACCCTCACACCGCAGTCGAACTAGTGAACCGTCATACTCCTCTCCGCGTGGGCATCCACTGCCGTGTTTTCTCTGGCTCCGCGTCGTCCCCTTCCTAGGCCTCGCCGTCGTCCACCGCCGTGGTGCTCTTGGCACGGCGTGGTCAATGTTGTCAATGACCGACTTCCATTGGAAGAGTACTGTACATGGAGAGGCTGACAGCTAGGTCCACGGCCGCAGCAAGGAAGTGCCTCCTTATTACACGGAAAATAATGATTCCTCCACCTGACAGCAGGGACCCACCGAACGAGCCACCATATTTCACGAAAAAAATGTTTCCCCCCTGACTGCTGGGACCCACCAGCTACATCTTCGCACACAAGGAAGTGCCTGACAGTCGGGACCCACCCTGTCGAAGCGTATGTAGCGTTGTCATTCTGGTCGCGAACGTGTACGTATACACTGGTCGATGTAGAGGCGTGCACGTGTCTTAGTAGAGGCGCGCACGTAGCATGTACACGTACGTAAAACGGCCAGGCACAAGAAAGTAAATACGGCCACGTTTGTACATACGGGCGGGGTCTCGAACGCCTACTCGTGCATACGTATGGCAGGGCTCGTGTAAATGGCTGGGTCAGAATGGAGAAACTGCGTCGTCGTCGTGTTCATGGGAAGGCAACGGAATGTGTCGTGTTCATCGGGAGGCAACGGAACGCGTGTTGTTCATCGGGAGCAGACCGGCTTGGACGGAATAGCCGATGGAAACGAGGCCTGGCGTACCGCAGAACGGAGGAAACGGCCTTGTGTTCGACCGGCCACGGTCGAAACGGGATCCTGTTCATCGGGAGGGGTCTGTCGTACCGCAAAATGGAGGAAATGGACCTCCTACGGTCAAAAAGGGGTCCTGTTGATCAAGAGGGGTGTGGGTACCGCAAAACGGAGGAAACAGACTTGTGTTGGAGCGTTACGGTCGAAACGAGGGTCCTGTTCATTGGGAGGTGTGTGGCGTACCACAAAATGGGACTCCACGGGATGTTGTTCATCTCCACCGTCGACTGCCTCCATGGGCTACTGTTCATCCACCGTCGACTGCCTCCACGGGCTCCTTTTCATCCACCGTCGACCTTCTCCAGCCTCCACCTGCGACTGTTCATCCACAAGCTCCTGTTCATCCAGCCTCCACCGCGCGCTCCTCCATCGGCTGCTGTTCAACCAGCCCTCTCCACGGGGTCTTGTTCAACCACCCTCCACGGGGCTACTGTTCATCCAGCCCTCCACCGGCTACTGTTCAACCAACCCTCCATGGGGTCATCCTGTTCATCCAGCCCTCCACGGGGTCCTGTTCATCCATCCTTCCACCGGCTCGATCGATCGGGGTCCTATTCATCCAGCGGAAATGGCCTCTACTATCATGGGGTCATATTCATCCAACCCCCCACCGGGAACTGTTCATCCAAACCTCCCCAACAACGCTCACTGTTCATCTAGAGGCAGCATCGACCGGCTTCAGTTAGAAGCAGTAGCAAAGGAATCACTCGGGTTTAGTTAACAACAAGGGATCAATCGATCGCTCGGGTTCAATAATGCGTAGCCTACAGTGCAATCGCTCGGGTTCAGTTAGAGCGCAACGCCTCGCTCGGGTTCAGTTAGAGCGCAACGCCTCGCACACACACGCGTACGTATGAGAGAAACGCGCATCGCTCGGTCCCCGACCACCCACCGTAACCGGGAACTCTCCCGATATTTTCCTCGCCCTCGCTTCTACCACGGTTGTTTCCGTCATGGACGGCCCAAAGAATGTCATGCAGCTGCGTCTCCAGCCCGCCCAGGGCGAAAAGCCCATTTTTTGTCATAGAAGTAGGAGCCCACCACATCTATGATGATACTGGTTTTGTCACAATTATCGTCATAGAAGTGACATAAGCATGACAGGAAAAAAATTCGTTCGGCCCAAAATGTCATGGATGTGTCTTTTTTTTGTAGTGCATGCTGATGGAACTCATCTACTAGCTCGACGTCTTGCTGGATCAAGAAGGCGAGGGACATCACCGAGTTGAACGTGTCCAGAACACGGAGGTGCCGTGCGTTCGGTACTTGATCGATTGAAGCACGAAGAAGTTCGACTACATCAACTGCGTTGAAGCGCTTCCGCCACGGTCTCTGAGGCACGTGACACACTCTCCCCCTCGTTGCCATGCATCTCCATGGATAGATCATTGCGTGTGCATAGAATTTTTTTTTTGTTTTCCATGCAACGATTCCCAACACTGCTTAATCTTGTTATTCATGGGGGAGGGAGACGTCATGCGAGGGGTTACAATGATGTATGAGATTGCTACCGAGGGTTTCTATCTGAGAAGTAAATCGAAATGAGAGCCCTCTAGCCTCCCCTTAGATACACGGTGGAGGCTAGGGTTTTACAGGTAGGCAGATGCGGTCTAGGGCGCCACCGCCGTTGTCTTGGGAAACAAGATGGTCTACGACGCCCATAATCTTCTTTAGGGCTTCCTTCAGTCGTTGGGCCTCGTGGGCCCCTGGGCAGGCCTTCTGCCAAGCTCCCCTTGGTGAGCCGTCACCGGTGTATGGCACCATCATGTAGCATTTTGGTGCCGTGGTACTAGTCTCTTTAGTTATTTGCGCAGGTTGTATGTGCATGCTATCATTTCCGGTAAAGTTTACATCAACCACATTCTTACTGAACACATCAATCCCTTTTCAATGGGCATCACTGATTGCCCTTTCCACGGAATAGAAAAACTGAAGGTGGTTCATTAATTCTTTCTACATCGTTCAAGACATTTTCCTGAAAACAAATTGTCAAACAACCAAAACAATAGTCATCCATCAACCTTGAGTCGGAGTCTACTAAATACTGTGAAGGTTACATTAAAGAGACCATAGTTAGATTGGAGCAGCGACACCACCACTCGCACACCTACACGTACTTGACTATCTTTGTAGGTTTTAAAAATCCATATTAAGTCGCAAATCCAAAAGGATGTAAAGCCGTGACCGTTGAATGTACTTAGACCGGGGACGAACCACAAGGTCTTCACCGAAATGCTAAACAACAACTTTGGAGTTACAATGGACCACACCAACAAAAGCGACAAAAAACATTAGCACGCATATGGACGAATCTATGAGAACATAAACCTAGAAATCCACATGGTAGGATATACCAAACATGTTGAGACACAAACCCTCTCACCCTATGGTGCCGCATGATTAACCACTGTCATATCACTCTCCTCTAGGGCGTTGCCAATGAAGATCACAAATTTATGCTCATAGGACTTTTAAATACATCCAGAACAATCCAAGGTTCCCCCTATCTTGCAGTGCGACGACTAAAGGCGAGAAGAAGTTGCAAAATCGTCGGCGCTAACCTCCTTAAACCCTAATTTCTCGTCACTGTCCAATCGGTTTGCATCAATCAATTACATTGTATTGCTACTAGCACCATATAGTTTTTTCCTTAGTGGAAAAGGGGAATGATTTTTATGAGAAAAAAGAAGTTTTTTTTTTGAAAAAAGGGAGTTAATCCGCAATAGTTTTTTTAGGCAATGTTTTTCTGGGGCCTTTTTTGGAAATGATAAATCCCGAATGTTTCGGAATTTGATGGCAAATCAAACGTTTTCGATTTTTATTTTAGTGACGCGAAGATGACAAGTTTAGTTGACACACATGACAATTTCCTGGCAAAATATACACTAAACATGGATTTTTCATGCTTGCCAACAAAACTTGCCATCATCGCGTCACTAAAATGATCATAAGAAACGTTCAATATGTTATGGTCAGAAAACGAATGTTGGGGCGTTATCTGTGTCTTTTTTTAAGACAAAGTAATATGCACTAGTTTCTCTAGAAACAAAGCTAGGCATTTATTCAACAATGTTTACATGGATTGCAATGGATCAAACGGCGATCCCAACCACATGTATCTGCCAAAAGGAAGAGAGACACCTAGCCTAGCAATGCTATGATCTTCAAAGTTAGAAGCACGAGATTCAAACAGAAATTTACAAGATGTAAACACTTGAACAGTTTCTGAAATCTCCTTGGTGATGCCTCCGTAATTTCCCCCAGTTCCTTGATGGATATGATTCACTATCTACTTACAATGCGAAGCAATCTCAATGTGCTGCAGGTCTAAATCTTGTGCAAGTGCAAGGGCTTCCCTACAAGCAAGAGCTTCAAGCGTCGCTGGGTCGACAAGACCTTCAGTGACTAGAACTGACGAGCCCAATATAATCCGTCCCGATCACGGCATATAGTTGCCGTTCCCACATTTTGCTCAGTAGACACTCCTGCATCTGCATTAATCTTGGTATGTCCTATATTCGGTGGCAACCAACGCCCCCTAACCTGCTGTTGTAACTCATTTGCTCTCATGCTTGGTTTTGGAGGGGCATTAAGTTGATCTAACTCCGAAATAAACTTGGTGACAAACATATGTGTTGCATAGGGGCAACACACAGCCGGACCGAGAAATGGGCCTCGAGCTGGAGCACAAACGCCCAGCTATTGTCTCAACTGATGCGCCCCGGTGGCGCGCCATTGCCGCCTGCGCAACATTTACCAGGCTCCCACCAGCGCGAATGCTATTTATCGCATTAAGCGATCGCGCAGGGGATGTATCGCTGAAGGAGTCTGGTAATTGGGCCGGCCCATTCGCTGGCAGTCAATGAAGAAAAGAGGGGAAGGGAAATGGGGAGCGCCCGGACTAGAACCCTGCTCTCCCTAATTCACAGGAGGTGCGACTAGCCAATGTGCTAAGCGCATGTTTGTGACAAATGAGAAGGGCTGTCTTTCTTAACTCCAAACAAGCCGGGTTTCTCACTAGTTATTCTCTGGATTTTTTTGATTTTTTTTTTTTGCTTTTTCTCCATTTTTTGTTTTTCTTATGTTTGTTTTTGTTTTCACTCTACATTTCTGTATATGCCAAAAACATTTTTTAATAAGTGATCAAGATTTTTTGTATACATGTTCAACATTGTTCGAATATTTTTTTCAACATTTTTCAAAAAGTTGTTCAACATTTTAATACTATGCAACATTTTCAAAAACTTGTTCAACATTTTTCATGTACTCATTCAACATTTTCCAATACCTATTCAACATTTTTCAAATATTTGTTCAACATTTTCAATACTTATTCAACATTTCTCAAATACTTGTTCAAAATTTTCCAAATAATTGTTCAACATTTTACAAATAATTATTCAACATTTTTCATATACCTGTTCAACATTTTTTAATAACTATTCAACCTTTTTCAAATTATCCAACATTTTAAATACTTATTCAACATTTTTTTCAAATGTGTGTTTAAAAGTGTTTTTTGTAATATATACATATATATGTAGAATATTTGAAATTATAAAAAAACTACAAAAAATAATGCAGAAAATGATAACAGAAAACAGAAAAAAAATAGGCCGTGGCTCTCCGCGGCTGGGCCAGCCGAGCGCATCGCCCTGGCTCGCTGAACACGAGAAAATAGCAGCCCCCTCCCACGGGCCTCGGGTCGAATGCACACGAGCAATGCTTTGGGTGAGGCTGGGGGAAGCGGATCCTCTAACATCATGAAGGGATGTCACGTAAGCTACAATAACCGTGACATCTCTTCTTCACATTCATATGGTTAAGCCTAAAATGATTATAATTAAATTACAAATTACAAATCTACTATATACATTTACAAAAATTACATATAAATAAAATTATGGTGCTATAAAATTATTTTTTGATTTTTTTTGTACATGCTACAGTAAATCCGCACGATGATTGCTACAGTATTCACATGTCACTGTAGCTTCGTGACATTCTTTCAGGATGTTAGAGGATCCACTTCTGAAGCTGGGGCCACCCGCCTGAAAATCAGGGGGTTGTTTAGATTAGATAGAAGGTTTCGTAATCATACGTAGGTTTCCTTCGTAGGTGTAGGATTTTCGAATGCACACCGGGTTTCTTCTTCGCCATCTTCTTCTTTCTGTCGTTAGCATTTAACCCAACGTCTTGCTGAGTCCTGACCGCACCGCATGCGTTTCCGCCGCCGTCAACCCATGTTCTCCCGCCGGCACACATGGATGTTTCCCAAGACCAGCTCAACACAATCAGAGCAAGTGTACCCAGCTAGCTTAGACGCAGTCACGCTACCCGCATACGAAGCATGCGTGTACATCATCATTTTGGTGTCGTGGAAGTAGTCTCTTTCGTTATCTACGTAGGTCTCATTACGCATGTTATTTTCTCCGGTGAGGTTTACATCAACAACAGTCATCTTGAACACATCAACCTCTCTCCTTAATGCATATCACTGTTTGGCCTTTTTCCTTTTCTTCTGCGGAACAGGCAACCGGAAGTGGTTCATAAATTCCTTCAGCATCATGTATCCAGGACATTTTCCCAAACGAAAATGTCAAGCTTGTCCCTATCCGTCTCATGAGAACCAGTTCCTCTGCAGTAAGTAATCCTGTTATTCTCTCCAGAGCACACTGATCACAACTACTATTCCAGTATTCCAACTGCCACTACTCTAATGGTCACTACGGAGCTAAACTAAACTGCCAGTATTTTTTATTTATTTTTTTTATTTTGCGAAAATTCTTGTATTACTCAAAGCTCAGAATTACAATCATGACGTACAATATCACGGGCTTCTCCAAGTCTTGACCCAAGCCATACCGCAGTACGAACTTGAGCCCTACCAAAGTTGGCCATAAAATGACTAGCTAGATTTTGACTACGTCGAATAGACTAAACTACCAGTATTAACTAGCTTATCGCCCATTGATCGTTGGTTCGGCCATACTAATCACACCACCACCAGCTCCCCATTTCCTCAATCATCAGGTCAGGTGGACCAAAATGTCCTGCCGCATTGAAACAGCTAGCCGTGACTAGAACCGCAGATTACACAAACCCTGAGCCAATTAATCGCTTGCATTAGGAAGCTAAAGCTGAGGAGAAAGCACCGCGTCACCTAGACCCTAAGGCCTTCTTTGGTTCATAGGGTAGGAAAATCGTAGGAATAGGAAAGTCATAGGAAATGAGATGACATGTATCTCAAATCCTATGAGTAGGAATAGGAAAGGAGATCTTGGCTTTGATTCACATCATGTAGGATTTTTTCCATTGAGTCTAGGCTAATGTTTATTTTCCTATGAAATGTGGAGGATAGGAAGAATTCCTCCATAGGAATAGGATTCCATTCCTACAAACCAAAGGGCTCTAAAGGAATTTTTCCTATAGAAATCCTATCCTATGAAATTCCTACAAGATTCCTCTAAACCAAAGGAGGCCTAAAACCCAACAGCCACGCATGCATCGCCCTCCTAGTGCGTCCGGTGGTTGGTGCGGGATAGCAGCAACTCACCACACCACTATCTTGCGACCTACGCCATGGCTGAGCTTGCTAGCAGCTCGTGCTGCGGGAACAGGTGCGACCGCGACCGTCAACCCAAACCGGAACCTACAAAGAGCATAACATACCCGACTCAACAAACTTTTTCGATCCTACTCTTGGTGGCAGAGGCCAAAGGGGGGCTGGTTCCATGTACCATGCATGTGCCAGGAGGAATAAAAACTCTCTAAAGAAAAGAGGTCGTCAGTTCGAGGGGGACAAGACACGCAGAAGGACCTCGAATAGGTCTCGTTTACACCGATGCGATTTTGGGTGTCTGTTTTTAGCCTGTGTTGCTTAGGAGGGAATTTGTTCCGGACGTACGTTCTAGCCAAAGAAATGAGCTAGCTGCAGACAGTTCCTGTGCTGCCCCGTATCAGAAAGATATGATTTGGACAGGCTGCAAGATTTGCTACAAATGTAGTACCACCACACCCGTCCATCTTATTCTCTTATTACAGCAGAAATCAACTTCCTTAAGGAACCAAAACTTTCCCAAATAATCAAGTCCGGTGTAGGTGTTGTTCTCACATAGATCGTCATTAAGTTTGCATTCTAATGTGTGGCCTTGTAACTCCATTAGCCTGAGCTACGGTTGTTGGATCGTGGCGATCGATGGTCAGGTAGAAGATCCACGTCAAAATTGTCAACTGCATGTGTCATGCAGCCTCTTTCTCTCTCTCCTTCCCTCGTGTCTTGTCTAGTCCTGTCTTGGTATACAAGATTTAACGAACCATTTGATGCCCGTGCCGGCCCCTTGAGGACGTCTCATCTTCTGGTCGCTTTTGAACGCACGCATTGCGTACGTTTTGTTAGATCAAACACATCTTTCCTCACTTTTTATTTCTTCTCTTTCCTCCAAGAAAGCTTTTCTATCTTCATGATTAAGGGCGATGGCAGTCGGCGTCAGGTGTCGTAGGCCGGCCACTTTTGCAGCGATATCACTGCAGCCCTACGAACTACGCAACCGAATGCACTTGTTCTGATGCTTTTTTAGGGAATTGTTCTCATGCTCTTTGGTGAAGAAGAGAGTGACGACAATTGGTCGTCCGATCAGGTGGCTAAACGGCCAAAACAGACCTAAGACGATTTTCATTACCAAGTGAAGTGGTGTGGAAGTTAATGCACGATTTCACGGTCTCATTTCAAGTTTTCGCGTACTCTTTTCCTTTAAAATGAGTATACCATTCGGTCTCTACATTGATCGATGCTCGCAGTCATATATTATTTAGTATTAGAAACGACGGCAATTGTTGGCACCATACAAACCGGTTTTTTTGCGAATCAACCTGTGGTTGAGTTGGTTAGGTGGACAGTGGTATCCCCAACCCACCAGGGTTTAAATCCTGGTGCTCGCATTATTCCTGGATTTATTTTAGGATTTCCGGCGATCTTGTTTCGATTGGGAGGAGACGTTCCCGTCGACGACGAGGCGCCTATAGTGACTTCGTAAATCTCAAGATGATATGCCGGCTCAGTCTCTCGGAGATGCTCATAGGGATAGGGTATGCTTGTGTGCGTTCATATGGATGAGTGTATGCGCGTATATGAGCACTTGTGTCTGTACTGATGCTCAAAAAAAAACCGGCTTTTAAACCTGAGATCATCCACGCTGTACACGTGTCAGCAACATTGTCGTAACCCTATCACAAACTCTCTGACCGTGAATCATAATCCACGTGTTGAGCCACAAGTGACCTAACAAAGAGAGCAAACTCCACAACGACGCATTCAAAAAAGAATCGCCACTCGCACGCTGATGTTGGCTGATCTAACCACGAGTCAAACTTGGGCTGACAAGAGCAGAACTTCGCGCCAACACCTTCAATAGAAATGATGTGCAGAAGTCAGTGCTACCTAGTCTAGCCAGACTAAATCATAGGTTTTCAGGAGGAGAGAATACAGTCTCGATTTCAACCTTGAATGTTGCCCTCCACCGCTGTGAAGGGCGAATAAGCCACGGCGAACGAGCCGGGCATGTCGAGTGCGGGTATGGGCGCACACTGGGCTTGCTGGGCGCGTCGGGTCCGAGGACTAGGGCGTGCGTGTGTGCGTGCGTTGGGTGCACGGGCGTGTCCGTGCACCAGAGTGTGTGTGCGTCTGTTGGCGAGCTGTAGGTGGCCTGGTCAGGCGCGAGCCGTTCGAGCTGGTCGTCTGGCCTTGACGTCGGGGCAGCGTGGGCGCGCGGTCGATCTTGTGAGCGCCAGGTAGGATCAGGGGCGAGTAGAGGCGTGGGTGTGTGCCCGGTGCGCTGGCTCTGGGTATAAAGCCACCTGATGGCGTTGTAACAGAGTGACACAGTCGAGTTCGTGCTCGAGGAAGAAAAGGGGGTGTTCGTGCGCCGGAAAAACCTCTATGTCCACCGTTTCTCTGAACTTCTTCTTTTTCTCTCCGGTGAGCTAGCCACGGCATCAGTGAGCGAGCAGAGTGAGAGAGAGAGGCGAGCTAGGGCGAGAGAGTGGAGGTTCCAACAATTGGCATCAGAGTCACGTGGAGGAGGGAGCTCGCCGGCGATGTCCATCGTGCCGTACGCCGGCAGATCGGGCAGCACGGTGGCGCATGCAGCGCCGGTGCTCACGGGGGAGAACTACATCACCTGGGCCATCAACGTGGAGGCCGACCTGGATGCCGCCGGGCTGTGGGAGGCGGTGGTGCCGCCGGAGGACGCTGCATCGGCGGTGATCGCCAAGAAAGATAAACCGGCGCGGGCTTACCTGCTCCGGGTGCTCGCCGACGATTTGCTGCTGCAGGTGGCCGCAAAGAAGACCGCGGCGGAGATATGGAGCAGCTTGAAGGCCCGGTTCGTCGGGGCTGATCGCGTGCGGGGCGGTGCGGCTGGGCATGTTGCGCAGGGAGTGGAAGCTCCTACGCATGGCGAGCGACGAGTCGCTGGACGCGTTCGCGGGGAAGATCAGTGGCATGGCGGCGCGCTACGTCAGGCTGGGAGCGACCCTCGACGACGCAGCGATGGTGAAGAAGCTCCTGGACTGCGTCCCGGATCGCATGTACGCGGCGGTCGCCGGGATAGAGCAGTTCTGCAACTTGTCGGAGCTGCTCTTCGAGGACGCTCAGGCGCCTGAAGGCGTTCGACGAGCGGCTGCGTCGGCGAGGACAGGCAGGCGGCGAGGGCACGGACGGGCAGCTGATGTACACAGCGGCATGATGGCGTCTTGTGGCGGCGTCGGGGGCGGTGTGCACGCGGAGAAGGGCGGCAACGGCGCGGCGAGCACAGCATCATGCGGCGTGGACAACCGCCGCGGGAAGTGCTACAAGTGCGGTGTCAGAGGGCATTTCAAGAGGAAGTGTCCCCTGATGCGGAAGGAGCCGGCCGCCGGGCGTGCGCTGCTGGTGGACGACGGCGTCGAAGACGCCGGACTGCTCTGAGCCGCGGCTTAGGGCGTGAATGAAGGGCGAATAAGCCACGGCGAACGAGCCGGGCATGTCGAGTGCGGGTATGGGCGCGCACTGGGCTTGTTGGGCGCGTCGGGTCCGAGGACTAGGGCGTGCGTGTGTGCGTGCGTTGGGTGCACGGGCGTGTCCATGCACCAGGGTGTGTGCGCGTCACATGGCGAGCCGTAGGTGGCCTGGTCAGCGCGAGCCGTTGAGCTGGCCGTGTGACGCGGGCGCCGGGCGCAGCGTATGCTGTCGGTCGCTGAGAGCGCGGGTAGGATCAGGGGCGAGTGGAGGCGTGGCTGCTTGCCCGGTGCGCTGGCTCGGGGTATAAAGCCACCTGATGGCGTTGTAACAGAGTGACACAGTCGAGTTCGTGCTCGAGGAAGAAAAGGGGGCGTTCGTGCGCCGGGAAAACCTTTGTGTTCTCCGTTTCTCTGAACTTCTCTGAACTTCTTCTTCTTCTCTCCGGTGAGCTAGCCACGGCATCAGTAAGCGAGCAGAGTGAGAGAGAGAGAGAGGCTAGCTAGGGCGAGAGAGTAGAGGTTCCAACACGCTGTACCTACCCGTTCATACAGAAATAGCCAGCCATAGGAGGATTTACCGAAAGAGTGCACCTAGGCTACGACTGCCTCAACGCCCAAAACGTATCTCGATTCATTGACAAAAGCAATTTGAAGCCCAAAGCAAAAGAAGAATGTTTATGTGAGAATTCTCTTTGTTCATTTAGGTTCCGTTGCCATGTTGCTCTAAAAAATATCGAAAGAGTAGATGCACTGCTTCCGGTTGATGCCACACCACCTTCATGTAAAATGGACGGTGAGACGGCCCCGTGTCGCTCTAGCGAGCGACCCAGGTGGGATCCACCCCCAATGCCGCAAGCGCCTTCCCCGTCCCTTCCCTCCTCGACGACGCTGTTGGTCGGTGCCCTGGGTAGCCACGGTGGCGGCGAGCGTTCTTCCCTCCGTCTCTACATCCTCCATGGTTCCTTAGCGGCAAATCTTTTTCCCCATTTTATCCTCCTCGATCCCTTCAGCAAAAGCAATGAATGCGTCCAAGAGTGACAGATCATTGGCATCCCTCGTCTCCGCAAAAGGAGCCCATGCAGGGTTGCAGCGTCACATGAGGCGGCCGGAGGGGACCTGTCCACCACCGTTGGATTGCCAGGAGGGCTGCGCATGGGCATCCAAGGTCGTAGCGCCAGCGTGGTCGGACTCACGTGGATCCCCTCGTGGAGGTTACGTGAGGCTAATGGACGCAGACACTACGACGGTGGAGGACGCCTTCATGAACAATTTGGGGGCATAAACACCTCCTATGATGGCGTTGGTCGGCCTCTCGAGCTGCGGAATGCGATGACCACCGGAGGGTCTTCGTGGGGTTTCTCTCTCCATATTTTATGGCTACTACTAGTGGCTCGTATTGGTAAAGGTTGTGGGAGGCATCCGGAAGGCTTCGTTGTGAGTTTTCGTGACTCTCACTCTAGCCCAGTTGTGTTCGACGATGAGATGCAACCTATGGACAACGACTTGACGCCAAGGATATGGTGGTGCAGCAGTGGCGCTATGATTTTTAGCTGAATGCATGTAGTTGATGGGATCATGAAAAGTTGTGGAGACAACACATGATTGATTTCGAGTTGGTGGCGCTTAACGAGTACCCAGTTCGAGCTCCAGAGTGAAAACCCTAGGTCTGACCCGAATTGGTTATACCTGTCAATGGTGATATTTTTGCGTCGTTACCTTATTAAGACATTCCTCGGATATGCTCGAACTTGTTCTTCAGGGTGAAAACCTAGAATCTGGACCTTTATGGTTTGATCCGGTGACGACGACGCTTGAGCGTAGTCCCCTTCTTGAAGGCGTTGTTGTTGAATAATCTCGTTGTTCTTGTGGTGTCAAGAAATGGTTGGTGCGACTAGCGCCGGGGAACCTAAGGACCTCCCCAAACAAGTCCGGGAGGTTGTCATGGCACCAATTGCCGCCAACCACCTCCCGGAAGCAGCTCCATAGGAACTGCGCCGCAGGGCACCGGAAGAAGATGTGGTTGCAGTCTTCCGGTACCAAACAAATGGGGCAGAGGCCATCCACAGGGCCATTATGTTTTCGGACCTCCATGCCCGAGGGGAGGCGTCCTCGGACCAATTGCTAGAGAAATATGCGGATTTTCAAGGGGAGTTTGATCTCCCAAAGCACCGATAGTTCCACCGGGCCAGGGGTGGGAACAATCGCCTGGTATAGGGATCTAGTCGAGAATCTACCGCTTGGCTCGAGATGAAGGAAATATGCCCTAGAAGCAATAATAAAGTTATTATTTATTTCCTTATTATTCATGCTAGAATTGTATTAACCGGAAACATAATACATGTGTGAATACATAGACAAACAGAGTGTCACTAGTATGCCTCTACTTGACTAGCTCGTTAATCGAAGATGGTTGAGTTTCCTAGCCATGGACATGAGTTGTCATTTGGTTAACGGGATCACATCATTAGGAGAATGATGTGATTGACTTGATCCATTCCGTTAACTTAGCACTTGATCGTTTAGTATGTTGCTATTGCTTTCTTCATGACTTATACATGTTCCTATGACTATGAGATTATGCAACTCCCGTTCTGGGAGGAACACTTTGTGTGCTACCAAACGTCACAACGTAACTGGGTGATTATAAAGGTGCTCTAAAGGTGTCTCTGAAGGTACTTGTTGGGTTGGCGTATTTCGAGATTCGGATTTGTCACTCTGATTGCCGGAGAGGTATCTCTGGGCCCACTCGGTAATGCACATCACTTAAGCCTTGCAAGCATTGCAACTAATGAGTTAGTTGCGAGATGATGTATTGCGGAACGAGTAAAGAGACTTGTCGGTAACGAGATTGAACTAGGTATTGAGATACCGACGATCGAATCTCAGGCAAGTAACATACCGATGACAAAGGGAACAACATATCTTGTTATGCGGTTTGACCGATAAAGATCTTCGTAGAATATGTGGGAGCCAATATGAGCATCCAGGTTCCGCTATTGGTTATTGACCAGAGACGTGCCTCGGTCATGTCTACATAGTTCTCGAACCCGTAGGGTCCGCACGCTTAAAGTTCGATTACGGTTATATTATGAGTTTATGTGTTTTGATGTACCGAAGGTAGTTCGGAGTCTCGCATGTGATCACGGACATGATGAGGAGTCTCGAAATGGTCGAGACATGAAGATTGATATATTGGACGACTATATTCGGACACCGGAATGGTTCCGGGGGTTATCGGATATATACCGGAGTATCGGGGAGTTACCGGAACCCCCCCGGAGGTTATTGGGCCTCATGGGCCCAAGTGGTGGAAGAGGAGAGGCGGCCAAGGGGCAGCGCGCCTCCCCATGTCCGAATTGGACAAGGAGGGGGGCGGCGCCCCGCCCCCCCTTTCCTTTCCCCCTCTCTCTCCTTCCCTCTCCTCTCCTACTCCAACATGGAAGGGGGGAGTACTACTCCCGGTGGGAGTAGGATTCCTCATGGGGCGAGCCAAGGGTGGCCGGCCCCCTCCCCTCCTCCACTCCTTTATATACGGGGAGGGAGGCATCCCCTAGAGACACAACAATTGATCCCTTGGATATCTTAGCCGTGTGCGGTGCCCCCCTCCACCATAATCCACCTCGATCATATCTTAGCGGTGCTTAGGCAAAGCCCTGCGTCGGTAGCATCATCATCACCGTCATCACGCCGTCGTGCTGATGGAACTCTCCCTCGAAGCTCTGCTGGATCGGAGTTCGTGGGACGTTATCGAGTTGAACGTGTGCTGAACTCGGAGGTGCCGTGCGTTCGGTACTTGGATCGGTCGAATCGTGAAGACGTACGACTACATCAACCGCGTTGTGCTAACACTTCCGCTTTCGGTCTACGAGGGTACGTGGACACACTCTCCCCTCTCGTTGCAATGCATCACCATGATCCTATGTGTGCGTAGAATTTTTTTTGAAATTACTACGTTCCCAAACAGTGGTATCCGAGCCAGGTTTTATGCGTAGATGTTATATGCACGAGTAGAACACAAGTGAGTTGTGGGCGATACAAGTCATACTGCTTACCAACATGTCATACTTTGGTTCAGCGGTATTGTTGGATGAAGCGGCCCGGACCGACATGACGCTTACGCTTACGCGAGACTGGTTCTACCACGTGCTTTGCACACAGGTGGCTGGCGGGTGTCAGTTTCTCCAACTTTAATTGAACCGAGTGTGGATACGCCCGGTCCTTGAGAAGGTTAAAACATCACTAACTTTACAAACTGTCGTTGTGGTTTTGATGCGTAGGTAAGAACGGTTCTTGCTCAGCCCGTAGCAGCCACGTAAAACTTGCAACAACAAAGTAGAGGACGTCTAACTTGTTTTTGCAGGGCATGCTGTGATGTGATATGGTCAAGGCATGATGCTATATTTTATTGTATGAGATAATCATGTTTTGTAATCGAGTTATCGGCAACTGGCAGGAGCCATATGGTTGTCGCTTTATTGTATGCAATGAAATCGCCCTGTAATTGCTTTACTTTATCACTAAACGGTAGCGATAGTCGTAGAAGCAATAGTTGGCGAGACGACAACGATGCTACGATGGAGATCAAGGTGTCGCGCCGGTGACGATGGTGACCATGACGGTGCTTCGAAGATGGAGATTACAAGCACAAGATGATGATGGCCATATCATATCACTTATATTGATTGCATGTGATGTTTATCTTTTATGCATCTTATTTTGCTTTGATTGACGGTAGCATTATAAGATGATCGCTCACTAAATTTCAAGATAAAAATGTTCTCCCTGAGTATGCACCGTTGCCAAAGTTCGTCGTGCCGAGACACCACGTGATGATCGGGTGTGATAAGCTCTACGTTCATCTACAACGGGTGCAAGCCAGTTTTGCACACGCAGAATACTCGGGTTAAACATGACAAGCCTAGTGATACGTCTCCGTCTATCTATAATTTTTGATTGTTCCATGCCAATATTATTCAACTTTCATATACTTTTTGGCAACTTTTTATATTATTTTTGGGACTAACATATTGATCCAAAGGCTCAAAGGCCGCTTCTTGTCTCTGTTGCATGTTTTTGGTTTCATAGAATATCCATATCAAACGGAGTCCAAACGGGATAAAAACAGACGGAGCTTATTTTTGGAAAATATGGAAAATTTGGAAGGAAAATCAACGCGAACCAGTGCCCGAGGTGGTCACGAGGCAGGGGGCGCGCCTGCCCCCCTGGGTGCGCCCCCTACCCTCGTGAGCCCACCGTAAGGCGGTTGATGCTCTTCTTTTTCCGCAAGAAAGCTAATATTCGGAAAATATCACGGCGAAGGTTTCAGGCCAATCGGAGTTACGGATCTCCATATATACATGAAACGGTGAAACAGAGCCAGGAGAGAACGCATAAACAGAGAGATAGATCCAATCTCGGAGGGGCTCTCGCCCCTCCCAAGCCATGGGAGCCAAGGACCAGAGGGGAAACCCTTCTCCCATCTAGGGAGGAGGTCAAGGAAGAAGAAGAAGAAGAAGGGTGCCTCTCTCCCCCTTGATTCCGGTGGCGCCGGAGCGCTGCCGGGGGCCATCATCATCACCGCGATTTTCACCAACACCGCCGTCATCTTCACCAACATCTCCATCACCTTCCCCCTTCTATATTCAGCGGTCCACTCTCCCGCAACCCGTTGTACCCTCTACTTGAACATGGTGCTTTATGCTTCATATTATTTTCCGATGATGTGTTGCCATCCTATGATGTTTGAGTAGATTTTCATTGTCCTATCGGTGATTGATGAATTGCTATGATTGGTTTGAATTGCATGTTTTATTATTGGTGATGTCCTATTTTTTCCTCTGTGTCGCGCAAGCATGAGGGATTCCCGCTGTAGGGTTTGCAATATGTTTATGATTTTCTTATGGCGGGTGGCGTGGTGTGAAGCACTGAGACCGAGTAAGTAGGTTGTTTGCGTATGGGATAAAGGGGACTTGATACTTTAATGCTATGGTTGGGTTTTACCTTAATGAATCTTTAGTAGTTGCGTATGCTTGCTAGAGTTCCAATCATAAGTGCATATGATCCAAGTAGAGAAAGTATGTTAGCTTATGCCTCTCCCTCAAATAGAATTGCAATAGTGATTACCGGTCTAGTAACATAGTCAGTTGCCTAGGGACAATTTCGCAACTCCTACCACCACTTTTCCACACTCTCTATATTTACTTTATTGCTTCTTTGTCTTAACAGCCCCTAGTCTTTACTTACGCGCTCTTTATATTCTTGCAAACCTATCCCGTCACACCTACAAAGTACTTCTAGTTTCATACTGTTCTAGGTAAAGCGAACGTCAAGTGTGCGTAGAGTTGTATCGGTGGTCGATAGAACTTGAGGGAATATTTGTTCTACCTTTAGCTCCTCGTTGGGTTCGACACTCTTACTTATCGAAAGAGGCTACAATTGATCCCCTATACTTGTGGGTTATCAAGACCTTTTTAAAGCGCCGTTCTTGGGAGTCATAGCGTGGGGTGAATATTCTCATGTGTGCTTGTTTGCTTTATCACTAAGTAATTTTTATTTGCTGTTCTTAGTTGTTTTTTATCTTTAGTTATGGATATGGAACACGAAATACCAAAAAAATTATATGTACTTGCTACTCATGGAGATGAGGAACCTCCTAAAACCCTCGATGCTCAATATGTGAAAAATATTATGTACCACTTTGATAATCCTGAGAAAACCTCATTCAATTTGGTAATGGAGTAACGTTGGATCAACGTGAGTTGTATCGCTTAACTCAAAACGGGAAACTATTATGGGATCAAATTTATATATTGAAGTGGTATGCTAGACAACTATGCTCGGAATATGATTATACTTGTAGCTCTAGGATGAATGCTCCACACCTTCCCTTTTCATGCAAATTTAATGATAATGAAACCTTAGCTTCTTATGCTAATAGTATATATGATTACTATGATGTGGAACAAATAGAAGAATTTGTTGCTTTTATGGGTGCCTATGAAATTGAATCCATGTTTAAAGAGTTTGAGGATTTTGATGATGCTTGTTATAGATCTGAAAATTTAGCTATCCTTAAATATTGTTATGAGAATTATGAATATAATGCCTATATTAATGCAGTTATTAAGAAAGTATCCGCTGTCCAAGAAGAGACTAATATTTTGCTGGAATCTATGGAAGAAGAAATTGATGAAACTGTGAGCTCATTGGATGAAAAAGGTGAGGAGCAGAGCGAAGAACAAAAGGAGGAAGAGCGGATTGATCACCCGTGCCCACCTTCTAATGAGAGTAACTCTTCAACTCATACATTGTTTAATTCCCCTTCATGTTTACCGAAGGATGATTGCTATGATCGCGTTGATTCTTTTGAAATATCCCTTTTTGATGATGCTTGCTATGCTTGTGGCCAAGATGCCAATATGAATTATGCTTATAGAGATGGACTTGCTATAGTTCCTTATGTTAAACATGAAATTGTTGCTATTGCACCCATGCATGATAGTCCTATTATCTTTTTGAATTCTCCCGATTATACTATATCGGAGAAGTTTGCTCTTATTAAGGATTATATTGATGGGTTGCCTTTTACCGTTGCACATGATGATTTTGATAGATATAATATGCATGTGCTTGCTGCTCCTACTTGCAATTATTATGAGAGAGGAACTATATCTCCACCTCTCTATGTTTCCAATACAATAAAATTGCAAGAAACTGTTTATACTATGCATTGGCCTTTACTGTGTGTGCATGAATTGTTCTTTTATGACATGCCGATGCATAGGAAGAGAGTTAGACTTCGTCATTGCTTGATATATGTTGCTTTGTGCTCACTACTAAATGCTAAATCATTGCTAATTAAAATTGGCTTTGATATACCTTGGGATCCGGGTGGATTCACTACTTGAGCACTATATGCCTAGCTTAATGGCTTTAAAGAAAGCGCTGCCAGGGAGACAACCCGGAAGTTTTAGAGAGTCATTTATTTCTGTTGAGTGCTTTCATATAGTTTAAAAACAACAAAAATAAATAGGGGAACCTAAAAACTTTTCAAAAAGAAAAGCGAAAGTGAGAGAGACAAGCATTGTTGAAGTGGGAGAGCTCCTTGAACTTTGTTCATGCTCACGGCAACTTTGCGAATCTTGATTACAGAAACTTTTCATCATAAATAATTATCCCCTTGTACAATTCCATTTTATTATAAAAATAATGTGCCAAGGTTTGCCTTTAGGATGTTTACAATGCTTGTTGGTTTGTGCGGTGCAGGACAGAAACTTTAGCTGTAGTGCGCGAATTTTAGTTTTTTACTGGAACGTCAAATGGTTCTCATTATTTTTGCACTGTCTTTCTGTACAAACTGTTTATTTTTAATAATTTTGGAAGAATTTTTCAAGTATATTAATTATGGTGAATATTTAGATTGCTACAGACTGTTCTGTTTTAGACAGATTCTGTTTTTGATGCATAGTTTGCTTGTTTTGATGAAACTATCAATTTATATCAGTGGATTAGGCCATGAAAAAGTTATATTACAGTAGAAAAAATGCAAAAACAAAATATGAATTGGTTTGCAACAGTACTTATAGTAGTGATTTGCTTTATTATACTAACGGATCTTACCGAGTTTTCTGTTGAGGTTTTGTGTGGATGAAGTATTCGATGATCGAGAAGGTTTCGATGTGAGAAGAAGGAAGAGAGGCAAGAGCTCAAGCTTGGGGATGCCCGAGGCACCCCAAGTAAATATTCAAGGAGACTCAAGCATCTAAGCTTGGGGATGCTGGGGAGGCATCCCCTCTTTCTTCAACAAATATCGGTATGTTTCCGGATTCGTTTCGTTCATGCGATATGTGCAAGTCCTGGAGCGTCTTTTGCAATTAGTTTTTATTTTTATTTTATGCACCATGCTGGTATGAGATGGTCCTTGGCTGATTTATAGAATGCTCTATGCACTTCACTTATATCTTTTGAGTATGGCTTTATAGAATGCTTCATGTGCTTCACTTATATCATTTGAAGTTTGGATTGCCTGTTTCTCTTTACATAGACAACCGCCATTTGTAGAATGCTCTTTTTCTTCACTTATATTTGTTATAGCGTGGGCATATCTTTTGTAGAAAGAATTAAAACTCTCTTGCTTCACTTATATCTATTTAGAGAGATGACAGGAACTGGTCATTCACATGGTTAGTCATAAAATCCTACATAAACTTGTAGATCGCTGAATATGATATGTTTGATTCCTTGCAATAGTTTTGCGATGTAAAGATGGTGATATTAGAGTCATGCTAGTTGAGTAATTGTGAAATTGAGAAATACTTGTGTTAAGGTTTGCAAGTCCCGTAGCATGCACGTATGGTGAACCGTTATGTAACGTAAGTCGGAGCATGAGGTGTTTATTGATTGCCTTCCTTATGAGTGGCGGTCGGGGACTAACGATGGTCTTTTTCCTACCAATCTATCCCCTAGGAGCATGCGCGTAGTACTTTGTTTCGATGACTAAAAGATTTTTGCAATAAGTATGTGAGTTCTTTATGACTAATGTTGAGTCCATGGATTATACGCACTCTCACCCTTCCATCATTGCTAGCCTCTTCAGTACCATGCATTGCCCTTTCTCATCTCGAGAGTTGGTGCAAACTTCACGGTGCATCCAAACCCCGTGATACGATCGCCTATCACACATAAGCCTCATTATATCTTCCTCAAAACAGCCACCATACCTACCTATCATGGCATTTCCATAGCCATTCCGAGATATATTGCCATGCAACTTTCATCATCATCATATTCATGACTTGAGCATTCATTGTCATATTGCTTTGCATGATCGTAAGATAGCTAGCATGATGTTTTCATGGCTTGTCCGTTTTTGATGTCATTGCTACGCTAGATCATTGCACATCCCGGTACACCGCCGGAGGCATTCATATAGAGTCATATCTTTGTTCTAGTATCGAGTTGTAAGTAAATAAAAGTGTGATGATCATCATTATTAGAGCATTGCCCTACTAAAAAAATGGGGCCAAAGAAGCCCGCAAAAAAAGAAAAATAAATAAATAAAAATGGGCAATGCTACTATCTCTTTTTCCACACTTGTGCTTCAAAGTATCACCATGTTATTCATGTAGTGAGTCTCATATCTTGTTCTTCAAAGTAGCACCACGTTCTTCATATAGATTGTCTCCTATGTTGTCACTTTCATATACTAGTGGGAATTTTCATTATAGAATTTGGCTTGTATATTCCAACGATGGGCTTCCTCAAATTCCCTAGGTCTTCATGAGCAAGCAAGTTGGATGCACACCAACTTAGTTTCTTTTGTTGATCTTTCATACACTTATAGCTCTTAGTGCATTTCTTGCATGGCAATCCCAACTCCTCGCATTGACATCAATTGATGGGCATCTCCATAGCCCGTTGATTAGCCGCGTCAATGTGAGACTTTCTCCTTTTTTGTCTTCTCCACATAACCCCCATCATCATATTCTATTCCACCTATAGTGCTATGTCCATGGCTTGCGCTCATGTATTGCGTGAAAGTTGAAAAGTGATACGTCTCCAACGTATCTATAATTTTTGATTGCTCCATGCTATATTATCTACTGTTTTAGGCAATATTAGGATTTATTTTCCACTTTTATATTATTTTTGGGACTAACCTATTAACCGGAGGCCCACCCCAGATTTGCTGTTTTATGCCTATTTTAGTGTTTCGAGGAAAAGGAATATCAGACGGAGTCAAAACGGAACGAAATCAACTGGAGAAGTTATTTTTGGAAGGAAACCCACTGATGGACTTGGACCCCACGTCAAGATACGGAAGGTGCTCACGAGGGTGGGGCGCGCCCACCCTCCCAGGCGCCCCTGCCTCGTGGGGCCCCGTAGCTCCACCGACGCATCCTTTCACCCATATATACCTCGTGCCCTAAAACTTCCGAACAGGAAGATAGACCGGGAGTTCCGCCGCCGCAAGCCTCCTGTAGCCACCAAAACCTCTCGGGAGCCCGTTCGCACCCTACCGAGGGGGGAACCCATCACCGGTGGCCATCTTCATCATCCCGGCGCTATCCATGACGAGGAGGAGTAGTTCACCCTCGGGCTGAGGGTATGTACCAAAGAGCTATGTGTTTGATCTCTCTCTCTCGTGTTCTCTCTCGTGTTCCCTCTATGGCACGATCTTGATGTATCCCGAGCTAAGCTATTGTAGTTGGATCTTATGATGTTTCTCCCCCTCTACTCTCTTGTGATGTATTGAGTTTCCCCTTTGAAGTTAGCTTATCGGATTGAGTCTTTTATGAGAACACTTGATGTATGTCTTGCCGTGATTATCTGTGGTGACAATGGGATATCATGTGCCACTTGATGTATGTCTTGGTGACCAACTTGTGGGTTCCGCCCATGAACCTATGCATAGGGGTTGGCACACGTTTTCTTGATTCTCCGGTAGAAACTTTGGGGCACTCTTTGAAGTACTTTTATGTTGGTTGGATGAATCTGAGATTGTGTGATGCATATCGTATAATCATGCCCACGGATTTGGTTGATTTGTGTCTTAAGGTGTTATTCTAGTAGGAACTCTAGGGCTGTTTGTGACACTTATAGGAATAGCCCAACGGATTGATTGGAAAGAATAACTTTGAGGTGGTTTCGTACCCTACCATAATCTCTACGTTTGTTCTCCGCTACTAGTGGCTTTGGAGTGACTCTTTGTTGCATGTTGAGGGATTGTAATATGATATATCTATGTTATTATTGTTGAGAGAACTTGCACTAGTAAAAGTATGAACCCTAGGCCTTGTTTCCTATCATTGCAATACCGTTTACGCTCACTTTTACCACTTCTTACCTTGCTGTTTTTATTATTTCAGACTACAATAACCTTTATCTACCATCCATATTGCACTTGTATCACCATCTGTTCGCCGAACTAGTGCACCTATACAATTTACCATTGTATTGGGTGTGTTGGGGACACAAGAGACTCTTTGTTATTTGGTTGCAGGGTTGTTTGAGAGAAACCATCTTCATCCTACGCCTCCCACGAATTGATAAACCTTAGGTCATCCACTTGAGGGAAATATGCTACTGTCCTACAAACCTCTCAAGACTTGGAGGCCCAACAACGTCTACAAGAAGAAGGTTGTGTAGTAGACATCAAGCTCTTTTTCCGCACCGTTGTCGGGAGGCTAGGTAAGTGAAGGTATATCTTTAGATCTTTCAATCGAATCTTTTTGTTTCTTGTTTTAGCACTAGTTAGTCTATAAAAGAAAATTACAAAAAATGGAATTGAGTTTGTCTCATACGCTTCACCTTTTTAATATCTTTCGTGAGTATGATGGAAAGGAAAATTGTGCCAATGTGCTAGAAGAAGAATTACATAGAATGCTTGGCATGAAATATGTGAATGATGAGCATGATTGCAATGTTGTTAGTATGAATTCCTTGAATATCCATGATGCTAATGATATGCAAAGCCACAAGCTTGGGGAAGCTATGTTATAGATCAATAGCTCGCGTTGTTGCTCCCTGTTTATATTTTTGATATGTTCCTAGAGAAAACTAAGTTGAAAAATGTTAGTAGCAATGATGCGGACTTGGTCCGTGATCTGAGGATTAACCTCATTGCTGCACAAAAGTATTATGTCCTTGATGCACCTCTAGGTAACAGAACTATTGCAGGAGCAAATGCAAACGTTATGAACGTTTGGCAAAGCTCGGTATGATGACTACTTGATAGTTTAAGTGCGCCATATTTTACGGCTTAGAACTGGGACTTCAAAAATGTTTTGAATGCCACGGAGCATATAAGATGTTCCAAGAGTTGAAATTGGTATTTCATACTCATGCCCGTGTCGAGAGGTATGAGACCTCTGACATTACTTTGCCTACAAGATGGAGGAGAATAGCTCAACCAAAGTGAGCATGTGCTCAGATTGTCTGGGTACTACAATTGCTTGAATCAAGTGGGAGTTAATCTTCCAGATAAGATAGTAATTGACAGAATTCTCTAGTCACTATCACCAAGTTACTAGAACTTCATGATGAACTATAATATGCAAGGGATGAGGAAAGTAATTCCCGAGCTCTTCACGATGCTGAAATCGACGAAGGTAGAAATCAAAAAGAGCATCAAGTGTTGATGGTTAACAAGACCACTAGTTTCAAGTAAAGGGACAAAGGGAAGAAAAGGAAACTTCAAGAAGAACGGCAAGCAAGTTGCTGCTCAAGTGAAAAAGCCCAAGTCTGGACCTAAACCTGAAACTGAGTGCTTCTACTGCAAAGGGACTAGTCACTGGAAGCGGAACTGCCCCAAGTATTTGGTGGATAAGAAGGATGGCAAAGTGAACAAAGCTATATTTGATATACATGTTATTGATGTGTACTTTGCTAGTGTTTATAGCAACCCCTCGGTATTTGATACTGGTTCAGTTGCTAAGAGTAGTAACTCGAAACGGGAGTTGCAGAATGAACAGAGACTAGTTAAGGGTGAAGTGACGATGTGTATTAGAAGTGGTTCCAAGATTGATATGATCATCATCGCACACTCCCTATACTTTCGGGATTAGTGTTGAACCTAAAAAATAAATGTTATTTAGTGTTTGCGTTGAGCATGAATATGATTGGATCATGTTTATTGCAATACGGTTATTCATGTAAGCTAGAGAATAATTGTTGTTCTATTTACATGAATAAAACCTTCTATGGTCATACACCCAATGAAAATTGTTTGTTGGATCTCGATCGTGGTGATACACATTTTCATAATATTGAAGCCAAAAGATGCAAAGTTAATAACGATAGTGCAAATTATTTGTGGCACTGTCGTTTAGGTCATATTGGTGTAAAGCGCATGAAGAAACTTGTGACACTCCAAAAAATTTCATTTGATTTTCAGCAAATTCTTTGTTTGATTTAAAGGAGGCTATTCAAAAAAAATTTAAAAGACTCTTCTCCTCAAATATTTTTCTCTTATGTCAAAATCTTTATTTTGGGTTGTCCTCAACCACAGTGTTTGGTTTTGAAGGCCTTTCATTGGTATGGACTCAACACAATTTATTTTGAGAGATTTTCATTTAAAAGAAATCCTTAGGGTTTTGGATTTTATTCCTTTTAGGCCAAACATCCCCTCTCACCTTGCCTCATGTTAAAATTTTCTTCCAAAACACCTCCCTCCACATTGGATCAAGTCAAGTGGCCAATCCTAGCAGGATCAACCCACTTTTGATTTTTATTCCATTTATTTTTACCCTAAAACTATTTCTGTTTTTATTGTTGGGCCCAGGTGATTTACAAAGGAAGTACCTATTTCATTTTGAGTTTTGATCTCAAACCAACTCCCCTGGCTAGTCCTTAGCACCCCCAACCTAGATCCATCAAGATCAACTCTTCCACAGTTCAAATATTTCAAAATTTGCCCACTGCAATTTTGGACCAGATTCATCATTTTTGGTGAAATTCATATTTTTCCTGCTCCAAAAATTCGGAGAAAATTCAGGCAGCCCCCACATGCATTGGGAGGCCACCCCACCAAAGATCAGTCCCAGATAAATTCTCCACATGCCAGAATCATTTTGTCGAACACTTGGCAGGCAATGTTGTTGTACAGTTTCAGGAAATTCAGAGTCAGTGTCCAGTTTCAGAGCATCAGTGTCGTTTTCTTCACAGATCGTCGTCAATATCACCAGTGCACGCACTTGGCACCTTGCGCACTGCACCCCTTCCTTATCCATGCGTCGCACACTCGCTTGGCCGGGCGTGGACGTCGGTGGCGACGTGTCCCGCCGACGCCGGCAGCTTCTATGGTAGCAGAGCCACCCGTGGCAATCAGCAGGGCGCACTGCAGCTTTCGGCGTCGTCCAGCACCGCCCAAACCACTCAAGACTTTCACGTGGCCGTCTGCTTGCCTGTGCGTGCTGCGGCACGGTTGCCATGGCCTGGCGAACATAGGGCGCGCTCCCTGCCACCGACGAGTCCCGTGGGCCGTTCCGTCGAAGGATTGGAGTAACGCCCAAGTTTTGCCAAGTTCAACTTCTAGATGGTACCTGTAGACCCGCACGTTGATGCCCGACCGCCTGACTACCCCGTTCGGCCATCGCCCCGCCGTACCCACCACCGGAGTTATCCCGTCACGGCCACCACCTCGGATCAGTTATAAAAGGAGCCCTGTGCTCTCCCTCGACGCAGCGCCACACCTCCACACCACCAGAGCCCCGCTTAGCCATCATGAGGACCTCGAGGAGGTCTCCTTCCTCGACTCCGGCCGCCCCGATCCGCCTCGGGCTCCGGCTCGATTCGCTCAGGTGAGGCCATCCCCACCTCCCATACCTGGTCAGCAACCTCCTAGTGCACCCACACTCCTAACCCACGCCCCAATTTGAAGCTTGCAGCTCTGTTGGAAGAGAATCAACCTCGCCCGAATCGCCGTCCACGAGTTGGGGCCGCCGTCGGCACGTGGTGCTCGCCGACGCTCAACTCCACCACCCTCAGGTGCGGAAGAACACCTTGAACCCATAGGTACCTCCCGATCCCCCTGCCTCGCCGTGGATCGCCGCCGGCGACCACCGCAGCCCTCGGGCGTCGGCACGCCCTATCTTTTCCCTTTCAAACATTCAAACCTGACGGGTGGGACCCCCCCCCCCCCCGTCAGCCTCTCTTTTCTTTTAAACGAAACATTTTCTGAAAACGCCTTCTGGCGAAGTACGTCTCCTCTCTGGACTGGCGTATACTTAAATGGAACGTTTTCTGTTTTTATAAAATGAACCCTGGAAACTTTCTGTTTCATTACAGAAAGGTCCCTGGACTAAAACCCTTATAACTTTTAAACAGAAAATGATTTTTGATTGATTCTTTTTCTGTCATCTTTATTTTTCTGTCTAGTTTTTTGTCATATTTATTTGAAAAATATTTGGGACTCTTTTTGTGCATGCACGGTATTTACGTTAGTACGCATTTTTTTCTTTAACCCGCAGATACCGGAGGAGGTGACGGAACCGCGAACTTCACCGAGCTAGACTCCGACTACTCCAAACCAGGCAAGCATGTTTGAACCTTTGATATGATGAGTGTTTTGCATGTTTGCATTGGGTAGTTAGTTCATAGCATGTTTATAAGCATTGCAAAGAAGTGTTATGTTGCATGCAAAGTTGAGGCAAGTGAGCTTCAAACTCCGTATGTTATTTGATGTGAGTTTACATGGTCATGTGGTGACATGATGGGTAAGATGGTATTGTTGTAGCATGCCAGTCTTATGCCAAACCATTTAATCCCAGTGTCAACGTGAGTCAAGTCACGTTACCATCCGTTCCCTTTCCTGTACTACCACATGTTTTCCACAAGGAATATGGCTTAGTAAGTTGCAAACCTCTTTCTTGGTACACACCAAATAGAGAGGTCGTGATGAGGGTTCCATGGCCCTGGATTAAAGCCACCAACCGTCAGGCATGGGTGTTTCCGGTTGGGACCGAGAGGGGGCACCCCTTAGAGCGCACGATATAAATTTGATCCCATGCTATTCGAGGTTGTGACCTCCCCGTCTTAGAGTTTTTGTTGAACGTTGCCTAGGGTGATTCCTGGTAGCGGAATGTGGAAATGGTGTGTACTGGTTACATGTGTTTCTTCTAAAAATTCATAAACGGAACTAGTCCTTCGGGACTACGGAAATCCGTTGGCTGTGGTTAATTAGTACAAACTCTGCAGAGTCAAAATCCTTCGGATAATCCTATCCATGGTCAAGTATTGTGTTCAACTTATCTTTGTCAGTGCCAGTCTCAGTGACAAAACTCCAGTGAACCAACATGAGTGTTAAGTCCGGCTAAATGATTATTCATGTGGATGGACTAACCCATTTATTAATATGTGCTGAGTATTTCTTGTGAGTGATGTATCTTCCTGAATTTATTGAATATGAATGATGAACTATAAGCCCTTTATGTGATGTCGCTCAGACGTCCGACTGTGGCACTCTTGTTATTTACTTTTCAATATAAGCCCTTTATGTGATGTCGCTCAGACGTCCGACTGTGGCACTCTTATTATTTACTTTTTGATATAAGCCCTTTATGTGATGTCGCCCAGACGTCCAACTGTGGCACTCTTGTTATTTACTTTTTGATATAAGCCCTTTTTGTGATGTCGCATTAGACGTCCGACTATGGTACGCACTGTCTTTTTACCTTCCAATATAAGCCCTTTATGTGGTGTCGCTTAGACGCCCGACTGCGGCATGTTAATTTATTTGTTCACCTTTCGAGGCGTCGCTTCAGACACCCGATCGGTTTTCAGTTCTTTTTGTTGGGATTTCGGGAGGAGTACCGCCTGACTTCCTTTTTATTCTGCATATCGTGCAAGTTTATTATTTGAGTGTGCATTGCTAATTGCCCATGACGCTTCATGTTTGCATTTGTTATATCTTATGTCCGGACTGTCTTGCGAGTACATTCAAAGTACTCACCTGGCTTGTTGATTTGGCCAGATGTTGACGAAGGCGATCTCATGGATGAAGAGTTCGATAGCGAGTCCGACGCCTAGAGGAGTCCCAGTCAGTCTCGTGCGAATCCTGGAAATTTGGTCACTTGTATCATACCCGCTTCCGCTACCCAAATAAAATCATCGAGCCTCACATCGACGGTCGATGAGCTACGAGAGTCATGTCATCCACTTCACTGTGACATATCCACCACCACTTTTATTACGAGTCAGTAGTATGCCACCACACCATTGTGTCATATCCGCCCTTATGTATAATTATTGGCGTGCTTGTAATAAATTGTTGAGCACCTCAGCTCAACCTTGTAATATATTTAGTCCCACTGGACTTCTGTATCAAGATTTTGTCTACCAGTAAGGAGGATTTCTCCTCATACTGGAAATAAAATGATCGGTTCTCAATAAGCATTTTATTGAAATACCGGTCGTGACAAACTTGATATCGAGCCAGCCGATCAGAGAAGCCACTAGGTGTGATCGCTAATCGGTTATTAGCGTCTTAGTGCGATTTTAGCTTTTTTGCAAAATGTAGCAATTTTCTGTTAGTCATCATAAATTTATGATCTGACTATTCGGAATTTTTGTCTACTTTTGTAGATGGCTAGCAACGACTGTGAGTCTCAGGTGTTCGCCAATGTGCCAGAGGGGTTTATCAAGCTCCTTTCCTACATCGTCAAGATCGCGATTGGGCCATCAGTCCGCCCAGTGTTCACACTCTACCAGCACAAGATCAGCGATAGTCTGTCCATGCACCAGGCCGCGGTGCAGTTCAAGGGAGGGCGTGCGGAGTCACGTCACCTCCGATTTGTGGGTAGAGCCATGCCTACGGAGAGGCATGCCATGCAGATGGCTGCCCGGGAGGCGATAGCTCGTCTCCGAGATGTTCTTCCTTCAATTAAGACTCGTCGCTACCGCTACCTCCCATGCCACGTACCTTACACCTGTCACTATGCACTCGCTTGCCCAAGGGGGGAGCGGGATGAGGCTATTGAGATGCTTGTTGAGTATCTCCAGGCTCTTGAGGCAGCCTTTGATAACCTTGTGGACGACCTTGTGGCGGCCCGTATGGACTCAGTTCATGGCTATTCCGCCAACAGGAGGGAGCTCCTCCACACATCACCACCACTGACTTTCGTCTCGTCCTCAGCATCTTATTCACCTACCGTCCTCGCCACCGCTCGTCGCCTGCCTACCACTGAGGAATTTGACCAGGTCATTGCACCCACTCCAGTTCGTGCTACACCACCTTTTGCGCCCATTCCAGTCCGTGTTGCACCACCTTTTGCACCCACTCCAGTCCGTGTTGCTCCACCCATGGCATCCGCTCCAACTACTCAGCGCAGCACTTCTCGACTGGAGCCTATTAGTGAGGAGGAGGTTGAGTCCCCAGCCTCGCTGGGCCTCACCCTCGGCAGGCCAAGGGAGATCCTTAACATCTCCGACTAAGTGCGCTTAGCTGCCATGCGATGTGCGAGCTTGTGTTGTGAGAAGTAGTTTGTATGTGCATCATGTAGGAACTGGGAGAAGTGCACTAGCCTAAATAACATGTCAGGATTGTGTACGCACATCCTGAGTGATGTATTGTATAATTACTGCTTGCGTGTAAGATATGTACTGAGCAGTCCTTCTCCATGCGCAATCAATTATTCTCTTGAAAAATCTTGGAGCATTTAAAAATTTCCGCCTTTATGAAATTATTTATTTTTGCGACTCAATTTCCTTTTCTTATGAGTTTTGCAAAATATATCCCCAGAGTGGAAAATGTCTCGTCCTTAGACTCGCTCCATGCCAAATCCGCCAGAAGAGAACTATGGCACCCAAACAAGCAACAATTTCACGCAGGACAATGAGTCAAGTGAGGCAGTGAAACAGCATTTTCCCAAGTATGCCGCCTTTATGAACAGAGTCAGCAACAACATCAGGAAATGATGAACCAAGTCATCGATATGGGAAATCACCATGGACCGTATCAGCAGCAATCCAAGTTGGTTGAGCTACAAAAGACGCGTCCCCCAACATTTTCTCACACTGACAAACCTCTTGAGGCCGATAATTGGCTTCGAGACATGGAAAGAAAATTAATTATTGCTCAGTGTTCAGACCATGAGAAAGTACTATATGCACCGCACTATCTCAAAGGAGCGGTTGCATCATGGTGGGAGAATTTCCTACACATGCACCCCAACGAAAATGATATAACCTGGGAGGAATTTAAAGAAGGTTTTCGTGGGGCGCACATTCCAAGAAGTATTATGAAGATCAAGAAGAGGGAGTTTGATGACCTCAAGCAGAGGACCATGACGGTGACTGAATACAACAGTCAGTTTACTCTATTGTCTCGCTACGCCTACGAAGAACGCATGACGGAAAACAAGAAGATGGAGAGATTCCTGGACGGTCTAGCACCAGCGCTTAAATGCCAGCTGGTCGTACACACCTTCCCAGACTTCAAAACACTTGTGGACAAAGCCATTACCTTGGAGAATGAGCGTCGCAGCTTGGAAGATTTCCGCAAGCGCAAGAGGGACCAAACAGCTCAAGCTCACAACAACCGAAACAAGACTGACTTTCAGAAAAGTGGAGCAAACAAGCCCACAACCAATGTCCCACGCTCGGTCAAAAATTTCCATGCAAGGGACAAGGAGTTCACATATCACCCAAAGGCCACTTGATACGCTTAGGAGAACAAGGACACTATGCCAAGCGGTGTCCCAAGCCAAGGAACTCGGCCCCAAAGCCGAACAATGGTGGGAGTAATTCAGCACCTAAGCGCAACAACTTCAACCCCAATAACAATCACAAGAAGGGTCACTTGAACCATGTGACCAAGGAGGAGGCACAGAATGCCCCGGATATCGTACTCGGTATGTTCCCTGTCAACACAATACCTGCCACGGTATTGTTTGATTCTAGAGCTTCTCACTCGTTCATTTCAAAGAGTTTTGCTTTGCAAAATGATTTTTCAATGCTTCCCTTGGAAAAATCCATGATCATCAAGTCCCTCGGGATTAAGCAAGTCACTCAGAGTTACTGCCAAGGTGTGGTTATTGAGTCTGAGGGATTAAAGTTTCATGCAAACCTCATTGTACTGGAAAATAAAGGACTAGATGTTATCCTCGGAATGGACTGGTTAACCACCAACAAAGGATTTATTGACTGCTTCAACCGGACCGTAATTCTTACTCACCACCACGGGAAGACAATAAAAGGTTCAGCTCAAGAAAGACAAATACCACGATGACCAAGGTTGAACAAGGTGGACGTTTCAGAGTTAAACAAGGTCCCAGTGGTATGTGAGTTTCCAGACGTATTTCCCGAAGAACTACCAGGCATGCCACCAGACCGGGAAATAGAATTCAGCATTGAACTAGCACCTGGAACCACCCCCATTTACAAGAAACCATATAGGATGGCACGATCCGAGTTGGTAGAATTAAAGAAGCAAATAAAAAAATTATTGGATAAAGGATTTATACGAGCCAACTCCTCACCTTGGGGTTCACCAATTTTATTTGCCAAGAAAAAGGATGGGACACTGAGATTGTGTATAGACTATCGAGCACTCAACATGGTCACAATCAAGAACAAATACCCGATGCCCCGGATAAATGATTTATTTGACCAGCTCGCTCGAGCCAAGGTATTCTCAAAATTTGACTTAAGGTCGGGGTACCATCAATTAAAAGTTCGGACAGAAGATATTCCCAAGACAGCATTTACCTCAAGATACGGGCTATATGAATTTACAGTAATGCCGTTTGGACTGACGAATGCCCCCGCGTATTTTGTCCACCTCATGAACAAGGTGTTTATGAAATTTATGGACAAATTTGTGGTGGTATTCATTGATGATATTCTGGTATACTCCAAGACACCAGGAGAGCACGTTGAACATCTCAAGATTGTACTGGGAGAGCTAAGGAAGCATCAATTGTACGCCAAGTTCAGCAAATGTGAATTTTGGTTAAGACAGGTTGGTTTTCTAGGCCACGTACTGACCCAAGAAGGCGTTGCCGTAGACCCGGAAAAGGTCAAGGCCGTACTTGGCTGGAAACCACCAGCCAGCGTAACGGATGTACGAAGTTTCTTGGGGATGGCAGGGTATTACCGAAGATTTATTAAGGGATTCTCCACCATAGCAAAACCAATGACCCAGTTGCTCAAGAAGGATAAAAAGTTTGTATGGACCGAAGCCTGCGAGAAAAGTTTCCAAGAACTCAAAAGGAAACTGACAACAGCACCAGTATTGGTTGTGCCATACATACACAAGAGTTTCAAAGTGTATTGCGACGCATCCCGAAAAGGCCTCGGATGCGTATTAATGCAAGAAGGCAAGGTAGTCGCCTACGCTTCCAGGCAACTACGAAAGCATGAAGAGAATTATCCCACACATGACTTGGAGTTGGCAGCAGTTATTCATGCACTCAAGGAATGGAGACATTTTTTGCTTGGGAATCGTTGCGAAATATACACGGACCATAAAAGCCTCAAGTATATTTTCACACAACCGGAACTCAACTTGCAACAACGACGCTGGTTAGAGTTGGTAAAGGATTATGATGTTGGCATTTACTACCACCCAGGAAAAGCAAATGTAGTGGCAGATGCTCTTAGTCAAAATCCCAGTACAGGCAACGACAGCCTACCAAATTTGAGACCAGAATTTCAGCAGGAGTTTGCCAAACTCAACTTGGTAATGATCACCGAAGGCAGTGTATCGAATTTGGAAATACAGCCCAACCTGATAGAACAAATTAAGGAGGCTCAACATGACCACCCCAGCATCGAAGGCATAAAAAGAAAAGTGAGTTTGGGAAAGGCCTCAGAATTCGTCATAGACGATAAGGGAATACTATGGTACGGAGATAGGCTTTGCGTACCAAACATAAAAGAGCTCAAACAGAAAATTCTAGCCGAGGGCCACACCGCCCCATATTCAATCCACCCGGGAGGAACCAAAATGTATAAGGACATTCAGGAAAGATTTTGGTGGCACGGTATGAAGAGGGATATAGCCACCTTCATTGCATGATGTGATTCGTGTCAACGCATTAAGGCCGAACATCAAAAACCAACAGGGTTATTACAACCAAACAGGATACCGGAGTGGAAATGGGATGAGATCGGGATGGACTTTATTGTTGGACTACCCCGGTCACAACACGGAAATGATGCCATATGGGTCATCACAGATAGATTAACCAAGGTGGCACATTTCATTCCCGTAAAAACAACCTACACCACTCGAAGCTTGCCAGCTTTACCTCTCCCGTATCGCCCATGCGCATGGAGTTCCAAAGACTATAATATCTGACAGAGGCACACAATTCGTCTCCAGATTTTGGGATCACCTACAACAAGCTTTGGGAACCCAACTAGCATTCAGTACAGCATACCACCCCCAGACGGATGGACAAACTGAACGGGTAAACCAAATTCTAGAGGACATGCTGAGAGCATGTGTCCTCACCTATGGAACCAGTTGGGAAGAAAGTTTGCCATACGCAGAATTCGCCTACAACAACAGCTACCAAGCCAGTCTACAAATGGCACCCTTCGAAGCCTTGTATGGGCAGAGATGTCGCACTCCACTAAATTGGTCAGAGACAGGAGACAGCCGTATCTTCGGCCCAGATATGCTCAAGGAAGCTGAGGAGAAAGTTAAGATAATCAGGGACCGACTCAAGATAGCTCAAAGCCGACAAAAGAGTTATTACAATCAAAAACATCGTGGAGTCAGTTTTGAACCCGGTGAGTATGTGTACCTGTGAGTATCTCCTATGAGGGGCCTGCAACGATTCAAAGTTAAAGGAAAGTTAGCACCAAGATTCATCGGACCATTCTGTGTAGTTGCACGAAGAGGCACAGTAGCCTACCAGCTAGACCTACCCGAAGAATTATCAGATGTCCACAATGTGTTCCACGTATCTCAGTTGAGGAAGTGCGTAAGCAACCCAGAGAAGCATGTATCCCATGAAGACATTGATGTGCAACCAGACCTCACCTACAGAGAACGACCAATAAAAATATTGGAGGAGTCTGAAAGGAGGACCCGTCAGAAAACAATCAAGTTTTTCAAAGTTCAGTGGAGCAATCACACTGAGAATGAAGCAACTTGGGAAAGAGAGGATTTTCTTCGGACAGAGCACCCACACCTATTTGAGGATCAGCTGAAATCTCGGGGACGAGATTTTTCCTAAGGGGGTAGGTGTTGTGACACTCCAAAAAATTTCATTTGATTTTCAGCAAATTCTTTCTTTGATTTAAAGGAGGCTATTCAAAAAAAATTAAAGACTCTTCTCCTCAAATATTTTTCTCTTATGTCAAAATCTTTATTTTGGGTTGTCCTCAACCCTGGTGTTTGGTTTTGAAGGCCTTTCATTGGTATGGACTCAACACAATTTATTTTGAGAGATTTTCATTTAAAAGAAATCCTTAGGGTTTTGGATTTTATTCCTTTTAGGCCAAACATCCCCTCTCACCTTGCCTCATGTTAAAATTTTCTTCCAAAACACCTCCCTCCACATTGGATCAAGTCAAGTGGCCAATCCTAGCAGGATCAACCCATTTTTTATTTTTATTCCATTTATTTTTACCCTAAAACTATTTCTGTTTTTATTTTTGGGCCTAGGTGATTTACAAAGGAAGTACCTATTTCATTTTGAGTTTTGATCTCAAACCAACTCCCCTGGCTAGTCCTTAGCACCCCCAACCTAGATCCATCAAGATCCAGTCTTGCACAGTTCAAATATTCCAAAATTTGCCCACTGCAATTTTGGACCAGATTCATCATTTTTGGTGAAATTCATATTTTTCCTGCTCCAAAAATTCTGAGAAAATTCAGGCAGCCCCTAGATGCATTGGAAGGCCACCCCACCAAAGATCAGCCCCAGATAAATTCTCCACATGCCAGAATCATTTCTCGAACACTTGGCGAGCCTTTATTCTTTGTCTGATTTGAAATTGAGTCGGTGTCGATTTGAGCATCGGCGTCGTTTTCTTCAGAGATCGTCGTCAATCACACCAGTGCACGCACTTGGCACCTTGCACACTGCACCCCTTCCTTATCCATGCGCCGCACACTCGCTTGGCCGGGCGTGGACGTCGGTGGCGACGTGTCCCGCCGATGCCGACAGCTTCTGCGGTGGCAGAGCCACCCGTGGCGATCAGCAGGGCGCAGCTGCAGCTTTCGGCGCCGTCCAGCGCCGCCCAAACCACTCAAGACTTCCACGTGGCCGTCTGCTTGCCTGCGCGTGCTGCGGCGCCGTCGCCGTGGCCTGGCGAGCACAGGGCGCGCTCCCTGCCGCCAACGAGTCCCGTGGGCCGTTCCATCGAAGGATTGGAGTAACGCCCAAGTTTTGCCAAGTTCAGCTTCTGGATGGCACCTGTAGACCCGCGCGTTGATGCCCGACCGCCTGACTACCCCGTTCGGCCATCGCCCACTGCACTCCACCACCGGAGTTATCCCATCACAGCCACCACCTCGGATCAGCTATAAAGGAGCCCCTGTGCTCTCCCTCGACCAGCGCCACACCTCCACACCACCAGAGCCACGCTTAGCCACTGCGAGGACCTCGAGGAGGTCTCCTTCCTCGACCCCGGCCGCCTGATCCGCCTCGGGCTCCGGCTCGATTCGGCCAGTGAGGCAATCCCCGCCTCCCATACCTGGTCAGCAACCTCCTAGTGCACCCACACTCCTAACCCACGCCCCAATTTGAAGCTTGCAGCTCTGTTGGAAGAGAATCAACCTCGCCCGAACCGCCATCCGCCGGAGTTGGGGCCGCCGTCGACGTGGTGCTCGCCGACGCTCAACTCCACCACCCTTAGGTGCGGAAGAACACCTTGAACCCGTAGGTACCTCCCGATACCCCTGCCTCGCCGTGGATCGCCGCCGGCGACCACCGCAGCCCTCGGGCGTCGGCACGCCCTGTCTTTTCCCTTTCAGACATTCAAACCTGACGGGTGGGACCCCCCCCCCCCCCGTCAGCCTCTCTTTTCTTTTAAATGAAACGTTTTCTAAAAACGCCTTATGGCAAAGTATGTCTCCTCTCTGGACAGGCGTATACTTAAATGGAACGTTTTCTGTTTTTATAAAATGAACCCTGGAAACTTCCTGTTTCATTACAGAAAGGTCCCTGGACTAAAACCCTTATAACTTTTAAACAGAAAATGATTTTTGATTGATTCTTTTTCTGTCATCTTTATTTTTCTGTCTAGTTTTTTGTCATATTTATTTGAAAAATATTTGGGACTCTTTTTGTGCACGCACGGTATTTACGTTAGTACGTATTTTTCTTTAACCCGTAGATACCGGAGAAGGTGACGGAACCGCGAACTTCACCGAGCTAGACTCCGACTACTCCGAACCAGGCAAGCATGTTTGAACCTTTGATATGATGAGTGTTTTGAATGTTTGCATTGGGTAGTTAGTTCATAGCATGTTTATAAGCATTGCAGTAAGTGTTATGTTGCATGCAAAGTTGAGGCAAGTGAGCTTCGAAACTCCGTATGTTATTTGATGTGAGTTTACATGGTCATGTGGTGACATGATGGGTAAGATGGTATTGTTGTAGCATGCCAGTCTTATGCCAAACCATTTAATCCCGGTGTCAACGTGAGTCAAGTCACGTTACCATCCGTTCCCTTTCCTGTACTACCACATGTTTTCCACAAGGAATATGGCTTAGTAAGTTGCAAACCTCTTTCTTGGTACACACCAAATAGAGAGGCCGTGATGAGGGTTGCATGGCCCTGGATTAAAGCTAGTCATCCGGTCAGGGGGCATGGGTGTTTCCGGTTGGGACCGAGAGGGGGGCACCCCTTAGAGCGCGCGATATAAATTTGATCCCATGCTATTCGAGGTTGTGACCTCCCCGTCTTAGAGTTTTTGTTGAACGTTGCCTAGGGTGATTCCTGGCAGCGGAATGTGGAAATGGTGTGTACTGGTTACATGTGTTTCTTCTAAAAATCCGTAAACGGAACTAGTCCTTCGGGACTACGGAAATCCGTTGGTTGTGGTTAATTAGTACAAACTCTGCAGAGTCAAAATCCTTCGGATAATCCTATCCATGGTCAAGTACTGTGTTCAATTTATCTTTGTCAGTGTCAGTCTCAGTGACAAAACTACAGTGAACCAACATGAGTGTTAAGTCCGGCTAAATGATTATTCCTGTGGATGGACTAACCCGTTTATTAATATGTGCTGAGTATTTCTTGTGAGTGATGTATCTTCCTGAATTTATTGAATATGAATGATGAACTATAAGCCCTTTATGTGATGTCGCCGACGTCCGATCGTGGCACTCTTGTTATTTACTTTTCGATATAAGCCCTTTATGTGATGTCGCTCAGACGTCCGACTGTGGCACTCTTATTATTTACTTTTCGATATAAGCCCTTTATGTGATGTCGCCCAGACGTCCAACTGTGGCACTCTTGTTATTTACTTTTCGATATAAGCCCTTTTTGTGATGTCGCATTAGACGTCCGACTGTGGCACGCACTGTCTTTTTACCTTCCAATATAAGCCCTTTATGTGGTGTCACTTAGACGCCCGACTGCGGCATGTTAATTTATTTGTTCACCTTTCGAGGCGTCGCTTCAGACACCCGATCGGTTTTCAGTTTTTTTTTTGTTGGGATTTCGGGAGGATTACCGTCTGACTTCCTTTTTATTCGGCATATCGTGCAAGTTTATTATTTGAGTGTGCATTGCTAATTGCCCATGACGCTGTTGGAAATATGCCCTAGAGGCAATAATAAAAGCATTATTATTATATTTCCTTGTTCATGATAATTGTCTTTTATTCATGCTATAACTGTATTATCCGGAAATCGTAATACACGTGTGAATACATAGACCACAATACGTCCCTAGTGAGCCTCTAGTTGACTAGCTCGTTGGTCGACGGATAGTCATGGTTTTCGACTATGGACATCGATGTCATTGACAACGGGATCACGTCATTAGGAGAATGACGTGATGGACAAGACCCAATCCTAAGCATAGCACAAAGATCGTGTAGTTCGCTTTTGCTAGAGCTTTTCCAAATGTCAAGTATCTCTTCCTTAGACCGTGAGATCGTGTAACTCCCGGATACCGTAGGGAATGCTTTGGGTGTACCAAAGCGTCACAACGTAATCGGGTGACTATAAAGGTGCATTACAGGTATCTCCGAAAGTGTCATTGGGTTGACACGGATCGAGACAGGATTTGTCACTCCGTATGACGGAGAGGTATCACTGGGCCCACTCGGTAATGCATCATCATAATGAGCTCAGAGTGATCAAGTGTCTAGTCACGGGATCATGCATTACGGTGCGAGTAAAGTGACTTGCCGTAACGAGACTAAACGAGGTATTGGGATACCGACGATCGAAGTCTCGGCAAGTAACATACCGTCTGACAAAGGGAATAGCATACGGGGTTGCTTGAACCCTCGACATCGTGGTTCATCCGATGACAACATCGAGGAGCGTGTAGGAACCAACATGGGTATCCAGATCCCGCTGTTGGTTATTGACCGGAGAGCGTCTCGGTCATGTCTGCATGTCTCCCGAACCCGTAGGGTCTACACACTTAAGGTTCGGTGACGCTAGGGTTAATAGGAAGACAAGTATGTGATTACCGAATGTTGTTCGGAGTCCCAGATGAGATCCCGGACGTCACGAGGAGCTCCGGAATGGTCCGGAGGTAAAGATTTATATATGGAAAGTGGTTAAACGGACTCCGGAAAGTTTCGGGGGTATGCCGGTAATGTACCGGGGCCACCGGGATAGTTCCGGAGGTCCACCGGGAGGGGCCACCCCTCCCGAGGGGGCCACATGGGCTAAGTGGGAGAGGGAGCCAGCCCCTGGTGGGCTGGGCGCACCTCCCCACCTAGGCCCATGCGGCTAAGGCATGGGGAGGAAACCCTAAAGGGGCGCCCCCTAGCTTGGGGGCAAGCCACCCTCCCTCCTCCCCTTGGTCAGCCGCCCCCATCTAGGGTTTCCCTAGATGGCCGCCCCCTTGCCCTCTCCTCCTATAAATAGAGGGGTGGGGGAGGGCTGCATACACCATTGAAGGCGCAGCCCTCCCTCCCAACACCTCTCTTTCTCCACGCGAGCTTGGCGAAGCCTGCCGAGAACTGCCAGACCAACTGCACCACGCCCGTCGTGCTGCCATTGGAGTTGTCTTCCTCAACCTCTCCTTCATCCTTGCTGGATCAAGACGGAGGAGACGCCATCGTCCCCGCACGTGTGTTGAACGCGGAGGTGCTGTCCGTTCAGCACTTGGTCATCGGTGATCGGAATCACGTTGGGAACGTCTTCATCATCACCAGTCCCTCGAACGCCTTCCGTACTCGATCTACAAGTGGTATGTAGATGCAATCTCTCTCTCTTGACTCGTTGCTTAGATGAACTCATAGATAGATCTTGTGGTGACACCGTAGGAAAATTTTAATGTTCTACAACGGTCCCCAACAGGGGCATCATGAGCTAGGTCTATGCGTAGTTCTCTATTGCACGAGTAGAACACAATTTAGTTGTGGGCGTGGATCTTGTCAATTTACTTGCCGCTACTAGTCTTATCTTGCTTCCGCGGTATTGTGGGATGAAGCGGCCCGACCAACCTTACATGTACTCTTACGTGAGACCGGTTCCACCGACTAACATGCACTAGTTGCATAAGGTGGTCAGCGGGTGTCATCTCTCCTACTTTAGTTGGAGCGGATTCGATGAAAAGGGTCCTTATGAAGGGTAAATAGAAGTTGACAAGATCACGTTGTGGTTATTCGTAGGTAAGAAAACGTTCTTGCTAGAACCCAATTGCAGCCACGTAAAGATGCAACAACAATTAGAGGACGTCTAACTTGTTTTTGCAGCAATTGTCATGTGATGTGATATGGCGAAGTTGTGATGAATGATGAATGACATATTGTGATGTATGAGATCATGTTCTTGTAATAGGAATCACGACTTGCATGTCGATGAGTATGACAACCGGCAGGAGCCATAGGAGTTGTCTTTATTTTGTATGACCTGCGTGTCATTGAAGAACGCCATGTAACTTACTTTACTTTATTGCTAAACGCGTTAGCCATAGAAGTAGAAGTAGTCGTTGGCGTGACAACTTCATGGAGGCACAATGATGGAGATCATGATGATGGAGATCATGGTGTCATGCCGGTGACAAGATGATCATGGAGCCTCGAAGATGGAGATCAATGGAGCTTTATGATATTGGCCATATCATGTCACTACTATATAATTGCATGTGATGTTTATTATGTTTATACATCTTGTTTACTTAGAACGACGGTAGTAAATAAGATGATCCCTTACAACAATTTCAAGAAGTGTTTCCCTAATCGCGTGCACCGTTGCTAAAGTCCGTCGCTTCTAAGCACCACGTGATGATCGGGTGTGATGGATTCTTACGTTCACATACAACGGGTGTAAGACAGATTTACACACGCGAAAACACTTAGGGTTTACTTGACGAGCCTAGCATGTACGGACATGGCCTCGAACACGGAGACCGAAAGGTCGAACACGAGTCGTATAGAAGATACGATCAACATGAGAATGTTCACCGATGATGACTAGTCCGTCTCACGTGATGATCGGACACGGCCTAGTCGACTCGGATCGTGTAACACTTAGATGACTAGAGGGATGTCTAATCTGAGTGGGAGTTCATTAAAATAATTTGATTAGATGAACTTAATTATCATGAACTTAGTCTAAAAACTTTTGCATAATATGTCTTGTAGATCAAATGGCCAACGCTCATGTCAACTTGAACTTCAACGCGTTCCTAGAGAAAACCAAGCTGAAAGATGACGGCAAAGAACTATAATGGACTGGGTCCGAACACGAGGATCATCCTCATAGCTGCCGAAACAATATGTCCTAGAAGGACCGCTAGGTGACGCTCCGTCCCAGAGAACCAAGACATTATGAATGCTTGGCAAACTCGCTACCGATGATTACTCCCTCGTTCAAGGCGGCATGCTTTATGACTTAGAACCGGGGCTCCAAAAGCGTTTTGAGCATCACGGAGCATATGAGATGTTCGAGGAGCTGAAACTTGTTTTCCAAGCTCACGCCGGTCGAGAGATATGACATCTCCGACAAGTTCTATAGTTGTAAGATGGAGGAAAACAGTTACGTCGGTGAGCACATCTTGAAGATGTCTGGGTTGCACAACCGTATGACCCAAATGAATATTAACCTCCCCGATGAGGCGGTCATTGGCAGAATCCTCGATCGCTCCCACCAAGCTACAAGAGCTTTGTGATGAACTACAACATGCAGGGGATGGTAAAGACCATTCCTGAAGTGTTCTCTATGCTGAAGTCACCGAGGTTGAAATCAAGAAAGAACATCAAGTGTTGATGGTCAATAAGACCACTAAGTTCAAGAAGGGCAAGGGTAAGAAGAACTTCAAGAAGGACGGCAAGGAGGTTGTCGCGCCGGTAAGCAAGTTGCCGTGAAGAAGTCAAAGAATGGACCCAAACCCGAGACCGAGTGCTTTTATTGCAAGGAGGGGTCATCGGAAGCGGAACTGCCCCAAATACTTAGCGGACAAGAAGGCCGGCAACACCAAAGGTATATCTCGATATACATGTAATTGATGTGTACTTTGCCGATTACTCGTAGTAACTCTTGGGTATTTGATACCGTGCCGTTGCTCATATTTGTAACTCACAGCAGAGCTGCGGAATAAGCGGAAATCGCAAAGGACGAGGTGACGATGCGCGTCGGGAATGGTTCCAGAGTCGATGTAATCGCCGTCGGCACGCTACCTATTCATTTAACTAAGGGATTAGTTATGAACCTTAATAATTGTTATTTGGTGCCAATTTTGAGCATGAATATTGTATCCGGATCTCGTTTAATGCGAGATGGCTACTCATTTAAATCTGAGAATAATGGTTGTTCTATTTATATGAGAGATATGTTTTATGGTCATGTTCGATGGTCAATGGTTTATTTTAATGAATCTCGAGCGTAGTATTACACATGTTTATAGCGTGAATACCAAAAGATGTAAAGTTGATAACGATAGTCCCAGATATTTGTGGCATCGCCGCCTTGGTCACATTGGTGTCAAGCGCATGAAGAAGCTAAATGCTGATGGACTTTTGGAGACTCTAGATTATGAATCATTTGACACATGCGAACCATGCCTTATGGGCAAGATGACCAAGACTCCGTTCTCCTGAACAATGGAGCGAGCAACCAACTTATTGGAAATCATACATACCGATGTGTGCGGTCCAATGAGTGTTGAGGCTCGCGGAGGATATCGTTATGTTCTCACTCTCACTGATGACTTAGTAGATATGGGTATGTCTACTTAATGAAACACAAGTCTGAGACCTTTGAAAAGTTCAAAGAATTTCAGAATGAGGTAGAGAATCAACGTGACCGAAAATAAAATTCCTACGATCGGATCGTGGAGGAGAATATTTAAGTCACGAATTTGGTACACACTTAAGAAAATGTGGAATCGTTTCACAACTCACGCCGCTGGAACACCTCGGTAATAACGGTGTGTCCGAACGTCGTAATCGCACTCTATTGGATATGGTGCGATCTATGATGTCTCTTACCGATTTACCGCTATCATTTTGGGGATACGCTCTAGAGACAGCTACATTCACTTTAAATAGGGCACCGTCTAAGTCCGTTGAGACGACACCGTATGAATTATGGTTTGGAAAGAAACCTAAGTCATCGTTTCTAAAAGTTTGGGGATGCGATGCTTATGTCAAGAAACTTCAACCTGAAAAGCTCGAACCCAAGTCGGAAAAATGCGTCTTCATAGGATACCCTAAAGAAACCATTGGGTATACCTTCTACTTAAGATCCGAGGGCAAGATTTTTGTTGCCAAGAACGGAACCTTCTGGAAAAAGAGTTTCTCTCGAAAGAAGTAAGTGGGAGGAAAGTAGAACTCGATGAAGTACTACCTCTTGAACAGGATAGTAGTGCAGCTCGAGGAAAATGTTCCTGTGATGCCTACACCAATCAAGAGGAAATTCATGATGATGATCAAGGTACTTGGATCAAGTTGCTCTTGAACCGTGGGTCCACTAGGGACGCTGCCCGCACTGCAGTGGTACGGCAACCCTGTCTTGGAAATCATGTTGTTAGACAACAATGAACCTTGAACTATGAAGAAGCGATGGTGGGCCCAGATTCCAACAAATGGCTAGAAGCCATGAAGTCCGAGATAGAATCCATGTATGAAAACAAAGTGTGGACTTTGGTGACTTGCCCGATGATAGGCGGCGATAGAAAACAAATGGATTTTTAAGAAGAAGACGGACGCGGATGGTAATGTCACCATCTATAAAGCTCGACTTGTCGCTAAAGGTTATCGGCAAGTTCAAGGGATTGACTACGATGAGACTTTCTCTCCGTGGCGAAGCTTAAGTCCGTCCGAATCATGTTAGCAATTGCCGCATACTATGATTATGAGATATGGCGGATGGACGTCAAAACAGCGTTCCTTAACGGATATCTTAAGGAAGAGCTGTATATGATGCAACGGAAGGTTTTGTCGATCCTAAGAATGCTAACAAAGTATGCAAGCTCCAGCGATCCATTTATGGGCTGGTGCAAGCATCTCGGAGTTGGAACATTCGCTTTGATGAGATGATCAAAGCGTTTGGGTTTATCTGAGACTTATGGAGAAGCCTGCGTTTACAAGAAAGTGAGTGGGAGCTCTGTAGCATTTCTCATATTATATGTAGATGACATACTTTCGATGGGAAATGATATAGAATTCTTGGACAGCATTAAGGCCTACTTGAATAAGTGTTTTTCAATGAAGGACCTTGGAGAAGCTGCTTATATATTAGGGCTCAAGATCTATAGAGATAGATCGAGACGCCTCATAGGTCTTTCACAAAGCACATACCTTGATAAGATTTTGAAGAAATTCAAAATGGATCAGTCCAAGAAGGGGTTCTTGCCTGTGTTGCAAGGTGTGAGATTGAGCTCAGCTCAATGCCCGACCACGGCAAAAGATAAAGAAGAGATGAGTGTCATCCCCTATGCCTCAGCCATAGGATCTATTATGTATGCCATGTCATGTACCGGACCTGATGTAAACCTTGCCGTAAGTTTGGTAGGAAGGTACCAAAGTAATCCCGACAAGGAACACTGACAGCGGTCAAGAATATCCTGAAGTACACAAAAGGACAAAGGACATGTTTCGTTTATGGAGGTGACGAAGAGCTCGCCAGAAGGGTTACGTCGACGCTTAGCTTCGACACGTATCTGAATGACTCTAAGTCACAAACCGGATACGTGTATATGTTGAATGGTGGAGCGATGGCTGGTGCAGTTGCAAGCAAAGCGTCGTGGCGGGATCTACATGTGAAGCGGAGTACATGGCAGCCTCGGAGGCGGCGCATGAAGCAATCTGGGTGAAGGAGTTCATCACCGACCTAGGAGTCATACCCAATGCGTCGGGGCCGATCAAACTCTTCTGTGACAACACTGGAGCTATTGCCCTTGCCAAGGAGCCCAGGTTTCACAAGAAGACCGAGCACATCAAGCGTCGCTTCAACTCCATCCGAGAAAATGTTCGGGATGGAGACAAAGAAATTTGTAAAGTGCATACGGATCTGAATGTCGCAGATCCGTTGACTAAACCTCTTCCATGAGCAAAACATGATCAACACCGTAACTCTATGGGTGTTCGATTCATCACAATGTAAACTAGATTATTGACTCTAGTGCAAGTGGGAGACTGTTGGAAATATGCCCTAGAGGCAATAATAAAAGCATTATTATTATATTTCCTTGTTCATGATAATTGTCTTTTATTCATGCTATAACTGTATTATCCGGAAATCGTAATACACGTGTGAATACATAGACCACAATACGTCCCTAGTGAGCCTCTAGTTGACTAGCTCGTTGGTCGACGGATAGTCATGGTTTCCTGACTATGGACATCGATGTCATTGACAGCGGGATCACGTCATTAGGAGAATGACGTGATGGACAAGACCCAATCCTAAGCATAGCACAAAGATCGTGTAGTTCGTTTTGCTAGAGCTTTTCCAAATGTCAAGTATCTCTTCCTTAGACCGTGAGATCGTGTAACTCCGGATACCGTGAGGAATGCTTTGGGTGTACCAAACGCCACAACGTAATCGGGTGACTATAAAGGTGCATTACGGTATCTCCGAAAGTGTCTGTTGGGTTGACACGGATCGAGACAGGATTTGTCACTCCGTGTATGACGGAGAGGTATCAATGGGCCCACTCGGTAATGCATCATCATAATGAGCTCAAAGTGATCAAGTGTCCGGTCACGGGATCATGCATTACGGTACGAGTAAAGTGACTTGCCGATACGAGACTAAACGAGGTATTGGGATACCGACGATCGAGTCTCGGGCAAGTAACATACCGTCGACAAAGGGAATAGCATACGGGTTGCTTGAACCCTCGACATCGTGGTTCATCCGATGACAACATCGAGGCGTGTGGGAACCAACATGGGTATCCAGATCCCGCTGTTGGTTATTGACCGGAGAGCGTCTCGGTCATGTCTCATGTCTCCCGAACCCGTAGGGTCTACACACTTAAGGTTCGGTGACGCTTAGGGTTAATAGGAAGACAAGTATGTGATTACCGAATGTTGTTCGAGTCCCAGATGAGATCCCGGACGTCACGAGGAGCTCCGGAATGGTCCGGAGGTAAAGATTTATATATGGAAAGTGGTTAAACGGACTCCGGAAAGTTTGGGTATGCCAGTAATGTACAGGGCCACCGGATAGTTCCGGAGGTCCACCGAGGGGCCACCCCTCGAGGGGGCCACATGGGCTAAGTGGGAGAGGAGCCAGCCCCTGGTGGGCTGGGCGCACCTCCCACCTAGGCCCATGCGGCTAAGGCATGGGGAGGGAAACCCTAAAGGGGCGCCCTCCTAGCTTGGGGGCAAGCCACCCTCCCTCCTCCCTTTGGCGCCGCCCCCATCTAGGGTTTCCCTAGATGGCCGCCCCCTGCCCTCTCCTCCTATAAATAGAGGGGTGGGGGAGGGCTGCAAACACCATTGAAGGCGCAGCCCTCCCTCCCCAACACCTCTCTTTCTCCAAGCGAGCTTGGCGAAGCCCTGCCGGAGAACTGCCGTACCAACTGCACCACGCCGTCGTGCTGCCATTGGAGTTGTATTCCTCAACCTCTCCTTCATCCTTGCTGGATCAAGACGGAGGAGACGCCATCGTCCCGTACGTGTGTTGAACGCGGAGGTGCTGTCCGTTCAGCACTTGGTCATCGGTGATCGGAATCACGTTGGGAACGTCTTCATCATCACCACTCCCTCGAACGCTTCCGTACTCGATCTACAAGTGGTATGTAGATGCAATCTCTCTCTCTCTTGACTCGTTGCTTAGATGAACTCATAGATAGATCTTGGTGAAACCGTAGGAAAATTTTAATTTTCTTCAACGTTCCCCAACAGACGCTTCATGTTTGCATTTGTTATATCTTATGCCCGGACTGTCTTGCGAGTACATTCAAAGTACTCACCTGGCTTATTGATTTGGCCAGATGTTGACGAAGGCGATCTCATGGATGAAGAGTTTGATAGCGAGTCTGACGCCTAGAGGAGTCCCAGTCAGTCCCGTGCGAATCCTGGAAATTTGGTCACTTGTATCATACCGCTTCCGCTACCCAAATAAAATCATCGAGCCTCACATCGACGCTCGATGAGCTATGAGAGTCATGTCATCCACTTCACTGTGACATATCCACCACCACATTTATTACGAGTCAGTAGTATGCCACCACACCATTGTGTCATATCCACCCTTATGTATAATTATTGGCGTGCTTGTAATAAATTGTTGAGCACCTCAGCTCAACCTTGTAATATATTTAGTCCCACTGGACTTCTGTATCAAGATTTTGTCTACCAGTAAGGAGGATTTCTCCTCATACTGGAAATAAAATGATCGGTTTCTCAATAAGTATTTTATTGAAAAACCGGTCATGACAAAACTCCATGCTAATGGACTTTTGGAATCACTTGATTATGAATCACTTGATGCTTGCGAACCATGCCTCATGGGCAAGATGACTAAGACTCCGTTCTTCGGAACAATGGAGCGAGCAACAGATTTGTTGGAAATCATACATACTAATGTATATGGTCCGATGAATATTGAGGCTCGCGGCGGGTATCATTATTTTCTGATCTTCACAGATGATTTGAGCAGATATGGGTATATCTACTTGATGAAACACAAGTCTGAAACATTTGAAAAGTTCAAAGAATTTTAGAGTGAAGTGGATAATCATCGTAACAAAAATAAAAGTTTCTACGATATGATCGTAGAAGTAAAATATTTGAGTTACGAGTTTGGCCTTCAGTTAAAACAATGTGAAATAGTTTCACTACTCACGCCACCTGGAACACCACAGTGTAATGGTGTGTCCGAACGTCGTAACCGTACTTTATTAGATATGGTGTGATCTATGATGTCTCTTACCGATCTACCACTATCGTTTTGGGGTTATGCATTAGAGACAACTACATTCACGTTAAATAGGGCATCATCTAAATCCGTTGAGACGACACCGTATGAACTATGGTTTGGCAAGAAACCTAAGCTGTCGTTTCTTAAGGTTTGAGGTTGCAATGCTTATGTGAAAAAATTTCAACCTGATAAGCTCAAACCCAAATCGGAGAAGTGCGTCTTCATAGGATACCCAAAAGAAAATGTTGGGTACACCTTCTATCACAGATCCGAAGGCAAGATATTCGTTGCTGAGAATGGATCCTTTCTAGAGAAGGAGTTTCTATGGTGACAATGGGATATCATGTGCCACTTGATGTATGTCTTGGTGACCAACTTGCGGGTTCCGCCCATGAACCTATGCATAGGGGTTGGCACACGTTTTCTTGATTCTCCGGTAGAAACTTTGGGGCACTCTTTGAAGTACTTTTATGTTGGTTGGATGAATCTGAGATTGTGTGATGCATATCGTATAATCATGCCCACGGATACTTGAGGTGACAATGGAGTATCTAGGTGACATTAGGGTTTTGGTTGATTTGTGTCTTAAGGTGTTATTCTAGTACGAACTCTAGGGATGTTTGTGACACTTATAGGAATAGTCCAACGGATTGATTGGAAAGAATAACTTTGAGGTGGTTTCGTACCCTACCATAATCTGTACGTTTGTTCTCCGCTATTAGTGGCTTTGGAGCGATCTTTTTTGCATGTTGAGGGATTGTAATATGATCTATCTATGTTATTATTGTTGAGAGAACTTGCACTAGTGAAAGTATGAACCCTAGGCCTTGTTTCCTATCATTGCAATACCGTTTACGCTCACTTTTACCACTTGTTACCTTGCTGTTTTTATTTCAGATTACAAAAACCTTTATCTACCATCCATATTGCACTTGTATCACCATCTCTTCGCCAACTAGTGCACCTATACAATTTACCATTGTATTGGGTGTGTTGGGGACACAAGAGACTCTTTGTTATTTGGTTGCGGGGTTGTTTGAGAGAGACCATCTTCATCCTCTGGCTCCCACGGATTGATAAACCTTAGGTCATCCACTTGAGGGAAATTTGCTCTTGTCCTACAAACCTCTGCACTTGGAGGCCCAACAACGTCTACAAGAAGAAGGTTGTGTAGTAGACATCAAGCTCTTTTCTGGCGCCCGTTGCCGGGAGGCTAGGTAAGTGAAGGTATATCTTTAGATCTTGCAATCGAATCTTTTTGTTTCTTGTTTTAGCACTAGTTAGTCTATAAAATAAAATTACAAAAAAAATGGAATTGAGTTTGTCTCATACGCTTCACCTTTTAATATCTTTCGTGAGAATGATGGAAAGGAAAATTGTGCCAAAGTGCTAGAAGAAGAATTACATAGAATGCTTGGCATGAAATATGTGAATGATGAGCATGATTGCAATGTTGTTAGTATGAATTCCTTGAATATCCATGATGCTAATGATATGCAAAGCCACAAGCTTGGGAAGCTATGTTTGATGAAGATGATATTTTTTGTCCCCCAAGCTTTGATGAGAAAATTTATTATGATGAAAGCATGCCTCCTATCTATGATGATTATTGTGATGACACGTATGCTATAAATAATAATGATAACCATTAAACGTTGTCATCTTGATCTTAATTCTCAATCATATGATAGTTATTTTGTTGAGTTTGCTCCCACTACTATTCACGAGAAGAATTTTGCTTATGTGGAGAGTAGTAAAATTTCTATGCAAGTAGATCATGAAAAGAATGCTTTAGGTGCTGGTTATATTGTTGAATTAATTCATGATCCTACTGAAAATTATTATGAGAGTGGAACATATGCTTGTAGGAATTGCAATAATATCAAGTTTCCTCTCTATGTGCTTAAAGTTTTGAAGTTATGCTTGTTTTACCTTCCTATGCTAGTTAATTATTGTTCCCATAAGTTGTTTGCTCACAAAATCCCTATGCATAGGAAGTGGGTTAGACTTCAATGTGCTAGTCATATTATTCATGATGCTCTCTTTATGTTTCAATTCTTATCTTTTATGTGAGCATCATTGAAATCATCATGCCTAGCTAGGGGCGTTAAACGATAGCGCTTGTTGGGAGGCAACCCAATTTTATTTTAGTTTCTTGCTTTTTGGTTCTGTTTAGGAATACGTAATCCATCTAGCCTCTGGTTAGATGTGTTTTCATGTTTTAATTAGTTTTTGTGCCAAGTAGAACCTTTGGGAAGACTTGGGTGAAGTCTTTATGATCATGCTGTAAAAAACAGAAACTTTAGCGCTCACGAGATTAGCTTTAACTTTTTACTGGAGAGTGCTATTTAGTTGATTCCTTTTTCAAATGATTACTAGACAAATTCCTCAGGTACACCAATTTATTTTAGAATTTTTGGAGTTCCAGAAGTTTGATTTTGATACAGATTACTACAGACTGTTCTGTTTTTGACAGATTCTGTTTTCATTGTGTTGTTTGCTTATTTTGATGAATCTATGGCTAGTAAAATAGTTTATAAACCATATAGAAGTTGTAATAAAGTAGGTTTAACACCAATATAAATAAAGAATTATTTCATTACAGTACCTTGAAGTGGTTTTTTGTTTTCTTCCGCTAACGGAGCTTACGAGTTTTCTGTTAAGTTTTGTGTTGTGAAGTTTTCAAGTGTTGGGTAAAGATTCGATGGACTATGTAATAAGGAGTGGCAAGATCCTAAGCTTGGGTATTCCCAAGGCACCCCAAGGTAATATTCAAGGACAACCAAGAGCCTAAGCTTGGGGATGCCCCGAATGGCATCCCCTCTTTCGTCTTCGTTCATCGGTAACTTTACTTGGAGCTATATTTTTATTCACCACATGATATGTGCTTTCCTTGGAGCATCATTTTATTTTGTTAGTATTTGCTTCCTGTTATTTATAATAGTGTTTTGCATCTTTAGTTTCAATAAAAAAGTCAAGGATAGCCTTTGCCATGCTTATTTTGCTAGTATACATGTTGCTGTTTGAAAACAGAAAGTTTACCGATGTTGCAAAAATTCCCTGGAAAAGTCAGAGAGTGGTATAATGTTGAATCTTTTTGCATATTGAGATCTGATAAATTTATTACAGTGTGAATTTTAGTTCATAATTTTTGGTGTCAGGGAAGTATTGATACTCTTGCATTCTTTACAGACTGTACTGTTTTGGCAGATTGCTGTTATGTTTGCATTGTTTGCATATGTTTGCTTGTTTAATGATTCTATTTAAGGATAGGAGTGTTAAATATGCAGAGGCATTTAGTATGCAATGTTGAATAATAATGTTAGTGATTTGTTACAGTAGAAAATGATAAGGTTTTGCATTGGTTTATACTAACCTATCTCACGAGTTCTTGTTGAGTTTGGTGTGTATGAAGCTTTTGAGAAATAGAGAAACCATGATACGTGAGGAATTAAGGAGACATAAAAGTTCAAGCTTGGGGATGCCCAAGGAACCCCAAGATAATATTTCAATAAGTCTCAAGCATCTAAGCTTGGGGATGCCCCGGTAGGCATCCCACATTTCTTCTTCAACAACTATCGGTTAGTATCGATTGAGCCTAAGTTTTTGCTTCTTCACATGAGTTGTGCTATCCTTGCAATGTAATTTTATTTTGTTTTGCTTGCTGTTTGGATACAATACCAAGATCTGAAATTATTAAATGGGAGAGTCTTCACATAGTTGTATAATATTTGACTACTCATTGATCTTCACTTATATCTTTCGGAGTAGTTTGTCATTTGCTCTAGTGCTTCACTTATATCTTTTAGAGCACAATGGTGGTTTTGTTTTAAAGAAACTATTGAACTCTCATGCTTCACTTATATTATTTTTAGAGTCTTAAATAGCATGGTAAATAGCATGGTAATTTGCTTAAATAATCATAATATGCTAAGCATAAAAGATTTGTAAGAATTCTTATGAGTGTGTTGAATACTAAGAAAAGTTTGATGCTTGATAATTGTTTTGAGATATGAAGATGGTGATATTAGAGTCATGCTAGTTGAGTAGTTGTGAATTTGAGAGATGCTTGTGTTGAAGTTAGCAAGTCCCGTAGCATGCATCGCATTTGTTAAATTTGTGTAACAAATTTGAAACATGAAGTGTACCGCTTGTGCATCCTTATGAGTGGCGGTCGGGGACGAGCGATGGTCTTTTCCTACCAATCTATCCCCCTAGGAGCATGCGCGTAGTGCTTAATTTTTTATGACTTCTAAATTTTTGCAATAAGTATATGAGTTCCTTTGACTAATGTTGAGTCCATGGATTATACGCACTTTTACCTTTCCGCGTTTGCTAGCCTCTTGATTACTGCATTGCCCTTTCTCACCTTGAGAGTTGGTGCAAACTTCACCGGTGCATCCAAACCCCGTGATATGATACGCTCTATCACACATAAACCTCCTTATATCTTCCTCAAAACAGCCACCATACCTACCTATTATGGCATTTCCATAGCCATTCCGAGATATATTGCCATGCAACTTTCCACCGCTCCATTCATCATCATCATGACATACTTTACTTTTGTCATATTGCCATAGCATGATCATGTAGTTGACATCGTATTTGTGGCAAAGCCACCATGCATTATTTTTCATACATGTCACTCTTGATTCATTGCACCATCCTCGTACATCACGGAGGCATTCATATAGAGTCATATCTTGTACTAGTTTCGAGTTGTAATTCATATGTTGTAATCAATAGAAGTGTGATGATCATCATTATTAGAGCATTGCCCAAAAAAAGAGAAAGGCCAAAAAAAGGAAGGCCCAAAAAAAGAAAATAAATAAAAAGGGAAATGCTACTATCTCTTTTTCCACACTTGTGCTTCAAAGTAGCACCTTGTTCTTCATGTAGTGAGTCTCATATATTGTGCTTCAAAGTAGCACCTTGTTCTTCATGTAGTGAGTCTCATATATTGTGCTTCAAAGTAGCACCCTGTTTTTCATATAGTGAGTCTCATGAGTTGTCTTTTCATACTAGTGGGAATTTTTCATTATAGAACTTGGCTTGTATATTCCTAAGATGGGCTTCCTCAAATGCCCTAGGTCTTCTTGAGCAAGCAAGTTGGATGCACACCCACTAGTTTTCTTTTGTTGAGCATTCATTTATAGCTCTAGTGCATCCGTTGCATGGCAATCCCTACTCCTCATGTTGACATCAATTGATGGGCATCTCCATAGCCCGTTGATTATCCTCGTCAATGTGAGACTTTCTCCTTTTTGTCTTCTCCACACAATCTCCATCATCATATTCTATTCCACCCATAGTGCTATATCCATGGCTCACGCTCATGTATTGCGTGAAGGTTGAAAAGGTTTGAGATTATTTAAGTATGAAACAATTGCTTGGCTTGTCATCGGGGGTATAGAAGTTGGGAACATCTTTGTGTGACGAAAATGAAGCATAGCCTAACAATATGATTTTGTAGGGATGAACTTTCTTTTTCCATGCTATTTTGAGAAGACATGATTACTTTGATTAGTATGCTTGAAGTATTATTATTTTTATGTCAATATGAACTCTTGTATTGAATCTTTTGGATCTGAATATTCATATCACAGTTAAGAATAATTACAATGAAATTATGCCAAGTAGCACTCCGCATCAAAATTATCTTTTTTATCATTTACCAACTCGAGGACGAGCAGGAATTAAGCTTGGGGATGCTTGATACGTCTCCAACGTATCTATAATTTTTGATTGCTCCATGCTATATTATCTACTGTTTTAGGCAATATTGGGCTTTATTTTCCACTTTTATATTATTTTTGGGACTAACCTATTAACCGGAGGCCCAGCCCAGATTTGTTGTTTTATGCCTATTTCAGTGTTTCGAGAAAAGGAATATCAGACGGAGTCAAAACGGAACGAAATCAACTGAAGAAGTTATTTTTGGAAGGAAACCCACCTGATGGACTTGGGCCCCACGTCAGAAGATAAGGGAGGTGCTCACGAGGGTGGGGGCGCCTCCCCCAGGCGCCGCCTTGCCTCGTGGGGCCCCGTAGCTCCACCGACGCATCCTTTCACCCATATATACCCTCGCACTCCTAAAACTTCCGTAACAGAAGATAGATCGGGAGTTCCGCCGCCGCAAGCCTCTCAGAGCCACCAAAACCTCTCCCGGAGTCTGCTCCACCCTATCGGAGGGGGAACCCATCACCGGTGGCCACCTTGCATCATCCCGGCGCTCTCCATGACGAGGAGGGAGTAGTTCACCCTCGGGGCTGAGGGTATGTACCAGTAGCTATGTGTTTGATCTCTCTCTCGTGTTCCCTGTATGGCACGATCTTGATTTATCCCGAGATTTGCTACTGTAGTTGGATCTTATGATGTTTCTCCCCCTCTACTCTCTTGTGATGAATTGAGTTTCCCCTTTGAAGTTATCTTATCGAATTGAGTCTTTTATGAGAACACTTGATGTATGTCTTGCCGTGATTATCCTGTGGTGACAATGGGATATCATGTGCCACTTGATGTATGTTTTGGTGACCAACTTGCGGGTTCCGCCCATGAACCTATGCATAGGGGTTGGCACACGTCTTCTTGATTCTCCGGTAGAAACTTTGGGGCACTCTTTGAAGTACTTTTATGTTGGTTGGATGAATCTGAGATTGTGTGATACATATCGCATACAATCATGCCCACGGATACTTGAGGTGACAATGGAGTATCTAGGTGACATTAGGGTTTTGGTTGATTTGTGTCTTAAGGTGTTATTCTAGTACGAACTCTAGGGCTGTTTGTGACACTTATAGGAATAGCCCAACGAATTGATTGGAAAGAATAACTTTGAGGTGGTTTCGTACCCTACCATAATCTCTACGTTTGTTCTCCGCTATTAGTGGCTTTGGAGTGACTCTTTGTTGCATGTTGAGGGATTGTTATATGATCTATCTATGTTATTATTGTTGAGAGAACTTGCACTAGTGAAAGTATGAACCCTAGGCCTTGTTTCCTATCATTGCAATACCGTTTACGCTCACTTTTACCACTTGTTACCTTGCTGTTTTTATTATTTCAGATTACAAAAACCTTTATCTACCATCCATATTGCACTTGTATCACCATCTCTTCGCCGAACTAGTGCACCTATACAATTTACCATTGTATTGGGTGTGTTGGGGACACAAGAGACTCTTTGTTATTTGGTTGCAGGGTTGTTTGAGAGAGACCATCTTCATCCTACGCCTCCCACGGATTGATAAACCTTAGGTCATCCACTTGAGGGAAATTTGCTAATGTCCTACAAACCTGTGCACTTGGAGGCCCAACAACGTCAACAAGAAGAAGGTTGTGTAGTAGACATCAAAAAGGTTATGATGTATTACGGAACGAGTAAAGAGACTTGCCGGTGACGAGATTGAACTAGGTATTGAGATACCGACGATCGGATCTCGGGCAAGTAATATACCGATGACAAAGGGAACAACGTATGTTGTTATGCGGTTTGACCGATAAAGATCTTCGTAGAATATGTGGGAGCCAATATGAGCATCCCCGTTCCGCTATTGGTTATTGACCGGAGATGTGTCTCGGTCATGTCTACATAGTTCTCGAACCCGTAGGGTCCGCACGCTTAAAGTTCGAAGACGGTTATATTATGAGTTTATGTGTTTTGATGTACCGAAGGTAGTTCGGAGTCCCGAATGTGATCAAGGACATGACGAGGAGTCTCGAAATGGTCGAGACATGAAGATTGATATATTGGACGACTATATTCGGACACCGAAATGGTTCCGGGGGTTATCGGATATATACCGGAGTACCGGGAAGTTACCGGAACCCCCCGGAGGTTATTGGGCCTCATGGGTCCAAGTGGTGGAAGAGGAGAGGCGTCCAAGGGGCAGCCGCCTCCCCCAAGTCCGAATTGGACAAGGAAGGGCGCCCCCTTTCCTTTCCCCTCTCTCCTTCCCTCTCTCTCCTACTCCAACATGGAAGGGGAGTCCTACTCCGGTGGGAGTAGGATTCCTCATGAGGCGCCAAGGTTGGCGGCCCCTCCCCTTCCTCCACTCCTTTATATACGGGGAGGGAGGCACCCCCTAGAGACACAACAATTGATCCCTTGGATCTCTTAGCCGTGTGCGGTGCCCCCCTCCATCATAATCCACCTCGATCATATCGTAGTGGTGCTTAGGCGAAGCCCTGCGTCGGTAGCATCATCATCACCGTCATCACGCCGTCATGCTAACGGAACTCTCCCTCGAAGCTCTACTGGATCGGAGTTCGTGGGACGTCATCGAGTTGAACGTGTGCTGAACTCGGAGGTGCCATGCGTTCGGTACTTGGATCGGTCGAATCGTGAAGACGTACGACTACATCAACCACGTTGTGCTAACGCTTCCGCTTTCAGTCTACGAGGGTACGTGGACACACTCTCCCCTCTCGTTGCTATGCATCACCATGATCATGTGTGTGCGTAGGAAAAATTTTGAAATTACTATGTTCCCCAACACGAGATGCCAAGACAGCGAGTCGGCCTCAAGGGAGGGGGAATGGAGGGCAATGCACTCGAGTAATTCATCCCATTGCTCGAGCTCTACCGCCCCGAAGGTACGGCGGAAGGCAATAGCGCCCAAGTCAGCTAAGGCCACATCCACAGAGAGTTGTGGGCGGACACTGATCGAGAATAACGCGTAAAAGCGTTCCGCAAAGGGACGGGTCCCGGCCCACCTATTCAGCCAGAATAGGGTGCCGGATCCAGTGCCCACCTATCAAGCCACAGGCCGTCCTCATCGGTCTGAATCCGCCAAAACTATTTGGAGAGGAGGGCAATATTCATCCGCTTGGAAACCCCAAGGCCTCCTTGGTCCTTAGGCTTACAGATCTCAAACCATTTCACCATATGGTATTTTTGTTTATTGTTCTCTCCAGCTCAGAAGAATCTGGAGAGGAGTTTAGTGACCTCATGATGGAGGGATTCATGTAGACTATAGAATCCCATGTTGTAGGCTAATAAGGGAGGAGTTCATCAGAATCACTCGAGCGGCTTTGGAAAGCCATCTCCCCTGCCAAGGCTTCATCCTACGTTGGAGCTTGGCGATTATTGGGCGGGAGTCCTTCTCCAGTAGACACGTGTCACTAATTGGCATGCCTAGGTAAGTAGTGGGGAAGGACCCCAAGCGGCAATTCAAGCGATTGGCAATTCGCTGAGCTTCCGCCTGAGAGTATCCAAGGACCATCACCTCACTTTTGGCGAAGTTAATCGTGAGGCCCGACATCTCCTGAAAACAGAGGAGGAACTTGAGGTTCTGAATGTCCTCATCTGATCCTTCCACCATCATAATGGTGTCGTCTGCATATTGGAGATGGTTCAGACCTCCATTAGCCACAAGATGGGGGCAAATCCCCTAATGTGGCCGGCTCGTTTGGCCAAGTCTAGGATCGGAGCTAGGGCATCAACCACAAGGTTGAAAAGAAATGGAAAAATCGGGTCTCCTTGCCGTACTCCTTGGTCAGTCATGAAGTAGGGCCCAATCTCCCCATTTATGTTCACCGCCGTACGACCACTCATCACTAACTGCATTACCCGGGCAACCCAGTGGAAGTCGAACCCACTTGTGTGTGTGCGTGCGTGCGTGCGTGCGTGTGTGCGTGCGCGTGCGCGTGTGCGTGTGCGTGTGCGTGTGCATGCGCGTGTGCGCGTGTGTGCGTGCGTGCGTGCGTGCGTGCGTGCGTGTGTGTGTGTGTGTGTGGTACAATATTTTTAGATCCTCCTACTAAATCTCACCCGAAATTTCCTAGTTTATATATGAACTGAACCTTTTCGTTAGAGCTCGAGACATGGTTTCGATTTGCATGGGGTTAGATGTACCCAGTTGCAAACAAATATAATCCATCCTAAGCTCCAAATGACTAGAAACTAGCTCTTGCAGTCTACTCATGTCAATTTTGCCACGTCGTCATCCTACGTGAGAAAGGAAGAAGAGTTAACGACAATGTGGTAGTAACTGCATGTTGGCATGTAGCTGTAGAAGCTAATGACCTGCGTGAAACTTTGTGCAGAAACATCTGTCTTCCATGGACGAGTCACCGTGGCAGCCTGGCAGGCGACGACGGCATGGAATCTGACTGGCAAGTGGAGCTGGCTGTTTGAGACGTCATCGTGAGGCCAGCAAGACGCCATCAACCTGTTCACGCGTCTCATCTCGTTCTCCGGGCGTGGACAAGATGGACCGTGTGGTACGTGGAGCCATGGAAACATGGCGCACGGGGCTGTCGCGACTGACTGGTGGACCATCTAGTCAATACTACGTACTCTAGCAAACATGCATGCACAGTTAGTTCAAGTGGCAAAATGAGCAGTGTTTCCGGTGATGTCATATGAATGTGTACATGTGGGGATCATATAGATAACTAGTCGCGATATGCTGTTTGCCTTGATCATAAGTGGCACTGTAGAAGCAGACCAAGAATCTCTAACTTCCTCTAGAACGACCGTGTGAGGTCCCCAACCCCCAACAGTCCTTTTGACTGTGATACTCCACGGACGTTCAACGACAGGCACACCGGCCCGGTCGAGCGACCGATGCCGATGCTCATTCGGTAGCAGACAGCAAGGCCAGGGCCGGCCCACAAAGAAATTCCCACCCTAACCCTAGAAGCAAACAAAACGCACGTCGCCGTGAACCCGTTGGGAAGGAACAAGCGCATTTCTGGCGGCTCTTGACAAGCTCCGTTTGTGTGCGTGGCTGCTGTTACTTACACCAGCAGCTCCAAGACAACTTGTGCGCCTAAAATTCCCCTAAAAAAAGTAGGGTAGGAAGCACCAGAGAAGAAGGCTCGCATGGATCATTTGCTCGACTCGTCAACCCTAGAACGCAGTGCGCCGGTGAGTGGAGTATAGCACTGTGCAATCAATCGCCTAACTTGCACTAGCGCGTACGTACGTTCGTACATGCACGGCGCGTCATCGCATCATCCGTTTTGACCCCATGCAGCCTAGCACGCGCGCGAAGACAAACCATTCCGTTCGGCCCACGTACTACGTAGGCCACGCACGCACCGTCCCATCCGTTGACAACGTCGCCGCAAGGCAGAGCATGCATGCAGCCAGAGCCAGGATATGTGCATGGCGGGACGCGCGCGGCCGAACCAACGCATGCGGACGAAATGGAAAAGGCGCCTCTCGCCGAACAGATCGAATAAGGCCATTTGCATGCATATGTAACAAGATTTTGTGCTTTTCTTTAAGATCTGACCATACATGCGTACTCCTCCTGACGCGGTTTGAGCAGGAATCCTTCTCGTTTTCATCAGTATGGAGTAGGGTTATACGCTTATACTAGTGGTAGTTGCCGTCGTCGTGTTCATACGCATGGGGTGCATGCATCCAAACATCTATCCGCGTCACGTCGCGGCCAGCCAGGCCATTGGTTGGACACCACTCGCGACTAGGTAGGACTACAAGTTTATATGGAACATATATGTGGACGTACGGGCACATGGATACATGGATAAGCCATTATTAGGTGCAAAATCACGATCCTAAACGGAGACCCGTTCCTGTTCATTTGTCATCTCCCGTCCTGTCGCCCGATCCATCGCTTGCTGATTGATGATGCATTGGATACCAACAAAATGCTCCCAAATCATGGGGGAATACTGCTTGTGCTGGCGATCGATCAAGCATGGAAACCGCGTTGCCAGCTTCACGAGTGCCAATTTGCCCAACAGGCGTAGTCTTGTTGCAATTGCCTTCCACAACGTCGAATATGCGGCTTACCATACCGAATTAATGGTCCTCGGGAGCACCTGCTCCCTTTCACAAAAATATTTTCCAAAATGTACCCAAAAAAATTCTCACATTTAGATGACTCATCATTGTATCTAGATACAATGGTTCATGAAAATCACTACCAAGTTTTGAGCTGTGGAAAAAAAATCAAACCCTGCTTTTCACAATCGGAAAATTGTTACTGTAGCTCTTTTTTAATGCAGACTACAAATCAACAAAAGAAATCAAAATCAAAAAACCTGATGGTGCATAACTCACTCTAACATCTACTCCCTCCGTAAACTAATATAAGAGTGCTTACATCACCATTTTAGTGATCTAAACACTCTTGTATTAGTTTACAAGGGAGTACATATTAGATCCTTTGTCGAAATGTATAAATGAATATTTGGAAAAAAAATAAATATATAAAGAAATGAGCATGGTCGCGATTAAGATAAGCAAACAAGTGTATGGTTGGTGAAGCAGTGTGACAAAATTCCTGATCAATGTCATCATATTTTATATGTGTGTTCATGATAAAGAAAACATTAATCATAAACCATGAAAGAAACTATAGTATCCCTGCATACCTGAGGTGGACCTAACCAATAGCTTTCCAATGTGTAACTATGCAACTACTTGTCCTACAAATCGTTAAAATATATAAATAGATATTATCACAAAAAGAGATACATAAATAAACAAACATGGTTACGATTAAGATAATCAAACTATGGTTTGGTGAAGCGGTGCGACAAAAATCCCCATCAATGCCATCATACTTTAATATATGCGTGTTCATGATTTCAAAGAAAACATATATAAATCATAAACCATGAAAGGAACTATACTGCCCTTGCATACCTGAGGTGGACCTTGCCTGTGTAGTTGCGTACACCTGGCTAGTGGCGTCGCACTGGAATTTGAAAACGACGAAGGAAAAAGGGTATCCTCAGATAAAGGTTTTTGGAAGCAAGAAAGTCTTTATCACCCCAACAAGAGGTAGGTCATTGGTTCAATCAACCTCCGTCACTCGATTTCTAGTCTAGAAAGAAAAACATATGAGAACTACTAGCTAGCAAATTCAAAAAAAAAGTAATCGCAAGGGCACGAAAAATCCGTGGCACAAATACATATCAACGTCATGCATCATCGGCCACCAAAAGGCAGCCATTAATTAGTGATTTAACCACGTACAAAAGGAGGGCGATGAGGTGGTGTTAGCTTAGTAGCCTCCTTCAATTTTCCCGCCTTTGCTTGACAGAACAGTTTACGGAGGGAGTATGACTTCCCAACCGCAGGAGAAAAATGAACAAACCAGACGTCTGGTTGAACTGCAAGAAAAAAATTAGACGTCGCTAGCTAAAAAAACGGAGCCGGTTCAGCTAGTAGAGAGGAAGCTACTGAGTACTGACCACTAGCATCTCACACACACATACATTAAGCACATCGTAATCGATACTACATACGTCTAGATCTTCAATTTTCTTCTTGGACGAGCAATAGAAAACGACGACGACTGTTAGACGGGTGCGTGCGGTGCCAGAGCACGGTCAAAATGTGGTGGTTCAATCGGCCCTCTCCGAGGAACAATGGTTGACTACGCCACATGGGAGAGACGGAGAGAGCTACCGGAGAAGTTTCCAAGGGATCGGGTACTAGTAACAGTAGTTTATGGTTGGTTTGGCAAAGCACATATGTCGCGGTATAAACCGTGCGTCTATCCATGAACCTGCCTACCAGTATCAGATAGTACTTCCTCCGTTCCCAAATAATTGTCTTTCTAGCCATCTCAAATGAACTACAACATACGGATATATATAGACATATTTTAGAGTGTAGATTCACTCATTTTGCTCCATATATAATCACTTGTTGAAATCTCTAGAAAGATAATTATTTAGAAACGAAGGGAATAGATATGTACTCATGCATGCATGTATCTAGGGTCAGTCTAGGATGGCAATAGGATCTTGCAGCCGGTGGAAGAAAGAGCAGGGAGGCATCAAATCGTTGCCGCCGGGGAGTCACTGTCCGGCCACGGGCAAATGGATCACAAGTTTCACGTACACGCACGAGAATAGGTGGAGGAAAAGACGTGTGCTTGTAGCTAGCTTCAGCAAAAGAAGCAGCTAGCTAGGCTTGTATACTTGCACGTACATATATTCGTTTTGCAGAATATATATGGTGCGGCTTAATCGGCTCGTGCTACGTAGTAGTCCCTCTGTCCGAAAAAGCGATGTATCTAGCAGTAGCAGTAACTTGATGTTAGATACATCTATTTAAGAGACAAGCTTTTTCGGACGAAGTGAGTAGTTTGTTGATCATTGATAGTAGTACCTGGCTAGCCCAATCTAATAATCATCTTGCTAGCATTAGCAATCGATCTAGTGGTGGATGCATGTAGTACTACTGTATTATCATGGCGAAACATGCTGCAACCGTCAGCTGACTACACGATTGACCAACCGATCGTGGAGAAACATGCTCGCCCCCGACAAAACATGCCCCGCCCCGGCGCCCCGCCGGAACAATAATCTCACGGCACACAAAGCTTAATTTGCCTTACACGAATGTCAGCCAACCACTTATAACTACCGTGTAACGTGTACCGTATCACTAACATGTTTTTCCACGGGAGGTAGCAAGAGAGAGAGAGAGAGAGAGAGAGAGAGAGAGAGAGAGAAACGGGTCTTTTTTATCAGACCGGCCGCCTGACCTAGGATAGCTTACCTGCTAAGATTTCACGGTGGAATGAAAACCTGTTACAGGCCACCGGCCGGCCGGTCGATCGACCGGCGACCTGGCCCGAAGGAACTACGCCGGTCGCACGCGTGCTTCGGCCATGTGTTGGTACCTGGCGGTACGTGCCCGGCTGGCCCCAACCGACTCACGTGTACGCGCGCGCCCGCTCTGAAAAAACACGTAACGCGTCCCGGTCAAAATCTGCTCCGCTTGCGTGCGTCGTCGCTAACCCAAAACCCAACCCAACCATCTCAATCTATCTCCCCTCACCAAACAAACCATACAAAACCCGAACGAGTCCACCCCCTCCCAACTCCAAAACGCAGCTTCGCTCCCTCGCTCGCTCGCTTACATTTGCATCGTTTCTTTCCTGCCTGCTCCTCCTGCCATCTACTGTCTCTAGAGTTTTATATTCCCCCGTCCCGGCCCAGCCGCCGAACCGGTTCAACGCGGTGCGCGTGCGTGTGCTGGACCCGGACGCCGGCCGCGAATATAAGCGCGCCAGCCCACGGCCTCAGGTCGGAGGACACTGCCCCGCCCTGCCCTGCTCGCCACACAGCACACAAGACACAACGCACAACGGCGGGAGAGATCACACCCACAAACAAACACACACCTCTACGCTCGCACACAGGCTAAGCTAGCGGAGCCGGCAGAGGGCGGCGCAGCGTCGCACAAGCGAAGGCACACCAACAATCCTAGGAGCATCTTCTTGCGCAATGAGATCGGGGGGCGCCACCGCCGCCCCAGTCATAGTGTCTCGCCGGTACGGAGCCGCGTTGCTGCAGGCGCTGCATCTGGTCGCGGCGGCGGAGGGAGCAAGAGCGGGGCGGCGACGGCAAGGCGCACAACTACGAGGAGGCGCTGCGGAAGAGCCTGCTCTACTTCGAGGCGCAGCGGTCGGGGCGGCTGCCGCACGGGCAGCGCGTGCCGTGGCGCGACCACTCGGGCCTCACCGACGGGCTGGAGCAGGGGGTGGACCTGGTGGGCGGCTACTACGACGCCGGCGACCACGTCAAGTTCGGCCTGCCCATGGCCTTCACCGTCACCATGCTGTCCTGGAGCATGATCGAGTACGGGGACGACGTCGCGGCGGCCGGCGAGCTCGCGCACGCGCTCGAGGCCATCAAGTGGGGCACCGACTACTTCATCAAGGCGCACACGCAGCCCGACGAGCTGTGGGCCGAGGTACGTAGCACTCCACGAGCCGGCCGACGACGGCGATCGTATGACAGCTCCATCCATCCCCTAGCTAGCTCATAGCTGTGTTCAGATACGATCATGACATGCATGAGATGAGACCGACCGGTTCCAAGCTAGCTGTTGCGCACGCAAGCCAGCGATCGTTCCAAGAAAGAGAGAGAGACCAATTCAATTATGCACACCTAGCTACCTTGTTGCACTTTGATCAATTAGATTCTTCATTTACATACTATATATACAAAATCTTTTATGTAGAAAGATTAATTATATCCCTCGCAAAAAAAGATTTTATATAAGTATTTTCTGGTTAGGAGAGAAAAGAAAAAGGCTCTTTCTGGTGAATAACAACAAGCGTGTTAGGTAGGCGGCCAGTTTGATTTGATGAACGTACGTACCAACGAACGGCAGCACTAAACTATTTTCTTCCTCCCACACATGGCGTGCATATGTTTCAAAGCTTCGTCGGTCGTCCATGTTACATCCGAACCGTCGGATTAAGTGATCTCCTTTTTCTTGCAGGTGGGAGACGGCGACACGGATCACTACTGCTGGCAGCGGCCGGAGGACATGACGACGTCGCGGCAGGCATACAAGGTGGACCGCGACCACCCGGGCTCCGACGTCGCCGGCGAGACGGCCGCCGCCATGGCCGCCGCCTCCATGGTTTTCCGCAAGTCCAACCCGCACTACGCCCACCTCCTCCTCCACCACGCCCAGCAGGTAACACCACACCATCCTACTACTTACCCAGACATGTGCACACACACATACACAGCGTGTACGTTGACGTGGTGCATGCAATTGCAAAGTCTCATGTGGAAAAATGAGAGAAAAATATCGGTGCAAGTTTGGAGCATAGCGTAGCACCAGTCTGTCTGCGTACCGGATTTTGGAACATAGCGTGCGAGTATTGGTAGCTTTGGTCAAGGGGCGCCGGTCTTTTCATGGGTGTGGTGTGAGGTGTGTTCTTTTCTTGTGCCCTGTGCCGCACATGCCAAGTTGCCAACAGCTCGACGCGATCGACGTCGATCGATCGGGCGGGAAAACGGAGATTTTTCTCTTCTGTCGGCTTGGCTCGTTTCGTAGTGTCTGGCTGCCGTGTGGGGCCGGGGCGCAACCTCTATCTGGTGGACGGGAAACTTTCCATTTGCCGCCTCCGGCCATGATTAGGTGGCCAGTTCAATCACATGCTGAACCAACGGCTTAACTGGGAAATTATTAGGAAGCGGCCGTCGTGTCATCATGTGCTAATTGAACCGGTCCGTATCCACACCCACTGGCCTGGCTTGGCTACCTACCTGCCGCTTTTCAAGTGTCAACTATAAAATGCATCAATGAATGATAGATACATATGCAACCTTAATTATTCTTAGGGCTTTTTTATTATTTTTAAGCTGATGATAGTGTATGCAATCTTACTGGTTGTTGGGTGTACGTGCACGTTGGCTGATGTTCGCTTTGTGAACGTGCGTGCAGCTGTTCGAGTTCGCGGACGGGTACAGGGGCCAGTACGACAGCAGCATCGCGGAGGTGAAGAGCTACTACGCGTCGGTGAGCGGGTACAAGGACGAGCTGCTGTGGGCCGCCCTGTGGCTCCACCGCGCCACCGGCAAGGCCGGCTACCTCGACTACGTCGTCGACAACGCCCACGACTTCGGCGGCACCGGCTGGGCCATCACCGAGTTCAGCTGGGACGTCAAGTATGCCGGCGTCCAGATCCTCGCCGCGAGAGTAAGCCACTGCGCACTTTGAGTTATCAGGTGAACGATCACTGGCCGGCCGGTCACTGACGAGACTGAAATGATTTTCAGCTGCTGCTGAGGGGGGAGCACACGGCGGAGCAGAAGAGGACGCTGGAGCGGTACCAGGCCAAGGCGGAGCACTACGTGTGCGCGTGCCTGGGCCGGAACGCGCAGGCCGGCGGCGAGGACGCCAACGTGGAGCGGAGCCCCGGCGGGATGCTCTACATCCGGCAGTGGAACAACATGCAGTACGTGACCAACGCGGCGTTCCTGCTGTCCACCTACGCCGACTACCTGGCCGAGGCCGGCGTGGAGGCGGTGACCTGCGCCGGCGGCGAGACGGCGAGCGCCGGCGAGGTCGCCGCGCTGGCCAGGGCGCAGGTGGACTACGTGCTGGGCACCAACCCGAGGGGCGTCAGCTACCTCGTGGGCTACGGCGCCAAGTACCCCGCCAGGGTTCACCACCGCGCGGCATCCATCGTGCCGTACAAGCACAGCAAGCAGTTCATCGGGTGCTCGCAGGGGTTCGACCACTGGTTCGGTCGCCGCAGCTCCAACCCCAACGTGCTCGTCGGCGCCATCGTCGGCGGGCCCGACCGAGGGACAGGTTCCGGGACAACCGGGACAACTACATGCAGACGGAGGCGTGCACCTACAACACCGCGCCCATGGTGGGGATGTTCGCCAAGCTCAACCGGATGGCGAGGGAGGAGAGGGAGCAGAGAGTGGCCACCGCGAGAAGCGGCACGGCGGCCGAGGTGTAAATGGGTTAGATAGGTTATAGGTCGAGGGGGCTGTACAATTTTCCCCATTCTTTTGTTCATTTCTTCTCCTTCTTTGGAGGTTTCTTGATACACAGGAAGGATGGAGATGGGTGTAGTATATGAGGAAAAAAAAGGCGGGAGGCATTGACATGCAAATGTAAATTCGCTGCCTGTACATACGAGAAAAGGAAAGAAAAATGAGAATTCAAGTTATATATATATCGGTGATTATAGTTTGCTTAATTGTCTACGGTTGGATATGTAGAGCATAGCAACAGGGGTTTGCCAATTTCAGTGGAAGGGTAGATCAACAGCAAAACGCGAAAGAAGGCCCAGAGCACCAAGATATCATTTTTCTTCCTTTCTTTCTTTCTTTCTTTCTTTCTTTCTGAAAAAAAATACACGTAGGTAGAGCACTCAAACATGGTTATTACAAAACAAATAAAAAAAGTTTCTTACTTAAAAAATGCTTTTAATTTTGTTTTATTGTTTGGCCGAATGCATGTTAACTCGACGATACTCCACCTTCACAAAGTAGCCAGTTTTTTCACAGTTCCCTATACAATCATCCACCTTCACAAAGAGCCAGTTTTTTCATAGTTCCCTATACAATCATTCGAGATTCTAGTTTGGGTCTGCTATCTTTAATCACAAAATTTTGAATCAAGGAACACATGAATTGATGCCCCTAGGACAGCAAGAGAAAAACTAGGAGATTAAAATCCAAGGATGAAGCAGTTACACAAAGGTGGCCAGAAGAACACAAACGATATGAACAAGATTGCTCAGGATTTCTCACGGCTAATCAAAGAATCATGATCCAGATCCCTTGCATACAACACCAAGCATATCACCTCGAAATAAAAACATAGTCTCGTGAGGTCAAAAAGAATGGAAGGAATATAATACACCAATGGGTGAAAAGGATACATTGCCAGTTTGATGGAAGACTTACAAGTTACAACAACAGAATTCAGAACCAAGTTCAACTGATCTGTGGCAACAAAATCTCACAGGCCGAGAGAGTTTCAGACTGATCAATATAGCAAAATGATCGCGAAACAACCACCGTAGACAACCTACATATTTCTATAAACAACTGAGGTCCTCTGGATACACACCATTCATACGATCTCTCGCCAGCTCTCTATTCTTCACTCCAATTTCTTTTCCCATCAATATCAGAAGGGAGTGAGAGCATGCCATGAAAAATATGATTCTCACATATGCCAATCAACATGCTTAGTATTTCGGTGGTGCAGGTGGCAACCGGTTTGGTGTGCGTCGGCTGCCTGAATTGGCACCGTTGGCATCCCCATTTTCATACCGCCGACCACGACTGTCAGCACTTCTCGATCTTGACTCGTTTTGTGAACTGGATCGGTCAGCAGAGCCATTTGCTGCAGCACTGAAGGCAGACCTCCAGTCCTCACCCGACTGGCTAGGGCTCTGTGGGCCGCTCTCTGCAAGTGATGTTTCATTTCGTCAGGGTAAAGGTTTGGTTTGTGCACCAGGAAAGCAGAATAAAATGAAGAAAAAAACATCCCAGGGGTATTACTAATATCTTTAATCACGTTTCAGAATAAAAGGTGCATGTAAATTCACCTCTCCTTTGCCCCTTCATTTATTTTCACCCTCTCCTACATAATCTCCTTTATTTTATCTCTGGTAGTATCCCTTTAGATGCATATTTTATCTTACTCGGTCGGTGATAACTACTAATACAAAATAAAATACAATCGAGATAATTTCAAACCAAGGAAAGAATGTTTAGCAACTCGAAACTAGCCTGCTCACAAGTGGTGACCACAAGCCCCCTGAACCTAACGCAAACATATTGCCCCTCCTAAGTTTTGGCCAAAGATGTGTGCCGCCACAGCCCAACCTCGATATAACAAATCTGAGCTTTGAAGCAGGTACTTCTCCTAGTGTATTCCAGGTTTGTTTGCATAGAGAACAGGTCTGAGGTTTTTTGCAGCCGCTATGCAAAACTAGTGAAAGGTGCGGATGAATTACTTTTGAGGGATTTTAATGCTTAACTTCTACAAAGCCATTAGTAAGTTCTAGATATCATTTGCATCGACCAATATTGAGGTTTCGGCTGGCTGCTGATACTGAAGACTACCCTAAGAAGCACGGACACGGAGACAGAAAGACGGGGATACGCATACGCGGACATGGGATACGGCTTTTTTCAAACATAGCCATTCGGGGATACGGCAGGATATATAAGTATTTAGAAAAATAAACGTGTAATAAAGATATAGTAGTAAATTTCAGATGAAAGATTGTTATTTAGTACTGGACATATATTGCCTCATTTTTAGATGAATGGTTTTTTTTCTTTTGAGGATCACATGGTCACTCAGAGCCCATGTAGCTCTCCACTCAGAGCCCACAAAGGCCCAATTCCAGGAAACCCTACACAAGTGCTCCTCCAGCTGTTCCCTATCCCGTGCTCCTCTTTCCTCCCTGTCCCAGCCGCCAAGATCTGTAGCAGGAGATGAGACGACCGCTCCTCGCCTGTACCTTCTTGCTCGTCTACGGCTTGCCTTCCGTCCACCCAAATCTTCTTTCCCCCTGCCCGGAGCTTTTTCCTCGCCTGCAACCACCTCGCCTTCTATCTGACTGGATCTTCTTCCCTGCTAGCAACCGTCGAGGTTGCCAGCTCGAGCGTGGCATCCGTCAGAGGAGAGCTAAGCAGCATCGTGGTCGCTGGAGGCCGGCTCCCGAGTCCCCCAACGTATCCCCTCCGTATCTATGTCGTATCCCGATTTATTTCTCTTTTTTTTATTCAGAGAAGATGTGATACTGCAGGATTTGCGTATCCCGGCGTATCCACGCATATCCCCGTGTCCCCCCGTACTAGAACGGCAATACGGCAGTTTCTGCCATATTCATGCTTTGTAGGTACTACCTCCGTCCTGGTTTATTGGTCCTCTTCGTATTTTGTGCCAAAATTTGACCATAGATTTAACTAGCAAAATTTTAATGCATGTCATAAAAAATTATATCGTTGGATTCGTATTTAAACATAGTTTCCAATGATACTATTTTTTGTGACATGCATTAACATTTAGTTAATTAAATCCATGGTCAAAATTTGGCACAAAATACTACCAGGACGGAGGTAGTATGAAACAGATAATTGAAATAACCCGCTTACCCGGACCAGAAGTATCATCAGAATATGATGCAGCTGCAGCTCTGTTATCATGGACGCTGAGCTGACGAGTAAGTTTTGACAGGAGAGTCGATTGTTTTTGGGCCTTTTCCCGTCTACGTTTAGCATTGTGGTCCTCTTGGAGAAGTTCTTCAATCCTTGCATTGCTTTGTGAACTGAAAGTGAAAATTGAGACAGCGTTAGCAACACTACAACACATTATACAAAGATAGTTAAATAGAGTGACAATGGAACAGGCACACACTTTTTCAACATTTCTACAAGTTCGGAGTAAGAAACGAATAATGTTTCAAGTGGAAGACAGTATTTTGGGTAGGTAGCTGGGAGGGATTTGCACCATGGCCATCGCCTTATTTCTAGTTTGGATATTTCATGCCCCAAAATGCAATGAATCAAATATAAAATAAAATAAGAAAAATAAAAATAAAAATGTCATGTGAAGAGTTCTGCGGAGAAGGGTTAGCAGCTGCTCACCTGCAAGACCCAAGTGTGAATGGGACCATCACATGATTGAGCTTTGCAGACTTGGGTTTAATCAAAACAGTGTGAACAGCATAAATAAACAAGGGCAGACTATCAAGTCACAAAAAATGGTTAAATAGCAAAACCCAGATTAGCTATACTTGGGTTGGTGAATATTAGGTGTAGGCGTGCGATCATGGAAAGTGATTGGAGCCAGAACGGTGTGAATCAATTGGATCGGTGCATATCACATTGTAAATAAGGATGCAACTTTTTAGTCGTGAAGCATTTCCCAGTATAAAATACACATCATAAAAGAAACATAATTAGAAGGAAAATAAATATAATGAAGCTATTCAAAATGAACCTACCCATTAGTAGCAAGGACCCATAAGGCCATAACTGCGAGTTAAACTAGGGTTTAGGTAGGAGTACACAAAAGCATTGTGGTTCTTCCAACTGGGTGGTCCATTTTTCAGTCAATTGGGTAAACGAAAGAAGATACTGATGAATGGACAAGTGGACACGGAACCAAGGTATCAAATTTTGTTTCAGAACAAACAGAGAATCCAACCTTATTGAGCTGTACAGCTGGTTTAGCATATCTTCCTTTGCTTTCTCCACTTGGCAAAGCACAATAGCCTGATCAATTGATCATGCATAAGATAATGAATACCACATTTAACAATGTTAAAATAAACGACAGGGGCAAATATACCTTTGGAACATTTGCTGCCAGGCTGTTCAACACAGCCTCAACATAACCGCGAACTTCTTGAGACATCCATCGGAGTTCTTCTTCAGGATCAGCAGGCCTCCGGGCCATCGTATCCTTGAGAGAAAAGGTGTAATCATGTGTCATTGGTTGTAGAACAAAGCAACAACAAGAGGTGAGCTTTTGTTTGATAAGATCACACATTGAAATGAGAAACATGCTAACTCAAAATAAGCATGAGCACAAGACAGAGTTCACAGAAAATAAGCTGAGGCAACTAACTCTTGAAAGTAAGTTCTAAAAGCTTAACGGTGGATACTGGAAAAGGACACAACTCAAACATATTGTGGAGCTTACAAGAGATCCATCTGAATGGCTTTGTCTCATGGAACCGCCCTCAGGAGTATTTGAACTCTTGACAGACCCACCTTTGCTCTGAATAATACCTTTTATCTTCTTCACCCATTCAATCTTGTCAGCCATACTCTCAGCCTTCAATACAACGGCACTATGAGCTGCAACATGAAATAAACATTAATGCGGTAGAGTCAGAGTAAACCTTGAGATAGTTGGTTTAGAGGCAGCAACCTTTCAGCACAGTTTTGTAGGCAACCCTGTTAGTAATCTTAAATACGAGACTTGGGCCTTTCTCTGCCCCATTCGCCTTCTTTGAATCCTTAGAAGTTTTAGAAAGCTCTTCCTCCTCTATCTCTTCCAGGTTACATTCCTGAATCACACGACATACTGTTACTACGAAAGTTTATATGACAGCTCCCATAGTTGTAGACATGATATTTCTAAGTCCAAATATCTTTTTTTAAAAAGTTTTAAAAACTGGAATTATCCACGATGACTCAGAAAACATTTACTGTGTCTATTACAACCAAGAATGGTAAAGTAATGCATCACAGATTACTCAATGTCAAGTAGAACAAAATGAACATGGTAAAATATATAATCAAGCACACCTCTAAGACAATGACGCCTCGAAAATGTCTCTCCTCTTGTTTCTTGGTGTAGCCAAGCTGGACAGGGAAAGTTCAAAGTAAATGACACCAACCACCTCAAATATTAAAAATCAGCAGAAAATGTCAAGAATAGTATCAAAAGACTGCATTCAGAAGTTCAAAACAGTTGAGACTAGTGGGCACCAGGACAGATTTATTTACCTTTCCACTCTTCTCATTTAGGACAAACCACCTTTTGCTCCATTCATTGTTTTTTGCACTCTTTTTCAATAGGTAACCTAAAGAGAGAAGAAAACATATGCTTGTGTATCAATAAATCAAACCCAAATTACTGGAAAAGAAATCATCAAAATCATGTAATTTGTTGCATCCTTATGCATGCATTGTATACTAGACAATGGAAGATTATGTCAGAGTAAGCATGGAATTAACAAGCGGCCAAAAGGTTGATTCTTATCAAAAGGCTTATTTCATTTTACTAGATAAAAATGGCATGGGAGCTACATCAGATAAATATCTGTGACTTCCAGTTTTAATCATAGTCGCATATAAGCAAAAGTGCTAGCAAATTGTTCTGAGAAAAGCTGAAGTTGAGCCAAACTACGGTGCAGTATTATACCTGCAGTTATTTCAGCCAGGACCAGCAACCTGCAGATTAGGTCCCTCTTTGGTATCTTTATCTTGCTGATTGGATTTGTCTTTTGACGACTTAGCTTGCTCCTAATATGAAATACAACCAATGTAAAGTTATGAACAGCCAGACCAACACAAATATAGGGTGATCAATCTGCATACAGTTTTGTAGGTATGCAGATTCATGCAAGCAAGGACGCGAGAAGTGATACCTTGTTCATCATGGCTTGCTCAGCATCTTGTGCTTTCTTAGATGATTTAGTTTTCACCTCCTCCTCACGGCGCTGCCTTTCCATTCTGTGAATAGCATGCCAAGCAAAAAGATAACTTAACTATGTGAATATGATCATGAAAGCTCTGAAAGGGCAGCTCAACTTATAGACTGCTTATAGTACGACAGATCATTACAAGTGAGATCAATCTTTTTAACGTAGAAGTTAAAAAATGTAGTACACTTTATTGTGTCGCTTTGTAAGGAAAAAGATTCAGCATTTTTGCAGTATAATTTAGGTTGCTAGTGCTATCTCTATTTGTCACTAATATGATCTAACATTAGCTTTCTCTGGTTTAAAAAAATGAGTTAAGAATCTTAAAAACTTCCCTTACCAATTTACCAATAATAGGAAAATAGAAGTAGAAAAAACAGATTACTTGCCAAAGTTATACTTAAGTTGATCAAATAAAATGAAACCAATTACCGACATATTTGTTAAGGCCCCAGCTAACCTTACCTTCTTTGTACTAAACGGATGAAATGTTGTGGGGGGACAAAGGCACGCTCCATATCAACGAGCGCAACCACCATCTTTTTCGCATCACTTTTGAATGTATCCAACGCATTAGATGCAATTGTAATGATCTTGCCAAAAGAAATGGTGGAATGTTGTGATCAGAACTAATAAGTAAGATTTATGTATACAAACAGTAAAAGGGGGAGTAAGTTGATACCTCGCGTTTGAACGGAGGATATCTTCCGAGCCCTGGCGTGCCATTTGCAGTGGCATTTACTATGTCTAACAATACACGGTGTACCTAGTTTAAGAAAACTGATATATCAGAAGCTACATAGACAGTACCTACCAATGCAAAATATACCTATTAGGCTGAGCAAGCCTATGTTTGTATTCAAGCTTGGAGCTTGCCTCCTTAACTTAACTCTACACACATGGGTACATTATGGGCTTGAGCTCCGCTTGATAAGGCTTGAATATATATAGTGTCCATTTGAGCCTAGCTCGACCCCATTCTATAAGCTTAACTGCTTAAGGTAATTACAAATGTCTGAGCCCAAGTGTTTTGCTCTTTGGATAGTTCTAATACTAGTGTATTGACAAACATAATAACTGGTAAGCTACACAAACAGTTGCATATTTGAGCAAGGGGCATTTTACAGATAAAACATAATACTGAATATTAGCAGGGTACAAATAGCTCATCAAGAAAACTACATTGTTCTTCATCCAAAGGCATAACATATGTCTAAGCCAAGACATACCTCTTCAACACATAGTCGTGATGGCTCCTTTGCCATTTCAAGCACTCCTTTAATCAAAGATTTTAAACCTTTCTCCGGGGATATCAAATATGGTTGATAACCATCAGCTTCCAAGACAATCTAGAATATGAAGAGAATGATTTCCATTGTTGGCCAATATAGTATTCCACTCTAGTATTTAATATAGAAGAGCTTTTAGATTTACCCTTTTGACATTGTTCAGATCAAAATGCCTGTCCAACGGAAGCTGTTTGATCCTATCTGGAAACTTGCCCTCGAAACTTGCAACAATTTTCCAACCAGACCCCTATTGATTGAGAACAGTACAATGAATTGTAATCAGTACTTTACTTGACAAGTACTTCCTCCGTCCGCAATTACTTGACGCTCAAACGGATGTAGATACATCCGCTTGAGCGTCAAGTAATTCCTACATCAGCTTGAGCGTCAGGTAATTCCGGACGGAGGGAGTACTAAATTAGGTATAGACAACGACCATAACTCAAGCTTATTACTAACCTCACCAGAAGTAACATGAGCGAGAAACTTATCTTCAAATTCTCGGCACAGCTCCAAAGCGACAGCCCTGGTTCCTTCCGGACTTTGTACCATCGATTCTCCAAGCCTTGCAAGTTCATCTTTCACTACCTGAGACTTGCCCTGAAGCCTGACAGATAGAGCAAGGGTACAGTTATTTGCAAAATTAAACACCAGAAATCACAATCAGGTTATTTTTTATACATAAAAGACAAAAGACAAGAAATATCCATGTTTCATGGTGAACTGATGATCAATTAAATTGATAAATAGAATGGATGGCTAGTTGAGCAGAATAGTTCAGTGGCCATAGCAAATTTCTGTAAGGAGTTTGAAAGATGGTATACTTTAACATTTCAGCTTCAACATATAGGTCATGATGCTTACCCAGTCAATAAGTTAGGTAGCCGCACTTTCATCCGCTTACGTATCTGCTTAGCAATGGTATCAACAAGAGCAATTCTTCCCAGCTTATTCTGAGGAGCAGTGGTTAAGATTGATTTAAGGCTTTCCGCCTCAGCTCGCCAGGCTGTTTCCAGTGAATTCTCAGACCCAACTGACCCTGATTGAGCTGACGCAATTGCAACAGATTGCCCTATTAAAGCAACCCATTCAATTTCAGCTGCTGTCGTGGGCCTTTATTAGACAAAATGGCCTGAACACATGCAACTGTTTTTGCATCTGATGCGGCTTGATCGATTTTACTCAAGACACCTATTGTTCTGGTTCCTACAAGGACAAGAAAAAACATCAGTTGCTACGAAGAGAGTGACTGTGCTTTTCTGGAGGATGTATGATCAGATTCAAATGACAGACCCTCTGGATCAATATCCCTCGCCAGTTTAAGAGCCCGGGATGATGCAACCTCAGGGGCTTGCATTGCTGGTATCACAACAATCAATATTGCATCATTGTGGCCAGCAAACTCATTAATCTGAAATGTTAACAACGGTATGTTAACATGAGATTATAGAAACATGATAGACAACATTGCAGTTTTGCTGCTTTTCTTCCACGCTGTAAGCGGATAGGGAGGGGGAATGAGTAGCATAGTTACGCCAGGCAGTAAGTAATTCTCAGTTCAAGTGCATAACATGCTGTCACTGATCTGATGTTCCACCCATTCCTATACGTTAAATATTATTCCAGTTTATATTGGTTAAGTTGATGTACAATGACACAATCATATTTTAACCACAAGGATTATGGATATTCAAAAGATTGGTCAGGCGTTGCTTACTACTTGAGGGGTAAGATAAAAAATACTGTGTGAGCAGTACTCACTGTTGAATCATCAATAACTCGTTGGTCTATGCCAGGTAAATCAATCAACTTTAGTGGAGGAGCTGGAAAAACAAAGAGAGATACAGTGAGAAATCATTTGCAAAGGAAAGATAAGGAATTAATGTCTAGCATGTAGCACAACTCTCTGATATTGAACTGGTATTTCCGAATCAGATTAATTATATTCAGCTGGCATTCCGAATCAGATTAATTGCATCATTGGAAAACTAAGAGAGCGCACTTTTGAGTAACTAGTAATAACCATACCAGAACACGCTAGATTTGAGTACTAATTGGCACCTTCCACAATCTTAAGGTATTACCACTTCAGCTTTAAATGGCACATAAAACTTAAGCTATATCAATGCCAAACTATTAAAACAGTTTGGAAACTTGCTCAAACATACCATACCCTCAGGAATGCCTGACTATACAGCTTCTACTAGATTAGCAACATTTGCCAAACTACTAGAGTAAAAGTGTAAAACATGTGTGATCCAGCGACAAACCTGTGCTTGTCCGCAGCTTGAGGTAAATCTCATCAGTCCTGCTCCTCCCGGGTCCGGTGGCCTTGCTAAGCCTATCCTGCAGCGAATGCCGGAGCGCACCTGCACGCCAACACAACCACAAAGTGTCACCAAACTGAGCGCACCGACCAACCGCGTGCATTGCCAGATCTGGCTAGCCAGGGGGAGATCTCACTCACTCGAAGAAACCTGCTGCGACTTGCTGTCGATCTGCAGGACTATGGACTTGGAGCTGAGCCCCGGATCCCTCTGCAGGTCGACAACTATGGGCGCCCGCGTGGCCCCGTTCTCCCCCGTCGGCTGCAGCACACCAGCCACCACTGCTCAGCACAAACGAACGCCTAAAGCGGCGGAGGGCAGCGAGAGAGCTAGAGACGAGGCACTCACCAGCACGGGGTGGCCGATGAGGGAGTTGAGCACGGCCGACTTGCCGGACCCCTGCACGGAAGAAAACCGGATCGCGTCAGATCGGGGCGCGGGCGGGGCGGGGGCGGGAGGGTTCTGGGGCGGCGGCACTTACAACGTTGCCGAGCGCGACGGCGTTGAGGAAGGTGGAGGGGCGGCGCGGGGCGGCGTCGTCGGAGGGGTCGTCGTCGGCGAGGAGCGAGGCGGCCTGGCGCATGGACTCGGAGAGCTCCACGAGCTCGACGATGGCGTCCATGGCCGACGACGACATGGGCGCAGGGATCTCGAGGGGCTGGTCGGGGAGATCTCGGGGTGGGGTGGGGTGGGGGAGCTGCTGCTGTTGCGAGGAAATTGGAGGCGGACTCCTGCAAACAGTTGGAATCCGCCGGGGGGTGTAGGGGGGTCTGGGAATGGGAACGGGAATGGGATTTGACACGCTAGAGGGGAGGGGGAGTCGTTGCGCACTTGCAGTTGCGCCCCTGCTTTTCAAGTGACGGGACCACCCACCAGTGAGGTGCGGTGCGGTGGGGTGCGGGACGTTTTGTTCGTTCCGTCGCGTCGGTCGGGTTAGGTTGCAGATCTGGCTCGGCAGTGGAGCTCGGCTCTACGCGGAAACGGGCTGGGTTACGTTTCAGCCTGCTGCGTGTTTTTTTTTTTTTGCAATTCGGGAGCTTTATTAATTATTACTCACAATCTGAATTAAATGCTACTGGTGAATCTGAAGAGGAAATGCTACTGGTGCTGTGACTGGTAAATGTATGTGTTGATATTTGACATATATTAATTGCACATAGATATTTAGGTAAGATTTTTTGCGAGTTATCTATATGATTAGGGCGGACATTGTTATTTAGGGACAGTTCTTTTGGGCAGCTTAAAAATTAAGCTGTCTCCCCCCAGCTTAGAAATAAGCCGCCATCTAAGTTTGTTGCTATTTGGGGAGAGACAGCTTGATTTTTTTTCCTTAGGGAGGCGATTTGTTGGCGATCTAGGGTTTGACTGCCGCCGCCGCCGGTTGCGGCCGCCAGCCCGACGCCTGTCCTCGCATGAAGCTGGAAGAATATTCGACGCGTTCCCTCGCGTGTCGCTTGCCTGCCCTTCTGCCTGTCGTCTGACCTCGCGGGGCTATGGGTTCCCAGTGTTGGCGAACTTGCTGCCCTCATGAGAGAAGAGGAACAGCTGATTTAGCCTGGTTATTTGTTCTTGTGGCCTGCTACATGGCTGCTATCAAGGATCAGTCACTTGGTTAGCCTCGTGAAGCTGATAGTTTGTCCCGGTAGCGTCTCATGGCCGGTATTCATTCGGCGCCAACTCCGCTGCCTTGCAAAGGCGTTGTGATCGGTTTTACATCCCTCGGATATCATTGATTCTGACGGGTTTTGTTAAATCTGCTAAGTCAACTAGTTACAGAAACAATGAAGCTCATAAGTTGGAATTGCCAGGGTATTCTCGGTGCCCCGACAGTTCGCTCGCTTTTGGATATCCAGAGGCAAAATAATGGAGATGCGTTTTTTATGTCTGAGACGCACCTGGACGAGGATAAGGCGGAGGCTCTGATGAGGACGGTGGGAATGGATCACAAGATTGTGGCACCATGTCTCGATGGCAGGAAGGGTGGTTTGCTATTAGTCTGGAAGAAGGAGGTGAGGATCTACTCCCGGACTACTACCCTTAGCTGCATTGATGTGTCGGTGGAGGAAAGTGATGGCAGAATGTGGAGGTTAACGAGAGTGTATGGTGAACCAAACTGGGACAATAAGGAGAGACGTATCAACTCTTGTGCGGTCTCCATGCTCAGTCCACTCTCCCTTGGGTGATTTTAATGAGATTCTATTCTCGTCGGAAAAGGAGAGAGGAGCCCCTCGGCAACACAGCCGGATGCAACACAGCCGGATTCTCGTGGGCTCTGTCCTACGGCCAGTGATAAACTTGCTGTTGTCCATAAAGAACTTCATACGTGGGATCGCAAGGCTCTGAAGGGACCACAACACAGGTTGCGTTTAGCTCAGTGGGAGCTAGATATGCTCATGAGAGAGCCATATAGTTCAGAGGTGAAGGCAAAATAGCAGGATCTCTCGATGTTGATAGAGTATCTCCTAGAGCAGGAGGAGATATACTGGGCCCAGCATGGTCATGCGAATTGGTTGTGTCGCGGTGACCGGAACACCAAAATTTTTAACCAGTTTGCTTCGGCCCCTAGACGCCGTAATTTGATCAAGAAGCTGAAAAATATTAATAATGATTGGGTTGAGGATAATAACCTCAAGCCCTTGATTTTTTTATTACTTTCAGAGTCTCTTTAATACTAACGCAGGGTTGATTGATGACGGCTTATTATCCACTGTCAAGCCGGTGGTTACACCATAAATGAACGCACTGTTGATTGCACCTTATACAAAGGATGAAGTAAAGAAAGTTCTTTTCCAGATAGGCGGTTTGAAGGCCCCGGGACCGGATGGGCTCCATGCGATTTTCTTTAAATGGTTCTGGCATATTGTGGTGATGAACTTACAAAGGAAGTGTGTCGGTGTCAAAACCGGCGGATCTCGGGTAGGGGGTCCCGAACTGTGCGTCTAGGCGGATGGTAACAGGAGACAAGGGACACGATGTTTTTACCCAGGTTCGGGCCCTCTCAATGGAGGTAAAACCCTACTCTGCTTGATTAATATTGATGATATGGGTAGTACAAGAGTAGATCTACCACAAGATCGTAGAGGCTAAACCCTAGAAGCTAGCCTATGGTGTGATTGTTGTTAGATCCTCTGACTAAAACCCTCCGGTTTATATAGACAACGAATAGGGTTAGGGTTACAAGTCGGTTACAATGGTAGGAGATCTACATATCTGTATCGCCAAGCTTGCCTTCCACGCCAAGGAAAGTCCCATCCAGGACACGGACGAAGTCTTCAATCTTGTATCTTCATAGTCCGTGAGTCCGCCAAAGGTCATCTGCGACCATCCGGACACCCCTAATCCGGGACTCCTCAAGAGCCCTCGAACCGGGCTTCAATGACGAGTCCGTAGCATATTGTCTTCGTCATTGCAAGGCGGGTTCCTCCTCCGAATACTTCATAGAAGATTTTTAACACAAGGATAGTGTCCGGCTCTGCAAAATAAGTTCCACATACCACCGTAGAGAGAATAATATTCACACAAGTTCAATCTGCTGACTATCCCGCGGCGTGACATCACACCACGGCCAAGCCTTTATTCGAATCATTTTCACGCCACCGCCTCGGTAGCGTTTAGCGAGGCGGTTTCCTTGGCATGTCTTGTCAAAGCGTAGATCGTGTCCCCTTATTCGAGATTCTCATCAATACGGGCGTGGGTAACCCAACCGCGCCATTGATTACGGCGCTTGGGAGATAAGCGAGTTTTATCAGGCCGGTGGGGACATATAGCTTTGTCCGTCCATATAAGGGGATAAGGATCCACTTTTTCACACACGCCTTCTTCCTCCTTTGCCTATCCATTTCTGCGCACTCGAGCTCCAGCGCCCAAGTCCGCACATCCCACCTCAACCTTCTCCAACCATGTCCGAAGCGGGAGGCAAGTGGATGGCCTCCTCCGTCACGGAGGGGCGCATCAAAAAGTTGCGGAAGGCCGGATACTTGTCCGGCGACATCGCGTGTCGGCTCCCCAACAAGGGGCAGCTCATCCCCACCCCCAGGCCCCATGAGAGGATGGTGTTCCTCCCCCACTTCCTCCGCGGACTGGGCTTTCCACTTCACCCATTCGTCCGGGGGCTCATGTTCTACTACGGCCTAGATTTCCACAACCTGGCCCCGAATTTCATCCTCAACATCTCGGCTTTATCGTCGTGTGCGAGGCCTTCCTCTGCATCCAGCCCCACTTCGGCTTATGGCTGAAGACCTTCAATGTCAAGCCGAAGGTAGTGGGCGGCCGCCAAGCGGAGTGCGGAGGTGCCATGGTGGGCAAGATAGCCAACGTCCTATGGCTCGAGGGCTCCTTTGTGGAGACCATAAAGGGGTGGCAATCGGGGTGGTTCTACATCACCGAGCCATGCGACTCTCAATGGGCGGCGGTCCCCGAATTCCGATCTGGCTTCCCCACACGGCTCACGTCATGGAAAGAGACGGGCCTGACGTGGGGTGATTCGGAAGAGCTGTCCGGACTCCAAACATGTGTCTGAAACCTGGTGGACAAGAATCTCAAGCTTGTCAACGTAATCCAGGTGATGCTCATCCGCCGGATTCTCCCATGCCAAAGAACGGGCCTTCAAATTGTGGGAGTTTGATCCGCAAGACTGACACGAACCTTGAGCCGGCTTTTCGACACTACGTGCGAAGATGCACGGAAGGTGCTTTGTTCAAAAGGCGCCAAGCTCCGCATCTGCCATCAAGATCATGGATTCATTTCATGACGTCAAGCCAGCCGAGGTAAGTTATTTTACCTTTACGGGACTCTTTTTCATAGTTTGACTCTATGCGGGATCTAAAACTCCTCCCTTTCGACAGATCGGCTGAAGACGTCCGGACAGATTGACTGTCCGGCCCCTTACCAGAAGACCCAGCGGACGCCCGATTGACGGGGCTGCTGGCTCCGGCACCTCACATGGTGCCGGAGAAGAAGGCCACGGGAACTCGAAGGAGCTCCCGGCACCAGGTGCTGCCGGACTCATCGTCCGATGGCTCCGAGGCGGACCCCCCCCCCCCATGAAGACGAGGAGGAAAAAGAGGCATCTCTCCCAGCGGGGGGAGAGAAGAAAAGGAAGGCCGCCCCAACGGGGGAGGCCGGAGGGTCCAAGAAGGGGAGGACCCTCCCTCCGGACTACACCGCCAACGCCGACGACGGCGAAGAGGGGTGGGCACCGAGGACCAAGCCCCTGGCGAAATCGTAAGTGTCCGGACACCAGAATAACTCATGGCGTTCCATTTGTCACACGACATTTTCTAACACCGAATATAACCATGCAGCCCGCCCAAGGATGGGCTCGACAATTCGTCGAGCGGCTCCCTGGACTCATCGGATGTGAATAGTGCCTCACTTCCGACCACCTCGTCTCCTCCCGCCGCGGATGACGCCGAGGTGGAATGCCAAAAGGGGCCCAGCCAGGAGGAGGTGGCCGAGGCGCCAGGCGACCTCCTGACTCGGGCGCAAGGGATAAAACCCCTAAGGGCTTTAAGTCCGGCCTGCGTCGGACTCCATACCGAACCTTCAAAGGTTCCGGAGTCCGGCGGTGACCCCTTCATAAGAAGGGCAAGACTACGACGCCGGTGACCTCCGTCCAACCGGAGGCACCGGATAATTTGATGGAGGCGCTCAACGGCGCTTCCATCAACGAGGAGCACCGCACTGTTATGAGTGTGGTGATCCAGAAAGTTCGATCCGCCAAGAGCGGGCTGATCAAGCTCGTGCCAGCCTTCTAACAGGCTTTAAGGTATGTATTTAAGATATGTAAAAATATTACCGCATAGACAGTAGCCCCTGATGCTCAGTTTGGTGTTCGGAAAGAAAAGCCGAACTGAGGATCTAAAAGATATACGCAGAAGACTAATATAAGTATGTCAATATGGGAATGCAGGCTACGCTGCTGACCTCTGCCGCACTGACTGCGGAGGTTGATGCATTAAAGCAGAGCCTCGAGCGGTCCGAGAACGAGCTCGGACTTGCCAAGAAGCAGCTCGAGGACAAGGAAGGTAAGTAATACCTTATGGGAGTATTTAAGAAATGTGGTTGCAAAAAATGACAGGGATAACGCGAATATTGCAGGGGCCACGAACGAGGTGGCGACCCTGAAGGAAGTGGTGTCCAAGGCCGAAAGCAATGCGGCCACGGAGCGTATCGAGCGGGAGAAGCAGGAGGCGCAGGTGGCGGAGGTGCGGCAAGAGCTCCAGGCTCTCGTGGAAAAACATGAGAGTTTGGAGCGTGACTCAAAGACTCGAGAGTCCGAGCTCGCCTCGGCCCTTGAGAGCGCCAAGGCCGCTAAGGCCGAAGCCCAAAAAGCCCTCCAGGAGATTGAGGCGATGAAGAAAATAGCGGCGGGTAAGGCATTCTATATGCAAAGCAAGCATGTGAAAGTAATTATCCGGTACTTACCCGAATCCGAGCTCTCCAGAGCATTCGCAGATCTGCCTCAAGGTGGTGATCTTTGCCGCATTCTACCGAGCCGAGGAGGGAAGCTCGACAAAGAAGGTGTTACGGTCTCGGTATCTTTGAGGCGGACACCCGATTCCTGAGCGACCGGTGAAGCGGTCGAGCTCCATAAGGTGGCCGAACAGGCCATGAAGGGCCTCGTAGGTCGGCTGTGGCCCAAGGAACCCATGCATGTGAGCTACTTCGGGTTGGTGAGGCGGCTGGTGGACGCCTGTCCGTGGGTTGAAGTCATCAAGCGCTCCATCTGCATCGAAGGTGCCCGTAGGGCCCTTGCCCTTGCTAAGGTGCACTGGGGCAAGATGGACGCTGAGAAGCTTGTGACGGACGGACCACCACCGAAGAAGGAGCATCGTAAGCTTTGAAATGTATTATGAGGGCGTCTGAAGGGTGCTCGCCTTATAGCGGATGAATGCTCCAAAGATATTATTTTTGAGTAGATCGCATTTGTTATCTGTCTGTTGAAAACTTGTTCATATGCGCTAAGCAACGCTTTTGAATTTAAAATATTACCTTCAGGCGGCCGTTTATTAAATTTGAGAGATGGCGAGTCGTCGGCTTCAAATTTCCCCATGCCACGAAAGTCTTTGGGGTGTTCGGGATAAACTTGAGCGCTCTTGTTCCCATTTTTGGGTCCTTCGAGGAGGCGCTCAACGCAACGAACAAGGCAACCCAGACTATAATGCTTGAACACTCTCACTTAGCCATAGAATTCTATAATTTTAAATTTCGTGAAGCCTCTAGTATTCTAAGACCGAGTTCGGGCGCTTATACACGCCTTAGGCGGACAATGCCGACTCCTCGCTCTAAGCGGCATAAGTCTTTAGGGACTCGAAAACCTCTCAAACAAGCAACCATCTCTCACCCTATCATGACAAATGGGTTTAGCTTTCTCCACCGAGGTGCTTAACCCAGCTCAACCGGGCACAATCGCAGTGGTTCTCCCAAATACTACCTTAGCCGCTATAACGGAACATAAGGTACCAAAACACGGGAGCCGGGCAAACCCAACTATTGACCCAAGACATGATTCGGAGCCGATGCATATAATGCTATAAGTTCGGGGTGCCGCACTTGTGAAAGTGTTCGGACTTATCACGCCATATTGCGGGGTACTTAAGCCCCTGGTGTATTGTCCGTACCAAAGTGTACGGTTGCACAATGTCATGAATGAACACACACACACACACATATATATATATATATATATATATATATATATATATATAGAAAAAAGGGAATTCAATAATAGGCAGAAGCTATATATTGTTTATTCGAAAGAGCTGCAGTAAGAGCAGAACGATACAAATAGTGCGATAAGCAAGGGACGAGACTTTTTAACATGTCCCCCTCCAGGGGTAAGCCACGGGATGGTGTGTAAAACAGATATATTGCTCGTAATAGAGACCACCTGGACACTCGATGTAGCTTTCTGCTTCCCTGGCTGTTGCATCGTGTGTTCGGCGATTCTAATGTCGGACGGGGCTTCGTAAGAACGGAGTCCTGAGAAGAAAAAAAAGAAAAAGAAAAGAATGACACAATGGGGAGCCCCTGGTGCGGTTAAGGCGCATACTGGGCATGCCGTGGTCGTGCCTTTCCCCCTATGACCATGGTATTTCCAGAGCGTAATTATGTACGCATAGTACTGGTTTCGCAATTTCGCGAGGGCTGGGGTTTGGGCCGCATTGCTATGCGTGCTTGGAATGTGCCAGGCGGTCTTGTTGTAGGTTACTCCGGGCGCACTTGACGGTGTCCGGGCGTTTAATAGCCGGACTCAAGAATTGCCTTAAGAGGCTACTTTGTACTTCCGCCGCGAGGGCCGCCGTATGCTCCTCCGTCCGGAGAGAGCGTTCGGTGTTTCCATTGACCGTAATGACTCCTCGAGGACTTGGCATCTTGAGCTTGAGATATGCGTAGTGCGGCACCGCATTGAATTTTGCAAATGCGGTTCGTTCGAAGCGAAGGCGTGATAGCCGCGGAACGGGACTATGTCAAAGATTAACTCCTCGCTTCGAAGTTATCCGGGATCCAAGACCACTTCAAGTGTAACTGAGCCTGTCAGTTGGCCTCTACACTGTATGACGCCTTTAAAGGTCGTCTTCGTGAGGTTTAATCCTTGATGGGTCTATGCCCATTTTGCGCCGTATCCCGATAAAGCGGGTTCAGCCGCCGTCCATTAGGACTCTAGTGAGGTGAAATCCGTCAATGATTGGGTCTAAAACCAATGCGGTGAATCCGCCATGGCGGATCTTTGGTGGGGTGGTCCCTTGATCAAAAGTGATCGGGCAGAAGACCACGGGTTGAACTTTAGGCGGCTGGCTCCATCGCCAGATATCGTCCCTTAGTGCACACTTCCGCTCCCTTTTGGGTATGTGGGTTGCGTATATCATGTTCACCGTCCGCACTTGTGGGGAAGCCCTTCATCCTCTATTGTTCGGCGGCCGTGGCTCTTCCTCGTCATCGCTATGCAGCCCCTTGTCATTGTTTTCGGCATTTAACTTGCTCACTGCTTGAACACCCAACAATCCTGTTGGTGTGGTTGGTACACTTTTCGAAGTGCCGTGTATCCGCATGAGCGATCGAGTATTCGGTCCAAATTGGACGGGCCCGGAGTATTTCTTTTAAATGGCTTTTTCCGCTGACCGGGTTTAGAGCCTCTGAATCCGGCATTGACTGTCGTATTCTTAGCATCATCGCCGTTAATGCGGCACTTGTGCTTATTGCGACGCGACCTGCCATTGTTGTCCTTGGTATCCGAATTACCAGGGCTCTTGGTCATGTTGTTACTACGAGCTAGCCAGTTGTCCTCTCCCACGCAAAAGTGGGTCATGAATGATGTGAGGGCTGCCATGGATTTCAGCTTTTCCTGTCCTAGGTGCCGGGCAAGCCACTCGTCGCGGATGTTGTGTTTGAAGGCTGCAAGGGCCTCTGCGTCCGGACAATCGACGATTTGATTTTTCTTGGTTAGGAACCGTGTCTGTAATTGTCTCCGCCGATTCCTCTGGCTGCTGAATTATGTGGCTTAGGTCATCGGTGTCGGTGGTCGCACATATGTGCCACAGAAATTGTCGAGGAATGCGGCTTCCATGTCTTCCCAACAACCAATTGACTCTGCTGGCAAGTTGTTAAACCAATGTCGGGCTGGTCCTTTAAGCTTGAGTGGGAGGTATTTGATGGCGTGTAGATCATCACCGCGGGCCATGTGGATATGAAGGAGATAGTCCTCGATCCAAACTGCAGGATCTGTTGTGCAATCGTATGATTCAATATTTACGGGTTTGAAACCCTCGGGATTTGATGATCCATTACTTCATCCGTGAAGCACGGTGGGTGTCTTGGCGCCTACATATTGGGCTATATCACGGCGCAGCTCAAATGAGCTTTGTCTCATCGTGTTCGGCCCGGAGTTGCCATATTCGGCGTGAAGATTATAAATCACGTATCGTAGGCGCCCGCGATCCGTAGATCGATCTTGTTTGCCTTGCCTTGTCCTCCAATATATCTCGCAGTCGGCGCATTTCCCCGTGCCTTTGTATTTTTTGAGCGGCGCCGGGGTGCGGCTTGAGTTGAGGGCCGAGAGGCCTCTCTGTCGCGGCCACGAGGTGGCCGGTCAGCCATGTCATGCACTGGTGATGTAGGTTTGGGTGCTTCCTCCTCTAATCGGGGTAGCAACATGCGTCTTGGGTAGCTCTTGGAGGGGCGCTCGAGTTCATACTCTTGACGCAAGGACTTGATCCATCTGTCGACTAGCAAATCTTGGTCACTCTAAGTCATTTGTCGCTTTCTTGAGGCTGCTTGTCGTGGCCATGAGCCTGCGTTTGAAAGCAGCTCTTGTTCGACGGGATCCTCGGGTATGGAATTAAATGCGTCGTCGAGGCTTGCCTCATCTTCGGAGGGAGGCATGTAATTATCGTCCTCTACCTCTTTTTCTACCGCTCTCTCATGAGGGCTAGCTTCTCCATCCTCCTGCGCTGAATATTGCTGGAGGATGTTGTCTTCGGCACTGTCCGGGGTGTTATTGTCTCCCGTGTCGGAATCGACGTTTTTGCTGTGGCGGGATTTAGAGCAGCGCCGTTGACGCCGGCGCTTAGGCTGTTTCTTGGAGGGGTCATCCTCCGCTGTTCCATCGCCATTCCCATCTTTTGGGATGTCCACCATGTATATGTCGTATGACGAGGCGGCCTTCCAGTGCCCTGTGGGCGCTGGTTCTTGGTCGTCTCCTGCATCGTCGTCCATACCATCGATGTCTTCGGAGTCGAAGTCTAGCATGTCGGTTAAATCATCGACAGTGGCTACGAAGTGGGTGGTGGGTGGGCACTGATTTCCTTCGTCGTCCGCATCCCAACCTTCCTGACCACAATCCGGCCAGGGCTCTCCTGATAGAGAGAGAGACTTTAATGAATTCAGAATGTCGCCAAAGGGCGAGTCTTTGAAAAGATGTCATGACGATGAATTCCATGATCGGCGCCCAATCAGATTCAATTGGCAGGGGCGCGGAAGGCTCGGAGTCCGGAGAGGAGTCCGGCACCTTGGAGTTATGAGCTTCGCAAAGGACGGGGTAGGTGTACGACTCAATTGTCGTAGGTATCGCAGCCCCCGAGGCGGTGTCCAGCCACCCGTCCTCGATAGGCGCGGTCGACTCTGAGCTAAAGGTCGGAGCGGACTCTGCGGCCTTGAGGACCTTTGTTGGCAGAGCTAAATCATGCCCTCGTGACGGTCTGGGCGCTTGGCCGTGGCTCGAACCCGTCGAAGATCAAGTCTCCGCGGATGTCGGCCGTGTAGTTCAAACTTCCAAATCGACTGATGGCCAAGGGCGTAGCTTTCAATCTGCTCCGGATGGCGAGGCGAATTGGCCCCGATGCAAAGCCGCCCGAATCTGAAGATCTGTCCGGAAGGAAAGTCTCATCCTGGAGCGCATCGTTGTTGATGATCGGAGGAGCCATCGGGCCTAAAGATGACGACACAGAGGAACTCTCAATGAAAGCACCAATGTCGGTGCCAAAACCGGCAGATCTCGGGTAGGGGGTCCCGAACTGTGCGTCTAGGCGGATGGTAACAGGAGACAAGGGACACAATGTTTTTACCTAGGTTCGGGCCCTCTCGATGGAGGTAAAACCCTACTCACCTTGATTAATATTGATGATATGGGTAGTACAAGAGTAGATCTACCACGAGATTAGAGAGGCTAAACCCTAGAAGCTAGCCTATGGTGTGATTGTTGTTCGTCCTACGGACTAAAACCCTCCGGTTTATATAGACAACGAATAGGGTTAGGGTTACACAGAGTCGGTTACAATGGTAGGAGATCTACATATCCGTATCGCCAAGCTTGCCTTCCACACCAAGGAAAGTCCCATCCGGACACGGGATGAAGTCTTCAATCTTGTATCTTCATAGTCCAGGAGTCTGGCCAAAGGTCATAGTCTGGCCATCCGGACACCCCCTAATCCAGGACTCCCTCAAAGTGCTTGATGCAATCAACAATAAGAAGATTCCGGATGGGTGGAATTCCACAAATGTGGTGCTAATCCCAAAAGTGGATAGCCCGGAGGTAATAACCCAGTTCAGACCCATCAGTTTATGTAATGTGGTTTACAAAATAATTTCGAAGATGCTAGCCAACAGACTGAAGAAAATCCTGCCTGAGGTAATTTCCCCCACCCAGAGTGCCTTTGTACCAGGCAGGTTAATCACTGACAATGTGCTAGTAGCGTATGAGTGTTTCCATTCGATAGAAAAGAAAACCCATGGCTCTAATGGAATCTGTGCAGTTAAGTTGGATATGCTAAAAGCTTATGACAGGGTAGAATGGGGTTTTCTGCGACAGATGATGATTAAGTTGGGATTCCATACCCAATGGATAGAACTTATCATGGAGTGTGTTTCCTCGGTAAGCTATAGAATCAGATTCAATGACACTAAAACGGAGGAATTCATACCAACCAGGGGCTTGAGACAGGGGGACCCTCTATCCCCTTATTTGTTCTTGATTTGTTCTAAGGGGCTGTCGAGCATGCTATCTTTTGAGGAGGAAACGAGAGGTATTGAGGGTATAAAGGTATGCATGGATGCCCCGTCTATCTCTCATCTCTTATTTGCAGATGATTCCTTGGTTCTGATGAAAGCCTCTAACCATAATGCAAACACTCTTAAGAGGGTTCTTGACACGTATTGTGCTAGCTCAGGACAGCGGGTGAGTACTCCAAAGTCGAGTATCTTTTTCAGCCCAAATACGAGAGTTAACGACAGAGAAATTGTCTGTGGAATTTTGGACATATTAACTGAAGCCCTGTCAGACAAATACCTCGGTCTACCAACTATGGTTGGTGTTGATCATAGTGATTGTTTTCAGCACTTAGTGGACAGGGTATGCCAGAGGCTCAAGGGATGGAAAGAAAAAATCCTCTCAATACAAGGTAAAGAAATTCTTCTGAAATCAGTAGCACAGGCGATTCCATCATATGTTATGTTTGTGTTCAAGTTACCTAAAGGTATATGCAGATTGATCACCGATGAAATTTCCGTGTTTTGGTGGGGTGATGGAGAGGAGAAGACAAAATGCATTGGTTCGCCTGGTGGAAAATGTGTGTACCGAAGAAAAAAGGTGGCATGTAGTTTAGAGACCTTCACAACTTTAATCTTGCTATGTTAGCAAAGCAGTGTTGGCGACTACTCCAAAATCCCGATTCTTTGTGTGCACGAGTTCTGAGGGCAAAACATTATCCCAATGGAGATATTCTGAAATCTGGCCCCAAGAAAGGTTCTTTATTCACTTGGCAGAGTATTGTAGCTGGTATTCAAACTTTCAGAAGGGGATGTGATACGTTTCCAACGTATCTATAATTTTTGATTGCTCCATGCTACTTTATCTATTGTTTTGGACTATAATGGGCTTTATTTTCTACTTTTATATTACTTTTGGGACTAACCTATTAACTGGAGGCCTAGCCCAGAATTGCTATTTTTTGCCTATTTCAGTGTTTCGAAGAAACGGAATATCAAACGGAGTCCAAACGGAATGAAACTTTCGGGAACGTGATCTTCTCACCTAACGTGATCCAGGAGACTTGGACCCTACTCCAAGGAGTGCCAGAGGCGGTCACGAGGGTGGGGGGCGCGCCCTCCCCAGGCGCGCCCTCCCTGGCGCGCCCCCGCCTCGTGGCCCCCGACGCTCCACCGACGTACTCCTCCCTCCTATATATACCTCGTACGCACTTCCAACAGATCGTGGGCGGAGCCAAAACCTAATTCCACCGCCGTAACTTCCTCAGTATCCACGAGATCCCATCTTGGGGCCTGTTAGGAGCTCCACGGGAGGCATCCACCATGGAGGGCTTCTACATCATCACCATAGCCCCTCCGATGAAGTGTGAGTAGTTTACTTCAGACCTTCGGGTCCATAGTTAGTAGCTAGATGGCTTCTTCTCTCTTTTGAATCTCAATACAATGTTCTCCCTCTCTCGTGGAGATCTATTCGATGTAATCTTCTTTTTGTGGTGTGTTTGTTGAGACCGATGAATTGTGGGTTTATGATCCAACTTATCTATGGAAAATATTTGATTCTTCTCTGAATTCTTTTATGCATGATTGAGTTATCTTTGCAAGTCTCTTTGAATTATCCGTTTGGTTTGGCCAACTAGATTGGTAGTTCTTGCAATGGGAGAAGTGCTTAGCTTTGGGTTCAATCTTGCGGTGTCCTTACCCAGTGACATAAAGGGTTGCAAGGCACGTATTGTATTGTTGCCATCGAGGATAACAAGATGGGATATTTATCATATTGCATGAATTTATTCCTCTACATCATGTCATCTTGCTTAAGGCGTTACTCTGTTTTAACTTAATACTCTAGATGCATCTTTGGATAGCGGTCGATGAGTGGAGTAATAGTAGTAGATGTAGAATCGTTTGGTCTACTTGTCACGGACGTGATGCCTATATACATGATCATTGCTGGATAACCTCATAACTATGCTCAATTACATCAATTGCTCAACAGTAATTTGTTCACCCACCGTAGAATATATATGCTCTTGAGAGAAGCCACTCGTGAAACCTATGGCCCCCGGGTCTATTCTCATCATATCAATCTCCATCACTTTATTTACTTGCTTTGATTTTACTTTTTACTTTGCATCTTTATACCAAAAATACCAAAAATATTATCTCTATCAGATCTCACCCTCGTAAGTGACCGTGAAGGGATTGACAACCCTTAAGCGTTGGTTGCGAGTAGCTATCGTTTTGTGCAGGTACGAGGGACTTGCGCGTGGTCTCCTACTGGATTGATACCTTGGTTCTCAAAAACCGAGGGAAATACTTACGCTACTTTGCTGCATCATCCTCTCCTCTTCAGGGAAATCCAACGCAGTGCTCAAGAGGTAGCAAGAAGGATTTCTGGCGCCGTTGCCGGGGAGGCTCACGCAAAAGTCAACATACCAAGTAACCATCACAATCCCTATCTCTCGCATTACATTATTTGCCATTTGCCTCTCGTTTTCCTCTCCCCCACTTCACCTTTGCCATTTTATTCGCCCTCTCTTTCCCAATCTCCTCCTCCTTTTTTCCTTTGCCTTTTTGTTTGCTCGTTTTACCATGTGCCTTCTATTTGCTTGCATCTTTGCTTGCTAAAAATCTATTGTTATGGATCCACTTAAAGTGTTCTACTTGGATCATCTTCGATCCTTATGCGCTCGTGCTAAAACCCCAACTAGCCTAGTTGATGGGAAATCTTTAGATGAGCATGCTCATTATGTGCGTCACCGTTTATGCGAAAAAGGAGACTCTTATGGAGTCAAATAAACAGATTGTTGTGTTATGCTTGGAATCTTTGTGAAATTTATGATTTTACTTGTTGCTCTAAGAACCCTAAAAACACCTTCCTTACCTATGTGAGTTTAATGAAAATGAAATCTTATCTTCTTATGCAAAGGGTGTTTATAGTTACTATGATATCGAACAAATTGAAGAATTTGTTGCTTTTAAGGGTGCTTATGAAGTTGCTTCATTGATTGAAAAGTATGATATTACTCTCTGAATCTGAAAATATTGACATACTTAAATATTGCTATGAAAACTATGCTCATAATGTCTATGTCAAAGAATTTATTGAGAGAATGACCGTTGCTTTGGAAGGAAATAATGATATGCATGAATCTATAGATAATGATGATTCCGATGATTTGATTGAAATATCCCTTGATGAACATTATGCTTGCTATTCTTGTGGCCATGATGCCAATATTTATGAAGACGAATTTGCTATAGTTCCTTATGTTAAACATGAGATCGTTGCTATTGCACCCATACTTGGTAGTTCCTTCGATGAAAAGCATGTTTGCAATGATTTTACTATAAATTCTCTTGATGTCAATCATGCTAATAATATAAAAAACCCTAAGCTTGGGGATGCTAGTTTTGCTATGTCTACTACTTGTTGCAATGATCATGATTGGGGTGATTCTTCTTATGATCTTGAAAATTTATTTAATCCCCATGATGAATATGAGATTGATAATATTTTTGCAATAATATTGAAAGTGGGTTTGGAAGAGTGTCAACTTTAGATCCCACATATTTGGAGAATATTCAATCTTATGAAATTTTTGATAAAAGTGGGTTTGGAGAGGTCATTACTTCAGTTAATGTTAATCCCACTATTTCGGAAGAGTGTCAACTTTGCATGCATGTGGATCGTGTTGAGAATATACTTTGTGATAGATATTTTTTTGAATTTTCCTATGATCCTACATGTAATTATTATGAGAGAGGAAAATATGGTTGTAGAAACTTTCATGCTACTAAATTACCTCTCGTTATGTTGAGATTACTCTGTCTCTTTCCGCTTCCTTGCATATGCTAGTTTTTGCTTGCCTTGATTTGTTTGCCTATAAGATGCCTATGCATAGGAAGTATGTTATACTTAGATGTGGTTGTCACATGTTTTATGATGCTCTCTTTGTGCTTCAATTCTTGTCTTTCTTGTGAGCATCATTGAAATCTCAATGCCTAGCTAGGGGCGTTAAACGATAGCGCTTATTGGGAGGCAACCCAATTTTATTTTGTGTTTTTTGTTTTTGGTTCTGTTTAGGAATAAATAATCCATCTAGCCTCTGTTTAGATGTGGTTTTATCTTTTAATTAGTGTTTGTGCCAAGTTGAACCTATTGGATCTTCTTGGATGATAGTTATTTGATCTTGCTGTAATTTCCAGAATCTTTGTGCTCAGTGCCCGAATTGTTAAAAATCACCAGAACGTGATAAAATACTGATTCCAATTGCTGCTGATCAATAAACAAATTTTTCAGGTCATATAATTTTGGTAGAATTTTTTGGGTTCCATAAGTTTGCGTTAGTTACAGATTACTACAGACTGTTTTGTTTTTGACAGATTCTGTTTTGCATGTGTTGTTTGCTTATTTTGATGAATCTATGGTTAGTAAAATAGTTTACAATCCATAGAGAAGTTGGAATACAGTAGGTTTAACACCAATATAAATAAAGAATGAGTTCATTACAGTACCTTAAAGTAGTCTTTGTTTTCTTTCTCTAACGGAGCTCACGAGATTTCTATTGAGTTTTGTGTTGTGAAGTTTTCAAGTTTTGGGTGAATTCTTTTGATGGATTATGGAACAAGGAGTGGCAAGAGCCTAAGCTTGGGGATGCCCATGGCACCCCAAGATAATCCAGGGACACCAAAAGTCAAAGCTTGGGGATGCCCGGAAGGCATCCCTCTTTAAATCCACTTCCATCGGTAATTTACTTGGAGCTATATTTTTATTCACCAACATGATATGTGTTTTGCTTGGAGCGTCTTGTATTATTTGAGTCTTTTGCTTGCTAGTTTACCACAATCATCCTTGCTGTACACACCTTTTGAGAAAGCCATATATGAATTGAAATTTGATAGAATACTCTATGTGCTTCACTTATATCTTTTGAGCTTGATAATTTGCTCATAGTGCTTCACTTATATCTTTTTGAGCGTGATAATTTTTGCTCTAGTGCTTCACTTAGATCTTTTAGAGCACGGTGGTGGATTTGTGTAACATCCCAAAATTCTAAATTTTGGAATGTTATAAACAAATAGATAGATTTGATTGATTGCTTGATTGATTGACTAAAAGTGGGTGAATTCGAAACTTTTTGAAAGTTAAATGAGAGGGAATAAAAGGACTTTCCCAAACTTTCATTTTTCTTTTATGATCTTCGTGAATTCAAATTCTTTTCATCATAAAACCCTGGAGAGAAGATGACATGACTTCTTCCATTTATTTAAATGACAAGGGTGTTGAAAATATTTGAATTTCATTTGGAAAACATTTCCACTTGAAACTTTATGCAACTCGATGATTTTCACGGCGAAGATAAAATGACTTCTTCAAATTATCTGAAATATGAGTTGGGAGTTTTCAAGGAATTAAATTCAAAGTTCCTTTGAATTATTTTCAATTTGGAGTTATTTGAGTTTTATTCAAATTATTTTTCTCCAAAAATAAAATATATGGAAAATAGGGTAACATGATTCCCTACATCAGAAAATTGGAGAGAAATTAATTTGAAATCGTTTTGGTATTTTAAAAATGATTTTGTTGGATTTTATTAGACCGGAATCACTCTTTGCTTTATTTAAATTTGTGTGAATTTTATTTAATGCTATAGAAATGTCCATGTTGTAGGAATTTTTTTTTGAAAATTTTGATATATTATATGCCTATATAAAAATTTTATTTGGTTTTATTATTTTTGTTTTGTTGTCTCTGTCTTTAAAAAAAAAATTCGCTGCGCCCCGCCGGGCCAAGGGCCAAGGCACAAGGCCAAGCCAGCGGCCGGCCGGCCAAGGCCATCGCGCCGCACCTAGGGAGCCAGGGAGCCAAGGTTTCCAATTCTTTTACAAATCCTAGTAGGATTTGATCCCGTTTTGTTATTCCGTTTTTTATTCCTAGGATTCCTAATCCTACTCTATTTCCTGCCCCCGACCCCAAGCAAAACCCTCCCCTCCCCAATATAAATACCCAAGCACCCCCCTCCAACACATCAAACCAACACCTCTCCTCTCCTTGACAGCACACCCGCACCCTTTGCCGCCGCCTACACCCGCCGCCGCTGCTTGCCACCGCCCGCCAAGTGCCGCCCGCCATGTGCCGTCGCCGTGAGCCCCTCGCCTCTTGAGGTACTACGCCATGTCGCCTTTTCTTTTCCTCGGTTCGGTTTTAAATAAATCGTTCGGTTTCCGTTCAGTTTTCTAGATCGGTTTTTCGTTTGGTTTTCTTTCCGAAACCCTCGATCGGTTTTCTCGCCGGTTTTCTTTCCGGTTTTGTTTAGCGGCGTTAAGCTCGATAGATTTTTCTTTTTATTTTTAATTTCCGTCAGGGACCTATCCGTAGTGTTATTTTTTAGTCCCTAATCTTCAAACGCTCATAAATTTTTACTCGTAAGTCGGAATCCAACGAAACCAACGCCCACTTCTTTGTTATGATCCCCTCTATCCAGTAAAACAACTCAAACATATTTTTGAAAGTTTTAAAATTTGAATTCAAACAGATTTGTGTTTGAACTTCGTTTGATCATAACTTGAGTTTCAGTAACTCCGATTTAGTTGATTCTTTTGCAAATCAAAGCTCTTGACCTAAACTTTCTGATAAGGCCAAATACACATGGTTTTGGTACTGTTAGAAATTGTTTTATGTTGCAAGAGTTATTTGCTTGGTTTTGATGTTTTCCGAATCGTACTCTTCGTTCTTTCCGATTTTTTTTGAGTGATTGCTTATGTTTGGTTACTATTGCTTGCTTACGATAGATTGACCGGAGTGTGACGAGTAGATCTATCAAGAGTTTTTGAGTGCTAATCATCTTCATCAACATTGCAGGCAAGTAACACTTTGATCATACTTTTCTCATACCCAGTTTTTATGCATTAGATCTGTCCTCAAACACTTGCATGATTATGATCTAATTAAATTGGGGGTTATGGGAAGTAGTTGAGGTAGTACCTATTACCTGTTTTATTATCAAACCATTGGGAGTTACTTCTACGTTTGCTTATTATGCCATGCTATGCTCGTAGACGTGGATTGGGTTTGAGCGAATATCCATGACATATGTGAGATTGATAATTAATGGTTTATCTAAGGTGGCAACTTAAACACACATCTGGGTGGATTGAGGCACCTGGTTACTCCAGGACTTGCCTGTCTAGGCACCTGGGTTTCCAGGACTTGCCTATTTTTTTGGGACCGCCACCCAGGCTCAAAGGGATCATGAGATTATTCAAACTAGAAACTTCCGTACTTCCGTGTGCAGCCACAAGCCATTATGGTCTCTGGCATAGTTGAGTAAGTCGTGCGAACTCTTATAGTGGTGGACTAGTAGATGTAGGGGATGTAGGTGTACCGGTCCACCCATCGTAAGGTGCTAGCGCTTCGAAGACTATGTCTCGGTCATCCGATCTCTCAAACACCATGTAGTCACGAGAAACCAAGCGGAGGCGATCGAGTCTTGTGGGGAAAAGTCATGCAAACCTCTGCAGAGTGTATAAACTAATCATGATTAGCCGTGTCCCACAGTTATGGACATCTTGAGTATCTAGTACTTGAATATCATGTGAATTCCAACATGTTACTCTAATTAATATTGTTGGGTTTTTAATGAGTACTTTTAATTGGGATTGAGGATGCTGTCAACCATTCTCAATGTTCAACAACCACCATGATAGTTAATTAAATTTATTCCTTTGCAGTAGGGAAAAATTGGCTTTTCGCAAAATTGTAACCTAGAGCTTTCCACCAGCCATATATGCATGTAGTATAGCTTATTCTTTCATTACTCTCTATGTGTTACATTGCCAGCATATTCCATGTCTTTGGCCCGCTTTCAATTGTAACTTTTCATGTAGCAGACTTTTCAGATGACGAGTAAGTGATACGTTAGGGTTACGATTTCCTATACTCAACTTTGCCGTTGGTGTTGATGGGAATCCACAACCTTGTTGCTTCCGCTATATTTTGGATCGAGGTAATAGTATTTACGTTACTTTATACATGTGATTTACCTGTTATAAATCCTTGAGTCGTGTGTGTCAAAGATACCGATCCGAGGATGACACGAAAGCACGAAGACTTGATCCATTCAGGTCGGGTCGCTACAAGATGGTATCAGAGCACATGTTGACTGTAGGACGTGACCCTAGAAACTGGCAAGCCCATAGGAAAGTTTTTCTCTACAACTTTCTTTTTCAAAAAGATCTTTTACCTCTCTTCTCTTCTGAGCTTATTCAAATATCCCCTTTTAGAGAGACCATACCCTTTACCCTTTTGACCACTCAAAGATTCGACTGATGAGACCACTCCAAGGAGACAAGATATCGGACAACTAAGACCATTTGGAATGAAGAGGATTTTACCATGTAAATGGAAACTACAACTGTTGAAGACTCCGAAGACTATGAGATTTTGAAGGCTCTAAAGAATTCCCAGATCTTATGACCTAGGAAGGTTACGCTTATGGAATTTGACAGACCATGGAAGTTATCAATACCCGAGATCAAGGTGTATTGGATCTGGAGTGTTACATTAGAAAGTTAAGATGGACCCACAAGAAGCTAAATTTTGACAAGGAAGTATTTCATGAAGAACTCAGGATCCAGAAGTTGAAAGTAGACAAGCTGAGGAGCAAAACCTTGAGACATCAAAGTTTTGTCGAGGCGAAGGACGATGGGACCATGGTTCATGTCAAGGAAGTTGAAACCGAAGTTTGGAATGCAACTCGGGAATATTAAAGGGCGTCACGAGAGACTCTGCGTCAACAGAGATGATCCGCAAAAGAACTTGAGCGGAACAAGCATGATCGAAGCGACCATCGAGACATGAACAAGACTTGAAGAGTGTGATGACTTTGAGATCTATTGACCTTTAGAAGACCAAACCCTGTTACATACCTACGTTAGATCTGACGATTGTGAGCTGTCATTTGTTTGATGTTTTTCCGACAGCCACAATAAAATCTGCCTTTCAAAAATTTTGTTTGTATTGTGTGCATCCCTCTCGATCTCTCTTATCCCACCCCAAAACCCATGGACCCAATAGAGGATGAATGGAGATGAGCTTGTATTTTTCTGGACCGATGAGTCAATTGGAGACAGACCAATGGATTCAGAACATGGAGGATCAAATGGAGAACAACCCTATAGTCAGAAAGGATATGGCCCAGCATGCTCTTCAATGCTTTGAAAGAGGTGCTGCTACTTGGTGGAGGATGTACCAAACCATCAATGGATTGCAAAGAGTAACCACTTGGGAAGAATTTAAGTTGACTTTGCTAAAGTCTCGGTTTGTGACCCAGAAGTTGAAGCCTTATGGAAAGGATATGAAGAAACCTTGTGCGTACAAGCTCTGTGGAGAAATAGGACACACCCATAAAGAACACAAGGATGAATGCCCTAATTGTGAAGGAAGTCACCCAACTGAAGAATGCCCAACTAGACAGATTACTTGTTTCTTGTGTGAAGGGACTACCCACTACCCTGCTCAGTGCCACATTTACCCCATGGTACAAAGAACCATCCAATGAGAAGAAAGAAGAAATGAAAGGAGCCCTCATGGAGATGTTAGAAGAACACATGACGAAGGAAGATGTTGAGGACACACACAAAGGAAACAAAAATTAAAGCCCACACCAAGTCATGCTATTCATGTGGAGAAGAGGGACACATCTCCCAAGATTGTCTGAATGGAGATCTAGTATAATTCCCGACAGAGGAAGTAGAGTATGACCCACAGGAAATAGAAGCCCTGATTGGAACTGAAAGGCCCCGGAAGAGGAATAGATTGGATTCTAGGAAGGATCTGAGTCATGTCACCTGTTACAAATGCAAGGAGTCAGGGCACTACATCAACACTTGCCCAAAATGGAAGCCGAGGACCCAAAGAGGCTATGTGATCATGAGGAAACCTCGAAACCCGTCGAGTAATATGTTTCCGCTTGTAATGTAGCAGGGCACTTTGCCAGAGATTGTCCGAAGGAGAAGGAGACTGATGATATACAATTGAAGTTGTAACATAAGAAATGGAGTAGTAGAAGTGAGAGCTTTTTCTTTTATATTGAGGTGTTAAGTTGAGACATGTAATGGAAAAGCGAGAGATTGTAATAATTTAAGAATCAATAAAGGTAGCAGTGTTGGTACCGCTTTGGATTTTATGAGTTATCCTATGAGGAAAGATGTTGACCAATTTCGAGGATATGAGAAATATGGTCTATGGAATGTTGGAACATTTTAAGGGTGGTAGTACCTGTAAGAACCGTTGACCTGGAAAGATAAGGATACCCTCGAATGGATTTCAGACAAAAGGAATAGGAGTTTTGTCTTGATATGTTTGATACCCCAAGAGAGTGTGGGATGACGTTGGAGACCGTGAGTTGTTTGGACCAAATGTGATCAAGGATTCAGAAGAGAATGTTAAGTTGATTTGAGATAGACTGAAAGTAGCTCAGTCCAGGCAGAATAGTTATGCATACTAAAAAACGCAAGGAGGTAGTCCATGAAATTGGAGATAGAGCATATCTTTGTGTGTCACCTCTGTGAGGAGTTAAATGATTTGGAGTTAAGGGAAAGTTAGCCCCGAGATTTGTAGGACCATACTGAGTTTTGGAACGTATGGGAGAATTGGCTAACAAGTTGGAGTCACCCGAAGGACTGTCAGGAGTTCATGAAGTGTTTCACGTTTCCCGGTTGAAGAAGTGCCATGCGTAGATGGCCAATATTCCCTGTAAGGACGCTTGACCCTGGATAGGATAATGATGTTCCACGAAGTGGAGTATGGATTTCATAGTATAAGTTTTTATCTCGATATGTGGGACATCCCACGAGGATGAAGAGATAAATTACTATTGGACGTAAAGGAGGTGTGATGTTGGAAATATGGATCAATGGAAATTCCATGATGAGCCTGAGTAAGCACGTCTTAGTTTGGTGCCAATATAAGGAAAAGAGGCGATTACAATTGGATGGATCTTAAGTATGCGGGAAGTTGGATGTTGGGATAATGATCGATTGCCCGAGGATGTGTTCAAGGTTTGCAAGTGATGAGATGGGCCATAACCCACGGGCCCCAGGACTCGCCAAGAAGCAAGCACACTCTTCTTTGAAGGAAAAACCTGGCGAAGTTGCGATTTTATCAACCGGCGATTCTATAGGAGTTTACGCAAAACCCGAGAGTTGTTAAGGAGCGATAGATGTTTGTTTGGCTGCGAGAATCAATGGATTTTCGAACTTGGTTCATCGACAAGAGAAATTCTGCAATGCTTGTGAGGATGACCGAGTATTAGAATGCGAGATTCGCTAAACCATGTACAAGGTAATGATTTGGGTGCGGGATGGATTGATCACCATACCGACTTACTCTTATTATTCGCTTTGCTATATGGGATGGTAAATCTGAGTGACTTACCTATAGTAGAGAGACGACGATCAAAACCCTGTTTAAACCTTAGAATGGTATAAGAATTTTTTTCCTTGTACACGGCAGTTGTTGCCAACCGTAGGTTATACGGTGAGGTTCAAGCCAGACCCATTTCCTGCAGGATAAACCATAAATTGTTGACCACCATGAGAATATCGATAGTTGTTTATAATTGGCGCCAGACCCGTCAGCTATGAAGACCCAATCTCGGAATAACCTTACCAAGATGAAAGGACGGAAGAATTGAGGAAAAAGTTATGCTGCTACCGGAAGGGTCAGTGAAGGAATTTTCTCGAGATCTGAGAAGACCGACATTGTTAAGAATAAGGATGGAGTATATGAGTTTTGATGGAACCTTAACAATGCTTTTAAGGGTGGTAGCACCCGAGACCCCGGAGACGATCGGTGGATTTTGACGACCCCCAAACCCTAACCTATTTCTTGCTAACCTCTCCGAATCTCGAGGACGAGATTCCTTTTAAGGGTGGTAGGTTTGTAACATCCCAAAATTCTAAATTTTGGAATGTTATAAACAAATAGATAGATTTGATTGATTGACTGAAAGTGGGTGAATTCGAAACTTTTTGAAAGTTAAATGAGAGGGAATAAAAGGACTTTCCCAAACTTTCATTTTTCTTTTATGATCTTGAGAATTCAAATTCTTTTCATCACAAAACCACGGAGAGAAGATGACATGACTTCTTCCATTTATTTAAATGACAAGGGGTGTTGAAAATATTTGAATTTCATTTGGAAAACATTTCCACTTCTGAAACTTTATGCAACTGATGATTTTCACGAGCGAAGATAAAATGACTTCTTCAAATTATACGAAATATGAGTTGGGAGTTTTCAAGGAATTAAATTCAAAGTTCCTTTGAATTATTTTCAATTTTGAGTTATTTGAGTTTTATTCAAATTATTTTTCTCCAAAAATAAAATATATGGAAAATAGGGTAACATGATTCCCTACATCAGAAAATTGGAGAGAAATTAATTTGAAGTCATTTTGGTATTTTAAAAATGATTTTGTTGGATTTTATTAGACCGGAATCACTCTTTGCTTTATTTAAATTTGTGTGAATTTTATTTAATGCTATAGAAATGTCCATGTTGTAGGAAATTTTTTTTTGAAAATTTTGATATATTATATGCCTATATAAAAATTTTATTTGGTTTTATTATTTTTGTTTTGTTGTCTCTGTCTTTAAAAAAAAAATTCGCTTGCCGTCAGACCAAGGGCCAAGGCACAAGGCCAAGCCGACCCGGGCCAAGGCCATCATGCCGCACCTAGGGAGCCAGGAGCCAAGGTTTCCTATTCTTTTACAAATCCTAGTAGGATTTGATCCCGTTCGTTATTCCGCTTTTTATTCCTAGGATTCCTAATCCTACTCTATTTCTTGCCCCCTACCCCAAGCAAAACCCTCCCCTCCCCAATATAAATACCCAAGCACCCCCCTCCAACACATCAAACCAACACCTCTCCTCTCCGCAGAAGCAATACACGCCTTGCGCCGCCGCCCTACACCCAGCCGCCACCGCCGGTTGCCACCGCCGCCGCCAAGTGCCGCCGCCGCCGCCGCCGTCGCCGTCGCCACGGAGCCCTCGCCTCTTGAGGTACTCGCTCCATGAGCGTCACCTTTCTTTTCCTCGGTTCGGTTTTTAAATCGTCGTTCCGGTTTCCGTTCGGTTTTCTAGATCGGTTTTTCGTTTCGGTTTTCTTTCCGAAACCCTAGATCGGTTTTCTCGCGGTTTTTCTTTCCGGTTTTGTTTAGCGGCGTTAAACCGATAGATTTTTCTTTTTATTTTTAATTTCCGTCAGGGACCTATCCGTAGTGTTATTTTTTAGTCCCTAATCTTCAAACGCTCATAAATTTTTACTCGTAAGTCGGAATCCAACGAAACCAACGCCCACTTCTTCGTTACGATCCCCTCTATCGAGTAAAACAACTCAAACATATTTTTGAAAGTTTTAAAATTTGAATTCAAACAGATTTGTATTTGAACTTCGTTTGATCATAACTTGAGTTTCAGAATCTCCGATTTAGTTGATTCTTTTGCAAATCAAAGCTATTGACCTAAACTTTCTGATAAGGCCAAATACACATGGTTTTGGTACTGTTAGAAATTGTTTTATGTTGCAAGAGTTATTTGCTTGGTTTTGATGTTTTCCGAATCGTACTCTTCGTTCTTTCCGATTTTTTTGAGTGATTGCTTATGTGTGGTTACTATTGCTTGCTTACGATAGATTGACCGGAGTGTGACGAGTAGATCTATCAAGAGTTTTTGAGTGCGAATCATCTTCATCAACAGTGCAGGCAAGTAACACTTTGATCATACTTTTATCATACCCAGTTTTTATGCATTAGATCTATCCTCAAACACTTGCATGATTAGGATCTAATTAAATTGGGGGTTATGGGAAGTAGTTGAGGTAGTACCTATTACCTGTTTTATTATCAAACCCTTGGGAGTTACTTCTATGTTTGCTTATTATGCCATGCTATGCTCGTAGACGTGGATTGGGTTTGAGCGAATATCCATGACAGATGTGAGATTGATAATTAATGGTTTATCTAAGGTGGCAACTTCAACACACATCTGGGTGGATTAAGGCACCTGGTTACTCCAGGACTTGCTTGTCTAGGCACCTGGGTTTCCAGGACTTGCCTGTTTTTTTGGGACCGCCACCCAGGCTCAAAGGGATCATGAGATTATTCAAACTAGAAACTTCCGTGTGCAGCCACAAGCCATTATGGGCTCTGGCATAGTTGACTAAGTCGTGCGAACTCTTATAGTGGTGGACTAGCAGATGTAGGGGATGTAGGTGTGCGGTCCACCCATCGTAAGGTGCTAAGCGCTCGAAAGACTATGTCTCGGTCATCCGTCTCTCAAACACCATGTAGTGCGAGAAACCAAACGGAGGCGATCGAGTCTTGTGGGGAAAAGTCGCAAACCTCTGCAGAGTGTATAAACTAATCATGATTAGCCGTGTCCCGGTTATGGACATCTTGAGTATCTAGTACTTGAATATCATGTGAATCTCAACATGTTACTCTAATTAATATTGTTGGGTTTTAATGAGTACTTTTAATTGGGATTGAGGATGCTTTGTCAACCATTCTCAATGTTCAACAACCACCATGATAGTTAATTAAATTTATTCCTTTGCGGTAGGGAAAAATTGGCTTTTCATAAAATTGTAAACGTGAGCTTTCCACCAGCCATATATGCATGTAGTATAGCTTATTCTTTCATTACTCTCTATGTGTTACATTGCCAAAGATATTCCATGCTGACCCGTTTTCGAGCTGCAACTTTTCATGTTGCGCACTTTTCAGATGATTTAGTAAGTGATACGTTAGGGTTACGATTTCCTATACTCAACTTTGCCGTTGGTGTTGATGGGAATCCACAACCTTGTTGCTTCCGCTATATTTTGGATCGAGGTAATAGTATTTACGTTACTTTATACATGTGATTTACCTCTGTTATAAATCCTTGATCTTGTATGTGTCAAAGATACCGATCCAGGGATGACACGAAAGCACAGAGACTTGATCCATTGGGGTCGGGTCGCTACAATTTGTTTTAAAGAAACTTGATCTCTCATGCTTCACTTAGATTATTTTGAGAGTCGTTAATAGCATGGTGATCTGCTTAATGTTAATATACTTGGTGTTCAAGATATGTGAAACTTTCTTTTGAGTGTTGACGGTGTCCTGGACTAGGGGGTACTCACCACGTCGTCTCCCGATCAGTTGGATTGGGCCGAGGACCCCCATGGACGTATACTCATGGGCCAGTCCGGACAGTTGCCGCATACAAGGAAAATTCCACAAGACTTGGCGATCAAGACAAGGACTCCTCCCCACCGGCGTATTCGGCTAGGACTCTTGTTATCCTAGGCCTCTGGTGCATTATATAAACCGAGGCCAGGCTAGTCGATAGAGATATACAATATACAACAATCATACCATAGGCTAGCTTCTAGGGTTTAGCCTCCTTGATCTCGTGGTAGATCTACTCTTGTACTACCCATATCATCAATATTAATCAAGCGGGAGTAGGGTATTACCTCCATCAGGAGGGCCCGAACTCAGGTAAAAACATCGTGTCCCTTGTCTCCTGTTACCATCCGCCTAGGCCTTGCAGTTCGGGACCCCCTACCCGAGATCCGCCGGTTTTGACACCGACATTGGTGCTTTCATTGAGAGTTCCACTGTGTGTTCGGCAAAAGGTCGATGGCTCGCCTCGGCATATTCGTCACCAGCTCGACTGGTCACCTTGGTTCGACCAAGGACTATGCCCTATCTCCGATCGTCATGTTCGGATGAGGGCCTTCATCAACATCAGCTCCGATCTCTATCAAGATCATGGAGGAATCATCCAGTGAGCCCGGGGGCTCAATGTCAACATTGCCCTTGGGCGACATCGCTATTTTTTTCACGGACAGCGAACTTGTATCTCTGTCATCACCTCCTCGGCGTCGGTTTGACGATCGCTTGGTGGAATTGTGCGGAATTGATTCTACAACAACCCTGGAAAATTTAAATCGAGTTAGATGGAGGAATCTCTGGCACTCTCCGATATACCGGAGCCGCATTGAATCTGGACGAGAATCCGGACGAGTTTAGGGGCGTGGTGTCCAGCTTCTAGCTCGGACTTCCTTTGGAAGATCCAACCGTTGAACGACTGCGGAATTCCTATGTCTACCACCCCTCAAAATTTCAGCTCGATCCGACCGTCCAAACTCCGGAAACCTTCCGATTAGTGCATGACTTTTCGGATCTATTTTCTGCGCGAAAACGAATCCGACCCGAGTTCGTCTTTTTTATGAACGGGATTTCGGACATCCTTTTTGAAGGAAGTTTTGTATGGGGTATTGTGTTTTGTTTCCGAACACATCCCACTAACTTTAAGTTCTTTTGAACATGATCTTCAACATCATGCTTTGGTGTCAAACCAGTCCGGCAATATTGCTCCACGGTGCCGACTGCGCTAGACATCGTCGTCACTTTGTTGAGCCGAGCTCAACTTCTTCGGATCATCATCTCGGCAAGCCGAACAAGAGTCCGACATCGCGAAGTATAAATCATCACCAACATCGCCGCCCACGGATTACACGGAGCGGGCATACCGCATCGCCGCACGGTCGCTTCATCAAGCGGCATAGACCACGCCACGACCGCATCGGCAGGGCCGCACTATTGCTTCTTCAAGCTGGTGTCCATCACGCCGACCTACTTCGACATCTCGGCTGGACCGGGGGCTTCGCCACCTCTTCATCAACCTACTCCGGACACTTCGGCATCACTACTGACCAGCTCCGTCACGTTAGCTGGACCGAGGGCTTTGCCTCGGCAACCAACCTTTGCCAGCATTGCCATGCCGTCGTTTTATCGCCCATTAGGCAATGGGTGCGCGGATCGAGTCCCAATTTTGGGAATCACCTTCCTTCGGATTACTACAACAAATAAACCAGGTGTTATTAATCCTAGTATTTTTTTTGCTTGTTTGGGTTTATTTTTCCCAAGGAATTATTACTCTGGTTTGTCCATCATCTGTACACAGGTATCTCAAGTGGTGGCCGCATTATCAACGGTCGCATGATGGTTCGGTCAGTTTCCGTACATAGTCCGGCGAACGCCGCATCCGGAACTCGAACCGACCTGTGAATTCAGGCCTTGCCACGCCTTTATTGCATACGCCGACGACCTGCATCGACATTGACTTCGGCGCCAGGACATATTTCTTTTATTACTCACTTTGCATAAATTATTTATTATGCAACTCTTTTTTTAATTCTTATTATTCCTATTATCCTCGGTCTGCACTATTTTTTATGCACAGGAAAATGATCCAGCCGAACTATATCCTTTGGCGTCACCTCAGCTGGACGGGGGGCTTCGTCAACACTTCATTATCCCATGTAGGGGACTTCGGCATCACTCTGCCGTCCTGCATTGACCGTGCTATGTCACCACTTCGGAGTGCCGAGCTCTTTTGCTCCGCCACCTCGGGATCGGCTTGGGGGATGGAACCTTGTCCCGCATCAAGCTCGGACCGCGTCGTCAATACCGAACACATTAACCAGCTAAGTTGCCTTCATGCTCAAAGTTTAAATTTTTAACTTGTGTTCGGCTCGACCAAGCATTATACTTTTTTGGAAAAAAGTTGCTTGTAAAATTTTTCCTTGTCCAAACTTTGTTCGCACACACTTGACGCGCTACCCGCGCTCATTATACCTGGGGGCTTCTTTAACAGAAGCTTATTAATATGTGCTTTATGCCCAACACATGTGTCACACTTCCGCATGTACCTTTTATTCACCATTATATGCATCGATATGACTTAAGTTTTGGCCAAGCTGGGTTGCCTGGCTCCTGTGCTTACCCCTCGTTCCCGATTGTTCGGCTAGGTGGTAAAGGGAGCACCTCTGCGATTGTTACTGCCAGGTCAGCCGGATGTGTACCTCAGACTAGGTGAAGCCGAAAGCTAGCGTTCTTAAGGGAATACTCGGTCGGTGAACTAAAAGATGATTTCTTACCTATTCATTTACCTGCCCCCAGATGTTTTTCTGCTCTTTTCGCAGTCTGGACGTGCACTTTAGGGCATGCCTCCTGAGGAAAGGAACCCCTAACGGAACTATTCTCCCGGAAGATGTTTCTTACTAACCATGTAATATAACATAACTAGTTGGGCACTTGTGCGATAAAGCACTAATGACCCTACGCTGGTCTCCACGCATGCCCCGGTTTTTATAACCGCGAGGGTATTCGGACACACTCCGGACTATTGGGTCCGGAGGTTGAAGCGAAAAGGTCCGCTTCGACAAAGCGATCTATAATCCGGCTAGAAGGCATTTTACATGTCACCTTACATTATATAGTCAACTTTTACCCAAGTCACTTGGGGCTCTTATGTTTATTTGAGCCGTTTTATACTAAGTGTTTTTCTTCTTAGTCATTGCAAAGTGTTTATTATTTATCACTCCTTTTCTCGACACGAGTGTGCGGTCACTAGCCGGGGAGCCTAATTTCTCTCTCAAAACCGCAAGAGTTTAGTTTTCTAAACTGGCCTAATGAGAAGTACTCCGCCTTCGGGATGGGAGAGACCGAAGCCGTAGGGTCAATTCCGCTTGAAGTCTTGAGATAGGATGTGTCATGTTAACGCACCGCAGAAGCAATTTTTTTTCTAAAGTCCAATTTTCGGATTGGCACCGAACACTTGATCTTGTTTAGACGTCATGTTTTTACTGACGTTTTTTGGTTTCCAAGCTTTTGGCACTTTAAACTATTTGTGTGTTTTCAGCACAAGTCTCGCAGTGCAACGCCGGACTCCTTTAGAGATTTGGCAAAAACATTCTCGGATATTGCTATACATGCATCGGTTTCGAATTGTGTCTTTGGTCAATGGTTGGGTTGCCCGGCTCCTGCGCTTGCCTCCTACGTTCCGCTTTGTTCGGCTAGGTGTGCAAAGGGAGAACCACTGCGATTGTGCTTCCAGCTCACATGGTTAAGCACCCCAGTGGAGAAAGCCGAGAACTGACTGTCACAATAAGCGTAAACTGGTCAGCGATCCGATGACTATATTAAATGACGGGCCATTCATAAAATTGGCCGAAGTGTTTCCGGCTTGACCTCGACTGTCGCCGAACACTATCGGGGCTAGTAATCGCCTCCCAAACTAAATCCTCAATATTTTGCTCTTACATTGGAGCTGAGGTTTCATGATCATGCTTAGCATGACAACCCAAAGAAAGGAACCGATAAGCGGGACTATTTTCTTTGGATGACATTTCTTACATTAGCGATAATATAACATATCTCTCTGCGTACCTTTGTTTATAAAACCGTATGGCCAGATTGCCTTGTTTGTCATAAATCTTTGCCCTCATAAAGGCTTTATAAAGTAGGACAAACACTCCTCAGCTACTGGCCGAGGAGGTTGAAGCCGATGGTCGGTCGACAAAGTTTTGTACAATGCGGATCCGAGCATTAATGACATAAAGTACTTGGATACAATGAGTCATTACACATAATTTGTGATTTTACTATGGATATCGATCCTTAATTCGGCCACCCGTGCCCGCATTAAGGCTCGGGGCTATTGGGCTTCGGGCTTATTATTTACAAATATTAAAGGGCACATCAATCCTCGATCTAGTGTTGCCACCGACCCGGTGTCTCGGGGCTCTTGCATTGCCTGTCCAATGCAGAAAATTTTAAGTGTAATACAGTCTCCAAGGAGATTTTGATCCTCAAGTTGGTCGGCCGCACCCAACCTGAGTCTTGAGGACTGAGCACGCCGCTTTTTGTGTCCTGAAGTATTCTGCCGAGCTAGGACTTGATCCTCAGACCGATTTTGCAAATCAACCTGAGTCTCAGCGGCTAGTGGGATCAACGGTCTTATGTCATCCTTCAGGTGCATCTCAGGTTTTAGACCGATACACACCTTGTGGGCTACTGGCTATGTATCTTGGCAGAGAATAAATTGCACCAATCAAAAATATTGACAAAAATCGGCCCACATTCGGGGTGGTGCACCACCTCGGAAGCAGTCCGGCATAAAGCTCGGACGCTAGTGGCTGGCTCCATAGAGGGCATTTCCGGCATTAAGCTCAATGCTTGATAATTGTTTTGAGATATGGAGGTGATAAGTTTGATGCTTGATAATTGTTTTGAGATATGGAGGTGATAATATCAAAGTCATGCTAGTTGAGTAGTTGTGAATTTGAGAAATGCTTGTGTTGAAGTTTGTAAGTCCTGTAGCATGCACGTATTGTTAAAGTTGTGTAACAAATTTGAAGCATGAAGTGTACCTGACTTGTGCATCCTTATGAGAGGCGGTCGGGGACGAGCGATGGTCTTTTCCTACCAATCTATCCCCCTAGGAGCATGCATGTAGTACTTGATTTTTGATGACTTCTAAATTTTTGCAATAAGTACATGAGTTCTTTTGACTAATGTTGAGTCCATGGATTATACTCACTCTTACCTTTCCGCCATTGCTAGCATCTTCAGTACCGTGCATTGCCCTTTCTCACATTGAGAGTTGGCGCAAACTTCGCCGGTGCATCCAAACCCCGTGATACGATACGCTCTATCACACATAAACCTCCTTATATCTTCCTCAAAACAGCCACCATACCTACCTATTATGGCATTTCCATAGCCATTCCGAGATATATTGCCATGCAACTTCCACCATCATGATCATGACATACTTTACTTTTGTCATATTGCCATTGCATGATCATGTAGTTGACATCGTATTTGTGGCAAAGCCACCATGCATTATTTTTCATACATGTCACTCTTGATTCATTGCACCATCCCGGTACACCACCGGAGGCATTCATATAGAGTCATATCTTGTTCTAGTTTCGAGTTGTAATCCTTATGTTGTAATCAATAGAAGTGTGATGATCATCATTACTAGAGCATTGCCCAAATAAAAAAAAGAGAAAGGCAAAAAAAAAAGAAAGGCCCAAAAAAAGAAAAGAAAAGGGCAATGCTACTATCTCTTTTTCCACACTTGTGCTTCAAAGTAGCACCTCGTTCTTCATGTAGTGAGTCTCAGATATTGTGCTTCAAAGTAGCACCTCGTTCTTCATGTAGTGAGTCTCATATATTGTGCTTCAAAGTAGCACCATGTTTTTCATATAGTGAGTTTCATAAGTTGTCCTTTTTCATACTAGTGGGAATTTTTTAGAACTTGGCTTGTATATTCCTACGATGGGCTTCCTCAAATGCCCTAGGTCTTCATGAGCAAGCAAGTTGGATGCACACCCACTAGTTTTCTTTTGTTGAGCATTCATAGCTCTAGTGCATCCGTTGCATGGCAATCCTTACTCCTCATGTTGACATCAATTGATGGACATCTCCATAGCCCATTGATTATCCTCGTCAATGTGAGACTTTCTCCTTTTTTGTCTTCTCCACACAATCCCCATCATCATACTCTATCCCACCCATAGTGCTATATCCATGGCTCATGCTCATGTATTGCGTGAAGGTTGAAAAAGTTTGAGGTTATTTAAGTATGAAACAATTGCTTGGCTTGTCATCGGGGGTATAGAAGTTGGGAACATCTTTGTGTGACGAAAATGAAGCATAGCCTAACTATATGATTTTGTAGGGATGAACTTTCTTTGGCCATGTTATTTTGAGATGACATGATTATTTTGATTAGTATGCTTGAAGTATTATTATTATTATGTCAATAGGAACTTTTGTCTTGAATCTTTCGGATCTGAATATTCATATCACAATTAAGAATATTTACATTGAAATTATGCCAAAGTAACACTCCGCATCAAAATTTCTTTTTTATCATTTACGTACTTGAGGACGAGCAGGAATTAAGCTTGGGGATGCTTGATACGTCTCCAACGTATCTATAATTTTTGATTGCTCCATGCTACTTTATCTATTGTTTTGGACTATAATGGGCTTTATTTTCTACTTTTATATTACTTTTGGGACTCACCTATTAACCGGAGGCCCAACCCGAAATTGCTGTTTTTGCCTATTTCGTTGTTTCAAGAAACGGAATATCAAATGGAGTCCAAACGGAATGAAACTTTCGAATGTGATCTTCTCACGAACGCGATCCAGAGACTTGGACCCTACTCAAGGAGTGCGAGAGGCGGTCACAAGGGTGGGGCGCGCCCCCTGGTCGCGCCCCGCCTCGTGGGCCCCCGACGCCCAATCGACGTACTCCTTCCTCCTATATATACCTCACGCACTTCCCAACAGATCGGGGACGGGCCAAAACCTAATTCCACCGCCGTAACTTCCTCAGATCCACGAGATGCCATCTTGGGGCCTGTTTAGAAGTCTCCGTCGGAGGGGGCATCCACCATGGAGGCTTCTACATCATCACCATAGCCCTGCGATGAAGTGTGAGTAGTTTACTTGAGACCTTCGGGTCCATAGTTAGTAGCTAGATGGCTTCTTCTCTCTTTTGGATCTCAATACAATGTTCTCCCCCTCTCTCGTGGAGATCTATTCGATGTAATCTTCTTTTTGCGGTGTGTTTGTTGAGACCGATGAATTGTGGATTTATGATCCAACTTATCTATGGAAAATATTTGATTCTTCTCTGAATTCTTTTATGTATGATTGAGTTATCTTTGCAAGTCTCTTCGAATTATCCGTTTGGTTTGGCCAACTAGATTGGTAGTTCTTGCAATGGGAGAAGTGGTTAGCTTTGGGTTCAATCTTGTGGTGTCCTTACCCAAAGGATGTAAAGGGTTGCAAGGCACGTATTGTATTGTTGCCATCGAGGATAACAAGATGGGATATTTATCATATTGCATGAATTTATTCCTCTACATCATGTCATCTTGCTTAAGGCGTTACTTTGTTTTTAACTTAATACTCTAGATGCATGCTGGATAGCGGTCGATGAGTGGAGTGATAGTAGTAGATGCGTAATCGTTTGGTCTACTTGTCATGGACGTGATGCCTATATACATGATCATTGCCTGGATAACCTCATAACTATGCTCAATTACATCAATTGCTCAACAAAGAATTTGTTCACCCATCGTAGAATATCTATGCTCTTGAGAGAAGCCCGGTGGTGAAACCTCTGGCCCCGGGTCTATTCTCATCATATCAATCTCCATCACTTTATTTACTTGCTTTGCTTTTACTTTTACTTTGCATGTTTATACCAAAAATACCAAAAATATTATCTCTATCGATCTCACCCTCGTAAGTGACCGTGAAGGGATTGACAACCCCTAAGCGTTGGTTGTGAGTAGCTATCGTTTGTGCGGTATGAGGGACCTGCGCGTGGTCTCCTACTGGATTGATACCTTGGTTCTCAAAAACTGAGGGAAATACTTACGCTACTTTGCTGCATCATCCTCTCCTCTTTGGGGAAATCCAACACAGTGCTCAAGAGGTAGCAGGATGCATATGACGTGTGGGTTTTGGTTCACACATTAACATTTGGGATGACCCGTGGATACCCACTAGTATGAACAGAAAGCCTATTACCCATAGGGGGGTATTATGCTATCAAAAGTGGAAGAGATAATTGACCTCCACAGAGGACAATGGGATGAGGGCACTTATTCGCAGTGTCTTTTTTTCAGTCGATGTGCATAGAATTCTACAAATTCCTCTTCATGTGGAGGCCATTGAAGATTTTGTAGCTTGGCAACATACAAGGACTGGGACCTTTTCCGTGCGTTCGGCATACCATGTTGAATTTGAGCATCAATTCGGACTGCACTTGAATCGGACTAGCCCAAGTAGTGCCTCATTAAATGGAGTTTGGAAAGATCTTTGGAAACTGCGACTACCAGGGAAGATCAAACACTTTGGCTGGAAAGTGTTGAAGGGGGTTCTTCCATGCTATGGTGTCCTTGCTAATAGACATATTCCTCTGATCTCGCAATGTCCGGTCTGTTCCACCGGATTAGAAGATATACAACATTGCTTGTTCACTTGTACCGAGGCGCATGCAATTTGGACGGAGCCAGGATTATCACAGGAGATTGAACGGGTGGTTTGCTAGGACCGATCGGGCTCTATTAACCTTGACAGATCGGATCTGCATGCAGCGCCAGACATAACATTCCTATAGCTGAGCTCACCGAGGGAGTCCTGGATTAGGGGTGTCCGGATGGCGGACTCTGGACTATGAAGATACAAGATTGAAGACTTCGTCCCGTGTCCGGATGGGACTTTCCTTGACGTGGAAGGCAAGCTTGGCGATACGGATATGTAGATCTCCTACCATTGTAACCGACTCTGTGTAACCCTAGCCCTATTTGGTGTCTATATAAACCGGAGGGTTTTAGTCCGTAGGACGAACAACAATCATACCATAGGCTAGCTTCTAGGGTTTAGCCTCTCTGATCTCATGGTAGATCTACTCTTGTACTACCCATATCATCAATATTAATCAAGCGGAGTAGGGTTTTACCTCCATCGAGAGGGCCCAACACAGGTAAAAACATCGTGTCCCTTGTCTCCTGTTACCATCCGCCTAGACGCACAGTTCGGGACCCCCTACCGAGATCCGCCGGTTTTGACACCGACATTGGTGCTTTCATTGAGTGTTCCTACGTATGTCGTCACCTTTAGGCCCGATGGCTCCTCCGATCATCAACAACGATGCGCCTGTGGTGAGACTTTCCTCCCGGACAGATCTTCAGATTCGGCGGCTTTGCATGCGGGCCAATTAAGCAGCCATCCGAGCAGATTGAAAGCTACGCCCCACAGCCATCGTGTCAGATCTGAAGTTTGAACTACACGGTGACATCCGCGGAGACTTGATCTTCGGACGGGTTCGAGCCACGCTGACCAAGCGCCCAGACCGCCACGAGGGCATGATTTAGCTCGCCACCGAACAAAGGTCCTCGAGGTCCGCACTCAGAGTCCGCTCCGACCTTTAGCTTCCGGGCCGATCACGCCGATCGAGGGCGGGTGGCTGGACACCGCCTCGGGGCTGTGGATACCTACGGTGATTGAGCCGTACACCTACCCCTGGCCCTTTGCGGCTTCAGAACTCCAAGGTGCCGGACTCCTCTCCGGACTCCGAGCCTTCATACCGCCAATCGAATCCGATTGGGTGCCGATCATGGAATTCACTATCATGACATCTTTCAAAGACTCGCCCTTTGGCGACATTCTGAATTCATTAAAGTCTCTCTCTCTATCAAGAGAGCCCTGGCCGGATTATGGTCAGGAAGGTTGGGATGCGGACGACGAAGAAAATCAAAACCTACCCACCACCCACTTCGTAGCCACTGTCGACGATTTAACTAACATGCTCGACTTCGACTCCGAAGACATCGACGGTATGGATGACGATGTAGAGGAAGAACATGAATCAGCGCCTATAGGGCACTGGAGAACCACCTCATCTCATGATGTGTACATGGTGGACACGCCTAAAGGAATCAACAATGAGGAACAACGGGACGCTACGAAGTATTATTCCCTCGAAAAGCAGTCAAAACGGCAGCGTAAGCGCCGCTCAAAGTCTCGCCTCGACAAAGACAACAACCATACAGACCCAGTCATAGAGCAGGGCGAACCGGGGGATGACGAAAATGCTATCGAGCAATAGTCCGAACAGGACAACATAGATAAACAACCCGTCCCCGGCGAAGACAACGGTCCGGACGATCTAACTCCAGACAAGTTCTTTGGGCGTAAGAATCTCCACAAAGGCTCGTCGCCATCGCACGTAGCCTGAAAAAAGCGTATGAAGCTCAAAACAGCGGAAGATGCACTCGTAATCGATGGAGCAGTAGTACTCAACACCAAGAGACAAATACGGGCGATCGCCGAACAAAGAGCTACCCAAAGCGAAAATCACGCCCGAATTTGATGAGGAGGCCGTAGAGCCCCCGCAATCAAAAAACAAGGAGGCCACCCGGTCGGGTGGACGACCCCATGGCAAACAGAGAGCGGCAAATGGCGCCGCACAAGCCGGCACGCGATCCGCACAGGGATTCGCATCAAAAAGATGGCCCAATTAGATCTATCTACGGGCCAAGAAAGCAAGCTCTAGTAAGCAATGCAACACATCAAGTATCCGAACATCACGGTACACCTAAATATAGGGGTGCCGCACACCCCCTATGTTTCACCGATGAGGTGCTGGATCATGAATTCCCAGCAAGATTCAAGCCCGTAAACATAGAGGCATACGACGGAACAACAGACCCTGGAGTCTGGATTGAGGATTACATCCTCCATATACACATGGCTAGAGGAGATGATCTCCACGCCATAAAATACTTACCCCTCAAGCTCAAAGGGCCATCCCGGCATTGGCTTAAAAGCCTCCCCGGAAACACCATTGGAAGTTGGGAGGAGCTCGAGGATGCCTTTCGGGCAAATTTTCAAGGGACTTATGTCCGACCTCCGGATGCCGACGATTTAAGTCACATATCTCAACAACCCGGAGAGTCAGCCCAGAAATTTCGGAATAGATTCCTTACTAAAAAGAACCAAATAGTTGACTGTCCGGACGCCGAAGCCTTAGCAGCTTTCAAACACAACGTCCGAGACGAATGGCTCGCCAGACACCTCGGCCAAGAAAATCCAAGAACAATGGCCGCATTAACAAGCCTCATGACCCGCTTTTGTGCGGGAGAGGATAGCTGGCTAGCAAGATGCAGCACCAAATGACTCCAAGTACATCCGAAGTCCGAATGGAAGCGGAAACCACGACGTAGCAAGGACCAGCGTCGGACCAAGGAAACAACCCAAAAGCACGGCAATAACGCCGGATTCAAAAGCTCTCGGCTAATCATAAAAAGCTGCCCCTTAAGGATAACAGGACGAGCTATCTAACTTAAACAAAATCTTGGACAAGATATGCCAAATCCACAGTACTCTGGAAGCTCGCAAACCACACCCACAGAGATTGTTGGGTCTTCAAGCAGTCCGGCAAACTCAACGCTAAAACACAAGGGGCTCGACACACCAAGCGAGGACGATGACGAACCCCAAAAGCGAGCACCGGAAAACAAAAGAATTTCCCACAAGAAATCAAAACAGTGAACTCACTTCACATGGCAAAAGGAAAAATAGAGCAGCCCATAGAGGTATCGCGCCATACGGCCTATCCCGGAGGAGTCCCGCCATACGGGTTGTTAAAACAAATCACCTTCGACCATCGGGATTACTCTAGAAGTATACGGAATGCAGGTTGGACTGCCTTGATATTAGATCCGATAATTGGCGGACTCCAATTTACACAAGTCCTAATGGACGTGGCGATGATCTAAACCTGCTATATTAGGACACAATCCGCAAAATGGGGATAGACCCAACCAAATTTCGCCATAGAAACACTTCCTTTCAAGGGGTAATGCCAGGCCCATATGCCCATTGTACGGGCTCTCTGCTGCTAGAGGTTGTGTTCGGCTCACCCGACAACTTCCGCCGTGAAAAGTTAACCTTCTACCTCACCCCATTCACAAGTAGCTATCAAGCGCTATTGGGACGCGAAGCTTTCGCCCGCTTTAACGCAATACCGCATTATGCATCTCTCGCACTTAAAATGCCCGGTCCACGCGGCATCATCTCATTAAAGGGAAACCTCGAGGGTTCCTCGAGTCCGGAAAATTGTGCGGATGCCTTGACAGCCCCACAATAAACCGGCTTCACCAATACAAGCACTTAAATAGGTCATCTAGACCCCGGACACGGCTGGACGAGTCCGGCATAAACATACAAGGGCTCGTTAGATGCATACCCCCGCACAAGGGGCTACGCGCATCCATAACAAGAGACAATAAAGCTCAATTTTGTTCATTCTTTGAATTGTACTTTGTTTATTTAGTATAATGTACATTTTCGCACGATCTTTTTCTACTAAGTTCCTCTCTTTTACAGATGAACACCATGCTACACCCGTCCAGGATACGGCACAACGGAGACACAGCGCAGTATACATGCGAGAGTGACCCGTTGCAAGGATTCTTTTCAGATTAAGACCTGCGTAAACCTTTTTTACTGTCTCTTGTTGATACACATCCCCGCTTCTTGCTATAACCAAGGAGGAGGTGGCGTTTTGGCATAGGCCACGCCGAATCGTTGCACGCACAGACACGAGGGCTTATTACCAAGGGCGTTGTTCGGCCCGTTTTCATAAAGCCCGAATACCTTCGGGAGTGTTCGGCGTCTCGAGTTAGGTCTTATATGCATCAGCTCTGAATCATGTCTTTGGTCAAATGTTGGGGTTTGCCCGGCTCCTGTGTTTTGCTGCCTTACGTTCCGTTCTATTGGCTAATGCGGCACCAGGAGAACTAATGCGATTGTGCCCCGATTCGGCCAGGCGAGCACCTCAGTAGAGAAAGCTGAAAACTGACTGTCATGATATAGCGTGAGACTGGTCAACCACTCGATGACCTGCTGGAATGTTTAGAATTCCTCCGCATTGACGAAGGGCCGTTTCCCGGTCAGGCACATACGCGCCCCGAATTCGGGTGAGCGCGGTGCCCCTAGGGGCTATATAGTAGCCCCACTATCGAACTCCTATGGCTAAGTGAAAGTGATAAAGCATTATAGTCCGGTTGCCTAGTTTGCTGCGCTATAACCTCCTTTGTAGGACCAAGACGTTGGGTCAAGTGTGAAAATGCGTTTTCTGCAAACACCCCCGCATTATATGCGTGGGGGCTGAAGCCAAGGACTGCCATCTTTCAGGTTATATACACATATACATTAACGGCCGCACAAGAGGTATTTTAATTCTTGAAAGCACAAGTACGAAAAAGCTTCTATATTCCATCGAAACATTGTTTCACAATAATACATGTTATTCAAACATAATATCCTTCGAGCACTGCGTCTCTATTAAACGAGCGCCCTGCAGGACTTCCTGAAAATGGTGCTCGACAGGTACTCGGCTTCCTTACGAATCTTGGGATGCAACATCGGTGGCCTTCATCTCTGCCCAGTATGTCTTGACAGAGCCATCCGCGCACCCTCTATGCATGCCGACCGCCTCATTGCTTTGATATACGGCACCGCACCAAGGAACTGCCGCACCAAGCCAAAATAACTCTTCGGCTTGGGCCCTTTCAGCCACAAATGAGTCACGACAGCCTTCATGGCAAGACCGGACAATCTATTCAGCTCTGCCCATTCGGCCAAACGATCGGTTAATGGAAGTGGACGTTCCGGACTACGGAACTGGGACCAAAAGAGCTCTTCCATCTTGTGATCCTTTTGATCACCGAAGTGTTCGGCCGCGTCCGCGGCACTCGCCGCCAAGTCCAGATAAGCATCCTCCGAACTCCACAGCCGGTCCAACTGAGCATATTTAGGATCCGTGAATTTCCTCCGCAGCAGAAAGGGCTTTCCAGCCGCGATATCTCCGGCCTGACGTAGCTCCTCCTTCATAGCTCTCATCGCAGAGCGAGCATCCTTGGCCTCTGTGGTGGCCTTCTTCAGTCCTCTTGCTCGCTCGACCTTCTTTTTCAAGAAGCTCGCAGCAATCGGTAGCATTCTTCAACTTCACGGCCATATCGGCCATCTCCTTCTTGCTTGGCAAAGGAGCAGCCTGTTCGGCTTTTTAGCTCTTTTAGCCTTTAAGGCGGCCGCATCACTTTTTCCGGCCTGCTCCTTGGCTCGGGCAAGCTCATGAAGGCTCTCCATGGCAGCGGCACCATCTGCATCAAGCATACATATTGTAAGGAACATGCATTAAGCTCCCTTACCAGGTGCCCACGGAGAAACCGCATACCTTGTGACTCGTCAAGCCGCTTATTAACAAGCGCGATGTCGGCATCCGCCACGTCAAGTTGCCGCTTTAGTTCGGCAAATTCATCAGTCCGGCTAGCCACCGGACGATCCGCCACCTACATTGGAAGGGCGACATATTATAACTGGGATTATGATCCTCAGCACGCCGTCATTTTTGACAACGCACCGAGTCTCAGGGGCTACTATCTACACAAGGCGCATCTTATATATGCGGAACCATCAAAAGGTACATCATTGCATCGCACCTCAAAACCCGTCGATAAACTCCCGCGGCCTCGTATAACCCGCTTTCATGGACGAAATCTTTTCAATCACCGTACCCATCAGCACGGTGATCCTCTGAGATAGACACTCGCCCGAGCAGACCCTTCAACCCCGCCGACCGTGCACCAGGAGGTGCCGGACTCGTCTGCTGGCCTTTTTCGAAGGCCGGACACGGAGGGCTCTGGGGGGCCCTACGACTGCCCTCCACCCCCGCCGGATTCGGGGAAACCCTCCGCAATGACACCTCGGGATCGTCCGCCTCACCAGGCGGCACGGCAGGGGGAGGCGTTCCACTCTCCATCATCTCCGGACGAAGATCCCCCGAAGACGAGCTCTGCTGAGAAGGGCTGAGATCCGAACTACAAGGTAAATTTTCGGTCATCCTCAGAGATAAAATAGGGATGTCTCTTATTTTAGGAAAAACTACCCTCTCTACTTACGGCTCGCTGGAGGGCTGATCTCCTTGGGGAAATAATGCGGCCGGGACATCTTCCGGCGCAGGACCCTCTGGCGAGGATTTCTTCCCGCGCTTCGAGGCCTTGGCCTCCGGATCTTTAGAGGCGGTCGTCTTCTCCCCTTGGATGGAGGGATTCTTGATCCCTCCTTGCTTGATAACCTCCTTCGCGGAGGCAGTAGCTTCCTTGTTCCCCCCTTCGCCTTCTTCCAAGGGTGCAGCCTCCAGCATCTTGTTTAACACAGGATCCGGCGTGGCCTCAGGGAGGGGGGCCGGACACCTGATCAGTTTTGCTTTTGCTATCCACTCCTGTTTAAGGGACATATCAGGCAGGTTTATGATAAATGTACGGATAGCGTGTCCGGGTACGGGACTACTTACTTGAGTATCCGGGCGATTGCAGCTCAGACCTGCGTCCTCGGTCAAGTCCGGACACATCGCTTGTGATCCGAAGAACAGTTTGTACATCTCCACGGGCGTTGCACCCATAAAATGTTGGAGAGCTCGTCGTCCCTCCGGATTGAATTCCCACAAAGTGAGAGAGGCGGCGTTTGCGGCAGGTGATGCATTTAATCAGCATGACCAGCGTTACTACTCAAATTGATCTCTCTCTCTCGGAGGTTTCGAATACGGCCCTGCAACAAGGGCATGTCCTTGGGCGGCCCCCAATCAAGCCCTTTATTGATCCACGACGCCAACCGTGGTGGAGGACCCGAGCGAAAGGCAGGTGGCGCCACCCATTTTGTGCCCCTGGGAGCTGTGATATAAATCCACTCTCGTTGCCATAGGCTGAGCTCCTCTTGAAAAGAGCCCTCGGGCCATGGAGCGTCAGCATTCTTGCTTATAGTAGCCCTTCAAGACTCACTGTTGCCCTTGATCATCTTCGCTCCACCTTGAAGGTCTTGAGCCACAATCCAAGTGAGGGGTAATGCGGAGGAAGGCTTCACACACGACGATGAATGATGAGATGTGGAGGATGGACTCGGATCCAAGTCGTGAAATTCCAGCCCGTAATAAAACATGAGCCCCTCACGAAGGGGTCCGTCGGGAAGCCTAGCCCCCAAAGGAAGTGAGACGCGAACACCACGCTTTCACCGGGCTTGGGACTGGGAATAACCTGCCCTTGACCAGGCAGCCTATGCGAGATTTTGCCGGTTAGATACCTGGCATCTCTTAGCTTTAGGATGTCTTCTTCCGTGACGGAGGAAGACATCCACCGGCCTTGGAGGTCGGAGCCGGACATCATCGAAGGTCCGAAGCGCCTAAATCTGGAGCTTTGGGTGTTGGAACTCGAGGCGAGGGGCGGATTCGATGGAGATTGAGAAAAAGAAACGGGGCCTTGGTCTCTTTATAAGGAGGTCGAATACCAAGAGCCCTCCCCGTGACCATTCGTGACTCGCCTTCGATAGAGGAGGCGTGCCAACGAGCACGATTGGGTTACCCACGCCTGTATTGATGAGAATCCCGGAATAAGGGGACACAATCTCTGCTTTGACAAGACGTGCCAAGGAAACCGCCTCGCTAAACGCGCTGAGGCAGGGCAGTGAAAACAATTCGAATAAAGGCTTGGCCGTGGTGTGATGTCACGCCGCGGGATACGTCAGCAGATTGAGCTTGTGTGAATATTATTCTCTCTACTGTGGTATGTGGAACTTGTTTTGCAGAGCCGGACACTATCCTTGTGTTCAAAATCTTCTATGAAGTATTCCGAGGAGGAACCCTCCTTGCAATGTCGAAGACAATATGCACGCCGGACTTGTCGTCATTGAAGCCTGGTTCAGGGGCTACTGAGGGAGTCCTAGATTAGGGGGTGTCCGGATGGCCGGACCATGACCTTCGGCCGGACTCCTGGACTATGAAGATACAAGATTGAAGACTTCGTCCCGTGTCTGGATGGGACTTTCCTTGGCGTGGAAGGCAAGCTTGGCGATACGGATATGTAGATCTCCTACCATTGTAACCGACTCTGTGTAACCCTAACCCCATTCGATGTCTATATAAACCGGAGGGTTTTAGTCCGTAGGACGAACAACAATCATACCATAGGCTAGTTTCTAGGGTTTAGCCTCTCTGATCTCGTGGTAGATCTACTCTTGTACTACCCATATCATCAATATTAATCAAGCGGGGAGTAGGGTTTTACCTCCATCGAGAGGGCCCGAACACAGGTAAAAACATCGTGTCCCTTGTCTCCTGTTACCATCCGCCTAGACGCACAGTTCGGGACCCCCTACCCGAGATCCGCCGGTTTTGACACCGACATCGCCCTTGTAGCAATGTGGCTTATTTGTTGGCAAAGGAGACTCCATACAAAAAGGTGATATAGTTCAGATGCCTCAACAAGCAGCTATGACGATCCGAGTGCTAGGAACAAATTTTTCACGAGCAAACACTCCAAATCAGCCTACTCGCAAGCGGAACCATGTATGGAAGAAGCCTGCGGTGGGAGTTGTTAAAATAAATGTCGATGCTTCTTTTCATGCGGATAGGTTCACGGGATCTTGTGGTGTCATTGCCTGTAACATCCCAAAATTCTAAATTTTGGAATGTTATATTAAATAAATAGTTTTGATTGTTTGTTTGATTGTTGTCTGAATGATTGAGTGAAATTGAGTGAAATTCGAAACTTTTTGAAGGTTAAATGAGAGGGAATTAAAGGACTTTCCCAAACTTTCATTTTTCTTTTATGATCTCCGGAATTCAAATTCCTTTCATCACAAAACCACGGAGAGAAGATGACATGACTTCTTCCATTTATTTAAATGACAAGGGGTGTTGAAAATATTTTCCAATTCTGAAACTTTATGCAACTCAATGATTTTCACGAGCGAAGATAAAATGACTTCTTCAAAACATATGAAATATGAGTTGGGAGTTTTAAAAGAATTAAATTCAAAGTTCTTTTGAATTTATTTCCAATTTGGAGTTATTTGAGTTTTATTCAAATTATTTTTCTCCAAAAACAAAATATATGGAAAATAGGGTAACATGAATCCCTACATCAGAAAATTGGAGAGAAATTAATTTGAAGTCATTTTGGCATTTTAAAAATGATTTTTATTGGACCAGTAGCACTGTGTGAGTTATTAAAATTTGTGTGGATTTTATTTGACATTAGAATAATGTTCATCTTGTAGGAAATATTTTTCTGCAAATTTTGATATATTATATGCCTATATAAAAGTTTTAATTATTTTGTTTTTGTTTTAGTTCTGTGAAATTTTGTTAAAAAAAATATGAAACGCCTTGCCGACCAGCCACCGGCCAAGGCCAAGGCCAAGGCCATCGCACGCACACACCTAGGGGGCCAGGGAGCCCAGGTTTCCTATTCTTTTACAAATCCTAGTAGGATTTGATCCCGTTTCGTTATTCCGTTTATTCCGATTTGTTTCTAGATCTTTTCCCTCTTTGTTTCTTAATCCTAGTCTATTTCTTGTCCCCTACCCGAAGCAAAGCCCTCCCCTCCCCAATATAAATACCCAAGCACCCCCCCACCAAAACATCAAACCAACACCTCTCCTCTCCTCTCCTCTCCTCTCCAAGAAGAAGAAGCAGAAGACCACCGCCGCCAAGTGCCGCCGCCGCGCCCTCGACCTCTCCTGAGGTTTATATAATCTCCTCTCCACCGTCCCGTGATCTCCTTTCCTCTAGGAGCAACCGCAACATCGGATCCGATCTTCTTCCCCAACTCCGACGACTACTCCGGTGAGATCCACGAAATCCCGTAATTCATTTTTTCAGAAAATAGCAATCTTAGAAAATTCATATCTTTTAGAGTTTTTAGTATTTTTGAGTGATTCCAATTGCTATGTGTCACAAATTTGCTGAAGTTTCTGTTAGTTCAATTTTATTTCACATTTGAGCAGTTTAAATTTGTGTTTGTATGAATTTTCTCAAATCACTAGATTTGAGCTATTTTTAGTTAGGAATATTATTTTTGACCGATTCTTTTTGCTCCTAGTCTCTAGGACCTTTGTTTATCCAGTAGTATTTAGTATTTTATTTCTAGGTTAATTTAAATTAGGTTTTTAGCAAAACAGTACTGTTTTATTATTAGTTCTGTTTTAGCTTTTTCTTTATTGTTTTTATTAGTTTTAAATTATTTCTTTTTGTCACTTTTGACAAAATTAGTTGTGTTTCTGTTAGAAAACAGGAGAAAAATTTATTTTTATTTTAAAAAATTTATTTTCCTTAGTTTTGTATGAAACCTTCTATAGGTCATAGTTAGAGTTTTATAAAAGCTTTTATTTGTTTCTTTTTGCAAATAAAATTTTATGAAAAATACTTTCTGTTAACTTAGTTGTTTTACTTTTTATTTTCTGTTAAATTATTAGTTTAGTGTTTTAATTGCTGTTAAGTTTTTTTTACTTAGGGCAAAACTATGTTAGATGCTTGTAGCAAAGTCATAGATTTTCGTTAGTAGTTTTTCTTTCTAGTTTTATTTGAAGCTTCTTTGGACTTTGTTGGAGTTTTATTATTGAGTTTTTTTGTTTTAATTGTTATTTTGAGTGTTAGTATTTCTTGCTAGAATGATTGCTTATGTGAATGCTATGTTTGACTTGTATACATTTTCTTCGGAGAGTGACGAATAGTTCTATCAAATTTTGTGAGAGTGTTGTTATCTTCATCAACGTACCAGGCAAGTTCACTTTGACCATGTTTTTCATACCTATGTGTTTTATTGCATCTAGTGTTATCTTCGCAACAACCCCTTCGGCAGTGATATTGAATTCTTGTAGTTGAGTAGTATGCATGAGGTAGGAACCCATCACCCTGTTACCAAGCCCGGGACGCTATTTATTTTAATGCTATGCTATAGTAGACGGGGTTTGGTATGAGTGTTCGAGAGTGGTGTGAAGAAGGAGGACTCTACGTCAATGCCGACAACTCCATGATGGAACCTGCAAGGATCTGCATCTTCAAGGCCTCAAGACTTCAAGACTCGAGACAAGAATTCAATACACACCATCGGGTGAAGGACGGTTGACGGGCACCTGGAGAAACCAGTGGTTGGCCGGGATGCATGGAGAAGCGCCATGACATCTTGGAAAGCTTCACCTGCACTCAAAGAGACGGAAGAATACTTCATGCCCGAAGCTTACTGTGCAAACCGCAAGTCACTATGGGCTCGCTTGGTTGACCTTAGTTGTGACTCTGGCCGACGGTGCTAGCAGATGTAGAACTACGGTAGGATTGGATGAGCACCGGACAGTGGTCAGAGGAACTCTTCGGAAGACCATGTTTCGATCGTCTTGTTCTCAAACACCCTGAAGTGCGAGAACGTAAAAAGAGGGATCGAATCTTGCGGGTAAAGTGTACAAACCTCTGCAGAGGGTTAAAACCTAATCGATTAGCCGTGTCCCTAGTTACGGACAATTTGAGCATCTGGACTTGGATCTATCTCTAACTCTCAACACCGGATTGATAACTTAATTGTGGGCAACATATGATGATTTTGGGCTATGAGACATCGGTTGGCGGAACCATGTCATGATAGGAAACTCCATAGTACGACTTCATTTATTCCTTTGATGTAGGGAAAATAAAATCAGCTTTTACGCAAACAAAACTCAGATACAGAGCCACAAAGCCAAATTGCATATAGTATAGTTTTTACCATCTGTTTATTCATGTTGTGATCTTGCCGGTACATTCAATGTATTGACCTACACGGCTGCAACGTATCATGTTGCAGATACTTTCTTCCGACGAGTAAGAGTTACGATCTGTGGTTACGGTCTACACTCAACTCCGCCGATGGCGTTGATGGGACTCCACACCCGCTTGATTGTTTCATTGAGTATTATGAGGTATATATCATTTTACGTTATTTATACATGTGATTGCACTTTGATATATACATTGATGTACCTGTGTGCCAAAGATATCGATCCGTGGATGGCACAGATAATACCGTAGGCTTCGACCGTCGAGGTCGGGTCGCTACATTGCCCGTGACGACCACGGTAAGTTCCTAGGTGCGGCGACTCATCTATTACCGCATGTGGCGAGTATAGAAGTATCAGAACTAATCGCTATTCGATGTGGGTTAAATCTGGGGTGCACAAATTTGGAAGTTGAGTCTGACTGTCTCAATGCACTTGAGGCCATCTCTGATCCAAACACATATATGGGAACATGCGTACCAATCATAGCCAAGTGATCCCTCCTGGCTCTGGAGTTTGCTAGTATCACTTTTGATCACTGTAGTAGAGAGGCTAATTCGGTCGCGGATGATTTAGCAAAACATTGTATTAGTTCTGGCAATTCTGAAGCATGGGAAACTGTCATCCCTGACTTTATTCTTCACCATTATGTAAACGATCTAGCTATCATATGATGAATAAAGTTTGTGATGCTAAAAAAATAGTTATGCATAACTAGCTTAGAAGCCCCAATGAACAAGAAAGGTGGCTTATGGGAAAAGTTATGGAGGGGGTAGCTTATTTTTTTAAGCTGTCAATTGAACTAGTCCTTAGTGTTATAATACTGATTACGTGTTAAACATGTTGAGCAAGGAGTCTGGATCCTTTGGATTTACCTAATTTGACGATCGAGATTAGTTGGATCTGCCCCTTTGGGTTTTTTTATATTGGTAATATAGAATTAAATAAACAAAAGAGCCACCGTAAGTCTTCATGTTACTATTGATACTCATAGTTATCGCGATTTATGTGATAGTGGTGAAACCATTAGTGTTATTCATTTGTCTTTGTATGAAGAAGTTTTCGAGGATTCTGCAAAAAAAAAAATCCAAGGATACAGCACCAATAAACATAAAAAGGACTTGTGCCATTATACACCTTGCTAGATCTTATATTTATCCTATTGGAAATCTTGAAATAAGCTAAACTCCTATGTGGTAAGACTAAATACCCTACTGATTTTCTCGTGTTTGGAAATAATCAAGATAGCTTTTGTCTTATTGTGTTTCGTAGACCAATTTTACACACGGCTAGTGTTGTACTCCCTCCGGTTCTTTTTAGTCTGCATATAAGTTTTGTCTGAAGTCAATGTATCTCTACTTTGATCAAATTTATAGAAAAAAGTATCAACATTCACAATGCCAAATCAATATTTTTAGATTCATTATGAAATGTAGTTTCATAATATATATTTGGTATTATAGATGTTGATATATTTCAATATAAATTTGGTCAAACTTTGCAAAGTCTGACTTGACAGAAATCTAATATGCGGAGTAAAAAGGACTGGAGGGAGTACTCTCTTCGTTCATAAATATAGGATGTTCTAAAAAAAATCTAAATCGAATGTAAATAGACACGTTTTAAGGTGTGTGTTCATTCATTTCAGTCTCTATGTAGTTCATATTGAAATATCGAAAATATCTTATATTTGTGAATGGATGGAGTAATTGATTGTTTAAACAAAAAGGATTTTGTTAAGTTTGGTGATGGTCAAGTTGAATTTAATTCCTATAGATTTGCTAAACAAACAAATACTTGTGATAATAAATATTAGAGATGATTTTACTCAAATTGCTTCAATAGGAATTCCTCCTACTAACCCAATGGAGCAACTCTTGACAGGTTGTTAAAGTCTTATATTAATGATAAACAAAGAAGAGAAATTGATGAAACTTTTCACTTTCAACCACCACTCTTAAAAGTAAATATTCCACTTGATCTTTGGGGAAGCCTCCACCTCCCCAAAAGGTGATCCATGTTTAAATTAAAACCTCTACCTCACATAGTCAAGTATACTTATTTGGATGAAAGCAAGCACACAAAGTATTTTTGGTATTTTTATTTTTTAGATAAGTTGGGGGAGATAAAAAGAGAGGCAAATAAAAAGGAAAAAGGCAAGAAGGTAAATCAATTAAATGATAAATGTGAGCGAAGGAACCTGGACTCCTTCACGTGACGTCTCCCAAACAACGGCGCTAGAATTTTTTCTGCTACTTTATGATATCATCGGGATTTCACTTAAAATGAAGGGTGGTGTAGCGTAGTAGCAAAAAGTATTTCCCTCAGTAGAATCAAGGTTTATCGAACCAATAGGAGATTCCGCGAGAAAAAGACAAATTGTACCTGCACGCACGCATAAAGTAAATACTTCTACCCAATGAAGGCAAGAGGGTTGTCAATCCCCTTGTTCTTTCCGATTACAAGGATCAAATCTGATAGTGGTAGATCGATAGAATAAAAAGGGAAATAAAACTAAATAAATTGTAACAAATATTTCTATGGTTTCAGTAAATATAAAGTGAATGGACCCGGGGGCCATAACATTCACTAGAGGCATCTATCTCATGAGCGCAACACGGTGGGTAAACAAATTACTTTTGGACAATTGATAGAAAAGCACATAGTTATGATGATATTCATAGCATGATCAATATATAGGCATTATGCCCATGACAAGTAGACCGTTAAACTTACTGACGTCTACTACTATTACTCCACCCCTTGACACTATCCAACATGCATCTTAAGGTATTAAGTTCATAACAAATAGAGTAATGCTTGGAGCATGATGGCATAACATAGACAAGATAAAATCAATTGATATGATTGAACCCAATCGTTGTACCCTTAGTAGCAAAAATACAAATACATGTCTCGCAACTCCCTCCTAACATAGAGTGAGGACACCGCAAGATTGAACCTACTATCAAGCACCTCTCTCACTGAAGATCAACCGATCAAATTGGCCAAAAGAGATAGGTAGATCAGGGAGAAATACAAGACTGCAAAATCACACACAATAAAGTTCAGAAAAGACTCAATTACTCTCAATGAATAATCTGGTCATAAACCTATAATTCATCTGACCCCAATAAACACACTGCAAAAAGATTACATTGAATAGATCTCTGAATAGATTGTTGTATTGAAGATCAGAGAGAGATTTAGTTACTGTTATGGACCCTTAGGTCTTGTGGGAACTACTCACACATCATCATGGAGGCAGCAAGGTTGATGTAGAAGGCCTCTGTGATCGATTCCTCGTCTGGTGGAGTACCGAAAAAGGCCTCCATATGAGATCACGGAAGAACAGAGACTTGCGACAGCGGACAAAATTGTTTCGGGACCTCCCTCCGAGGGTTTCTAAATATACGTGAATTTATAGGCTTGGAATTAGGGCAATGAAGCCACAGGAGGCCCACGTGGGGGTAGGGCGTGCCCTACTACCTTGTGGCTTCATCGTGCGGCATCTGGTCTTCCCCCGAAGCTTCTAAGGTCCCTTCTGGTCCAGGAAAAAACGTTAAAAAGTTTCAACGTGTTTGGACTCAGCTTGGTATTGATTTTCCGTGAACAAAGAAATAGGCAAAAACATGAACTGGCATTGGGCCCTCAGTTAATAGGTTAGTTGACAAAAAGGATATAAAATGGTATATGAAGTATACAAGATTGATAATATAATAGAATGAAACCATCAAAAAGTATAGATACGTTGGAGATGTATCAGCTGCCGGCGACTGATGTCTGCTTGAACTATGTCGGTATTTCCCCAAAGAGGAAGGGATGATGCAGCACAACAACGGTAGGTATTTTCCTCAGTGATGAGACCAAGGTTATTGAACGAGTAGGAGAACCACGCAACACTATGTGAACGACACCTACACACAAATAACAACTACTCGCAACCCAACTTATTAAAGTGGTTGTCAACCCCTTTCGGGTAACGGTGCCCGAAGTTGGCAAGTAGACGGGATAAAAATATGATAGATTGGATAAATAGATCTCGTGGGAACGCGAGATAAAATAAATAACTAAAAATTGCAGCAAGGTATTTTTGTATTTTTGTTTAATAGATCTAAAAATAAAAGCAAATAAAAATAGATTGCAAAGGCAAATATAATAAAGAAGAGACCCGGGGCCGTAGATTTCACTAATGGCTTCTCTCGACAAAAATAGCAAACAAAGGTAAACGAATTCATGGGCAATTGATAAAACTTCAAATAATCATGACGATATCCAGGCAATGATCATTATATAGGAATCACGTCGAAGATTAGTAGACCGATTCCTGCCTGCATCTACTACTATTACTCCACACATTGACCGCCATCCAGCATGCATCTAATGTATTAAGTTCATGGAGAAACTGAAAGATCGAGGATGTCGCCTAGAGGGTGGGTGAATAGGCGCTTTAAAATAATTACGATTTAGGCTTGAACAAATGCGGAATAAAACTAGCATTTAATTTGTTAAGCACAAAACCTAAAACAACTAGGCTCACCTATGTGCACTGATACGTCTCCAACGTATCTATAATTTATGAAGTATTCATGCTATTATATTATCTGTTTTTGATGTTTATGGGTTTTACTAAACACTTTTATATTATTTTTGGGACTAACCTATTAATAGGAGGCCCAACCCAAATTGTTGTTTTCTTGCCTATTTCAGTGTTTCAAAGAAAAGGAATATCAAACGGAGTCCAAACGGAATGAAACCTTGGGGAGAGTTATTTTTGAAACGGGAGCAATCCAAGAGACTTGGAGTAGACGTCAGGGAAGCTTCGAGGTGGCCACGAGGCAGGGAGGCGTGCCTGCCCCCCGGGCGCGCCCCCACGGGGCAGGGAGGCACGCCTGCCCCCCTGGGCACGCCCCCCACCCTCGTGGCTCCCCTGACCGACTTCTTTCGCCTATATATATCCATATACCCTAAAAACATCGGGGAACACAATAGATCAGAATTCCACCGCCGCAAGCCTCTCAGAAGCCACCAAAACCAATCGGGACCTGTTCAGCACCATGCCGGAGGGGATCCTCACTGTGGCCATCTTCATCATCCCGGCGCTCTCCATGACGAGGAGGGAGTAGTTCACCCTCGGGGCTGAGGGTATGTACTAGTAGCTATGTGTTTGGTCTCTCTCTCGTGTTCTTGATTTGGCACGATCTTGATGTATCGCGAGCTTTGCTATTATTGTTGGATCTTATGATGTTTCTCCCCCTCTACTCTCTTGTAATGGATTGAGTTTTCCCTTTGAAGTTATCTTATCGGATTGAGTCTTTAAGGATTTGAGAACACTTGATGTAGGTCTTGCATGTGCTTATATGTGGTGACAATGGGATATCACGTGATCTACTTGATGTATGTTTTGGTGATCAACTTGCGGGTTCCGTGACCTCGTGAACTTATGCATAGGGGTTGGCACACATTTTCGTCTTGACTCTCCTAGAAACTTTGGGGCACTCTTTAAAGTTCTTTGTGTTGGTTGAATAGATGAATCTGAGATTGTGTGATGCATATCGTATAATCATACCCACGGATACTTGAGGTGACATTGGAGTATCTAGGTGACATTAGGGTTTTGGTTGATTTGTGTCTTAAGGTGTTATTCTAGTACGAACTCTTGAATAGATCGATCAGAAAGAATAACTTTGAGGTGGTTTCGTACCCTACAATAATATCTTCGTTTGTTCTCTGCTATTAGTTACTTTGGAGTGACCCTTTGTTGCATGTTGAGGGATAGTTATATGATCCAATTATGTTATTATTGTTGAGAGAACTTGCACTAGTGAAAGTATGAACCCTAGGCCTTGTTTCCTAGCATTGCAATACCGTTCGTGCTCACTTTTATTATTAGTTACCTTGTTGTTTTTATATTTTAGATTACAAAATCTTTATCTACCATCCATATTGCACTTGTATCACCATCTCTTCGCCGAACTAGTGCACCTATACAATTTACCATTGTATTGGGTGTGTTGGGGACACAAGAGACTCTTTGTTATTTGGTTGCAGGGTTGTTTGAGAGACACCATCTTCAACCTACGCCTCCCACGGATTGATAAACCTTAGGTCATCCACTTGAGGGAAATTTGCTACTGTCCTACAAACCTCTGCACTTGGAGGCCCAACAACGTCTACAAGAAGAAGGTTGTGTAGTCGACGTCAAGCTCTTTTCTGGCGCCGTTGCCGGGGAGGTGAGTGCTTGAAGGTATATCTTTAGATCTTGCAATCAAATCTTTTAGTTTCTTGTTTTATCACTAGTTTAGTTTATAAAAGAAAACTACAAAAAATGGAATTAAGGGTGCCTCATATGCTTCATCTTTTAATATCTTTCATGAAAATAAGGATTCCGATAATTGTGCTCAATTGCTAGAGGAAGGGTGCATTAGGATATTTCGCACTAAATATTTGAATGATGAGCATGATTGCAATGTTGTTAGTATGAATTCTTTGAATATCCATAGTACTAATGATGATTGCACTAGTCATGATGAAAATGTTTCTTATAAGCATGTCAACTTTTGTGGAATACATAGAGCTTGCAAGTACACACCAAATAGGGAAGATATATTTTGCAAGAGGCATAAGTATTTGGAAACTAAATGGTTGCAAGAAAGGCTAGATGATTGTGCTGAAAGATTCAATATTTATCGCCATCCTTGTGAACTTTGCAATGAACATGGTCATTTAAATCTCCAATGCTATTTGTTTCATGATCAAATCGTGTTCAAAAATTGTGATAACTTGATTACCCTTGAGCATCATAAAGATCTTAGTCTTCTTTTGGGGTATGAAGAAATGAAACGTATAACTGAGGGTATTCCAAAATTTAATCTTGATAGATTTCTTGATTTTGATCTAGAAGAAATTTTTATGTATAGTGCGGTGAATTTCGTTGAAAATCCTTATATTGCCAATTACCTAAAGAAAACAAAACAAATAGAAGAAGAAGAGAATATTAATGAAATGGAAGAGACTTCCCAATATCCTCCTAATATTTCTTATGATGAATCAGGTAACGAGGAGGAGCTTTCTATTCAACCAATCTCATTAATAAGGAGCTCAAAAAAGAGGGTTAAACCCACACATGATGCGAAGAAGAAAAAGAAAAAGACGGAGAAGCAAAGGTAGAAAGGTATCCCTCCCAAGTGATGTTGCTCCTATTACTCATTGTGATGATGATAATTTCTATACTATTGGTGCTATCCATACTATTAATGATGAGAGTGATTAAGCTTATGATATGAAAAGGCCCAAGCTTGGGGATGCTATGTTTGATGAGAATGACATGTTTGAGAATATATTTGCTGCAATTAATGTTTGTCCCAAGCTTGGGGATGCTATGTTTAATGAAGATGATATGTTTAGCCTCCCAAGTTTTGATGAGCAAATTTATTATGATGATAGCATGCCTCCTATTTATGATGGTTATATTGATGAGAGTGGGTTTGGAAGAGTGTCAACTTTAGGAAGTAATGATCCCACTATTTTGGAGGGTGTTGAATCTTATTATGAAAATTATGAAAGTGGATTTGGAGAGGTCATGACTTTATTTAGTAATGATTCCACTATCTTGGAAGAGGTTTCAATCGATTATGATGAGAACAAAGTTGCTACTTATGATGATTATTATGATGATACTTATGCCATACAAAGTAGTGATGATTATATTTATAAAACTTGCCATGATTATGATTACCCTTTTTCTGAACATTACTCTTTTAATGTGGAAACAATTTATAGTATTTGGGTTTCTTATGATACCCCCACTATTCCGAATGAGAAGAATTTTGCTTATGTGGAGAGTAGTAAATTTTCTATGCTTGTAGATAATGAAAACAATGCTTTAGGTGATGGTTATATTGTTGAATTCATTCATGATTCTACTAAAAATTATTATGAGGGAGTAATATATACTTGTAGGAATTGCAATAATATCAAGTTTCCTCTTTATGTGCTTAAAGTTTTGAAGTTATGCTTGTTTTGCCTTCCTATGCTAGTTGATTATTGTTCCATTAAATTGTTTGATCACAAAATCCCTATGCATAGGAAGTGGGTTATACTTAAATGTGCTAGTAATATTCTTCATGATGCTCCCTTTATGTTTCAATTCTTATCTTTTATGTGAGCATCATTGTAATCATCATGCCTAGTTAGGGGCGTTAAACGATAGCGCTTGTTGGGATGCAACCCAATTTAATTTTTATTTTTTGCTTTTTGATCCTGTTTAGTAATAAATAATCCATATAGTCTCTGGTTAGATGTGGTTTTATGTTTTAATTAGTGTTTGTGCCAAGTAGAACCTTTGGGAAGACTTGGGTGAAGTCTTTATGATCATGCTGTAAAAAACAGAAACTTTAGCGCTCACGAGATTAGACACCATTTTTTACTGGAGAGTGCTTTTAGGTTGATTCTTTTTGAAGATGATTAATAGATAAATTCCTCACGTCCACCAATTTATTTCAGAACTTTTGGAGTTCCAGAAGTATACGTTTGATACAGATTACTACAGACTGTTCTATTTTTGACAGATTCTGTTTTCATTGTGTTGTTTGCTTATTTTGATGAATCTATGAGTAGTATCGGAGGGTATGAACCATAGATAAGTTGGAATATAGTAGGTATTACACCAATATGAATTTATAATGAGTTCAAAACAGTACCTAAGTGGTGATTTATTTTCTTATACTAATGGAGCTTACGTGTTTTCTGTTGAGTTTTGTGTTGTGAAGTTTTCAAGTTTTGGGTAAAGATTCGATGGACTATGGAATAAGGAGTAGCAAGAGCCTAAGCTTGGGCATCATATTCAACCACAACCAAGAGCCTAAGCTTGGGGATGCCCCGAAAGGCATCCCCTCTTTCGTCTTCGTTCATCGGTAACTTTACTTGGAGCTATATTTTTATTCACCACATGATATGTGTTTTGCTTGGAGCGTCAATTTATTTTGTTTGGATTTGCTTGCTGTTATTTAGAACAATGTATTGCATCTTTTATTTCAATAAAAGTGGCATTGATAGCCTTTACTATGCCTATTTTACAAGTCTACATGTTGCTATTTGAAAACAGAAAGTTTACCGCTGTTGCAAAAATTCCCTGAAAAGTCAGAATGTGATAAAATGTTGAAACCTTTTGCATGATAAGCTCTGATAAATTTACTACAGTGGGAATTTTCTTTCATAATTTTTGGATCTAGGGAAGTATGGATCTTGCTGCATTCTTTACAGACTGTCTTGTTTAGGCAGATTGCTGTTATGTTTGCATTGTTAGCATATGTTTGCTTGTTTAATGATTCTATTTGGGGATAGAACTATTAAATATGCAGAGGCATTTAGTATGCAATGTTTAATAATAATTTTAGTGATTTGGTACATTAGAGTATGATAAGGTTTTTGCATTAGTTTATACTAACTTATCTCACGAGTCCTTGTTGAGTTTTGTGTGGATGAAGCTTTTGAAATTTAGGAAGACCGTGATATGAGAGTAAATAAGGAGACACAAAAGCTCAAGCTTGGGGATGCCCGAGGCATCCCAAGATAATATTTTAAGAAGTCTCAAGCGTCTAATCTTGGGGATGCCCCGGTTGGCATCCCACCTTTCTTCTTCGACAACTATCGGTTAGTATCGGTTGATCCTAAGTTTTTGCTTCTTCACGTGATGTCTGCTATTCTTAGAATGTCATTTTATTTTGTTTTGCTTGCTGTTTGAATAAAATATCAAGATCTGAAATTAATAAATGGGAGAGTCTTCACATAGCTAAATAATTATTTAACTACTCATTGATCTTCACTTATATCTTTTTGGAGTAGTTTGTCATTTACTCGTGTGCTTCACTTATATCCTATGAGTAAATAGTTGAATGAATTGAATATCATAAATCTGAAATTATATATGTTTTATATGCTTATCCCATGGGTAGTAATGACTTCACATATAAGAAGTAGAGAAGGTAATTTTATTGAAGGTTAGCAAACATTGTATTGGTCACTTGAAAAATTCATGAAAGAATATTGAAGGAAGAGAGATTTCACATATAAATATACTATCATGGATATCTTTTGTAGTTGTGAGCACTCATTAAAATATGACATGTTAAAAGGTTGATGTTGAACAAGGAAGACAATGTAATGGGTTATGTTTTCTTATATCTGAAATAAAGTATATTGTCATGGATCATCCAACATGTTGAGCTTGCCTTCCCCCCTCATGCTAGCCAAATTCTTTGCACCAAGTAGAGATACTACTTGTGCTTCCAAACATCCCTTAAACCAGTATTGCCATGAGAGTCCACCATACCTACCTATGGATTGAGTAAGATCCTTCAAGTAAGTTGTCATCGGTGCATGCAATAAAAATTGCTCTCTAAATATGTATGATCTATTAGTGTGGAGAAAATAAGCTTTATACGATCTTGTGATGTGGAAGTAATAAAAGCGACGGACTGCATAATAAAGGTCCCTATCGCAAGTGGCAATATAAAGTAACGTTCTTTCGCATTAAGATTTTGTGCATCCAACTATAAAAGCGCATGACAACCTCTACTTCCCTCTGCGAAGGGCCTACCTTTTATTCTTGTCTTATACCTTATGCAAGAGCCGTGGTGATCTTCACCTTTCCTTTTTACATTTTATCCTTTGGCAAGCACATTGTGTTGGGAAGATCCTGACATATATATCCAATTGGATGTAAGGCATCATGAACTATTATTGTTGACATTACCTTTGAGGTAAAAGGTTGGGAGGCGAATCTATAAGCCCCTATCTTTCTCTATGTCTGATTAAAACTTTGAACCCATAAATATCACGTGAGTGTTACCAATTGTGAAAGACTAAATGATAGTTGAGTATGTGAAGTTTGCTGAATCAAAGCTCTGACATAGACACTTCCTGAAAATAAGATGAATTGTAATTGTTTGATGACTAATAACACGGTTTGTTAGTTTTCAAGAAAGTTCATGATCTATACTTTAACATGTGAATAGCTTGTTACTTGATCATGAGAAGTCCTATGAGTTGAGCTACTGTCATGATATATAATGATGCTAGAAAAGGTGATTGAAATTATCATTGATCAAACTTCTGCACCTGCTAGCATTCACACTTCATAAATTCTTTCTTTTATCATTTACCTACTTGAGGACGAGCAGGATTTAAGCTTAGATGCCGATACGTCTCCAACGTATCTATAATTTATGAAGTATTCATGCTATTATATTATCTGTTTTGGATGTTTATGGGCTTTACTAAACACTTTTATATTATTTTTGGGACTAACCTATTAACCGGAGGCCCAGCCCAAATTGTTGTTTTCTTGCCTATTTCAGTGTTTCAAAGAAAACGAATATCAAACGGAGTCCAAACGGAATGAAACCTTCGGGAGAGTTATTTTTGAAACGGAAGCAATCCGGGAGACTTGGAGTAGATGTCAGGGAAGCTTCGAGGTGGCCACGAGGCAGGGAGGCGCGCTTGGCCCTGGGCGCGCCCCCACCCTCGTGGGCCCCTCGTGGCTCCCCTGACCGACTTCTTTCGCCTATATATATCCATATACCCTAAAAACATCGGGGAACACAATAGATCGGGAGTTCCATCGCCGCAAGCCTCTGCAGCCACCAAAAACCAATCGGGACCCTGTTCAAGACTCACGAGGGGGGATCCTCACCGTGGCCATCTTCATCATACCGGTGCTCTCCATGACGAGGAGGGAGTAGTTCACCCTCGGGGCTGAGGGTATGTACCAGTAGCTATGTGTTTGATCTCTCTCTCTCTCTCTCTCTCTCTCTCGTGTTCTTGATTTGGCACGATCTTGATGTATTGCGAACTTTGCTATTATAGTTGGATCTTATGATGTCTCTCCCCCTCTACTCTCTTGTAATGGATTGAGTTTTCCCTTTGAAGTTATCTTATAGGATTGAGTCTTTAAGGATTTGAGAACACTTGATGTATGTCTTGCATGTGCTTATCTGTGGTGACAATGGGATATCACGTGATCTACTTGATGTATGTTTTGGTGATCAACTTATGGGTTCTGTGACCTCGTAAACTTATGCATAGGGGTTGGCACACGTTTCGTCTTGACTCTCCGGTAGAAACTTTGGGGCACTCTTTGAAGTTCTTTGTGTTGGTTGAATAGATGAATCTGAGATTGTGTGATGCATATCATATAATCATACCCACGGATACTTGAGGTGACATTGGAGTATCTAGGTGACATTAGGGTTTTGGTTGATTTGTGTCTTAAGGTGTTATTCTAGTATGAACTCTTGAATAGATCGATCAGAAAGAATAACTTTGAGGTGGTTTCGTACCCTACAATAATCTCTTCGTTTGTTCTCTGCTATTAGTGACTTTGCAGTGACCCTTTGTTGCATGTTGAGGGATAGTTATATGATCCAATTATGTTATTATTGTTGAGAGAACTTGCACTAGTGAAAGTATGAACCCTAGGCCTTGTTTCCTAGCATTGCAATACCGTTCGTGCTCACTTTTATTATTAGTTACCTTGTTGTTTTTATATTTTAGATTACAAAATCTTTATCTACCATCCATATTGCACTTGTATCACCATCTCTTCATTAACTAGTGCACCTATACAATTTACCATTGTATTGGGTGTGTTGGGGACACAAGAGACTCTTTGTTATTTGGTTGCAGGGTTGTTTGAGAGACACCATCTTGAACCTACGCCTCCCACGGATTGATAAACCTTAGGTCATCCACTTGAGGGAAATTTGCTACTGTCCTACAAACCTCTGCACTTGGAGGCCCAACAACGTCTACAAGAAGAAGGTTGTGTACTAGACATCATGCACCAACAACTTATGCTAATCAAGATAAACAACTATGTGATAGCAATATATATAACATGAAACACTATGGCTATCACAAAGTAAAGTGCATAAGTAAAGGGCTCATGTAAGAGATAACCGAGGCACTCGGAGACGACGATGTATCCAGAAGTTCACACCCTTGCGGATGCTAATCTCCGTTGGAGCGGTGTGGAGTCACAATGCTCCCGAAGAAGCCACTAGGGCCATCGTAATCTGCTCACGCCCTCGCACAATGCAAGATGTCGTGAATCCACTAAGGGACCTTTGAGGGCGGTCACCGAACCCGTACAAATGGCAACCCTTGGGGGCGGTGACCGAACCCGTATACTTTGGCAACCCTTGGGGGCGGTCATCGATACCCGTCAAATTGCTCGGGGCGATCTCCACATCCTAATTAGAGACCCCGACGCTTGCCCAGAGCTTTACACCACAATGATTGAGCTCAAAACGCCATCAACCGTCTAGGGCGCCCAAGCACCCAAGAGGACAAGCTCAAGGGTACCAAGCACCCAAGAGTAATAAGCTTCTCAACTTGTAACTTCCATGTATCACCGTGGAGAACTCAAACCAATGCACCAAATGCAGTGGCAAGGGCACACAGAGTGTCCAAGTCCCCCACTCTCAAATCCCACCAAAGCAACGAAAGCTATGGAGGGAAATGAGAGGAAGAACAAGAAGGAGAACACTAAGAACTCCAAGATCTAGATCCAAGGGGTTCCCCTCATATAGATGAGAAAGTGATTGGTGGAAATGTGGATCTAGATCTCCTCTCTCTTTTCCCCCCAAAACTAGCAAGAATCCATGGAGGGACTGAGAGTTAGCAAGCTCGAAGAAGGTCAACAGTGGGGGAAGAACACGAGCTCAAAGGATAGGGTCCAAAGGGGAAGAAGACCACCTTTTATAGGTCCCTACGAATCTGCCCGTTATGTGCAGAAAACTGTAGGACCGATACAAGCGGTGCACGAACCGGTACAGCTGGTCAAAGCAGAGGAAAAACCAACCTGTAGGAAAAATCCCTGAACGGTACAACAGCCCGGGGAACCGGTAGTACCAGTTAAACTGAACTAACCGGTACAACCGGTCAACAACCGCCTAAGAACCGCTTCAAAATAGAAACTAGTCCCATGGTAGAGCGGTACATGGTCGGTACAACCTTCAGACCAATTCTGGAGCGGTACAACCGCTCCAAACACCGGTTGTACCGGTCAACTAGTACAACCTCTCTATGGGGCGGTACTTAAGGAAATATGCCCTAGAGGCAATAATAAAGTTATTATTTATTTCCTTATTTCATGATAAATGTTTATTATTCATGCTAGAATTGTATTAACCGGAAACTTAGTACATGTGTGAATACATAGACAAAAAGAGTGTCACTAGTATGCCTCTACTTGACTAGCTCATTGAATCAAAGATGGTTAAGTTTCCTAGCCACATACATGAGTTGTCATTTTATTAACGAGATCACATCATTAGAGAATGATGTGATTGACTTAACCCATTCCGTAGCTTAGCACTTGATAGATTAGTATGTTGCTATTGCTTTCTTCATGACTTATAAATGTTCCTATGACTATGAGATTATGCAACTCCCGAATACCGGAGGAACACTTTGTGTGCTACCAAATGTCACAACGTAACTGGGTGATTGTAAAGGTGCTCTACAGGTGTCTCCGATGGTACTTGTTGAGTTGGCATAGATCAAGATTAGGATTTGTCACTCTGATTGCCGGAGAGGTATCTCTGGGCCCTCTCGGTAATGCACATCACTATAAGCCTTGCAAGCATTGTAACTAATGAGTTAGTTACGGGATGATGCATTACAGAACGAGTAAATAGACTTGCCGGTAATGATATTGAACTAGGTATTGAGATACCGACGGTCGAATCTCGGGCAAGTAACATACCGATGACAAAGGGAACAACATATGTTGTTATGCGATTTGACCGATAAAGATCTTCGTAGAATTTGTAGGAGCCAATATGAGCATCCAGGTTCCGCTATTGGTTATTGACCGGAGATGTGTCTCGGTCATGTCTACATAGTTCTCGAACCCATAGGGTCCACACGCTTAACGTTCGGTGACGATCGGTATTACGAGTTTATGTGTTTTGATGTACTAAAGGTAGTTCGGAGTCCCGGATATGATCACGGGCATGACGAGGAGTCTCGAAATGGTCGAGACATAAAGATCTATATATTGGATGACTATGTTTGGACATCGGAAGGGTTCCGAGTGAGTTCGGGCATATACAGGAGTACCGGGGTTTACCGGAACCCCCGAGGGAGTTTAATGGGCCTTATGGGCCTTAGTGGAGAGAGAGAGGGGCGGCCAGGGCAGGCCGCGCCCCCTCCCCGTCTGGTCCAAATTGGACTAGGAGGGGAGGTGGCGCCCCCCTTTCCTTCTCCCTCTCTCCTCCTTCCTTCTCTCATACTCCTACTACATGGAAGGGGGGAATTCTACTCCCGGTGGGAGTAGGACTCCCCATGGGGCGCGTCATAGGAGGGCCGGCCCTCCCCCTCCTCCACTCTTTTATATACGGGGGAGGGGGGCACCCCATAAACACACAAGTTGATCATTGATCTCTTAGCCGTGTGCGGTGCCCGCCTCCACCATAATCCACCTCGGTCATATTGTCGTAGTGCTTAGGCGAAGACCTACGTCGGTAGCTTCATCATCACCATCATCACGCCGTCGTGCTGACGAAGCTGTCCCTTGACACTCTGCTGGATCATGAGTTCTTGGGATGTCACCGAGCTAAACCTGTGCAGATCGCGGAGGTGCCGTATGTTCGATACTAGGATCGGTCGATCGTGAAGACATACGACTACATCAACTGTGTTGCCATAACGCTTCCGCTTTCGATCTATGAGGGCACGTGGACAACACTCTCCCCTCTCATTTCTATACATCACCATGATCTTGCATGTGCGTTGGTTTTTTTTGAAACTACTACGTTCCCCTACAGTGGCATCCGAGCCAGGTCTATGCGTAGATGTTATATGTACGAGTTGAACACAAGTGAGTTGTGGGCGATACTAGTCATACTGCTTGCCAGCATGTCATACTTTGATTCGGCGGTATTGTTGGATGAAGCGGCCCGGACCGACATTACGTGTACACTTACGTGAGACTGGTTCTACCGACGTGCTTCGCATTACAGTGGTCATGGCGGTGTCGGTTCTCCAACTTTAGTTGAATCGAGTGTGGCTACGCCCGGTCCTTGTTGAAGGTTAAAACATCACATACTTGACGAAAAATCATTGTGGTTTTGATGTGTAGGTAAGAACGGTTCTTGCACAGCCCGTAGCAGCCACGTAAAACTTGCAACAACAAAGTAGAGGACGTCTAACTTGTTTTTTCAGGGCATGTTGTGATGTGATATGGTCAAGACATGATGCTAAATTTTATTGTATGAGATGATCATGTTTTGTAACAGAGTTATCGGCAAATCGGTTGGAGCCATATGGTCGCCGCTTATTATATGAAAAGCAATCGCCATGTAATTGCTTTACTTTATCACTAAGCGGTAGCGATAGTCGTAGAAGCAATAGTTGGCGAGACGACAACGATGCTACGATGGAGATCAAGGTGTCGCACCGGTGATGATGGTGATCATGACGGTGCTTTGGAGATGGAGATCAAAGGCATAAGATGATGATGGCCATATCATATCACTTATATTGATTGCATGATGTTTATACTTTATGCATCTTATTTTGCTTAGATCGACGGTAGCATTATAAGATGATCTCTCACTAAATTTCTAGGTACAAGTGTTCTCCCTGAGTATGCACTGCTATGAAATTTAAATGCGTCTTGAGACACCACATGATGAACGGGTGTGATAAGCTCTACGTTCACATACAACGGGTGCCAGCCAGTTTTGCACACGCAGAATACTCGGGTTAAACTTGACGAGCCTAGCATATGCAGATATGGCCTCGAAACACTGAGACCGAAAGGTCAAGCGTGAATCATATAGTAGATATGATCAACATAGTGATGTTCACTATTGAAAACTACTCCATCTCACGTGATGATGGGACATGGTTTAGTTGATTTGGATCACGTGATCACTTAGATGATTAGAGGGATGTCTATCTAAGTGGGAGTTCTTAAGTAATATGATTAATTGAACTTTAAATTTATCATGAACTTAGTCCTGGTAGTATTAGTATATCTATGTTGTAGATCAATAGCTCGCGTTTAGCTCCCCTGTTTTATTTTTTATATGTTCCTAGAGAAAACTAAGTTGAAAGATGTTAGTAGCAATGATGCAGATTGGATCCATGATCCGAGGATTATCCTCATTGCTGCACAGAAAAATTATGTCCTTGATGCACCGCTAGGTGACAGACCGATTGCAGGAGCAGATGCAGATGTTATGACCGATTGCAGGAGCAGATGCAGACGTTATGATCGTTTGGCAAAGCTCGATATGATGACTACTCGATAGTTTACTGCACCATGCTTTACGGCTTAGAATCGGGGCTTCAAAGACGTTTTGAACGCCACGGAGCATATAAGATGTTCCAAGAGTTGAAATTAGTATTTCATACTCATGCCCGTGTTGAGAGGTATGAGACCTCTGACAGTACTTTGCCTACAAGATGGAGGAGAATAGCTCAACCAGTGAGCATGTGCTCAAAATGTTTGAGTACTACAATCATTTGAATCAAGTGGGAGTTAATCTTCCAGATAAGATAGTGATTGACAGAGTTCTCTAGTCACTATCACCAAGTTACTAGAACTTCATGATGAACTATAATATGCAAGGGATAACGAAAACGATTCCCAAGCTCTTCATGATGCTGAAATCGACAAAGGTAGAAATCAAGAAAAGCATCAAGTGTTGATGGTTGGCAAGACCACTAGTTTCAAGAAAAGGGCAAAGGGAAGAAGGGGAACTTCAAGAAGAACGGCAAGCAAGTTGCTGCTCAAGTGAAGAAGCCCAAGTCTGGACCTAAGCCTGAGACTAAGTGCTTCTACTGCAAAGGGACTGGTCCTTTGAAGCGTAACTACCCCAAGTATTTGGCGGATAAGAAGGATGGCAAACTGAACAAAGGTATATTTGATATACATGTTATTGATGTGTACTTTACTAGTGTTTATAGAAACCCCTCAGCATCTGATACTGGTTTAGTTGCTAAGAGTATTAACTTGAAACGGGAGTTGCAAAAATAAACAGAGACTAGTTAAGGACGAGGTGATGATGTGCATTGGAAGTGATTCCAAGGTTGATAAGATCACCATCGCACACTCCCTTTACCTTTGGGGATTAGTGTTGAACCTAAAATAAATGTTATTTGGTGCTTGCTTTGAGCATGAATATGATTGGATCATGTTTATTGTAATACAGTTATTCATTTAAGTCAAAGAATATTTTTTGTTTTGTTTACATGAATAAAACCTTCAATGGTCATACACCCAAGGTGAATGGTTTGTTGAATCTTGATCGTAGTGATACACATATTCATAATATTGAAGCCAAAATATGCAAAGTTAATAATGATAGTGCAACTTATTTGTGGCACTGCCGTTTAGGTCATATTGGTGTAAAGCGCATGAAGAAACTCCATGCCGATGGGCTTTTGGAATCACTTGATTATGAATCACTTGATGCTTGCGAACCATGCCTCATGGGCAAGATGACTAAGACTCTGTTCTCCGGAACAATGGAGCGAGCAACATACTTGTTGGAAATAATACATACTGATGTATGCAGTCCGATGAGTGTTGAGGCTCGCAGCAGGTATCGTTATTTTCTGACCTTCACAGGCGATTTGAGAAGATATGGGTATATCTACTTGATGAAACATAAATCTGAAACATTTGAAAAGTTCAAATAATTTCAGAGTGAAGTGGAAAATCATCGCAACAAGAAAATAAAGTTTCTACGATCTGATCGTGGAGGAGAATATTTGAGTTACGAGTTTGGTCTTCATTTGAAACAATGCGGAATAGTTTCGCAACTCACGCCACCGGGAACACCACAACAGAATGGTGTGTCCTAACGTCGTAACAATACTTTTTTGTATATGGTGCAATCTATGATGTCTCTTACCGATTTACCATTATCGTTTTGGGGTTATGCATTAGAGACAGCTGCATTCACGTTAAATAGGGCACCATCTAAATCCGTTGAGACGACACCATATGAACTGTGGTTTGGCAAGAAGCCAAAGTTGTCATTTCTTAAAGTTTGGGGTTGCGATGTTTATGTGAAAAAGTTTCATCCTGATAAGCTCATAACCAAATCGGAGAAATGAGTCTTCATAGGATACCCAAAGGAGACAGTTGGGTACACCTTCTATCACAGATCCGAAGGCAAGACATTCGTTGCTAAGAATGGATCCTTTATAGAGAAGGAGTTTCTCTCGAAAGAAGTGAGTGGGAGGAAAGTAGAACTTGATGAGGTAACTGCTGCTCCCTTATTGGAAAGTAGTTCATCACAGAAATCTGTTCCCGTGACTCCTACACCAACTAGTGAGGAAGCTAATGATGATGATCATGTAACTTCAGATCAAGTTACTACCGAACCTCGTAGGTCAACCAGAGTGAGATCCGCACCGGACTGGTACGGTAATCCTGTTCTGGAGGTCATGTTACTTGACCATGATGAACCTACGAACTATGAGGAAGCGATGATGAGCCCAGATTCCGTGAAATGGCTTGAGGACATGAAATATGAGATGGGATCCATGTATGAGAATAAAGTGTGGACTTTGGTTGACTTGCCCGATGATCGGCAAGCCATAGAAAATAAATGGATCTTCAAGAGGAAGACAAACGCTGATAGTAGTGTTACTATCTACAAAGCTAGACTTGTCGAAAAAGGTTTTTGACAAAGTTCAAGGTGTTGACTACGATGAGATTTTCTCACTCGTGGTGATGCTTAAGTCTGTCCGAATCATGTTAGCAAATTGGCACATTTTATGAAATTTGGCAAATGGATGTCAAAACTACATTCCTTAATGGATTTCTTAAAGAAGAGTTGTATATGATGCAACCAGAAGGTTTTGTTGATCCTAAAGGTGCTAACAAAATGTGTAAGCTCCAAATGATCCATCTATGGACTGGTGCAAGCATCTCAGAGTTGGAATATACGCTTTGATGAGTTGATCAAAGCATATAGTTTTATACAGACTTGCGGTGAAGCCTGTATTCACAAGAAAGTGAGTGGGAGCACTACAACATTTCTGATAAGTATGTGAATGACATATTGTTGATCGGAAATAATGTAGAATTTTCTGGAAAGCATAAAGGAGTATTTGAAAGGAGTTTTTCAAAGAAAGACCTCGATATTGAGCATCAAGATCTATAGAGATAGATCAAGACGCTTGATAAGTTTTTTTCAATGAGTACATACCTTGACAAGATTTTGAAGTAGTTCAAAATGGAACAGTCAAAGAAAGAGTTCTAGCCTGTGTTACAAGGGTGTGAAATTGAGTAAGACTCAAAGCCCGACCACGACAGAAGATAGACAGAGAATGAAAGTCATTCCCTATGCCTCAACCATAGGTTCTATGAAGTATGCCATGTTGTGTACCAGATCTATTGTATACCCTACACTGAGTTTGGCAAGGGAGTACAATAGTGATCTAAGAGTAGATCACTGGACAGCGGTCAAAATTATCCTTAGTGGGATAAGGATATGTTTCTCGATTATGGAGGTGACAAAAGGTTCATCGTAAAGGGTTACGTCGATGCAAGTTTTGACACCTACCAAACAAGCAAAAGTGGGTCGAATTGGGAACTTTTGCCCTCATGCACCCTCCATGCACCCTACCAAACACACCCTAAGTCTCAATCTGGATACATATTTGTCACAAGCCTAGATTCATGTTTGTAAATAGTGGCTTTGCATCCATGCATCATGTCTAATTTTATCTGAAACTTGAAATGGGGACTGATAAACCCTAGGAGCAAATGAAATTCAACTAGGGTCAAAATTAAATATTTTCAATGAACCCAAAATGCCCTTCATAAATGTTCATCATTTTTGTTTTGGTCTAGAACCTCTGACAAAAATGGTGCACACTTCTCGAGGACACTCTAGATTTATGAATTAAATCAAAAGTATTTGAATTTGGACATTTAAATTCTATAAAATATTTTAAATGTCCAAATAATCTTGAAAGCATTTGAGGGCTATTGGAAATATTTTCAAAAGTGCCCAAAATTCTTTTCAGGATTTTACAAAATGAATTGGTATTTTTACAAATTCAAAATAGAATAGAATAAATAGAAAAATAGAAAAACTAAAGAGAGAGAGAGAGAGGAAAAGGCCAGAGGCCACCCACCTGGCTGGGCCGGCCCACCTGGCCCGTGCCAGTCATCACCTACCTCTGCCAGTAGGCAGAGGAGGGAGACAACGCACGCGCACCAGCGGCGCCACGCACCTCCCTGCTCGCTTGCGTTACCGAGGCCGCCACGACGCCTCAAGCCTTCTCTTCGGTGCCGCACCGACCCCCTGGACGTTTCACTCTCCCCCTCTGCCCTCTCTCTCGCCCTCTCCTCGCCATGGCCGCAACCGCCAAGCGCTCACCGCCGTGAAACCCGCAGCCACCATGCTCCCCTCGCCTCTCCGACTTGTCCACGGGATCCGCCCCTATCGCCCGCGCCTCTCCGCCAGCTCGCACGACACTGGATGCCTTGCATCACCCTCCGCCCGCCATCTTCGCCGCCTCTGCCCCGAGATCGCCGGCGGCCGCACGACCTCATCAGCCCCTCCCCGAGCTCTCCAAGACCATCGTCGACCCCGCCGTGAGCTCCTGCATCTAACCCCCTAACCCCGCTGCCCTTTTCTCACCATAGCCGTCACCCCCTTGCTGACCGTAGCAGGCCGCCGCCCGAGCTCGCCGTCGATGCAGCTCTGATGACCATTTGGTCACCCCGACATCTCCAACGCGCTCGTGGCACCCCGCAGAGCATGCCTAGCGCAAGTAGCCCTCCGTTTGCACGCCGCAACAGCTATTCTGTGGTCGCCCGAACTCCGTCTGCCGCGGATGACCTCGCCGCCGTTGACTTCAGCCACCCCAGCCCCGGAAACGACCACGATCCGACGCGTCGTCGCGCCAGCTCTCCGTAGAGCCCAATGGCGCATCGAACAGTGCCCCATAGAGGAAACCCGAGGCACAAGAGCGCCGCTGACCCCGCCGGCGGCAAAACGCCGGCGAGTTTGACCCAGTTGACCAGGGGTTTGACTCCCCCCTGACCCACTGACATGTGGGCCAGGCCCGAATTAGTTTAGGCTTAGGGTTAAATTAGTGCTAATTAACAACTTAGTTAGAGGAGAGGCTCACACGCGGGCCCCACTGGTCAGGTTTGACCTGGACTGGCCCTGTTGACCACTGACATCACAGTGACGTCATGCTAATGCCGTAATTATTACTAGAATTTAAATAAATCTTAAATGGTTTATTTATTTCACAAAATGTTTAAAACTTCTAAAATTTATAGAAATTCAACCGTAACTCCAAATGAAATAATTTATATATGAAAAATGATCAGAAAAATCCAATCTATCCATCTGTACTGGTTTCATGCATGATAAAGAAACTTAACCCTGCTATTTAGATCAAAACATGATAATGCATTATATGAGTTCATAACTTGAGTTTGAATTTGAACCCTTGGTTCAAATAAGCTCAAACCCTTCTGTTCTAGTTGCATTAGCTTAAATCACAGCATGTTGCCATGCCATGATCATGTATCATATTGTGCATTGCATTGATTGTGTTTTCTCTTTGTTGCCGGTAATTGTCCCCTCTCAGTAAACGTGGTTTTGACGATGAGTTCGATGACACTGATCAAGAGCTATACTATCTTCAGAAGTGCCAGGCAAGCAAAACCCCCTTGTTCATTCCGATACAATCCCACTCTATCGCTCCTGCTCCTTTTTACTGCATTAGGACAACAACGATTCAACTGTTACATGATGCGGTAGTTGAACCCCTTTCCTCTGCATTACCTGTCATTGCCACAGTAAATAGATGAAACCCACTAGCATGAGTAGGAGTTGTTTGAGCCCTGATGTGCCTACTCATTCATGCTTGTTGTCATGCCTGCTAGTTTCATCCATCTCGTGATCATCAAAATGAATCCACTAACAAGGTTGATCAAGTCTTGTTAACAAACTCATTCCGAGTAACACGGAACCGGAGAAATTTTGAATAACACTAAGTTACCTCAACGGGGATATGAAAATCCCCAACAATAAGAATATCATACTTTTTCTTGACAGTAGGGAGAGGTAATTCAAAACCTCCAAAAATAATAGTTGGAACTTTTTCAATAGAATTGATGCTATGAACTTGAGATTGTTTCCTCGGAAAGTATACCGTATGCTCATTACCATTAACATGAAAAGTGACATTGCCTTTGTTGCAATAAATAACAGCCCCTGCAGTATTAAGAAAAGGTCTACCAAGGATAATAGACATACTATCATCCTCGGGAATATCAAGAATAACAAAGTCCGTTAAGATAGTGACATTTGCAACCACAACAGGCACATCCTCACAAGTAACGGCAATTATAGCAGTTGATTTATCGACCATTTGCAAAGATATTTCAGTAGGTGTCAACTTATTCAATTCAAGTCTACGATATAAAGAGAGAGGCATAACACTAACACCGGCTCCAAGATCACATAAAGCAGTTCTAACATAATTTCTTTTAATAGAGCATGGTATAGTTGGAATACCCGGATCTCCTAGTTTCTTTGGTATTCCACCTTTAAAAGTGTAATTAGCAAGCATGGTGGAAATTTCAGCTTTCGGTATCTTTCTTTTATTTGTGATGATATCCTTCATATACTTAGCATGAGGATTTACTTTAAGCATATCAGTTAAACACATACGTAAGAAAATAGGTCTAATCATTTCAAAGAAAGCGCTCAAAATACTCATCATCCTTTGACTTGGATGGTTTAGGAGGAAAGGGCATGGGTTTCTGAACCCATGGTTCTCTTTCTTTACCGTGCTTCCTAGCAACAAAATCTCTCTTATCATAACGTTGATTCTTTGATTGTTGGTTATCAAGATCAACAGCAGGTTCAATCTCTACATCATTGTCTTTGCTAGGTTGAGCATCAACATGAACATTATCATTAACATTATTATTAGGTTCATGTTCATCAGCTGATTGTGTTTCACCGTCAGAAATAGAAATATCATTGGGATTCTCAGGTGTGTCTACAGTAGGTTCACTAGAAGCATGCAAAGTCCTATCGTTTTTCTTCTTCTTCTTTTTAGAAGAACTAGGTGCCTCTAAATTATTTCTCTGAGAATATTGTTCGATTCTCTTAGGGTGGCCTTCAGGATACAAATGTTCCTGAGTCATTCTACCAGTTCTAGTAGCCACTCTAACAACAAAGTCATTTTTATTATTTAATTCATCAAGTAAATCATTTTGAGCTTTAAGTACTTGCTCAGCTTGAGTAGCAACCATAGAAGCATATTTGCTAACGCGGTGAAGTTCATCTTTAACTCTAGCCAGATTATCACCTACACGTCCTATCTCGAAAGCATTATTCTTTAACTCTCTACCAACATAAGCATTAAAACTTTCTTGTCTAGCCATAAATTCGTCAAATTCATCTAAGCATGGGCTATGAAATTTAGTAGAGGGTATCTCAACTATATCATATCTATAGAGAGAATTTACCTTTACTACCTATGTCGGGTTATCAAGACAATGTAGTTCTTCAAAGTGATGAAATTAAGACCATGTATTTCTTCAATAGGAGGTAAATTCTTAACATCTTCAGCTTTTAATACCTTTTTCTTTCATTTATTTCTTTGCCTCTTGCATATCCTTAGGATTGAGAAATAAAACACCTCTCTTCTTCGGAGTGGGTTTAGGAATAGACTCAGAGTTGGCTCAATTGGTTCGTGAATTACTTGAGAACTGGCTCGAAGAGTCCAATTATTTTCGTTAGTCAACATATTATTCAATAGTATTTCAGCTTAAATCATTGTTCTTTCCTCGAAAACACAACCAAAGACAACTATCCAAGTAGTCCTTGGAAGCATCGGTTAGCCCATTATAAAAGATATCAAGTATTTCATTTTCTTAAGAGGATGATCAGCAAAGCATTAAGTAATCGGAGAAGCCTCCCCCAAGCTTGTGGGAGACTCTCTTCTTTGATTTGCACAAAATTACATATTTCCCATAAGGCAGCTTGTTTCTTATGAGCAGGAAATATTTAGCGGAGAAGTAATAAATCATATCACAGGGACTACGCACACAACCAGGAGCAAGGGAATTATACCAAGTCTTAGCATCACCCTTTAATGAGAATGGAAATATCTTAAGGATATATAAATAGCGAGACTTCTCATCATGAGTAAATAGGGTGGCTATATCATTCAACTTGGTAAGATGTGCCACAACAGTTTCAGATTCAAGGCCATAAAAGGATCGATTCAACTAAAGTAATAATATCGTGGTCAACAGAGAATTCATAATCCTTATCAAGAATACGATAGGTGAAGTAGCAAAAGCATGTTCGTTTTTCATTCTAGCATTAAGAGACTGCTGCTTCCATTTGGCTAATAATTTCTTAAGATCATTTCTATCATTGCAAGCAAGAATTTCCATAGCAGCTTTTTTCATTCATAACATAACCCTTAGGAACAACATGTAATACATAATCATTGGGGAACCTTCATCATCACTATCATCGATAATAGGATCTTGATATTTTCATTCCCCTAACTCTAGCAAGTTGTTCATCTAGAAATTCACCTAATGGCAAAGTAGTATCACACACGTATATTTTCATCATGCATAGCAGAAGTGGCATCATCAATAACATGCGACATATCAGAATTTATACCAGTAGCAGGTTTAGGTGTCGCAAGCTTACTAATAACGGAAGGAGAATCTAGTGTAGAGCTAGATGGCAGTTCCTTACCTCCCCTCGTAGTTGAGGGAAAAATCTTGGTCTTAGCGTCTTTCAAGTTCATAGTGATCAACAGATATAAATCCCAAGTGACTCAGAGAATAGAGCTATGTTCCCGACAGCGGCGAGAAATTAGTCTTGATAACCCACAAGTATAGGGGATCGCAACAGCTTTTCGAGGGTAGAGTATTCAACCCAAATTTATTGATTCGACACAAGGGGAGCCAAAGAATATTCTTGAGTATTAGCAGTTGAGTTGTCAATTCAACCACACCTGGATAACTTAGTATCTGCAGCAAAGTGTTTAGTAGCAAAAGTGGTATGATAATAATAGTAACGATAGCAAAAGTAAAGATAAATGTTTTTGGGGGTTTTGTAGTAGTTGTAACAGTAGCAACGGAAAAGTAAATAAGCGAAGAACAATATATGAGAAGCTCGTAGGCAATGGATCAGTGATGGATAATTATGACGGATGCGATTCCTCATGCAATAGCTATAACATAGGGTGATATAGAACTAGCTCAAATTCATCAATGTAATGTAGGCATGTATTCCGTAAATAGTCATACGTGCTTATGGAAAAGAACTTGTATGACATCTTTTGTCCTACCCTCCCGTGGCAGCGGGCCCTTCTGAAACTAAGGGATATTAAGTCCTCCTTTTAATAGAGAACCGGACCAAAGCATTAGCACATAGTGAATACATGAACTCCTCAAACTACGGTCATCACCGAGAAGTATCCCGATATTGTCACTTCGGGGTTGTCGGATCATAACACATAATAGGTGACTATAGACTTGCAAGATAGTATCAAGAACACACATATATTCATGAAAACATAATAGGTTCAGATCTGAAATTATGGCACTCGGGCCCTAGTGACAAGCATTAAGCATAGCAAAGTCATAGCAACATCAATCTCAGAACATAGTGGTTACTAGGGATCAAACCCTAACAAAACTAACTTGATTAAATCTCATCCAACCCATCACCGTCCAGCAAGCCTACGATGGAATTACTCACGCACGGCGGTGAGCATCATGAAATTGGTGATGGAGGATGGTTGATGATGACGACGGCGACGAATTCCCCTCTCCGGAGCCCCGAACGGACTCCAGATCAGCCCTCCTGATAGAGATTAGGGCTTGGCGGCGGCTTCGTGTCGTAAAACGTGATGAAACTTTCTCTCTTATTTTTTTCTCCCCGAGACGGAATATATGGAGTTGGAGTTGAGGTCGGAGGAGGTCCAGGGGGCCCATGAGATAGGGGGGCGCACCCCAGGGAAATGTCTCCTAGTTCTTCCACTGAGCCATGTTGCTTGCTACTGGTGACCCACAAGTATAGGGGATCTATCGTAGTCCTTTCTATAAGTAAGAGTGTCGAACCCAACGAGGAGCAGAAGGAAATGATAAGCGGTTTTCAGCAAGGTATTCTCTGCAAGCACTGAAATTACAGGTAACAGATAGTTTTGTGATAAGATAATTGGTAACGAGCAACAAGTAATAAAAGTAAATAAAGTGCAGCAAGGTGGCCCAATCCTTTTTCTAGCAAAGGACAAGCCTGGACAAACTCTTATATAGAGAAAAGCGCTCCGAGGACACATGGGAATTATCGTCAAGCTAGTTTTCATCACGTTCATATGATTCGCGTTCGGTACTTTGATAATTTGATATGTGGGTGGACCGGTGCTTGGGTGCTGCCCTTACTTGGACAAGCATCCCACTTATGATTAACTCCTATTGCAAGCATCCGCAACTACAAAAGAAATATTAAGGTAAACCTAACCATAACATGAAACATATGGATCCAAATCAGCCCCTTACGAAGCAACACATAAACTAGGGTTTAAGCTTTTGTCACTCTAGCAACCCATCATCTACTTATTACTTCCCAATGCCTTCCTCTAGGCCCAAATAATGGTGAAGTGTCATGTAGTCGACGTTCACATAACACCACTAGAGGAGAGACAACATACATCTCATCAAAATATCAAACAAAGACCAAATTCACATGACTACTAATAGAAAGACTTCTCCCATGTCCTCAGGAACAAACGTAACTACTCACAAAGCATATTCATGTTCATAATCAGAGGAGTATTAATATGCATATAGGATCTGAACATATGATCTTCCACCAAATAAACCAACTAGCATCAACTACAAGGAGTAATCAACACTACTAGCAACCTACGGTACCAATCTCGGACTTGGAGACAAGAATTGGATACAAAGAGATGAACTAGGGTTTGAGAGGAGATGGTGCTGGTGAAGATGTTGATGGAGATTGCCCTCTCCCGATGAGAGGAGCGTTGGTGATGACGATGGCGATGATTTCCCCCTCCCGGAGCGAAGTGTCCCTAGCAAAACAGCTCTGCCGGAGCCCTAGATTGGTTCCGCCAAGGTTCCGCCTCGTGGCGTGAGTCTCGTCCAAAGCTTGCTTATGATTTTTCTTGGACGAAAGACTTCATATAGTAGAAGATGGGCACCGAGGGCCAACAGGGGCCACGAGGCGAGGCGTGCCCCCCACCCTCGTGGCCAGGGTGTGGGCCCCCTCTGGTATTTCTTCCGCTTAGTATTTTTTATTATTTCCAAAATTAACTTTCGTGGAGTTTCAGGGCTTTTGGAGTTGTGCAGAGTAGGTCTCTAATATTTGCTCCTTTTCTAGCCCAGAATTCCAGCTGCCGGCATTCTCCCTCCTTATGTAAACCTAGTAAAATAAGAGAGAATAGGCATAAGTATTGTGACATAATGTGTAATAACAGCCCATAAAGCAATAAATATCAATATAAAAGCATGATGCAAAATGGACGTATCAGCTACTGCTCCGGAACACTTAGGTTGGCCGGCATGTGTCCTTCTTCGTTCCTGTGTCTGTCCCTTCGGGGAAATGTCACGCGGTGTCTACCGGAGTCCTGTTAGCCCAACTGCTACAGCCTGGATTCACTCGCTGATGACCGACACATTCGTTGCTGGGTCATGTATGCCTGTCACTGTAAGTTAGTGCCACTTTGGGTTTACGACTAGTCATGCCGGCCCGGGTTCTTTGTCATATGGATGCTAGCGACACTATCATATACGTGAGCCAAAAGGCGCAAACGGTCCCGGGCCAGGTAAGGTGGCACCCGTGGGAATACCGTGCGTGAGGCCGCAAAGTGATATGATGTGTTACATGCTAGATCGGTGTGACTTAGGATCGGGGTCCTGACAATATTGAAAGTGGGAGCAATTATCTAGAGTAGCTCCGTGCAGAGCATTGTTTACATAGAAATTTGCAAAAAAAAAACATAAGGATCTGAATATGGCAGACCCGTTGACTAAACTTCTCTCACAAGCAAAACATGATCACATCTTAGTACTCTTTGAGTGTTGGTCACATGGCGATGTGAACTATGGGTGTTAATCACATGGTGACGTGAACTATTGGTGTTAATCACATGGCGATGTGAACTAGATTATTGACTCTAGTGCAAGTGGGATACTGAAGGAATTATGCCCTAGAGGCAATAATAAAGTTATTATTTATTTCCTTATTTCATGATAAATGTTTATTACTCATGCTACAATTGTAAACCGGAAACTTAGTACATGTGTGAATACATAGACAAACAGAGTGTCACTAGTATGCCTCTACTTGACTAGCTCGTTGAATCAAAGATGGTTAAGTTTCCTAGCCATAGACATGAGTTGTCATTTGATTAATGGGATCACATCATTAGAGAATGATGTGATTGACTTGACCCATTCCGTTAGCTTAACACTTGATCGTCTAGTATGTTACTATTGCTTTCTTCATGACTTATACATGTTCCTGTGACTATGAGATTATGCAACTCCCGAATACCGGAGGAACACTTTGTGTGCTACCAAATGTCACAACATAACTGGGTGATTGTAAAGGTGCTCTATAGGTGTCTCCGATGGTACTTGTTGAGTTGGCATAGATCAAGATTAGGATTTTTCACTCCGATTGTCGGAGAGGTATCTCTGGGCCCTCTCGGTAATGCACATCACTATAAGCCTTGCAAGCATTGTAACTAATGAGTTAGTTACGGGATGATGCATTACAGAACGAGTAAAGATACTTGCCGGTAACAAGATTGAACTAGGTATTGAGATACCGATGATCTAATCTCGGGCAAGTAACATACCGATGACAAAGGGTACAACTTATGTTCTTATGCGGTTTGACCGATAAAGATCTTCGTAGAATATGTAGGAGCCAATATGAGCATCCAGGTTCCGCTATTGGTTATTGACCGGAGATGTGTCTCGGTCATGTATACATAGTTCTCGAACCCGTAGGGTCTGCACGCTTAACGTTCGGTGACGATCGGTATTATGAGTTTATGTGTTTTAATGTATAGAAGGTAGTTCGGAGTCCCGGATATGATCACGGACATGACGAGGAGTCTCGAAATGGTCGATACATAAAGATCGATATATTGGATGACTATGTTTGGACATCGGAAGGGTTCCGAGTGAGTTCGGGCATATCTTAGTACTGGGGTTGCGGAACCCCCGAGAGTTTAATGGGCCTTTTGGGCCTTCGTGGAGAGAGCGCGGGGCCGCCCGGGCAGGCCACGCGCCCCCTCCCCCTCTGGTCTGATTTGGACTAGGACGGGGGGGGGGGCGTCGCCCCCCTTTCCTTCTCCCTCTCTCCTCCTTCCTTCTCTCCTACTCCTACTACATGGAAGGCGGGGAATTCTACTCCCGGTGGGAGTAGGACTCCCCATGGGGCGCGCCATAGGAGGGCCGGCCCTCCCCCTCCTCCACTCCTTTATATACGGGGGAGGGGGGCACTGTCGGTGTCAAAACCGGTGGATCTCGGGTAGGGGGTCCCGAACTGTGCGTCTAAGGTTGATGGTAACAGGAAACAGGGGACACAATGTTTACCCAGGTTCGGGCCCTATCTATGGAGGTAATACCCTACTTCCTGCTTGATTGATCGTGATGAATATGAGTATTACAAGAGTTGATCTACCACGAGATCGTAATGACTAAACCCTAGAGGTCTAGCATGTATGACTATGGTAATGAGTCTATCCCTCCGGACTAAGTATTCCGGTTTATATAGACACCGAGAGGATCTAGGGTTACACAGGGTCGGCTACAAAGAAATGAATCTATATATTTGGTCGCCAAGCTTGCCTTCCACGCCAAAGGGAGTCCCATCCGGACACGGGTGCAGTCTTCGGTCTTCGTATCTTCACAGCCCATCAGTCCGGCCCATGGCTAACAGGTCGGACGCCCGAGGACCCCTTTGTCCAGGACTCCCTCAAGAGCCCTGAACACAGCTTCAATGACAAGGTATCCGGCGCGTAGATCTGTCTTTGGCATTGCAAGGCGGGTTCCTCCTTCCTAACTCCAAGATAGTCTTCGAACGTATTGAACGTGTCCGGACATGTAACACACGCACCACACACAACCTCAGAGGGAATATAATATCCCACGAGTCCCATGTGCTGACAACTTTTTGCAAGATGACATCACACCTGTTCAGTCACTATATCGAACCGTTTTTGTCCGCCGTTCCGCGTTTCGAGATGCGGTTTCCATTGGCACGTCTTGTCAAAGCAGAGATTGTGTCCCCTTATTGCGGGATTTTCATTCATGCGGGCGTGGGTAATCCAACCGTGCCGTTTACACAGCCCTTGGGAATAGGCGAGTTTTAGGGCGAGTGGGGAGGCGTTCGATCACCACCTTTATAAGGAGATAAGAATCCCTTTTCTTCACCCACGCCTCCTCTTCCTCTTCGTCCTTCCACTCCCGAGCTCCACCGCCCAAGTTCCCATCTTTTCCATCTCAAGGAAGCACTCAACCATGTCCGGATCCGGAGGCCAAGGCAAGTGGATGGTCTCCTCTGTTAAGGAGAAGGACAGGACATTACTGAGCTTCGGGCGGCCGGGTACTTGGCGAAGGAAATCACCCGTCGTCTTTCGGCCCAGGGACAAGTCGTCCCCATGCCGAAGCCCAACGAGAGGGTGGTATTCATCTCTCATTTCCTCCGCGGGATAGGGTTTCCATTCCACCCTTTCGTCCGTGGGCTGATGTACTATTACGGGATAGACTTCCACGATCTATCCCTGAACTCCTTCCTCAACATCTCGATGTTCATCGTCATGTGTGAGGCCTTCCTCCGCATCCAACCCCACTTCGGGCTGTGGCTCAAAGTCTTCAACGTGAAGCCGAAGGTGGTGGATGGCCAGCACGCGGAGTGTGGAGGAGCCATGGTGAGTAAGCTGACCAATGTCTCCTGGCTGAAAGGCACTTTCATGGAGACTGTCAAGGAATGGCAGAAACAATGATTCTATATTATAGAACCCCGCGGCACAAACTGGGCCGTGGCTGCCGAATTTAACTCCGGCGCTCCCATGCGACTCACCTCCTAGGTCGAGAAGAGCCCGAACTGGTGTTCGCTAGACGAGATGATAGCACTGCAGACGCGCATTCAAAGCATGGTGGACAAGGACGTCAAGCTCGTCGACGTAATCCAAGTGATGTTGGTTCGCCGGATCCTCCCCTGCCAAAGCCAAAAACACCCCCTTTGGGAGTTCAATCCGAAGAGGCACCAAACCCTGGAGAGGCTCTTCGAAACAACTCACGAAGATGCCTGGAAGTTGCTCTTCAAGGGCAACGAGATATCGCCAGCCACGGATTCGGACCGTGGGCACGACATTAACCACCCCGCCAGTGAGGTAAGTTTTTAACGCGTCCTCTACTTGTTTGTTTCAAGGAGGATATCTGAACTTTTGCTATTATTGCTTCTTCAGGAATGGATGGAGAAGGTGAAGCAAATCCGATTAATACGCTTTTACGCTGAAGAACCAGTCATTCCGCGTTTAGCGAAGATGCTGGTGCCGGCGCCCTATACGGCGCCGGCGAAGAAGGCCATGGGGAAGGCCAAGGGGGTCCGGAGTGGCCCCCGCCGCAAGGGCGCTTCGGACACGATGTCCAAAGACAAGACCCATTCCTCTGTCGCCGAAGACGACGACGATGAGAAGGAGGAGGAGAGCGACTCTCCCCTGATGGGGGGAGAAAGAAGAGGGCGGCCTCCACAATTCTGGAGGCGGAGGCGCCCAAGAAGGGAAAAGGCCCGCTCGCGGGCAGCTCCGCATGGGACGTCGACAGCAGTCCGGGGCTATTGGCGTTCTGGGAATGGGGGTCCCCAGACTTGCCTGCCTGCGGCCCACGGCATGGCTCTGCGAGCGGGCCTGTATGGCCCATCTTCACTGACAAGCACTCAAGACCCTCGCGAGGGGCCAAGCCTTGTGAGGCGGACGATGCAAGACCCCTTCGGGAGCGGCCTCACCAGGCTGGCTCGCGAGGGGCGGAGAGATCAAGGCAAGGCAAACCTCGCGAGGTTCTCGTGACATGAGCCATGACGATCGAGACCAGGCGAGCGCCAGCGCGTGCAGTGTCCTTGTTTCCTCTTTGGTGCTAAGGAAGCAAGCGCAGGCGCGGAGTACTGAGGCGTCAAGCAAAGGTTTGCATATCAGCGCAACGAGACCAAGACCAGCAGGATGGCAAGACAGAGGTCACCATGGAGCCCAAGGCGGCATCACCACGAGAGCCTTTTGTAGGCGAAGACTGCTTTTGTCAGGATAAGCTGTACTAGTTGTCCCCTTTCAAATTGGCCGTTGTTGGCTTCCTTCCCGCTCAATATTTGGGGAGAGGACCAGGGCCTCTATAAATAGGACTAGCCACCATAGTAGGAGGCATATGATCTTGAGCCGATCCTTAGCCACACACTAAGCACAAGAACACCTCGCCTCAGGAGGCTGTTCTTCCCCTTGTACAGTTCATCCCCAGCCTAAGAGGCAATCCACCACCACCACACTGGAGTAGGGTATTACACCACAAAGGTGGCCCGAACCAGTATAAATCTTGTGTCCCTTGTGTTGCGAGTTCGTCAAGTTAGCCCTTGAGATCTTAGAGAAGCTAGGACGCGGATCGGTAGGGGGAGATCTTCGCGCGCACCCCAGTGTTTGAACCTTGAGGGTTTTGCCGGAACCCGTGATCCGACAGGGGCGACGCCCCCGCACTAAGCCTCGGGCCGCATCGTAAGTGCTAAGACTCGTACATGCCCATAAATCTAACCTCTCCTCTCTGTCGTATTGACATGATTAATTATGCTATTGCAGTCCGGCCCACGACAGCTCCCAACGATCCTCATCAAGAGGCTCGTTGGACTCAAAGGAGATGGCCAGCGGGACACCGCCGGCTGCTTACTCTCCCAAGGCCAAGGGAAACGACAAGGTGCTCTCCCAATGGACCTTCCCAGGCCAGGGGGAGGTTCAGGAGGTCGTCAAGGTGGCACCAAAGGGCGATACCTCGGCCGCCGGACACATGGGGGAGCAAGCCCCCATGGAGACTGACGATGGGGGTCGAGCTCAATTCGGCCCCCATAAGAGCACGGATCCGGAGACCCATACGGCCCCGGGATCCGATAAGAAGCTTCCTTCAAGAGAAGGAGGCATGCCTGTCCCGCTGGCGACCTCTGTCCAACCAGAGGCGCCGGACAATCTATTGGAAGCGTTGCGAGGCGCTTCCATTGTGGAAGAACACCGTATCCTTATGGGTATGGTGATTGAGAAGGTTCAGTCCGTTAAAAGTGGGTGGCCAAAACTCTTAGTAACTCTTGGCAGGTTTTGAGGTAAGCGGCGTCTAATCGAGAAAATCCCCACATAGAGAGTAGCCCCTGAGACACTGTCCGGTGTTCGGAAAGAATAGCCAGACAGATGATCAATTAAATTTCGCAGGAGACTAACCAAAGCGTATACGATGTGAATAAGCGGCGACATCGCCGGGCCGTGACTTCTCACAAAGTCAACTCATTTGGACTAAAGTAGAAAGCTGGGCGGGCGAAGAAGAGCTCGGCCAGGCGAGGAAGCAGCTGGAAGACCAGCAAGGTATGCAATGGCTTGCTATATACTCGGAAAGAGTAAATGATGTATACTGACCATAGTGTCATTATATGTGTAGGGGCGACGACTGAGGTCGCGGCCCTTAAAGAGGCCCTGGCTTAAGCCGAGGGGAAATATGTCAAGGAGCAGGCCACTCGCAAGAAGCTGAAGGCCAGGTTGAACGAGGTCCAGCAAGAGCTCCAGGCCGCGGTGAAGAAGAACAAGACCCTGGAGGGCGATGTTTCGGTTCGAGAGACCGAACTCTCCAAGGCTCGTCAAAGCGCGGAAGCGGCCCGGGTTGAAGCCCAGGGCGCCACTCCAGGAGATCCAAGAGGCCAGAAAGATCGCAGCGGGTAAGGTGTTTAGTATGCAAAGCAAATATGTAAGGAGGAAGTATCTTTTATTAACCCGGATTCGGAGTTCTCCAGGAGCCTTTGCTGATCTGCCTTGATGTGTCCGACGCCTTGGAGTTTTTCTCGAGCCAAGAAGGGAGCTCCACGGAGAAGTCGTTCTAGTCGCAATATCTTGCGCCGTAACATCCGGCCCTTCAATGATCAGCTAAAGTAGCTGGCCGAGCTGCATAGGGTGGCCGAATCGGCCATGAAGGATTTAATAATCCGGTGTGGCCAGCCGGGTTATACCTGCAGCATTACTTGACCTTGTGAAGCGCCTGGTGGATGCCTGTCCTTGGCTGGACACCGTCGAGCGGTCCGTCTGCATCGAGGGCGCGCGCCTGGCCTTCTCCTATGTCAAGGTGTGGTGGGCGAAGATGGACGCCGTCAAGCTAGCGATCGAAGGGCCGCCCGAGGGCAAGGAGCACCGCACACCCGAGTGATATTTTGGAGACGTCCTGGAGGGGTCTCGCATTGTAGCAATGCAGTGTGGGCAAGACATTATTTTTGAATGAATACATTCATGTTGTCTTTGCCTTGTACGACGAAACAAAGTCGGTTTGTAATATAATGCTTGTTATTTTTTAATTTTTTCCTCCTGCGCGGCCGTGTTGTATGAAATCTGAGGGTTGGCCAGTCGTCGGCTTCTGCCCCCACATAGGTAGTACGAAGGTATTCGAGATGGAATCTAAACAACCTTGATCCAATTATATGGTCCTTGAAGGAGTTGTTTAGCGCAACGAACCAGGCAATCAGACTATGCGGCTTGAAGTCCCTCACTTAGCCATAGGAGTTTTACAATAAAACATGGGCGCAACCCCTAGTATCCGAACCAGAGTGCTATGAGCGTCTGATCGGGAAGTACTGATCCTTCGCATAATGCGGGAGAAATCTCCAACAATTTGCAACCTCCGAACAGGTGACCGGCTCTCGCCGTATCATGACAGTCAGTTTTTGGCTTTCTCTACTGAGGTGCTCCTTTGGATAAATCAGGGCACAATCGTAGTAGTTCTCCCTTTACTACCTTATCCAATATAGTGGAACGTAAGGTAGCAAGCACAGGAGCCGGGCAACCCAACTATTGACCAAAGACATGATTCGGAGCCAATGCATAGTGCTAAATTCGGGGTGCCGTACTATACTTTAAAAGTGTTCGGACTTTTGTTGCCATGTCATGGGGCGCTATGAAGCCCCTGGCAAGTTGGAACACACTGAGTGTACGGGTGTTATCTGATAGAATTACCAGAAAGGAAAAGGCAAAAAGAAAGAAAAAGGAAGAACTAGTGGTAAGCTAGAGCCGTGGAAATTTGGGCCGCAAACTGTTTCTATTATAATTTCGTTGGTGCGTTAAAGCGCATTTATACAAGTGGTGCAATAAGAAGAAAGGCTATTTACTATGCCTTCACCAAGAGAGAGCTGCGTATGGGTCCTAAAGACAGGTAGAGTGATTGTTAACGAAACCACCTTGAGATTCCCCAATACGTTTGTGCTTCTTGCCATCTTGGCGTATTTGTCTTTCAATAGGATCGGTGATCTAGCCATCAAGGAAGGTTTGCGGAAAAGAAACCTGAAAAAGGAAACAATTAAAGTATATGTGCCCGGGAGCGGTCGAGCCGTATTGTGGGTCACCGGCTAGTTATGCCTCCGCCTATGCCCATGGTATTCTGAGTGCGTAATTATGTATGCGCGGTACTAGTGCCGCCACTTGATCGGGACTAAGACGGAGGCTGAATTGCTAATCAAGCTCCTGACGAGCCGAGCTGTCATGCTGCAGGATGGTCTGGACTCTCTTGACGGTGTCTGGGAGCTTGGTCGCTGAATTAGGGTTGCTATGTGTTAAAGGCTGCTAGGGCTTCGACATCCGGACAGTCGACGATCTGGTTCTTTTTAGTTAGGAACCTAGTCCAGAATTTGCTGGCTGACTCTCCAGGTTGCTGTACTATGTGACTTAAATCATCGGCGTCTGGTGGCCGGACATAAGTACCTTAGAAGTTGTCAAGGAAAGCTTCTTCCAAGTCCTCCCAGCTGCCAATGGAATTTTCAGGCAGACTGTTTAGCCCGTGCCGAGCTGGCCCTTCGAGTTTTAGTGGGAGGTATTTGATGGCGTGAAGATCATCCCCACGGGCCATGTGGATGTGGAGAATGAAATCCTCGATCCATACCGCGGGATCGGTTGTTCCATCGTATGACTCGATGTTTACGGGTTTGAATCCTTCTGGGAATTCATGATCCATTACTTCGTCAGTGAAGTAAAGAGGGTGCGCGACGCCTCTATATCGGGCCGCATCGCGACGTAGCCCTGATGGAGTCCGTCTGCGGTTTTCGGCCCGGGCGTGACTAGGTTTCTCAGGTCCGAATAGATAGTCATCCTCGCGTGTCAAGGCACGTCCTCGCGATCCATAGATCGATCTTGTATGTCCTGCTCTACTGTCTAGGTCTTGACGAAGGTCATATGTATGGCCCCGAGCTGTCTTATCCCTGCCTTTACGGCGAGGTGGGATAGTCTGGTTTTTGGCTCGGGTTGCCATTTTATCCCGACCGCGCGGTGGCCGATCAACCGCATTGCGTGATGCTGGTGCGGGCTCTGGCGCCTCATTATCGAACTGAGGTAGCAATTTGCGCTTTGATACGTCTCCAACGTATCTATAATTTTTGATTGCTCCATGCTATATTATTTATTGTTTTGGACTATATTGGGCTTTATTTTCCACTTTTATATTATTTTTGGGACTAACCTATTAACCGGAGGCCCAACCCGAAATTCTTGTTTTTTGCCTATTTCAGTGTTTCGAAGAAACGGAATATCAAACGGAGTCCAAACGGAATGAAATCTTCGGGAATGTGATTTTCTCATCGGATAAGACCCATGAGACTTGGACCATCCGTCAAGAAAGCTCCGAGGAGGCCACGAGGGTGGAGGGCGCCCCCCCCCTAGGGCGTGCCCCCTACCTCGTGGGCACCTCGAGGCTCCACCGACGTACTTCTTCCTCCTATATATACCTACGTACCCCCATCAGATCAGATACGGAGCAAAAAACCTAATTCCACCGCCGCAACTTTCTATATCCACGAGATCCCATCTTGGGGCCTGTTCCGGAGCTCCGCCGCAAGGGGATTGCACCATGGAGGGCTTCTACATCATCATCATAGCCTCTCCGATGAAGTGTGAGTAGTTTACCTCAGACCTTCGGGTCCATAGTTAGTAGCTAGATGGCTTCTTCTCTCTTTTTGGATCTCAATACAATGTTCTCTCCCTCTCTCGTGGAGATCTATTCGATGTAATCTTCTTTTTGCGGTGTGTTTGTTGAGACCGATGAATTGTGGGTTTATGATCAAGATTATCTATGGGAAATATTTGAATCTTTTCTGAATTCTTTTATGTATGATTGAGTTATCTTTACAAGTCTCTTCGAATTATCTGTTTGGTTTAGCCAACTAGATTGGTAGTTCTTGCAATGGGAGAAGTGTTTAGCTTTGGGTTCAATCTTGCGATGTCCTTTCCGAGTGACAGTAGGGGCAGCAAGGCACGTATTGTATTGTTGCCATCGAGGATAACAAGATGGGGTATTTATCATATTGCATGAATTTATTCCTCTACATCATGTCATTTGCTTAAGGCGTTACTCTGTTTTCATTAACTTAATACTCTAGATGCATCTTTGGATAGCGATTGATGAGTGGAGTAATAGTAGTAGATGCAAAAGGTGAGTCGGTCTATTTGTCTCGGATGTGATGCCTATATACATGATCATACCTAGATACTCTCATAACTATGCTCAATTCTGTCAATTGCTCAACAGTAATTCGTTCACCCGCCGTAAAATACCTATGCTCTTGAGAGAAGCCACTAGTGAAATCTATGGCCCTCGGGTCTATTTTTATCATATTCTCTTCCTACGCTTTATTATTGCTTTGCTCTTTACTTTGCCTTTTATTTTACTTTGCATCTTTATACCAAAAAAATACCAAAAAGATTATCTATCATCTCTATCAGATCTCACTCTCGTAAGTGACCGTGAAGGGATTGACAACCCCTATTCGCGTTGGTTGCGAGGAGCTATTTGTTTTGTGTAGGTACGAGGGACTCATGGCGTGGCCTCATACTAGATTGATACCTTGGTTCTCAAAAACTGAGGGAAATACTTACGCTACTCTGCTGCATCATCCTCTCCTCTTCGGGGAAAACCAACGCAAGCTCAAGACGTAGCAAGAAGGATTTCTGGCGCCGTTGCCAGGGAGTCTACACACAAGTCAACATACCAAGTACCCATCACAATCCCTTATCTCTCGCATTACATTATTTGCCATTTGCCTCTCCTTTTCCTCTCCCCCACATCACCCTTGCCGTTTTATTCTCCCTCTCTTTCCCAACCTCCTCCTTTCTTTTCGCTTGCCCTTTTTCTGTTTGCTCGTGTGTTGGATTGCTTGCTTGTCACTATGGCTCAAGATAATACCAAATTGTGTGACTTTACCAATACCAACAATAATGATTTCCTTAGCACTCCGATTGCTCCTCTTGCCAATCTTGAATCGTGTGAAATCAATACTGCTTTGTTGAATCTCGTTATGAAAGATCAATTCACGGCCTTCCTAGTGAAGATGCCGCTACTCATCTAAATAGCTTCGTGGATTTGTGTGATATGCAAAAGAATAAAGATGTTGACAATGATGTTGTTAAATTGAAGCTATTTCCTTTTTAAGCTTAGAGATCGTGCTAAAGCTTGGTTTTCGTCTTTGCCTAAAAATAGTATTGATTCTTGGAACAAGTGCAAAGATGCTTTTATCTCTAAGTATTTTCCTCCCGCTAAGATCATCTCTCTTAGAAACGATATTATGAATTTTAAGCAACTTGATCATGAACATGTTGCACATGCTTGGGAGAGAATGAAATTAATGATACGCAATTGCCCTACTCATGGTTTGAATTTGTGGATGATTATACAAATTTTTTATGCGGATTGAATTTTGCCTCTAGAAATCTTTTAGATTCGGCCGCGGGAGGCACTTTTATGGAAATCACTTTAGGAGATGCTACTAAACTTCTAGATAATATTATGGTTAATTATTCTTAATGGCACACTGAAAGATCTACTAATAAAAAAGTGCATGCGATAGAAGAAATTAATGTTTTGAGTGAAAAGATAGATGAACTTATGAAATTATTTGCTACTAAGAGTGTTTCTTCTGATCCTAATGATATGCCTTTGTCTACTTTGATTGAGAATAATAATGAATCTATGGATGTGAATTTTGTTGGTAGGAATAATTTTGGTAACAAGGCGTATAGAGGAAACTTTAATCCTAGGCCTTATCCTAGTAATTCCTCTAATAATTATGGAAATTCCTACAACAACTCTTATGGAAATTTTAATAAGATGCCCTCTGAATTTGAGAATAGAGTTAAAGAGTTTATGAGTTCACAAAAGAATTTTAATGCTTTGCTTGAAGAGAAATTACTTAAAGTTGATGAATTGGCTAGGAACGTTGATAGAATTTCTCTTGATGTTGATTCTTTAAAGCTTAGATCTATTCCTCCTAAGCATGATATCAATGAGTATCTCAAAGCCATGAGAATTTCCATTGATGAGTGCAAGGAAAGAACCGCTAGGATGCGTGCTATGAAAGATGCCTTTATTAAAGCGTGTTCTTCCAATTCCCATGAAAATCACGATGAAGATCTAAAAGTTATTGATGTGTCCCCTATCAAATCCTTGTTTTGCAATATGAATCTTGATAATGATGAGATTGAATACGAGTCACCTTTACCTAGAAGGCGTTCTAAAAATTCGTAGCTTTTAGAGTATGATGCTAAAATTGATAAAAGTGGGATTGAAGAAAGTAAAACCTTAGATGTTGCTAAACCAAATATTTTGGATTTAAAGGAATTTAATTATGAAAGTTGCTCTTTAATTGATTGCATTTCCTTGTTACAATCCGTGCTGAATTCTCCGCATGCCTATAGTCAAAACAAAGCGTTTACTAAACATATCGTTGATGCCTTGATGCAATCTTATGAAGAAAAACTTGAGTTGGAAGTTTCTATCCCTAGTAAACTTTATGATGAGAGGGAACCAACTATTAAAATTAAGATTAAGGATCATGAATTTTATGCTTTATGTGATTTGGGTGCTAGTGTTTCCACTATTCCCAAAACTTTGTGCGATTTGCTAGATTTCTGTGATTTTAATGAATGCTCTCTAAATTTGCACCTTGCGGATTCCACTATTAAGAAACCTATGGGAAGAATTAATGATGTTCTTATTGTTGCAAATAGGAATTATGTGCCCGTAGACTTTATCATTCTTGATATAGATTGCAATCCTTCATGTCCTATTATTCTTGGTAGACCTTTCCTTAGAACGATTGGTGCAATTATTGATGTGAAGGAAGGGAATATTAGATTCCAATTTCCATTAAAGAAAGGCATGGAACACTTCCCTAGAAAGAAAATAAAATTACCATATGAATCTATTATGAGAGCCACTTATGGATTGCATACCAAAGATGGCAATACCTAGATCTATCCTTGCTTTTATGCCTAGCTAGGGGCGTTAAACGATAGCGTTTGTTGGGAGGCAACCCAATTTTATTTTTAGTTTTTGTTTTTGTTTATGTTTAGGAATAAATAATCCATCTACCTTCTGTTTGGATGTGGTTTTATGTTTTAATTAGTGTTTGTGCCAAGTTAAACCTATAGGATCTTCTTGGATAATAGTTACTTGATCTTGCTGTAATTTCCAGAAACTTTCGGTTCACGAAAACAATTGTTAAAAATCACCAGAACGTGATAAAATAGTGATTCCAATTGCTGCTGATCAATAGAAAAATTTCCTAGGTCTTCCTATTTTGGCTGAATTTGTGGAGTTCCAGAAATTTGCGTTAGTTACAGATTACTACAGACTGTTCTGTTTTTGACAGATTCTGTTTTTCGTGTGTTGTTTGCTTATTTTGATGAATCTATGGCTAGTAAAATAGTTTATGATCCATAGGGAAGTTGTAATACAGTAGTTTTAACACCAATATAAATAAATAATGAGATAATTACAGTACCTTGAAGTGATCTTTTGTTTTCTTTCGCTAACGGAGCTCACGAGAATTCTGTTGAGTTTTGTGTTGTGAAGTTTTCAAGTTTTGGGTGAATTTTTTTGATGGATTATGGAACAAGGAGTGGCAAGAGCCTAAGCTTGGGGATGCCCATGGGACCCCCAAGATAATCCAAGGACACCAAAAGTCAAAGCTTGGGGATGCCCGGAAGGCATCCCCTCTTTTAAATCCACTTCCATCGGTAACTTTACTTCGAGCTATATTTTTATTCACCACATGATATGTGTTTTGCTTGGAGCGTCTTTTATTATTTGCGTCTTTGCTTGTTAGTTTACCACAATCATCCTTGCTATGCACACCTTTTGAGAGAGCCATACATGAATTGGAATTTGTTAGAATACTCTATGTGCTTCACTTATATCTGTTGAGCTTGATAGTTTTGCTCTATGTGCTTCACTTATATCTTTTGAGCTTGATAGTTTTGCTCTATGTGCTTCACTTATATCTTTTGAGCTTTATAGTTTTGATCTAGTACTTCACTTATATCTTTTAGAGCACGGTGGTGGATTTGTTTTAAAGAAACTATTGATCTCTCATGCTTCACTTAGATTATTTTGAGAGTCTTAAATAGCATGGTAATTTGCTTAATAATAATATTCTTGGTATTAAAGATTTGTAAAACTTTCTTTTGAGTGCGTTGAATACTAAGAAAAGTTTGAATCTTGTTAATTGTTTTGAGATAAGGAGGTGATAATATTAGAGTCATGCTAGTTGAGTAGTTGTGAATTTGAGGAATACTTGTGTTAAAGTTTGTGATTCCCGTAGCATGCACGTATGGTGAACCGTTATGTGATGAAGTCGGAGCATGATTTATTTATTGATTGTCTTCCTTATGAGTGGCGGCCGGGGACGAGCGATGGTATTTTCCTACTAATCTATCCCCCTAGGAGCATGCACGTAATACTTTGGTTTGATAACTTGTAGATTTTTGCAATAAGTATATGAGTTCTTTATGACTAATGTTGAGTCCATGGATTATACGCACTTTTCTCACCCTCCCACCATTGCTAGCCTCTCTAATACCGCGCACTTTTTGCCGGTATCATACACCCACCTTAAACCTTCCTCAAAACAGCCACCATACCTACCTATCATGGCATTTCCATAGCCATTCCGAGATATATTGCCATGTAACTTTCCACCGTTCCGTTTATTATGACACGCTTCATCATTGTCATATTGCTTAGCATGATCATTTAGTTGACATCGTATTTGTGGCAAAGCCACCATTCATAATTCTTTCATACATGTCACTTATGAATCATTGCATATCCCGGTACACCGCCGGAGGCACACATATAGAGTCATATTTTGTTCTAAGTATCGAGTTGTAATTGTTGAGTTGTAAGTAAAATAAAAGTGTGATGATCATAATTTTTAGAGCATTGTCCCAAGTGAGGAAAGGATGATGGAGACTATGATTCCCCCATAAGTCGGGATGAGACTCCGGACGAAAAATAAAAAAGAGAGAAAAAATAGGCCATAAAAAGGCCCAATAAAAAAATGAGAGAAAAAGAGAGAAGGGACAACGTTACTATCCTTTTACCACACTTGGGCTTCAAAGTAACGCCATGATCTTCATAATAGAGAGTCTCTCGTTTTGTCACTTTCATATACTAGTGGGAATTTTTCATTATAGAACTTGGCTTGTATATTCCAATGATGGGCTTCCTCAAATTGCCCTAGGTCTTCGTGAGCAAGCAAGTTGGATGCACACCCACTTAGTTTCTTTTGTTGAGCTTTCATATACTTATAGCTCTAGTGCATCCATTTCATGGCAATCCCTACTCACTCACATTGATATCTTTTGATGGGCATCTCCATAGCCTGTTGATACGCCTAGTTGATGTGAGACTATCTTCCCTCTTTTTGTCTTCTCCACAATCACCATTCTATTCCACATATAGTGCTATATCCATGGCTCACGCTCATGTATTGCAGAAAGATTGAAAAGTTTTGAAAATGTCAAAAGTATGAAACAACTGCTTGGCTTGTCATCGGAGTTGTGCATGATTTAAATACTTTGTGTGGTGAAGATAGAGCATAGCCAGACTATATGATTTTGTAGGGATAATTTTCTTTGGCCATGATATTTTGAGAAGACATAATTGCTTTGTTAGTATGCTTGAAGTATTATTATTTTTATGTCAATATGAACTTTTGTCTTGAATCTTTCGGATCTGAATATTCATACCACAATTAAGAAGAATTACATTGAAATTATGCCAAGTAGCACTCCGCATAAAAAATTCTCTTTTTATCATTTACCTACTCGAGGACGAGCAGAAATTAAGCTTGGGGATGCCTGATACGTCTCCAACGTATCTATAAGTTTTGATTGCTTCATGCTATATTATCTATTGTCTTGGACTATATTGGGCTTAATTTTCCACTTTTATATTATTTTTGGGACTAACCTATTAACCGGAGGCCCAACCTAGAATTGCTGTTTTTTGCCTATTTCAGTGTTTCGAAGAAACGGAATATCAAACGGAGTCCAAACGGATTGAAATCTTTGGGAACGTGATTTTATAATCGGATAAGACCCATGAGACTTGGACCCTCCGTCAAGAAAGCTCCGAGGCGGCCACGAGGGTGGAGGGCGCCCCCCCAGGGCGCGCCCCCTACCTCGTGGGCCCCTCGAGGCTCCACCGACGTACTTCTTCCTCCTATATATACCTACGTACCCCGTCGGATCGAGATCTGAAGCCAAAAACCTAATTCCACCGCCGCAACTTTACGTATCCACGAGATCTCATCTTGGGCCCTGTTAGGAGCTCACGGAAGGATTCCACCACGGAGGGCTTCTACATCATCATCATAGCCTCTCCAATGAAGTGTGAGTAGTTTACCTCAGACCTTCGGGTCCATAGTTAGTAGCTAGATGGCTTCTTCTCTCTTTTTGGATCTCAATACAATGTTCTCCCCCTCTCTCGTGGAGATCTATTCGATGTATTCTTCTTTTTGCGGTGTGTTTGTTGAGACCGATGAATTGTGGGTTTATGATCAAGATTATCTATGAGCAATATTTGAATCTTTTCTTAATTCTTTTATGTATGATTGAGTTATCTTTACAAGTCTCTTCGAATTATCCGTTTGGTTTGGCCAACTAGATTGGTAGTTCTTGCAATGGGAGAAGTGTTTAGCATTGGGTTCAATCTTGCGGTGTCCTTTCCCAGTGACAGTAGGGGCAGCAAGGCACGTATTGTATTGTTGCCATCGAGGATAAAAAGATGTGGTATTTATCATATTGCATGAATTTATTCCTCTACATCATGTCATCTTGCTTAAGGCATTACTCTGTTTTCATTAACTTAATACTCTAGATGCATCTTTGGATAGCGGTCGATGAGTGGAGTAATAGTAGTAGATGCATGCAGGAGTCGGTCTAATTGTCTCGGATGTGATGACTATATACATGAACATACCTAGATACTCTCATAACTATGCTCAATTCTGTCAATTGCTCAATAGTAATTCGTTCACCCGCCGTAAAATACCTATGCTCTTGAGAGAAGCCACTAGTGAAATCTATGGCCCTCTGGTCTATTTTTATCATATTAATCTTCCTACGCTTTATTATTGCTTTGCTCTTTACTTTTCCTTTTATTTTACTTTGCATCTTTATACCAAAAAATATACCAAAAATATTATCTATCATCTCTATCAGATCTCACTCTCGTAAGTGACCGTGAAGGGATTGACAACCCATATTCGCGTTGGTTGCGAGGAGCTATTTGTTTTGTGTAGGTACGATCGACTCGCGCGTGGCCTCCTACTGGATTGATACCTTGGTTCTCAAAAACTGAGGGAAATACTTACGCTACTCTATTGCATCATCCTCTCCTCTTCGGGGAAAACCAACGCAAGCTCAAGACGTAGCACGCTTCGGGTAACTTTTGGCCGGGCGTTTAAGGCCGTATTCCTCGGCTGCCAGGACATCGGTCCATTTGTCATTGAGCATGTAACATCCCAAATTTTCAGTTTGGCATGTTATACATAGGTCATTCTTGCATGTCATATTTTTTTTTGCATATTCACTTGCTATCCTCGAAATCCTAAGCAACTCAAGGACCCTTGGAGAGAGTTGGGGATTTTTTTTTGATTTTCGTATTTGAATTTTGTCAAATAATGAAAGACGAGGATATTGGATTTTAATTATTTTTTTCTCTCCGGAAAACTATTTCAATTTAAATAAATAAATGAGCGGAGATAATATGACTTCTCCAAAATAACTGAAATAACGGAGGAAAAATGTTAAAATCATTTTTGGGATTTTATTTGATTTTATTTGGAATTTTATTTGCCCTAGAAAAATTTGCACGCTTTAAAAAGTTGCATTTTAGGGGCCAAGAAAAGTTCCTCTAGTTCTAAATATTTTATTTAGACGGAGAAAACTTGTTTTGGAATTTTTAGAAATTTATTTATTTTTCTAGGAATTTTTCTTTCGGTGAATGTTTTAAAAAAAGGGACCTGCGCCCGTGGGCGAAGGCCCAGCGAAGCCAGCCCGCCTTGCGCCGCCCGCCTCCCAGCCCGCCGTCTGCAGACGCCGAGGGCAAGTCCGAGCCGGACTGCACCCAGGCGCCCCTTCCCCAAGCTGGAGCCGCCCAGCCCTCCTATAAATACCGCCGCCACACCACCACCCCGCCACCACCCGAGCCCCGGCCCGAACCATGGCTCGGAGCCAAAACGCCCGGAGCCCGATCCAGCGCCGTCACCGCCTCTCGCCGAGCCGCCGCCGCCGCCTCTCGCCGAGTCGCCGCCGCCCCTCGCCGACCCACCCCGGAACACCGCAGGAGCCGCCCGCCCCGCTGGACGCGCCCCGCTGGAGGTACCCGACCCCGCCGCCGGTTTGTTTTTTTAAGAAAACCCTTCGGTTTTTTATAAAACCCTAGATCGTTTTTATTTTATATAGATCGGTTTATTTCGTCGGTTTATTTACCTAGCGAACGTCCGTTCATCCGTTCGTTCTAACGAACGCATTCACTGTTTAGTTTACATTAACGAACGTTCGTTCGTTTAGCGATTCGTCGCTTTTCTTTTATCAGATTTATTCCGCGATTATTACGACCGCGATTTCGATCCAATTTTCAAACCTGTTTATCTTTTCGCTCGTTTATCGGAATCAGGCGATTCAAGCGCCTGGAGTTTCATCTCGAAACCCTCTTTCCGAATAATCAACTCAACCAAGTTTTTATCTTTGTAAAATTTGACTCTAGTTCAGATTAGTAAACGGACCATGTCTTTCTCGTCGTTTGAGTTTTGTTGTTCCGTTTGGTTTGATTGTTTTTGTGAACCGGAGTTCTTAAGTTGAACTCTCCTGTCAATCTCTTTCAAGTTGAAGTTTCGTTTGTGCATCTTTGCTTGTTTACTTATGTATGTATTATTTGCTTGCGATAGAATTCCCGGAGTGCGAAGCGTGTTACTACGAGTCTCTAGGATTCACGGATCGTCAGCAAGGCAAGTAACACTTGATCATACCTTTTCATACCCAGTTTTTATGCATTAGATCAACCCTCAAACATTGCATGATTAGGATGTCATTAAATTGTGGGTTGGGAAGTAGATGATGAGGTAGGAACCTATTGCCCTGTTACTTTCAAACCCTTGGGAGTACTTCTACGTTATGCTTATATTGCCATGCTATGCTCGTAGACGTGGTTTGGGTTTGAGAGATATTCACGACAGATGTGAGGTTGTTAAATAATGGTTTACTTTAAGGTGGCAACTTAAATACACATCTGGGTGGATTGAGGCACACAGGAACCCAAAGTGTTGTCTGTTTTTTGGAAATCCCGGGGTACCCGTGTGATCTTCCTATGGACCGCCACCCAGGCTCAAAGGGAACTGAGATTATTCATGCTAGAAACTTCCGTGTGCAGCCACAAGCTATTATGAGCTCTAGCATAGTTGAGTAAGTTACGTGAAGCTCTCGAAGAGGTAGGTCAACAGGTAGTGGGTTTTATAGGTTTGGTATGATCTATCCGGAGTAGAGAGTTAATGTTTACGAAGGCGTGTCTCGGTCATCCGTCTCTCAAACACCATGCGGTCACGAGAAACCAACGGAGGCGATCGAGTCTTGTGGGGAAAAGTCGCCAAACCTCTGCAGAGTGTACAAACTAATCATGGTTAGCCGTGTCCCCGGTTATGGACAATTCGAGTATCTAGTACCGAGTATTCACATGTATCTCATCACTCTAAATTAACATTGCTGGGTTGTTAATCACTTTAATTGGGATCATTGAGTTGGGGTTATACCTTCTCAATGATGTTTCAACCACCATGATAGTTAAAGTAAAATTTATTCCTTTGATGTAGGGAAAAATTGGCTTTTCGCAAAACTGTAACCATAGAGCTTTCCACCAGCCATATATGCATGTAGTATAGCGTATTCTTTCATTACTCTATGTGTTACATTGCGGCATATTCCATGTCTTTGACTCGTTCTCGAGCTGCAACGTATTATGTTGCAGACTTTTCGAACGAGGAGTAAGGATTGTAGGTCGTTGCCGTGCAGCTCGATTATGCCGTTGGAGTTGATGGACTCACTTTATCTTCCAAGCCTTCATTTGTTATCACATTAGATGGCCTTGACCATATTATTGTAATAAGTTCTCTTTTGAGACATTCGATGTAATAAGTGTGTGATTGCTACTCTGTTATAAATCCTTGAGTACTTTATGTGTCGGCATTACCGATCCGAGGATGACACGAAGCACGTAGACTTGACCATCTGAGGTCGGGTCGCTACAAGATGGTATCGAGCACACGTTGAGTGTAGGACACGACCACTAAGATAAAACCATAGGTCACTCCTCTCTACTCATTTCTGACTCCTCTCCATTTTTCCACTCTTTAGGATGACGGAGATGAAGTACAAGTTTGCCCAACCGGATGAAGACACACCTTTCGGACGCCACTTGAAGGAAGTCACTAGGTACCTGAATATTGGAATACCAAGCTTCACCAGGACGTACAACGCCACCTTACCAGAAGAAGAATGCTGGAAGATTCAAGCCTTAGTTCCTGGAAGGACGTTTGCACCAAGCACGGAGCCCATAGTATGTGTTTTCAATGCACCAACATGGAGTTTGGGAAAGAGTATGGCAGCTCACATTACCATGGGACGCATTGGAGAAGTCTACAACAAGGAGCTTAAAGACACCATATACCAAATATGTGGGCGCCGAGACGAGCAATGGGAAGTAATTAGCACCAAGAAGGATAGATCCATTGCAGCTTACATCCGAGAGCTAAACCAGCACATTCGACGTCATGAGAACCAGATGTGCACTGACATGCTGGATTTGAAGAAGGCGAAAACTAAGATCATCGAATTGGAGGAAGAACTCAAGTCTACCCGCGATGGATATGAGGAAGAAATCAAGATACTACTGGAGAAGAACGACGACCTAGTCAAGAAGATTGGAGTTTTCATGGGAGGACCAGCACCCAAGGAAGAAGAGCAAGAAGAGGAAGAAGACCCCGCTTGTCCAGACAACTACATCATCATCGACGACACCGACTCAGATCCAAGTGATGATGACTATGAAGACGAAGCTGGAGCAGACATCATGGAGTCTTCCACCGATCAAAATTTCTAGATGACCACCAAATATTAGTAGTATTTTTCCCCCATGTAACTACTAGTAGTTGAGCACTTATGCGATAGTTCTAGACCGTTTTGTATGCCCTTGCTTGCTTGATTGAATGAATGTGTGTTTGCCTCATGAGCATATGGGTAGTGTTTTCTCACTAGACCTCTTTCTATTTCTAATCTCTCCCCTCTAAACCCCAGATGCCTCCGAGGCGTGACCCGGTTTTGCTTTCCCACGGAGCTCACTCAGTTGATCCAACGGAGAATGCCTTGATGCAATTGCTAGTTCGAGAACCGAGCAATGCCAACAACAACAACAACAACCCGCCGCCGGTGGACAACCTAGCCCGTTTTCTAAGGTTACAACCGCGGTGTTTTCAAAGAGCACCGAGCCCATAGTTGCGTATGATTTGGTTACACCGTATTGGAAGGAGTTAACCACCACAGGATGCACGGATGCTGAAAGAGTGCGTTTTGCCGCACATCAATTGGATGGACCAGCAGCCGCATGGTGGGAGAATTACACGGCTACTTTTCCTATAGCCAATGTCACTTTGGGTACCAGATTGGAGTTTAGTACCGCGTTCCACCCACAGACGGACGGACAGATAGAGAGAGTCAATCAGATTTTGGAGGACATGTTGAGAGCCTGTGCGCTAGATTATGGATCTAGTTGGGATGACAATTTGCCGTACGCAGAATTCTCATACAACAACAGCTACTAGGCCAGTTTGAAGATGGCATCGTTCGAAGCTCTGTATGGACGCAGATGCAGAACACCCTTGATGTGGGATGAGGTTGGAGACTGTCAGTTGTTTGGACCAGACTTGATCAAAGACTCTGAGGAGAAGGTTAAACTGATCGAGATGGACTAAAAATTGCTCAGTCTAGACAGAAGAGTTACGCAGATTCAAAACGCAAGGAAGAACCTATGAAATTGGAGACAGAGCCTATCTGCGAGTATCACCCCTGAGGGGAGTGAAACGTTTTGGAGTAAAAGGAAAGTTAGCCCCAAGATTTGTAGGACCGTATCATGTTTTGGAACGAATGGGAGAAGTTGCCTACAAACTGGAGTTACCCGAAGGATTGTCAGGAGTTCACGATGTGTTTCACGTGTCACAATTGAAGAAGTGCCACGCTGAGATGGCTGACATACCATTAAAGGATACAATTGCCCACGGAGGCGATACAATTGGATAACAACTTGACTTATGAGGAGAAGCCAAGAAGATTCTCGAGTTTGATAGCAGAGTCACTCGCAACAAGGTGATCAAGTTTTGCAAAGTTTAGTGGAGCCACCACACCGAGGAGGAAGCCACCTGGGAGCGAGAAGACGATATTCGCAAGGACCATCCGCACCTATTTTTTAGCCAACCCGAATCTCGAGGGCGAGATTCATCTTAAGGGGGGTAGGTTTGTAACATCCCAAATTTTCAATTTGGCATGTTATACATAGGTCATTCTTGCATGTCATATTTTTTTTGCATATTCACTTGCTATCCTCGAAATCCTAAGCAACCCAAGGACCCTCGGAGAGAGTTGGGGATTTTTTTTTGATTTTCGTATTTGAATTTTGTCAAATAATGAAAGACGAGGATATTGGATTTTAATTATCTTTTTCTCTCCGGAAAACTATTTCAATTTAAATAAATAAATGAGGGGAGATAATATGACTTCTCCAAAATAATTGAAATAATGGAGGAAAAATGTTAAAATCATTTTTGGGATTTTATTTGATTTTATTTGGAATTTTATTTGCCCTAGAAAAATTTGCACGCTTTAAAAATTTGCATTTTAGGGGCCAAGAAAAGTTCCTCTAGTTCTAAATATTTTATTTAGACGGAGAAAACTTGTTTTGGAATTTTTACAATTTTATTTATTTTTCTAGGAATTTTTCTTTCGGCGGAATGTTTTAACAAAAAAGGGGACCCTCGATCGGGTCAAGGCCCGGCCAGCCAGGCCGCCCTCAGCCCCTCCTCCCATGCGCCAGTGCTGGCACGCAGACGCCGAGGGCAAGTCCGAGCCGGACTCCACCCCGGGCGCCCCTTCCCAAGCCGAACCGCCCCGCCCTCCTATAAATACCGCCGCCACACCACCACCCGCCACCACCGAGCCCGGCCACGAACCATGAACTGGAGCCCCAGCCGCCCGGAGCCCGATCCGCGCCGTCGCCGCCCGCCTCTCGCCCGACCGCCACCGCCCGCCTCTCGCTGCCGCCGCCGCCCCTCGCCGACCCCGCCCCACCCGGAACCGCCGGAGCCGCCCGCCCGGGGCCAGCGCCTGCCGAGGTACCAAACCCGCCGCCGGTTTGTTTTTTTAAGAAAACCCTTTGGTTTTTTTATAAAACCCTAGATCGTTTTTATTTTATATAGATCGGTTTATTTACCTAGCGAACGTCCGTTCATCCATTCGTTCTAACGAACACGTTCACTGTTTAGTTTCTGTTAACGAACGTTCGTTCATTTAGCAGTTCGTCGCTTTTCTTTTATCAGATTTATTCCGCGATTATTCTGATCGCGATTTCTGATCCGATTTTCAAACCTGTTTATCTTTTAAACTCGTTTATCGGAATCAGGCGATTCAAGCGCCTGGAGTTTCATCTCGAAACCCTCTTTCCGAATAATCAACTCAACCAAGTTTTTATCTTTGTAAAATTTGACTCTAGTTCAGATTAGTAAACGGACCATGTTTTTCTCGTCGTTTGAGTTTTGTTGTTCCGTTTGGTTTGATTGTTTTTGCTTGTTTACTTATGTATGTATTGTTTGCTTGCGATAGAATTCCCGGAGTGCGAAGCGTGTTACTACGAGTCTCTAGGATTCACGGATCGTCAGCAAGGCAAGTAACACTTGATCATACCTTTTCATACCCAGTTTTTATGCATTAGCTCAACCCTCAAACATTGCATGATTAGGATGTCATTAAATTGTGGGTTGGGAAGTAGATGATGAGGTAGGAACCTATTGCCCTCTTACTTTCACACCCTTGGGAGTACTTCTACGTTATGCTTATATTGCCATGCTATGCTCGTATACGTGGTTTGGGTTTGAGAGATATTCACGACAGATGTGAGGTTGTTAAATAATGGTTTACTTTAAGGTGGCAACTTAAATACACATCTGGGTGGATTGAGGCACCTGGGAACCCAAGGTGTTATGCTTTTTTGGAAATCCCGGGGTACCCGTGTGATCTTCCTATGGACCGCCACCAGGGCTCAAAGGGGCTGAGATTATTCATGCTAGAAACTTCTGTGTGCGGCCACAAGCTATTATGGGCTCTAGCATAGTTGAGTAAGTTACGTGAAGCTCTTGAAGAGGTAGGTCAGCAGGTAGTGGGTTTTATAGGTTTGGTATGATCTATCCGGAGTAGAGAGTTAATGTTTCCGAAAGGCGTGTCTCGGTCATCCGCCTCTCAAACACCATGCGGTCTAGAAACCAACGGAGGCGATCGAGTCTTGTGGGGAAAAGTGCGCAAACCTCTGCAGAGTGTACACACTAATCATGGTTAGCCGTGTCCCTGGTTATGGACAATTCTGAGTATCTAGTACCTGAGTATTCACATGTATCCCATCACTCTAAATTAACATTGCTGGGTTGTTAATCACTTTAATTGGGATCATTGAGTTGGGGTTATACCTTCTCAATGATGTTTCAACCACCATGATAGTTAAAGTAAAAATTTATTCCTTTGATGTAGGGAAAAAATTGGCTTTTCGCAAAACTGTAACCATAGAGCTTTCCACCAGCCATATATGCATGTAGTATAGCCTATTCTTTCATTACTCTATGTGTTACATTGCCAGCATATTCCATGTGCTGACCCGTTCTCGGCTGCAACGTATTATGTTGCAGACTTTTCGAACGAGGAGTAAGGATCAGAGGTCGCGTTGCCGTGCAGCTCAGTTATGCCGTTGGAGTTGATGGACTCACTTTATCTTCCAAGCCTTCCGCTGTTATCACGTTAGATGGCCTTCAGCCATATTATTGTAATAAGTTCTCTTTTGAGACATTCGATGTAATAAGTGTGTGATTGCTACTCTGTTATAAATCCTTCGAGTACTGTGTGTGTCAGCATTACCGATCTAGGGATGTCACAGAAGCACAGAGACTTGACCATCTGAGGTCGGGTCGCTACAGAGCAGGTCTTGATCAGCTTGAAGCTGCTGCTGCTTCTTTTTCAGGCTCCTCGCAGTGGCTATTAGCCGAGGCTTAAAGCGCTCCTGCTCAAGAGGTTCCTCAGGTACGATGAAGTCTTCGTTGACGAGGCTCACCTCCTCCTCGGAGGGCGGATGATAACTGCCGTCCTCCGAGTCCTCTTCTATGGCCTGTTCGTCAGGGCTGACTTGCCCATCTTCCCAATTTTCTTGTTTGGCAGTTTGTTCCTTGGGTTCCTTTGTGTCTTCGGCGCCATCCGGAGTGTTGTCGTTTCCTGCGCCGGTGTTGCCGTCTCTACTGCGGCGTGATTTAGAGCGGCGCCGCGGACGCCGGCGCTTTGGTTGAGTCTTAGGAGGGTCCACCTTCGTTGGGTTTTCCTTGTTATCACCGCTATTATTTTTCGGCGTATCTACCATGTATACGTCATATGAGGAAGTGGCCGTCCATCTTCCAGTGAACGGCAGGTTTTGGGCCTCCTCGTCTCCGGCATCGTTGTCCATACCGTCGATGTCTTCGGAGTCGTAGTCGAGCGTGTCGGTTAGGTCTTCGACAGTGGCTATGAAGTGGGCGGTGGGTGGGAAATGAGATTCTCTATCATCAGCCTCCAGTTCAAACCAGATATAATTCGGTTGTGGGTCCTCCGCCAAGGACAGGTTCATTAATGAGTTTAGCACATCGCCAAAGGGCGAGTGTTGGAAGATGTTTGCGGTGCTGAACTCGAAGATCGATAAACGATCAAGTTCGTCGTCCGTGGACTCACATGGTTCGGAACTTATAACCGGAGACGAGTCTGGAGTTCCGGTGACACAGATATCGTGTGAGGTTAAGTCCATGTGCGGCTCCAATGCCTGGGAATCTGTGGCCTCCATGGTGGGGTTGAGCCTCCCGTCCTTGGATGGGGCAGTCTGTTCTGGATCTAAGGCCAGAGCGGTTAAAGGAGCTGTCTCCTGGATGTGATCCGATGATAGATTTAGGTCATGTTCATCGGGGTGACCAGGAGTGGTTGCCGCGGTCTCGAATCCAGCGAAGATCAAATCTCCACGGATGTCTACAACATAGTTCAAGCTCCCAAATCTGACCTGGTGGCCAGTGGCGTAGCTATCGATCTGCTCCAGATGGACAAGAGAGTTGGCCCGCAGTGCGAAGCCGCCGAACACGAGGATTTGTCCAGGAGGAAGGTCTCGCCTTGGACAACATCGTCGCTGATGATTGAAGGGGCCATCAAACCTTTAAGGGACAGCTGAAAGGATCGATATAGTTGACTAGAGGGGGGGGGGGGTGAATAGGCAACTAACAATTTTTAAGCTTTTCTTTATCAATTTAAACTTTGCAGTAATAAAGGTTGTCTAGATGTGCAACTAGGTGGACAACCTATATGATGCAAACAACACAAGCACAAGAGCAAGCAAGGATAGGAACACAAATAAGCTTGCACAAGTAAAGGGATAAGATAACCAAGAGTGGAGCCGGTAGAGACGAGGATGTGTTACCGAAGTTCCTTCCTTTTGAGGGGAAGTACGTCTCCGTTAGAGCGGTGTGGAGGCACAATGCTCCCCAAGAAGCCACTAGGGCCACCGTAATCTCCTCACGCCCTCACACAATGCGAGATGCCGTGATTCCACTAATGGTGCCCTTGAAGGCGGCAACCGGACCTGCATAAACAAGGTTGGGGCAATATCCACAACAATTGGAGGCTCCCAACGAAACCACGAGGCTTCACCACAATGGAATATGGCCTCGAGGTGACCTCAACTGCCTAGGGTGCTCAAACACCCAAGAGTAACAAAATCCACACTAGAAAGTATGGGGAACTAAATATCCTTTGGTGGAAGTGTAGATCTAGGTCTCCTCCTTCAAACCCTAGCAAATCAACAAGTTTGAGTGGCTAGAGAGAGAGATCGGGCAAGAAAGCTTGAGAGCATCAATGGAGGAGTGAGAGAGGAAAGAGGTAGGTGAGGTAGGTGGAAGAACCACCTTATATACTAGCCCACAAACATCCAACCGTTACTGCGTTTTTAGTACTGCAGCGGTACAACCGCTCCTTGTCCTGGTACAACCGGGACACACGATGTAGCTGCAGAACCCTACCAGGCGGTACAACCGGACCAACGGGCGGTAGTACCGGTCATTAGCAAATAACCGGACCTACCGGGCCACCACCGCCCAGCCACCGCCCAGCCACCGCATCAAAACAGAATCCTGACCGGTACATGGGCGGTGCATGGCCGGAACAACCGCCTGGCCTTGAGCGCTTGAGCGGCTAAGGTATGAGCGGAAGAACCGCTCGAACCTCCGGTTGTACCGGTTGAAAAGGAACAACCGGAACAACCGGGCCACCACTGCCCAGCCACCGCATCGTAACAGAACCCAGGCCGGTACATGTGTGGTGCTAGGCCGGAACAACCGCTGAAGCGTCAAGAGCCAGCGGTACAACCGCTCGGAAGAGCGGTACAACCGCTGGGAAAACACAGCAAGGGATAGAAAAAGATGGAGGCACACTCTCGACAAAAGAGGGTGAAGGATGTGTACGTGAATGGAATCCCCTATACTCCCCAAAGTGGATTCCCTCTTGATAGTACGGGATCCCTACGACCAAAGAGATAAAAAGCATAGAGGATTCCGTCTTCAAACGATTCCTTCGAGAGAGAACCACCAAGCGATGAAAGCCTAATCATTGAGAACCTGAAACATTTAGCAGGATTAGACCAACAAAGAGTTGTCATCATCATCCAAAACATAAGGTAGGAAATGCCCTTTCAATCTCCCCTTTTGGTGGATGATGACAACAACACGATATAAGATAGAAGTCTATAGAAACTAGACGGAGCTCCCCCTAGATGTGAGCCCCAGGTCGAGACTCCCCCTAGGTTTTATAGACTGACCACAAAGAGCATATAACAAGAAGGTAGCCAACACAATGAGATAGGAGCAATCCTGCCATTAAAGACCAACAAGCATAAAGATAAGATAGCAGGAGTGGCACAAAAACCACACAAAGCAAACGAGAACGACCAAATTTCAACTGGAGACCACAAACATGTTCAGACAAGTTCAATACGAGAGACACACACTACGCAACCACCCATGCAACTCCCGAGTCCTATCACACTCTCTCCCCATTTGGCATCAGGACACCAAAAAGGAAAAGAGCGAAGCTATCGCCCCAGGCTCAGTAGTCCTCCTATGACTCCTCGGTAGCATCTGGATCTTCATCATTGTCAGAATCTTCACCATCAACAGAAACTTCATCATCGTCCCGATCTGAGTCTTCCATGATATCATCAGCAGCAGGAATGGTGGTGGAGGGCTGAGGAGGGCTTCATCATCGATCCAGTCTTTGTGGGAAGATATCCAACGCTCCTCCGGTGTGATGCTCTTCTCGTAACCACTCGGAACCGACATGTTGAGGTGCCTCATCATAGCAATTTAGCGACGCCTTGGCATAAGCTTCTCATTGACATGTGCCTCATACAGCCTCTTCGGATGTCGATCAAGGCGTAAAGTCTTCTTCACCTTGGCGTGAGCTTGTCCACCCACGAGGGCTTGTCCCTGGTTCCAACTCAAAATCCTCATCATCAGAAGTGGCATAGACATCCTCAGGAGCATTAGCAGGGAAACGTGGCTCGGCGTGCTTCTTCTTCTTAAGGAGCTTGACTTCATGAGTGGTAAGATTGTCAGGAGAGGTGAGGGGCTCTCCAGGACGGCGAACTGCCCACACGGAGTTCAGAAGGCACATGACAAACGGAGCATAAATGGGGACCTTCCTGTAGATGACCATGTTGTACATCTCGTGCCACAACTAGTTGGACACATCAAACGTCTCCCCAGATCCCACCTTGGTCTTCATAGCAACCATCAAGTTAACAAGATAGCCATGGATTTCATCTTGATTCCCCACTTTGGGCAAGCACATTACGAAAAACCACGATGCATGATGTCATAGACCTTCACCAAATCCTTAGATTCACCAATAATACCACAGCCCCGAATGTACAGAGGGGCAAGCTTCTCCTTAGGCATGGGCTCAGGATGATCATGTGGGCGAATGCCACCCCTTCCTTCCAGACCGGTATCATCGTACCCAATAGCATTGCAGAAGGTCCTCCAGGGAACGTGAAAGAGCTCGTCACGACACATGAAAGTGAGGGTGCACGCGTCATCTTCTCCAAAGTGAACGATGGCATAGAACTGATGGATGAGTTGAACATCAAAGTCACAGGAGACGGACATGAGCTTGACAAGATCAAACTCCTCACAGAGAGCCAAAGCCTCACCAAAATACTCCATGTTGTTCCGCCAATGATCAAGATCGATGGTCCACTGCTTGGCATATCTGTTCTTGTTGTGCTCAAAGAGTTCATGAACAATTCGTACTTGCATCTCATTCCGAAACTGAACAGTGGTCCAACGAGGAGCTATGGGAACCACATAAGGATTCTTTGAGCGGAAGGCTTCCCAATCCTTGGCTTTCCAACGGTGGAGAGGCATTACCACACGTTGCTTGATAGCGACAGACTTTTCACGGCGAGTGAGCTTGGTAGGGATCACGACTTCCTCTTTAGAATCAGCCGGGCGTGGAGCCCTTCGAACCCTCTTCTTGGTCTTGCGAGGAGCAGGGCGAGAACTGGAGCCACCTGAACACAAACACGAAGAGGACACGCGAAAACCAACAAGAATGAGAGGAAATCATACGAAAAATGCAACACCATAGAAAACAGAACAGTGCTAAGAGGTGCAGACAATCCGGTTGTACCGGATCACCCACCGGTAGAACCGCCCCAGCGGTTGTACCGCCCATCTGGGCGGTAGAACCGCTGACAGTGGCACCACCAGGGAAGTTAGATCTGTTCAAGATGTGCAAATCACCCAAGCACTATTCGGAGTTCTAGGTACTGCATGCACACAAGACAACAACAACGATCTCTCCCAACCAAAGAACGAAAACTAAACTAGGAGGGAAAAGTAATGCCCTAAAGCAAGATGGAAACCTAGAATCAAAGAACGAAGAACAAGGGCATTACCACCATCCATGGGAGAAGACCAAGACTTCCACGGAGAGAATCCACGGAGAGCCCTCGGGTCCGGCGGGCGCACTCGAAGCGAAGCGAAGGTGACCGGCGGCTAGGGCAACGAGGAGGCGAAAGGGGACGAAGGAAAAAAAGAGAAACCCTTCGCCCCGTCGGATATAAATAGGCCCATAGCCGCGCGGCGGTAGAACCGCTCCTAGGACCGGTTGTACCGCAAGTCCGGAAGTACCGCTCGGAGACAACCGGTACTACCGGACGGAGAAGCCCAGTGAGAATGGGCGGTATAACCGCCCAAGCACCGAAAGCAACTCAACTGGGGCAGCACAACCATGTATCAGCGGTAGAACCGCCCGTGACACCGGTTGTACCGCCCGACCACCAATGCCCAGACCAAAAGGAAGAGAGCAAGACACACGGAACAACAAATAAGAGAAACCAAACACTGAGAACAGGGAAAAGAACGAAAGGAAAACACAAGCAATCACACACAAGCAAAGCGAGCTCAGTCCTCTCTCTGAAGAGAGGGCGATGGCCGAAGCCACCTATGTTTGAGTCAAATGGTATGGCACCGCGAAGAATTATCCTTGGGCCCATGACCAAAACTCGTCTTTGAAGCACAAGTACCATCAAAAATGGCTAATGCGAAAGAGGTGATCGATTTATGCATGATGGGGGGAGGGAGAGCTCATTGAGAGAACAACACTCCCCCTATGTCCAGGCCTACACCTAAACTAGACAGCAAGTTGAGTGTGGTGGTGAGTGCACGGGCTCAAGTCACATTGCTCAAATCAATGATATTTAGCTCATGCCTTAACTCGCGAAATCTTGCTTCATCTAAGGGCTTCGTGAATATATCTGCAAGGTTATCCTGAGTGTTGACATACTTGAGCTCGATCTCTCCTCGCCTAATGTGATCCCGGATGAAATGATACCGAATCTCGATGTGCTTCGTCTTGAAGTGTTGCACCGGGTTGAGAGAAATCTTGATGGCACTTTCATTATCACATCAAAGAGGCACTTTGTCACAAATGACACCGTACTCCTTTAAGGTTTGCCTCATCCATAGTAGTCGAGCACAACAACTACCGGCCGCCACATATTCCGCTTCGGTGGACGAGAGAGACACACAAATTTGCTTCTTGGAAGACCAACTTACCAAGGAGCAACCAAGAAATTGGCACCCTCCGGAAGTGGACTTCCTATCCACTTTGTCTCCGCCCAATCGGAATCCGTAAATCCTTCAAGCTTGAAGTTTGCTCCTCTTGGGTACCATAAGCCAAAGTTTGGGGTATGAGCCAAATATCGAAAGATTAAACGACCGCCACATAATGACTTTCCTTGGTGCGGCTTGAAACCGTGCACACATTCCCACACTCAACATGATATCCGGTCTAGATGCACAAAGGTAAAGCAAGGATCCAATCATGGGCGATATACCTTTTGATCCACCGCTTTACCATTGGGATCAATGTCAAGTTGGCACTTGGTGGGCATTGGTGTAGTAGCCGGCTTGACATCACTTAGCTTGAATCTTTTGAGCATGTCTTGAGTGTATTTGGCTTGGTTGATGAAGGTTCCTTCTCTTCTTTGTTTGATATCGAAACCAAGGAAGAACTTCAACTCTCCCATCGAAGACATCTTGAACTTGGAGGTCATGAGAGCGGCAAATTCCTCATTGAAAGCTTCGTTAGGAGAACCAAAGATAATATCATCAACATATAGTTGGCATACAAACAACTCCCCATTGACCTTCTTAGTAAAAAGAGTGGGATCAATTTGCCCCACTTCAAAACCACGATCTTGTAACAACTCGGTAAGGTGGTCATACCATGCACGTGGGGCTTGTTTAAGTCCATAGAGTGCCTTATCGAGTTGATACACATGATCCGGGAAGTAGGGGTCCTCGAACCCGGGGTTGCTTGACATAGACCAACTCATTAATGGGACCATTAAGAAAAGCACTTTTTACATCCATTTGTTGCAACTTAAAGTTGTGATGGGAAGCATAAGCAATCAACAAACGAATGGATTCAAGGCGAGCAACAGGAGCAAAGGTTTCACCGTAGTCGATACCCTCGACTTGGGAGTAGCCTTGTGCTACCAATCTTGCCTTGTTGCGAATGATGTTCCCATGAGCATCTTGCTTGTTCTTGAAAATCCACTTGGTTCCAACGGCGTTGTGGTTCTCCGATGGCCTTGGCACCAATCTCCACACCTTGTTGTACTCAAAGTTGTTGAGTTCTTCATGCATGGCATTGAGCCAATCCGAGTCTTGAGTGCCTCATAGACCTTTTGAGGTTCAACACAAGAGACAAACGCGTGATGTTCACAATAGTTTGCCAATTGTCTACGAGTGCTTACCCTTTTCTTAGGCTTCCAACCACATTCTCCATGAGATGGCCTTTGGTAGTGAGTTTGGAAGCAATCTTGGCGGCACGACGCTCTAATTCCTCCTCGGAGGTGCGATGAGGAGGGGTCACTTGATCATCTTGAGCGCCGTCTTGAGCATGACCTTCATCTTGAGCATGCTCGGGGGAGAGAACTTGACCTTGGACATCATTTAAGGTGATATCATCATCTTGAGCACGATCTTGCCCTTGGTCTTGTTCTTGAGGTAGAGGGCCTTCACTTTGTTCTTCTGAGCGTGTGGGCCTTGGGTTGGTGATGGCTCCACTTGAGTGGAGCATTGTCCTTCTCCTTCGGCCACAAGGGGTTCCTCAATGGGTAGGATAAAGCCAACTCCCATTCTTCTTATGGCTTGGGAGGAATTTCATCACCTACATCACAAGTGCCACTTTGCTCCACTTGGGAGCCGTTATTCTCATCAAACTCCACGTTACACGTCTCCTCAATAAGTCCCGTGGATTTATTGTGGACACGGTAAGCATGAGAGTTTGTAGCATAACCAACAAATATGCCCTCTAGAGCTCTAGCTTCAAATTTTGACAAACGAACACCTTTCTTGAGAATGAAACACTTACACCCGAACACCCGGAAGTACTTGAGGTTGGGCTTGTTGCCGGTGAGTATCTCAGAAGGAGTCTTGTTCAAGCCTTTGCGGAGATAGAGCCGATTGGATGCATGACAATCGGTGTTGATGTCTTGACCCCAAAAGTTGTATGGAGACTTGAACTCCGCCATCATGGTCCTTGCCGCATCCATCAACGTCCGGTTCTTTCTCTCCGCCACACCATTTTGTTGAGGGGTATATGGTGCGAGAATATTGATGCTTGATTCCCTCATCACTAAGAAACTCATCCAAGGTGTAGTTCTTGAACTCGGTGCCGTTGTCACTTCTTATAGTCAAGATCTTTGCATTATGTTGACGTTGAGCTTCATTTGCAAAGTCGATGACGGTTTGTTGGGTCTCACTCTTCCTCTTGAAGAAATATACCCAAGTGTATCTTGAATAGTCATCCACGATCACCAAGCAATACTTTCTTCCTCCAAGACTATCAAATGATGGTGGCCCAAAGAGATCCATGTGAAGGAGCTCCAAGGGTCTCTTTGAGTATATGATAGTCGTGGGAGGGTGAGCCTTCTCATGAAGCTTTCCTTCAATACAAGCACTGCAAGCACGGTCTTTGGCAAAACTAACATTTGTTAGTCCACGGACATGGTCCCCCTTGAGAAGACTTTGCAAAGATCTCATATTGACATGAGCTAAACAGCGATGCCAAAGCCATCCCACGTCAACTTTAGCCATTAGGCATGTCGCGGTCTTAGTGGGTCGCTCCGAAAAGTTAATCACATAGAGACCGTTTTCGACATGCCCAACAAAGGCTACTTTAAGAGTCTTTCTCCACAAGAGGGCCACGGTATCAATGTCAAAGAAAGTAGCAAAACCCATGACTGCAAATTGACGAACGGAAAACAAATTGTATGCAAGGGACTCAACAAGCATGACTTTCTCGATCGTAAGATCATGAGAAATGACAACCTTGCCGAGACCCAATACCTTAGAATGTGACGCATCACCCCACTCGACATCGGTGGGCATAGATGGAATCTCTTGCACGTCCACCACCATGTCCTTGCTCCCGGTCATATGATTTATTGCTCCACTATCGAGCAACCATGATCCCCACCTAAGCAAACCCTACAAGAGATCAATGCTTGGTTTTAGGTACCCATTTGGTAATGGGTCCTTTGATGTTAATAACGAGGGTCTTAGGAACCCAAATAGACCATTCAATGTACTCATAAGAAGAACCAACAAATTTAGCATAGACATGCCCATCACTAGCACGGCACAACACATAAGAGGGGTTAAAGTCACCGGCTATGTTCATGGGGATGACGTTGTCCTTCTTGACATTGCCACCCTTTGCACGGTTCTTCTTCTTGGAAGCACCCTCTCCCTCCCTCACAAAAGTTTGCTTGAGAGGGGGAGGTTGCTTGGTCTTGTCATTCTTCTTCTTGCTCTTGGGCTTGGGCGCGAACCCAATCCCCTCCTTGGCCACAACTTCCTTTTGATTACTCAAAAGGTCGTTAAGGTTCTTATCACCTTGAATGCATGTGACAAGGCCCTTTTCAAGTTGTTCCTTCAACTTAGCATTCTCCTCAACAAGATGCACATGCTCACAACAAGGGTTAGTAGCATTTGCATTATCAATCAATATCATATGAGGAAAGGTGGCTTTCTCCTTGGTTAGCTTCACTTGGAGTTGATCATGAGACTCTTTGAGACTAGCATGAGCACCCTTCAAGACTTTGTGAGCCTTGTCGAGAGTGTCAAAGTCCTCGTTGAGTCTAGCAAGATCAACTCCTAGCTTTGCCTTCTCGGAACTAAGCACACGAGACACAACAAGAGCATGATCAAGGTCTTTCTTTAATTTAGCGTGATCATCGTTGTGTGACTCGTCAAGAGCCAAACGAAGACCATGCTCTTCCTCAAGAGCATTGGAAAGATCCGAAATCTCATCGGCATAGTCACGACTATGCCCTTCCATCTTAGAGATGGTTTCTTCATGAGTCTCGATCATGACATTGGCTTCACCAAGTTGTTCCAAGAGAGCAACGAAGTGCTTCTTGGATTTCCCTTTGAGTTTACTCATAAAGATCTCAAATTCATTTTCCTCTACATTAGACCCCTCATGTTCATCAATGCAATCCGTCAAAGAAGAATGATTGATGATGGTAGTTTTGATGTTGGGGGTTACCTTGTTGGTGGCTTTAGCCATGAGGCACTTGGCGGTGATGCTTTCATTGGGTGAACCAAGAGAGACACCGAGGAGTCATTGCAATGGCCACGGATGCCATGGCAACCGATTCACCATACTCATCATCATCATCATCCTCATTGTACTCTTCTTGAACCACCAAGGCTTTGTGAGGAGTCTTCTTTGGGAAGTTGCTCTTGTTGGGAAAAGACTTGGCCTTGTCCTTCTGAGATGAGCTTGCCACCATTGTCTTCCCTCTTCTCATATGGACACTCCGCAACAAAGTGACTCACATTTCCACAATTGAAACATGTCCTCACTCGTTGCTTGCCCTTAGAGCCACTTGAATTGCTCTTGTTGAAGTTGGGCCTTGAGTTCTTCTTGCTCCAAAATTGTCTTGAAGCAAGAGCCATGTGTTCATGATAATCATACTTAGTATCTTCGAGGTTGCTCTCTTCTTCCTCCTCTCCATCTTCTTCGACACAAATCTTGGCCTTCAAAGCGAGATTGGGCTTCTTTGCTCTTTGAGAGCGAAGCACCGCATTGTCGGCGGTCTTGTCCAATATGCTCATAGCCACAAACTCATCCAACACATCACTTGAGGACAAGGTGTGGAAGTCCGGTCGTTGATGGATGACGGAGGACATGGCTTTGTGGTAGGGCATCATTGCCTTGAGAAATTTGCGCTTGATCCAGCTTGTCATCTGTGTCCTTACTTCCATGATCCCGGAGGGAGACAAAGAAGCTTGGTTACTCTCCGATAGAGCTCACGAGGTTCTTCTTCTTCCTTCATTGCAAACTCATCGGCTTCATCTTGGACCACTTCATAATTAGAACGTTGAATGCTTGCGCTTCCTCGATACATGGAAACCACCTTGAGCCAAGCATCTTTGGCACGGGTGTAAGGCCGGAGATGAGGGAGGTCTTCGAGAAGGATTTCTTCTTGGATGATGAAGAGAGCATTCTCATTGAATTGATGGTCCACGACCTCTCTAGGAGAAAAGTTGCTCGGATCATGCGGATAGAAGCCTTCTTCAATGATTCTCCAAAGGTTAGTGTTCACATGATTTAAATGACGCTTAAAACGATAAACCCAAGAATCAAAATCCTCCTTTTTATCAATCTTAGGTGGTGGATCGGCATGATTCAAATGAGTGGAAGGAATCAGTCCACCATAAACAGGAGGTTGCACATGGGCGAAGATGCCGGTGCCATTCTTACCACTAGAAGAGGGGGCTTTCTCACTAGTAGCTTCCCCCATATCGGAGTTAGCATCCGCTCCCGTGTTGGCGGGATCACCCACTTTCACGGGTGCGGTGGAAAGTTTAAGCCCTTCTAGGAATTCCTTAAACATGTCCTTGACCTCGCTCGTCATGGAGTTTTTCAATGTGTCCAACGCCACATTGAATTCCTCACGAGAGATCGAGGTACCCCCATCTCTCGTAGATGATGTTGGATTCGCACCGGAGTGCTCCCCCTCATCATCTACGACGTCAACCATACTCTTCGGACGATAAAGCCCTTAAAAAGAGACGAGGCTCTGATACCAATTGAAAGGATCGATATAGTTGACTAGCGGGGGGGGGGTGAATAGGCAACTAACAATTTTTAAGCTTTTCTTTATCAATTTAAACTTTGCAATAATAAAGGTTGTCTAGATGTGCAACTAGGTGGACAACCTATATGATGCAAACAACACAAGCACAAGAGCAAGCAAGGATAGGAACACAAATAAGCTTGCACAAGTAAAGGGATAAGATAACCAAGAGTGGAGCCGGTAGAGACGAGGATGTGTTACCAAAGTTCCTTCCTTTTGACGGTAATTACGTCTCCATTAGAGCGGTGTAGAGGCACAATGCACCCAAGAAGCCACTAGGGCCACCGTAATCTCCTCACGCCCTCACACAATGCGAGATGCCGTGATTCCACTAATGGTGCCCTTGAAGGCGGCAACCGGACCCGTACAAACAAGGTTGGGGCAATCTCCACAACAATTGGAGGCTCCCAACGAAACCACGAGGCTTCACCACAATGGAATATGGCCTCGAGGTGACCTCAACCGTCTAGGGTGCTCAAACACCCAAGAGTAACAAAATCCACACTAGAAAGTATGGGGGAACTAAATATCCTTTGGTGGAAGTGTAGATCTAGGTCTCCTCCTTCAAACCCTAGCAAATCAACAAGTTTGAGTGGCTAGAGAGAGAGATCGGGCAAGAAAGCTTGAGAGCATCAATGGAGGAGTGAGAGAGGAAAGAGGTAGGTGAGGTAGGTGGAAGAACCACCTTATATACTAGCCCACAAACATCCAACCGTTCTGCGTTTTAGTACCGCAATGCGATTTATCAGCTCCTTGTCCCAGTACAACCGGGACACACGATGTAGCCTGCAGAACCCTACCAAAGCGGTACAACCGGACCAGCAGGCGGTAGTACCGGTCATTAGCAAATAACCGGACCTACGGGCCACCACCGCCAGCCACCGCATCAAAACAGAATCTCGACCGGTACATGGGCGGTGCATGGCGGAACAACCGCCGCCTTGAGCGCTTGAGCGGCTAAGGTATGAGCGGAAGAACTGCTCGAACCTCCGGTTGTACCGTTGAAAAGGAACAACCGAACAACCGGTTACCACCGCCCAGCCACCGTGATCGTAATGTAACCCAGGCCGGTACATGTGCGGTGCTAGGCCGGAACAACCGCTGAAGCGTCAAGAGCCAGCGGTACAACCGCTCGGAAGAGCGGTACAACCGCTGGGAAAACAAAGCAAGGGATAGAAAAAGATGGAGGCACACTCTCGACAAAAGAGGGGTGAAGGATGTGTACGTGAATGGAATCCCCTATACTCCCCAAAGTGGATTCCCTCTTGATAGTACGGGATCCCTACGACCAAAGAGATAAAAAGCATAGAGGATTCCGTCTTCAAACGATTCCTTCGAGAGAGAACCACCAAGCGACGAAAGCCTAATCATTGAGAACCTGAAACATTTAGCACAGGATTAGACCAACAAAGAGTTGTCATCATCATCCAAAACATAAGGTAGGGAAATGCCCTTTCAACAGCACAGTGGAACTCTCAATGAAAGCACCAATGTCGATCTCAGAACCGGCGGATCTCGGGTAGGGGGTCCCGAACTATGCGTCTAAGGTCGATGGTAATAGGAAACAGGGGACACAATGTTTACCCAGGTTCGGGCCCTCTCTATGGAGGTAATACCCTACTTCCTTCTTGATTGATCTTGATGAATATGAGTATTACAAGAGTTGATCTACCACGAGATCGTAATGACTAAACCCTAGAGGTCTAGCCTGTATGACTATGGTAATGAGTCTATCCCTTTGGACTAAGTCCTCCGGTTTATATAGTCACCGAGAGGATCTAGCGTTACACGGGGTCGGTTACAAAGAAAAAAATCTATATATTTGGTCGCCAAGCTTGCCTTCCACACCAAGGGGAGTCCCATCCGGACACGGGTGCAGTCTTAGGTCTTCGTATCTTCACAGCCCATCAGTCCGGCCCATGGCTAACAGGACGGACGCCCGAGGACCCCTTAGTCCAGGACTCCCTCAGGCACCCCATAAACACACAAGTTGATCATTGATCTCTTAGCCGTGTGCGGTGCCCCCCTCCACCATATTCCACCTCGGTCATATTGTCGTAGTGCTTAGGCGAAGCCCTGCGCCGGTAGCTTCATCATCACCATCATCATGCCGTCGTGCTGACGAAGATCTCCCTGGACACTCTGCTGGATCATAAGTTCGTCGGACGTCACCGAGCTGAATGTGTGCAGATCGTGGAGGTGCCGTACGTTCAGTACTAGGATCGGTCGATCGTGAACACGTACGACTACATCAACCGCGTTGTCATAACGCTTCCACTTTCGGTCTATGAGGGTACGTGGACAACACTCTCCCCTCTCGTTGCTACGCATCACCATGATCTTGCGTGTGCGTAGGATTTTTTTTGAAATTACTACGTTCCCCTATAGGTACAACCTCTCTATGTAAAACAGGCAAGATCAAAACAGCCACAACTTCCGCATACGAGCTCCGAATTCGACGAAATCAAGTTTGTTGGAAAGTTAAGGACAAGAGAAAACACAATCTTGATAGAAATATCAAGAAATAGCAATTGAGAAAATACCCAAAATAAAATGGTGAGAACCCTTTCTCAATTAAGACCGGTAAAAACTCCAACACCGAAAACACAAAAGAAGATGCATATGAAATCGGTTTTCGACGAACTCGAGCTTGTCATGAAGATGAACATAAGCTCCAAATCTCACAAGGAGAAGAAACAAACAAGAACCAAGAGAGATGATGCAAGGATGCAATGGTTTGAGCTCTTGACGAACGATACGATCAAGCTACTCACTAGAGAGCCCTCCTTGATAGTACGGCAATAGATCCTACAACCCGGTCTCCCAACTACCACTATGAGACCAGTAAAATAGAAAACCTATCAAGGGCAAACCTTTGCCTTGCACATAGTCCACTTGAGCTAGATGATGACGATCTTGACTTCCTCAAGTTGGACCACCTTTCTTGATTATGTTGGCTCGATGAAGACTAGTTGGTTGCTCCCCCATACTCCACTATGGGTGAGCCACTCTTCGGCACATCTTCACAATTCCATTGACACCACAATGGACGACAAGCTTCAAGCTTGATTGCTCCCCAATACTCCATTATGGGTGAGCCACTCTTCGTGTTGCTCCACTTGAACTTGCACACTGCAAACTTGATGACGATCACCACTTAATGTCATCCTCCATGGGTTGTATGAGATCTTCCTCTTGATGCAAGACCATGGAAAACATACCTAACCCCACACAGAACTCTCACGTAGACCATGGGTTAGTACACAAAGCGTAATGGACAATGCTTACCATACCATCGGATCACTTGGTCCCTTTCGGTACAACTTGTGCGCTTTGTGTGTTGATCAACTTGAATCACTCTCTGTACTTAGTCTTGATCAACCTTGAATCTTTCCAACTCTATTCATTAGGATGATGTCTTGAAGGTAAACTTGAATGTTCATACAATCTTCTTCTTCAAGACATGCTTTCAATAAGCTCAACTCTCACATGACCAATCTTCGGATAATTCCTTGAAAAGAACTTTGGCCATCTCATAAACTCCTTGAAACCAACACATGGACTTCAAGAAAAGCCTATGGACAAATCCTTCAAATATAACTCAAGTCAAGCATTAGTCCATAGAGAATGTCATCAATTACCAAAACCACACATGGGGGCACCGCATGTCCTTTCAGAAACGGAGTAATGCAATAAGAACGATGACATGATGTAGACAAGATCTATTTATGTAAAAATAGACCCCATCTTGTTATCCTTAATAGCAACGATACATATGTGTTGGTTCCCCTTCTGTCACTGGGATCAAGCACCATAAGATCGAACCCATCACAAAGCACCTCTTCCCATTGCAAGATAAATAGATCAAGTTGGCCAAACAAAACCCAAATACCGGAGAAGAAATATGAGGCTATAAGCAATCATGCACATAAGAGATTAAAGAAGACTCAAATAACTTTCATGGATAAAAAGATAGATTTGATTATAAACTCAAAGTTCATCGGATCCCAACAAACACACCGCAAAAAGAATTACATCATATGGATCTCCAAGAGACCCATGTATTGACAATCAAAAGAGAGAGAGGAAGCCATATAGCTACTAACTACGGAGCCGTATGTCTACAAAAGACTACTCACGCATCATCAAAGAGGCACCAATGGACATGATGAACCCCTCCGTGATGGTGTGTAGATTGGATCTCGTGGTTCTGGAACTTGCGGCGGCTGGAATTGATTTTCCGCGACTCCCCTAGGGTTCCTGGAATATTGGGGTATTTATAGAGCAAAGAGGCGGTTCGGGAGGCCATCGAGGTGGGCACAACCCACCAGGGCGCACCCTGGTGTCTTGTGCTCACCTCAGGCTCCCTCTTCGGCACTTCTTTGGCCCACTGGAAGTCTTCTTCTAAAAAAATCCATAGAAAGTTTCACTGCGTTTGGACTCCATTTGGTATTGATTTCCTGCGATGTAAAAAACATGCAAAAAAACAGCAACTGGTATTTGGCACTATGGCAATAGGTTAGTACCAAAAAATAACATAAAATGACTATGAAATGATAGTAAAACATCCAAGAATGATAATATAACAACATGGAACAATAAAAAATTATAGATACATTGGAGACTGATACATCCATTTTGCACCATGCTTTTATATTGATATTTATTGCATTATGGGCTATTACTACACATTATATCACAATACTTATGCCTATTCTCTCTTATTTTACAAGGTTTACATGACGAGGGAGAATGCCGACGGCTGGAATTCTGGACTGGAAAAGGAGAAAATATTAGAGACCTATTCTGCACAACTCCAAAAGTCCTGAAACTTCAGGAGCTTATTTTTGGAATATATATAAACAATATTGGGCGAAGAAAGAACCAGAGGGGGGCCACATGAGGGAGTCCTGGATTAAGGGGTCCCTGGGCCGGATTGATGGGCCGTGAAGATACAAGATAGAGGGCCTTCCCCCGTGTCCGGATGGGACTCTCCTTCGCGTGGATGGCAATCTTAGCGTTCGGATATGAAGATTCCTTTCTCTGTAAACCGACTCTGTATAACCCTAGGCCCCTCCATTTTCTATATAAACCAGAGGGTTTAGTATGTAGATGCAGTCATAATCATACAGGCTAGACATCTAGGGTTTAACCATTACGATCTCAAGGTAGATCAACTCTTGTAACCCCTATACTCATCAAAGTCAATCAAGCAGGAAGTAGGGTATTACCTCCATTAAGAGGGCCCAAACCTGGGTATACACCGTGTCCCCTGTCTCCTGTTACCTTTGATCCGCAGATGCATAGTTCGGGACCCCCTACCCGAGATCGACCAGTTTTGACACCAACATTGGTGCTTTCATTGAGAGTTCCACTGTGCTGTCGACAGAAGGTTCGATGGCTCAATCGATCATATACAATGATGTTGTTTCGGGGGAGACTTTCCTCCTCAGCCAAATTTTCGTATTCGGCGGCTTCGCACTGCGTGCCAACTCGATTGGCCACCTTGAGCAGATCGACAGCTACACCCCTGGTCATCTGATCAGTTTTGGGAACTTAAATTATGTTGCTGATATCCGAGGAGACTTGATCTTCGAAGGGTTCGTGGCCCCGACCACGGCTCTGGCCCTAGATCTGGAGCAAACTACCAGGTCCGAAGATGGGAGTCTGGAGCCCACCGGAGTCTCCGCTATGAACCACATTATCAAAGATCCGGAGGCGATCGTGTCCGCGGCAAACTCGAAATCAGTCCAGGTTCCCCCTATCATTGAAAGGCCGGACTCGCCCCTGGACTCTAGATCCGAACTCTCGAGGTCCGCACCAAGCAGGCATAGCCAGGAAGCTCTCACTCTGGCCAGCCCCGCGGACTCTCGCTTCCACATCCAAACCTCACCCTTAAACGAGGCTCTGGACTTAATGCGATCCCTCGCTATTTTAGAGGAATCACTTCAGAACTACGCCCAACCCGGACTAGGGGCTGAGAGCGGGGAATTTTACATCCCACCCACCACCCACTCCATAGCTACTGTCGAAGATTTAACCGACATGCGGGACTACGCCTCCGAAGACATCGACGACATGGATGCCGATGCCGGAGATGAACACGGCCAAGACCCGCCGTTTACCAGACGTTGGACGGGCACCTCCACATATGACATGTATATGGTGGACACACCCAAAGAGGATGACTAGGACGGCAAGAAGGATCTGGTTGAGGACAAGCCTGCTGAAGCACCTCCAAAGCGTCGACATCAGCGGCGCCGCTCAAAATCGCGTCGTGAAAAATACAACAATACCGGCACCAGAGACAATAACACTCCGGAGAATGCCGAAGACACTGAAGCCCCTGTCGTGCCAACATCCGAACATGATGATTGGGAGGATGGGCAAGTTAACCCCGATGATCCGATCGGGAACGAGGACTCAGAGGATAGTAACCATCTACCGATCTCCGAGGAGGATGTGAGACTCGGTGACGAAGACTTCATCGTGCTGGAGGAACCCCTTGAACAAGAGCGCTTTAAGCGCCGGCTAATCGCCACTGCGAGAATCCTAAAAAAGAAGGAGCAACAACTCCAAGCCAAACTGGATACGCTCAACGGCAGATGGACTAAAGTCCTGGTAGCCGAGGAATATGGCCTCAAACGCCCAACCAATAGCTACCCGAAGCACAAGCTGCTACCACAATTTGACGATGAGGCCCTTGAGCCAATACCGCCAAAAGTATAACCCGCTGACGAACCTGACCGACCACCACGTGGACGGGACATACCGGGTACTTATGCCGAACACCAGCCCGCGCCACCCTGCCGTCGAGGCAAGGAGGCAGCGGCCCCGGGCTATACCTATGACCTATGCAAGGACCTGGACAATAGAGCCGGTCAGACAAGATCAATTTATGGATCAAGGGGGCGTGCTCCAACGCGAGAGGATGACCATCAGGCCTGGCGCGACAGGCATAACCTCACCCGGGCCGAAAACCGCATACGGACTTCATCCGAACTACGCCACAACATCGCCCGATAAGAGGTGCCGCAGACCCCTTATGCTTCACCGATGAGGTGATGGAGCACCAGTTCCTAGAAGGGTTTAAACTCGTGAACGTTGAATCATATGATGGTACGACAGATCCCAAAGTATGGATCGAAGATTTTCTTCTCCACATTCACATGGCTCGCGACGACGACCTCCATGCCTTCCCCTAAAACTCAAGGGACCAGCACGACACTGGTTAAACAGCCTCCCAGAAAACTCTATTGTCAGCTGGGAAGACTTGGAGGATGCCTTTAGAGACAACTTTCCAAGGTACCTATGTTCGGCCTCCAGACGCCGATGACCTTAGTCACATAGTCTAGCAACCCGGAAGCTATGGACCAGGTTCTTAATTAAAAAGAACCAAATTGTGGACTATCCGGACGCCGAAGCCCTCGTGGCCTTTAAACACAGTGTCCGGGACGAATGGCTCGCCCGACACCTCGGCCAAGAGAAGCCAAAGTCCATGGCAGCCCTTACTGCACTTATGACCCGCTTTTACGTGGGAGAAGACAACTGGCTTGCTCGTAGAAGCAACAACACCAGCGACCCTGGCACCTCCGAAGCCAGGGATGGCAATGGCAAGCCACGACGCAACAAACACAAGCGTCGAAGCAATAACGAAGATACCGAAGACACGGCGGTCAACGCCGGATTTAGTGGCTCTAAACCCGGTTAACGGAAGAAGCCATTCAAAGGAAACAAGGATGGTCCATCTAGTTTGGACAGAATACTCGATCAGCCTTGCCAGATTCATGGCACTCCTGACAAGCCTGCCAATCATACCAACAAAAATTGTTGGGTCTTTAAACATGCCGACAAGCTAAACACCAAACATAAGGGGAAGGGGCCGCCCAGTGAGGACGATGATGAAGAGCCTTGCCCACCGAACACAGGGGGACAAAAGAAATCCCCCCCCCCCCCCGAGGTAAAAATGGTGAATATGATATACGCTACACATATCCCCAAAAGGGAGCGCAAGCGCGCACTAAGGGACGTCTATGCCATAGACCCAGTCGCCCCAAAAATCAACCCATGGTCAGCCTGTCCGATCACTTTCGATTGCAGAGACCACCCGACCAGTATCCATCATGGAGGTTTGGCAGCATTGGTCCTCGACCCAATTATCGATGGATTCCATCTCACGCGCGTCCTCATGGACGGCGGTAGCAGCCTTAAGCTGCTTTATCAGGACACTGTCCGCAAGATGGGCATCAATTCATCAAGGATCCAGCCCACTAAAACTACCTTTAAAGGAGTAATACCCGGCATAGAGGCCTGTTATACAGGATCCATAATGCTGGAAGTAGTCTTCGGCTCACCGGATAATTTTCATAGCGAAGACTTGCTCTTCGACATCGTCCCCTTCCGCAGTGGCTATCATGCACTGCTCGGACGGACCGCTTTCGCCCGTTTTAATTCAGTCTTGCACTATGCTTACTTAAAGCTCAAAATGCCTGGACCCCGCGTTGTTATTACAGTTAATGGAAACATGGAGCGCTCCCTCTGTACTGAGGAGCATACCACGGCCCTCGCAGCCGAAGCACCGGGTGGCCTTATCAAGCCGAATACTACTTCGGCAGTCAAGCGCCCGGACACTATCAAACGAGTCCGGTCTACCCCACAGAATGATAGTCTGGCTTGTCTAGAGCTAGATTTGCAATCCGGCCTCCGTCACAACCCCAGCTGGATAGCGGCATACGTACCGCGCGTACATAACTATGCACTAAATATACCATGGGCAAGGACGGAGGCATACTAAAAACAAAGTCCACGATATGGCTCGACCCTATCCGGACCTTCATATCCTTCCATCATTTTTCTTCTTGTTTGTCTTTTTCAGGTTCTTTACAACCCACATTACTTTCTGGTGATATCAAGGGCCCCTGTCTAGGCCCCTTACGAATACTCGATTGTTGATCCTCTCAAAGGATCATACACCAAGGTGTAAAGCGGCGCATACGTGCGGCATAGTGTCCAAAGGATCTTCAAGATCATCTTTCCTTTTCAGGACCTATATACAGCTTTCCCTTGTTCTCGGCATGTAAAATAGCCTTGATGCTTATGGATCTTCTGTAAAAATACGTTTTGACGTACCAATCAGACTATAATGGAAACAGTTTCGCCCAACCTTGTTTGGTATTGGCTTATTTCTTAGTCTGTTCTCCCCCTTATGTCATATTGGCATATACACCTCGGTACGACTTAAATCATCAGGGGCTTTATTCAGCCGTATACATTTTCGAAAACAAAAGTCCGAACACTTTTATAGTATACTTCGGCGTCCCGAATATATGCATCGGCTCCGAATCATGTCTTTGGTCAATAGTTGGGTTGCCCAGCTCCTATGATTACCACCTTACGTTCCACTTGTTCGGCTAGGGTAGTAAAGGGAGAACTACTGCGATTGTGTTTCTGGTTCGTCTGGTCAAGCACCTCAGTAGAGAAAGCCGAAAATTGACTGTCATGATGTGGCGAGAGCTGGTCAGCGATTTGGTGACTTTCTAAATCTCTAGTGATTTCTTCCATATTACACGAAGGACTGGCTATCTTCCAGTCACGCGTGTAAGGCATCCAAGTCCGGATAGCCACATACGCACCAGGGGCTACCTTACAACCCCATTATCAAACTCCTATGGCTAAGTGAGGGTGATAAAGCTGCATAGTTCGATTGCCTGGTTCCGCACTGACACCTCCTTTACGGACCAAGACGTTGGGTTAACGTGTGGTCATGTGCTATTCCGAATACCCCCGTAGTATCTACGTGGGGGCTGAACTCGACAACTTGCAAATTCTCAGGGATACAAACGGCCGCACAGGAGGAAAGACACTTTAAGATAAACAACATAAATATATTACAAAGCTTTGGTTTATACAACATCCGAGCAGTTCGGACACATCCACTCGAACATGATGTCCTTTGAGCACTGGCCCTCTATCAAGCGGGCACCTTCCAGGACGTCTTCAAAATAGCGCTCCGGCGTGCGGTGGTCCTTGCCTCCGGGCGGACCTTCGATGGCCACCATGGCGGCCTTTATTTTGGCCCAGTGCATCTTGACACGGGCAAAGGCCAGCCGCACACCGTCTATACATGACAACCGCTTGACCACGTCAATACGGGGCAGTGCGTCAACAAGTCGCTACACCAGGCCAAAATAGCTGCTCGGCACGGGTTCAGTTGGCCATAGCCGGACTATGACGTCCCTCATGGCATTTCCGGACATCCTATGCAGCTCGGCCCATTGCGCCATCTAGTCATTCAACAGCGAGGGGCGCTCCCGCGCCACGAACTGGGACCAGAATAGCTTCTCAGTCGCGTGCCCCTCCTGGGCCCGGAAGAACTGCGCGGCGTTGGCAACGCTCTTCGGAAGATCCACAAAGGCGTCTGGAGCACTCCACAGTCGCGAGAGTAAAACATACGTATGATTGCCGAATTTACTCTGTAAGAGAAAGGGCTTACCAGCCGCTATTTGTCCGGCCTGCTTAATCTCCTCGCGCACCGCTCGGGATTCGGCCCGCGCCTCCTCAACCTCTTTAAGGGCCTTGGCAAGGTCGGTCGCCTGGGCTTTACTCTTCTCCTCTAGGGACTTGCACTTGTTGGCAGCGTCCTTGAGCGCCTGCTCCACTTTGGTCACCCGCTCCTTGTATTGGCAGCGGACGACCTGCTCGGACTTCAAGTCCTCGACCGCTTTATCAGCGGCCGCCTTGTTCACCCTTGCCTGCTCCTTGGCCCGGGCAAGTTCACCCCTAATGGCCTCAACTGCAGCATCGCTGCCTGCAATCATACACATAGCAGCGCATGAGCTTTGACTCAAGACCTGCATATTAATACAGGAATGAACGAAATGTTCTAAAACATACCTTGCGCCTCGTCAAATCTCTTGTTGATGCGGACGAGATACTCACCGGCTAGCCCCAGCTTACGTCTAAGCTCGGATACTTCGGCGACCTGGGCGGTCGCCGCTAACAGTGAAGCCTGCATTTCAACATATAAAAGTACATTATCTCTTGCGAAAATTATTGATCCTCTGTTCACCCCTTTTTTTAAAAAAAGAAAAAAATGATGACCAGAGTCTCAGGGGCTACTATCAAAACACAGACATCTTTTTCATATGAAAAGCGGCCAGGAATATTACATTGCATACCTCGAAGCCTGTTAGCAGGCTAGTGAAGGCCTCGTTCAGCCCGCTCTTAGTGGACTGAACCTTTTCAACCACCACACCCATTAGGGTGTGGTGCTCCTCCACAATGGAAGCACGTCGTAGTGCCTCCATCGTGTGTTCGGCACCTCCGAATTAGTGGAGATTTCTGTGGGAGTTGGCACTCCCCCCTCCCTTGAGGGGGTTGCTTATTCGATTCCGGAGCCACTGGGGTTTCCGGAATAGTGTTTGGCTGGGGGCCGGACTGGCCAAGGCCCCCACCGCCAGTCCCTTTGGGGATTGTTCCCCCGTGTTTTCGGCGGCCAAGGTGTTACCCTCTGGCGCCATTTCGGTGGCTTCCCGTACCGCCCCGTGGGCGGAGAGTCCCTTTGGGACAACACTTCAGCGTCGTCCATGGTGATAGGTGGGGAGGCTCGCGAAGGTGACTCGCTCTCCATCATCCTCAGATCCAAAGAATTTCCCTCCGATGTTTTTTGGGGAAGATCGCGGGTCGGACTACACCATATAATGTGTTAAATTACAATCATAAAGATTGGGCATATGAAGGGCACCCGCGTATACTTACAATGCGGCAAGGGGCTTCGACCTAGGGCGCCACTTGGGGATGGCGTCGGCATCTGAATCCAAGCCATCCGGGAGGGATATCTTCCCCCTCTTGGGCGCCTCCGCTTCTGGATCTACAGATGCCGCCCTTTTCTTCCTTCTCCCCTTAGGGGGAGAATTGTTCTCTGCTTCCTCCTCCTCCTCACCTTCATCCTCCTCATGGGAGGAGTGATTTTACCTCTCCGGACATCAAGCGTCAGCACCCTTTTCAAGTGAGGCCACCTTTGGCCTCCTTGCTCTTTTTCTTGGGGTTTTTTCTCCGGCGCCTGATAGGGCGTCGGAACTAGGGGTGGGCATAAAAACCAACGAACCGAACACTGAACCGAAGCCGAAACCGAAAAACTGAATTTTCGATTTTTAATACATGCAATGGAAAATTCGGTTTTTACTTTTGTTAACCGAACTGATTTTGTTCGGTTCGGTTTGCCATGGGTAACCGAACAAAAAACCCGAACATATAAGCACTACAGAGTCAAGAGAAGCTTATCACGTGTGCACGTCGCCAAAAAGACGCTACCGGTCGACGTGCGTCTTGCGGGGATATCACTCCCATGAGCCTAGCCCATGCAAGTCACGTACCTCTTTTGGGCCTTTTGTGTTGTACTGTGTGGCCCATACAATTTTCCTGTACATGAGCAAACCAGCTAGATGTGATGTGGTCGTGGGATTAGTCCCACATCGACTAGCTACATGAAGCAGCACATATAGCTACCTATAAAATAGAGTAAGCTGCCACAGGTTCGAGGCGCACGCATTGACTAACCAGTCTTCGGTATAAACCGAACACTGAATCGAAATAGCAGTTAACTGAAGTTTCAGTTTTCTCAAATTTTGGGCCATTTTCGGTTAGCAATTTGTCTAACCGAAATTTTAAAAATACCGAAATACGCTAACCAAACTTTCGGTTTATACCGAATGCCCAGGCCTAGCTGGAACCAAAATCTTCATTAACAGAGGATCAGCTGGGTTTTCGGGGAGCGGAGCCAGATACCTGATCCGCTCCGCCTTCTTTGTCCAGCCCTGTTATAAGACGAAAAGTCTCAGTACACCCTTTTATTTTGATTGATGAACTAAGTTATGATCGGACATAATGCACTTACCGGGGAAGCCGGATGATTGCAGTCAAGGCCGATGTCTTTGGACGTTTGTGGCCACGACTTTTGAGTTCTGAAGAGCAGCTTCCAGATTGCTTCGTGCGTCGTGCCGAAGAATCGCTCCAGGGTCCGCGGCCCTTCCGGATTGAACTCCCACATGCGGAGAGGCCGGCGTTGGCAGGGAAGGGTTCGGCGGATGAGCATCACTTGGACCACGTCAGTGAGGCTGGTGCCCTTCTCTATGATACTTTTGATGCGCTTTTGCAGCCTCAACACCTCGTCGGATGATCCCCAGTCCAGACCCTTGTTGGTCCATGACGCAAGCCGTAGCGGGGGTCCGGATCTGAAAGCAGGAGCGGCCACCCACTTGGTGCCGCGAGGTTTGGTGATGTAGAACCACTCCTGCCGCCACATCTTAACGGTCTCCACGAAGGCCCCTGTGGGCCAGGTGACGTTGGGGAGTTTGCTCACCATGGCACCACCACAATCTGCTCTCCGTCGACCACCTTCGTCTTCATGTTGAAAGCCTTGAGCGACAGGCCGAAGTGGTGGGGGATGCGGAGGAATGCTTCACACACGATGATGAATGCCGAGATGTGGAGAATGGAGTTTGGGGCTAGATCGTGCAAACCTAGCCCGTAATAGAACATGAGACCTCAGACAAAGGGGTGGAGGGGAAATCCTAGTCCGCGGAGAAAGTGAGGGAGGAACACAACCCTCTCATGGAGGAGGCCACCCACTTGCCTTGAGAGCCGGATCTGGACATGGCTGGAGTGTTTGCTGGGGACGAAAAGGATTGAAACTGGGCGCTGGAGCTTGAGGGCAGATGGGCTGAGGAGGAAGAAGGCGTGGGGTAAAAAGATGGATCCTTATCCTCTTATAAAGGCAGTGAATATCAAGCGCCCCCCACGAGCCTTAAAACTCGCCTATTCCCAAGGGGTCGTGCAAATAGCACGGTTGGATTACCCAAACCCGTATTGATGAGAATCCCGCAATAAGGGGACACGATCTCTGCTTTGACAAGACGTGTCAATGAAGACCGCGCCTCGAAATGCGAAGTGGGGGGGGGGCTAAAAAAACAGTTCGAAATAGTAATAAGGCCAGAACATAACGTCTCACCGAAAAAGCTGTTAGTGGACATAACCTATTTTATTTAAGTATTTTGCCCATGTGGTTCAGGGTTGTAACTATTATATAGAGCTGGATATAGATCTCTTGTTCAACTGCTCTGGAGTATTCGAAGGAGGAACCCGCCTTGCAATGCTGAAGACAATCTGCCCACCGGACACATTGTTATTGAAGCCTGGTTCAGGGGCTACTGAGGGAGTCCTGGATTAGGGGGTCCCCGGGCGTCCGGGCTATGTGACATGGGCCGAATTGATGGGCCATGAAGATACAAGATAGAGGGCCTTCCCCCGTGTCCGGATGGGACTCTCCTTTGCTTGGATGGCAAGCTTAGCGTTCGGATATGAAGATTCCTTTCTCTGTAAACCGACTCTATATAACCCTAGGCCCCTCCGGTGTCTATATAAACCGGAGGGTTTAATCCGTAGAGGCAATCATAATCATACAGGCTAGACATCTAGGGTTTAGCCATTACGATCTCGATGTAGATCAACTCTTGTAACCCCTATACTCATCAAAGTCAATCAAGTAGGAAGTAGGGTATTACCTCCATTAAGAGGGCCCAAACCTAGCTAAACACCGTGTCCCTTGTCTCTTGTTACCTTCGAACCTCAGACGCACAGTTTGGGACCCCCTACCCGAGATTGGCCGGTTTTGACACCGACACCACCTGCGAACCACAAGGGTGGAGGGCGCGCCGTACCCCCTAGGCGTGCCCCCCGACCTTGTGGGCCCCCTGGCAGGCATTCGGTGCCCATCTTTGGCTATATGGTTTCTTTTACCCTGGAAAAATTCAAGAAGAAGCTTTTAGGACAAAGCGCCGTCGCCTCGAGGTGGAACCTGGGCAGAACCAACCTAGGGCTCCGGCGGAGCTGTTCTGCCGGGAAAACATCCCTCCGGGAGGGGGAAATCATCGCCATCGTCATAACCATCGATCCTCTCATCAAGAGGGGGTCAATCTCCATGAACATATTCACCAGCACCATCTCCTCTCAAAACCTAGTTCATCTCTTGTATTCGATCTTGGTCCCAAAAGCTCAGATTGGTATCTGTGGGTTGCTAGTAGTGTTGGTTACTCCTTGTAGTTGATGCTAGTTGGTTTATCCGGTGGAATATTATATTTTCAGATCCTTAATGATAATTAATACTCCTCTGATTATGATTATGAATATGCTTTGTGAGTAGTTACGTTTGCTCTTGAGGACATGGGAGAAGTCTTGTTATAAGTAATCATGTGAATTTGGTATTCGTTCGATATTTTGATTAGATGTATGTTGTCTCTCCCCTAGTGGTGTTATGTGAACATCGACTACATGAAACTTCACCATTATTTGGGCCTAGGGGAAGGCATTGGGAAGTAATAAGTATATGATGGGTTGCTAGAGTGACAGAAGCTTAAACCCTAGTTTATGCGTTGCTTCGTAAGGGGCTGATTTGGATCCATATGTTTCATGCTATGGTTAGGTTTACCTTAATAATTCTTTCGTAGTTGCGGATGCTGGCGAGAGGGGTTAATCATAAGTGGGAGGTTTGTCCAAGGAAGGGCATCACCCAAGCACCAGTCCACCCACATATCAAATTATCAAAGTAACGAACGCGAGTCATATGAGCATGATGAAAACTAACTTGACAACAATTCCCATGTGTCCTCGGGAGCGCTTTGCTTTATATAAGAGTTCGTCCAGGCTTGTCCTTTGCTACAAAAAGGATTGGGCCACCTTGCTGCAACCTGTTTACTTTTTTTACTTGTTACCCTTTACGATTTACCTTATCACAAAACTATTTGTTACCGATAATTTCAGTGCTTGCAGAGAATACCTTGCTGAAAACCGCTTGTCATTTCCTTCTGGTCCTCATTGGGTTTGACACTCTTACTTATCGAAAGTACTACGATAGATCCCCTATACTTGTGGGTCATCAAGACTCTTTTCTGGCACCGTTGCCGGGGAGTGAAGCGCCTTTGGTAAGGAAACATTTATATAGTGTGCTGAAATTTACTGTCACTTGTTACTATGGAAAATAATCCTTTGAGGGGTTTGTTCGGGGTATCTACACCTCGACTGGAACCACAATTAGCTACCCCTCAACCTACTGCACCTATTGAAAATATTTATTATGAAATTCCTTTGGGTATGATAGAGAAACTGCTAGCTAATCCTTATGCAGGAGATGGAACATTACATCTCGATATGCACCTAATCTATGTGGATGAAGTTTGTGGATTATTTAAGCTTGCAGGTATGCCCGAGGATGTTGTCAAGAAGAAGGTCTTACCTTTATCTTTGAAGGGAAAGGCATTGCCGTGGTATAGGCTATTGGATGATATTGGATCATGGAACTACAACCGATTGAAATTGGAATTTCATTAGAAGTTTTATCCTATGCATCTGGTTCATCGTGATCGGAATTATATATATAATTTTTGGCCTCGTGAAGGAGAAAGTATCACTCAAGCTTGGGGGAGGCTTAAGTCAATGTTATATTCATGCCCCAATCATGAGCTCTCAAGAGAAATTATTATTCAAAACTTTTATGCTCGACTTTCTCATAATGATCGATCCATGCTCGATACTTCTTGTCTTTGGTTCCTATATGAAGAAGGATATTGAATTCAAATGGGATTTATTGGAAAGGATTAAACGCAACTCTGAAGATTGGGATCTCGATGAAGGTAAGGAGTCAGGTATAAACCTTAAGTTCGATTGTGTTGAATCCTTTATTGATACCGATGCTTTTCGTGATTTTAGCACTAAATATGGACTTGACTCTGAGATAGTAGCTTCTTTTTGTGAATCTTTTCGTACTCATGTTGATATCCCTAAGGAGAAGTGGTTTAAATATCATCCTCCCATTGAAGTTAAAGTAGTTGAACCTATTAAAGTTAAAGAAGAAACTATTACTTATAATGTTGATCCTATTGTTAAGACTGCTTATATTGAGAAACCACCTTTCCCTGTTAGAATAAAGGATCATTCTAAAGCTTCAGCCGTGGTTCGTAAGAGTTATACTAAAACACATGCACCCTCTGAACAAATTAAAGTTGAACCTAGTATTTCCATGGTTAAAGATCTCTTGGTTGATAATATTGATGGCATGTTATTTATTTTTGTGATGAAGCTACTAGAATTGCTAAACCCGATATGAAAGGTAAACATAGACCTGTTGTTGGCATGCCTGTTGTTTCTGCTAAAATAGGAGATCATTGTTATTATGTCTTATGTGATGTGGGTGCTAGTGTGAGTACAATTCCTTACACATTATATAAAGAAATTATGAATGATACTGCACCTGCTGAGATAGAAGATATTGATGTTACTATTAAGCTTGCTAATAGAGATACTATATCACCAATTGGGATTGTTAGAGATGTTGAAGTCTTGTGTGAGAAAATTAAATATCCTACTGATTTTGTTGTTCGTGGTTCCCACCAAAATAATTTGTGTCCCATTATATTTGGTAGACCCTTCTTGAATACTGTTAATGCTAGGACAGACTACGAGAAGGATATAGTTACTGTTGGTTTAGGGGATATGTCTTGTGATTTTAATTTCTCTAAATTTCGTAGACAACCCATGATAAAGAATTGCCTAGTAAAGATGAAATTATTGGTCTTGCTTCTATTGCCATGCCTCCTGCTAATCCTTTAGAACAATATTTGCTAGACCATGAAAATGATATGTTTATGAACGAAAGAAGGGAAATAGATGAAGTATTCTTTAATCAAGGACCTATTTTGAAACACAATTTGCCTGTTGAAATCCTTGGAGATCCTCCTCCACCTAAGGATGATCCCGTGTTTGTGCTTAAACCACTACCTGATACTCTGAAATGTGCTTATCTAGATGAAAAGAAGATATATCCTGTTATTATTAGTTCTAACCTTTCAGAGCATGAATAAAATAAATTATTGAAAACTCTGAAGAAGCACCGTGCCACTACTGGATATACTCTTGATGATCTTAAGGGCATAAGTCCCACTTTATGCCAGCACAAAATTAAATTGGAGAAAGATGCTAAACCAGTTGTTGATCATCAACGATGGTTAAATCCTAAGATGAAAGAAGTGGTAAGAAATGAAATACTAAAGCTTCTGGAGGCAGGTATAATTCATCCTATTGTTGATAGTCAATGGGTAAGTCCTGTTCATTGTGTCCCTAAGAAGGGAGGTATTACTGTTGTTCCTAATGATAAGAATGAATTGATTCCTCAAAGAATTGTTATAGGTTATAGAATGGTAATTGATTTCCGCAAATTAAATAAAGCTACTAGAAAAGATCATTACCCTCTACCTTTTATTGATCAAATGCTAGAAAGATTATCCAAACATACATATTTTTGCTTTCTAGATGGTTATTCTGGTTTCTCTCAAATACCTGTGTCAAAAGATGATCAAGATAAAACCACCTTTACTTGCCCTTTCGGTACCTTTGCTTATAGACGTATGACTTTTGGTTTATGTAATGCACCTTCTACCTTTCAAAGATGTATGACTGCTATATTCTCTAATTTTTGTGAAAAGATTGTTTAGGTTTTCATGGATGATTTCTCTGTTTACGGAACTTCTTTTGATGATTGCTTAAGCAACCTTGATCGAGTTTTACAGAGATGTGAAGAAACTAATCTTCTCTTGAATTGGGAGAAGTGCCACTTTATGGTTAAAGAAGGTATTGTCTTGGGGCATAAAATTTCTGAAAGAGGTATTGAAGTAGATAAAGCTAAAGTAGATGCTATTGAAAAGATGTCGTGTCCTAAAGATATCAAAGGTATAAGAAGTTTCCTTGGTCATGCCGGTTTCTATAGGAGGTTTATTAAGGACTTCTCTAAAATTTCTAGGCCTCTCACTAATCTCTTACAAAAAGATGTTCCTTTTGTTTTTGATGATGATTGTGTATAAGCATTTGAAATACTTAATAAAGCCCTGATTACTGCACCTATTGTTCAGCCACCTAATTGGAATTTACCCTTTGAAATTATGTGTGATGCTACTGATTATGTTGTTGGTGCTGTTCTAGGACAAAGAGTTGATAAGAAATTAAATGTTATTCAATATGCTAGTAAAAATATAGACAATGCCCAGAGAAATTATGCTACCACTGAAAATGAATTTTTAGCAGTTGTATTTGCATGTGATAAGTTCAGACCTTATATTGTTGATTCCAAAGTAACTGTTCACACTGACCATGCTGCTATTAAATATCTTATGGAAAATAAAGATGCCAAACCTAGACTTATTAGATGGGTTCTCTTGATACAAGAATTTGATTTGCATATTATTGATAGAAAGGGAGCTGAGAATCTCGTTGCAGACAACTTGTCTAGGTTAGATAATGTTCTTGATGACCCACTTCCTATTGATGATAGCTTTCTTAATGAGCAATTACATGTCATTAATGCTTCTCATAATACTCCATGGTATGCTGATTATGTGAATTATATTGTTGCTAAATTTATACCACCTATTTTCACATACCAGCAAAAGAAAAAGTTTTTCTATGATTTAAGACATTACTTTTGGGATGACTGATGTCTTCTACGAAACCTTCTTCTTGTAGACGTTGTTGGGCCTCCAAGTGCAGAGGTTTGTAGGACAATAGCAAATTTCCCTCAAGTGAATGATCTAAGGTTTATGAATCCGTGGAAGGCGTAGGATGAAGATGTTCTCTCTCAAACAGCCCTGCAACCAAATAGCAAAGAGTCTCTTGTGTTCCCAACACACCCAATACAATGGTAAATTGTATAGGTGCACTAGTTCGGCAAAGAGATGGTGATACAAGTGCAATATGGATGGTAGATATAGGCTTTTGTAATCTGAAAATATAAAAACAGCAAGGTAACTAATGATAAAAGTGAGCGAAAACGGTATTGCAATGCGTTGAAACAAGGCCTAGGGTTCATACTTTCACTAGTGCAAGTTCTCTCAACAATTATAACATAATTGGATCATATACCTATCCCTCAACATGCAACAAAGAGTCACTCCAAAGTCACTAATAGCAGAGAACAAACAAAGAGATTATTGTAGGGTACGAAACCAGCTCAAAGTTATTCTTTCCGATCAATCCATTGGGCTATTCCTATAAGTGTCACAAACAACCCTAGAGTTAGTAGTAAAATAACCCCTTAAGATACAAATCAACCAAAACCCTAATGTCACCTAGATACTCCAATGTCACCACAAGTATCCGCAAGTATGATTATACGATATGCATCACACAATCTCAGATTCATCTATTAAACCAACACAAAGAACTTGAAAGAGTGCCCCAAAGTTTCTACCGGAGAGTCAAGATGAAAACATGTGCCAACCCCTATGCATAGATTCCCAAGGTTACGGAACCCGCAAGTTGATCACCAAAACATACATCAAGTGAACCAATAGAATACCCCATTGTCACCACGGGTATCCCACGCAAGACATACGTCAAGTGTTCTCAAATCCTTAAAGACTCAATCCGATAAGATAACTTCAAAGGGAAAACTCAATCCATTACTAGAGATAGAGGGGGAGGAACATCATAAGATCCAACTATAATAGCAAAGCTCGCGATACATCAAGGTCGTGCCAAATCAAGAACACGAGAGAGAGAGAGAGAGAGAGAGAGAGAGAGAGAGAGAGAGAGAGAGAGATCAAACACATAGCTACTGGTACATACCGCCAGCCCCGAGGGTGAACTACTCCCTCCTCGTCATGGAGAGCGCCAGGATGATGAAGATGGCTACCGGTGATGATTCCCCCCTCCGGCAGGGTGCCGGAACAGGTACCTGATTGGTTTTTGGTGGCTACAGAGGCTTCTGGCGGCGAAACTCCTGATCTAGGTTTCTTTTCGGGGGTTTCTGTATTTATAGGAATTTTTTGCGTCGGTCTCACGTCAGGGGAGTCTCTGAGTCATCCACGAGGCAGGGGGCGCGCCCAGGCGGGTAGGCCGCGCCCTCCACCCTCGTGGATGGCTCAGGACTCTTCTGGCCCAACTATTTTACTTCGGGGGCTTCTTTTGTTCCATAAAAAATCATTAAAAATTGGCACGTCAATTTGACTCCGTTTGGTATTCCTTTTCTATAAAACTCAAAAACAAGGAAAAAACAGAAACTGGCACTGGGCTCTAGGTTAATAGGTTAGTCCCAAAAATCATATAAAATAGCATATAAATGCATATAAAACATCCAAGATGGATAATATAATAGCATGGAACAATAAAAAATTATAGATACGTTGGAGAAGTATCATTGAGCCACACCTTTATAAAGAAGGAGCAGATGGTGTTATTAGACGTTGTGTACCTGAGCATGAACAGGAACAGATCCTACGCAAGTGCCACTCCGAGTCTTACGGAGGACACCATGCGGGAGATAGAACTGCACATAAGGTATTGCAATCCGGTTTCTATTGGCCCACTCTCTTTAAAGATGCCCGTAAGTTTGTCTTGTTTTGTGATCAGTGTCAAAGAATTGGTAATATTAGTAGACGTCAGGAAATGCCTATGAACTATTCACTTGTTATTGAACCATTTGATGTTTGGGGCTTCGATTATATGGACCTTTTCCTTCCTCTAATGGGTATACACACATTTTAGTTGCTGTTGATTACGTTACTAAGTGGGTAGAAGCTATTCCAACTAGCAGTGCTGATCACAACACTTCCATTAAGATGCTTAAAGAAGTTATTTTTCCAAGGTTTGGAATCCCTAGATATTTAATGACTGATGGCGGTTCACATTTTATTCATGGCGCTTTCCGTAAAATGCTTGCTAGATATGATGTTAATCATAGAATTGCATCTCCATATCATCCTAAGTCTAGTGGTCAAGTGGAATTGAGCAATAGAGAGATCAAATTAATTTTGCAAAAGACTATTAATTGATCGAAACTTGATGATGCTTTGTGGGCTTATAGAACTGCTTATAAGAATCCTATGGGTATGTCTCCGTATAAAATGGTTTATGGAAAAGCATGTCACTTACCTCTTGAGCTAAAACATAAGGCATATTGGGCTATTAAAGAGCTCAATTATGATTTCAAACATGCCAGTGAGAAGAGGTTATTTGACATTAGCTCACTTGATGAATGGAGAACCCAAGCCTATGAGAATGCCAAGTTGTTTAAAGAAAAAGTTAAAAGATGGCATGATAAAAGGATACAAAAGCGTGAGTTTAATGTAGGTGATTATGTTTTTCTATACAACTCTTGTTTAGGATTTTTTTGCAGGAAAACTTCTCTCTAAATGGGAAGGCCCTTACATCATCGAGGAGGTCTATCGTTCAGGTGCCATAAAAATTAATAATGCCGAAGGCAAAAATCTGAAGGTGGTAAACGGTCAAAGACTCAAACATTATATCTTAGGTACTCCCATAAATGTTGAGACCAATATAATTGATACCGCAACCCCGGAGGAGTACATAAGGGACACTTTCCAGAATGTTTCAGACTCCGAAAAGGAATAGGTATGTGGTACGGTAAGTAAACCGAATCCAAAACATTTCCAATGATAAATTTTCTCCGTTTTGGAATATTTAAAAAATTTGGAATATTAAAAGTAGTCCGGAAGAGACACGAGGCCACCACACGGGTGGAGGGCGCGCCCCCGACCTTGTGGCCACCTCGTGTGCCCTCCGGACTCCGTTTTCTTGCAGAATACTTCTTATGGTCGGTAAAAATTCATTATATAATCTCCCGAAGGTTTTGACCACCGTACCACGCAAATATCTCATGTTTTTGTTTCGAGCTATTTTTCTTGACAGATCTAGATCATCATGACGTCTCCAAGCGCCCCCAAGGACAAGTTTTTGAGAAGGTCATCAACCCTTACCTCACGGAGGTGCTGCAACACCCTCAAACCATTGAGATGCGTGAGGGGGTGCTGCACATCCGCGATGTTGAGGGGCCGAAGAAGACCGGAAGCATGGAGACAAGACTCGAAGCAATGGAGCAACAAGTTTTCAAGTGTCAAGGGATGGTGGAGCGTGGACTTAACGCCAATCACACGATGATCACGGAGTTCACCAACAATCACAAGCTGGATGCCAAGAACATTGGGGAGACCATCTTCAAGCTTCACGAGAAAATCGAGCACCTCCAAGCCCAGATCTATGACCTGCAAAACCAAAACTGTGAATATGAATACATATTTAAGAGGATGAGTTTGGCTGCAGATTTGAGGATCCCGGAGACTTGTTCATCTTTCTATGATGGTGAGCCTATGCCTTGGAAGATGGATGATAAGCCTACTTCATCAACAACTCCATCATCACCACCTCCGAAAAAAGAGATCTAAATACATGGGTATGGGCACTCCGCTTGGCAACTTCCAAGCTTGGGGTAGTGCCCAGGTATCGTATCACCATCATATCTTTATCTTTATCGCTTTTCTTAGTTTGATCCTTTTGGTTATATCTTGATCTAGTAGAATAAAGTTTTAGTATGATCTATCTTTGAGTTTTGCTTTATGTTCCCTCTATGTAATCGAGTCCGTGAGATATATAATAAAGAGTATTTTTGAGTTAAGGGCTTTGCTTTCTTTGCTAGGATCTTGAGGGAGTTAAATAAAAGAAAGAATAAAAAGAAATAAAAAGATCATATATTGATCTTATGGAGAGTAATGACTTCACATATAAGGAGTATGTTGAATAAAAGTTGTTGAGAGTTGGCAAACATAGTTTTGGTCATTGTTGCAATTAATAGGAAGTAATAAAGAAAGAGAGGCTTCACATATAAACATACTATCTTGGACATCTTTTGTAATTGTGAGCACTCATTAAAATATGACATGCTAAAAAGTTGATGTTGGACAAGGAAGACAACATAATAGTTTATGTTTTCTTATATCTGAATAGAAGTTATATTGCCATGGATCATCCAACATGTTGAGCTTGCCATTCCCTCTCATGCTAGCCAAATTCTTTGCACCAAGTAGAGATACTACTTGTGCTTCCAAACATCACTAAACCCAGTTTTGCCATGAGAGTCCACCATACCTACCTATGGATTGAGTAAGATCCTTCAAGTAAGTTGTCATCGGTGCAAGCAACAGAAATTGCTCTTTAAATAAGCTTTATACGAACTTATGATATGGAAGAAATAAAAGCGAGGACTGCATAATAAAGGTCCTTATCACAAGCGGCAATATAAAGTGACGTTCTATTGCACTAAGGTTTTATACATCCAACCATAAAAGCGCATGACAACCTCTGCTTCCCTCTGCGAAGGGCCTATCTTTTACTTTTATCTTCTACCCTTATACAAGAGTCATGGTGATCGTCACTTTTCCTTTTTATACTTTTTCCATTGGCAAGCTCTATGTGTTCGAGAGACCCGGATATATATATCCACTCGGGTGTAGGTTCTTATAAAGTATTATTGTTGACATTACCCTTGTGGTAAAAAGTTGGGAGGTGAAACTATAAGCCCCTATCTTTCTCTGTGTCCGATTGAAACTTTGAACCCATAAGTATCGCGTGAGAGTTAGCAATCATGAAAGATTATATGATAGTTGAGTATGTGGACTTGCTGAAAAGCTCTTTATTTGACTATTTCCGATGTTATGATAAATTGCAGTTGCTCCAATGATTGAGATCATAGTTTGTTAGTTTTCAATAAAGTTTCTGATTCATACTTTACCTAGTGAACGAATTGTTACTTTAGCATAAGAAATTATATGATAATATATGTTATTGTTCTAAAGATGATCATGATGCCCTCATGTCCGTATTTTATTTTTATCGACACCTCTATCTCTAAACATGTGGACGTATTTTTCTATATCGGCTTTCGCTTGAGGACAAGCGAGGTCTAAGCTTGGGGGAGTTGATACGTCCATTTTGCATCATGCTTTTATATTGATATTTATTGCATTATGGGCTATTACTACACATTATATCACAATACTTATGCCTATTCTCTCTTATTTTACAAGGTTTACATGAAGAGGGAGAATGCGGCATTTGGAATTACAGATCGGAAAAGGAGCAAATATTAGAGACCTATTCTGCACAACTCCAAAAGTCATGGAACTTCACAGAGCTTACTTTTGGAATATATAAAAAGTATTGGGCGAAGAAAGAACCAGAGGGGGGCCACCTGCCAGCCACAAGGGTGGAGGGCGCGCCCCCGACCTTGTGGGCCCCCTGGCAGGCCTCCGGTGCCCATCTTTAGCTATATGGTGTCTTTTACCTTGGAAAAAAAAATCAAGAAGAAGCTTTCGGGACGAAGTGCCGCCGTCTCGAGGCGGAACCTGGGCAGAACCAATCTAGGGCTCCGGCGGAGCTGTTCTGCCGGGGAAACATCCATCCGAGAGGGGGAAATCATCGCCATCGTCATCACCATCGATCCTCTCATCGAGAGGGGGTCAATATCCATCAACATCTTCACTAGCACCATCTCCTTTCAAACCCTAGTTCATCTCTTGTATTCGATCTTGGTCCCAAAACCTCAGATTGGTACCTGTGGGTTGCTAGTAGTGTTGATTACTCCTTGTAGTTGATGCTAGTTGGTTTATCCGGTGGAAGATTATATTTTTAGATCCTTAATGATAATTAATACTCCTCTGATTATGATTATGAATATGCTTTGTGAGTAGTTCCGTTTGTTCCTGAGGACATGGGAGAAGTCTTGTTATAAGTAATCATGTGAATTTGGTATTCGTTCGATATTTTGATGAGATGTATGTTGTCTCTCCTCTAGTGGTGTTATATGAACGTCGACTACATGACACTTCACCATTATTTGGACCTAGGGGAAGGCATTGGGAAGTAATAAATAGATGATGGGTTGCTAGAGTGACAGAAGCTTAAACCCTAGTTTATGCGTTGCTTCATAAGGGTCTGATTTGGATCCATATGTTTCATGCTATGTTTAGGTTTACCTTAATACTTCTTCTATAGTTGCGGATGCTTGCGAGAGGGGTTAATCATAAGTGGGATGTTTGTCCAAGGAAGGGCAGCACCCAAGCACCGGTCCACCCACATATCAAATTATCAAAGTAACGAACGTGAATCATATGAGCATGATGAAAACTAACTTGAGAACAATTCCCATGTGTCATCGGGAGCGCTTTGCTTTAGATAAGAGTTCGCCCATGCTTGTCCTTTGCTACAAAAAGGATTGGGCCACCTTGCTGCACCTTGTTTACTTTATTTACTTGTTACCCATTATGATTTACCTTATCACAAAACTATATGTTACCGATAATTTCAATGCTTGCAGAGAATACCTTGCTGAAAACCGCTTGTCATTTCCTTCTGCTCCTCGTTGGGTTTGACACTCTTACTTATCAAAAGGACTAAGATAGATCCCCTATACTTGTGGGTCATTAGAGCGTGGCTCTGGGGGAGAAGGACGAATGGGCGGGGGATGTGAGGGAGTCCTGGACAAGGGGGTCCTCAGGCTACCGACCTAACCCTCTCATGGGCCGGTTAGTCGGGCTGCGCTACAGGTGCTAGAAGTCCAGACTATTTGACAGCGTCGCATCTGGACAGGAGGCCTTTGGTGCCTTGGTGTGTACTCCAAGGCATGATGGGAGATTCAACATGTTTATCCTCTTGTTGTAACCGACCATGTGTAACCCTAGTACCCCTGGTGCCTATATAAACCAGAGGGTTTAGACCGTATAGGCTAGAACAACAACCATCATCCCACTAGCTTAGGGTTTAGTTCATCAGATCTCGTGGTAGATCGACTCTGTAATCCTCATATATACCAGCAATATAATCAAGCAGGATGTAGGGTTTTACCTCTTAGAGAGGGCCCGAACCTGGGTAAACATCGTGTCCCTAGTCCCTTGTTCCCCATTGATCCAAGACACACACCTCGGGACCCCCTACCCGAGATCCGCCGGTTTGGACATCGACATTGGTGCTTTCGTTGAGAGTTCCGCTATCGGATTGCCGAAAGGACTAATGGCTCGCATGTTCATCAATAACGCCATCCGTACCAAGGACGCCTCCGCCCTCGGCCAAGATACCGTGTTTGGCAGTGTCATACTACGTTCCAATCTGACCGGCCGCCTCGACTAGGTGGAAAACTTCGCCCCCGGCCAGAAGGTCAGATTTGGGAGCCTAGAGTTCACCGTCGACCCCTGGAGAGACCTCACTTTGCCAAGAACCTCAACCCCCTTAGAGCTCGCCGATCCCGATGCTTTGACATCGAGGGAGGTAGACTCACCAGGGACTGATGCAACATGGAGCCCGACCCTAAAGCCCGACTCCGTCAGTTCAGCCGGGTTTATTCTGGCCAAGCACCACCAGGGCTCAACCTCGAGCGTCGCCATGGCAGTCGCGTGATACGTCTCCAACGTATCTATAAGTTTTTATTGTTCCATGCCATTATATTTTCTGTTTTGGATGTTTTATATGCATTAATATGCTATTTTATATTATTTTTGGGACTAACTTATTAACCTAGGGCCCAATGCCAGTTTCTGTTTTTTCCTTGTTTTTGAGCTTCGCAGAAAAGGAATGCCAAACGGAGTCCAAACGGAATAAAACTTTCACGATGATTTTCTTGGACCAGAACACACCCCGGAGACTTGGAGATGAAGTCAGAAGAGCCATGAGGCAGCGACAAGGGGGGAGGGCGCGCCCAGGGGGGCAGGGTGCCCCCTACCTTGTGGGCCCCTCATGACTCCCTTGACCTAATTCTGCCTCCTAGCTATATATTCACATATATTCGCAAACCACCAGAAGCATCCACGAAAATACTTTTCCACCGTCGCAACCTTCTGTTCCCGTGAGATCCCATCTAGGGGCCTTTTCCGGCATCCTATTAGAGGGGGATTCGATCATGGAGGGCTTCTACATCAACTCTACTGCCCTTCCGATGAAGCGTGAGTATTTTACCTTAGACCTACGGGTCCATAGCTAGTAGCTAGATGGATTCTTCTCTCTCTTTGATTCTCCATACCATGTTCTCTTCAATTTTCTTGGAGATCTATCTGATGTAATCTTCTTTTGTGGTGTGTTTATCGAGATCCGATGAATTGTGGATTTATGATCAGCTTGTCTATTAATATTATTTGAATCTTCTCTGAATTCTTTTATGCATGATTTGATATCTTTGTAATTCTCTTCGAACTATTGGTTTGGTTTGGCCAACTAGATTTGTTTTTCTTGCAATGATAGAAGTGCTTAGCTCTGGGTTCAACCTTGCGGTGTCCTCTCCAAGTGACAGTAGGGGCAGCGAGGCACGTATTGTGTTGTTGCCATCAAGGATAAAAAGATAGGGTTTACATCATATATCTTGAGTTTATTCCTCTACATCATGTCCTCTTACTTAATGCGTTACTTTGTTCTTCATGAACTTAATACTCTAGATGCAGGCAGGACTTGGTCGATGTGTGGAGTAATAGTAGTAGATGCGGGTAGGAGTCGGTCTACTTAACACGGACGTGATGCCTATATTCCATAATCATTGCCTTAGATATCGTCATAACTTTGCACTTTTCTATCAGTTGCTCGACAGTAATTTGTTCACCCACTGTATTATTTGCTATCTCGAGAGAAGCCTCTAGTGAAACCTATGGCCCCTGGGTCTATTTTCCATCATATAAGTTTCCGATCTACTATTTTACAATCTTTTACTTTCCAATCTATAAACCAAAAAACCCAAAAATATTTACTTTATCTTTTGTTTAGTTTTATCTATCTATATCAGATCTCACTTTTGCAAGTGACCGTGAAGGGATTGACAACCCCTTTATCGAGTTGGGTGCAAGTGTCTGATTGTTTGTGCAAGTATTGGTGATTTGTGCATTGTCTCCTACTGGATTGACTAGTAGACTGCCCGTGCGTTGCTACGGGCAGAAGACGAAAAATGCCACCAGCATGTTACAACAAGCACTAAATTTTCTCTTCCTGCATTGCACCTTTTCGCCACTGTGATTCCCAAACATTTGTCACTACATAATTTTTCACTTATAACATATTGAAATATTCATTCTTGAAATATTCAGAAGAAAACATATTGACCAAAAAAACCACTTCAGCACAATAACCTTGTGAGAAATATAGAAAAAAGATTTAGATGGTTACTCTCATAGAAGACACCTACACCGAAGGAAAAAAGCTCATACAGCCAGTATCATGAAGGAAATGATTCCTAGTTATCTAAGTTCCAAATAGACACTGGTATGAATTCACTAAGATTTAAATGAATGAGAACCGTTAAATCCATGTCTATCTCCATTTTCAGCGAGTTCAACAGTGGGCTCGCGGGTATCTACACAACAGAAATATAGAATATGAGCTTCGGTTCACTTTATGTGACGATTATAGAAAAGGAACAACCAGAAGACAAAACAAACAAACAAACAAACATGAGAAAGCACATGCAAGCAAATAAGCCTTTATTTTTTCTGATGAACATATGAAACATTATAGTAACTAAACACAGTAACAAACTCATTCAAAGGTAACCATATTAGTGCCTATAGTGCATAGTTATTTGATCCAGATTCCTGAGTAACGACTATTTTTTATCAGAGAAGTTGCACGTAATCAGAATAGCATGTTGTTCTTTCAAGAACGCAGACATGTATTCCATATTTGTTGTCATGGGCGACAAGTACATAAAAATTGATGAATGATCAAAGGGTATCTAGTCAAAGGATAGTTAGTTCTACTTCACAAATTGCGACCATGATACATTACAAGTTCCATAGTTTTTTTTCTTCAGAGAATGTTCAGCTAAGTAGAAAATGAATAAAATATCAACATCTTAATCTCTACTATTAAAGCACAGTTGGTACGTTATATGGTATCCACGTCTCCACCCTTCGCGTGACCTCCCCACCTCATCTTTTTTTCAACAAAACTCATTTCCCGATGCAAGGAAAAAAGCCCTGGAAAACCGACCACCCATTTCCTTCTCCCTGGTATGGCCCCCCACACACGCACGATTGCTCCTACGGTGCCACTTTTGACCATGCCTCCCATCTGATGTTGCCTCATCTCGCTCCCTCTGCCATCCAGACCCACTCCCCTGCTGCCTCTCCGTTTCAAGGTGTGTGCTCTGAAACCGTCGCCTCGTTTCTTCAGCTTGTGGCATATATTCTCCACTGGATCATCTCGATTTTTCATCCTTCATTGAGTCCAGCGGCGACAACCAAAGAACCCAGTCCCCATCCATTTTGTGAGGGCATGCAATTAAGGAAGGGGATGTGTGGCCCATGAGGTTACTGCCATCAGCCATCGAGGCTGCTGAAATCTAATGAAAAAGTGCTTACAGTACAGTTCATTTCCATTCTTAGTTGGTAGAAATAATCAAATTTCAAGCATACAAATCCAAAATGAAAAAGTCTATTACGAGCACCAGAAAGATAGAAATGATCCATTTATTTCAATCAATACTACTAAGCCTTGGTGCTTAAAGACAAAACTTGGTTGCAAACAGTGCATTACCTAGGAACACCATTTGGTGTACTGAGCATAACAATTCAAAATTATTCTATGGCTACGAAGTGCCTAAAACTGAGATTGCAACATGGAAGCAAGCAGTCAACAAGTACTGATCAAATTGACAAATTGTATGGTTCATTTGTCCATAGTGAACACATAATTAAAAGAGCTTCCAGAACTCATCGTGGCATTCTATAGAAGCATCATTCTTTTGCAAGCATAGCATTATCAAGAAAGCATGGTATAGCCAAGAGATCAAGGCATTATACAATCATTTCATAGCACAATCTAGGGGGAAAATCCTTCGTTCTGGAAGAACGGCAACCCAAGATGTACCGATGACATTGCTTTGCATTACTCAAAATGAAGAGTTACGACAGCAACCTGTTAATCTGACATACCTTTAGATAGAAGCTCAACGACAATTTCCTTCTGAACCCATATTGAAAAAAATAAGCCAGGTTTGAATTTTAATATCTCTGCCAACATTTATTTTCAACTGCGCAAGCAAAATAAAACTTGAATTCCACACCTCAGAAACTACTAAAAATAACATTACATAATTTTAGCATTTGAATACGAGAGAATTGCACAAAGCAATCCTGTTATAGCATTTAGTGTTTATTTGTGAAAAAATTCATATGTGCAAGCATAAAGAAAAGTCTAAATCCAAATATTTATGTAATTACTTTGTTTTGAACAATTGTTATGGTCTGCTCAAAAGATATACAAGTTGTAACATTTCTAAAGAATAAATAGAGGGGCTAGTAAATTAAATACTTCTGTTATGACTCACTTGACCAAGGATAAGCCAGGTTGTTCTAAATAAGAGAAGTTCCATCTGCATGATTTTTAGCGACCACAGGATGACAACATACAAATAAAACACCAGGTTAAATATTTTTAAACCAGCAAATCAAGGGAACCAAGCTTCGAGTAAAGATGGTAGCTTGAAGGGATGCTTCACAAGTTCTGTATTTTTATAGTACATTGTTGAGTTTCATCTCAGTTAGCCCACTTACTATTTCTCCAGAAATACGGGTGATCACCTTGACATTCCATCCTGTTATCTTTGCTGCTTTGAATACTTAATAGTGAAACTCACGAGAGGCATACATGATTCCAGCAAGACTACCTCTCTCGTGCAAACAGTTTGTAAAGAAGATTTAGTGCAGAAACAACATTTTACAACAAGTTAAATCATTCCTGTTATCTAGCATATATCTTCAAGGTACTCATGCACATCAGGTTCCATTTTCAGCATTTTATTACAACTAAATCATTGTTGGTCTTCTTATTCCAACGGAAAAAGTTTCCACAAGTGGTGTGTCATTGGATAAGTGTATAGCCGTAATAAAATATCAAGAGCTAAAAGCATTTGTACTGAAGAAATAAAATAATCCTAAAGGACCAATAACTCTATGTACCAAATAAATTGAATAGGCTGTAAAAGCATTGTACATGATAGTAATCATGTTTTAGAGAACTTTGTAAGTGGTAGTGACATGCCGCCGACATCAAATGCCGTTTATAATGTACTCCATAGTGATCTTTTTTTTCTTCAGTTTCTCCATAATGATCTACAACCATTCCTTGAGCTTCACATGGTACCTGGTTCTGATACCAACATCAAAACAATGCAGCGTATTGTTATGTTTTAAAATGTTCTTGTCTTAGCAAGGCGTGCCTCTCGGATTTTGATTGCACCATGTAAACCTCCCGCTCTCTATATCTCTCTCTAAACATCTCTGCGCCTCCATCATCGCCGCCGCTCCCCTCACTATGTCTCTATGCACTACCACTCCCCTGCTACTCAGTGTTGGTCCCCGTTAAACTGTTTAATCATTCGTGAATTAAACACTATGCCTTGAAAAAGACTTTCCCTTTATAATGAAACATGCCTACTTCTTTTCCTAAATATCATTTATGAATTTAAATTTGTGAGGTTTCTCTACTACTTAAATATTGCATTGTATCAACATAAAACTTCAAGTGAGTACAATAATTAAGTGAGGTAGCTACATGCTCGTATTTCACCCAAAATGATTAAAAGAAGTACTATTTTGCTCTACGGTGGCATACAAACAACAATGACACAGTGGACTTTCTGTACAATTTAGAAGAAAAACACCTAGTATATCATCTACTCGACCCTGCTTGGCATACAAGATGGTAGACTCAAAAGATATACTATTTCTTTTCCTTAGCCTGATGGGTCTGTCTCTCTCAATATTACCTCCATCCCGCTAAAACACATGTGTTATGAACCATTACTTGTGGCCATTTTGTCGGGCTTCACTATGTAGTTCTAATTAGTAGAAATTAACTGCTTGTGTCTAATAATTTACCGCGATTCTCAATCACACTGGGGACATGATTTGCGCGCAGTTGATCAACCATTTAGTACGTACTGCTGGACTTGCCACCGCACGTGGGGCAGGAATAGCGAGGCGGCCGCGTATGTTAGAAGGGGAAGATCTCGTCGGAGTTGGTAGCACCATGGGGGTAGCGGCAGAGGCAGCCGGTAGTGGGTGGCGGCAGCAATGATGACTGTAGCGCCATACAAGGCAGAGAGAGAGAGAGAGAGAGAGAGAGAGAGAGAGAGAGAGAGAGATGGGGAAAGTGAGAGAGGCCAGCGAACAAGAAACAGATCTCGGACCTTGGCGGCGGCCATCCCGGACCTCGGCTGCGGCGAAGGGCTCCATGTTGGCGGCCGTTAGGCGTTCCATGATGGCGGCGGTGAAGCGTTGCATGATGGCGGCGGCGAGTTTCATGATCGACCTAGCAAATAGATCGAGGGGACTTTTCTTTGTGGTGTTTTTCTCCCTGGCGTGGTCAATGGTTTTTTTAGTTGTTTTTTTCCATGGTTATTTTCCCACCGGTTTTTCAGGGGAGATAAAATATCGGTGGGGATGGGATCTGGTGTAGGTATCGATGGAGGGGGTGGGGGTGAGCGAAGGAACGAAACGACGTACGGAGTAGAGAAAATAAAAGTAATTATTTGTTTTCTAATTAATGTGATTGGGCGATTTAAGGTAAGTTTAATTAATTTAGATTTGATCTTTAGAGATTGATTGTACATTACTAAATAACTTGCGCCAGTATGGAAAGTTCTGATCCGTTCAGATTTCTTTCATTGTGTGAGAGGGTCACGCGAAAATAAACCTACGAAACCAGCGAAGGTGGGAGGTGGGATGAAAACCTCCGGAACAAAGACTACCAACTGCTCCATTAGGAGTAGAGATACCTTGGTTCTCTAACTGAGGGAAATACTTATCTCCACTTTGCTGCATCACCCTTTCCTCTTCAAGGGAAAAACCAACGCAAACTCAAGAATTAGCATCGCGCTACGAATCGACCCCAAACATTCGGAGGGCATAGATACGTTAGATCTTTCGTCATTGAACGATCTTCTAGATCGGATTTGAGCCATGGGTATCTCTGACGGCCAGGCCTCGGTCTATGATTAGATCAAGCTCAGGTGCGACAATAGGGAAATCTACATCCCGCTTATTGATACATCTTCAACGTATCTATAATTTTTGATTGTTCCATGCTATTATATTGTCTGTTTTGGATGTTTTATATGCATTAATATGCTATTTTATATTATTTTTGGGACTAACCTATTAACCTAGAGCCCAGTGCCAGTTCCTGTTTTCCCCTGTTTTTAAGTTTCGCAGAAAAGGAATACCAAACGGAATAAAACCTTCACGATGATTTTTCTTGGACCAGAAGACAACCAGGAGACTTGGAGATGAAGTCGGAGGAGCCACGAGGCGGCCACAAGGACGGAGGGCATGCCTAGGGGGGTAGGGCGCGCCCCCACCCTTGTGGGCCCCTTGTGCACCTCATGACCTAATTTATGCGCATATATATTCCCATATATCCCAAAACCTCCAAAACAGAACCTAGATCGGGAGTTCCGCCGCCGCAAGCCTCTGTAGCCATGAAAAACAAATCGGGAGCCCGTTCCGGCACCCTGCCCGAGGGGGAAACCATCACCGGTGGCCATCTTCATCATCCTGGTGCTCTCCATGATGAGGAGGGACTAGTTCACCCTCGGGGCTGAGGGTATGTACCAGTAGCTATGTGTTTGATCTCTCTCTCTCTCTCTCTCGTGTTCTTGATTTGGCATAATCTTGATGTACCGCGAGCTTTGCTATTATAGTTGGATCTTATGATGTTTCTCCCCCTCTACCTTCTTGTAATGGATTGAGTTTTCCCTTTGAAGTTATCTTATCGGATTAAGTCCTTAAGGATTTGAGAACACTTGATGTATGTCTTGCATGTGCTTATCTGTGGTGACAATGGGATATTCACGTGATCTACTCGATGTATGTTTTGGTGATCAACTTGCAGGTTCTGTGACCTTGTGAACTTATGCATAGGGGTTGGTACACGTTTCCGTCTTGACTCTCCGGTAGAAACTTTGGGGCACTCTTGTAACATCCCAATTTTCAATTTGGATGTTATACATAGGTCATCATATGCATATCATATTTTATTTTGCATTTTGGTTGTGATCCTAGAAATCTCAAGCAACTCAAGGACCCAAGGAGAGAGTTGGAGATTTCACAAATTTTCATATTTGAATTTTCTCAAATTTGAAAAGAGGATCACTTTGATTTTAATATTTTCTCCCCAATTATTTCGAATAATAAAAATAAAAGAGAGAAGATAGAATGAATTCTTCAATAAGAGAGGAATATTGGAGAAGAAATCTTAAAATCAAATTAATATTTTATCTGTATTTTATTTGCTATTTTTATTTGAATTAGAAAAAATATGCATTTTTGAAAATTGCATTTTAGGCCAGAAAAATGTTCATCTTGTCCTAAATATTAGGTTTGGATTGTGAAAAATTCTTTCTGGTATTTTTAGATTTTTTATTTTATTTTATTAGGATTTTTTCTTTGGGTGAAATTTATTAAAATAAACTTCTTTGCCCGGGGGCGAAGGCCGGCCGACTTCCCTTCAGCGCCGCCGCCTCCCGCTCGGGAGAGTCCCGCGCGCCGCCGCCCCCTCCCGCAAGCCACGCACCACCCCGACCCCTTTATAAGCCGAAGCCCCCTCCTCCTCATCATCGCCGTCGCCGCCTCCAGCGGCCCGCCGCCCTTGCTGCCTCGCCCAGCCGTCGCCTCTTGACCCGCTGCCCGCTCTATCACCCCACCTCACGCCGGAGCCAAAGCCCGATCCGCCGCCGCTGCCGCCAACCCCGCCGTTGACCTCGCCGCCCGTTTTGACCGGTATAAAACCGTTCGGTTTTTCTTCGGTTCTTTCGTTTTTTTTCGGTTAGTTAGATTAGATCGGTTTTTATTTTAGTTCATTAATCTACGGATGTTCACCCGTCAGATTGTTTTAGCGAACGTGTTCGTTCATTTAGTTCCGTTAGCGAACGTTCGTCCGATAGATTTTTCTTTCTCTGTTTATTTTCAGCCAGGGACCTATCCACGAATACTTTTATCATAGATTAGTCCCTGATCTTCAAACTCTCGTTACTGTTTGCTTGTTTGTACAAATCCAGTGAAACCAATGCCAAAATCTTTGTCTTGTTCCCCTCTTTCTAGATAATCAACTTGAACATGGTTTTGACAAAAATAAAATTTGGTTTCAAGCAGATTTGTATTCGAACTTCTTTTGATCGCAGTTTGAGTTTTGTAGCTCCGATTCGATTGATTCTTTTTGCAAATCGAAGCTCTTCAGTTGAACTTTCCGTTTAGATCTTTTCTCTTGAGTTTTACCCTTGCATCTAATGCTTGAGTGCTTATGTATGCTATTGTTTGTTCACGATAGAGTTTCCGGAGTGCGAGGCTTGCTACTACGAGTCACTAGGGTTTTCAGATCATCAGCAAGGCAAGTAACACTTTGATCATACCCCTTTATTACCCAGTTTTTATGCATTATTTTCAATCCTCAAACACTGCATGGTTAGGACTTAATAACATGTGGGTATCGGGAAGTAGTTGATGAGGTAGAACCTATTGTCTTTTATTTCAAACCCTGGGTGTTTCTACGTTATGCCTATACTGCTATGCTATGCTCGTAGACGTGGATTGGTTTGAGTGTATTCATGAAAGATGTGAGAGATTATTGTTAACTAAGGTTTAACCTAAGATGGCTACTTTAATACACATCTGGGTGGATTGGTTGAGACACCCTGGAGCACCCAGTGGTTGTTTGGGCACCTGGAGCAATCCAGCGTTGTCCTGGGATATCCCGGAGTACCCGTGTGATCATCCTATGGTTTGCCACCTAGGCTCAAAGGGATCATAAAATTATTCATGCTAGAAACTTCCGTGTGCAGCCACAAGCCATTATGGGCTCTGGCATAGTTGAGTAAGTTGTGGGAAACCTTTCCATGTTGGGCTAGCAGATGTAGGGGATTGTAGTTGTATCGGCCTATCTATCGGTTAAGGGGACCTCTTTGGAAAGACTGTGTTTCGGTCATCCGTTTCTCAAAAATTATGCAGTGCGAGAAATCCAACGGAGGAGATCGAGTCTTGTGGGGAAAAGTGTGCAAACCTCTGCAGAGTGTATAAACTAATCATGGTTAGCCGTGTCCCCGGTTATGGACATCTTGAGTATCTGGTACTTGAATTATTGATTTGATCTCATCACTCTATTAATTAACATGTGGGTTATAATTATTGTTTTGGGACTGAGTTGAAGGAACCTTCTCAATATTTCAACTGTAGCGACCCGACCCGAATGGATCAAGTCTCTGTGCTTTCGTGTCATCCCTGGATCGGTATGCTGACACACACAATACTCGAAGGATTTATAACAGAGGTAAATCACATGTATAGAATAACATAAATACTATTACCTCAATCCAAAATATAGCGGAAGCAACAAGGTTGTGTATTCCCATCAACACCAACGGCAAAGTTGAGTATAGGAAATCGTAACCCTAACGTATCACTTACTTGTCGTCTGAAAAGTCTGCAACATGAAAAGTTGCAGCCCGAAAACGGGTCAGCACATGGAATATGCTGGCAATGTAACACATAGAGAGTAATGAAAGAATAAGCCTATACTACATGCATATACGGCTGGTGGAAAAGCTCTATGGTTATAAGGTTTTGCGAAAAGCCAATTTTTCCCTACTGCAAAGGAATAAATTTATTTAACTATCATGGTGGTTGTTAAACATTGAGAATGGTTGACAACATTTTCAATCCCAATTAAAAGTACTCATTAAACCCAAACAAATTATATTAAGTAACGTGATGAGATCAACAGGATAACCCAAGAACTAGATACTCAAGATGTCCATAACCGGGGACACGGCTAATCATGATTAGTTTGTACACTCTGCAGAGGTTTTGCACTTTTCCCCACAAGACTCGATCGCCTCCGTTTGGTTTCTCGCCTTTGCATGGTGTTTGAGAGACGGATGACCGAGACACAGTCTTTCGAAGCACTAGCACCTTACATGTGGGTAGACCGTACCAACCTACATCCCCTACATCAGCTAGCCTACCCGTAAGAGTTCGCACAACTTAGTCAACTATGCGAGCCCATAATGGCTTGTGGCTGCACACGTAAGTTACTAGTTTGAATAATCTTATGATCCCTTTGAGCACGGGTGGCGGTCCAAGAAATACAGGCAAGTCCTGATAGAAACCAAGTGCCTCAATCCACCCAGATGTGTGTTTAAGTTGCCACCTTAAATAAACCATTAAATTAACAATCTCACATCTGTCATGGATATTCACTCACCCAATCCACGTCTACTAGCATAGCTTGGCAAATAAGCAAACGTAGAAGTAACTCCCAAGGTTTCATAAGTAAAACAGGTAATAGGTACTACCTCAATCTACTTCCCATCCCACAATTTAATTAGATCCTAATCATGCAAGTGTTCGAGGAATAGATCTAATGCATAAAACTGGGTAGTAGAGAAAATATGATCAAGTGTTACTTGCCTGCAAAGTTGATGAAGATGATTCGCACTCAAAAACTCTTGATAGATCTACTCGTCACACTCCGGTCAATCTATCATAAGCAAGCAATAGTAACCACACATAAGCAATCACTCAAAAAAATCGGAAAGAACGAAGAGTACGATTAGGAAAACATCAAAACCAAGAAAATAACTCTTGCAACATAAAACAATTTCTAACAGTACCAAAACCATGTGTATTTGGCCTTATCAGAAAGTTTAGGTCAAGAGCTTTGATTTGCAAAAAGAATCAACTAAATCGGAATTACGAAACTCAAGTTATGATCAAACGAAGTTCAAATACAAATCTGTTTGAATTCAAATTTTAAAACTTTCAAAAATATGTTTGAGTTGTATTACTGGATAGAGGAGATCATAACGAAGAAGTGGGCGTTGGTTTCGTTGGATTCCGACTGTTGGATTCCGACTTACGAGTAAAAAGTTATGAACGTTTGAAGATTAGGGACTACGGATAGGTCCATGACGAAAATTAAAAATAAAAAGAAAAATCTATCGAATGACGCCGCTAAACAAAACCGGAAAGAAAAACGGCGAAAACCGATCTAGGGTTTGGAAAGAAAACCAAACGAAAAACCGATCTAGAAAACCGGAACGGAAACCGATCTAGAAAACCGATCTAGAAAACGTGACGCGACGCGGGGCTAGTACCTCGAAGAGGCGAGGGGCTCCGGCGGCGGCGGCGTAGGGCGGCGGTGGCGGCTATGTGGGGCGGCGGCGCTGGTGAGGGCGGCGGCGGCACTGGTGCTGCTGCTGCTGCAGAGGAGAGGAGAGGAGAGTTGGTTTGATGTGTTGGAGGGGGGGTGCTTGGGTATTTATATTGGGGAGGGGAGGGGTTTTGCTTGGGGTAGGGGACAAGAAATAAATTAGGATTAGGAATCCTAGGAATAAAAATGGAATAACAAAAAGGGGTCAAATACTACTAGGAATCGTAAAAGAATAGGAAACTTGGGGCTCCCTGGCTCCCCTAGGTGCGTGCGATGCGTGCGTGGCCTTGGCCTTCGGCCGGCCGGTGCCTTGTGTGGCGGCTTGGGCCTTTGGCCCAAGGCGCTGCGCTCTTTTTTTTTAACATTTGTTTTTTTTAAATAGAGACAATTAAAATAATAAAACCAAATAAATAAAAATATTATATAGGCATATAATATATCAAAATTTTCAGAAAAAGATTTCCTACATGATGAACATTATTCTAGCTTCAAATAAAATACACAAAATTTCAAATAAAACAAACAGTGCTACTGTCCTAATAAAATCCACTGAAAATCATTTTAAAAATACCAAAATGATTTCAAATTAATTTCTCTCCAATTTTCTGATGTAGGGAATCATGTTACCCTATTTTCCATATATTTTGTTTTTGGAGAAAAATATTTTGAATAAAACTCAAATAACTCCAAATTGGAAATAAATTCAAAAGAACTTTGGATTTAATTCTTTGAAACTCCCAACTCATATTTCATATGTTTTGAAGAAGTCATTTTATCTTCGCTCGTGAAAATCATTGAGTTGCATAAAGTTTCAGAATTGGAAATATTTTCAAATGAAATTCAAATATTTTCAGCACCCCTTGTCATTTAAATAAATGGAAGAAGTCATGTCATCTTCTCTCCAGGGTTTTGTGATGAAGAGTATTTGAATTCCCTAAGATCATAAAAGCAAAATGAATGTTCGGGAAAGTCCTTTTATTCCCTCTCATATAACTTTCAAAAAGTTTCGAAATCACTCACTTTCAGTCAATCAATCAAGCAATCAATCAAATCTATCTATTTGTTTATAACATTCCAAAATTTAGAATTTTGGGATGTTACAAACCACTACCTTAAAATGAATCTCGTCCTCGAGATTCGGAGAGGCTAGAAAGAAATAGGTTATGGTTTGGGGTCTTCTCAAAATCCATCGATCGTCTCCGGGGTCTCGGATGCTACCACCCTTAGAAGCATGGTTACGGTTCCATCAAAACTTATATACTCCATCCTTATTACTGACAGTGTCGGTCTTCTTAGATCTTAAGGATAATTCCTTCTCTGGGCTCTACTGGTAGTGGCATAACCTTTTCCTCAATTCTTTTGCCCTTTACTCTGGGTAAGGTTATCCCGAGACTGGGTCTTCTTAGGCGACAGTGCAGCGCCAATTCTAAACAACTATCGATATCTCATGGTGGTCAACAATTTATGGTTTCTCCTGCGAGAAAATGGAGTGCAGGTTGAACCTCACCGTATGACCTACGGTTGGCAACAAGCGCCTTGTACAAGGGAAAATACTTATACCATTCTAGGGTTCAAACAAGGTTTTGATAAATGCGTCTCTCGACTATAGGTAAGTCACTCAGATTTACCATCCCATATAGCAAAGCGAATAATAAGAGTAAGTCGGTATGGTGATCAATCCATCCCGCACCCAATCATTACCTTGTACATGGTTTAGCGAATCTCGCATTCTAACACTTGGTCATCCTCACAAGCATTGCAGAATTTCTCTTGTCGACGAACCAAGTTCGGAAAATCCATTGATTCTGCAGGCCAAACAAACATCTATCGTTCCTTAACAACTCTCAGGTTTTGCGTAAACTCCTATAAGATCGTCTGTCGATACAATCATAACTTCTTCCAGGATTTCTCCTTCAACAAGAGTGTGCTTGCTTCTCGGCAGGTCCTGGAGCCTGTGGGTTATGGCCCATCTCATCACTTGTAAACCTTGAACTCATCCTTGGGGCAACTGATCTTTATTCCAACTTCCAACTTCCTAGTATACTTAAAATCCATCCAAGTGTACTGTCTCTTTTCCTTATATTTGCACCAAACGGGGACATGATTACTCAGACTCATCATGGAATTTCCATTGATCCATATTTCCAACATCATACCTCCTTTATATCCAGTAGTACTTCATCTCTTCATCCTCGTGGGATATCCCACCTACCGTGAAAAAAAACTTATACTTATGAAGTCCATACTCACTTCGTGGAACATCATTATCCTTTCACAGGTCAAGCGTTCTTACAGGGAATATTGGCCATCTCGCATGGCACTTCTTCAAGCGGGAAAGCGTGAAACACATCATGAACTCTTGACAGTCCTTGGTGACTCCAACTTGTTGGTAACTTCTCCCATACGTTCCAACTCGGTATGGTCCTACAAATCTCGGGGCTAACTTTCCCTTAACTCCAAATCGATTAACTCCTCACAGAGGGGGCACACGAAGATATTCTCTGTTTCCGGTTTTATCGACTACCTTCTTGCGTTATTGAGTATGCATAACTATTCTGCCTGGACTGAGCTACCTTGATCTATCTCGAATCAACTTAACATTCTCTTACAAATCCTTGATCACATTTGGTCCAAACAACCGACGGTCTCCAACTTCATCCCACATCAACGATTATGCGGCTCCTTCTCCCATACAAAGCTTCAAAAGGGCCATCTTCAAACCGACTTGGTAGCTGTTGTTGAATGAGAAACTCCGCGTAAGGTAAATTATCATCCCTACTAGATCCATAATCTAGCGCACACGCTCTCAACATGTCCTCCAAAATATGATTTACTCTCTTAGTTTGTCCATCTGTCTGCGGATGAAAGGCTGTACTGAACTCTAGCCTAGTACCCAAAGTTTGGTGCAGCTGATTCCAAAACTTTGAGGTAAACTTTGTTCCTCTACGATGGTCCTCGAAACTCCATGCAGACATACGATCCTTTCTCAAATATATATCTTGGCCAACTTCGCACTTGTATAGGTGGTTTTTCACCGGGATAAAGTGAGCCACTTTGGTCAAGCGAATCAACTACTACCCGAGATAGAATCATATCCCAATCAGGTTACGGGAAATCCGGTAATGAAATCCATGCCAAGCTTATCCCTCTTCCATTCGGGTATCGGCATAGGCTGTAGTAATCCTGGCTTTCGATGCTCTGCTTTTACTCTCTGGCATAAATCACCCACGACTACATACTCCGCAATCTCCTTCTTCATACCAGTCCACCGTAAACGCTTCTTCAAATCCAAATACATCTTGGTGTTTCGAGGCGAATCGAGTATGGTGAGTCATGAGCCTCTGAAGTATTAACTTCCGATCTTTGCATTATTAGGCACATATACACTATCCTCAAACCATAAGGTGTCGTGCTCATCCTTACAAAAACCTTTGGCCTTTCCTTTGCTCATCCTCTGTTTTACCTCAACAATATCTTTGTCATCCTTCTGAGCTTCACGGATCTTTCTCAACAATGTAGACTGAACTTCCATTGCTGCAACAAAACCTTTTGGGAATAATCTCCAATCAAAGTTCCACGAAAATCCTCGGCTAACTCCTTTGGTAATCCTCTGCTCATGAGGGTATTTGTCCTTATTTTCTTTATGGTTGTGTCCTTTTTCTCCACAAAGCTTGCATGCACTTTCTCCATATCATTTCCATAAGGCTTCAACTTCTGGGACACAAACCGAGACTTTAGCAAAGTCAACTTAAATTCTTCCCAAGTGGTTACTCCTGGCCACATTGATGGTTTGGTACATCCTCCACTAGATAGCAACACCTCTTTCAAAGCACTGAAGAGCATGCTGGGTCATATCTTTTCTGACTATAGGGTTTTTCTCCATATGATCCTCCATGTTCTGAATCCATCGGTCCATCTCCAATTGACTCATCGGTCCAGAAAATATAAGCTCTTCTCCATTCATCTTCTAACGGGTCCATGGGTTTGGGGTGGGATAAGAGAGATCGAGAGGGATGCACACATTACAAACAAAAGTTTTGGAAAGACAGATTTTATTGTGGCTGTCGGAAAAACATCAAACAAATGACAGCTCACAATCGTCGCATCTAACGCATGTATGTAACAGGGGTTAGGTCTTCTAAGGGTCAATAAATCTTCAACGCCATCAAACTCTTCAAGTCTTGTTCATATCTCCGATGGCTTCTTCCAATCGTGCTTGTCCTGCTCAAGTTCTTTTGCCAGATCATCTTTGTTGACGCGAAGTCTCTCGCGACGTCCTGTAATATTTCTGGAGTTGCATTCCAAACTTGGTTTCAACTTCCTTGACATGAACCATGGTCCCATCATCCTTCGGGCCTCGACAAAACTTTGATGTCTCAAGGTTTTGCTCCTCGGCTGTCTACTTTCAACCACGGATCCCGAGTTCTTCATGAAATACTTCCTTGTCAAAATTTAGTTTCTTGTGGGTCCATCTTAACTTTCTGATGTAACACTCCAGATCCAATACACCTTGATCTCGGGTATTGATAACTTCCATGGTCCGTCAAATTCCATAAGCGTAACCTTCCTAGGTCATGAGATCTGGGAATTCTTCAGAGCCTTCAAAATCTCATAGTCTTCGAAGTCTTCAACAGTTGTAGTTTCCATTTATACGGTAAAATCCTCTTCATTCCAAATGGTATTAGTTGTCCGATAACTTATCTCCTTGGAGTGATCTCATCAGTCAAATCTTCGAGCGGTCAAAAGGGAAAAGGGATATGGTCTCACTAAAAGGGAATATTTGAATAAGCTCAGAAGAGAAGAGAGGTAAAAGATCTTTTTGAAAATGAAGTTGTAGAGAAAAATCTTTCCTATGGGCTTGCCATTTTCTAGGGTCACGTCCTACAGTCAACATGTGCTCTGATACCATCTTGTAGCGACCCGACCCGAATGGATCAAGTCTCTGTGCTCTCGTGTCATCCCTGGATCGGTATGCTGACACACACAGTACTCGAAGAATTTATAACAGAGGTAAATCACATGTATAAAATAACGTAAATACTATTACCTCAATCCAAAATATAGCGGAAGCAACAAGGTTGTGGATTCCCATCAACACCAACGGCAAAGTTGAGTATAGGAAATCATAACCCTAACGTATCACTTACTCGTCGTCTGAAAAGTCTGCAACATGAAAAGTTGCAGCCCGAAACGGGTCAAAGACATGGAATATGCGGCAATGTAACACATAGAGAGTAATGAAAGAATAAGCCTATACTACATGCATATACGGCTGGTGGAAAAGCTCTATGGTTATAAGGTTTTGAAAAGCCAATTTTTCCCTACTTGCAAAGGAATAAATTTATTTAACTATCATGGTGGTTGTTAAACATTGAGAATGGTTGTGACATTCTCAATCCCAATTAAAAGTACTCATTAAACCCAAACAAATTATATTAAGTAACGTGATGAGATCAACAGGATAACCCAAGAACTAGATACTCAAGATGTCCATAATCGGGGACACGGCTAATCATGATTAGTTTGTACACTCTGCAGAGGTTTAGCACTTTTCCCCACAAGACTCGATCGCCTCCGTTTGGTTTCTCGCACCGCATGGTGTTTGAGAGGCGGATGACCGAGACACAGTCTTTCGAAGCACTAGCACCTTACATGTGGGTAGACCGTACCAACCTACATCCCCTACATCAGCTAGCCTACCGTAAGAGTTCGCACAACTTAGTCAACTATGCGAGCCCATAATGGCTTGTGGCTGCACCACGGAAGTTACTAGTTTGAATAATCTTATGATCCCTTTGAGCACTGGGTGGCGGTCCAAGAAATACAGGCAAGTCTGATAGAAACCAGTGCCTCAATCCACCCGGATGTGTGTTTAAGTTGCCACCTTAAATAAACCATTAAATTAACAATCTCACATCATCATGGATATTCACTCACCCAATCCACGTCTACTAGCATAGTTTGGCAAATAAGCAAGCGTAGAAGTAACTCCCAAGGTTTCATAAGTAAAAGCAGGTAATAGGTACTACCTCAATCTACTTCCCATCCCACAATTTAATTAGATCCTAATCATGCAAGTGTTCGAGGAATAGATCTAATGCATAAAACTGGGTAGTAGAGAAAATATGATCAAGTGTTACTTGCCTGCAAAGTTGATGAAGATGATTCGCACTCAAAAACTCTTGATAGATCTACTCGTCACACTCCGGTCAATCTATCGTAAGCAAGCAATAGTAACCACACATAAGCAATCACTCAAAAAAAATCGGAAAGAACGAAGAGTACGATTCGGAAAACATCAAAACCAAGAAAATAACTCTTGCAACATAAAACAATTTCTAACAGTACCAAAACCATGTGTATTTGGCCTTATCAGAAAGTTTAGGTCAAGAGCTTTGATTTGCAAAAAGAATCAACTAAATCGGAATTACGAAACTCAAGTTATGATCAAACGAAGTTCAAATATAAATCTGTTTGAATTCAAATTTTAAAACTTTCAAAAATATGTTTGAGTTGTATTACTGGATAGAGGAGATCATAACGAAGAAGTGGGCGTTGGTTTCGTTGGATTCCGACTTACGAGTAAAAAGTTATGAACGTTTGAAGATTAGGGACTACGGATAGATCCATGACGAAAATTAAAAATAAAAAGAAAAATCTATCGAGCGAACACTCGCTAAACAAAACCGGAAAGAAAACCGGCGAAAACCGATCTAGGGTTTGGAAAGAAAACCAAAACGAAAAACCGATCTAGAAAACGGAACGAAACCGATCTAGAAAACCGATCTAGAAAAGCGTGACGCGACGAGGCTAGTACCTCGAAGAGGCGAGGCTCGGCCGTGGCGTAAGCGGCGGTGGCGGCTATGTGGGGCGGCGGCGCTGGTGAGGGCGGCGGCGGCACTGGCGCTGCTGCTGCTACAGAGGAGAGGAGTGGAGAGGAGAGTTGATTTGATGTGTTGGAGGGGGGGTGCTTGGGTATTTATATTGGGGAGAGGAGGGGTTTTGCTTGGGGTAGGGGACAAGAAATAAATTAGGATTAGGAATCCTAGGAATAAAAATGGAATAACAAAAAGGGGTCAAATACTACTAGGAATCGTAAAGAATAGGAAACTTGGGGCTCCTGGCTCCCCTAGGTGCGTCACGATGCATGCGTGGCCTTGGCCTTCGGCCGGCCGGTGGCTTGTGTGGCGGCTTGGGCCTTTGGCCCAAGGCGCTGCGCTCTTTTTTTTTTTAACATTTGTTTTTTTAAACAAAGACAATTAAAATAATAAAACCAAATAAATAAAAATATTATATACGCATATAATATATCAAAATTTTCAGAAAAAGATTTCCTACATGATGAACATTATTCTAGCTTCTAATAAAATACACAAAATTTCAAATAAAAGCGAACGATTACTACTGCCCTAATAAAATCCACTGAAAATCATTTTAAAAATACCAAAATGATTTCAAATTAATTTCTCTCGAATTTTCTGATGTAGGGAATCATGTTACCCTATTTTCCATATATTTTGTTTTTGGAGAAAAATATTTTGAATAAAACTCAAATAACTCCAAATTGGAAATAAATTCAAAAGAACTTTGGATTTAATTCTTTGAAACTACCAACTCATATTTCATATGTTTTGAAGAAGTCATTTTATCTTCGCTCGTGAAAATCATTGAGTTGCATAAAGTTTCAAAATTGGAATTATTTTCAAATGAAATTCAAATATTTTCAGCACCCCTTGTCATTTAAATAAATGGAAGAAGTCATGTCATCTTCTCTCCAGGGTTTTGTGATGAAGAGTATTTGAATTCCCTAAGATCATAAAAGCAAAATGAATGTTCGGGAAAGTCCTTTTATTCCCTCTCATCTAACTTTCAAAAAGTTTCGAAATCACTCACTTTCAGTCAATCAATCAAGCAATCAATCAAATCTATCTATTTGTTTATAACTTTCCAAAATTTAGAATTTTGGGACGTTACATCAACGAAATTTGTAGTTAAATAAAACATATTCCTTTGTTGTAGGGAAAAACTAGCTTTATGCAAATGATAACCGTAGAGCCTCCACCAGCCATATATGCATGTAGTGATAGCTGTTATTTGTTATAGCTCTATAGTGTTATCTTGCCAGCATATTCCATGTGCTGACCTACACAGACTGCAATGTATTATGTTGCAGAGTTTTCAGACGAAGAGTAAAGTGCGCTAGGTCGTTGTCATGCACTCAGTTATGCCGTTGGAGTTGATGGACTCTACTACCTTCGAAGCTTCCGCTCTTATCTTATTTAGATGGCCTTCAGCCATATTATTGTAATAAGTTCTCTTTTGAGACATTCGATGTATTAAGTGTGTGATTGAACTCTGTTATAAATCCTCATGTACTGTGTGTGTCAGCATTACCGATCCAGGGATGACATGTATGCACAGTGATTTGACCGTCTGAGGTCAGATCGCTACAAGATGGTATCAGAGCACACACAGACTGTAAGACGCGACCACTAAGATAAGCCATAGGACCCTCTTCTCTACTCATTTTTGACTCTTCTCCATTTTCTACTCTATAGATGGCGGACCCAAGGAACAAGTTTGCTCAACCGGATGAAGACACACCTTTTGGATGACACTTGAAGGAAGCCACTAGGTACCTGAACATCAGAATACCAAGCTTCACCGGGACCTACACCCCCACTCTAACCGAAGAGGAGCGTTGGATGATTCGAGTTCATGTTCCAGGAAGGACATTCAAGCCAGTTATAGAGCCCATAGAGTTTTCCTTTGATGCACTAGCCTGGAGTGTAGGAAAGAGCATGGCAGCCCACATCGCCATGGGATGCATCGGCGAGGTATACCACAAGGATCTTAAGGACACCATCTACCAAATATGTGGATGCCGAGATGAGCAATGGGACATGATTTGCACCAGGAGGGATAAATCCATTGCAGCCTATATCCAGGAGTTAAACCAACACATTCGTCGTCAAGAGAACCAGATGTGCGCCAGCATGATAGAATGAAGAAGGTGATGACCAGGCACATGGAGCTAGAAGAGGAACTCAAGTCCACACGCGATGGATATGAAGAGGAAATTGCAGTACTACTTGAGAAGAATGAAGATCTGAATAAGAAGCTAGGAATATTCATGGGAGATCCCACACCTGAAGAGAACAACCATCCCGAAGACTACATCATCATCATCGACGACACCGACTCCGACCCCGATAGTGATGATGATTATGAAGACAAAGCTGGAGCAGATATCATGGAGTCTTCCACCGATCAAAATTTCTAGTTGGCCACCATATTATCAGTAGTATTTCCCCCATGTATATAGTAAAATTCCGAGTATTTTGTACGGTAGCTTAGATCGATTGTATGATCTTGTTTGAATTGAGTGGTGTGAAATGTATTTGTTTGTCTCATGTGCATAGGGGTAGTGATTTTCTCCTTAGACCTCACTCTATTCTATTCTCACCCCTCTAAACCTATCAGATGCCTCCGAGATGTGACCCCGGATTTGTCTTCCCACCGGAGCTCACTCAGTTGATCAAACAGCAGAATGCCTGATACGTCTCCGTCGTATGTACTTTTCCAAACACTTTTGCCCTTGTTTTCGACTCTAACTTGCATGATTTGAATGGAACTAACCCGGACTAACGCTGTTTTCAGCAGAATTGCCATGGTGTTATCTTTGTGCAGAAACAAAAGTTCTCGGAATGACCTGAAACTTTGCGGAGATTATTTTTGGAAATAATTAAAAATACTGGCGAAAGAATCAAGGCCAGGGGCCCACTGTAGCGACCAGACCTCAAGCAGTGCGATCTCACGTACATCGATGTCATCCTGGATCGATAATCTTGACACACACAGTACTTGAAGGATTTATAACAGTAGCAATCACACACTTATTACATAGAAAAAGTCTCACAAGAGAACTTATTACAATAAATATGGCTTAAGGCCATTTAATAACGATAACAGCGGAAGGCTTGGAAGATAAGCGAGTCCATCAACTCCAATGGCATCACTGAGTATAGAACCACGACCTAAAGGCACCTTACTCGTTGTCTGAAAAGTCTGCAACATGAACGTTGCAGCCCAAAAACGGGTCAGCACATGGAATATGCTGGCAATGTAACACATAGAGAGTAATGAATAGAAATAGGCTATACTACATGCACATATGGCTGGTGGAAAGCTCTATGGTTACAATTTTGCGTAAAGCCAATTTGTCCCTACTGCAAAGGAATAAATTTTATTTAACTATCATGGTGGTTGTTAAACTTTGAGAATGGTTGACAGCATTCTCAATCCCAATTAAGTAACATCATTAAAACCCAACAATATTAATTAAAGTAACATGATGAGATTCACATGATAATCCAAGTACTAGATACTCAAGATGTCCATAACCGGGGACACGGCTAACCATGATTAGTTTATACACTCTGCAGAGGTTTGTGCACTTTTCCCCACAAGACTCGATCTCCTTCGTTGGAATCCTCACACTACATGGTGTTTGAGAAACGGATGACCGAGACATAGTCTTTCAGAAGCGCTAGCACCTTACGATCGGGTAGACCGTTACACCTACTTGCCCCTACATCTGCTAGTCTAACACTGTAAGAGTTCGCACAACTTAATCAATTATGATAGAGCCCATAGTAGCTTTTGGCTGCACATAGAAGTTTCTAGCACGAATAATCTCATGATCCCTTTGAGCCTGGGTGGCGGTCCATAAAGAAGAACAGGCAATCGCTGGAATACCCAGGTGCCTCAATCCACCCAGATGTGTATTAAAGTTGCCACCTTAAATAAACCATTGATTAACAATCTCACATCTGTCATGGATACACTCACCCAATCCACGTCTACTAGCATAGCATGGCAATATAAGCAAACGTAGAAGTAACTCCCAAGGGTTTGATAATAAAACAGGTAATAGGTACTACCTCATCTACTTTCCCAAAACCCACAATTTAATTAGATCCTAATCATGCAATGTTTGAAGATTGATCTAATGCATAAAAACTGGGTATGAAAGGGATATGATCAAAGTGTTACTTGCCTTGCTGATGATCCGTGAAACCTAGAGATTCGAAGTAGCAAGTGGCGCACTCTGGGTACTCTATCGCAAAAAAGCAAACATACAATAGGTACTCATCTAATGCACAGATAAAACTCAAATAAGAGATCTAACCAAAAAGTTCAACTTAAGAACTCCGGTTTGCAAAAAGAATCAAATCAAACGAAGCAACGAAACTCAAACGGCGAAAGAAACAAGTTTCATTTTACTAATCTGGACCTAAGTCAAATTTTACAGAAGCAAAAACTTGTTTGAGTTGGTTAAACAGAAAGAGGGTTTCGAGACGAAACTCTAGGCGCTTGAATCGCCTGATTCCGATAAACGAGCGAAAAGTTATACTAAAACGAAAATCGGATCAGAAATCGCGATCAGAAATAATCGCGGAAATCCGAGACAAAGAAAAATGACGAACAGGCTAACGAACGAACGTTCGATGTCTGCGGCTAAACGACGAAAACCATTCGTTAAAACGAGCGTATGGACGAACGTCCGCTAAATAAACTAAACCGAATAATTAAAAAAACCGATCTAATAAAAAACCCGTGGTTTTTAAAGAAAACCGGGCGATTTTCTAGAGAAAACCAGCGGCGGCGGCGGCGAGTCCGGCGAATACCTCGGCGGGGTCCGGCGAGGCGGGGCGGCTCCGGCGGGAGGCGGCGGCGGCGCAGCCGGTGGCGGCGTCTGTGCTGGTACGCTGTGATCGAGACAGTGGCTAGGGTTTAGGTTTGGCGGCGGCTCGGGCGCCTTGGGCTTTGGAGGCCCGGCCGGGTCAGTGTCCCAGGTGGACACGACCCGGATAGGTCGGTTGTGCGTTTTTTTAAACAATTACGCGCAGAAAAACAAACAAAAGAAATACTAAACGGACTCCAAAAATCCCGAAATAAATTTTCCCCAACTTCTAAAATGAAGCCGGACAAGGTGAACATTTATTTGGGGCCTAAATGCAATTTTGAAAAACACACATTTTTTCTAAATTAAAATAAAATAGCAAATAAAAACTCCAAAATTAAACTTATTTGATTTTTTCATTAAATCCTCAATATTCCTTTATTTTGGGAAAGTCATTTTATTCCCTCTCTATTATTTTTTTTAATTGGAACAATTGACGATAAAATAAATAAAATCAAATGATCCTATTTTCAAAATTTGAGAAAACTCAAATATGAAAATAATGAAATCCCCAACTCTCTCCCTGGGTCCTTGAGTTGCGTGAAATTTCTAGGATCAAGTCAAAATGCAATAAAATATGATATGCAATGATGATCTATGTATAACGTTCCAAATTGAAAATTTGGAATGTTACAAACTGAAAGGGATCGAGAAGAGGTGTCTAGAGGGGGGGGGGGGGTGATTAGACACTAAGTGCCGAAAGTTGCAGTTTTTAACTCTTTAGATTCAAGTGGACTTTTGGCACAAGTTTAAGAAACACAATACATATCTAGCAAGCATGCAAAGAGTATATGAGCAGCGGAAAGTAAAGCATGCAATTTTGCAAGAATATAAAGGGAAGGGTTTGGAGGATTCAAATGCAATTGGAGACACGGATGTTTTTGTCGTGGTTCCGATAGGTGGTGCTATCGTACATCCACGTTGATGGAGACTTCAACCCACGAAGGGTAACAGTTGTGCGAGTCCACGGAGGGCTCCACCCACGAAGGGTCCACGAAGAAGCAACCTTGTCTATCCCACCATGGTCGTAAGCCCACGAAGGACTTGCCTCACTAGCGGTAGATCTTCATGAAGTGGGCGATCTCCTTGCCTTACAAACTCCTTGGTTCAACTCCACAATCTTGTTGGAGGCTCCCAAGTGACACCTAGCCAATCTAGGAGACACCAATCTCCAAGAAGTAACAAATGGTGTGTTGATGATGAACTCCTTGCTCTTGTACTTCAAATGATAGTCTCCCCAACACTTAACTCTCTCTCACAGGATTTGGATTTGGTGGAAAGAAGATTTGAGTGGAAAGCAACTTGGGGAAGGCTAGAGATCAAGATTCATATGGTAGGAATGGAATATCTTGGCCTCAACACATGAGTAGGTGGTTCTCTCTCAGAAAACGTGTATTGGAAGTGTTGGTTCGTTCTGATGGCTCTCTCCACGAATGAAGAGTGGGTGGAGGGGTATATATAGACTCCACACAAAATATAACCGTTACACACAACTTGCCAAACTCGGTGGGACCGAATTGGTAAACTCAGTCGGGCCGATTCAGCAAATCTAGTGACCATTAGGATTTTCGGTGGGACCGACATGCAACTCGGTAGGACCGATATGGTTAGGGTTAGGGCATAACGTAATCTCGGTGAGACCGATTAAACAAACTCGGTGAGACCGATTTTGCTAATAAACTAACCAGAGAGTTGGTCAGGCAAACTCGGTGAGACCGATTACGCAAACTCGGTGGGACCGATTTTGTTAATAAGTTAACCAGAGAGTTTGCATTGTAATCTCGGTAGTACCGATTACTTAGACTCGGTGAGACCGAATTTGGTAATGGACATACACAGAGAGATTACAATCCCATCTCGGTGAGACCGAGATCCCTATCGGTGAAACCGATTTGCCTAGGGTTTGTGGCAATGGCTATGACATCTGAACTCGGTGGCGCCAGGTATAAAGAATCGGTAGGGCCGAGTTAGACTTTTGGTTTAGGACATATGTGGATGTGAGAATGTAGTTGAGGGCTTTGGAGCATATCACTAAGCACTGTAGAGCAAGAAACTCATTAAGCAACACCTCATCCCCTCTTGATAGTATTGGCTTTTCCTATAGACTCAATGTGATCTTGGATCACTAAAATAGAAAGTGTAGAGTCTTGATCTTGAAGCTTGAGCCAATCCTTTGTCCTTAGCATCTTGAAGGGGTTCCACATCCTCTATTACATGCCACTCCATTGTTGAACTTGTCTGAAACATACTAGGTAAAAGTGTTAGTCCAACAAGAGATATGTTGACATTAATTACCAAAATCACCCAGGGAGCACTTGTGCTTTCAATCTCCCCCTTTTTGGTAATTGATGAGAACATACATCAAAGCTTTAGATAAAATATAAAGAATAACGAGTAAAGCTTTGGAAAGACATGTAACTTGCATAGGCTCCCCCTACATGTATGCAATCATGTGGATATGGAATATAGAAGCATGTGAGAGCATAACCATGACAGAGTAAGCAATGTGTTACATGTATCTTGGCTATATGCATCGAGAGAAAATGATGTGAATATGGGAAATGTACCTTCATGCTCATGAGTCCTTCTTGCAAACAGTATGTACATCAGCAAGAATTCCTCATACACATGATTGTGATGCATATACTTACCTTGTGGTCTTGAGTTGGCTTAGGATGGAATAACCTACGTAAACAAGGTTAGATAACACAGATACACCTACTAGCCATAGCAAACAAAAAGAAGCCACAAGAGTACCAAGACTGGGATGACATGTAGAGAGTGAGTACTAAGTACCGCATTGAATATAGACATGTCCCCAAAGGTAAATATGTGCAATGAATTTAAAGAATTTCTTTCCCTTAGATGTCTTGCTCCCCACAGATGTAGCATGGGATCTTTGGGAGAAGATAGGGAACAGAAAATTAGAGCAAAATGCAGAATCAGAGCTCAAAGAAACAGATGAACAGAGCTAATGCAAATAAGCACATATGAACATGTCTTTCCCCTCAAGAAGACATGTGGCATCTCTCCTCTTGAACACCAAGCATCTGGGATCCTTGAAGATTACTCTCTTCTTGAGTATTCTCTCCCCCTGGAGATGACTTTCTCCCCCTGTTGAAGTGATAAGGATTTGATGTGATCTCTCTCCCCCCCTTTGACATCAATTTCCAAGAAGGGCCTTCTGGATTTTGTCGTGAATGGGTTTGGTCCTTGAGTCACAGCATAAAGCACTAATAAGAATGTGATGCTTGTAGAGGACAAGATTCATGGAGTGGAGCTGGATCTAAAGTAATGCATGAATAAGTGGAAAAATGTTTTTCCTGTAGTGAAATCGGACACGAAAGTGGTATACTTGATTTGCACCGAATGATTTCAGTTAGTCCGAAGACAAGAAACCGGGCGTGACCGAGTTCATCATAGAGAAAACACTTGTCACCTCAGCTCACTAGACAAGTAAGATCTCACAAGGATTTGCAAGGAATTAACTGAAAGATTTGCAATGAATTGGATGCAGGGAATGCAGAACAAATAGAAAAGAAAAGAAAGAAATCTAGATGAAGTTTTTTTTGAAAGGGGAAACAAATATGCATGAGACAAATGCAAAAGGAAACACAAGATAACTTCATCTAGAATTGGGCGGTGACAAAGTCACCTATGTTAGAGTATATTGACTTAGGAGTCAAGTGAGATCACTTGATCATAGGTCATACTCATCGTTTAAGCTCAAAATGGGGTTACCATTTTTCGTTTAAGCATCTTGAAGTATTCTCATCTTGTCGAGTTGCTTTGACTCATGTCTTGGAGTAGAGCTTCTCTAAGATGGAATAACATACCTTGGGTGGTGGTGTTGATCGTGATCATGTAGTTGAACTTGTGTGGGTTGCTCAAGGTTGATATAGCTCATCAGGAGTTGGGAGCACCACTTGGAATTTGAGTTCATATACCTACATGGGTTAGTTCTTGCAAGGAAGAGCACTTGTGTATCTGATACGTCCATTTTGCATCATGCTTTTATATCAATATTTATTGCATTATGGGCTGTTATTACACATTATATCTCAATACTTATGGCTATTCTCTCTTATTTTACAAGGTTTACCATGAAGAGGGGGAATGCTTGCAATTTGGAATTCTGGCTGGAAAAGGAGCAAACGTTGGAAACCTATTCTGCACAACTCCAAAAGTCCTGAAACTCCACGAAACAACTTTTTGGATTTTATAAGAATTTCTGAGATAAAGAAATAGGCCAGGGGCCCACAACCTGTCAGAGGCAGGCGCCCCCTATAGGGCGCACCCCTATCTCCGGGCCCCTGGTGAGCCTCCTCGTCCATCTTCTACTATATCATCACTTTTACCCTGGAAAAATCGTGGGCAAGCTTTACGGGGAAAACTCCGCCGCCACGAGGCGGAACCTTGGCAGAATCAATCTAGGGCTCTGGCGGAGCTGCTCTGGGAGACTTCCCTCGGGAGGGAAATCATCGACAATGTCATCACCAACGATCGTCTCATCAAGAGGGGGTCAATCTCCATCAACATCTTCACCAGCACCATCTCCTCTCAAAACCCTAGTTCATCTCTTGTATCCAATCTTGTATCAAAACCACAAATTGGTACCTGGGTTGCTAGTAGTGTTGATTACTCCTTGTAGTTGATGCTAGTTGGTTTACTTGGTGGAAGATCATATGTTCAGATCCTTTATGCATATTATTACTCTTCTGATTATGAACATGAATATTCTTTGTGAGTAGTTACGTTTGTTCCACGAGGACATGGGTGAAGTCTTGCTATTAGTAGTCATGTGAATTAGGTATTCGATTCGATATTTTGATGAGATGTATGTTGTCTTTCCTCTAGTGGTGTTATGTGAGCGTCGACTACATGACACTTCACCATTATTTGGGCCTAGAGGAAGGCATAGGGAAGTAATAAGTAGATGATGGGTTGCTAGAGTGACAGAAGCTTAAACCCTAGTTTATGCGTTGCTTCGTTAGGGGATGATATGGACCCATATGTTTAATGCTGTGGTTAGGTTTACCTTAATACTCCTTTTTGTAGTTGCGGATGCTTGCAATAGGGGTTAATCATAATTGGGATGCATGTCCAAGTTAGGACAGTACCCAAGTACCGGTCCACTCACATATCAAATTATCAAAGTACCGAACGCGAATCTTATGAACGTGATGAAAACTAGCTTGACGATAATTCCCAATGTGTCCTCGGGAGCTCCTTCTTCATTATTAGAATTTGTCCAGGCTTATCCTTTGCTACATAAAGGATTGGGCCACCTTGCTGCACTTTATTTACTTTATTTACTTTTTGCTCGTTACTATTTATCTTATCACAAAACTATCTATTACCTACTATTTCAGTGCTTGCAGAAAACCTTCGAAAACCGCTTATCATTTCCTTACGCTCCTCGTTGGGTTTGACACTCTTACTTATCGAAAGGACTACGATAGATCCCCTATACTTGTGGGTCATCAAGACTCTTTTCCGGCGCCGTTGCCGAGTGTAGCGCTTTTGGTGAGTGGAACTTGGTAAGGAAACATTTATATAGTGTGCTGAAATTTTACATCACTTGTCACTATGGAAACTAATCCTTTGAGGGGCTTGTTTGGGGTATCTTCACCCCAACCAGAAGAGCAAAGAGATTCTCCTCAACCCTACTGAACTTTATGAAAAATTCACTTTGAGATTCCTTGGGTATGATAGAAAAACTGCTAGCTAATCCTTTTGCAGGAGACGGAACATTGCATCCCGACTTACACCTTATCTTTGTGGATGAAGTTTGTGGATTATTTAAGCTTGCAGGTATTAGCGATGATGTTGTTAAAAGGAAGGTCTTACCTTTATCTTTGAAGGGAGATGCATTGACATGGTATAGGCTATGTGATGATACGGCATCTTGGAATTATAAGCGATTGAAGTTGGAATTTCACCAGAAGTTCTATCCTATGCATCTTGTTCATCGTGATCGTAATTACATATATAATTTCTGGCCTCATGAAGGAGAAAGCATCGCTCAAGCTTGGGGAGGCTTAATTCAATGTTATATTCATGCCCCAATCATGAGCTCTCTCGAAATGATTATTCAGAATTTTTATGCTCGGCTTTCTCTTGATAATCGCAGCTTTGCTCGATACTTCCTGTCTTTGGTTCTTATATGTCAAGACTATTGATTTCAAATGGGACTTATTGGAAAGAATTAAACGCATAACTCAAGATTGGAGTTCCGACGATGGTAAGGAGTCGGTATGACACCTAAGTTCGATTGTGTTAAATCTTTTATGGATACCGATGCTTTTCGTGGATTTAGCGCTAAGTATGGACTTGACTCTGAGATAGTAGCTACTTTTTGTGAATCTTTTGCTACTCACGTTGATCTCCCTAAAGAGAAGTGGTTTAAATATAATCCTCCTATTGAAGTGAAAGTAGTTGCACCTATTACGATTCGAACAAAAGACTATTACCTATAGTGATCCTATTGTTACGTCGCTTATGTTGAAAAACCTCCTTTTCCTGTTAGGATAAAAGATCATGCTAAAGCTTTGACTGTTGTTCGTAAGAGTAATACTAGAACTTATACACCTCTTGAGCAAATCAAAGTTGAACCTAATGTTGCTATTGTTAAAGATCTCTTGTCTGATAATATTGATGGGCATGTTATTTATTTCTGTGATGAAACTGCTAGAATTGCCAAACCTTGTGCTAAATATAAACATAGACCTATGGTAGGCATGCCTGTTATTTTTGTTAAAATAGGAGATCATTATTATCATGGCTTATTTGATATGGGTGCTAGTGCTAGTGCAATACCTATTGACTTATACAACGAAATTAAGCACGATATTGCACCTACTGAGTTGGAAGATATTGATGTCACAATTAAACTTGCCAATAGAGATACTATTTCACCAATGGGAATTGTTAGAGATGTTGAAGTCTTGTGTGGGAAAACTAAATTTCCTGCTGATTTTCTTGTTCTTGGCTCCCCACAAGATAGCTTTTGTCCCATTATATTTGGTAGACCCTTCTTGAACACCGTTAATGCTAAGATAGATTGTGAAAAGGATGTTGTTACTATTGGTCTAGGTGATATGTCTCATGAGCTCAACTTTTCTAAATTTCGTAGACAACACCGTGAAGAGGAATTACCTAGTAAGGATGAAATTATTGGTCTTTCTTCCATTGTTGTTCCTCCGACCGATCCGTTAGAACAATATTTGCTAGACCATGAAAACGATATGTTTATGAAGGAAAGGGAAGAAATAGATGAAGTGTTCCTTAAACAAGAACCTATGCTGAAACATAACCTTCCCGTTGAAATTCTTGGGGATCCCCCTCCACCCATGGTTGATCCCGTGTTTGAACTCAAACCTTTACCTGATAATCTCAAGTATGCTTATCTTGATGAAAAGGAAATATATCATGTTATTATTAGTGCTAACCTTTCAGAGAATGAAGAAGAAAGATTATTGAAAACTCTGAAGAAGCACCGAGCTGCTATTGGATATACTCTAGATGATCTTAAGGGCATTAGTCCCACACTATGTCAACACAAGATTTCAGTGGAGAAAGATGCCAAACTAGTTAGAGATCCTCAAAGACGATTAAATCCCAAAATGAAGGAAGTGGTAAGAAAGGAGATACTAAAACTCCTTGAGGCAGGTATTATTTATCCCGTTCTTTGATAGTGAATGGGTAAGCCCTCCATTGTGTCCCTAAAAAGGGAGGTATTACCGTTGTTCCTAATGATAAAGATGAATTGACCCCGCAAAGAATTATTACAGTTTATAGGATGGTAATTGATTTTCGTAAGTTAAATAAAGCTACTAAGAAAGATCATTACCCTTTACCTTTTATTGATCAAATGCTAGAAAGGCTATCCAAACACACGCATTTTTGCTTTCTAGATGGTTATTCTGGTCTCTCTCAAACACCTGTGTCAGCAAAGGATCAATATAAAACTACTTTTACTTGCCCTTTTGGTACTTTTGCTTATAGACGTATGCCTTTTGGTTTATGTAATGCACCTGCTACCTTTCAAAGATGCATGATGGCTATATTTTCTGATTTTTGGGAAAAGATTTGTGAGGTATTCATGGATGATTTCTCCGTCTATGGATCCTCTTTTGATGATTGTTTGAGCAACCTTGATCGAGTTTTGCGGAGATGCGAAGACACTAGTCTCGTCTGAATTGGGAAAAGTGTCACTTTATGGTTAATGAAGGCATTGTCTTGGGGCACAAGATCTCCGAGAGAGGTATTGAAGTTGATAAAGCCACAGTTGATGCTATTGAAAAGATGCCATGTCCCAAGGACATAAAAGGTATAAGAAGTTTCCTTGGTCATGCCGGCTTTCATAGGAGGTTCATTAAGGACTTCTCTAAAATCTCTAGACCCGACCCGAATGGATCAAGTCTCTGTGCTCAGGCGTCATCCCTGGATCAGTAATGCTGACACCACACAGTACTTCGAAGGATTTATAACAGAGTAGCAATCACACACTTATTACATCATTTCCCCAAAAGAGGACTTATTACAATAAATATGGCTTAAGGCCATCTAATAACGATAACAACGGAAGACTTGGAAGATAAGTGAGTCCATCAACTCCATCGGCATCACTGAGTATAGAACCACGACCTAAAGCACCTTACTGTCAATGCGAAAAGTCTGCAACATGAAAGTTGCAGCCAGAAACGGTCAAGACATGGAATAAGCTGGCAATGTAACACATAGAGAATAATGAATGATAAGCCTGTACTACATGCATATGTGGCTGGTGGAAAAGCTCTCTGATTCTGATTTTGCATAAAGCCAGTTTTTCCCTACTGCAAAGGAATAAATTTGTTTAACTATCATGGTGGTTGTTAAACATTGAGAATGGTTGACAGCATCCTCAATCCCAATTAAAAGTACTCATTAAACCCAACAATATTAATTAGAGTAACATGTTGAGATTCACATGATATTCAAGTACTAGATACTCAAGATGTCCATAACCGGGGACACGGCTAATCATGATTAGTTTATACACTTTGCAGAGGTTTAGCACTTTTCCCCACAAGACTCGATCGCCTCCGTTTGGTTTCTCGCACTACATGGTGTTTGAGAGACGGATGACCGAGACATAGTCTTTCGTAAGTGTTTGCACCTTACGATGGGTAGACCGTACCACCTACAACCCCTACATCTGCTAGTCTACCACTGTAAGAGTTCACACGACTTAATCAACTATGCCAGAGCCCATAATGGCTTGTGGCTGCACACGGAAGTTTCTAGCATGAATAATCTTATGATCCCTTTGAGCCTGGGTGGCGGTCCCAAAAAAACAGGCAATCACTGGATACCCCAGGTGCCTCAATCCACCCAGATGTGTGTTTAAGTTGCCACCTTAAATAAACCATTAATTTAACAATCTCACATCATCATGGATACACTCACCCAATCCACGTCTACTAGCATGGCATAGCATAATAAGCAAACGTAGAAGTAACTCCCAAGGTTTCATAAGTAAAACAGGTAATAGGTACTACCTCAATCTACTTCCCAACCCACAATTTAATTAGATCCTAATCATGCAAGTGTTTGAGGAATAGATCTAATGCATAAAAGCTGGGTAGTAGGAAAAGTATGATCAAGTGTTACTTGCCTTGTCGATGATCCGCGAAACCTAGAGATTCGAAATAACAAGCGGCGCACTCCGGGTGATCTATCGCAGACAAACAACAAGCATACAATAAGTACTCATCTAATGCACAGGTAAATTTCGAATAAAAGATCTAACCAGATTGTTCAACTTAAGAATTCCGGTTTGCAAAAAGAAGCAAAGCAATCAAATAAAGCAACGAAAGTCAAACGACGAAAGAAAACAACTCGGTTCTAGCAAGTTGAAACTAAGTCAAATTTTACAGTAGCAAAACTTTGTTTAAGTTGATTAGTCGGAACGGCGGTTTCGAGATGAAACTCCAGGTGCTTGAATCACCTGATTTCGATAAACGAGCGAGAAAATAGACTAGAAAGAAAATCGGATCTGAAATCGCTATCAGAAAAATAGCGGAATAAATCCGATGAGAAAGAAAACGACGAACGGTTGAACGAACGGGCGTTCATTAACGAAGCAAACCCGGTGATCTCGTTCGTTAAGACGAACAGTCCGTGACGCTTGCTAAACAAAATCGGAAAGTAAAACCGCGAGAAAAACCGATCTAGGGTTTGGAAAGAAAACCAAAAGCGAAAACCGATCTAGAAAACGGAACGGAAATCGGAATGATTTACGAAAAAACCGAACCGAGGAAAAGAAAAGGTGACGCGCTGAGGCTAGTACCTCGAAGCGAGGGCTCGTGGCGCGGCCCGGCGGCGGCGGCGGCGTAGGGCGGCGGCGGCGTATCTTCTTCTGTGAGGAGAGGAGAGGTGTGGGTTTGATGTGTTAGAGGGGGGGTGCTTGGGTATTTATATTGGGGAGCGGAGGGTTTTTGCTTGGGGTAGGGGACAAGAAATAGACTAGGATTAGGAAACAAGAGAGAAAAGATCTAGAAACAGATACGGAATAAACGGAAATAGGACAAGAGTCCTACTAGGATTGAAAAAGAAGCGGCGGCTCCCTGGCTCCCTTGGTGGCGCGCGCGATGGCCTCCTGGCCTTGGCCGGCCGGTGGCTTGCGGCTTGGGCCTTTGGCCCAAGGCGCTGCGGGATTTTTTTTAAACGGTTTCGCGCGCAGAAAAATAAATAAATAAAAATCTAAACGAACTCCAAAATTAATAAAGTAAACTTTCCCCGACTCCTAAAAATGAGTCGAACAAAATGAACTTTAACACGGGGCCAAAATGCAATTTTTGAAAACACACATTTTTCCCTAAGGCAAATAAACTCCGAGAAAAATCCAAAATTTGATTTATTTATTAAATCTTCATTTTTCCTAAATTTTGGGAAAGTCATATTATTCCCTCTCTTATTTTGATATTGGAAAAATATTTGAAGATAAAATAAATGAATCCAACGATCCTCTTTTCATAGTTTTGAGAGAACTCAAATATGAAAATTTGAAACCTCCAACTTCTCTCGAGGGTCCTTGAGTTGAGTGAAATTTCTAGGTTCAACAAAATGCAAGAAAATATGATATGCAGGATGATCTAATGTATACCATTCCAAATTGAAAATTTGGGATGTTACAAACCTACCCCCCTTAAGATGAATCTCGCCCTCGAGATTCGGGTTGGCTAGAAAATAGGTGAGGGTGGTCCTTGAGCAAATCTTCTTCTCTTTCCCAGGTGGCTTCATCCTCAGTGTGGTGGCTCCACTGAACTTTGCAAAACTTGATAACCTTGCTGCGAGTAACTCTGCTGGCATATTCGAGAATCTTGACTGGTCTCTCCTCATATGTCAAATCATCCTTCAACTGAATTGCTTCAAGTGGTACTGTATCTCTTAACGGTATCTCTGCTATCTCGGAGTGACATTCCTTCAGCTGAGAAACATGGAATACGTCATGAACTCCTGACAGTCCTTCTGGTAATTCCAGCTTATAAGCAACTTCTCCCATGCGTTGCAAGATCCTATATGGTCCAACGAAACGTGGTGCTAATTTTCCTTTAACTCCAAAATGCTTAACTCCTCGAAGTGGGGATACTCTAAGATAAACTCTGTCTCCAACTTCATATTCTATCGCCTTGCATTTTGAATCCGCATAGCTTTTCATGCAGGATCGGGCTACCTTGAGCCTATCGCGAATCAACTTAACCTTCGCTCGACTCCTTAATCAAATCTGGTCCAAACAAGCGACGGTCTCCGGCTTCGTCCCATGATATCGGTGTCCTGCACCTCCTTCCGTACAAAGCCTCGAAGGTGCCATCTTCAAGCTGGTTTGGTAACTGTTGTTATAAGAAAACTCGTGCATACGGCAAGTTATCATCCCAACTAGATCCATAATCTAGTGCACAAGCTCTCAAAGATATCCTCCAAAATCTGATTGACTCTCTCGGTCATCCATCGGTGCTGTGGGTGGAAAGGCTGTCTTGAATTCCAGCCTGGTTCCCAATGTTTCGTGCAACTGATTCCAAAACTTTGAGGTAAATTGGGTTCCTCTATCTGATACGATACTCCTTGGATCTCCGTGTAAACACACAATTCTGGTCATGTATATCTTTGCCAACTTAGCACTGCTATAGGTAGTCTTGACTGGAATGAAATGAGCTACCTTCGTCAAGCGGTCGACTATAACCCAAATCGAGTCATAGCCTGAACGAGTCTTTGGCAAACCTGTGATGAAATCCATGCCTAGTTTATCCCACTTCCATTCGGGTATCGGCAATGGTTGCAACAATCCTGCTGGCTTCTGATGTTCTGCCTTCACTCTTTGACATACATCACAAACTGCTACATACTCTGCAATATCCTTCTTCATTCCGGTCCACCAGAAAGTATTCTTCAAATCTAAATACATCTTGGTATTTCCAGGGTGAATCGAATATGGTGAATCATGTGCTTCTTGCGTAATCAACTTCACGATCTCCAGGTCATTTGGCACATACACACGGTCCTCAAACCATAGGGTATCGTGCTCATCCTCATGAAATCCCTTAGCTTTTCCTTCGCTCAATTTCTCCTTTATAGAGGCAACTTCCTTATCTGCCTTTTGGGCTTCTCTGATTTTGTCCATCAACGTAGACTGAATCTCCAATGCTGCTACATAGCCTCTCGGAACTATTTCTAAACATAGCTCTCGAAGGTCCTCGGCTAACTCCTTGGGTATTCCTCCCATCATTAGTGTATTGACGTGGCTCTTACGGCTTAATGCGTCTGCTACAACGTTAGCCTTCCCTGGGTGATAATGCAATCTCATATCATAATCCTTAATAAGCTCCAACCATCTTCTCTGTCTGAGATTTAATTCCTTCTGCGTGAAGATGTACTTCAAACTCTTGTGATCCGTGTACACCTCACAATGATTTCCAATGAGAAAATGTCTCCATGTCTTCAATGCATGCACCACGGCTGCTAACTCCAAATCATGTGTGGCATAATTCAACTCATGAGGTTTAAGCTGTCGTGAAGCATACGAAACAACTCTTCCTTCCTGCATAAGCACTTTGCTCCAAGTCCTCGGCGTGAAGCGTGTAATACACCCTCATAATCCTTGGTCTGATCTGGCAAAATTAACACTGGTGAGGTAACCAATCTTTTCTTCAACTCCTAAAAACTTGCCTCACAATCCTCAGTCCATATGAACTTGGTATCCTTTTTCAGCAATTCCGTCATAGGCTTTGCAATCCTTGAGAAATTATCAATGAATCTTCGGTACTATCCTGTGAGTCCAAGGAAACTCCGGATCTCTCCAACTGTCGTTGGTGCTTCCCATTTGGTTACGGTCTCAACCTTTGTGGGGTCAACTGCTATCCCTTCTCCGGATATAACATGTCCAAGAAATCCAACTTCCTTTAGCCAAAACTCACATTTGCCGAACTTGGCATATAACCGATGTTCCCTTAGTTTCTCCAAAACCAATCGCATAAATGTTCCTTATGTTCCTCTTCATTCTTCGAGAAAACCAAAATATCATCTATGAACACCACGAACTTATCCAAAACTCCATAAACACTTTGTTCATCGTGTTCATGAAATAGGCGGTAGCGTTAGTCAGTCCAAATGACATAACGGTATATTCATACAGTCCATATCTTGTGGTAAATTCTGTCTTAGGTATGTCCTGCTCTCGAATCTTCAACTGATGGTACCCTGATCGCAAATCGATCTTGGAAAACACTTTAGCTCCTTGCAAACGATCAAACAGATCATTTATCATTTGTAGTGGGTACTTGTTCTTGATCGTTACTTCATTTAAACCACGATAGTCGACAACCATCCTTAACGATCCGTCCTTCTTCTCTACTAAAAGTACGGGTGATCCCCAAGGCGAAGAACTTGGGCGTATATAACCTTTATCCAATAGCTCCTTAATCTGCTTCTTGATTTCCGCCAAATCACATGCGGGCATCCCGTATGGTCGCTTCAATATTGGGCCCTGTTCACGGCAAAAGCTCTATCAAAAACTCAATGTCTCTATCCGGTGGCATTCTGGCAATTCCTCGTGAAATACATTAGAAATCCTTCACCATCGGCACCTCTTCCCGCACAACTCCGATAAGGAATTTATTCAGTCATCCTCGGCTCATGCCGTGATACATACTTGATTTTCCTCCCTTCGGGGTGGTAAGCAAAATTGACTTAGTGGCGCAATCTATGTTCCTCCATACTTGATAACCAATCCATGCCTAATATCACATCCAATCCTTGGGATTCCAGAACTATTAGGTCCGAGGGAAAACATAGTGTCCAATCCTTAATGGCGCCGATCACACCATATACTAGCCATGTATTCTCTGCTGAATCAACCCAGTGATCTCTGGCGGGAAAACAAATTCGGGTCGCGTCGGAGGCATCTGAGGGTTTTAAGAAAAGAAGAGAATTGAGAATAGAATGTGGTCTAGAGAGAAACACTACCCATATGCACATGAGACAAAACACACAATATCACTCCAATCAATTCAAACAAGGGCATACAACGGTCTAACATCGCAAAAGTGCATGAACTAAAATGTTACATGGAGGGAATACTACTAATATGTGGGGGTCATCTACTAATTTGAATCGATGGAAGACTCCATGATGTCTGCTCCAGCTTCATCTTCAAAGTCGGGTTCACTTGGATCCGAATCGGTGTCGTCGATGATGATGTAGTTGCTCGGACAGTCAACGTACTTGTCTTCATTCTTGAGCGCCAATTTCTTCTTGAGTTCTTCAATCTCATACTTAAGATCGTTATTGTGTCTTGCTACAGCTACGATCTCGTCCATGTAGTCCTTACGTGTAGACTTTAGTTCTCCTTCAAGTTCGATGATCCTTCCCTTCGCATCCTTCAATCCGATCATATCATTGCACATCCGGTTCTCTGGCGTCGAATGTGCGGTTTAACTCCTGGATGAAAGCTGCAATGGATCTATCCTTCTTGGTGTTGACTATCTCCCATTGTTCATCTCGGCGTCCACAAATCGATAGATGGTGTCCTTGAGGTCTTCTTGGTAAACTTCTCCAATGCGTCCCATGGTGATATGAGCTGCCATGCTCTTTCCCGGACTCAGGTTGGTGCGAAAACACTATCTATAGGCTTGGTGATTGGGGCGAATGTCCTTCCCGGAACGTGAGCTTGAATCTTCCAGCGCTCCTCTTCAGGCAGAGTGGCGTTGAAAGTCCCGATGAAACTTGGTAATCCAATGTTCAGGTACTTGGTGACTTCCTTCAAGTGAAATCCAAAAGGTGTGCCTTCATCTGGTTGTGCGTACTTGATCTTCGCGTCCTTCATCCTAAAGTGTAGAAAAAGATGAGGAGTTAGAAAATGTGAAGAGAGTAGTGATCTATGGCTTTAACTTAGTGGTCGTGTCTCATACCGCGTGTGCTCGATACCATCTCTCAGAGCGACCCGACCGAATGGATCAAGTCTCGTGCTCAAAGGCGTCATCCCTGGATCAAGATGTCTGACACCACACAAGATTTTGAAGGATTTATAACAGAGTAGCAATCACACACTTATTACATCGTTGCCCCAAAAGAGGACTTATTACAATAAATATAGCTTAAGGCCATCTAATAACGATAACAGCGGAAGACTTGGAAGATAAGTGAGTCCATCAACTCCAGCGGCATCACTGAGTATAGAACCACGACCTAAAGCACCTTACTCGTCGTCTGAAAAGTCTGCAACATGAAAGTTGCAGCCCAAAAACGGGTCAGCACATGGAATATGCTGGCAATGTAACACATAGAGAATAATGAATGATAAGCCTGTACTACATGCATATGTGGCTGGTGGAAAAGCTCTACGATTACAGTTTTGCATAAAGCCAGTTTTTCCCTACTACAAAGGAATAAATTTGTTTAACTATCATGGTGGTTGTTAAACATTGAGAATGGTTGACAGCATCCTCAATCCCAATTAAAAGTACTCAATTAAAACCCAACAATATTAATTAGAGTAACATGTTGAGATTCACATGATATTCAAGTACTAGATACTCAAGATGTCCATAACCGGGGACACGGCTAATCATGATTAGTTTATACACTCTGCAGAGGTTTTCGCACTTTTCCCCACAAGACTCAATCGCCTCCGTTTGGTTTCTCGCACTGCATGGTGTTTGAGAGACGGATGACCGAGACAAAGTCTTTCGTAGTGTTTGCACCTTTACGATGGGTAGACCGTACCACCTACAACCCCTACATCAGCTAGTCTACCACTGTAAGAGTTCACATGACTTAATCAACTATGCCAGAGCCCATAATGGCTTGTGGCTGCACATGGAAGTTTCTAGCATGAATAATCTTATGATCCCTTTGAGCCTGGGTGGCGGTCCCAAAAAAAACAGGCAATCACTGGATACCCCAGGTGCCTCAATCCACCCAGATGTGTGTTTAAGTTGCCACCTTAAATAAACCATTAATTTAACAATCTCACATCTATCATGGATACACTCACCCAATCCACGTCTACTAGCATGGCATAGCATAATAAGCAAACGTAGAAGTAACTCCCAAGGTTTCATAAGTAAAACAGGTAATAGGTACTACCTCAATCTACTTCCCAACCCACAGTTTAATTAGATCCTAATCATGCAAGTGTTTGAGGAATAGATCTAATGCATAAAACTGGGTAGTAGGAAAAGTATGATCAAGTGTTACTTGCCTTGCTGATGATCCGCTAAACCTAGAGATTCGAAATAACAAGCGGCGCACTCCGGGTGATCTATCGCAGACAAACAACAAGCATACAATAAGTACTCATCTAATGCACAGGTAAATTTCGAATAAAAGATCTAACCAGATTGTTCAACTTAAGAACTCCGGTTTACAAAAAGAAGCAAAGCAATCAAATAAAGCAACGAAAGTCAAACGACGAAAGAAAACAACTCGGTTCTAGCAAGTTGAAACTAAGTCAAATTTTACAGTAGCAAAACTTTGTTTAAGTTGATTAGTCGGAACGGCGGTTTCGAGATGAAACTCCAGGTGCTTGAATCACCTGATTCCGATAAACGAGCGAGAAAATAGACTAGAAAGAAAATCGGATCTAAAATCGCTATCAGAAAAATAGCGGAATAAATCCGATGAGAAAGAAAACGACGAACGATTGAACGAACGGACGTTCATTACCGAAGCAAACCGTGATCTCGTTCGTTAGGACGAACGGTCCGGCGAACGCTTGCTAAACAAAGCCGGAAAGTAAAACCGGCGAGAAAAACCGATCTAGGGTTTCGGAAAGAAAACCGAAACGAAAAACCGATCTAGAAAACGGAACGGAAATCGGAATGATTTACGAAAAACCGAACCGAGGAAAAGAAAAGGTGACGTGGCGCGGGGCTAGTACCTCGAAGAAGCGAGGGCTCCGGCGGCGGCGGCGTTGGGCAGCGGCGGCGGCGTAGGGTGGCGGCGGCGGCTATGCTGCTGCTGCTGCGGAGGAGAGGAGAGGTGTTGGTTTGATGTGTTAGAGGGGGGGTGCTTGGGTATTTATATTGGGGAGGGGAGGGTTTTTGCTTGGGGTGGGGGACAAGAAATAGACTAGGATTAGGAAACAAGAGAGAAAAGGTCTAGAAAAAGATACGGAATAAATGGAAATAGGACAAGAGTCCTACTAGGATTGAAAAGAAGCGGCGGCTCCTGGCTCCCTTGGTGGCGCTGCGATAGCCTCCTGGCCTTGGCCGGTGGCTTATGGCTTGGGCCTTTGGCCCAAGGCGCCATGAGATTTTTTAAAACGGTTTCAAGCAGAAAAATAAATAAATAAAAAATCTAAACGAACTCCAAAATTAATAAAGTAAACTTTCCCCGACTCCTAAAAATGAGTCGAACAAAATGAACTTTAACACGGGGCCAAAATGCAATTTTTTAAAACATGCATTTTTCCCTAAGGCAAATAAACTCCGAGAAAAATCCAAAATTTGATTTATTTATTAAATCTTCATTTTTCCTAAATTTTGGGAAAGTCATATTATTCCCAACGATCCTCTTTTCATAGTTTTGAGAGAACTCAAATATGAAAATTTCGAAACCTCCAACTCTCTCCGAGAGTCCTTGAGTTGCGTGAAATTTCTAGGATCAACAAAATGCAAGAAAATATGATATGCATGATGATCTAATGTATAACATTCCAAATTGAAAATTTGGGATGTTACATTCAGGTAATCCTATCAATGTTGAAACTAATATTATTGAAGCCATAACCCCTGAGGAATACATAAGAGACACTTTCCAGAACGTTCCAGACTCCGAAAAGGTATAGGTACATGGTACGGTAAGTAAACCGACTCCAAAACAACTCTAATGGAATTTTTTATCAGTTTTGGATTATTTAAGAATTTTAGGAAGAAAGAAGTAGTCCGAAAGGGACACGAGGCTCCCACGAGAGAGGAGGGCGCCCCCTCGCTGTAGGGCGCGCCCCCTGTCTCGTGGGCACCTCGTGTGCCTCCCGGACTCCGTTTTCTTGTATGTTATGTATTTTGGTCAATAAAAATTCATTATATATACTCCCAAAGGTTTTGACCACCGTATCACGCAAATATCCTCTGTTTTCATTTTGAGCTGTTTCTGTTTCAGATCTAGAGCATCATGTCGTCTCCAAGAGCTCCCAAGGACAAGTTTTTCGAGAGAGTTATCAACCCCTATCTCGCGGAGGTGCTGCATCATCCTCAAACCATTGAGGTGTGTGAGGGGGTGCTGCACATCCGCGATGTGGAGGGACCAAGGCGTCTGGAGCGTGGAGACAAAGCTCAAGCCGTGGAGCAAGAAGTTTTCAAGTGTCAAGGGATGGTGGAGCATGGACTCAATGCCAACCAGATGATGATCACGGAGTTCACCAACAACCACAAGCTGGATGCCAAAGTCATTGAAACCATCTTCAAACTTCAAGAGAAAATTGAGCACCTCCAAGCCCAGATCTATGACCTGCAAAACCAGAACTGTGAGTATGAATATAGATTCAAGCGAATGAGTTTGGCTGCAGATTTAAGGATCCCGGAGACTCGATCATCCTTTTATGATGGAGAGCCGATGCCCTGGAAGACGGACGACAAGCCTACATCATCAACAACTCCTACTCCACCACCTCCGAAGAAATAATCACATGGGCATGCACACTCCCCTTGGCAACTGCCAAGCTTGGGGGAGGTGCCCCGGTATCGTATCACCATCACACTCTTATCTTTACCGCTTTATTTAGTTCGATCCTTTTAGTAGTATCTTGATCTAGTAGATTGAAGTTTTGATATCAAGTAGTTTTGAGTTTTGCATTGTGAGATCTTTATGTAACCAAGTCCGTGTGCTATCTATAATAAAGATTAGTGTTGAGTCAAGGGCTTTGCTATGTTTCTATGATCTTGAGAAAGTAGAAAGAACAAAAGAGTTCATATTGATCTTATGGATAGTGATAACTTCACATATAGAAAGTATGAGGCATAAAAATTGTTGAGAGTTGATGAACGTAGCCTTGGTCATCGTTGCAATTAATAGGAAGTGATAAGGAAAGAGGGGTTCACATATAAATATATTATCTTGGACATCTTTTATGATTGTGAAGCACTCATTAAGTATGACATGCTATAAGAGTTGACGTTGGACAAGGAAGACAACATAATGGTTTATGTTTTCCGACATCTCAGTTAAAGTATATTGTCATTGACCTTCCAAACATGTTGAGCTTGCCTTTACCCCTCATGCTAGCCAAATTCCTTGCACCAAGTAGAGATACTACTTGTGCTTCCAAATATCCTTAAACCCAGTTTTGCCATGAGAGTCCACCATACCTACCTATGGATTGAATAAGATCCTTCAAGTAAGTTGTCATCGGTGCAAGCAACAAAAATTGCTCTCTAAATATGTATGACTTATTAGTGCAGAGAAAATAAACTTTGTACGAACTTGTTGTGGAAGTAATAAAAGCGGCAATTTGCATAATAAAGGTCCACATACAAGGGAAATATAAAGTGATGTTCTTTTGCACTAAGACTTTATGCATCAACCCTAAACGCCGCATGACAACCTCTGCTTCCTCTGCGAAGGGCCTATCTTTTACTTTATGTTTTACTTTATGCTTGAGTCAAGGTGATGCTCACCCTTCCCTTTTTATTTTTATCCTTTGGCAAGCTCCTCGTGTTTGAAAGATCATGATACATATATCCAATTGGATGTAAGTTGGCATAGGCTATTATTGTTGACATCACCTAAAGGTGAATACGTTGGGAGGCAACACAATAAGCCCCTATCTTTCTCAAAGGTCCGGAAACTCTATAACCACAAGTATTGCGTGAGTGTTAACAATTATAGGGGACTATGAGATAGTTGAGTATGTGAGCTTGCTGAAAGGCTCTATTATTGACTCTTTTCGATGCTACGATAAATTGCAAGTGCTTCAATGACTAAGATTATAGTTTGTTAGTTCCCAATGAAGTTTTTGAACCATACTTGACATTGTGAATTGCTTATTACTTGAGCATAGGAAATCATATGACAAAATTCATATATGTTGCTGTTATTAGAATGATCATTATGCCCTAATGTCCGTATTTTATTTTTATCGACACATCTATCTCTAAACATGTGGACATATTTTTCGATTTCGGCTTCCGCTTGAGGACAAGTGAGGTCTAAGCTTGGGGGAGTTGATACGTCCATTTTGCATCATGCTTTTATATCAATATTTATTGCATTATGGTCTGTTATTACACATTATATCTCAATACTTATGGCAATTCTCTCTTATTTTACAAGGTTTTTACCATGAAGAGGGGGAATGCCGTAATTGGAATTCTCGGCCGAAAAGGAGCAAACGTTGGAAACCTATTCTGCACAACTCCAAAAGTCCTGAAACTCCATGAAACAACTTTTCGGATTTTATAAGAATTTCTGAGCTAAAGAAATAGGCCAGGGGGCCCACACCCTGTCCAGGAGACAGGGGGCGCCCCCTATCTCCTGGGCCCCCTGGTGGGCCTCCGGCGTCCATCTTTTGCTATATCATCACTTTTACCCTGGAAAAAATCATGGGCAAGCTTACGGGACAAAACTCCGCCGCCACGAGGCGGAACCTTGGCGGAATCAATCTAGGGCTCATGAGCTGTTCGCCGGGGACACTTCCCTCAGGGGGAAATCATCACCAACGTCATCACCAACGATCCTCTCATCAAGAGGGGTCAATCTCCATCAACATCTACACCAGCACCATAACCTCTCAAAACCCTAGTTAATCTCTTGTATCCAATCATGTATCAAAACCACAAATTGCAACCTGTGGGGTGCTAGTAGTGTTGATTACTCCTTGTAGTTGATGCTAGTTGGTTTACTTGGTGGAAGATCATATGTTCAGATCCTTTATGCATATTATTACTCCTCTGATTATGAACATGAATATGCTTTGTGAGTAGTTACGTTTGTTCCTGAGGACATGGGTGAAGTCTTGCTATTAATATTCATGTGAATTAGGTATTCGTTCGATATTTTGATGAGATGTATGTTGTCTTTCCTCTAGTGGTGTTATGTGAACGTCGACTACATGACACTTCACCATTATTTGGGCCTAGAGGAAGGCATAGGGAAGTAAAAAGTAGATGGTGGGTTGCTAGAGTGACAGAAGCTTAAACCCTAGTTTATGCGTTGCTTCGTTAGGGGATGATATGGACCCATATGTTTAATGATGTGGTTAGGTTTACCTCAATACTCCTTTTTGTACTTGCGGATGCTTGCAATAGGGGTCAATCATAAGTGGGATGCTTGTCCAAGTTAGGACAGTACCCAAGTACCAGTCCACCCACATATCAAATTATCAAAGTACCGAACGTGAATCTTATGAACGTGATGAAGACTAGCTTGACGATAATTCCCAATGTGTCCTCGGGAGCTCCTTCTTCATTATTAGAATTTGTCCAGGCTTATCCTTTGCTACATAAAGGATTGGGCCACCTTGCTGCACTTTATTTACTTTATTTACTTTTTGCTCATTACTATTTATCTTATCACAAAACTATCTATTACCTACTATTTCAGTGCTTGCAGAGAAAACCTTACTGAAAACCGCTTATCATTTCCTTCTGCTCCTCGTTGGGTTCAACACTCTTACTTATCGAAAGGACTACGATAGATCCCCTATACTTGTGGGTCATCAGTATCCAAAATGACAATCATGAAACTCAACATAGAATTTGTCAAAGGATATGTTTGAATGGTTTTGTGCTTCCTTGTCTTCAACCACCATTGTGTAGATACTTGGTGATGTAGAGATTGCTCAAGATGTGAGTGAGTTGCAATCTCATAGACTTAGATTCATCCAAGTACCTACAAGGGTTAGATAACATGCAAGGTGCAAATATATCCAAGATATAAGATTATCATCATAAGAGAAATACCAAGGATTAGTCATAAGCTCATGTCTCGCATGTATCCAATGGAGTTCCTACTCCAAGTTTGAAGCATCAATGATGTTCAATTCACCTCTTAACCTGCAAAACACTTTCTCATCAAGTGGTTTAGTGAATATATCCGCTAATTTCTTTTCAGTGTGAACATGCTTAAGATTAATGTCACCCTTAGCAACATGATCTCGAATGAAATGATGACGAACTTCAATATGCTTAGTTCGAGAGTGTTGCACGGGATTGTGAGCAATCTTGATAGCACTTTCATTGGAACAAAGTAATGGAACATGTTTCACATATATCCCATAATCTTTAAGAGTTTGGGTCATCCAAAGTAATTGAGCACAACATGAACTAGCGGCAATGTATTCCGCTTCGGCGGTGGATAAGGATACCGAGTTTTGTTTCTTGGAAGGCCAAGACACAAGAGATCTGCCAAGAAATTGACAAGTACCCAAAGTGGACTTTCTATCAACCTTTTCACCGGCATAGTCCGAGTCGGAGTAGCCAACAAGATCGAAAGAGGCCCTCTTAGGATACCAAATGCCAAAATTTGGTGTATGGATTAAGTATCTCACTATCCTTTTCACGGCCTTAAGATGACATTCCTTAGGAGCAGCTTCATATCGTGCACACATGCACACACTTAGCATTATATCGGGACGAGAAGCACATAGATATAACAATGAACCAATCATAGAGCGATAAACTTTTTGATCGACCGGTTCACCATCTTTGGTCAAATCAAGATGTCCACTAGTAGGCATGGGTGTAGTCATACCTTTGCATTCTTGCATATTGAACTTCTTGAATAAGTCCTTGGTGTACTTTTTTTGAGAGACAATGGTACCTTCCTTAGTTTGCTTGATTTGCAAACCAAGAAAGAATTTGAGTTCACTCATCATAGACATCTCAAACTTCTCCGAATGAGGGTTAGTAGAACCAAATATAATATCATCGACATAAATTTGGCATACAAATAGTTCTCCGTTGACCCTTTTAGTAAAAAGAGTAGAATCAATTTTTCCGATTTCAAAGCCTTTTTCAGTAAGGAACTTGGTCAAGCATTTATACCACACTCTAGGAGCTTGTTTAAGACCATAAAGAGCTTTGTGAAGTTTGTAAACATGATCAGGTTTCTTAGGATTAACAAAGTCGGGAGGTTGTCTAACATAAACTTCCTCCTCTATTTCACCATTTAGAAAAGCTCTTTTAATGTCCATTTGGTACAAGGTGATATCATGGTGATTAGCATAGGCAAGTAAGATGTGAATGGACTCAAGTCTAGAAACGGGAGCATAGGTCTCACCATAGTCCATACCTTCAACTTGTGTGTAGCCTTGGGCGACGAGACGTGCTTTATTGCGAACTACTTGTCCATCTTCATGTTGCTTGTTGCGAAACACCCATTTGGTATTGATGATGTTGTGGTTGTTGTCGGGCTTCTCAACCAATGTCCAAACTTGATTTCTCTCAAAGTTGTGTAGCTCTTTGTGCATGGCGTTTATCCAATACAGATCTTCCAATGCTTCTTCAACCCTCATAGGTTCAATGCTAGAGATGAATGAATAATTTCCACAAAAGTTAGCTAAACGAGTTTTAGAGCGAGTGATTCTCCCGGTTTGGATATCATTGTAGATTTGCTCGACGGGATGATCTTTAGCAATTCTTGCTCGAACTCGTGAAAGCTTTTGCTTGGGTCTTGGTTGAACATCTTCTTCATCTTGTTCTTCTTCTTGGCCTTCTTCATTGTTGGCGTTGTCGTTCTCTTGTCATGGTGGAGAAGGAGGTTGTTGACGTTCGTCTTGGTGCACTTCCTCGTTTTCTTCATCTTGTTGTGTCCCACTTGTGGATGCTTCCATGTCAACTCTTGGTTCACCTTGTCGTGAGGTAGAAGCTTCCACTTGGACAGACGAGGTACTCTCCTTCACCTCCGTTGGACGAATCTTGCCAATAGACAAGTCTTGGATTGCTTCCGAGGGGTCTTTGTCTCCTACATCAATTGGCAGTTGCTCTACTTGCGAGCCATTAGATTCATCAAACTTCACATCTCATCGCTTCTTCAACCTTTCGGGTGAAATTGTTGTAGACACGGTATGTGTGAGAGTTTGAGCCGTAACCAAGTAGGAAACCTTCATGAGACTTAGGAGCAAATTTAGAACGACGATGCTTATCAAGAATGTAGCACTTTGAGCCGAATACTCGAAAGTATCCAACTTGGGGTTTGTTACCAGTGAGAAGCTCGTATGCCGTCTTGCCGAGTAGCTTGTGAAGATACAAGCGATTTGTTGCATGACAAGCTGTCTCAACTGCTTCCGCCCAAAAGTGCTTCGGCGTCTTGTACTCATCAAGCATCGTTCTCGCCATTTCGATGAGCGTCCGGTTCTTCCTATCAACAACTCTATTTTGTTGAGGTGTGTACGTAGCCGAGAACTCATGTGAAATCCCTTCTTCGTCAAGAAAGGTGTCCACATTTGCGTTCTTGAACTCCGTTCCGTTGTCGCTGCAAACCTTCTTGATCTTTACTTCAAATTGATTTTGGGCCTTCCTAGCGATGTTTTTGAAGATCTTTTGGACCTGCGATTTATCATCAAGAAAGAACACCCACGTAAATCTTGAAAAATCATCAGCTATAACTAGACCAAAAGAATTTCCACCGAGACTCTTGTAGGCATTGCGACCAAAGAGATCCATGTGAAGTAGCTCGAGTGGCCTCCTTGTGGTCATGATGTTCTTCACGGGATGCCTTCCTCCAACCTGTTTACCTGCCTGACAAGCGCCGCAAAGTCTATCCTTATCAAATATGACATCGTTAACTCCAAGGATATGATTTCCTTTAATAAGCTTGTCAAGGTTTCTCATACCAACATGACCTAATCGTCTATGCCATAACCAACCTTTAGAAGATTTAGCAATAAAGCAAGTTCTAGGTTGAGCCTTTTTAGTGAAATCAACAATGTATAGATCACCTCTACGTACACCTGTAAAGACAATTTTATGATTATCTCTACGAAACACTTGGCAATCTACTTCAGTAAATAGGACATTGAAGCCGAAATCTGCAAGTCTAGATATTGAAAGTAAGTTGTAGCCAAGAGATTCAACAAGCATGACATTTTGTATGGAGCTACCATGTGAGATGGCCACCTTACCGAGGCCAACCACCTTACCCTTTGAGTTGTCACCGAAAGTGACATACTTTCGAGGACCATCGTTTCAAAGAAGCTCCCGAAACATGTCTTTATCTCCGGTCATGTGATCGGTACATCCACTATCAAGAACCCATTCCTTTCCTCCTGCCATATATCCTCGAAGATTTGCCATAAGACCAAAGTGTCTCATTGCATCATCAAGATCGAAGTCACTATCATCATCCTCATCATAGTATCCATATTCAACATCATCATGTGGTGGATCAAATCCTAGAGAGGGTGATTCGTTAGAGTGAGTTTGACAATGATCTTGCTTATGAATTTTTATAGCTTCGGAAATAATATCACTAATAATTCCAACATCTCCTTTGGCACACATAAGGTTTGTAAGCTCAAACAAACAATCACCAAACATAGGATCACTGGAATTCATCTTACTCAAGGCAATAGACTTATGGAGAATTTCATCTAGATTTTTCAAGGAATAATCTTGAAATCGTTTCTCAAGAAATTTCCATATAGTATAGGCGCAATCAAGAGTAGGCAAAGTAGCGATCAAGTTTTTGGGCAATCCTCTTATGATAAGATTGACGGTTCTAAGATTGCGAATCATGTCAAGATCCTCTTCGGGTGTGGGATACAAGGGATCAATATGAGGTGCACAAGGGCTAGCAATGTACTTGTTCAAATGACATTGACTGAAAATCACAAGCATCTCATTTTTCCACTCATGAAAATATTCTCCATCAAGAATAGGCACTCTATGTCTAAGACTACCAATAGTAGACTCATCCATCTTCCTCCAATGGTGTTTAAACCAAAGCAATGGAGACCAAAGCTCTGATACCAATTGAAAGGGATCGAGAAGAGGTGTCTAGAGGGGGAGGGGTGATTAGACACTAAGTGCCGAAAGTTGCAGTTTTTAACTCTTTAGATTCAGGTGGAGTTTTGGCACAAGTTTAACAAACACAATACATATCTAGCAAGCATGCAAAGAGTATATGAGCAGCGGAAAGTAAAGCATGCAATTTTGCAAGAATGTAAAGGGAAGGGTTTGGAGGATTCAAACGCAATTGGAGACACGGATGTTTTTTCGTGGTTCCGATAGGTGGTGCTATTGTACATCCATGTTGATGGAGACTTCAACCCACGAAGGGTAATGGTTGCGCGAGCCCACGGAGGGCTCCACCCACGAAGGGTCCACGAAGAAGCAACTCTGTCTATCCCACCATGGCCGTCGCCCACGAAGGACTTGCCTCACTAGCAGTAGATCTTCATGAAGTAGGTGATCTCCTTGCCCTTAAAAACTCCTTGGTTCAACTCCACAATCTTGTCAGAGGCTCCCAAGTGACACCTAGCCAATCTAGGAGATACCACTCTCCAAGAAGTAACAAATGGTGTGTTGATGATGAACTCCTTGCTCTTGTGCTTCAAATGATAGTCTCCCCAACACTCAACCCTATCTCACAGGATTTGGATTTGGTGGAAAGAAGATTTGAGTGGAAAGCAACTTGGGGAAGGCTAGATATCAAGATTCATATGGTAGTAATGGAATATCTTGGCCTCAACACATGAGTAGGTGGTTCTCTCTCAGAAAACGTGTATTGGAAGTGTTGGTTCGTTTTGATGGCTCTCTCCACGAATGAAGAGTGGGTGGAGGGGTATATATAGCCTCCACACAAAATCTAACCGTTACACACAACTTGCCAAACTCGGTGGGACCGAATTGGTAAACTCGGTCGAACCGATTCAGCAAATCTAGTGACCGTTAGGATTTTCGGTGGGACCGACATGCAACTCGTTAGGACCGATATGTTTAGGGTTAGGGCATAACGTATTCTTGGTGAGACCGATTACACAAACTCGGTGAGACCGATTTTGGTAATAAGCTAACCAGAGAGTTGGTCAGGCAAACTCGGTGAGACCGATTACGCAAACTCGATGGGACCGATTTTGGTAATAAGTTAACCAGAGAGCTTGCATTGTAATCTCGGTAGTACCGATTACTTAGACTCGGTGAGACCGAATTTGGTAATGGACATACAAAGAGAGATTACAATCCCATCTCGGTGAGGCCGAGATCCCTATCGGTGAAACCGATTTGCCTAAGGTTTGTGGCACTGGCTATGCCATCTGAACTCGGTGGCGCCGGGTATAAAGAATCGGTAGGGCCGAGTTAGACTTTTGGTTTAGGACATATGTGGATGTGAGGAAGTAGTTGAGGGCTTTGGAGCATATCACTAAGCACTGTAGAGCAAGAAAGTCATTAAGCAACACCTCATCCCCTCTTGATAGTATTGGCTTTTCCTATAGACTAAATGTGATCTTGGATCACTAAAATAGAAAGTGTAGAGTCTTGATCTTGAAGCTTGAGCCAATCCTTTGTCCTTAGCATCTTGAAGGGGTTCCACATCCTCTAGTCCATGCCACTCCATTGTTGAACTTGTCTGAAACATACTAGGTAAAAGTGTTAGTCCAACAAGAGATATGTTGACATTAATCACCAAAATCACCCTGGGAGCACTTGTGCTTTCACAATCCTACCCCCCTTAAGATGAATCTCGCCCTCGAGATTCGGTTGGCTAGAAAATAGGTGAGGGTGGTCCTTTAGCAGATCTTCCTCTCACTCCCAGGTGGCTTCATCCTCGGTGTGGTGGCTCCACTGAACTTTACAAAACATGATAACCTTGCTGCGGGTGACTCGGCTGGCATTTTTTAGAATCTTGACTGGTTTCTCCTTGTAGGTCAAATCACTATCCAACTGAATCGCTTCCAGCGGCACTGTATCTCTTAGCGGTATATCAGCCATCTCTGCGTGGCACTTTTTCAACTGGGAAACGTGGAACACATCGTGAACTCCTGACAATCCTTCGGGCAACTCCAACTTGTAAGCAACTTCTCCCATACACTCCAAAACTTTGTACGGTCCTACAAAACGTGGCACTAATTTTTCCTTAACTCCAAAGCGCTTAACTCCTCGAAGCGGGGATACACAAAGATAAACTCTGTCTCCGACTTTGTAAACTGTCTCCTTGCATTTAGAATCCGCATAGCTCTTCTGCCTGGATTGGGCTACCTTGAGCCTATCGCGAATCAACTTCACCTTCGCTCGCACTCCTTAATCAAATCTGGTCCAAACAACTGTCGGCCTCCAACCTCATCCCACAACAGCGGGGTTCTGCACCTCCTTCCGTACAAGGCTTCGAAAGGGCCATCTTCAAACTGGATTGATAATTGTTGTTGTAAGATAACTCTGCATACGGCAAATTGTCGTCCCAACTAGATCCATAATCTAGCGCACAAGCTCTTAGCATATCCTCCAAAATCTGATTGACTCTCTCGGTCTGTCCATCCGTCTGTGGATGAAAAGCTGTACTGAACTCTAGTCTGGTTCCCAAAGTTTCGTGCAACTGATTCCAGAACTTTGAGGTAAACTGGGTTCCTCTATCTGATACAATGCTCCTCGGAACTCCATGCAGACATACGATCCTGGTCATGTATATCTTAGCCAACTTAGCACTGCTGTAAGTAGTCTTCACTGGGATGAAATGAGCTACCTTCGTCAAACGATCGACTACAACCCAAATCGAGTCATAGCCTGAACGAGTCCTGGGCAATCCCGTGATAAAGTCCATGCCTAACTTATCCCACTTCCATTCGGGTATCGGCAATGGCTGTAACAATCCGGCTGGCTTCTGATGCTCTGCCTTCACTCTCTGACATACATCACAAACTGCTACATACTCCGCAATATCCTTCTTCATTCCGGTCCACCAGAAAGTATCCATCAAATCCAAATACATCTTGGTATTTCCTAGGTGAATCGAATATGGTGAATCATGGGCCTCTTGCAGAATCGACTTCCTGAACTCCGGATCATTAGGCACATAAACGCGGTCCTCAAACCATAGGGTATCGTGTTCATCCTCACGAAATCCTTTAGCTTTCCCCTTGCTCATTTTCTCCTTAATAGAGGCAATCTCCTTGTCAGTTTTCTGAGCTTCTCTGATCTTATCCATCAAAGTAGACTGAATCTCCAATGCTGCTACATAGCCTCTCGGAACTATTTCCAAACATAGCTCGCGAAGATCCTCGGCTAACTCCTTTGGTAAATCTCCGGTCATGAGTGTGTTGACATGGCTCTTGCGGCTCAACACATCGGCTACTACGTTAGCCTTTCCGGGGTGATAATGCAGTCTCATGTCATAATCCTTGATGAGCTCCAACCATCTCCTTTGCCTGAGATTCAGCTCCTTCTGCGTGAAAATGTACTTCAAACTCTTGTGATCCGTGTACACCTCACAATGGTTTCCAATGAGAAAATGTCTCCAAGTCTTCAATGCATGCACTACGGCTGCTAACTCCAAATCGTGTGTAGCATAATTCAACTCATGGGGCTTAAGCTGTCGTGAAGCATATGAAACAACTCTTCCTTCCTGCATAAGCACTGCTCCAAGTCCTCGACGTGAAGCGTCGCAATACGCCTCATAATCCTTGCCGATCCGCAGAATCAACACGGGCGATGTAACCAAACGTTTCTTCAACTCTTGGAAACTGGCCTCACATTCCTCAGTCCAATTGAACTTAGTGTCCTTCTTCAACAACTCCGTCATAGGCTTCACAATCTTCGAGAAATTCTCAATGAATCTTCGGTAGTATCCTGCCAGTCCAAGAAAACTCCGGATCTCTCCAACTGTTGTTGGGGCTTCCCAGTTTGTCACAGTGACAACTTTGGTGGGATCCACTGGTATTCCTTCTCCGGACATAACATGTCCGAGAAATCCAACTTCCTTCAGCCAAAACTCACATTTGCTGAACTTGGCATATAACTGATGTTCTCTGAGCTTCTCAAGTACTAAACGCAAATGCTCCTTATGCTCCTCTTCATTCTTCGAGTAGACCAAAATATCGTCAATGAACACCACGACGAACTTATCCAGAAACTCCATAAACACCTTGTTCATCATGTTCATGAAATAGGAAGGTGCGTTAGTCAGACCGAATGACATAACGGTATACTCGTACAGCCCGTACCTGGTGGTAAAAGCCGTCTTAGGTATATCCTGCTCTTGAATCTTCAACTGATGGTATCCTGATCGCAAATCGATCTTGGAAAATACCTTAGCTCCTTGCAATTGGTCAAACAAGTCGTTGATCATCGGCAACGGGTACTTATTCTTGATAGTTACTTCATTCAATCCTCGATAATCAACAACCATTCTCAATGATCCATCCTTCTTCTCCACTAGAAGTAATCAAGCGATCCCCAAGGTGAAGAGCTTGGGCGAATAAAACCTTTATCCAGTAACTCCTTAATCCGCTTCTTAATTTCTTCCAAATCTTGTGCGGGCATCCGGTACGATCTCTTAGATATCGGCCCTGTGCCTGGCAAAAGCTCAATCAAAAACTCAATGTCTCCATCCGGTGGCATGCCTGGCAACTCCTTTGGAAATACGTCAGGGTAATCCTTTTTCACCACTGGTACTTCCTCCTGCACAACTCCTGATAAGGAATTTACTTGTGTCCTCTTCGGCTCATGCCGTGACACATACTTGATCCTTCTTCCTTCTGGGGTGGTAAGCAAAATCGACTTCTTTGGCGCAATCGATGTTTCCTCCATACATCGATAGCCAATCCATACCCATAATCACATCCAAACCTTGCGATTCCAGAATGATTAAATCTGAGGGAAAAACATGCCTACCTATACTCAATGGCACTTGAAAACATCCTCGGCTGGCCATATACTCCACTCCTGGTGAGCTTACTAACATAGGTGGTCTAAGAACCTTGGTGGGCAGTTTATACTTATCCACAAATCCCCTTGATATGTATGAATGTGATGCACCAGTATCAAAAAGAATGATTGCAGAAATGACTTAACCAAAACTTACCTATTACTGCATCCGGCTGGGCTTCAACCTCCGCCACGTTATGGTGGTTCACCTGTCCCCTGTTGAAAGGGTTCAGCTTCTTCCTAGAGCTTCCATTGCCATTTCCATTCTGGGCTTCTGGACATTCATTGGCATAATGTCCCGTCTTCTAACACTTAAAGCAAGTGACTTGGCTCAGGTCTCTCTTGGCTGGGGTTGACGGGTTGGTACGGTTCTGGCCGTTACTTCCTCCATTCCCGTTACAATTCTTGGAGCCATTATGATTACGCGAATTCCCTCCTTCATGGGTATGCTGAAATTGTCCTCCCGATTTCGGGGTAAAACGTGGCTTCTGCTGAGCTCCAGAATTGTACTTCCCTTGTCCATACTTCCTCTTGCGGTTCTCAATCTGCTGCTGCTTCCCTTCAATCATAATAGCACGATCTAACAACTCCTGGTAGTTGATGAAAGTTGCTACCATCAACTTCATGCTCAGCTCATCATTCAGTCCTTCCGAAACTTCTCCCCGCTTAGTCAGATCTCAGTAGTAACGTCATCTAGGCATAACGTGCTAAATTACTAAAGTCCTCCACATAATCGGGCCTACAAGCAGGTCCTCCTTGGCGTAAGTTGTGAAACTCACGCTTCTTCATGGCCATAGCTCCTGCTGAAACATGGGCAGTACGGAAAGCTTGCTGAAACTAGTCTCATGTGACAGTGTCAACAGGGCGTGTGGCTGTGTAATTCTCCCACCATGATGTTGCGGGTCCATCAAGTTGATGTGCGACAAAACGCACTCTCTCCGTGATCTCAGGCATCCTGCAGCGGCCAGCTCCTTCCAACCTTGAGGAGCCAATCATCTGCAACAATCGGCTCGGTGCTACTGGAAAACACCGGCAGATTCAGCCTCAAGAAACGAGTCAAATGGTCAACAAGTGGTGGTGGTGGTGGGTTGTTGTTGTTGTTGTTGTTGTTGTTGTTGTTGTTGTTGTTGTTGTTGTTGTTGTTGTTGTTGTTGTTGTTGTTGTTGTTGTTGTTGTTGTTGTTGTTGTTGTTGTTGCCTTGGTTCTGCATTTCAGTGCTTGCATTAAGACATTCTGCTGAATCAACTGAGTGATCTTCGGTGGGAAAACAAATCCGGTGTCGCGTCTTGGAGGCATCTGATGGGTTTAGAAAAGATGAGAATATAGAATAGAATGAGGTCTAGAGAGATAACACTACCTATATGCACATGAGACAAATTCAATCAATATCACTTCAATCAATTCAACAAGGGCATACAACGGCCTAACTATCGTTATAAAAGTGCTCGGACTATACTAGATACATGGGGGAATACTACTATTGTTATGGTGGTCGACTAGAAAAACTGCTCCGATGAAGACTCCATGATATCCGCTCCAGCTTCATCAACATAGTCATCATCGCTGTCGTCTGGGTCCGAGTCGGTGTCGTCGATGATGATATAGTTATTCGGGCAAGTGGAATCATCATCTTCTCCTCCTGGCGCGGGCTCTCCCATGAAAACTCCTAGCTTCCTGGTTAGGTCGTCATTCTTCTCCACTAATACTTCGATTTCCTCCATATAATCTTCGCGTGTAGCTTTGATTTCTTCCTCCAGCTCCGTGATCTTGGTCAAGGCCTTCTGCAGATCTAGCATGCTCACAAGACATCTGATTTTCCTGGCGTCGAATGTGCTGGTTTAACTCATGGATAAAAGCTGCGATTGATCTATCCTTCCTGGTGCTGATCATCTCCAATTGCTCATCTCGGCGCCCACAAATCTGGTAGATAGTGTCCTTGAGATCATTTTGGTAAACTTCTCCAATGCGTCCCATGGTGATGTGAGCTGCCATACTCTTTCCTAGACTCCAGGTTGGTGCATCAAAGGAAAAATCTATGGGCTCATTGACTGGCGCGAATGTCCTTCCTGGAACTTGAACTTGAATCATCTAGCACTCCTCTTCAGGTAAAGTGGCATTGTAGGTCCCTGTGAAGCTTGGTACTCCGATGTTCAGGTGTCTAGTGACTTCCTTCAAGTGGCGTCCAAAGGGTGTATCTTCATCCGGTTGCGTGAACTTGTCCCTTGCATCCGCCATCCTAAAAGAGTAGAAAAGATGAGGAGTCAGAAAAGAGAAGAGTGAGTAGTGACTAGGGCTTTTAGCTTAGTGGTCGTGTCCTACAGTCAACGTGTGCTCTGATACCATCTTGTAGCGACTGCACCTCAAAGCGATCGATCTTCGTGCATCAGTGTCATCCCTGGATCAGTAATGCTGACACACATAGTACTTGAAGGATTTATAACAGAGTAGCAATCACACACTTATTACATCGAAAAAGTCTCACAAGAGAACTTATTACAATAAATATGGCTTAAGGCCATCTAATAACGATAACAGCGGAAGGCTTGGAAGATAAGCGAGTCCATCAACTCCAACGGCATCACTGAGTATAGAACCACGACCTAAAAGCACCTTACTCGTCGTCTGAAAAGTCTGCAACATGAACGTTGCAGCCCGAAAACGGGTCAGCACATGGAATATGCGGCAATGTAACACATAGAGAGTAATGAATGTAAATAGGCTATACTACATGCATATATGGCTGGTGGAAAGCTCTATGGTTACAGGTTTGCGTAAAGCCAATTTTTCCCTACTGCAAAGGAATAAATTTTATTTAACTATCATGGTGGTTGTTAAACATTGAGAATGGTTGACATCATTCTCAATCCCAATTAAGTAACATCATTAAACCCAACAATATTAATTAAAATAACATGATGAGATTCACATGATAATCCAAGTACTAGATACTCAAGATGTCCATAACCGGGGACACGGCTAACCATGATTAGTTTATACACTCTGCAGAGGTTTGTACACTTTTCCCCACAAGACTCGATCTCCTCCTTTGGAATCCTCGCACTACATGGTGTTTGAGAAACGGATGACCGAGACATAGTATTTCAGAAGCGCTAGCACCTTACGATCGGGTAGACCGTTACACCTACTTTCCCCTACATCTGCTAGTCTACCACCGTAAGAGTTCTCACAACTTAATCAACTATGCTAGAGCCCATAGTAGCTTGTGGTTGCACATGGAAGTTTCTAGCATGAATAATCTCATGATCCCTTTGAGCCTGGGTGGCGGTCCATAAAGAAAAACAGGCAATCGCTGGAATACCCAGGTGCCTCAATCCACCCAAATGTGTATTAAAGTTGCCACCTTAAATAAACCATTAATTAACAATCTCACATCTGTCATGGATACACTCACCCAATCCACGTCTACTAGCATGGCATGGCAATATAAGCAAACGTAGAAGTAACTCCCAAAGGTTTGATAATAAAACAGGTAATAGGTACTACCTCATCTACTTTCCCAAAACCCACAATTTAATTAGATCCTAATCATGCGATGTTTGAAGATTGATCTAATGCATAAAAACTGGGTATGAAAGGGATATGATCAAAGTGTTACTTGCCTTGCTGATGATCCGTGAAACCTAGAGATTTGAAGTAGCAAGCGGCGCACTCCGGGTACTCTATCACAAAAAAGCAAACATACAATAAGTACTCATCTAATGCACAGGTAAAACTCAAATAAGAGATCTAACCAGAAAGTTCAACTTAAGAACTCCGGTTTGCAAAAAGAATCAAATCAAACGAAGCAACGAAACTCAAACGGCGAAAGAAACAAGCTTCATTTTACTAATCTGGACCTAAGTCAAATTTTACAGGAGCAAAAATTGTTTGAGTTGGTTAAACGGAAAGAGGGGTTCGAGACAAAACTCTAGGCGCTTGAATCGCTTGATTCTGATAAACAAGCGAAAAGTTATACTAAAATGAAAATCGGATCAGAAATCGAGATCAGAAATAATCGCGGAAAATCCGAGAAAAAGAAAAATGATGAACAGGCTAACGAACGAACGTTCGCTCTCTGCGGCTTAATGACGAAAACCGTTTGTTAAAACAAACATACGGACGAACGTCCGTTAAATAAACTAAACCAACAAAATAAAAAAATAACCGCGGTTTTTAAAGAAAACCGGGCGGGTTTCTAGAGAAAACCGCCGCTAAGGGCGTCTCCGACTACCTCTGGGTCCCATGAGGCGGGGCGTTCACAAGCGGACGGTCGGTGGGACGGGCGGCGGCGCGGCGAGGTGCGGCGTTGTTACGGCGCCAACTGTATATGGCGGCGGTAAGGCGCGATCAAGGCGTATGACTAGGGTATGGCGGCGTGGTCAGTAGTTTCAAGGCCAGTTTAAAGGCTCTTACGTCAAGGTCCCAAAGTGACACGACCCTATTAGGTCGGTTCCACGTTTTTTTAAATAATTACGCGCAGAAAAACAAACAAAAGAAATACTAAACAGACGCCAAAAATCCCGAAATAAATTTTCCCCGACTTCCAGCATCAAGCCAGACAAGGTGAACATTTATTTGGGGCCTAAATGCAATTTTGAAAAATGCACATTTTCCCTAAATTCAAATAAAATAGCAAAAAAAACTCCAAAATAAAACTTATTTGATTTTTTATTAAATCCTCAATATTCCTTTATTTTGGGAAAGTCATTTTATTCCCTCTCTCTTATTTTTTTAACTGGAATAATTGAAGATAAAATAAATAAAATCAAATGATCCTATTTTCAAAATTTGAGAAAACTCAAATATGAAAATAATGAAATCCCCAACTCTCTCCGTGGGTCCTTGAGTTGTGTGAAATTTCTAGGATCAAGCCAAAATGCAATAAAATATGATATGAAATGATGATCTATGTATAACATTCCAAATTGAAAATTTGGGATGTTACATCCACACCCTGTCCATGAGGGTGGGAGGCGCGCCTACCCCCCAGGGCGCACCCCCCTGCCTCGTGGGCCCCCTGGAGCTCCACCGACCTCAACTCCAACTCCATATATTCGTGTTCGGGGAGAAAAAAACCAGAGAGAAAGATTCATCGCGTTTTACGATACGGAGCCGCCGCCAAGCCCTAAACTCTCTCGGGAGGGCTGATTTGGAGTCCGTTTGGGGATCCGGAGAGGGGAATCCGTTGCCATCGTCATCATCAACCATCCTCCATCACCAACTTCTTGACGCCCACTGCCGTGCGTGAGTAATTCCATCGTAGGCTTGCTGGACGGTGATGGGTTGGATGAGATTTATCATGTAATCAAGTTAGTTTTGTTAGGGTTTGATCCCTAGTATCCACTATGTTCGAGATTGATGTTGCTATGACTTTTGCCATGCTTAATGCTTGTCACTAGGGCCCGAGTGCCATGATTTCAGATTTGAACCTATTATGTTTTCATGAATATATGTGAGTTCTTGATCCTACCTTGCAAGTCAATAGTCACCTACTATGTGTTATGATCCAAGCAACCTCAAGTGACAATAATCGGGACCACTCCCTTGATGACCATAGTTTGAGGAGTTCCTGATTCACTATGTGTTAATGCTTTGGTCCAAGACTCTATTAAAAGGAGGCCTTAATATCCCTTAGTTTCCGCTAGGACATCGCTGCCACGGAGGGTAGGACAAAAGATGTCATGCAAGTTCTTTTCCATAAGCACGTATGACTATATTCTAATACATGCCTACATTACATTGATGAATTGGAGCTAGTTCTCAGGTCACCCGATGTAATGATTGTTACATGATGAACCGTGATCCGCATAATTCTCCATCACCCATCCAATGCCTACGAGCTTTTCACATATTGTTCTTCGCTTATTTACTTTTCCGTTACATCGTTATAATCACTACAAAACCCAAAAATATTACTTTTGCCACCGTTACCGTTACTTCCATACTACTTTGCTACTAAATACTTTGCTGCATATATTAAGTTATCCAGGTGTGGTTGAATTGACAACTCAACTGCTAATACTTGAGAATATTCTTTGGCTCCCCTTGTGTCGAATCAATAAATTTGGGTTGAATACTCTACCCTCGAAAACTGCTATGCGATCCCCTATACTTGTGGGTTATCAAGACTATTATCTGGTGCCGTTGCCGGGGAGCATAGCTCTATTCTTTGAGTCACAGGGGATTTCTATCTGCTGGTCACTATGAAGAACATGAAAGACGAGAAAACAAAAATTTATCCTTCAACTACGAGGGGAGGTAAGCAACTGCCATCTAGCTCTGCACTTGATTCACCTTCTGTTTTGAGTAAGCTTGCGACACCTAAACCTGCTTATGCTATTAATTCTGATATGTCGCATGTTATTGATGATGCCACTTCTGCTATGCATGATACTCATGATGAAATTACTTCTATGCTTGATACTACTTTGCCACTTGGTGAATTTCTTGATGAACAACTTGCTAGGGCTAGAGAGAATGAAATTATTGAAACTGATAATATTGATGAAAGTGATGATGAAGATTCTCCCCCTAGATATGAATTCCCGTTTGTGCCTGAGGGCTATGTTATGCGATCTTGGAGCCGGTGTTAGTGTTATGCCTCTCTCTTTATATTGTAGACTTGATTTGAATAAGTTGACACATACTGAAATATCTTTGCAAATGGCCGATAAATCAACTGCTATACCTGTCGGTATTTGTGAGGATGTGCCTGTTGTGGTTGCAAATGTTACTATTTTAACGGACTTTGTTATTCTTGATATTCCCGAGGACGATAGTATGTCTATTATTCTTGGAAGACCCTTTTTGAATACTGCAGGGGTTGTTATTGATTGCAACAAAGGCAATGTCACTTTTCATGTTAATGGTAATGAGCATACGGTACACTTTCCGAGGAAACAACCTCAAGTCCACAGTATCAATTCTATTGGAAAAATTCCATAGATTATTTTCGGAGGTTTTGAATTTCCTCTACCTACTGTCAAGAAGAAATATGATATTCTTATTATTGGGGATGTGCATATCCCCGTTGAGGTAACATAGTGTTATTCGAAATTTCTCCGGTTCCATGTTAGTCGGAATGAGTTTGTTAACAAGACTTGATCAACCTTGTTAGTGGATTCCTTTTGATGAGCATGAGATGGATGAAGTTATAAAGCACAACCTTCTGTACCCTCCTTTTACTTTTTGTTATTTAGTTGAAATAAAGTAAAATAATAATATTTTCTGCTACTTTTCTGAATTATCCATGCAATAAAAAATACCCGAAAATAAAAGTTCTCCAAATGCCCCGAAATTGAAATATGATTTTTTCTGGAATATTTGAGAATATCTGGCACTGAGAACACAGCAGGGGGAGCAAGCACCTGACCACGAGGGTCCAGGGCGCGCGCACCCCTACAAGGCGCGCCCCCTGCCTCGTGGGCCCATGGTGGCGCCCCTCCACTTATTCCAGCCACCACACACTCCTTCTTCCTCCCAAAAAAATCACCAACCAGCTCAAGCATGAGTTCTAGCTCATTTTGCTGCGATTTTCGATCTCCTTGCTCAAAGCACCTCTCACAAAACTGCTTGGGGGGATTGTTCCTTGGTATGTGACTCCTCCAATGGTCCAATTAGTTTTTGTTCTAGTGCTTTATTCATTGCAAATTTGTGCTGCTTAGGTGACCCTATTCTTAAGCTTGCATGTCAAATTTATATGGTCCCCAGTAGTTCTAATGCATGATATAGTCTCTAGGCACTTGTAGGAGTAGTTGCTATCAATTTTGTTGAGTTTAGTTCACTTTTATTTGAAGTTACTAAAAAATTCAGAAATTTTCAAAAAATGATGAAGAGATTTTGAGGGGCTCTTCAAGCCGAAGCTCGAAGGATAAGCAAAGTGAATAAGAAGAGAGGCCCAAATATAATCTGCCTTGCACCGCGGAGGTTCGTCCGTGTGAATGGCCTTGTGATGATTTCTTGAGAGCATCCAGGATTTATGATGATTTTTATGAGTTGGCTGAGAATGCAGGCATCACCGACTTCCTCCGCGACCAACGCGAACAGTATCTTTTACTCACCAATATCTTTGTGCAAAATTTTCATTTCCATTCTAGGAGGTCACCACCTACGGTGGATTTTTATTTAGATTATGAGTATAAGGAGATGACCCTTCGTGAATTTTGTGAGGTTTGCAAGTTGCCTTTTCTGGGCAGCATAGAGGAACCACATCGTGATGATGTGGAGGGATTTATTGATACAATTGCTGTAGGGGATACTAGGAGAGTTTCCGATGCAAGAATCACTAGCATACATTTTCCTGTTTTACGTTACTTTGCATTATTTGCTAGTAGATGCTTAATTGGTCGCGGAAACTGTGGCAAACTAAGTGCCCCTGACATTGTTATTTTGTGCCATGCTTTGCTTCGAGATGACTCATTCAGTATGGGCGCTATTGTTGCAAAGCGGTTAAATCATAATCGTACTAAGGGCCCTATCTTGGGAGGCATCTTCGCATCGCGCCTCGCTGCGTAGTTTAATATACCTATTAGGCATTATGAGAAGGAAGAAAAATTGTTGCCTACTGTTCTTCTAGATTACAAGAGTATGGTTGCACATGATTTCATTGTTAAGAACAGGAAAAAGGAGCTTAATTATAGACTGTTATTTGATAAAAATCACCCTGAGACTATTACCTTGCCTGCTCCTTCCTTGTTTGATTTATCTACAGGTAAGTACCTTGTACCGTTGGAGACTATTCACGCCTACCAGAACTCCACATCAGCTACAGAGCCAGATCCGGAACCACAATTTGTTCCCCCAAGCCAGTCTGTTTAGCGGTGGGATCCGGAGGAGGTTTCCAACCAGTGGCAACCCGAGGCTTCATCTCAGTACGACCCCAGTTACAACTTCGGGTATCCGCCAGGCCAGCCGTGGCAATAGACCAACTTAGGCCAAAATCCTAAGCTTGGGGGAGTACGTATTTCTCACCGACATTACATTTATGTTCACACACTCATTGCTAGTTGTCGGTGCTCATACTCTTTCATTGTACTATCCATGCTAGTTTATTTTATTTTTCTTCCTTTCTTCTTGTGCGTTTGAAAAACCTTAAGAAAACCAAAAAAATTAGTTGTAGCGTTTAGCTAGTTTACTTTCTTGCTTGTAGTAGTAGTAATTAAAAAGAAAACCCAAAAATATTTCATGTTCTTCTTTTGCTTGTTGGGAGCTTTCCCGTGTAAATAGTTTTATTTCCTTTCTTGTTCTTTGGGAGTCGATAGGAGAAGACCATGATGAAAATGTTGAAGTGGCTCTTATATGCATTATTGTTGATTTAACCAAGAGCCCATATTGCCTTGTATTCCCCTGTTTATTGAATGCTTGCAGATTCCAGCTTAGTCCAATGCACGTGCACTATTATTATTATTCACATCGTTCGATTACAAGTGAAAGGCAATTATGACGATATATGATGGACTGATTGAGATGAGAGAAGCTGGTATGAACTCGACCTCTCTTGTTTTTGTAAATATGATTAGTTCATCGTTCCTGATCGAACCTATTATGAATAAACATGTTTGCAATGACAATTAGAGATTATAGTTATGCTTAATTAGCTAGGAGCTTGTAATGGTTTACCTTGTGTGCCAACATGCTATTAAAATGGTTGTGATGTGGTATGATAGGGTGGTATCCTCCTTTGAATGATTCAAGTGACTTGACTTGGCACATGTTCACACATGTAGTTGAAACAAATCAACATAGCCTTCACGATATTTATGTTCATGGTGGATTATATCCTACTCATGCTTGCACTCAATGTTCATTAATTTTAATGCATGTTCATGACTGTTGTCGCTCTCTAGTTGGTCGCTTCCCTCTTTTGCTAGCCTTCACTTGTACTAAGCAGAATCGCTTGTGCATCCAATCCTTTAAACCCCAAAGTTATTCCATATGAGTCCAACATACCTTCCTATATGCAAGATTCACCGCTGCTCCAAGTAAATTTGTATGTGCGGACTCTAAACCTTCAAATGAAATTCTGTTTTGTATGCTCGAATAGCTCATGTATCAACTAGGGTTGTCCATATCTTCCATGTTAGGCGGGTTATTCTCAAGAGGAGTGGACTCCGCCTCACTCACGAGAAAATGGCTGGTCACCGGATGCCCAAATCCTATGCTTTATGCAAATCAAATCAAAACAATTGCAAACAAAACTCCCCCGGGACTGTTGTTAGTTGGAGGCACTCGTTGTTTCGAGCAAGCCATGGATTGATGCTTGTTGGTGGAGGGGGAGTATAAACTTTACCATTCTGTTTGGGAACCGCCTATAATGTGTGTAGCATGGAAGATATCGCCATCTCTCGGTTGTTATGTTGACAATGAAAGTATACCGCTCAAAATATTATTTATCTCTGCTTTAAAATCGAGCTCCGCACCTCTACAAATCCCTGCTTCCCTCTGCGAAGGGCCTATCTATTTACTTTTATGTTGATTCATCACCCTCTTATTAAAAAGCACCAGCTGGAGAGCACCGCTGTCATTCGCATTCATTATTATTAATTTACATTGGGTATGACTATGATTGGATCTCTTTTACCATGAATTACAATGTCTAGTCAGTCCTTGATCTTTAAAGGTGCTCTACATTTATGTTTTGCGGTCTCAGAAAGGGCTAGCGAGATACCGTCTTGTTATATCATATCATGATTGTTTTGAGAAAGTGTTGTCATCCGAGATTTATTATTATTGCTGGCTAGTTGATTATGCCATTGACATGAGTAAACATGAGACCTTAAATATATGTACTAAAAACCTAAATTAGATCATTATTATTCAACACGGGTTGACTATCGGTCTGTCGAGTCTTTTCTTGAAAACTCTCAGCTCACGTGGTGTACATATTCGACTGTCGGTGATGGTAGCTCCTACTTTCATCCCCAAGTGCATTACACCAAGTTGTCTAGCACACGGGAATGAAGGAGAAGCTACCCCCACGACAACAGTCGAGATTCTTCGTCCTCTCATATATATATGGCGGAGACTCTCCCTCACTGATTCCTCTCTGACATTGCGACCGTCAGTGATGGTAGCTCCTCCTTTCGTTCCTGAGTGCATTACACCAAATTGTCTAGCACACGGGAACGAAGGAGAAGCTACCCCCACGAAAACAGTCGGGATTATTCATCCTCTCATATATGGTGGAGACTCGACAGACTTAAAGTCAACCCGAAATATCGTTTAATTATCTTTCTAAAAAAGGACATATCGAGCGCCTGAAATTTGCCGGAATGGAAATATACATGTTTTTATCTACATCATATGAGCATTCAAACTTGATGGCCATTACATTTCAATGGTTGAATATATGAGCAAAAACATTTAAAAATATCTTATAGGACTCATATTGACATGGAGATTTGGCTGGTCTCACCTCGAGGTCGGAGGGGGGTCGGTGACGGGGACGACGGCGGGGATGATGGAGGGGCTCCTAGATTTCTGTAAAAACAAAAACCCTATAAGCTATCAACTAATAAAATGCATACGCCTTGCATAGTGCTCTGCAATTTTAGCATTCAAAGTAGGAGTACTTTTCCAATTTGAGCATTCAATAAGAAAAACCAAACCATAAAATAAAGTAGTATTCAAATTAGCATGCATTCAATTATAAGCAAAACTACATCATCTCTTGCGTCCGTACATCGTCGAATATTATCACTAATACACCTCGAATACTATCATACATATAGCATCGCTAGTACAGCTAGAACCGTAGCGCCTGACGGGTATCGGCGGGGGCGGTGGACACCCAAAGGGAAGGAACCATCACAGGATCATAGCTCCAAAGGAGATCCCTGAAGAACCTGCCAGGTATTGTTGAACCTGCCCTCCAACGCAACCATGTAGCGACGGACGTGCTCGTCCTCCTCGCTGACACGGTGACGTACCACCTCCGCGCTGTTCGGAAGCCTCGGCACCATCACTGGCCCACGTGACCGCCACCAAACAAGGATCGGGTCAACGACGGGCTGGCTCCTCACCAACCTACGCCCCCCGGAAGGTAGCACCTCCCAATACCAGCCCGGTGGAGCCCAGTCCCGGACATGGCCCCTCTGATCAAGCCGGCCTCCTCCGCCGAGTCGATGACGAGGATGCGGGATAGACACCGTCGACGTCGATGATGTGATATGAAGTGGGTTGATTGGGAATACATTGATGAAAATGAAGATCACTTCCTAGGTGTGCATGAAAGCTTCAAAGCTTGTGCAGTTGACAAGTTTGTTGGACAGAAGCTTACCAAACGGAATGATGAGCTCATTATGCAGTTCTACTCCACTGCTCATTTCTATCCAGATGGTAGAATAGTTTGGATTTCTGAAGGTACAAGGTCGTATGTACTTTTCCAAACACTTTTGCCCTTGTTTTGGACTCTAACTTGCATGATTTGAATGGAACTAACCCGGACTGACACTGTTTTCAGCAGAATTGCCATGGTGTTACATTTGTGCAGAAACAAAAGTTCTCGGAATGACCTGAAACTTCACGGAGGTATTTTTGGAAATAATTAAAAATACTGGCGAAAGAATCAATGCCAGGGGGCCCACACCCTGTCCATGAGGGTGGGAGGCGCGCCTGCACCCCAGGGCGCGCCCCCCTGCCTTGTGGGCCCCTTGGAGCTCCACCGACCTCAACTCCAACTCCATATATTCTTGTTCGGGGAGAAAAAATCCGAGAGAAAGATTCATCGAGTTTTACGATACGGAGCCGCCGCCAAGCCCTAAACTCTCTCGGGAGGGCTGATCTGGAGTCCGTTCGGGGCTCCGGAGAGGGGAATCCGTCACCATCGTCATCATCAACCATCCTCCATCACCAATTTCATGACGCTCACCGCCGTGCGTGAGAAATTCCATCGTAGGCTTGCTGGACGGTGATGGGCTGGATGAGATTTATCATGTAATCGAGTTAGTTTTGTTAGGGTTTGATCCCTAGTATCCACTATGTTCTGAGATTGATGTTGCTATGACTTTTCTATGCTTAATGCTTGTCACTAGGGCCTGAGTGCCATGATTTCAGATCTGAACCTATTATGTTTTCATGAATATATGTGAGTTCTTGATCCTATCTTGCAAGTCTATAGTCACCTACTATGTGTTATGATCCGGCAACCCCGAAGTAAGAATAATCAGGACCACTCCCGGTGATGATCATAGTTTGAGGAGTTCATGTATTCACTATGTGTTAATGCTTTGGTCCGGTACTCTATTAAAAGGAGGCCTTAATATCCCTTAATTTCCGCTAGGACCCCGCTGCCACGGGAGGGTAGGACAAAAGATGTCATGCAAGTTCTTTTCCATAAGCACGTATGACTATATTCGGAATACATGCCTACATTACATTGATGAATTGGAGCTAGTTCTGTGTCACCCTATTTTATGACTGTTACATGATGAACCGCATCCGGCATAATTCTCCATCACCGATCAAATGCCTACGAGCTTTTCACATATTGTTCTTCGCTTATTTTCTTTTCCGTTGCTACTGTTACAATCACTACAAAACCCAAAAATATTACTTTTGCTACCGTTACTGTTACTTCCATACTACTTTGCTACTAAATAGTTTGCTGCAGATACTAAGTTATCCAGGTGTGGTTGAATTGACAACTCAGCTGCTAATACTTGAGAATATTCTTTGGCTCCCCTTGTGTCGAATCAATAAATTTGGGTTGAATACTCTACCCTCGAAAACTGTTGAGATCCCCTATACTTGTGGGTTATCAATGCCTTGATGCAGCTACTAGTCCAGAACCAAGGCAACAACAACAACAATAACAACCCATCGCCACCACCTCCAGTGGACAACTTAGCCCGTTTCCTGAGGTTGAATCCGCCGGTGTTTTCCAGTAGCACCGAGCCGATTGTTGCTGATGACTGGCTCCGCAGGATTGGAAGGGATCTGATCACTGCAGGTTGCACAGATGCTGAGAAGGTGCACTTTGCCGCACACCAACTGGATGGACCCGCAACCTCATGGTGGGAGAATTACACAGTCACTTTCCCCATAGCAAATGTCAGTTGGGATCAGTTTCAGCAAGCTTTCCGCACAGCCCACGTCTCAACTGGAGCAATGAGCATGAAGAAGTGTGAGTTTCACAACTTACACCAGGGAAATCATACTGTGGCACAGTACGTGGATGAGTTCAGTAAGTTAGCCTGATATGCCCCAGATGATGTGGCCACAGATGCCGCAAAGAAGAAGTTTATGGAAGGGCTGAACGATGAGCTGAGTATGCAGTTGATGGTGGCAACATTTGCCAACTACCAGGAGTTGGTAGACAGGGCTCTTATGATCGAAGGCAAGCAGCAGAAGATAGAGAGCCGCAAACGAAGTATGGACATGGGAAGTACAACTCTGGAGCTCAGCAGAAGCCTCATTTTACCCCGAACTCGGGAGGACATACCCATCATAACCATGGAGGCCACACTCACAATAGAGGATGCTCACACAACCATAGTGTAACGCCCCGGATTCGATCCGCCGGTTGTCCGTCAGTTATTCATCGTTGTTGCCATGTCATGTGCTTGCGTGTTGCACTTTGCCATGTCATCATCTGCATTTTATATCATGTCATCATGTGCATTTCATTTTGTATACGTGTTCGTCTCTTGCATCCGAGCATTTTCCCCGTTGTCCGTTTTGCAATCCGGCAGTCCTATGCTCCCCGGCGCCCCCCTTTACCTCTTTTCGTGTGTGGGTATTAAACGTTCTCGGAATGGACCGAGGTTTGCCAAGCTGACCTTGGTATAGCACCAAGAGACCGCCTGTCAAGTTTCGGATCATGTGGAGGTCGTTGGTACTCCAACGGTTAACCGGGTAACCGCAAAGCCTCCTTCTCCTTGCAGCCCAACACCCTTCCAAAGTGGCCCAAAACCCAGCAAACTCCTCCATGCTCTCCGCCGTTCGATCACGATCGCGTGGCAAAACCGCACCTCATTTGGAGTCTCCTAGCTCCCTATGCCTATATAAACACCTCCTCCAAAATCGCGGTCAATCCCTCCCCGAAACCCTAAAATCTCCTCGCCGCCTCCGGACATGTCCGGCGCCACGGACGTCCTCGCCGCCGCCCACGCCAATGGCAGCCTGCCACGTGGCGCCTGTCGTCCCGCCGCGCGGCCATGGGCCGAGTAAACCCGCCCGGGCCCGGCCGCGCCGCCCAGCGCATCGTGCGGCCAGCGCCGCCCGGCTGCCTCCCGCCGCCTCGGCTTGCCGACCGCCGCCTCGCCGAACTCCGCTCCCGCCGCCACGCTGACCACCGCGGCCACAGCGCCGCCGTGCAGCTCGCCCGCCCGCCCGGCGCCAAGGCCCTCGCGAGGTCGCCGCCCGGCCTGAGACGCCGCCCGCCGCCTCCTCCGGCGTCCGGCTCCCGCCTTGAACCCGGCGCCCTCTCCGCCCGGCCGGAGCGCCTCCGCCGTGCCTCCCCGTCGCCCCTCCGGCTCGGCGTCGGTCGGATCCGGTGAGATCCGGCCCGGGAGCTCCTCGCCGCCCTTCTTCCTTCCCCGCAGCGACCAACTCCGGCAAGGATCCGGCGATCCTCGAATTCCGTGCTAGGTTGACTTCCGCCCCCCCCCCCCTTCTGAAAACTGCTAAGTCCCGAGTGTTTTGACATTTTTATGCCAAATATATCATGCCATAACTCAGCATCCATAGCTCCGTTTTGAGCGTGTAATATGTCAAAGTGTTCGTAACGAAGAGTGGAATATTTCTTCTCATTGCGTCATTTTCATTTGAGCTCATGTTGACGCCCGAAATGCTGTTAGAAGAGGGCTATGTGATGTTAGTTTCAGATTCTTATCAGAACATGCACTTTTGTCATTTTTGCCATGATTGATGTGTGCACCCTATGAACTTGAGTCCTACATGTGTTTTGTAATATGCCATGCCATATTTACAGGGATGTATGCCATGTATTTTTGTGATCTCTGTGGTGACTAGCACAAGCATGCAAACTAGGCTTCATGATGTTGCTGATTTCAGCCCCTGTTTTGCTTATATTTTTATGCCATGTTAAATTGATGCCACCGAGTGATCCATGCATATTTTGAGATACTTAAGTAAGGATGTTTTGTTGTACATGTCATGCTATATCCATCCATGCCCTTGTTTGAAATTATGGAGTACCATAGCTTGAGTCAATCAAGCTCTACTTTTGCTATAAAATGTTTCCTGGCAGGTTGTTTACATGTTATTCAATTTTGCCAAGGTTGTTGTAATTGATCCGTGTATTCTATGATGTTGTTATTGCCATGTATAGCTTCTATGCCATGTCTTCTTACTGTGAGTTGCCTTTCCATGCCATTTATTGCTCTGTGGTGAGTGGTTCAAGGTCACCAACATGCCTACTTATTGTTGTTTCTGCCATGTATGAATCTGTTATATATCTTGCCATGTTTACATGGGTGCCATCATATTTTATGATCCTTTTTGGCTTATGGTCAGTAAGGAACTTTTGTTCTATGCATTTATTAGTATCATGTCATGCCTTTTTTTGCCATGATAAGTTCCTGTAACATGTTGTTTGATAGCTCTAAACATTGCAACCTGATGTTATTTCTGCAAAGTCTGAAACTGTTATTATTTGCAATCTTGCCATGTGCGTTTGAGAATGTTCTAGTGATTTATGGAGATAGCTCAGTGTGCATGTTTTGTAATGCTTTACCTGTACATCATGCCCATGCCTTTTGTTATTACGTTGAGATGCTGTAGCATGTTGTTTTGATGCTTGCAATATGCCTAGTTGCTGTTTTGGACAGCTTGTCCTTTAAACTTGTTTCATGTGTATGTGTTGCACCGTTGCTCCGTTTTGAGTGTGATCTATATGAAACTTGCTTGATTTTGCATGTAGCTTCATATTATCATGTTGCCTCCATGATTTGAGGTGTTTGATTGCTGGTTGGGTGCATTTTGCATCTATGCCATGCTTATCTTGTTTTGCTCATATCTTCTAGGCCGTAGCTCCGAATTAAATGAACTTTATATGTAACTTGACTAGAATTTCGTGTAGATCATCATGGTGCATCTTAACTTGCTGTTTAACAACTTGAACATACGGTTTATTCAGATCTGGACCAATTTCGAAATTTGCATATGAGGACTTACCGGAATTGTTCTATGTTGTTCCCGACCTCATTTAAACTTGCCTTGATGTGTTGCTCTTGTTTGCATCATCTCTTGCCATGAGTATCTTCATGTAGCTTGGTCATGCATCATGCTTGTTGTGCATCATGCCTTGTTCATATGTGGTGTGTTTACCTTTGTTGTGTGCTTCTTCTCGATAGTTCCCGTTTCGTTGCGATCGTGAGGATTCGCTCGCTCACGCTTGGTTCGGCTTCATCCGTTCGTCTTCTTCATGGACTCGTTCTTCTTCCTAGAGGGATTTCAGGCAAGATGACCGCTACCCTGGATCTCACTACTATCATTGCTATGGTAGTTGCTTCGTTCTATCGCTATGCTGCGCTACCTATCACTTGTTTCTCAAGCATCCCAAATTGCCATGTCTGCCTCTAACCTTTTGCACCCTTCCTATGCAAACCATTGTTTGGCTATGTTACCGCTTTGCTCAGCCCCTCTTATAGCGTTGTTAGTTGCAGGTGAAGATGAAGTTTGTTCCTTGTTGGAACATGGAGATGTTGTTCCTTGTTGGAACATGTTTACTTGTTGGGATATCACAATATATCTTATATTATTAATACATCTATATACTTGGTAAAGGGTGGAAGGCTCGGCCTTATGCCTGGTGTTTTGTTCCACTCTTGCCGCCCTAGTTTCCGTCATATCGGTGTTATGTTCCCGGATTTTGCGTCCCTAACGCGGTCGGGTGATTTATGGGACCCCTTGACGGTTCGCTTTGAATAAGACTCCTCCAAAGAAGGCGCAACATTGGTTTTACCATTTGCCTCACCACCACCTACATTTCCTTGGGAGTAATTAACCCAAGGGTCATCTTTATTCAGCCCCGGCCAATGCTTGTCTAAGTGTTGGTCCAAACCAGAGCCACTTGCGTGTGCCCCTAGGCAACTTGGGGTATCGCTTGCCGTCAGACGCATCGCTCATCCGGTGTTGCCCTCGAGAACGAGATATGTGCAGCTCCTATCGGGATTGTCGGCGATCGGGCGGTCTTGCTGGTCTTGTTTTATTGCTGTCGAAATGTCTTGTAGCCGGATTCCGAGACTGATCGGGTCTTCCCGGGAGAAGGAATATCCTTCGTTGATCGCGAGAGCTTATCATGGGCTAAGTTGGGACACCCGTGCAGGTATAAACTTTCGAAAGCCGTGCCCGCGGTTATGTGGCAGTATGGGAATTTGTTAATATCCGTTGTAGTAAACTTGAAGCAAACTCTTCTAAAATACACCAACCTTGTGCGTAACCGTTAGTGTATCTTTTCGGGTTTGATCGAGAGGAGATCACGGTTTCTTGGGTTATGTCTGACGTAAGTAGGAGTTCAGGATCACTTCTTGATCATTACTAGTTGACGACCGTTCCTTTGTTTCTCTTCTCGCTCTCATTTGCGTATGTTAGCCACCATATATGCTTAGTCGCTGCTGCAACCTCACCACTTTACCCCTTCCTTTCCCATTAAGCTTTGCTAGTCTTGATACCCATGGTAATGGGATTGCTTTGAGTCCTCGTGGCTCACAGATTACTACACCAACAGTTGCAGGTACAGGTTATGCGATGATCATGACGCGAGAGCGATGTTTGCTTGTTTGGAGTTCTTCTTCTGCTTCTTCTTTGATCAGGGGATAGGTTCCAGGTCGGCAGCCTGGGCTAGCAGGGTGGATGTCGTTTGAGTTTCTGTTTGTGTTCCATCCGTAGTCGAGTGATGCTCTGATGTATTGTGATGTTGTATTCTTGTGGCATTTGTGCCTTATGGATGTATCCCCTTCTATTATGTAATGTTGATGTAATGATATCCACCTTGCAAAAGCGTTCCAATATGCGGGTCTATCCTTGGTGGGACCGTCGAGTTCCTTTTGAATAGGGTCGCATATTGGGCGTGACAAGTTGGTATCAGAGCCTCGACCGACCCTAGGAGCCCCCTTGATTGATCGTATAGTTTGGCCGTTGTTGAGTCTAGAAGAAAACTATTTTCAGAGTCTAGTTATATCGGAGAGTAGGATTTCTTTTTACTCCTCAGCCCCTTCGTCGCTCTGGTCAGGAATCTTGACGTAGGTGTTTTGAACTACTCCTCTTCCCCTTCAAATTTTTTTTAGGATCACGCAGTTGGTTCTCCGATCGTTGGCCCTCAGCTCTTTTCATCCGGTGCATCTCTCGTCAAGTCAATTCAACCTCTTTGTTCTCGCAAGATCAATCCTCAGCTATTTTCGATCGATGTTGTTTCCCTGTCCGAAGTTGTCCTTGTTTTTTCCACCCGCCCTCCCTTCTTCCTCTCGAAACCGGAGTCCGTAATCGAGTATCCATTCTACTTGTGCGAAGTCTTTGCTTTCTCTCCTCAATGTTCTCAGCCGGTGTTTTCTCTTCAAGATATTCGTCGGTATCCCCTTCCAAGTTGCCTTTGTTTTCCCGCCCTCCCACCCTGTTATTCCCGGAGTTCGAGTTTCTTCCGACCATAAATTTCATTCGTACGGAGTCTCTTCAGTCTTCCCTCAATCATTTCAACCGGTGGCTTCTCGTCTAGTTCGTCATTCTTCATCTCTTTCTTTTCCGGTGCACTCAATTCAAGTTTTTTCGAGTTGATCACATTCTTTTCCTTGGTTAAAGTGTTTTCCCTGCTCGTTCGCCTCTCGCCAGTTTATCATTCCGGAGTGTTCAAGAAATCTCAGAAGATTCGTCTGTGTTCCAATTAATCCGAGGTTGTCACCTCATGCAATATTTCAATTGTTCCGGTGCATCATCTATCTGTTCATCTACCCTTTCCAACGGTGTTTTCTTTTAGTGGGCCCTAACCCACAGGTCTTTTCCCAGGATCTTACCTGACTCTTCTAATTTCCCCGGAGTTATACTCAATTCTTTTCAAGTTTGATGTAAGAATGAATTTCATCAGTCACATGCCTTTTCCAACATCGATTTCAAACCATTCCATTGTTGGCTCAACCTCTCTGTTTTTCTTTCTTCCGGAGTATCTCATTAATTTTGGTGGTGTTTCTCGTCGTCATTTGAAGACCGAAGTAGAGTTTCTCTTAAATCTTGTCTGTTCCCCCAGAGATTCATGGTGATAGCTCGATGTTATCCTATCTAATTGTTTCCAGTCGTGCAATTCTTTTCATCCATCCGGAGTATTTCAGGAGTTACTTTCCGTCTCAATCATCCGGAGGCCATCTTTTCGGAAGATTTCTTCGTTCCAAGTTTTCAAAGTCGTTCTCCAATTATTCTATATCCGTGCCCCTTCGTTCGTCTCAATATTCCTACGGTGCTGCGTTCAAGCATTCGTTAATCAGAGTGCGATCTCTTCGATCTCTTTTCTCTAAATTCCCTCAAGTATCTCCGTGCCTCTCTAATTCTTCCCGGTGATTCATTCTCTTTCATCAGTCATTTTCGAATTCTTACGGTGGTTCATTCAGATTCTTTTTCCTTTGTTATCGTATCAATCCATTCCTTCTTTCAATTCTACCGGTGGTTCATGAAGTCCTTCTCAAGTTTGTGATATGTCATTTCTCAATTCTTTTTCAAGAAGAATAAGTAGTTTGCAAAATCCATTGCTTGTCATCAATTTAATTTGATGAAGGATAAGCATACAATAAATCTTATTCTTATTTCCTCCAAGTGATTAATCCCTTCCTTCGGAGTTTGTTCTTGATGAATAAATTCTAGTTCCAAGTGTTTTCATCCTTTCTTTTCCGGAGTTCAAATTTCCTCCGCCATTTCGTCGGAACCTCCATCTAAATCATCGCAAGGCTCATCTTATTCTTTCTTCTTTCATTCTATCTCATCATCCTTTTGTCACCGGAGTTCTTCACGGTGGATCTTCATGATTTAATTCATTCCTCAAGAGTTCATCAAGTTTTTGTTGGTGGAGCTCAAGTATCTTTCCTTCTTGCTTCTAAGTGCAATTAATTCTCCGTTTTCTTTGAAGTGGAATTTTGCATTTCTTCGTTCTTCTCAACTATCAAATCATATCCGTTTGTGGCCGGTTATCACCTTATGATCTTGAGATGCTACCTATAAGTCCACAACAAGCATATTCTTTTGTTGTTGAATTTTACAACAACTCCGTTCAATGCTTCCTTCTAAGGATGCTTTCTATTTCATTCATGGCACAAGTTGTCATATTCTTATCCGTTCTTTTCATTCAACTCTTTCAATTCTTTCCGGAGGTTTTGTGTCATGTCTTCATCAAGTATCATTCCATCTTCTCAAGTTCATGTTTTTTTCTTTCCATTTTCAGCCGGAGTGCTGCCTAAATCCTTTCAATCTTATTCGTTTCTTTTCTCATTCTAACCACTCCGGTTAGAACGAGTGGTTTCATAGTCTATATGATTCCGTGCGCTTTCGATTCTTGTCATTCTCGTCGTTCCTCTCTTCTTCTCGAGTGCTCTCGATTCTTGATTCTTCTCTTGAGTTCTTGTTTCACCTCATCCCTTTTTCCCTTCCATCTCGGTCCTAAGATCTCGGGACGAGATCTCTTGTTAGTGGAGGAGTGTTGTAACGCCCCGGATTCGATGTGCCGGTTGTCCGTCAGTTATTCGTCGTTGTTGCCATGTCATGTGCTTGCGTGTTGCACTTTGCCATGTCATCATCTGCATTTCATATCATGTCATCATGTGCATTTCATTTTGCATACGTGTTCGTCTCTTGCATCCGAGCATTTTCCCCGTTGTCCGTTTTGCAATCCGGCAGTCCTATGCTCCCCGGCGCCCCCCTTTACCTCTTTTCGTGTGTGGGTATTAAACGTTCTCGGAATGGACCGAGGTTTGCCAAGCGGCCTTGGTATAGCACCGGTAGACCGCCTGTCAAGTTTTGGATCATTTGGAGGTCGTTTGGTACTCCAACGGTTAACTGGGTAACCGCAAAAGCCTCCTTCTCCTTGCAGCCCAACACCCCTTCCAAAGTGGCCCAAAACCCAGCAAACTCCCCTCCATGCTCTCCGCCGTTCGATCACGATCGCGTGGCCGAAAACCGAACCTCATTTGGAGTCTCCTAGCTCCCTATGCCTATATAAACGCCTCCCCCTCCAAAAATCGCAGACCAATCCCCCCCCCCCCGAAACCCTAAAAATCTCCCCTCGCCGCCTCCGGACATGTCCGGCGCCCGGGCGTCTGCGCGCCGCCCACGCCAATGGCAGCCTTCCACGTGGCGCCTGTCCTCCCCGCCTTGTGACCGCGCCAGCGAAACCGCCCGAACCCAGCGGCCGCCGCCAGCAGCATGGCCGGCCAGCGCCGCCGCTGGCAGCGCCTCCCGCCGCCTCGGCTCGCCGACCGCCGCCTCATTGGAGCTCGCTCCCCGCCGCCCAGCCGGACCACAGCGGCGCCCGCGCTTGCCCGCCGTGCCCGCCCGCCCGACGCTGGCGCTCGCGCCCTCGCCTTCGCCCGCCCGGCCCCAGACGCACCGCCCGCCGCCTCCTCCAGTGTCCGGCTCCCGCCCGGCGCCGCCGTAGCGCCCTCTCCGCCCGGCCAGGCGCCCCTCGCCGCGCCCTGTCGCCGCCACTCGGCTCGGCGCCCGGCTTCCGGTGAGATCCGGCCGAGCTCCTCGCTGCCCTTCTTCCTTCCCGCGGCGACCAACTCCGGCAAGGATCCGCGATCCTCGAATTCCGTGCTAGGTTGACTTCCCCCCCCCCCCCTGAAAACTGCCAAGTCCCGAGTGTTTTGACATTTTTATGCCAAATATATCATGCCATAACACTGCATCCGTAGCTCCGTTTTGAGCGTGTAATATGTCAAATTGTTCACCTCGAAGAGTAGATCATTTCACCTAATTGCGTCATTTTCATTTGAGCTCATGTTGATGCCCGAAATGCTGTTAGAAGGGGGCTATGTGATGTTAGTTTCAGATTCTTATCAGAACATGCACTTTTGTCATTTTTGCCATGATTGATGTGTGCACCCTATGAACTTGAGTCCTACATGTGTTTTGTAATATGCCATGCCATCTCTACAGGGATGTATGCCATGTATTTTTGTGATCTCTGTGGTGACTAGCACAAGCATGCAAACTAGGCTTCATGATGTTGCTGATTTCAGCCCCTGTTTTGCTGATATTTTTATGCCATGTTAACTTGACGCTACCGAGAGATCCATGCTTATTTTGAGATACTTAAGTAAGGATGTTTTGTTGTACATGTCATGCTATATCCATCCATGCCCTTGTTTGAAATTATGGAGTATCATAGCTTGAGTCAATCAAGCTCTACTTTTGCTATAAAATGTTTCCTGGCAGGTTGTTTACATGTTATTCAATTTTGCTAAGGTTGTTGTAGTTGATCCGTGTATTCTATGATGTTGTTCTTGCCATGTATAGCTTATATGCCATGCCTTCTTACTGTGAGTTGCCTTGCCATGCCATTTATTGCTCTGTGTTGAGTGGTTCAAGCTCACCAACATGCCTACTTATTGTTGTTTCTGCCATGTATGAATCTGTTATATATCTTGCTATGTTTACATGGGTGTCATCATATTTTCTGATCCTTTTTGGCTTATGGTCAGTAAGGAACTTTTGTTCTATGAATTTATTAGTATCATGTCATGCCTTTGTTTGCCATGATAAGTTCCTGTAACATGTTGTTTGATAGCTCTAAACATTGCAACCTGATGTTATTTCTGCAAAGTTTGAAATTGTTATTATTTGCAATCTTGCCATGTGTGTTTGAGCATGTTATGGTGATTTATGGAGATAGCTCAGTGTTCATGTTTTGTAATGCTTTACCTGTACATCATGCCCATGCCTTTTGTTATTACGTTGAGATACTGTAGCATGTTTTTTTGATGCTTGCAATATGCCTAGTTGCTGTTTTGGACAACTTGTCCTTTAAACTTGTTTCATGTGTATGTGTTGCACCGTTGCTCCGTTTTGAGTGTGCTCTATATGAAACTTGCTTGATTTTGCATGTAGCTTCATATTATCATGTTGCCTCCATGATTGATGGTTGGGTGCATTTTGCATCTATGCCATGCTTATCTTGTTTTGCTCATATCTTCTAGGCCGTAGCTCCGAATTAAATGAACTTTATATGTAACTTGACTAGAATTTCGTGTAGATCATCGTGGTGCATCTTAACTTGCTGTTTAACAACTTGAACATAAGGTTTATTCAGATCTGGACCAATTTCGAAATTTGCATATGAGGACTTACCGGAATTGTTCTATGTTGTTCCCGGCCTCATTTAAACTTGCCTTGATGTGTTGCTCTTGTTTGCATCATCTCTTACCATGAGTAGCTTCATGTAGCTTGGTCATGCATCATGCTTGTTGTGCATCATGCCTTGTTCATATGTGGTGTGTTTACCTTTGTTGTGTGCTTCTTCTCGATAGTTCCCGTTTCGTTGCGATCGTGAGGATCCGTTCGTCTACGCTTGGTTCGGCTTCATCCGTTCGTCTTCTTCATGGACTCGTTCTTCTTCCTAGCGGGATTTCAGGCAAGATGACCGCTACCCTGGATCTCACTACTATCATTGCTATGCTAGTTGCTTCGTTCTATCGCTATGTTGCGCTACCTATCACTTGTTCCTCAAGCATCCCAAATTGCCATGTCAGCCTCTAACCTTTTGCACCCTTCCTATGCAAACCATTGTTTGGCTATGTTACCGCTTTGCTCAGCCCCTCTTATAGCGTTGTTAGTTGCAGGTGAAGATGAAGTTTGTTCCTTGTTGGAACATGGAGATGTTGTTCCTTGTTGGAACATGTTTACTTGTTGGGATATCACAATATATCTTATATTATTAGTGCATCTATATACTTGGTAAAGGGTGGAAGGCTCGGCCTTATGCCTGGTGTTTTGTTCCACTCTTGCCGCCCTAGTTTCCGTCATATCGGTGTTATGTTCCCGGATTTTGCGTCCCTAACGCGGTCGGGTGATTTATGGGACCCCTTGACAGTTCGCTTTGAATAAGACTCCTCCGGCCAAGAAGGCGCAACATTGGTTTTACCATTTGCCTCACCACCACCTACATTTCCTTGGGAGTAATTAACCCAAGGGTCATCTTTATTCAGCCCCGGGCCAATGCTTGTCTAAGTGTTGGTCCAAACCAGAGCCACTTGCGGTGCCGCCCCTAGGCAACTTGGGGTAATCGTCGGTTGCCGTACGTACTGCTCATCCGGTGTTGCCCTGAGAACGAGATATGTGCAGCTCCTATCGGGATTGTCGGCGCATCGGGCGGTCTTGCTGGTCTTGTTTTATTCTTTGTCGAAATGTCTTGTAGCCGGGATTCCGAGACTGATCGGGTCTTCCCGGGGAGAAGGAATATCCTTCGTTGATCGTGAGAGCTTATCATGGGCTAAGTTGGGACACCCGTGCAGGGTATAAACTTTCGAAAGCCGTGCCCGCGGTTATGTGGCAGATGGGAATTTGTTAATATCTGGTTGTAGTAAACTTGAAGCAAACTCTTCTAAAATACACCAACCGTGTGCGTAACCGTGAGTGTCTCTTTTCGGGGTTGATCGAGAGGAGATCACGGTTTCTTGGGTTATGTCGGCGTAAGTAGGAGTTCGTGATCACTTCTTGATCATTACTAGTTGACGACCGTTCCTTTGTTTCTCTTCTCGCTCTCATTTGCATTATGTTAGCCACCATATATGCTTAGTCGCTGCTGCAACCTCACCACTTTACCCCTTCCTTTCCCATTAAGCTTTGCTAGTCTTGATACCCATGGTAATGGGATTCTTTGAGTCCTCGTGGCTCATGATTACTACACCAACAGTTGCGGTGTACAGGTTATCACGATGATCATGACGTGAGAGCGATGTTTGCTTGTTTGGAGTTCTTCTTCTGCTTCTTCTTCGATCAGGGGATAGGTTCCAGGTCGGCAGCCTGGGCTAGCAGGGTGGATGTCGTTTGAGTTTCTGTTTGTGTTCCATCCGTAGTCGGGTGATGCTCTGATGTATTGTGATGTTGTATTCTTGTGGCATTTGTGCCTTATGGATGTATCCCCTTCTATTATGTAATGTTGATGTAATGATATCCACCTTGCAAAAGCGTTCCAATATGCGGGTCTATCCTTGGTGGGACCATCGAGTTCCTTTTGAATAGGGTCGCATATTGGGCGTGACACATAGTGGCCCTAAGAATGGTTATGGGAATGGAGGAAACAACGGTCAGAACTGTTTCAACCCCACTACACCCGCCAAGAAGGATCTAAGTCACATTACTTGTTTCAAGTGCGGGAAGACTGGACACTACGCTACCGAGTGTCCTGAAGCAAATAATGGAAATGGCAATGGAAGTTCTGGGAAGAAGCCCAACCCTTTCTCCAGAGGACAGGTGAACCATGTTAACGTGCAGGAAGTTGAAGAGCAACCATATGCAATTATCGGTAAATTTTTCATTAAGTCATTTTCTGCTACTGTTCTTTTTTATATCGGTGCATCGCATTCATACATGTCAAGGGGATTTGTGGATAAGTATAAGTTGCCCACCAAAGTTCTTAAGACACCTATGTTAGTAAACTCGCCAGGAGCGGAGTATATGGCAAGCAGAGGATGTTTTCAAATGCCATTGACCATAGGTAGGCATGTTTTCCCCTCAGACCTAATAATTTTGGAGTCACAAGGATTGGATGCGATACTAGGCATGGATTGGCTATCGATGTACGGAGGAAATATCGATTGTGCTAGTAAGTCAATTCTACTCACTACCTCGGAGGGTAAACGGATCAAGTATGTGTCCCGGCATGCGCCAAGGAGGACTCGAGTAAATTCACTCACGGGAGTTGTGCAGGAGGAAGTGCCTGTAGTGAAGGATTACCCGGATGTATTTCTAGAAGAATTACCAGGCATGCCGCCATATCGAGACATAGAGTTTTCAATAGAGTTGTTGCCAGGCACCGGAGCAATATCGAAGAGACCGTATCGGATGCCCGCAAATGATCCGGAGGAAATCAAGAAGCAAATTAAGGAGTTAGTGGAGAAAGGTTGTATCTGACCAAGTTCATCACCGTGGGGAGCCCCAGTGCTCTTAGTTGATAAGAAGGATGGATCCTTGAGAATGGTTGTTGATTATCGTGCATTGAATGAGGTGACGATCAAGAACAAATACCCACTGCCGATGATCAATGATTTGTTTGACCAGCTGCAAGGAGCCAAAGTATTCTCCAAGATCGATCTTCGATCAGGATACCACCAGTTGAAGATCCAAGAACATGATATACCTAAGACAGCTTTTACCACAAGGTATGGGCTATATGAGTACACCGTTATGTCTTTTGGATTGACTAACACCCCTGCCTATTTAATGAGTATGATGAATAAGGTGTTCATGGAGTTCTTGGATAAGTTTGTTGTGGTGTTCATTGATGATATATTGGTACATTCAAAGAATCAAGAGGAACATAAGGAAGATCTGCATTAGTTCTCGAGAAGCTCAGAGAACATCAGCTATACGCCAAGTTTAGCAAATGTGAGTTTTGGTTGAAGGAAGTTGGATTTCTTGGACATGTTATATCAGGAGAGGGTATAGCAGTAGATCCTACCAAGGTCCGGTCTGTCACTGAGTGGTTGGCACCCACCTCAGTTTGAGACATCCGCATATTTCTGGGACTCGCAGGATATTATAGGAGATTCATTGAGAATTTTTCCAAGATTGCGAAACCCATGACGGAGTTGTTGAAGAAGGACACCAAGTTCAAATGGACCGAGGAATGTGAGGCCAATTTTCAGGAATTGAAGAAACGTTTGGTTACAGCGCCAGTGCTAATTCTTCCAGATATACGCAAGGATTTCCAAGTGTATTGCGACGCTTCTCGCTTGGGACTTGGTGGTGTACTTATTCAAGATGGAAGAGTTGTTTCATATGCCTCACGTCAGCCTCGACCTCATGAGTTGAATTATGCCACACATGATTTAGAGTTAGCAGCCATAGTGCATGCACTCAAGACCTGGAGACATTTTCTTATTGGAAACCGTTTTTGATGTATACATGGACGATAAGAGTTTGAAGTACATCTTCACACATAAGGAGTTGAATCTCAAGCAGAGGAGATGGTTGGAGCTCATAAAGGATTATGATATGAAGTTGCATTATCATCCAGGAAAGGCCAACGTCGTAGCAGACGCTTTGAGCCGCAAAAGTTATATCAATACCCTCGTAAGTGGAGGATTACTGCAGGAGTTAGTCGACAATCTCAAGGAACTTCGTTTGGAGATAGTTCCAAGAGGTTTTGTTGCAGCAATGGAGGTTCAGTCCATGTTATTGGGAAGGATTCGAGAAGCTCAGAAGGATGATGAGGAAATTGCAGAGATAAAGGAGAAGATAAACAAAGGAAAAGCCAAGGGATTTCATGAGGATGAGCATGGAACTTTATTGTTTGAGGATCGTGTATATGTGCCCAATAATGCGGAGATCAGGAAGTTAATACTTCAGGAGGCTCATGACTCGCCATACTCGATTCACCCCGAAAATACCAAGATGTATTTGGATTTGAAGGAACATTTCTGGTGGAAAGGTATGAAGAAGGATATTGCCGAGTATGTAGCAGTATGTGATGTATGTCAAAGAGTGAAGGCAGAACATCAGAAGCCAACAGGATTACTCCAGCCTATGCCGATACAAGAATGAAAGTGGGACAAGCTTGGCATGGATTTTATCACTGGATTACCCAGGACACGATCGGGATATGATTAGTAGTTGATCGCTTGACCAAAGTGTCTCACTTTATCCCCGTGAAAACCACTTATACGAGCGCGAAGTTGGCCAAGATATATATGACCAGGATCGTATGTCTGCATGGAGTTCCGAGGACCATCGTATCAAATAGAGGAACACAGTTTACCTCAAAGTTTCGGAATCAGCTGCACCAGACTTTGGGTACCAGGCTAGAGTTCAGTACAACCTTTCATCCGCAGACAGATGGACAGACCGAGAGAGTAAACCAGATTCTGGAAGACATGTTGAGAGCTTGTGCGCTAGATTATGGATCTAGTTGGGATGATAATTTGCCTTACACAGAGTTCTCATACAATAACAGTTATCAGGCTAGTTTGAAGATGGCCCCTTTCGAGGCTTTGTATGGAAGAAGGCGTAGGACACCGTTAATGTGGGATGAAGTTGGAGACCGTCAGTTGTTTGGACCAGATTTAATCAAGGAGTCTGAAGAGAAGGTTAAGTTGATTCATGATAGACTGAAGGTAGCTCAGTCCAGGCAGAAGAGTTATGCCGATACTAAACGCAAGGAGGTAGTCTATGAAATCGGAGACAAAGCATATCTTCGTGTGTCACCACTCCGAGGAGTTAAACGATTTGGAGTTAAGGGAAAGTTAGCACCGAGATTTGTAGGACCATACCGAGTTTTGGAACGTATGGGAGAAGTGGCCTACAAGTTGGAGTTACCCGAAGGATTGTCAGGAGTTCATGATGTGTTTCACGTTTCCCACTTGAAGAAGTGCCATGCTGAGATGGCCGATATTCCTCTGAGAGATACAGTGCCCCTTGAAGCAATTCAGTTGGATAGTGACCTAACTTACGAGGAGAAACCCGTCAATATTCTCGAGTTTGCCAGTCGAGTTACACACAACAAGGTTATCAAGTTTTGGAAAGTTCAGTGGAGCCATCATACCGAGGAGGAAGCCACCTGGGAGCGAGAAGAAGACCTACGGAAATACCACCCACACCTATTTTCTAGCCAACCCGAATCTCGAGGGCGAGATTCATCTTAAGGGGGGGGGGGGAAGGTTTGTAACATTCCAATTTTCAATTTGGATGTTATACATAGGTCATCATATGCATATCATATTTTATTTTGCATTTTGGTTGTGATCCTAGAAATCTTAAGCAACTCAAGGACCCAAGGAGAGAGTTGGAGATTTCACAAATTTCCATATTTGAATTTTTCTCAAATTTGAAAAGAAGATCAATTTGATTTTAATATTTTTCTCTCCAATTATTTCCAATAATAAAAATAAAAGAGCTAAGATAAAATGACTTCTTCAATAAGAGAGGAATATTGGAGAAGAAATTTTAAAATCAAATTAATATTTTATTTGCTATTTTTATTTGAATTAGAAAAAATATGCATATTTGAAAATTGCATTTTAGGACAGAAAAGTGTTCATATTGTCCTAAATATTAGGTTTGGCCGGTGAAAATTATTTCCGGTATTTTTAGAATTTTTTTATTTTATAAGAATTTTTTTCTTCGGGCGAAATTTATTTTTAAAAAAACTTATTCACTTTGGGCTGAAGGCTGACCGAGCTGCCCGCCAGCCGCTTCCCGCTCGGGAGAGTCCCGCCCGCCGCCTCCCTCAAGCCGCGCCCACCGACCCTTTAAAAGTCAAGCCCCTCGTCCTCATCATCGCTTGCCGCCTCCAAAGCAGCCGCCCTTTGTGCTCCTCGCCCGCCCGTCGCTTTCAGCGCCGCCACTGTCACCCCACCCCGCCGCCGCTGGAGCTGAAGCCCGATCCGCCGCTGCCGCCGACCCCGCCGTTGACGTCGCCGCCCGTTTTGACCAGTATAAAACCGTTCGGTTTTTCTTCGGTTCTTTCGTTTTTTTGTTAGTTAGATTAGATCGGTTTTTATTTTAGTTCGTTAATTAACGGACATTCACCCGATAGATTGTTTTAACAATTGTATTCGTTCGTTTAGTTCTGTTAGCGGACGTACGTCCGATAGATTTTTCTTTTTCTATATATTTTCGGCCAAGGATCTATCCACGAATACTTTTATCACAGATTAGTCCCTGATCTTCAAACTCTCGTTACTTTTTGCTCGTTTGTCCCAATCCAGTGAAACCAATGCCAAAATCTTCGTCTTGTTCCCCTCTTTCCAGATAATCAACTTGAACATGGTTTTGACAAAATTAAAATTTGATTTCAAGCATATTTGTGTTCGAACTTCTTTTTATCGCAGTTTGAGTTTCGTAGCTCCGATTCGATTGATTCTTTTTGCAAATCGAAGCTCTTCAGTTGAAATTTCCATTTAGATATTTTCTCTTGAGTTTTACCATTGCATCTTATACTTGAGTGTGTATGTATGCTATTGTTTGTTCACGATAGAGTTTCTGGAGTGCGAGGCTTGCTACTACGAGTCACTAGGGTTTTCAGATCGTCAGCAAGGCAAGTAACACTTTGCTCATACCCCTTTATTACCCAGTTTTTATGCATTAGTTTCAATCCTCAAACACTGCATGGTTAGGACTTGATAACATGTGGGTATCGGGAAGTAGTTGATGAGGTAGAACCTATTGTCTTTTATTTCAAACCCTGGGTGTTTGTACGTTATGCCTATACTGCTATGCTATGCTCGTAGACGTGGATTGGTTTGAGTGTATTCATGAAATATGTGAGAGATTATTGTAAACTAAGGTTTAACTTAAGGTGGCTACTTTAATACACATCTGGGTGGATTGGTTGAGACACCCTGGAGCACCCAATGGTTGGCTGGGCACCTGGAGCAATCCAGTGTTGTCCTGGGATATCCCGGAGTACCCGTAGGATCATCCTATGGTTTGCCACCCAGGCTCAAAGGGATCATAAAATTATTCATGCTAGAAACTTCCGTGTGCAGCCACAAGCCACTATGGGCTCTAGCATAGTTGAGTAAGTTGTGGGAAACCTTTCCATGACAGGCTAGCAGATGTAGGGGATTGTAGCTGTATCGTCCTATCTATCGGTTAAGGGGACCTCTTCAAAAAGACCGTGTCTCGGTCATCCATTTCTCAAACATCATGTAGTTCAAGAAATCCAACAGAGGAGATCGAGTCTTGTGGGGAAAAGTGTGCAAACCTCTGCAGAGTGTATAAACTAATCATGGTTAGCCGTGTCCCCGGTTATGGACATCTTGAGTATCTGGTACTTGAATTATTGATTTGATCTCATCACTCTATTAATTAATATGAGGGTTATAATTATTATTTTGGGATTGAGTTGGAGGAACCTTCTCAATATTTCAACGAATTTTGTAATTAAATAAAACATATTCCTTTGTTGTAGGAAAAACTAGCTTTATGCAAATGATAACCGTAGAGCCTCCACCAGCCATATATGCATTGTTGGGGAACGTAGCAGAAATTCAAAATTTTCCTACGAGTCACCAAGATCTATCTATGGAGAGACTAGCAACGAGAGAGAGGGGAGTGCATCTACATACCCTTGTAGATCGCTAAGCGGAAGTTGCTCAAGAGAACGGGCTTGAAGGAGTCGTACTGCGTCGTGATCCAAATCACGGAGATCCTAGTGCCGAACAGACGGCACCTCCGCGTTCAACACACGTACAGCCCGGTGACGTCTCCCATGCCTTGATCCAGCAAGGAGAGAGGGAGAGGTTGGGGAAGACTCCGTCCAGCAGCAGCACAACGGCGTGGTGGTGATGGAGGAGCGTGGTATTCCAGCAGGGCTTCGCCAAGCACCGCGAGATATGAGGAGGAAGAGAGGTAGGGCTGCGCCAGGGAGAGGTGGAAAACTCTTGTGTTTGGAGCCCCAAGGACCTCAACTATATATAGGGGAGAGGGAGGGGGCTGTGCCCCCTGTAGGGTTCCCACCCCAAGGGGTGCAGCAGCCCCAAACCCATCTAGGGTGGCGGCGAGGGAGAGGGGCTTGCCCCCCAAGCAAGGGGGGCGCCCCTCCCAAACCCTAGGCGCCTTGGGCCCTTTTGGGGCGCACCAGCCCACTGAGGCTGGTCCCTCCCACACTTGGCCCATGCAGCCCTCAGGGCAGTGGCCCCACTTGAGTGAACCCGGGACCCTCCCGGTGGTCCCAGACATCGATAACACCGGAAACTTTTAGGTGACCAAAACAGGACTTACCATATATAAATCTTTACCTCCGGACCATTCCGGAACTCCTCGTGACGTCAGGGATCTCATCCGGGACTCCGAACAACATTCGGTAACCACGTATATCTATTCCCTATAACCCTAGCGTCATCGAACCTTAAGTGTGTAGACCCTACGTGTTCGGGAACCATGCTTGAACATGACCGAGGCGTTATCCGGTCAATAACCAACAGCGTGATCTGGATACCCATGTTGGCTCCCACATGTTCCACGATGATCTCATCGGATGAACCACGATGTCAAGGACTCAATCAATCCGTATACAATTCCCTTTGTCTAGCGGTATTGTACTTGCCGAGATTCGATCGTCGGTATGCCGATACCTTGTTCAATCTCGTTACCGGCAAGTCTCTTTACTCGTTCTATAACACATCATCCGTGATCAACCCCTTCGTCACCTTGTGCACATTATGATGATGTCCTACCGAGTGGGCCCAGAGATACCTCTCCGTCAACCGGAGTGACAAATCCCGATCTCGATTCGTGCCAACCCAATGAGACACTTTCGGAGATACCCGTAGTGCACCTTTATAGCCACCCGATTCTGTTGTGACGTTTGGTACACCCAAAGCATTCCTACGGTATCCGGAGTTGCACAATCTCATGGTCTAAGGAAAAGATACTTGACATTAGAAAAGCTTTAGCATCTGAACTACGATCTTTGTGCTAGGCTTAGGTTTGGGTCTTGTCCATCACATCATTCGCCTAATGACATGATCCCGTTATCAACGACATCCAATGTCCATGGTCAGAAAACCGTAACCATCTATTGATCAACGAGCTAGTCAATTAGAGGCTTACTAGGGACATGGTGTTGTCTATGTACCCACACATGTATCTGAGTTTCCTATCAATACAATTATAGCATGGATAATAAACGATTATCATGAACAAGGAAATTTAATAATAATAACCAATTTATTATTGCCTCTAGGGCATGTTTCCAACAGTCTCCCACTTGCACTAGAGTCAATAATCTAGTTCACATCGCCATGTGATTAACACTGATAGGTCACATCGCCATGTGACCAACATCCAAAGAGTTTACTAGTGTCACTAAACTAGTTCACATCACCATGTGATTAAGACTCAATGAGTTCTGGGGTTTGATCATGTTTTGCTTGTGAGAGAGGTTTTAGTCAACGGGTCTGCAACATTCAGATCCGTATGCATTTCACAAATCTCTAGGTCATATTGTAAATGCTGCTTCCACGCTCCATTTGGAGCTATTCCAAATGGTTGCTCCACTATACGTATCCGGTTTGCTACTCAGAGTCATTCGGATAGGTGTTAAAGCTTGCATCGACGTAACCCTTTACGCTGAACTCTTTATCACCTCCATAATCGAGAAACATGTCCTTATTTACTCCAAGGACAATTTTGACCGCTGTCCAATGATCCGTTCCTGGATCACTCTTATACCCCTTGACTGACTCATGGCAAGGCACACTTCCGGTGCGGTACACAGCATAGAATACTATAAAGCCTACGTCTGAAGCATAGGGGACGACCCTCGTCCTTTCTTTCTCTTCTGCCGTGGTCGATCTTTAAGTCTTAACTTCATACCTTACAACTCAGGCAAGAACTCCTTCTTTGACTGATCCATCTTGAACACCTTCAAGATCATGCCAAGGTATGTGCTCATTTGAAAGTACCATTTAGCATTTTTGATCTATCCTCATAGATCTTGATACTCAATGTTCAAGCAGCTTAATCCGGGTTTTCTATTGAAAAACACTTTTCAAATAACCCTATATGCTTTCCAGAAATTCTACATCATTTCGGATCAACAATATGTCATTCACATATACTTATCAGAAATTCTATAGTGCTCCCACTCACTTCTTTGGAAATACAAGTTTCTCATAAACTTTGCATAAACCCAAAATCTTTGATCATCTCATCAAAGCGTACATTCCAACTCCGAGATGCTTACTCCAGTCCTTAGAAGGATTGCTGGAGCTTTGCATACTTGTTAGTGTCTTTCAGGATTGACAAAACCTTCTGGTTGTATCACATACAACCTTTCCTCAAGTATATCGTCGAGGAAACAATGTTTTGACATCCTATCTGTAAGATTTCATAAATCATGCAGTAATTGCTAACATAATTCCAACAAACTCTGAGCATCGCTACGAGTGAGAAAGTCTCATCGTAGTCAACTCCTTGAACTTGTCGGAAAACATCTTAACGACAAGTCGAGCTTTCTTAATGGTAATACTTACCATCATTGTCGGTCTTCCTTTTAAAATCCATCTGTACCCAACAGCCTTACGACCATCAAGTAGTTCTTCCAAAGTCTACACTTTGTTTTCATACATGGATCCTCTTCTCGGATTTTTTGGCCTCAAGCCATTTGTCGGAATCCGGGCCCACCATCGCTTCTTCATAGCTCATAGGTTCATTGTTGTCTAGCAACATGACCTCCAAGACAGGATTACCGTACCACTCCGAAGAGTACGCGTCCTTGTCAAGCTACGAGGTTCGACAGTGACTTGATCCGAAGTTTCATGATCACTATCATCAGCTTCCACTTCAATTGGTGTAGGTGCCACAGGAACAACTTCACGTGTACTGCTACACACTAGTTGAAGTGATGGTTCAACAACCTCATCAAGTCTCCACCATCCTCCCACTCAATTCTTTCAAGAGAAACTTTTCCTCGAGAAAGGACCCGATTCAAGAAACAGTCCCTATTGCTTTCGGATCTGAATTAGGAGGTGTACCCAACTGTTTTGGGTGTCCTATGAAGATGCATTTTATCCGCTTTGGGTTCGACTTGTCAACCTGAAACTTTTCCACATAAGCGTCGCAGCCCCAAACTTCAAGAAACGACAACTTAGATTTCTCCAAACCATAGTTCAAACGGTGTCGTCTCAACGGAATTACGTGGTGCCCTATTAAAGTGAGTGTGGTTGTCTCTATTGCCTAACCCATGAACGATAGTGGTAATTCGGTAAGAGACATCATGGTACGCACCATATCCAATAGGGTACTATGATGTTCGGACACACCATCACACTATGGTGTTCCAGGCGGTATTAATTGTGAAACAATTTCCACAATGTCTTAATTGCGTGCCAAAGCTCGTAACTCAGATACTCATCTCGATGATCATATCATAGACATTTTATCCTCTTTTCACGATGATCTTCAACTTCACTCTGAAATTACTTGAACCATTCAATAATTCAGACTTGTGTTTCATCAAGTAAATATACTACATCTACTCGAATCATCTGTGAAGTAAGAACATAACGATATTCACTGCATGCCTCAGCACTTATTGGACTGCACACATCAAAATGTGTCACTTCCAACAAGTTGCTATCTTGTTCCATCTTACTGAAAACGAGGCTTTCAATCATCTTGCCAATGTGGTATGATTTGCATGTCTCAAGTGATTCAAAATCTAGTGAGTCCAAACGGTCCATTTGCATGGAGTTTCTTCATGCATATACACCAATAGACATGGTTCGCATGTCTCAAACTTTTCAAAAACGAGTGAGTCCAAAGATCCATCAACATGGAGCTTCTTTATGCGTTTTATACCAATGTGACTTACATGGCAGTGCCACAAGTAAGTGGTACTATCATTACTATCTTATATCTTTTGGCATGAAAATGTGTATCACTACGATCGAGATTCAATAAACCATTCTTTTAAGTGCAAGACCATTGAAGGTATTATTCAAATAAATAGAGTAACCATTATTCTCCTTAAATGAATAACCGTATTGCGATAGACATAATCCAATCATGTCTATGCTCAACGCAAACACTAAATAACAATTATTTAGGTTTAACACCGATCCCGATGGTAGAGGGAGCGTGCGATGTTTGACCACATCAACCTTGGAAATACTTCCAACACATATCGTCGGCTCACCTTTAGCTAGTCTCCGTTTATTCCATAGTTTTTATTTCGAGTTACTAACACTTAGCAACCGAACCGGTATCTAATACCCTGGTGCTACTAGGAGTACTAGCAAAGTACACATTAACATAATGTATATCCAATATACTTCTATCGACCTTGCCAGCCTTCTCATCTACCAAGTATCTAGGGTAATTCTGCTCCAGTGGCTGTTCCCCTTATTACAGAAGCACTTAGTCTCGGGTTTGGGTTCAACCCTGGGTTTCTTCACTGGAGTAGCAACTGATTTGTCGTTTCATGAAATACCCCTTGTTGCCCTTGCCCTTCTTGAAACTAGTGGTTTCACTAACCATCAACAATTGATGCTCCTTCTTGATTTCTACATTCGCGGTGTCGAACATTGCGAATAGCTCAAGGATCATCATATCTATCCCTGATATGTTATAGTTCATCACGAAGCTCTAGCAGCTTGGTGGTAATGACTTTGGAGAAACATCACTATCTCATCTGGAAGATCAACTCCCACTTGATTCTAGTGATTGTTGTACCCAGACAATCTGAGTACAAGCTCAACGATTGAGATCTTCTCCCTTAGTTTGTAGGCTAGAAAATTCGTCGGAGGTCTCATACCTCTTGACGTGGGCATGAGCCTGAAATCCCAATTTCAGCCCTCGAAACATCTCATATGTTCCGCGACATTTCAAAAAATGTCTTTGGTGCCTCAATTCTAAACCATTTAACATTACCGAACTATCATGTAGTCATCAAAACGTGTATGTCAGATGTTCGCAACATCCATAGACAACGTTCAAGGTCCAGCACACCGAGCGGTGCATTAAGGACATAAGCCTTCTACTGTCCGCATAATTGCTACTGTCAACTTTCAACTATATTTTCTCTAGGAACATATCTAAAACAGTAGAACTAAAGCACGAGCTATGACATAATTTGCAAAGGGTTTTTGACTATGTTCAGGATAATTAAGTTCATCTAATGAACTCCCACTTAGATAGACATCCCTCTAGTCATCTAAGTGATTACATGATCCGAGTCAACTAGGCCGTGTCCGATCATCACGTGAGACGGACTAGTCATCATCGGTGAACATCTTCATGTTGATCGTATCTACTATCGACTCATGCTCGACCTTTCGATTAAAGTTCCGAGGCCATGTATGCGTACATGCTAGGCTCGTCAAGTTAACCTAAGTGTTTGGCGTGTGTAAATCTGGCTTACACCGTTGTATGTGAATGTAAGAATCTATCACACCCGATCATCACGTGGTGCTTGAAGCGATGAACTTTTGCAGCGGTGCACGCGATTAGGGGAACACTTATCTTGAAATTTTAATGAGGGATCATCTTATTTACAACCGTCGTTCTAAGCAAATAAGATGCATAAACATGATAAACATCACATGCAATCAAAAAGTGACATGATATGGCCAATATCATTTTGCTCCTTTTGATCTCCATCTTTGGGGCTCCACGATCATCATCGTCACCGGTATGACACCATGATCTCCATCATCGTGTCTCCATGAAGTTGTCTCTCCAACTATTACTTCTACTACTATGGCTACCGGTTAGCAATAAAGTAAAGTAATTACATGGCGTTGTTAAATGACACGCAGGTCATACAATAAATTAAGACAACTCCTATGGCTCCTGCCGGTTGTCATACTCATCGACATGCGAGTCGTGATTTCTATTACAAGAACATGATCAATCTCATACATCACATATCATTCATCACATTATTTTTGGCCATATCACATCACATAGCATACCCTGCAAAAACAAGTTAGACGTCCTCTAATTGTTGTTTGCATGTTTTACGTGGCTGCTTATGGGTTTCTAGCAAGAACGTTTCTTACATACGTAAAAGCCACAACGTGATATGCCAATTGCTATTTACCCTTCATAAGGACCCTTTTCATCGAATCCGATCCGACTAAAGTGGGAGAGATCATCACCCGCTAGCCACCTTATGCAACAAGTGCATGTCGGTTGGTGGAACACATCTCACGTAAAATGCGTGTAAGGTCGGTCCGGGCGCTTCATCCCACAATACCGTCGAAACAAGATTGGACTAGTAACGGTAAGCATATTGAACAAAATCAACGCCCACAACTACTTTGTGTTCTACTCATGCAAAGAATCTACGCAATAGACCTAGCTCATGATGCCCTTTGTTGGGGAGCGTGGCAGAAATTCAAAATTTTCTCTGAGTCACCAAGATCTATCTATGGAGAGACTACCAGCGAGAGAGAGGGAGTGCATCTACATACCCTTGTAGATCGCTAAGCGGAGCGTTCAAGAGAACGGGGTTGAAGGAGTCGTGCCGTGATCCAAATCACCGGAGATCCTAGTGCCGAGCAGACGGCACCTCCGCGTTCAATACACGTGCAGCCGGTGGCGTCTCCCATGCCTTGATCCAGCAAGGAGAGAGGAGAGGTTGGGGAAGACTCCGTCCAGCAGCAGCACAACGGCGTGGTAGTGATGGAGGAGCGTGGTATTCCAGCAGGGCTTCGCCAAGCACCGCGAGATATGAGGAGGAAGAGAGGTAGGGCTGCGCCAGGGAGAGGTGGAAAACTCTTGTGTTTGCATCCCCAAAGACCTCAACTATATATAGGGGAGAGGGAGGGGGCTGCGCCCCCTCTAGGGTTCCCACCCCAAGGGGTGCGGCAGCCCCAAACCCATCTAGGGTGGCGGCCAAGGGGGGGAGAGGGGGAAACTTGCCCCCCAAGCAAGGTGGGGCGCCCCCTCCCCAAACCCTAGGCGCCTTGGGCCCTTGGGGGGCGCACCAGCCCACACAGGCTGGTCCCTCCCACACTTGGCCCATGCAGCCCTCCGGGGCAGTGGCCCCACTTGGTGGACCCAGGACCCTCCGTGGTCCCAGACATTACCGATAACACCCGAAACTTTTCCGGTGACCAAAAGCAGGACTTCCCATATATAAATCTTTACCTCCGAACCATTCCGAACTCCTCGTGGCGTCCAGGGATCTCATCCGGACTCGAACAACATTCAGTACCCACGTATATCTATTCCCTATAACCCTAGCGTCATCGAACCTTAAGTGTGTCGACCCTACGGGTTCGGGAACCATGCAGACATGACCGAGACGTTCTCCGGTCAATAGCCAACAGCGGGATCTGGATACCCATGTTGGCTCCCACATGTTCCACGATGATCTTATCGGATGAACCACGATGTCAAGGACTCAATCAATCCCGTATACAATTCCCTTTGTCTAGCGGTATTGTACTTGCCCGAGATTCGATCGTCGGTATGCCGATACCTTGTTCAATCTCGTTACCGGCAAGTCTCTTACTCGTTCCGTAACACATCATCCCGTGATCAATCCCTTGGTCACACTGCAGATTATGATGATGTCCTACCGAGTGGGCCAGAGATACCTCTCCGTCAACCGGAGTGACAAATCCATCTCGATTCGTGCCAACCCAGCAGACACTTCGGAGATACCCGTAGTCCACCTTTATAGCCACCCGATTCGTTGTGGCGTTTGGTACACCAAAGCATTCCCTACGGTATCCGGGAGTTGCACAATCTCATGGTCTAAGGAAAAGATACTTGACATTAGAAAAGCTTTAGCATACGAACTACACGATCTTTGTGCTAGGCTTAGGATTGGATCTTGTCCATCACATCATTCGCCTAATGACGTGATCCCGTTATGAACGACTTCCAATGTCCATGGTCAGGAAACCGTAACCATCTATTGATCAACGAGCTAGTCAATTAGAGGCTTACTAGGGACATGGTGTTGTCTATGTACCCACACATGTATCTAAGTTTCCTATCAATACAATTATAGCATGGATAATAAACGATTATCATGAACAAGGAAATTTAATAATAATAACCAATTTATTATTGCCTCTAGGGCATACTTCCAACATGCATGTAGTGATAGCTGTTATTTGTTTATAGCTCTATAGTGTTATCTTGCCAGCACATTCCATGTGCTGACCTACACAGGCTGCAACGTATTATGTTGCGGAGTTTTCAGACGAAGAGTGAAGTGCGCTAGGTCGTTTTCATGCACTTAGCTATGCCGTTGGAGTTGATGGACTCTACTACCTTCGAAGCTTCTGCTGTTATCTTATTTAGATGGCCTTCGGCCATATTATTGTAATAAGTTCTCTTTTGAGACATTCTATGTATTAAGTGTGTGATTGAACTCTTTTATAAATCCTCGAGTACTGTGTGTGTCAGCATTACTGATCTAGGGATGACACGTATGCACAGAGATTTGACCGTCTGAGGTTGGATCGCTACAACTCTTTGAAGTTCTTTGTGTTGGTTTGAATAGATGAATCTGAGATTGTGTGATGCATATCATATAATCAAACCCACGGATACTTGTGGTGACATTGGAGTATCGAGGTGAAATTAGGGTTTTGGTTGACGTCTGTCTTAAGGTGTTATTTTAGTACGAACTCTAGGGCTGTTTGTGACACTTATAGGAATAGCCCAGTAGATTGATCAGAAAGAATAACTTTGAGGTGGTTTCATACCCTACAATAATCTCTTCGTTTATTCTCCGCTATTAGTGACTTTGGAGTGATTCTTTGTTGCACGTTGAGGGATTGTTATATGATCTAATTATGTTATCATTGTTGAGAGAACTTGCACTAGGGAAAGTATGAACCCTAGGCCTTGTTTTCAAGCATTGCAATACCGTTTTTCTCACTTTGTTACTTGCTACCTTGATGTTTTTATATTTTTAGATTACAAAAACCCATATCTACTATCCATATTACACTTGTATCACCATCTCTTCGCCGAACTAGTGCACCTATACAATTTACCATTGTATTGGGTGTGTTGGGGCACAAGAGACTCTTTGTTATTTGGTTGCAGGGTTGTTTGAGAGAGGCCATATTCATCCTACGCCTCCCACGGATTGATAAGCCTTAGGTCATCCACTTGAGGGAAATTTGCTACTGTCCTACAAAACTCTGCGCTTGGAGGCCCACCACGAGTCTACAAGAAGAAGGTTGTGTAGTATACATCAAGCTCTTTTCTGGCGCTGTTGCCGGGGAGGTTAGTGCTTGAAGTTATATCTTTAGATCTTGCAATCAAATCTTTTAGTTTCTTGTTTTATCACTAGTTTAGACTATACGAAAAACTACAAAAAATGGAATTTAGGTTGCCTCATATGCTTCATCTTTTTAATGTTTCCCGTGAAAATAAGAATTCCGATAATTGTGCCAAAGTGTTAGAAGAAGAATGCAATAAAATGTTTGTCACTAAATCTTTGAATGATGAGCATGATTATAATGTTGTTAGTATGAATTCCTTGAATACCCATGATGCTAATGATATGCAAAGCCATAAGCTTGGGGATGCTATGTTTGATGAAGATAGTATTTACTGTCCCCCAAGTTTTGATGAGCAAATTTATTATGATGATAGCATGCCCCCTTTTATGATGATTATGTTTATGAAAGTGGGTTTGGAAGAGTGTCAACTTTAGATAATAATGATCCCACTATTTTGGAGGATGTTGAATCTTTTCACAATATTGATGAAAGTGGTTTTGGAGAGGTCATGACTTTATTTAGTGATGAATCCACTATTTTGGAAGAGGTTCCAATTGATTATGAGAACAAAGTTGCTATCTATGATGATTATTGTGATGACATGTATGCTATAAAGAATAATGATAACCATGAAACTTGTCATCATGATTTTAATTTTCAATTGGATTATGCCTCCCATGATAGTTATTTTGTTGAGTTTGCTCCCACTACTATGAACGGGAAGAATTTTGCTTATGTGGAGAGTAGTAAAATTTCTATGCTTGTAGATCATGAAAGTAATGCTTTATGTGATGGTTATATTGTTTAATTCATTCATGATTCCACTTAAAATTATTCAGAGGGAGGAATATATGCTAGTAGGAGTTGTAATAATATCAAGTTCCCTATCTATGTGTTGAAAATCTCGAAGTTATGCTTGTTTTGCCTTCCTATGCTAGTTGATTGTTGCTCCAATAAGTTATTTGCTCACAAAATCCCTATGCATAGGAAGTGAGTTAGACTTAAATGTGATATTCGTATGCTTCATGATGCTCCCTTTATGTTTCAACTCTTATCTTTTATGTGAGCATCATCAAAATCATCATGCCTAGCTAAAAAGGCATTAAAGAAAAGCGTTTGTTGGGAGACAACCCAACACTTTTACCTACTGTTTTTGTGTGTTAACTTGATTAAGCTATTTTAATAATCATGTTTTATATCTTTTGTTTGAATAAAGTGCCAAGTAAAGCCTTTGGAATAGTATGGATGATAGTTGACTTGATTCTGTGCAAAAAACAGAAACTTTTGCGTCCAGTACAGAAATTCCTATCTTTTATGGAACATGGAAAATCTCTGAATTTTTTTAAAGTTGATTGGTATACAAATTGTCTATGTTGTCCTAATTTTTCAGAATTTTTGGAGTAACATAAGTATGATTTCAGTTCAGATCTTCACAAACTATTCTATTTTTGACAGATTCTGCTTTTGATGCATAGTTTACTTGTTTTATAGTTTCTATGGCTTATATTGCTTAATATAAATTTCAGAAATGATAGGGTAAAATAGGCATCATGTGAGAAAAATTATGAATCTCGTCTTGACAGTACCAAAGTGAATGATTTGTTTTATTATACTAACGGATCTCACGAAGGTTTTGTTAAGTTTTGTGTGATTGAAGTTTTCAAGTTTTGGGTGGGATACCTATATGAGGAGAATAAGGAGTGACAAGACCCTAAGCTTGGGGATGACCAAGGCACCCCAAGGTAATATTCAAGGAAGATCCAAGCAACTAAGCTTGGGGATGCCCCGGAAGGCATCCCCTCTTTCGTCTTCAACATTATCGGTAAGCTCACTCGGAGCTATATTTTTATTCGTCACATGATATGAGTTTTTCTTGGAGCGTCACTTTATTTTATTAGTAATTGCTTGTTTTTATTTATAATAATATTTTGTATCTTTTAGTTCAATAAAAAGGTCAAGTATAGCCTTTACCATGCTTATTTTGCATGTCTATATGTTGTTGTTTTAGAAACAAGAAGTTTTCTATCATTGTCTGAATTCCTCTGGAAAGTCAGAACATGGTAAAATCTTGAAATTTGTACACAATGAGTAACAACAAATTTTCTACAGTGTGGTAATTTTTCAGAATTTTTTGAGTTAGGGAAGTATGAGTACAATTGCACTTTTTACAGACTGTCTTGTTTTGATAGATTGCTGTTATGTTTGCATTGTTTGCATATGTTTGCTTGTTTAATTATTCTATTTGAGGATATGAGTATTAAATATGTAGAGGCATTTAGTATGCAATGTTAAATAATAATTTTAGTTATTTGCTACAGTATAGAATGATAAGGTTTTGCATTTGATTTATACTAACTTTTCTCACGAGTTCTTGTTGAGTTTTGTGTGGATGAAGTTTTTAAGGTTTAGGGAGACCGTGATATGAGAGGAATTAAGGAGACACAAAAGCTCAAGCATCTAAGCTTGGGTATGCCCCGGTAGGCATCCCACCTTTCTTCTTCAACAATGATCGGTGTATCAGTTGAGCCTAAGTTTTGCTTCTTCACATGATATGTGATATCTTTAGAATGTCATTTATTTTGTTTTGCTTGTTGTTTGAATAAAATATTAAGATCTGAAATACTTAAATGTTAGAGAGTCTTCACATAGTTACATAATTATTCGACTACTCATTGATCTTCACTTATATCTTTTGGAGTAGTTTGTCATTTGCTCTAGTGCTTCACTTATATATTTTTAGAGCACGACGGTAGTTTTATTTTGAAGAAATTGCTGGACTCTCATGCTTCACTTATATCATTTTGAGAGTCCCTAAACAGCATGGTAATTTTCTTAGGTTATGAATTTAGTCCTAATATTATGGGCATCCAAGAGGGATACAATAAAAACTTTCATATAAAGTGCATTGAATACTATGAGAAGTTTGATTCCTCATTGTTTTGAGATATAAAGATGGTGATATTAGAGTCATGCTAGTGAGTAGTTATGAATTTGAGAAATACTTGTGTTAAGGTTCGTGAGCCCCGCAGCATACACGTATGGTGAACCGTTATGTAACGAAGTTGGAGCATGAGGTATTTTTTGATTGTCTTCCTTATGAATGGCGGTCGGGGACGAGCGATGCTCTTTTCCTACCAATCTATCCCCCTAGGAGCATGCGCGTAGTACTTCGTTTCGATAACTAATAGATTTTTGCAATAAGTATCTGAGTTCTTTACGACTAATGTTGAGTCCATGGATTATACGCACTCTCACCCTTCCAGCATTGCTAGCCTCTCTAGTACCGCACAACTTTCGCTGGTACCATAAACCCACCATGTACCTTCCTCAAAACAGCCACCATACCTACCTATTATGGCATTTCCATAGCCATTCCGAGATATATTGACATGCAACTTTCCACCATTCCGTTTATCATGATACGTTCCATCATTGTCATATTGCTTTGCATGATCATGTAGTTGACATCATATTTGTTGCAAAGCCACCATTTATAATTCTTTCACACATGTCACTCTTGATTCATTGCACATTACAACGCTGGAGGCATTAATATATAGTCATATTTTGTTCTAAGTATTGAGTTGTAATTCTTGAGTTGTAAGTAAATAAAAGTGTGATGATCTTCATTATTAGAGCATTGTCCCATGTGAGGAAAGGATGATGGAGACTATGATTCCCCCACAAGTCGGGATGAGACTCCGGACGAAAAAAAAGAGGCCAAAAAATGAAAGAAGGCACAAATAAAAAAAGAGAGAAAAGAGAGAAGGGGCAATGCTACTATACTTTTACCACACTTGTGCTTCAAAGTAGCACCATGATCTTCATGGTAGAGAGTCTCCTATATTGTCACTTTCATATACTAGTGGGATTTTTTCATTATACAACTTGGCTTGTATATTCCAATGATGGGCTTCCTCAATTGCCCTAGGTATTCATGAGCAAGCAAGTTGGATGCACATCCACTTAGTTTCTTTTTGAGCTTTCATAAACTTATAGCTCTAGTGCATCCGTTGCATGCCAATCCCTACTCACTCACATTGATATCTATTGATGGGCATCTCCATAGCCCGTTGATACGCGTAGTTGATGTGAGACTATCTCCTTCTTTTTGTCTTCTCCACAACCACCATCTATTCAACCTATAGTGCTATGTCCATGTCTCACGCTCATGTATTGCGTGAAAGTTGAAAAAGTTTGAGAACATCAAAAGTATGAAACAATTGCTTGGCTTGTCATCGTTGTTGTGCATGATGTGAATTTTTTGTGTGATGAAGATGGAGCATAGCCAGACTATATGATTTTGTAGGGATAAGCTTTCTTTGGCCTTGCTATTTTGAGAAGACATAATTGCCTTATTAGTATGCTTGAAGTATTATTGTTTTTATGTCAATATTAAAATTTTGTTTTGACGCATACGGATCTGAACATTCATGCCATAATAAAAAATTACATGGATAAATATGTTAGGTAGCATTCCACATCAAAAAATCCGTTTCTATCATTTACCTACTCAAGGACGAGCAGGAATTAAGCTTGGGGATGCTTGATACGTCTCCAACATATCTATAGTTTTTTATTGTTCCATGCTATTATATTACCTGTTTTGGATGTTTTATATGCATTAGTATGCTATTTTACATTATTTTTGGGACTAACCTATTAACCTAGAGCCCAGTGCCAATTCCTGTTTTTCCCCTGTTTTTGAGTTTCGCAGAAAAGGAATACCAAACGGAGTCCAAATGAAATAAAACCTTCATGATGATTTCTTGGACCAAAAGACAACCTGGAGACTTGGATATGAAGTCAGAGGAGCCACGAGGAGGCCACAAGGACGGAGGGCGCGCCCCCACCCTTGTGGGCCCCTCGTGCACCTCCTGACCTAATTTATGCGCCTATATATTCCCATATATCCCAAAACCTATAGAACAGAACCTAGATCGGGAGTTCCGCCACCGCAAGCCTGTGTAGCCATGAAAAATCAATCGGGAGCTGATACATCTCCAACGTATCTATAATTTTTTATTGTTCCATGCTATTATATTATCTATCTTGGATGTTTTGTATGCATTTATATGCAATTTTATATGATTTTTGGGACTAACCTATTAACCTAGAGCCCAGTGCCAGTTTCTGTTTTTCCTTGTTTTTGCGTTTTGCAGAAAAGGAATATCAAATAGAGTCCAGTTGACCTGAAACTTTACAACAATTTTTTACGGACCAAAAGAAGCCCACGGAGTACCCGAGATGCACCAAAGGAGTCCCGAGGCCACCACAAGGGTAGGGGGCGCGCCCCCTGACCTTGTGGACCCCTCGTGGACTCCCCTGACTTGTTCTCGATGCCAACACCTCTTATATATATCCCCAAACCTCCAGAACAGAACCTAGATCAGGAGTTCCGCCGCCACAAGCCTCTCTAGCCACCAAAACCCAATCGGGACCCTGTTCCGGCACTACGCCGGAGGGGGAAATCATCACCGGTGACCATCTTCATCATCCCGGCGCTCCCCATGACGAGGAGGGAGTAGTTCACCCTCGGGGCTGAGGGTATGTACCAGTATCTATGTGTTTGATCTCTCTCTCTCTCTCTCTCTCTCTCTCTCTCGTGTTCTTGATTTGGAACGATCTTGATGTACTGCGAGCTTTGCTATTATAGTTGGATCTTATGATGTTTGTCCCCCTCTACCTTCTTGTAATGGATTGAGTTTTCCCTTTGAAGTTATCTTATCGTGTGTCCATAAGGATTTGAGAACACTTTGATGTATGTCTTGCATGTGCTTATCTGTGGTGACAATGGGATATTCACGTGATCTACTTGATGTATGTTTTGGTGATCAACTTGCCGGTTCTATGACCTTGTGAACTTATGCATAGGGGTTGTTACACGTTTTCGTCTTGACTCTCCGGTAGAAACTTTGGGGCACTCTTTGAAGTTCTTTGCATGGTTTGAATAGATGAATCTGAGATTGTGTGATGCATATCGTATAATCAAACCCGCGGATACTTGTGGTGACAGTGGAGTATCTAGGTGACATCAGGGTTTTGGTTGATGTGTGTCTTAAGTTGTTATTTTAGTACGAACTTTAGGGTTGTTTGTGACACTTATAGGAATAGCCCAATAGATCGATCAGAAAGAACAACTTTGAGGTGGTTTAGTACCCTACAATAATCTCTTCATTTCTTCTCCGCTATTAGTGACTTTGGAGTGACTCTTTGTTGCACGTTGAGGGGTGGTTATATGATCTAATTAGTTATCATTGTTGAGAGAACTTGCACTAGTGAAAGTATGAACCCTAGGCCTTGTTTCGAAGCATTGCAATACCGTTATCGCTCACTTTTACTACTAGTTAACTTTCTGTTTTTATATTTTCAGATTACAAAAACCTATATCTACCATCCATATTACACTTGTCTCACCATCTCTTCGCCAAACTAGTGCACCTATACAATTTACCATTGTATTAGGTGTGTTGGGGGACAGAAGAGACTCTTTGTTATTTGGTTGCAGGGTTGTTTGAGAGCGACCATATTCATCCTACGCCTCTCACGGATTGATAAACCTTAGGTCATCCACTTGAGGGAAATTTTCTACTGTCCTAGAAACCTCGGCACTTGGAGGCCCAACAACGTCTACAAGAAGAAGGTTTCATAGTAGACATCAAGCTAATTTCTGGCGCTGTTGCCGGGTAGGTTAGTGCTTGAAGGTATATCTTTAGATCTTGCAATTTAATCTTTTAGTTTCTTGTTTTATCACTAGTTTAGTTCATAAAAGAAAATTACAAAAAAAATGGAATTGAGGTTGCCGCATATGCTTCATCTTTTTAATGTCTTTCATGGAAATGATGGAAAGGAAAATTGTGCTCAAGTGTTAGAATAAGAAGTCTATAAAATGTTTGGCACTAAATCATTGAATGATGAGCATGATTTGAATGTTGTTAGTATGAATTCTTTGAATATCCATGTTGCTAATGATATGCCAAGCAACAAGCTTGGGGATGCTATGTTTGATGAAGATGATATTTTTTGTCCCCCAAGTTTTGATGAGCAAATTTATTATGATGAAAGCATGCCTCCTATTTAGGATGATTATATTGATGAAAATGGGTTTGGAAGAATGTCAACTCTAGGTAATGATCCGGTGTTGAATCTTATAATATTTATGAAAGTGGATTTGGAGAGGTCAAGACTTTATTTAGTGATGAATCCACTATTTCGGAAGAGGTTTCAATTGACTATGAGAACAAAGTAGATATCTATGATGATTACTGTAATGACATTTATGCTATAGAGAATAATGATAACCATGGAACTTGTCATGATGATTTTAATTTTCAGTTGGATTATGCCTCACACGATAGTTATTTTGTTGAGTTTGCTACCACTAGTATGAATGAGAAGAATTTTGCTTATGTGGAGAGTAGTTGTCACATCCCTAGTTCTGGTAATGCTTAGTTCTTGCATTAGAGTGTTGCATCATGTTTAAATTCTATTTAAATTGAAATGGGGATTGATCAAACCCTAGCATCAGAAAAAAAATTCAACTAGGTTCAAATAAAAATCATTTTCAATGAATCCAAAATGCCTTTGAAAATGTTCATGATTTTTGATAAAGGTGAAAACCTCTGCCAACAATGGTGGACATATTTTTAGGTCATCTTTGGATTTTTGAATTAACACAAAAGTATTTGAATTGGAGCCGTTTAAATGCTATATATATTTTAAATGGTCCAAATATTCTGAAGTTATTTGTGGAGCCTGAAATAATTCAGTTAACCACCAAAATAATTTCCAGAATTATCTAAAATGATTTAGTTCCTAAACTAAATCAGAACAAAGAAAAACAGAATAGAAAAAGAAATAGAAGAGAGAGAGAGAGAGATAGTACCTGGCCACTTACCTGGCGCCCCAACCGGCCCACCTCTGTAGCAGCCCGGCTGGGCAAAGCCAGCCCAACCCACCAGGGGCAAGGTTGTCTTCAACTTTGCGCCAGTAGGACGCCGAGCGTGTGCTCGCGGCACGCGCGCCCTCCGAGCGCCACCTCCTGCCTCTCTGCCCGCTTCCCCGACCCCCCTGGAGATGCCACGCACCTCCCTGGCGCCACGTCCACTTCTCCCTCCGTCCCTATCCCCCTCTGCTATCTCTCCCTCCCGCGACCGAACGGAGCCCGTCGCCGCCGCTCACTGCCGCTGCGCCCACCGCCTTTCCCTTGCACCGTGGCCGTGACCCCGAGCTCCGCCCGGACCCCAAGCCCCTCTACGTCGACCTACTGAAGCCCGGATGCCCCAAGACGATGCCGCGACTTCTTCCCCGACCACGGCCGTCGAATGCCTCCGTCGATTCGGCCACTCCGGCGCGCCCCCGAGCCCACTAACCATCCCTGCAGCTCCGCGGTGAGCCGTTGACCCGATTCCCCCTTGCCCCGTCGTCCCTCGCATGCTCTAGCCCCGATCCCCAACCATGACCGAAGCATCTCGCCGCCGGCCATGGCGTAGCCGTGGCCACAGCCGCGCAAGCTCGCAACGGAGCTCGTCAGCGTGCTCAGCGAACCCCCAGGAGCACGTAGCACCCTCCGGTTTCTCCTCTAGTGCACCGTAGCATCACCACCGCCTGCACCCGAACTCCGGCCGCCGCGGAAGCGGACACCGCCGTCGATATAGGTCGTCTCCGGCGACCCCTCCAGCACCAGTCGACACGGACGAGGCTCAGGGTTCCAACGGTGCCATCCGCGCCTCGAACCGTGGCCTGTGCTGCGTTTCCGAACCGCGCCGCCGTCTCGGGCCTCGCCAGCGCTATGTCGCCGGTGGGTTTCACCCATTTGACCATGTGGGCCCCGCCCCTGGTCAAACCTAGATTAGGAGTTAAACTAATATTAATTTAGTTAGTTAAGCTAATGACACTGACACGCGGGACCCACTGGTCAGTTTGACCTGGGCCGCCCCTGTTGACCTACTGACGTCATCATGATGTCATGCTGACGCAGTAAACTCTCTTCTGGAATTAGTTTAATTCTAAAATAGCCAGGAAATTCCAGAAAATGTTATAAACTTCCAAAATTCATATAAATTCAACCGTAACTCAGATTGAAATGATTTATATATGAAAAATTATCAGAAAAATCCAAAGAATCTGTTTATGGCATTTTCATGCATTTTTGAGCAAGCTAAAGCTACTGTATATGACAATTTGAATTAATGGCATTTGAAATGCCTTATGTGGAGTTTGAATTTGAATCTTGCGTTCAAACCAACTCCATTTAAATCATTGCTAGCTGCATTAGCTCAAATCACAGCATATTGACATGTCATGATCATGCATCATATTGTGCATTGCATTGATTGAGTTCTTTCTCTGTTGCGGTGTTGTTCCCCCTCGGTGAGCGTTGTTCGATCTTTGTGATCGATGACACCGATGAAGAACTATACTATCTTCGAAGTGCCGGGCAAGCAAAACCCCTTGTTCATTCCGATACAATCCCACTCTCGCTCCTGCTCTCTTTTCTTGCATTAGGACAACAACGGTTCATCTGTTACTTGCTGGTGTAGATGAACTGCTTTATCCTCTGCTTGACATATCTTTTTACAGTAAATAGTTGTAAACCTGTATTATGAGTAGGAGTTGTTTGAGCCATGTTGTGCCTACTCATTCATGCTTGTTTGTCATGCACTCTTTGCTTAGAGTTGAGTCAGGTCTGATTCATCGTGGATGAATGGGAGGTGTGTGAACATGTCCTCTTGTGTGTGAGCTAAGTGTGTGAACACGATTTGGTAAAGGTAGCGGTGAGAGGCCATGTAGGAGTACATGGTGGGTTGTCTCATTGCAGCCGTCCTCGTGAACTGAAGTTACGTGTTTGTGATCCATGAAACAGTTACTACCATGCATTGGGCCCGAAACCAATGGACCCTCTCGGCTTCTTAACCACCCTTGTTCTCTGTCCGGGAGTTGCAACTAGTTTACGGTGTTTGTAGGATATGTGTTGGAGGCCGTGCGTGGCTGACCCTAGGGGTGGGCTATGATACGGTAGATACACCGTGGCCCGGTGTACCGAATGCCCGTTTGGTATCTCGGGAACCCTGCACACATCATTCGGGGCCGTTAGTGGAAACCTCGGCCGGACTCCCTGCGGATGGAACCCGGATAGGCGATAAACCTGGACTAGGGACTTGAGTGTTTAGGTAGGCCGTGGCCGACACCCATGTTGGGCTTCCGCTTGAAGGTTGCCGAGTACATGTCGTGTGAACGACGGTAAGTGGTGAGAGCGTGTGTGAAGAAGTACACCCATGCAGGGTTAATATGATATATTCGAATAGCCGTGTCCGCGGAAAAGGACTTCTGGGTTGCCTATAACAGTTCATAGACAAGTGAAAGTGGATACTCTAAAATGCGCAAGATAAGTGTGAGTGCTATGGACGGCGTTCTCGTAGGGAGACGGGAGCGGGTCCATAGTGGTGTATTGATATGGTGAATATGTGGACTCGTGTGCGCCACCTCAAAAGAGTTACTTGCGATGTAGTTCGGGATAGCCACCGAGTCAAAGGCTGGCTTGCTGCAGTCAAACTCCACCACCCCTTTGTTGATAATGATGCATATGTAGTTAGTTACGATGTAAGTCTTCTGAGTACATTTGTACTCACGTTTGCTTATTTTATGTTTTTGCGAGAGGCGTCGGTCTCGCTAGTAGTTCCGCTTGGACTTGACGTTTAGTTTGTTACCTCGGCTACGATCTTGTGCCCTCGGCAGATCTCGGTAGATAGTCGAGCTTCCTAGCCTCCTTTTCATTTGTAGATGTCTCTGTACTCGGACATGTTAAGCTTCTTCCGCTTGTGCTTTGACTTGTATGCTCAGAGTGTTGGGTCATGAGACCCATGTTTGTAATATCTCGCTCCTCGGAGCCTAATGAATAAATATTTGAGTCGTAGAGTTATGTTGTGATGCCATGTTGTATTTACACATATTGAGCATATTGTGTGTATGTTTGAAATGCTTGGTATGTGTGGGATCCGACAATCTAGTTGTTTATCCTTGGCAGCCTCTCATATGGGGAAATGTAGTCTAGTGCTTCTGAGCGATAGTAGTCCGCTTCTGCCCGGTTCACCGGAGTCCCTGCTAGCCCAAAGACTACCGCTTCTGGACACTTGACTGGCCGGGCATGTGTTTCACTTCGTTCCTATGTCTCGTCCTTCGGGAAATGTCACGCGGTGACATCCGAGTCCTGCCCTAGCTCGCTACAGCCCGGGATACCGGAGTCCTGTTAGCCCAGTGCTACAGCCCGGATTCACACGTTGCTGACCGACATGCTCGATGTGATTCATGTATACCTGTCCCCATGGGTTAGTGCCGCTTTGGGTTCACGACTAGCCATGTCGGCCCGGGTTCTCTGTCATATGGATGCTAGCGACACTATCATATACGTGAGCCAAAAGGCGCAAACGGTCCCAGGCCATGGTAAGGCGACACCCGTGGGAATACCGTGCGTGAGGCCGCAAAGTGATATGAGGTGTTACCGGCTAGGTCGATGTGACTTGGAATCGGGGTCTAGACAGCGTTGGTATCAGAGCCTGACTGCCTATAGGTTTACCAAGCCAAACTGGTCGAAGTTGAGTCTAGAAATGCTTTAGTTATGTAAGGGAATTGATTGTGGAAGGGAACGTAAGGCTCTTTTTACTCCTTATACCTCATGGCCTTCTGATCTGAGTCATCCTCTTCTCTTCTAAGGGGTTAAGAACTAGGCCTTCTCATCTATCTATCAGGATGACGTGTTACTAATCCATAGACCTTTTAGATTGTTGGTTTTACGCCAGTTCAGTTTCTACTACTTCCGTATGTTAGCTGTTGATCTCGAAACCTTGATATGATGTTGTTGAGTGGTTATGCCACCATTTTTGCAGGATGTCTCAAATCATTTTGAGCATTTACAACCGTTATCTTTGTCCGAGTCATCCTGTGTCTCTAAATAGTCCGATGCATTGCAAACCCTTTCTTTCCGTTCCGATGTTCTTTTGGTCAGAATAAGCACACTAATCGGCGAGTTGAGGTACTCTATCGCCTCGACATATATGTTGGAGCTATTATTATGACCCTAGGTGTTTTAGGGAGTCACCTAGTAATCCAGCCATGCTTTGTGTTTCCAGTGTGATGATTCTGGCCGTCATTCTCGAAAGCATCCCGTGATGTTATTAGTTAGTAGGCATTCTATTCCTGGGTTCTAGAACCCGAGATTCACCCTACTTCATGTTGTTAGTATTTGCTAGTTCCTTTAGGATACTAGTAACTTTGCGATAGTCCTCGAGGTCCGTGGTATTTCCTTCTTCCAAATACCATGAACTAGTTATGGCAGAAGTTCTTTTGAACCAAAAGATCACAACCAGAGTGCTCTTGAGGAGTACTCCATTCATATTGTGACTCTGCCAGTTTTACCTTCTCTGCATGGGTTATCTGGGAGAAATGTTGAGCTTTGCTCGATATACTAATCCATGCCTCCACAACTCGAAAAGTTATATGTTCCTCGAGTTGTCCCTCCTTAGTTGTATTCCGATCCCTGTCTATCAGTTGGTAGTCAGGAGTAGTCGTGCTCTCGTCCTCATCGATGCCCATTTTTCTTGTGGTCTGTCAAGCCATTCTGTTCTGGAATGACTAGGAGAAACAAACTCCAGCACCTTGTCCATTTCTAGGATTGAGTCAAAGCAGTTGTATTCCGCAGATCAAAGTGCCCATCCAGCTTTTGATTCTGTTCTATCCTGAAGTATTACCCACTTTATGTCAGGAACGTCATGAGAATTGCGCCTTCTCTTATGAATTCTTGACGCAGTGATACTTCTCACCATCATTATTCATTCCTCGATCCCGAGTTGTTGTAACCGGAATGCCGACAAGTGAATTGTGATGTGTGAAATCAATACTCCGAGCAACTCATTGCTTGGTAGCTAATGGACAATATCCTCATTCTTAGCATGTTGGTTATTAAATCATCATCCTAAGATTGATCGTGCTACCTAGTCCTTATTTACGGTGCACACTTCGATTGATGAGTTAGGATCTTGTCAAGTCGTCACTCATTTGATCATATCGTCTTGCCTCAAAAGCAAGATTGTTCTCGAGCTTAGTAACATACCGGTGGTTCGTGACTTTCCAAATATCTTCTTGGAAGTGTTACCGGGTTGTTTTCTGACTGTTATGTTGAGCTCGTGATCAAGTTGGTTTCTTGTGAACCACCCTTTCTCCAAGAATCTGTGTTGGATATCCCTGAGCTAGTTGGTTAAGCTAGACAAAAACTTGGAGAGTTGGAAGATAAAAGCTTGCCTAACTTAGTTCGATCCAAAGGGATATTCTTGTGTAGTGTGTGTTGAATAAAGATGATATCTTCATCGGTTGGTCCCTGTGATCAGTTGCTGGACCTATTGTCTTATCAATCCTTTGATTTGAATGTGGGCTATCGTCAAATCAAATCAGTACCAACGATGCTCGTAATGTTGTCTTACTCGTGGTTGATCCCTCGAGCATACACCATAACATCTTTTGGTCCACCAATGCTATCACCGTGTTCACATGATGGTGGAAGTCCGGTGATATGGAAATTCCGATGAGTTGTTGTTGAGCCCATCGGTATTATGTCTCCCCCATGAGTCATGTTGAACATCAACCTAGTATTGGAAACTTGTGTAAGCATTTCTTCGTGTTTCGTTCATGAATCATATGTTTGGATGAAAGTAGTGACTTCCTCTAATTCATGTGCATCTGATGCAAGTTGCCGCGTGGATTCGAGAAAGTCAATGTTGCTTCTTTGGAATCATCCCAAATCGGTCATGCATACGTCGAAGTATTCTGTGGTTCGTAGACTTGCAACCTTCGCTCTACATGTGTTCCTAGCACACCAAGCCACCGATTGATTTGTTCAAGGAGAAGGAGTTCCTTCATAAGAGCTAATCCGGACTTATGTAGGGACTTCGATATCCTCGTTGATGGTTCCCCACCTGAACTCGGTAGTGTTTTGTTGTAAGACTACTATGTGGTCATGCTTGTCTGGAACAGCGTGTTCACATGTATGTAGCAGAACCAGCTCATGTTTTGGAGCTTGCTATCGTAGTTCACTCCCCGAGAATCTCGCAACGTCATCTTGTTGATTTGTGTTGCAAACCTCCATTTTTCTTTCTAGACTTCATGAGTCTGGAATATCCTGACACCAACCAGATCTGAATCTCAGGCAGATATGATGGTTCGAACATTCCCAACAGTTGCATTTTGTTCCCAGCTTGCACCCCATTGTGCCAATCTCAATGGGCTGCCCCTCTCAGTAATTGATGTCTAGGATCATCCTCAAAAGTGGACTCACCATGGGTCCCATCCATTTTCGATGATAAGCAAAATCATCCATTGCGTTGTCTTCGACAAGGTAGTCCACATCATCCATTCTAGTCCGAGTATGTCACTCTTTCGAACTCTTTCAAATGATCGATTGTGATTGCCTTAGGCTGGTATAAAGAGTCTCAATGATCTCTATATCAAAAGTAATTCTTTTTGCCACTTAAGGGAATTTTTCTACGGGTCACCTTCCTTAAGATGTCTCGTTATAGTATCATGGCAACTCAACTCCTCGCTACGTGGACAACCGTTCACCACCTCCTTAAGTGTGAAATTGTTGTCTACCTAGTGAACCTTTGTCATCTGTGACACTCCATCCCTCCGGATGTATGTTTCATGTCTCAGCTTGAGGGATGTTGCTATGTCTCATTCCGTGAGTTAATCCTGAGTTGTTCGATCCACAAGAAGATTGATTCTTCTAAAATTCTCCCTTTTCTCTCTTGTCATATTGGATGAAGTTCTCAAAGCAGGGATGTCAAGATCAACGTATGCAACGAATCAACAACCTTATGTGGTGCAACTTGGATCGTGAAGATTGTGTTGGTCTTGTGCCCCTATGTCTTCTTACCTCACGTCTTGAATCTCGGGACGAGATTCTTGTTTAGTGGGGGTGAGTTGTCACATCCCTAGTTCTGGTAATGCTTAGTGCTTGCATTAGAGTGTTGCATCATGTTTAAATTCTATTTAAATTGAAATGGGGATTGATCAAACCCTAGCATCAGAAAGAATTCAACTAGGTTCAAATAAAATCATTTTCAATGAATCCAAAATGCCTTTGAAAATGTTCATGATTTTGATAAAGGTGAAAACCTCTGCCAACAATGGTGGACATATTTTTAGGTCATCTTTGGATTTTTGAATTAACACAAAAGTATTTGAATTGGAGCCGTTTAAATGCTATATATATTTTAAATGGTCCAAATATTATGAAGTTATTTGTGGAGCCTGAAATAATTCAGTTAACCACCAAAATAATTTACAGAATTATATAAAATGATTTAGTTCCTAAACTAAATCAGAACAAAGAAAAACAGAATAGAAAAAGAAAAATAGAATAGAGAGAGAGAGAGAGAGAGAGATAGTACCTGGCCACTTACCTGGCGCCCCAACCGGCCCACCTCTGTAGCAGCCCGGCTGGGCAAAGCCAGCCAAACCCACCAGGGGCAAGGTTGTCTTCAACCTTGCGCCAGTAGGACGCCGAGCGTGTGCTCGCCGCACGCGCACCCTCCGAGCGCCACCTCCTGCCTCTCTGCTCGCTTCCCCGCCCCCCCTTGAGATGCCACGCACCTCCCGGGCGCCACGTCCACTTCTCCCTCCGTCCCTATCCCCCTCTGCTCTCTCTCCCTCCCGCGACCGAACGGAGCCCGTCGCCGCCGCTCACTGCCGCTGCGCCCACCGCCGTTCCCTTGCACCGTGGCCGTGACCCCGAGCTCCGCCCGGACCCCAAGCCCCTCTACGTCGACCCACTGAAGCCCGGATGCCCCAAGACGATGCCGCGGTTTCTTCCCCGACCACGGCCGCCGAATGCCTCCGTCGATTCGGCCACTCCGGCGCGCCCCAAGCCCACTAACCATCCTGCAGCTCATGGTGAGCCGTTCACCCGATTCCCCCTTGCCCCGTCGTCCCTCGCGTGCTCTAGCCCCGATCCCCAACCATGACCGAAGCATCTCGCCGCCGGCCATGGCGTAGCCGTACACAACCGCTGGCTCGCCGGCGGAGCTTCGTCAACGTGCTCAGCGAACCCCCAGGAGCACGTAGCACCCTCCGGTTTCTCCTCTAGTGCACCGTAGCATCGCCACCGCCTGCACCCGAACTCCGGCCGCCGCGGAAGCGGACACCGCCGTCGATATAGGTCGTTTCCGGCAACCCCTCCAGCACCAGTCGACACGGACGAGGCTCAGGGTTCCAACGGTGCCATCCGCGCCTCGAACCATGGCCTGTGCTGCGTTTCCGAACCGCGCCGCCGTCTCGGGCCTCGCCGGCGCTATGTCGCCGGTGGGTTTGACCCATTTGACCATGTGGGCCCCGCCCCTGGTCAAACCTAGATTAGGAGTTAAACTAATATAAATTTAGTTAGTTAAGCTAATGACACTGACACACGGGACCCACTGGTCAGTTTGACCTGGGCCGCCCCTGTTGACCTGCTGACATCATCATGATGTCATGCTGACGCAGTAAACTCTCTTCTGGAATTAGTTTAATTCTAGAATAGCCAGGAAATTCCAGAAAATGTTATAAACTTCCAAAATTCATATAAATTCAACCGTAACTCAGATTGAAATGATTTATATATGAAAATTATCAGAAAAATCCAAAGAATCTGTTTATGGCATTTTCATGCATTTTTGAGCAAGCTAAAGCTACTGTATATGACAATTTGAATTAATGGCATTTGAAATGCCTTATGTGGAGTTTGAATTTGAATCTTGCGTTCAAACCAACTCCATTTAAATCATTGCTAGCTGCATTAGCTCAAATCACAGCATATTGACATGTCATGATCATGCATCATATTGTGCATTGCATTGATTGAGTTCTTTCTCTGTTGCCGGTGTTGTTCCCCCTCGGTAGACGTTGTTCCGATGCTGTGATCGATGACACCGATGAAGAACTATACTATCTTCAGAAGTGCCAGGCAAGCAAAACCCCCTTGTTCATTCCGATACAATCCCACTCTCTCGCTCCTGCTCTCTTTTACTGCATTAGGACAACAACGGTTCATCTGTTACTTGCTGCGGTAGCTGAACCCCTTTATCCTCTGCATGACCTATCATTCCACAGTAAATAGATGAAACCCACTAGTATGAGTAGGAGTTGTTTGAGCCATGTTGTGCCTACTCATTCATGCTTGTTTGTCATGCCTGCTACTGCTTAGAGTTGAGTCAGGTCTGATTCATCTGGGATGAATCGGAGGTGTGTGAACATGTCCTACTGTGTGTGTGAGCTAAGTGTGTGAACACGATTTGGTAAAGGTAGCGGTGAGAGGCCATGTAGGAGTACATGGTGGGTTGTCTCATTGCAGCCGTCCTCAGGAACTGAGTTCTGTGTTTGTGATCCATGAAACAATTACTACCATGCATTGGGCCCGAAACCAATGGACCCTCTCGGCTTCTTAACCACCCTTGTTCTCTGTCCAGGAGTTGCAACTAGTTTCTGGTGTTTGTAGGATATGTGTTGGAGGCCGTGCGTGGTCTTGACCCTAGGGGTGGGCTATGATGCGGTAGATACACCGTGGCCGGTCTGCAGAATGCCCGTTTGGTATCTCGGGAACCATACACACATCGTTCGGGGCCGTTAGTGGAAACCTCGGCCGGACTCCCTGCGGATGGAACCCGGATAGGCGATAAACCTGGACTAGGGACTTGAGTGTTTAGGTAGGCCGTGGCCGACACCCACGTTGGGCTTCCGCTTGAAGGTTGCCGAGTACATGTCGTGTGAACGGAGGTAAGTGGTGAGAGCGTGTGTGAAGAAGTACACCCCTGCGGGGTTAATATGATCTATTCGAATAGCCGTGTCCGCGGAAAAGGACTTCTGGGTTGCCTATAACAGTTCATAGACAAGTGAAAGTGGATACTCTAAAATGCGCAAGATAAGCGTGAGTGCTATGGATGGCGTTCTCGTAGGGAGAGGGAGAGGGTCCATAGTGGTGTATTGATATGGTGAATATGTGGACTCATGTGCGCCACCTCAAAAGAGTTACTTGCAGTCGTAGTTCAGGATAGCCACCGAGTCAAAGCTGGCTTGCTGCAGTCAAACTCCACCACGCCCTTTGTTGATAATGATGCATATGTAGTTAGTTCTGATGTAAGTCTTGCTGAGTACGTTTGTACTCACGTTTGCTTATTTTATGTTTTACAGAGAGACGTCAGTCTCGCTAGTAGTTCCACTTGGACTTCGACGTTTAGTTTGTTACCTCAGCTACGATCTTGTGCCCTCGGCAGGATCAGGTAGATAGTCAGGCTTCTCAGCCTCTTTTTCATTTGTAGATGTCTGTACTCAGACATGTTAAGCTTCCGATTGTGCTTCGACTTGTATGTTTCGATTGTTGGGTCATGAGACCCATGTTTGTAATATCTCGCTCCTCGGAGCCTAATGAATAAATATTATAGTCGTTGAGTTATGTTGTGATGCCATGTTGTATTTACACATATTGAGCATATTGTGTGTATGTTTGAAATGCTTGGTATGTGTGGGATCCGACAATCTAGTTGTTTATCCTTGGCAGCCTCTCATATGGGGAAATGTAGTCTAGTGCTTCCTGAGCGATAGTAGTCCGCCATGACCGGTTCACCGGAGTCCTGCTAGCCCAAAGACTACGCCCTCGACACTTGATCGGGGCATGTGTTTCACTTCGTTCTCGTGGTTCTGTCCCTTCGGGGAAATGTCACGCGGTGACATCCGGAGTCCTGCCTAGCCTGCTATAGCCCGGGATACCGGAGTCCTGTTAGCCCAGTGCTACAGCCCGGATTCACACGTTGATGACCGACATGCTCGATGTGATTCATGTATGCCTGTCCCCATGGGTTAGTGCCGCTTTGGGTTCACGACTAGCCATGTCGGCCCGGGTTCTCTGTCATATGGATGCTAGCGACACTATCATATACGTGAGCCAAAAGGCGCAAACGGTCCCGGGCCATGGTAAGGCGACACCCGTGGGAATACCGTGCGTGAGGCCGCAAAGTGATATGAGGTGTTACCGGCTAGGTCGATGTGACTTGGAATCGGGGTCCTGACAGTAGTAAAATTTCTATGCTTGTGCATCATGAAAATAATGCTTTATGTGATGGTTACATTTTTGAATTCATTCATGATGCTACTGAAAATTATTATGAGGGAGGAATATATGCTTGTGGGAATTGCAATAATACCAAGTTTCCTCTCTATGTGTTGAAAATCTTGAAGTTTGCTTGCTTTACCTTCCTATGCTAGTTGATTATTGTTCACATAAGTTGTTTGATCACAAAATCCCTATCATAGGAAGTGGGTTAGACTTAAATGTGCTTTTCATATGCTTCATGATGCTCTCTTCGTGTTTCAATTCTTATCTTTTATGTGAGCATCATTGAAATCATCATGCCTAGCTAGAAAGGCATTAAAGAAAAGCACTTGTTGGGAGACAACCCAACATTTAACCTTACTGTTTTTGTATGTTCACATGATTAAGCTACTGTAGTAATCATGTTTTATAGATTTTGTTTCAACAAAGTGCCAAGTAAAGCCTTTGGGATAGTATGGATGATAGTTGACTTGATTCTGTGCAAAAACAGAAACTTTTCCGCTCATTGCCAGAATTTTAGAAATTCACGGAAGCGTGATTTTGATCTGAATTTTTTACATAAGATTGATATACAAATTGTCTAGATTTTCCTAATTTTTCAGAATTTTTGGAGTTACAGAAGTATGATTTCAATTCAGATCTTTACAGACTGTTCTGTTTTTGGCAGATTCTGTTTTCGATGCATAGTTTGCTTGTTTTCTAGTTTCCGTGGCTTATATTGCTTAATATAAATTGTAGAAATGATAGGGTATAGTAGGTATCATGTGAGAAAAAAATTATGAATATTGTCTTGACTGTACCAAAGTGAATGATTTGTTTTATTATACTAACGGAGCTTATGAGTTTTCTGTTGAGTTTTGTGTTGTGAAGTTTTCAAGTTTTGGGTAAAGTTTTGATGGACTACGGAATAAAGAGTGGCAAGAGCTTAAGCTTGGGGGTGACCAAGACACCCCAAGGTAATATTCAAGGACAACCAAGAGCCTAAGCTTGGTGATACCCCGGATGACATCCCCTCTTTCGTCTTCGTTCATCGGTAACCTTACTTGGAGCTATATTTTTATTCACCACATGATATGTGTTTTGCTTGGAGCGTCATTTTCTTTATTTAGGATTTTTCTTGATGTTTGAATAAAGTAGTTGAGATCTGAAATTTTATTTATGAGAAGGAGTCTTCACATGGTTACATAATTATTCGACTACTCATTGATCTTCACTTATATCTTTTGGAGTAGTTTCCAGTTGCTCTAGTGCTTCACTTATATCTTTTTAGAGCACGGCGGTAATTTTATTTTGAAGAATTTATTGAACTCTCATGCTTCACTTATATCATTTTGAGAGTATCTAAACAACGTGGTAATTTGCTTTGGTTATGAATTTAGTCGTAATATGATGGGCATCCAAGAGGGATATAATAAAAACTTCCATATAAAGTGCATTGAATACAATGAGAAGTTTGATTCCTTATGATTGTTTTGAGATATAAGGATGGTGATATTAAAGTCATGCTAGTGAGTAATTGTGGATTGTAGAAATACTTGTGTTAAAGTTTGTGATTCCCGTAGCATGCACGTATGGTGAACCGTAATGTGATGAAGTCGGAGCATGATTTATTTATGATTGTCTTCCTAATGAGTGGCGTCGGGGACAAGCAATGGTCTTTTCCTACCAATCTATCCCCCTAGGAGCATGCGTGTAGTACTTTGTTTCCATGGCTAATAGATTTTTGCAATAAGTATGTGAGTTCTTTATGACTAATGTTGAGTCCATGGATTATACGCACTCTCACACTTCCAACATTGCTAGCCTCTCTAGTACCGCGGAACTTTTGCCGGTACCATACACCCACCATATACCTTCCTCAAAACAGCCACCATACCTAACTATTATGGCATTTCCATAGCCATTCCGAGATATATTGCCATGCAACTTCCATTGTTTCATTTATTATGACACGCTTCATCATTGTCATATTACTTTGCATGATCATGTAGTTGACATTATATTTGTGGCAAAGCCACCTTTCATAATTCCTTCATACATGTCACTCTTGATTCATTTCACATCCGGGTACACCGCCGGAGGCATTCATATAGAGTCATATTTTGTTCTAAGTATCGAGTTGTAATTCTTGAGTTGTAAGTAAATAAAAGTGTGATGATCATCATTATTAGAGCATTGTCCCAGTGAGGAGAGAATGATGGATACTATGATTCCCCCACACGTCGGCAGGAGACTCCGGACGAAAAAAATATTAAAAAAGAGGCAAAAAAAGAGAGAAGGCCCAAACAAAAAAAACAAAAAATAAAGAGAGAAGGGACAATGCTACTATCCTTATACCACACTTGTGCTTCAAAGTAGCACCATGATCTTCATGATAGAGAGTCTCCTATGTTGTCTCTTTCATATACTAGTGGGAATTTTGATTATAGAACTTGGCTTGTATATTCCAATGATGGGCTTCCTCAAATTGCCCTAGGTCTTCGTGAGAAAGCGAGTTGGAAGCACACCCACTTTGTTTCTTTTTGAGCTTTCATACACATATAGCTCTAGTGCATCCATTGCATGGCAATCCCTACTCACTCACATTGATATCTATTGATGGGCATCTCCATAGCCCGTTGATACACGTAGTTGATGTGATACTATCTCCTTCTATTTGTATTCTCCACAACCACCTTCTATTCCACCTATAGTGCTATATCCATGGCTCACGCTCATGTATTGCGTGAAAGTTGAAAAGGTTTGAGAACATAAAAGTATGAAACAATTTATTGGCTTGTCATCGGGGTTGTGCATGATCTGAATGTTTTGTGTGATGAAGATGGAGCATAGCCAGACTATGTGATTTTGTAGGGATAACTTTCTTTGGCTATGTTATTTTGAGAAGACATGATTGCTTTGTTAGTATGCTTGAAGTATTATTGTTTTTATGTAAATATTACTCTTTTGTTTTGAATCTTATGGATCTAAACATTCATGCCACAATAAAGAAATTTACATGGATAAATATGTTAGGTAGCATTCGACATCAAAGATTCTGTTTTTATCATTTACCTACTCGAGGACGAGCAGGAATTAAGCTTGGGGATGCTTGATACGTCTCCAACGTATCTATACTTTTTTTATTGTTCCATGCTATTATATTATCTATCTTGGATGTTTTATATGCATTTATATGCTATTTTATATGATTTTTGGGACTAACCTATTGACCTAGAACCCAGTGTCAGTTTCTGTTTTTTCCTTGTTTTTGAGTTTTGCACAAAAGGAATATCAAACGGAGTCCAATTGACATGAAGCTTTACGATGATTTTTTATGGACCAAAAGAAGCCCACGGAGTACCGGAGATGCACCAGAGGAGTCCCGAGGCCACCACCTTGTGGGCCCCGCGTGGACTCCCCTGACTTGTTCTCGATGCCAACACCTCTTATATATCCCCAAACCTCGAGAACAAAACCTAGATCGGGAGTTTTGCCACCGCAAGCCTCTATAGCCACCAAAAACCAATCGGTACCCTGTTCTAGCACTCTGTCGGAGGGGGAAATCATCACCGGTGGCCATCTTCATCATCCGAGCGCCCTCCATGATGAGGAGGGAGTAGTTCACCCTCGGGGCTGAGGGTATGTACCAGTAGCTATGTGTTTGATATCTCTCTCTCTCTCTCTCTCTCTCTCTCGTGTTCTTGATTTGGCACGATCTTGAGTACCGCGACCTTTGCTATTATAGTTGAATCTTATGATGTTTCTCCCTCTCTACCTTCTTGTAATTGATTGAGTTTTCCCTTTGAATTTATCTTATCGAATTGAGGCTTTAAGGATTTGAGAACACCTGATGTATGTTTTGCATGTGCTTATCTGTGGTGACAATGGGATATTCATGTGATCTACTTGATGTATGTTTTGGTGATCAACTTGCGGGTTCTGTCACCTTGTGAACTTATGCATATGGGTTGGCACACGTTTTCGTGTTGACTCTCTGGTAGAAACTTTGGGGCACTCTTTGAAGTTCTATGTGTTGGTTTGAATAGATTAATATGATATTGTGTGATGCATATCGTATAATCAAACCCGCGGATACTTGTGGTGACATTCTAGTTGCTACCTCTTGAGCTTGCGTTGGTTTTTCCCTTGAAGAGGAAAGGGTGATGCAGCAAAGTAGTGTAAGTATTTCCCTCAGTTTTGAGAACCAAGATATCAATCCAGTAGGAGACAACGCACAAGCCACCGAATACCTGCACAAACAAACACCAACCTTGCACCCAACGCGATAAAGGGGTTGTCAACCCCTTCACGGTTATTTGCAACATGAGATCTGATAGAGATGGATAAACGGTAAAGTAATATTTTTGGTATTTTTGGTTTATGAAACGGAAAGTGAAAGATTTCAAAGAAAGTAAATAGGAAACTAGAATTGTAGATCGGAAACTTATATGATGAAAAATAGACCTGGGGGGGAGCATAGGTTTCACTAGAGGCTTCTCTCAAGATAAAAATATTACGGTGGGCGAACAAATTACTGTCGAGCAATTGATAGAAAAGCGCTAAGTTATGACGATATCTAAGGCAATCATCATGAATATAGGCATCACATCCGTGTCAAGTAGACCGAAACGATTCTGCATCTACTACTATTACTCCACACATCGACCGACTCCTGCCTGCATCTAAAGTATTAAGTTCATAAGAACGGAGTAACGCATTAAGTAAGATGACATGATGTAGCGGGATTAACTCAAGCAATATGATGAAAACTCCATCTTGTTATCCTCGACGGCAACAATACAATACGTGTCTTCTGACTTGCACTCCAAGTCTCCTAGGTGTCTTCTAGTCCAAGAAAAATCATCGCGACAGTTTTACTCTGTTTGGTATTCCTTTTCTGCGAAACTCTAAAACAAGGAAAAAAACAAAAACTGGCACTGGGCCCTAGGTTAATAGGTTAGTCCCAAAACTCATATAAAATAGCATATTAATGCATATAAAACATCCAAAAGAGATAATATAATATCATGGAACAATAAAAAATTATAGATACGTTGGGGACGTATCAAGCATCCCCTAGCTTAATACATGCTTGTCCTCGAGTAGGTAAATGATAAAAACAGAATTTTTGATGTGGAATGCTACCTAACATATTTATCCATGTAAATTTCTTTATTGTGGCATGAATGTTCAGATCCGTAAGATTCAAAACAAAAGTTTAATATTGACATAAAAATGATAATACTTCAAGCATACTAACAAAATAATTATGTCTTCTCAAAATAACATGGCCAAAGAAAGCTTATCCCTACAAAATCATATAGTCTGGCTATGCTCCATCTTCATCACATAAAATATTCAAATCATGCACAACCCCGATGACAGCCAAGCAATTGTTTCATACTTTCGACGTTCTCAAACCTTTTCAGATTTCACGCAATACATGAGCGTGAGCCATGGACATAGCACTATAGGTGGAATAGATGGTGGTTGTGGAGAAGACAAAAAGGAGATAGTCTCACATAAACTAGGCATATCAACGGGCTGTGGAGATGCCCATTAATAGATATTAATGCGAGTGAGTAGGGATTGCCATGCAATAGATGCACTAGAGCTATAAGTTTATGAAAGATCAAAAAATAAAACTAAGTGGGTGTGCATCCAACTTGCTTGCTCATGAAGACCTAGGGCGTTTGAGGAAGCCCATCGTTGGAATATATGATACGTCTCCAACGTATCTATAATTTTTTATTGCTCCATGCTACTTTATCTACTGTTTTGGACTATATTGGGCTTTATTTTCCACTTTCATATTATTTTTGGGACTAACCTATTAACCGGAGGCCCAGCCCAGAATTGTTGTTTTTTGCCTATTTCAGTGTTTCGAAGAAACGAAATATCAAACGGAGTGCAAACGGAATAAAACCTTCGGGAACGTGATTTTCTCACCGAACATGATCCAGGAGACTTGGACCCTACTCCAAGAAGTAACAGAGGCGGTCACGAGGGTGGGGGGCGCCCCACTAGGGCGCGCCCTCTGCCTCATGGGCCCCCTGTTGCTCCACCGACGTACTCCTTCCTCCTATATATACCTACGTACCCCCAAACAATCAGAACAGGAGCCAAAAACCTAATTCCACCGCCGCAACTTTCTGTATCCACGAGATCCCATCTTGGGGCCTATTCCGGAGCTCCGCCGGAGGGGCATCCACCACGGAGAGCTTCTACATCATCACCATAGCCCCTCCGATGAAGTGTGAGTAGTTTACTTCAGACCTTCGGGTCCATAGCTAGTAGCTAGATGGCTTCTTCTCTCTTGTTGGATCTCAATACAATGTTCTCCCCCTCTCTCGTGGAGATCTATTCGATGTAATCTTCTTTTTGCGGTGTGTTTGTTGAGACCGATGAATTGTGGGTTTATGATCAAGATTATCTATGAGAAACATTTGAATCTTCTCTGAATTCTTTTATGTATGATTGGTTATCTTTGCAAGTCTCTTCGAATTATCCGTTTGGTTTGGCCAACTAGATTGGTAGTTCTTGCAATGGGAGAAGTGCTTAACTTTGGGTTCAATCTTGCGGTGTCCTTTCCTAGTGATGTATAAGCAGCAAGGCACGTATTGTATTGTTGCCATCAAGGATAACAAGATGGGGTTTTTATCATATTGCATGAATTTATCCCTCTACATCATGTCATCTTGCTTAAGGCGTTACTCTGTTTTAACTTAATACTCTAGATGCATCTTGGATAGCGGTCGATGAGTGGAGTAATAGTAGTAGATGCGGCGAGTCGGTCTACTTGTCTCGGACGTGATGCCTATATACATGATCATACCTAGATATTCTCATAACTATGCTCAATTCTGTCAATTGCTCAACAGTAATTTGTTCACCCACTGCAGAATACTTATGCTCTTGAGAGAAGCCACTAGTGAAACCTATGGCCCCCGGGTCTATTCTCATCGTATCAATCTCCATTACTTTAATACTTGCCTTGTTTTACTTTGCCTTTTACTTTTCACTTTGCATCTCTATATAAAAAATACCAAATATTTATCATCTCTATCAGATCTCACTCTCGTAAGTGACTGTGAAGGGATTGACAACCCCTAATCGCGTTGGTTGCGAGGAGCTATTGTTTTGTGCAGGTACGAGGGATTTGTGCGTAGCCTCCTACTGGATTGATACCTTGGTTCTAAAAAACTGAGGGAAATACTTACGCTACTTTGCTGCATCACCCTTTCCTCTTCAAGGGAAAACCAACGCAGTGCTCAAGAGGTAGCAATATACAAGCCAAGTTCTATAATGAAAAATTCGCACTAGTATATGAAACTGATAACATAAGAGACTCTCTATCATGAAGATCATGGTGCTACTTTGAAGCACAAGTGTGGCAAAAAGGATAGTAACATTGTCCCTTCTCTCTTTTTCTCTCATTTTTTCTTTCTCCTTTTTTTGGGCCTTCTCTTTATTTTTTTGGCCTTTCTCTCCTTTTTTTATTTCCTCACATGGGACAATGCTCTAACAATGAAAATCATCACACTTCTATTTACTTACAACTCAAGAATTACAGCTTGATACTATGTGCCGAGATGTGCAATGAATCAAGAGCGACATGTATAAAAAAATGATGAATGGTGGCTTTGCCACAAATACGATGTCAACTACATGATCATGCAAAGCAATATGACAATGATGATGTATGTCATAATAAACGGAACAGGGGAAAGTTGCATGGCAATATATCTCGGAATGGCTATGGAAATGCCATGATAGGTAGGTATGGTGGCTGTTTTGAGGAAGGATATGTGGTGGGTTTATGGTACCTGCGAAAGCTGCGTGGTACTAGAGAGGCTAGCAATGGCGGAAAGGTGAAAGTGCGTATAATTCATGGACTCAACATTAGTCATAAATAACTCACATACTTATTGCAAAAATCTATTAGCCATCAAAACAAAGTACTACGCGCATGCTCCTAGGGGAATAGATTGGTAAGAAAATACCATCGCTCGTCCCCGACCGCCACTCATAAGGAAGACAATCAAAAAACTTCTCATGCTCCAACTTCGTTACACAACGGTTCACCATACGTGCATGCTACGGGACTCACAAACCTTAACACGAGTATTTCTCTAATTCACAACTACTTACTAGCATGACTCTAATATCACCATCTTCATATCTCAAAACAATCATAAGGAATCAAACTTCTCATAGTATTCAATGCATTTTATATGAAAGTTTTTATTATATCCCTCTTGGATGCCTATCATATTAGGAATAATTTTATAACCAAAGCAAATTACCATGTTGTTCTAAAGACTCTCAAAATAATATAAGTGAAGTATGAGAGTTCATCAATTTCTATAAAATAAAACCACCACCGTGCTCTATAAAGATACAAGTGAAGCACTAGAGCAAAATTGCCTAGCTCAAAAGATATAAGTTTAGCACATGAAGTATTCTAATAAATCACGATTCATGCATGTCTCTCCCAAAAGGTGTGTACAGCAAGGATGATTGTGGCAAACTAAAAAGCAAAGACTCAAATCATACAAGACGCTCCAAGCAAAACACATATCATGTGGTGAATAAAAATATAGCCTCAAGTAAAGTTACTGATAGACGAAGATTTAAAGAGGGATGCCTTCCCGGGCATCCCCAAGCTTAGGCTTTTTAACATCCTTGAATATTACCTTGGGGTGCCTTGGGCATCCCCAAGCTTAGGCTCTTGCCACTCCTTATTCCATAGTCCATCAAATCCTTACCCAAAACTTGAAAACTTCACAACACAAAACTCCAACAGAAAATCTGGTAAGTTCCGTTAGTACAAGAAAATAAATCACCACTTTTGGTACTGTTGTGAACAAATTATTTATTTATGTTGGTGTAATATCTACTGTATTCCAACTTTTCCATGGTTCATACCCCCCGATACTAGACATAGATGCATCAAAATAAGCAAACAACACACAAAAAATAGAATATGTCAAAAACAGAACAGTTTGTAGAAATCTGGAAATTTCAAATACTTCTGTAACTCTAAAAATCCTGAGAAATTTGTAAGTCCTAGATAATTTTTCTATTAATCTTCTACAAGAAGAATGAACTAAAAAGCACTCTCCAGCTAAAAATGAGAATTTTTTCGTGAGCGCAAAAGTTTTGTTTTTCAGCAAGATCAAATCAACTCTCACCGTAGGTTATCCCAAAGGTCTTACTTGGCACAAACACTAATTAAAACACAAAACCACATCTAACTAGAGGCTAGATGAAATATTTATTGCAAAGCAGGACGTAAAAAGCAAGAAAAAAATAAAATTGGGTTGCCTCCCAACAAGCGCTATTGTTTAACGCCCCTAGCTAGGCATAAAAAATACGTCTAGATCTAAGTGTAATCGTAATAATGATAAGGAAAGTCTCGAAAAACTCATCTCATACTCCCTTTGTTCGGCAGCAAGTTTTCTTTGAGGCAAGCAAAAATAATCAAAAGGGCTAAATTTAATGGGATAAGAATCCCAAAGATCGACCTCGGGAGGAATTGGTTCCTCTTTCGTCCCTTCATATTGCATGACCAACTCATCACCATAAGCATTCTTTTGGTGAAAAGTCATGAGCTTGTGTCCAAGAGAGAAACCCAATCCGTTGCTTTGAATAGCAAAATCATCATTAAGCTGAGAAATCTTATTGACTAAAACATCGGTAGGAACCCTCTTTCTTAAAATTTCGTTATAAGCAACATGATATAAAGACCGTAAATGAATTATATCCTCTTGATTAAAGAGAATTCCCTCTATGGGAGGACGACCACCATCTACTTTATAATGAGTGACAATTTCACTAGCTTATTTCATAATAAATCTAAACTAATGAGCTAGGAATATAGTGGTGGCGCGCTTAATGGAAGAAAGCTCAATATTAGAAAACTCTAGAAAAATCCTTTGTATGGATGGATGCATGTGAATAAATTGTCTTTCAAGTTCAACAACAAGCAAAGATATAGCATCTGCAAGGCTACTAGTTTTATGGAGGATGTTGTAACATCCCAAATTTTCAATTTGGTATGTTATACATTAGGTCATCATGCATAACATATTTTCTCGCATTTTTCCGATCCTAGAAAATTTCACGCAACTCAAGGACCCTCGGAGAGAGTTGGAAGTTTCATTATTTTCATATTTGGGATTTCTCAAATTTTGAAAAATAGGATCATTGGATTTATTTAATTATCTTCATAAAGTTTTTCCTATAAAAACTTAAGAGAGGGAATAATATGACTTTCCCAATATTTAGGAAAAATGAAGATATTATAAATAAATCAAAATTTGGTTTTGGAAGATTTATTTTGCTTAGGCAAAAATGAGCATTTTAAAAAAAAATGCATGTTGCCGTTTTTAAAGTTCATTTTCTTCGACTCATTTTTAGGAGTCGGGGAAAATTTATTTTATTAAATTCGGAGTTCGTTTGGTATTTTTTTTATTGCGATTAGTTTTGTTTAAAAAATCGCTTCCCAGGCCAAGGCCCGGCCAGCCCAACAGCGCCCGCCCGCCTCCTCTCTCCCTCAAGCCGCCTTGAGAATCGCCGCCGCCCGCCACTCACGCCGCCCGTGTCCGGGTCGGACACGAGGTCGCCGCCGCCCGCCCTTCCCAAGCCGGCCGCCACCCCCCTCTTAAATACGGCACCTCTCTCTCTCATCCGCCACCGCCGCCCAACCGAGCCGCCGTTCCCATTGCCGTCACGGAGCCCCTAAATCGCCCTCGCCGCCCCTCCGACCCCCGGACCCCGCGAGCCCGAGCCCGTGGCCAGCCACCGGTAGCCGCCGCCGCCCCGCCCCGATCCGGTTTTTTTTGCGTTGTTCGGTTTTTTTTTAAAACCCTAGATGGTTTTTAATTTTTCGGTTTTCTTAATTAACGAACGTTCACCGAACCGTTCGTTTCAGTAAATGTGTTCGTTGGATTAGTTCTGTTAACGAACGTCCGTTATTTTATCCGTTAAATGCGTTTTCTTTTAATCGGATTTAATCCGTTATTTTTCGATTCGATTTCGATCCTATTTTCAAATCTGTTTTATTTCTTGCTCGTTTATCGAATCAGGTGATTCAAGCTACGGAGTTTCAATTCTGAAACCACCGTTCGACTAACCTACTTACACAGAGTTTTGCTACTGTAAAATTTTGACCTAGTTTCAGATTGCTAAACCGAGTCGTTCTCTCTCGAGTTCCGACTTTCGATGCTTTATTTGATTCGATTCTTTTGCAACCAGGGTTCTTAAGTTGAACTATCTGGTTAGATCTTTTATTCGAGATTTCCCGTGCATTAGATGAGTACTTATTGTATGCTTGTTGTTTGTCTGCGTTAGATCACCCGGAGTGCGCCGCTTGTTACTTGAATCTCTAGGTCTCATGGATCATCAAGAAGGCAAGTAACACTTGATCATACCTTTTCTACTACCCAGTTTTATTGCATTAGATCAAACCCTCAAACACTTGCATGTTTAGGATCTAATTAAATTGTGGGATGGGAAGTAGATTGAGGTAGTACCTATTACCTGTTTTACTTATGAAACCTTGGGAGTTACTTCTCGTTTGCTTATTATGCTATGCTATGCTAGTAGACGTGGATTGGGTGAGTGAATATCCATGACAGATGTGAGATTGTAATTAATGGTTTATCTAAGGTGGCAACCTAAACACACATCTGGGTGGATTGAGGCACCTGGTTTCTATCAGACTTGCCTCAGATTTCTTCTGGACCGCCACCCGGGCTCTAAGGGATCATAAGATTATTCAAACTGGAAACTTCCGTGTGCAGCCACAAGCCAATTATGGGCTCTGGCGTAGTTGACTAAGTTGTGCGAACTCTTACGGGTAGGCTAGCTGATGTAGGGGATTTAGGTTGGTACGGTCTACCCACATGTAAGGTGCTAGCACTTCTGAAAGACTATGTCTCGGTCATCCGTTTCTCAAACACCATGTAGTGCGAGAACCAAGCGGAGGCGATCGAGTCTTGTGGGGAAAAGTGCAAACCTCTGCAGAGTGTATAAACTAATCATGATTAGCCGTGTCCCGGTTATGGACATCTTGAGTATCTAGTACTTGAATATCATGTGAATCTCAACATGTTACTTCTAATAAAAAGTTATTGGGTTTTAATGAGTACTTTTTAATTGGGATTGAGGATGCTGTCAACCATTCTCAATGTTTAACAACCACCATGATAGTTAAATAAAATTATTCCTTTGATGTAGGGAAAAACCAGCTTTATGCAAAAATGTAAATCAGAGAGCCTTACCACCAGCCATATATGCATGTAGTATAGGCTTGTTGCTTCATTGTTCTCTATGTGTTACATTGCCAAGATATTCCATGTGTTGGCCCGTTTTGGGCTGCAACTTTCACGTTGCAGACTTTTCGCATTTACGAGTAAGGTGTTAGGTCGTGGTTCTATACTCGGTGATGCCGATGGAGTTGATGGACTCACTTGTCTTCCAAGCCTTCCGTTGTTATTATTAGATGGCCTTAAGCCATATTATTGTATTAAGTTCCCTTGTGGACAACGATGTAATAAGTGTGTGATTGCTACTCTGCTATAAATCCTTCAACTACGTGGTGGTGTCGGCATTCGATCCAGGATGACACCGAGCACGAAAGACTGGATCCATTCGGTCTGGTCGCTCTGAGAGAATGGTATCGAGCACACGATCAGTAGGACACGACCACTAAGTTAAAGCCATAGATCACTACTCTCTTCCCGTTTTCTAACTCCTCATCTTTTCTACTCTCTTTAGGATGACGGACGCGAAGATCAAGTACACCCAACCGGATGAAGGCGCACCTTTTGGATTTCACTTGAAGGAAGTTACCAAGTACCTGAACATTGGACTACCAAGTTTCACCGGGACTTTCAACGCCACTCTGCCTGAAGAGGAGAGGCTGGAAGATTCAAGCTCACGTTCCGGGAAGGACATTCGCCCCAATCACCAAGCCTATAGATAGTGTTTTCGATTGCACCAACTTGGAGTCCGGGAAAGAGCATGGCAGCTCACATCACCATGGGACGCATTGGAGAAGTTTATCAAGAAGACCTCAAAGACACTATCTGCCGACTTATGGACGCCGAGATGACAAATGGGACGTCGTCAGCACCAAGAAGGATAGATCCATTGCAGCGTTCATCCAGGAGTTAAACCAGCACATTCGACACCAGGAGAACCAAATGTGCAATGATATGTTGGAGTTGCAGAATGCAAAAGGAAGGATCATCGAACTTGAAGAAGAACTAAACACAACTCGCAAGGACTATATGGACGAGATCGTAGCTCTAGCAAGACACAATAACGATCTTAAGTACGAGATTGAAGAACTCAAGAAGAAGTTGGCGCTCAGGAATGAAGACCAAGATGTCGATTGCCCAAGCGACTACATCAACATCGACGACACCGATTCGGATCCAAGTGAACCCGACTTTGAAGACGAAGTGGAGCGGACATTATGGAGTCTTCCACGGTTCAAATTAGTAGAAGTCCCCCACATATTAGTAGTATTTCCCATGTAAATATTATAGTACACGCACTTTTGCGATAGTTAGATCGTTGTAAGCCCTTGTTTGATTGAATGAAGTGATTTTGTGTGTATTTGCTCATGTGCATTTGGGTAGTGATTCCCCTTAGACCTCATTCTATTCTAAATTCTCATCTTTTCTAAACCCATCAGATGCCTCCTCAGACGCGACCCCGGATTTGTTTTCCGCCAGAGATCACCCAACTGATCCAAAGCAGAATACCCTGATTCAAACATTGGTGCGTAACTGTGGCAACAACAATAACAACCCACCACCACCACCACCACTGCGGATCATCCGACTCGCTTCCTTAGACTAAACCCGCCGGTGTATTCCCAGTAGCACCGAGCCAATTGTAGCAGATGACCTGGCTCGCAAGATAGGAAGGAGGCTGACCACTGCGGGATGCACGGATGGAGAAAGAGTGAAGTTTGCGGCACATCGACTTGAAGGACCCGCAAAGCATGGTGGGAGAATTTCACAACCACTTACCACAGAGACACCTTTGTCACATGGGATCAATTTCAGCAAGCTTTCCGCCTGCCCATGTTTCAGCAGGAGCTATGGCCATGAAGAAGCATGAGTTTCGCAACCCTCGCCAAGGAGGAAGGATCATTGGCCAAGACGTGGATGACTTTAGTAAATTAGCACGTTATGCCCTGGATGACGTTGCTACCGATGCAGCTAAACAGAGAAGTTTCTAGAAGGACTGAATGATGAGTTCAAGATGCCGTTGATGGTAGCCAGTTTCAATAACTACCGTGAGTTAGTAGACCGAGCCCTCATGATTGAAGGAAAGCGGCAGAATTGAGAACTGCATAGCGGAAGTATGGACAAGGGAAGTATAACTCGAGCTCAGCAGAAACCTCGTTATACCCCTAAGTCAGGAATTCGGTTCAGCATACCCATGGAGGAGGTAATTCGCATAACCATAATGGCACCAAGAATGGGAGCAGGGAATGGAGGAAGCAATGGATGTAATCGCACCAACCCGTCAACACCATCCAAAGTAGACTGAGTCATATTACTTGCTTTAAGTGCCGCAAGATCGGGCATTATGCCAATGACCGCCCGTATAGGCGTAATGGAAATGGCAATGGAAGCTCGAAAGAAACCCAACCCTTTCAACAGGGGACAGGTGAACCACATTGAAGTGGAGGAGGTTGAAGATCAGCCCGATGCAAGATGTCGGTAAGTTTTTGGTTAAGTCATTTACTGCGGTTGTTCTTTTCGATCTTGGTGCATCGCATTCATACATATCAAGGGGATTTGTGGATAAGTACAAGTTACCAACCCAAGCCCTTAGGTCACCCATGCTAGTAACCTCACCCGAGCGAGTACATGGCTAGTAAATGGTGTGATCGACCGCCATTAAGGATTGGACACTATGTTTTCCCCTCGCACCTAATAGTTCGGAATCCCAAGGATTGGATGTGATATTAGGAATGGATTGGTTATCAAAGTATGGAGGAAACATAGATTGCACCACAAAGTCAATTTTGCTCACCACACCAGAAGGAAGAAGGATCAAGTATGTATCACGGCACGAGCCGAGAAGAGCGCAAGTTAATTGCTTATCAGGAGTGGTGCAGGAAGAAGTACCGATGGTGAAGGATTATCCTGATGTATTTCCTAAGAGTTGCGTGAATGCCACCGGATAGAGACATTGAGTTTTTGATCGAGCTGTTGCCGTGAACAGGCCCGATATCGAAGCGTTAATGCAGATGCCCGCACGGTGATTTGGCGGAAATCAAGAAGCGATTAAGGAACTATTGGATAAAGGTTTTATACGCCCAAGTTCTTCACCTTGGGGATCACCCGCTTTGCTAGTGGAGAAGAAGGATGGATCGTTAAGAATGGTTGTTGATTATCGTGGATTGAATGAAGTAACAATCAAGAACAAGTACCCACTACCTATGATAAATGATCTGTTTGATCGCTTGCAAGGAGCCAAGGTGTTTTCCAAGATCGACTTGCGATCGTGGTACCATCGATTGAAGATTCGGGAGCAGGACATACCCAAGACAGCGTTTACCACGAGATATGGATCGACGCAGTATACCGTTATGTCATTTGGACTGACTTACGCACCAGCCTATTTCATGATCCTGATGATCAAAGTGTTTTTTGAGTTTTTGGATAAGTTCGTCGTGGTGTTCATTGATGACATTTTGATTTTCTCGAAGAATGAAGAGGAACACAAGGAACATTTATGCGATTGGTTTTGGAGAAACTGAGGGAACACCTGTTGTATGCCAAGTTCAGCAAATGTGAGTTTTGGCTAAAGGAAGTTGGATTTCTCGGACATGTTATATCCGGAGAAGGAATAGCAGTTGACCCCACAAAAGTTGAGACCGTAACCAAATGGGAAGCACCAACGACAGTTGGAGAGATTCGGAGTTTCCTTGGACTCGCAGGATACTACCAAGATTCATTGAGAATTTCTCAAGGATTGCTAAGCCTATGACAGAATTGTTGAAAAAGGAAAACAAATTTATATGGACTGAGGACTGTGAGGCAAGTTTTCGTGAGTTGAAGAAAAGATTGGTTACCTCACCAGTCTTGATATTGCCCGATCGGACTAAGGATTATGAGGTGTATTGCGGCGCTTCACGCCGAGGACTTGGAGCAAGGCTTATGCAGGAAGGAAGAGTTGTTTCGTATGCTTCACGACAACTTAAGCCCCATGAGTTGAATTATGCCACTCATGATTTGGAGCTAGCAACCGTTGTGCATGCCTTGAAGACGTGGAGACATTTTCTCATTGGAAATCATTGTGAAGTATATACGGATCACAAGAGTTTGAAGTACATTTTCACACGTAGGACTTGAATCTCGGACAAAGGAGATGGTTAGAGCTTATCAAGGATTACGACATGAGATTGCATTATCACCCGGAAAGGCTAATGTCGTAGTCGGCGATTGAGCCGTAAGAGCCACGTCAATACTCTAATGATGGGAGGAATACCCAATGAGTTAGCCGAGGACCTTCGAGAGCTATGTTTGGAAATAGTTCCGAGAGGCTATGTAGCAGCATTGGAGATTCATCAACGCCGATGGACAAAATCGAGAAGCCCAAAAGGCGTATAAGGAAGTTGCCTCTATAAAGGAGAAAATGAGCAAAGGAAAAGCTAAAGGATTTCGTGAGGATGAGCACGATACCCTATGGTTTGAAGACCGTGTTTATGTGCCCAATGACCCGTAGATCGAAGTTGATTTTACAAGAAGCTCATGATTCACCCTATTCGATTCACCGGAAATACCAAGATGTACTTGGATTTGAAGAATACATTCGGTGGACCCGGAATGAAGAAGGATATTGCGGAGTATGTAGCAGATTTGCGATGTATGTCGAAAGTAAAGGCGTAACATCGAAGCGGTAGGATTGTTACAACCATTGCTGATACCCGAATGGAAGTGGGATAAACTAGGCATGGATTTTATCACCGGATTGCCAAAGACTCGTTCAGGATATGACTCGATTTGGGTTATAGTCGACCCGCTTGACAAAGGTAGCTCATTTCATTCCGATCAAGACCACCTATAGCAGTGCTAAGTTGGCAAAGATATACATGACCAGAATTGTGTGCTTACACGGAGTTCCGAGGAGCATCGTATCGAGATAGAGGAACCCAGTTTACCTCGAAATTTTGGAACCGGTTACACGAAACATTGGGAACCCGATTGGAATTCAGACAGCTTTCCACCCATGCACCGATGGACAGACCGAGAGAGTCAATCAGATTTTGGAGGACATCTTTGAGAGCTTGTGCCCTAGATTATGGATCTAGCCGGGATGATAATTTGCCGTATGCAGAATTTTCCTACAACAACAGCTACCAAACCAGCTTGAAGATGGCACCTTTCGAGGCTCAGCATGGAAGGAGGTGCAGGACACCGTTGTTATGGGACGAAACCGAGATCGCCATTGTTTGGACCAGATTTGATTAAGGAGTCTGAGCAGAAAGTTAAGTTGATTCGAGACAGGCTCAAGGTAGCCCAGTCTGAACAAAAGAGCTATGCCGATTCAAAGCGCAGCGATTGAGTATGAAGTTGGAGACGAGTATATCTCGAGTATCCCCGCTTGAGGAGTTAAGCGGTTTGGAGTTAAAGGAAAGTTAGCACCCGTTTCGTTGGACCGTATAAGATTTTGCAACGCATGGGAGAAGTTGCTTATAAGTTGGAATTACCGGAAGGACTGTCGGGGAGTTCATGATGTATTCCATGTTTCTCGATTGAAGAAATGTCACCCGAGATAGCGAGAGGTACCGTTAAGAACCACGGTGCACCAGAAGCAATTCAGTTGAAGGATGACTTGACATATGAGGAAAAACCGTTAAGATTCTCGATTATGCCAGAAAGTTACCCGCAGCAAGGTTATCAAGTTTTGCAAAGTTCGGTGGAGCCACCACACCGAGGATGAAGCCACCAGGAAACAGAGGAAGTTTTGCTCAAGGACCACCCTCACCTATTTTCTAGCCAACCCGAATCTCGAGGGCGAGATTCATCTTAAAGGGTAGGTTTGTAACATCCCAAATTTTCAATTTGGTATGTTATACATTAGGTCATCATGCATAACATATTTTCTCGCATTTTCCGATCCTAGAAAATTTCACGCAACTCAAGGACCCTCGGAGAGTTGGAAGTTTCATTATTTTCATATTTGGGATTTCTCAAATTTTGAAAAATAGGATCATTGGATTTATTTAATTATCTTCATAAAGTTTTTCCTATAAAAACTTAAGAGAGGGAATAATATGACTTTCCCAATATTTAGGAAAAATGAAGATATTATAAATAAATCAAAATTTGGTTTTGGGAGATTTATTTTGCTTAGGCAAAAATGAGCATTTTAAAAAAAAATATGCATGTTGCCGTTTTTAAAGTTCATTTTGTTCGACTCATTTTTAGGAGTCGGGGAGAATTTATTTTATTAAATTCGGAGTTCGTTTGGTATTTTTTTTATTTCGATTAGTTTTGTTTAAAAAATCGCGCTTCTGGGCCAAGGCACAGCCCAGCCAGCCGCCTTGACCCAGCCTTGACCCGCCTCCTATCTCCCTCAAGACGCTCACTTGTGAGGCGCCACCAAGACGCCGCCGCCCGCCATGCGCCCGTGTCCGGGTCGGACACGAGGTCGCCGCCGCCCTAACTGTCCCCTTCCCCAAGCCGGCCGCCACCCCTCTTAAATACCGGCACCCCTCTCTATCATCCGCCGCCGCCGCCCGCCGCCATAGCCCGCCGCCGCCGAGGACGCCCGCCGCCCGTTCCCGCCGTCGCGGAGCCCCTAAATCGCCCTCGCCGCCCCTCCCGACCCAGGACCCCGCCGCACGGAGCCCGTCGAACCCCCGTGAAGCCACCGGAGGTAGCCGCCGCCGCCCCGCCCGATCCGGTTTTTTTTTAGAAAAACCCGATCCGGTTTTTCGTTCGTTGTTCGGTTTTTTTTTCAAAACCCTAGATGGTTTTAATTTTTCGGTTTTCTTAATTAACGAACGTTCACCGAACCGTTCGTTTCAATGAATGTGTTCGTTGGATTAGTTCTGTTAACGAACGTCCGTTATTTAATCCATTCGTCGTTTTCTTTTAATCGGATTTAATCCGTTATTTTTCAGATTCGATTTCTGTTCCGATTTTAAAATCTGTTTTATTTATTGCTCGTTTATCGGAATCGTGATTCAAGCGCCTAGAGTTTCGTTCTGAAACCACCGTTCCGACTAACCTACTTACACAGAGTTTTGCTACTGTAAAATTTTGACCTAGTTTCAGATTGTTAAACCGAGTCGTTCTCTCTCGAGTTCCGACTTTCGATGCTTTATTTGATTCGATTCTTTTGCAACCAGGGTTCTTAAGTTGAACTATCTGGTTAGATCTTTTATTCGAGATTTCCCGTGCATTAGATGAGTACTTATTGTATGCTTGTTGTTTGTCTGCGTTAGATCACCGGAGTGCGCCGCTTGTTACTTCGAATCTCTAGGTCTCGCGGATCATCAACAAGGCAAGTAACACTTGATCATACCTTTTCTACTACCCAGTTTTATTGCATTAGATCAAACCCTCAAACACTTGCATGTTTAGGATCTAATTAAATTGTGGGATGGGAAGTAGATTGAACTGTCCGAGTGCGGAAGCAGCTACCCTGCGGTGGAAGTCCTCATGGTCAACGCGCCGTGCAACCCACCTTGGTTCCGTCGCGTCGGCGGCGGTGATGGCAGCTGCGGCCCATCGCATGGTCATGGCGAATATCATCTCGAAGCCCTCACTTTGGAGCAGAGGGACGAGCTCCATCGTCGCAATGTGGAGGCACTCCACACCCCAATCATTGGGGAGACCTCTGAGGCTCGGGCCTTGGAGGCTGCACGTCTAACCTCCTTGGCTGAGCGTGCACGACTGGAGAATCTTCAACATTCACTCAACGAGCGTGCCCGTCGGTAGATCCCCGAATCCAGTCGATGGCCTCGACAATTGTTTCCGCCTGAACCTCAGGTATATGACACACCAGTCCAGAATCTTGCAGCTGCAACCCATATAGCAGAGTCGGTTCAGCCATCCCATTCAGAGGCTGGTAGAGGTTTGCTGCAGATCCGAGCGCTGCTCCAGGCAGTGGGTGAACAAAACTATGTCGTTTCTCAGTCGCACAACAATATCCACAGCAGACCTGTGGTTGCCGACACAGTTCAGTCGGCTCATAGTCCCAGATCGCCTCCGCGGCATGAAGATCGTGGGCACCTCCAAGATCAGTATCTGGATCGAGGCCACGGACAGTACGATCATTGATACGACCATGACGACCACCGTCCAGTGCCTTCACCCCCTCCGAGGAGCGGATCATACGCGCCCCGGAGGTATGATGATAGGTGCCCATATGGTGATGAACGGAGAGCTCCAGTCGACCCAAGGGGCCCTGGTTTTGATGCGAGATCTCTTCTTGTACAAGGACTGGTCGACAGGGGCCAGGCACAAAGAGAAGGACAAGACAGAAACCATCCGACTGGAAGCAGAGTACATGTTTCTGGGCCTGAATGTTTTAGCAAAGCTATCCGAGACGCTGAGATACCTCCCAACTTCAGGTTGGCGACGGGTGTGAGTAAGTTCACCAGTGAGTCGAAGCCCGACACTTGGCTGGAAGATTACCGAGTGGTAGTGCAGATTGGCAGCGGCAACGATAGTGTAGCCATGAAGCATCTCCCCTTGATGCTTGAGGGTTCAGCCAGAGCTTGGTTGAATCAATTGGCCCCTGGTAGTATTTTTATTTGGGAAGAGTTGGCCCGAGTGTTCATCAAAACATTCGAAGGCACCTGCAAGCGACTAGCTGGGCTAACTGAATTGCAACATTGTGTACAGAAACAGAACAAGACTTTGAGAGACTTCATTCAGAGATGGACTACTCTCCATCACACTGTGGAAAATGTGTTTGAACGTCAGGCAGTGTGCGCCTTCAAAGAGGGTGTTTGGTACAGAGAGCTCAACCTGAAGTTCGGTCGGTCAGGAGACATGTCCCTGGTTCGAATAATGGAAATAGCCACTCGGTATGCTAACGGCAAATAAGAAGACCAACTCCGCAGCGGCAAGAATAAACCAGTCGCCCAGGACACCTGAGAAGGAAATTCCAGTCGGAAGCATAAATGCAAGGCTGAACCTGCAGGTCCTGCCGATGCTGCAATTTTGTATCAAGGATAGTTCAAGGGAAATCCTAAAGGGCCATGGATTCCCAAAAGAGTGCAAGATCAGTCTGGAAACGATGCTCTCGATTTGCCATGTCACATACACACCAAAAAAGATGAAGAGGGTAACTTGATTCTGCCCAAGCATACCACCCGACAGTGTCGACTTCTGATTCAGAGTTTCCGAGAGGGTCAGCCCAGCGAGAAGGAGAAAGAATCTGATAAGGAGGAGGACAAAGAGGAAGATGATGGTTACCCCAATGTCAATGCTACTTTGGTGATTTTTTCTGACATCGAGAGCAAAAGTCGACTGAAAGTTATCAATAGAGAAGTGAACATGGTTGCTCCAGCAACTACGACGTATTTGAAGTGGTCAAAAACTCCCATTACATTCGACCAGCCCGATCACCCAGTGCATGTTTCTACCCCCGGGCGACAAGCATTGGTGGTCGACCCAGTCATTGAGGCACCCGACTGACCAAGGTTCTTATGGATGGTGGCAGTGGATTGAACATTCTGTATGCTGAGACCCTCCGAGGGATGGGCATTCTGATGTCCAAGCTCAGTGAGAGCAACATGTGATTCCACGGAGTCATTCCAGGGAATAAAGCAGATTCACTTGGTCAGATCACTCTTGATGTGGTTTTCGGTGATTCAAAGAATTACCGCAAGGAGAAGTTGACGTTTGAGGTGGTGGATTTTCACAGTGCTTACCATGCTATTCTGGGCAGGCCCGCATATGCTCATTTCATGGCTCGACCGTGTTACGTGTACCTCCAGTTGAAGATGCCTGGTCCCAGAGGCGTGATCACAGTCACAGGAAATCAGCAAAGAGCGGAAGAGTGCCTTCAGAAGGGCTCGGAGATTGCCGATGAACAAATGGCAGCAGTAGAAATGGAAGAGTACAACAAGAATGCTGATCTGAGTGATTTGCTGCGAGCCAAGAAGCCTGCTTCAGAGTCCGCATTTTAGTCGTCCGGTGAAACAATGCCTGTTCATATTCACCCGACTGATCCCAATGCTGCTCCGACCCATATCTCAACAACACTCGACAGCAAATAGGAAGAAACGCTCATCCAGTTCCTCCGTGAGAACTGGGACATCTTTGCATGGAAACCATCTGACATGCCAGGTGTACCCAGGGAACTGGCTGAGCACCGTTTGCGTGTCGACTCAAAAGTAAAACCTGTCAAAGAACATCTCCGTTGGTCCGCCGTGGAGAAGAGAAAGGCAATCGGCAAAGAGGTGGCTCGACTTCTAGCAGCCAAGTTCATCCGCGAGATATACCACTCCGAGTGGCTCGCCAATGTTGTCATGGTCCCCAAGAAAGATGATTCACTTCGTATGTGTATCGATTTCAAGCACATCAATCAGGCATGCCCGAAAGATCATTTCCCTCTCCCCCGCATCAACCAGATCGTTGACTCAACTGCGGGATGTGAGTGTTTGTCCTTTTTGGATGCATATTCCGGTACCATCAGACCCGACTGTATGGACCCGATGAAATAAAAATAGCCTTCCTCACCACATTTGGGTGTTTTTGCTATGTCACTATGCCCTTTGGTCTTAAGAATGCTGGCGCCACAGTCATGCACATGATTCAGAATGCCTTCTCACTCAAATTAGTCGGAATGTGGAAGCATACATGGATGATATCATGGTCAAGTCATGTAAAGGTTCCGACCTGCTGACTGACCTCGCCGAAACATTTGCCAACTTAAGAAGATACGACATCAAGCTTAATCCGTCAAAATGCACATTCGGAGTCCCAGGTGGAAAGTTACTCAGTTTTCTTGTTTCCGAACAAGGAATTGACTCAAACCCAGAGAAGATTGGAGCAATTCTCCGAATGAAATGGCCTGTGCGTGTGCATGATGTTCAGAAGCTTACTGGTTGTTTGGCTGCACTGAGTCAATTCATCTCACGTCTCGGTGATGTCTCTTTACCGACTGATGAAGAAATCTGACAAGTTTGAGTGGACTCCTAAAGCCCAAGCAGCGTTTGTAGAGATCAAAGCCCTACTTTCCACCCAGTCGGTGCTTGCTACTCTAGTCAGAAAAGAGCCTCTACTATTGTATATTGTAGCCACGGGACAAGTTGTTAGCACAGTTCTCACAGTCGAGCGGGAGGAAGAAGGCAAAGCTATAAAGTTCAACGCCCAGTGTACTATATCTCTAAAGTTTTGACCCTGTCCAAGCAAAGGTATCCGCATTATCAGAAGCTTGTCTACGGGATTTATCCGACCATGAAGAAAGTTGCACATTACTTCGCAGACCACTCGATTTCAGTCGTCAGCGATGCTCCATTATCGGAAATCTTGAAGAATCGAGATGCGACTGGTCGAGTGGCCAAATGGGCGATTGAACTGCTTCCTTTAGATATCAAGTTCAAGGCAAAAAGGGTGATAAAGTCTCAGGCAATAGCAGATTTTCTGGCCAAGTGGATCGAACAGCAGCAACCAACTCAGATTCACTCGAAACATTGGACTATGTTCTTCAATGGGTCCAAGATGTTGAATGGTTCTGGTGCTGGAGTGGTCTTGGTATCCCCAAGAGGTGACAAGCTCAGTTATGTCCTCCAGATTCACTTCGATTCTTCAAACAATGAAGCTGAGTATGAAGCACTTTTGTATGGGTTGCGTATGGCCATCTCACTCGGCGTCCGTCACCTGATGGTCTACGGCGACTCATACTTGGTGGTCAATCAAGTGATGAAGGAATGGAATATCAGGATCCCAGCTATGACTGGTTACTGCAATGCGGTGAGAAATCTAGAGAAGAAGTTTGAAGGGTTAGAACTCCATCACATACCCCGACTCAAGAATCAAGCGGCTGATGATCTGGCGAAGTTGGGTTCCACTCGGAAACAATTTCCTAGTAATGTGTTCTTAGAACATCTTCACACCCCGAAAGTTCAAGAAGATCCTTTTACAGAGGAGCCCCCACAACCTATAAGCTCAATTGATCCGACTGAGATTGAAGTCCCAGTTGTAGTTGACTTGATCATGGAGGTTTTAGTGATCACCCCCTACTAGACGGTGCCATATATTGCATATCTGCTCAGGCAGGAGCTCCCAGAGGATGAGGATGAGGCCTGCCAGATCATCTGCCAATCCAAAGCCTTCACAGTGATAAGTGGACAGCTTTACAGAGAAAGTATTATCGGAGTTGCTCAGCGTTGCATCTCTCCAGAAGAAGGTCGACTGATCCTAAATGAGATCAACTCGGGGACCTGTGGTCACCATGCGTCCTCTCGGACCATCGTGGCCAAAGCATACCGAGCAGGATTTTACTGGCCGCGTGCAAATGAGATGCCTAAAGATATAGTCGACAAGTGCGAAGGCTACTAGTTTTATTCAAACATGTCTCAAAAGCCTGCATCTGCCTTGAAGACTATTCCACTCGTCTGGCCTTTTGCAGTTTGGGGATTGGACATGGTTGGACCTTTCAAGATCGGCAAAAGCGGCTTCACTCATTTGCTCGTAGTAGTCGACAAATTCACCAAATGGATCGAAGCCAAGGCTATCAAGAATCTTGATTCAAGCACTGCCATTAGTTTCATCAGAGAGATGATATTCAGATATGGAGTTCCTCACAGCATTATCAAAGATAACGGCTCCAATTTTGATTCTGATGAGTTTAGAGCGTTTTGCGGATCCCAAGGCACTCGGGTCAATTACACATCTGTTGCGCACCCGCAGTCGAATTGGTAGGCATAAAGAGCAAATGGCTTGATCCTTCAAGGGCTAAAACCGCGAATGATGCGCGACCTCAAGCATGCTGCTGGAGCTTGGGTGACTGAATTGCCATCTGTCTTATGGGGACTGAAAACAACTCCCAACCGGTCGACTGATCGAACCCCTTTCTTCATGGTTTATGGTGCTGAAGCTGTGCTTCCGATGATTTGCTGCATAATGCTCCCCGAGTGGAACTCTTCTCAGAAGCTGAAGCAAAACAGGCACGTCAAGATGCAGTGGATCTCCTAGAGGAAGAGCGAGAGATGGCTCTGATCCGGTCGACCATTTATCAACAAGACATGCGCCTGTTCCATGCTCGAAATGTCAGAGGCCGTGCATTTCAAGAAGGAGATCTTGTGCTCTGAGTGCACCAGAAACGGCCTCACAAGCTTGCTCCAGCATGGGAAGGACCCTTCATCATCACCAGGGTGCTCCATAATGGGGCGTATCACCTCTACAACATAGCCAAGAAAGAAGATGAGCCACGCTCGTGGAATGCGGATCTGCTCTGCTGTTTTTATACCTAAACACTCGGGTCGACAAGTTGTAACAAGAATCCTTCAGTTTGCTTATCAAAGACAAGATTTTTTGTAGTATCTTAATGATTGTTATCCCATAAGCATATGTGTTCAAATCCCCCAGTGGGTGGCTTAGCCGCGAATCCAATTCGCCTAAATTTCAAAAACACTCCGAGTGAAGAGCAACCCTCTCACTCGAGGGCTTAGCCGCGAACCCGATTCGCCTAAGTTTCAAAAACACTCCGAGTGAAGAGCAACCCTCTCACTCGGGGGCTTAGCCGCAAACCCGATTCGCCTAAGTTTCAAAAACACCCCGAGTGACGGGGGCTTAGCCGCGAACCCAATTCGCCTAAGTTTCAGAAACACTCTGAGTGAAGAGCAGCCCTCTCACTCGGGGGCTTAGCTGTGATCCCGTACTTGCGTAAGTTACAAAAACACTCCGAGCAAAGAGCAACCCTCTCACTCAGGGGCTTAGCTACGATCCTGTACTCGCCTAAGTTACAAAAACACTCCGAGTGATGAGCAACCCTCTCACTCGGGGGCTTAGCTACGATCCCATACTCGCCTAAGTTTCAAAAACACTCCGAGCACTACAAAAAAAGACACATCTGTGACATTTTGGGCCGAACGAAAAAAAATTCGGTCATACATATGACACTTCTATGACGATAATTGTGACAAAACCCGGTATCAACATAGATGTGGTGGGCTCCTACTTCTATGACAAAAAATCATGAAAGAAAATGGGCTTTTCGTCCTGGGCGGGCCGGAGACGCAGCTGCATGACATTCTTTGGTCCGTCCATGACGGAAAAAACCATGGTAGAAGCGAGGGGGAGGAAAATTTCGGGGAGTTGCCGGTTACGGTGGGAGGTCGGGGGCGGAGCGATGAGCATTTCTCTCGTACGTACCCGCGTGTGTGCGAGGCATTGGCTCTAACTGAAGCCGAACGAGGCGTTGGGCTCTAACTGAACCTGAGCGATTGCATTGCAGGCTACGCATTACGGAACCCGAGCGATCGATCAATGGCTATTAACTGAACCCGATGGAGCGATTCGCCGCTCTGCTGCTAATCAAGCCGATCGATCTTGCCTCTAGGATGAGCGAGTGAGTGTTGCGGGGTTGGAATAAATAGTGAGCGGTGGCGTTGCCTCTGGATGAACAGGAACCCGTGGTGTGGAGGGCTGGATGAACAGTAGACGGTGGAGCGGCGGCCGTGGAAGGGGTGGTTGAACAGGACCCCATGATGTGGAGGGTTGGATGAACAGTAGACGGTGGAGGGGTGCCCGTGGAGGGGTGGTTGAATAGTAGCCGGTGGAGTAGCGCGCGGTGGAGGCTGGATGAATAGGAGCCCGTGGAGGCTGGAGGAGGTCGACGGTAGCCCGTGGAGGCTGGAGGAGGTCGACAGTGGAGATGAAACGATATCCGTGGATTCCCGTTTTCTTGATGCGCCACCTCCCCTGTTTTGACCGTATAAGCGCTCAATACAAGTCCGTTTAAATCCGTTTTGCGGTACGCCACACCTCCCGATGAACAGACCCCGTTTCGACCGTAGCGCTCCAACACAAGTCCGTTTCGTCCGTTTTGCGGTACGCCACACCCCTCGCGATCAACATGACCCCTGTTTTGACCGTAGGAGGTCCGTTTCCTCCATTTTGCGGTACGCCAGGCCAATCCCGATCAACAGGACCCCATTTCGAATGTGGCCGGTCGAACACAAGGCCGTTTCCTCCGTTGTGCGGTACGCCAGGCCTCGTTTCCATCGCCTGTTCCATCCAAGCCCTCCCGATGAACATGACCATGCATTCCGTTCCGACCCAGCCGGTTGGCTCCCCATGAACACGGCGGCGCTGTTTCTCCGTTCCGACCCAGCCATGTATGTATGCGCGATAGGCGTTAGAGACCCTGCCGTATGTATGTATGCGTGGTCGTATTTTCTTTCTTGCACCCTCGCCGTTATGCGTGCGTGTACATGCTACGTCGTGCCTCTACTACGACACGTGCGGCGCCTCTACATCCACCGGTATATATTTACGCATTACCGTTTGCGACCCGAATGACAACGCTTCGTGCGCTTGACCAGGTGGGTCCCAACCGCCGAGCACTTCCTTGCGTGCGAAGATGTAGCTGGTGGGTCCCAGCAGTCAGGGGGGCGAATCGCTTTGGTTTTTTTGCCCGGACGCACTTCCTTGCATGCGAAGATGTAGCTGGTGGGTCCCAGTAGTAAGGGGGGCAAATTGTTTTTTTTTCGGACGCACTTCCTTGCGTGCGAAGGTGTAGCTGGTGGGTCCCAGCAGTCAGGGGGGAAACATTTTTTTGCAAAATATTGTGGCCCGTCCGGAGGGTCCCCGCTGTCAAGTGGAGGAATAATTATTTTGCGCGTAATAAGGAGGCACTTCCTTGCTGCGGCCGTGGACCACTGTCGACCTCTCCACGTCTGATCCACGTCATGACGAGAGCACCGAGGTGGTGGACAACGGCGAGGCCTAGGAAGGGGACGACGCGAGCCGAGGAAGACGCGGCGATGGATGCCCACGCCAGAGAGAGTACGAGGGTTCAGCGGTTACTGCGGTGTGAAATTTGCCGTCGCCGCAGAATAACAGGGGGTGTGGGTGAGTAGAGGGATGGCCTGGCCAGCGGTGGGAGTAGTAGGGGGCGGTGAGGCCTCCGCCGCATCGCAGCCGGCCACGGGAGGCAGGAGCACGAAGCACGACCGACGCTCATTTGGGCGGCTGGAGCAAGAAGACCAGAGGTTGAAGAAGCACTACGGTCGTTGGATGGACATGTACAGTCGCTGGAGCTAGAATCGTGCATATTGACTAAGTTGACAAAACCCTCCGTCCCCATCAACTTAGTAGGCCCACAAGTCAGCCTGCCACTATACTGGGTCCCATCTAACAGGGGGAGTATTCATTTTTTTGTGCGTAATAAGGAGGCACTTCCTTGCGTGCGAAGATATAGCTAGTGGGTCCGAGCTGTCGGTAGTGATAACGTTTTTTAGCGAAATACTAAGGCCCTTCGGTGGGTCCCGATGTTAGGTGGACGAATCATTATTTTGCTGCGTAATAAGGAGGCATTTCCTTGCGTGCGGCCGTGGACCCGGTATCGGCCTCTCCACGTCTGATCCACTTCAGATGCATGTCGATGCGTTGACCATGTTGACCAAAGCCGCCGAGAGCACCGAGGCGGTGGACGACGGCGAGGCCTAGGAAGGAACGACACGGAGGCGAGGAAGACTTCAGCAGCTTGTTTCCCACGCGAGGGGAGTACGACTAAACGAGGGTTTATGGTTCATTTGCCGTCATTTGGAGAATAACAGCAGTGTGGGTGAGTAGAGGGATGGCTAGGCCAGCGATGGGAATGCAGTGGGGCCGTGAAGGCTCTTGTGCAAGGTAGCACATGAGGAGGAGGAGGGCAGCAGTCCACCGGCGCTTGTTTGAGCGGCTGGAGCAGGAAGAGCAGAGATTGAAGAAGCACGACGGCCGTTGGATGGACATCCAACCGTCACTGCTCGTGCGTCAACCTTTTTTTTAGGAAAGCCTCAAATCTGCGGAAAACAGCATACAACCCATCTACCATTATTTCTAATAATTTACAGCCCATTTGCTAATTCTAAAGGTTTTTTTTGGAGCCCATATTCTTTTTGTTAGCATTACAGCCCATATTGTGGCCATGGTTAAAAAATTATATGAAATTTTGCATATTTCGGTGCGGTCCGAACTGTTTTTAATCCCGAAATTTCGACTCACATTCAAACTGATTTTAAAAATAAATGTATATCAATATAAAATCCAACAAATTCTCCACGCATAAAAATTAATGTAATTTAAAATCTTGAAAAGAAAAAAAATATTTGAAACTAATTGCCGGTTTGATGTGTTTTTAAAATGTACAACCCATTTCTCATTACTAATGGGCCATTTTCTCGGCCAGCCGAATGAAAAGCTCTCCTCGTCTTGAAAGATTTGCAGCCAACAGGCCTGACAAAGCGACTTAATTGGCAAATCACAAAAAAACTGGATTGTGGCCGTGGACCCAGCTGTCAGCCTCTCCACGTACAGTACTCTTCCGATGGAAGTCGTTCCTTGACCATGTTGACCACGCCGCGTAGAGAGCACCACAGCGGTGGACGACGATGAGGCCTAGGAAGGGGACGATGCGGAGCTGGGGAAGACGTGGCAGTGGAAGCCCGCGCGGAGAGGAGTACGAGGGTTCACTTTGGTTCGCGGGTGTGAGGCTACCGTCACAGTGGCCTGGCCAGCATGGGAATAGTAGGGGTGGTGAGGCCTCCGTGGCAGCCTGACCGACCACGGGAGGCGAGGAGCATCTTGAACGACCAACTGCTTTGGGCGGCCGGAGCAAGAAGACCGAGAGGTTGAAGAAGCACTACGGCCGTTTGATGTAAATCATACGGTCACTGGAGCTAGAATCGTTCATATTGACTAAGTTGACAAAGCCCTACGGCCCCGTCAACTTAGTAGGCCCACAAGACAGCCTCCCACCAAGGTGGGTCCCAGCTAGCGGGGGGAGTATTCATTTCTTTGTGCGTAATAAGGAGGCACTTCCGGTGGGTCCGAGCTGACAGCGGGGGGAACGTTTTTTCACGAAATACGGTGGCCCGTCCGATGGGTCCCAGCAGTCAGGGGGAAACGATTTATTTCACAAAATACTGGTGGCCCGTCCGGTGGGTCCCCGTTGTCAGGTGGAGGAATAATTATTTTCCGCGTAATAAGGAGGCACTTCCTTGCGGATGTCGTGGACCCAGCTATCAGCCTCTCCATGTACAGTACTCTTCCGATGGAAGTCGGTCATTGACCACATTGACCACGCCGCGCCGAGAGCACCACGGCGGTGGACGACGGCGAGGCCTAGGAAGGGGACGACGCGGAGCGGGGCCACGGGAGGCGAGGAGCGAGCGGTAGCACAACCCGGCCACGGGAGGCGGGAAGCGGCACGACCGGGCGCTGCTTTGGGCTGGAGCAAGAATACCGAGAGGTTGAAGAAGCCGTATGGCCGTTGGATGGACATCATACGGTCCTTTGGAGTATTGACTAAGTTGACAAAGCCCTCCATCCCCGTCAACTTAGTAGGCCCACAAGTCAGCCCAACAATATGGTGGGTCCCAGCTAGCAGGGGGTATTCATTTTTTTGGGCGTAATAAGGAGGCACTTCCTTGCGGGCGAAGATATAGCTGGTGGGTCCGACCTTTCAGCGGGGGGAATGTTTTTTTCATGAAATACAGAGGCCCTTCCTGTGGGTCCTAGTTGTCAGGTGGAGGAATCATTATTTTGCGCGTAATAAGGAGGCATTTCCTTGCGTGCAGCCGTGGACCCAACTGTCAGCCTCTGCACGTACAGTCCACTTCCGATGGATGTCGTTCATTGACCGCGTTGACCAGGTCGCGCCGAGAGCACCAGGGCGGTGGACGATGGTGAGGCCTAGGAAGGGAATGACACGGAGCCAGGGAATACTCGACAATTGTTTCCCACGTGGAGGAGTACGAGGGTTTACTGGTTCGTCTGCCATCGCCGGAGAATAACAGCGGGTGTGGGTGAGTAGAGGGATGGCTAGGCCAGCGATGGGAGTACGGTGGGGCCGTGAGGCTCTTGGCAACACATAACCCGGCCGCGGGAGGAGGAGAAGCGAGCAGTCCACCGGCGCTTGTTTGGCCATTTGGAGCATGAAGAGCGAGATTGAAGAAGACGACGGCCGTTGGATGGATATCCAACGATCCTTTGCTCTCGTGTGTTGACTAAGTTGAGAGGGCGTTGCGTGTGCGTCAACCTTTTTTTTATGAAAGCATACGCGTCAACCTGTAGTAGTTGCACAAGTTAGCCTCAAATCTGTAGAAAACAGCATACAGCCCATCTGCCATTATTTCTAATAATGTACATCCATTTGCTAATTCTTAGGATTTTTTTGCAGCCCATCTTCTTTTTGTTAGCATTACACCCCATATTGTGGCCACGATTAAAAAGTATACGAAATTTTGCATATTTCGGTGCGGTCAACTGTTTTTAATCCAGAAATATCGATTCACATTCAAACTATTTTGAAAAATAATTTATATAAATATAAAATCAAAATAATTGTCCATGCATAAAAATCTATGGAATTTAAGATCTTGTAATGAAAAAAATGACACTAATTCCCCGTTTGATGTCTTCTAAAAATGTACACGCCATTTCTGGGCAAACCGAATGAAACTCTCCTCGTCTTCAAACATTTGCAGCCCAATGAGAACGATAAAACAAGTAGGCCTTGTTTGGGAATTTTTTTAAAAAAATATAACTGGGCTAGCCATTTTCAGCAAGAAAAAAACACAACTTGGCTCATGATGTGGTAAACATAAATAAAACCACAGCTAGGCGGGCCTGACCCGTTGTTACCCACGATCCGTCGCTAAAACTAGTATAAATAACAACCGCTTGTTCCTCATTGTCTCAAAAAACTGCTTGTTCCTCAAAAAAAACTACGGGACTTCTTGGGTCCACAGTGTCGCGCTTCGTAGTGTAATTCTCTCGTTTATTGACTACGTTGACGATGGCGTGGGCCCCAGATGTCCAACCATTAGGAGGAACCATATTTTTGGGCTTGTACTATAGAGGCACTTGCTTGCGTACTACCATGACGCTGGTGGGTCCCTACTGTCATCGTACAGTCATCTCCCTGTTCCTCTCGGTTGTTGACGATGTTGACAACGCATAGCGAGCGGCGCGCACCGCGCAGTGAGTAAAACCAAGGCCGCAATCACGGAGGGACGGCGAGGCCTCGGGACGGAACAAGCGAGAGCCGTTGAAGATGCGCCGGTCGATCGCAGCGGAGAATCACGAGGTTGACTGGTGGGGGTGGTGGCGGCTAATCACTTGGCTTCTGTAATGCACAGTGAGCTCAAGCAGCCGGCGTGAGTGATGTTATTTCCCTTGGTTGTGATTTGTTACAATATTTCACTCTAAATTAAACGAATGGCAAGACATTTGCTTTGTTTCAAAGAAAATATGACAGTCACAGCCGAGTTGAAAAGGGCAGGAACATCTAACTCCGACTTACAAACTGTACAAAAGCACGAGGTTGATTGTTCATCAGGTTTACAAAAAACCCAGATTGAAAAGGGCAACAACATCTAACTCCGGCCACAGTTTTGGCGATCCGCAGTCAAATGGATCGGTCGAGGTCCATAGAATGAACATCCTGGATCTTAAAATTTCTTTGGATTATGACCACAATATGTTGTAAATAGAAGCCCGACACGTTCGTAAGCTCTTTTGCCCACGAAACTCCTTTTTGCTCTTCGACATACCCATCTGTCAAAACCATGCTTTCTGATAAACTTAAGCACGATGGACAATAGTAACCTCGCATTCAGCAGGAAGAATGTGACAAATCTTGTGTTTGCACGGTTGGCTACATATCGTTCTAGTGTTATTGTCTTCAATCGAATCTCATGAGAAGTGAGAAAATCCCGATGCTTACGAATCCACCGATTGGTTATAACTTTCTTACCCGTCATGTTGCCTAAATAGACATGAAAACTGAAAAGCAGTTAAGGTCTAAAAGAAGAGTGTCGAAAGAGCAACAGTTGAGCGGTTAATTCTAGTACACTATATGCGGGCTTCCAATGTGCGTGAAATTATCACCTTTATATACAAATTCTCCGGACATGGAAAGCATTGCAGCAAGCCAATAATCTTGTTCAGATCAAAACTATTCATTTGGATATATAAGATCTTGACAGAATCCAGCACCATTGATAGGCCATCCATGGAGAAACTCTTCATTGAGCATAGAACATAATATTACTAAAAAATGTGTACTCCAAGATGATATATAAATTATGTGCAGAAATTTAAAATGCAGCATATGGTTACAAGTGTAGATGATAATATAAAGTACCGGAAGAACTGTGGAGACAAACACCATATTGAAATGAGCACAGAGATCATGTATTACACCCAAGGTCTCCAGTTTAGGCACAGAGAGGACGGTTATTTGCAACGGTGAATAACTAGAATCAAGGATCAACCTTTGAAGTGAAGGGGCATCTTGGATGATGAGCTGCCTTCCGTCAAAAGAAATTCCAATTCTTACAAGGTTAGGCGACTTTATTTGGAGACAACCAATTCTAACTGTGAAAGAAGCACCAAGCACTCCGGTAGCAGGGCAAGCTGGAGTGGATGATCTTGTGCAATGAGGCCTCCGATATCTGAACCTGCACAAGTGAAAGTTTATTGAGAAATGGGAATTGAAGGTTTAGTACCAGTTATGCGGAAGGTAGCCTGATGCAAAGGTGGCGGTGTGGAGAGAGGAGGAAAACATGAGATGGACATCGGTCTTTGAGGGCACAAGTTCATGGCGTTAGGTATGTGGTATGTGATTTCCAGGGGAATAGTAGAACTCAAGCAACTGTAGTTCTGTGAATTCAGGGGATTTCAGCCAGGCGTCCACCGTGCAGGGCATGGTATGCTTGCTCAGGTAGCATGACGGGATGTAGAGGCTTTGAACGGAGCCCTGGTGGGAGGAGATGATGTCTCTGGGGATTTCAAAATCAATGAAGAGAGATAGGCGGACGATCGAGATTAAGGGCACGCGCGCCATAGAGGGCGCCACCGAATTGAGAGGACTTGGGTGTGGCAGCAATCCTTGGTGGGGAGAAGCGAGATGATCTCCCCAAGGATGGCGTCCGGGAGATCGCTGATCACGGTCCACCCGAGATTCTCTGAGTTCACAGGATCCGGTGGGGCGGGATTGCCGCTTCTCCCAGCGTTGCGGGTGCGGGATCTACAACAGGCGTCGCCAAGGCGGAGCCTCATCTTCTTAACCTTTGGGGTCAGCCGACTCCATTTTCCTCGAGGGCGTCAGCGTCAGCGCCACGGATTTGAGCAGAGTAACGAATGACGAGCCTAGTTGTAGTGGGAGCGAAGAAGAAGGGGAGCTGGGGTTTTTCTGGGAGGCGAGGAAGAAGGGGCTGGGGTTTTCTGTAGGAGTGAGGTGAGGAATTTGGGGAGTACAGTGGAGCGAGCTGGCGTGAGGTGGGTGGGAGCGAGGAGGAAGAAGATCACCTGTGTGTTTTTTGTGGGGGAGGCGGTGTCTTTGGGTGTGGGTAGCGCCTTTTGAATTGATTTTACTATTTACTAGTGTGGATTGGCTGTTTTGTCTTGGGCCCAGAGAAACAATTACTACTAGTACAGTGGAGACACTCTACAACTACCCAGAAAAAAATTTACTACTAGTAAAGTGGAGACACTCTACGGCTTCTGGCTCCTCCTAGGTCATTGAAACGTCTGCCTCTACTGAATGTCGTTATACTTTTGTTCACCAACAAGCGGGCCATGCAAGCAGCCAAGCCCAAATGCCATCCACCAAATTAGCGAGGCGTTATGCAGGCGGAGAGTCACCCCGGTCGTAGCGCGGCAGTAACGAGCCGTCGTATCACAAAACCCCACCTCCCCGCAGTCTAAGTTTGACAGACGAAGCAACCATCATTTCACTCCTCGCTGAATCCCCTTCTCCCTCACCGTCTTCAAGAAAAGGCAACACTCGCATCTGCCACTGTTCTTCTCTCCCAACGAAGGGAAGGTAAGCGGATCCGTGATGTTGGTATATTTTCGTTCAGAGAAAAAAAAAGAACTTTTGCAAAGTAGTAACCGATCCTCACTCTCTTTTTTGTTTCATTGTCATTGCGATTGTGTTTTCCTTTCAGTGGTCTCCTAGTATTAAATGGGTTTCATGATGGACCAAGGACAACCAGGCAAAGATCCGCCCGATATTGGAGGCGAGGCGGGAGGCTGATCCCCACGAGACAGAGAGCTCCAAGAAGATGGAGGCAACCACCGAGCCGACCCCAGATACGCTCACGGCCACTACTGAGATGGTCAACGCCCCGTTTGAGGTTACAACCCCCGTGGCACTGCAGGAGCAGTTTTCCCCCTTCGAGGATGTGTCCCCCCCCTGCTGAGCTGCCCAAGGTGATTTCCTTCTTTGCCGATCTTGATTGTGGTTTTTCATCTAATTATGTGGTGATTTTTTTAGAAAAGGAAGTATGTGGTGATTAAAAATGCAAAATTTTATTAGCTTCGATGCCATGCTATACATAGTGGTTTAAATAACTTGTGGTTCTTATCTTTGAAAAGTAATTCAGAATTTGTTTACTGTTTCAATTAGAGCCCTGATGTAGACAAGGATTGTGTGGTTGTGCATGTCACTCGCTATGAGGCGGACGACCTGAATATACGCACGGGAAAAGCGAGTTCTTAGGCTGTTGGATCACGGAAGCCATTCTTGATTATAACAATGAAGAGTTGTATTCCAGCCTCACTATTGTCGAGCGTGTTGTCGAGGTGTCTTTGAAGCACAAGACGTTCAAAGCTACTCCTTCCTTTGTGAGGCATACTTTGTTCTTGTCAAGCTTACGTGGGAAGATGACATGGCATGCCTCCACAAACAAGTTTGTCGATGGCAAGGCCACAAGGTTGTCTTCATGAAGGTTCACGAGTTGAGCTGCTGCGGGACGTCCTCGATGATGTTCATGGCAAGGTCCGTCTTGTGTCCAGCCCAAATTAGATCGAGGCATGAAATAGTTTCCCCATCTAGTGTTTAATAGTAGTTTGGATTGTGTCTAATTATTCGAACCTTGCCTGTTATCGACCCCTCTGGGGCTAGTGCTCTGTTTGAATCCGTCTATGGGAACTGCTGCTACTTCTGTGTGCTCGTGAATCATGTGAGAACCATCGTAATTGTTGCCAAAAGAGATGCGTCCTCGCTAGTTTTTTCATGAATATGGCATGGTAAGACATAAGTTGTCACGGTTTATCATACGAGCAGTGTGTGTTTTGATGAAATAGAGCACTCGTTCGAGAATCATGCGCCGACGTATACATAAGTACTTGTAAACACTGTTGGTGCTACCCCACTTGTAAGCAGTTGTGCAAAAAACGGCACATTGGCTCAGCTCGCTTCAACACTAGTCTATCGACCAGCTAACAACCAACAATCTGATGTCTGACATATAAGCAACTACTATGTATCTTGTTATAGTGGTTCATGCAGTTAATTGAGGCCACAATGTAATAAATTCCAAAAGTTCACACGCTACTCCAGTACTCATGTGGAACACTCACAATTAAACTCGTCTTCATAAAAATCTTGAAAAGCATAAGTTAAGCAATTTTATACATCTCAATGATTCATAGAACATAACAAACATATACTAGTTCAAACAAAAGACAAAGTTGTGAGAAGGTTTACAAATCAGGAAAAAACAAGCAAGGCTTCTCTGAGCAAAGGGCCTCCCGGCAGGCTTAAATTTCCTGGAGTTCACTCTGGTTTTTTCTTGTTGCCACCATTCAGGGTTAGGTTCTCTCATTCCAGAAGAGCCAGTTATAATTGTGGTCTCAGCTGGAATGCTGAAATGAACCGTGAAGTGTACTGACCAGCTGAAATGCTTGTGCATTCAACTAAATTTAAGCACCGCTATTTGCAGAAATAAGCAGACCACAATGCCTCTTGTCCGCCGCAAAAACCCGTCTAAAAAACTGCAGGCAGCCGTGCTACTAGTCCTCGGTCCATGGATGAACTGGTAGAAAGTGCATTCGGACTAGGATGCGATTGTTTTTAAGCTCGTCCACTGCCTTTGCAATCAGGAAGTAAAAGCGTCTGAGTCAGCTTCTTTTTAGATTGCGTTGGTCATTCTACCTTAGTTACTACCAATGTAGGGATACCTTGAAGGCGGGAGGTTAGGCGGCAGCGAGGATAGCCATCTCATTTTCTTGTGATTGTACTAAAAGCTGAGGTGTGTGCTTTTGATTGCGTGGATAGAAACGATACGAGAGACAGACATCCCGAAGCGATATGGAGACAGACATCCCTATTTGCGCCAAATACAAAATACGGTTATTTAAACGGTGACACATATTACTACTTTCCCCGTTTCCTCTTAGAACCAAGTCCTAGATTCATGCTACAGCTTTCCCACTTTCTTCCTGCTTGAACCAACGCTTTGATTTCACTTTGTATGAACTAGCTTTACTTCTAATAATAGTAGAAGTCTAGGTGGCTTTTGTAACAGCGGACGGAAGTAGAAAAGGATCCACACGAAGGGGAAGAGCTGGGGCGATGAGAGCAAGGCAGGTTTCAAGGAATATATACTGAGGGTCGTCGGAATGTAGCAAAAGACGGCGTCGGGAGGCCGCATCTTGGCCACAATACCGTAGGGAGGAAGAAGGGTCGGAGGCCCTCCCGAGCAGCGCTCTCTCGGAGAAGAGCAGCACGGCCGCCGCTGATCGGGGCCTTCGGGCAGCCGTTGGTCTCCTCCCTCGCCGCCCGGCAACAGCGTGAACGATGCACCTACACCCCCTGCCCCGGTCGAGGTTGTCCGGCCGGATTTGTGACCAGCCGTGAGCTGAGAGAGAGTGTGTGGCACCTATGTCTTGCTTAGATCTGGAGAGCATGAGAGAGTGCACGAGAGGAACCCTAGTAAAGCAAGCGCTAAGGCTCCTGCTTTTATATATAGTGGAGTGATTTTGTTGTACCGGATTCAAAAAAATGTGCTCCTACGTGTACCCATGAGTGGGTGTGAGAGAACTAGTGCGTCGTGCACCGCTTCTCTTTAATGAGTACAATATATACTATGCCCAAAGAACGTTCGCCGCAAGAGTAATAGTATAAGTGTGTGACGTGTGAGCTAAAATAAAATGTGCGCGCCGTCTTTTGTTTTTTAGAAGTTCTGAGGGTAGGGTGTGAAGAGCACATATGTGTGTGACGTCTACCTGCAGATAGAGGATGGGTGCAACATGCGAGTCTACGAGAGGACTCGGGAGAGTCGTGACTCGTGAGGGTGCGTGTGCGTGAGAGAAAGGGGGGCACGTATCAAAGCAATGCATGTGTCCGTAAATCATTATCCGACAAACGTTCGCCACAAGCCTTTTCTGACGAGCGCCGTAAGAACCGTTAGATCGGCATCCGGCGATGTCGGTTTTGCCATGTCATTTAACGTAACAGCCACTCCTCCTATACACAAATCTTCCACGTGAGTGTTAGTAACTGCCGTATGCTCCCTCCGTTCGAAATGCAAAGTGCATATAGCTTTATTGAAAATTAGAACCTCGCAAACTTTTTACCGAAGTTTTCGTATACCAAATTGCACATGTAGACTACCACATATATCATTTCATTCATCTTCGATAGGTAACTATAAAGATGGGTGAGGAGTCTACAAAGAAAGACCATCGTATCACCCGCAGCAATTTCAACCATCCTTTAGTGTCGAGGAATATCATAGGAACTCTATATGATATGATTTTATAGGATTTTTTTTCCTTTAGAGCCAATTGGTTCATAGGAATAGATTCATATACTCCACATTTCAAAGGAAATAAACATGATATCATTTCTATAGCTTTAGAGCCACTTGGTTCATATGAATGGATTCCTATACTCCCTTAATTTCATAGGAAAAAACATTAGCGTATATTCAATAGAAAAGTTCCTATGATATGAACCAAATTACATCTCTTTACTAATCCCTCCTCATAGGAATTGAGATACATGTCATCTCTAGATTCAATAGAAAAGTTCCTATGATGTGAACCAAATGACATCTCTTTTCCAATCCCTACTCATAGGAATTGAGATGCTCCATGTCATCTCCTTCCCTACAACTTCCACGTATGCATCTTCTATTCCTAAATAGATAGTACAACCCACTAGTAGCTTTTTTCCAAAACATGCAACTATGGCACAAGAACTATATAGTGCGCCAATAACTTTGAAAGATGGTCGCTGGATGAAGCTAACCCGACAGTGCAGAGATAGGCAAATCCGAGCACTACTTGGCCGTTGGATATCATCAACATTCCACCAGATCTGCCACATGTACAATTTAGAAGACTCCATGGTTGAACTTAAGCATAATGCACAAACCTCAAAACACAAGCACTTCTCCTTTGTTCTAGAATCTTCGTATCATAATTGATTAATTTTTCTAAATGAATTGCCATTATTTTTTTACTTTATGATTTACAATGCACAACCCCATGAATCTTAACATTTTTATAAAACTAATTGATTTTGAATGAGATGAACTATAAGAACTAAACGAACATCTACATCATGCATATATGACTCAAAGCTTTACATGCTATAGTGTGTATTTATTCATAATTTGGTTTGAAATCTCATGCGTTCAATACATGTGTACCTTACTAGTTTTGAGTCATTAGAAAATTTCATGCGGCCCGGGTATATCAAAATGCAGGGCCCATGCATCATTGCCTTCGGTCGAACCCTCGTCCACAATTTTGTCGTGATATATCTCCACCGTCCCCGAACCCAAAATGTTGCCTCGTTCCGTAAAACCAAGCGGCCCACACATATTTAAAGGCGTCGACTCGAACCCATTTACTACGGCGTGGCCCCGCATGCCGTAGTACTCCTACAAACCCTCTTGCCGCACTCATCATCGGTTTTCTTCAAGAGGACGAGGAGAAGCCGATTTGTAGTGGAGGCGCTTTCAAAAAGGATGCAGAGTGGAGACCCTACCCTAGGGTGCCCTAGGTAGCTGCCGCACACATCATTGTTTTCTCTTTTCTTTATGCTCTTGCCGCTAGAGTGAAATGATGGTTGCTTCGTCCGTCCGACTTAATGCGGGAAAGGTGGGGCTTTGTGATTTGACCCTCATCGCTCACTTTCTACTCTTTGTGGCGCTTCTGACAGGTGCCTCCAATTCCAACCGCTGCTCTGAACTGTAATTTGGTGCATCGCCACGTGGAACAAGACGGTGGATGAGCCACATGTCCGCCAAAGGGGTCCTGTTAAGTGTGTCGCCATTTAGGTATGCGGATCGACCACTGCTTGAGTTGCTACGCCAACACGACAGGAGCAACCTACCACTTGGTTTTTCTCATTGGTGAATCCCGACTATATTGATCTAAAAGATACGTGCCGAACTACCCTCTCCGTCTCGGTTTTTATTTGTAGGCGTCTCGGTTTATAGGGCCTGCGTAGTTCTAGGTCATCCATTTGACTAACTAAATATGATTTACTATGTAACAAAAAGTATATAATTGTTTTCTTATTTGTTGATATGTTAAGTAACAAGAAATGAGGTTGAAGTTAATGCACCGCGCCTTAGTATTGTGGGATTATTTGGTTTTCGTAAGATGACGTGCGTTTGGTTGCAAGGGTGGTCATGAATGGGTTGGGATCGTTCAGAAAATAGACATGTTTGGTTATAAAGCACATGAATGATTCGAGTCAAAAAAGAGAGTATGCATTGAAGATGCTGAACCATTCCACCCAACCAAATCGGTCGAATCAAATGGCAACCCTTTGCATGCATGACTATGTGAGCATGACTGATGGTCCCGTCTTAAATAATTAGCTCATCTCTTATATTCAGTCAAACACATGAATTGAATGGTTCGATCCCAAAAAAATTGAATGGTCCCAATCCATTCATACGATACCTTCAACCAAACGCATCCGACGAAGGGAGTAGTTGTATTTAAAAGTCGAGGGCGGGGCTTTTCCGGCACGGTAGGCGGGGCAATTCCGCCTAGTCGGTTCGACAGAGACGCGAGAAGACGAGGGAGTAGGCTACTGCAAACGTAGGGATGTGTGATTTGACAGCGAGGTACTGCTGGACAGGTGGGGCCCCTTGATTTGACTTGCCATTATCATTTTAACTGCGGCGCTACAACCGGCGTGAGTCTCCCGATACCTGACCACCTCCATACAGGTGCCTCTCCCAATGCTCCACCATGTAGTACTAGAGGCTGGCTCTTGCATGAGAGCCCACTTCTCCACTTTTTCCTTGCCTCTCTTTCCTCCACATATGCAAAAATGCCATGTAAAGCGCACTATTGTACTTACTTGCTCCTACAGGTGCTTAAGCTTGCCACAAAGGCATAAAGTCTGATGTGGCAAGTTAATCAAGAAGAGAGAGACTAGTTTGGTGACCCAAGGAAGAAACAGTGCTAAGCGCGTGTACCTAGGTGAAGAGACAATTTTGAGTCTATAGCTAATTAAATGAAGCAAACTTAGCAACACCATTTCATTGGAAGAGGTCACTCCTTGGCAAATGCAATAAATACTAGTACTCCATGTGTCCCATTATAGAAGAATGTTTTTGACACTACACTAGCTAGTGTCAAAAACGTTCTTATATTATGGGACGGAGGGAGTATGAAGAAAGAGATAGAGAGGAGTAAAAAAATGAAACTTATAGCCAACCTTGTTGTAGCATGAGTGACTAAGTGATGACTATGTATGACATGCCAACATCAGATAGCCTAATGCACCGTGTTAAATCTCCAAGGGCGCGACCACCTTGACGGCGACAGTCGTGGTAGGCGCGACCATGATACGGGCTGTTGGCAGCCCTTGGATCTGAGATCAAACGGTCGCATGCTAAGTTGCTGAAAATTTTAAGAATAACCCTCCAGGATAGGATGTTCACCCATAGGTCTAGAATCACGCCATGCAACCGTTCGATCTCAGATCCAAGGGCTCTCGGAAGCCCGTATCATGGGAGAATGGAAAGCCACTACTGCCGTTCGCACGCTGGCAGTTCGCTCCTACTCTTTCCCGCACGTCCTTTAATACTACGGCGGTTCGCTCCTAGTCGTCCCGTCCATTCACATTACGACAGTTCCACTAATCCTAACCCTCCTCCCAAATCCATGGCGTCCCAAATCTCCCCGATCGGCGGTGAGTACAAGATTAGAACCATCACCGGCGATGAGTTTGACGTCATCTACACCCGTACTATCGCGGCGGTGAAAGGATGCCTTTCTCGCTTCAGACGCATGTTCGAAAACTCACATGATGAGTGGGTCGCTGGGCTAGATGTTGAGTACACCACAGTCATGGGACAAGAGAAGGATCTAAAGGACGAAGAGAGGAAGAAGCCCGCCGTGATCCAGGTTTGCGTACATAACGTTTACTTGGTCTACCACATATGCCATGCCGACGTTGAGTGCGAGATTTTAAGAACTTCCTCGAGGACAAAACAGTCAAATTCGTTCTTTGTAGACTTTAAGAACGACAAACAAGTCCTGCGCCGGATAGGCCTCGTTGTAGGCAACCCTTCGACCTCTAGAAGAATCGGTGGTGCCCTCTCGTCGACCCTCAATGTTGACCTGGCAGGAGCCATGGTTCATCCTTCGTGCAAGCTGGAGAAACCTCATTACACGTTTCATCGTCATGCATGGCAGCGGAATGTACTAGATATAGACCACATCCACTACGCTGCAATGGATGGCTACCTTTGTTTCAATATCTACAAGGGTTGGATGAAGAGCAACAGCCAAGTTGGCGGTTCAAGCAAAGAAGTATCGGCCAAGAGGAAGAGGGACAAGGATGAAGTCAAGGACGTCGAAGAGGACTCTGAGTAAGGTGGCGATGTCGTTGCTCATGGCGGTTCTAAACTTCTAATGCAAAGGTGTCACCGGATTAGTTGCATAGTTTAATTTGGTGTGCTTAGTTTAATTTGAGGGTGTGTTGTCTTTGAGCCCCAATGAGAACTATGTTATGTTTCTTCTCGTTACTTTAACTCTTCAAGATGTACATACTAGTACTAGTATTTCTTTAATAGAATTTAGCACATAATTAAGCACGTACTAGCTTTTTAATAGTACTATATGCATAATTTGGCGACGAGCGCTCTCTATATGTACCACCTTTTAAAAAAAATTCAATTTTTGCTCCATGGCGCAATCCATCGATAGTGGAGTACTACTGTACAAAAGTATACATTTTTAAAAGGCTAGTGTACTGTTCATCACACATATATATATAACCAGTTAAATTCTCAACCTAGAACGACGTGCATGCCATGTAGTAAACCAATCTGGAGGAAGTATAGTAAAAATGAGGTGATTTTACCCAGCGATCGGCGGGGGAGCATGGCCTGTCATGCGGTCCAACGTGTCATGATGTACCAAGGCAATGCGTGTGTCCCTCTTGAGGCAGAAGCAATACTAGTACGTAGTTTGAGATGATGTCGAACCGAAGTGTGAAATAATGGTTGCTTCGTCCATCTGGGAAGGTGCGGCATTGTGATTTGACGTCTCATTGCTCATTACTAACACTGGGCCGGCGATGCAGTGGGGTGCGTCCCCCTGCTGTTCTGCACTGTTATTTGGTGCTTGACACATCGAGCCGATTGCTATATGTCCCACATGTCAGCGACAGGAAGTACAGAATTCATGAAAGGGAGCATCGACGGAGGAGTATACTATAGAATTCATGAAAGGGGGCGACTTAGTTTTGGAAAAATCTGTTTTTATAGATGCGTACCCACTAGGGTTTATAGGGCTCATCTAAAAACATTCGCTTTTTCCGTTTGATAAGTCTCAATTCCAAGATTATACTAGTAGTAGTACCATTACATGTTGGATTTCGAGGTGCGTTAGATCACCCGACGCATAGCAAAGTGTCAAGAGGAAACTAACCAATGCATGTACAAGTTCATGGAAATTTAGTGGTCATTCATGCATTCGTTCTAATTAATGCCTAGGTAAACATAACTTCTTGAGAAAAATGAGCGTAATGTGCAAACTACGAAATTAATTCGACCACTCACCGTCTACCTTGGTTGGAGAGATTTTGAAATTGAGCCATAAACTGGAAAGGAGGGAGTAGTAACTTTTGTCTCGATTAGTATTTGTGGCCTTGTATAGATGCAAAATGTATTTTTTTATAGTGGCCTTTTATAAGTAAATAGAGGGAGTACTAACCAAAGTACGTAGTAGGGACGAGGAGTAAACGGAGGGTGTAGTAAAATTTTCTCCTCGTGTTGCAAGCCACCCGCGATGGGCGAGGAGGCGGGCGTAAAGGCGTCTGATGGTACTCCAGCTTCACCTCATCTTGCGAGCACCGCGCCCGTGGGCGGGGGAGACGGCGTACTAAGCAAGTTTCTCCTCATTATGCGAGTTGACGGGACACATCAAAACTACTCCAGTGTATAGAGCCTTGCCTCTAAGGTAGGCCCCACATGGTTTGCCTCTTTTTTTAATTTAACATAACGCGTCAAGTCGCAATTTGTTTGTTCACCCGTGGTAGACGATCCTCCCTCCACCAAGTGGACAACCAAGACATCGTGCCAAATTACCACGTGGGCTGCCCTTTCATACGGAAATGAGCTCCACCGTGTACCCGCGCGGGTGTGGTTGGGAAAGAGACGGGAGTACGTGCGCCGTGTGTGCACCTCTTCTCTTCGTGCACGTCCCCCACCTACGTGGGTGTGTGTGAGAGAGATACAAACCTAGACATAATGCGCCGTCCATCCCCATGCCTCCGCCCAGTCCGACCACCAGTCACCACCACGACACCACGCCCCACTCCTCCTCACCTTATCTCTCATACAAGGGGCCACTATCAAAATTACAATTTGCAGATATACAAGGCCACTAACACTAATCGATGCAATATTAATGGTGTTTGCCTCATGGTACTAGCAAAGGAGGACATTAATTATCCCTTGCATGCATGCGGGAGTTGGTAAAAAAATGCATCTTGATGTTCCGTGCAACGCACGGGCATCTTGCTAGTCCATGAAAACAACACATGGCAAAATTCCACGGTGAACGAGGGATTTGAATATGTTGAGAGGGGCTGTTTGGATCTTGCCGAGGGTAGCCAAAATATTGGCGACCCTTTTGTCCACCGATGCCTTTTCCACCGATGAACGAGGAACGGCTCGGGTGCTCATGCTGTCATGCATCCTCCAGCGCACACGTTGGAGACGAGTTGTGTTTTTGTCCCTAGCGCCGCCCGAGCCGCCCATGAGACCGGTGGCGACCCATAAATTACGCCATCCAACCGTAGCCGCACACATTATGACAGCAACTCAACCAACCGGACGAAATTCACGCAAACACGTAGACAAAGTGATACTCATTCACGCAACCACCAGAGTATTTCATATAAACAACGACGGAAATCATATAAAATACCGGATTTTCACACAAACATAATGGATTTCATTACATTCAAATGAACTACGCGGTGCTAGTTCTGGACAGCACAGGTATATAATACATGGCCTAAATGGTCGCCCGCCGATCGATTTGTGTTCCTCATGTCCGGCAGCACGATCACCGAACTATCGGGAGCCTCGGAGATATATGCTTCAGCGCAAAGGACGGCTCGCTTCCCCACTGCCCAACTGATATCATTGGCTGGTGCCGAAGATGATGGTGGCCAGCACCGGTTCGAGTTCATCACCGGCCACTACTTCGCCATGGCCGGCACCGGCTCGAGTTCATCCTAACATTGGCCTCTTCCGTGGAGCCCATGCGGGGTCGACGAAGGTCCTTGCAACAAAAGGATCCGGCAAGACACCTGCTGTGTACGCCGGTGTCGCCTCCGCGGTGGCCTTCATGGGACCCAAGCGGCGGCAGCCTCCCGTGTTCTACTTCTCCTCGATGATGGCGGCAGACGCGGAGGCGCTGGCCACCGACTCGTCGCTCTCCGCGCACCCGGCTTCTGTCGCTGCTTGCATGGTGCGGCCACCGGCATGGGAGTCTCAGCCACAGAAATGGGAGAAGCAGTACGAGGCGGCGGCGTGGACGGCAGCAACGACGCCCGTGCGCCGCTCCTCGTCGAGCAGGCCTGGAGCAGCGAGTTGCTGAACCGCGCGCCGGCTTAGGGCGGCAACTGGCTCCGTCGGGCGAGGGGAGGGAGGTGGTTCAGCGAGCTGCATAGCTCGTATCCGGCAGGCTACCCAGCCGGCTTGGATGCGGAATAACTACTCATCGTAAGCCATTGTAAGAGTGGACAAAATGGTGGAAGAGATAGGGGAGCGGCGGAGGTGTGCGATTCTTGGTCGGCGTTTGGCCTCGTTTAAATAGGAGATTAAATAGATGGCGGACAAGAGGAGATCGGCCGGCGTTGCGTTTAACGTCGGCCCGGTCATGAACGGACGTGTGTCCAGAGTGGGTTTCTCGGCCTCCACACGGGCGGGTTTCACGGAGGCGTTTGAATGCGGCACGGAGGCGTGTTCAGCCGGGCGTGCCGCGAGTGGCGCCCTCGACTCTGACCTAGGACACCGCGCCGTTCTTCCACTGACGTGTGGGCTCTTTGGGTGCATGGCCTGCATGTCGCTGACCTAACGCAGTAGCGCATGGCGGAAGGAACCTTTGGTGGGCCAGGGCGGTCAGAAGCAGGCATTTCATAAACCAATGATTGTTCATTGAGTGTGATGTCATCTTTTTCATGTAGTTAAGCGTGTGTCTTGCGTCGTGTGTTGTGTGCATCCAGGCGTGCGAGTGTTGCATGCGTGCAAGGGTGCGTTTCAGTGTTGCATGCATGGGTGCGTGCGTGCAAGGGTGCGTTTGATGTTGCATGCATGGGTGCGTACGTGCGTGTGTTCGTGAGTGCATGTGTACGTGTCAGTGTTGCATGCCAGCATGCGTGCGTGTGTACGTTATGTGTACATGTCAGTGTTGCACGCCTACATGCATGTGTGTCTTGCGTGCGTGCATGTGTACGTGCGGGGTGAGGCTACACGTCAGTCGACTGACTTTTTCATCTCTGGTCATTAGATTTTCCATCCGTTGGATACGAAATCAAGGGCCTCCAGTTTATCATCAAACTCCACCCCCCCCCGAGCCGCCAACCACCACCGGCGAACCGCCAGCCCGCCGCCCAGCGGCCGCCCGCCCTCCCGAAACCACTCCCCACCGCGGTCCGCCGCCGCACCGAGATAGTGGGCCAGCATATATTATCTTGAGATTTTCTGAAGTCACCATAGGTGCCTCATAGTCGAGTGGAACGTCTCCTCCCCTTGAACGTACATCGCCGGAAAATACTGAAATTAACACAAGATAAATGCGAGCACGGGACTTTAACCTTGGTGGGCTCGAGAAACCACCGTCCTCTAACCATCCAACCACGTGTTGGTTAGCACGACAAAATGTATGTGGTGACCGTGATGAGCTTATTCTGAAGTCCGGTGACCATATCGTGCTTTCGCTTCAAATACAATGACCGTAAGTGTAAATCAACAAAATACGGAACCGCATCAAATGCAAAGTCCGTCAGTGTCATCAACAAAATATGGAGACGTATCGTGAGCTAGATACACTTGTACTATCGTATATGCTTATTTTCTTAGTGGTCGATTGCGTGTGTGGTGTGGTGGGCACATCATTTCTAGTTGTGGTGGGTCAACATGAATACTCATGGGTCGGTTCCATCCTGCGCCACATATAGGTTGGACCGAGACGTGTTATCTGAGAGACCCATGTGGAGGACTCGGCGTACAACATGAAGCTACCAGAGTCATGGAGGACTCTATCCCCACCAGTGATAAGCCGACTATATATGATTTGTAACCCTAGGCCCTTAGTATGTTATACAAGCTTGGGGGCTAGTTAAATCGATACTATATATACGCATTACGCACAATGCACGGTATTCACGTGTACTTTGTACACACCCCTAACACTAATATACAGATGCAGAGTAGGCTCTTTCTTCAACTGCAAGGGTTCGATCCGAACTAGGGTAAAACTCTGCCTTGTATTACCATCCAGCCTAACAGCCAGGGATATCCTACCGAATGATATGATGAAATCATATCTGCCAACTACTATTAGAGAGGTGTGTCGGGGGGGCAATGTGTGCGAGAGAGGCCTAAAAGATAATGTGCGTCAAGGGAGACACGTAGGCACATATATGTGTGTATAGAGGGCTAGTAGAGACCGTGCATGTGTATATATGCATGTGAGAGAAATAGTGTTTTCCAAGCTGAGATTAGTGAAAAGAGTGGTACATAGTAGTCGAGAAGAGAGATAGAGAAACAGAGAGAGCATGTGCGTGAGACACCCCGACACCACGAGAGAGATTGTGAGCATGTGTGAAAGAGAAATGCCGATGCACATAAAGTGTGTGCACTTATGCGTTAGATAGAGAGATATCTACGTGTAAAAGGCGGTTCTCGCATTAAATTAAAATATAAATGGCATTATTATTTTTGGATGAGATCATGAATTCTACAAAATTGCGTATGGACGAAAATCGGTATATCAGACACCCATACTCTATTGAATTCTAGCATGTGCATGTGTTTATTTCATATTATCCATAGAGTGAGAGCGGTTTGAAATACAGGCAATGGATGCTTTTGCAATTCATATATAAACATTAATTAGTGCACTCCATGTTGTTAGTGCGAAGCACTTTATACATTTGTCACTTGCATGGATACATTCCAAGTTGCTAGCTACCAAATAAAATACATGTCGAATTCAACATAAAGGGGGTTTCGAAGATTCGAATTCATAGGAAGTGCATTCATCTATTTGAACCCGAGATAATGGCATTTGTAAATCAGATGTAAAAGGGGGCATCAATCTTTGTTGTGAGTTTGAACATGCTATATATATTCATACGCATATCTAACTTTTTTTTGCAACCAAGGAGATTATATCTGGAACAATGCATGAACTGAGGTAAGTTGCATATGTTTTAATATATACTTGTGTACAATGTATATTCAAATGTACCCCCTCCATTCCAAAATAATCGTAGCTTTAGGATTTTCAAGAGTAAAGATTTGTGAAGTTTGACAAATCCCGAAAGTTCAATTCAAGAGAACCGAAAACGTTAATGCTTCTGCTCCCAAATATTGAACGGCGCCAAATAGGCCTCTGGTCACCAAACCACGAGACTAATGTTTTGGTGGTAGGAAATTCGTCTGACTACTGGCCCATGTAGCCTATCGGCCCGATGTCCAAAGGTCTAAACCGGGTAGGTTTGTAACTTCACCAAGACGCCAGCCTCAACCGCCTCGAGAAGCATTCATACGCCGTGGGCGCCTAAACACCCATGCTTTCGGCGAAATCTATCCGCCCACATTTGGGACACCTGACATGACTGTCCTACCCCCAACCCGCAATATGTCTGAAATTTTAGATGGGGGCAAAGTTTGTAACTTTCCCCAAATTTCAAACAAGCGCGTCTCGAACTGAAACATTGTTCCCCCTTAGTTCCCTGCCAGCCCGCCTCCCTCCGTTTCCCCATTCATACTCCGTGGGCGCGAAAACGCCCTCTCTACCAGCCGTGAAACCCCAACCTCCTCCGTCCTCCACCCCATAGCGGCCAATCCACCGCCGCCCTCCTCCATCACGCCGGAGCCGGTACCCCGACGTCGCCGTCCAACGCAACTGCAACCGCAACGCCCTCAAGGACTTAGCAGCTGAAGCCGAGGCAGAGCTGCCTCCACGGCACCGACGCCGACGTGCGCCGTACCAGAACCACTCCGACCACGCCGTCCTGCGCCTCACTGTTGCGGCTCCACTATCGCAACCGTCCACCGCACCGGAGTTGTTCCTGCTACGTCGTCATTCGCCGCCTCGGATCTACTTCCCCGCCGCCGATAGACGGCCACCGCACCACACTCAACAACTTGGCCATGGGTTCGTCCAAGGCTGCACCGTCCTCCACAACTTCTGGTTTCCGGCGAACAACAAGACCGTCAGAAAAACAGAAGGAAGACACAACACTACCAACAGAAAGAGGTACTCCTCTTCCCTTATTCGTGCAAATCTTACGTCTCCGCTCACACCATATTCATCCCACGAAAGAAACTAGTTGAGCGCTTTCATCGCATCTTCTTGAGATACTAAATGCACAAGGTTTCCTCCTTTTACTATTTCACCTTTGCTAGAGGTCGAGCTTTGCCTGGATTTCAATTCAAGGTCGATTGAACCACAATTAAAAGAAGCGACACCGCTTAGGGCGCTGGAGCACCTAGTCCGCCAAATAAGATCGGTGTCTATCATAGGGGTGCGGGCGCAGGAGCTGCTTGCGCCCGATCTGGAGGTCGGCGGGCTTGAATGGATGGCGGGGCGGTGCCAAGCACGGCGGTGGTGAGGTCGAGGGGAGGGCGCAGGGGAGGAATCTTGGGCCGATGGTCGCCAAGCGTTCGAGGAAGATCGTCAACACCGACCGGCTGGAGGTAGATGAAGGCGATCTCCCGTTCTTTGTACATCGGACGGTGCGTAAAAAATGGACTGACCTATTTGCTTTCAATGATCGTTATTTTCATAGAATCATGTAGTAATTGAGTGTGCCATGCATGTTGTAGAGCTATCATATGTCTCCGTCATTTATTTCTCACCGACTTGCTATCTGCTACCTTTACACCGTACTAATTGTGCACACACTTCACCCATACTCACACTATTTTTTTATGCATGGGTATTTCAGACTACGCAGTGTTGATGAATGCGTAAAAGAAAGATGTAAGTCGCTCCAAAGGTAATTCAAAGATAAGCGATGGCGTTTAACGCTCTAATGGCTGCGATGTCGCTAGCTGGAGACAAGAAAAGTAGCTCTGCAGCTTGATGATCTCAATTTCCACACACAACCATCCTGTGTGCTTGCTTTAACTTCACATCAAATGTGGTTGCATGTTGCATATGGTGTCTAGCTTGTATTGCTTCCAATTTGGTTAAATTGCATCTGCCACTTTACACATTATACCTTTGATAATGACATGCCTTCCTGTTTTTGATACATACTACATATGTCTATTAACCATGTTCGTACATCAAACTAATGCTCTTTTGTATCCCTCGTCAATCACTTATGATGAGACAGTCACCCGGGTGGAGTTCTTGTGAGACGCCTCTACTCATTTAAAGAGTGCAAGTGTCATCCTCCCACATGATTCTCAAGAAACAGCAAGGCTAAATGAAGATAGTCAACGTAGCTCTCTAGTTGATCACAAGAATTCCCCCACACCACCATCGCAGGTGCTTTGCTCTTACTTGGCGGCAGGATATGTGGTTGCATGTTGCATATGGTGTCTACCTTGTAATGCTTCTAATTAGGTAAATTGCATCTCGCTTAGTTAACACATTATACCTGTGAATATGACATGCCTTCCTGTTTTTGGTACATACTACGTCTTTCTATTAACCATGTTCTTACATCAAACTACTTATCTTGTGTATCCCTCATCAATGCTCCTAATTTTTTAAATTGCATATCCTTAGCTTACACATTATACATGTGAATATGACACGCCTTCCTGTTTTTGGTACATACTACATCTGCCTATCACACCATGTTCTTACATCAAACTACTGTTCTTGTGTATCCTACGTCTATCGCTTATGATGAGACAGTCACACGTGTGGGTTAATATGAGACGCAATACTCTTATAAAGAATGCAATTTCATCCTCTCGACATGATTCTCAAGAAACAGCAAGCCTAAATGAAGATATTGAACGTTGCTCATGCACGAAGACAAGACTTCCCCTACACCACCATCACAGGTGCTTGCTCCAACTTCGCAGTGTGATATGTGGTTGCATGTTGCATACGGTGTCTAGCTTGTAATGCTTCTAATTAGGGTAAATTGCATCTGCTTAGTTTACACACTATACCTGTGAATATGACATGCCTTCCTATTTTTGGTACACACTACATCTATGTATTAACCTTGTTCTTATGTGAAACTACCTCTCTTCTGTATCCTGCATCAATTACTTATGATGAGTCACCTTTAATCGTTGCATATTGCATATTATTTCTAGCCTGTTGCCATGTATTGCTTCTAATTTGGTCAAATACATTTGTTAGGGCACCCTTTTAATTTGGCAGAGTGATATTGGTTTCATCTTTCATATGGTTTCTAGCATGCATCGATTCTAACAAGTTCAAGCACCTTGTGCTTAGTTTACACTTTATACATCATACATGTCAATATGTCACGCCGTCCTGTTTGTCATACATATTCCATCCTCCTATCATGCGGCTGCCTTACATGAAAGTAGTGTTTGTCAGTATCATGCATCAATAAGTTCTGAAGAGCAAATTTTATTCCTTTTTCTTGTGGGTTTGACTTGACAAGGCAAAATAAAGAAAGAGGAATGAAAAGAGTAAGGAAGGCGATGATGGTGGTCCTCTGCAGCAACGTAAACGGAGCAACTGTACCGATTCTCCTTGTACTGATAGTGCATTACATGGTCCAAGTCTCCACTCCCCTACTCCACCATCCAAGGTGCTTGCTCTAACTTGGTAGTGTGATATCTGGTTGCATGTTGCATATGGTGTCTAGCTCAGATTGCTCCTAATTAGTGTAAACTGCATCTGCTTAGCTTACACATGATACATGTGAATATGACACGCTTTCCTGTTTTGGTACATACTATATCTGTCTATCACACCATGTTCTTACATGAAACTACTCTTCTTGTGTATCCTGCATCAGTCACTTATGATGGGACACCTTTAAGTTGGCAGTGTGATATTGGTTTGCGTCTTGAATATGATTTCTAGCATGTATTGCTTCTAGTTTGATGAACGCCACCTATGACGAGACAGTTTTAACTTGGCAGAGTGATATTGATTGCACCTTCCATATGGTGTCTTGCAGTGTTTCTAATTTGTTGAAGTGCCTTCGCTTAGTTACCACATCATAGGTGTGAATATGTCAAGCCGTCCATTTTTTCGTACATATTCCATCCTCGTATCATGACTTTGCATTTCATCAGAGTAGTGTTCGTCAGTATCATGCATGAATGAGTTCTGAAGAGTGAATGATATTCCTTTTTCTTGTCGGTATGACCTCACAATGCAAAATCAGTAAAGCTGAAGGAAATTGGCAAGGCATTGGATGATGGTGGTCCTTCCGAGCAACTGAAACGGAGGTTCTCTACATATTCTACTCCGCCATCCTCCCAACAAGATTCGCAAGACAACGTAAGGCTAGACAGTCAACGTAGCTATGTAGATGATGAGCACATCTCCCCTACTCCACCATCACATGTGCTTGCTCTAACTTGGCACTATTATATGTGGTTCCATGTTGCGTATGATGTCTAGCTTGTATTGCTTCTAACTTGAATTGCATCTGCTTACTTTACACATAATGCCTGTGAATATGACACGTGTTCCTGTTTCTAGAACATATGTGTACATGATGAGCACATCTCCCCTACTCCACCATCACAGGTGCTTGCTCTTACTTGGAACTGTTATACGTGGTTGCGTTTTAGTATGATGTCTAGTTTGTATTGCTTCTGATTATGTAGAATTGCATCTGCGTAGCTTACAATTTATACCTGCAACGATCACTTACCCACAAGACACATTTAACTTGGGACTGTGATGTAGGTTGCATCTTGCATTGTCTTCTATCTTGTACTGCTTCTAACTTCTTGAAATGGCACTTACAATGAGACACTTTTTACCTGATAGAGTGATATTAGTTGCATGTTCATATGGTGCCTAGCTTTCATTTCTTCTAATTTTGTTGAAATGCCTTCCGCTTACTGTTTTTTCATACATATTCCATCCTCCTATCGTACGTGTGAATATGAAACGCTGTCTTTTTTATATATTCCATCCTCCTGTGCTTGCCTTACATCAAAGTAGTGTTAAATACGTATCATGCATCAACCAGTTATGCAGATCTAACTTTATTCATCTTCTTGTGGTTTTGACTTCATAAGGCAATATCAGAAAATAGGAAGGAAAAGAGTAAGTTAGGGGATGTTGGTGGTACTCCGCACCGACGCAAACAGAGACTCTCTAGATTTGCCACTGCTACTGCTAATGAAGTTGAAGTCCCAAGTCTACATGATGAGTTCATCTCCCGCAATCCACCATCGCAGGTGCTTGCTCTAAGTTGAATGTGTGATAATTGGTTTCATGTGCATATGTTGTCTAGCCTGTATTTCTTCTATTTTGATTAAATTGCACCTGCTGAGTTTATACGTTATACATGTGAATATGACATGGCTTTCTGTGTCTAGAATACACTGCATCTATCTATCATACCATGTTCTTACATCAAAGTACTGATGTTGTGTATCCCGCATCAGTAACTCATGATTGGACGCTTTTAACATGGCATTTTGATAGTGGTTGCATCTTGCATAGATTTCTACGTTGTACTGCTTCTAATTTTTCGAATTGCCACTAATGACAAGACACTTTTAACTTGGCAGAGTAATATTGGTTGCATCTTTCATATGGTGTGTAGCTTGCATTACTTCTATTTTCTTGAAAATCCTTCTGCTTAGTTTGCACATCGTAGCTGTGAATATGTCATGCCGTCATGTTTTTCTTACATATTCCATCCTCATACGGTTGTCTTACATCAAAGTATTGCTTGTCAGATCATGCATCAATGAGTTCTAAGAGTGATTTTATTCTTTTGTGTTGTGGGTACAGCTTGACATGGCAAAGTCAAAAAGAGCAAGGAAAATAATATAGTAGGGAGTCTTTGTTACTCGTCGAGTGAAACGGAAAAGGCTCTGCCACGAGATTCTGCTCGTACTTATAGTGCAAGAGAAGGTCCAAGTCCACCGGCTAAATCTATACACACAGATCACCTGCTCCACCAGCTGCAGATCCGCTTCAACTGTACCGGATCTCAACCGATTACTCGTTCGCTTGCTCGGGCTGGCGGTTCCCAAGCTGCCTTCACACCTAACACTACTTCAAGCACTTTGTTGACACAACAGGACTTGGAAAGATCAGATGAACCTCATGAGCATCAACACCAAGGCGGTACTGACCGAGTCAAGTAGCGATTGCATGCTCCTTTATATGTACTCTCACAGTTTGATGTACACTAACACTTTCCATATTCGTTGTTGAACTAGCACCAGGGCGCAAGCGGAAACAGACATCAGGGATAATGCTTGACAGATTAACAAAATCTAAAGGAGGAAGAATGGAGATCCATTTTGAGGCAGGTTTTAAAAGGCCACGTGATGCTACAGAGTCAGCCAAGTTAGTATCAGAGGCAGCCGTTGCCGTTAGGTGTCATGCGCGTATCCTCCCAACGTGGATCCAGTACAGGAATGAGAAAGACAATACCCATTTTAACACCTTCCTTGACCATTTATCTGTAAGTAATGTTATTCATCGCAATTGGTAATATTGTCTTGCTCATCCCATACTTTCTAGCTTCCTCCTAATAAGACTCACATTCTTTTTCAACAGATGAGGTTGAAGTTGGATCCGAAAGATGATGCAAGTAAACAAGCATGCACTCATGTTTTTCGATCCGCTCTGCGGCAATGTCGGTACCACCTTAGAAAATCTCACTTTGAAGGCAAGGCTAACAATGAAATCGCCCAAACATCTCCAAAGTGGAATATATTACAAATGAAGACCGACAACCCTCATTAAACACCGGCCCGATCCAAAGTATCGTAGGCTATATGTATTTGATCGTACCACATATTGAACTTGTATTTATGTATGTGCCTTACAAGTGTATCTTCTTCTAGGCTAACTGTTTGAAGAACAAAACCAACCGTTCTAAAGTGAAATTCCAATGACAACGAGGATCTCGTAGCTATGTTGCACACTGCGAGGCTCTTGTAAATAGCTGCTACTTCCTTCTTTTTTTGTGCCATATTATCGTATCTATATTGACTTGTTCCGAATACAGCGGAAAGCCCGTGCGGACCAAAAAGAACCTGAACCGAATGCAGTGAAAATCTTCAAGGATTGCCACACCAGCAAGATGAAGGGCATGAGCACACCAGTTCAAGCCGCTGTTGTAAGTCCTTACTCCTCCTGCCTTGAAATGATTGGTATTGTGATGTGTTCATTTAACTACTTGGTTTGCAGCCAATGTCAGATACTCTGTTCACTTTTATACACAGTTGTCTTAAAGTATCATTTCACCTTACATGGTTTAAAAGAGATGAAGGATTTTCTTTTGGTCTTGATCTGTAATCAAGTTGTTATGTTCACGTGCGCACACAATGATAAAATAGCCTGTTTGTTTTATATCTGTTTGCCCATGATATGAATGATGTCATACTATGTTCATCCTACTTTAAACCATGTCTCTTTATCCTTAGTTATCAACGAATGTGAGGAAATAGACAATACAGTAGGCATGCTACATGGACATATGTTCCAAAGTGATTTTATTATGTAGTTGGCACTACAATACATGCTAATGTATTACGAAGAGTTCACCAAAATAAGTTATGTATAAATGTTTAACCTACTTTGTTTGTTTTTGTCTCATTAGTAACTCACCGGTACACTAATCTACAAGTTCAAACTTTCGTGAAGCTATGGAACAAATGATTGAACAACCACAACCACCGAAGGTGGCGAGGCTACTACAGGCACAATGTCACCTCTTGTTGCAAGCAAGGCCAAGATCTCTCCACTAACAGTGCAAAAAGCACCTTCCTGCGTAATTCTGGGTTGGTTGTCAAGGTAACCTCGTCCAAATCGCCTACTGAACAAAATCTTCCTACTAGAAAGAGTGATATATCTGTGCTCCAGACACAAGTCCAATCCCTAATGGACGTTGTTTCGGAAACAAGAGTAGTGGTTGAGAAATGCCGTCAAGATATGAATGGTTTTGAAACAAGACTATCAGACATTTGCTTTGTTGTTGAAGAGCAATGGCGGAAAAAAGATGGAGATCGTGCTGCTCCATCAGATTCTACAGCCTGAAACATTAGCACTCAGGTCAAATGATTTGTGCTTCTATACATCTGATGGTGCTTTTATCTGGAAGGTTTGTAAACTTTATGCCAACAGGCCTTTTGTTGTATGATTGGAATTTATTTTGTTGTGATACAACATTTATGATGCCGCCACAGTGCTGCGATAATTATGACGCTATTTTTGTATAGTGTAGGTTTATCTTAGTAATATATTCTACGAAAGCTTCAGGGAGCCCAACATGCCAACATTCGTCGGGCCCATTCCAATTGGGCTAAAAGCGATTCTGGGCGAAATTGGCATGTAGCTCACTAAAAATATCTGGGCTTAAATTAGCATAAGCTTTCACATTTTTACAGTAGGCATGTGCCCATAGTGGGCCTTTAACAGCCTAAACATAATTTGGGCCCTCGGTAAAAGTAGGCCGCTTCAGTGTAAATATGTCAAGCCCATAAAAACATGGGCCTTTAATAGACCGAAACTGAGATTGGGCCCTGATTGTGCCAAATAACCCCTTTGGACTTAGCAGGCGAAATGGTGGCCCATTTACCATGCGGATATTTGACAGGCGAAATTGGACGGCCGTAAATGCGCCGACCTAATACACGGGCCTTTAACAGCCGAAACTTGATCGGGCTAGATTATCGTCATTTTTATATGGGTCGTTAATGGGCCCGATATGACGTTAGCCACATATGGCCCATGGTTTACGTCCGGCGTTAACGGGCCGAAAATGACAACAGGCCGAAAGTGGGCCAAATCTATAGGGGGCCTCTAACAGGCCGAATGACAGACATGGCCGAATATGACCCAAATCCTTCATGGTCGTTTATAGGCCGGAAGTTTTCATGGCCTGTAAATGGGCCCAAATGAAGCCGGACCTTTAACAGGCCGGAAATACACCGGGCCGTAATTCGCCCAATTACTTAGCGGATCGTTAACGGGCCAGAAGTGACCATGGGCTGCATTGATGACAAGTTTAGACCAGGCCGTTGACGGGCCGATTTGACAGAGAATGTTGGGCCTTTAGCTGGGTCGGCCCATTATGGTCTGCAGAATCTTGTGGGCCTTTAGCTGGGCCGGCCCATTGTGGTCCGCAAAATCTTGTGGGCCTTTAGCTGGGCCGGCCCATTATGGTCCACTAAATTTTGTGGGCCTTTAGCTTGGCCGGCCCACTATGGTCCGCTAAATCTTGTGGGCCTTCGGTTGGGCCGGCCCGTTTAAACTTTGTGGGCCACTTTTGGGCCGGTCCACGTGTCAACATATCATAGGCCCATCTCGACCGTTGGATGAGTGACACCTGTGCCAACGCGGAGCTGACATGTGTATCCGTCAGCCAATGAGAATTTTACACGTGGAAAATTGGCATTGGTCGTGGCTGTTAACGGGTTATCGGATCCAAAATCCGACCCGATAGCTTAACGGCGTTCCGTTACGGTGGATGCCACGTGTCGGTCACCCTTGACGAAAGCACTTTTGTGGTGCGGGATTTATCGTCATGGAAGTGGACACTTCTGTGATGATAATTTTGGTAATGTCATGAACACTTCTACGACAGCACAGGTATGACTATCTTGATTCTGTCATAAATTTGTCGTGGATGTACATGCATGACAAAAACACGACCTACTGTGACAAACACGTATCATCACGGAAGTGTATTTTTTATAGTGGAGTGAAGAGCAACCCTCTCACTCGGGGGCTTAGATGCGATCTCGTACTCGCCTAAGTTACAAAAACACTCCGAGTGACGAGCAACACTCTCACTCGGGGGCTTAGCTGCGATCCCGAACTCAGCTAAGTTACAAAAACACTCCGAGTGACGAGCAACCCTCTCACTCAAGGGCTTAGATGCGATCCCGTACTTGCCTAAGTTTCAAAAACACTCCAAAGTGACGAGCAACCCTCTCACTCGGGGGCTTAGCTGCGATCCAGTACTTGCCTAAGTTTCAAAAATACTCCGAGTGACGAGCAACCTTCTCACTCAGGGGCTTAGCTGTGATCCCGTACACGCCTAGGTTTCAAACACACTCCGAGTGAAGAGCAACCCTCTCACTCGGGGGCTTAGCTGCGATCCCGTACTCGCCTAAGTTACAAAAACACTCCGAGTGAAGAGCAACCCTCCCACTCGGGGGCTTAGCTGCGATCCCGTACTCGCCTAAGTTACAAAAACACTCCGAGTGAAGAGCAACCCTCTCACTCGGGGGCTTAGCTGCGATCCCATACTCGCCTAAGTTACAAAAACACTCCGAGTGAAGAGCAACCCTCTCACTCGGGGGCTTAGCTGCGATCCCGTACTCTCCTAAGTTACAAAAACACTCCGAGTGACGAGCAACCCTCTCACTCCGGGGGCCTAGCTGCTATCCCGTGCTCACCTAAGTTTCAAAAACACTCTGAGTGAAGAGCAACCCTCTCACTCGGGGACTTAGCCGCAAACCCAATCGCCTAAGTTTCAAAAACACTCAGAGTGATGAGCAACCCTCTCACTCGGGGGCTTAGCTGTGATCCCGTACTCGCCTAAGTTTCAAAAACACTCCGAGTGAAGAGAAACCCTCTCACTCGGGGGCTTAGCTATGATCCCGTACTCGCCTAGGTTTCAAACACACTCCAAGTGAAGAGCAACCCTCTCACTCGGGGGCTTAGCCGTGATCCCGTACTCGCCTAGGTTATAAAACATACTCCGAGTGAAGAGCAACCCTCTCACTCGGAGGCTTGGCCGCATACTCAGAGCTGGGACACAAGTACAACGTCTGGTTGTCCTCGGAGCTGCGCCACAAGTACAACGTATGGTTGCACTCGGAGGTGCGCCACAAGTACAATGTATGGTTGCACTCGGAGCTGCACCACAAGTACAACATCTAGTTGCCCTCGGAGCTACGCCACAAGTACAACGTCTCCTCTGAGTGGGCCTTTCACTCAGAGATTCAGCTATGATTCCCAATTCGCTCGAGCCAAGAAATCTGAAGGTGATAAAGACAAAGCAACCACATTCAAAAGAAAAACCAAGTTCAAATAAATCCATGAAGGTTCAGAACCACCGGCAGAAGTACTCAGGCGTCAAGCCCGAAAGAGTTTTAATGATTACAGGATCACTCGGCATTCTGAGTCAAATAGAATCAAGTTATCAAGTTTTCACTCTGCAGGAGTAGTGCATGCTGTCTCGACGAAACTGTCAAGGTCGATGTCGTCTGCAATACAAGTAGCAGCGTCGATGAAAGTCTCCATGAAGGATTGGAATTGAAGCTTCTTGGTGTTGGCAACCTGGATAGCCGCCAGCTTCTCTTCTTTGAACTCCTTGCAATGAACACGGACCAGAGATAGAGCCACGCCAGCGCCATAGTGATGCTACAGTAAAACCTCTACTAATGGTGCCACGTCATCACATTACTGTTGCTAATCCTCACTTGATCCAAATCACTGTTCAAATTCAAATTTGTCAAACCTGAAAACTAAAACGTTCAAAGTGTGGCAAATAATTCCTGGATATTTGTCTTATTGAAACCAACCTCTTTTGGATTCCCAAAGTGCCCCTGGAAATTATTTAGTGGTCTAGCAGCATTTAAAATTGGCCTTTCCAATTTCTTAAATTGGTTAGACAACTTCTTTTGGCCTCAAACTTTTTATGACTCCTAGTTTTAATGTGCTTGTTTTATGAGGTAATTCTCATATCTAGCAAGTTTAGATTGATAGTTTAATAGCAAACACTAGCAAAAATTTAAATAGAAAATAAATTGCAAAAGAGGCCCCCCTGGCCAACTGAGCCAACAGGCCCAGCTGGCCACCCACGCGGCCCAACCGGCCCACCCCCTGCTGCCCCCCTGGCCTATTAGGCCACCCCACCCCACTCCCTGAACTCTAACCTCTCCCGATCCCCACTTCCCCCACTCCTCTTGATCCCCTCATTCCTCTCCCCCACCCCGCGACCCAATCTGGATCGGGCCGTCCGCCGCCGCAACCCCGGCGATCAGGTGCCTTCGCCTCACGCCGGCGCCCATCCCAGCTGCCCGCCCGGGCGCCTCGCCTCCTCATCCTCCTCCCCGAGCCCCCTCCCACGACCGGTTCTGGATCAGGGACGAGCTCGATCCCGCGCCTCCCGTCGCCGTCGTGCTCCGTCACCACGCCGACGCCGCTCTACCGCCTCTCCCTCGTCGGACCGTCCCCGTCCTCCCCCTCAACGGTCGCCATCGCGCCTCGACGCCCCCTTCCCTCCAACGGATGGTGAGGACCCCAGTCCTCCTCCTTCCCGCCCCTCGTGCGCGTGCGCCTGCACATGGCCGAGCTGCCGCTGTGTCCTGCGGCCGCCCTTTTCCCGTGCTCGCCAACGTCGTTGCCGCCCCACAGCATTGTTGCTGCTGCTAATACTCGCCGCGTGGCCGCCTCCCTGTCTGTTACCCAACGCGCCCCGCCGCGCCGGTTTCCGTCGCTAGAAACGACCGGTCGATGAGCCCCGCCGTGGTCGCCGGCACCCTGCTGCGCTAGGCTACGGCCTCCTCGGGCGCCCGCCCATTAACCCTCGGCCGCACCCATTTCGCCCGGTTGCCCCCTGGGCCTATGACAGTGGGGCCCGCCCCCAAAACATTTAAAAAGAAAATGTATTTTAAAAATAAAAAATAAGTAATTAGTTAATTAATTAATTAAACAAGTAATTAATTAACTTAATTAACTCTATTTAGTACCTAAGTAACTTGATTAGTTAATTAAAATTGTTATTTAGTTGTTAGACTATGACAGAACGGCCCCACACGTCAGGGTTGACTTTGGTTAACTCTCATTGATCACGACGTCATGATGACGCCATGCTGATGCAATAACCCCATTTTAGATTTAATAATAATTTCAGAATAGTGTTTAGAACTTTGAAAAATCATAGAAAATAATCCATAACTCGGATAAGGTTTTGAACATGAAAGTTGCTCGGAACGATGAGACGAACCCGAACACGCAGTCCGTTCATCCACCACACATCCCTAGAATAACGAACATGCAACCTTTCCCCTCCGTTTCATATGTCCGAAAAATGCCGGACTTCGGGAAAACATTCTCGGGTGTTCGTCATGTCATGCTTATGTTTGCTTGTATTTACTATTTCTTCCCCCTCTTCTCTCCGGTAGACCCCGAGACCGATGCTCGCCTCGTGATCGACTCACGCCGACGATTTACACTTCTTCCTTTTCAGCAGAGCTTCCAGGCAAGCCCCCCTTTGATCATCCCGATATCGCCCATTCCATTCTCTCATGCTTGCATTAGATTTTGCTACTGTTATTGTTTGCTCCTATTCTGATGCATAGCCTGCTTTTGTAACCTGCTCATTGTACCTTACCTGCTTATCCTAAACTGCTTAGTATAGGTTGGTTAGTGATCCATCAGTGACCCCCACCTTGTCCTTGTTGCCCCTGCTTCATTATCGAAGACCCGATCAATGGGATCGAAGACCAGGCCCCGACACCACACATCACTTTCCCCTTAGTTGCTCGACACTACTGGGTTACTATCGAGTGCCGAGGGTGAGACCTCTATAGCACTTCTGATGTTAACCCTGTATTGTAGCTATTCGGTCGTGGTCATCGAGGGTGATTCTGCCTTAACCACTTCCGATACGACTCTGTCGTGCAACCCCTCAAGTGTGAACCTCGGGGGTGGTTCCTCTTACGTTCACCTTGATGATTACATCGAGTGGAATTCACCGGGGGTGATTCCTCGGGTTTTCCCCTTGATGTTTGGACACACGGATACTTGGACTTTACCACTGTTACTTGGAAAGGCGGGTCGACCTTGAGGGGTACCCGCGAGTGATGTGGAGACGGGTTGACCTGGAGGGTGTCCGCGAGATAATTACAAGGCGTGGCCGGGCATTCCTAGCCCTTGCCGCTAGTCCTCGAGACGGGGCAACGGGGTCACATCTTTCGTGAGTCTCTGCTTGTTACCGCGTGCTCCTAATCCACTACGATTTGGATATTTGATCCGAGGGGCCTCTGGCCTGATAGCACTAACCATCACATGGGCATTGTATGGGCGTTCTGCGTCGTATGCATCAGCTGAAGCTTAATAGACGTCAGCGACTGAGCAGCACGCGCCGGGTTGGACTGCGTAAGCATCTGCCTTTTTGAAGGAGGTAGCTAGGTCTGCTCACCGGCCGCGTTCGCAACGTGCAGGAGTTCACGGGGAGATGGCCCATGAACCCTGGGGGCATAGGTTTAGTCCGGCGTGCTTGACCTCTCTATTAAGCCTAGGTCGGGTTGCGGCGTATTGTTTGGCCGAGGCCGGGCATGACCCAAGAAAGTGTGTCCGGCCGGAGTTAATCGAGCGTGGTGGGTAAGTTGCTGCACCCCTGCAGGGAAGAAAACATCTATCGATAGCCTATCCTACGGTAACGGACACTTGGAGTTGTATCCCGATCGATACAACTAGAACTGGATACTTGAGATGAGACTTGGATATGAGAATGGATAGTATGGCTCTGGGATTGCTTTCTCGCAGGGAGTCGAGAAAGGATCTCCGGCCGAGGTTGATAACACTACTACTACTTTACTTTATGCTACTCATATCTCTTCTGATGTTGCAAGATGCTTGAAGATGCTGAAGATGCTAGTCTTCGATAGGACTAGGCCTTGTTTCTATTCTGGCATTTCTGCGGCCCAGTCCACATATACAGCCTTCCTTTGATAATGTTGCATATGTAGTGTAGATCCTTGCTTGTGTGTACTTTGCATGAGTACTCACGGTTGCTTTGCTACCCCTTTTTCCCCCTTTCTTCTTCTTTCCAGTTGATGCAACCAGATGTTGGAGCCCAGGGGCCAGATGCCACCGCAGATGCCTACTACTACATGGAGACCGCCGACGGCCAGGAGTAGTTAGGAGGCTCCCAGGCAGGAGGCCTTGCCTTTTTTATCATAGATGCCTTTGTGCTAGCCTTCTTAAGGCAAACTTGTCTAACTTATGTTTGTACTCAGATATTTTTGCTTCCGCTGACTCTTGTGTTTTTCGAGCTTATGTATTCGAGCCCTCGAGGCCCCTGGCTTGTAATATAAAGCTTGTATTATTTTAATTTGTGTCAAGAGTTGTGTTGTGATATCTTCCTGTGAGTCCTTGATCTTGATCGTACACATTTGCGTGTATGATTAGTGTACGATTGAATCGAGGGCGTCACAAGTTGGTATCAGAGCCGACTACCTGTAGGTAGCCCCCTTTCCAACTCCTTGGCCGAAGTTGAGTCTAGAAACCGAAAACCGTTTTACTAACTTGGTTGTGTGGCTTACGGGCCCACGTCGCCAATTGGGTGGTATTAGGATCTTTTATTCCTCGTCTATACTCTGGGACTCTAATCTCTCTTCTATTCGGGTTAAAAAAGATTTTACTAACTCTAACCTTAGGTTCTCGTAACTACTTCCTCCCGGAGGGCCCCTCATTCCAGATGATCACTTGGCGCACCAGAAGATTTTGAAGATACTATTTGATGTTTTCCCGAGACCCTTGTGCCCTTCGCCGTTGCAATTCCCTGCCACCGATGAATCCCTATGGATAGCCACATACACTTGCCATCCAAACCTTCTTTTCCAATTTCTCTTGTAATTACAAGATACCTTGAAATACTTTTTGACATTCCAAAAATCCGTTACACCTGCTGCCTTGCAGCTCCTTTTCCGCATGAATAAATGTTCGAATAATTCCTCACACTTATCAAGGACTTGATCAGTCCTAGTTATTCATGCGTTTCACAAAATACCTCGAAATGATATTCGACCTTCCGAGAATCCTTTACAACCTATTGCTTTGGAAAGTCTTGCGTGCCTGCATTATGGTTAATTCCATATTTCTAGTAATCTGCGTTGACATCCTCTGTCACTATCATTTCGAGTCCCTTGATCCGATATGTTGCGAATGCTTGCAATCTCAAGCAGATCCTAGCATTCATCCTTCCGACTCAGACGTCGCTCCGAACATGAGCTTGTTCTTGGCAAATCGAACCTTGATTTATTATCGATCTATATCGATTCAACTCAATTATCTTTTGATCAGAGCCTCTGCTTCTGATCTTCTAATTTGGAAATCATAATTTCTTTGCATTTAAGCATCAAATTATTCAGATGTTTCTATAATCCAATGCCTTTGCATTCTTTCCTTCTTCTGATTGAGTACTGATACTCACATCAGATCCATTGAGGACCGTTGAATCCTTTGTTGGATTATTATCCAGCAGTGTCCGTCATATTCAAAATTTTGTGCGCTCTTCCCCTGATACATATTGCTTTTGGTAAATTGTATTATATGCTTTGTCAACCATGCTCTGCTTCCGAGCTTGAGTTCATTACCTCTGAAGTTTTTGCAAATGTTCCTAAGATGCCCCGGCGGGTTGAACTAATGATTTCCCTAATTTGTGTGAACCCGAAAACTTCTATGGGTCATACTCTACTCGTGTTACGCCGGATAAAAATTTCTACACTACAACTTCGTCAAAAGCGAGAAGTAGATGAGAAGTTATGCATTGAAGAAGTGGGAGTCGACCTTGAACTTTGTGTTCATGCCCATAGACACGATGTAGATCTTATCATGGAAACTTCTCTTATAATCAAATTTTTCCTTGGTATAAGCTCATCTTGCATCTGTAAATTGATTCTTTGCAATCGTGGTTCCGACCATATTTTCTCCTTGATTCCATTTCCAGGACAAGTTAAAATACTTGTCTTCTGTAGATCATTTCATCTTTCCAACCTCTATTTTGATCTACCTTCGAGTATTACCCCCTGGTATCTCGAGGATATCAAACCATTACACTACATCTTATGAATTTCTGATGAAGTAGTAACTTTCCCCGTCATGGTCACTCCATGGGTTCTGGGTTGTCGTCAACCGAGAACACCGATTTGTGAATCAAATCAACACTGTGATTCAGTACTTCAAGTACTTTGTTGTTGAGAAGTTTAATACTCCACCATGTCTAGCCTGATTGGCTAAATCGTTATCGTGCTGATTTTAACTATGCTACCCCATCCTTATTCTCGGAGCACAACCTTCGACGATGAGCTAAGCTTACATCGATCTTCCTTGTCTTATCGTTTCACCTCGAACAACAATCTTGATTCCGAGTTGGTGTCATACCAATGGTTCCAATAACCTTTCGCTTCATCATTCCTTTGACTTGATGTCATCGCCGATCGATAAAATCTTCATGAAATCTCTCTACAAATGTGGTGTGATCATCATCAACATTCTCATGCTCCTCCAGGATATCAATCCAATTCATGATGAGAAATACCATCCGTGCCCCTTGATGATTTGGGTTATCATCCACAACATTCTTGCCTTCCCTCCAACACAATTTTATTCATATCATTTTGGCATTACATCCTTTTGACCTGTCGATGGATTGCTGCTTAACCCATCGGCCACATCCTCATCTTTCAATGATGAAATTGTACGAACTATTCTAGCAGTTCCCGCGGAATCCTTTGTGAATTCAAAAGTCTGACTTTTACCTGATGACCATGTCAATGATATCCCGAAGCTTGTCTGTGGTACTCTGATCGTCAACAAGAACATTGGAAGCGCAGTGTGAAATGTTTCTTGATCAATTATCCATACCCTATTGTATGGGTAATATCATGATTCTTCCCTCGCCCCCTTTATCTAAATGCTTTTGAACTTGTTGTCATATCATGTATATCCTGCTCCGCTTTCCCTTGGGAAGGATATACTCCCAATTCTGGTGTGTAAACACATTTTCCTTTCCATTGGTCTGATTAATCCGATAATTTCATTTTCCTTTCCATTGGTTTGTTTAACCTTCTTGTGATCTATATGATATAAGCAGAAATAATTCCATGCTTATAAAATACCCCGAGGTACAACCTTGTTAGTGAGACCCTGTTACAATTGTTGATGACATTCCAGTAACCACCGATGGACGGGAACCTTGCCGATTTGTCCGCCTTGTTCAACAAGCAGGAATATGGTTCTCTTCGTCCCTCGCCCTTGGTACTGATGTTGCCACCAACATAACTGACAGGCTATCCTCTGACATGCCTTGCTATCATGGCCGTACAAAATGTTAGCACCCTTCCTGCTTTTAACCCACATGGTGGGCCCATAACCCACAGTTCCACAGGATCGAAACCTGACTCTTGTGCATCCGTATTTTCCAAAGTTGTCCCTTGCTCTTGGCTTCATATGTAAATCACGAGCCACCTTCCTAGTGATCTATTCTGGTATCAGACGCAATACTTATTTTTGATGCTTTGAACCCCTTTCACACACTGTTTCAGACATCGAACGATTGCCTACCCGATTGAAGCTTCTTATTGCTCCTCCTTAACTTTCTCTTGACGTCTTTCTTAAATTTCAAATCGAGAGGTGCCTCTATGCCATGTTCACCGAGATAGCCCCCGGGTACTATCTTGTGTTGAGCTTCGTCCTTCCCAAGTCTTTCCCCCTTACTCCACCCCTTAAATCTCGGGACGAGATTTCGTGTAGTGGAGGAGAATTGTGACGCCCAGATAATTAAGCTATAGTAAAACCCGTGCTAATGGTGCCACGTCAGCACATTACTGTTGCTAATCCTCACTTGATCCAAATCACTGTTCAAATTCAAATTTGTCAAACATGAAAACTAAAATGTTCAAAGTGTGGCAAATAATTCCTGGATAGTTGTCTTGTTGAAACCAACCTCTTTTGGATTCCCAAAGTGCCCCTGGAAATTATTTAGTGGTCCAACAGCATTTAAAATTGGCCTTTCCAATTTCTAAAATTGGTTAGACAACTTCTTTTGGCCTCGAACTTTTTGTGACTCCTAGTTTTAATGTGCTTGTTTTATGAGGTAATTCTCATATCTAGCAAAGCTTGTTTAGATTGATAGTTTAATAGCAAACACTAGCAAAAATTTAAACAAAAAATTAATTGCAAAAGAGCCCCCCCCCCCTGGCCAACTCAGCCAACAGGCCCAGCTGGCCACCCAGGCGGCCCAACCGGCCCACCCCCTGCTGCCCCCTGGCCTATTAGGCCAACCCACCCCACTCCCCGAACCCTAACCTCTCCTGATCCCCACTTCCCCCACTCCTCCTGATCCTCTCGCTCCTCTCCCCCACCCCACGACCCGATCTGGATCGGGCCGTCACGCCGCCCGAAGAACCCGGGCGATCAAGGCCGCCCGCACCTCCACGCCGGCGCCCATCCCCAGCGCTGCCCCGCCGACGGCGCCTCGCCTACTCGTCCTCCTCCCCGAACCCCCTCCCATGACTGGTTCTGGATCAGGGAGGAGCTTGATCCCGCGCCTCCCGTCGCCGACGTACTCCGTCACCACGCCGGCGCCGCTCTACTGCCTCTCCCTCGTCGGATCGTCCCAGTCCTCCCCCTTAATGGTCACCATCGCGCCTCGACGCCCCCTTCCCTCCAACGGACGGTGAGGACCCCAGTCCTCCTCCTTCCCGCCCTAGCGCGCGTGCGCCCGCACATGGCCGAGCCGCCGCTGCGTCTTGCGGCCGCCCTTTTCCCGTGCTCGCCAACGTCGCTGCCGCCCCGCAGCACTGCTGCCGCTGCTAATACTCATCGCGTGGCCGCCTCCCTGAAGCTACCGCGCTTGGCGCCCGGCTTCCGTCAGCCGAAGCGGCGGTCGATGAGCCCCGCCGTGGTCGCCGGCGCCCTGCTGCGCTAGGCTACGACCTCCTCAGGCGCCCGCCCATTAACCCTCGATCGCACCCATTTCGCTCGGTTGCCCCCTGGGCCTATGACAGTGGGCCCCCCCCCCAAACCATTTAAAAAGAAAATGTATTTTAAAAATAAAAAATAAGTAATTAGTTAATTAATTAATTAAACAGGTAATTAATTAACTTAATTAACTCTATTTAGTACCTAATTAACTTGATTAGTTAATTAAAACTGTTATTTAGTTGTTAGACTATGACAGAACGGCCCCACATGTCAGGGTTGACTTTGGTCAACTTTGTTGACTGCTGACGTCATGCTGATGCAATAACCCCATTTTAGATTTAATAATAATTTCAGAATAGTGTTGACCTGGAGGGTGCCCGCGAGATAATTACGAGGCGTGGCTGGGCATTCCTAGCCCTTGCCGTAAGTCCTCGAGACGGGGCAACGGGGTCACATATTTCGTGAGTCTCTGCTTGTTACCGCGTGCTCCTAATCCACTACGATTTGGATATTTGATCCGAGGGGCCTCTGGCCTGATAGCACTAACCATCACGTGGGCATTGTTTGGGCGTTCTGCGTCATATGCATCAGCCGAAGCTTAATAGACGTCAGCGACTGAGCGGCGCGCGCCGGGTTGGACTGGTAAGCACCTGCCTTTTTAAAGGAGGTAGCTAGGTCTGCTCACCGGCCGCGTACGCAACGTGCAGGAGTTCCTGGGGAGATGGCCCATGACCCCTGGGGGCATAGGTTTAGTCTGGCGTGCTGACCTCTCTATTAAGCCTAGGTCGGGTTGCGGCGTATTGTTTGGCCGAGGCCGGGCATGACCCAGGAAAGTGTGTCTGGCCGGAGTTAATCGAGCGTGGTGGGTAAGTTGTGCACCCCTGCAGGGAAGAAAACATCTATCGATAGCCTGTCCTACGGTAACGGACACTTGGAGTTGTATCCTGATTGATACAACTAGAACTGGATACTTGAGATGAGACTAGGATATGAGAATGGATAGTATGGCTCTGGGATTGCTTTCTCGCAGGGAGTCGAGAAAGGATCTCCGGCTGAGGTTGATAACACTACTACTACTTCACTTTATGCTACTCGTATCTCTTTTGATGCTGCAAGATGCTTGAAGATGCTGAAGATGCTAGTCTTTGATAGGACTAGGCCTTCTCTCTATTCTGGCATTTCTGTAGCTGAGTCCACATATGCACCCTTCACTACAAAAAAAAGACACATCCGTGACATTTTGGGCCGAACGAAGTTTTTTTCTGTCATACATATGACACTTCTATGACGATAATTGTGACAAAACCCGATATCATCATAGATGTGGTGGGCTCCTACTTCTCTGACAAAAATCATGATGAAAATGGGCTTTTTCGTCACAGGCGGGCCGGAGACGCAGCTGCATGACATTCTTTGGGCCGCCCATGACGGAAAAAACCGTGGTAGAAGCGAGGGGAGGAAAATTTAGGGGAGTTGCGGTTACGGTGGGAGGTCGGGGCGAGCGATGCGCTGCTTTCTCAGACACGACGCTGGCGTGTGCGAGGCGTTGGCTCTAATCGAACCCGGCGAGGCGTTAGGCTCTAATCGAACCCGAGCGACAGACCGCAGTTACGCGTTCGAACCCGGCGATCGATCGATGGCTGTTAACTGAACCCGATCGAGCGATTCCTTCGCTACTGCTGCTAACTGAAGCCGATCGATTGGATGAATAGTGAGCGTTGCGGGGGGCGGATGAACAGTGAGCCGTGGCGTTGCCTCTGGATGAACAGGACCCCGTGGTGTGAAGGGCTGGATGAACAGTAGACGGTGGAGGGGTGCCATTGGAGGGGTGATTGAACAGGACCCCGTGGTGTGGAGGGCTGGATGAACAGTAGACGGTGGAGGGGTGCCCGTGGAGGGGTGGTTGAACAGGACCCCGTGGTGTGGAGGGCTGGATGAAAAGTAGAAGGTGGAGGGGTGCCCGAGGAGGGGTTGTTGAACAGTAGCCGGTGGAGTAGCGCGTGGTGGAGGCTGGATGAATAGGAGCCCGTGGAGGCTGGAGGAGGTCGACGGTAGCCCGTGGAGGCTGGAGGAGGTCGACGGTGGAGATGAACAGTATCCCGTGCAGTCCCGTTTTGTGGTACGCCACACCCCTCCCGATGAACAGGACCCCCTTTCGACCGTAGTGCTCCTACACAAGTCTGTTTCGTCCGTTTCGCGGTACGCCACACCCCTCCCGATCAACAGGACCCCCGTTTCGACCGTAGGAGGTCTGTTTCCTCCGCTTTTCTTGACGCCACACCCTCCCGATCAACAGACCCCGTTTGCTTCGACCGTAGGAGGTCCGCTTTACTGCTTTTGCAAGACGCCACACCCCTCCCGATCAACAGGACCCCCGTTTTGACCGTAGGAGGTCCGTTTCCTCCGTTTTGCGGTACGCCACACCCCTCCTGATCAACAGGACCCTGTTCCGAACGTAGGAGGCCCGTTTCCTCCGTTGTGCGGTACACTAGGCCTCGTTTCCATTGCCTGTTCCGTCCAAGCCCTCCCGATGAACACGAGCACGCATTCCATTCCGACCCAGCCGGTTGGCTCCCCATGAACACGACGACGATGCTGTTTCTCCGTTCTGACCCAGCCATGTACGTATGCGCCGAGTAGGCGTTGAGACCCTGCCCGTATACGTGCGTGGGCGTATTTTCTTTCTTGCACCCTCGCGCTGTCGTGCGTGTACATGCTACGTGCGGCGCCTCTACTACGACGCGTGTGCGCCTCTACTATGACACGTGCGGCGCCTCTACATCGACCGGATGTACGCATTACGTTCACGACCGAATGACAACGCCACGTGCGCTTCGACCAGGTGGGTCCCGACCGCCGACACTTCCTTGCGTGCGAAGATGTAGCTGGTGGGTCCCAGCAGTCAGGGGGGCGAATCGTTTTTTTTGCTCGGACGCACTTCCTTGCGTGCGAAGATGTAGCTGGTGGGTCCCAGCAGTCAGGGGGGCGAATCGTTTTTTTTTGCCCGGACGCACTTCCTTGCGTGCGAAGGTGTAGCTGGTGGGTCCCAGAAGTCAGGAGGGAAACGTTTTTTTCACGAAATACGGTGGCCCGTCCGGTGGGTCCCCGTTGTTAGGTGGAGGAATAATTATTTTGCGCGTAATAAGCAGGCACTTCCTTGCTGCGATCATGGACCCAGCTGTCAGCGTCTCCACGCACAGTATTCTTCCGATGGAAGTCGGTCGTTGACCACATTGACCACGCCGCGCCGAGAGCACCTAGGCGGTGGACGACGGTGAGGCCTAGGAAGGGGACGACACGAAGGCAGGAAGACTTCGGCTTGTTTCCCACGCGGAGGGTATGGACTGTCTGCGAGGGTTTATCTTGGTTCATCTGCCGTCACGGAGAATAACAGCAGTGTGGGTGAGTAGAGGGATGGCTAGGCTAGCGATGGGAGTACAATTGGGCGGTGAGGCTCACATGGCAGCACACCGTCATGGGAAGAGGGAGCGAGCAGTCCCGTCGGCGCTTGTTTGAGCGGCGAGCAGAAGAGCAGAGATTGAAGAAGACGACGGTTGTTGGATGGACATCCAACGATCCTTTGCTTGTCGTCAACCTTTTTAGGAAAGCCTTAAATCTGTGGAAAATAGCATACAGCCCATCTGCCATTATTTCTAATAATTTACAGCCCATTTCCTAATTCTTAAGATTTTTTGGAGCCCATATTCTTTTTGTTAGCATTACAGCCCATATTGTGGCCATGGTTAAAAAATTATACGAAGTTTTGCATATTTCAAAAGCGGTCCGAACTGTTTTTAATCCTGAAATTTTGACTCACATTCAAACTGATTTTAAAAGAAATGTATATCAATATAAAATCCAACAAATTCTCCATGCATAAAAATTAATGTAATTTAAAATCTTGAAATGGAAAAAAAGATATTTGAAACTAATTGCCGGTTTGGTGTGTTTTAAAAATGTACAACCCATTTCTCATTACTGATGGGCCATTTTCTCGGCCAGCCGAATGAAAGCTCTCCTCGTCTTGAAAGATTTGCAGCCCAACAAGCCTGACAAAGCGACTTACTTGGCAAATCACAAAAAAACTGGGCTGTGGCCGTGGACCCAGTTGTCAGCCTCTCCACGTACGGTACTCTTCCGATGGAAGTCGTTCCTTGACCACGTTGACCACACCGCGTGAAGAGCACCATGGCGGTGGACGACGGCGAGGCCTAGGAAGGGGACGACGCGGAGCCGGGGAAGACGCGGCAGTGGAAGCCCACGCAAAGAGGAGTACGAGGGTTCACTGGTTCGGCTGCAATCGCCGCAGGGCCTGGCCAACGGTGGGAATAGTAAGGGGCGGTGAGGCCTCTGTGGCAGCACAACCGGCCACGGGAGGCAGGAGCATGCGGCACGACCGGCGCTGCTTTGGGCGGCTAGAGCAAGAAGACCAGAGGTTGAAGAAGCACTACGGCCGTTGGATGGACATCGTACGATCACTGGAGCTAGAATCGTTCATATTGACTAAGTTGACAAAGCACTTCGTCCCCGTCAACTTAGTAGGCCCACAAGTGAGCCTCCCACCAAGGTGGGTCCCAGCTAGCCGGGGGAGTATTCATTTTTTTTGTGTGTAATAAGGAGGCACTTCCGGTGGGTCCGAGCTGACAGCGGGGGGAACATTTTTTTTGCGAAATTCGGTGGCCCGTCCGGTGGGTCCCAGCAGTCAGGGGAAACGATTTTTTTCGCAAAATACTGGTGGCCCGTCCGGTGGGTCCCAGCAGTCAGGGGAAACGATTTTTTTCGCAAAATACTGGTGGCCCGTCCGGTGGGTCCCTGCTGTCAGGTGGAGGAATAATTATTTTCTGCATAATAAGGAGGCACTTCCTAGCGGCTGCCGTGGACCCAGCTGTCAGCCTCTGCACGTACAGTACTCTTCCGATGGAAGTCGGTCATTGACCACATTGACCATGCCGCGCCGAGAGCACCACGGCGGTGGATGACGACGAGGCCTAGGAAGGGGACGACGCGAGCCGGAAGACGCAGCGATGGAAGCCCGCGCAGAGAGGAGTACGAGGGTTCACTGTTCGGTTCGTTGCGATCGCCGCCGCAGGCCTCGCCAGCGGTGGGAATAGTAAGGCGGTGAGGCCTCTGCGGCAAAGACAACCGCCACGGGAGGCAGGAGCATGCGGCACGACCGGCGCTGCTTTGGGCGGCTAGAGCAAGAAGAGCAGAGGTTGAAGAAGCACTACGGCCGTTGGATGGACATCGTACGATCACTGGAGCTAGAATCGTTCATATTGACTAAGTTGACAAAGCACTTCGTCCCCGTCAACTTAGTAGGCCCACAAGTGAGCCTCCCACCAAGGTGGGTCCCAGCTAGCCGGGGGAGTATTCATTTTTTTGTGCGTAATAAGGAGGCACTTCCGATGGGTCCGAGCTGACAGCGGGGGGAACATTTTTTCGCGAAATACAGTGGCCCGTCCGGTGGGTCCCAGCAGTCAGGGGAAACGATTTTTTTCGCAAAATACTGGTGGCCCGTCCGGTGGGTCCCTGCTGTCAGGTGGAGGAATAATTATTTTCCGCGTAATAAGGAGGCACTTCCTAGCGGCTGCCGTGGACCCAGCTGTCAGCCTCTCCACGTACAGTACTCTTCCAATGGAAGTCGGTCATTGACCACATTGACCATGCCGTGCCGAGAGCACCACGGCGGTGGACGACGGCGAGGCCTAGGAAGGTGACGACGTGGAGCCGGGCAAGACGCGGCAGTGGATGCCCACGCGGAGAGGAGTACGAGCGTTCACTGGTTCGGCTGCGGTGTGAGGCTGCCGTTGCTGCAGAATAACGGGGGGTGTGGGTGAGTGGAGGGATGGCTTGGCCTGTGGTGGGAGTAGTATGGGGGCGGTGAGGCCTCCGCGGTAGCACAGCCGGCCACGGGAGGCAGGAGCAGGAGGCAGGAGCAGGCGGCACGACCGGCGCTGCTTTGGGCGGCTGGAGCAAGAAGACCAGAGGTTGAAGAAGCACTACGGTCGTTGGATGGACATCATACGGTCACTGGAGTATTGACTAAGTTGACAAAGCCCTCCGTCCCCATCAACTTAGTAGGCCCACAAGTCACCCCAACAATATGGTGGGTCACACTAGCGAGGGGTATTCATTTTTGGGCGTAATAAGGAGGCACTTCCTTGCGTGCGAAGATATAGCTGGTGGGTCGACCACATCAGCAGGGGAACTTTTTTCACGAAATACGGTGGCCCGTCCGGTGGGTCCCAGCAGTCAGGTGGAGGAATCATTATTTTGCGCGTAATAAGGAGGCATTTCCTTGCGTGCGGCCGTGGACCCAGCTGTCGGCCTCTCCACGTACAGTCCACTTCCGATGGATGTCGTTCATTGACCACGTTGACTAGGCCGCGCCGAGAGCACCAGGGCGGTGGACGGCGGCCGAGGCCTAGGAAGGGAATGACACGGAGCCGAGGAATACTCGGCGCTTGTTTCCCCGGAGGAGTCTGAGGGTTTACTGGTTCGTCTGCCGTTGCCGGAGAATAACAGCATGTGTGGGTGAGTAGAGGGATGGCTAGGCCAGCGATGGGAGTACGATGGGGCCGTGAGGCTCTTGGCAACATAGCCCGGCTGCGGGAGGAGGGAAGCGAGCGGTCAAGGGCGCTTGTTTGAGCGGAGCATGAAGAGCATAGATTGAAGAAGCATGACAATCGTTGGATGGACATCCAACGATCCTTTGCTCGTGTGTTGACTAAGTTGACACGGCGTTGCGTGTGCGTTAACCTTTTTTTTATGAAAGCATATGCGTCAACCTGTAGTAGGCGCACAAGTTAGCCTCAAATCTTTGGAAAACAGCATACTGCCCATCTGCCATTATTTCTAATAATGTACAGCCCATTTGCTAATTCTTAAGAATTTTTTTGGAGCCCATCTTCTTTTTGTTAGCATTACACCCCATATTGTGGCCACGGTTAAAAAGTATACGAAATTTTGCATATTTCGGTCTGCGGTCAACTGTTTTTAATCCAGAAATATCGATTCACATTCAAAATATTTTGAAAAATAATTTATATAAATATAAAATCCAAATAATTTTCCACGCATAAAAATCAATAGAATTTAAGATCTTGTAATGAAAAAAAATTGATACTAATTCCCGGTTTGATGTGTTTTAAAAATGTATAGCCCATTTCTGGGCAAACCGAATGAAACTCTCCTCGTCTTGAAAGATTGGCAGCCCAGCAGGACCGATAAAGCAAGTAGGCCTTGTTTGGGTATTTCTTTAAAAAAAATAGAACTGGGCTAGCCATTTTCAGCAAGAAGAAAACACAACTGGGCTCATGATGTGGTAAACATAAATAAAACCCTGGCTAGACGGGCCACAACCCCCTGACCCGTTGTTACCCTGATCCGTCGCTAAAACTAGTATAAATAACAACTGCTTGTTCCTCAAAAAAAAACTACGCGACTTGTTGGGTCCCTGGTGTCAGCCGCTCGTAGTGTAATTCTCTCGTTTATTGACTATGTTGACAATGGCGTGAGCCCCAGATGTCCAACCATTAGGAGGAACCATATTTTTGGGCTTGTACTATAGAGGCACTTGCTTGCGTCTTCGCCATGACGCTGGTGGGTCCCTAATGTCATCCTCTCCACGTCTGATCATCTCCTTGTTCCTCTCGGTTGTTGACAACGTTGACAACGCAAGAGGGGCGCCTGCAAGACGGCGAAACTAACCAAGGCCACAAGGTGGAGGACGACGGCGAGGCCTCGAGCAAACGAGCGAGAGCCGTTGAAGATGCGTCGGTCCGGGCCTCAAAGTGAGGCGAGTACGAGGGTTGGATCGTTCAGCGCTGAGTGCGTCTTTGAGGGCAGACGTCACGGAGAATAATAGGACGTGTGGGGAATAGAGGAAGGGACTAGCCAACATTGGAGAATGCGTCTGGTAGGGCGGCGGGCCTTGACCAGCCATGGGAGGCGGGGCAAAGGCGGAGCCGACGGGGTGGTTTGGTTTGGGCGGCTAAAGGAAGAAGAAGACAAGAGATAGAAGATACAGGACAGATTGGATGTCAATCCAACGGCTGGTAGGCAGAATCATTTGTTGGCTGGCTAGTAAGTCGACACCACCTTGGATAGGCTATTTCCTCACGGGTCCCAAATGTCAGAATCCAAATCTGTCATGGTCATGCAGCCTTTCCTATGAAAATTTACAGCCCATTTGATGTGCTAGTTCGAAATAAGTTTGTGGGTGCTGGTGGGGGCTAATCACTTGGCTTCTGTAATGCACAGTGAGCTCAAGCAGCTGGCGAGAGTGATGTTATTTCCCTTGGTTGGGATTTGTTACAATATTTCACTCTAAATTAAACGAATGGCAAGCCATTTGCCTTGTTTCAAAGAAAATATGACAGTCACAGCCGAGTTGAAAAGGGCAGGAACATCTAACTCTAGCTTACAAACTGTACAAAAGCACGAGGGTTAATTGTTCATCAGGTTTACAAAAAAACCCAGATTGAAAAGGGCAACAACATCTAACTCCAGCACTGTTTTCGGCAGTCACAGTCAAATGGATCGGTCAGTCCATAGAATGAACATCCCGGTCGTAAAATTTCTTTGGATTATGACCACAATATGTTGTAAATAGAAGCCCCAAGACGTTTAGAAGCTCTTTTGCCCACCTGAAACTCCTTTTTTGCTCTTCGACATACCCATCCGTCAAAACCATGCTGCTGATAAACTTAAGCCTGATGGACAATAGTAACCTCGCATTCAGCAGGAAGAATGTGACAAATCTTGTGTTTGCACGATTGGCTACATATCGTTCTAGCGTTGTTGTCTTCAATCGAATCTCATGAGAAGTGAGAAAATTCTGATGCTTACGAATCCGCCGATTGGTTATAACTTTCTTACCCCGTCTTGTTGCCTAAATAGACATGAAGATTGAAAACAGTCAAGGTCTAAAAGAAGAGTGTCGAAAGAGCAACAGCTGAACGGTTAATTCAGTACACTATATGCGGGCTTTCAATGTGCGTGAAATTATCACCTTTATATACAACTTCTCCACACATGGAAAGCATTGCAGCAAGCCAATAATATTGTTCAGATCAAAACTATTCATTTGGATATATAAGATCTTGACAGAATCCAGCACCATTGATAGGCCGTCCATGGAGAAACTCTTGATTGAGCATAGAACATAATATTAGTACAAAATGTGTACTCCAAGATGATATATAAATTATGCGCAAAATTTAAAATGCAGCTTATGGTTACAAGTGTAGATGATAATATAAAGTACCTGAAGAACTATGGAGCCAAACACCATATTGAAATGAGCACAGAGATCATGTATTATACCCAAGGTCTCCAGTTTAGGCGCAGAGAGGATGGTTATTTGCAACGGTGAATAACTAGAATCAAGGATCAACCTTTGAAGTGAAGGGGCATCTTGGATGATGAGCTGCCTTTCATCAAAAGAAATTCCAATTCTTACAAGGTTAGGCGACTTTATTTGGAGACAACCGATTCTAACTGTGAAAACAAGCACCAAGCACTCCGGCCGCAGGCAATCGGAGTGGATGATGCCGATGCAATGAGGCCTCGATATCTGAACCCGCACAAGTGAAAGTTTCTTGAGAAATGGGAGTCAAAGGTTTAGTACCAGTTATGCAGTAGGTAGCACAGCGCAAAGGTGGCGGTGTGGGAAGAGGAGGAAAACCCATGAGATGGACATCGGTCTTTGAGGGCACAAGTTCATGGCGTTCGGTATGTGGTATGTGATTTCTAGGGAATAGTAGAACTCAAGCAGCTGTAGTTACGTGAATTCGAGGATTTCAGCCAGGCGTCCACCATGAAGGGCATGGTATGCTTGCTCAGGTAGCATGACGGGATGCAGAGGCTTTGAACGGAGCCCTGGTGGGAGGAGATGATGGCTCTAGGGATTTCAAAATCATTGAAGAGAGATAGCTAACGGCAGTCGAGATTAAGGGGCATGGCGCGCCATAGAGGGCGCCACTGAATTGAGAGGACTTGGGTGCGGCAGCAATCCTTGGTGGGGAGAAGCGAGATGATCTCCCCAAGGACGGCATCCGGGAGATCGCTGATGCGGTCCACCCGAGATTCTATGGGTTCCTGGGATCCGGTGGGGGCGGGGTCGCCGCTTCTCCCCGCGCTGCCGGGTGCGGGATCTACAACAGGCGTCGCCGCTGGCGGGAGCCTCATCTTCTTGGCATTGGGGTCAGCCAACTCCATTTTCCACGAGGGCGTCGCGTCGCGCTCACGGATTTGAGCAGAGTAACGAATGACGAGCCTAGTTGTAGTCTGACGAAGAAGAAGAAGGGAGCTGGGGGTTTTCTGTAGGAGTGAGGAAGAAGGGGAGCAGGGGTTTTCTGTAGGAGTGAGGTGAGGAATTTGGGGGTACGAGTGGAGGAAGCTGACGTGAGGTGGGTGGGAGCGAGGAGGAAGAAGAGCACCCAGGGTTTTTTTGGGGGGCGGTGTGCTGGGTGTGGGTAGCGCCTCTCATTCAGTAAATATATGGGCTTTTGAATTGATTTTACTATTTACTAGTGTGGATGCGCTGTTTTGTCTTGGGCCCAGAGAAACAATTACTACTCGTACAAGTGGAGACACTCTGACTACCGGAAAAACAATTACTACTAGTACAGTGGAGACACTCTACCGCTTCTGGCTCCTCCTAGGTCATTGAAACTTCTCCCTCTACTGAATGTCGTTATACTTTTGTTCACCGACATGCGGGCCATGCAACGTGTGGGCCCAAATGCCATCCACCAAATTAGAAGGCAGTATGCAGGCGAAGAGTCACCCCGGTCGTAACGCGGCAGTAACGAGCCGTCGTATCACAAAACCCCACCTCCCCACAGTCTAAGTTTGACGGACGAAGCAACCATCATTTCACTCTTCGCTAAATCCCCTTCTCCCTCACCATCTTCAAGAAAGGAAACACTCGCATCTGCCACTGTTCTTCTCTCCCAACGAAGGGAAGGTAAGCGGATCCATGATGTTGGTATATTTTCATTCAGAGAAAAAAAAGAACTTTTGCAAAGCAAAGAACTGATCCTCACTCTCTTTTTATTTCATTGTCATTGCGATTGTGTTTTCCTTTCAATGGTCTCCTAGTATTCGTCAGTTTCATGATGGACCAAGGAGAACCAGGCAAAGATCTGCCGATATTGGAGCAGACGCGGGAGGCTGATCCCCACGAGACAAAGAGCTCCAAGAAGATGGAGGCAACCACCGAGCCAACCCCAGATTCGCTCACGGCCACTACTGATATGGTCAACGCCCCGTTTGAGGTTACAGCCCTCGTGGCGCTGCAGGATGAGTTTTCCCCCTTCGAGGATGTGTCCCCCCCCCCCCCCGCTGAGCTGCCCAAGGTGATTTCCTTCTTTGCCGATCTCGATTGTGGTTTTTCATCTAAGTATGTGGTGATTTTTTTAGAAAAGGAAGTATGTGGTGATTAATAATGCAAAATTTTATTAGCTTCGATGCCATGCTATACATAGTGGTTTAAATAACTTGTGTTTCTTATAGAGAAAAGTAATTCAGAATTTGTTTCTGTTTCAATTAGAGCCCTGATGCAGACAAGGATTGTATGGTTGTACATGTCACTCGCTATGAGGCGGACGACCTGAATATACGCACTGGGAAAACAGAGTTCTTAGGCTATTGGATCCTAGAAGCCATTTGCGGTTATACCAACGAAGAGTTGTATTCCAGCCTCGTTGTTGTCAGGCGTGTTGTCCAGGGTGTACTGAAGCACAAGAAGTTCAAAGCTACTCCTTCGTTTGTGAGGCATACTATTCTTGTCAAGCTTACGCAGGAAGATGACGTGGCATGCCTCCACAAACAAGTTTATCGATGGCAAGGCCACAAGGTTGTCTTCATGAAGGTTCACGAGATTGAGCTGTCATGCGGGGCGTCCTCGATGATGTTCATGGCAAGGTTCGCCTTGTGTCCAGCCCAAATTAGATCGAGGCATGAAATAGTTGCCCCAGCTAGTGTTTAATAGTAGTTTGGATTGTGTCTAATTATCCGAACCTTGCTCATTATCGACCCCTCCGGGGCTAGTACTGCTTGAATCCGTCTATGGGAACTGCTGCTACTTTTGTGTGCTCGTGAATCATGTGAGAACCATCGTAATTGTTGCCGAAACAGATGCGTCCTCGCTAGTTTTTTCATGAATATGGCATGGTAAGACATAAGTTGTCACTATTTATCATATGAGCAGTGTGTTTTGATGAAATAGAGCACTCGTTCGAGAACCGTGCGCCGACGTATACATAAGTACTTGTAAACACTCTTGGTGCTACACCACTTGTAAGCAGTTGTGCAAAACACGGCACATTGGCCCAGCTCGCTTCAACACTAGGCTATCGACCAACTAACAATCAACAATCTGTCATCGACATATAAGCAACTATGTATCTTGTCACGATGGTTCATGCGATTAATTGAGGCCACAATGTAATAAATTCCAAACGTTCACATGCTAGTCCAAGCGCTCATGTGGAACACTCACATTAAACTCGTCTTCATAAAAAACTTGAAAAGCATAAGTTAAGCAATTTTATACATCTCAATGATTCATAGAACATAACAAACATATACTAGTTCACAACAAAAGACAAAGTTGTGAGAAGGTTTACAAATCAAGAAAAAACAAGCAAGGCTTCTCTGAGCAAAGGGCCTCCCGATAGGCTTAAATTTCCTGGAGTTCACTCTGGTTTTTTCTTGTTGCCACCATCCAGTGTTAGGTCCTCTCATTCCAGAATAACCAATTATAATTGTGGTCTCAGCTGGAATGCTGAACTGAACCATGCGATTATCTTGACCGGTGAAATTCTTGTGCAGTCCACTAAATTTAAGCACCGCTATTTGCAGAAATAAGCAGACCACAATGCCTCTTGTCCGTGCACCTGTCCAAAAAACCGTCGTGCACCCGTGCCAGCTAGTCCTCGGTCCATGGATAAACTGGTAGAAAGTACATTTCGGACTAGGACGCAGTTGTTTTCGCTCGTCCCTGCACTGCAATCAGGAAGTAAAACATATGAATCAGCCTCTTTTAGATTATGTTGGTCATTCTACCTTAGTTACTACCAATGTAGGGATACCTTGAAGACGGGAGGTTAGACGACGGCAACGAGGGATAGCCATCTCATTTTGCGCAGTTGTACTAAAACTGAGGTGTGTGCTTTTGATTCCGGATAGAAACGATACGAAGATAGACATCCCGAAACGATATGGAGACGTACATCCCTGTTTGTGCAAATATGAAATACGGTTATTTAAACAAAGGATGATATTACTACTTTCCCCGTTTCCTCTTAGAACCAAGTCCTAGATTCATGCTACAGCTTTCCCACTTTCTTCCCAGTTTGAACCAACGCTTTGAGTCAACTGTATGAACTAGCTTTACTTCTAATAATAGTAGAAGTCTAGGTGGCTTCGCAACAGCGGACGGAAGTAGAAAAAGATCCACACGAAGGGGGAAGAGCTGGGGCAGTAGAGCAAGGCAGGTTTCGAAGGAATATATACCTGAGGGATGTCGGCATGTGGCAAAGACGGCGTCAGGAGGCCGCATCTTGGCCACAATACCGCAGGGAGGAAGAAGGGGTCGGAGGCCCTCCCGAGCCACCGCTCTCTCGGAGAGAACGGCACGACCACCGATCGGGACGCGCGGGCAGCCGTTGGTCTCCTCCCTCACCGCCGACGACAACGTGAACGATGCACCTATACCCCTGCCCCGGTCGAGGTTGTCCGGCCGGATTTGTGACCAGCCCTGAGCTGAGAGAGAGAGTGTGGCCACCTATGTCTTGCTTAGATCTGGAGAGCATGAGAGAGTGAACGAGAGGAACCCTAGTAAAGCAAGCACTAAGGCTCCTGCTTTTATATATAGTGGAGTGATTTTGTTGTACCTGCTTCAAAAAATGCGCTCCTACGTGTACCCATGAAAGTGGGTGTGAGAGAACTAGTGCGTCGTGCACCGCTTCTCTTCGTGAGAGTACAATATACTATGCCCAAAGAACGCTCAGCAAGAGTAATAGTATAAGTGTGTGACGTGTGAGCTAAAATAAAATGTGCAGGCCGTCTTTTGTTTTTTAGAAGTTACGAGGGTAGGGTGTGAAGAGCACATATGTGCGTGGCGTCTACCGCAGATAGGCGGTGGAGTGCGACGATGTGAGTCTGCGAGAGGACTCGGGAGAGTCGTGACTCGTGAGGGTGCATGTGCGTGAGAGAGAGGGGGGCACGTATCAATGCAATGCATGTGTCCGTAAATCATTATCCGACAAGCGTTCGCCACAAGCCTTTTCTCGATTTAACGCCAGAAGAACCGTTAGATCGGCATCCGGCGGTGTCGGTTTGGCATGTCATTTAATGTAACAACCACTCCTCCTACACACAAATCTTCCACGTGAGTGTTAGCAACTGCCGTATGCTCCCTCCGTTCCGAAATGCAGTGCATATAGCTTCATTGAAAATTCGAACCTCGCAAACTTTTACCGAGTTTTCGTGTACCAAATTGCACATGTAGAATACCCTGTATATATCATTTCATTCATCTTCGAGAGGTAACTATAAAGATGGGTGAGGAGTCTGCAAAGAAAGACCATCATATCACCTGTAGCAATTTCAACCATCCTTTAGTGTCGAGGAATATCATAGGAAGTCTATATGATATGATTTTTATAGGATTGTTTCCTTTAAGCCAATTGGTTCATAGGAATAGATTCATATACTCCACATTTCAAAGGAAATAAACATGATATCATTTCTATAGCTTTAGAGCCACTTGGTTCATATGAATGGATTCCTATACTCCCTTAATTTCATAGGAAAAAACATTAGCGTATATTCAATAGAAAAGTTCCTATGATATGAACCAAATTACATCTCTTTTCTAATCCCTCCTCATAGGAATTGAGATACATGTCATCTCTAGATTCAATAGAAAAGTTCCTATGATGTGAACCAAATGACATCTCTTTTCCAATCCCTACTCATAGGAATTGAGATGCTCCATGTCATCTCTTTCCTACAACTTCCATGTATAAATCTTCTATTCCTAAATAGATAGTACAACCCACTAGTAGCTTTTTTCCAAAACATGCAACTATGGCACAAGAACTATATAGTGTGCCAATAACTTTGAAAGATGGTCGCTGGATGAAGCTAACCCGATAGTGCAGAGATGGGCAAATTCGAGCACTACTGGCCGTTGGATATCATCAACATTCCACCAGATCTGCGACATGTACAATTTAGAAGACTCCATGGTTGAACTTAAGCATAATGCACAAACCTCAAAACACAAGCACTTCTCCTTTGTTCTAGAATCTTACGTATCATAATTGATTATTTTTCTAAATGAATTGCCATTATTTGTTTTTACTTTATGTTTTACAATGCACAACCCCATGAATCTTAACATTTTTATAAAACTAATTGATTTTGAATGAGATGAACTATAAGAACTAAACGAACATCTACATCATGCATATATGACTCAAAGCTTTACATGCTATAGTGTGTATTTATTCATAATTTGGTTTTGGAATCTCATGCGTTCAATACATGTGTACCTTACTAGTTTTGAGTAGAGTAGCAAATTTCACGCAGCCCCGGGTATATCAGGGCCCATGCATCATTGCCTTTCGGTCGAACCTACGTCCACAATTTTTTGTATGTACTATATCTCTACTGGTCCCCGAACCCAAATTGCTGCCTCGTTCCCGTAAAACCAAGCGGCCCACACATATTTAAAGGCGTCGACTCGAACCCGTTTACTACGACATGGCCCTTGCGCCGTAGTACTCCTACAAACCCTACCGCCGCACTCATCATCGGTTTTCTTCAAGAGGACGAGGGAGAAGCCGATTTGTAGTGGAGGCACTTTCAAAAAAAGGATCTATAGTGGAGATCCCTACCCTAGGGTGCCCTAGGTAGCTGCCGCACGCATCATTGTTTTCTCTTTTCTTTATGCTCTTGTGCCCTAGAGTGAAATGATGGTTGCTTCGTCCATCCAAATTTTAATGCGGAAAGGTGGGGCTTTGTGTTTGACCCCTCATCGCTCATTTTCTACTCTTTGTGGCGCTACGACCAGGGTGCCTCCAATTCCAACCGCTGCTCCGAACTGTAATTTGGTGCATCACACGTGGAACAAGATGGTGGATGAGCCACATGTCTGCCAAAGGGGTCCTGTTAAGTGTGTCGTCATTTCGTGTGCGGATCAACCCTGCTTGAGTTGCTACGCCAACACGATAGGAGCAGCCTACCACTTGGTTTTGCCCCTTGGTGAATCCCGACTATATTGATCTAAAAAGATACGTGTTGAACTATCCTCTCCGTCTCGGTTTTTTATTTGTAGGCGTCTCGGTTTATAGGGCCTGCACGTAGTTCTAGGTCATCCATTTGACTAACTAAATATGAGTTACTATGTCACAAAAAGTATATCATTGGATTCTTATTGGTTGATATGTGAAGAAACAAGAAAGCGAGGTAGAAGTTAATGCACCGTGCCTTAGTATTTTGGGATTATTTGGTTTTTGTAAGATGACTTACTCACCTAGACGGAGGGAGTAGTTGTATTTAAAAGTCGAGGGCGGGCTTTTCCTGCGCGGTAGGTGGGGCAGTTCCGCCTAGTCAGTTTGATAGAGACGCGAGAAGACGAGGGAGTAGGCTGCTGCAAATGTAGGGCTGTGTGATTTGACAGCGAGTTACTGCTGGACAAGTGGGGCCCCATGATTTGACTTGCCATTATCATTTTAACTGTGGCGCTACGACCGGCGTGAGTCTCCGGATTCCTGACCACCTCCATACAGGTGCCTCTCCCAATGCTCCACCATGTAGTAGAGGCTGGCTCTTGCATGAGAGCCCACTTCTCCACTTTTTCCTTCCCTCTCTTTCCTCCACATATGCAAAAATGCCATGTAAAGCGTACTATTGTACTTACTTGCTCCCTCTAGGTGCTTAAGCTTGCCACATAGGCATAAAGTCTGATGTGGCAAGTTAATCAAGAAGAGAGAGACTAGTTTGGTGACCCAAGGAAGAAAGCGGTGCTAAGCGCGTGTACCTAGGTGAAAAGACAATTTTGAGTCTATAGCTAATTAAATGAAGCAAACTTAGCAACACCATTTCATTGGAAGAGGTCACTCCTTGACAAATGCAATAAATACTAGTACTCCCTGTGTCCCATAATATAAGAATGTTTTTGGCACTACAGTAGTGTCAAAAACATTCTTATATTATGGGATCAGAGGGAGTACGAAGAAAGAGATAGAGAGGAGTAAAAAAATGAAATTTATAGCCAACCTTATAGCCAACCTTGTTGTAGTATGAGTGACTAAGTGATGACTATGTATGACATGCCAACATCAGATAGCCCTAACGCACCGTGTTAAATCTCCAAGGGCGCGATCAGCATGGCGACGCGACGGTCGTGGTAGGTGTGACCATGATACGGGCTCTTTGGCAGCCCTTGGATCTGAATCAAACGGTCGCATGCTAAGTTGCTGAAAATTTGCAGAACAACCCTCCAGGATAGGATATTCACACATAGGTCTAGAATCACGCCATGCAACCATTCGATCTGAGATCCAAGGGCTCTCGGAAGCCCGTATCATGGGAGAATGGAAAGCCACTACCCTGCAGTTCGCCCGCGGCTGGCGATTCGCTCCTACTCGTCCCGCCGTCCTTTAATACTACGGCGGTTCGCTCCTAGTCGTCCGTCCATTCACATTACAATGGTTCCACTAATCCTAACCCTCCTCCCAAATCCATGGCGTCCCAAATCTCCCCGATCGGCGGTGAGTACAAGGTTAGAACCATCACCGGCGATGAGTTCGACGTCATCTACACCCGTTCTTCCGCGACGGTGAAAGGATGCCTTTCTCGCTTCAGACGCATGTTCGAAGACTCAGATGATGAGTGGGTCATTGGGCTAGATGTTGAGTACACCACAATCCTGGGACGAGAGAAGGATCTAAAGGACGAAGAGAAGAAGAAGCCCGCCGTGATCCAGTTTTGCGTACATAATGTTTGCTTGGTCTACCACATATGCCATGCCGACGTTGAGTGCCGAGATTTTAAGAACTTCCTCGAGGAAAAAAGCGGTGAAATTTGTTCTTGTAGACTTTAAGAACGACAAAGAAGTCACAGGTCGGATAGGCCTCGTTGTAGGAAACCCCTTGACCTCCGGAAGAATCGGTGGTGCCCTCTCGTCGACCCTCAATGCTGACCTGGCAGGAGCCATGGTTCATCCTTCGTGCAGTAAACTGGAGAAACCTCATTACACGTTTCATCGTCATGCATGGCGATGGAATGTACTAGATATAGACCACATCCACTATGCTTTGCAATGGATGGCTACCTTTGTTTCAATATCTACAAGGGTTGGATGAAGAGCAACAGCCAAGTTGGCGGTTCAAGCAAAGAAGTATCGGCCAAGAGGAAGAGGGACAAGGACAAAGTCGAGGACGTGGACGAGGACTCCGAGTAAGCTGGCAGTGTGGCGGAGCTAGACAGTGATTATTGGGGGGGCTGAGGACAAAACACTCAATTTCCAAGGGATAAAATACCCAAAAAAAGCAATCTCAGACCTCTAAAAAAAGTTCTTCACAAAACTAGCCAAGGCTGGGGGGCCATGGCACCTGTAGCTTTGTACATAGCTCCACCAGTGGTGTTGTTGCTCATGGTGGTTCTAAACTTCTAATGCAGTGTCTACCGGATTAGTTGCATAGTTTAATTTCAGGTGTGCTTAGTATAATTTGAGGGGTGTGTTGTGCTGAGCCCCCAGGAGAACTATGTTATGTTTCTTCTCGTTACTTTAACTCTTCAGTATGTACATACTACTAGTATTTCTTTAATAGAATTTAGCACCCCAATTAAGCACGTACTAGCTTTTTTAATAGTGCTATATGCATAATTTGGCGACGAGCGCTCTCTATATGTACCACCTTTTTTTAATTTCAATTTTTGCTCCATGGCGCAATCCATCGATAGTACTACTGTACAAAAGTATACATTTTTTAAAAGGCTAGAGTACTAGTACGTGGTTTGAGATGATGGCGACGTGCATGCCATGTAGTAAACCGATACGGAGGAAGTATAGTAAAAATGAGGTGATTTTACCGAGCGATCGGCGGGGGAGCATGGCCTGTCATGCGGTCCCATGTATCATGATGTACCAAGGCGATGCGCGTGTCCCTCTTGAGGCAGAAGTAATACTAGTACGTGGTTTGAGATGATGGCGAATCGAAGTGTGAAATAATGGTTGCTTCGTCCGTCTGGGAAGGTGCGGCATTGTGATTTGACGTCCCATTGCTCATTACTACTACTGGGCGATGCAGGTGGGGTGCGTCCCCTGCTGTTCCGCTTTATTATTGGTGCTTGACACGTCGACCGGTTGCTATATGTCCCACATGTCGTGACGGAAGTACAGAATTCATGAAAGGGAGCGTCGACGGAGGAGTATACTACAGAATTCACGAAAGGGAGCGACTTAGATTTGGAAAAATCTGTTTTTACGGAGTACGTACCCACTAGGGTTTATAGGGCTCATCTAAAAAACATTAGTTTTTCCGTTTGATAAGTCTCAATTCTACTATACTAGTAGTAGTACCATTACATGTTGGATTTCGAGGTGCGTTAGATCACCCGACGCAAGAAGTGTCAAGAGGAAACTAACCAATGCAGGTACAAGTTCATGGAAATTTAGTGGTCATTCATGCATTCGTTATAATTAATGCCTCGGTAAACATAACTTCTTGAGAAAAGCAGCGTCTTGTGCAAACTACGAAATTAATTCGACCACTCACCGTCTACCTTGGTTGGAGAGATTTTGAAATTGAGCCATAAACTGGAAAGGAGGGAGTAGTAAATTTTGTCTCGGTTACTATTTGTGGCCTTGTATAGATGCAAAATGTTTTTTTTATAGTGGCCGTGTATAAGTAAATGGAGGGAGTACTAACCAAAGTACGTAGTAGGGACGAGGAGTAAACGGAGGGAGTAGTAAATTTTTCTCCTCGTGCTGCGAGCCACCGTACGCGTGGGCGAGGGAGCGGGCGTAAAGGAGTACAATAGTAGTAAGCTTCACCTCATCCTGCGAGCCACCGCGCCCGTGGGCGGGGGAGACAGCGTACTAAGCAAGCTTCTCCTCGTTCTGCGAGTTGACGAGACACATCAAAAGTACTCCAGTGTATAGAGCCTTGCCTCTAAGGTAGGCCCCACATGGTTTGCCTCTTTTTTTAATTTAACATAACGCGTCAAGTTGCAATTTGTTTGTTCACCCGTGGTAGACGATCCTCCCTCCACCAAGTGGACAACCAAGACATCGTGCCAAATTACCACGTGGGCTGCCTTTTTAAATCTGAAATAGGCTCCACCGTGTACCCGCGCGAGTGTGGTTAGGAAAGAGACGGGAGTACGTGCGTCGTGCGTGCACCTATTCTCTTCATCCACGTCCCCCACCTACGTGCGTGTGTGTGAGAGAGATACAAACCTAGACATAATGTGCCGTCCATCCCCATGCCTCCGCCCAGTCCGACCACCAGTCACCACCACGCCCCACTCCTCCTCACCTTATCTCTCATACAAGGGGCCACTAACAAAATTACAATTTGCAGATATACAAGGCCACTAACACTAATCGATGCAATATTAATGGTGTTTGCCTCGTGGTACTAGCAAAGGAGGACATTAATTATCCCTTGCATGCATGTGGGAGTTTGTAAAAAATGCATCTTGATGTTCCGTGCAATGCACGGGCATCTTGCTAGTCCATGATAATACTCATGGCTATATTCCACGGCGTGCGTGGGATTTGAATCTGTTTGGAGGGGCTGTTTGGATCTTGCCGGGGTAGCCAAAATATTGGCGACCCTTTTGTCCACCGGGTGCCTTTGCCATCGATGAACGAGGAATGGCTCGGTGCTCATGTTGTCATGCATCCTCCAGTAGCAGACGTTGGAGACGAGCTCGTACGAGCTGTGTTTTTTTGTCCCACAACGCCGCCCGAGCCGCCCGCAGACCGACTTGCGACCCGCAAATTACGCCATCCAACCGTAGCCGCACACATTATGACAGCAACTCAACCAACCGGACGAAATTCACGCAATACCGTAGACAAACTGATATTTCATATAAACAACGACGGAAATCATATAAAATACCGGATTTTCACACAAACATGACGGATTTCATTACATTCAAATGAACTACGCGGTGCTAGTTACGGGAAGCACAGTATATAATACCTGGCCTAAATGGTCGCCCGCTGATCGATTTGTGTTCCTCATGTCCGGCAGCACGATCACCGGACTGCCGGGAGCCCCGGAGGTATATGCTTCATCGCAAAGGACGGCTCGCTTCCTCACTACCCAACTGATATCATTGGCTGGTGATACGTCTCCAACGTATCTATAGTTTTTGATTGCTCCATGCTATATTATCTATTGTTTTGGACTATATTGGGCTTTATTTTCCACTTTTATATTACTTTTGGGACTAACCTATTAACCGGAGGCCCAACCCAGAATTGTTGTTTTTTGCCTATTTCAGTGTTTCAAAGAAACGGAATATGAAACGGAGTCCAAACGGAATAAAATCTTCGGAAACGTGATTTTCTCATCAGATAAGACTCAGGAGACTTGGACCCTCCGTCAAGAAAGCCACGAGACAGCCATGAGGGTGGAGGGCGCCCCCCCCCCCCTAGGGCGCGCCCCCTGCCTCGTGGGCCCCTCGAAGCTCCACCGACGTACTCCTTCCTCCTATATATACCTACGTACCCCCAACAGATCAGATACGGAGCCAAAAACCTAATTCCACCGCCGCTACTTCCTGTATCCACGAGATCCCATCTTGGGGCCTGTTCTGGAGCTCCGCCGGAAGGGGATTCCACCATGGAGGGCTTCTACATCATCATCAAAGCCTCTCCGATGAAGTGTGAGTAGTTTACCTCAGACCTTCGGGTCCATAGTTAGTAGCTAGATGGCTTCTTCTCTCTTTTTGGATCTCAATACAATGTTCTCCCCCTCTCTCGTGGAGATCTATTCGATGTAATCTTCTTTCTGCGGTGTGTTTATTGAGGCCGATGAATTGCGGGTTTATGATCAAGATTATCTATGAGCAATATTTGAATCTTCTCTGAATTCTTTTATGTATGATTGAGTTATCTTTGCAAGTCTCTTTGAATTATCCGTTTGGTTTGGCCAACTAGATTGGTAGTTCTTGCAATGGAAGAAGTGCTTAGCTTTGGGTTCAATCTTGTGGTGTCCTTACCCAGTGACAGAAAGGGTTGCAAGGCACGTATTGTATTGTTGCCATCGAGGATAACAAGATGGGTATTTATCATATTGCATGATTTTATTCCTCTACATCATGTCATCTTGCTTAAGGCATTACTCTGTTTTCATTAACTTAATACTCTAGATGCATCTTTGGATAGCGGTCGATGAGTGGAGTAATAGTAGTAGATGCGAGGTGAGAGTCGGTCTACTTGTCTTGGACGTGATGCCTATATACATGATCATACCTAGATACTCTCATAAATATGCTCAATTTTGTCAATTGCTCAATAGTAATTCGTTCACCCACCGTAAAATACTTATGCTCTTGAGAGAAGCCACTAGTGAAATCTATGGCCCCCGGGTCTATTTTCATCATATTAATCTTCCTACGCTTTATTATTGCTTTGCTTTTTACTTTGTCTTTTATTTTTACTTTGCATCTTTATACCAAAAATATTATCTATCATCTCTATCAGATCTCACTCTCGTAAGTGACCGTGAAGGGATTGACAACCCCTATTCGCGTTGGTTGCGAGGAGTTATTTGCTTTGTGTAGGTACAAGGGACTTGCGCGTGGCCTCCTACTGGATTGATGCCTTGGTTCTCAAAAACTGAGGGAAATACTTACACTACTCTGTTGCATCATCCTCTCCTCTTCGGGGAAAACCAACGCAAGCTCAAGACGTAGCAAGAAGGATTTCTGGCGCCGTTGCCGGGGAGGCCTACGCCAAGTCAAGTCAAGATTTACTCTCCCGTCAACTGGCCATTTCTGACGCCGTTGCCGGGGACTCTACGCACAAGTCAACATACCAAGTAACCATCACAATCTCTTATCTCTCGCATTACATTATTTGCCATTTGCCTCTCGTTTTCCTCTCCCCCACTTCACCCTTGCCGTTTTATTCGCCCTCTCTTTCCCAATCTCCTCCTCTCTTTCCACTTGCCTTTTTCTGTTTGCTCGTGTGTTGGATTGCTTGCTTGTCGTTATGTCTGAGATTGGGGAAATTATTGCCGATATGGACAATAATAATAACATGGAAATTTTTGATGCTCCGGCTGAAGAACTCCCTACCTTGCGTACAAGATTTCAAATTGGTAGTGGTAATATTATTGAAAAATGAGTTATTCAATATTTCTTTACTTGTGCCGGTGCTTTGCCGTCTATGGGCAGATCTATTCTCCAAAGAACTAGTAGTCTTGCGGGCGCTATTGCCATGCTTATCGTTGAACTTGAAATGCAATTTATGCATATGCATCCTTCCATACAAAGGATTTTCCTAGAATTTTCTAATATTGAGCATTCCTCATTAAGCGTGCCGCTACAATCTTTTTGGCTCATGAATTCAGATTTATAATAAAAGAGGCCAAAGAAATCTTTGCGCATTATAGGGTGGACGTTGGCCATCCTCCCATAGAATCTATCCTCTTTGATCAAGAAGAAATAATGCGTTTTTAATCTATTGACTATGTTGCTTTCAATGAAAATCTTAGAAAAAGGGTGCCTACCAATATTTTAATCGATAGAATCTCTGAACTTAACGATGATTTGGCTATTAGAAATAATGAGCTAGGATACTCTCTTGGGTATAGGCTCACAAGGTTCTGTCAAAAGAATGCTTATAATGATGAATTGGTTGTGCAATACGAAGGGCCGAAAGAGGAACCTATACCTCCTAAAATTGATCTTGGGGATTTTGCCCTATTAAATTTAGCCCTTTTGATTACTTTTGCTTGCCTCAAAGAAAACTTGCTCCCGAACGTAGGGAGTATGAAATGAGTTTCACTGATCTATCTTATTATTACGGCACAACCTAGATCTATCCTTGCTTTTATGCCTAGCTAGAGGCGTTAAACGATAGCGCTTGTTGGGAGGCAACCCAATTTTATTTTAGTTTTTTTGTTATGTTTAGGAATAAATAATCCATCTACCTTCTGTTTAGATGTGGTTTTATGTTTTAATTAGTGTTTGTGCCAAGTTAAACCTATAGGATCTTCTTGGATAATAGTTATTTGATCTTGCTGTAATTTCCAGAAACTTTTGGTTAACGAAAAGAATTTTTAAAAATCACCAGAACGTGATAAAATAGTGATTCTAATTGCTTCTGATCAATAAACAAATTTCCTAGGTCTTCCTATTTTGGCTGAAGTTTTGGAGTTCCAGAAGTTTGCGTTAGCTACAGATTACTACAGACTGTTCTGTTTTTGACAGATTCTGTTTTTCGTGTGTTGTTTGCTTATTTTGATGAATCTATGGCTAGTAAAATAGTTTATAATCCATAGAGAAGTTGGAATACAGTAGGTTAACACCAATATAAATAAAGAATGAGTTCATTACAGTACCTTGAAGTGGTCTTTTGTTTTCTTTCGCTAACGGAGCTCACGAGATTTCTGTTGAGTTTTGTGTTGTGAAGTTTTCAAGTTTTGGGTGAATTTTTTTTTGATGGATTATTGAACAAGGAGTGGCAAGAGCCTAAGCTTGCGGATGCCCATGGCACCCCCATGATAATCCAAGGACTCCAAAAAGTCAAAGCTTGGGGATGCCCCGGAAGGCATCCCTCTTTAAATCCACTTCCATCGGTAACTTTACTTGGAGCTATATTTTTATTCACCACATGATATATGTTTTGCTTGGAGCGTCGTGTATTATTTGCGTCTTTGTGTGTTAGTTTACCACAATCATCCTTGCTGTACACACCTTTTGAGAGAGCCATACATGAATTGGAATTTGTTAGAATACTCTATGTGCTTCACTTATATCTTTTGAGCTTTATAGTTTTCCTCTAGTACTTCACTTATATCTTTTAGAGCACGGTGGTGGATTTGTTTTAAAGAAACTATTGATCTCTCATGCTTCACTTAGATTATTTTGAGAGTCTTAAATAGCATGGTAATTTGCTTAAATAATAATATGCTTGGTATTCAAGATTTGTAAAACTTTCTTTTGAGTGCGTTGAATACTAAGAAAAGTTTGATGCTTGATAATTGTTTTGAGATATGGAGGTAGTAATATTAGAGTCATGCTAGTTGAGTAGTTGTGAATTTGAGAAATACTTGTCTTAAAATTTGTGATTCCCGTAGCATGCACGTATGGTGAACCGTTATGTGATGAAGTCAGAGCATGATTTAATTACTGATTGTCTTCCTTATGAGTGGCGGTCGGGGACGAGCGATGGTCTTTTCCTACCAATCAATCCCCCTAGGAGCATGCACGTAATACTTTGCTTTGATAACTTGTAGATTTTTGCAATAAGCATATGAGTTCTTTATGACTAATGTTGAGTCCATGGATTATACACATTTTTCTCACCCTTCCACCATTGCTAGCCTCTCTAATACACTTTTACTTTTCGCCGGTATCATACACCCACCATAAACCTCCCTCAAAACAGCCACCATACCTACCTATCATGGCATTTCCATAGCCATTCCGAGATATATTACCATGCAACTTTCCACCATTCTGTTTATTATGACACGCTCCATCATTGTCATATTGCTTAGCATGATCATGTAGTTGACATCATATTGGAGGCAAAGCCACCGTTCATAATTCTTTCATACATGTCACATATGAATCATTGCATATCCCTGTACACCGCCGGAGGCATACACATAGAGTCATATTTTGTTCTAAGTTTCGAGTTGTAATTGTTGAGTTGTAAGAAAAATAAAAGTGTGGTGGTCATCATTTTTAGAGTATTGTCCCAAGTGAGGAAAGGATGATGGAGACTATGATTCCCCCATAAGTCGGGATGAGACTCCGGACGGAAAAAAAGGAGAAAAGAAAAGAGGCCATAAAAAAGAGAAAAGGCCCAAATAAAAAAATAAGAGAAAAAGAGAGAACGGACAATGTTACTATCCTTTTACCACACTTGTGCTTCAAAGTAGCACCATGATTGTCGGTGTCAAAACCGGCGGATCTCGGGTAGGGGGTCCCGAACTGTGCGTCTAGGCGGATGGTAACAGGAGACAAGGGACACGATGTTTTTACCCAGGTTCGGGCCCTCTCGATGGAGGTAATACCCTACTCCTGCTTGATTAATATTGATGATATGGGTAGTACAAGAGTAGATCTACCGCAAGATCAAGGAGGCTAAACCCTAGAAGCTAGCCTATGGTATGATTGTTGTTTGTCCTCTGGGACTAAAACCCTTCGGTTTATATAGACACCGGATAGGTTAGGGTTACACAGAGTCGGTTACAATGGTAGGAGATCTACATATCCGTATCGCCAAGCTTGCCTTCCACGCCAAGGAAAGTCCCATCCGGACACGGGACAAAGTCTTCAATCTTGTATCTTCATAGTCTTGGAGTCCGGCCGTGGCGATAGTCCCATTGTCCGGACACCCCTAGTCCGGACTCCTCGGTAGCCCCTGAACCGAGGCTTCAATGACGCACGAGTCCGGCGCATATTGTCTTCGGCATTGCAAGGCGGGTTCCTCCTCCGAATACTTCATAGAAGGTTTTGAACACCAGGATAGTGTCCGGCTCTGCAAAACAAGTTCCACATACCACCGTAGAGAGAATAATTTTTGCACAGATCTGCTGACGTACCCCGCGGCGTGACATCACACCACGGCCAGGCCTTTATATGAATCTTTTTTACTGTTCCACCTCAGCGCGTTTAGCGAGGCGGTTTCCTTGGCACGCCTTATCAAAGCATAGATCATGCCCCCTTATTCCGGGATTCTCATCAATACGGACATGGGTAACCCATCCGCACCATTGATTACGATGCTTGGGAAATAAGCGAGTTTTACCAGGCAGGTGGGGGACGCATAGCTTCGTCCGTCCATATAAGGGGATAAGGATCCACCTTTTCACCTACGCCTTCTTCCTCCTTTGCTTATCCATTTCCAGCACTCGAGCTCCAGCGCCCAAGTCCGCACATCCCTCCTCAACCTTCTCCAACCATGTCGGGAGGCGGGAGGCGGTGGATGGCCTCCTCCATCACGGAGGGGCACATCACAAGACTCATGGAGGCCGGATACTTGTCCCGTGACATCGCGCCTGAGCTGCCCGATGCAGGCAGCTTATTCCAACCCGGGCCCCATGAGAGGGTAGTGTTTCTCCCCACTTCCTCCATGGACTAGGTTTTCCACTTCACCCATTTGTCCGGGGGCTCATGTTCTACTACGGCCTGGACTTCCACGACCTGGCCCCAAATTTCATCCTCAACATCTCCGCGTTTATCGTCATGTGCGAGGCTTTCCTCTGCATCCAGCCCCACTTCGGCCTATGGCTGAAGATCTTCAACGTCCGGCCGAAGGTAGTGGGCGGCCGTCAGCCAGTGTGGAGGCGCCATGGTTGGCAAGATGGCCAAGGTCCTATGGCTCGAGGGCGCCTTTGTGGAGACAATAAAGGGGTGGCAATCGGGGTGGTTCTACATCACCGAGCCACGCGACCCCGAATGGGTGGCGGCCCCCGAATTCAGATCTGGCTTCCCCACACGGCTCTCGTCATGGAAGGAGACAGGCCTGACGTGGCGGAATTCGGAAGAGCTATCCGGGCTCAAACATGCGTCTGAAACCTGGTGGACAAGAATCTCAGGCTTGTCGACGTAATCCAGGTGATGCTCATCCGCCAGATTCTCCCATGCCAACAACGGGCCTTTAACTTGTGGGAGTTCGATCCGCACAAAGATCGAACCTTGAGCCGGCTCTTCGACACTACATACGAAGATGCCTGGAAGGTGCTGTTCAAGGGCGCTGAAGCCCCAACATCCACTAACAAGGATCGCGGATACAGCTCGCGGCGTCCAGCCGGCGAGGTAAGTTATTTTACCCTTTACGGGACTCTTTTTTCATAGATTGACTCTATGTGGGATCTAAAACTCCCTAATCTTTGACAGGACTGGCTGAAGACGTCCGGACCGATTAACTGTCCGGCTCCTTTGCCGGAAGACCCGGAGGACGCCCGATTGACGGGGCTGCTGGCTCCGGCGCCCCATGTGGTGTCGGAGAAGAAGGCCAAGAAGGAGGCCACGGGAACTCGAAGGAGCTCCCGACGCCAGGTGCTGTCAGATTCTGATGCAGAATCTTCTCCTGAGGACGAGGAGGAAGAAGAAGAAGCTCCTCCCCCAGCGGGGGAGGAGAAGAAAAGGAAGGCCACCCCAACTGGGGAGGCCGGAGGGTCCAAGAAGGGAAGAACCCTTCCTCCGGACTTCTCCACCAACGTCGACGACGACGAAGAGGATTGGCCTACAAGGGCCAAGCCCCTGGCGAGATCGTGAGTGTCCGGATACCCATGGCTTTTTATTATTGCAGAGTGTTCTCTAATGTCGAACAACCGTGCAGCCCACCCAAGGGCGAGTTCGCCGATTCATCAAGCGGGTCCCTGGGCTCGTCGGAAATGGAGAGTACTTCGCTTCCGACCGCCTCCTCGCCTCACGCTGCGGACGATGCCGCGATGGGGCCCCAAGGGGGGCTTGGTCAAGAGGAGGTAGCGCAGGAGGTGCCACAAGGCAACCTCCCGGACCCCAGCGCTGAGGCAAGACCCCCAAGGGGCTCTAAGCCCGACCCTCGTCCGGACTCCATGCCGGAACCATCAGCGGTTCCGAAGTCCGGCCAGCGGATCCTTCGCAAGAAGGGTAAGACGTCGGTGTCCTCCATCCAACCGGAGGCACCGGATAGCTTACTGGAGGCGCTTAACAGCGCTTGCATCGAGGAGGAGCACCGCACTGTTATGAGTGCGGTGATCCGGATAGTTCAGTCTGCCAAGAGCGGGCTGACTGAAGCCTGTACCAGCCTCCTAACAGGCTTTGAGGTAAGTTTAGAATATGTAAAAATATTACTGCATAGACAGTAGCCTCGATGCTTAGTTCGGCGTTAGGAAAGAAAAGCTGGACTAAGGATCTAAAAAGATATCTGAGGAGTCTAACATAAGTATGTCAATATGGGAATGCAGGCTATTTCTTGACCTCTGCCGACCTTGGCGAAGGTCAATGCATTGAAGCGTAACCCCGAAGCGGTCTGCGAGAACGAGCTCGGACAAGCCAAGAAGCAGCTCGAGGACAAGGAAGGTAAGTAATACCTTATTAAAGAAATACCTTATAGAAAAGGTTTTGGTTGCAAAAAATAACAGGAATAACTTGGGTACTACAGGGGCCACGAACGAAGTGGCAACCCTGAAGGAAGCGGTGTCCGTGGCCGAAAACAAAGCGGCTGCGGAACGCATTGAGCGAGAGAAGGGGGAGGCGCAGCTGGCCAAAATGCAGTAAGAGCTCAAGCTCGTGAAAAAACACGAGGGTTTGGGCGTGACTCAAGACTCGAGAGTCCGAGGCTCGCCTCGGCTCTTGAGAGTGCCAAAGCTGCTAAGGCCGAGGCCCAAAAAGCCCTCCAAGAAATTGAGTCATTGAAGAAGATAGCGGCGGGTAAGGCATTCTTTATGCAAAGCAAGCATGTGAAAGTGAATTACCTATTACTTACCCGGATTCGGAGCTCTCCGGAGCATTCGCAGATTTGCCCGTGGTGTCCGATGCTGCCGCATTCTACTGGCGTCAAGGAGGGAGCTCGGACGGAAAAGCTGTTACGGTCTCGGTATGTCGAGGCCGGACAGCCAGTGCCCTGAGCGACCAATTTGAAGCAAGGGTCGAGCTCCACAAGGTCGTCGAACAGGCCATGAAGGGCCTTATAGCACGGTATGGCCATTGGAGGCCATGCCCGGAGCTACTTGACTTGGTGCGGCGGCTGGTGGATGCCTGTCCATGGATTGAAGTCATCAAGCGCTCCATTATGCATTGAAGGTGTCCGTCGGGCCCTTGCCCGTGCTAAAGTGCACCGGGCAAGCTGGATGCGAGAAGCTTGTGACAGACGGGCCAATCAAGGGCCATGAGCATCGCACGCCCAAAATGTACTATGAGGGCCTCTGAAGGGTGCCCGTAGAATAGCGGATGAGTGCTCCAAAGATGTAATTTTTGAATAAGCTCGCATTTGTTATCCTGTCGCTGAAAACTTGTTCATATGCGCTAAGCAACGCTTGTTAATTTAAGATATTACCTTCTGTGACGTTTATCAAATTTGAGAGATGGCAAGTCGTTGGCTTCAGCCCCATGCCACGAAAGTCTTTGGGGTGTTCGGATAAACTTGAGCACTCTTGTTCCCATTCTTGGGTCCATCTAGGAGGCGCTCAACACAACGAACAAGGCAATCGGACTTATAATGCTTGAACACTCTCACTTAGCCATAGAATTCTATAATTTTAAATTTCGGCGAAGCCCCTAGTATTCGGAAGACCGAGTTCGGGGCGCTATCCACGCCTTGGCCGGACAATTCCGGTTCCTCGCTCTAAGCACCATAAGTCTTTAGGGACCCGAAAAAACCTCTCGAACAGCGACCGGCTCTCGCCCAATCATGACGGTCAGTTTTAGCTTTCTCCACTGAGGTGCTCAACCCAGCTCAACTGGGGCACAATCGCAGTGGTTCTCCCGATGCTACCTTAGCCGATAAAGCGGGCGTAAGGTACCAAAACACGGGAGCCGGGCAAACCCAACTATTGACCCAAGACATGATTCGGAGCCGATTCATATAATGCTATAAGTTCATGGTGCCGCACTTGTGAAAGTGTTCGGACTTATCACACCATAATTTTGGGATACTCAAGCCCCTGGTGTATTGGCCGTACCAAAGTGTATGGTTGCAACATGTCATGAAATGAACATATGTATAGATAAAGCAAGTAGTGCAATAATAAGCAAAAGCTATGTATTGTTTATTCAAAAAAGGTACTGCAATGAAAGCAGAACGATACAAATAGTGCTATAAGCAAGGGATGGGACTATCTAACATGTCCCCCTCCATGGGTAAGCTGCGGTATGGTATGTAAAACAGGTATAATGCTCGTAATAGAGACCACACGAACATTCGACGTGGCTTTCCGCTTTCACTGGCTGTTGCATCGTGAGTTCGGCGATTCAAGTGCCGGACAGAACTTCTCAAAGACGGAGTCCTGAAAGTAAGAAAAAGGAAGAAAAAAGGAAAAAAGAAAAAGAATGACACAATCGGGAGCCCCTGGTGCGGTCGAGCCGCATTCTTGGCGTGCCGTGGTCTTACCCCTCCCCATATGCCCATGGTATCTCCAGGCGTAATTATGTACACGTAATACTAGCTTCGGCGATTTCGCGAGGGCGGGGTTGGGGCGGATTACTCTGGCGATGCTTGAATCATGCCAGGCGGTCTTGTTGTAGGTTACTCTGGGCGCGCTTGACAGTATCCGGACGCTTAGTGGCCGGACTCGAGAATTGCTGTGAGAGGCTGCTTTGTACCTCCGCCGCGAGGGCCGCCGTGTGCTCCTCCGTTCAGAGAGAGCGTTCGGTGTTTCCGTTGACCGTGATTACTCCTCGAGGGCCTGGCATCTTGAGCTTGAGGTATGCGTAGTGCGGCACCGCATTGAACTTTGCAAATGCGGTTCGTCTGAGCAAAGGTATGATAGCCGCCAGGAATGGGACGATGTCGAAGATTAACTCTTCGCCGGAAGTTATCCGGGATCCAAGACCACTTTGAGTGTAATCGAGCCCGCATAACTGGCCTCTACACGGGATGACGCCTTTAAAGGTCGTCTTTGTAGGTTTAATCCTTGAGGGGTCTATGCCCATTTTGCACACTGTATCCTAATAAAGCAGGTTCAGGCTACTACCGCCGTCCATCAGGACTCTGGTGAGGTGAAATCCGTCGATAATTGGGTCAAGAACCAATGCGGCGAAGCCGCCGTGACGGATGCTAGTGGGGTGGTCCCTTCGATCGAAGGTGATCGGGCAGAAGACCATGGGTTGAACTTGAGGCGACTGGCTCCATCGCATATACGTCCCTTAGTGCACGCTTCCGCTCCCTTTTGGGTATGTGGGTTGCGTATATCATGTTCACCGTCCGCACTTGTGTAGGAAAACCCTTATGTCCTCTATTGTTCGGCGGCCGGGGCTCTTCCTCGTCATCGCTATGCAACCCCTTGTCATTGAGTTCGACACTTAACTTGCCTGCTTGCTTGAACACCCAACAATCCCTGTTGGTGTGATTGGCTGGTTTTTCAGGGGTGCCATGTATCTGGCACAAGCGATCGAGTATTCGATCCAAGTTGGACGAACCTCGGTATTTCTTTTGAATGGCTTCTTCCGTGACGGGTTTAGAGCCTCTCTGAATCCGGCATTGGCGGTTGTATCTTGATATTATCGCCGTTAATGCGGCGCTTGTTCTTGTTGCTGCAACGCCGACCTGCCATTGTTGTCCTTGGTATCCGAACTATCGTGATGTTTGGCCAAGTTGTTGCTTCGAGCTAGCCAGCTGTCCTCTCCAGCACAACAGCGGGTCATGAGTGTTGTGAGGGCTGCCATGGTTTTTGGCTTTTCCTGTCCTAGGTGCCGGGCGAGCCACTCGTCGCGGATGTTATGTTTGAAGGCTGCAAGGGCCTCTGCATCCGGACAGTCAATGATTTGATTTTTCTTTGTTAGGAACCGTGTCCGAATTGTCCGCCGATTCTTCCGCTGCTGAATTATGTGGCTAAGGGCATCTGCGTCTGGTGGTCGCACATATGTGCCCTGGAAGTTATCAAGGAATGCGGCTTCCGGGTCCTCCCAACAACCAATTGATTCTTTGGCAAGCTGTTGAGCCAATGCCGAGCTGGTCCTTTAAGCTTGAGTGGGAGGTATTTGATGGCATGTAGATCATCACGGGGCCATGTGGATATGGAGGAGATAGTCCTTGATCCGCATCGCAGGATCTGTAGTACCATCGTATGATTCGATGTTTACGGGTTTGAAGCCCTCGAGGATTTGATGATCCATTACTTCATCTGTGAAGCATAGTGGGTGTCTTGGCGCCTCAGATTGGGCTATATCGCGACGTAGCTCATATGAGCTTTGTCTCATCGTGTTCGGCCCGGCCGGGTTTGCTGTATCCGCGCGACGGTAATCATCCCGTCGTTGACGCCCACGCGATCCATAGATCGATCTTGTATGTTTTGCCTTATCCTCCAATATATCTTAAGTCCGTAGCGTTTTCCGTGCCTTGGTACTTTTGAGCGGTGTCGGGTATGGCTTGAGTGGAGGGCCGAGTGGCTTCTCTGTCATGCCACGGGTGGCCGGTCTGCTGCCATGTCGTCAGCTGGTGACTTGGGTGCTTCCTCCTCTGATCGAGGCAACGGCCTGCGTTTGGGGTAGCTTTTGGAGGCGTTCGAGTTCATACTCTTGGCTGCAAGGACTTCACCATCCACGACCTAGCAGGTCTTGATCAGCTCTAAGATGTTGCTGCTTTTTCTTGAGGCTGCTTGTCGTGGCTATAAGCCTGCGTTTCAAACACTCATGTTGGCGGGATCCTCGTGCACGACAAATTGCCGTCACGAGGCTTGCCTCATCTTTGGAGGGAGGCGCATAATTATCGCCTCGACCACTCTTTTCTCGCCGCACTGGCTGCGTGCGGACATGCTTCTCCCTCCTCCCGCGCTAAGTCCTGCTGGAGGGTTCTCTTGACCGTCTGGGTGTTATTATCTCCGTGCCGGAATCACCGTTTTTATTGTGGTGGGATTTAGAGCGGCACCGCTGACGTCGGCGCTTCGGCTGTTTCTTGGAGGGGTCATCCTCCGTTGTTCCATCGCCGTTCCCATCTTTTGGGATGTCCACCATGTATGTGCCATTGACGAGGTGGCCTTCCAAAGGCCCTCGTAGGCGCTGGGTCTTGGTCGCCTCCTGTCGTTGTCCATAACGCCGGCGTCTTGAGTCGAAGTCGAGCATGTCGATTAGATCATCGACAGTGGCTACAAAGTGGGTGGTGGGTGGGCGTTGAATTTCGTCGTCCATATCCAACCTTCCTGTCCGCAGTCCGGCCAGGGCTCTCTGAATAAAGAGAGAGACTTTAGCGCATTCAGAATGCCGCCAAAGGGTGAGTGCTGAAAGATGTCCGCGGCAGTGAACTCCATAACGGGCGCCCAATCGGATTCGATTGGTAGGGCGCGGAGGGTTCGAGTCCGGAGGAGTCCGCACCACAGAGTCAAGGTCTTTGCAAAGGACAGGGATAGAGTTCGCTCAATCGCCGTAGAGATTGTAGCCCCGGCGGTGTCCAACCACTGCGTCCTTGATCGGGAATCCGGCTCCGGATTAAGGGTCGGAGCGGATCTTTGGTGCGGCCTCCGAGGCCTTTGACCGCTGCAGAGCTAGATCATGCCCATCGAGACAAAGGCGGCACGCTTGGCTGCGGCTCGAATCCGTCGAAGATCAAGTCTCTGCGGATATCGGTCAGATAGTTCAAACTTCCAAATCGACTGATGGCGGGCGTAGCTTTCGATCTGCTCCGGATGGCCAAACGAATTGCCCGCAGGCAAAGCCACCAAACACAAAGATCTGTCCGGGAGAAAAGTCTCACCTGGACCGCGTCGTTGTTGATGATCGAAGGAGCCATCGGGCCTATCGGTGACGCATACGAGGAACTCTCAATGAAAGCACCAATGTCGGTGTCAAAACCGGCGGATCTCGGTAGGGGGTCCCGAATCGTGCATCTAGGTGGATGGTAACAGGAGACAAGGGACACGATGTTTTACCTGTGTTCGGGCCCTCTCGATGGAGGTAATACCCTACTCCTGCTTGATTAATATTGATGATATGGGTAGTACAAGAGTAGATCTACCGCGAGATCAAGGAGGCTAAACCCTAGAAGCTAGCCGTTGGTATGATTGTTGTTTGTCCTACGGACTAAAACCCTCCGGTGTATATAGACACCGGATAGGTTAGGGTTACACAGAGTCGGTTACAATGGTAGGAGATCTACATATCCGTATCGCCAAGCTTGCCTTCCACACCAAGGAAAGTCCCATCCGGACACGGGACGAAGTCTTCAATCTTGTATCTTCATAGTCTTGGAATCCGGCCGTGATGATAGTCCGGCTGTCCGGACACCCCCTAGTCCGGGACTCCCTCAATGATCTTCATAATAGAGAGTCTCTCGTTTTGTCACTTTCATATACTAGTTGGAATTTTTCATTATAGAACTTGGCTTGTATATTCCAATGATGGGCTTCCTCAAATTGCCCTAGGTCTTCGTGAGCAAGCGAGTTGGATGCACACCCACTTAGTTTCTTTTGTTGAGCTTTCATATACTTATAGCTCTAGTGCATCCGTTGCATGGCAATCCCTACTCACTCACATTAATATCTATTGATGGGCATCTCCATAGCCCGTTGATACGCCTAGTTAATGTGAGACTATCTTCTCCCTTTTTGTCTTCTCCACAACCACCATTCTATTCCACATATAATGCTATATCCATGGCTCACGCTCATGTATTGCGTGAAGATTGAAAAAGTTTCAAAAATTTCAAAAGTATGAAACAATTGCTTGGCTTGTCATCGGGGTTGTGCATGATTTAAATACTTTGTGTGGTGAAGATAGGGCATAGCCATACTATATGATTTTGTAGGGATAACTTTCTTTGGCCATGTTATTTTGAGAAGACATAATTGCTTTGTTAATATGCTTGAAGTATTATTATTTTTATGTCAATATGAACTTTTGTCTTGAATATTTCGGATCTGAATATTCATACCACAATTAAGAAGAATTACATTGAAATTATGCCAAGTAGCACTCCGCATCAAAAAATCTCTTTTTATCATTTACCTACTCGAGGACGAGCAGGAATTAAGCTTGGGGATGCCTCGACACGTCTCCAATGTATCTATAATTTTTATTGCTCCATGCTATATTATCTATTGTTTTGGACTATATTGGGCTTTATTTTCCACTTTTATATTACTTTTGGGACTAACCTATTAACCGGAGGCCCAGCCCGTAATTGTTGTTTTTTGCCTATTTCGTAGTTTCAAGAAAGCGGAATATCAAACGGAGTCCAAACGGAATAAAATCTTCTAAACGTGATTTTCTCATCGATAAGACCCAGGAGACTTGGATCCTCCGTTAAGAAAGCCACGAGGCGGCCACGAGGTGGAGGCGCCCCAGGCGCCCCCCGCCTCGTGGGCCTCAAGCTCCACCGACGCACTTCTTCCTCCTATATATACCTCACGCACTTCAACAGATCGACACGAGCCAAAATCCTAATTCCACCGCTACAACTTCCTCAGATCCACGAGATCCCATCTTGGGGCCTGTTAGGAGTTCACTTAAGGGATTCCACCACGGAGGGCTTCTACATCATCATCAAAGCCTCTCCGATGAAGTGTGAGTAGTTTACCTTAGACCTTCGGGTCCATAGTTAGTAGCTAGATGGCTTCTTCTCTCTTTTTGGATCTCAATACAATGTTCTCCCCCTCTCTCGTGGAGATCTATTCGATGTAATCTTCTTTTTGCGGTGTGTTTGTTGAGACCGATGAATTGTGGGTTTATGATCAAGATTATCTATGAGCAATATTTGAATCTTCTCTGAATTCTTTTATGTATGATTGAGTTATCTTTGCATGTCTCTTCGAATTATTTGTTTGGTTTGGCCAACTAGATTGGTAGTTCTTGCAATGGGAGAAGTGCTTAGCTTTGGGTTCAATCTTGCGGTGTCCTTACCCAAAGGATGTAAAGGGTTGCAAGGCACGTATTGTATTGTTGCCATCGAGGATAACAAGATGGTATATTTATCATATTGCATGAATTTATTCCTCTACATCATGTCATCTTGCTTAAGGCGTTACTCTGTTTTCATTAACTTAATACTCTAGATGCATGTTGGATAGCGGTCGATGAGTGGAGTAATAGTAGTAGATGTAGGCAGGAGTCGGTCTACTTGTCTTGGACGTGATGCCTATATACATGATCATACCTAGATACTCTCATAACTATGCTCAATTACATCAATTGCTCAACAGTAATTCGTTCACCCACCGTAAAATACTTATGCTCTTGAGAGAAGCCACTAGTGAAATCTATGGCCCCCGGGTCTATTTTCGTCATATTAATCTTCCTACGCTTTATTATTGCTTTGCTTTTTACTTTTTGTTTTATTTTTACTTTGCATCTTTATACCAAAAATACCAAAAATATTATCTATCATCTCTATCAGATCTCACTCTCGTAAGTGACCGTGAAGGGATTGACAACCCCTATTCGTGTTGGTTGCGAGGAGTTATTTGCTTTGTGTAGGTCCGACGGACTTGCGCGTGGCCTCCTACTGGATTGATACCTTGGTTCTCAAAAACTGAGGGAAATACTTACGCTACTCTGCTGCATCATCCTCTCCTCTTTGGGGAAAACCAATGCAAGCTCAAGACGTAGCAGCTGGTGCCGAAGATGATGGTGGCTGGCACCGGTTTGAGTTCATCACCGGGCACTACTTCGCCATGGCCGGCACTGGCTCGAGTTCATCCTAACATTCCCTTCTTCCGTGGAGCCCATGTGGGGTCGACGAAGGTCCCCGCAACAAAAGGATCCGGCAAGACACCTGTTGTCTGTTGGCGTCGCCTCATGATGGCCTTCATGGGACCCAAGCGGCGGCCTCCCGTGTTCTACTTCTCCTCGATGATGGCGGCCGGGCCGAGGCGCTGGACACCGACTCGTCGCTCTCCACGCATCCGCTTCTCGTTGCTTGCATGGCGCGGCCGCCAAAGATGGGAGTCTCGGCCGCAAACGGGAGACGCGGCAGACGAGGCGGCGGCGTGGGCGGCAGCAACGGCGCCCGTCGCCGCTCCTCGTTGAGCTGGCTCGAGCGGCGAAGTTGTTGAACCACGCGCCGGCTTGGGGCGGCAATCGCTCCATCGGGCGAGGGAGGAGGTGGATCAGCGAGCTGCATAGCTCAGATCCGTGGGCTACCAAGCCGGCTTGGATGCGGAATAACTACTCTTCGTAAGCCATTGTAAGAGTGGACAAAATGGTGGAGGAGACAGGGGAGGGGCGGAGGTGTGCGATTCTTGGCCGGAGTTTGGCCTCGTTTAAATAGGAGATTAAATAGATGGCGAACGGGAGGAGCTCGGCCGGCGTTGCGTTTAACGCCGGCCCGGTCATGAACGGACGTGTGTCCAGAGTGGGTTTCTTGGCTTCCACACGGGCGGGTCTCATGGAGGTGTTTGAATGCGGCACGGAGGCGTGTTCAGCCGGGCGTGCCGCGAGTGGCGCCCTCGACTCTGACCTAGGACACCGCACCATTTTTCCACTGACGTGTGGGCTCTTTGGGTCTATGGCCTGCATGTCAGTGACCCAGCGCAGGCAGCGCACATCAGAGGAACCTTTGGTGGGCCAGGACGGTCAGAAGCGGGCATATCATAAACCGATGATTGTTCATTGAGTGTGACATCATCTTTTTCATGTAGTTAAGCCTACTATGTTGATAGCCCGTTCGATACGTTGTGATTCATAAAGACCGCTGCAAACATCAATGTTCTGCTTATCACAGATAAGATTGATTAATACCCGTAATAATCCATGTCCTTAACAAAGGGTGCATGCACGTATAGGTTGAGCGTGTGTCTTGCGTCGTGTCTTTGTGTGCATGCAGGCGTGCGAGTGTTGCGTGTGTGCAAGGGTGCGTTTCAGTGTTGCATGCATGGGTGCGTACGTGCGTGTGTTCATGAGTGCATGTGTACGTGGCAGTGTTGCACGCCAGCTTGCGTGCGTGTGTACGTTATGTGTACGTGTTAGTGTTGCACGCCTACATGCGTGCGTGTATTGTGTGCGTGCATGTGTACGTGCGGGGTGAGGCTACACGTCAGTCGACTGACTTCTTCATCTCTGGTCATTAGATTTTCTAGCCGTTGGATACGAAATCAAGGGCCTCTAGTTTATCATCAAACTCCACCCCCCTGAGCCGCCAGCCACCACCGGCCGAACCGCCAGCCCCCCCCCCCCGCCGCCCGCCTCCCGAAACCACTCCCTACCGTCCGCCGCCGCACCGCCATCCCTCTAGCCCCCAGGCCGAAGCTTTTCTCCGGGATCCCCACCCCACCGCCCAATGAACGCCTCAACCGCCGGTGATCGCCAACGAGGTCTCACGACTTCGAATACCCACCGACCACTAGTTTATTACCATTTATGTCCTTCATATATGCGCTGACGGGTGGGCCCTATGGTAATGTGCGATGCTGAATGTGGACCGTTTGACTGGTCAATTGATCGTATTATCAACAAATTACGGAGTTGTATGGTGAGCCAGTGACCGTATGATCACCTTAAAATGTACTCCTATTTTATTAACACAGTACAGACTCAAACTACCATTTCTTTCTTTCATATACGGGCTGACAGGTGGGCCCCATGGTTACGCGCCCCGATGGTGCAACACTAGTTGCGCCGTTTGACTGGTCAATTGATTGTGTCATCAACAAAATACGGAGTTGTATGGGTGAGCCAGTGACTGTATAATCATGACATGTATTTGTTTAACACAATACAGACGCAAGGGCTCATATATACGCGCAAGCACTCACCGCTATAAGCGCACACACGTGAACCCTACCTCTATGAGCACCTTTGACAGAGTGGGCCAGCATATATGATCTTGAGATTTTACGAAGTCACCATAGGTGCCTCGTAGTCGAGTGGAATGTCTCCTCCCACTGAACGTACATCGCCGGAAAATACTGAAATTAACACAAGATAAATGCGAGCACCGGGACTTTAACATTGGTGGGCTCGAGAAACCACTGTCCTCTAACCATCCAACCACATGTCGGTTAGCATGACAAAATGTATGTGGTGATCGTGATGAGCTTATTCTGAAGTCCAGTGACCATATCGTGCTTTCACTTCAAATACAATGACTGTAAGTGTCGTCAACAAAATACAAAGCACGCATCAAATGCAAAGTCCGTCAGTGTCATCAACAAAATATGGAGACGTATCGTGAGCTAGATACCGTTGTACTATTGTATATGCTTATTTTCTTAGTGGTCGATTACGTGTGTGGTGTGGTGGGCACATCATTTCTAGTTGTGGTGGGTCAACATGAAGACTCATGGGTCGGTTCCATCCTGCGCCACATATAGGTTGGACCGAGATGTGTTATACGAAGACCCATGTGGAGGACTCGGCGTACAACACGAAGCTACAGTCGCGGAGGACTCTATCCCCACCGGTGATAAGCCGACTATATATGATTTGTAACCCTAGGCCCTTAGTATGTTATACAAGCTTGGGGGCTAGTTAAATCCGATAGTATACACACTTGCACAATGCCCGGTATTCACGTGTACTTTGTACACACCCCTATCACTAATATACAGCATCAGGAGTAGGCTCTTTCTTCAACTGCAAGGGTCCGATCCGAACTAGGGTAAAACTTTGCCTCGTATTACCATCCAACCTAACAGCCAGGGATATCCTACTGAATGATATGATGAAATCATATCTGCCAACTACTAAGAGAGAGGTGTGTCAGGGGGGCAATGTGTGCGAGAGAGGCCTAAAGATAATGTGCCCAGAGACACGTAGGCACATATTTGTGCGTATAGAGGGCTAGTAGAGACTGTGTTTGTTTATATATTCATTTGTGAGAAATATTGTTTTCTAACTGAGATTAGTTAAAATAGTGTTATATAGTAGTCAGATAGAGAGAGAGAGAGAGAGAGAGAGAGAGAGAGAGAGAGAGAGAGAGAGAAAGAGGGAGAAACAGAGAGAGCATGTGTGTGAGACACCCTGACACCCTGAGAGAGATTGTGAGCATGTGTGAAAGAGAAATGCCGATTCATATAAAGTGTGTGCACATATGCGTTAGATAGAGAGATATATAACGCGAGAACGGGGCGAGGCATAGTGCATCTACGTGTAAAAGGCGGTTCTACGCATTAAATTAAAATATAAATGGCATTATTATTTTTGGATGAGATCATGAATTTTGCAAAATTGCGTATGGATTTAAAATCGGTCTATCAGACACCCATACTATATTGAATTCTAGCATGTGCATGTGTTTATTTCATATTATCGATCCATAGAGTGAGAGCGGTTTGAAATACAGGCAATGGATGCTTTTGCAATTCATATATAAGCATTAATTAGTGCACTCCATGTTGTTAGTGTGAAGCACTTTATACATTTGTGACTTGCATGGATACATTCCAAATTGCTAGCTATGAAATAAAATACATGTCAAATTCAACATAAAGGGGGTTTTGAAGATTCGAATTCATAGGAAGTGCATACATCTATTTGAACCCGAGATAATGGCATTTGTAAATCAGATGTAAAAGGGGGCATCAATCTTTGTCGTGAGTTTGAACATGCTATATATATTCATACGCATATCTAACTTTTTTGCAACCAAGGAGATTATATACGGAACAATGCATGAACCTGAGGTAAGTTGCATATTTTTTAATATATACTGCGTGTACAATGTATATTCAAATGCACCCCCTCCATTCCAAAATAATCGTAGCTTTAGGATTTTCAAGAGTAAAGATTTGTGAAGTTTGACAAATCCTGAAAGTTCAATTCAAGAGAACCGAAAACGTTAATGCATCTGCTCCCAAATATTGAACGAAGCGCCAAATAGGCCTCTGGTCACCCGAAACTGTGCGAGACTAATGTTTTGGTGGTAGGAAATTACTGTCCTGACTCTGGCCCGTGTAGCCTATCGGCCCGATGTCCAAAGGTCTAAACCGGGGTTGGTTTGTAACTTCACCAAGACACCAGTCTCAACCGCCTCCGAGAAGCATTCATACGCCGTGGGCGCCTAAACACTCATGCGCTCGGTCGAAATCTATCTCGCCCACATTTGGGACACCTGACATGATTGTCCTACCCCCAACCCGCAGTATGTCCGGAATTTTAGATGGGGGCAAAGTTTGTAACTTTCCCCAAATTTCAAACAAGTGTGTCTCAAACCGAAACATTGTTCCCCCTTAGTTCCCCGCCTCCTTTCGTTTCCCCATTCATACTCCGTGGGCGCGAAAACGCCCTCTCCACCAGCCGCGAAACCCCAGCCTCCTCCGTCCTCCACCCCATAGCGGCCAATCCACCATCGCCCTCCATCACGCTGGAGCCGGTACCCCAACGTCGTCGTCCAACGCAATTGCAACCGCAACGCCCTCAAGGACTTAGCAGCTGAAGCCGAGGCAGAGCTGCCTCCACGACGCCGATGCCGACGTGCGCCATACCAGAACCACTCCGACCACGCCGTCCTGTGCCTCTCTGCTGTGGCTCCACTATCGCAACCGTCCACCGCACCGGAGCTGTTCCCGCTACGCCATCGTTCGCCGCCTCGGATCTGCTTCCCCGCCGCCGACAGACGGCCACCGCACCACACTCAACAACTTGGCCATGGGTTCGTCCAAGGCTGCACCGTCCTCCACAACTTCTGGTTTCCGGCGAACAACAAGAAGATCGTCGGAAAAACAGAAGGAGGACACAGCACTGCCAGCAGAAAGAGGTACTCCTCTTCCCTTATTCGTGCAAATCTTACGTCTCCGCTCACACCGTATTCATCCCACGAAAGAAACTAGCTGAGCGCTTCTTACTGCATCTTCTTAGTGATACTAAATGCACAAGGTTTCCTCCCTTTTACTATTTCACCTTTGCTAGAGGTCAGTAGCCCGCCTGTATTTCAATTCAAGGTCAGTCGAACTGCAATTAAAAGAAGCAGCACCCGCTTAGGCGCGCGGAGCACCTAGTCCGCCTGTTCCCCGGGGAAGCGGCGCATCGGTGTCTATCATAGGGGTGTGGGGCGCAGGAGCTGCTTGCGCCCGATCTGGAGGTCGCGGGGCTTGAATGGATGGCCGGGGCGATGCCAAGCACGGCGGTGTGGTGAGGTCGAGGGAGGGCGCAGCAGGGAGGAATCTTTGGGTCGGTGGTCGCTGGCGTTTCGAGGAAGATCGTCAACACTGACTTGCTGGAGGTAGATGAAGGCGGTCTGCCCATTCTTTGTACATCGGATGGTGCGGAAAAAATGGACTGACCTATTTGCTTTCAGCCGACTGTTATTTTCATAGAATCCTGTGGTAATTTAGTGTGCCATGCATGTTGTAGAGCTATCATATGTCTCCCGTCATTTATTTCTCACCAACCTGCTATCTTCTACCTTTACACTGTACTAATTGTGCACACACTTCACCCATACTTACACTATTTTTTTTATGCATGGGTATTTTAGACTCTGCCGCAGTGTTGATGAATGCAGAAAAGAAAATACAGAAGTCGCTCCAGTGTAATTCAAAGATAAGCACTAAGCGTTTCAGTTTCGAATGGGTGCAAGGTCGTGATTGGAGACAATGGCGTAGCTCTGCAGCTTGATGATCTCAATTGCCACACACAACCATCCTGTGTGCTTGCTTTGACTTCGCGCTGTCAAATGTGGTTGCATGTTGCATATGGTGTCTAGCTTGTATTGCTTCCAATTTGGTTAAATTGCATCTCCTTACTTTACACATTATACCTTTGATAATGACATGCCTTCCTGTTTTTGATACATACTACATATGTCTATTAACCATGTTCGTACATCAAACTAATGCTCTTTTGTATCCCTCGTCAATCACTTATGATGAGACAACACCCGAGTGGAGTTACCGTGAGACGCCCTACTCGTTTAAAGAGTGCAATGTCATCCTCCCCACATGATTCTCAAGAAACAAAGAAGGCTAAATGAAGATAGTCAACGTAGCTCTCTAGTTGATCACATAATTCCCCACACCACCATCGCAGGTGCTTTGCTCTTACTTGGCAGTGTGATATGTGGTTGCATGTTGCATATGGTGTCTACCTTGTAATGCTTCTAATTAGGGTAAATTGCATCTGCTTAGTTAACATATTATACATGTGAATATGACATGCCTTCCTGCTTTTTGGTACATACTACGTCTTTCTATTAACCATGTTCTTACATCAAACTACTTTTCTTGTGTATCCCTCATCAATGCTCCTAATTTGTTAAATTGCATCTCCTTAGCTTACACATTCTACATGTGAATATGACACGCCTTCCTGTTTTTGGTACATACTACATCCGCCTATCACACCATGTTCTTACATCAAATTATCGTTCTTGTGTATCCTGCGTCTATCGCTTATGATGAGACAGTCCACGCTGGGTTAATATGAGACGCAATACTCTTATAAAGAATGCAATTTCATCCTCTCCACATGATTCTCAAGAAATAGCAAGCCTAAATGAAGATATTGAACGTTGCTCTATAATTAAGACCGCACTTCCCCTACACCACCATCACAGTGCTTGCTCCAACTTCAGCAGGTGATATGTGGTTGCATGTTGCATACTGATTGTCTAGCTTGTAATGCTTCTAATTAGGGTAAATTGCATCTGCTTAGTTTACACACTATACCTGTGAATATGACATGCCTTCCTATTTTTGGTACACACTACATCTATGTGTTAGCCTTGTTCTTACATGAAACTACCTCTCTTCTGTATTCGTTGCATATTGCATATTATTTCTAGCCTGTTGCCATGTATTGCTTCTAATTTGGTCAAATACATTTGTTAGGGCACCCTTTTAATTTGGCAGAGTGATATTGGTTTCATCTTTCATATGGTTTCTAGCTTCCATCGATTCTAACAAGTTCAAGCACCTTGTGCTTAGTTTACACTTTATACATCATACATGTCAATATGTCACGCCGTCCTATTTTTCATACATATTCCATCCTCCTATCATGCCGCTGCCTTACATGAAAGTAGTGTTAACAAGATCATGCATCAATAAGTTCAAGAGCAAATTTTATTCCTTTTTCTTGTGGGTTTGACTTGACAAGGCAAAATCAAGAAAGAGGAAGGAAAAAAAATCTGAAGGCGATGATGGTGGTCCTCTGCAGCAACGTAAACGGAGCATCTCCGATTCTCCTTGTACCGATAGTGCATTACAAGGTCCAAATCTCCGCTCCCTACTCCACCATCCAAGGTGCTTGCTCTAACTTGGCAAAGTGTGATATCTGGTTGCATGTTGCATATGGTGTCTAGCTCATATTGCTCCTAATTAGTGTAAATCGTGCATCTGCTTAGCTTACACATGATTCTTGTGAATATGACACACTTTCATGTTTTTGGTACATACTATATCTGTCTATCACACCATGTTCTTACATGAAACTACTCTTCTTGTGTATCCTACATCACTCACTTATGATGGAACAACTTTAAGTTGGCAGTGTGATATTGGTTTGCGTCTTGAATATGATTTCTAGCATGTATTGCTTCTAGTTTGATGAACGCCACCCATGACGCAGAGACAGTTTTAACTTGGCGAGTGATATTGATTGCACCTTCCATATGGTGTCTTGCGTTGTTTCTAATTTGTCAAGTGACTTCGCTTAGTTACCATGTCATAGGTATGAATATGTCAAGTCCGTCCATTTTTTCGTACATATTCCATCCTCGTATCATGACTTTGCCTTTCATCGTAGTAGTGTTCACAAGATTATCATGCATGTATGAGTTCTGAAGAGCGAATGATACTCCTTTTTCTTGTCGGTATGACCTCACAATGCAAAATCAATAAAGCTGAAGGAAATTGGCAAGGCATTGGATGATGGTGGTCCTTCCGAGCAACTGAAACAGAGGTTCTCTCTCTGATTCTACTCCGCCATCCTCCCAACAAGATTCGCAAGACAACGCAAGGCTAGACAACAACGTGGCTGTGTAGATGATGAGCACATCTCCCCTACTCCACCATCACAGTGCTTGCTCTAACTTGGCACTATTATATGTGGTTGCATGTTGCGTATGATGTCTAGCTTGTATTGCTTCTAACTTTGTTGAATTGCATCTCGCTTACTTTACACATAATGCCCGTGAATATGACATGTGTTCCTGTTTCTACATCGCACTACTATTCTTGCATATCCCGCATCAGTCACTTATGATAAGGCACCTTTAAGTCGCCATCGTGATGTTGTTTGTGTCTTGCATATGATTTCTAGCATGTACCTGCTTCTAATTTGTTGAAACGCATATACGCTTTGAACTTGGCGAGTGATATTGGTTGCATCTTTCATATGGTGTCTAGCTTGCAGTGCTTCTAATTTGTTGAAATGCCTTCTGCTTAGTTACCACATCATATGTGTGAATATGTCACACCATCCTATTTTTCATTCAAATTCCATCCTCGCATCATGTGTTTGCCTTTCGTCCAAGTAGTGTTCGTTAGTATCATGCATGAATGATTTCTGAAGAGCGAATTTTATTCCTTTTTCTTATCGGTTTGACTTCACAATGCAAAATCATTACAGCTGAAGGAAATTAGTCCGGTAGTGGATGATGGTGGTCCTTCGGAGCAACTCAAACAGGGGGTCTCTACAAATTCTACTCTGCCATCCTCCCAACAAGATTCGCAAGACAACACAAGGCTGGACAATCAACGTAGTTGTGTGGATGATGAGCACATCTCCCCTACTCCACCATCACAGGTGCTTGCTCTAACTTGACACTATTATATGTGGTTGCATGTTGCGTATGATGTCTAGCTTGTATTGCTTCTAACTTGAATTGCATCTGCTTACTTTACACATAATGCCTGTGAATATGACACGTGTTCCTGCTTTCTAGAACATATGTGTACATGATGAGCACATCTCCCCTACTCCACCATCACGGTGCTTGCTCTTACTTGGGCCATTATACGTGGTTGCGTTTTACGTATGATGTCTAGTTTGTATTGCTTCTGATTATGTAGAATTGCATCTGCGTAGCTTACAATTTATACCTGCAACGATCACTTACCCACAAGACACACTTAACTTGGGACTGTGATGTAGGTTGCATCTTGCATTGTCTTCTAGCTTGTACTGCTTCTAATTTCTTGAAATGGCACTTCTGATTTAGACACTTTTTACCCGATAGAGTAATATTGGTTGCATGTTCATATGGTGCCTAGCTTTCATTTCTTCTAATTTTGTTGAAATGCCTTTCGCTTACTATTTTTTCATACATATTCCATCCTCCTATCGTACGTGTGAATATGAAACGCTGCCTTTTTTTGTATATATTCCATCCTCCTATCCTGCGCTTGCCTTACATCAAAATAGTGTTAAATACGTATCATGCATCAACCAGTTATGCAGAGCTAATTTTATTCATCTTCTTGTGGTTTTGACTTCATAAGGCAATATCGGAAAAAAGGAAGGAAAAGAGTAAGTTAGGGGATGTCGGTGGTACTCGCACCGATGCAAACAGAGACTCTCTAGATTTGCCACTGCCATCGCTAATGAAGTTGAAGTCCCAAATCTACATGATGAGTTCATCTCCGTACTCCACCATCGTAGGTGCTTGCTCTAAGTTGTGATGTGATAATTGGTTTCATGTTGCATATGTTGTCTAGCCTGTATTTCTTCTATTTTGATTAAATTGCACCTGCTGAGTTTATACGTTATACATGTGCATATGACATGGCTTTCTGTGTCTAGAATACACTGCATCTGTCTATCATACCATGTTCTTACATCAAAGTACTACTGCTGTGTATCCTGCATCAGTAACTCATGATTGGACACTTTTAACATGGCAGTTTGATAGTGGTTGCATCTTGCATTGATTTCTACGTTGTACTACTTCTAATTTTTCGAATTGCCACTTATGACAAGACACTTTTAACTTGGCAGAGTAATATTGGTTGCATCTTTCATATGGTGTCTAGCTTGCATTACTTCTATTTTCTTGAAAAACAATCATCTTAGTTAGCACAACGTAGCTCAGAATATGTCATGCCATCCTGTTTTCTTACATATTCCATCCTCATACGGTTGTCTTACATCAAAGTATTGCTTGTCTATATCATGCATCAATGAGTTACAAGAGTGATTTTCTTTTGTGTTGTGGGTACAACTTGACATGGCAAAGTAAAAAAGAGCAAGGAAAATAATATAGTAGGGAGTCATGTTACTCGTCGGGTGAAAGCGGAAAAGGTTACGCGTCGAGATTCTCATTGTACTTATAGTGCGATAGAAGGTCCAAGTCCATCGACTAAATCTACAAACACAAGATCACCTGCTCCAAAGCTGCAACATCCGCTTCAACTGTACTCAAAGATCTCAACCAGTTACTCGTTCGTTTGCTCCGAACTGGCGGTTCCCAAGCTGCCTTCACACCTAACACTACTTCAAGCATCACGACACAACAGGACTTGGCAAGATCAGATGAACCTCATGAGCATCAACACCAAGACGGTACTGAACGAGTCAAGTTGCGATTGCATGCTCCTTTATATGTACTCTCACAGTTTGATGTACACTAACACTTTCCATATTCGTTGTTGAACTAGCACCACGGGCGCAAGCGAACAGTACATCAAGGATAATGCTTGACAGATTAACAAAATCTAAAGGAGGAAGAATGGAGATCCATTTTGAGGCAGGTTTAAAAAGGCCACGTGATGCTGCTGAAGTCAACCAAGTTAGTATCGAGGCAGCCGTTGCCGTTAGGTGTCATGCACGTATCCTCCCAACGTGGATCCAAAGACAGAATGAGAAAGACAATACCCAGTTTAACACCTTCCTTGACCATTTATCCTTAAGTTATGTTATTCATCGCAATTAGTAATATTGTCTTGCTCTGTCCCATACTTTCTAGCTTCCTCCTAATAAGACTCACATTCTTTTATCAACAGATGATGTTCAAGTTGGATCCGAAAGATGATGCAACTAAACAAGCATGCACTCATGTTTTTCGATGCTTCTGCATGACAAGATCGGTACCACCTTAGAAAATCTCACTTCAAGGCAAGGCTAACAATGAAATCGCCCAAACATCTCCAAAGGAATATATTACGATGAAGATGGACAACCCTCGTTAAACACTGGTCCGATCCAAAGTATCGTGTAGGCTATATGTATTTGATCGCACCACATATTGAACTTGTATCTATGTATGTGCCTTACAAGTGTATCTTCTTCTAGGCTAACTATTTGAAGAACAAAACCAACCGTTCTAAAGTGAAATTCCAACAGACAACAGGATCTCGTAGCTATATTGCACACTGCGCGAGGCTCTTGTAGATAGCTGCTACTTCCTTCTTTTTTGTGCCATATTATCGTATCTATATTGACTTGTTCCAAATATAGAGGAAAGCCCGTATGACCAAAAAGAACCTGAACCGAATGCAAGTGCAAATCTTCAAGGATTGCCACACCAAAGAAGAAGAAGGGCATGAGCACACCGGTTCAAGCCCATTGTTGTAAGTCCTTACTCCTCCCGCCTTGAACTGATTGGTACTGTGATGTGTTCATTTAACTACTTGGTTTTGCAGCCAATGTCCATTACTCTGTTCACTTCTATACACAGCTTGTCTTAACGTATCATTTCACCTTACATGGTTTAAAAGAGATGAAGGATATTCTTTTGGTCTTGATCTGTAATCTAGTTGTTATGTTCACGCATGCACACAATGATAAAGTAGGCTGTTTGTTTTATATCTGTTTGCCCATGATATGTATGATGTCATACTATGTTCATCCTACTTTAAACCATGTCTCTTTATCCTTAGATGTCAACGAATGTGAGGAAATAGACAATACAAGATGGGCATGCTACATGGACATATGTTCCTAAAGTGATTTTATTATGTAGTTGGCACTACAATACATGCTAATGTATTACAGTAGTTCACCAAAATAAGTTATGTATAAATGTTTAACCTACTTTGTTTGTTTTTATCTCATTAGTAACTTATCCGGTACACTAATCTACAAGTTCAAACTTTCCGGAAGCTATGGAACAAATGATTGAACATCCACAACCACCTGAAGGTGACGAGGCTACTACAGGCACAATGTCACCTCTTGTCAGTCGGCCAAGATCTCTCCACTAACAAAGGCAAAAGCACCTTCCTGCGTAATTCTCGGGGTTGGTTGTCAAGGTAACCTCGTCCAAATCGCCCTCTTGAACAAAATCTTCCTACTAGACAGAGTGATATATACATGCTCCGCATACAAGTCTAATCCCTAATGGACGTTGTTTCGGAAACAAGAATGGTGGTTGAGAAATGTCATCAAGATATGAATGGTTTTGAAACCAGACTATCAGACATTCGCTTCGTTGTTCAAGAGCAATGGCGGAAAAAAGGTGGAGATCGTCCCGCTCCATCAGATTCTACAGCCTGAAACATTAGCACTCAGGTCAAATGATCTGTGCTTCTATACATCTGATGGTGCTTTTATCCGAAGGATCAGTAAACTTTATGCCAATAGGCCTTTTGTTGTATGGTTGGAATTTATTTTGTTGTGATACAACATTTATGATGCTGCCCAGTGCTGCAAGTAATTCTGACGCTATTTTTGTATAGTGTAGGTTTATCTTAGTATTGTATTCTACCGAAAGCTTCAGAGGAGCCCAACATGCCAACATTAAATGGGCCTATTCCAATTGGGCTAAAAACGATTACGGGCCAAAATTGACATGTAGCCCACAAAAATATTTGGGCACGAATCAAGATAAGCTTTCATATTTTTTACGGTAGGCCTGTGCCCATAGTGGGCCTTTAACATGCCTAAACATAATTTGGGCCCTCGGTAAAAATAGGCCGCTTATTGTGTAAATATCTTGAGCCCATAAAAACATGGGCCTTTAATAGACCGAAATTGAGATTGGGCCCTGATTGTGCCAAATAACCCACTGGACTTAGCAGGCCGAAATGGTGGCCCATTTACGAGTGGATCTTTGACAGGCCAAAATTCGGACAAGCCGTAAATGCGCCGACCTAATACACGGGCCTTTAACAGGCCGGAACTTTGGTTGGGCTAGATTATCGTCATTTTTATATGGGCCATTAATGGGCCCGATATGACATTAGGCCACATATGGCCCATGGTTTACGTCCGGCGTTAACAGGCCGAAAATTACAACAGGAAGAAAGTGGCCCAAATCTATAGTGGGCCTCTAACAGGCCGAATGTCAGACATGGCCGAATATGACCCAAATCCTTCACGATCGTTTATGGGCCGAAAGTTTTGATGGCCTGTAAATGGGCCCAAATGAAGCCGGACCTTTAACAGGCCGGAAATACACTGGGCCGTGATTCGACCCAATTACTTAGTGGACTGTTAACGGGCCACAAGTGACCATGGGCCGTGTCGATGGCAAGTTTAGGACAGGACGTTGACGGGCCGATTTGACAGAGAATGTTGGGCCTTTAGCTGGGCCGGCCCATTATGGTCTGCAGAATCTTGTGGGACTTTAGCTGGGCCAGCCCATTGTGGTCCACAAAATCTTGTGGGCCTTTAGCTGGGCCGGCCTTATGGTCTGCAAAATCTTGTGGGCCTTTAGCTGGGCCGGCCCATTGTGGTCCGGTAAATTTTGTGGGCCTTTAGCTGGGCCGGCCCATTATGGTCTGCTAAATCTTATGGGCCTTCGATTGGGCCGGCCCATTTAAATTTTGTGGGCCACTGTTGGGCCGGTCCACGTGTCAACAGATCATAGGCCCATATCGACCGTTGGATGAGTGACACCTGTGCCAACACGGAGCTGACGCGTGGATCCGTCAGCCAATGAGAATTTTACACGTGGAAAATCGGCATTGGTCGTGGTTGTTAACGGGTTATCGGATCCAAAATCCGACCCGATAGCTTAACGGCGTTCCGTTACGGTGGATGCCACGTGTCGGTCACCCTTGATGAAAGCACTTCTGTGACGCGGGATTTATCGTCATGGAAGTGGACACTTCCATGATGATAATTTTGGTAATGTCATGGAACACTTCTACGACAGCACATGTATGACTATCTTGATTCGGTCATAAATTTGTCATGGATGTACATGCCTGACAAAAAACACGACCTACTGTGACAAACACATATCATCATGGAAGTGTATTTTTTTTGTAGTGCTTCCTTTGATAATGTTGCATATGTAGTGTAGATCCTTGCTTGCGAGTACTTTGGATGTGTACTTGCTACGTCTTGAGCTTGCGTTGGTTTTCCCCGAAGAGGAGAGGATGATGCAGCAGAGTAGCGTAAGTACAGTTTTTGAGAACCAAGGTATCAATCCAGTAGGAGGCCACGCGCGAGTCCCTCGTACCTACACAAAACAAGTAGCTCCTTGCAACCAACGCGAATAGGGGTTGTCAATCCCTTCACGGTCACTTACGAGAGTGAGATCTGATAGAGATGATAGATAATATTTTTGGTACTTTTTGGATATAAAGATGCAAAGTAAAATAAAAGGCAAAGTAAAGAGCAAAGCAATAATAAAGCGTAGGAAGATTAATATGATGAAAATAGACCCGGGGCCCATAGATTTCACTATTGGCTTCTCTCGAGAGCATAGGTATTTTACGGCGGGTGAACGAATTACTATTGAGCAATTGACAGAATTGAGCATAGTTATGAGAGTATCTAGGTATGATCATGTATATAGGCATCACGTCCGAGACAAGTAGGCCGACTCCTGCCTGCATCTACTACTTTTACTCCACTCATCGACCGCTATCCAGCATGCATCTAGAGTATTAAGTTAATGAAAAGAGTAACGCCTTAAGCAAGATGACATGATGTAGAGGAATAAATTCATGCAATATGATAAATACCCCATCTTGTTATCCTCGATGGCAACAATACAATACGTGCCTTGCTGCCCCTACTGTCACTGGGAAAGGACACCACAAGATTGAACCCAAAGCTAAACACTTCTCCCATTGCAAGAACTACCAATCTAGTTGGCCAAACCAAACGGATAATTCGAAGAGACTTGCAAAGATAACTCAATCATACATAAAAGAATTCGGAGAAGATCCAAATATTGCTCATAGATAATCTTGATCATAAACCCACAATTCATCGGTCTCAATAAACACACCGCAGGAAGAAGATTACATCGAATAGATCTCCATGAGAGAGGGGGAGAACATTGTATTGAGATCCAAAAAGAGAGAAGAAGCCATCTAGCTACTAACTATGGACCCAAAGGTCTGAGGTAAACTACTCACACTTCATCGGAGAGGCTATGATGATAATGTAGAAGCCCTCCGTGGTGGAATCTCCTTTCGGCGGAGCTCCAGAACAGGCCCCAAGATGGGATCTCGTGGATACAGAAAGTTGCGGCGGTGGAATTAGGTGTTTGGCTCCGTTTACGATCGTGAAGTGCGTGAGGTATATATAGGAGGAAGAAATGCGTCGGTGGAGCCTCGAGGGGCCCATGAGGTAGGGGAGCGCCCTAGGGGCACCTCCACCCTCGTGGCCGCCTCGGAGCTTTCTTGTGGAGGTCCAAGTCTCCACAGGTCTTATTCGATGAGAAAATCACGTTCCCGAAGATTTCATTCCGTTTGGACTCCGTTTGATATTCCGTTTCTTTGAAACAGAAATAGGCAAAAAAAAACAGCAATTAATTTGGGCCTCTACGGTTAATAGGTTAGTCCCAAAAGTAATATAAAAGTGGAAAATAAAGCCCAATATAGTCCAAAACAATAGATAATATAGCATGGAGCAATCAAAATTATAGATACGTTGGAGACGTATCGGTACTCACTGATTGCTTTGCTACCCCTTTTTCCCCTTTCTTCTTCTTTCCGGTTGATGCAACCGGATGCTTGAGCTCAGAGCGGATGCCACCGCCGATGCCTACTACTACGTGGAGACCGCCGACGACCAGGAGTAGTTAGGAGGCTCCCAGGCAGAAGGCCTTGCCTTTTCGATCGTAGATGCCTTTGTGCTAGCCTTCTTAAGGCAAACTTGTCTAACTTATGTATGTACTCAAATATTGTTTCTTCCACTGACTCTTGTGTTTTTTGAGCTTATGTACTCGAGCCCTCGAGGCCCCTGGCTTGTAATATAAAGCTTGTATTATTTTAATTTGTGTCTAGAGTTGTGTTGTGATATCTTCCCGTGAGTCCTTGATCTTGATCGTACACATTTGCGTGTATGATTAGTGTACGATTGAATCGAGGGCGTCACACACAGCGAGCAGAGGACTTCTTCCACGCCTACGCTCGGCCAGGGATTTCATTGAGTCGAGTCATCAGAGACTTAAGATCATTCTGGAATGTCACACCTGGCCAGAGCTCTGTGTTGATCCGCGACACTTCCACTTTCAGTCGAGCAAGATAGTCCAAAACACTGGCGAGGCAGGATTCCAGTCGCAACATGTTCATCGCGGCTTCGTCCTTGATGGGGGAGTTGATGGGATCCAGACTCGTCTCAATCCGCCTAGTCTCTTCTTCGAAATTTTGACAGAATTCTGCACGCACAGAAAAATAATGAGTCGGAAGTTGCTTGACGAAAAAGTTTTTTGCAAATCAGTCAGACAAGGGAAAGTACCTTCAAGCATAAGGAACATCCTCTTTGCAAGGCCTCCCAGATAAGTCTCCAGTTCGTCTTTCTTCCGAGTGAGAACTTCGACTTTGTCGGTCAAGGCCACCTTCTCCTCCTTTAGCTACACAACTTCTTTATTCGCTTCATCAACAGCAGTCTTCAACTTGGCGTTTTCTTCTTCCAACTTGCCGACTGAAGCCAGCTTCTTATCAGCAAGTTTAGTTTTCTCTCGTGCCGTCTTCTGCGCTGCTGCAAGGTCGAGGTCCTTTTGCTCCAAAGCCTGCTTCATTTTGTCTAAAGAAATAACATTCTTCAGACGAGCTTGGAGTTGTCGGTTTTTACTATGCATATCTGTTCAAGTGGAGTTACTTGGTTAAAAAGACGAAAAGAAAGGATGACAAGGCAAATAGTCGACAAGTTATTACCTCCCATGGCAGTCACTTCGTCCTTAGCCTTCTGCAAATTCTCCTTGGCCAACTCCAGATCGAGATTGAGTTGGATCTGTTTCCTCTCCAGATCAGCAAACTTGGTTCCAAGATCATAGGATTCCTGCAGTAAACAACAAGACAAGTCAGTCAACAGAAACAAGAATCAGTCACTTCCGAGTGATAAGATGCAAAGATCAGATTATTATGGCAAAGGAGTTCTAAGACTGCCGCCGAATCAAACATTCAACAGTAGTCTCGGGGACTACACCCAGTGGGTGCACTTGGCGTGCCCCACTGGCTTGATTTCCCACTCGACATGGTCTGCCCAGTATGAGTGGAAGGAGTAAAAAAATGAAACAACAACATTTGTTCTCAGACCACTACCGACTGCCCGCAGTCGACCGCGGTGTCGGGGACTACACCCAGTGGGTGCACTTAGTGTGCCCCCACTGGTTCGGTTCCCACTCAGCACGACCTGTCTAGACCGAGTGGAGGTACTACAAACAAACATTTCGCAAAGACCCCTGCCGAATCAAACATTCAACGGCAGCCTCGGGGACTACACCCAGTGGGTGCACTTTGCGTGCCCCCATTGGTTCAAAAGTTCACTCGACGTGACATGGTCGACTCAAGTGAAAAGAACTACAATACAAAAGAGAAACACCCACTGGGTGTACGGACTAAAGGAGCAAACTTATGATAGATACGCATAAGGTTCCAAAACGCTCATCCACGGACATCTTACGACTAATAAAGCAGCAGTTCTGAAGTAGCATATCCTAACAGAGCAAAGATCGAGCTAAAAGCTGACTCAGAAATCAACTTACAATCCCACTTACTTGGAAGTTGGCTCGAAGAGCAGAGTTGGCATCATAGGCTGCCTTGTTGGTCTCGTACACCACCTTCATTCGGTCCATCATTAGGCCTGCTTGGAGTATGGCTTCCTTAGCAGCGCCTACTTGGTCCTCCGGGACATGGTGAGTAACGAAAAGTGGAGTTGGTGGAGCAGACGGAGTAGTCAGATGAGCTGAAGCCTGGAGTTGCACAGTCGGAGCAAGGGCTTGAGCAGTCGATGTTGATGGTCTATCAGTCGACACAGGATCAGCAAAGGAAACAGAAGTCCGAATGGGATCTCCGGGTTGCTGAACGACCTGTTCTAGCGCTGAAGTCGAGTGGGACACTTTGCTGGCAGGCGCCTTCTTGTTCAGAGTCCTGCCCCTTCTCCTTGTGCTCTTTTGTGGCACTTCTTCATCGTCGTCCAGAAGTTCAATAACATTTGGCGGCGCTGCAAAATGTTCGACCATAAGACTTCAGTCGACCATCGGAACGGTTGGTAAAGTAAGAACATAACTATGGAGCTGTACCTGCCCGAGAAGTGGCCGCGTCTGCTGTTTCCTCGTCATCTTGCTCCTTGTCAATATTCATGGACGTCCCAGAAATAGCATCACTGAAAGTTCCAAAACTCACTTGGTCAAGCAAGCGGATGAGTTGACAATAACAGAGAAGACAAAAAGAAGAAGCAAACACTTACGCGGAAGAAATAGGTACATCCACCTTGATCTTGGGCGGGGACTTCCGAGTCTTCAGTGGGGCAACCTTGGGCTGCTTAGCGGCCTTCTCCAACGGTTCTAGAGACGAAGTCCGAGTGCGCTTTTGCACTTGCGTGCTTGGTGGGGCTGTCTTGCCGCGCCCACCTGCAGGGTCTTGGGATTGTTTAAAACGACGCTCTAAGCGGGGCGGTAAGTCGACCTCCTCGCTGCTGCCCGAGTCGTCGCTGTCATCTTCATTGTCATCTCTGGATCGCCAGTCAGAGCTTTCGTCTGCGCTCTCCTCTTCTTCCTGGAGTTGTTCCCCGTTTGGCATTGAGTACATCTTGGTATAAATCTGCAAAGCACAAGTCAACAAAAATCAATCAGATTCAAGAGTAACTACAGATCGAAAGAAGAAAACACTCGGAATTTTGACCCTAACCTCTTCCGTCTCGCGGTTGGTGTCGAATGGCTGAACTCTCCTGGACCCCCTGGGGTTGTCCTTGTTTCCGGTGATGCTTCACAGCCACTGAGCCACCGTCTCCTCGGCGCCTCCTTTGGGTGGACCCGAGCGGTGTCTCCAGGGTGTGAGTACATCCACATCGGGTGGTCTCGAGCTTGGAGAGGCTGGATGCATCGACTAAGGAACACCTCCAACAGATCCATGCCAGTCACACCCTCCCGAACTAAGTTAACAACCTAGTCGACTAAAAGAGACACCTCGCCTTTCTCCTCTGGGGTCACAGTCAATGAAGAAGGTTGGCGAAGTCGCTCCATAGTGAAAGGGGGGAGACCGGTCTACTGACCAGGAGTCAGGACGTCCTTGCAGTAAAACCAGGTTGACTAACATCCCTAAACTGACTCGGGAAGGGTCATGGAAGGAAAAGTGCTCCTACCCCTAGTTTGAATTCCTAAACCCCCACACATCTGGATCACATGGGTCTTTTCGTCATTCGGATTTGCCTTCTTCACCCACTAGGAACGACAAGTAAATATGTGTTTGAATAGACCCCAGTGTGGTTGACAACCCAGGAAATTTTCGCACGTCGAGTTAAACGTAGCAAGGTACGTGATGGTGTTTGGAGGGAAATGGTGGATTTGGGTACCAAAAGAGTTCAAGAAACCCCTAAAGAACGAGTGTGGAGGAAGAGAAAGACCCTGGTCGAAATGGGTGGTGAGGAGGACACGCTCACCCTCACGCGGTTGAGGCTTAGTTTCCCCCTCCGGCAGCCTCCAAGATCCAATGAAAATTAGGCCGTCCTCAGCAAGCCTCTCCATGTCACCCCGCTCGACGGTGGAGTGGATCCAGTCCCCCTAGATCTAGCCCGGCGGCAGACTGGACCGTGATGACGTCCCCCGAGCCGTCTTTTTGCCCTTCGCCATCGCCACCGCCTTCTTCACGCGCTCCAAGGCCGCCGTCTTGTCCTTCACCATTGCGGCGGACTGCGGACGGGCCGAGCGGGGGCGTCGAGAGCGAAGGAGGGCACGGTGGAGAAGCAGAGGAAGGAGAGAGAGGATGAGGCGCATTGTGCATTGCACTTCTTCGACGCCTTTTATGGGCCTGCTTCCGAGTGGCTGACCCGTGGGCCTGAGCAATCCTGTCATATCCGGCAACAGTCGCTCACCCGATATGTGGCAAAAAAGGCGGCGTGGGGATCGAGGCGCCCCTGTCTACCCGCTCCGATTGCCACGGCACGCTCCGTCCCGCGCGCTTCTCTAAAATTTCGAATCCCATGATATCCGGGAACCACAGAGCAACTAATCACGCCGAAGATTTCTCACCAGAACAACACTCGAGGATTATCAACATAATTCACTCGACGACCTCTGAATCGATCAAGGCGACTGAAACAAGGTTGACGCTTCTGCATGATTTTCAGACTCCAATGAAATGCCTCCAAAGCGTGCAATTGAGTCGGAACCAACTTCAACCCTTTTTCACTTGGACCTCAATCCATTCGGGGGCTAATGACGATGACATGTACCTAGGGTAGGGTCATAGGCCTGACCTAGACGCCCTACCCAAGGACACTACCCTAGAGTCAAAGACATTCAAAGTATGATCGAAGATACCGACTGAAATCACCTTGGGGTGCAATCCACTCGACCAGATATACCACTCGGATATCCCAATTCCACTCGACTAAGATAGAGTCACTCGACCTTACGGAGAATCACTCGGAGTACAGAAGATCTAAAGCCACCTCTAGATGGCAACGGCCAGGCGTTCACTCCGTAGCCTTAAAGGTCCTTAATAGTCATTACAACGCGCATTACCAGTAAAATCTCTGTCTTAATCTACATTAAACCTAGTGTAACTGAGGCCTGTGAAGGAGTGGTGCACTCTATATAAGCCACCCCTCCCCTTTGGCACAAGGGTTCGCACCCCCTATAACTTTCACGCATAATCCAATTGACCAAGCCTCCGGGCACAGAGACGTAGGGCTATTACTTGCTCCAAGAAGGGCCTGAACTCGTAAATCTTGCGTGCACAAGCTCGCCGTAGTTAGGACCTTGCCTCCTCCTACGCACCCCCTATTCTTACTGTCAGACTTGCTCCCACGACAATAACCCCCTCCCCCCCCCCCCCAGTTTCAGACATGGTGGCGGCAAATGAGCAAACGAGAAAGCGGAGAAGACGAACGGAAGAGTGGCGAAGAAAAGGCGAATCTTTTTCAAAAATCATTTTAGAAGTGGGGGAGAGGAAAACGAGAGGCGAAGGCGAATAATGTAATGCGAGGGATGAGATTTTATGATGGGTACTTGGTATGTCTTGGCTTGGCATAGATCTCCCCGGCAACGGCGCCAGAAATCCTTCTTGCTACCTCTTGAGTTAGTTTTTCCCTTGAAGAGGAAAGGGTGATGCAGCAAAGTAGCGTAAGTATTTCCCTCAGTTTTGAGAACCAAGGTATCAATCCAGTAGGAGACAACGCATAAGGCACCGAATACCTGCACAAACAACCACCAACCTTGCACCCAACGTGATAAAGGGGTTGTCAATCCCTTCACAGTTATTTGCAACATGAGATCTGATAGAGATGGATAAACGGTAAAGTAATATTTTTGGTATTTTTGGTTTATCGAACGGAAAGTAAAAAATTGCAAAGAAAGTAAATAGGAAACTAGAATTGTAGATCAGAAACTTATATGATGAAAAATAGACCCGGGGCCATAGGTTTCACTAGAAGCTTCTCTCAAGGTAGAAAATATTACGGCGGGCAAACAAATTACTGCCGAGCAATTGATAGAAAAGTGCTAAGTTATGACAATATCTAAGGCAATGATCACGAATATAGGCATCACGTCTGTGTCAAGTAGACCGAAACAATTCTGCATCTACTACTATTACTCCACACATCGACCAACTCCTGCCTGCATCTAGAGTATTAAGTTCATAAGAACAGAGTAATGCATTAAGTAAGATGCCATGATGTAGCGGGATTAACTCAAGCAATATGATGAAAACACCATCTTGGTATTCTCGATGGCAACAATATAATACATGCCTTTTTGCCCCAACTGTCACTGCGAAAGGTGTTGGAAATATGCCCTAGAGGCAATAATAAAAGGATTATTATTATATTTCCTTGTTCGTGATAATTGTCTTTTATTCATGCTATAATTGTATTATCCGGAAATCGTAATAAACGTGTGAATAGATAGACCACAACATGTCCCTAGTGAGCCTCTAGTTGACTAGCTCGGTGATCAATAGATAGTCATGGTTTCCTGACTATGGACATTGGATGTCATTGATAACGGGATGACATCATTAGGAGAATGATGTGATGGACAAGACCCAATCCTAAGCATAGCACAAGATCGTGTAGTTTGTTTTGCTAGAGCTTTTCCAATGTCAAGTATCTCTTCCTTAGACCATGAGATCGTGTAACTCCCGGATACCGTAGGAGTGCTTTGGGTATACCAAACGTCACAACGTAACTGGTTGACTATAAAGGTGCACTACAGGTATCTCCGAAAGTATCTGTTGGGTTGACACGGATCGAGACTGGGATTTGTCTGGCTCCCTAATCTTGCCTTTCAAAGAAAGGATAATGCGTAGCGCTACTGGCGCTTCCAAAGGCGAAGCTCTCGTCTTTGGCGACCAGCAAACGGAGGGCTAAAACCTGTAGTTTTGAATCCGTATTTCGGAGAGGTATCACTGGGCCCACTCGGTAGTGCCTCATCATAATGAGCTCAAAGTGACCAAGTGTCTGGTCATGGGATCATGCATTACGGTACGAGTAAAGTGACTTGCTGGTAACGAGATTGAACGAGGTATTGGGATACCAACGATCGAATCTCGGGCAAGTAACATACCGTCTGACAAAGGGAATAGTATACGGGGTTGCTTGAATCCTCCACATCGTGGTTCATCTGATGAGATCATCGAGGAGCATGTAGGAGCCAACATGGGTATCCAGATCCCGCTGTTGGTTATTGCCCGAGAGCCGTCTCGGTCATGTCTACGTGTCTCCCGAACCCGTAGGGTCTACACACTTAAGGTTCGGTGACGCTAGGGTTGTATGAATATGAATATGCAGCAAACCGAATGTTGTTCGGAGTCCCGGATGAGATCCCGGACGTCACGAGGAGTTCCGGAATGGTCCGGAGGTAAAGAATTATATATAGGAAGTGCTATTTTGGCCATTGGGAGAATTTCAGGGGTTACCGGTATTGTACCGGGACCACCGGAAGGGTCCCGGGGGTCCACCGGGTGGGGCCACCTATCTCAGAGGGCCCCGTGGGCTGAAGTGGGAGGGAACCAGCCTGGTGGGCTGGTGCGCCCCACTTGGCTCCCCCGCCTAGGGTTGGAAACCCTAGCGGTGGGCGCCCACTTGCCTTGGGGGCAAGCCTCCCCCTTGCCCCCCCATCTAGATGGGTTCTAGAGGGGCCGGCGCCCCCTGGGGGCCTATATAAAGGGGCTGGGGGAGGGCAGCCGCACCTGCATCTTGGCGCCTCCCTCTCCCTGCTACACCTCTCCTCTCATGGAAGCTCGGCGAAGCCTCGCTGCATGGTGATCTTGCATCCACCACCACGCCGTCATCTTCTTTGGATCTTCATCAACCTCTCCTTCCCCTTGCTGGATCAAGACGGAGGAGACGTCACGCTGACCATACGTGTGTTGAACGCGGAGGTGCCGTCCGTTCGGCGCTAGGATCTCCGGTGATTTGGATCACGGCGAGAACGACTCCCTCAACCCCGTTCTCTTGAACGCTTCCGCACGCGATCTACAAGTGCTATGTAGATGCATCTCTCACTCGTTGCTAGATGAACTCATAGATGGATCTTGGTGAACGTAGGAAATTTTTTATTTTATGCAACGTTCCCCAACAGTGGCATCATGAGCTAGGTCTATGCGTAGTTCTCTTTTGCACGAGTAGAACACAATTTGTTGTGGGCGTAGATGTTGTAAACTTTCTTGCCGCTACTAGTCTTATTTTGCTTCAGCGGTATTGTGGGATGAAGCGGCCCGGACCGACCTTACACGTACGCTTACGTGAGACAGGTTCCACCGACTGACATGCACTAGTTGCATAAGGTGGCTAGCGGGTGTCTGTCTCTCCCACTTTAGTTGGAGCGGATTCGACGAAAAGGGTCCTTATGAAGGGTAAATAGAAGTTGACAAATCACGTTGTGGTTATTCGTAGGTAAAAAAACATTCTTGCTAAAACCCAATTGCAGCCACGTAAAAGATGCAACAACAATTAGAGGACGTCTAACTTGTTTTTGCAGCAATTGTCATGTGATGTGATATGGCCGGGTTGTGATGAATGATGAATGATATATTGTGATGTATGAGATCATGTTCTTGTAATAGGAATCACGACTTGCATGTCGATGAGTCTGACAACCGGCAGGAGCCATAGGAGTTGTCTTAATTATTGTATGACCTACGTGTCATTGATTCAACGCCATGTAAATTACTTTACTTTATCGCTAAACGTGTTAGCCTTAGTAGTAGAAGTAATAGTTGGCGAGCAACTTCATGGAGACACGATGATGGAGATCATGATGATGGAGATCATGGTGTCATGCCGGTGACAAGATGATCATGGAGCCCCGAAGATGAAGATCAAAGGAGCTATATGATATTGGCCATATCATGTCACTACTTTATATAATTGCATGTGATGTTTATTATGTTTTATGCATCTTGTTTACTTAGAACGGTGGTAGTAAATAAGATGATCCCTTATAATAATTTCAAGAAAGTGTTCCCCCTAATCGTGCACCGTTGCTAAAGTTCGTCAAGCTTCAAGCACCACGTGATGATCGGGTGTGATAGATCCTTACGCTCACATACAACGGGTGTAAGACAGTTTTACACATGCAAAACACTTAGGGTTAACTTGATGAGCCTAGCATGTACAGACATGGCCTCGGAACACAAGAGACCGAAAGGTCGAACATGAGTCGTATGGAAGATACGATCAACATGGAGATGTTCACTGACGATGACTAGTCTGTCTCACGTGATGATCGGACACGGCCTAGTCGACTCGGATCATGTAACACTTAGATGACTGGAGGGATGTCAAATCTGAGTGGGAGTTCATAAAATAATTTGATTAGATGAACTTAATTATCATGAACATTAGTCTAAAATCTTTGCAAAATGTCTTGTAGATCAAATGGCCAACTCTCATGTCACCATGAACTTCAACGCTGCTCCTAGAGAAAACCAAGTCGAAAGATGATGGCAGCAACTATTCGGATCGGGTCCTAACCTGAGGATCATCCTCATAGCAGCCAAGAAAAAATATGTCCTAGAAGCACCACTAGGTGAAGCACCCATCCCAGAGAACCAACACATTATGAATGCTTGGCAGTCTCATGCTGATGATTACTCCCTCGTTCAGTGCGGCATGCTTTACAGCTTAGAACCGGGGCTCCAAAAGCGTTTTGAGCAACACGGACCATATGAGATGTTCGAGGAGCTGAAAATAATTTCAAGATCATGCCCCGCTCGAGAGAAATGAAGTCTACGACAAGTTCAAAAGTAGTAAGATGGAGGAAAACAGTTACAAGTGAGCACATACTCAAAATGTCTGTTGCACAACCGTTTGTCCCAACTGGACATTAACCTCCCGGACGAGGCGGTCATTGACAGAATCCTTCAGTCGCTCCCACCAAGCTACAAGAGCTTTGTGATGAACTACAATATGCAAGGGATGGTGAAGACCATTCCTGAAGTATTCTCAATGCTGAAGTCAGCAGAGTAAGAACATCAAGTGTTGATGGTAAATAAAACCACTAAGTTCAAGAAGGTCAAGGGTCAGAAGAACTTCAAGAAGGACGGCAAAGATGTTGCCGCCCGCAAGCCAGCCGCCGGAAGAAGTCAAAGAATGGACCCAAGCCCGAGATGTAGTGCTTTTATTGCAAAGGGAAGGGTCATCGGAAGCGAAAATGTCCCAAATACTTAGCGCATAAGAAGGCCGGCAACACTAAAGGTATATTTGATATACATGTAATTGATGTGTACCTTACCAGACTCGTAGTAACTCCTGGGTATTTGATACCGTGCCATTGCTCACATTTGTAACTCACAGCAGGAGCTGCGGAATAAATGGAGACCGGGCGAAGGGACGAGGTGACGATGCGCGTCGGGAATGGTTCCAAGGTCGATGTGATCGCCACGGCACGCTACCTCTACATTTACCTACGGGATTAGTTTTAAACCTCAATAATTGTTATTTAGTGCCAAGTTTGAGCATGAACATTGTATCGTGGATCTCGTTTAATGCGAGATGGCTACTCATTTAAATCCGAGAATAATGGTTGTTCTATTTATATGAGAGATATGTTTTATGGTCATGCTCGATGGTCAATGGTTTATTCTTAATGAATCTCGAACGTAATATTACACATATTCATAGTGTGAATACCAAAAGATGTAAAGTTGATAACGATAGTCCCACATACTTGTGGCATTGTCGCCTTTGGTCACATTGGTGTCAAGCGCATGAAGAAGCTCCATTCGATGGACTTTTAGAGTCTCTCGATTATGAATCATTTGACACATGCGAACCATGCCTGATGGGCAAAATGACCAAGACTCCGTTCTCCGGAACAATGGAGCGAGCAACCAACTTATTGGAAATCGTGCAAACCGATGTGTGCGGTCCAATGAGCGTTGAGGCTCGCGAAGGATATCGTTATGTTCTCACTCTCACTGATGACTTGAGTAGATATGGGTATGTCTACTTGATGAAACACAAGTCTGAGACCTTTGAAAAGTTCAAGGAATTTCAGAATGAGGTAGAGAATCAACGTGACCAAAAATAAAGTTCTTACGATCGGATCGTGGAGGAGAATATTTAAGTCACGAATTTGGTACACACTTAAGAAAATGTGGAATCGTTTCACAACTCACGCTGGAACACCTCAACAGAACGGTGTGTCCGAACATCGTGTCGCACTCTATTGGATATGGTGCGATCTATGATGTCTCTTACTGATTTACCGCTATCATTTTGGGGATACGCTCTAGAGACAGCTACATTCACTTTAAAAAGGGCACCGCCTAAATCCGTTGAGATGACACCGTATGAATTATGGTTTGGGAAGAAACCTAAGCTGTCGTTTCAAAAAGTTAGATGCGATGCTTATGTCAAGAAACTTCAACCTGAAAAGCTCGAACCCAAGTCGGAAAAATGCGTCTTCATAGGATACCCTAAGGAAACCATTGGGTATACCTTCTACCTTAGATCCGAGGGAAAGATCTTTGTTGCCAAGAATGGATCCTTTCTTGAAAAAGAGTTTCTCTCGAAAGGAGTAAGTGGGAGGAAAGTAGAACTCGATGAAGTACTACCTCTTGAACCGGAAAGTAGTGCAGCTCAGGAAAAAGTTCCTGTGGTGCCTACACCGACTAGAGAGGAAATTAATGATGAAAGGACATGCGGTGCCCCCATGTGTGGTTTTGGTAATTGATGACATTCTCTATGGACTAATGGTTGCATTGAGATGACATTCTCTATGGACTAATGGTTGCATTGAGTTACATTTGAAGGATTTGTCCATAGGCTTTTCTTGAAGTCCATGTGTTGGTTTCAAGGAGTTTATGTGTTGACCAAGGTGCTATTAAGGAATTATCCAAAGATTGGTCATACATCATCCATATGAAGAGAGTTGGAAAGAATCAAGGTTGATCAAGACTAAGTCAAGAGTGAATCAAGTTGATCAACACACAAAGCGTACAAGATGTACAGAGGGATCAAGTGATCCCATGGTATGGTAAGCATTGTCCATTACGCTTTGTGTACTAACACATGGTCTTCGTGAGAGTTCTTTGTGGGGTTAGGTTGCGGTGTGCAAATTCAAGTGAAGCATCACGAAGAGATCAAATGCTTGAAGCTTGCCGTCCATTGTGGTGACAATGGACTTGTGAAGATGTCTTGGAAGAGTGGCTCACCCATAGTGGAGTATGGGGGAGCAATCAACTAGTCTTCATCGAGCCAACGCAATCAAGAAAGGTGGTCCATCTTGAGGGCGTCAAGATCGTCATCGTCTAGCTCAAGTGGACCATGTGGAAGGCAAAGGTTTGCCCTTGATAGGTTTTCTATTTTACCGGTCTCATGATGGTAGTTGGGAGACCGGGTTATAGGATCGATTGCCGTACTATCAAGGGTGGCTCTCGATGAGTAGCTTGATCGTATCATTCGTGAGAGAGCTCAAACCATTGCATCCTTGCATCATCTTTTTGGTTCTTGTTTGGTTCTTATCCTTATGAGATTTGGAGCTTATGGTCATTTTTATGACAAGCTCGAGCTCATCGAAAACGGAGTTCACATGCATCTTCTATGATGTTTTCGATGTTGGAGGATATGCCGTTTCTTCTCTGTTGGAGGTTTCACTCCTTTGTTTGTTAGGCATACCACCTCTGCCTCTTCTTACTATATCCACGAGGAGTTTTGATGCTACTCGTTGTCTTGTTTCCAACAAGCTTGAGTTTGCTCTATTCGGAGCTCATTTGTAGTAGTTATGGCAGTTCTGGTTTTATTGTTTCCCTCTGTTGTCTTCTCTGCAAAATGAAGGACTCCTAGTGTTGCTAATCTGGGGCATGCGGTAGTATCGCTCTCCCGAGCGGTAGTACCGCAGGCCCTTGATAGTACCGCAGTCCACCGCGGTAGTATCGCAGGTGCTCACGGTAGTACCGCCTGTGGGAGCCGGTAGTACCGCGGGCCTCGTGCCGACGCAACTTCTCGGCGGTAGTAGGGCGGATGTAATTTTTACATCCGTGCCCTACGCTGAGTAATCGTGCAGCGCGCGCAGTAGTACCGTGGGCTCGCCAGCTTAGCAAAGATGAGCGGAAGTAGGGCGGATGTAATTTTTACATCCGCGCCCTCTGTGATAGTACCGCTCTTTGTGTGCGGTAGTACCGCCGGATTTTCTTGCGCAGGTCCTCCCTCGGCGGAAGTAGGTGCGGAAGTAATTTTTACTTCCGTGCTTTCTCTTGGCTAGTGTTGCCTGCCTTACGGTAGTACCGTGAAGGCCAGTAGTACCGCTCCGGCGGTTCTACCGTTCGTTGCCACTGCAACAGTGCCTTCATCTGGCGATCTGCACTTGCGGTAGTACCGCAACCTGCAGATAGTACCGCCGATCATGTAGTACCGCAGTCTCCGTCTTGATAGTACCGCGTCGTGCGGGCTGAGTGAGGGGATAACGGTTGGTTTTTCTCCCCACCTATAAACGGGGGTCTTCTTCCCCCTTGAGATCTAATCTTTTGAGCTCGTGTTTTTCCCCCATTGTTGACCTTCTTCGAAGCTTGCTATCTCTCAATCCCTCCAATGATTCTTGCTAGTTCTTGAGGGAAAAGAGAGAGGAGATCTAGATCCACGGTTCCACCAATCACTTTCTCCTCTTAGTGAGGGGAACCCCTTGGATCTAGATCTTGGAGTTCTTCGTGTTCTTCTTTCGTTCTTCCTCTCATTTTCCTCCCTAGCATTAGTTGCTTTGGTGGGATTTGGGAGAGAAGGACTTGGGCACTCCGTGTGCCCTTGCCATTGCATTTGGTGCATCGGTTTGAGTTCTCCACGGTGATTCGTGGAAGTTACAAGTTGAGAAGCTTATTACTCTTGGGTGCTTGGTGCCCTTGAGCTTGTTCCTCTTGGGTGCTTGGGCGCCCTAGACGGTTGGTGGTGTTCGAGCTCAATCATTGTGGTGCAAAGCTCGGCAAGCGTCGGGTCTCCAATTAGGTTGTGGAGATCGCCCGAGCAATTTTACGGTACGGTGACCGCCCCAAGGGTTGCCAAAGTGTCTGGGTTCGGTGACCGCCCCAAGGGTTGCCATTTGTACGGGTTCGGTGACCGCCTCAAGGGTCCCTTAGTGGAATCACGGCATCTTGCATTGTCTTGGCGTGAGGAGATTACGTGGCCCTAGTGGCTTCTTGGGGAGCATTGTGCCTCCACGCCTCCAAACGGAGACTAGCATCCGCAAGGGTGTGAACTTGGATACATCGTCGTCTTGGCGTGCCTCGGTTATCTCTTACCGAGCCCTTTACTTATGCACTTTACTTTGTGACAGCCATATTGTTCTTGTCATATATCTTGCTATCACATAGTTGCTTATCTTGCTTAGCATAAGTTGTTGGTGCACATAGGTGAGCCTAGTTGTTGTAGGTTTTGTGCTTGACAAATTAACCGCTAGGTTTATTCCGCATTTGTTCAAGCCTCCACCGTAATTACTTTAAAGCGCCTATTCACCCCCCCCCCCCTCCTCTAGGCGACATCCACGATCTTTCAAATGATGATGATCAAGGTACTTCGGATCAAGTTGCTACTGAACTTCGTAGGTCCACAAGGACACGTTCCACACCAGAGTGGTATGGCAACACTGTCCTGGAAATCATGTTGTTAGACAACGGTGAACCTTCGAACTATGAAGAAGCAATGGTGGGCCCAGATTCCAACAAATGGCTTGAAGCCATGCAATCCGAGATAGGATCCATGTATGAAAACAAAGTATGGACTTTGACAGACTTGCCCGATGATCAGCGAGCGATAGAAAACAAATGGATCTTTAAGAAGAAGACGGACGCGGATGGTAATGTTACCATCTATAAAGCTCGACTTGTCGCTAAAGGTTATCGGCAAGTTCAAGGGATTGACTACGATGAGACTTTCTCTCCCGTAGCGAAGCTTAAGTCCGTCCGAATCATGTTAGCAATTGCCGCATACTATGATTATGAGATATGGCAAATGGACGTCAAAACGGCATTCCTTAACGGCTATCTTAAGGAAGAACTGTATATGATGCAGCCGGAAGGTTTTGTCGACCCTAAGAATGCTAACAAGGTATGCAAGCTCCAACGATCCATTTATGGGCTGGTGCAAGCATCTCGGAGTTGGAACATTCGCTTTGATGAGATGATCAAAGCGTTTGGGTTTATGCGCAGACTTATGGAGAAGCCTGCGTTTACAAGAAAGTGAGTGGGAGCTCTGTAGCATTTCTCATATTATATGTAGATGACATACTTTTGATGGGAAATGATATAGAACTCTTGGACAAAGATTAAGGCCTACTTGAATAAAAGTTTCTCAATGAAGGACCTTGGAGAAGCTGCTTATATATTAGGCATCAAGATCTATAGAGATAGATCGAGACGCCTCATAGGTCTTTCACAAAGCACATACCTTGATAAGATATTGAAGAAGTTCAAATGGATCAGTCCAAGAAAGGGTTCTTGTAGACAGTAAGGTGTGAAATTGAGCTCGGCTCAATGTCCGACCACGGCAGAAGATATAGAAGAGATGAGTGTCATCCCCTATGCATCAGCCATAGGTTCTATTATGTATGCCACACTGTGTACCAGACTTGATGTAAACCTTGCCGTAAGTTTGGTAGGAAGGTACCAAAGTAATCCTGGCAAGGAACACCGTGACAATGTCAAGAATATCCCGAAGCACCAAAAGGATTAAGGACATGTTTCGTTTATGGAGGTGACGAAGAGCTCGTCAGTAAAGGGTTACGAGACGCTTAGCTTCGACACAGATCTGGATGACTCTAAGTCACAAACCGGATACGTGTATATGTTGAATGGTGGAGCAAGTAGCTGGTAGCCGCAAGCAGAGCGTCGTGGCGGGATCTACGTGTGAAGCGGAGTACATGGCAGCCTCGGAGGCAGCGCATGAAGCAATTTGGGTGAAGGAGTTCATCACCGACCTAGGAGTCATACCCAATGCGTCGGGGCCGATCAAACTCTTCTGTGACAACACCGAGCTATTGAACTTGCCAAGGAGCCTGTGTTTCACAAGAAGACTAGGCACATCAAGCGTCGCTTCAACTCCAACCGTGAAAATGTTCAAGATGGAGACATAGAAATTTGCAAAGTGCATACGGATCTGAATGTCGCAGATCCGTTGACTAAACCTCTTCCGTGAGCAAAACATGATCAACACACCGTAACTCTCCTGGGTGTTCGGTTCATCACAATGTAACTAGATTATTGATCAGTGCAAGTGGGGGACTGTTGGAAATATGCCCTAGAGGCAATAATAAAAGGATTATTATTATATTTCCTTGTTCGTGATAATTGTCTTTTATTCATGCTATAATTGTATTATCCGGAAATCGTAATACACGTGTGAATAGATAGACCACAACATGTCCCTAGTGAGCCTCTAGTTGACTAGCTCGGTGATCAATAGATAGTCATGGTTTCGACTATGGACATTGGATGTCATTGATAACGGGATCACATCATTAGGAGAATGATGTGATGGACAAGACCCAATCCTAAGCATAGCACAAGATCGTGTAGTTCGCTTTGCTAGAGCTTTTCCAATGTCAAGTATCTCTTCCTTAGACCATGAGATCGTGTAACTCCCGGACACCGTAGGAGTGCTTTGGGTGTACCAAACGTCACAACGTGAATCGGGTGACTATAAAGGTGCACTAAGGTATCTTCGAAAGTATCTCATTGGGTTGACACGGATCGAGACTGGGATTTGTCACTCCGTATTTCGGAGAGGTATCACCGGCCCACTTTCGGTAGTGCATCATCATAATGAGCTCAAAGTGACCAAGTGTCTGGTCACAAGATCATGCATTACGGTACGAGTAAAGTGACTTGTCGGTAACGAGATTGAACGAGGTATTGGGATACCAACGATCGAATCTCGGGCAAGTAACATACCGTCTGACAAAGGGAATAGTATACGGGGTTGCTTAAATCCTCGACATCGTGGTTCATCCGATGAGATCATCGAGGAGCATGTGGGAGCCAACATGGGTATCCAAATCCCGCTGTTGGTTATTGACCGGAGAGCCGTCTCGGTCATGTCTCAAGATGTCTCCGAACCCGTAGGGTCTACACACTTAAGGTTCGGTGACGCTAGGGTTGTATGAATATGAATATGCAGCAAACCGAATGTTGTTCGGAGTCCCGGATGAGATCCCGGACGTCACGAGGAGTTCCGGAATGGTCCGGAGGTAAAGAATTATATCTAGGAAGTGCTATTTCGGCCATTGGGAGAATTTTGGGGGTTACCGGTATTGTATCGGGACCACCGGAAGGGTCCCGGGGGTCCACCGGGTGGGCCACCTATCCCGAAGGGCCCCGTGGGCTGAAGTGGGAGGGAACCAGCCCCTGGTGGGCTGGTGCGCCCCCCACTTGGGCCCCCCTGCGCCTAGGGTTGGAAACCCTAGGGTGGGGGCGCCCCACTTGCCTTGGGGGGCAAGTCTCGCCCCCTTGGCCGCCCCCCCCCTATCTAGATGGGTTCTAGAGGGGTCGGTGCCCCCCCCTGGGGGCCTATATAAAGGGGGGAGAGAGGGCAGCCGCACCCTGCATCTTGGCGCCTCCCTCTCCCCTGCTACACCACTCCCTCGCAGGCTCGGCCGAAGCCCCTGCAGGATCGCCGTGCATCCACCACCACGCCGTCGTCGTTGGATCTTCATCAACCTCTCCTTCCCCTTGCTGGATCAAGACGGAGGAGACGCCACGTTGACCGTGACGTGTGTTGAACACGGAGGTGCCGTCTGCTCGGCGCTAGGATCTCCGGTGATTTGGATCACGACGAGAACGACTCCTCAACCCCGTTCTCTTGAATGCTTCCGCACGCGATCTACAAGTGGTATGTAGATGCATCTCTCACTCGTTGCTAGATGAACTCATAGATGGATCTTGGTGAACGTAGGAAATTTTTTATTTTATGCAACGTTCCCCAACAAAAGGACAACGCAAGATTGAACCCAAAGCTAAGCACTTCTCCCATTGCAAGAAAAACCAATCTAGTTGGCCAAACCAAATCGATAGTTTGAAGAGACTTGCAAAGATATCAAATCATGCATAAAAGAATTCAGAGGAGATTCAAATAATATTTGATAAGTTGATCATAAATCCACAATTCATCGGATCTCGGCAAACACACCGCAAAAGAGTATTGCATCGAATAGATCTCCAAGAACATCGAGGAGAACTTTTTATTGAGAATCAAAGAGAGAGAGAAGAAGCCATCTATCTACTAGCTATGGACCCATAGGTCTGAGGTAAACTACTCACGCTTCATCGGAGAGGCAATGGTGTTGATGTAGAAGCCCTCCGTGATCGAATCCCCTCCCAGAGGATGCCGGAAAAAGGCCCCAAGATGGGATCTCACGGCATGTAAGGTTGCGGCGGTGGAAAAGTAGTTTCGTGGCTCCCCTGGAAGTTTTTGGGGTATATGTGTATATATAGGAGGAAGATCTTGGTCAGGGGGTCACCGAGGGGCCCACAAGGTTGGGGGGTGCGCCCTCCACCCTTGTGGTCGCCTCGTGGCTCTTCTGACTTGCACTCCATGTCTCTTGGGTGTCTTCTGATCCAAGAAAAATCATCGCGAAAGTGTTATTCCGTTTCCATTTGGTATTCCTTTTCTGCGAAACTCTAAAACAAGGGAAAAACAGAAACTGGCAGTGGGCTCTAGGTTAGTAGGTTAGTCCCAAAAAATCATATAAAATAGCATATTAATGCATATAAAACATCCAAAACAGATAATATAATAGCATGGAACAATAAAAAATCATAGATATGTTGGAGACGTATCAGGAGTATCTAGGTGACATTAGGGTTTTGGTTTATGTGTGTCTTAAGGTGTTATTTAAGTACGAACTTTAGGGTTGTTTGTGACACTTATAGAAATAGCCCAATAGATCGATCAGAAAGAATAACTTTGAGGTGGTTTCGTACGCTGCAATAATCTCTTCGTTCCTTCTTTGCTATTAGTGACTTTGGAGTGACTCTTTGTTGCACGTCGAGGGATTGTTATATGATCTAACTATGTTATCATCGTTGAGAGAACTTGCACTAGTGAAAGTATGAACCCTAGGCCTTGTTTCGAAGCATTGCAATACCGTTATCGCTCACTTTTACTACTAGTTACCTTGTTGTTTTAATATTTTTAGATTACAAAAACTTGTATCACCATCTTCATCATCCCGGCGCTCTCCATGACGAGGAGGGAGTAGTTCACCCTCGGGGCTGAGGGTATGTACCAGTAGCTATGTGTTTGATCTCTCTTTCTCTCTCTCTCCCTCTCTCTCGTGTTCTTGATTTGGCACGATCTTGATGTACCGCGAGCTTTGTTATTATAGTTGGATCCCATGATGTTTCTTCCCCTCTACCTTCTTGTAATGGATTGAGTTTTCCCTTGTGAAGTTATCTTATCGGACTGAGTCTTTGAGTATTTGAGAACACTTGATGTATGTCTTGCATGTGCTTATCTGTGGTGACAATGGGGTATTCACGTGATCTACTTGATGTATGTTTTGGTGATCAACTTGCGGGTTCTGTGACCTTGTGAACTTATGCATAGGGGTTGGCACACGTATTCGTCTTGATTCTCCGGTAGAAACTTCGGGGCACTCTTTGAAGTTCTTTGTGTTGGTTTGAATAGATGAATCTGACATTGTGTGATGCATATCGTATAATCAAACCCGCGGATACTTGTGGTGACATTGGAGTATCTAGGTGACATTAGGGTTTTGGTTGATGTGTGTCTTAAGGTGTTGTTTTAGTACGAACTCTAGGGCTGTTTGTGACACTTATAGGAATAGCCCAATAGATTGATTAGAAAGAATAACTTTGAGGTGGTTTCATACCCTACAATAATCTTTTCCTTTATTCTCCGCTATTAGTGACTTTGGAGTGACTCTTTGTTGCATGTTGAGGGATTGTTATATGATCTAATTATGTTATCATTGTTGAGAGAACTTGCACTAGTGAAAGTATGAACCCTAGGCCTTGTTTCGAAGCATTGCAATATCGTTATCGCTCACGTTTACTACTAGTTACCTTGCTGTTTTTATATTTTCAGATTACAAAAACCTATATCTACCATCCATATTACACTTGTATCACCATCTTTTCGCCGAACTAGTGCACCTATTCAATTTACCATTGTATTGGGTGTGTTGGGGACACAAGAGACTCTTTGTTATTTGGTTGCAGGGTTGTTTGAGAGAGACCATCTTCATCCTATGCCTCCCACGGATTGATAAACCTTAGGTCATCCACTTGAGGGAAATTTGCTATTGTCTTATAAAACTCTGTGCTTGGAGGCCCAACATGAGTCTACAAGAAGAAGGTTGCGTAGTAGACATCACTTATCACACACCTTGTCGCCACCGTTGAGGAATCAGCTGAAGGCTCACAACCGCCGAAACTAAAAATGAACTTATCATCGAGCTTGTCCCAATACCTTGCTTTACTTTTTCATTGGTACATTTTTTGAAGCCTTCCTTTGATCGTTGTTTTTATTTATCTTTCTGTGAAGGTAGTTTTTAAAAATACAAAAATATTTATTTTGCTCTTTTTTCTCGATGCGGATTTTTCTTGCATCTTTTGGCCTGTCTATTTTTACAGAGAAGTTGATCTACATCGAGCAATAAGGAATATGTCTTAAGGAAGAAAAGCATGAACATTCATGGATGTGAGGTATGTCCTACTACTCCCGCTTTATGAACTTGAAATACTGATTCTAGTTGTAGTAGTGTGCATGTGTGATATATCCAAATGGGAGTAGGTCTTGATAGTTATTAGAAAGTTTTTATTCACTTTGCTAGATTAGTTAAGTAGCTATTATTCCATTTCATGTGGTCAACCAAGACTTGTTTTGGGACTAGTTTTGCAGGAAGTGATGTTAACAAGATAATCATATAATGAGAGGATGTGTTTGAAAGACTTGGGTGTCGAGAGTGATTATGTTTGAAGAAACTGGTATTTAATTTAATAGACTCGATAGTTTTTGCGGAAAGAGTTGTCTAGAGGAACCAAGTTGGAGGTAATTGTGATTATTACATGCCAAAACTTGTTGTGTGATTCTATAAGATATTGCTTTTATGCATTTCTTATGAATTATTGTCGCGCCTCTTGAGAAATCTGACAACTCTGTTGGCCTATGAACGATCTACTTGAGTTTCAACTCAGATTTTGGCTACTGAGTTGGTTAACATTTGTAACAGAAATGTTATAACAATTAAAATTTTGGCTTTTGCGAGAGGATGTGTTTGTGTGAAAAGATGGGTACTCCTCTGACCAATAATCACATACATATGGGATAAAACCTAGTATCAATCATGAGTGCCTGACTTCCCCCGCAACAATAACTCAACTTGCATCTATCACTTTTTGGTATCATCTCGCTAAAGAAAAAGTTTCGAAAAATAATGAAAGAAGGAGCACTATTGCTCCTTGATCAGGCGATGCTTGTGGGTGTTGGTAAGTTACTCTAGCACCATATTTTTCTTTGACATATGCTTCTCACGTCTGGTTATGTTTTCATTGCAAAAGTGTTACCAGCAAGCAAGTGCTACCTAGACAAAATAAAATAATTACTAAGTAGTTACTTTGTCCAAGTTCATTTTTTTTTGTTTTAACCGTCTTGGCCTAACAAGCTTGCATAATAACCTTTATCGCCACTACAGCTATGCTAAGTTTTCAGATGAAGAAAGTGACGAGCTATCTAGGCATACACGCGTAAGTGAACCAAAACCTTTTCTTTATTTAAGCTTAAACACTGAGTTCCTTACGTATCGTTTAAGCTTGGGGAGGTTGATGAGTGTAATTTTGCACTAATTTCTACTTGTGTTTAAACTAGATAATCTTGGATTTTCTGAGATAATCACGTTGATTTGTCACTAATTATTAATGAATGCAAAATATTGTAAATCTCTTTGTTTATTTTGTTTCCCGCAGGAATGAACTATCTTTGGTGCAAAATCAAGCCATATATGAAAGATAATAAGCAGAGTAATCAAACCCAATTAATAGAAGGCACACAACTAAGTCCATAGGAGAAGACGACGCATAGTACGCCGGTGAGCGCTCATACCAACGGCCGTACTGCCTGCCGCCTCTATGATGTCATCTCTGACATCTTCCATGAAGGCGCCTAGTGTCAATTCGTATCATAGGCACCCTGAAACCCTATTCCGCCCACTTGTAGTATACTTATAAAGGAGAGAAAACCCTTGGTGAAAGGAATCACTCATCCATCAAGTCATCCCTTTGCAGCCATTGTCACCATTCCCATCTACAATAGTAGCCGCTATTTCCGTAGTCATCTCCATCTCTGTTATCCCCATCTCCGTTTGCCATAATACTTGTAATCGGGAACACATCACTAATCGACAGACATTGTAAGACTTATAACCATTCATCTTCAAGTATCAGTTTCACAATGTCTCTTATTGGTCATTCTTCTGCGATGTGCGAGTAGTCCCCTTGGGCCAAGGGTTGAGGGCTAGCCTCGCAACCGCATGTATGCGCGCTAAGTGGTTGTTGGTTTACTTTAAGGATAATGTTATTCGATGTGTTACACAACGGTTGTCGCCTCTTATCTCTACCTCGTTCTAACTTCTAAGGCTCCGCAGGTACACGAGATATTGAAGACCGAGAGATTAAGTGCAGAGAGAAACAAAATGCTATGCCGAACACCGGTGACAGTAAGATTAGTAAGGTAGCTAGAACCTATTCTCTAGGGGGTACATAAAGTGCGGTCATTAAGTCCAATGCATTGGTCTAGTTAATTCCTTAATAACTGAGATAACCCCGCGAGACGGTAAGGGCTTTGGTTGAACAATAGAATCTCAATGCGGTGGTAGTCGGCCGTGGTGTTAGTTGGACACATCTCCCACAAACAACATGTTGAAAACAAATAAGTATCAGTCTTTTACCAAGGGCCAGTTCTTTTGCTCGCTTCTAGAATAAGCTGCCCCTTACCCAGGTTATTCTAGAAGCCCAACCAAATTTATTTTTTAAGAAGCCGTTAAGACTTGACTATTAGGCTTCCAGAAAGAAAATTTTGGTGAGGCTTCTAGAATAATCTGGGTAGAGGACAACTTATTCTGGAAGCCCCAAAAGAACAGCAAAACAAGTGGCCCCTGAGAAATATTTGCCTACAATTACATAATATCTTGAGCAAGTCCTTTTTTGTGTGTGAAATGGTTGCTAGCTTGAGCCAAAGATGAAACTGTGGACTGTGGGATTGTTCTATTATTTCACAGGCTTATCATTATTGTTATTCGTTTTCCAGTTTGCCTTGCTATGCGGTCTATGATTAATGGGTGTACTTTTAGTGGGCCAACGACCTGTTTTTTGCAAATAGCACTTTCTGTGGAGTTTCCTTCAATCATCACATATGTTCTGGTTGGTGCTCTTATGTATTTGCGGAAATTTGAAAATGTATTAATATATTTCACTTTTTGAAGTAGACAATATTTCATTCCATTTCCAGTATGTGTTGGTGCCAGGCCAAATGACCGTCACGGGGTCCATGTTACGATAGAATGATGAAATATCATGTAAACTTTTGAAAATATAAAAGATATGAATTAAATTTGCATGACCTAACACGCATATTTTATATGACAAAGTAATGATGTCACCGGGAATAGAATTAGCCAGATGACTGCTCAGGTTTTTAAATAAATAGTGCATATGAAAGATGTGATGAAACAAATACAAGAATAGCTTTCTTTTAGCAATCAATACAAGAATAGCTGGGTGGCGCTGCTATGCGGACACACGCATCTACGTTTTTGAGGCTATACACGCAGCTATGTTTTACGCTTCGTTCGATAAAACCAGTTTACAGGCCCAATAAACAATCGAGGCCCAGTTAACCACAGGTGCCGTAGATGGTTCTGCGGAGCAGCAGCCCAAACAAAAGTAACGTGATTGTGATCCTACGGCTAGCAACACCAAAGCGCCGTGGAGCCTCGTAGGTCTCTCAGTTTTACTGTTTTGTAATCTCAAGCGTGCGTGTACGATTGCAAGTGAAACCTCTAATACTGACCTATTTATTTATTATTATTCCCACTTCAATATGTGTGATTTGGTCAGAACTGGAATTGTTTTGTAACAAAGTCTTGCGGAAATCATCTTCCTGAGGCATGACTTCCGGTGAGTTTGATAACTTAGGGTCACTCTAGGGAGAAAGGGAACTATCTACATCTGAAACCAGATTGAAGGTAATTAGTTGCCTATTTTACATTTCTTTTCTTGTTTATTTATGTTCGATTTACTTTTTTGCCGTTTCCCTTTTTTTTTGGGAAATATGCTAAGAATTTTGTAAGTGCTTGGACATATATCTAGACATGCCCAAACAACCTTTTCAAATCTATGAACTTTTTGTAAAAAAAATACACAAACTTTTTTATGCATGAAACATTTTATGGGTATATAGGAAATGAATATTGTTCAACTATGAGGCATGTTATGTTGAACGATAAATATTTCTATTGACAGGTTTGTGAACATTTTTTTTCGCACTATGTAAAATGCGCATATTTTAGGTTTCCTGTAATATTTTGAAACTCTTTTAACCAGTGCGACCCACTAACAAGCATTATTTTTATATTTGTTATAAATTTTAAAAATATATTCATTTTACCTTTTATATACACCCATTTAAGGGTCAGAAAAATTGTCCATGTGTTGCAAAAAAAAGAACCCGCATATATAAATATATCAGTGTGTTTTCAAAAACTGTTCATCTTCTTTTTTCAAAAATGTTTTCTGTGCCAAACAGATGGTTGCGTGTTGCAAGAAAAAAATATTCACACATATGGAAAAAATAAATGTTCGTGCGTTTTTCAGAAATTATTTATATATTTTAATAATTCTTGTATATGAAGATAAATGTTCATGTATCCGAATAGATGTTCATGTTTTGAAGAAGAACGTTCGCACATTAAAAATATATTTACGTGCACTCGTCGAATGCAGAGACAAATTCTCTCTACTAGAGGGCTGTACAGTGAGGACAACTCCGACTAGTGAGAATATGCCCACGCAGAGGACACGGTAAATTGAAATAGACCGATTTATAGTCCAATCACTAGTACATACCTAGGACGATTTTCAGATCTCAAATTTGTTTAACATTAATCAATCGAATTTGGACCAAGCTGAGGGGCCCCCTTAATGGCTCTGCTCTAAAGCAAGGGTGAGGCAATGAGCACCCATCAGCCATAGAAATCCTATCCCTGCACACCCCTCTTATTTCCTCCCCCTCTTCCTGAGCCAAACAATTTCCTTTTCCCTATCCTCCCACGGCCTCTTTCCACTACTACCACCGAGCCGCCATCCCCTACAAGGAGAGGGCAAAGAACACACATTCACTTTGTTGCTTCAGGTTGCAACAGCTAAATTAGGCTACAATGGCTCTGAGGCTGTGGGCGAGCTCAGCTGCCAATGCCCTCAAGATTTCAAGCAGCGGCGCCAGGGCCGCTGCCCCAGCCTATTCGATCTCCAGATACTTCTCCACTGGTACAGTTTTGCTATTCATGCGAACTGAAGTTGTCTCAAGTAGGATTCGGCAAGATGTTTCTCCTTTTTTGGTAGAGAGTGCATATAGTGTGCAATGTTCTTGTACATTCTTTGTAAGGCAACTCTTTGCACTCGATGCATTGTGTGTTTTTTTGCCTGTATATTATGTCCTTGTGGACTGGTCCTTGGCATATACCCGAAAAAGAAAAGTGAAAAAAAAAACATTCACTTATAATAGGAGGAACAGTTCTGCAAAATAGTTCCATCTTTCAACGGTGCACATGTAAATCAAGTTATGGTCGTCTTTATGGTTTTGATGCGTGTTTCATGCAGTTCTTGATGGCCTGAAGTACACTTCCTCCCACGAGTGGGTCAAGAACGACGGCTCCGTGGCCACGATTGGCATCAGTGACCATGCCCAGGTGAACCAGCAGCACCCTGCACATGCCTTTTCATATGCCAATCCCGTGTCAGTAATAATCGCTGGGTGCAGGGCCATCTCGGGGAGGTGGTGTTCGTGGAGCTGCCGGAGGCCGGCACGAAGGTGAGCCAGGGCGGGGCCTTCGGCAACGTGGAGAGTGTGAAGGCCACCAGCGACGTCAACTCGCCCATCTCCGGCGAGGTCGTCGAGGTCAACTCAAAGCTGTCCGAGACCCCCGGCCTGGTACGTGCAGCAAACACCTAGCCTCGTCGATTACAAATCCTCCTAACTAACAGATGGACTGTGTTGTTGCGACTGCGCCGTGGTTGGCAGATCAACTCGAGCCCGTACGAGGAAGGGTGGATGATCAAGGTGAAGCCGAGCAGCCCGGCGGAGCTGGAGGGCCTGCTGGACTCGGCCAAGTACACCAAGCACTGCGAGGAGGAGGACGCCCACTAGTGCTCCTTGCTCGATTATCATTCCTTTTTGTTGCAACCATGTCGACTACTCTTGTCTACAATAATTAAACCAGCTTCACCATGCGTTCAGTTCATCGGTTCCGATTTTGCTTTGTCGGTGTACATGGCGCGCAAGCCACGTCCAGCAGTTTGTTATACCATTTCAGTGACCGTGACATCAGAGATATGGGAAAGTTTGCAAGTCAGTTCGTTGGTAAAAAGAGATATTATCACTCACCAATGAATTGTCATATAACTACTCTACTATGGTGTATGTAAGTTTGCTCTCGAGTTTTACCTCAGAGCTTGTGCCAAGATTGTTGTTTTACGTACATATTACCTCCTCTCCCGTATATTATCTGTCACATCATACAAGAAAAAAAAATCCTAGGTGACAAAAGTGACAATCATCGGAGATGTCCTAAATTCAAACTATTTTAGCCATGGAAAAGAACGCCCCTCCCCGCAAAAAGAAAAAAGAAAAGAAAAGAACGTCTAGTTCTTTTTTGTTGGATAGGTAGATTAATTGAGCCAATTAATAACAGAGGTCTCATTGGGCGGATGGGCATCTGATCCGAAAGAGACGGAGAAGCTGATCCCTCCCCCCCCACCCACCACCACCACCACCCCCGCGCCTTTTTTGCCCAACCTGGCGTTGGTAGAGGTTAAGCCGCACATCATGGGGGTTAGTTTGGGTGCAAGGACATATGTCCCTGTAGTCGATCCTACAAATATCGGAGCCCAGAGGTTAGGGAGTCCACAACCTTAGCGGCTAGGTCAAGATACACCTCATAAGAGACTCCCCAATGGGGGCGAGTCAACACCCCTTCCAGCTCACGCTTGTCACCCTTCTTGTTCCTCTTGACCATGGAGAATGAGCTTCAGACCGCTCTCTCCCCGCGGCCACTTCTTAATCAGCACATTGAATATGCGTGATGACCGGACTAAATGATATATGGGATGAGCGGAACACGCACACCTTGACTTCTGGGAGCACACCAGCCTTATGGTTGTCGAGGTGGTTGAAGATGCTTGACGAGGAGAAATCATGCTGCAAATAGGCCCAGTTGCATGGGACCGACCATGGTGGGGATGCTAAGGTCATTGCTGAGGCCTTGTCACAGGGAAATTTATGAACACCGTCTCCTTGAGAGTCCGAGACAAACAGAGAGGGATCTTGATGATACCTCCTACACGAGATCAATGTGCCGCCCCATGATTTTGCGCCTGTTGTTGCTCCCGGATTTGTGTTTATCGTCGACGGATGATGGTCTTTTCTTATATGCACAATGATGGGGGGAGGCGATACAAGAAGTGCGCCCAACCCTCGTACAATGTGAAAATGATGGGGGGGGGGGGGAGGCGATACAAGGACCCCGCTAATGGAACTCCGACGATGTTGAGACGATGCCAAGACACAATGTCATACCCAGGTTTAGACTTCCCCGCAAGGAAAAATCACCAACATGCGACACTTTAGTATCAATATAGTGCACACGGCCAACAGCGTAAGAAACTTACCTACCTATGTGTGAGTTGATTAGTAGATAACACAATATCACACTATTAGGAAAGGCCCACCAAAACACCATATTATAAAAAGAAAACACACCTCATCATCTCCCATGCACGTCAAATCAAATAACATTTTTGTTATGAAATTCAACAACACCGACGGTGCAAAGAAGCGCGCCCAACCCTCGTACAATGTGAAAATGGACGAAGACAAATCTAGCTATCAATCGAAAACATATTCCTCATTTCATCTCAAGGAGGAAAAACAATTTATGTAAAGGCATGCAGTTTTTTTACAGCAATATGAAAATGGGCGCTGACAAATCTAGCTATTAATATACTCCCTCTATTCCTAAATATTTGTCTTTTTAAAGATTTTAAATGGACTATCACATACAGATGCATATAGACGTATTTTAGAGTGCAGATTCTCTCATTTTGCTCCGTATGTAATCACTTACTGAAATATCTAGAAAGACAAATATTTAGGACCAAAGGGAGTAGACGAAAACATATTCCCCATTTCTTCTCAAGGAAAAAAAACATATGATGTAAAGGTATGCGAATTTTTTAGGGGAAAACTTCTGATTTATTCATCTTCAATCATGGCAGTACGACAAACACCACAAATTATAAAAAATATAAAGATATGCGAGTTTGTTATTGATTATTTGGGTGGATAATCGATGAGTAAAATGCAAGCACAATCCTAATTCTTTCCCAAAAGTGTCGATTGGGTCCTAATTCTTTCAAAATGCAAATCTGGGTCCTAAATATTTCTAAGTTGTTCACGTGAGGTCCTTTTTTGTCTGACCTCAGCTGACCTAAATGGTGGCGCTTTGACCGCCGCCATGTCGACACCAAGGAACAGGCAGGAGATTTCCCGTGCCTGGCGGTTGGACATTTATGCAATGTGGCCCCTCGATCTTCTGTTTTTCTCATTCCTCTGTCCCTAGGTCTTGTCCTTTCTCTCTCCCTCTCTCGCACGCTATCGTCATCGCTGCCATGTCCGCCGCCAAATTGCTCACGCCGAAGCGCCAAGGAAGAAGAAGGTTGTCCAAGCGCCTCTTCCACCTCCGACATTAGCCTTTTATCGCCGCCCCTCTCATCACCGGCATTGGCGGGTCTGCTGCCATTGGTACCATGCCCTAGCTGCCGCATTCGATCTACGATTTGTCTCATTTCAAAATCAGAAGCAAATCCTGATAGGATTTTCTTTAAGTGCCCCAATCACCGTGTAAGATTGCTTATTTTTTAGGTTTCCTTGATTTGATGTTTCATTTGTGTTCCTTGTTTGCTTAGTTTTTGTACTCAGTTTCCGACAGGTTCCACCAAATCATAGCCAACACTATTACTGGGAAGATGGACCAGACAACTATGAGGAATTTTTGGCCAAAGCTGGGTACATCAGCCGTGGATTGAGCAGTTTTGATTCGGCTAGTGTCATTGCAAGTGAAGAAATAGAGGTGGAAGAGGAATGTGTAGGAGAAATGCAAAGCACTGTGGTGTATGCATATGTACTGAAGAAGATGAATGAGCTCATTTTTCTTTGCAGGAGTATTCTCAGTGCATTTGTTGTACTGATTGCAATAGTGGTGTATGTAGGCTTTAAGAAGTGATGTGGTAGTATGATGTATCTAGTGTTCAGTGCTTGTTTTATGTATCCAGATCTTGATCATGTACTGTGGTAATGAAATGGAACTAAAATTTGGCAACATTTTGTTTGTTTTCCCATAGTTTAGCAGCATTTCTTTTACTAGCATTGACAAGACAAATAAACAGTAATACAAGGCATTTATTTTACTAGTAATTAAACTTAAAAGCAGTCTAAAAGATAGATAAATGGGTTCAACATTACAAGGTCTTGAAGTTGTGCAACATAAGAAGGAAATAGCATTACATTTTCATGGTTTGTGTGAAACCCATAGCTACATCCCAGCATCAGATTTCATTACGAACCATCTTGTTTCCTAACAAAAAAAAGCAAAGCATCCTACACTGCTTCTTTCCAGAATATGTCCAAGTTTGATTCTATCCAAAATATGTCCAAAATGTGCCACTTTTGTAGCTCAGTCCTGTCACCTCTTCACTTCTGAACTCTTGGGCCTTTGTTCTCCTTAGTTTTTGTCACTTTCTTACTTCTCTTCAAACCTAGTGTTGCAGTAGTATGGCTTCTTGGAGGGGGAAGGGCATCTCTGTAGTTTGCAATGAACTGGCTTTCTAGCAGAGGAGCTGGCACTACTATTTGAGATTGTTTAGTAGCTATAGCCTAGAAACCAAACATGTAGTAGTAATGTAGGTGTATTTTTGGAAGAACAGATGGCAATGCATTTATGAACATTGCATTTGAAGAAAAGCACTAACTTGGTCCTGTAAAATCTCAATCGCAGTAGATGAAGCAAGATCATAAGTCATAGAAGAAGAAATAATACTAGATGTACTTCTGCCCACTTGTGGACATGATTTTTTTCTGCAAAAAGATCACAAATGTTGTTGAGCATTGCAATTTGAGAAACATGTCAACATTTAAGAGAAATCTCAACATTTAGGGGGGGGGGATTCAAGGGAAATGCACCTTGGAACTTGGCCTCCTCTTGACTGGCAGTTTAGCTCTTTGTTGTGATTCTGGAAGCACAACCTGAATTGGTTGTAGCTCTTGTACCGGGCTGGCTCTTGTACTAGTGCTGGCTCATTTTCTGTTGTTGCCTCATCTGTTGTTGGCTGGTTAGCTGCTGCCTCTTCTGCTGTTGGTTGACCTCTACCTAGCTCAGGGAACTTTCTTTTGTTGTGTCCTAGTTGATTGCACACACTGGAGTGTCCAATAATGCCATGTATGCTCATCCTAGTTCCATGGTTCTCCTCTAGTGGGTTCTTCTTTCTCTTCTTTCCAGGCCTACCAAATTGCTTGTCATACTTTGGTGGCAGCATAGGAGGCCCATTAGTTTTAGGCCACACTCTAGGATAACCACATGACATTATGATCTTGCCATAAGCATCTTTGAAAGCATCAATGATGTAGCACTTGTTCACAACATCCTCTGGTTTAATTCTTTCACGTCTTAAACATGCCACCCCATGTCTACATGGAATTCCAGAGAGCTACCACGCCCTACAAGAGCACCCCTCCTTCTGTATGTTGACATCATACTCCCCAACCATGCCTATAACATGAAAGATGTGATGTCCAGTAGGTAATGCAGTTGTTGGACATGTCAATAATTTTGTCTGGTTTCTTTCTAATTTTGGGACAAATTTTACTACACATCTCCTCAGTTTCCAGATTCTTTCTTTAAAAAATAGTCATTAATTGGCCCTTGATCTTCTTAAAACAAGTAACTTTAGGCATTTATCTAGCATCAGGTATATACCTATGAAATCACTATGGTTAGAATAAATGAAATGATATAGTGCTAACAATATGAAATGCTATAGTACTAACAATATGAAATGCTACAAGATTAACAATATGAAATGCTACAATATGACAAATTAATTGCTATAGTGCTAATTCTTACTTGTTGAACACTTCATAGATGTTGTTTAGAAGCAAATCACACTTTGGGAGTTCATGGAAAAAGTCCTTGCACCACTGCCTTGGGTAAATTGCATCCAAGTACTCAAAGGCCCCCCTGGTCCCGCTCTTTCATCTCTTGCATGTACTTCTTCTAGTCTGCCTCATGTGTAGCTCTTGCAATTTGCCACAACTTATTCTTGAAAACATCACCTTTCCAGTTCTCTACAAAGTTTTGATGTAGATGCCTCACAGAAAATCTATGTTGTGCATCAGGAAACAATGCATTAATCAACCCCTACATACACACAGTATAGAAAACAAATGAAATGCTACAGTCTGACATATGAAAAAGCCTACAATGGCAACAAGTGAAATGCTACAGTGGCAATAAGTGAAATGCTACAATATGAAAAGCTGCATTGTTCTTATTACCTTTTGCCTATCACTCATCAATGTCCATGGCGTTGTGTTATGTATGTTTAGATCCTCCTTCAGTGTGTTCAAAAACCACTTCCATGTGTCAGTATCTTCCACTTCTACTATGGCAATTGCAATGGGAAAGATACAATTGTTAGGATCAACTCCGGCAGCTGTCAACATCACTCCACCATACTTGTTCTTAATGTGACACCCATCAATGCATATAATGGGCCTGCAAGCTAGCAGAAAACCCCTTTTGCATGCATCTAAGGGCATGCAGCAGCTCTCAAACTTTCCATTGTTTGCATTCACAAACATGGTACTTCCAGGGTTTGACCTTCTGATTTCAGCTGCAAAGTCCAATAGTAAATTATACTGCTCAAGTTCATCTCCATCAACTTTACTTAGTGCAATCCTCCTTGCTCTAGTTAGCTTGCTTCTAGTGGGAAGCAAGTTGTAGTCCAACTGAACAAGCCTGCCAAAGTTTTGAAGTGACATCATCTCATCTGCTCTAAATGTTTCCATATACTTGCCAGGCAAATATCTTGTCGTAAATTGCTTGGGTGCCCACTCTCTTTCACATGTATGTTCACCCACATACTTCTTCACAACCCATGCTTTGGTCCTGCTGTCAGGTGCAGCAAAAAGGAACCAGGGACAATTTCCATCACAGCCCGCCCTTATCCTCTGCCTATCATTCTTTATGTACTGTATTTGCACTCTTTGCTTCACAATGTACTATTGAATTGCTGCTCTTAGTTCAATGACAGATAAGAATACCATGCCTATGTGAAAACTCACTTCTTTCATGTTCTCTGGCCTCCACCTTTTCAGCTTCACTTTCTTATTCATTTTTTTCTTCCTTGTGCAACAACTACTTACACTTCCTCTGCTGAATCACTATCCTCAAGCTCTGAATCTTGTAGCTCTTGCAATTCATCTGAATCATAGTCACTGTCCTGCTCCCATTCGGATTTCTTCTTTTTCTTCTTCTCAAATTTTTCATGAACCCATTCTTCATATAGATCATCATCATCTTTACTATGATGCCCCCGATTCAATCGTACACTAATCATGCACGCAAACGTGTACGATCAATATCAGGGACTCACGGGAAGATATCACAACACAACTCTAAAAACATAAATAAGTCATACCAGCATCATATTACAAGCCAGGGGCCTCGAGGGCTCGAATACAAGTGCTCGATCATAGACGAGTTAGCGGAAGCAACAATATCTGAGTACAGGCATAAGTTAAACAAGTTGCCATAAGATGGCTAGCACAAACTGGGATACATATCGAAAGAGGTGCAGGCCTCCTACCTGGGATCCTCCTAAACTACTCCTGGCCATCGTCAGCGGCCTGCATGTAGTAGTAGGCACCTCCGGTGTAGTAGGAGTCGTCGTCGATGGTGGCGTCTAGCTCCTGGGCTCCAACATCTGGTTGCGACAACCAGGAAGAAAGGAAAGGGGAAAGAGGAGAGAAGCAACCGTGAGTACTCATCCAAAGTACTCACAAGCAAGGATCTACACTACATATGCATGGGTATCTGTGTAAATGGGCAATATCGGTGGACTGAACTGCAGAATGCCAGAATAAGAGGGGGATAGCTAATCCTACCGAAGACTACGCTTCTGCCAGTATCCATCTTGCAGCATGTAGAAGAGAGTAGATGGTAAGTTCACCAAGTATCATCGCATGGCATAATCCTACCAGGCGATCCTCTCCTTGTCGCCCTATGTGAGAGCGATCACCGGGTTATATCTGGGACTTGGAAGGGTGTGTTTTATTAAGTATCTGGTTCTAGTTGTCATAAGGTCAAGGTACAACTCCCGGTCGCCTGTTTCCATGGACACGGCTATTCGAATAGATCAACTCCCCTGCAGGGGTGCACCACATTACCCAACACGCTCGATCCCTCTGGCTAGGCACACTTTCCTGGGTCATGTTTGGCCTCGGGAGATCAACACGTCGCAGCCCTACCTAGGCTCAACAGAGAGGTCAGCACGCCGGTCTAAATCTTCGAAGCGCCAGAGGGGTTCTGGGCCCATCGCCCATTGCACATCTCAAGACGCTATGCACACGGCCGAAAAGCGCACTCTAGCCCCTTAATACAAGTGCAGGCTTACGGTCCAATCCGGCGCGCGCCGCTCAGTCGCTAACGTCAAAAAGAGCTTCGGCTGATACCACGACGCCGGTTGCCCATATCTTGTCCCACGTGGCGGTTAGTGCATATAAGGTCAACGACCCAACTTAGGTCAAATACCAAGATCTCGTTACGCGTGTTATTATGAAGTAACCACGGACGCCGACCAGGGCCAGGCCCACCTCTCACCTAGGTGGTCTCAACCTGCCCTGTCGCTCCGCCACAAAGTAACAGTAGGGGGCCGTCGGGAACCCAGGCCCACCTCTACCGGGATGGAGCCACCTGTCCTTTCAGCCCCCACATCGGAATCACTTGCGGGTACTCTACGAGCCGACCCGACTTTAGTCACCACATGTATCATATAATATGTATGTAAGTATATACCCGTGATCACCTCCCAAGTGATCATGGCCCGGTAGTATAGCATGACAGACAAACAAGAATGTAGGGCCACTGATGGAATACTAGCATCCTATACTAAACATTTAGGATTGCAGGTAAGGGTAACGACTGTAGCAACAATGAGAGGCTATGCAGCAGAATAGGATTAACCGAAAGCAGTAACATGCTATACTACTCTAATGCAAGTAGTAGAGAGAAGGAATAGGCGATATCTAGTGATCATGGGGGGGGGGGCTTGCCTAGTTGCACTGGCAAGGAGGGGTCGTCAACAACGTAGTCGGTCGGGCAGCAAAGCAGCAGCCGGGCCCCATAGTCTTCCGGGAGATGAGGTGGAAGAAACAATAAATATAATGCAAAAGTAAGCATGACGATGCATGACATGACAATGAGCGGTGCTAGGTGTGCCCTGACGCGGTGGGAGGTGATACCGACAAAGGGGGGAAACACCCGGGAAAGTATTCCCGGTGTTTCGCGTTTTCGGACAGATGAATCGGAGGGGGAAAGTTGCGTGTTTGCTATGCTAGGGATGTGTGGCGGACGGACGGGCTACGTATCCGGATCGTCTCATCGTTCTGAGCAACTTTCATGTGCAAAGTTTTTCCATCCGAGTTACGGTTTATTTTATATTAATTTTGAAAGTTTTTAAACCATTTTCTAGAATTACAGAATTAATTTAATTCTAAAATGCATTTATGATATCAGCATGACATCAAGGTGATGTCAGCAGTCAACAGTCGGTTGACTTGGTCAAACTGACGCGTGGGTCCTACATGTCATATATTGTTCTGTTAATTAATAGTAGTTAATTATGTTAATTAAACACAATTATTTAAGTTAATTAATTTAGTTAGTTAATCAATTAACATTTTTTATAATTCTTTTTAACGCTCGTGGGTCAGCCCACTTGTCATAGGCGGGGGTCCTTAGCGGGCATCGGGCGCCAAGGCAAGGCGGGCATCACTGCTTGTACGGCCGCCTGTGCGAGTGGAGGCGCTGGTCGCCGCGGCCGCGCGCAGGGAAGCAGAGGGCGGCCACGGGAGGAGCGGGCGAAGCGTGAGGCGAGCGGCTGGCCGCAGAGGGAGGGCGCCAGAGTTCAGAGTCAGCCTCACAACAATGCAGAATAAGGCAACAGCAGCGGGCGCGGGCGGAGTTAGCGGGCGAGCCGACGGCATGGAGGCGGCGGCAAGGGCAGCGACGGCGAAAGCACCACGGGCGAGGCGACGGCCGGGCGGGCGAAAGGCGTGATGACGCTGAAAGGCTTGAGGCGCAGCGAGGGCAACAGAATAGCCAAGGGGCGTGGGGGAGAGAGCAGCGGGCGGCGCGGCGAGGAGGGCGCGGTCGCCACGGGCACTGGGCATGAGCGAGGCACCGATGCGGGCGGCAGAGCACGGCCATGGGCGTGCGGCGCGTCGCGCGCACGGTGAGGCCACCAGGGGGAGGTTAGGGGTGGAGTGGCTCATGCTAGCGCATAGTGTGGGAGCTCACTGGGTCGAGCGGGGCAGGGGTAGAAGAGGGGGTTGTGGTCCTCACGTGCGAGTAGAGACTAGGGGCCGGCGAGGCTCGAGGGAGGCCCTTGGGGAGGAGGACGAGGACGATGTGCATCGACGAAGAGGGGAGGCGGTCCGGCAATGGGCGCGGCGATGAGGTGGCCATCGAGGGAGAGGGCGAGGAGGCAGAGCCAACGGGGACCTCCGACGACGAAGGACGGCGAAGGGGGGCCGCAGGGCGTCGGGGGCGACGGGATCGAGGTCGAACCCGATCCAGATCATGGGGGGAGTGGGGGAACGTAGGAGTGGCACTAGGGTTCGGGATGGGGGAGGGGGTTAAGCAGGGGGTCGGGGTGGGCCGTTTCGGTAGGTCTGGCCGGTGGGGTGGGATGGGCCGAGGCTCACGAGGAGCCGGGGGGTTTCTTTTCTTTTGTTTTCTTTTAGTTTCCTTTTATTTTTGTTTTAGTAAAATACCAAAATGGCACCTAATTTGATGTTACCAAATATGCCATCGCCACATTAACTTGCTACCCAATCTAAAATAGTTTCGTAATTATTTAATATATTTAAAGTATTTAAATAATAGTTTTTGCTACTTTTTTATTCATCTTATAGTATTTAAATATTTTATAAAGGTGTGTTCTCCACCATAATTACCTAAGAAATATTTGGTTCACTCCGAACATTTTAGTTTTAATATTTGAAAACTTTTAATGTTTGCTTGATTTTGAATTTGAATTTGAATTGGTTTTGAACTAACGCGAGATTAGCAACAGTAATCAAAGTGACGTGGTATCATTAGCAGAGGGTTGTTGTAACTTAATTATCCGGGCGTCACAATTCTCCTCCACTACAAGAAATCTCGTCCCGAGATTTAGGAGCGGGAGTAAGGGGGAAAGGGTCTGGTGAGGTAATTCTAATGAATCTCCTCGGTCTTGGTTGCTCTTCTCGAAGAGATCGATCCATTAGATTGACGTCTTCATTTCTATGCTTCAGGTCATCATGGTGAAGTCATCCTTTTCTTCGGGAACTCCAACGTACTTACGAATAGGTAAGGGGCAGCTCGGCAACGACATAATGTTATGAGGGAAACAATCTGGGGTTAACCTATGAATGAGATAAGATTATCTCATGAGTTGAACATATAAAATACATCGAGAGTAAGGTACGAAGGTACAATAAGAGGTTCCAAGCGGATAGATAGTTGCTCGAAGTCTGAACTAGAGTGAGAAAGGGGTTCAGAGCAGCGGGAGTAAGTATTGCGTCCAACACCAGAATAGAGCACTAGGAAGGTGGCCCGTGAATTAAATACAAAGCCAAGTGTGGGGAATAACCATTAGAAACAGGGTTGTACATGAGAGTCAGGTTTTGATCCTGTGGAACTGTGGGTTATGGGCCCACCATGTGGGTTAAAAGTAGGAAGGGCGGAGACGTCTTGCGTGATCATGCAAGCAAGGCATGTCAGAGGGTAGCATGTCGATTATGTCGGCAACAACGTCAGTACCAAGGGCAAGGGATGAAGAGAACCATTTTCCTGCTTGTTGAACAAGGCGGACCAATAGGCAAAGTTCTCGTCCATCGGTGGCTACCAGAATGTCATCAACAATAGTAATGTGAGGTCTTGCCGACAAAGATTGTACAACGAGGTGTTTACATAAGGTGGAAATATTACTGCTTATATAATATAGATCACAAGAAGGTTTAAACAAACCAATGGAAAGGAAAAGTGGTTATCAGGTTTAAACAGAATAATGGAAGGGAAAATGTGTATACACACATATTTCAGGGGCATATCCTTCCCAAGGACAAGCGGAGCATGATATCCATGACAGGATAGAAAGTAGAAAACCATTTAGGTAAGGGGGGAGGAATCTCATGATATTACCCATACAACGGTGTTAGGATAAATGATAAAGAAAATTTAGCATTGTGCTTCAAATGCTCTTATTGAAAATCGGATTACCACAGACATGCTTCGAGATAGCATTGACATGGTCTTCAAGCAAAGGTCAGACTTTGGATACAAGAAGGATCCATCAGGAATAACTTGTAGAATAAATCTTACAATTTCCTCATGGAAGAATGGGTAACCTTGCTAATAAGGAAACTATAACAGCAGGCCATCCGGCCAGGTGTGTTGGGCATGCCATCACCTTATCGGGTCATAAAAGACCAGTGTTATAACTCTTGGAAAAATGTTCCAACCATCATATCTGACCGAGATTCAGATCTAATCGGTGTTACAATACCTCGGACTCAGGATGCCTGAGAAGAAAAGGTGCAAAACAAATTGACGAGACGACATTGTAAGATTCTCAGGAAATTTACTACGGAAGTGAGTTTCGAAACAAAAGCTCATCATTAAACCAATGAAGGGATAAGGAGGTAGTTGATGAACTCAGCGACAATTCATCGAGACTTCCAAAAGATGGGTTTCCACAATTATGTGAACAAGGAGATAACATTAGTCAAATAAAATGATATAATGATGTATGCTCGAGGAAAACATATGCAGTTAAACATTGGTTGAAAGGTGCACCTGAAATATGGGCTTAAGTAGCATGATCAATGTTAGAATGGTGGTTCGATAACCAATGGTCTAAGAATGAAATATCGACCATTAACTTCGAAGCAATAGGGTTGCTAAAAGTTTTGAAGTCGCACATCATAGTTCGATTGTCGGTTTTCCGATTAGAAATAACACGGGGACCAAGGAATGAACAGATATGGCAAAAGGTATCACCTGTATCAAGAATTCTTAAGAGGTGGTGAAATTCTCACGACATTCTTGACATAAAAGATGGTAATACTATAAGGTAAATACGAACAAATGCTGGATAGCAAGGATCTCAAGGTATAACACAAAACACGAACAAGTTTGTGTTGAACGGAAGGCAATAAAGTGGTCGGTGATAATACAAATCATCGAGGGCAAGGATGGTATTTCTCATCAAGAATTCGACTGATATTCTGGAAGAGCTCAGAATGCTGATGAGGTTCATGACACATTTGTTGAGAGATTTCAAGATGTAGTGGATAGGCGATGACATCAAGTTAAAGGAATGATGAAGCGAAAGGTTATTGGAACCATGGGTACGACACACACTCGGAATCAAGCTTGATGTTCAAGGCGAAATGATAAGACGAGGAAGATCGACGTAAGCTTGGCTCATCGTCAAAAGTTGTGTTCCGAAAATAAGGACCAGGTAGCATAGTTAAAATTTAGCACGATAATGATATAGCCGATCAGGCTTGGGGTGACTTGAATGATTATTAAACTCGTAAGCAATGAAAATTACTTAGAGTTATTGAATCAGAGTGCGGACTCGATTCACTATTTTGTGTTCTCGGTTGAAGACAACCCAGAACCCAGGAAAATTGGAATCGGAACAGTTGATGAAGAAACCATAAGAAGTTATGCAGTTCCATGATATTCTCGAGATACCAGAGTGTAATACTTGATGGTAGAGCAGAGTAGAGGGTGGACACGTGAAATGATCTGCAGAAGACAAGTACTTCACCTTGTCTGAGAAATGGAATCAAAGGAGATCAATCATGGTCGGAGCCACGATTGCAAAGGATCAATTCACCGATACCAGATGATATTATATCAAGGAAATAGTTATTATTACAAGAAGCTTCCATGATAGGATCTACAACGTGTCCATGGGCATGAACACAAAGCTCAAGGTCGACTCCCACTTCTCCAATGCATAACCTTTCATTCACTTCTCATTTTCGAAGAGGTTGTAATGTTGAAATTTTATCTAGCAAAATACCAGAAGAGTATGACTCGTGAAAGCTTTCGAGTTCACACATATTAAGGAAGGCATAGGTTCAACCTATCGGGGCATCGTGGAAACATATACCACAAGCTTCAATAGTAAATATCACCAGCTCGAAAGTAGAGCATGGTTGGCCAATCACATAATAGGATTTACCAATGGCATTATGTATCAGGAAAGAACTTCTCGAGGTTTTTGTATACAAGGGACACTGTCGGATGAAAATTCAACAAAGGATCTGATGGTCCATAACGGAGTTGATGTGAGCATTTGCACACCACAAATGGAAGAAACAGTGCAAAGGCATTTAATTATAGAAACAACTGACTAAATCAAAGCTCAAAGGCAAAGGAATTAAGATTTCCAAACCAAGGGATCAGAAGCAATCGTTCTGATCGAAAATGAATAAGTTTAATAGACTTAGACGCACAACCGATCAAGGCATTGGTTGGTCAAGAACCAGCTCATATCCAAATGACGTCTGAGCTGGAAGGATAATCCTAGGATTCGACTGATGATGGTGAACATTCGCAACTTATTGAATCAAGGGACTAAAAAAATGATAGTGACAAATGATGCCAATAAGATTAGTATACTTATGGGATTAACCATAATGCAAGCAAGCAAGAATTTCAAGAACAACAGATTGTTGAGGATATTCGAAAGATCAAATAGTATTTCGAAGACTTTGGTGAAACACATGAACAACGGGGAAAGAACGGATACTCGGTAAGTGTGAGGAATTATCTGTAGAGGGTATTCATGTGGCAAGAACTGCAAGGCAGTAGGCACAAAGTATTCTCGCATAATAGAGAGAATTTCGGGGTATCTTGTAATAACAAGATTAACGGGGAATGATTGTATGAATGGCAAGTGTACGTGGTTATTCATAGGGATTTATCGATGGAAGTGAATTGCAAAAGCGATGGCACATAAAATCGAGAGCACGTCGTAGGGTATCTTTAGAATCTTCTAGTGCAGCAGGCAGTCATCGGTAATAAGGGGCTCTCCGGGTGGAAGTGATCACGAGATCCTAACGTTAGAGTTAGAAAAATTCATTTAACCCGAAAAGAAGAGAGATCAGATTCCCAGAGTATAGACGAGGAGTAAAAGATCCTAATACCACCCAATGGCGACGTGGGCCCATAAGCCACACAACCATGTTAGTAAAAGTTTTGTAATGACTAGACTCAACTTCGGCCAAGGAGTTTGATAGGGGGATTCCTACAGGCAATTGGCTCTGATACCAACTTGTGACGCCCCCGATTCAATCGTACACTAATCATGCACGCAAACATGTACGCTCAAGATCAAGGACTCACGGGAAGATATCACAACACAACTCTAAAAACATAAATAAGTCATACAAGCATCATATTACAAGCTAGGGGCCTCGAGGGCTCGAATACAAGTGCTTTCGATCATAGACGAAGTCGTGAAGCAACAATATCCGAGTACGTATATAAGTTAAACAAGTTGCCATAAGATGGCTAGCACAAACTGGGATACAGATCGAAGAGGCGCAAACCTCCCGCCTGGATCCTCCTAAACTACTTCCCGGTCGTCGCCGCCGCCCGCACGTAGTAGTAGGCACCTCCGGTGTAGTAGGAGTCGTCGACAAGGGCGCCCGCTCACTGGCTCCGACATCCGGGTTGCGACAACCAGGAAGAAAGGAAAGGGGGGAAAGAGGGAGGAAAGCAACCGTGAGTACTCATCCAAAGTACTCGCAAGCAAGGATCTACACTACATATGCATGGGTATCTGTGTAAATGGGAAATATCGATGGACTAAACTGCAGAATGTCAGAATAAGAGGAGGGATAGCTAATCCTATCGAAGACTACGCTTCTGCCAGTCTCCATCTTGCAGCATGTAGAAGAGAGTAGATGGTAAGTTCACCAAGTATCATCGCATAGCATAATCCTACCCGGCGATCCTCTCCTCGTCGCCCTATGTGAGAGCGATCACCGGGTTATATCTAGCACTTGGAAGGGTGTGTTTTATTAAGTATCAGATTCTAGTTGTCATAAGGTCAAGGTACAACTCCGGGTCGCCTGTTTCCATGGACACGACTATTCGAATAGATCAACTTCCCTGCAGGGGTGCACCACATTACCCGACACGCTCGATCCCTCTGGCCCGGCACACTTTCCTGGGTCATGTTCGGCCTCGGGAGATCAACACGTCGCAGCCCTACCTAGGCTCAACAGAAATGTCAGCACGCGCGTCTAAATCCTGAGCACGCAGGGGTCTGGGCCCATCGCCCATTGCACACCGCACGCTATGCGACGTGGGTCGAAGCGCACCTAGCCCCTTAATACAAGTGCAGGCTTACGGTCCAATCTGGCGCCCGCCGCTCAGTCGCTGACGTCAAAAAGAGCTTTGGTTGATACCACGACGCCGGTTGCCCATATCTTGTCCCACGTGGCGGTTAGTGCATTTAAGGTCAACGACCCAACTCAGATCAAATACCAAGATCTCGTTACGCGTGTTATTATGAAGTAATCATGACGCCGACCAGGCTGTGCCCACCTCTCACCTAGGTGGTCTCAACTCGCCTGCCGCCTCCGCCACAAAGTAACAAGAGGGGCCGTCGGGAACCCTGTGCCCACCTCTACCGGGATGGAGCCACCTGTCCTTTCAAATTTCACATCGAATCACTTATGGGTACTCTACGAGCCGACCCGACTTTAGTCACCACATGTATCATATAATATGTATGTAAGTATACACCCGTGATCACCTCCCGAGTGATCATGGCCCGATAGTATAGCATGGCGCATTTGACAAGAATGTAGGGCCACCGATGGAATACTAGCATCCTATACTAAACATTTAGGATTACGGTGTAAGGGTAACGATCAGCAACAATGAGAGGCTATGCAGCAGAATAGGATTAACCGAAAGCAAAGAATATGCTACACTACTCTAATGCAAGCAAAGAGAGAGAAGGAATAGGCGATATCTGGTGATCATGGGGGGCTTGCCTAGTTGCTCAGCAAGAAGGGGTCACAACAACGTAGTCGATCGGGCAGCAGAAGAATGCGCCAGTCTCGTAGTCTACCGGGAGAAGAGGGGGAAGAAACAATAAATATAATGCAAACATAAGCATGACGATACATGACATGACAATGAGCGGTGCTAGGTGTGCCCTGACGCGGTGGGAGGTGATACCGACAAAGGGGGGAAACACCCGGGAAAGTATTCCTGGTGTTTCGCGTTTTCGGACAGATGAACCGGAGGGGGAAAGTTGCGTGTTTGGTATGCTAGGGATGTGTGGCGGGCGAACGGGCTACGCATTCGAACCGTCTCGTCGTTCTGAGCAACTTTCATGTGCAAAGTTTTTCCATCCGAGTTACGGTTTATTTTATATTAATTTTGAAAGTTTTTAAACCATTTTCTAGAATTATAGAATTAATTTAATTCTAAAATGCATTTATGACATCAGCATGACATCAGGGTGATGTCAGCAGTCAACAGTCAGTTGACTTGGTCAAACTAACGCGTGGGTCCTACATGTCATATATTGTTTAGTTAATTAACATTAGTTAATTAGGTTAATTAAACACAATTATTTAAGTTAATTAATTTAGTTAGTTAATTAATTAACATTTTTTATAATTCTTTTTTTAAAACGTTCTCAGGGGCTGGGGCCCACTCGTCATAGGCAGGGGGTCTTTAGCGGGCAGTGCGGGCGTCAGCCCATTTGGACGCCCGCCCAGGCCAGTGGAGGCGCTGGGTCGCCGGCGGCTGCGGCGAGCAGGGGAAGCAGAGGGCGGTCAGCGGGAGGAGCGGGCGAGCGTGAGGCGGAGCGGGCTACCGGTTGAGAGGAGGGCGGTCAGAGTCAGCCTACAACAACAAAGAAGGCAGCCAGTGGGCGCCAGGGTTAGAAGGGCGAGCCGACCAAGAAGCAATGACAACGGACGGCAAGCACCACGGGCGAGGCGACGGCCGGCGCGAAGGCGTGGATGATGCGCGAGCGCCGGAGACGAGGCGAGGGCAACAGCGATTGGCGCGGGGTGGGGAGAGCAAGCGGGCGGCGGCGCGCGGCGAGGGAGGGCGCGGTCGCCACGGGCACTGGCGCGAAGCGAGGCGCCGGCGGGCGGCAGAAAGCACGGCGACGGGCGGCGGGCACACACACGGGCGAGGCCACGAGGGGGGAGGTCAAGGGCGGAGCGGCTCGTGCTAGCGCGTAGTGTGGGAGCTCACTGGGTCGAGCGGGGCATGGGTAGAAGAGGGGGGTTGTGGTCCTCACGGGTGAGTAGAGACCAGGGCGGCGAGGATCGAGGGAGGCCCTTGGGGAGGAGGACGAGGACGACGTGCATCGACGAAGACGGGGAGGCGGTCCGGCGACGGGCGCGGCGGTGAGGTGGCCGTTGAGGGAGAGGGTGTCGGGGCAGGCTGATCTGGCCCACGAACACCTATGGGACCGGCGGACCGAGCCCCTTTCGGTTCGGCTGGGGGCGGAGGTCGCACGAAGAGCAGATCGAGGCGAAACACACGAGCGATTTACCCAACTTAGGAGCTCTCCGGAGAGATAACAGTCCTACTGCTGCATGTCTGAGTGTATTGAGTTCTTGCTCAAGAGCGCTGAGTGCTACAAGACACACAAGTCGCTAACGAGACCGGCGTGAGTGTTCTCCCCTCCCTCTACGCTATGCATGGGCCTCCTTTTATATGCTAAAGGGTCTCCGGCAGTGGCAACGTAGACAAGGGTAAAATGGAAAAGGAGTGGTTGGTACAGCTACTTGTACAGGTATCATACCTAACCCCGACGGCAGGGGACAAAGGCATTAAATGCCCGCTCACGCCACCCTAACAAAGGCAGAAAGGGACCGTCGGGCGCCACCGCTGCCACGAAGGCAATCTTGTCGCCGCCATTGCCATCGCGCTTCACCGCAAGACGTTTTCTTGCCACGCTGCTACCGAAAGGTCCTGTGGCGACACGTTAGTGGATGTGCCGGGAGCGCAGTACAGAGTGGTGGTTCCGCGGCAAGCGCCTTGTCATGTTGTTGTCTTGTCGCGTCCGGAAGCTTGTCGCTCACCGGGCCTTCCCGGCAAGCTCCTCTTGTCGGGGCCTTGTCTCCTAGGTGCCTTGGGTGGCCTTCCCGGCAAGCTCCTCTTGCCGGGGCCTTGTCTTGAATACTTTATTCTTGAGTGGCTCCACAGGAACCACGGAGGACCTTGGCGGTCACCCGGCAAGCCTTGCCATGAGGGTCAAGAATCGCCTGCGTGCACAAGTTCGGGATACTAGGGTACCCCTACTCTAGTACACCGGTCAGAGCCCCTGGGCCACACACGATGCCGAGCGCTGTTGGGCCAGGCCCAAAACAGGGCACGGGCACACGTGGCCTGGGTTACGCCGTAACTCACCTCGGACCCACCACACCCTCCACGAACGGCATGCGGCATCGTGCGAGAGATCGTGGGTGGTTTCTTTACTCGGAAAAACGGAACGTCCGCCCCCTCCCTCTTTATAAGCAGGGGAAACAGGGGCAGTCCGCCCATCTCGCCAATTGTTGTCCAATTTCGAAAAATCCCCGCTGCTTCCCCCTTCTTCCTGTGGTGAAGAGAGAGCAGCCCGCCCCCATCACCACCAAAGATCACCAACGCCGATCTCTCTCACCACCTCCGCCATGGCTCCGGCCGACAAGGGAAGGCCGTGAAGTCGGCCGAGGCACGCTTATGCGGCGCGGAAGGAGCGGCAATCTCCCCAGTTCATCATGAGGGAGCCGAGGGAGTACTACTACCTCTTCGTCGACGGAGACGCGAGCGCATCCGTGTAACGGAAGGTACTCCCTAATCGCTGCTGAACTGGCTCCGAATGGGTACCCTTTTCTTCGCTGTTCTTCCACCGCAGGCTCGCCCGCCTTTCTCTCAATTTTTCTGCGATATCATGAACACCTCACGGTTCCGCCTCCTTGACTTCACCCCCAATGCTGTTTCGACCATGGCAGTTTTCAGACATCTCTGCGGAAACTTTGTCGGAGTCCATCCAAACGTAGCCCTTTTCCGCCACTTCTTTATGCCCCGAGTTGAGAGAGGGAGCCTCTTTCCGGTGGGATCGCCTCGGATCTCGAGGACCGCAAGAAGGAGGCTTATCTGGAGGGAGAGCTCCGCGGCAAATGGGATGAGTGGAGAGCAGATCGGTGCTGGATTGTCGAGGAGAACTCGCAGCTGCCATCGCCCAGCCAAACCTCGTGAGTGCGCTGCAACGATTGGAGCAGTCTGCCCCTAAGACGCTTAGGTCAAGATTGCCGTCATCCGGATCCTACGCTGAGGCTTGCCGGACTCATCAGACGCCGTTGGCGCAGATTTCCTTCGTCAGCCGCCAGACGCTTCCCTACAGAGAGGAGGAGACCCGCCGGGAGTTCCGGAACGCGGCGGATATCATGAGGCTGTGCCCGGGCCCCAACTTCAATTTCACATCACCCGAACTGACGCGATGCTCTGGAGCTGTTCAAGCACGATCCTGAGCATCCCGGAGCGTTCGGGTTGCCGAAGAATGTCGCCCCGCCGTGCAACAATTCCTCGCCGATCGCATCCGCGTAATGATGTCGCAGCGACTCGCATGGAATCGCTCCAACCTGGCAAGAGCTCGCAGATGACGTCGTGCGAAGTGTTCTTCGACAACCGTAGAAGTGCCGATCCGCCCGATGAACATAAGAGCCTCACCCGCGACACCACCGGCGATGAGATGCGCCAGATCGCCACCAAAGCTGGAAGAGGCGGCAGCAGAGCCGCCGCTGGGCGAAGTTCGGATTCACCGTGGAGGAGGCAGAGGCAGCAGAGGCGGCAAGCCTTGTCGAGCGAGGGAGTTTGCCGGGCGAGGAAGAGCTTGTCGGGCCCGAAGCTGATTCGAAGCGAGCCGCCGAGGGCGCCTCCTCCTCCTTCAGACAGCTTGCCGCGAGCGTAGCCCCCAGCTCCACCTAGAAGGCGTCTCCGCAAGGCCGAGACGTGGCGGGCGGCAGACGGGTCAACAGCCGCCAAGGCGCGCGACGCCCACCGCTGCAAGCACTATTGCCGCGGAGCACCTCACGCCACGGCAACCGGAGCGGGGCCTCGCATCCACCGCTTCTGCTCCCGCCAAGCGGCCAAGGAACTACTCCTCCGCCTCGTCAGACTAGAGGCGAGCCAGACTTGATCTCTCCGCGCTCGGCTCGACGAGGAAGAAGAAGAGTAAGATTCTTTACGGCATTTGTAGTTCTTCGCTTGTTGCTTTGTCTTGTATCTGATTTGCTTCACTCGAACTCATTCCTTTTCGTGACGCCGCCCAGAGCGTCGAAGAGAGCCAAGGCCCCGGTGATTGTCATCGAGGACGAACCCACCATGACAAATAGGAGGCGCGTCCGAGACCACCTTGCCGGACGCTGCAACTCTTCCTCAAAGCAGCCCCCAACAGTAAGTGTATGGTTTACTTCCTGCTTTTAGGCGTGCATGGGTGCCCTTTCTTTGCCGATATCTCGATCGCTGATTTGTGTAGGAGCAGAGCAGCCTTACCAGAGTGCCCAAGCCGCCCCGACATGCCTTCGCTTGACTACACCGCCAAGGGAGGATTCCCGGCAAGGGAGCGTTCTCCGCAAGGGATACTTCTCCCAAGGGGCAGTTCTCCGCAAGGGACAGCTCTCCGGCAAGGGACAGCACCAGCGATCCTCGGTGGCGGAGGCCATGACTGCAGACCCTAGCACAGTAATCCTCTTGCTTGAAAACTTTCCTTGTGTTCTTCTTCTTATGATTTTCTTTTTGAATATTTGCTTGACTTTTCTTCATTTTCCTCCGTCAGATCCATCCGCCACAGAGCCAATGGAGACCGAGGTCACGGCGAGGAGGACGCTACGTAATACTGATGACGCTGGTGCCATCGGAGAAGAAGCCGGCGCCGACGAGCCCGCCGCGAAGAGGCTACCAAAGCCGCCGCCGCAGAGCCGGGCGAGGGTCCGCGATCGACCGACGACTCGAGACCGCAGGAGCGCCAGCGCTATGCCGACCGCCGATCCTCTCCGCCATGGCAGCTGCCGGGCTCAAGAGCCCCAGCCCGATGCCTATTTGAAGGTCGGCGATGGCGTCTTCATCAAGCTCCCATGGGCGCCGAGCCTGTGGCGCCGGCCAAGGAGAAACTTTGATGAAGAGCTGCTCGCCTCACTGGATCGACGCCGGTCGACGCACCAAACAGCAGCAGGCGAAGTCCGAGGAGGAGCAGCTGCTGCGGAAGCCGCTTGTCGCTCTACCGCGCGCCCGACAAGCCAAGCTGGAATCCCGGAAGCGCTTGTCGCGAAGGCGGAGCAGACATCGAGAAGCGCGGAGGAGCTCCGGCCTCAACCAGAAGCTCTCCGGTCCTTGGCGAGGAGCGGGAGCGACTCGCCGAGGAGCGCAAAGCCTTCCTCCTCGAGAAGGTCAAGCCGAGGAGCAACAGCTGCTTGCCGCCGAGAAGCTATCTGCAGGAAGGCGAAGTTGGCGCAGAGGAAGGTTAATCTTGACAGCCATGAGGAGGATCTAAGGCTGCAGCAAACATTTGGCGGGGCTCTCAAGGAAGCAAAGGATGCCGCCGCACTGCCGAGGCCGCCAAGAAGGAGCCGGAGACGAAGGTGACGCAGCTGGAGGCCAATCTCAAGGAGAGCGGCGAGGAGCTTGCTGCACTCAAGCATGAGCGTGAGAAGGACGCCTACACTCTTGGCGAGCTGCAGGTCGCCTCGCCGAGAGGAGCAAGGAGCTCAGCGCCGCCAAGGACTCCAACGCAGATCTTGAGTTGAAGCCGACCACCTTGACTCAAGGCCGGACGGCGCCAAGGAGCAGGAGGTGGCCTTGAAGGAGAAGATCAAGGCCGACGAGGCGCCTGGCGAGTCTTGCCGCCGCCTGTAATACCTTTTAGGGAAAATGTGGAGCACTGGACCGAGGGTCTCGTGGATGTTGCCGCAGCCATCGATGTGGAGCCGGGCGCAGGCTGGGATGGAGGATCTTGGATATTCCTCCGATGAGCACCTCCGACCCAGCGCCAAGCTCAGCTTGTTCTTCAAGGGCGTGGTGGCGGCCCTCCAAATGACTCCGGAAGAAATCCCAAAGCGGTCAAGCCGAGGAGTCGCCACGGATCTGCGCTGGAGCTCTTCAAAAGGTGCCAATGAAGGTGGCCTTCCGCAACCTGTGCCTCAACCTCACCAACGCCCTCAAGTCCTTGCCGCCAGATGCTAATGTGGAAGCGCTCAAGACCCTTGTCGCACTCCATCGTGGGATGTGGTGAGCGGGATCAAGAGGGTTGAGGGCGATCACGTAGATTAGGCCTCCCGCCTTTCTCTTTTTCTTGCCGCCGGTCATGTTATGAGAACAATCTATTAGAGCTGCGACAAGCTATCTTGTAATATAACTCTATTTCGGTAGCAAATCGCTATGCTATTTCCTTTACTTGGTTCCTTCCTTTGTATGTTTTGCCCTATGCTTTTAGGGAACTTGTCGTGAGCACTGGGTCATGAAGGCCGAAAAGTGGACGTCAAGAGCTCTTTGGCGGTGTTGCTACCGACAAGAAACCTTGTCGCAACTAGTCGCAGCTCACTTAAGTTGTTGAGCGGACTCGAAACAAAGTAAGGGCGCAACTAGCTACGAGTTGGTTCCTCCGCGCATGTGCTTTTCCATACAAAGTACGGTCGTTCGAGGAAGATAACTTAAAAATTTTAAAACTGATTGCTCAAACTTTAGCAACTTAGATTTTCTGTCGTTTGCTTCCCGGTAAGGCTAGACTTCCTTGAGCGACGCTTGGTCCACACCATTATCTTCTCCTTTCCCCCCGGCAAACTTGTGGGCGAGGGAACCTTCCTTTCTTTGAGAGAGAAAGAAGAGAAAATAAAGATATGGAGCCTTATGGCTCGTTATTGCCATCGGGGTAGGTGCTGCACAAAGTGTCGATAACGCATGCAAAAATATAAGTAGAAAGCATGAAATTGACAAGATGTGCGGCACATTAGCTTTACTTATGCACGGGTTCACGCCCGCTTTGTAAAGGATTACATGCAACATCGGCAAGACTTGTACAAAAGGTGGTTCTTTGGAACAGGTTCCGCAAACCGCACCTCTGAGTAAAACTTACGAAGATGCTCAATGTTCCAGAGTTGCTCACCGAATGCCATCTTCGGGCCTCAAGGCGGACAGCCAGTGCCTAGTGACTCGTTTCACCCGGTAAGGGCCTTCCCACTTCGGTGTCAACTTGTTGGAATTCTTGGCGGACTGAACGCTACCGAAGAACAAGGTCGCCTTCCTCGAGACTTCGGCATTAACTTTGCGGCTATGGTAGCGGCGCAAAGCTTGCCGGGTATCGAGCAGCTCGTACATCACCGAAGACGATCCTCCTCAAGGAGCAGCGTCATCTTGTCGCAGCTGCTCTTGCTCAAGCTCATCATAGCGAGCACTCGAGGTGATCCGTATACGAAGTTCCGTGGGGAGAACTTCCTCTGCTCCATAGACTAGAGCGAAGGTGTACGGCCAAGGCTCGATTTGGCGTCGTCTGATCGACCAAAGAACCACCGACTCCTCAATCCAGCTTCTTTCCGCACTTGTGCAGCCCGTCGAAAGTTCTCGTCTTGAGCCCGCGCAAGACTTCAAAGATTCGCCCTCTCCGCTTGACCGTTACTTCTCGGATGAGCAATGGTTAAGCGGAACCTTGGCGCCAAGATCTTGGACGTCTTGCATGAAGGTGCGGCTTAGAATTGCGTGCCGTTGTCGGTGATGATCCCGTTAGGGATTCAAACGGCAAACAATTGACCTAAAGAACTTGATCACGATCGTCGTCACCTTCCTCATCGCTTCCACTTCCGCCACTTTGTGAACTTGTCGATTGCAATGTACAAGTACTCAAAGCCCCGACAGCTTCGGGGAAAGGGGCCGAGGATGTCGAGCCCCTGCATAAAAATGGCCAGGATAAAGGGATCGTCTGGAGAGCTTGAGCTGGTATGTATCTGCTTGGAATGGAACCGCACCCTTCACACTTGGTTACTTGTGCGCTTGCATCCTGGAGGGTTGTCGGCCAAAAGAAACCTTTGCCGAACGCTTTTGCCGGCAAGTGCTCTGGCGCCAATGTGGTGACCACATATGCCTCCATGTATCTCGCCAACAGCTTTTGTCCGTCTTCCCGGTGAATACACTTCAATTTCACACCGTTGAGTCTTCTTCATGCAGTGTGTTGTCGACAAACCGTACATACTTGACTGTCGGGCTACTCTTTCCGCTTCTTCTTGCTCTTCGAAGTTCTCCGTCTGAAGGAAACGGACTATCTCTTTGTGCCCATGTTGGAGCTTGCGGCTCGACAACAAGGACTAAAGACACATCTGCCGCTGGAACATTCCGCTTCCACGGCGAGAACTCGCGGCTCAGCCGAGCTTGACGTTCCCGGCAAGCTTGCCGAGCAAAACTTGTCGGGAGCGCTCGCTTCAACGGAACAAACCCTAGGGCTTGCCGGAGCGTATCGCTTCCTCGGCACCCTTGGTGTTATCTTGAGGACCTTCTTGACGGCAACTTCGAAGCTCTGCCGAAAATAGTCACCAGAGATCAACTTCCTCTTCTTGCTCTGTCCGGTTGATGGCGTTACATGCACGGTTGAGTCAGCTTGAGCACAAAAATCCACGGCTCCATTGTGTAACTTAAGTGCAGCGCGACTTCGACACCATCGGCAATGTCATTCGAGCTCTTGGAACATGTTCCATTTGTAGGCCGTCAAAGTGCTCTTCTAGCTTTCTCACTTCATCAACATAAGCTTCCATCAACGGACTCGATAACTCTTGTTCACTTGGCGGATGGCAAGTCGTGAGTCACCCCTAACAATGAGCTTCTTGATCCCAAGTTCTATCATGCGATCTCGAGACCGCAAGCAAACCTTCATACTCTGCAGATTGTTTGTTGCTTGCTCCTTGGGAAAGCGATCCGACTACGATTGTGAGGTGCTCTCCTGGGTGCAACAAGTAGCACGCCCAAGACCGCACCTTGCAGAAGAAGGCACCATCAAAGTACATCAGCCACTCTTTGCTTGCTTCCTTGACGGGATGCTCGTTTACGAATTTCTTCATCTTGTGTTGGCGCCCATTCTGCTATGAACTCCGCCAATGCTCGCTTTGGATAGTTGAAGTGCTCTCAAACTTGAGGCCAAAGCTTGACAGCCCAAAGGCCCACTCGACAATCCCGCCTGTTGCCTCTGGATTTTGCAAAGATCCTCTTCGGAAAACGAGTGACGATCGTGATCTCATGTGCCCGGAAGTAATGGCGTAGCTTTCTCGAGGCCATGAGGAGGCCGAAAGCAATTTCTGCACACCAGAGTACCTTGACCTAGCCCCCGCAGAAGGGAATCGACAAAGTAAACCGGGCGCCGCACCATTCTTTTTCGCATCTTCTCATGCGTCTCACAGAGATCCGCCCTTGTCGAGACCAGAGCTTGCCGGGCCGGTGAAGCCCCGCCGTCAGCCGGATGCATCTCGCCATGGTTGCTAGCTCATCATCCGCCTCTCTCTGCTACTAATGCGGACTAACCACTTGATTGGTTGCCGCTATATATAGCAAAGAACTTCTCTTGTGGCTTAGGTGCGACAAGTGTTGGAGTGGAGGACAGGTATCTCTTCAAGTCTCGCAGTCACAGCCTCCGCTCGAGTCCATTTCATCGGACCCGCCTTTTTCAAAATTTTGAAAAATGGCAGGCGCCAGCAGACCTAGAGATAAACTCGCCGAGAGCAGCTACGCAACCGCAAGTCTTCGTACATCCTTGACGCGATTTGGTGCTTCAATCTGCTCAATGGCCTTGATCTTGTCGGGATTGGCTTCAGTTCCTCGCTGAGACACGAAGAACCCGAGAAGCTTGCCGGAAGGGACTCCAAACACACATTTCTCAGGGTTGATCTTGAGGTTGATCTTGCGCAGATTTGCAAAGGTTTCGTCTAAATCTTGAATCAGAGTCGCCTTGTCCTTGCTTTTGACCACTATGTCATCCATGTAGGCTTCCACATTTCTGTGCATTTGCGGCTCAAAAGCGTCATGGACTACTCTTGAAAAGGTTAACCAACATTCTTTAATCTGAAAGGCATCCGTACGAAATAGTATGTGCCACATGGTGTGATGAATGCGGTCTTCTCCTCATCCTCTTCTGCCATGAAGATCTGATGATATCCTGAGTATGCATCCAGAAATGAAAGCAAATCACATCCGCCGTGGAGTCAACAATCTGGTCGATGCGCCGCAAGGGAAATGGGTCTTTGGGACAAGCTTTATTGACATCGGTAAAGTCGATACAAAGCCTCCATTTCCGCTTGCCTTGCGTACAACTACAGGATTGGCCAACCACGTAGGATGGAGCACTCCTCCGACAAGGCCTGCCGCTTCCAATTTCTTGATTTCTTCTGCGATGAATTCCGCGCTCCACCGCCGCTTCGACTTTCGCTTGACGGGCCGCGATGAGGACAAACGGCAAGATGGTGCTCAATTACTTTCACGGGAACACCGGGATGTCGACGGTTGCCACGCAAACACGCCGACGTTCGCCGTAGGGAAAGCAACGAGCGCGCCTTCCTATTTAGGGTCGAGAGTGGCACCGATGGTGAAGGTACCACCAGTGCCGCCCTCCTTGGCGGACACCTTCTTGGTCTCTGGTGGAGCTGCCATCGCCTTCTTACACTTGCCGGTGGAGCTCGATGGTGCGTCCTCGACGGTAGCGCAGCACTCAAGAGGTGCGCTTGCCGGAGTGGGCATCGAGCTCTTGTCGGACTTGGTCTTCTTCTTCGCCCGGAGCTTCAGCGGCAAGTGGCTTGCAATCTGCTATACCGCCGCTTCCCGGTAGATCTTGTCGGCGCAGTAAGAGCATCCTTCTTGTCGCCAGGACGTAGATGACACTTATCGGGCCCGGCATCTTCAACATGTTGTATGCATAGTGAGAGGCTGCCATGAATTTGGCGAGTCTTTGGACGCCAAGTATCCCGTTGTAAGGCAATGGAAAGTCAAGAACGCCAAAAGTGACCCTCTCGATCCTGAAGTTCAACTTCGCTGCCAAATGTCACCGGCAACGTGATCTTTCCCTTCGCTTGCTCCTTCCCGGATTGATTCCTTGGAATGTGCCGGTTTCTTCGAGCTTCGCCATCGTGGATCTGTAGTTTCGAGCACCGCGGAGGAGATCAGTTCAAGCCGGCCCCGCCATCAACTAGCATCTTAGTGACCTTGAGGTTGCGGATAGTTGGTGAAACCAACATCGGCAAGCACCGACCGCAGCTACGCGATCGTGGTGGTCCTCAATATCAAAGATGATAGGCGTCTTTGGACCATTTCGTAGGTTTGCGTGACTCGACGGATGGTTCTCGCCGCATTGACTTCCCGCATCCACCGCTTGAGCCGGGCGGTGTGAAGTATGCGCAGAGAAGCACCGCCAACGCACGTGACCTCTCGCGGGCTTTCTCGAACTCCCGCTCATCGGTCTCGCTATCATCCATGTCTTCATCATCGCTGCCGTCTTCATCCTTGTCGCGCCGCTGAGGTCTGTCTCTTGCCGCCGCTTGGCCTTGCCGCGGCCCCTCCTCGGCCGGGACGCTTTCTTGCTAGCTCCTCCAAAGACCTTCTGGGCCTTCTCCTTGTCGCGTCGTTCAGATTCAGCCTTCTGCTGCTCGACAAGCTGCTCGACCTTTTGCAGCTCGAGGTCATGGCCCTTGTTGCGGTGGATCTTGCAAGATCGCTTTGTTGGAGCCGTCCCCGCTTTGCCGGACCGCCACAAACTGGCGAGTTGGTGCTGCCGCAACCTCCTTGCCGGAGCTACCAGCTTTGTCTTTCGGCGCCACCTCCGCTTCTTGGACTGCTCAACAACTAGCACATCTTTGCCTTTCTTCTTCCTGTTGTTCCACCGCCGGTTTTTCTTTGCCGGGCGGTCTCCTCACTATCGATCCTCCCGCTTTAGTATTCTCTCCGGGAGTCTCCTCCTTCCTCAAGACGCGTACACTTGTCGGCCAGGCATATAGCTCATCGACGTCTCGATCTTGCACATCGCCATCTCCTCCCGCATCTCGCGTTTCACACGCTCGATGGAACGCAGCGATTACCGTGGTGGTGGACATTTGGGATGTTGTCAGACGCTGGTGAATCTCTCAATATACTTGCTAGGGCTCTCCTTCCTTCCGGGCGGCAGATGAAGGTCGCTTTCTTGGCCATGGGGCTTGTGGCGCTCAGAAGGCGCCGACAACCGATGGCATAGATCTGCCCAAGAGGATATGGAGTTGTCCGGCAAGTGCATGAGCCAGATCTCGACATTGGGCTTGAGCACCGCGGGAAGTAGTTGGCCAGATCTTGTCGTCTCGCCCGGCAGCTTGCACCGCGATGGTGTAGATGTTGAGGAACTCCGACGGATGCGTCTTGCCGTCGTACTTCTCGGTACATCGGCTTGAAATTCTTCTTCTTTGGGCCATCGACTTGCCGCAGCTCACGAGTGAACGCAGGGCAACTCATCACAGACGGCAAGTCGCTGGTTCTCTCGGGCGCATGCATGTCGACGGAAGGGCCCCAGCTGCTGGTCGGATTGACGCCGCTTCTCTTGGCGCTCGATGCAAGTTCGAGCGTCTTCTTGCCGCTGCTCGTGAAGAACTTGGCGCCGATCGCGACGAGCTCGTGGATCCGGCGATGCGGTGGAGTCGCTGTCGAGGTGGATCCGGTGAGTCCGCGATCTTGGCCTTCGGGCGGAGAGCGCATGGTGGTTGCACCCCACCGGTTTCGCCGCCACCGGCTCGTGTTTGGCGATCGTGCCGCGGCAGCGATGCACTCGGCCGCCATGAGCGCCGCCGTTGGCAAAGCCGATGAGACTGAATGGTGGCCCTCCATTCATCGACCTTGTCGGCCGTTGGAGGGTAATCCAGAGCGCTTGAGCTCTCGCCAAAGCTTCTGCTGGAGTGGTGGGTGGCGATGGCGAACGGCGCGAGGCGGATATGCTCGGACTTCTAACTATGTTAGAAGGAGCAGATCCCGCCCAGCGACCTTTTGCTTCGCCGCGCCAAAGATGTTGGCGTGCATGCCGGGTCTTGAGCATCCCGAGACCCACCAGCTCGATCTTGGTCCAACGAGCGTATGGCGTTATGAATACCATGACGCTATCGGTCCCGCGCCTCCGAGACGGGCGCGGTGCATGTACGGACGCCGAGGTCTGCGCTGCCTTGTCCTTGGCTTGGCAAGACCGTGGGCTCCCGTCGATGTCCATTCTTCACGGCGTCTACCCCACCACCCGCTTGCTCCGGTGGTGGTGGGTTCGACGCGACGGAACATCTGCCGCCAAAGCCTTCTTCTTGGTGGCATGTCGATGAAGATGATGAAGATCTAGCTCGTGTGGACGCCGGATCAGGTTCACACAATCTCGACGCTTCTACCCGGGCGCGCCAAAGATGTCGGGCGGTCGATTCGCCCACGAACACCTATGGGACCGGCGGACCGAGCCCTTCGGTTCGGGCGGGGGGGGCGGAGGTCGACGAAGAGCAGATCGAGGCGGAAGCACACGAAGCGGTTTACCCAGCCGGAGCTCTCCGGAGAGATAACACTCCTACCGCATGTCTGAAAGTGTATTGAGTTCTTGCTCAAGAGCGCCGAGTGCTACAAAGACACACAAGTCGCTAACTAGACCGAAGCGTGAGTGTTCTCCCCCTCCTCTACGCTATGCATGGGCCTCCTTTTATATGCTAAAGGGTCTCCGGCTGTGGCAACATAGACAAGGGTAAAATGGAAAAGGAGTGATTGGTACAGCTACTTGTATGCAGATGTATCATACCTAACCCCGACGGCAGGGACAAAGGCATTAAATGCCCGTCACGCCACCCTAACGGTCAGAAAGGGACCGTCAGGGCGCCACCGCTTGCCACGAAGGCAATCTTGTCGGCGCCGCTTGCCACCGCTGGCTCCGTTGGTCAAGACGACCTCTTGCCACGCTACCGAAAGGTCCTGTGGCGACACGTTAGTGGATGTCTTGAGTGCAGTCTGAGTGGTGGTCTGCCGTGGCAAGCGCCTTTGCCGCATGATTGTTGTCTTGTCGCGTCCTAAGCTTGTCGCTCACTGGGCCTTCCCGGCAAGCTCCTCTTGTCGGGGCCTTGTCTCCTAGGTGCCTTGGGTGGCCTTCCCGGCAAGCTCCTCTTGCCGGGGCCTTGTCTTGAATACTTTGTTCTTGAATGGCTCAACAGGAACCACGGAGGACCTTGATGTCACCCGTGAAGCCTTGCCATGAGGGTCAGAATCGCCCGTGCACAAGTTCGGGATACTAGGGTACCCCTACTCTAGTACACCGACAGAGGGCGAGGAGGCAGAGCCGACGGGGACCTCCGGCGGTGGTGGATGGCGAAGGGGGGCCGCAGGGCGTCGGGGGCGACGGGATCGAGGTCGATCCCGATCCAGATTGTGTGTGGGGGGGGGGGGGGTGGGGGAACGTGGGAGTGCCGCTAGGGTTCGGGATGGGGGAGGGGTTAAGCAGGGGGAGGGGGGGGCGTTTCGGTAGGGCCAGTCGGTGGGGTGGAATGGACTGAGGCCCATGAGGAGCCGGGGGGTTTCTTTTCTTTTGTTTTCTTTTAGTTTCCTTTTATTTTTGTTTTAGTAAAATACCAAAATGGCACCTAATTTGATGTTACCAAATATGCCATCGCCACACTAACTTGCTACCCAATCTAAAATAGTTTCATAATTATTTAATATATTTAAAATATTTAATTAATAGTTTTCGCTACTGTTTTATTCATCTTATAGTATTTAAATATTTTATAAAGGTGTGTTCTCCACCATAATTACCTAAGAAATATTTGGTTCACTCCGAACATTTTAGTTTTAATATTTGAAAACTTTTAATGTTTGCTTGATTTTGAATTTGAATTTGAATCGGTTTCGAACTAAAGCGAGATTAGCAACAGTAATCGAAGTGACATGGCATTATTAGCAGAGGGTTGCTGTAACTTAATTATCCAGACGTCACATTTACCTACTTCATTGTCAGAGTCAACCCAGTCTAAATCCCATCCACCGTCATCACTATCACTATCATTTTCATTGGGGGTCCCACTGGTGGAACGCTGCTACTCCCTTCATTTCTGCTGCCTGCCTTTCTGAGCATTCACCTTAAACCCGGGACTTCCCCTAATTCTAGTGCTAAAGCCAGGAGATTTAGGGCTTAGTACAGGAGGCGGATCAGGTGTACCACTAACATGAATATCATCAATTGCATTGTCAAATGTCATGTCTTTGTGATAAATAAACAACTGAAAGTACTAAAACTTTGGAACAACTGTTGTCATGTGCAAAGTGTCAATGTCACAGTCCAAATCCGCAGTCCATCATCTAAATTCTTACTAGGTAGTAAGCAGTACAAAACATGCTTGGATTGGTCACTATATCCAGTTGCTATATAAAATCATTGAGCCGGAGAGGAGACCATGTTTCTACTTCACAACCATTGAACAGAGCAACTTTCCCATCGACATACATCTTCGACTGGCCAAATCCACACAAAAATCAAGGATAGTTGATTTCTGCGGTGAAAACCTCCTCTTGTGGTCCTAGATAGCAAGGGATTCAGTCAAATACTACCATCGATTTGAGCTATATCGAAATCCGCAAAAAAAGGAGGATCGAGGGTTAGGGTTACATGCACAACATTGACCGTATCGCGGAGGAGGATCTCTGGGTCGCCGCAACACGGGCGCCATCCTAGGGGCGCCGCCACCAGACAAACGCCTGCGATGACCGACTCTTCTCACTGGAGCAACGCCACCGCCATCGACCGCCCCTATGTCGCCTGAGAGAAGTGGAGAAGAGGAAAGGACCGCGCCTGCGAAGAAATCAGGGTTGAGGGGTTCTTTTGCAAAAGAACATGGCTGGTCGTTATCCTGACTAGGCCTTGGAGTCGACATGGTGGCGGTCAAAGCGCCAAGCGAGCTGGTCGGCGAAAAAAAAACCTCGCCTGAATAATCTAGAAAGACTTAGGACCCAGAAGTGCATTTTGAAAGAATTATGACCCAATCCACATTTTTGGAAAAGAATTATGACCGCGCTTGCATTTTAATCATAATCCATTATTTGTCAAAATTTTCAAAGGTCAAGTAACGTCTCAACAATTTCTCCCGCCCATGGCCTCCATCACCATAAACCCGTAAACCTGTTCGCATGGCGTAAACCAAGGCCGTTGGCGCATTTCCGGTTCCCATGTGGAAGAGCGAAGATTAAAATCCTAGCATTATCTCGTCTTCCCCCGCCTCTTGCGGCCGAATCACCCGTTCACCACACCCTCCCGCCATGCACTGCCTCGCCCCCCACTTCCTGCTCCTCCTCCCGCTCCCCACCGCGCCCCGCCACGCGCCACCCCAGACCCCACCGCCCGCTCTCCTCCTGCCCTGCCGCCCAGCCCACGTCCAACCCCACGCCGCCCCGCTCCACCGCCCCTCCGCGCGCTCCTCCTCCCGCGCCGCCGCGCCGGTGTCCGACGAGGATGAGGACGAGGAGGCCGACGAGGAGGAGGAGGATGACGACGAGCTAGGCATCCGCGACGCGGACTACGACGAGGACGACGATGGGGAGGGCGACGAGGAGCTGGAGGAGGAGAGCGGCGGCGAGGACGAGGAGGAGAGGGACGTGGCGGCGGAGGATTCGCGACAGGAGACCGCGGAGCGGAGGCAGCGGTCGGAGCAGTACAAGTCGCAGCAGGTGGCCAAGCTCGTCGCCGAGGTGCGGGAGTTCGGCGACGATATCATCGACTACAATGAGCTCGCTGGGATCTACGACTTCCCCATCGACAAGTTTCAGGTACCCGACTCGCGCGGACGAGCTAATTCTGGTTCTACGCACTGAAGCCGTATGTGTTTTGGTGGGAGTTTATCGATTTTGGAGTACCGGAATGGTTGGCATTTGTAGCTCTAGCAGTGCCAGTATCTTTAAGTTTCATCTAGTTTGTCGAATCCATCCATCTACTTACTAATAAAAGGGCGACAGCTGATTTAAATCCTCTTAAAAAGAGATCAGTATGCGAAAATTTTATTTAAAGCATCTAACCCTTAATTTTTGTGGACCCCAATTTGAAGGGCTAGATACATGATAATTTGGGAAACATCTAGCATTGAATTAGTTGAACCTAAATTTTAAAAACTTCAACTCGATGGCTGGCCTAGAAATGCAGTGATCAGAAAAATGGAAATAAAAAAGAGGTGGTAGCACTGCTTATAACTCAATCCGCTCGTTCACATAACGGGACAGATATCTCAAAATAAAGAAATCATGATAATTAAACATATGATGAGATATTGCAGCTGTATTTTGTTTGCAAATATAATTTTCAGAAATCAACTCGCAAAGAAAGTTTTGTATCGATACTGTAACACAGTAAACCATGCAATTGTGCGGGCCAATCTGCTAGTTAGATACATGCGTTTACACGGGGGACATCTCTTGTGTTGTCTATTGCAATACACTTCCTAACTTTGGGCATCGTGGAGCTGACAAATAATATCATGTTCTCGTTATGCAAAAAAACTTAGTTGCCTGACCAGTAAATGACTGTGATAAGCACTGAGTTCTTGCTTTTGTACTGTGTTTTTTTGTGGTAGATATCTTCCAGTAATTTGTGCTATAGGATGATGTCGGAGATGTTCTCTTCTTAGGGAGCTTACTAAGATGGGATCATCTTGGATGGTTCATATAGTCACACTGCAATTATATCATCAATTTACCTTAAGATGGGGCCATCTTGTCTGGTTCATATTAAGCACTGCAATTTATATCATCTATTTTATTTATACCACCTCTTCCTGATTATTCTTTGGAGTGACATAACATGTTTTTTTACACTGTTTCCTATCTTCTTGTAGCGCCTGGCTATACAAGCATTTCTAAGAGGCTCATCCGTAGTAGTTTCTGCACCTACAAGTAGCGGGAAGACACTAATCGCATGAAGCTGCAGCTGTGGCAACAGTTGCCAGAGGAAGGCGTCTCTTCTACACGACACCGTTGAAGGCCTTGTCAAATCAGAAGTTCCATGAGTTCCGTAAAATGCCACTTTCATGATCCATGCCATTTTTTTTACAGATTTATGACTAAAACCTGCAAGAACTACCTTTTGTCTTGTGTTAGTTGGGACATGCCTAGAGTTATCATCTTAGTGACATCCTCATGCTCCCAAGTTCTAACTGACAGGGAGCCTTGAAAATTATCAGTTTAGGTGTAAGTTGAAACTCGCGTCAGCTCACTCATCCACATGATTGTCTGGAGAACATTTATGACTGTTGGAAAATTCCATCAGCCTCGGCTGTTGGAGTATTTATTAGAGTAGTGCAAGGCTGAGACTGTTATATAATTTTCCTAGATGGTCAGACTCTTGAGTAATGCATTTATTTTGACACATTGCCATTGTACAATAATTTCAGGAATACATTTGGTGATCATAATGTTGGTCTTCTTACAGGAGATTCTGCTATCAATAAAGATGCTCAGATCCTAATAATGACGACAGAGATTCTGCGTAATATGCTGTATCAAAGGTATTTATGCATGAACAAGTATTCATCTGTAGCATACTGTTACTAGTTTAATAATTTTCCACTTCCACCATTGGAAGCAAATATTGCAGATGCATGAAAAAGTATATATATGTTCAGTGTTTCGCATTTGAGAATAGCATAATCTATTTTTTAGCTACTCATGTTTTTGGGGTTGGGGTGCGGGGAGATTAGGCTTTAGCGGTAGTTAATTATTGGTTGTAACTGATGTTGCTGTCCTGTTTCTGAAAGAATCCCGCCATCTTTTATTTGGACTGCAGTGTTGGTATGTCAGCATCCGATGGTAGATTATTTGAAGTTGATGTCATTGTTTTGGATGAAGTCCATTACTTAAGTGATATCTCACGCGGAACTGTTTGGGAAGAAACAGTATGCTACTTTATTACTCTTGTTCGTCTTCATGAGTTTATATTGGTCATTTGACTTACTATTTTCACTACATTCTTAGGTGATATATTGTCCAAAGGAAGTCCAGCTTATATGCTTGTCTGCCACTGTTGCAAATCCTGATGAATTAGCTGGCTGGATTGGTCAGGTAACTGTAGCTTTCACTTCTCATATTGTGCTGTATTGATTTTCTATTGCATTGATGATACATGATTAGTGGATTAATCGTATTTTCCCCGCTCCCCATTTTGCAGTAGCATCATAGATGTAATAGTTTTTCCACTTTCTATTGTAATGATTGTATATGAAGCACCAGAAATACTTGCACAGTTCGTTGAAAGAAAATACATTCACAAAGCACATGCGAGTATAATTTTTTGGTTTACTGTGATCATTAGATTCTCATGCTTGTGCAAATGCTGCCCACAAATTGTAGTTTTCCTTTATTTCTGGTCTGGCACCACATGATTTTGTACTTGCGAAATCAGTTCTTATGTCTGTCTTTTTTTAGATCCACGGGAAAACGGAGCTGGTGACATCGAGCAAACGCCCCGTTCCACTAACTTGGCACTTCTCGAAGAAATTTGCACTTCTACCACTTCTTGATGGAAAGGGAAAGAAAATGAATAGGTTGTCACCTTGTTCTTGTTGGCATCATAAACTAGCTTGCTTTCCAAATCAACATGCATATAAAGAAGTACTCTTAATAACAATATGCAACCAGCTCGTTTTTTTTGTTTTAACCATGTTCACCCCCTTTGATAAATTGGACCATCCCATCAGAATGTGGGCAACTTCCATTGATTGATCTAAATAGTTGCATCATATCTGCCAAAAAGTTAACCATATATTCTTCACTGAAAATTTAACTCCTCTATACCTTCTTCTAGGTGCATGCGCGCGCGTGCACGCCTGATTACCAATTGTCCAGTAGTCAAGTCGGCAGTTTACTAAACGGTTACCAAGATTAGTCAGGTACAAGACGTATAAAGGGTACTTCAATGTCTATTAGTAATCATTTAGTCATGGAGCCCAAAACATATTAACCCCATGATCACCTGGGGATAACATAGCTGCACTTTAAGGCAGCTTAAATGGAAACAGGTGTGCGCTAAGTACAGTATGTTCAGCTGCTAAATAAGAGGGTTTATCTGAACCTAGTAGGGCCTACTTAGGTCTGCCTTGCTTTACACCATTAGCTATGTCCATGCGGGTTAATATTTTTTGGATTATCAGAAGTGTTCCTGGAAATGTACTTAGCTGTTTATCTACTTTCTGTCATATACTTTATACCCTTGTTTGTGAAGGGTCAAATGCCTGCAAATAAAGAAAACAAGTATTTGCTTACTTACCACTGTCTTGGATGCTGATTCTGACAAGGTTTGCTTTGATAGTCATGACCAATCTTTTTTCATATTTTGTTATTACTGGTAGTATGAAAACCAAACGTCGTTCGGTGGGCTAGAGGCGGGCGAGCTCCCAGCCTACCCTTGTTCGAGGCCTAACCTGTTACTCCCTCCGTTCCTAAATATAAGACCTTTTAGAGATTGTACTATGGACTACATACAGATGTATATAGACATATTTTAGAGTATAGATTCACCCATTTTGCTCCGTATGTAGTCCATAGTGGAATCTCTAAAAGGTCTTATATTTAGGAACAGAGGGAGTATTAAACATGCCGCCAGCGCTAGAGCCTGTTGGTCGAGTTTTGTTTTATTGGAAGTATCAAGGGCATACATGATTTCTTCAAAGTCCATCTGGTTGCTTATGTTGTATACTTATTCATTCCTTATGAAAATCGATAATTGTTTGACATCCATACACATTAACTGGTTATGCTACCTTTGTGGTTTATATGACACTGGATGGCATTTTAAGAAACATTGTAGGATATCTCTTGTGCATTCCAGTATTGCCTGATGCACATTATTTATGTTTGTACCAAAGCTAAGTCATGTATTTATCATTTTGTTCTATCCATACAGGAAGTTGAGAATGTCTCACGTCCAGAACATATCTTCTCCAAAAAGTGAATTCTATTACGTGAAAGGGAAGAGGAAGGTTAGAACAAATAAAAATGAGCAAGGTAATAGAAGCCCATTGGACATATCAAAACAGGTTCAATTGTCCAAGCACGAGGTCACCAATATGCGCCGTTCCCAGGCATGGACTAGACTCACTTTTATGACATGCATTTTGGCATAATGACTTTAAACTGCTCATGTTTTTTTTTGTGAAACCATGTCAGATTAAAGTGTGCTATGACTAATGGGTGTCATTTCTTGATTACATCACTATGCAGGTTCCACTAATACGTGAGACTTTGTCACAGCTTTGGGAAAATGACATGCTTCCAGCTATTTGGTTTATCTTTAGTAGAAGAGGATGTGATGCAGCCGTTGAATATATTGAGGATTGTAGACTTCTGCATGATTGTGAGGCTAGTGAAGTTGAACTGGAACTTAGGAGGTTCAGGATGCAATATCCTGATGCTGTCCGGGAAAATGCTGTGAAAGGACTCTTGCGAGGAGTTGCTGCCCATCATGCTGGTTGCTTGCCACTGTGGAAGTCCTTTATTGAAGAACTGTTTCAGCGTGGCCTTGTTAAAGTAGTCTTTGCAACAGAAACCCTTGCTGCTGGGATCAACATGCCTGCTAGGACAGCTGTGATTTCTTCTCTCAGCAAAAGAATTGATGCTGGGCGCCAGCTCTTAACCCCAAATAACCTATTCCAGATGGCAGGTCGTGCTGGAAGGAGAGGGATCGACACAGTTGGGCATTCTGTTCTGGTTCAGACTACTAATGAAGGGCCTGAAGAATGTTGTGATGTTATCTTCGCTGGACTTGAGCCACTTGTTTCACAATTTACTGCATCATACGGGATGGTTTTGAATCTCCTTGCTGTATGTATCTTGCTGTAATATATCTGTATATTTTCTTGTTTTCTTGTATTCCTTGTCTGATGGGTTGGAATGTGTTGTCCAGGGTTGAAAGTTACTCATAAGCAGAAAGAATCAGGTGATGTTAAGGCTAAACGTTCTGGAAGAACATTGGAAGAAGCTCGGAAGTTAGTGGAGCAAAGCTTTGGGAATTATGTTGGGAGCAATGTAATGGTTGCTGCTAAAGAAGAGCTTGAGAGAATTCAGAAAGACATACAACACCTCTCTTCAGAAATTACAGATGAATTCATTGACAGGAAATGCAGGAAGGAATTATCCGAGGAAGACTATGCTGAGATTTCTCTGCTACAAAACAAATTAAAGGTAATGTTCATTGCTTGGTCTGGTTTATGTATAGTAATTCAGTAACATGGAAATCCATCTAACGTATCTGATATTCTTACAGTTCCACTTATAAATGCTCAATTATTTGTGTCAATGTATTAATGACACCGGGCTGCCCTTTTTCTATTAATGACAGATAAACATGATCTCCGTCGATTTTTCGGGCTGACACACTACCATGTTTCTTTAAGAATTTGATATAGTGCATGTAGCTCTTCTTTGTATCATTACTTCATTTCATGTTTACAAAAATAATTATACGCCTTCACAGTTTACGGCATATTAGGAAACACTTTAAAATCAAGACGGTCTTAAGTATACATGTGCCCCATTTTGTTTTGAGCAGTCCTCTTGTTTCAGTCTGTCTATCGACTTCTATTTCTTTCAGGGCTTAGTTTAGGATTAGGTTGGTGGTCTTTTGCCGGGCAATTCATCCCATTGGCAACCGGGGAGTATTTTTGTCTTGTTTACAACAAACCAAAAGCGACACACTGAAACCCTTTTTATCTTAATGCAAACATGTGAAGCCATCCTTCGTGCTCTAGAAAACCTCCACCATGTGGGCACTTGAATTTACCTAGCATGCTAATATTGACACATGGCTTTGCCTATAAATGTTAAAATTTAAAACCTAAAATGATCCATCAACTTCAAAACCCTGTCGCTTTTAACTCATGGACACTTCCAAGAATTGAGTAGAAGGTATTACATAATTAAAGTTTTTTTTTTCATAACTTGTTGACCAAGGTACTGCTTATGATGTATTATTAGACCTTATTTGTTCTATGCGCTTGTTCCTCAGGAAGAGAAGAAGATACGAAATGAACTGAAAAAGAGGATGGAACTAGAGAGAATGGCTGCATGGAAAACTCAATTAGAAGAGTTTGAAAGTGGTCACCTCCCTTTCATGTGCTTGCAGTATAAAGATAAAGATTCAGTTCACCACACGATTCCTGCTGTTTTTATTGGAAGCCTCAGCTCGCTTTGATGATCAAAAGATTGCCAGCATGGTGAGTGCATAAATTTCATATTGCATGAGAGTTGTAGAGGGAAAAGCTACATGGTTTTACTTCTGGGATTGTTTACATCTCTTATTGTGCACATTCTTGTCAAATGACAAGCATTAATTATCGGATACTGCAAACATGGAAGTTCTGAACCGCAGTAGTTTACATCCTTTGCTGTTTGTATATCTAAATTTTTGTGAGGCATGCCCCAAGATATGAATTGTTGAAGTTTTTCTCTACCGCTTTGTCTTTGTGATTACTGTCCTAGTGTCCTCCTCGTGTGTTCTTATGAAAATAACTATTGCAGCTGGAAGATGATTCTATTGGTCCAGGCAAGCAGGAAGTTGATAGCGAGGGACAACTTTTTTGCCCATCATACTATGTTGCTTTGAGTTCAGATAATTCATGGTATCTATTCACAGAAAATGGATAAAACTGTTTACCAGACAGGTCTACCTGCTGTTCCTTCAGTAGAGGGTGGGCCACTCCCTAGAGAAACCCTGAAGCAGCTCCTTTGCGTGAAGACATGATCTGGGATAAAATCGCAAAATCAGAACATGGTTTTTTGTTATGCATGGATGGATCCCTAGACACATGGTCATGGAGTCTAAATGTTCCTGTGCTTAATAGCCTCTCGGAAGATGATAAGGTTTATACTTACTCCTTGGCTTTCCCAATATTTCTTGCTTTTATTGTAAATTAGAGTTATCTGTTACTACCTCCGATCCATAATAAGTGTCGCAGTTTTGAACTAAAGTTTTGAACTGGGGTTAGTTCAAAACTGCGACACTTATTTTGGATAGGAGAGAGTAGTATCTTTAAAAGATATTGATTTCTCACAAGATTCACTAAGTGTTCATTTCTCCCATCCGTGTCTTGTAATAGGTTGTTTAATCATAGTGGTTGGACCATAGGACTGTAGGAGTATTATACCGTAGTACTGACAGTTCTTTTCATCTGTGTCTTCTAATAGGTTGGTCAATCATGTCGTCAGACCAGTAATACACTGTTCTACTGAGTACTGACAGTTCCTTCTAATGTCGATAGATAAGCAACGTAACATGCACATCCTCATTTCATATATTATCATTTAATGCTATTCAGATCGTGTCTGGTATGAAGTTATGAATTATCATTTGCAACTTGCAGTTCTGTTGACGTTTTGGCATTGAACTAGCAACTTGCAGTTCTGTTGACGTTTTGGCATTGAACTTGCAACTTGCAGTTCTGTTGGCATTGAACTTTTTTTTTGTTACCCTTCTTCACAGGTGGAACGATTCTCCCAGGAACATCAGGCCGCTGTAGAATCTCACAAGCAACAGAGGAGGAAGGTTTCACAATTGAAGAAAACAATCAGAAGTACTAAGGGTTTTAGAGAATTTCAAAAGATCATCGACATGAGAAACTTTACAAAAGAAAAGATTGAGCGTTTGGAAGCTAGATCCCGCTGCTTGACTAGACGATAATGCAAATTGAACCAACTGGTTGGAAAGAATTTTTGCAGGTAACCATGTATGCTTTTATATGTTAGATGAACCTATCTTTGTTTTTGAAAGGAACACATTGTATTCCATTACATTAGAACATTTGGCATATCGCCAACAACAGCATCGAGTACAAATTCTGGGAAATTACCAAGCCAAGTCTCAGACCATTTTCCATGCCTAGACCATGCATAGCTAAAATGTGTGCTGCTACGTTACACTCTATTACAATGTTCAAAGCTTACAACAATCAAACATACACGCATCTGAAATTTTACATCTTGGAATAAGGATCCCAACTTTGATAAATCATACTCCGTACTGGTGATTGCCTGCTTCAGCATCATGGAATCCGTTTCAGAAATTACCTGCTGGCATCCCATTCTGATCGCAATATTTGTAGCATGTTGCAGGGCAAGCGCTTCAGCATGTAGCAGGTCAGGTACATGCTTCAGCTTACCCGCACCAGCAGCCAATAAAACTCCTTGATCATTTCTCAACATGAAACCCCAGCCTCCTATTTTTGATGCCTCGAGGAAAGCCCCATCTATATTAATCTTCAGGTTTCCCTCTGGAGGTGGTTTCCATTTCTGCATTTTCCTGTTGCTCTTCTCTTTTTCTTGAGTCTTATCCTTCATACAGTTAAAAAGATGATATTCAGCAGAAGATGAAACTTCCCCTATGGATCTAATTTGGTCGCCATTATGGGCTTTATTTCTCTCATTCCACCACAGCCACATTAAGAAGCAGACTTTGAGACATTCACCCGGTTCTAGTTTAAAAATTTCCTCAAGAACCTTTTTCGAATCTGGACAATCAAGAAGTTTAATTCTAATGTGTTCTAACATGGATGTTCTCCACAATTCTCTTACTTTTTTGCATTTAAAAAATATATGTCCACCATCTTAATCGAATCTAAAACATACTGGGCATCTAGTATCAATAGGCATACCTTTCCTTTTTAGCTTTGTCCTTAGAGGCAAGCTGTATGTTGCAATTCTCCATAGAAAGTGCCTCACTTTGCTTGGTAGGGGAAGCACCCATAACTTCTTCCAGTCAAAACCTGAATTCTCTGTTTCTGCATTAGAAGTTGAAATTAGTCCTGAAGATGATTCTCTTACTACATTATCTACAGCAACCCTGTACGCCGATTTTACCGAGAAGAGACCGTTTTTATCATAATGCCAAGCAAGGAAGTCACCTGTTTGTTCTTGAATAGGTATATGAAGGATGATATTTGCATCCTTTGGCCAAAATGTTTGCTTTATTAGGTCAGCATCCCATTGGTTTGTTATAGGATTTATCAATTCAGAAACCCTTCCTATTAAGTTTCTTCCTTTTGGCGAACTGATCCTCCTCGTACTTCCCCTCGGGATCCATGGGTCCTCCCATACTCGAATGTTTTCTCCATTTCCTACTCGCCAAATGATTCCCTTTTTGAGTAACTGTACCCCTTTGAGAATACTTCGCCATGAATACAAAATACCCTTCATTGGCTTCGCTTCTAGTATTGAACCATCTGAAAGTATTTAGCAGCAAGAACTTGTGTGCATAATGAGCAAGGATTTTGCAATATCCGCCATGCTTGCCTGGCCAACATGGCCAAGTTAAAGTAATGCTATCTAATTGAACTATATAGTTGTTGAAAGCACTCTAGTACTTTTTGTATCGTATCATTATATGTATAGAGTACATTGAGTTAGTTGCTTCCACTTCATGCATTAAGTAACTACGTAACTAAACCACATGAGACCGGAAATATATTGAAGTCATTGTAGCATCTCCTGTTGCTTCCTATCGTGCCATTCAGCCCCAGCCAGTGCTCCTTGACCACCTTTCATTCTTCCACTACACTATTAAACACTCCCCCTGAACCATCTCATGTGTAATATTTTGTTGAAATATATGCTGTTTCTCTATAAAATGCCATGGTTTGGTGAAGGCATTCAGGATCTTGTGGATAACCAGTATGATTGCACAATCTAAGTTACAGCCTTACGCTTGTCATCGTTAAGTAGTTTCTCAGACATTAATTTTCGATTCTCTAAATGGATGTTTACCAGATTAGCAATGTCATACAAGAGGCTAGAGTGTTAGATATCAACACCCAAGTAATCTATCCTTTGGGTGAAACGGCCGCAGCTATACGAGGGGAAAACGAACTCTGGCTTGCTATGGTTCTTAGGAACAAGGTGCTTTTGGATCTGAAGCCATCTCAACTGGCAGCAGTGTGTGGGAGCTTAGTGTCAGAAGGGATCAAACTTCGTCCTTGGAAGAATAGCAGGTACACATTTCAACAATGGCACCTATTTCTCATGCTTACAACTTGCTATGGCTATTGGCTTGTAAAGCCTCCTGTTATGTCATGTTTATATCTGTACAGCTGTCCCTATCCTTCATTGTTGTGGCCCGAATCTGTGGAAATACACTGGCATAGACCATCAATCCCACGTGCTGTGCTAAATTGCAGACCAGCACATTTGCTGCCCCAAATAAGCTTTGTATTGATGCAGTTAATATTTAGACGAGTACATGAACTGAACTCTCCAATGGTTGATCAATATGCTTCATCATCAATAAAAAGTGTTTATCCAATCAGTTGTCACCATATATTGCCGTGGCCTATTGAGTGACAAATATGTTCATACCATAGAAGGTGCAGCCAGTAATATTTTGTGTTATCATTTACTTAAAGTGATACCATAGAAGGTGCAGCCAGTAATATTTTCTGTTATCATTTACTTAAAGTGAGAACTCCAGTGTATTCAATTTCCAGCCCAAAATTTGTCAACGTTTTTTAATAAAAATACTACCTGCGTTTTCTTAGGCATCATGGTGATTGTTTAAAATTTTGCAGTTTTGTGTATGAACCGTCTTCAGTTGTTGTTGGTGTCATAAACTATTTAGAAGAGCAGAGAAACTCACTCCTCGATCTCCAAGAGAAACATGGCGTAAAGGTTTGGCACGTGATGTTCCTATTCTCCTGTGTCTTTAAATCAATAGTTGCCCTTGTTACTTTTCTCATCTACTTGCTTCTTGGCGTACAGATACCTTGCGAAATAGATACCCAGTTTGCTGGAATGGTTGAAGCCTGGGCGTCAGGGTTGACATGGAGGGAGATAATGATGGACTCTGCAATGGATGATGGAGATTTAGCCCGTCTGCTCAGACGAACGATGGATTTACTAGCTCAGGTATGTTATTGGGTGTGCAGATTCTGTATATCTCCAACGTGTTGTTAATTTTGTTGTCAATTTTCATGGTAATATCATACTTGATTTGTTTTGTTCCTTAAGTTTGATTATATGTTAATACTGTTCCTTTTTTACTTTTCTGGGCAACCTTACAGTCCTTGAGCTCGGTTATACTATACTATGATCTGCATTACATTGCATAATACTCACTGTGTTATATTCCAGATTCCAAAATTGCCAGATATAGATCCGGTTCTCCAGAAAAATGCACAAATTGCTTGCAGCGTCATGGATCGAGTACCGCTAAGTGAGCTTGCTGGCTGAAAGCCTGTAAATTGTAAGTACCGCATTGGTCATTTGTTGTAGGTAGGCAATTCTTTGTTGTACCATGGACAAATGGTTACCAGTTAGCTAAAATATCCTTTTTTACAGTTTGTTGATATCTGCACATCAAATTCAATTTCTGGATATATGTAACTGTATCTACTGTTGTCAACTTGGATCTTATGTAAAGAACTGGAGAAAAGAACCAACACAAACAATTTCATTATGTACAGTCTGCAGCTAACCTAAACCTCCAAAACAACCAATTCAAGCCAATGCAAACAATCTCCATTTACACCTCTCCATACATTCTATTCCTCATCACTACTTGAATCAGAGTCTGCGCCGTCCTTCATAAAGTGCGCTGGCAAGTTTGGGAATCGTGGCATGACCCTCTTCCTTTTGCTATCTGCTTCTTCTGGTGGCGGTTTCTGAGCCGGTGGTGCTGCCGCCGCACCACCAGCTACCGCCTTAGCACCATCAGGTGCCCCCTTAGCGGCTTCAGCTGGCCCCTTAGCAGCCGCCGCCGTTGTTGGCTGTGATGACGGGGGTGTTGGCTTCTTTTGCTGCTGCAGTCTTCTCTTGATGTCCACACATGCCTGGTCCACCATCCCCAGGAAATCCCTCACAATGACGAACAACTGGAGGGGATGAGCATTCCTGTCCTTGGTAGCACCTGCATGGTAGTACTCCGTTGTCCTCTGAACCAGATCAAGCACCTTCTCCTGCACTCCACTCAGTGCCTTCAGCTCTTGCTCCGCAGCATTTACAAAGCCTCTCAACCCTCTTGAGAATCCATCGTCCCCACAGGTCTCCAGGAGCTTCTTGATGCCCGCGAGTCGGTTGCCTAAGATTGCACATTCATTGGCAGTCACATCATAGTCCACGGTCGCAGCCTTCTTCACATTGGCGAACTCACTGCTGAGACCTCCAACAATGGGCAATCCTAGGTTCAAGTACTCATTCTGCCTATCCTCGCGTGATGGCCCCTGGCCAGCGGAGCCAGCTGCTGAAATTCCGCCATCGACGCTGCTCTTGGCGAGGCTACCAGAGCGGCGGATGGTGTAGTTGCGGTTGACAGCAAGGCGTTTCCCCTCTGCGCGCACAACCTCCTCGATGACAAAGTGGAGCAGCGTGGTGCCTCCATCGGTGCTCTTCACGTCGTTGAGCTTGCGCAGTGCTGTGAGGTTGAAGGCCTGCGCGTTCCCCCGCGCCGTGCCGGCATTCATCCGATTCCCTGCCTTTAGCACCGCCTCAAGCAGTTTAAAGAAGAGCCCCTTCGTCCTCAGCTCCTGGCTCGCCATCTCCAAGGTCTGGAGCGATTGCTTGAGCACAGCAATCTCAGAACCGTAGTTCACCTTGAATAGCAGCGCATTGACACGGGCAAATGGGTTGGGCACATCGAGCAATAGCCGGAGAAGGAAGGCCTCTGCAGGGGCAAGCCTGTCGGGGTTCCCAGAGAACTTCAGGATGGTGGCCTCTTCCTCCTTGGAGATGCTGAGCCGGGACAGCTTCTCGAGGACGTCCGTGCCGAGCTCGGTGTTGCCATCACGCAGCGCGTCGATGATCTCGTCCCGCCCCACGGTGAGGGACCGGAGGATGATGGAGATGTTGTGCGACTTGCGCGGCTCAATCAGGAATATCTGCTCCTCCGAGGTCGAGCGCCCGAGGCCGCTCGAGGAGTCCTTGGCGTCCGCGGATTTCGTCTTGCGGTTCACCGCCGCGGTGCCGAACAGGGCCTCGATGGTGCCTTCGTCCAAGCTGCAAACACGTCAGAACAACACCGTTAGAACGTTTTGAATCGATCACACACAAAGCGGAAAAAAGAAACCAGTTTCTGAAACACTAGCTAGCCTAATTTGGTTTTCAATCATGCATCCAATCGGGTCACAGCCGTGTTCTTTCAGCTACAATTCTCTTATTATCACTAGCTATAATTCTCTTGTCACTGGATGTGTGACGTGGCAGAGCTAATTATGTCCAGCGCAAGCTGACGAAGAAAAAGTGGGTGCCATCTTGACCGAGTTCAAGGTGTCCACATCCTGTTCCTAAATACTCCCATCATTGCTTTCGAACTGGGGCTACAGCGACCCGTCCCTATCCAGATTCTTACGCGATCAAACAAGCTAACAGTAGTACAAATCCATAATTATACGGTTGATTCTGTCAAGGTAGCAAAGCAAATGTGAATGAACTTCATGCTCGTTCAACGAAAAGCACGCCGCGCCAACTCGTATACCCGTTCCACGAAGCCCCCCGTACTCGTTCTACGAAGCCCATACGCAAAAGAACAACCTTTGCGCATTCATGGAAGCCCTTATCGTGGCTTGCCAATAGGGCTCCAGAATCCAGAGAGAACATACGCGCACAAAAAGGCACCGTGATTTGGGCTGGGCGCCCTTTCGAGGATGCTGCGACGTGAGTCCACCGGAAAAGCGACATCCTGGGTTCCTGATCCCATCGGAGAATCCGCCGATGATCATGGCTCCCATGCCAGCGAAAAGGGCCCTTTTCCCCCCTTCTAATGCACCTTTGCGCATTCAGGGCCTTTTCAGTTTTCACTACGCGCATCATCTTCAGTTTCTACACACTACAGCTACTACTATGCTGCAAGCAACTCAGCTACTAGAATGCTAATCGAGCGATCTTTCAGAGAACGTAATGCTAGTGGGATTTACTCGGTTCATGCCTGCATGATGGTCCTAATTTCATCAAGGTTCAGGGTTCCACGCATGACTCACTGTTCGTACTGTAGCTAGCACTACATTCCTATGCAATCAGTAATGAACGGCACTATACCCAGTAGTAATGCACGAGAAGCACAGAGAGAATTAAACGTCTGTGTACGGGCCACGGCAATGGTGAACTGAAATGAGAAGCGGGGGGCGTTTGTTTAATTCAGGAGCTGCTTACTTGAATGAGCCGCCGGTGAGCTTGTCCCACACCATGGAGTGGTCGGTGGCCGCCACGTTGACCTTGTCCCAATGCAGCGGCTTCAGCTTCGCCAGGTCGTCTGCGCCCGATGGCCCGCCCGGGGCCGCCGGTGGCCTCGAGGACGACGCCCAGGCAGGCGGCGGGGGCGGCCCTCCCTTCTTGCCTCCGGGCGGTGGTGGTGGCGGCGGCCCTCCCTTCTTTCCTCCGGGCGGCGGTGGCGGAGGTGGACCTCTGGGCGCTGGTGGCGGCGGTGGACCTTTGGGTGCTGGTGGTGGCGGTGGGCCCTTAGGCGCTGGCGGCGGCGGTGGGCCTTTAGGCGCTGGTGGTGGCGACGTGGTGGCCATTGGTGGTGGCGGCGGTGGCGGGCTTCCTCTTCCTGGCGGCCGCGCCAGCGATGCCGATGCCGATGCGCTTGGTGGGGCGGCAGCGGCAGGGGCTGGTGGCGGGGACGGGCGGGGGACAGAGCTGACGGCGATCGCCGGCCGCGCGTAGGACTCGGGGGCAGCGACGGAGAAGGACGAGCTGGAGCTGGCGCTGGGCGGGCGCGGCGACTCGTCGAACACGGCGGAGGAGGAGTCCAGGGAGCCCCTGGGTATGAGCGGTTCCTGATCTATCTTGCCCTTCCTCGGCCGCGGCGGGGGAGCCGGCGACCCCTGCGCCTCCGGCCACCTCTCCGCGCGGCTCTGCCGGGGCGGAGGCTGCGGGGGCCGCCAGCCCCCCGCGGGCTTCCTGCCCCTGCCGCCGCCGCCCTCGCCCTCCTTCTCGAACTCCCGCCAGTATATCGCGTCGAGGCCGTTCTCGTCCACCATGCCGCCGCGCGGCGGCCGCTTCGGCGCCCTCTCCGGCAGCTTGCCGGCGAGCGCGGCATCCTGGGGCCTGTTTGAGTACCCGTTGCCGGCGCCGGCGTGCGTGAGCTCCTTCTTCTTGCCGTGGCGGAGGAAGAGGAAGAAGGCGAGGCCGCAGAGCGCGAAGCTGCTCAGCGCCGTGCTCACCACGGCCACGGCGATGTCGCTGCGCTTGGTGGAGGAGGAGGACGAGGAGGCGGACTGCGGGGGCAGGATGGCCGGGCCGGTGGGGGACGGCGACGGGGGCACGATCGGCGGCGGCGGGGCGGCGACTGCCGGGGTGCGCGTGGAGGGGAAGCGGGTCTGGACGTTGCGCTGCTGCGCGGCGGCGAGGGGGCAGAGGGCCGCGGCGGCGAGGAGGAGGAGGAGGGGGAGGAGAGGGGACGGAGCCATCGCCGTGGCCAGGGGTGGGGAGGATGGAAACGCGACGGACGGAGGTGAGGATTGACTTGCGGAATCGATATTCTGCTCTGGCTGGTGGTGCCGCAGTTGTTGCTGCCTCTGCTCTGCCTGCCTTGCCGGCGGCTGCGTTGTTGTTGTGCTGTGGTGTGCTGGGTTGGGACTTGGTGCACTTGGTGGTGCGTTTTGACTTGTTCGGGTTTGGTTGGGTTGGGTTTTGTTTACTGGGTCCGGCCGAGAGGCACGATGGTTGGGCGCTCGGGTCCGGGAAACGAAGCGAAGACGCGTTGCCTGGCGTCGCGAGGAAGGAAGGGAAAGGAAGGAGCCAAAAACAAACCGCGCGGGCGCCGCGTCGGGTGATGAGGCCGCCGTCGCCGTTGCGCTGCATGCGCTGCGCTGCGCTGCTGATCTACTCCTCCTCCTTTTGTTTCGTTGGCTGTTTGCTCGGACGCGGAACGGACGCAGCGGGCTCCCGTGATTCATTCCGGACGGTTGACCGCACGCGGCCACCGGCCACCGGCCACCAGCGCTAGCGGACCGGACCACCACCCCCACGCGCTCCAAACGCACTGCTAGTACTTCCACTTTGTGCTCTTGTGCTGCGGAGAGTATGAACGCACTGCGGTGCTGTGCTTGGCTCAACTCAACCTTCTGCCCGAGTGGTGGGGCGGGGTTTGGTTTGGACGCGCGTGCCTGTTGGACGGCCGGGCGGGATTCCCGAGACCCGAGCTCGCGATATGGAATTTGGCTGGCAGACGAGACGACGCCAGCCACAGTGAGCTGGCGGATCGTCGTCGCCCAGCGCCACAACGACTCCAAACGTCCAAAAACCTGTCCTGCAGGCCGAACGTTAGCTTCGTGACATGATTACCGGATGAGGTTTTAGGAGAGTCACGCGGAAGAGGCTGTTTTTGCCCTTGCCCCGCCGTGCTCTTTCCCTCTCCAGAGCGCCGTAGGTGCTGCGTGTGTATGCCATTTGCCCGTGGTCTAGCGCGGACGTTGACGTGCGGTGGCATTGCTCGTGGGGATGCTATCGGTCTCAGTCTGCGGACTGTTGTCCCTCCCCCCTTACTTTAGGTTTTCAGCTAGGGCGGCTACCGTGCAAATGCATTTCCGCAGCAAGATTTCCCGAGTGATGGAGAAAAAGAAATTATTATACTTGAGCATCTAAAACCACAAGTACAAATTTCGGTCCCCAAACGCTCGGAAGCGTCCATGGCGGTGTTGGACACCACACAAATTTTCTTCTTCATCACCGGATGCATCTAAGCTGAATACTCAAATCCATATTAGCTCATGCAACGTACCTACGTAGACCTACGTAGCTAAACACATGTCATCGGACTATCAAAAATTGGCATGCTCTACCAACTACGAACGAAACGATGACCGGAGAAGTTCATCACGGCCGGCGTTGCCCTTCCCGTCGTCCTTGCGACAGTAGCGGTCAAAGACGCATAACAGATCAAGGCGGAGCTGTCCGATCTGTCTCTGTTTTCGTCTTTCTCCTCCTTGGGGGGGGGGGGGGGGGGGGAGTCCGGCCATGGCACGGACCGCCCGGCTTTGGTCTATTGCCATCGCCTTGATCGCCCTCCCCCGCGCTTCTCGGCTATGCAGGTATAGAGGGATTGTTCCAATGCCGCATCGCGGGCTGCCGAAGCCTCCTGTGCGTCGCGATATGTCGTGTCCGCCTGCGCCGTGAGGGTTGCGGCAACCGCCTCCGCTTGAAGCCTCACGCGGCAGGCATGCCGCCCCTCCTGTTCGGATTCACGTCTCGTCACGGAGGCGCAAATGGCCTCCGTTTCGGCGCCCGATGCCGCGGGGACGAGTGACGGGGCCATGACTCAGGGGTACCTGACTTGGCCGGACTAGACAAGGACATGGGTCGGCGGCCAGGTCCCAGACGGTAGAAGGAACCGACCTTGCCACTGTTTGTTCTCCAAGGCAAGGGCGGCGGCGGCGAAGACCGCATCGGGCGACCCTGTAAACCCTAGACCTCCCTGTCTATATAAAGGGAGATCTAGGTATCCTCTAGATCATCCAATCTTAGATCCAGAAACTCTTGGTAGCAATCTCATACACCATGTTAATCCTCTGCACGAGGTATCCCCTCACCATGAATAAAAAGAATAAGCAAGATGTAGGGTATTAATTTTCGGAGGCCCGAACCTGGGTAAACCGTGTGTGCAGACTCCGTCCTGATACTTCCGACCTTGTCATGAACCCTACCGAGGGATTCGACGACATTTCACTCCATCAGCTGGCGCGCCAGGCACATGCGACGTTGGTCGGAGACCTAACCCGGTGCGGAGAGTCAAAAGAAGCCGATAAGTTCTCGCGGGGCCAGACCTTCATGTTCGGCTCCTTCGAGCTGGCCGTCGAAAGTTCGGGACGACTCTTCGACGTCTCGCCCCCGCCCTTCATCGACTACATGCGTTTCAGAACGATCGAGTCCGTCTACAATGAGCAAGGAAAGACTATGGGAACCTACCTCGGCTCGAACCACATCGCGCGGGAATATGAGCGGAGCATCTCTCGACAGGAGAAGGCTAGGGCTTCACCAAACCGCCAGGCCGTGCAAGAGACCTCTGTGAACATGATATTCACAACAGCATACACACGCTGAAACTAGAAGATCGCGCGATGCACATTCTCTATGGCGGAAAAGGCGACCAGCAAGCGACTCGCATGGTCCAAGGAAACGGTGACCTTCGACGTCAGAGACCACCCAGAGACCATCATCCATCCGGGCAAACATGCCCTGATACTAGATCCAATCATGGGGGGCGCCGCTGTCGAGGCAACGAACCTGACAATGAGTACTAGGGGTATGAACGAGGGCTGATCCTAGCTACGACGTGCTACTTCTTGAGCTTGCGTTGGTTTTTCCCTTGAAGAGGAAAGGGTGATTCCCTCAGTTTTGAGAACCAAGGTATCAATCCAATAGGAGATACACGCAAGTCTCCAATCTATGCACCTGCACAAACAATCAAACACTTGCACCTAACGCGATAAAGGGTTGTCAATCCTTCACGGTCACTTTCAAGTATGAGATCTTATAGAGATAGATATAAAAGATTACTAAAACATAAAACAAAGTAAAAACAAATAAATTGCGGCGAGGTACTTTTGGTTTTTGGTTTTATAGATATGAAAATATATGATGGAAAATAGACCCGAGACCATAGGTTTCACTAGAGGCTTCTCTCTTGAAGGCAAATAATACGGTGGGTGAACAAATTACTGTCGAGCAATTGATAGAAAAGCGTAAAGTTATGACTATATCAAGGCAATGATTATGAATATAGGCATCACGTCCGTGTCAAGTAGACCGACTCCTGCCTGCATCTAGTACTATTACTCCACACATCAACCGCTATCCAGCATGCATCTAGCATATTAAATTCATAAGAACGAAGTAACGCCTTAAGTAAGATGACCTGATGTAGAGGGATAAACTCAAGCAATATGATGAAAACCCCATCTTTTTACCCTTGATGGCAACAATACAATATGTGTCTCGCTACCCCTACTTTGTCACTGGGTGAGATCACCGAAAGATTGAACCCAAACTATTCAACTCTCTCATTGCAAGAAGAACCAATCTAGTTGGCCAAACCAAACTGATAATTCGAAGAGAAATACAAAGATATCAAATCATGCATATAAGAATTCAGAGAGGATTCAAATAATATTCATAGATAAACTGATCATAAATCCACAATTCATCGGATCTCGACAACCACACCGCGAAAGAATATTACATGAGATAGATCTCTAAGAACATTGAGGAGAACATTGTATTGAGGATCAAAGAGAGAGAAGAAGCCATCTAGCTACTGAAGGAAATATGCCCTAGAGGCAATAATAAAAGTTATTATTTATTTCCTTATTTCATGATAAATGTTTATTATTGTTGGGGAACGTTGCAGAAAATTAAAAATTTTCCTACGGTTTCACCAAGATCCATCTATGAGTTCTACTAAGCAACGAGTCAAGAGAGAGAGTTTGCATCTACATACCACTTGTAGATCGAGTACGGAAGCGTTCGAGGGAGTGGTGATGATGAAGACGTTCTCAACGTGATTCCGATCACCGATGACCAAGTCTTTGAGCAGACGGACACCTCCGCGTTCAACACACGTCACGAGACAACGGCGTCTCGCCGTCTTGATCCAGCAAGGAGGAAGGAGAGGTTGAGGAAGACAACTCAATGGTAGCACGACGGCGTGATGCGGATGGAGTGGGCTGTTCTCCGGCGAGGCTTCGCCAAGCTTATGCGGAGGAGGAGAGGTGTTGGGAGGGAGGGCTGCGCCTTCAATGGTGTTTGCAGCCTCCCTCACCCCTCTATTTATAGGGAAGGGAGGAGGGCCGACCCCTCTAGATGCATCTAGAGGGGGGCGGCAGCCAAGGGGAGGGGCTTGCCCCCAAGCAAGGGGCGCCCCTTTAGGGTTCCCTCAACCCTAGGCGCATGGGCCAAGGGGAGGGTGCGCCCAGCCCACTAGGGGCTGGCTGCCTCCCACGTAGCCCAAGTGGCCCCCCAAAAGGGTGGCCCCTCCGTGGTCCTCCGGAACCTTTCCGGTGGACCCTCCATAATACCGATATGACCGAAACTTTTCCGTGTCCGCTTGACGACTTCCCATATATAAATCTTTACCTCCGGACCATTCCGGAACTCCTCGTGACGTCCGGGATCTCATCCGGACTCGAACAACATTCGTAATCACATACAAGTCTTCCTATTAACCCTAGCGTCACCGAACCTTAAGTGTGTAGACCCTACGGGTTCGGGAGACATGAAGACATGACCGAGACGCTCTCTGGTCAATAACCAACAGCGGGATCTGGATACCCATGTTGGTTCCCACACGTTCCTCGATGTTGTCATCGGATGAACCACGATGTCGAGGGTTCAAGCAACCCCGTATGCTATTCCCTTTGTCAGACGGTATGTTACTTGCCCGAGACTCGATCGTCGGTATCCCAATACCTCGTTTAGTCTCGTTCTACGGCAAGTCACTTTACTCGTACTGTAATGCATGATCCCGTGACCGGACACTTGATCACTTTGAGCTCATTATGATGATGCATTACCGAGTGGGCCCGATGATACCTCTCCGTCATACGGAGTGACAAATCCGCCTCGATCCGTGTCAACCCAACAGACACTTTCGGAGATACCGTAATGCACCTTTATAGTCACCCGATTACGTTGTGACGCTTTGGTACACCCAAAGCATTCCCTACGGTGACCGGGAGTTACACGATCTCACGGTCTAAGGAAGAGATACTTGACATTGGAAAAGCTCTAGCAAAAGCGAACTACACGATCTTTGTGCTATGCTTAGGATTGGGTCTTGTCCATCACGTCATTCTCCTAATGACGTGATCCCGCTGTCAATGACATCCGATGTCCATAGTCGTGAAACCATGACTATCTGTCGACCAACGAGCTAGTCAACTAGAGGCTCACTAGGGACGTATTGTGGTCTATGTATTCACACGTGTATTACGATTTCCGGATAATACGATTTATAGCATGAATAAAAGACAATTATCATGAACAAGGAAATATAATAATAATGCTTTTATTATTGCCTCTAGGGCATATTTCCAACAGTCTCCCACTTGCACTAGAGTCAATAATCTAGTTTACATTGTGATGAATCGAACACCCATAGAGTTCTCGTGTTGATCATGTTTTGCCCATGAGAGAGGTTTAGTCAACGGATCTGCGACATTCAGATCCGTGTGCACTTTACAAATTTCTATGTCTCCATCTTGAACATTTTCACGGATGGAGTTGAAGCGACGCTTGATGTGCATGGTCTTCTTGTGAAACCTGGGCTCCTTGGCAAGGGCAATAGCTCCAGTGTTGTCACGTAAGAGTTTGATCGCCCCGACGCATTGGGTATGACTCCTAGGTCGGTGATGAACTCCTTCACCCAAATTGCTTCATGCGATGCCTCCGAGGCTGCCATGTATTCCGCTTCACATGTAGATCCCGCCACGACGCTTTGCTTGCAAATGCACTACCATCGCTCCACCATTCAACATATACACGTATCCGGGTTTGTGACTTAGAGTCATCCAGATCTGTCGAAGCTAAGCGTCGACGTAACCCTTTACGGCGAGCTCTTCGTCACCTCCATAAACGAGAAACATGTCCTTTGTCCTTTTCGTGTACTTCAGATATTCTTGATCATTGTCCGGTGTTCCTTGCCGGATTACTTTGGTACCTTCCTACCAAACTTACGGCAAGGTTTACATCAGTCCGTACACAACATGGCATACATAATAGATCCTATGGTACGAGGCATAGGGATGACACTCATCTCTTCTTTATCTTTTGCCGTGGTCGGGCATTGAGTGAGCTCAATCTCACACCTTGCAACACGTGCAAGAACCCCTTCTTGGACTGATCCATTTTGAACTTCTTCAAAATCTTATCAAGGTATGTGCTTTGTGAAAGACCTATGAGGCGTCTCGATCTATCCCTATAGATCTTGATGCCTAATATATAAGCAGCTTCTCCAAGGTCCTTCATTGAAAACACTTATTCAAGTAGGCCTTAATGCTGTCCAAGAATTCTATATCATTTCCCATCAAAAGTATGTCATCTACATATAATATGAGAAATGCTACAGAGCTCCCACTCACTTTCTTGTAAACGCAGGCTTCTCCATAAGTCTCATAAACCCAAACGCTTTGATCATCTCATCAAAGCGAATGTTCCAACTCCGAGATGCTTGCACCAGCCCATAAATGGATCATTGGAGCTTGCATACTTTGTTAGCATTCTTAGGATCGACAAAACCTTCCTTTGCATCATATACAGCTCTTCCTTAAGATATCCGTTAAGGAACGCTGTTTTGACGTCCATCTGCCATATCTCATAATCATAGTATGCGGCAATTGCTAACATGATTCGGACGGACTTAAGCTTCGCCACGGAGAGAAAGTCTCATCGTAGTCAATCCCTTGAACTTGCCGATAACCCTTAGCGACAAGTCGAGCTTTATAGATGGTGACATTACCATCCGCGTCCGTCTTCTTCTTAAAAATCCATTTGTTTTCTATCGCCGCCGATCATCGTGCAAGTCACCAAAGTCCACACTTTGTTTTCATACATGGATTCTATCTCGGACTTCATGGCTTCTAGCCATTTGTTGGAATCTGGGCCCGCCATCGCTTCTTCATAGTTCGGAGGTTCACCGTTGTCTAACAACATGATTTCCGGAGATGTGGTTGCTGCATTCACTGGGTGCGGAACGTGTCCTTGTGGACCCACGAGGTTCAAGAGCAACTTGATCCGAAGTACCTTGATCATCATCATTAATTTCCTCTTGAGTTGGTGTAGGCATCACAGAACACTTTCCTGAGCTGCACTACTACCTGCTCAAGAGGTAGTACTTCATCGAGTTCTACTTTCCTCCCACTTACTTCTTTCGAGAGAAACTCTTTTTCCGAAAGGTTCCGTTCTTGGCAACAAAAATCTTGCCCTCGGATCTTAAGTAGAAGGTATACCCAATGGTTTCTTTAGGGTATCCTATGAAGACGCATTTTTCCGACTTGGGTTCGAGCTTTTCGGGTTGAAGTTTCTTGACATAAGCATCGCATCCCCAAACTTTTAGAAACGATACCTTAGGTTTCTTCCCAAACCATAATTCATACGGTGTCGTCTCAACGGACTTAGACGGTGCCCTATTTAAAGTGAATGTAGTGTCTCTAGAGCGTATCCCCAAAATGATAGCGGTAAATCGGTAAGAGACATCATAGATCGCACCATATCCAATAGAGTGCGACATTCTGACGTTCGGACACACCGTTCTGTTGAGGTGTTCCAGCGGCGTGAGTTGTGAAACGATTCCACATTTTCTTAAGTGTGTACCAAATTCGTGACTTAAATATTCTCCTCCATGATCTGATCGTAGGAATTTTATTTTTCGGTCACGTTGATTCTCTACCTCATTCTGAAATTCCTTGAACTTTTCAAAGGTCTCAGACTTGTGTTTCATCAAGTAGACATACCCATATCTACTCAAGTCATCTGTGAGAGTGAGAACATAAAGATATCCTCCATGAGCCTCAACGCTCATTGGACAAAGACACATCGGTATGTATGATTTCCAACAAGTTGGTTGCTCGCTCCATTGTTCCGGAGAACGGAGTCTTGGTCATCTTGCCCATGAGGCATGGTTCGCATGTATCAAATGATTCATAATCTAAAGACTCCAAAAGTCCATCAACATGGAGCTTCTTCATGCGCTTGACACCAATGTGACCAAGGCGGCGGTACACAAGTATGTGGGACTATCGTTATCAACTTTACATCTTTTGGTATTCACGCTTATGAATATGTGTAACATTACGCTCGAGATTCATTAAGAATAAACCATTGACCATCGGAGCATGACCATAAAACATGTCTCTCATATAAATAGAACAACCATTATTCTCGGATTTAAATGAGTAGCCATCTCGCATTAAACGAGATCCGGATACAATGTTCATGCTCAAACTTGGCACCAAATAACAATTATTAAGGTTCAAAACTAATCCCGTAGGTAAATGAAGAGGTAAGCGTCGACGGCGATCACATCGACTCTGGAACCATTCCCGACGCGCATCGTCACCTCGTCCTTCGTCAGTCTCCGCTTATTCCGCAGCTCCCGCATGAGTTACAAATATGAGCAACGGCACCGGTATCAAATACCTGGGAGTTACTACGAGTAATCGGTAAGGTACACATCAATTACATGTATATCAAATATACCTTTGGTGTTGCGGCCTTCTTATCCGCTAAGTATTTGGGGCAGATTCCGCTTCAAAGTGACCCTTCCCTTGCAATAAAAGCACTCGGTCTCGGGTTTGGGTCCATTCTTTGACTTCTTCCGGCAACTTGCTTACCGGGCGGCAACCTCCTTGCCGTCCTTCTTGAATTTCTTCTTACCCTTGCCCTTCTTGAACTTAGTGGTCTTATTGACCATCAACACTTGATGTTCTTTCTTGATTTCAACCTCGGTGACTTCAAAGATAGAGAACACTTCAGAATGGTCTTTACCATCCCCGCATGTTGTAGTTCATCACAAAGCTCTTGTAGCTTGGTGGGAGCGATCGAGGATTCTGTCAATGACCGCCTCATCGTGGAGGTTAATATTCAATTTGGGTCATACGGTTGTGCAACCCGACATCTTCAAGATGTGCTCACCGACAGAACTGTTTTCCTCCATCTTACAACTATAGAACTTGTCGGAGATGTCATATCTCTCGACCGGCGTGAGCTTGGAAAACAAGTTTCAGCTCCTCGAACATCTCATATGCTCCGTGATGCTCAAAACGCTTTTGGAGCCCGGTTCTAAGTCAGTAAAGCATGCCGCATCGAACGAGGGAGTAATCATCACCGAGTTTGCCAAGCATTCATAATGTCTTGGTTCTCCGGGACGGAGCGTCACCTAGCGGTCCTTCTAGGACATATTGTTTCTGGCAGCTATGAGGATGATCCTCGTGTTCCGGACCACCAGTATAGTTGCCGCCATCATCTTTCAAATTTTGGTTTTCTAGGAACGCGTTGAAGTTCAAGTTGACATGAGCGTTGGCCATTTGATCTACAAGACATATTATGCAAAAGTTTTAGACTAAGTTCATGATAATTAAGTTCATCTAATCAAATTATTTCAATGAACTCCCACTCAGATTAGACATCCCTCTAGTCATCTAAGTGTTACACGATCCGAGTCGACTAGGCCGTGTCCGATCATCACGTGAGACGGACTAGTCATCGTTGGTGAACATTCTCATGTTGATCGTATCTTCCATACGACTCGTGTTCGACCTTTCGGTCTCCGTGTTCCGAGGCCATGTCTGTACATGCTAGGCTCGTCAAGTTAACCCTAAGTGTTTTGCGTGTGTAAATCTGTCTTACACCCGTTGTATGTGAACGTAAGAATCCATCACACCCGATCATCACGTGGTGCTTAGAAACGACGAACTTTAGCAACGATGCACGTTAGGGAGAACACTTCTTGATATTGTTGTAAGGATCATCTTATTTACTACCGCCGTTCTAAGTAAACAAGATGCATAAACATAATAAACATCACATGCAATTATATATAGTAGTGACATGATATGGCCAATATCATAAAGCTCCATTGATCTCCATCTTCGAGGCTCCATGATCATCTTGTCACCGCATGACACCATGATCTCCATCATCATGATCTCCATCATTGTGCCTCCATGAAGTTGTCATGCCAACGACTACTTCTACTTCTATGGCTAACGCGTTTAGCAATAAAGTAAAGTAAGTTACATGGCGTTCTTCAATGACACGCAGTCATACAAAATAAAGACAACTCCTATGGCTCCTGCCGGTTGTCATACTCATCGACATGCAAGTCGTGATTCCTATTACAAGAACATGATCTCATACATCACAATGTGTCATTCATCATTCATCACAACTTGGCCATATCACATCACATGACAATTGCTGCAAAAACAAGTTAGACGTCCTCTAATTGTTGTTGCATCTTTTACGTGGCTGCAATTGGGTTCTAGCAAGAACGTTTTCTTACCTATGAATAACCACAACGTGATCTTGTCAACTTCTATTTACCCTTCATAAGGACCCTTTTCATCGAATCCGCTCCAACTAAAGTGGGAGAGACAGACACCCGCCAGCCACCTTATGCAACTAGTGCATGTTAGTCGGTGGAACCGGTCTCACGTAAGCGTCACGTGTAAGGTTGGTCCGGGCCGCTTCATCCCACAATACCGCGGAAGCAAGATAAGACTAGTAGCGGCAAGTAAATTGACAAGATCCACGCCCACAACTAAATTGTGTTCTACTCGTGCAATAGAGAACTACGCATAAACCTGGCTCTGATACCACTGTTGGGGAACGTTGCAGAAAATTAAAATTTTTCCTACGGTTTCACCAAGATCCATCTATGAGTTCTACTAAGCAACGAGTCAAGAGAGAGAGTTTGCATCTACATACCACTTGTAGATCGAGTACGGAAGCGTTCGAGGGAGTGGTGATGATGAAGACGTTCTCAACGTGATTCCGATCACCGATGACCAAGTGCTGAACGGACAACACCTCCGCGTTCAACACACGTACGAGACAACGGCGTCTCCTTCGTCTTGATCCAGCAAGGAGGAAGGAGAGGTTGAGGAAGACAACTCCAATGGCGGCCTGACGGCGTGATGCGAGATGGAGTGGCTGTTCTCGGCGAGGCTTCGCCAAGCTTATGCGGAGGAGGAGAGGTGTTGGGGAGGGAGGGTTGCGCCTTCAATGGTGTTTGCAGCCCTCCCTCACCCCTCTATTTATAGGGAAGGGAGGAGGGCCCCTCTAGATGCATCTAGAGGGGGGCGGCCAAGGGAGGGGCTTGCCTCAAGCAAGGGGCGCCCCCTAGGGTTCCCCTCAACCCTAGGCGCATGGGCCAAGGGAGGTGCGCCCAGCCCACTAGGGGCTGGCTGCCTCCCACGTAGCCCAAGTGGCCCCCAAAAGGGGTGGCCCTCCCGTGGTCCTCCGGAACCTTTCCTGGACCCTCCATAATACCGATATGACCAAACTTTTCCTGTCCGCTTGACGACTTCCCATATATAAATCTTTACCTCCGGACCATTCCGGAACTCCTCGTGACGTCCGGGATCTCATCCGGGACTCGAACAACATTCGGTAATCACATACAAGTCTTCCTATTAACCCTAGCGTCACCGAACCTTAAGTGTGTAGACCCTACGGGTTCGGAGACATGAAGACATGACCGAGGCGCTCTCCGGTCAATAACAAACAGCCGGGATCTGGATACCCATGTTGGTTCCCACACGCTCCTCGATGTTGTCATCGGATGAACCACGATGTCGAGGGTTCAAGCAACCTCAGATGCTATTCCCTTTGTCAGACGGTATGTTACTTGCTCGAGACTTCGATCGTCGGTATCCCAATACCTCGTTTAGTCTCGTTACGGCAAGTCACTTTACTCGCACTGCAATGCATGATCCCATGACCGGACACTTGATCACTTTGAGCTCATTATGATGATGCATTACCGAGTGGGCCCAGTGAGACCTCTCCGTCATACGGAGTGACAAATCCCTTTCTCGATCCGTGTCAACCCAACAGACACTTTCGGAGATACCTGTAATGCACCTTTATAGTCACCCAGTTACGTTGTGACGTTTGGTACACCAAAGCATTCCCTACGGTGACCGGAGTTACACGATCTCACGGTCTAAGGAAGAGATACTTGACATTGGAAAAGCTCTAGCAAAACGAACTACACGATCTTTGTGCTATGCTTAGGATTGGGTCTTGTCCATCACGTCATTCTCCTAATGACGTGATCCCGCTGTCAATGACATCGATGTCCATAGTCGAAACCATGACTATCTGTCGACCAACGAGCTAGTCAACTAGAGGCTCACTAGGGACGTATTGTGGTCTATGTATTCACACGTGTATTACGATTTCCGGATAATACAGTTATAGCATGAATAAAAGACAATTATCATGAACAAGGAAATATAATAATAATGCTTTTATTATTGCCTCTAGGGCATATTTCCAACAATTATTCATGCTAGAATTGTATTAACCGGAAACTTGATACATGTGTGAATACATAGACAAACATAGTGTCACTAGTATGCCTCTACTTGACTAGCTCGTGGATCAAAGATGGTTAAGTTTCCTAGCCATGGACATGAGTTGTCATTTGATTAACGGGGTCACATCATTAGGAGAATGATGTGATTGACTTGACCCATTCCGTTAGCTTAGCACTTGATCGTTTAGTATGTTGTTATTGCTTTCTTCATGACTTATACATGTTCCTATGACTATGAGATTATGCAACTCCTGTTTGCGGAGGAACACTTTGTGTGCTACCAAACGTCACAACGTGAATCGGGTGATTATAAAAGAGCTCTACAGGTGTCTCCGAAGGTACTTGTTGAGTTGGCGTATTTCGAGATTAGGATTTGTCACTCCGATTGTCGGAGAGGTATCTCTGGGCTCTCTCGATAATGCACATCACTATAAGCCTTGCAAGTAATGTAACTAATGAGTTAGTTACGGAATGATGCATTACATAACGAGTAAAGATACTTGCCGGTAACGACATTGAACTAGGTATTGAGATACCGATGATCGAATCTCGGGCAAGTAACATACCGATGACAAAGGGAACAACGTATGTTGTTATGCGGTTTGACCGATAAAGATCTTCGTAGAATATGTGGGAGCCAATATGGGCATCCAGGTCCCGCTATTGGTTATTGACCGAAGACGTGTCTCGGTCATGTCTACATAGTTCTCGAACCCGTAGAGTCCGTGACGCTTAACGCTTCGCTGATTTATATAGTATTATATGAGTTATGTATGTTGGTGACCGAATGTTGTTCGGAGTCCCGGATGAGATCATGGACATGACGAGGAACTCCGGAATGGTCCGGAGATAAAGTTTGATATATGGGATAATAGTGTTTGATCTCCGGAAGGGTTCCGGAATTCACCGGAAGGGGTTCCGGATGTTTCCCGAAATGTTTGGGTACGAGAACACGTTATTTGGGCCAAAGGGGAAAGCCCATGAGGCTTTTGGAAAGTGCAAAAGGAAGTTTTGCGGAGACCAGAGGCTAGATGCCAGGAACCCTGGCGTCTAGGGGGTAGACGCCGGGAACCCTGGCTTCGAGCCCTGGAGTCCGTGTAGGACTCTTGCCTTTCGGGCAAAACCGACTTTGAGGAGGCTTTTACTCCAAGTTTCAACCCCAGGGCTCAACATATAAATAGAGGGGCAGGGCTAGCACCAAAGACACATCAAGAAACACCAAGCCGTGTGCCGGCAACCCCGTACCCTCTAGTTTATCCTCCGTCATAGTTTCCGTAGTGCTTAGGCGAAGCCCTGCGGAGATTGTTCTTCACCAACACCATCACCACACCGTCGTGCTGCCAGAGCTCATCTACTACTTCGCCCGTCTTGCTGGATCGAGAAGGCGAGGACGTCATCGGGCTGAACATGTGCATAACTCGGAGGTGCCGTGTGTTCGGTACTTGGATCGGTCGGATCGTGAAGACGTACGACTACATCAACCGCGTTGATAAACGCTTCCGTTTAGCGATCTTCAAGGGTATGAAGATACACTCCCCCTCTCGTTGCTATGCATCACCATGATCTTGCGTGTGCGTAAGAAATTTTTGAAATTACTACGTTCCCCAACAGTGACATCCGAGCCAGGTTTTATGAGTAGATGTTATATACACGAGTAGAACACAAGTGAGTTGTGGGCGATACAAGTCATACTGCTTACCAGCATGTCATACTTTGGTTTGGTGGTATTGTTGGATGAAGCGGCCTGGACCGACATCACGTGTACGCTTACGCGAGACCGGTTCTCCCGATGTGCTTTGCACAGAGATGGCTAGCGGGTGTCAGTTTCTCCAACTTTAGTTGAACCGAGTGTGGCTACGCCCGGTCCTTGAGAAGGTTAAAACAACACTAACTTGATGAACTATCGTTGTGGTTTTAATGCGATAGGTAAGAACGGTTCTCGCTAAGCCCGTAGCAGCCACGTAAAATTTGCAACAACAAAGTAGAGGACGTCTAACTTGTTTTTGCAGGGCATGTTGTGATGTGATATGGTCAAGACGTGATGCTATATTTTATTGTATGAGATGATCATGTTTTGTAACCGAAGTTATCGGCAATCGCGTGAGCCATATGGTTGTCGCTTATTGTATGAAATGCAAACGCCTGTAATTGCTTTTACTTTATCACTAAGCGGTAGCGATAGTCGATAAGCAATAGATGGCGTAACGACAACGATGCTACGATGGAGATCAAGGTGTCGCACGGGGACGATGGTGATCACGATAAAGGCTTCGGAGATGGAGATCACAAGCACAAGATGATGATGGCCATATCATATCACTTATATTGATCGCATGTGATGTTTATCCTTTATGCATCTTATCTTGCTTTGATTGACAGTAGCATTTTAAGATGATCTCTCACTAATTATCAAGAAGTGTTCTCCCTGAGTATGCACCGCTATAAAGTTCTTCGTCTTTGAGACACCACGTGATGATCGGGTGTGATAGGCTCTATGTTCAAATACAACGGGTGCAAAACAGTTGCACACACGGAATACTCAGGTTAAACTTGACGAGCCTAGCATATATAGATATGGCCTCGGAACACGGAGACCGAAAGGTCTAGCGTGAATCATATAGTAGATATGATCAACATAGTGATGTTCACCATTGAAAACTACTCCATCTCACGTGATGATCGGACATGGTTTAGTTGATTTGGATCACGTGATCACTTAGATGACTAGAGAGATGTCTGTCTAAGTGGGAGTTCTTAAGTAATATGATTAATTGAACTTAAGTTTATCATGAACTTAGTCCTGGTAGTATTTTGCAAATTATGTTGTAGATCAATAGCTCGTGTTGTTGCTTCCATATGTTTATTTTGATATGTTCCTAGAGAAAATTGTGTTGAAAGATGTTAGTAGCAATGATGCGGATTGTATCCGTGATCTGAGGTTTATCCTCATTGCTGCACAGAAGAATTATGTGCTTAATGCACCGCCAGGTGACAAACCTATTGCAGGAGCAGATGCAAACGTTATGAACGTTTGGCTAGCTCAGTATGATGACTACTTGATAGTTTAGTGCACCATGCTTTACAACTTAGAATCGGGACTTCAAAGACGTTTTGAACGTCATGGACCATATGAGATGTTCCAGGAATTGAAGTTAATATTTCAAGCAAATACCCGAGTTGAGAGATAGGAAATCTCCAACAAGTTCTATAGCTAAAAGATGGAGGAGATTCACTCAACTAGTGAGCATGTGCTCAGATTGTCTGGGTACTACAATCACTTGAATCAAGTGGGAGTTAATTTCCAGATAAGATAGTGATTGATAGAGTTCTCTAGTCACCATCACCAAGTTACTAGAACTTCGTGATGAACTATAGTATGCAAGGGATGACGAAAATGATTCCCTAGCTCTTCGTGATGTCGAAATCGACGAAGGTAGAAATCAAGAAAGAGCATCAAGTGTTGATGATTGACAAGACCACTAGTTTCAAGAAAAGGGCAAAGGGAAAGAAAGGGAACTTCAAGTAGAATGGCAAGCAAGTTGTCACTCCCACGAAGAAGCCCAAAGCTGGACCAAAGCTTGAAACTGAGTGCTTCTACTGCAAAGGAAATGGTCACTGGAAGTGGAAATGCCCTGAATATTTGGTAGATAAGAAGGATGGCAAAGTGAACAAGGGTATATTTGATATACAGGTTATTGATGTGTACCTTACTAGTGTTTATAGTAACCCCTGAGTATTTGATACTTGTTCGGTTGCTAAGATTAGTAACTCGAAACAGGATTTACAGAATAAACAGAGACTAGTTGAGGGTGAAGTGACGATGTGTATTGGAAGTGGTTCCAAGATTGATATGATCATCATCGCACACTCCCTATAATTTCGAGATTAGTGTTAAATCTAAATAAATGTTATTTGGCGTTTACGTTGAGCATGAATATGATTTGATCATGTTTATTGCAATACGGTTATTCATTTAAAGTCGAGAATAATTGTTGTTCTGCTTACATGAATAAAACCTTCAATGGTCATACACCCAATGAAAATAGTTTGTTGGATCTCGATCGTAATGATACACATATTCATAATATTGATGCCAAAAGATGCAAAGTTAATAATGATAGTGCAACTTATTTGTGGCAATGCCGTTTGGGTCATATCGGTGTAAAGCGCATGAAGAAACTCCATAAAGATGGATTTTCGTAATCACTTGGTTATGAATCATTTGATGCTTAAGTAACCATGCCTTTTGGGCAAGATGACTAAAACTCCGTTCTCCTAACAATGGAACGAGCTACTGACTTGTTGGAAATAATACATATCGATGTATGCGGTCCAATGAGTGTTGATGCTCGTGGTGGGTATCGTTATTTTCTGACCTTCACAGATGATTTGAGCAGATATGAGTATATCTACTTAATGAAGCACAAGTCTGAAACATTTTGAAAAGTTCAAAGAATTTCAGAGTAAAGTGGAGAATCATCTTAACAAGAAAATAAAGTTTCTACGATCTGATCATGGAGGAGAATATTTGAGTTACGAGTTTGGCCTTCATATAAAACAATGTGGAATCACAGCTCACGCCACATGGAACACCACAGCATAATGGTGTGTCCGAACATTGTAACCGCACTTTATTGGATATGGTGCGATCTATGGTGTATCTTACCGATTTACCACTATCATTTTGGGGTTATGCATTAGAGACAGCTGCATTCACTTTAAATAGGGCACCATCAAAATCTGTTGAGACGACGCCTTATGAACTGTGGTTTGGCAAGAAACTAAAGTTGTCGTTTCTTAAAGTTTGGGGCTGCAATGCTTATGTGAAAAAGTTTCAAACTGATAAGCTCAAACCCAAATCGGAGAAGTGCGTCTTCATAGAATACCCAAAGGAAACTGTTGGGTACACCTTCTATCACAGATCCGAAGGCAAGATATTCGTTGCTAAGATGGATCCTTTCTAGAGAAGGAGTTTCTCTCGAAAGAAGTGGGTGAGAGGAAAGTAGAACTTGATGAGGTAACTGTACCTGCTCCCTTATTGGAAAGTAGTTCATCACAAGAACCGGTTCCTGTGACAACTACACCAATTAGTGAGGAAGCTAATGATATTGATCATGAAACTTCGGATCAAAATACTACTGAACTTCGTAGGTCAACCAGAGTAAGATCCGCACCAGAGTGGTACGGTAATCCTATTCTGGAAGTCATGTTACTTGACCATGGCGAACCTACGAACTATGAGGAAGCGATGATGAGCCCAGATTCCGCGAAATGGCTTGAGGCCATGAAATCTGAGATGGGATCCATGTATGAGAACAAAGTGTGGACTTTGGTTGACTTGCCCGATGATCGGCAAGCCATAGAAAATAAATGGATCTTCAAGAGGAAGACGGACGTTGATAGTAGTGTTACTATCTACAAAGCTAGACTTGTCGAAAAAGGTTTTTGACAAAGTTCAAAGTGTTGACTACGATGAGAGTTTCTCACTCGTATCTATGCTTAAGTCTGTCTGAATCATGTTAGCAATTGCCGCATTTTATGAAATCTGGCAAATGGATAAACAAAACTGCATTCCTTAATGGGTTTATTAAAGAAGAGTTGTATATGCTGCAACCAGAAGGTTTTGTCAATCCTAAAGGTGCTAACAAAATATGCAAGCTCCAGCGATCCATCTAAGGACTGGTGCAAGCATCTCGGAGTTGGAATATACGCTTTGATGAGTTGTTCAAAGCATATAGTTTTATACGGACTTGCAGTGAAGCCTGTATTTACAATAAAGTGAGTGGGAGCACTACAGCCTTCTGATAGGTATATGTGAGTGACATATTGTTGATCAGAAATGATGTAAAACTTTTTGGAAAGCATAAAGAAGTGTTTGAAAGGAGTTCTTTAAAAGAAAGACCTCAGTAAAGCTACTTACATATTGAGCATCAAGATCTATTGAGATAGATCAAGATCTTGATAAGATTTTCAATAAGTACATACCTTGACAAGATTTTGAAGTAGTTCAAAATGGAACAATCAAAGAAAGAGTTCTTGCCTGTGTTGCAAAGGTATGAAATTGAGTAAGACTCAAATCCCGACCACGGCAGAAAATAGAAAGAGAATGAAAGTCATTCCCTATGCATCAGTCATAGGTTCTATAAAAGTATGCCATGCTGACCTATTGTATACTCTGCCCTGGTTTGGCAAGGGAGTACAATAGTGATCTAGGAGTAGATCACTGGACATTGGTCAAAATTATCCTTAGTGGACTAAGGAAATATTTCTTGATTATGGAGGTGATAAAAGAGCCCGTCGCAAAGAGTTACAGAGGTGCAAGCTTTTACACCAATCCAGATGACTCTAAGTCTCAATCTTGATACATATTGAAAGTGGGAGCAATTAGCTAGAGTAGCTCCGTGCAGAGCATTGTAGACGTAGAATATTTGCAAAACACATACGACTCTGAATGTGACAGACCCGTTGATTAAGCTTCTCACACGAGCAAAACATGATCACACCTTAGTACTCTTTGGGTGTTAATCACATTGCAATGTGAACTAGATTATTGACTCTAGTAAACCCTTTGGGTGTTGGTCACATGACGATGTGAACTATGGGTGTTAATCATATACATATATGAATATTGGTGTTAAATCACATGGTGATGTGAACTAGATTATTGACTCTAGTGCAAATGGGAGACTGAAGGAAATATGCCCTAGAGGCAATAATAAAAGTTATTATTTATTTCCTTATTTCATGATAAATGTTTATTATTCATGCTAGAATTGTATTAACCGGAAACTTGATACATGTGTGAATACATAGACAAACATAGTGTCACTAGTATGCCTCTACTTGACTAGCTCGTGAATCAAAGATGGTTAAGTTTCCTAGCCATGGACATGAGTTGTTTGATTAACGGGGTCACATCATTAGGAGAATGTTGTGATTGACTTGACCCATTCCGTTAGCTTAGCACTTGATCGTTTAGTATGTTGCTATTGCTTTCTTCATGACTTATACATGTTCCTATGACTATGAGATTATGCAACTCCCGTTTACCGGAGGAACACTTTGTGTGCTACCAAACGTCACAATGTAACTGGGTGATTATAAAGGAGCTCTATAGGTGTCTCCGAAGGTACTTGTTGAGTTGGCGTATTTCGAGATTAGGATTTTTCACTCCGATTGTCGGAGAGGTATCTCTGGGCCCTCTCGGTAATGCACATCACTATAAGCCTTGCAAGCAATGTAACTAATGAGTTAGTTACGGAATGATGCATTACATAACGAGTAAAGAGACTTGCCGTAACGAGATTGAACTAGGTATTGAGATACCGACGATCAAATCTCGGGCAAGTAACATACCGATGACAAAGGGAACAACGTATGTTGTTATGCGGTTTGACCGATAAAGATCTTCAGAGAATATGTGGGAGCCAATATGGGCATCCGTGTCCCGCTATTGGTTATTGACCGGAGACGTGTCTCGGTCATGTCTACATAGTTCTCGAACCCGTAGGGTCCGCACGCTTAACGTTTCGTTGACGATATAGTATTATATGAGTTATGTATGTTGGTGACCGAATGTTGTTCAGAGTCCCGGATGAGATCATGGACATGACGAGGAACTCCTAATGGTCCTAGATAAAGTTTGATATATGGGATAATAGTGTTTGATCTCCTAAGGGTTCCAAATTCACCTAAGGGGTTCCGGATGTTTCCCGAAATGTTTGGGTACGAGAACACGTTATTTGGGCCAAAGGGGAAAGCCCACGAGGCTTTTGGAAAGTGAAAAAGGAAGTTTTGCGGAGACCAGAGGCTAGATGCCAGGAACCCTGGCGTCTAGGGGGTAGACGCCGGGAACCCTGGCGTCTAGCCCTAGAGTCCGTGTAGGACTCTTGCCTTTCGGGCAAAACCAACTTTGAGGAGGCTTTTACTCCAAGTTTCGACCCTAGGGCTCAACATATAAATAGAGGGGCAGGGCTAGCACCAAAGACACATCAAGAAACACCAAGCTGTGTGCCGGCAACCCTGCACTTCTAGTTTATCCTCTGTCATAGTTTTCAGAGTGCTTAGGCGAAGCCCTGCGGAGATTGTTCTTCACCAACACCGCTACCACGCCGTCGTGCTGCCGAACTCATCTACTACTTCGCCTGGCCTTGCTGGATCGAGAAGGCGAGGATGTCATCGAGCTGAACGTGTGTAGAACTCGGAGGTGCCGTGCGTTCAGTACTTGGATCGGTCGGATCGTGAAGACGTACGACTACATCAACCGCGTTGGTAAACGCTTCCTCTTAGCGATCTTCAAGTGTATGAAGATACACTCCCCCTCTCGTTGCTATGCATCACCATGATCTTGCGTGTGCGTAGGAAACTTTTGAAATTACTACGTTCCCCATCAGCTACTAGCTATGGACCCGTAGGTCTGTAGCAAACTACTCACGCTTCATCGGAAGGGCAATAGAGTTGATGTAGAAGCCCTCCGTGATCGAATCCCCCTCCGGCAGGGTGCCGGAAAATGCCCCAAGATGGGATCTTGTGGGTACAAAAGGTTATGGCGGCGGAAAAGTATTTTGGTGGACGCTTCTGGTCGTTTGGGAATATTTGGGAATTCATAGGCCAAAGATTAGGGTTGGAGGAGCTCCGAGGGGCCCATAAGCCCTCAGGGCGCCCTCCCTAGGGCGCGCCCCTGAGGCTTGTGGCCGCCTCGGGACTCCTCTGACTTCATCTCCAAGTCCTACCGTGTGTCTTCTGGTCCAAGAAAAATCATCATGAACGTTTTATTCTGTTTGGACTACGTTTGATATTCCTTTTCCGTAAAACTCAAAAACAAGGAAAAAAACAGAAACTGGCACTGGGCTCTGGGTTAATAAGTTAGTCCAAAATAATATAAAATAGCATATTAATGCATATAAAACATCCAAAACAGATAATATAATAGCATGGAACAATAAAAAATTATAGATACGTTGGAGATGTATCACGATACAGGTGTGACACTCGGATTTACGAGTCCGAGCCCCTCACGGAGAGGTAATAACCCTACGCCTCGAGCCCAGGGGCTATGTTTCTCTGGTGTCTGAAGATTACAAAGGATGCGAACCTTTGTCTCAGCGCTACAGGGCAGCTTATATAGAGTTCGTCGACCCTCATCGTGGCTATGTTACAAGGGAGATGAAAGAAGGAATTTATTAGAGGAGTTACTGTTAACAGATGCCTTAACTATGTTTAGTAGCCTAGCATCCTACTCCTCGGACGCTCCAGATCCCACCAGTCCCTTCGCCTCCCTGGTCCGAGTGTAGGCGGGTGTAGCCGAGTGACTGTGGTGCGTCCGAGTGAGTTGCTTCCATTCGAGTGGATGTTCTGGGGCGATCGGCCGGCTGTGCCTATGGCTTAGGAGCCTCTTGGTCCATTGATGTGAGGTCCTAGGTGGGTCCAGAGTAATAGCTCTGTGACCCTATCCTTAGTGGGTGACCGCATCATTAGCCCCCAAATCGGTTGAGATTTTGCAGGAAAAATTAGTCGAACGCTTGCTTCGGCCCGAGTGCCGCAGAGGCGCTCAGAATTCGTCGTCAAGTGCTAACCAATCGCAACCTGAGTGAAACCGCAACAAATTCTAGACTGTGTTTGCTGACTGATTGGGCTACGTTGACCACTGGGAAAAACTTGGTGGCACTCATATGTCTCTCAGAAGAGATTGAGTAGAGGTCTGAACGCGTACATGCCATGACACTCGAGTGACGATGCTAGCGCGTGGACTGACTCTCCGGAGAAATGCCACTTATTATCCCAGAGGAACGCCGATATGGGCCATCTTCGAGTCCAAGTTTATGAAATTTACGCCTTGGAGCCTAGAAAAAGAGCAAAGTAAATCCCTAGAGGAGCGTCGATCTCATCCCATTGTAGTCCTGAAGATGACTCAATCGGATATCCGAAAAAGGCCCGAGTGACAAATGCTTCTTGCAAGTTTTCAGCGGACCGAAAGTGTATCTTCGGAAAGATATCAGATCGATTTGCGACGAGATTTTCATGATTTGAAAATTTGTGCACGTGCGACAACGGTTATGTCACAGTTAGTGGGGAACTGGCGCCTCGATTTCTGCCCCAAAAACCCGCCACCGGTCCCACATTCTCTGATCTGCGAGTTCCTCAGGCACCATTGGATCTATAGATCGACAGTCGGCATTTCGCAATGCAGTTTCACCTCGCGGTATAAATTGAGGGAAGACTAGGGTCAAAATCCTCTGATCCCCTTACCTCCCACTATATTTTTTACGAACTCGCCACCCACTCTTCCAGTCGTTGCCGGGGAGGACGGAGCAGATGGGGAAGGAGACCACCTCCAAGATGGAGCCGCAGAAAAAGGCGAAGAAGGGCTCGACCCCGAGCTCCGATCCTTCACTGGATGTACCCAGGGGAACTAGCTCACGCCGAGGGTGACTAAGGAGCAGATGCTCGAGCTCGTCGCCGATGGCCTCGTCATGAGGGGTCATGGCAGCTGCCGAGCCAAGCAACAAAGAAACTGCTCCACATGCACACGAAGCGGGTTCTTCTCGCACGCACGCATGACAAGGTTTCTCAATGCCTCCACACCCTTTCCTCCACATGTTTTTAAATTATTTAGGGGTGCACTTGCACCACCTTCCGTCAAACGCCGTAGTTTATTTGTCAGCTTTTGTTTCCCTCTGCGAGAATTTCCTCGGTTGATGTCCCCACTGGGCCTTGTTCAAACATATCTTTACTTGTCGGTCTATGACCGTGAAGAAAGCTTCTCTCGACGGGGAGAAGACCCATGTAATACAATTCTGCGGAGGGTTGGGCATCCATCTCAGGGGTAAGAGCTCCTTCCCTGACACGACTTTCCCCGACACTGTCAAGAACTGGCAGAATTCATGGTTTTACTGCAAGGACATGCCAAGTGCTAGTTAGTCAGTTGGCCTCCCGGAGTACTCGGGGGAGAGGATTGAGGCCCCGCCGTCACTCAAGGTATCGATGAAGGAAAAGGTCGACGTAGGGATCTAAGTTATAGTCCTAGTGGGCGTCGTGAGGGCCGGAGTGGATGGGATGGATTTATTGGAGACCTTCCTCAAACGGCAAATCCAACCGCTGTAGGAGAGAGTGCATCCCATGTGGATGTATCAAGGTCCAAGTGATCCCACTCGGGTGCACCCTGAGGATGTTGGAAATATGCCCTACAGGCAATAATAAATTGGTTATTATCATATTTCCTTGTTCATGATAAAGGTTTATTATTCATGCTAAAATTGTACTGGTCGGAACTTAAATACAAGTATGGATACATAAACAAATACTATGTCCCTAGTGAACCTCTACTAGACTAGCTCGTTGATCAAAGATGATTAAGGTTTCCTAACCATAGACATGAGTTGCCATTTGATAACGGGATCACATCATTAAGAGAGTGATGTGATGGACAAGACCCAACCGTAAGCTTAGCATTCGATCGTATCACTTGAGTTTAGCTATAGCTTTCTTCATGTCAAGTATCTATTCCTAATACCATGAGATCATGCAACTCCCAGATACCGAAGCAATACCTTGTGTGCTATCAAATGTCACTTCATAACTGGGTGATCATAAAGATGCTCTACAAGTATCTCCGAAGGTGTCTGTTGGGTTGGCATGGATCGATACTGGGATTTGTCACCCCGTGTGATGGAGAGATATCTCTGGGGCCTCTCGGTAATACAACATCATAAAGAGCTTGCAAGCAATGTGGCTAATGAGTTAGTCATGAGATCTTGTATTACTAAATGAGTGAAGAGACTTGTCGATAACGAGATTGAACTAGGTATGGAGATACTGACGATCGAATCTCGGGCAAGTAACATATCGCCGGACAAAGGGAATTGCATACGGGATTAACCGAATCCTTGACATCGTGGTTCAACCGATAAAAGATCTTCGTGGAATATGTAGGAACCAATATAGGCATCCAGGTTCCGCTATTGGTTATTGACCAGAGAGGTGTCTCGGTCATGTCTACATGATTCTCGAACCCGTAGGGTCCGCACGCTTAACGTTCGGCGACGCTAGAGTAATATTGGGATATGCATGTTGGTGACCGAATGTTGTTTGGAGTACTAGATGAGATCTCAGACGTCATGAGGAGCTCCAGAATGGTCCATAGGTGAAGATATATATATGGAAAGTTGCTTTCAGGGTTCCGGAAAAAGTTTCAGTTTTTTCGGTATTGTATGGGGAAGCTTCCAGAAGGTTCCGGAAACTTCCGGAGGAGTCTGGAAGTCCACCAAGGGTTTCACCACGTCCCAAGGGCTATCATGCGTTGAGGGGAGGCGCCCTTTCCTTATTGGGCCAGGCACACAAGTCCTTCAAGGCCCATGTGGCTTGGGAGAGGTGGAAAGTCCACCTGTGTATGGAAAAGGAGGGAATTGAACTAGGAGTCCAACTCCTACCCCTTGGTGCGCCCCTAGGGCTCGGAGGGATGGCCACCACACCCCTCCACCTATATATAAAGGTGAAGGGGCACCCCCGAGAGGACACACAAGCCCTTGCTCGTCTCCCGTTACTTCGTAACTCCTCCGTCTTTGTTGTTTCGGTAGCGCTCGGCGTAGCCCTACCAGAATCACTTCACCACCATCACCATCATGTCGTCATGCTGCCGGCAATCCCATCTACTTCTCCTCCCTTGCTTGCGGGATCAAGAAGGAGGAGACGGCATCGAGCCATACGTATATTGAACGCGGAGGTGCCGTCCGTTCGGTACTTCATCGGTTTGGATCGCGATTGGATCGTAACAAGTACGACTATATCAACCGCATGATATACGCTTCCGCTTAATAGTCTACGAGGGTATGTATACACACTCTCCCCTCTCATTGTTATGCTTCTCCTAGATAGATCTTGGGTGTTCGTAGGATTTATTTATTTATTTTCATGCTTCGTTCCCCAACAGTGGCATCATGAGCTAGGTCTATACGTAGATGTATATGCATGAGTAGAACACAAAGAGTTATGGGTGTAAATTGCTTACCTATCTTGTCTTATTTGGATTCGGCGGCATTGTGGGATGAAGCGGCTTGGACCAACTTTGTCTCTCCTACTTTAGTTGAATCTAATTTGACGAAGCGGTCCTTGTAGAAGGTTCAAAGGCAACTTGATTATCACCGTTGTGGCTTTTTAGGTAAGAATGGTGAAGGAAATATGCCCTAGAGGCAACAATAAAGTTATTATTTATTTCCTTATATCATGATAAATGTTTATTATTCATGCTAGAATTGTATTAACCGGAAACTTCGTACATGTGTGAATACATAGACAAACAGAGTGTCCCTAGTATGCCTCTACTTGACTAGCTCGTTAATCAAAGATGGTTAAGTTTCCTAGCCATAGACATGTGTTGCCATTTGATGAACGGGATCACATCATTAGAGAATGATGTGATGGACAAGACCCATCCGTTAGCTTAGCACTATGATCGTTTAGTTTATTGTTATTGCTTTGTTCATGACTTATACATGTTTCTATGACTATGAGATTATGCAACTCCCGAATACTGGAGGAACACTTAGTGTGCTATCAAATGTCACAACATAACTAGGTGATTATAAAGATGCTCTACAGGTGTCTCCGATGGTGTTTGTTGGGTTGGCATAGATCGAGATTAGGATTTGTCACTCTGTGTTTCAGAGAGGTATCTCTGGGCCCTCTCGGTAATGCACATCACTATAAGCCTTGCAAGCAGTGTGACTAATGAGTTAGTCATGGGATGATGCATTACGGAATGAGTAAAGAGACTTGCCGGTAACGAGATTGAACTAGGTATGGTGATACTGTCGGTGTTCTAGGAACGGGGGTCCCCAGACTTGCCTGCCTGCGGCCCACGGCGTGGTTGTGCTAGCAAGCCTGTACGGCGCATCTTCATCAACAAGGCATTCAAGACCCTCGCGAGGGGCCAAGCCTTGCGAGGTGGACGATGCAAGACCTCCTCAGGAGCAGCCTCGCCAGGCAGGCTCACGGGGGGCGGAGAGATCAAGGCCACACAAACCTCGCGAGGTTTTCGTGACGTGAGCCATGACGATCGAGACCAGGCGGGCGCCAGCGCGCGCAGCGTCCTTGTTTCCTCTTTGGTGCTAGGGGGGCAAGCGCAGGCATGGAGTACCGAGGCATCAAGCAAAGGTTTCCATATCGGTGCAACGATACCAAGACCAGCAGGATGGAGAGATGGAGGTCACCATGGAGCCCAAGGCGGCGTCACCACCAGAGCCTTTTGCAGGCGAAGACCGCTTTTGTCAGGATAAGCTGTACTAGGTGTCCCCTTTCAAATTGGCCGTTGTTGGCTCCCTTCCGCTCAATATTTGGGGAGAGGACCAGGGCCTATATAAGTAGAACTAGCCACCACCGTAGGAGATAACTCATTGGGAGGCATCTCATCTGATCTTGAGCCAACCCTTAGCCACACACCAAGCACAAGAACACCTTGCTACCTCTTGAGCACTGCTTTGGTTTTCCCTTGAAGAGGAAAGGGTGATGCAGCAAAGTAGCGTAAGTATTTCCCTCATTTTTTGAGAACCAGGGTATCAATCCAGTAGGAGGCCACGCATGAGTCTCTTGCACCTACACAAACAAATAAATCCTCGCAGCCAACGCAATAAAAGGGTTGTCAATCCCTTCACGGTCACTTACGAGAGTGAGATCTGATAGATATGATAAGATAATATTTTTGGTATTTTTATGATAAAGATGCAAAGTAAATAAAGTAAAATAAAAACGGCGCTCGAAATAACTTGTTGTCAGGAGATTAAATATGATGGAAAATAGACCCGGGGGCCATAGGTTTCACTAGAGGCTTCTCTCGAGAGCATAAGTATTACGGTGGGTGAACAAATTACTGTTGAATAATTGACACAATTGAGCATAGTTATGAGAATATCTAGGTATGATCATGTATATAGGCATCACGTCCGAGACAAGTAGGCCGACTCACTGCATCTACTACTATTACTCCACACATCGACCGCTATCCAAAGATGCATCTAGAGTATTAAGTTCAAAAGAACAGAGTAACGCTTTAAGTAAGATGACATGATGTAGAGGGATAAATTCATGCAATATGATATAAACCCCATCTCGTTATCCTCGATGGCAACAATACAATACGTGCCTTGCTTCCCCTACTGGCACTGGGAAAGGACACCGCAAGATTGAACCCAAAGCTAAGCACTTCTCCCATTTCAAGAAAGATCAATCTAGTAGGCCAAACCAAACTGATAATTCGAAGAGACTTGCAAAGATAACCAATCATACATAAAAGAATTCAGAGAAGATTCAAATATTGTTCATAGATAAACTTGATCATAAACCCACAATTCATCGGTCTCAACAAACACACCGCAAAATAAGATTACATCGAATAGATCTCCACAAGAGAGGGGGAGAACATTGTATTGAGATCCAAAAAGAGAGAAGAAGCCATCTAGCTAATAACTATGGACCCGAAGGTCTGTGGTAAACTACTCACACATCATCGGAGAGGCTATAGTGTTGATGTAGAAGCCCTCCGTGATTGATGCCTCCTCCGGCGGAGCTCCGGAAAAGGCACCAAGATGGGATCTCACGGGTACAGAAGGTTGCGGCGGTGGAATTAGGTTTTTGGCTCCGTTTCTGGTAGTTTGGGGGTACGTAGGTACATATAGGAGGAATAAGTACGTCGGTGGAGCAACGAGGGGCCCACTAGGGTGGAGGGCGCCTCGGGGGTAGGCGCGCCTACCTCGTGCCTTCCTCGTTCGTTGCTTTCTATGAGACTCCAAGTCCTCTCGATCACGTTCGCTCCAAAAATCACGCTCGAAGGTTTCGTTTCGTTTGGACTCCATTTGATATTCTTTTTCTGCGAAACTCTGAAATAGGCAAAAAACAACAATTCTGGGCCGGGCCTCCGGTTAATAGGTTAGTCCCAAAAATAATATAAAAGTGTATAATAAAGCCCAATAATTTCCAAAATAGAATATAATATAGCATGGAACAATAAAAAATTATAAATACGTTGGAGACGTATCAAGTATCCCCAAGCATAATTCCTGCTCGTCCTCGAGTAGGTAAATGATAAGAACATATTTTTTGATGTGGAATGCTACTTGGCATGGTTTCAATGTAATTCTCTTAATTGTGGTATGAATAATTAGATCCGAAAGATTCAAGATAAAGGTTTAATATTGACATAAAAATAATAATACTTCAAGCATACTAACTAAGCAATTGTGTCCTCTCAAAATAACATGGCCAAAGAAAGTTCATCCCTACAAAATCATATAGTTTAGTCATGCTCCATTTCCGTCACACAAGAATGCTCTCATCATGCACAACCCCGATGACAAGCCAAGCAATTGTTTCATACTTCAGTAATCTCAAACTTTTTTCAACCTTCACGCAATACATGAGCGTGAGCCATGGATATAGCACTATGGGTGGAATAGAATATAATGATGGGGGTTATGTGGAGAAGACAAAAAAGTAGAAAGTCTCACATCAACGAGGCTAATCAATGAGCTATGGAGATGCCCATCGATTGATGTTAATGCAAGGAGTAGGGATTGCCATGCAATGGATGCACTAGAGCTATAAATGCATGAAAGCTCAACAAAAGAAACTAAGTGGGTGTGCATCCAACTTGCTTTCTCCACGAAGACCTAGGGCATTTGAGGAAGCCCATTGTTGGAATATACAAGCCAAGTTCTATAATGAAAAATTCCCACTAGTATATGAAAGTGACAAAACAAGAGACTTTCTATCATGAAGATCATGGTGCTACTTTGAAGCACAGGTGTGGAAAAAGTATAGTAGCATTGTCCCTTTTTTCTCTTTTTTTCTTTTTGGGGCCACTTTTCTCTCTCTCTTTTTTTGGCCTTTCTCTTTTTTCTATGGGACAATGCTCTATGAATGATGATCATCACACTTCTATTCATTTATAACTCAATGATTACAACTCGATACTAGAACAAAGTATGACTCTATATGCATGTCTCCGGTGGTATACCGGGATAACAATGAATCAAGAGTGACATGTATGAAAATTTATGAACGGTGGCTTTGCCACAAATACGATGTCAACTACATGATTATGCAAAGCAATATGACAATGATGAGTGTGTCATAATAAACAGAACGGTGGAAAGTTGCATGGCAATATATCTCGGAATGGCTATGGAAATGTCATAATAGGTAGGTATGGTGGCTGTTTTGAGGAAGATATAAGGAGGTTTATGTGTGAAAGAGCGTATCATATCACGGGGTTTGGATGCACCGCGAAGTTTGCACCAACTCTCAATGTGAGAAAGGGCAATGCACGGTACCGAAGAGGCTAGCAATGATGGAAGGGTAAGAGTGCGAATAATCCATGGACTCAACATTAGTCATAAAGAACTCACATACTTATTGCAAAAATCTACAAGTCATCAAAAACCAAGCACTACGCGCATGCTCCTAGGGGATAGATTGGTAGGAAAAGACCATCGCCGTCCCCGACCGCCACTCATAAGGAGGACAATCAAAGAACACCTCATGTTTCAAATTTGTTACATAACGTTTACCATACGTGCATGCTACGGGACTTGCAAACTTCAACACAAGTATTTCTCAAATTCACAACTTCTCAACTAGCACAATTTTAATATTACTACCTACATATCTCAAAACAATCATCAAGCATCAAACTTCTCTTAGTATTCAGCACACTCATAAGAAAGTTTTTTCACTAGTCTTCAATACCTAGCATATTAGGATTATCTAAGTAAATTACCATGCTGTTTAATACTCTCAAAATAATATAAGTGAAGTATGAGAGAATAATAGTTTCTATAAAACAAAACCACCACCGTGCTCTAAAAGATATAAGTGAAGCACTAGAGCAAAAACTATATAGCTCAAAAGATATAAGTGAAGCACATAGAGTATTCTAATAATTTTCGAATCATGTGTGTCTCTCTCAAAAAGTGTGTCCAGAAAATATGACTGTGGTAAACTAAAAAGCAAAGACTCAAATAATACAAGACGCTCCAAGCAAAACACATATCATGTGGTGAATAAAAATATAGCTCCAAGTAAAGTTACCGATGGAAGTAGATTTAAAGAGGGGATGCCTTCCGGGGCATCCCCAAGCTTTGGATTTTTGGTGTCCTTAGATTATCTTGGGGTGCCATGGGCATCACCAAGCTTAGGCTCTTGCCACTCCTTGTTCCATAATCCATCAAATCTTTTACCCAAAACTTGAAAAGTTCACAACACAAAACTTAACAGAAAATCCCGTGATCTCCATTAGCGAAAGAAAACAAAACACCACTTTAAGGTACTGTAATGAACTCATTCTTTATTTATATTGGTGTTAAACCTACTGTATTCCAACTTCTCTATGGTTTATAAACTATTTTACTAGCCATAGATTCATCAAAAAAAGCAAACAACACACGAAAAACAGAATCTGTCAAAAACGGAACAGCTGTAGTAATCTGTAACTAGCGCAAACTTATGGAACTACAAAAATTCCGCAGAAATAGGAAGACCTAGACAATTTGTTTATTGATCAGCAGTAGTTGGAATCAATATTTTATCGCGTTCTGGTGATTTTTAACAATTATTTTTGTGAACAGAAAGTTTCTGGAATTTTCAGCAAGATCAAATAACTATCATCCAAGAATATCCTATAGGTTAAACTTGGCACAAACACTAATTAAAACTAAAAAACATATAACTAGAGGCTAGAACAAAAATTTATTCCTAAACAGAAGCAAAAAGCAAAAAAAAAACAAAAAAAAAAATTGTGTTGCCTCCCAACAAGCGCTATCGTTTAACGCCCCTAGCTAGGCATTGATAATTTTCATGATGCTCACATCAAAGACAAGAATTAAAGCACAAAGAGAGGATCATGAAACACGTGACAAACACATCTAAGTCTAACATACTTCCTATGCATAGGCATCTTATAGGCAAACAAATTATCAAGGCAAGCAAAAACTAGCATATGCAAGGAAGCGGAAAGAAACAATAGCAATCTCACCATAACGAGAGGTAATTTAGTAACATGAAAATTTCTACAACCATATTTTCCTCTCTCATAATAATTACATGCGGGATCATAAGTGTCGGAGTAAATGACCACGGGTAGCCTAGCCGGCTCCCCCTGGGGCTTCTGAAAAAATTACAAGCCAATCAAGCCAATCAAGTCATCCAATATCCAAGACGTTGGGCCTCCTTCCCCCGGCCGACTGTCATCCATGCCGGCTGTCAGGAGGCGGCCTGGCCCCAAGACCCATAGAAGAAAGCCACGAGAGGGCCGGCTTCCAAGGAACCGGCTACCAGAGGGCCGACTCCGCGTAGCCGGCCACGAGAAGGCCGACTCCAAGGAGCCGGCCACCCCGCAGGCGGCCAAGGCCGCACCCTCAGAATCTGCACCCACATAACGGCGATGAGACGGGGCGTGGCTACAGTGAAGCCTGCCACCCCCGCATCCCGGAGCGCGCGTGGCTATAGTGCGCCGTACGGGGCAGCCATCACCCGTCCGGCGCGGCACTGTTGCCATGTTGACTGTGACGTCACCCACGATAGGCTGTCTGTACTACCCGCAGGCGGCGGGTCCCCCCGGTCAGAGAGATGCCCGAAGGCGGCTCGGCCTCCCCCAGTCGGCCTGAGGCATGGCCGGCTCCCCATAGCCGGCTCGATCCCTCCCTCGAAGGAAGCGCCTCATTAAGGAGACAAGACGAAGTGAGGCTACAGTAATCGCCGCCAAGGCGGCGGCACTGCAGCCATGCTTACCCCGACAAAGCCCTTGTCATCAGGATCGAGGCAACAGTAACCAGCCCCCGACAAAACCCTCAATGGTAGGGCCAGCCTGTCGACCAGGAAGCCGGCAGCCGGCGGGGCCCACCAGCCGGCGGGCCCCAGCGGCCAGCGGAGAAGCAGGCGGATGAAGACACTGACGGCTAGGGCCCACGCCTAGCCGGATTACAATTGTACCCCTGGGGGGTAGGCTATATAAACCTCCCAGGGCACCCATGGAAAGGGTTGGACTCTGATAGTTTTAAACACCACGTAGAGGGAAGAAGAGAGCTAGTCGTGCCCTTCTTCTTCCTCACACCAAAAAGCTCGAGGAGCCTCTTGTAGCAAATTGTTCATCTAGTGATCATGCGGAGACCTTGCAGAGCAGCAGTAGGGGTGTTATCTCCACGGAGAGCCCCGAAGTTGGGTAAGATTCGCCGGTGTGCATGTCTTCGCCTCATCCCGTTTCCAGGCACCGGCGACGTCTTATTGGCTCCCACTATGATTAGCCACCCGTTGGCATATGTCGCACCTACCACCCGACATTTGGCGCGCACCATGGGGCCAGGTGCACCGTCGTCCGGAGACATGTTCTGGACGGGAACCCTCTTCCTCCCCCGCGGGCGTAGCCAGCCCGGCACGCCCGATGGCGCTTGCCCCGACACGCTGCAAGGCGTCGCTGACGCCTGTGTGGCGAGCTGCCTCGCCGACCTTCTTGGCGAGACTGGCATCTCCGACGAGCCCGCATCCGACGCGGGCACCGGCTGCCTCGAGAGCCACCTCGTCAGCCTCCTCGACCAGCTCCACGTCTCCAGCGAGCCCGCTGTGGACTTGGAGTCGGTTGGCTCCACCGACCCGATGCTTGTCGACTCCGACACGGCATCGCTCGACGCCTTCCCCACCAACATCGTCATCTTCGACGACCCGCTCCCCCAAGCCGACAGCTGTGGCAGCGCCATCACCGAGGTGCTGGTCATCAGTCACGGCGGCCCCTCGGGTGAGAACACCCACGATGCCCTGCAAGCGGCGCCGCACGACCTGTCCGCCCCTCTCCCGGCTGATGCCGACACCGAGGCGCTGGAAGCGCGTCGCCTCGCCCTCCACGCGGAGGGCCGGAGGATAGCCTCAATGAGACGCCTCACAGAGGCCCACCAGCGCGAAGTCGTCCGCGCCGCCTTCGGCACGCCGCCTCCCGAAGGGCCGAGCCGACTCGGCATTGTCAAGAAACGCGGCGCAGCCATCGCCGACATGCTGGGCGTGGACCGCCCCGTCTACGCCACGCCCCTCGAAAACCTGCGCGCCGCCCAGGCGGCCGTAGAAGAGCTGAACGGGCTAGGGCCCGACGAGCTTCCCTACATGGCAAGACGCATTCAGCAACTGATCGGCGCGGCCGCAGAGCGGCAAGAAGACAGCGCCCGCGCCGAGAACACGGCGCAACGTCACGCACGCCGACTGCGGGCAACGCCTGCGCACGACAAGAAAAGGAGCCGGCTGCCAGTCGCAGCCGGACCCAGATCTCCATCGAGCGCGACACGGAAGGCCGCCCTCGAGCCGTGGAACGGCGAGGCAACCCGCCCTCTCCTCCACCTCACGGGGAAAGATATCCTACCCCGCCGCCCGTCACCCATCCGACTCTCAACGGCCGACTCGGCCGCCACGAAGGAGTCGGCGAAAACGACGCCCGCCATAGGATTGACCGCCTGGCGCGATCCCTTGCGTTGGAAGAAGAAGATGACGTCGGCCCGCCTTGCTTCGGCCCCCGCGTCCGCGACGAGACCTTCCCCAAAGGGTTCTCGCTCTCGAGGGATACGCCCAAGTATAATGGCTCCGTGAAGCCGGAGGATTGGCTGATCGACTACTCAACCGCCGTCAGCATAGAGAACGGCAACAGGCGTGTCGCCGTGAAATATGTGCCCCTCATGCTTCAGGGCACGGCGCGAACTTGGCTCAATAGCCTCAAGCCGTACAACATCAACAGCTGGCTAGACTTCACCGAAGCCTTCATCCGCAACTTCACCAGCACCTACAAGCGGGCTCCCAAGCCCAGGCAACTCTCCTTGTGCGTACAAGGACCCACCGAGTTGACTCGCGACTACCTCACGCGTTGGGCCGAGCTCCGCAACTCCTGCGAGGGGGTGCACGAGGTTCAAGCGATAGAGTACTTCACTGCCGGGTGCCGAGAAGGCACCCTCCTCAAGCACAAGCTCCTCTGCGACGAGCCGGCTACCCTCGACGAATTACTTGTCATCGCCGACAAGTACGCCACCGCCGACTCATCAATCAAGACCGAGCTCCGGGTAGACGCCGCCGGGAAGGTACTCAACCCGGCTCCCAAAACGCCGGCTGGCGACTCTAGCCGACGACCGTACCAGCACGACAACAAGCGCAAGGGCCCGATGCCGCCTCCAGCCAGTCGGCAGGTGGCCACCGTCGAAGACGAGCAACCTGAAGGGCGGCCCGCGCCCAAGAAGCCGAAGGGCGGCAGGCCGGCTTGGCAGCCGGCTTTCTCCTACGAGCAAGCTCTTGACGCCCCATGCAAGTTCCACAGCGGCGCGAAGCCGTCCAACCATACAACCCGGAAGTGCCACTGGCTCACCCGAATCACCAAAGGCGAAGGGCTGGTGCCACCTCCGCCTGCAGGACAGCCCCCTCCGGCTCCCCAGCAGCTGGCCGCTCGACCAGTAGTCGGGACCGTTCAAGACGAGTTCCCCGACGAGCACGCCGCCTACGTCGTCTTCACGAGCCAGCCAAGATCAAGCAGCCGGGCGCCGACAACACCAAGAAGTCAATGCAGTTGCCTCCAACAACCAGGAATACATGCACTGGTCAGAGAGGCCTATCAGCTGGAGCCGGGCCGACCACCGAGAGGTGATGCCGTCCCCGGGCTCCTACGCATTGGTTTTGGATTCTTTTATGTATGATTGGTTATCTTTGCAAGTCTCTTCGAATTATCAGTTTGGTTTGGCCTACTAGATTGATCTTTCTTGCAATGGGAGAAGTGCTTAGCTTCGGGTTCAATCTTATGTGTCCTTTCCCAAAGGATGAGGGGAAGCAAGGCATGTATTGTATTGTTGCCATCGAGGATAACAAGATGGGGTTTATATCATATTGCATGAATTTATCCCTCTACATCATGTCATCTTACTTAAAGTGTTACTCTGTTCTTTTGAACTTAGTACCCTAGATGCATGCTGGATAGCAGTCGATGTGTGGAGTAATAGTAGTAGATGCAGGCAGGAGTCGGTCTACTTGTCTCGGACGTGATGCATATATACATGATCATCCATCGGCAAGATGATCATCCATCAGCTGGAGCCGGGCCGACCACCCAGAGGTGATGCCGTCCTCGGGCTCCCTGTTCATCCATCGGCAAGATCAAGATAGATGTTCTCTTCGGAGACAAGGATCACTTTCGCCGAGAAGCAATCTGGTTTGAAGTGGTGGACCTCGAGAGCCCTTACCATGCGCTACTTGGCCGGCCTGCTCTGGCCAAGTTCATGGCCGTACTCCACTATGCCTACCTCAAAATGAAGATGCCGAGTACCAAGGGCATCATCACCATAGTCGGCGACTACAAAAAGTCCTCCGAAAAGGCCAGAAGCTGACCGGCCGGCCGAGTCCCTCGTGGTCGCCAAGAGAAGAAGATGTTGGATCGAGTCATGGCCATGGCCGCAAGCAGCCCGCCTGCCCCCGACCCCAAAGAGTGTGATGCCCAAGGTTCCTTCCAGCCGCTAAGGAAACAAAGAAGATACCCTGGACCCAGAGCACCGGAAAGGTTTGCCGTCATCGGGCAAACTGGACAAGAATAGGAAAGCGAGCTCGTCGATTTCCTCCGTGAGAATCGGGACATCTTCGCATGGTCCCCCAAGGACATGCCGGGTGTTCCGAAGGATTTCGTCGAGCACAAGCTACACGTCCGAGCAGACGCCAAGCCAGTCAAGCAGCCCCTCTGCCGACTGCCAGAGGAGAAGAGAAGGATCGTGGGAGAAGATATAGCCCGGCTCTTGGCAGCCAGCTTCGTCATGGAGGTTTTCTTCCCGGAGTGGCTCGCCAACCCGGTCCTCGTGCTGAAGAAGAATAACAAATGGCGCATGTGTATAGATTACACAAGCCTCAACAAAGCCTGCCCCAAAGATCCCTTTGCCTTATCCAGGATTGATCAAGTAATAGACTCCACAGCCGGATGCGAGCTGTTGAGTTTCTTGGATGCCTACCAGCTACCGCCAGATAAAGTTGGACCCGGCCGATCATCAAGACCGCCTTCATCACGCCATTCGAGCTTTACATTGCAACGATGACATTCGGCTTGAGAAATGCCGGTGCCACCTTTCAGCGTTGCATGCAGAAATGCCTCCTCAAGCAACTCGGCAGAAATGCCCACGTCTATGTAGACGATATCATGGTGAATACGGAGAAGCGCAACACTTTGTTGGAGGACCTCAAGGAAACATTTGAGAACTGGCGCCATTTTCAGATCAAGCTCAACCCCGAGAAATGCGTGTTCGGAGTACCAGGCGGCCAGCTCCTAGGCTTCCTGGTCTCCGAACGCGGCATTGAATGCAACCCAGTGAAGATCAAAGCCATTGAGAGAATGGAGATTCCCACCAAGCTGTGAGACGTCCAGAAGTTTACCGGGTGCCTGGCCTCCCTGAACCGCTTCATCAGCCGGCTGGGAGAAAAGGCTCTCCCCCTCTACCGACTCATGAAGAAAAGCACTCATTTTGAGTGGAACGATCAAGCCGACCAAGCCTTCCACGAGCTGAAGAAGATGCTTGCCACGCCGCCTGTCTTGGCGGCGCCGACTGAGAAAGAGCCCATGCTCCTTTATATTGCCGCCACCAGCCGGGTGGTCAGCATCGTCATCGTAGTCCAGCGCCCAGAAGAAGGCCGAGCTCAGCTGGTCCAGAGGCCAGTCTATTACCTAAGCGAAGTACTATCCGCCTCAAAGCAGAACTACCCGCACTACCAGAAGATGTGCTATGGCGTGTACTTCACCGCCAAGAAGCTGAAGCCCTACTTTCAAGAGCACTCCATCACGGTCATATGCACCGCCCCACTCGCCGAGATCATAGGCAGTCGGGACGCATCCGGCCGGGTGGCAAAATGGGCCATCGAGCTAGCCCCCTACACGATCTTCTACCAGCCTCGCACCGCCATCAAGTCGCAAGCATTGGCCGACTTCCTCGTCGACTGGGCCGAGACCCAGTACCTGCCGTCGGCTCCCGATTCCACTCATTGGCGGATGCACTTAGATGGGTCCAAGATGCGCACCGGCTTGGGAGCCGGCATCGTCCTCACCTCTCCCAAGGGCGACAAACTCAGATACACGTTGCAGATTCACTTTGCCGCCTCCAACAACGTGGACGAGTATGAGGCGCTCATACACAGACTCCGGCTAGCCAAAGAGCTCGGCATCCGCCGGATCCTGTGCTATGGCGACTCGGATTTGGTGGTCCAGCAGTCATCTGGTGACTGGGATGCCAAGGACGCAAACATGGCGAGCTACCGCTTCCTCGTTCAGCAAATCAGCGGGTATTTCGAAGGATGCGAGTTCCTCCACGTGCCACAGGCCGACAACGAGCAAGCAGATGCCCTGGCACGGATAGGCTCAACCCGACAAGCTATACCAACCCGTGTCTCTCTCCAACGCCTCCTCAAGCCGTCTCGAATCCGACTCCATCTTCGTGCCGCTTAACTCGACGCAGCCGGATCCGGCTTGGGGAGCCAAGCAGTGCCCGGGACTTTGATAGGCGGCTCGGGACTGCCATAGTCGCACCCGCCCGGACTTCGTAACCCGCCCGGAATACGGTAGTTGGCCCGGGGACTGCTTCAACGCCACAGGCGGTGGCCAACCCCAGCTCTTCACCACCCAGCCCACCCACCCTGGTTGCAGTAGCCGTGTTGGCTATAGAAGAAGTCACAACTCCATCATGGGCTCAGCCCATCCTCAACTTCCTGATAAACAGAGAGCTGCCGGCTGACGAGATCGCGGCAAGACAAGTCCAACACCGAGCCGGCGCATATACAATTGCCAACAAAGAGCTCGTCAGGCGCAGTGTCACTGGAGTCTTCTAGCGCTGCGTCGATCCAGAGAAGGGCATAGCAATCCTCAAAGACATTCACCAAGGCGAATGCGGCCACCACGCAGCCTCAAGATCCCTCGTTGCCAAAGCTTTCCGCTATGGTTTCTTTTTGACCGCCTTTGGACGATGCCAAGGAGTTGGTCAAACACCGCAAAGGCTGCCAAGTCTTCAGCTCAAGCAACACCGCCGCTTCGTAACTCAAGACCATTCTCCTCACCGCCTTTTGCCGTGCTGGGATTGGACATGGTGGGCCCATTCAAGACGGCGCGCGGTGGCATGACACACTTGCTTGTCGCCGTGGATAAATTCACCAAGTGGATCGAAGCAAAGCCGATTAAGAAGCCGATCGGGCCGACTGCCGTGACATTCATCGCAGACATCACAACTCGGTACGGCGTGCCACACAACATCATCACCGACAACGGCACGAATTTTGCCAAGGGAGCATTGGCACGTTTCCGCGCGACGCAGAGCATCCGACTGGACCTAGCGTCCGTTGCCCACCCGCAGTCAAATGGCCAAGTTGAGCGAGCCAATGGCCTCATCCTTTCCGGCATCAAGCCCCGGTTGGTCGTGGCGCTGGAGCGCTCGGCCGGCTGTTGGCTCGACGAGCTGCCGGCTGTCCTCTGGAGTCTGCGCACTACCCCAAACAAGTCAACTGGCTTCACCCCTTTCTTCCTTGTATATGGCGCTGAGGCTGTCATCCCAACCGACATTGAGTTCGACTCGCCTCGGGTGACCATGTACACGGAAGCAGAGGCTAAAGAAGCACGAGAAGACGGCGTCGACCTGCTGGAAGAAAGCCGGCTGTTAGCCCTCAGCCGGTCTGCCATCTACCAGCAGGGTTTGCGCCGCTACCATAGCCGGAAGGTCAAGCCAAGATCCTTTCAAGAGGGCGACCTTGTGCTCCGGCTGATCCAGCGAACAGCCGGCCAACACAAGCTCTCGGCCCCTTGGGAAGGTCCCTTCGTCGTCAGCAGAGCATTGGGAAACGACTCCTACTACCTAATCGACACACAGAAACCGAAGGCACGAAAGAGAGATGATTCCGGCAAGGAGTCGGAACGACCATGGAACGCCAACCTCCTCCGAAGATTTTACAGTTAAAATGCAGTATGTATCACGCCACCTTTTGTACTAAGTATGAGACAATGGGCTCCCCGAGGAACACTCGGGGACTCCACCTTTTATCTATGAATGACGAGTATCATGCCTATGATTTTTCCATTTCACCTTTTTTCGTCCGGCACCGGGTTTGACTAGTCGGCCTGGGGACTGGCCGCCTTGAGTTATATTTAAAGTTCCACCTGCAGTCAGACAAGTAGTGTGCCGGCACCCAAGCCCTCTCTTGTCAAAAGCCGCAGAACCGACTGTATGGCTGGCAAGAGTCAAAGGTAGGAAAGGATGCCCACACGAAAAATGGCTAAGGACTAACGAACTTATATAACAAAAGTCGGCTTCCTCCCATTGCCGACCGACTACAAAAGTAGCCGGCCGGCCGGCTTCCCATTCAACCCTGCCACAATCCAACAAAGCTCAAGTACTTGCCTTCCTACAGATAGCCAAGTTCCTCCCCAGCCACAGACTGCAGAGAAACTGTTCGGCTGGGAAGGCGGCAATCAAGGGAAGGCGGCAAAGGAAACGGCCTAAGGATAAAAAGCAAACTCGAATGGAAGCCAAACACATGCATAATTATATTTACACAAAAGCTTTCGAAAGGCCGGCATTCAACATAGTCTGAATACACCCCCGTGGGTGGACCTGCGCAAAGTTAATAAATTTTGTTCAAAGAAGCAACAACAGAAAAGTGAGAGCGGCAAATCAAGCCAGCGGTGCAACAGGCGAGTCGGGCAGGTCGGCGAAGGCGGTTGGAGGAGTGGCCGGTCGAAGTCTCGGCCTGATCTTCACCCCTGGCAGGCGGCGCGCTCGCGCGTGCCTCATTGCTAGAGGCACAATCAGGCTGAAGCTGGCTGGTTGCTTCGCTATCTTGCGCGGCGCCTTCGTCGCCCTCCTCCTCGTCGTCTTCGGCTTCGTCACTAGAAGCGATCTCCTCCGCCGAGTCCTCGCCTTCTGCCGGGTTCAGCCCGAACCATTCTTTCGGCTGGGCGACTCCGCTGTCGTTCACTTCAGGAGCGAAAACGCTGGTGTCGGTGTACTCGGCGATAGCTGAGGCGCGCTGGATGATAGCCGGCCGCACCGCCACCAACTCCTCGTCAGCCTCCTGCTTCCAAGTGCTCAGCTAGCGCAGGTTCAACCCAGGATACCAGGCCCGGACGAACTCCAGCGCCCGCCCGGCGCCGGACCGAGCAGCGGAGGCCTTCCAGCCTCAAGCGGCCAATCAGTAACCTCCAGCCCGGTCGGCAGTCCGGGGGTGCGAGGATCACCTCGCCCGAGAGCGGCCAACACTTGCGCCCGGCATCTTTGAAGCGGAGCATGCGGTGAGCCAGCTGCAGCCGGGCCTGGATTGCCAAGAGCTGCTCCTCGAGCGTCCGGCTGGCGTCTGGCGCGATTGCAACCCCTGCTTGCCGGTGCATCTCACGGTGGGCCTCGATGGCTTGGCTGGCGGCGACGGAGTAGCCGGGGAAGTAATTAGAAGATGAACTAGTGGGCAAGGAGCAAGCAAGTGAGTGAAGAAAGGAAGGCGGCCTACCGTCGATCAGATCCTCCACCCGCCCATAACCCTCGCTCAGCGCTTGCCTTGCTTCAGCCCAGCTAGCCACCTCGGTCTCGAACTCGGCCTTAAGGGCGGCCTCGTTGTCCTGCGCCTTCTTCAGGGCCGCCTGGTGGCTTTCCTCCTGGTCGGCCAGCCTCTTCGCCAGGCGGTCGCCCTCCTGGGCCAAGGTAACGATCTCGGCCTCCTTGGCGCGAAGAGCGGTCTGGGCCTCACCTAGCTGCCCCCTCAAGTCGGCGTTAGCTCCTGCAAGCATGGAGAAAAAGGGATAAGCAGTAAGGGAAAAGTCGTCAGGGAAGATCCGACCCGGCTGCTCGGCCAGCCCGGAATCTCGGGACTACACCCAGTGGAGGCTGTGTGCCCCACTTGAGATAGAAGAAACCAAGTTCTTACTCCGGCTATTCGTCAGGTCGGCGGCCTTCTGGCTCAGCTCCTGGGCCTGGGAGTTGAAGGCGACCGCGTGAAGATTGTGATACTCCTAAAAATCAGATGGAGTGTGCATAAGAGCAAGATTGCTGTCAAGGCCTGCTAAGAAGTTTCAAGCCGCCTGCTCGGCGACTCAAACTCGGGACTACACCCGATGGGTCTGTTGGCCCACGGAAGAAATCAAAAAAGAAATCGATCAAAGCCAGAAGACTCACCCGGACGACCGCGCGCGTAGCAAGGAACTCCTGGGTGTATCGTTGCAGCAAGCCGGCCTGAGCCTGAAGCCGGCGTCGGACCTCCTGCGCCGCCCCGTTCAGCTCAGCCGTCCCACCGTTGGGCGTCCACTCGGACGTGCTGGCGCTGGCCGCCTCTAGTTCCTGTGCCGTCGAGCTGGCGCCCGCAACCCTTTGCGGCTCCGGCATCGAGGACGCCTCTCCCACGCGCTGGCCGGGCACTGACTGCACCACGAGATACGCCCCCGCTGCCGACTTGCCCCCGGCCGGCTGCCCAGGCGCCGCAGCAGGTCGGCCGCCTTGGCCCGCTTCCAACAACACGACCGTGGCGCCTCCCAGATCATCACGTCGTCCTCCATCCTCTCCATCACCGGCTGGTTGCGGTCGGGTTTCTCCGACGGAGGTACGGGGACATCAGGAGCCACAACGCGAAGGGGAATGACGAGCTGCGGAGGCTGATTGCGCAAAGCTTCCGCCTCCCTCTCAGCGGCCGCGGCCTCTGCCTGGGCCTTGGCCGCCGCGTCGGCTTGCGCCTCGACCGACTTCTCCGCCGCCTCCTGGACGGCCCTCCGCTCCGCCGCTTCCCGCTCCTCCCGAGCCTCCTGCGCGTTCCACTCCGTTGCCTCCATGAGGTCGGCGCGGGGGTCCACTCGGCGGGAACTCAAAGAACCTCCCATCGGCGCGACTATGGAGGCGGCGTCAACCCGCTCAAGGGAAAGCGGCACCCTGTTCAACAAACCAAGAAGACGGCTCAGATGAGTCTCAACCAAAAAAGACAACAGAAGTACAAGACACACAACACTTACGCCGAGACTGCTTGTGGCTGCTTCACCACCTTGCGGAAGCGGGCCGCTTTCGCAGCCGCCTCGTCTCGCTTGGTCGCCGCCGCGGAGCTCTTGGGTTTCTTCGGCCGGCTGCCAAAGAGACCCGGTGCGGCCCGACGCTTCTGCGCGCCACCCCGAGCAGTTGGCGCGGCGGAAGGCCCCACGCCATGGCGATCGGCCGCCGGCTGGCCGCGCGGGATGGCTTCGGCTTCGTCCTCCTCCGGCCAGTCCTCGAAGCCGGCCGTAAGGTCGGGGCCGCCTGCCTCTCCGCCGGTTGCGACTACGGCGTCGTCCATGGCGGCCGCCCCCAGATCCGGGTCGTCGGGGTCGTCCACGGCGCGGTCGGCCGTAAACTGGCGCTCCGGCCCTGCGGCCCCGAGCGCCGGTCGAAGAAGAGGGATCTTCTCAAAGACGAAGCCGATTAGTCAAGGGCTGGCTATTACGAACACGACAACAAAAGAAGAAGAGAATAAGGAAAAACTCACCACAGGCGGCGGGTTGGCCCGAGAATATGGCGCCTTGCGATACTGCCACTCCACGGTGAGTTTGCAGTTGGAGATATAGTTCACCATGTAAGATACCTCGTCGCGAGGCATCTCTCTGGTGCTCAGCCGGCACGGGTCGAAGCGGCCGCTCATTTGGCAGATCATGTGCGGCCGGCTTTGGAGTAGAAGTACCCGACGCTCCATGAAGGCGGCCACCAAGTCGGCCCCCACCAAGCCCTCCGACTGGACCATCACCCGGAGTCGGGTGACGGCGGCGCTCCTGGCCAAGGTGAGCGACCGGGCTCGGAAGGACCAAGACGCCGGCCTTGCAGGCGGCGGGCCGGCTACGTTAGCCGGCAGATTGAGGTAGTCGCCTTGCGCGGCGACGTTCTTCACGTAGAAGTACGACTGCTGCCAAAGCTTCACCGACTGGATCAGCGGGATAGGCGGAAAAGGGTTGTTGTCAGTCGTCCTCCGCTTGGCGATGAAAGGCGCCCGCAGGGCGGGCACGCCCACGAGACAAAGGCCGAGCTTGCACTGAAAGAACTCCCCCAGAGCTCGAGGGTGGGGAGGACGCCAAGAAAGCCTTCGCACAGAGTGTCGAAGGCCGACAACAGCATCACCGTGTTGGGGGTGAGGTGATGCGGCTGAAGATGGTAGAAGTCTAGGAAGGAGCGGAAGAACCCGCTCGCCGGCAGGCCGAGGCCGCGCAGGCAGTGCGAGCGGAAGATGACCCGCTCGCCCTCCTCCGGCGCCGGCGAAATCTCCGCCTCCGGCGCGAGGTGGGTCTTCACGAGGTCCTCGCTTGGCAACCGCCGCGTCCGGCGGAGCCAATCAATGTGATCTTCGTGGACGTTGGAGCCGTCCCACGAACTCGACAACGCCATGGGAACGCGCGGAAGGAAAGAGCCGCGGCGTAGGCTTGGTAGGCCCTGGCCTGCGGCGACGTCCCGTCACGCACGTGGGCTGGCAGGCTTTTCTGTCCACGTGGCGCGCGAGGTGACGCGATAACGCGCGCAAGCCGGCTCGCTTCCCCTTCTAACTACGGAGCTCCCGAAGACGGCGCACCCATTCAAGGCCGGCTCCTACCTGCCGGCTTCCCAGGATAGGAAGCTGGTCGAGCTTCTCGTCCTCCCTTCAACCTCGAAGCCCAATCAGCTTCGGGGACTGCTATCGGAGTAAATGACCACGGTAGCCTAGCCGGCTCCCCCTGCGGCTTCTGAAAAAATTACAAGCTAATCAAGCCAATCAAGTCATCCAACATCCAAGACGTTGGGCCGCCTTCCCCCGGCCGGCTGTCATCCATGCCGGCTGTCAGGAGGCGGCCCGCCCCAAGACCCATAAAGAAAGTTGTGAGAGGGCCGGCTTCCAAGGAACCGCTACCAGAGGGCTGACTCACAGAAGTAAAGCCACGAGAAGGCCGACTCCAAGGAGCCGGCCACCCCGCAGACGGCCAAGGCCGCACCCTCAGAATCTGCACCCACATAACGGCGATGAGACGGGGCGTGGCTACAGTGAAGCCTGCTACCCCTGCATCCTGGAGCGCGCGTGGCTACAGTGCGCCGTACGGGGCAACCATCACCCGTCCGGCGCGGCACTGTTGCCATGTTGACTGTGACGTCACCCACGATAGGCTGTCTGCACTACCCGTAGGCGGCGGGTCCCCCCGGTCAGAGAGATGCCCGAAGGCGGCTCGGCCTCCCCCAGTCGGCCTGAGGCATGACCGGCTCCCCATAGCCGGCTCGATCCCTCCCTCGAAGGAAGCGCCTCATTAAGGAGACAAGACGAAGTGAGGCTACAGTAATCGCCGCCAAGGCGGCGGCACTGTAGCCATGCTTACCCCGACAAAGCCCTCGTCATCAGGATCGAGGCAACAGTAACCAGCCCCCGACAAAGCCCTCAACGGTGGGGCCAGCCTGTCGACCAGGAAGCCGTCGGCCTGGGCCCACCAGCCAAGGGAGCCCAGCTGGCCGCGGAGAAGCCATGGATGAAGACACTGACGGCTAGGGCCCACGCCTAGCCGGATTACCATTGTACCCCTGGGGGTAGGCCTATATAAACCCCCCCAGGGCACCCATGCAAAGGGTTGGACTCTGATAGTTTTAGACACCACGTAGAGGGAAGAAGAGAGCTAGCCGTGCCCTTCTTCTTCCTCACACCGAACAGCTCGAGGAGCCTCTTGTAGCAACTTGTTCATCTAGTGATCATGCGGAGACCCCATAGAGCATCAGTAGAGGTGTTATCTCCACGGAGAGCCCCGAAGCTGGGTAAGATTCGCTGGCGTGCATGTCTTTGCCTCATCCCGTTTCCAGGCACCGGCGACGTCTTATTGGCTCCCACTATGATTAGCCACCCGTTGGCATATGTCGACCTACCACCTGACAATAAGCAAATTCAACAAAATAGTTATGACATAAAATATTTTCAACACGATCCACATGCATGAAAAGTTGACACTCTTCAAAAACAGTGGGATTAACATTAACTAAAGTCATGACCTCTCCAAACCCACTTTTATCAAAAATTTCATAAGATTGAACATTCTCCAAATATGTGAGATCTAAAGTTGACACTCTTCCAAACCCACTTTCAGTATTATTGCAAACACTATTATCAATCTCATATTCATCATGGGGAGTAAGTAAATTTTCAAGATCGTAAGAAGAATCACCCCAATCATGATCATTGCAACACGTAGAGGACATAGCAAAACTAGCATCCCCAAGCTTAGGGTCTTGCATATTATTTGCACAATTGACATCAAGAGAATTTATAGTAAAATCATCGCAATCATGCTTTTCATCGAAGGAACTATCAAGCATGGGTGCAATAGCAACGATCTCATTTTTAACATAAGGAACTATAGCAAATTTGTCTTCATAAATATTGGCATGATGGCCACAAGAATAGCAAGCATCATGTTCATCAAGGGATATTTCAACCAAATCATCGGAATCATCATTATCTATAGATTCATGCATATCATTATTTTCTTCCAAAGCAACGGTCATTCTTTCAATAAATTCTTGGACATAGACATTACGAGCAAAGTTTTCATTGCAATATTTAAGTATGATGGAATTTTCAGATTTGTTGAGAGTAAAATCATACTTTTCAATCAAATAAGCAACTTCATGAGCACCCTTACAAACAAAAAATTCTTCAATTTGTTCGATGTCATAGTGACTATAAACACCCTTTGCATAAGAAGATAAGATTTCATTATCATTGAACTCACATAGGTAGGGAAGGTGTTTTTTAGGGTTCTTAGAGCAACAAGTAAAAACACAAATTTCACAAAGATTCCAAGCATAGCATAGCAAACTATTTATATGATACCATAAGAGCCTCCCTTTTTCAGACAAATGATGACGCACAGAATGAGCATGCTCATCTAAAGATTTCCCATCAACTAGGCTAGTTGGGGTTTCAAAGACGAAAGATAAGGATCGAAGATGATCCAAGTAGAACACTTTAAGTGGATCCATATCAATAGATTTTCAGCAAGTGAAGATGCAAGCATATAGAAGGCACATGGCAACACGAGCAAACAAAAGGATGAACAGAAAAGAGAGGGCGAATAAAACGGCAAGGGTGAAGTGGGGGATAGGAAAACGAGAGGCAAATGGCAAATAATGTAATGCGGGAGATAAGAGTTTGTGATGGGTACTTCATATCTTGACTTTTGCGTAGACTCCCTGGCAACGGCGCCATAAATCCTTCTTGCTACCTCTTGAGCACTGCGTCGGTTTTCCCTTGAAGAGGAAAGGGTGATGCAGCAAAGTAGCGTAAGTATTTCACTCAGTTTTTGAGAACCAAGGTATCAATCCAGTAGGAGGCCACGCACAAGTCCCTTGCACCTACACAAACAAATAAATCCTCGCAACCAATGCAATAAAGGGGTTGTCAATCCCTTCATGGTCACTTACGAGAGTGAGATCTGATAGATATGATAAGATAATATTTTTCGTATTTTTATGATAAAGATGCAAAGTAAAGAAAGTAAAATAAAAATGGCGCTAGAAATAGCTTGTTGCCGGGAGATTAAATATGATGGAAAATAGACCCGGGGGCCATAGATTTCACTAGAGGCTTCTCTCGAGAGCATAAGTATTACGGTGGGTGAACAAATTACTGTTGAGCAATTGACACAATTGAGCATAGTTATGAGAATATCTAGGTATGATCATGTATATAGGCATCACGTCCGAGACAAGTAGACCGACTCCTGCATCTACTACTATTACTCCACACATCGACCGCTATCCAGCATGCATCTAGAGTACTAAGTTCAAAAGAATGTAGTAACGCTTTAAGTAAGATGACATGATGTAGAGGGATAAATTCATGCAATATGATATAAACCCCATCTTGTTATCCTCGATGGCAACAATACAATACATGCCTTGCTTCCCCTCATCCTTTGGGAAAGGACACCGCAAGATTGAACCCGAAGCTAAGCACTTCTCCCATTGCAAGAAAGATCAATCTAGTAGGCCAAACCAAACTGATAATTCGAAGAGACTTGCAAAGATAACCAATCATACATAAAAGAATTCAGAGAAGATTCAAATATTGTTCATAGATAAACTTGATCATAAACCCACAATTCATCGATCTCAACAAACACACTGCAAAAGAAGATTAGATCGAATAGATATCCACAAGAGAGGGGGAGGACATTGTATTGAGATCCAAAAATAGAGAAGAAGCCATCTAGCTAATAACTATGGACCCGAAGGTCTGAGGTAAACTACTCACACATCATCAGAGAGGATATGGTGTTGATGTAGAAGCCCTCCGTGATCGATGCCTCCTCCGGTGAACTCGGAAAAAGGCCCCAAGATGGGATCTCACGGGTCCGAGAAGGTTGCGGCGGTGGAATTAGGTTTTGGCTCCGTTTACGGTAGTTTGGGGTACGTAGGTACAGATAGGAGGAAGAAGTACGTCGGTGGAGCAACGAGGGGCCCACGAGGGTGGAGGGCGCGCCTGGGGGGGGGGGGGGGGGGAGGCGCGCCCCCTACCTCGTGCCTTCCTCGTTTGTTGCTTTGCGTAGACTCCAAGTCCTCTGGATCACGTTCGTTTCGAAAATCACGTTCCCGAAGGTTTCATTCCGTTTGGACTCCGTTTGATATTCTTTTTCTGCGAAACTCTGAAATAGGCAAAAAACATCAATTACATCTTTGGGCCTCCGGTTAATAGGTTAGTCCCAAAAATAATATAAAAGTGTATAATAAAGCCCAATAATGTCCAAAACAGAATATAATATAGCATGGAACAATAAAAATTTATAGATACGTTGGAGACGTATCACACCACCACCTCATCACTGGAGTAGGGTTTTACACCACAACGGTGGCCCGAACCAGTATAAATCTTGTGTCTTTTGTGTTGTGAGTTTGTCGAGTTCGTCCGCAAGATCTTAGCAAGCTAGGGCGTGGATCGGTAGGGGGGAAAGAACTTCACGCACACCCCAGAGTTTGAACATTAAGGGTTTTGCCGGAACCCGTGATCCAACATTTGGCGCGCCAGGTAGGGGTGCGCCGAAGCTTCCTTTCCGTCACTCCGCGTCCAGTTGCTCCGTCGTCTCCATGGCGGGCCTTTCGCCCGTGCTCGTGCTTGGCCGGGCTGCCCTCGCCACCCGCGTTGCTCAGACGACTCCCGTCGGCGGGCCACCTCGTCGTTCTCCATCGCCTGCCGCCACTGGCCCGGCGGGGAACGAGCAGCAAGCATCCTCGCTGCACCCCTCGGTGCGGCGGGACGGCCGCACCGCCACTCCATCACCGACCCCGGCCGGTTCCTCGTCCCATGCGCGGCTCTCCCATGGACGTGTGGGCCGCGCTCCTCATGGCGCACGAGCTCCTGCGCTACCACCCAGTTGACGACCTCTACGAGGACTGGCTCGACCGCATCGCCGAGCTTGTCCACACCGCAGGGGGCTCCCCTCCGCCGTCCCTTTCTCCTCCTCGCCCTCCGCCAGCTACGGGCGAGGTAGCTCACGGAGCACCTCCACCACCTCTGCCCCAAGACGGCGCCCTGGCGCCAAGGCGCGCGGCTCCATGACGCGACCCACTGTGTCCGGCGCCCGCACGTGAAGAAAGAAGCTGTCAAGAAGTCCCTCGATCGCAAAAGAACGCTCCGCCACTCCTCGCACCGCCGCGCCAGGATCGTTTGCTGCAGCAAGGCCCCGTGCCACTTGCCGTAGTGGCGCGCGAGCGCCAAGACCAAGCTCCACCTCCAAAGCGGGCCCCGGTGACCACGGCCAGCTGCCGCGCCTTCACCCCCGAGCTGCGTAGCGTCGCCTGGCCGGGCAAGTTCAAGCCAGATCTGCCTCCTCGCTACGACGGCACCCCTGACCCCACGGAGTTCTTGCAGCTCTACGAGCTGAGCATCGAGGCAGCCAACGGCGACGAGAAAGTCATGGCGAACTGGTTCCCCATGGCTCTCAAGGATGGCGCCCGCTCCTGGCTCCTGAATCTGCCCCCAGGCTCGATCTCCTCCTGGGACGAGATGCGCAACCGTTTTGTTGCCAACTTCCAAGGCACTCGCGACCGCCCGCCGGCCGCGGGTGACCTGCGGCGCGTCAAGAAACAACCATGAGAGACCCACCAGAAGTACATCCGGCGCTTCAACAACGTCCGCCTCAAGATCCCCAAGGTGACGGACAAGGCCATCATCTCCGCGTTCTCTGATGGCGTCCGCGACGCCAACATGAAGGAGGAGCTCGCTATCCACGAGGAGTTGTGCACATCCCTGGAGTTGTTCAACCTGGCGACCAAGCGCGCAAGAGCTGAGGAAGGGCGCCTCTCCCTCCTTGAGCTCCCGGCTGCGGACCCGGAGGAGAAGAAAGCCAAGGCCAAGGACGTGAAGCACAAGGGAGTAGCCGTGCTCGCGGCGGAACCAGACACCAAGCGCGATAGAGACCAGCCCGAGTCATCCAAGAGCAACCGACCGTTCTGTGCCTTCCATAACCTGCATACCCACAACACCAGCGATTGTCAAGAGCTCAGAGCCATTCGGGAAGGACGCTTCAGTCGACGCCCCGAGCGCAGCGACCGGGGCTACGGCCGAGGAGGAGGACGTGGTGGCGGACGCTGGGACGACCGTGGCCCGCGCCAGAAGTGGCGCGACCAGCCTCGCGAGGACCGCTGGCAGGATCAACCTCGCGAGGGCGCCTGGAGGGACCAGCCTCGTGAGGATCGTCCTCAGGGCAACGCCGGTCTTCCCCCACTACCGCCACCGCCAAGAAGGAATGACGACTACCATCAAGATGAGGGGGTTTGGGGCTTCCAGGAGCCGCGCGCTATCGCCTGCATCTTGGGCGGAGCTCAAGCCCCAGCCTCACAGCGTATCTTCAAACAGTTTGCTCGTGAAGTGAATGCAGTCCTCCCCAAGCTCAAGGCCACACGCCCGCTTAGGTGGTCCAAGTGCGCCATCACCTTCAGTTCGGAAGATCAACTCAAGTGCGCAGCTACCGCTGGCGCCCTCCCATTGCTTTGTTCACTAGTCATCAGCAACGTACAAGTTACCAAGACCCTCATCGACGATGGCGTAGGGCTCAACGTCCTGTCCATCGACATGTTCGAAAACCTCCAAGTGCCATATGACCAGCTTCAGCCTACCAAGCCTTTCTTAGGAGTGACCGACGGTTCCACCACACCGATAGGGCAGGTCCACCTCCCTGTCACCTTTGGAGAACGCAACAACTACCGCACCGAGATCATCGACTTCGACGTCGCCTACATCTGCCTGCCATACAATGCGATCCTCGTGTACCCAGCCCTGGCCAAGTTCATGGCGGTGACCCATCACGGCTACAATGTCCTCAAGATGCCGGGAAGCGGCGGAATCATCACGGTCCCGTGTGAAGAAAGAGATACGGTGTGCAGACTAAGGCATAGCCTAGTGGTGGGAAGGGGCTGATGCCTTCCCACCCACCCAGGTTCAAGGCATGTGAAAGAACATGCGGTGCCCCCATGTTTGGTTTTGGTAATTGATGACAATCTCTATGGACTAATGGTTGCCTTAAGTTATATTTGAAGGATTTGTCCATAGGCTTTTCTTGAAGTCCATGTGTTGGTTTCAAGGAGTTTATGTGTTGACCAAGGTGCTATTAAGGAATTATCCAAAGATTGGTCATGTGAGTGTTGAGCTTATTGCAAGCATGTCTTGAAGAAGAAGATTGTTTGATCATTCATGTTTACCTTCAAGACATCATCCATATGAAGAGAGTTGGAAAGAATCAAGGTTGATCAAGACTAAGTCAAGAGTGAATCAAGTTGATCAACACACAAAGCGCATAAGATGTACAGAGGGATCAAGTGATCCCATGGTATGGTAAGCATTGTCCATTACGCTTTGTGTACTAAACCATGGTCTTCGTGAGAGTTCTTTGTGGGGTTAGGTTGCGGTGTGCAAATTCAAGTGAAGCATCACGAAGAGATCAAATGCTTGAAGATTGCCGTCCATTGTGGTGACAATGGACTTGTGAAGATGTGCGGAAGAGTGGCTCACCCATAGTGGAGTATGGGGAGCAATCATCTAGTCTTCATCGAGCCAACGCAATCAAGAAAGGTGGTCCAACTTGAGGGAGTCAAGATCGTCTTCATCTAGCTCAATTGGACCATGTGCAAGGCAAAGGTTTGCCCTTGATAGGTTTTTCTATTTTACCGGTCTCGTGGTGGTAGTTGGGAGACCGGGTTATAGGATCGTTTGCCGTACTATCAAGGGGGGCTCTCAAGTTGGTAGCTTGATCGTATCGTTCGTAGAGAGCTCAAACCATTGCATCCTTGCATCATCTTTATGGGTTCTTGTTTGGTTCTTCTCCTTGCGAGTTTTGGAGCTTATGGTCATTTTTATGACAAGCTCGAGTTCATCGAAAAAGGAGTTCACATGCGTCTTCTATGATGTTTTCGATGTTGGAGGGTATGCCGGTTCTTATTTGTTGGAGTTTCACTCCTTTGCTTGTTAGGCATACCTCCCCTGCCTCTTCTTACTATATCCAACAAGCTTGAGTTTGCTCAATTCGGAGCTCATTTGTAGAAGTTATGGCAGTTCTGGTTTTATTGTTTCCCTATGTTGTCTTCTCTGCAAAATGAAGGACTCCTAGTGTTGCTAATCTGGGGCATCTGCGGTAGTACTGCTCTCGAGCGGTTGTACCGCAGGCCCTTCTTGATAGTACCGTAGTCCATCGCGGTAGTATCGCAGTGCTCACGGTAGTACCGCTCTGTGGGAGCGGTAGTACCGCGGGCCTCGTGCCGCGCGCAGCTGCTCGAAGGTAGTAGGCGGATGTAATTTTTTACATCCGCGTCCTCACGCTGATGAGTACCAGCGCGTGGCCGGTAGTACCGTGGGCTCAGCCAGGCTTAGCAGCATGAGCGCAATTAGGGCGGATGTAATTTTTACATCCGCGCCCTCTGTGATAATACCGCTCTTCGTGTCTTGATAGTACCGTGCGGATTTTTGCGTAGGTCCTCCCTCGGAAGTAGGTAGGTAATTTTTACTTCGTGCTTTCTCTGCGGCTAGTGTTGCCTGCCTTACGGTAGTACCGTAAGGCGGCCGATAATGCCGCTCGGCGGTTCTACCGTTCGTTGCCACAATACCACAGAGCCTTCATCTGGCGATCTTGCACTTTGCGGTAGTACCGCAACCTGCATGATAGTACCGCAGCTCCGTCTTGATAGTACCGCGTCGTCGGCTGAGTGAGGGATTACGGTTGGATTTTCTCCCCACCTATAAAAGGGGGTCTTCTTCCCCATTGAGATCTAATCCTTTGAGCTCGTGTTCTTCCCCCATTGTTGACCTTCTTCGAGCTTGCTAACTCTCAATTCCTCCAATGATTCTTGCTAGTTCTTGATGGAAAAGAGAGAGGAGATCTAGATCCACATTTCCACCAATCACTTTCTCCTCTTAGTGAGGGGAACCCCTTGGATCTAGATCTTGGAGTTCTTCGTGTTCTTCTTTCGTTCTTCCTCTCATTTTCTTCCCTAGCATTAGTTGCTTTGGTGGGATTTGGGAGAGAAGGACTTGGGCACTCCGTGTGCCCTTGCCATTGCATTTGGTGCATCGGTTTGAGTTCTCCACGGTGATTCGTGGAAGTTACAAGTTGAGAAGCTTATTACTCTTGGGTGCTTGGCCCCCTTGAGCTTGTTCCTCTTGGGTGCTTGGGCGCCCTAGGCAGTTGGTGGTGTTCGAGCTCAATCATTGTGGTGCAAAGCTTGCAAGCGTCAGGGTCTCCAATTAGGTTGTGGAGATCGCCCAGCAATTTGATTGTACCGTGACCGCCCCAAGGGTTGCCAAAGTGTCACGGGTTCGGTGACCGCCCCAAGGGTTGCCATTTATGCAGAGTTCGGTGACCGCCCTCAAGGGTCCCTTAGTGGAATCACGGCATCTTGCATTGTGCGAGGGCGTGTGGAGATTACGGTGGCCCTAGTCGCTTCTTGGGGAGCATTGTGCCTCCACACCGCTCCAAACGGAGACTAGCATCCGCAAGGGTGTGAACTTCGGGATACATCGTCGTCTCCGCGTGCCTAGGTTATCTCTTACCCAAGCCCTTTACTTATGCACTTTACTTTGTGATAGCCAAATTGTTCTTGTCATATATCTTGCTATCACATAGTTGCTTATCTTGCTTAGCATAAGTTGTTGGTGCACATAGGCGAGCCTAGTTGTTGTAGGTTTTGTGCTTGACAAATTAACTGCTAGGTTTATTCCGCATTTGTTCAAGCCTCAACCGTAATTATTTTAAAGCGCCTATTCACCCCCCCTCTAGGCGACATCCACGATCTTTCAGCATGGTACTTGCAATTTGGGTTTGTTGCACCAATTATACTGTAAGGGGTTCCCTTACAGTCTTTCTGTCAAAAAAGAAAGAGATGCGGTGTGCTCCCTCGAGCGTGCCTTCCAAGCCGCAGCAATCAACGACCCCGACAGCAAGGACGAGTGCCCTCCTGAGGCCACTCCCAAGAAGAAGAAGCAGCCGCACCGTGCATGACCTCAGGAGGGTGGCGTGGCAACAGGAACCTCGTCAGGATCAGCGCCCGAGCCAGGGGCGCCTCCCTCCATCGCATAGGAAGGCGCGCCGGCGCCTTCTCTGCAGGCTCGGGGGCTCTCTTCTGGAGGGCCTCAGACCTTGCCAACATCACGAGGGAGGCGTTCGGGCACCACTTGGAGGCGTGCTTCACGACACGTTTCCCTCAGGAGAACACAGGGCAAGAAGTGCCCACCGCTCAGGAGTTCATCACCAGGACCACTCAGGAACTGCAAGACGCAAGGGCCATGCGCGGCGACCACCGCTCATGAAGCGCAGCACCCCATCCAGGCGAGGATGCTGGGCTGCGCGTCTGCATCGACGTCCCAGGGCTCAAAAGAGCCGCATCTCAGGAGCTCTTCTGGCCTTCCCGCGTGGGCTGCTGCGAGGGTCCACTGCACAGCTACGTTCGCATGCCTTTTGGCCTGCCGAGCGTGTCATCCACCTATCAGCGCAACCTGCGGAGCATCCTGGCGGCTCAGGAGGCCAGGCACCACGCTGTGCTGATGGAGATGGAGACGGTCCTCAAGGAACCACCAGGACCCCTAGAGCCTCCCGAGGCTCAGGGCCCCGGTGGCTCATGAGGAGCCACCCCTTCGCCGCGTACCTTCAGCTGTCCCAACTCTCCTTCGTCAACAGAACCAGGTGACATTTTCCAAGTTCATTTAGCTGGGAGCGCCCCTCGGGCTGCATCATTCCCAGGCCACGTGGGTCCGTCCCTGTGGCATGTATCATTTTTCTTATGTCTTTAGCTTACCTTGCTGGGAGCGCCCCTCGAGCTGCATCATCCCCAAGCCGCTCGGGCCTGAGCCAGTGGCGTGTATCTTCCATGCATTTACTCCAGCTAGTTTGCTTCCCATGCTTAACCTATCTATGACTATCACCTGCTTGACGCTTGATTCATCTCCGTCGTATCTACTTTTCCAAACACTTTTGCCCTTGTTTTGGACTCTAACTTGCATGATTTGAATGGAACTAACCCAGACTGACGCTGTTTTCAGCAGAATTGCCATGATGTTATTTTATGTGCAGAAAACAAAAGTTCTTGGAATGACCTGAAACTCCATGAAACATCTAATTAAAAATAATAAAAAATCCTTGCCAAAGATGAAGACCAGGGGGCCCACACCCTGTCCACGAGGGTGGGGGCGCCCCCCTAGGGCGTGCCCCCCTACCTCGTGGGCCCCCTGGAGCTCCTCCGACGCCAACTCCAACTCTATATATTTGCTTTCGGGGAGAAAAAAATCAAGGAGAAGAAATCATCGCGTTTTACGATACGGAGCCGCCGCCAAGCCCTAAAACCTCTCGAAAGGGCTGATCTGGAGTCCGTTTGGGGCTCCGGAGAGGGGATTAAATCGCCGTCGTCATCATCAACCATCTTCCATCACCAATTTCATGATGCTCACCATCGATGCGTGAGTAATTCCATCATAGGCTTGCTGGACGGTGATGGGTTGGATGAGATTTATCATGTAATCGAGTTAGTTTTGTTAGGGTTTGATCCCTAGTATCCACTATGTTCTGAGATTGATGTTGCTATGACTTTGCTATGCTTAATGCTCTAGGGCCCGAGTGCCATGATTTCATATCTGAACCTATTATGTTTCCATGACTATATGTGAGTTCTTGATCCTGTCTTGCAAGTTTATAGTCACCTACCATGTGTTATGATCCGGCAACCCCGAAGTGAAAATAATCGGGACCACTCCCGGTGATGACCGTAGTTTGAGGAGTTCATGTATTCACTATGTATTAATGCTTTGTTCCAGTTCTCTATTAAAAGGAGGCCTTAATATCCCTTAGTTTCCATTAGGACCCCGCTGCCACGGGAGGGTAGGACAAAAGATGTCATGCAAGTTCTTTTCCATAAGCATGTATGACTATGTTCGGAATACATGCCTACATCACATTGATGAATTGGAGCTAGTTCTGTGTCACCCTATGTTATGACTGTTACATGATGAACTGCATCCGACATAATTATCCATCACCAATCCAATGCCTACAAGCTTTCCATATACTGGTTTACGCTTATTTACTTTTCCGTTGCTACTGTTACAATCACTACAAAATACCAAAAATATTACTTTTGCTGCCGTTATCTTTTGCTACCGTTACCACTACTATCATATTACTTTGCTACTAAATACCTTGCTGCAGATATTAAGTTATCCAGGTGTGGATGAATCGACAACTCAGTTGCTAATACTTGAGAATATTCTTTGGCTCCCCTTGTGTCGAATCAATAAATTTGGGTTGAATACTCTACCCTCGAAAGCTGTTGCGATCCCCTACACTTATGGGTTATCAAGACCAATTTCTGGCGCCGTTGTCGGGGAGCATAGCTCTATTCTTTGAGTTACTTGGGATTTATATCTGCTAGTCACTATGAAGAACTTGAAAGACGCTAAGACAACAATTTATCCCTCAACTATGAGGGAGGTAAGGAACTGCCATCTAGCTCGCACTTGATTCACCTTCTGTTTTGAGTAAGCTTGCGACACCTAAACCTGCTTCTACTATTCGTTCTGATATGTCGCATGTTATTGATGATGCCACTTCTGCTATGAATGATACTTATGATGAAACTACTTCTATGCTTGATACTACTATGTCCCTTAGTGAATTTCTTGATGAACAAATTGCTAGGGCTAGAGAGAAAGAAATTATTGAAACTGATCATGTTGATGAAATCGATGATGAAAACATGCCTGTTATTCCTGAGGGTTATATTTTTGATAAAGAAGCTTCTGTTGCTATTTTTGCTTGCAAAGATAACGATGAGCTTAGAAGGTTATTGGCTAAATGGAATAAGCAATCTCTTAATGATAGAATGAGGCCCGACCCTGCTTTTGCTACTTCACCTATTTGTGTTGCCGATAAGTATTATGAATTCTCTGTTGATCCTGATATAATTACTTTGGTTGAATCTGATCCCTTTCATGGCTATGAATCTGAAACTATTGTGGCACATCTTACTAAATTAAATGATATAGCCACCGTGTTCACTAATGATGAGAGATCTCGTTACTTTTATATCCTTAAAATATGTCCATTCTCTTTAAAGGATCATGCTAAAATATGGTTTAATTCTCTTGATCCTGGTTGTGTGCGTAGTCCCCATGATATGATTTATTACTTCTCTGCTAAATATTTCCCTGCTCATAAGAAACAGGCTACTTTAAAGGAAATATACAACTTTGTGCAAATTGAAGAAGAGAGTCTCCCACAAGCTTGGGGGAGGCTTCTCAAGTTACTTAATGCTTTGCCTGATCATCCTCTTAAGAAAAATGAAATACTTGATATCTTTTATAATGGACTAACCGATGCTTCCAGAGATTACCTAGATAGTTGTGCTGGTTCTCTTTTCAGGGAAAGAACACCGGATGAGGCTGAAATCCTATTGAATAATATGTTGACAAATGAAAATAATTGGGCACCTCCTGAGCCAGCTCCTGCTCCAATTACTGAGCCTATTCCTAAACCAACTCCGAAGAAGAGAGGTGTTCTATTTCTCAGTCCTGAAGATATGCAAGAGGCAAAGAAATATATGAAAGAAAAAGGTATTAAAACTGAAGATGTTAAAAATTTACCTCCTATTGAAGAAATACATGGTCTTAATTTACCGCCTGTTGAAGAAACATATGATCTTAAACCATTACCTATTGAAGAACCTCCTGGTCTTGATAACCCGACACAGGTAGTAAAGGTAAATTCTCTTTATAGATTTGATGAAGGTGATTTACCTCACTATAAGTCTGCTAGACAATGCTTAGAAGAATTTGATAATTTTATTGTCAAACAAGAAAACTTCGATGCTTATTTTGGTAGACAATTGAAATACAACTCCGATACGATTAAACACTTGGGTGATTATATGTCTAGAGTTAAAGGTGAACTTAAACTCATTACTAAACATGCTTCTATGGTTACCACTCAAGTAGAACAAGTACTTAGGGCTCAAAATGATTTGCTCAATGAAATGAATAGTAAGAAATATGATTATGCTGTCAGAGTGGCTACTAGAACTGGTAGAATGACTCAGGAACCTTTGTATCCTGAAGGCCACCCTAAGAGAATTGAGCAATATTCTCAGAGAAATAATATTGATGCTCCTAGTTCTTCTAAAAGGAAGAAAAGGAAAAATGATAGGACTTTGCAAACTTCTAGTGAACCTATTGCTGAACCACCTGAGAATCCAAATGATATATCTATTTCTGATGCTGAAACACAATCTAGTAATGAACATGAACCTAGTGAAAATGCTAATGATGATGTTCATGATGATGCTCAACCTAGTAATGATAATGATGTAGAAATTGAACCTGCTGTTGATCTTGATAACCCACAATCAAAGAATCAACGTTATGATAAGAGAGACTTTGTTGCTAGGAAACATGGTAAAGAAAGAGAACCATGGGTTCAGAAACCCATGCCTTTTCCTCCCAAACCATCCAAGAAAAAGGATGATGAGGATTTTGAGTGCTTTGCTGAAATGATTAGACCTATCTTTTTGCGTATGCGATTAACTGATATGCTCAAAATGAATCCTTATGCTAAGTATATGAAAGATATTGTTACAAATAAGAGAAAGATACCGAAATCTGAAATTTCCACCATGCTTGCTAATTATACTTTTAAGGGTGGAATACCAAAGAAACTTGGAGATCCAGGAGTACCTACTATACCATGCTCCATTAAAAGAAATTATGTTAAAACTGCTTTATGTGATCTCGGAGCCGGTGTTATTGTTATGCCTCTCTCTTTATATCGTAGACTTGACTTGAATAAGTTGACACCTACTAAAATATCTTTTCAAATGGCTGATAAATCAACTGCTATACATTGCCGGTATTTGTGAGGATGTGCCTATTGTGGTTGCAAACGTTACTATTTTAACGGACTTTGTTATTCTTGATATTCCCGAGGACGATAGTATGTCTATTATTCTTGGAAGACCTTTCCTGAATACTGCAGGGGCTGTTATTGATTGCAACAAAGGCAATGTCACTTTTCATGTTAATGGTAATGAGCATACAGTACACTTTCCAAGGAAACAACCTCAAGTTCATAGTATAAACTCTATTGGAAAAGTTCCATCGATTATATTTGGAGGTTTTGAATTTCCTCTTCCTACTGTCAAGAAGAAATATGATATACTTATTATTGGGGATGTGCATATCCCCGTTGAGGTAACATAGTGCTATTCGAAATTTCTCCGGTTTCATGTTATTCGGAATGATTTTACTAACAAGACCTGATCAACCTTGTTAGTGGATTCCTTTTGATGAGCATGAGATGGATGAAACAAGAAGCACAACCCTCTGTACCCTCTTTATACTTTATGTTACTTAGTTGAAATAAAGTAAAAATAGTATTTTTCTGTCTGTCTTCTGATTTATCTGTGCAATATAAAAATACCCTGAAAATAGAAGTCCTCCAAATGCCATGCCAATTTAATATGATTTTTTCTAGAATATTTGAGGATTTATGGTACTGAAAGCACTACGGGGGGAGCTGCCACCTGGCCACGAGGGTGGAGGGCGCGCCCCCTGCCTCGTGGGCCCACGGTGGCCCTCCTCCACTTATTCCTGCTCTCATACAGTTCTTCTTCCTCCCACAAACACGAATATCCAAGTCAAGCACGAGTTCTAGCTCACTTTGCTTTGATTTTCGATCTCCTTGCTCAAAGCACCTCTCACAAAACTGCTTGGGGAGATTGTTCCTTGGTATGTAACTCCTCCATTGGTCCAATTAGGTTTTGTTCTATTGCTTTATTCATTGCAAATTTGTGCTGCATAGGTGACCATGTTCTTGAGCTTGCATGAGAAACTTATATGGTTCCAAGTAGTTCTAATTCATGATATATCCTCTAGGCACTTGTAGGAGTAGTCGCTATCAATTTTATTAAGCTTGGCTCACTTTTGTTTGAAGTTAGTAAAAATTTCAGAAATTTTTCAGAGGAAGCAATATGCTTAGGAAAATGTTCCAAGGGGGTTCTTCTAGGAAGCAAGGACCCAGGCTTGCAATGCGTGATGCTGATGAGGAGCCCCCAAGGGACGCTCCAGTGCGGCCCTGTGAATGTCCTTCTGAAAAAAAATTGGATCGATTGAGAATCAAAGAAGAATTTAACGCATATTTGCGTAACGCCGATCTTGTGAGCTTTGAGGCGGACAAATGCCCCCAGTACCATCAACTCACTAGCTCATTTGTGAGGAGGTTTGAATTTTCATCTTCACGTAATTCTCCAACAGTCATGTTTGATCTTTATGACAAATCTTATACCATGGACTTAGAGGATTTTACTTCTGCTTGCAAACTTCCACAATGGGGTAGTATTAGTGATCACTGTAAGTCTGAATTTAGAAACTTTCTTGCTGGTATAACCGTGGGGGAATCTAGAGATATAACACAAGCTACTATAGGGAGCATCCATTTTCCTACTATACATTATTTTGCTCTCTTCATAGGCAGATGCATACATGGTAAAGACGAAACATGTCACATGTGTGTTCTTGATCTCAGTATTCTTAGGAGTGTTGTGTTAGGAGACCAATCTTATCATTTGGGAGCCATTGTTGCACGTAGGTTGCATCATAATAGATTTAATGGAGATTTCTTTGGAGGAATTTATGCAACCCGCTTAGCTGATTTTCTTGATGTGGACGTTCATGAGGATGATATGGAGTTGCCTCCTACTTATTTAGACTTTAATTCTATGGTCCACCACCAGTTTGTCGAGAGGAATGAATCACCTCTCCAGTATCGACTAATCTTTGATAAACGGCGTGTTGTCCGTATTACTCTCCCTGCTCATGCCTTCTTTGATTACCAGGCAAAACGAAGATACATTATTACCAGAGAGGAGGCAGATGAGTATGAGAGGAGAGCGGAGGCAGCTCGACGCCACGCTGCAGCTCAGGAGGCGATAGCCGCTGCATCACAAAGATTTACCCAGCTACACCTACGGATATCCGCCAGCCATCCTTGGCAATGAACCAACTTAGGCCAAAAGCCTAAGCTTGGGGGAGTACGTATTTCCCACCGACATTACATTTATGTTTACACACACTCATTGCTAGATGTCGGTGCTCATACTCTTTCACTGTAATATCCATGCTAGATTATTTTGTTTTTTTCTTGCTTTCTTCTTGTGTGTTTGTTAAACCTTAAGAAAAACCAAAAAAAATAGTAGTAGCTTTTAGTTAGTTTACTTTTCTTGCTGTAGTAGTAATAATTAAAAAGAAAACCCAAAAAGATTTCCCGTTCTTCTTTTGCTTGATGGGAGCTTTCCCGTGTAAATAGTTTTTATTTCCTTTCTTTTCTTTGGGGGTCGATAGGAGAAGACCATGATTAAATTGTTGAAGTGCCTCTTATATGCATTATTGTTGATTTAACCGAGAGCCCATATTGCCTTGTTTTCTCCTGCTTATTGAATGCTCGTAGATTCCATCTTAGTCCAATGCACGTACACTCTTATTATTATTCACATCGTTCGGTCGTGCAAGTGAAAGGCAATAATGACGATATATGATGAACTGATTGGGATAAGCGAAGCTAGTATGAACTCGACCTCTCTTGTTTTTGTAAATATGATGAGTTCATCGTTCTTGATTCAGCTTATTATGAATAAACATGTTTGCAATGACAATTAGAGATCATAGTTGCTTATGCCATGCTTGATTAGCTATGAGTTATAATGGTTTACCGTATGTGCCAACATGCTATTAAAATGGTTGTGATGTGGTATGATGGGGTGGTATCTTCCTTTGAATGATTTAAGTGACTTGACTTGGCACATGTTCACACATGTAGTTGAAACAAATCAACATAGCCTTCACGATATTTATGTTCATGGTGGATTATATCCTACTCATGCTTGCATCCAATGTTTATTAATTTTAATGCATGTTCATGGTTGTTGTCGCTCTCTAGTTGGTCGCTTCCCAGTATTTTGCTAGCCTTCACTTGTACTAAGCGGGAATACTGCTTGTGCATTCAATCTCCTTAAGCACCAAAGTTATTCCAGATGAGTCCACTATACCTTCCTATATGCGGTATTTACCTGCCGTTCCAAGTAAATTTGTATGTGCTAAATTCTAAACCTTCAAATAAACATTCTGTTTTGTATGCTCTATTAGCTCATGTATCAACTATGGTTGTCCTTATCTTCCATGTTAGGCGGGTTATTCTCATGAGGAGTGGACTCCGCTCCTCATTCATGAGAAAATGGCTGGTCTCCGGGATGCCCAGTCCCATGCTTTATGCAAACTAAATCAGAATTAATTGCAAACAAAACTCCCCCTGGGACTGTTGCTAGTTGGAGACACTCGTTGTTTCGAGCAAGTCATGGATTGATGCTTGTTGGTGGATGGGGAGTATAAACTTTACCATTCTGTTTGGGAACCGCCTATAATGCGTGTAGCATGGAAGATATCGCCATCTCTTAGTTGCTATGTTGACAATGAAAGTATGTCGCTCAAAATATTATTTATCTCTATTTCAAAATCAAGCTCTGGCACCTCTACAAATCCCTGCTTCCCTCAGCGAAGGGCCTATCTATTTACTTTTATGTTGAGTCATCACCCTCTTATTAAAAGCACTAGCTGGAGAGCACATCTGTCATTTGCATCCATTACTGTTAATTCATATTGGTATGACTACGATTGGATCTCTTTTACCATGAATTACAATGTCTAGTCAGTCCTTGATCTTTAAAGGTGCTCTGCATTTATGTTTTGCAGTCTCAGAAAGGGCTAGCAAGATACCATCTTGTTATACCATATTATGATTGTTTTGAGAAAGTGTTGTCATCCGAGATTTATTATTATGACTCGCTAGTTGATTATGCCATTGATATGAGTAAACATGAGACCTAAGAATTATTGCAAATGTGGTTAGTTATAATCTTTGCTGAAAACCTGAATGCTGGCTTTACATATTTACAACAACAAGAGCAAATAGTGTTTGTAAAAGTTTTTCTTTTTCTCTTTCATTTTATCAACTGAATTGCTTGAGGACAAGCAAAGGTTTAAGCTTGGGGGAGTTGATACGTCTCCGTCGTATCAACTTTTCCAAACACCTTTGCCCTTGTTTTGGACTTTAACTTGTATGATTCGAATGGAACTAACCCGGACTGACGCTGTTTTCAGCAGAATTTCCATGATGTTGTTTTATGTGAAGAAAACCAAAGTTCTCGGAATGACCTGAAACTCCACGGAACATCTAGTTAAAAATAATAAAAAATCCTTGCCAAAGATGAAGACCAGGGGGCCCACACCTTGTCCACGAGGGTGGGGGGCGCCCCCCCTAGGGCGCGCCCCCTACCTCATGGGCCCCCTGGAGCTCCTCCGACGCCAACTCCAACTCTATATATTTGCTTTTGGGGAGAAAAAATCAAGGAGAAGAAATCATCACGTTTTATGATACGGAGCCGCCGCCAAGCCCTAAAACCTCTCGGGAGGGCTGATCTGGAGTCCGTTCGGGGCTCCGGAGAGGGGGATTCGTCGCCGTCGTCATCATCAACCATCCTCCATCACCAATTTCATGATGATCACTGCCGTGCGTGAGTAATTCCATCGTAGGCTTGCTGGACGGTGATGGGTTGGATGAGATTTATCATGTAATCGAGTTAGTTTTGTTAGGGTTTGATCCCTAGTATCCACTATGTTCTGATATTGATGTTGCTATGACTTTGCTATACTTAATGCTTGTCACTAGGGCCCGAGTGCCATGATTTCATATCTGAACCTATTATGTTTCCATGAATATATGTGAGTTCTTGATCCTATCTTGCAAGTCTATAGTCACCTACTATGTGTTAGATCCGGCAACCCTGAAGTGACAATAATCGGGACCACTCCCGGTGATGACTGTAGTTTGAGGAGTTCATGTATTCACTATGTGTTAATGCTTTGTTCCGGTGCTCTATTAAAAGGAGGCCTTAATATCCCTTAGTTTCCATTAGGACCCCGCTGCCACGGGAGGGTAGGACAAAAGATGTCATGCAAGTTCTTTTCCATAAGCACGTATGACTATATTCGTAATACATGCCTACATTACATTGATGAATTGGAGCTAGTTCTGTGTCACCCTATGTTATGACTGTTACATGATGAACCGCATCCGGCATAATTATCCATCACCGATCCAATGCCTACGAGCTTTCCATATACTGGTTTACGCTTATTTACTTTTCCGTTGCTACTGTTACAATCACTACAAAATACCAAAAATATTACTTTTGCTGCCTTTATCTTTTGCTACCGTTACCACTACTATCATATTACTTTGCTACTAAATACCTTGCTGCAGATATTAAGTTATCCAGGTGTGGCTGAATTGACAACTCAGTTGCTAATACTTGAGAATATTCTTTGGCTCCCCTTGTGTCGAATCAATAAATTTGGGTTGAATACTCTACCCTCGAAAGCTGTTGCGATCCCCTACACTTGTGGGTTATCAACGCTCTCCACCACGGGGGCTACTCACGCTGGCACGACGCTTGTGCACGGGTCCGTCCCTGCAACGTCGACAAGTCTGAGTGGCCGAGCTCTGGCTCGCGGCACGCCCCGCGCACGTCACCTCACCAGGCCCTCAGTGCCTTCGCCTCCTCGCGAAGCAACGGGTGGGTGACAACCATAATGGCAAACCGTGTTTCTCCTTGTCTTTGCTTCGCGAGAATCTCATGAGAATGATAGCAGGCGGCACCGCGAGGTCCCTCATCTCCCATGCAATCCGCTTGCGCGTTAAAAGGGGGGCTCCTGAGCATCGCAACTCAGGAGCTCCTACTAGCTCTCCAGCCCTCACTCCCTGGCCTTGACCACGACACGCGACCTGGCATACCAGCGGCGGCTGAGCTCGCCCGAGGGCCGGGAAGTGAGGATGCAGAGCATAAAGGAGAACGTGGAAAAGAGGGGAAGGCTCGCATGGGCCTAGCCTACGCATTAACACAGTGCATCGCAAGGAATCGACCTCAGACCGCCAAGATAAGTCGCGTGCTCAAATCTGCTAATCGTTAGAGCCTAGGGGTCTCACTCGCTGCAGCCCTGTTGCAGCAACGTCGCCTCCCTTTCTTACCTTACCATGGCTGCTTGAACACTAAAGGGGACCTCCTGAGCATCGCGCCTCAGGGGCTCTTACTGGACCTCGGGCCGCTCACCTCCTGGCATTGACCACGGCACATGACCTGGCATACCAGCGACCGCTACAGCTTGCCCGGGGACCGGGACCTGTCAGCATAGAGCAACAAGCCGTCGCAAGGTTGGAAAGGGGAGACCGAGCCTAAACAGGACATGCATTCGCAATTCTTCATAACAAGGATAGTATCAACAAAAGACATTACAGACCCTTTACACGCCCCCGCGGGGTACTTCTTGATTCCTCGAAGGGAACAAAAGACGAGGACTTAGGGGAATCCTATCTACACCCTCCCGTGGCTGACGCCATCATCAATAGTGGGCCGCGGGAGGCCGGCGCCAACCCCATCCAGATCAGCGACGGCGGTGATACGTCTCCAACGTATCTATAATTTATGAAGTATTCATGCTGTAATATTATCTATCTTGGATGTTTAATGGGCTTTTATATGTTGTTTTATATGATTTTTGGGATTAACCTATTAACCTAGAGCCCAGTGCCAGTTTCTGTTTTCTCCTTGTTTTTGAGTTTTGCAGAAAAGGAATACCAAACAGAGTCCAATTGACGTGCCAATTTTTGATGATTTTTTATGGACCAAAAGAAGACCACGGAGCATTGGAGTTGGGCCAGAAGAGTCCCGGGCTGCCCACGAGGGTGGGGGGCACGCCCACCCCCCTAGGCACGTGGGCCTGCCTCGTGGACAGCTCGGGCAGCTCCTTGACGTGAGACCGACGCCAAAAAATCCTATAAATACAGAAACCTCGGAAAATTAACCTAGATCGGGAGTTCCACCGCTAGAAGCCTCTGTAGCCACGTGAAATTAATCTAGGCCCTCTCCGGCACCCTGCCGGAGGGGGCCATCATCACCGGTGGCCATGGAGGAGTATCCCTGAGAGGCCATCATCGCCATGAAGGCCAAGGACCAGAGGGAGAACCTTTCCCCATCTAGGGGGAGGCCATGGAGGAGGAAGCACAAGGGGGAGAACCTCTCCTCCTCTCTCTTGAGTGGCACCGGAGTGCTATCGAGAGGGAATCATCGCCCAGTGATCGTCTTCATCAACATCACCATCATCATCACCATCCTCATCTATTTTATGCGGTCCACTCTCCCGCACCCCGCTGTAATCCCTACTTGAACATGGTGCTTTATGCCACATATTATGATCCAATGATGTGTTGCTATCCTATGATGTTTTGAGTAGATATCCTTTGTCTTTGGGTTGATTGATGATCTATATTGGCACGAGTTGTATGTTTTATTTTGGTGCTGTCCTATGGTGCCCTCCGTGTCGCGCAAGCATGAGGGATTCCCGCTGTAGGGTGTTGCAGTGCATTCATGATTCGCTTATAGTGGGTTGGTGAGTGACTGAAACACAAACCCGAGTAAGGGAATTGTTGCGTATGGGAATAAAGAGGACTTGATATGTTAATGCTATGGTTGGGTTTTACCTTAATGATCTTTAGTAGTTGCGGGTGCTTGCTAGAGTTCCAATCATAAGTGCATATGATCCAAGTAGAGGAAGTATGTTAGCTTATGCCTCTCCCTCATATGAAATTGCAATAGTGATTACCAGTCTTGTTAACAATTGCCTAGGACAATTCCGCTTTTGATCCACCATTATTCCACTCTCGCTATTTATAATATTTAGTAATATATTCTAACTTTATGATGACAGCACCTACTTTTATATTTTAGCTCTCCGATACCATGCATAGTTATCCTCTTCATACCCACATCGTAGTTTTATTTCTCGTTTCTAGTTGGAAGAAAACGTTGATTGTACGTAGAGTCGTATCAATGGCAGATAGGGCTTGAGAGAATATTGATCTTACCTTTAGCTCCCTGTGGGTTCGACACTCCATACTTATCACTTCCACCTTTGGAAATTGCTACGATGATTCCCTGCACTTGGGGATTATCAAGCTCTTTTCTGGCGCCGTTGCCGGGGAGCAATAGGTGGGGTTGATATTCTCGTGTGTGCTTGTTTGCTTTCTTCACTAAGTAGATTTTGTTTTTCCTTTTTGTTTCTGTTTAGTTGTGGGTGAAACATACAAAAAAAACTAAAAGAATGAAAATACAAAAAAATTTACTTGCCTTTCATGCCTAAAAAGTTTTTCAAAAAGAGAAGTGATTGGAAAGTTATGCATTGAAGAAGTGAGGGTCGACCTTGAGAACTTGTGTTCATGCTGACGGAAACAATGTAGAATTTTTCATGGAAGTTTATCTGTAAATAATTATCCCCTTGTATATATCCATTGTATTATAAAAATAATGTGCCAAGTTTTGGTTTTAGGATGATTAGATTGCTTGTTTACTATGTGCAGAACAAAAACAGAAACTTTGGCTGTAGTGCGTGAATTTACATTTTTTACTGGAAAGTCAAATGGGTCTGAAACTTTTTGCACATTACTTCTGTACAAATTTTTCAAATTTTCAAATTTATTTTATAATTTTAGGAGTTACAGAAGTTTGCTAAACTTCCAGATTACTACAGACTGTCCTGTTTAAGACAGATTCTGTTTTTGATGCATGCTTGCTTGTTTTGATGAAACTATCGGTCTCTATCAGTGGATTAAGACATGGAAAAGTTATATTACAGCAGCTATAATGCAAAAACAAAATATGAATTGGTTTGCAACAGTACTTATAGTAGTGATTTGCTTTTTTATACTAACGGGTCTCACAAAGTTTTTGTTAAGTTTTTGTGGATGAAGTGTTCGAAGAACGAGGAGCTACCGATGTGAGAAGAATAAAAAGAGGCAAGAGTTCAAGCGTGGGGATGCCCAAGTCACCCCAAGTAAATATTTCAAAGGATACTCAAGCATCTAAGCTTGGGAATGCCCCGGTTGGCATCCCATCTTTCTTCTTCAACAATTATCGGTATACCTCGGTTTTTGTTTTGTTCACATGATTTGTGCCCTTTGTGTTTTTGTTTTCCATTTAAGAACCATGCTAGTATGAGATGTCCTTCATCAATTTATAGAATACTTCATGTGCTTCACTTAAATCTTTTAAGTATGATCTTATATAATTGCTCTTTGTGCTTCACTTAAATCTTTTGAGTATGGTTTTATAGAATGCTTCATGTGCTTCACATATACATTTTGAGCTTGGATATTGGTTAGTCTATATTAATTGTAGAATGCTCCATGAACTTCACTTATATCTTTTGGAGTATGAATAATACTATCATTTAAAGTGGGTTTGAAGAGTGTCAACTTTAGGAATTAGTGATCCCACTATTTTGGAGGGTGTTCAATCTTAATGTGATATTTATGAAAGTGGATTTGGAAGAGTGTCAACTTTAGCTAGTAATGATTCCACTATTTCGGAACAGGTTCCAATTTAGTATGAGAACAAAGTTTCTATCCATGATGCTACTGAAAATTATTATGAGGGAGGAATACATGCTTGTAGGAGTTGCAATAATATCAAGTTTCCTTTCTATGTGCTTAAAGTTTTGAAGTTATACTTGTTTTGCCTTCCTATGCTAGTTGATTCTTGTTCCCATAAGTTGTGTGCTCACAAAATCCCTAGGCATAGGAAGTGGGTTAGATTTAAATGTGCTAGTCATATTCTTCAAGATGCTCTCTTTGTGTTTCAATTCTTGTTTATTATGTGAGCATCATTGAAATCATCATGCCTAGCTAAAAGGCATTAAAGAAAAGCGCTTGTTGGGAGACAACCCAATATTTACCCTTACTGTTTTTGTGTGTTTACATGATTAAGCTACTGTAGTAATCATGTTTTATAGCTTTTGTTTCAATAAAGTGCCAAGTAAGACCTTTGGGAAGACTTGGGAGAAAGTCAATGTGATCTTGCTGTAAAAAAAGAAACTTTGCGCTCACGAGATTAGCTGTCATTTTTTACAGAAGAGTGATTTTGCGTTGATTCTTTTTGCAGAAGATTAATAGACAAATTCCTCACGTCCAACAGTTTATTTCATAATTTTTGGAGTAGCATAAGTATGGTTTATGTTCAGATCATTACAGACTGTTCTGTTTCTGACAGTTTCTGTTTTCATTGCATAGTCTGCTTGTTTTCTAGTTTCTATGACTTATATTTCTCAATATAAATTGTAGAAATGATATGGTACAGTAGGAATTGTGTGAGAACAATTATGAAACTTGTCTTTGACAGTACCAAAGTTAATGGTTTACTCTTTATCATACTAACCTATCTCACAAAGTTTTGTTAAGTTTTGTGTGATTGAAGTTTTCAAGCTTTGGGTGAGATATCGATATGAGGAGAATAAGGAGAGGAAATACCCTAAGCTTGGGGATGCCCAAGGAACCCCAAGATAATATTCAAGGAAGACTCAAGCGCTTAAGCTTGGGGATGCCCCGGAAGGCAACCCCTCTTTCGTCTTCAAAATTATCGGTATACCTTACTCGGAGCTATATTTTTATTCGTCACATGATATGTGTTTTGCTTGGAGCGTATTTTAAATTTTACTTGCTGTTTGAATAAAACCATTGGATCTGAAATATTGAATGAAAAATAATCCTCCCATGGCTAGTTAATTATTTGACTACTCAGTGTTCTTCACTCGTATCTTTTGGAGTAGTTTGTCATTTACTCATGTGCTTCACGTATATCCTATGAGTAAATGGTTGAATAAATTGAATGTCATAAACCTAAATTTATATATGTTTCATATGCTTATAACATGGGGAGTAATGACTTCACACATAATAAGTATAGGTAGTAAACTTATTGAAAGTTAGCAAACGTAGAATTGGTCACTTGAACAAGTTATGAAAGAATATTGAAGGAAGGGGGATTTCACATATAAATATACTATCTTGGACATCTTTTGTAATTGTGAGCACTCATTAAAATATGACATGCTAAAAGGTTGATGTTGGGCAAGGAAGACAACGTAATGGGTTATGTTTTCTTATATCTGAAATAAAGTATATTGTCATGGATCGCCCAACACGTTGGGCTTGCCTTTCCCCCTCATGCTAGCCAAATTCTTTGCACTAAGTAGAGATACTACTTGTGCTTCCAAATACCCTTAAACCCGGTTTTGCCATGAGAGTCCACCATACCTACCTATGGATTGAGTAAGATCCTTCAAGTAAGTTGCCATCGGTGCAAGCAATAAAAATTGCTCTCTAAATATGTATGATTGATTAGTGTGGAGGAAACAAGCTTTGTACGATCTTGTGATGTGGAAAAAATAAAAGCGACGAACTGCATAATAAAGGTCCATATCACAAGTGGCAATATAAAGTGACGTTCTTTCGCATTAAGATATTGTGCATCCAACCCTGAAAGCGCATGGCAACCTCTGCTTCCCTCCGCGAAGGGCCTATCTTTTACTTTTATCTCTTACCCTTATGCAAGAGTCATGGTGATTTTTCACCTTTTCTTTTTACATTTTATCCTTTGGCAAGCACATTGTGTTGGAAAGATTCTGATATATATATCCAATTGGATGTAAGGCATCATGAACTATTATTGAAGACATTACCCTTGAGGTAAAGGGTTGGGAGGCGAATCTATAAGCCCCTATCTTTCTCTGGTCACGATTAAAACTTTGAACCCATAAATATCGCGTGAGTGTTAGCAATTGTGAAAGACTAAATGATAGTTGAGTATGTGGAGTTTTCTAAATCAAAGCTCTGACATAGACTCTTCCTTAAAATAAGATGAATTGTAATTGTTTGATGACTGATAACACGGTTTGTTAGTTTTCAAGAAAGTTTGTGATCTATACTTTAACATGTGAATAGCATGAAAAGTTTTATGAGATGAGATACTGTTATGACATATAATGATGCTAGAAAAAGTGAGTGGAATTAGCATTGATCAAACTTAAGCACTTGCTAGCATTCACACTTCATAAATTATTTCTTTTATCATTTACCTACTCGAGGACGAGCAGGAATTAAGCTTGGGGATGTTGATACGTCTGCAACGTATCTATAATTTATGAAGTATTCATGCTGTTATTTATCTATCTTGGATGTTTAATGGGCTTTTATATGTTGTTTTATATGATTTTTGGGACTAACCTATTAACCTAGAGCCCAGTGCGATTTACATTTTCTCCTTGTTTTTGAGTTTTGCGGAAAAGGAATACCAAATGGAGTCCAATTAGGCGTGCCAATTTTGATGATTTTATGGATCAAAAGAAGACCACGGAGCATCGGAGTTGGGCCAGAAGAGTCCCGGGCTGCCGACGAGGGTGGGGGGCACGCCCACCCCCCTAGGCGCGTGGGCCTGCTTCGTGGACAGCTCGGGCAGCTCCTTGACGTGAGACCGACGCCAAAAATTCCTATAAATACAGATACCTCGGAAAATTAACCTAGATCAGGAGTTCCGCCGCCAGAAGCCTCTGTAGCCACGAGAAATCAATCTAGGCCCTCTCCGGCACCCTGCCGGAGCGGCCATCATCACTGGTGGCCATGGAGGAGTATCCCGGAGAGGCCATCATTGCCATGAAGGCCAAGGACTAGAGGGAGAACCTTTCCCCATCTAGAGGGGAGGCCATGGAGGACGAAGCACAAGGGGGAGAGCCTCTCCTCCTCTCTCTTGGTGGCACTGGAGTGCCATCGAGAGGGGAATCATCGCTGCGGTGATCATCTTTATCAACATCACCATCCTCATCTATTTTACGCGGTCCACTCTCCCGCACCCCGCTGTAATCCCTACTTGAACATGGTGCTTTATGTCACATATTATGATCCAATGATGTGTTGCCATCCTATGATGTTTTGAGTAGATATCCTTTGTCTTTGGGTTGATTGATGATCTAGATTGGCACGAGTTGTATGTTTTATTTTGGTGCTGTCCTATGGTGCCCTCCGTGTCGCGCAAGCGTGAGGGATCCTCGTTGTAGGGTGTTGCAATACGTTCATGATTCGCTTATAGTGGGTTGGTGAGTGACTGAAACACAAACCCGAGTAAGGGGGTTGTTGCGTATGGGAATAAAGAGGACTTGATATGTTAATGCTATGGTTGGGTTTTACCTTAATGATCTTTAGTAGTTGCGGATGCTTGCTAGAGTTCCAATCATAAGTGCATATGATCCAAGTAGAGAAAGTATGTTAGCTTATGCCTCTCCCTCATATGAAATTGCAATAGTGATTACCGGTCTTGTTTACAATTGCCTAGGACAATTCCGCACACTGATCCACCATTATTCCACACTCGCTATTTATAATATTTAGTAATATATTCTAAATTTATGATAACAGCACCTACTTTTATATTTTAGCTCTCCGATACCATGCAAAGTTATCCTCTTCATACCCACAACGTAGTTTTATTTCTCGTTTCTAGTTGGAAGCAAACGTTCGGTGTACGTAGAGTCGTATCGGTGGCAGATAGGGCTTGAGATAATATTGATCTTACCTTTAGCTCCTTGTGGGTTCGACACTCCATACTTATCACTTCCACCTTTGGAAATTGCTATGATGATTCCCTGCACTTGGGGATTATCAGGCGGCGGCTGGATGCCGCAACCCTGCTTCGGGAGCGCCGAGGGCTCGGGGGCACATAGCTGTCGTCGCTCGTCTCCGGAGTCTCATAGAGCTCAGGAGAACCGCTGGACGCCCAAGAGTCGCTGCTGCTGGAGGGGCCGCGAGCGGAGTGCGCATCATTTTGACGCTCCCCTCCAGGGCAACACTCCAGGCGACAGCCCTCCGCGTCGAAGACCTTGAAGAACAGCGTGGAAGCTCCGTCATACTCGAAGTTGACCGCAAGGGCACCCTCCGCACGGCAAACACGCGTGACCTCGCCCCAACTGCGGGTCATGAAGATCTTGCCGGGGGGGACCGCTTCGACCTATGCTCCAGTCGCCGGAGCGTCGCAGTCAGCATGCTGCAACCAGAGCTCGAGGGGACCCCTTGGTGGCATCACGTCAGAGAAGAACCATGGGAAGCGGATCCAAGAGCTTGGGGGCATCGCCACCCACAACTGAGCTCGCGTGAGGAGTCCGTGGCATGGACTCCAGGAGCGACGGCACGCATCGCCGCGGCACGTCGACCTTGGTCACGGCGCACGCGTCGACGCTCGTCGCTCCTTCCTTCTGAGCCCCCGGCTTGGGCATACAAGGGCAGCGGATACCCTGGAGGAGGCCGCTCGTACCAAGGCCTCGTCACCACCCGCATCGCAGCCGCATCGCGGTGGTGAACCGGCCTCTTCTTTAGCAGGAGCAGCGCCGACACGTCGAGGGGATTTTTTCCCTTCTCTGCAGTAGAAAACCTTCGGATGGGCGCCATTGCTACTAGCAGAGGATCGAGGAGGAAGAAGAAAACATGATGGGGAGAAATGGGCGACGGAGGCTCTACCCCCCTCCTCATTTATAGCAGAAGAAGGCCAACCAGCGCCCCCGATGATCACAGGTAATGATGACTTTCCCTTGCATGTCGCAGGGACTTGTCAAGTCGGGCAGTTGCCGAGGCAGCGTGGGGAAGCGGAGACGCCCACGTCCAATCAACCGCCACGCGTCGACCAAGGCCGCGGGCTTTTGGGTCCCGTGGCGCTCCGCACTTGACCTTTGGCTTCGCCTTGAAGCCAAGCCCGAGTGTGCCTTGGGCCCGGGGGCTACTGTCGGCGTTCTGGGAACGGGGGTCCCCAGACTTGCCGGCCTTCGGCCCATGGCGTGGCTGTGCTAGCAAGCCTGTATGGCCCATCTTCATCAACAAGGCATTCAAGACCCTCGTGAGGGGCCAAGCCTCGCGAGGCGGACGACACAAGACCTCCTCAGGAGCAGCCTCACCAGGCAGGCTCACGAGGGGCGGAGAGATCAAGGCCAGGCAAACCTCGCGAGGTTCTCGTGACGTGAGCCATGACGATCGAGACCAGGCAGGCGCCAGCGCGCGCAGCGTCCTTGTTTCCTCTTTGGTGCTAGGGGGGCAAGCGCATGCGCTGAGTACCGAGGCATCAATCAAAGGTTTCCATATCGGTGCAACGAGACCAAGACCAGCAGGACGGCGAGACGGAGGTCACCATGGAGCCCAAGGCGGCGTCACCACCAGAGCCTTTTGCAGGCGAAGACCGCTTTTGTCAGGATAAGTTGTACTAGTTGTCCCCTTTCAAATTGGCCGTTGTTGGCTCCCTTCCCGCTCAATATTTGGGGAGAGGACCAGGGCCTATATAAGTAGAACTAGCCACCACCATAGGAGATAACTCATTCGGAGGCATCTCATCTGATCTTGAGCCAACCCTTAGCCACACACCGAGCACAAGAACACCTCAACGTTAGGAGCTTGTTCTTCCCCTTGTACCATTCATCATCAGCCCAAGAGGCAATCCACCACCCCCACACTGGAGTAGGGTATTACACCACAACGGTGGCCCGGACCAGTATAAATCTTGTGTCTTTTGTGTTGTGAGTTCGTCGAGTTCGTCCGCAATATCTTAGCAATCTAGGGCGTGGATCGGTAGGGGGGAAAGAACTTCGCGTGCACCCTAGAGCTCAAACCTTAAGGGTTTTGCCGGAATCCGTGATCCAACAGATACCGACGATCGAATCTCGGGCAAGTAACATACCGGTGACAAAGGGAACAACGTATGTTGTTATGCAGTTTGACCGATAAAGATCTTCGTAGAATATGTAGGAGCCAATATGAGCATCCAGGTTCCGCTATTGGTTATTGACCGGAGATGTGTCCCGGTCATGTCTACATAGTTCTCGAACCCGTAGGGTCCGCACGCTTAACGTTCGATGACGATCGGTGTTATGAGTTTATGTGTTTTGATGTACCTAAGGTTATTCGGAGTCCCGGATGAGATCACGGACATGACGAGGAGTCTCGAAATGGTCGAGACATAAAGATTGATATATTGGAAGGTTATATTCGGACACCGGAAAGGTTCCGGGGGACACCGGATAAATACCGGAGTACCGGGGAGTTACCGGAACCCCCCGGGGGGTCAATGGGCCTTCATGGGCCTTAGTGGAAATAGAGAGCAGCAAGGCAGCTGTGGGGCGGCCCCCCTAGGCCCAAACCGAATTGGTTTAGGGCTTGGGGTCGCCCCCCTCTTTCCTTCTCCCCTCCTCCTCTTTCCTTCCCCTCCTATTTGGACTGGGAAAGGGGGAACCTACTCCTAGTAGGAGTAGGATTCCCCCCTTGGGGCGCACCCTATGAGGCCGCCGGCCCCCTCCCCTTGCTCCTTTATATACGGGGGCAGGGGGCACCCTAGAACACACAAGTTGACAGTTGTCTTAGCCGTGTGCGGTGCCCCCCTCCACAGATTTCCACCTCGGTCATATCGTTGCAGTGCTTAGGCGAAGCCCTGCGCCGGTAACTTCATCATCACCGTCACCACGCCGTCGTGCTGACGAAACTCTCCCTCGGCCTCAGCTGGATCAAGAGTACGAGGGACGTCACCGAGCTGAACGTGTGTAGATCGCGGAGGTGCCGTGCCTTCGGTACTTGGATCGGTTGGATCACGAAGACGTTCGACTACATCAACCGCGTTGTCATAATGCTTCCGCTTTCGGTCTACGAGGGTACATGGACAACACTCTCCCGCTCGTTGCTATGCATCACCTATATGGATCTTGCGTGTGCGTAGGATTTTTTTGAAATTACTGCGTTCCCCAACAGTGGCATCCGAGCCAGGTCTATGCGTAGACGTTATTTGCACGAGTAGAACACAAAGAGTTGTGGGCGATAATAGTCATACTGTTTACCAGAATGTCATACTTTTATTTAGCGGTATTGTTTGATGAAGCGGCCCAGACCGACATTACATGACCGCGTTCATGAACTGGTTCTACCGCCATGATTCGCACACAGGTGGCTAGTGGGTGTCTGTTTCTCCAACTTTAGTTGAATTGAGTGTGACTACGCCCGGTCCTTGTTGAAGGTTAAAATAGCACACTTGACGAAAAATCATTGTGGTTTTGATGCGTAGGTAAGAATGGTTCTTGCTAAGCCCGTAGCAGCCACGTAAAAATTGCAACAACAAAGTAGAGGACGTCTAACTTGTTTTTGCAGGGCATGTTGTGATGTGATATGGTCAAGATGTGATTATATATAAATTGTTGTATGAGATGATCATGTTTTGCAACAGTTATCGGCAACTGGCAGGAGCCATATGGTTGTCGCTTTATTGTATGAAATGCAATCGCCATGTAATTGGTTTACTTTATCACTAAGCGGTAGCTATAGTCATAGAAGCAATAGTTGGTGACACAACAACGATGCTTGATGGAGATCAAGGTGTCAAGCGGTGGCGATGGTGATCATGGCGGTGCTTTGGAGATGGAGATCAAAGGCACAAGATGATGATGGCCATATCATATCACTTATATTGATTGCATGTGATGTTTATCCTTTATGCATCTTATTTTGCTTAGTTCGGCGGTAGCATTATAAGATTATCTCTCACTAAATTTCAAGGTATAAGTGTTCTCCCTGAGTATGCACCGTTGCGACAGTTAAATGCGTCTTGAGACACCACGTGATGATCGGGTGTGATAAGCTCTACGTTCACATACAACGGGTGCAAGCCCGTTTTGCACATGCAGAATACTCGGGTTAAACTTGACGAGCCTAGCATATGCAGATATGGCCTCGAAACACTGGAGACCGAAAGGTCGAGCGTGAATCATATAGAAGATATGATCAACATAGAGATGTTCACCATTGAAAACTACTCCATCTCACGTGATGATCGGACATGGTTTAGTTGATTTGGATCACGTGATCACTTAGATGATTAGAGGGATGTCTATCTAAGTGGAGTTCTTAAGTAATATGATTAATTGAACTTTAATTTATCATGAACTTAGTCCTGATAGTATTTGCATATCTATGTTGTAGATCAATAGCTCACGATGTAGTTCCCCATTTATGTCACCTAGAGAAAAATAAGTTGAAAGATGTTAGTAGCAATGATGCGGACTAGCTCCGTGATCTGAGGATTATCCTCATTGCTGCACAGAAGTATTATGTCCTTGATGCACCGCTAGGTGACAGAATTATTGCGGGAAGCGGAATGCGCGTTATGAACGTTTGATAAGCTCGGTATGATGAGTACTTGATAGTTTAGTGCACCATGCTTTACAGCTTAGAACCGGGACTTCAAAAATGTTTTGAACAACATGGAGCATATGAGATGTTCCAAGAGTTGAAATTGGTATTTCAGACTCATGCCCGTGTTAAAAGGTATGAGAACTCTGACAAATTACTTTGCCTACAAGACAGAGGAGAATAGCTCAGCAAGTGAGCATGTGCTCAGAATGTCTGAGTACTACAATTGCTTGAATCAAGTGGGAGTTAATCTTCCAGATAAGATAGTAATTGAAAAGGTTCTCTAGTCACTATGTCCAAGTTACTATAACTTTGTGATGAACTATAATATGCAAGGGATGACGAATGTAATTCCCAAGCTCTTCGCGATGCTGAAATCGACGAAGGTAGAAATCAAGAAAGAGCATCAAGTGTTGATGGTTAACAAGACCACTAGTTTCAAGAAAAGGGCAAAGGGATAGAAGGGGAACTTCAAGAAGAATGGCAAGCAAGTTGCTGCTCAAGTGAAATGGAAATGGTCACTGGAAGTGGAAATGCCCTAGATACTTGGCGGATAAGAAGGATGGCAAAGTGAGCAAAGGTATATTTGATATACATGTATACTTTACTAGTGTTTATATCAACCCCTCAGCATTTGATACTGGTTCAGTTGCTAAGAGTAGTAACTCGAAACGGGAGTTGCAAAATGAACAGAGACTAGTTAGGGGTGAAGTGACGATGTGTATTGGAAGTGGTTCCAAGATTGATATGATCATCATCGCACACTCCCTATACTTACGGGATTACTGTTTAATCTAAATAAATGTTATTTGGTGTTTGTGTTGAGCATGAATATGATTTGATCATGTTTATTGCAATACAGTTATTCATTTAAGTCAGAGAATAATTATTATTCTGTTTACATGAATAAAACCTTCTATGGTCATACACCCAATGAAAATGGTTTCTCGGATCTCGATCGTAGTGATACACATATTCATAATATTGAAGCCAAAATATGCAAAGTTAATAATGATAGTGCAACTTATTTGCGGCACTACCGTTTAGGTCATATTGATGTAAAGCGCATGAATAAACTCCATGCCGATGGGCTTTTGGAATCACTTGATGCTTGTGAACCATGCCTCATGGGCAAGATGACTAAGACTCCGTTCTTCGGAACAATGGAGCAAGCAACAGACTTATTGGAAATAATACATACTGATGTATACAGTCCGATGAGTGTTAAGGCTTGCGGCAGGTATCGTTAATTTCTGAACTTCACAGATGATTTGAGCTGATATGGGTATATCTACTTGATGAAACATAAGTCTGAAACATTTGAAAAGTTCAAAGAATTTCAGAGTGAAGTAGAAAACCATCGTAACAAGAAAATAAAGTTTCTACGATCTGATCGTAGAGGTGAATATTTGAGTTATGAGTTTGGTCTTCATTTAAAACAATGTGGAATAGTTTCACAACTCACGCCACCTGGAACACCACAGCGTAATGGTGTGTCCGAACGTCATAACCGTACTTTATTAGATATGGTGCGATCTATGATGTCTCTTACTGATTTACCACTATCATTTTGGGGTTATGCATTAGAGACAGTTGCATTCACGTTAAATAGGGCACCATCTAAATCCGTTGAGATGACACCGTATGAATTATGGTTTGGCAAGAAACCAAACTTGTCGTTTCTTAAAGTTTGGGGCTGCGATGCTTATGTGAAAAAACTTCAACCTGATAAGCTCGAACCCAAATCGGAGAAATGCATCTTCATAGGATACCCAAAGGAGACTATTGGGTACACCTTCTAGCACAAATCCGAAGGCAAGATTTTCGTTGCTAAGAATGGATCCTTTCTAGAGAAGGAATTTCTCTCGAAAGAAGTGAGTGGGAGGAAAGTAGAACTTGATGAGGTAATTATACCTGCTCCCGAATTGGAAAGAAGTTCATCACAGAAATCATTTCTAGTGCCTACACCAATTAGTGAGGAAGTTAATGATGATGATCATGAAACTTCAGATCAAGTTACTACCAAACCTCGTAGGTCAAATAGAATACATTCCGCACCAGAGTGGTACGGGAATCCTATTCTGGAAGTCATGTTACTAGACCATGACGTACCTACGAACTATGAGGAAGCGATGATGAGCCCAGATTCCGGGAAATGGTCTGAGGCCATGAAATCTGAGATGGGATCCATGTGTGAGAACAAAGTATGGACTTTGATTGACTTGCCCGATGATCAGTGAGCCATTGAGAATAAATGGATCTTCAAGAGGAAGACGGACGCTGATAGTAGTGTTACTATCTACAAAGCTCGAATTGTCGCAAAAGGTTTTTCACAAGTTCAAGGTGTTGACTACGATGAGATTTTCTCACTTGTATCGATGCTTAGAGTCTATCCAAATCATGTTAGAAATTGCCGCATTTTATGAAATCTGGCAAATGGATAACAAAACTGCACTCCTTAATGGATTTATTAAAGAAGAGTTGTATGATGCAACCAGAAGGTTTTGTCAATCCTAAAGGTGCTAATAAAATGTGCAAGCTCCAGCAATCCATCTATGGACTGGTGCAAGCATCTCGGAGTTGGAATATACGCTTTGATGAGTTGATCAAAGCATTTAGTTTTATACAGACTTGCGGTGAAGCCTGTATTTACAAGAAAGTGAGTGGGAGCACTACAGCCTTTCTGATAAGTATATGTGAATGACATATTGTTGATCAAAAATGATGTAGAATTTTCTGGAAAGCATAAAGGAGTGTTTGAAAGGAGTTTTTCAAAGAAAGACCTCGGTGAAGCTGCTTACAGATTGGGCATCAAGATCTATAGAGATAGATCAAGACGCTTGATAAATTTTTTCAATGAATACATACCTTGACAAGATTTTGAAGTAGTTTAAAATGGAACAGTCAAAGAAGGAGTTCTTGCCTGTGTTGCAAGGTGTGAAGTTGGGTAAGACTCAAAACCCGACCACGGCAGAAAATAGAAAGAGAATGAAAGTCATTCCTATGCCTCAGTCATAGGTTCTACTAGACCATGAAGGCGCGCGTTGCCGCGCCTGTCCATTCTAAAAATTATAATAGAAATATGTGAATGATATTTGGGAATTTCAAATGATTTATATATTTTGAATGGTTCATGTTACACTGCCTTACGTCCACAACCATAGAGAAAGATTGTCTGATTTTTATAGAAGAAATATTATCTAATTAAGCCACACTCTGCTTTAATATGCGACTTCAAGTTCAGTTCTAACACAAATATATCACCGATAAATAGATAGCCTCCAATTCTGAAGCAGTAGAATACCAATGCTTTTGTGTGTAATTGCGTTTGAACACCAATGAGATGAATATATAGAAATGCAAACCTTCCTCCTGATAGGACATATGTGAAAATTCAAGGTCTTAATTAGGTTGACGTTCAATTGAGCTAACACTAACACTACATACACATTTCACATTGCCAATATTTCTACCATCAGCACGTGCTTTACCGGTACCATTGTTCTGACCCAAGGGTATATGCTTTAGTTCTAATGAATGTGATGATGTCTTTGAATATGACTCGTTGCAACTAATCCAAATAGAATCAGAAATTCAGAATTAAGAAAAAACAGCTAGTAATATGCTTAGGTCAAGCAGCAATACATGATACACGGGCAGATGAGAATGATGTATATCCCATAATGACCCGTGAGAATCAGTCAAGAAAATACATTCACCCAATCAAAGAGAAGATTGTAATTTGTAGCATCCTCACGGTGTAGTGACCGTCTTCATGGCTGACTCAAGTTCAGAGGAAGTAGAAGGAAAAGGGGAGAATGGATGTCTCTCCTTCCCGCTAGAATATATCGCCGTTGCCAAAGATCCCTTTGGTCGGTTGCAAGAATTGAATCCAAGTCATAGAAGGAGGTGCTAATAGCCAGAAGGGTTCCAACGGCATCAACACACCGTCTCTTCTTCACTGCTTCTTTTTCTTCCCCATCAGCGAGCACCCTAGCATCAATGGAAGCTACCGCAACACCATGAGCCTCTGCTTCCTGCCGCTGGGAGGGTCAATGTTGTGCGAACAGTGATGGAGGATCGGAGGATGTAGAGGATGTTGTGGTCTGCTGCTCAGGGATGGCGTACGACAGTCAGGCATAGGTTTTAGGGAGGGTGTGCGGCGCTGTGAGGAGGCCGCCGCCGCCACTGCCATCCATCACCTAGAGAGGCATGCGACCCTCGCGTGCTCGCCTGCCCCATGTGGACATCGACCGTCTATTCACGATCGAAGGCTACAACGCATCACCTGAATTAGAGGGCCTCCAGGTCGTTCTTCGGAGCAGCAGCCCGTTTAGTGTTGGGCCGGCCGAGATGTTTGTGCAAAGAGGTAAAAAGGTTGCGGGGCACGCGCAGTGAAACGATGGGGCGATCCACAACGTTGAATGAGCTAATACAACGGTTTACAATGCCAAATCGCTGTGGAAGGGCCTAGGTGGCTGCGTTTTACTGTTTAGCAATAAAGTATGCTATGCTGTGTACCACACCTATTGTGTACCTCACTATAAGTTTGGCAAGAGGGTACAATAGTGATCCAGGAGTGGATCACTGGACAGCGGTCAAAATTATCCTTAGTGGAATAAGGACATGTTTCTCGGTTATGGAGGTGATAAAGAGTTCGTCGTAAAGAGCGACGTCGATGCAAGATTTGACACCGATCTGGATGACTCTGAGTCTCGATCTAGATACATATTGAAAGTGGAAGCAATTAGCTAGAGTAGCTCCGTGCAGAGCTTTGTAGACATAGAAATTTGCAAAATACATATGGATCTGTATGTGACAGACTCGTAGACTTAAAACTTCTCTCACAAGCAAAACATGATCATACCTTAGTACTCTTTGGCTGTTAATCACATGGCGATGTGAACTAGACTATTGACTCTAGTAAACCCTTTTGGGTATTGGTCACATGGCGATGTGAACTATAGAGTGTTAAATCACATGATGATGTGAACTATCGGTGTTCAATCACATGGCGATGTGAACTAGATTATTGACTCTATGAGATTATGAGATTATGCAACTCCCGAATACTGGAGGAATACCTTGTGTGCTATCAAACATCACAACGTAACTGGGTGATTATAAAGATGCTCTACAGGTGTCTCCGATGGTGTTTGTTGGGTTGGCATAGATCGAGATTAGGATTTGTCACTCCGTGTTTCAGAGGGGTATTTTTGGGCCCTCTCGGTAATGCACATCACTATAAGCCTTGCAAGCAATGTGACTAATGAGTTAGTCACGGGATAATGCATTACGGAACGAGTAACAATACTTGTTGGTAACGAGATTGAACTAGGTATGGTGATACCAATGATCGAATCTCGGGCAAGAAACATACCGATGACAAAGGGAACAACGTATGTTGTTATGCGGTTTGACCGATAAAGATCTTCGTAGAATATTGCTACGTCTTGAGCTTGCGTTGGTCTTCCCCGAAGAGGAGAGGATGATGCAGTAGAGTAGCGTAAGTATTTCCCTCAGTTTTTGAGAACCAAGGTATCAATCCAGTAGGAGGCTACGCGTGAATCCCTCGTACCTGCACAAAGCAAATAACTCCTCGCAACCAACGCGATAAGGGGTTGTCAATCCCTTCACGGTCACTTACGAGAGTGAGATCTGATAGAGATGATAGATAATATTTTTGGTATTTTTGGTATAAAGATGCAAAATGAAATAAAAGGCAAAGTAAAAAAAGCAAAGCAATAATAAAGAGTAGGAAGATTAATATGATGAGAATAGACCGGGGAACCATAGATTTCACTAGTGGCTTCTCTCAAGAGCATAAGTATTTTACGGTGGGTGAACGAATTACTGTTGAGCAATTGACAGAATTGAGCATAGTTATGAGAGTATCTAGGAATGTATATAGGCATCACGTCCGAGACAAGTAGACCGACTCCTGCCTGCATCTACTACTATTACTCCACTCATCGACCGCTATCCAGCATGCATCTAGAGTATTAAGTTAATGAAAACAGAGTAACACCTTAAGCAAGATGACATGATGTAGAGGGATAAATTCATGCAATATGATAAAACCCCATCTTGTTATCCTCAATGGCAACAATACAATATGTGCCTTGCTGCCCCTCATCCTTTGGGAAAGGACACCGCAAGATTGAACCCAAAGCTAAGCACTTCTCCCATTGCAAGAACTACCAATCTAGTTGGCCAAACCAAGCGGATAATTCGAAGAGACTTGCAAAGATAACCAATCATACATAAAATAATTCAGAGAAGATTCAAATATTGCTCATAGATAATCTTGATCATAAACCCACAATTCATCGGTCTCAACAAACACATCGCAAAAAGAAGATTACATCGAATAGATCTCCATGAGAGAGGGTGAGAACATTGTATTGAGATCCAAAAAGAGAGAAGAAGCCATCTAGCTACTAACTATTGATACGTCTCCAACGTATCTATAATTTTTGATTGCTCCATGCTACTTTATCTACTGTTTTGGACCATATTGGGCTTTATTTTCCACTTTTATATCATTTTGGGACTAACCTACTAACCTGAGGCCGAGCCCATATTGTTGTTTTTTTCCTATTTCAGTATTTCAAAGAAAAGGAATATCAAACGGAGTCCAAACGGAATGAAACCTCCGGGAGCGTGATTTTTGGAATGAACGTGATCCAGAGAACTTGGTGTGCAAGTCAAGAAGCGGCCGAGGCCTCCACGAGATAGGGCCCCCCCCCATAGGGCACGCCCCCTGTCTCGTGGGCCCCTCGGGCGGCCACCGACGTACTTCTTCTTCCTATATATACCTACGTACCCCGAAAACATCCAGGGGCACCACGAAACACAATTTCCACCACAGTAACCTTCTGAATCCGCGAGATCCCATCTTGGAACCTTCGCCGGCACTCTGCCGGAGGGAGAATAAAGCATGGAGGGCCTCTACATCAACATCCTTGCCCCTCCGATGAGTTGTGAGTAGTTTACCACAGACCTACGGGTCCATAGTTATTAGCTAGATGGCTTCTTCTCTCTTTTTGGATCTCAATACAATGTTCTCCCCCTCTCTTGTGGAGATCTATTCGATGTAATTTCTTTTAGCGATGTGTTTGTCGAGATCCGATGAATTGTGGTTTATGATCAAGTTTATCTATGAATAATATTTGAATATTCTCTGAATTCTTTTATGTATGATTAAGTTATCTTTGCAAGTCTCTTCGAATTATCAGTTTGGTTTGGCCTACTAGATTGATCTTTCTTTCCATGGGAGAAGTGCTTATGCCGCGACCGGTTTTTCCGGGTATTAAATTCCAGAAAATGGCCGTCGTGCTCATCAGCCCCAGGATTACTGTTAGCTGATGAGGCTTCAACTTGGTACAGAAAATCCAAGAAAAATGCAGGATATGTAGTACAAGACCATTCTGGCCTGCGAGTACAACAAATGGTTTCTAGTGGTTGATGGCGGAAGCGGTTTGTGGATCATTAGTGGAACTCCATTTCCCACGGGAACAGCTGAGCAGGTTAACTCCTATCTTCGCGAGGCTGCTATCACCGTTGCTTAGTATCGGGCCTGTCGTCGCGACGCTCCTCTCCAAGCAAGAAATCTGGCCAAGACAATAGACAGGGACAAGCCAGTGAGTACTTTGAGTGTACTCGCAAACATTATGAATACGGGTATAATAATAGTGATAGTCATGCACTGAAATATCCCATGATCACGTCTTCGGTCATAAATAAAAATGTTATTTGCATTCAAGCAGGTTATTTATATGAGCATGAAATAATGAAGTGGAAATAAAATGCCGCAGTCGGGCGTCTATGCGACACCACATAAAGGGCTTATAAGGAAGATAAATAACAAGCAATGCCACGATCGGCGTCTCAATGACACAAAGATAAAGGGCTTATAAGGAAGATAAATAACAAGTAATGCCATAGTCGGGCGTCTCAGCGACACCGCATAAAGGGCTTATAAGGAAGATAAATAACAAGTAATGCCACAGTCGGGCGTCTCAGCGACACCGCATAAAGGGCTTATAAGGAAAATAAATAACAAGTAATGCCACAGTCGGGCGTCTCCGCGACACCGCATAAAGGGCTTATAAGGAGAAATAATTAACGAACAGTGCCGCAGTCGGGCATCTCAGCGACACCACAGAAAGGGCTTATAAGAATATATAAATAACGAGCATGCCGCAGTCGGGCGTCTCAGCGACACCACAGAAAGGGCTTAAAATGTAAAGATCACCATGATTATCCAGGAGGTAGAACCGTCCCTGGGATACTCAATAATTCAAATGATATAAAGGGGTTAGTCCATAATAATAATCACCATAATCATCACAAGTCACGAATCATAAACCAAGTTCTGGTTTAGTAGTTCTCCTCCGAAGACTGACACTAAGACCGACACTTGACCCATCCCAGACTGTAGTCCTGAACTATGGACACTGCTATTCGGGTAGGTGCTTGCCTTCGAGTTGTGGAGGGGTGAGGTGCTCTCCAAAACTTTTGAAAGTTTTCTCCCCTCTCTTCAAAACCCTAATTGAAATATATTTGAATTAACACACATTTTCAAAACAGCACAGAAAAGTTGTCTGGATTTTTTTTGAAATAAATCTTAAAATAAACTAGACAATATTTTTGAGTGGTAGGAAAAATAATCAACTCATTCGGAGTTTTATTTAAAAAGGTACAGCTAGTCAAAGTTTAGTCAAATCTGTTATTTAAAAAGAAACAGAAAAGAAAACGTTTCAATTAAACACGTACATGTCGAAAGCGTATTTTAGGTTTACGCTTCCACTTACTCCAGCATGGACGGTACGCGAATCACTGACAATGGGCCCGCCTGGCCCACTGGTCAGGTTTGACTTGTCCACCTCCCCTCTTCTTCCTCTGTCCCGAGCGGAGGCGGGACTCAGCGGCCGTCGCCCGTGAACAATGAGTCCTTGTGGGGAGCCGAGGCGAGATGGATCCGCGGATCTAGGGCGATCCTTCCTGTGGTTGCAGGGTTGTCGGAGATGGAGGGATTCGCCATCGACGAGCTTCGCGGCGGCCGGTGGTTTCGGGAGCGAAGTGAGTTTGTGGTTATGGTGGATCTCCGTCGCAACTGGGGGTCTGGGTGGCACCGCAAGGAGTGGACTCTTTTGGTGGTGTTGGGAGGGCCGGGGAGGCTCTGGTTGTGCCGAACGGAGCTGGGAGGTGGCGGTGGCCGAACTGGCCGGAGTTGGTGAAGACGGCCTCTTCCCCCTCAATTGACGGCAACGGGGGCACTAGGAGGATGGTGTGATGCTGCCCGAGTGCTCGGATGGGCTCGGAGCTTCTTAAATAGGCACGTCAAGGCGGTTCCGCGGCGGTTGAGGGATAAGGTCGCCGGCGACCGTCTTTCTGTAGATAGGGCGACGTGGCGGCGACGTGAGCTAGGGGACGAGGCTGCGGATGAGCTTGAGGTGCTCAAGGGGGCAGCTAGCGAGCGCTGGTGGCCTGGGCGGCACCGACCGAGGCAGGGGCGTTCTGCGGACGCCGGCGTGCCGCCAAGGGTTCTGACGGCGGTGCTGCTGGGCACCAGGGCCTGCTTGGCGTGACGCAGTGAGTAGGGGAGTGCGTGGCTTGGTTCTGCTGTGGTGGCAAAACCAGGGGCGAGACGCGTCGGCTCGGGCGCGGCACGTGCAAAACGCGTGCTCTGCTCGCGCCCAGGGCACGCACGAAATGTGCTCGGCGAAATGCCATTGCAAGCTTGGGGGCTCTAAACCACAAGAGGGTTAGCAGGGTGGGGTCATAGACTAGGGCAAAACCACTGGACATGCTGGTTTGGTCAGGGGATCAAGTCCACCATGCAAACAAAAACTCATGTCAAAACTGATCATGCCCAAAAGGTGTTTGACAAAATGCCAAGGGCACTTAGGCATTTCTTGGAGTGGCCAAAACTTCCACAATGGGGTCTCTTTAGATGAAAGAGAGGGTGGTGAGGTTAGTTTGCCCAAAGCTCAAACTTGCTAGTGCAAGTTTTGCAAAACTTCAGATCTGGATGAAAAGTAAATGGCATTACCTCATGAACCAAAAATGATCCAATGGGTGCATGTTCCTGGACTTAGAGGTTTAACAGGGGGAACTATAAGTAGGGAAAAGAATCAAGGATAAAGGGGCAACTAAAAATGTGGTTGCTGTACAAATCCTCAAGTTGGACCAGAATAGAAAAGAGGTTGATTTACTCAATTTTTCCAAAGAACATCACTAGGTTTTTGCAAAAAGTTGAATTGCATGCTATTTCTGACATCCCATTATTTTGGTGGAAGCTAGAAAGAATTATTTAAATGGGTTGTAGTGTAAAAATGCTCACTGGACTAGATTTGAAAATATGGTGTAGAGCTCAAAATATTCGATGGGCAGAAGATATTTTTGCACAAAAGTGGTTTAAAAACATCACCTGACATCTCCAAATTTTTGTGAGATTTTTGAATGAATTTATACAAGGGTTGCAGTACAAATGGGACCCTAAACTTATAAAAAAACCAATTTAGAGAAACCAAAGCTCAGGAAAAAATATAAATAATCCTACCGATAAAGAATTGTTTTATTTGAGAGAGTAAGAGAGTCCAATAAAATTGGGTAGTTCTCCCTTGGGGTAAAAACTCCATAATAACCAAGAAAGGAAAGGTTTTGAAAACAAGGAAGTCCAAGAAAAGGAAAAATTTAAATTTCCTGGCAAGATTTTAATTAACAAAACAAGGCTAACATTTTTGGGTGTCACAACACTACCCCCCTTAAGAAATATCTCGTCCTCGAGATTTGCTAGGAGCTGCTTTAATAAAAAATAATACACATTAAAACAAAAATGGCTACAGTGAGGGGGCAATAAGTGGTGCAAAAATACAGTGTGGGACACTGGCGCTGCGTGGAAAAATCTACGGCTTTTGGGGAGAAACGTGCGATTTCTACACTGGATATGAATTTAGAATAACTTCTAAATTTAATAATACGCTAGTCGTACCCGAGAGCACAGGGCTCTCTCTGGCTGACAGGTGGACCCGGGCCCACGGTCAGCCTCTTCTCCTTCCTCCGGCTCTTTCTTCTTCCTCTCTCCCGCGTGCTTTCCCGCGCTTTCTCCATCGGCGACGCCTAGCGTGTAGGGTATCTAGGCCGTACTGCGGTAGTCTTGTGGCGTGCTAGCTGCGGTGCAGCGTGCACTCACCTCATGGGCTAGTGTCTTTGTCGGCCTTTGCTTTCATGGATTCGCCTCCGAACACCAGCGGTCGGGCGACGAGTGGCACTGGTGGACCTCGCCCACCGTACACCGAGCTCGAGCTATAAAATGACCAAGGTGTTCTCCTCCTTTTCCTCGCACCTGGCCTCGCTCCTCCTTCTCCCTCCTCCTCTGTTTTCGTTGGTCGGAGCTCGAGACGAGGCTCTAATGGTGGAGGTGGTGCTGGACTGGTACGTGATCGTGCTGTGCGGAGGGCTGGCAGCGGTGCTGGGGCTCTCCGTGCTCCTGTGTGCGATGATCCTCGATGATCGTCGCGATGCCGCTGCTTTCGATTCTTTGGCTCTCTGCGGTGGCGGTGACCACGGGAGTAGGTGGGGTGTGTCGGGTGCTAATCGTTGTTCGGAGGTGCTTAGTTAGATGCAACACAGTTGCAAAATTTTGCAAGCGGTGTATGTGTTCGTAATTGTGGTTGTGAGTCTGGCGTGGTGCTGCATGAAATAAATAATCTATGTCGTGAGAATACATATGCTGCAGCAACTCGTGGAAAAGAAAACTCACTCCTGGATTTTACCGCGAGAGAAAACCGTGTACTGATGAGTCAAACGGCAATAGAACTACTCAATTTAATAGAAACTAAAAGATTCACTCGCCGCGGAAAACTCGGGGTACCACGCATAAGTTACAACACATAAACACAGTTGCAGGAGTAAACACAGCAGTGACGTCCATAATAAAAACAGTAACTGGACGGGGTCCCGAGAAAACGTTTCCGGTACTGGGATACACTCTTCTTCTATCGGAGAAAGTGGATTGACCAGTCGATGGATGTGTCTCTCCTGGTCGGGCCTCAGTGATCTGCCGATGGCGATCTGAGGATTTAAATCTGTGAGGCTCTGTAGATAACCCATAACACGTTGGGTTAAACGTTCTTGAGCGATGACGTACTGGACAAGGTTGGCCAGGACTGGGTCTCTCTCAATTCGTCCACCGGGAAAAGATGTTACTCCTCCGGGTGCTGCACGGCTCGGAAAGTAATAATACCCTCGTTCGCTGGCATAGGGCACCGCGAATCGAAGGCGAGCAAGCGCTTCATACGCAGCAGCTTCTACGGCCATATGCGGGGTTGGCATAGATTTCCCCACGAAGGAGACCTCCGTTGGATCTTGGTTTGGGTTTACCGGAGGGATGTGTACTGCTGCCCAATATCTCGAGGTGGAAGGGGTGATTCTCGATTTGAACAGCTTGTACTGGAGTGGCTGGGTAGCGCCCATGGTACTGCAGGTAAAATCCCACAATATCTTGACAAAACTACCGGGGGTTGCATCTGGAGTTCTTAGATAAATACTGGGGCTCGGCATGGCAAGAAATGGTTGTGAGGATGGTGCACAAGGTGAGGGGTGCTTGGCAGGGTCACGCAGTGGTCCTTTTATAGCACCGGAGATGGGCCATTTTACCGTGGTAAAAGGTAAAGAATTAGCCGGCTCAGCTTGGGGTCAAGCCACAGATACACACATCTCACTAAAGTGACATATCACTGTGGGGGTTGTCGGGGCGGTTATTGGTAGCTGCGCCAAGGATAGAGAAATCACACTGCATGCTAATATACCCATGCAAGGCTACTATATAAAACAGAGGCACGATGATAGGCTGCGTTAACTTAAGTGGTCACAGGGTTACAAAGCGAGGATACACTGGGACTCGACACTACTCGAGTGACCTAGTCTACCTCGTTTACATCCAAGCGGGCGTGCCTTGTGGATGTCGAGGCTTCTCCACGGTTCTCACCATCGGAATTAGCTGGAGAGGGTTGAGGGGCTGCAGGCTCGGGGTAGCGATGATGACCATCTCGGGGATTGTTGGCTGCAATCCCGTTGGAGTGTGCTCCCAAGAGGCGACGAAGCACTTCTGGGGTCATCAAAGTACCTTGGCTGACGGCTGGGGCTGACCTCAGGGTCTCGATCGGGTGTCCGAACAGCACGACTGGGTTGTCGGCGTCGGGCTCGTTTTCTTCTCTCGCTGGGGCTCGACGAACCAGCTCTCCACGAGCAGCGATCAGATCAATGGTGATTTGATCAAACAGTTCCTCTAGTGCACCTACATAGCGCACTAGGTGCAACAATGCAGGATCTGTCTCGTGATCTCCGTTGGCAACTTGGGGTGGCTCTACCGCATCTTCACGTCTGGGGTTGTAGTGGAACGAGCGACAGTTAAATCTGGGCGACAAGTGCCTGAGATGAACTGTAGCCTCTCGAGCAGCTAGTTGGATGGCTTGTGGCTCAAAGGAAGTTGTCCTTCCGGTGAACCAGTAGGGGCGCTCGGGCGCTAGACCCCTACCCTAGATGTGTACCGTGGCCCAGAATTGACGGCTCTCACCGCTCAGGGGTCCTTGGTACACCACATATTCTGGGGGCTCTTCTAACGCATAGGCACGACAGGTGAGGTTTGCGAGTATGGTCACAAAGCCTCCAAGGTTGGTTGCTGTGGTCTCATTGTGCACGACGGGGCCGGGCATTGTGGCTTGGTTTGGGGAAGATGCTTATGGCTTGGTGGGTTGTTTGCCTAAGTTTATTGACCTGGCTAAGATAGGATAAGCCAATGGTCAGCCTGGCTCTGATACCAAGTCTGTTGCGACCGGTTTTTCCGGGTATTAAATTCCAGAAAATGGTCATCATGCTCATCAGCCCCAGGATTACTGTTAGCTGATGAGGCTTCAGCTTGGTACAGAAAATCCAAGAAAAATGCAGGATATGTAGTACAAGACCATTCTGGCCTGCGAGTACAACAAATGGTTTCTAGTGGTTGATGGCGGAAGCGGTTTGTGGATCATTAGTGGAACTCCATTTCCCACGGGAACAACTGACCAGGTTAACTCCTATCTTCGCGACTGCTATCATCATTGCTTAGTTCTGGGCTGTCGTCGCGACGCTCCTCTCCAAGCAAGAAATCTGGCCAAGACAATAGCCAGGGACAAGCCAGTGAGTACTTTGAACGTACTCGCAAACATTATGAACACGGGTATAATAACAGTGATAGTCATGCACTGAAATATCCCATGATCACGTCTTCGGTCATAAATAAAAATGTTTTATGCATTCAAGCAGGTTATTTATATGAGCATGAAATAGTGAAGTGGAAATAAAATGCCGCAGTCGGGCGTCTATGCGACACCACATAAAGGGCTTATAAGGAAGATAAATAACAAGCAATGCCACGATGAAGGCCTCAAATGACACCGCATAAAGGGCTTATAAGGAAGATAAATAACAAGTAATGCCATAGTCGGGCGTCTCAGCGACACCGCATAAAGGGCTTATAAGGAAGATAATAACAAGTAATGCCACAGTCGGGCGTCTCAGCGACACCGCATAAAGGGCTTATAAGGAAGATAAATAACAAGTAATGGCACAGTCGGGCGTCTCCGCGACACCGCATAAAGGGCTTATAAGGAGAAATAATTAACAAACAGTGCCGCAGTCGGGCATCTCAGCGACACCACAGAAAGGGCTTATAAGAATATATAAATAACGAAAGCATGTCATGATCGAGGCGTCTCAAATGACACCACAGAAAGGGCTTAAAATGTAAAGATCACCATGATTATCCAGGAGGTAGAACCGTCCCTGGGATACTCAATAATTCAAATGATATAAAGGGGTTAGTACATAATAATAATCATCATAATCATCACAAGTCATGAATCATAAACCAAGTTCTGGTTTAGTAGTTCTCCTCCGAAGACTGACACTAAGACCGACACTTGACCCATCCCAGACTGTAGTCCTGAACTATGGACACTGCTATTCGGGTAGGTTTAATCTCTGCAGAGGGTGTACTCTTTACCCATGAGTAACGGATTTCTTTAGTCCATCGGGACTAATTCCGCCTACGGCCTTTTAATTGAAAACACACCTGACTTGCACACACCAGCTCAACTTACCGGTGTCTGGAATTACCTATGACACTTGTTAAGCAAAACTCTAAGTGGGGAGGCTACAACCTCGCGTAGCATGGGATCAAATTTATATCGCGCGCTCTAAGGGGTGGCCTCCCCTCTCGGTCTCAACCGGAAACACCCATGCCCACGGACCAGGTGGCGTGCCTATCGGCTTCTACCGATATCTTCCACCATGTCCTCTCTGTACGGTGTGTGCTGGAAAGGGGTTGACAACTGACTGAACCGTACCCCACGTATGGCAGGGACAAGTGGTAGTAGAAACAAGTATGGGGGTTACTGGAACAAGACTCGATCTATGGTCGACTCAGGAGGTTTAAGCATTCCCTGCGTGATTAGCATAACAAAATATTTCAAAACAACAGGATCACCGCTCATTATACCTTACTATGCCATACCGGCCATAACCGTCCCAACGGAGACCGGTGACAAGCTCACGCCTACCCAAGGCAGAGGCCTTCCCGGATTTCCTTTCCGGCATGCATGTAAGGCACATGAGGATGATTACCATCACAAGTATAATCATTTCCAACAGCAAGGAAAATCACAAATATGCATTCATGTAAATGATCATATCACATGAAATAACAAGCTCTTCGAAAGGAGGTGGTGTTATAAACGTGTCGGCTAACACACCAAAAGTATTATGCCGGGGTTCAGAATGCTTGCCTTCGAGTTGTGGAGGGGTGAGGTGCTCTCCAAAACTTTTGAAAGTTTTATCCCCTCTCTTCAAAACCCTAATTGAAATATATTTGAATTAACATACATTTTCAAAACAGCACAAAAATGTTGTCTGATTTTTTTTAAATAAATCTTAAAATAAACTAGACAATATTTTTGAGTGGTAGGAAAAAGAATCAACTCATTCGGAGTTTTATTTAAAAAGGTACAGCCAGTCAAAGTTTAGTCAAATCATTATTTAAAAAGAAACAAAAGAAAAGCGTTTCAATTAAACACGTACCGCCGAAAGCGTATTTTAGGTTTACGCTTCCACTTACTCCAGCGTGGGACGGTCGCTGAATCATCGACAAGTGGCCCGCCCGCCCACCGGGTCAGTTTGATCGTCCACCTCCCTCTTCTTCCTCTGTCCGGCGGAGGCGGACTCGGCGACCGTCGCCGGTGAGCAGCGGGTCCTTGTGGGGAGCTGAGGGCGGGGATGGATCCGCGGATCTAGGGCGATCCTTCCGGTGGTTGCAGGGTTGTCGGAGATGGAGGGATTCGCCATCGACGAGCTTCGCGGCGGCCGGTGGTTTCGGGAGCGAAGTGAGTTTGTGGTTATGGTGGCTCTCCGTCGTAGCTGGGTGTCTGGGTGGCACCGCAAGAAGGAGTGGAGTCGTTTGGTGGCTTTGGGAGGGCCGGGGACGCTCTGGTTGTGCCGAACGGAGCTGGGAGGTGGCGGTGGCCGAATTGGCCGGAGTTGGTGAAGACGGCCTCTTCCCCCTCAATTGACGGCAATGGGGGCACTAGGAGGATGGTGCGATGCTGCCCGAGTGCTCGGATGGGCTCAGAGCTTCTTAAATAGGCACGTCAAGGTGGTTCCGCGACGGTTAAGGGATAAGGTTGCCGGCGACCGTCTTTCTGTAGATAGGGCGACGTGGCGGCGACGTAAGCTAGGGGACGAGGCTGCGGATGAGCTTGAGGTGCTCAAGGGGCAGGTAGCGGCCGGTATTCGGGCGGCACCGATCGAGGCGGTGGCTGCGAACGCCGGCGTGCCGCCAAGGGTTCACGGCCGGTCTTCTTTGGGCACCAGGGCCTGCTTGGCGTGACGCGGTGAGTAGGGGAGTGCGTGGCGTGGTTCTGCTGTGGTGGCAAAACCAGGGGCGCGACGCGTCGGCTCGGGCGCGGCACGTGCAAAACGCGTGCTCTGCTCGCGCCCAGGGCACGCACGGAATGTGCTCGGCGAAATGCCATTGCAAGCTAGGGGGCTCTAAACCACAAGAGGGTTAGCAGGGTGGGGTCATAGACTAGGGCAAAACCACTGGACATGCTGGTTTGGTCAGGGGATCAAGTCCACCGTGCAAACAAAAACTCATGTCAAAACTGATCATGCCCAAAAGGTGTTTGACAAAATGCCAGGGGCACTTAGGCATTTCTTGGAGTGGCCAAAACTTCCACAGTGGGGTCTCTTTAGATGAAAGAGAGGGTGGTGAGGTTAGTTTGCCCAAAGCTCAAACTTGCTAGTGCAAGTTTTGCAAAACTTCAGATCTGGACAGAAAGTAAATGGCATTACCTCATGAACCAAAAATGATCCAATGGGTGCATGTTCCTGGACTTAGAGGTTTAACAGGGGAACTATAAGTAGGGAAAAGAATCAAGGATAAAGGGCAACTAAAAATGTGGTTGCTGTACAAATCCTCAAGTTGGACCAGAATAGAAAAGAGGTTGATTTACTCAATTTTTCCAAAGAACATCACTAGGTTTTTGCAAAAAGTTGAATTGCATGCTATTTCTGACATCCCATAATTTTGGTGGAAGCTAGAAAGAATTATTTAAATGGGTTGTAGTGTAAAAATGCTCACTGGACTAGATTTGAAAATATGGTGTAGAGCTCAAAATATTCAATGGGCAGAAGATATTTTTGCACAAAAGTGGTTTAAAAACATCACCTGACATCTCCAAATTTTGTGAGATTTTTGAATGAATTTATACAAGGGTTGCAGTACAAATGGGACCCTAAACTTATAAAAAAACCAATTTAGAGAAACCAAAGCTCAGGGAAAAAAATATAAATAATCCTACTGATAAAGAATTGTTTTATTTGAGAGAGTAAGAGAGTCCAATAAAATTGGGTAGTTCTCCCTTGGGGTAAAAACTCCATAATAACCAAGAAAGGAAAGGTTTTGAAAACAAGGAAGTCCAAGAAAAGGAAAAATTTAAATTTCCTGCCAAGATTTTAAATAACAAAACAAGGCTAAAATTTTTGGGTGTCACAGCTTAGCTTTGGGTTCAATCTTGCGGTGTCCTTACCCAGCGACAGAAAGGTTGCAAGGCACGTATTGTATTGTTGCTATCGAGGATAACAAGATGGGGTTTATATCATATTGCATGAGTTTATCCCTCTACATCATGTTATCTTGCTTAATGCATTACTCTGTTCTTATGAACTTAATACTCTAGATGCTTGCTGGATAGCGGTCGATGTGTGGAGTAATAGTAGTAGATGCAGGCAGGAATCGGTCTACTTGTTATGGACGTGATGCCTATATACATGATCATGCCTAGATAATCTCATAACTATGCGCTTTTCTATCAATTGCTCGACAGTAATTTGTTCACCCACCGTAATACTTATGCTATCTTGAGAGAAGCCACTAGTGAAACCTATGGCCCCGGGTCTATCTCTTATCATATTTGCTTCCAATCTACTTTTATTTGCATCTTTACTTTTTTGCATCTATATTATAAAATACCAAAAATATATTTATCTTATCATACTATCTTTATTAGATCTCACTTTCGCAAGCGGCCGTGAAGGAATTGACAACCCCTTTATTGCGTTGGTTGCGAGTTCTCAGTTCGTTTGTGTAGGTGCGTGGGACTTTTGAGGAGCCTCCTACTGGATTGATACCTTGGTTCTCAAAACTGAGGGAAATACTTATGCTACACTTTGCTGCATCACCTTCTCCTCTTCGAGGAAAACCAACGCAAGCTCAAGACGTAGCAAGAAGGATTTCTGGCGCCGTTGCCGGGGAGGTCTTCGCTCAAGTCAAGACATACCAAGTACCCATCACAAACCAATCTCCCTCGCATTTACATTATTTGCCATTTGCCTCTCGTTTTCCTCTCCCCCACTTCACCCTTGTCGTTTTATTCGCCCTCTCTTTCCCAATATCCTCTCTCTTTGTTGCTTGCCTTCGTTGGTGTGCTTATTTGCTTGTTTGACCTTATGGCTGCGCCTAAGGGTCCTGACCACCTTCTCAGAAGGATGGATGAGATTGAATCAAATATTAGAAGCTTTATGAATTTGCAATTTGAGCATAATAATTTCTTTAGAAAAGAGCTTAAGGAACAAAAAAGTTTGTTGGGGTTTATGAACAAAGAGTTTGATGATATGAATAAAGAATTCTATGGTGTTAACGCTCAAATTGCCCGGCTTGAAAATGCTATCGCCAAAATTTCTGACAAGCAAGCCACCTTAGTCAATAAGATGGCCGCTAAACCAGAAAAATTACATGAAAGTAATGATGAGGATCTTGAAGTTATTGATGCGTCTCCGATTAGATCTATGTTTTTCAATATGAATTTTGATGATTATGGGACTGATGATGAATCAACTTTGCCTAGAAGGCGTCCCAAGAATTTGGAATCTTTAGATCTTAATGTTAAATTTGGTAAAAGTGAGATTGGAGAATCCTCAACTTCTAATAATGTTGAACCCACTATCTCGGACTTCAAGGAATTTAATTATGATAATTGCTCTTTAAAAGGTTGTATTTCCTTGTTGCAAGCTGTTGTTAATTCTCCTCATGCTTATAGTCAAAACAAAGCTTTTACCAAGCATATTGTTGATGCCTTGATGCAATCTTATGATGAAAAAATTAATTTGGAAGTTTCTATACCTAGAAAACTTAATGATGAGTGGGAACCTACTATAAAGATTAGAAAAAAAGATTATGAGTGTTTTGCTTTGTGTGATTTGGGTGCTAGTGTTTCCACGATTCCGAAAACTTTATGTGATATTCTAGGTTTCCATGATCTTGATGATTGTTCTTTCAATTTGCACCTTGCGGATTAGACCATTAAAAAGCCTATGGGAAGGATCAATGATGTTCTTATTGTTGCAAATAGAAATTTGGTGCCCGTAGATTTTATCGTTCTTGATATAGATTGCAATCTTTCTTGCCCTATTATTCTTGGTAGACCTTTCCTTAGAACGATTGGTGCGATTATTGATATGAAGGAAAGGAATATTAGATTTCAATTTCCATTAAAGAAAGGCATGGAGCAATTTCCAAGAAATAAAGTTAAATTACCTTATGAATCTATCATGCGTGCTACTTATGAGTTTAGTGCCAAAGATGGCACTACCTAGATCTATCCTCGCTTTTTATGCCTAGCTAGGGGCGTTAAACGATAGCGCTAGTTGGGAGGCAACCCAATTTTCTTTATGTTTTTTGTTTTTGTTTCTGTTTAGGAATAAATAATCCATCTACCTTCTGTTTAGATGTGGTTTTATCTTTTATTAGTGTTTGTGCCAAGTTAAACCTATTGGATCTTCTTGGATAATAGTTATTTGATCTTGCTGTAATTTCCAGAAACTTTGTGCTCAGTGCCCGAATTGTTAAAAATCACCAGAACGTGATAAAATAGTGATTCCAATTGCTGCTGATCAATAAACAAATTGTCTAGGTCGTCTAATTTGGTAGATTTTTTGGAGTTCCATAAGTTTGCGTTAGTTACAGATTACTACAGACTGTTCTGTTTTTGACAGATTCTATTTATCGTGTGTTGTTTGCTTATTTTGATGAATCTATGGCTAGTAAAATAGTTTATAATCCATAGAGAAGTTGGAATAAAGTAGGTTTAACACCAATATAAATAAAGAATGAGTTTATTACAATACCTTAAAGTAGTCTTTTGTTTTCTTTCTCTAGCGGAGCTACCGAGATTTCTATTGAGTTTTGTGTTGTGAAGTTTTCAAGTTTTGGGTAAAGCTTTTATGGACTATGGAATAAAGGGTGGCAAGAGCCTAAGCTTGGGGATGCCCATGGCACCCCAAGATATTCAAGAATATCCAAAAGCCTAAGCTTGGGGATGCCCCGGGAAGGCATCCCCTCTTTCGTCTTCGTTCATTGGTAACTTTACTTTGGGGCTATATTTTTATTCACCACATGATAAGTGTTTTGCTTGGAGCGTCGTGTATTATATTAGTCTTTGGTTTTTAGTTTACCACAATCATCCTTTCTGTACACACCTTTTGAGAGAGCCATACATAAATTGGAATTTGATAGAATACTCTATGTGCTTCACTTATATCTTTTGAGCTTGATAGTTTTGCTCATAGTGCTTCACTTATAGCGTGATAACTTTTGCTCTAGTGCTTCACTTAGATCTTTTAGAGCACGGTGGTATATTTGTTTTAAAGAAACTATTCATCTCTCATGCTTCACTTAGATTATTTTGAGAGTCGTTAATAGCATGTTAATTTGCTTAAATATTAATATACTTGGTATTCAAGATATGTGAAACTTTCTTTTGAGTGCGTTGAATACTAAGAAAAGTTTGATGCTTGATAATTGTTTTGAGATATGAAGATGGTGATATTAGAGTCATGCTAGTTGAGTAGTTGTGAATTTAAAGAATACTTGTGTTAAAGTTTGTGATTCCCGTAGCATGCACGTATGGTGAACCGTTATGTGATGAACTCGGAGCATGATTTATTTATTGATTGTCCTCCTTATGAGTGGCGGTCGGGGACGAGCGATGGTCTTTTCCTACCAATCTATCCCCCTAGGAGCATGCGCGTAATACTTTGCTTTGATAACTTGTAGATTTTTGCAATAAGTATATGAGTTCTTTATGACTAATGTTGAGTCCATGGATCATACGCACTTTTTCCCATCCTTCCGCCATTGCTAGCCTCTCTAATACCGCGCACTTTTCGCCGGTATCATACACCCACCACATATCTTCCTCAAAACAGCCACCATACCTACCTATTATGGCATTTCCATAGCCATTCCGAGATATATTTCCATGCAACTTTCCATCGTTCCGTTTATTATGACACGCTCCATCATTGTCATATTGCTAGCATGATCATGTAGTTGACATCGTATTTGTGGCAAAGCCACCGTTCATAATTCTTTCATACATGTCACTCTTGATTCATTGCATATCCCGGTACACCGCCGGAGGCATTCATATAGTCATATTTTGTTCTAAGAATCGAGTTGTAAGAAAAATATAAGTGTGATGATCATCATTCTTTAGAGCATTGTCCCAAGTGAGGAAAGGATGATGGAGACCATGATTCCCCCACAAGTCGGGATGAGACTCCGGACAAAAAATAAAAGAAAAGAAAAAAAAGGCCATAAAAAAGAGAAAAGGCCCAAAGAAAAAAAAGAATAAGAGAGAAAGGGGCAATGTTACTATCCTTTTACCACACTTGTGCTTCAAAGTAGCACCAAGATCTTCATGATAGAGAGTCTCTCATTTTGTCACTTTCATATACTAGTGGGAATTTTTCATTATAGAACTTGGCTTGTATATTCCAATGATAGGCTTCCTCAAATGCCCTAGGTCTTCGTGAGCAAGCGAGTTGGATGCACACCCACTTAGTTTCTTTTGTTGAGATTTCATATACTTATAGCTCTAGTGCATCCGTTGCATGGCAATCCCTACTCACTCACATTGATATGTATTGATGGGCATCTCCATAGCCCGTTGATACGCCTAGTTGATGTGAGACTATCTTCTCCCTTTTTGTCTTCTCCACAACCACCATTCTATTCCACATATAGTGCTATATACATGGCTCACGCGCATGTATTGCGTGAAGATTGAAAAAGTTTTTGAAAATGTTAAAGTATGAAACAATTGCTTGGCTTGTCATCGGGGTTGTGCGTGATTTTAATATTTTTTGTGGGGAAGATGGAGCATAGCCAGACTATATGATTTTGTAGGGATAACTTTCTTTGGCCATGTTATTTTGAGAAGACATAATTGCTTAGTTAGTATACTTGAAGTATTATTATTTTTATGTCAATATGAACTTTTGTCTTGAATCTTTCGGATCTGAATATTCATACCACAATTAAGAAGACTTACATTGAAATTATGCCAAAGTATCACTCCGCATCAAAAATTCTATTTTTATCATTTACCTACTCGAGGACGAGCAGGAATTAAGCTTGGGGATGTCTGATACGTCTCCAACGTATCTACTATGGACCCGAAGGTCTGAAATAAACTACTCACACTTCATTGGAGAGGCTATGATGATGATGTAGAAGCCCTCCGTGGTGGATTCCCCTTCCGACGGAGCTCCGGAACAGGCCCCAAGATGGGATCTCGTGGATACAGAAAGTTGCGGCGGTGGAATTAGGTTTTTGGCTCCGTATCTGATCTGTTGGGGGTACGTAGGTATATAGGAGGAAGAAGTACGTCGGTGGAGCTTCGGGGGGCCCATGAGGCAGGGGGCGCGCCCTAGGGGGGGGCGCGCCCTCCACCCTCGTGGACGCCTCCATCCTTTCTTGATCGAGGGTCCAAGTCTCTCGGATCTTATCTGATGAGAAAATCACGTTCTTGAAGATTTCATTCCGTTTGGACTCCGTTTGATATTCCGTTTCTTCGAAACACTGAAATAGGCAAAAAAACAGCAATTCTGGGCTGGGCCTCCGGTTAATAGGTTAGTCCCAAAAGTAATATAAAAGTGGAAAATAAAGCCCATTATGGTCCAAAACAATATATAATATAGCATGGAGCAATCAAAAATTATAGATACGTTGGAGACGTATCAAATATGTAGGAGCCAATATGAGCATCCAGGTTCCGCTATTGGTTATTGACCGGAGATGTGTCTCGGTCATGTCTACGTAGTTCTCGAACCCGTAGGGTCCGCACGCTTAACGTTCGATGACGATCGGTATTATGAGTTTATGTGTTTTGATATACCGAAGGTTGTTCAGAGTCCCGGATGAGATCACGAACATGACGAGGAGTCTCAAAATGGTCGAGACATAAATATTGATATATTGGAATGTTATATTCGGACACCGGAAAGGTTCCGGGGGACACCGGATAAATACTGGAGTACCGGGGAGTTACCGGAACCCCCCGGGGGTCAATGGGCCTTCATGGGCCTTAGTGGAAATAGAGGGCAGCAAGGGAGCTGTGGGGCGCGCCCCCTCTAGGCCCAAACCGAATTGGTTTTGGACTTGGGGGGCCGGCCCCCTCTTTCCTTCTCCCCTCCTCCTCTTTCATTCCCCTCCTAGTTGGACTAGAACACACAAGTTGACAGTTGTCTTAGCTGTGTGCGGTGCCCCCCTCCACAGATTTCCACCTCGGTGTCACGCGCAAGATGCGACCCTATCCTAAAGGAACTCGAAGGTCCCACCAAGGATAGAAGCGCATCTTGAAGACGCTTTTGCAAGGTGGATATCATTACATCAACATAACATAATAGTGGGGATACATCCAATACATACAATGTCACATGAATACAACAATACAACATACACCATCAACATCCGACTACGGATGAATCATAAACAGAAACTCAAACAATATCCACCCTGCTAGCCCAGGCTGCCGACCTGGAACCTATCCCCTGATCGAAGAAGCAGAAGAAGAACTCCAAAACAAGTAAACATCACTCTCGCGTCATGATCATCGCATAACCTGTACCTGCAACTGTTGGTGTAGTAATCTGTGAGCCACGAGGACTCAGCAATCCCATTACCATGGGTATCAAGACTAGCAAAGCTAAATGGGAAAGGAAGGGGTAAAGTGGTGAGGTTGCAACAACGACTAAGCATATATGGTGGCTAACATACGCAAATGAGAGCGAGAAGAGAAAACAAAGGAACGGTCGTCAACTAGTAATGATCAAGATGTGATCCTGAACTCCTACTTACGTCAGACATAACCCAGAAACCGTGTTCTCCTCTCGATCAACCCCGAAAAGAGACACTCACGGTTACGCACACGGTTGGTGTATATAAGAATAGTATACTTCGAATTTACTACAACCGCATATTAACAAATTCCATCTCGCCACATAACCGCGGGCATGGCTTTCGAAAGTTCAAACCCTCAAGGGTGTCCCAACTTAGCCCATGATAAGCTCTCGCGATCAACGAAGGATATTCCTTCTCCCACAGGAAGACCCGATCAATCTCGGAATCCCGGCTACAAGACATTTCGACAAAGAATAAAACAAGACCAGCAAGACCGCCCGATGCGCCGACAATCCCGATAGGAGCTGCACATATCTCGTTCTCGTGGCAACACCGGATGAGACAAAGCTACGAGTAAAACCAAGCCTCGAAGTTTCCCGTGGTGGCCCAAGAAGCGCCTCGGTTCGAACCAGCACTTAGAGAAGCACTGGCCCGGGGGGGCTAAATAAAGATGACCCTTGAGAGAGCGACTCCCAAGGGAAAAGTAGGTGGTGGTGAGGCAAATGGTAAAACCAAGGTTGGGCCTTGCTGGAGGAGATTTATTCAAAGCGAACTGTCAAGGGGACCCATAAATCACCCAACCGCGTTAGGGACGCAAAATCCGGGAACATAATACCGATATGACGTAAACTAGGGCGGCAAGAGTGGAATAAAACACCAGGCATAAGGCCGAGCCTTCCACCCTTTACCAAGTATATAGATGCATTAATTAAATAAGAGATATTGTGATATCCCAACATAAACATAATCCAACGTGGAGCAAACTTCATCTTCACCTGCAACTAGCAACGCTATAAGAGGGGCTGAGCAAAAGCGGTAACATAGCCACACAACGGTTTGCTAGGAAGGGTGACAAAGGTTAGAGGTTCATGGCAATTTGGGAGGCTTGATAAGCAAGTGATAGGTAACGCAGCATAGCGATAGAACGAAGCAACTAGCATAGCAATGATAGTAATGAGATCCAAGGTGACGGTCATCTTGCCTGAAATCCCGCTAGGAATAAGAACGATTCCATGAAGAAGATGAAGCCACGAAGACGAACCAAGCGTAGACGAACGAATCCTCACGATCGCAACGAAACGGGAACTATCGAGAAGAAGCACACAACAAAGTAAACACACCACACATAAACGAGACATGATGCCCAACCAAGCATGATGCATGACAAAGCTACATGAAGCTACTCATGGCAAGAGATGAAGCATACAAGAGCAACACATCAAAGCAAGTTTAAATGAGGCCGGGAACAACATATAACAATTCCGGTAAGTCCTCATATGCAAATTTCGAAATTGTTTCAGAACTGAATAAACCTTAAGTTCAAGTTGTTAAACAGCAAGTTAAGATGCACCAAGATGATCTACACGAAATTCTAGTCAAGTTACATATAAAGTTCATTAGATTCGGAGCAACGGCCTAGAAGATATAAGCAAAACAAGATAAACATGGCATTGATGCAAAATGCATTCAAACATCAAGCAAACACCTCAAAACAAGGATGCAACATGATAATATGAAACTACATGCAAAATCAAGCAAATTTCATATAGAGCACACTCAAAACGGAGCAACGGTTCAACACACACCCTATACAAGTCATGACAACAATCTGTCCAAAACAGCAACTAGGCATATTGCAAGTATCAAAACACTATGCTAAAGCATCTCAACGTGACAACAAAAGGCATTGGCATGATGTTCAGGTAAAGCATGACAAAACATGAACACTGAGCTATCTCCAAAAATCACTAGAACATGCTCAAAATGACATGACAAGATTGCAAATACTAACAGTTTCAGACTTTGCAGAAATAACATCAGGTTGCAATGTTTAGAGCTATAAAACAACATGCTACAGGAACTTATCATGGCAACCAAAGGCATCGAATGAATCTACTAATTGCATAGAACAAAAGTCTTTTAGTGACCATGAGCCATAAGGATCATAAAATATGATGGCACCCATGTAAACATGGCAAGTTATATTACAGATTCATACATGGCAGGAACAACAATAAGTAGGCATGTTGGTGAGCTTGAACCACTCACCACAGAGCAATAAATGGCGAGGCAAGGCAACTCACAGTAAGAAGACATGTTTATGAAGCTAAGAATGGCAAGATCAAGTTCATATAGTTCATGGATCACTAACAACAATCATGGCAACATTGAACTTAATGTTAACAGGCTGACAGCAACATTATTTAGCAATTTGAGAGCAAGATTACAACAAGTTACAGCAGACCATAATTGCAACAAAGGGCATGGCTGGATAGATAAAGCCATGTATAACAAAACATCTTTAGTGAACATCTCCAGATTATGGATAGAATGACTTGTAGCAGCAGGTTTACATAGCATCACAATATAACAGAATCAGCCTAGCAAAACAGCGACAGCAAGTACCCTACTTAACAAGCTCGATGCACTCACTACAAGACCCACAAAAATCCATGGATGGCACCACTGTGAAGATGGCCTGACATAGCACAAAATACATGTAGAGCTCATGCTCATAAGATGCACACATCAAATGCAACAAAAATGACAAATCATCAAGTTATAACAGTTTCAGCAGATTAACATTATATAGCACTCTTGCAACGATGATTCAGGCATCAAGATGGACTCAAATGAACATGAAGCAATGGAATTAAATGAAGTACTCGTCAAGGCGAACAATTTTACATATTACACGCACAAAAAGGAGCTACGGATGCAGAGATATGATGCGATGAACATGGCATGATAATGCAAGAAACTGGGGACAGGAATCTCGGGGTCAACCTCAAGTTCGCACGGGGATCGAGGACGGACGGAGCTGGGTCGCCGGAGGACGGGGCGGCGCCGGAGGACGACGAGGGAGGGTCGCCGGAGGGTCGGGGCGGCGGATCCGGGCGGCGCCGGCCCGGATCTGGCCATGGCGCTACTGACGGGCCGGAGGCGCGGCCGGGAGGAGCTTCGCTCGCGAGCCTACGGAAGCGGAGGCGGCGTGGGGCGGCGGCGAGGCGAGCCTGGCGGCGGAGGGAGGGTCGCGGCCGGCGGCGGGATCCGGATCCGTGGCGGGCGGCGGGGCTCAGGCGCCATGGAGGCGGCGCGACCAAGCCGGGAGGGCTGCCAGGCGGGCCAAGGCGGTGCGGCGAAGTGGGCGCGGGCGCGGAGGCGACGTGGAGGGCGCCGGTTGGCTGCGGCGGCGGGGAAGGTGACGTGGCGCGGACGCCATTGGACGGAGTGAGGTGGCGGCGGCGGTGGACACGCCCGGCCATGAGGCGACATGTCCGTGGCGGGAGGAGTTAGCTAGGGTTTGACCGCGAAAATTCGGGAGGGGCACATATTTATAGGTAGAGGGAGTTAGTAGAGTCCAAATGAGGAGCGGTTTTACCACACGATCGTGATCGAACGACCAAAGCATAGAGGGAGTTTGCTGGGTTTTGGGCCACTTTGAAAGGGGTGTTGGGCTGCAAAGAGAAGGGCTTTGCGGTTACCGGTTAAAGGTTGGAGTATCAAACGACCTCCGAATGACACGAACTTGACAGCGGTCTACGGTGGTATACCAAGGCCGCTTGGCAAACCTCGGGCCATTCCGAGAAAGTTTAACACCCACTCACAACGAGAGACAAAAAGGGGGACGCCGGGGAACATAGGAGTGCCGGATTGCAAAACGGACAACGGGGAAAATGCTCGGATGCATGAGACGAACGCGTATGCAAATGCGATGCACATGACGACATGATATGAAATGCAGATGATGACATGGCAGAGTGCAACACGCAAGCACATGACATGGCAACGACGGCAAATAACTGGCGGACACCTGGCGCATCGAATCCGGGGCGTTACAACACTCCTCCACTAACAAGAGATCTCGTCCCGAGATCTTAGGACCGAGACGGAAGGGAAAAGGGATGAGGTGAAACAAGAAACGCAAGAGAGAAGAGGCAAAGAATCGAAAGCACTCGAGAAGAAGAGACGAACGACGAGAATGACGATAATCGAAAGCTCACTGACTCAGATAGACTATGAAACCACTCCGGTTAGAACGAGATAAGAAACAAATAAGACTGAAAGGATTTAGGCAGCACTCCGGCTGAAACATGTAGGAATAGAACACGAGCTTCAGAGGATGGAATGATACTTGATGAAGACATGACACAAAACCTCCGGAAAGAATTGAAAGAGTTGAATGAAAAGAACGGAGTAGAAAATGACAACTTGTGCCACGAATGAAATAGAGAGCATCTTTAGAAGGAAGGTTGTAACGAGTTGTTGAGAAAATCAACAACGAAAAGAATAAGCTTGTTGTGGTCTTATAGGCAACATCTCAAGATCATGAGGTGATAACCGGCCACAAACGAAAATGATTGGATAACTGAGAAGGACGAAGAAATGCAAAACTCCACTTCAAAAGAATATGGAGAATTAATTGCACTTTGAGACGCGAGAAGAAAATATACTTGAACTCCGCCAACAAGAATCTTGATGAACTCTTGAAAGAATGAATTAAATCTTAAAGAACCACCATGAAGAACTCCGGTGACAAAAGGATGATGATATAGAAATGAAGGATGAAAGAATAAGATGAGCCTTACGATGATTTAGATGGAGGTTCCGACGAAATGGCTGAGGAAATTTTGAACCCCGGAAAAGAAAAGATGAAAGCACTTGGAACTAGAATTTATTCATGAAGAACAAACTCTGAAGGAAGGGATTACTCACTTGGATGAAATAAGAATAAGATTTATTGTATGCTTATCCTTCATCAAATTAAACTGATGACAAACAATGGATTTTTGCATACTACTTATTCTTCTTGAAAAGGATTGAGAAGAATATGGCGCAAAACTTGAGAAAGTCTTCATGAACCACCGGTAGGATTGAAAGAAGGAATGAATTAATATGATAACCAAGAACAAAGAATCTGAAGGAACCACCGTAAGAATTCGAAGAAGACTGACGAAAGAGAATGAATCACCGGTAAGAATTAGAAGAACCAATATGCTAGAGGGGATTTGGATGCAGAAGAACAAAGAGATCATGAGCTGATTAAAGAACACTTGAACGAAGCACCGGGATAATTGGATAACGGTAGCTGAAATGTGAGGACAAAGAATTCTTCTGGAACGATGACCTCCGGTGAAAAGAAATAGAAGTCAACTCCTGAAATACTCCGGATAGGTGAGAAAAAGGGACTTCCAACAGACGGGATAATTCGAGAGGGTAACAAGAGCTAGAGCCACAAATCTTCGAGAGAACGGGCAAGATTTAGAGGAAAACTCTTCTTCGGTCTTCAAAGCTAAGAAAGACGACGAGAAACACCACCGAAATTGTTGAGAAACTCTGGAATGATGAAAATGAGGAAAGGTTGAACCAACAAAGAAAAGAATTGAAGTCGATCTTGAAAAGTCATCTGACTGATGAAATTCATTCTTACGTCAGACTCCGAAAAGAATTAGGAATGGCTCCGGAATAATTAGAAGAGTCAGGTAAGATCCTGGGAAAAGACCTGTGGGTTAGGGCCCACTGAATAGATAACACCGTTGGAAAGGGATGTTGAACAGATAGATGATGCACCGGAACAATTGAAATATTTGAATGAGGTGATAACCTCGAATTAATTGGAACACAGACGAATCTCATGAGATGTCTTGAACTCCGGAATGATTGAATGGCGAGAGGCAAACGAGCAAGGAGAACACTTGATCCAAGGAAAAGAATATGATCAGCCCGAAAAACTTGAATTGAGTCAAGATATGAAGAATGTCAAACGAGACGAGAATTCACCGGTTAAGACAACTGAGGAAAGACTGAAGAGGCTCCGCACGAATGAAATTGATTGTCGAAATGACTCAGTTCGAGAAGAAGAGGGTGGAGGGCGGAAAACAAAGGCAACTTGGAAGGGGAAACCGACGAATATCTTGAAGAGAAAACACGGTTGAAATCATTGAGGAAAAGAACAAAGACTTCGCATTTAGTAGGATGGATACTGACATGAGACTCGGTTCCGAGAAGAAGAAGGGTGGGCGGGTGGGAAAATAAGACAACTGAGGATTGAATTTGCAAAGATGAAGGGGTTCGAGTCGACTTGACCAGAAATGCACCAGATAAAAAGAGCTGAGGAACAACTACCGGAAACCAACTGCGTGAACCTAAAGAAAAATTTGTAGGGGAAGAGGAGTAATTCAAAACACCTACGTCAAGATTCCTGACTAGAGCGACAAAGGGGCTGAGGAGTAAAAGAATTCCTACTCTCCGATATAACTAGACTCAAAAAAGGTTTTCTTCTAGACTCAACATCGGCCAAACTACACGATCAATCAAGGGGCTCCTAAGGTCGGTCGAGCCTCTGATACCAACTTGTCACGCCCAAGATGCGACCCTATCCTAAAGGAACTCGAAGGTCCCACCAAGGATAGAAGCGCATCTTGAAGACGCTTTTGCAAGGTGGATATCATTACATCAACATAACATAATAGTGGGGATACATCCAATACATACAATGTCACATGAATACAACAATACAACATACAACATCAACATCCGACTACGGATGAATCATAAACAGAAACTCAAACAATATCCACCCTGCTAGCCCAGGAAATGATTGGATAACTGAGAAGAACGAAGAAATGCAAAACTCCACTTCAAAAGAATATGGAGAATTAATTGCACTTTGAGACGCGAGAAGAAAATATACTTGAACTCCGCCAACAAGAATCTTGATGAACTCTTGAAAGAATGAATTAAATCTTAAAGAACCACCATGAAGAACTCCGGTGACAAAAGGATGATGATATAGAAATGAAGTGAGGTGGCGGGCGTCGGTTGGCTGCGGCGACGGGGAAGGTGACGTGGTGCGACGCCATTGTACGGAGTGAGGTGGCGGCGGTGGTGGACACGTCCGGCGCGGAGGCGGACATGTCCGGCGGCGGGGAGGAGTTGGCTAGGGTTTGGACTGCGTGAAAATTCGAGGAGGGGCACATATTTATTGGTAGAGGGAGTTAGGAGAGTCCAAATGAGGAGCGGTTTTCGCCCACACGATCGTGATCGAACGACCGAGAGCATAGAGGGGAGTTTGCTGGGTTTTGGGCCACTTTGAAAGGGGTGTTGGGCTGCAAAGAGAAGGGGGCTTTTGCGGTTACCCGGTTAACCGTTGGAGTATCAAACAACCTCCGAATGACACGAAACTTGACAGGCGGTCTACCGGTGGTATACCAAGGCCGCTTGGAAAACCTCGGGCCATTCCGAGAAAGTTTAACACCCACTCACAACGAGAGACAAAAACGGGGACGCCGGGGAACATAGGAGTGCCGGATTGCAAAACGGACAACGGGGAAAATGCTCGGATGCATGAGACGAACACGTATGCAAATGCGATGCACATGACGACATGATATGAAATGCAGATGATGACATGGCAGAGTGCAACACGCAAGCACATGACATGGCAACGACGGCAAATAACTGGCGGACACCTGGCGCATCGAATCCGGGGCGTTACACTCGGTCATATCGTTGCAGTGCTTAGGCGAAGCCCTGCGTCGGTAGCTTCTTCATCACCGTCACCACGCCGTCGTGCTGACAAAACTCTCCCTCGGCCTCAGCTAGATCAAGAGTACGAGGGACGTCACCGAGCTGAACGTGTGCAGATCGCGGAGGTGTCATGTGTTCGGTACTTGGATCAGTTGGATCACAAAGACGTTCGACTACATCAACCGCGTTGTCATAACGCATCCGCTTTCAGTCTATGAGGGTACGTGGACAACACTCCCCCGCTCGTTGCTATGCATCACCTAGATGGATCTTGCGTGTGCGTAGATTTTTTTTTTTGAAATTACTGCGTTCCCCAACAAATGGTTCTTACTAGTTACCCATAGCAGCCACATAAAATTTTCAACAGCAAAGTAGAGGATGTCTAACTTGTTTTTGCAGGGCATGTTGTGATGTGGTATGGCCAAAAACGTGATGTGATATATGTTTATGTATGAGATGATCATGTTTCTTAATAGGTTCATGACTTGCATGTCAATGAGTTCAGCAACCGGCAGGAGCCATAGGGTTGTCTTTAATTTATTAATCGCCATGGGGGTAGACCGCTTTCGTTTCCCCCTGGCGGGGCTCGATGACGACTCATGCTGAGGAGCTCGCACCTTTTTCTCAGTCCTTGTCATAGCCATCGGCAGCAAAGGGGTGGGGCCACGATGGAGGGGTGAAGCTAAGTGCAGCGGCGGCGTGTTGAGGGGTTTGGAGACAGATCTGGAGGTTGGAATGAATTGACACGAGGTAGGGTTCGAAACCCTCTGTTTCCCTCTCTTGTAGATAACCAAATTCGAAGCGTCACCATCCCAAGGCGGAACATGTATCTTCCTTCGTTTCAGAAAGTTCCTTTTTTGTAGAGAAATTGGGGCAACAATTGCGCCGGCATCACCGCTCCAAGACCCGTGGGAACCTAACAAGAAATTGCTTGTCTACACCAAAAGGCGCTCCAGGTGGATAGGGTGGCTCAAGCAGGCCATCATCCGCCCTCCCAGCTGGACCAAATTCGGGAAGATGCTGGGCTAGTGCAGGAGCCTGATGTCTGCTTGAACTACGTCGGTATTTCCCTAAAGAGGAAGGGATGATGCAGCACAGCAACGGTAGGTATTTCCCTCAGTGATGAGATCAAGGTTATCGAACCAGTAGGAGAACCACGCAACACTCGTGAACGACACCTGCACACAAGTAAAAAATACTCGTAGCCCGACGTATTAAATGGGCTGTCAATCCCTTTCTGGTAACGGCGCCTGAAATTGGCAAGTGGACGGGAGAAAGTTGTAATAAATTGATAGATGCAAATAAAAGCAAATAAAATTCAATGAGGTATTTTTGGGTTTTTGATAATATGGATCTGAAAATAAAAGCAAATAAAAATAGACCGTGAAGGCAAATATAATAAAGAAGAGACCCGGGGGCTGTAGATTTCACTAGTGGTTTCTCTCGTGAAAAATAGCATACGGTGGGTAAACAAATTACTGTTCGGCAATTGATAGAACTTCAAATAATCATGACGATATCCAGGCAATGATCATTATATAGGAATCATATCCAAGATTAGTAGAGTGACTCCTGCCTGCATCTACTACTATTACTCCACACATCGACCGCTATCCAACATGCATCTAGCGCATTAAGTTCATGGAGAAATGGAGTAATGCAATAGAATGATGACATGATGTAGACAAGATCTATTTATGTAGAAATAGACCTCATCTTGTTATCCTTAATAGCAACAATACATACGTGTCGGTTCCCCTTCTGTCACTGGGATCAAGCACCGTAAGATCGAACCCATCATAAAGCACCTCTTCCCATGGCAATAAAAATCGATCTAGTTGGCCTAACTAAACCAAATATTCGAAGAAGAAATACGAGGCTATAATCAATCATGCATATAAGAGATAAAAGAAGACTCAAATATCTTCCATGGATAAAAACATATATCTGATCATCAACTCAAAGTTCATCGAATCCCAACAAACACACGGCAAAAAGAGTTACATCAAATAGGTCTCCAAGAGACCGTTGTATTGAGAATCAAAAGAGAGAGAGGAAGTCATCTAGCTACTAACTACAGACCCGTAGTCGTAGGTCTACAATGAACTACTTACGCATCATCGTAGAGGCACCAATGAGGATGATGAACCCCTCCGTGATGGTGTCTAGATTGGATTTGGTGGTTCTGGAACTTGCGGCAGCTGGAATTGATTTTCGTCGACTCCCCTAGGGTTTTTGGAATATTGGGGTATTTATAGAGCAAGAGGCGGTGCGGGAGGCCACCGAGGTGGGCACAACCCGCCTGGCCGCGCCTGGGCCCCCAGGCGCGCCCTGGTGGGTTGTGCTCCCCTTGGAGCGCCCCTCAGGTACTTTCTTGGCCCATCTGGTGTCTTATGGTCCAGAAAAAATCCACAAAAAGTTCGTTGCGTTTGGACTCAGTTTGGTACTGATTTCCTGCGATGTAAAAAACAAGCAGAAAACAGCAACTAGCACTAGGCACTATGTCAATAGGTTAGTACCAAAAATGATATAAAATTATTGTAAAATGATTATAAAACATCCAAGAATGATAATATAACAGCACGGAACAATCAAAAATTATAGATACGTTGGAGACGTATCAGCATCCCCAAGCTTAATTCCTACTCGTCCTCGAGTAGGTAAATGATAAAAACAGAATTTTCGATGTGGAATGTTGCCTAACATGTTCATCACATATTGTTTTCTTTATAGCATGGGCATTTGGACTTTTATATGATTCAAAGAAATAGTATAGTTTTGACATGAGAACTTTAATACTCAAGCATATCAACAATCAACCATGTCTTTGAAAATATCAACGCTAAAGCAAGTTATCACTAGCCCATTATGCTCAATCATTGGTCCATTCATGAAACACACTCGCATATTAGCTACACCCAATGCTCAAGTACGATCATAGTGCCCCTTAGTTGGTGCTTTATAAGAGAAGATGGAGACTCAGATAAAAATAAAAATTGCATAAAGTAAATAGAAAGGCCCTTCGCAGAGGGAAGTAGGGATTTGTAGAGGTGCTAGAGCTTAAAGTGAAAAAGATAGAGATAAAAACATTTCAGGTGGCATGCTTTTCCTGTCAACGAAAACGATTGAGAAGTTTCAAATACTTTCCATGCTAGATGTATCATAGGCGGACAGAAAATAAAGTTTATTCCTTTTTCCACCATACTTTCACTTTCCATGGCTAGCCGTATCCACGGGTGCCTTCCATACCAACACTTTCCAAGGAATTTATTATTTGACAACATAAAGTAAATTCATTTTTCATTTCGGGACTGGGCATCCCTAATACCTTTGACGTACTCTGGTGCAATGACAAGTGAATAAACACTCATCTTGAGAATAACACATCTAGCATGGAAATATATCGGCCACCCCCTACTGTTTCATGAGCTGTACGAGCACACAAAAAAGAAGTTTATTTTGAAAATTAGAGATGGCATATACAAATTTGCTTGGAACGGCAAAAGAATACCAGATATAGGTAGGTATAGTGGACTCATGTGGCAAAAACTGGTTTAAAGGATTTTGGATGCACAAGTAGTGATCATACTTAGTGCAAATGAAGGCTAGCAAAAGATTGAGAAGCATCCAACCAAGAAACGAAAAATCTCATAAGCGAGCATTAAGCATAACTAACACCGAATAATGCACCGCAAGTAGGATGTAATTTCATTACATAACTATTGACTTTCGTGCTTGCATAGGGAATCACAAACTTTAACACTAATATTGTTACTAAAGCATAATTACTCATCAACATGACTCACATATCACTATCATCATATCTCAAAACTATTACATAGAATCAAGTTTATTTTGTCCAATGATCTTCATGAAAGTTTTTATTATATCCTCCTTGGATATCTATCACTTGGAACTAGTTTCATATGTTGCTTTTGATAAGCTCAAACAAATATAAGTGAAGAACATGAGCATCATATTTCTTTCTCTCAAATTAATCTAAGTGAAGCAAGAGAGAATTTCTTCAAAAAATTTACTAACTCTCAAATAAATCTTAGTGCAGCATGAGAGAATTTCTTCAAAGATAGCAAAGCACACCGTGCTCAAAAAGATATAAGTGAAGCACTAGAGCAATTCCATAGCTCATAAAAAATTAAGTGAAACATAGGAGCAAGTATAGCATAATTTGGCTTTCTCAAATAGGTGTGTCCAGCAAGGATATTTATTGAAAATTAAAAGGAAGAACAAGCGAAGACTCAAGACGCTTCAAGCAAAACTCATAATATGTGACGAATAAAAAATATAGTTTCAAGTAAAATACCGATGGTTGTTAGAAAAAAGAGGGGATGTCACTCAGGTGCATCCCCAAGCTTAGTTGCTTCATACTTCTTGAATATTATCTTGCGGTGCCTCGGGCATCCTCAAGCTTAGCCTTTTGCTAATCCTTATTCCTTCATCCATCACGATCTCACCCAAAACTTGAAAACTTCAATCACACAAGACTCAACAAAACTTCGTGAGATCCGTTAGTATAAGAAAGCAAATCACCACTTTAGGTATTGTTGCAAACCCATTCATATTTTATTTTTGCATTATATCTACTGCATTCCAACTTTTCTATGGCAAAAACTCTTCAAAGGAAACCATAGAATCATCAAAACAAGCATACAACGCAAAGAAAACAGAATCTGTCAAAAACAGAACAGTTTGTAGTAATCTGGATATTTCGAATACTTATGTAACTCCAAAACTTCTGAAAAATTAGGACAATGTGGGCAATTTGTATATCAATCTACTGTAAAAAATTCAGAATTTTTCGTCGCTTCTGTGATTTTTAAAAATTATTTTTCTGGACACAAAGGTTTCTGTTTTTCAGCAATATCAAATAAACTATCACCCAACATGATCCCAAAGGCTTTGCTTGGAACAAACACTAATTTAAACCACAAAAACACATCTAAACAGAGGCATAATTGGGTATTTTATTGAAAACAACAAGAAAACCAAAAATCAAAAAGATACAAGTTTGGTTGCCTCCAAACGAGCGCTATCGTTTTACGCCCCTAGCTAGGCATAACGTGAAGGATCTAGTGTTGTCATCTTTGGTCTTTGCCACTTTAGTAAGGGCTTTTTCAAACCCGGGAGGCTCTTTGCGCTTCCCTAAATTTTCTGAAAAAGAAACCATCTTGAGATCCAAGATATCCAATCATTTATTGCAAAGGGCAATCAAACTATTCAAGCGATTGATACTACCATTAAGATGTTTGAGAGGTTCATGATATTTTTGCAATTCAACCATATGTTTGTGCAAATCACCCAAGTTTGTCCAAAATTTGAACTCCCTCTGGGGTGAAAGAAATCCCCTTCTTTTGAGGTGGAATCCCAAGAATCCCTTCTAAGATTTCATAGGCAGCATTAGCATCAAGCTCAATAAAATTCCCTTTAGCGGCAAAATCTAAGAGTTGTCTATGATGCAAAGCCAATCCTATGTAAAAATTATGAAGCAAAATATTTGCGTCTCCCTTTAGGTTGCAAACACGATAGGATTCCATTAGCCTATACTAGGCATCTTCCAAATTTTCTCCTTGTCGTTGCTTGAAGTATAAAACTTCAAAATCTGGTGACAAAGGAGGAGTAGTCATGCTAGCCATTATGACTAGAAGGCAAGAACACGGATAAATCCGGCAAGAAAGCGGCGAACGAAAAGGAGGGCGAATAAAACGGCAAAAATTTGTGAAGTGTGGGAGAGGAAAACGAGAGGCAAATGACAATTAATGTAAATTGCAAGGAGATGAAATTTGTGATTAGGAACCTGCTAGATGTTGATGATGTCTCCCCGGCAATGGCGCCAGAAATTGGCGAGTTGTCGGGAGACTATCTTGACATGATCCTCCCCGACAACGGTGCCAGAAATTCTTTTGACATCTTCTTGAACTACGTCGGTATTTCCCCAAAGAGGAAGGGATGATGCAACACAACAACGGTAGGTATTTCCCTCAGTGATGAGACCAAGGTTATCGAACCAGTAGGAGAACCACGCAACACTACGTGAACGGCACCTGCAAATAAATAACAAATACTCACAATCCGACGTATTAAAGGGGTTGTCAATCCCTTTCTGGTAACGGCGCCAGAAATTGGCAAGTGGATGGGAGAAAGTTGTAACAAATTGATAGATGCAAATAAAAGCAAATAAAATTCAGCGAGGTATTTTTGGGTATTTGATGATATAGATCTGAAAATAAAAGCAAATAAAAATAGATCGCGAAGGCAAATATAATAAAGAAGAGACCCGGGGGCTGATACGTCTCCAATGTATCTATAATTTTTTATTGCTCCATGTTATATTATCTACTGTTTTGGACCTTATTGGGCTTTATTTTCCACTTTTATATTACTTTTGGGACTAACCTATTAACCGGAGGCCCAGCCCAGATTCTTTGTTTTGCCTATTTCGGTGTTTCAAGAAACGGAATATTAAACGGAGTCCAAATGGAATGAAATCTTGAGGAACGTGATTTTCTCATCGAGATAAGATCCAGGAGACTTGGACCCTCGGTCAAGAAAGGAGGGAGGCGGCCACGAGGGTGGAGGGCGCCTCTAGGCGCGCCCCGCCTCATGGGCCCCCAAGCTCCACCGATGTACTCCTTCCTCCTATATATACCTCGCACTTCAACAGATCATATACGGAGCCAAAAACCTAATTCCACCACCGCAACTTTCTGTATCCACGAGATCCCATCTTGGGGCCTGTTAGGAGTTCACGGAAGGGAATCCACCACGGAGGGCTTCTACATCATCATCATAGCCTCTCCGATGAAGTGTGAGTAGTTTACTTCAGACCTTCGGGTCCATAGTTAGTAGCTAGATGGCTTCTTCTCTCTTTTTGGGTCTCAATACAATGTTCTCCCCCTCTCTCGTGGAGATCTATTTGATGTAATCTTCTTTTTGCAGTGTGTTTGTTGAGACCGATGAATTGTGGGTTTATGATCAAGATTATCTATGAGCAATATTTGAATCTTCTCTGAATTCTTTTATGTATGATTGGTTATCTTTGCAAGTCTCTTCGAATTATCTGTTTGGTTTGGCCAACTAGATTGGTAGTTCTTGCAATGGGAGAAGTGCTTAGCTTTGGGTTCAATCTTGCGCGTCCTTTCCCACCCATGTGAGGGGCAGCAAGGCACGTATTGTATTGTTTCCATCAAGGATAACAAGATGGGTTTTTTTTATCATATTGCATGAATTTATCCCTCTACATCATGTCATCTTGCTTAAGGCGTTACTCTGTTTTCACTAACTTAATACTCTAGATGCATGCTGGATAGCGGTCGATGAGTGGAGTAATAGTAGTAGATGCAGGCAGGAGTCGGTCTACTTGTCTCGGACGTGATGCCTATATATATGATCATACCTAGATATTCTCATAACTATGCTCAATTCTATCAGTTGCTCAACAGTAATTCGTTCACCCACCGTAAGATACTTATGCTCTTGAGAGAAGCCATTAGTGAAATCTATGGCCCCTGGGTCTATTCTCATCATATTAATCTTCCTACGCTTTATTATTGCTTTGCTTTTTACTTTACCTTTTATTTTACTTTGCATCTTTATACCAAAAATACCAAAAATATTATCTATCATCTCTATCAGATCTCACTCTCGTAAGTGACCGTGAAGGGATTGACAACCCCTATTCGCGTTGGTTGCGAGGAGTTATTTGCTTTGTGTAGGTACGAGGGACTTCTGGCGTGGCCTCCTCTTGGATAGGTACCTTGGTTCTTAAAACTGAGGGAAATACTTACGCTACTCTGCTGCATCATCCTCTCCTCTTCGGGAAAACCAACGCATAGCTCAAGTCGTAGCAAGAAGGATTTACAGGCGCCCGTTCTTTGGGAGTCTACGCAAAAGTCTACATACCAAGTACCCATCACAATCCCTTATCTCCCGCATTACATTATTTGCCATTTGCCTCTCGTTTTTCTCTCCTCCACTTCACCCTTGCCATTTTATTCGCCCTCTCTTTTCCGTTTGCCTTCCTGTTGCCATGGCCAAATCAAAAAGAACTAAGGGTCCTTTCCAGGGTTCTAATACCTTGGATAACCCCTATATCCTCTCTAAGCTCATAAATAATGATGCTACGGAAAGACCCACCGGGGTTACCAATGAGAGCTTAAATAATTTTGATGAAGATGACTCTGGAATTTTTCATTATTTACTTGATGAGTCTTTAAAAGATGCTTGGGATAGGTTATTAAGGATTTGGGCTAGCTATGTACCACAATATCAAATTGAGGTTTACTTAAAAAGTTTCTATGTTGGATTGCCCGCTTCTTTCAAACAAGTTCTAGACTCTATTTTTGATGAAGATTTTCTTGAAGGGGATGCTATAGATACCTATGAAAAAATGAAAACTATATTTGGACACCCCATGAATGATAAGGTTGAGTCTACCACTTTCTTATGCTTCTATCAAATCAAAATTATCAAAGAGATGAAATCTAGTTTAGATGCAAATTTCCGTAACGTGCTTAATCTCACTTCCTCCATTAATGGCAATGTGCTTTCCCAAAATAGAAGGATGAATGCAATAGAAAGGAAATTTGCTCTTTTCTCTCCGAGTACCAAAGATGGCAATACCTAGATCTATCCTTGCTTTTATGCCTAGCTAGGCGTTAAACAATAGCGCTTGTTGGGACGCAACCCAATTTGATTTTAGTCTTTTCGTTTTTGTTTATGTTTAGGAATAAATAATCCATCTACCTTCTGTTTAGATGTGGTTTATGTTTTAATTAGTGTTTGTGCCAAGTTAAACCTATAGGATCTTCTTGGATAATAGTTATTTGATCTTGCTGTAATTTCCAGAAACTTTCGGTTCACGAAAACAATTGTTAAAAATCACCAGAACGTGATAAAATAGTGATTCCAATTTCTGCTGATCAATAAACAAAATTTCCTAGGTCGTCCTATTTTTGCTGAATTTTTGGAGTTTCATAAGTTTGCGTTAGTTACAGATTACTACAGACTGTTCTGTTTTTGACAGATTCTGTTTTTCGTGTGTTGTTTGCTTATTTTGATGAATCTATGGCTAGTAAAATAGTTTATAATCCATAGAGAAGTTGGAATACAGTAGGTTTAACACAAATATAAATAAAGAATGAGTTCATTACAGTACCTTGAAGTGCTCTTTTGTTTTCTTTCGCTAACGGAGCTTACGAGATTTCTGTTGAGTTTTGTGTTGTGAAGTTTTCAAGTTTTTGGTGAAATCTTTTGATGGATTATGGAACAAGGAGTGGCAAGAGCCTAAGCTTGGGGATGCCCATGGCACCCCAAGATAATCCAAGGACATCAAAATTCAAAGCTTGGGGATGCCCAGAAGGCATCCCTCTTTCGCCCACTTCCATCGGTAACTTTACTTGGAGCTATATTTTTATTCACTACATGATATGTGTTTTGCTTGGAGCGTCTTGTATTATTTATGCGTCTTTGCTTTTTAGTTTACCACAATCATCCTTGCTGTACACACCTTTTTAGAGGGCCATACATGAATTGGAATTTGTTAGAATACTCTATGTGCTTCACTTATATCTTTTGAGCTATATAGTTTTGCTCTAGTGCTTCATTTATATCTTTTAGAGCACGGTGGTGGATTTGTTTTAAAGGAACTTTTGATCTCTCATGATTCACTTAGATTATTTTGAGATTCTTAAATAGCATGGTAATTTGCTTAATAATAATATGCTAGGTATACAAAAATAGTAAAAACTTTCTTATGAGTGTGTTGAATACTAAGAAAAGTTTGATGCTTGATAATTGTTTTGAGATATGGAGGTGATAATATCAAAGTCGTACTAGTTGAGTAGTTGTGAATTTGAGAAATGCTTGTGTTGAAGTTTGCAAGTCCCATAGCATGCACGTATGGTAAACGTTATGTAACAAATTTGAAACATGAGGTGTTATTTGATTGTCCTCCTTATGAGTGGCGGTCGGGGACGAGCGATGGTCTTTTCCTACCAATCTATCCCCCTAGGAGCATGCGCGTAGTGCTTTGGTTTTTGATGGCTTGTAGATTTTTGCAATAATTATGTGAGTTCTTTATGACTAATGTTGAGTCCATGGATTATACGCACTCTCACCCTTCCATCATTGCTAGCCTCTTCGGTACCGTGCATTGCCCTTTCTCACATTGAGAGTTGGTGCAAACTTCATTTGGTGCATCCAAACCCCGTGATATGATACGCTCTTTCACACATAAACCTTCTTATATCTTCCTCAAAACAGCCACCATACCTACCTATTATGGCATTTCCATAGCCATTCCGAGGTATATTGCCATGCAAATTTCCACCATTCCGTTTATCATGACACATTCATCATTGTCATATTGCTTAGCATGATCATGTAGTTGACATAGTATTTGTGGCAAAGCCACCGTTCATAATTCTTTCATACATGTCACTCTTGATTCATTGCATATCCCGTTACACCGCCGGAAGCATTCATATAGAGTCATACTTTGTTCTAGTATCGAGTTGTAATCATTGAGTTGTAAATAAATAGAAGTGTGATGATCATAATTTAATAGAGCATCGTCCCAAAAAAAAGAAGAGAAAGGCCAAAATAAAAAAAGGAAGGCCCAAAAAAAGAGAAATAAAAAGGGGCAATGTTACTATCTCTTTTCCACACTTGTGCTTCAAAGTAGCACCATGTTCTTCATATAGCGAGTCTCATATATTGTGCTTCAAAGTAGCACCATGTTTTTCATATAGAGAGTTTCATATGTTGTCACTTTCATATACTAGTGGGAATTTTTTATTATAGAACTTGGCTTGTATATTCCAACGATGGGCTTCCTCAAATGCCCTAGGTCTTCGTGAGCAAGCAAGTTGGATGCACACCCACTTAGTTTCTTTTGTTGAGCTTTCATACATTTATAGCTCTAGTGCATCCGTTGCATGGCAATCCCTACTCCTTGCATTAACATCAATTGATGGGCATCTCCATAGCCCGTTGATTAGCCTCGTTGATGTAAGACCTTCTCTTTTTTTGTCTTCTCCACATAACCCCCATCATCATATTCTATTCCACCCATAGTGCTATGTCCATGGCTCGCGCTCATATATTGCGTGAAAGTTTATAGGTTTGAGATTACTAAAGTATGAAACAATTGTTTGGCTTGTCATCGGGGTTGTGCATGATGAGAGCATTCTTGTGTGACGAAAATGGAGCATGACTAAACTATATGATTTTGTAGGGATGAACTTTCTTTGGCCATGTTATTTTAAGAAGACATAATTGCTTAGTTAGTATGCTTGAAGTATTATTATTTTTATGTCAATATGAACTTTTGTCTTGAATCTTTCGGATCTGAATATTCATACCACAAATTAAGAAGAGTTACATTGAAATTATGCCAAGTAGCACTCCACATCAAAAATTCTCTTTTTATCATTTACCTACTCGAGGACGAGCAGGAATTAAGCTTAGGGATGCCTGATACGTCTCCAACGTATCTATAATTTTTGATTGCTCCATGCTATATTATCTACTGTTTTGGACCATATTGGGCTTTATTTTCCACTTTTATATTAATTTTGGGACTAACCTATTAACCGGAGGCCAGCCCAGATTTGCTGTTTTTTTTTTGCCTATTTCAGTGTTTCGAAGAAACGGAATATCAAACGGAGTCCAAACGGAATGAAATCTTCGGGGACGTGATTTTCTCATCAGATAAGACCCAGTAGACTTGGACCCTCGGTCAAGAAAGGAGGGAGGCGGCCACGAGGGTGGAGGGCGCCCCTAGGGCGCGCCCCCGCCTCGTGGGCCCCAAGCTCCACCGACGTACTCCTTCCTCCTATATATACCCACGCACTTCAACAGATCGACACGGAGCCAAAAACCTAATTCCACCGCCGCAACTTTTTGTATCCACGAGATCCCATCTTGGGGCCTGTTCGAGTTCAGAAGGGGAATCCACCACGGAGGGCTTCTACATCATCATCATAGCCTCTCCGATGAAGTGTGAGTAGTTTACTTGCACCTTCGGGTCCATAGTTAGTAGCTAGATGGCTTCTTCTCTCTTTTGGATCTCAATACAATGTTCTCCCCCTCTCTCGTGGAGATCTATTTGATGTAATCTTCTTTTTGCGGTGTGTTTGTTGAGACCGATGAATTGTTGGTTTATGATCAAGATTATCTATGAGCAATATTTGAATCTTCTCTGAATTCTTTTATATATGATTGGTTATCTTTGCAAGTCTCTTGAATTATCCGTTTGGTTTGGCCAACTAGATTGGTAGTTCTTGCAATGGGAGAAGTGCTTAGCTTTGGGTTCAATATTATGTGTCCTTTCCCAAAGGATGAGGGGCAGCAAGGCACGTATTGTATTGTTGCCATCGAGGATAACAAGATGGTTTTTTATCATATTGCATGAATTTATCCCTCTACATCATGTCATCTTGCTTAAGGTGTTACTGTTTTCACTAACTTAATACTCTAGATGCATGCTTTGGATAGCGGTCGATGAGTGGAGTAATAGTAGTAGATGCAGGTGAGTCGGTCTACTTGTCTCGGACGTGATGCCTATATACATGATCATACCTAGATATTCTCATAACTATGCTCAATTCATCAATTGCTCAACAGTAATTCGTTCACCCACCGTAAAATACTTATGCTCTTGAGAGAAGACACTAGTGAAATCTATGGCCCCGGGTCTATTCTCATCATATTAATCTTCCTACGCTTTATTATTGCTTTGCTTTTTTACTTTCCCTTTTATTTTACTTTGCATCTTTATACCAAAAATACCAAAAATATTATTTATATTCTCTATCGATCTCACTCGTAAGTGACCGTGAAGGGATTGACAACCCCTATTCGTGTTGGTTGCGAGGAGTTATTTGCTTTGTGTAGGTACGAGGGACTTGCGTGTGGCCTCCTACTGGATTGATACCTTGGTTCTCAAAAACTGAGGGAAATACTTACGGTACTCTGTTGCATCATCCTCTCCTCTTCGGGGAAAAGCAGGGGCCGTAGATTTCACTAGTGGCTTCTCTCGAGAAAAACAGCATACGTTGGGTAAACAAATTACTGTTGGGATTGATAGAACTTCAAATAATCATGACGATATCCAGGCAATGATCATTATATAGGCATCACGTCCAAGATTAGTAGACCGACTCCTGCCTGCATCTACTACTACTACTCCACACATCGACCGCTATTCAGCATGCATCTAGTGTATTAAGTTCATGTAGAAACGGAGTAGTGCAATAAGAACGATGACATGATGTAGACAAGATCTATTTATGTAGAAATAGACCCCATCTTGTTATCCTTGATAGCAACAATACATATGTATCGGTTCCCCTTCTGTCACTGGGATCAAGCACCGTAAGATCGAACCCATCACAAAGCACCTCTTCCCATGGCAAGAAAAATCGATCTAGTTGGCCTAACTAAACCAAAGATTCGAGGAAGAAATACGAGGCTATAAGCAATCATGCATATAAGAGATCAAAGAAGACTCAAATAACTTTCATGCATAAAAGCATAGATCTGATCATAAACTCAAAGTTCATCGGATCCCAACAAACACACCGCAAAAAGAGTTACATCAAATAGATCTCCAAGAGACCGTTGTATTGAGAATCAAAAGAGAGAGAGGAAGCCATCTAGCGACGACTAACTACGGACCCGTAGGTCTACAAAGTACTACTCACGTGTCATCAGAGAGGCACCAATGAGGATGATGAACCCCTCTGTGATGGTGTCTAGATTGGATCTGGTGGTTTTGGAACTTGCGGCGACTGGAATTGATTTTCGTCGACTCCCCTAGGGTTTCTGGAATATTGGGGATATTTATAGATCAAAGAGGCGGTGCGGGAGGCCACCAAGGTGGGCACAACCCACCTGGGCGCGCCCTGGTGGGTTGTTCTCCCCTCGTAGTACCCCTCAGGTACTTTCTGGCCCATCTGGTGTCTTCTAGTCCAGAAAAAATCCACAAAAAGTTTCGCTGCGTTTGGACCCCATTTGGTATTGATTTCCTGCGATGTAAAAAAAGCGCAGAAAACAGCAACTCGGACTGGGCACTATGTCAATAGGTTAGTACCAAAAAATGATATAAAATGATTATAAAACAGCCAAGAATGATAATATAACAACATGGAACAATCAAAAATTATAGATACGTTGGGGACGTACCAGAGCCCGCCGGAGATCTCATGATCAATCTATGCGACCTCCGCCACGCTCGGGGGCTACTGGCAGGGTCGTGTACCAGGGATGGCTTACACCAAGGAGCCTGGCTTCATCTACTGCGGGGGCCCACTAGGCCAAGAGCACGAGGCAAACGGAGGCGAAGACAACCTTCATGGTCTCCAAGACTGGAGGGCGGTGGCGGCCTGGATCGCATCCGCCATGTAAAACCTAGACCTCTCCTGCCTATATAAATGGAGGTCTAGGGTCCTCGCTCATCATCTATCCATAGATAGGAAAACTCCCAGTATCAATCTCATACATCATTGTAATGCCTCGCACGACGTATCCCTCCATTATGAATCATCAAAACCAGCAGGACGTAGGGTATTACTCCCCGGAGGCCCGAACCTGGATAAACCCCTCGTGTAACCTTTGATCCATGACTTCCAGTTATGGTTGGACCCCCTACCGAGGGATCTAATGGTATTTTGCACCGTCACCCAAGACCACGGGGAAGTGGTTCCCCTCTACGGTCACGGAGGAGGAGGACCAGCTGCTGATGTCGGCGGATCTAGGTGTCCGGATCCTATTGGGAGAAGTCGAACCAAAGCCTCGCGACGACGACCGTATCCTGTGCTTAGGATACTTTTAGTCCAAAAATTCCTCATGATTTTTCTAGACTTTTCCCTGTAAGTCCAAAATGCCCCTTTTTTCCTAAAAACATAAGCACTGGAAAACAGGATCTGGCTCTAGGCACTATTAATATGTTAGTCTAAAAAAACTTCAGAACTTTGCATAAATGATAAGGTTATGACATGGATAGTGCAAAATTTATAGCTATGTTTAGGATGTATCACCCACCAAGCACAACTAGCCTATTGCACCATGGCTTGACTAGGAAGCCTTGCTATGGGTAGATCTTAACAAAGTAGGAGATCTTCGAGCCCTCACAAATTCTTGATACCTTCACAATGTAGTGGTAGAAGGTTATCAAGTGACTCATAATCGTCTAGGAGGCACACACACACACACACACACACACACACACACACACCCTCAAAATTAGCAAGCAAAGAAAATCCACTTGGTACAACCCCTCAAAGATCATCAATCAAAGCACTCTCAAGAACCCATGAGAACTCTCTCTCTCATAAAGTATATGATTTGGGTACAGAGAGATGAACACAAGGAAGGGGTTGAAGAAAGAGATGAGTGCTACAACCCACAGGAAGGTACTCACTCGCCAAGTGGAAGGGTTTACAACGGGCATCAAGTATTCCCCTCAGTTGAGAACCAAGGTTTATCGAACCAATAAGAGCGCTTGGATTACAATCGATAATCAGCACCTACACACAATTACAAACTTCTTCTTGGTCCCCAACCAAACTAATGAGATTCTCGGTCTCAGTAGCCTTGCTAGTTACAAGCATTAACAAGTAGTATGATAGGAATTGAAGATTGTAGACAAATAAAAGAAAAGGTTCAGATTGTAAAGTGCAATAAAAAAAGGTCGACCGAGGTTGTGATTATGAGGAAAGACCGACATACATAACTTCACTAGTGGCATCTCTCCAGAAAACATAGCATAGGCATGGTGAAGAAATTAAGTTGTGTATCGATTAAATTGCACTCCCTCCTTAAAGAAATATAAGAGCGTTTAGATCACTAAAGTAGTGATCCAAACGATCTTATATTTCTTTACAGATGGAGTAGTTTTTACGATTGATCATACATGTCATGATTGCATGTAGGCATTATATGCTTTTATCCATAGACCTTTATACAACTGTAACTAATACTCCACTAAAGATTGTTATTCAGCATGCATCTTTAAGTATCAAGTGAAAACAGAGCATTGCATTAAGCAAAGTGACATAATGTTGTTAGCATATCGTCTTTACCTCTAGCTCATCACAAAGGCAACTACACGATTGCTTTTTATCCTTTGTGGCAATAACACAATAGAAGTCTTTTTTCCCTTTATGTCATTGGGATAGGTTACCTGCAAGATTTAACCCAACTAACATACACAACTCCCTCTTATAGATGGTTCATCTAAACATGGCTAGTACAAGACTATCAGTGTTATTCCCGCCAAAATTAGAGCATCTCAAGTCGGGCCTCCTGTCAGTGGTGTGTGGATCACCACTAGCAGGAAGTTATTGTTGGACCAGATACTATCAATGATACAACAACTAAAACCATGAAAACCAGCATATTGTTATTCCAATGTTGTCACAAGTAATGAAATATTCAGTTTGTAGGCCTTTAGAGAGAACAGACTATTGTACCTAATAGCATCTTCTAAGATCTCATCTTCAACGACCGAGCATCACACAACACTAGGTCATCTTTTTTTAGTGGTTATGTGCTTCATGTCCACCCAAGGCCCGTAAACAAATGCAAACGAACACGTTAACCCTTTCATCGATTTTATCCCGTTTTACCAAAAACAAGACCGTTTGTGTTGAAATTCAATCTTGCTTTCATTCTTAATGAGAAGTAGTGCTCCTATCACTTTGCCAAAAAAATTGAAAAATGGCCATAATTCTTGCTAAACAAAGTGGGTTCTCGCCGTAGTTCTTTCTCTTTTTAATTTCATTAGAACCTCGAGTTTGACATCGAATGGGTTGACCTACATAAAAGAACCCTACGTTGGTTGAACCAATTCAGGTGCCATTTCCTTTTCCTTTTCCATATTCTTAGCTGATTTCTTAGATTAAAAAAAACTTATGAACGTGTCAACAGAACGATAATCAATCAGTTAAAGCCAGCGGCAGATACTATTGGCATTTTTGCAGGTGAGAGTCGTCCCTACAATTAGACCTTAGTTGAGCTAGTATGTTCTGCATGCTACGTGTGTTCTGCATTTTCATATGTTTTGCCAGGAAAAGTTTCAGATCATCGTACGTTTTACTGTCCTGACTAGATGTTTCTTCTTCCCAACTTATGAGGCCACATAAATGCACATTCATGGGAATGTTGCCTTTTTCCAGATAGTGAAAGAATACCAAACTGATCACCAAGAACTGTGCGCTCAAACAACTTGAACTTATTATACCGCAGCTATTCATCCCCATAAACAGTACTGGTCGAAACTTGAACGCAGATTATTTGGTTCATACCTACCACCCTCCAAAACCAGTGCTGCAACTGCCATTTTGCCTTTGCCTTTTGTTGACCTGGACAAAGTATCAGGAAGAAAAGGGGTGGAGCAAAGCACATGTGCAAAGAGACCATGTCTGCACTGCGTCACCCAACAAGGGATTTTTTTTTGCGGGTTTGTTCCTGTCAATTTCTTCATTGTTATTTTTTGTTTTTCGGTTAGGTCATGTTGTGACCAGTTAAATTAGTGGGTGACCGATGGACTAGTCTTTTAATGCTCTATTGTGTTTGGTTATACAGTTGATTAAGATAATTTCGACCAAACGGCTCTGTATTTTATTTTATTTGCCATTAGATTTGGTTGTTTTGTATAGTTTGCAGGAAAAATGTACAGGTCGTGTGCTATACTGTATAACACAAAAATAAAAGCAATATATCAATCTTCGTAGGAGTTGCTTGGATTCTAATTTATTTGCCAAAACATTGTGGTAACTTTCGTGTTACTAAGTTCACAAAAAAGTACATATTAAGTTTAATAAGGATGGGTTCAGCGACCGCTAATGGTCGTCATGTCGGAATAGCAGTGGAATTGCAGAAACATCGGGGATCATGTGTGTAGCCACCTTTTTTTTCAGCTCCAGTAGTACAAATTATAAAAAGGTTTCCCGCAAAAAAAACAAATTATAAAAGGTAAATTGAAAGCTTGTTTTCACACATAGGCACGATATTTGTCAAAAAGAAGGATGATCCCTGGAAAACTTTGGTTAACTGTCACATCATAGAACCATTGGAAGCTCAAGTTGCAGTTGCCCCGGACAAAGAAGTTAGAAGGAAAAGTGCTGTCAAAATCGAAGTGGCGTCTTTTCCCCCTTTGTGAACTTTAAATGAAATGAAACGAACTGAAGAGGTCTCATGGGTCTCCTGGGGAACTCGTTATGCGCAAAGTATACTTATTGTGACAGGCACGTTTGTATCTTGCTTAGTGATCTGTAGCAGAGCATTGCCCACCTCCGGCCAGCCCATAGAAACCACGCTTGCTCTGGGTACGTTGAAATGGCATTGAACTGTTTTTCTTTTACAGTGTCGAATAGCGATAGCTAGCTTATAGAGCTATCTTGTATACTGCATATTAGAAGAAAGAAAAAGGCATATGTGTACTTGACCTTCTGTTAGAAATATATAATTTAGATAAAATCTTAACTTCCACTTCCACACCTAGAGTCCAAAAACAACACAAAAATGATGGTGAAAAATGTCTTGAGAAAATTGTTTTGAGGGCACATAGCTTTTTCTTTGTATATGCACCATGCCACATAAAAAAATGTTCATATAACTTTTAAAAAATCACACTAATCAATAAAAAGGTTTGCTGTAGAATAAAAATGTTACAATGGAAACATTTGCCTCTCACTAAAAATATTTACCGGGTACTAAAAAATGTTCATCAGGTAGTATTAAAACAACTTATAAGGTACTTCAAAATGGTCATCATGTTTTGAAAAAGGTTCATCATGTTTTTAAAGATTATTCCGTGCTAAAAAAAGTTTCAGTGTGTTTTACAAAAGTCCAACGCATATTTTAAAAATGTCCATCATTATTTTCAAAACAAATGCAATGTACTTCAAATATGTTCATGGTATAATTCAAAATGTATATCATATATTCAAAATTATTCATAGTCTATTTGAAATAAATTTCAAAATGTAATTAATTTTTATCGTAATTAAAATTTGTTACCATATCTTCCACAAATGTTCATATAACTCAAAAGTGCTTACGCATTAGTAATATCTTTTACATAAATTTAAAAATACTCACGTGGTAATAGATAGTTGTTTCTGTGTATTGTGTACTACAAAATGCTTACGCATTAGTGATAAAGCTCATATTTCCTTAAAATTTAAATTAATAAAATACAAATAAAAAAGGAATATAAAAATACCAAAAAAACACAAGATTAACATTTTTTTAATATGGGATAAACACTTTTAATAAATTTTAATTAGTTTTAGTAAAATAATAATAAGTGACGAATATTAGTTCATACTTGATGAACATTTTCCAAAAACAAAATAAACAATTTTTAATACATAATAAATATTTCGGTACAGGATGTCCATTTCAATAAGCTGTAAACATTTTCAATTATATGACAAATAGTATTCAATACATGATATCTGCTTTTCTATACCTGATGGTTTTTACACGAATAATATTTTTTAAATACACAGCGATCATTTTTTATATGAAATATAAATTCTTAAAATACATGATGAATATTTTTAATACACCATACAAAATTTTAATATACTATAACAAACCATGTTTTAAAACACGGTGATCAAAAAATAAACTGTAAGAAATGTGAAAGGAAAACTAAAAATATAAATATTAAAACTGAATGAAACTTGGCGGATATATTACCCATCTGAGAGTACCCTGAAAACAACCATAGGAGTACTATATATTGCTTGCGCTTACTGTGCCCTGGCCCATATCGGGATCACCTCAGCCAGCAGCCTACCTAAATGGGCCAGGCGAGGCGCGCAGGAGGCAACGGACTCAGTTCTTTTTTCACTTTCTTTCTTTTTCTTTCGTTTATAAATCCAAAAAATGTTTTGAAAAATTATATAATACATTTTAAAAATACATTAACCAAGCATTTGAAAAATATTAAAAGTGTATAAAGAAAATGTTCCTTATGTATATGAAAAATGTATACCAAAAATATGTGTGAGAAAGTTAATCATGTATTAAAAAATTAATCAAGCATTTGAAAAAAAATAACAACTACTTGAAAAATATTAATCAAGCATTTGAAAAAATTTGACCATGTATTCATAAAATTTCACACTTGTATTTGAAAAAATGTAATCAAGCATTTGATAATGTTAAAGCATGGATAGAAAAAAATGTTGACCATGTATTCAAAATATTTTAATCTTGTATTTGAAAAATGTAAATCAAGCATTTAAAAATGTTTAAAATGTGTATAGAAAAAAATTGTTGACCATGTATTCAGAAAATGCTAAACTTGTATCGGGAAAATGTTAAATGTGTATAAAGAAAATGTTTCTCATGTATATGAAAAAATTATATAGTAAATATACTATGTGTGTGAAAAAGTTGATCATATAATTGGAACATTTAGTCAAGCATTTTAAAATTGTTAAAATGTTAAATGTGTATAGAAAAAATATTAACCATGGATTTAAACATATTGACCTTGTATTTAAAATATGTTAATAAAAATTTTGGAAATGTGTATAGGAAAAATGTTAACCATGTATTAAAAATGGTAAAATGACATTTCAAAAATGTCAAGCATGAATTAGAATGATGTTCTTGTTCTTGACATATACCAAAATGTAGAATGAAAACCAAAAGAAACAAAGGAAAACAGGAAAAACAATGAAAACCGAAAATAAAAGAAAATAATCCAAAGAAAAAGAAAACAAATGAAACAAGTGCGAAAAGAACGGAAAACAGTGAAAGCCAATTAAAAAACATTGAAAAGCAAAAAAGAAACAAAAAATGAAAGAAAAATGAAAACTGGCAAAACCAATGCAAAAGAATGAAAACAGTGAAACCAGAGAATGAAACAAAGAAAAAAAAATAGAGAGTAGGAAAAACAATAAGAGAATGGAAGAAACAAAAAAATTGGTGAAAAAATAACAAAGAAAAACCAGTGGAGAAATAAAAAAGAAATGAAATATATTAAAATGAAAATTAAATAAACGGACAAATACCTGAGCGTGATAGCGAGGGATGGAAGCTACCTGAGCAGCGCACAGGTGAAGTGAGCTAATAGCCGGCCCTATATGCGGGCGCTTGAGGCGAGACGAGAGCTACACTCGGTATAAGCACGATATAGCTCTTATGCATACTAGTATCTCACAGTAAACGAGATATAACCTTTCGGTATTGCTCGGTCGCCTACATGTATTGCTTTGTTCCATGGTGAACTGGCCGGTATCGTCAAATCCACATGTGAGTTACTGAGCCAGTCCAAACTAGACAGACTGGTCTTTTATTTTATTCCCTTTAGGTTGTTATCGTTTGTTTGTTTCTTGTTTTATTTTTCATTTCAGACTTTTCCCCCTGTTTTATTTTTATTTTGTGTTTCTATATCTTTTTTGTATTTCCATTTTCTGATGTTTTCCCCCTATTTTTTGATAGTTCTGTTTTTTCATTTCTATGTTTTTGTTTTCCCGCTTTTATTATTTTTATGTTACCTTATTTGCCTCCTTTTGTTCTTAAAAACATTTTAGATAAATACATGAAAATTTATAAAAACAATGAGTGAACTCTATACGTACACATGAGGATGTTTTAATACATGGTGGACTTTTTGAAAATAAACAATAAATTTTTTTCTAAAGGCAGGACGAACAGTTTTAAACTTTCGAACACTTTCTCAAATTAAACAAACATTTCATAAATATGAAACATATTTAAATGTGTGAACACTTTCTCGAATTAAACAAACATATCATGAATATGATCACATATTGAAATGTGTGAACACTTATTCCAATTACATGAACATTTCTTAAAATATGTTAGTACCTTTTAATTACATTCAATCTTAAAATGTGTGAAGTCTTTCTGATAATTACACAACTATTTTTTTAAGAAGGCACAAACTATTTTTTTAGTACATGATTTTTTTTAATACACAACACTTTCTTAAACTACAAGAATTTTTTTATTAAAATACAGAATATGTTTTGTAGTTGCATTAACATTTTCCAGAAATATTTGAAAACTTAATAAAAATAATTTGATAAACTTTTAATAGTTGCATGGAATTTTTTATGTGCACTCAATCTTTTTGCTCTTGCAATACCTGACTGGTTTCTCATTATTACTTTTACAAATTGAATATATAATACTAGTAAAACAATCAAAAGAATATAAGGTGGATCTCTTTTTTCACAAGAGCCTTTTTTGTACATGCCTTTATTTTAGAACTACAACATGCAGTGCTACTGGCTTGCTCAAGCAGGTGACCGACCTTTGTGAATAACGTGCATGTGCGATCAGATCGGCTAACCCTTGCTAGTGTCGTATCAACTAGACGATTGTGGCCACAAGTATGCCTAGGTTATATTGCGTCTCTCTCTCTCTCTCACTCACTCACTCTCTCTCTCTCTCTCTCTCTCTCTCTCTCTCTCTCTCTCTCTCTGGATGGAAGTGTGTTATGTATCTCGCCAAGTGTTAGTGTGTAGGACAGTACTCTCTGTCTCGCAATAGGTAACTCAGATTGGCTGGTCCAATTCCATTAAGGGTCCCGGGGAAGCGGATTTCTATGATCGGTTTTTTCATATTTTTATTCAAGCGGATTTTCCTTTTCTTTCTGCGTTTTCTTTACCAGCTTTCCTTTGGTTTTTTCACTTTCTCCTTCTTAATAATAAAGATTGACTTTTTTATTACATGTTACACATTTTTGCGATATGCATTGAACATTTTTCAAAGAAATGTTTGAACCATTTTCTTTGAATAAATGTTAACTATTTTAAAATGCATGTTCAACTATTTTTTAATGGTAGGAATCTTGTTTTATATAAGGTAAGCATTTTTTTCAAATGTACACCCTGTGTTCCCTAAGGTAGAATGTTTTTGCAATTCAAATTGTACTACAAAGCCGTCTTATGTTGCTGAACAGAGAGTTGTATTATATTCTTAAAAATGTCACAAATATATTATTTGAAGTGCGTGAACATTTTCTAAAATGTCATGGACATTATTTTGAATGGCGTGAAATATATATATATGTGTGTTTATATTACAGGAGCATTTATTACACTCTACAAACATTGTTTTAGAAAATTTGAGGACAATTCTGTTTTGGAACATGTGAAACATTTTATAAATGTGACTTGCTTTATTTGGATGGTACAAATCATTTTTTACTTACACAAGCCATTTTTGTAAATTGTGTAAATGTTATTTAAATATGTCATGATTTTATTTTAAACAATTAAAGAGATAAATTTGACAAATACTTTTTTAATGGTACAGGCATTTTTTAAAACTGTAGCAAACTACGTTTTTTTGCATCCCATGAACACTTTTTTGAAGTGTGTGGTCATTATTTAAATGTCACAATTATGGTTTTTTAATGCTATCAACATTTTCGAGAAGTAGCATGAACATTTTTTTGAACGCACGATGATTTTTTTAATTTAAATATAATATTTTTTTCAATTTCGGACATGTAAATAATAGTAATAAATATAAAATAACAGGAAAAAACGGCTCTCCTCCATGTTGGGCCAACCCATTAATAAAGCACTTGAGGCGAGGGGGTGTTCTCTCTTAAATGAAGCGAGACAAAGCTCTACCCTGTAGACGGCTCTAGCACGAGGGATCGGGTTGTCCTGTTGAGACTGACAATGGACTAAGTTTCTTCTTACTCCTTTTGTCTTCTTTTCCAGGTCAGCCGTGTCATAAAGGAGAGTCAAACAAACGCAATAGCTGATTATATGGAAACTTTTATTCTTCACACAAGGCATTCACTTTCTAGGCCAGGTCGAATAGGGAGGCAAGAGCAACATTTTTTTATGTTTTTTGGCATCCAATTTTTTACCCTCTTTTGGTTGTTTGCTTGCTTTTGTCTCGGTATCTTCTCTTAGGTATTGTTTTATTTTCCAAATGTTTGCTTTCTTTTGTCTCGATTTCTTCTCTTAGGTATTGTTTTATTTTCCTAAATTTTGCTTTTCCATTTTCTACGTTTTAGTCTTTTACGTTTCTTTTCTTTCTCTTTTTCCTTTTAAATCCCCGAACATGTTTAAAATCATCTACTCCCACCGACTCACATTAATTGACGCAGACTTAATACAAAGTTTTACAAACGTTGTACTGGGTCTGCACCAATATTGGAGCGAATAAAAAAATATTAAATTTTGGACTATTTTCCTACATTTTGATTATTTTTCAATATTTTGAATATTTTCTTAAAGTTGAAAACATTTTTACATTTTTTCAATATTTTTAAAACTCATGGAGTTTTCCAAAAATTGAAAAAAACAAAAGATCATGAACCTTTTAAATTTTAAGGTCATTTTATAAGATTCGTGAACACATGTTTGCATAATCCAAAAAAATATTCATGAATTTTAAATGTTCTTGTATTTTAAAAAATATTCAAGAATTCGGCAAATATGTCCATGAATTTGATAATATTCTTGAATTTTAAAACCAGTTGAAAACTGGTTGAGAGAAAACAAAGAAACGTGCGATAAGAAAATAAGAAAGAAAAACCCTGACAAAAATTAATGAAACCAAGAATAGCCTGATGTAGAAAAAAAAGAATAAACACGAAAAAGCGAAAGCGGAAAGTGGAAATCGGAAATCAGAAAGAAAAAATATGTTGAAACCAAATGAATGGAAAATGAAGAAAAAAATTGATGTCAGAGCACCCTACATTGACTTGGTGAGTAGCACTCGGGGGCGCGTGACTTACAATTCGATTAATGTTCTTTGCTAGGAATCTGTCGGTGTTTTTCCTTTCACAAGTAAATGCATACGTGCAATGCACGTTTATATCGGGTAGGGTATTAAATTGGAAATTCAAAAAAGTCAGGCATTAATTGCTTGCGGATATTCGGCGGGATATTTTTTTAGCATAGGTACGATATTAATTGGATGTTAATTATGTGGTTAGCACTAATGTTAATATCTGGTATGATATTGATTGCACGCTAAACATGTTGAGTGCTCACCATTCAATCAATTTAGGTCATTGGATGCACATGATTTGATGGGCGAAATTAGTTGGATATGTCCCTTTGGGTCTTTTTATATTGATATAGATATAGATTTAGAGCACCAAATTCAATATTGGTCCTAAGTGGATGAGCACCAACATATGGTTGGATGGTTAGAGGGGCAAAACTAGGGGTGTCTGCGGGGGTCATGGCCATAAGATTGGGCTTCCCTGGGTTGCAAGGCGTTAAAATGAAAAGAAAAATATAAACAGTTTCCACTATTGGCCCACATTGGCCCAGTGGGCTAGTTCCACTACTGGATGGTTAGGAGGGCAATTTTAGCCCAGTCCAATAGGGATCGTCCCCTTTGTTTGACACATTTGTGTCTTATAGAGGCAGAATATTTTTTTAGTAGAGATGGTGTTCCCGCCGATAGCAAGGCGCATGTGATAATTTCATCAATTTTAAAGTATGCCGGCTCGATCCGTCAAAGATGCTCATATCCTCATAAGATATGATGTGTGCATGTGCTCATAAGAGATGTGAGTGTATATGCGTACATATGAGTGTCTGTACTTCTTTTCTAAAAAGGGATTGGTCCTTCGCGCATGTCTCGGTGTTCAGGGTTATTTAAGCCAGGCCAATCAAATAACGAGTGGTGGTTCCTCTCAAGTGCGTGGTTAATTGCTGGGCTGGATTTGATCTCTAATTATGCCTTGTTAAGAGCATTTAAGCCGGACCTCTCAAATCTGTTTTATACGCCGGGCAGACAGCCCGATCATTGACCAGTCACATTTTTTGATCCAAACAGACGTCTTAAATAGGAGCGGAGGAACATGCGCGCCCTTGCCTGAGAGCATAATCGGGCGATCCGTGTCATGGCTGGACTGCCACCGAAGGAGGAGAAGGAGGACAACTCCGGCGACGAGCAGATCCGGCTCGATCCGTACTGCGTCTTCGACCGGTACTTTCATGAGAAGGACGGCAAGGGCGCCGGGAAGGGCGAGGGCAGCCGTGGATGAACCCCACCATAGCTAAACATGTCAAATTTTGGTAGTCCTCTGGCATGTTTAGTGTAGTGTGTTGGAGTAGCCGGATGATGCGTGTGCGTCGACGTAGTTGCATAACTTTATATGGATTTGAGAGATGATAATTGAGGTGTCCGGATGTGGATTACATTATTTGAGGGGTGCCCAGTCAGTGCCCACGGACGCGTCCACATGTGTTTGAGGTGCCAGATTTGCCATGTCCGGCCGTAGATGCTCTAAGGATTTCAAACAGTAATTTTCCACATTCTCTTGTTCAAATGATCAAAGAAAGAAGAGAAAATTATGCTGCTTCAGACCTTCAGTGTACACATCGCTTCTGCCTCAAGCACCGCTCTCGCTGCTCGTGGACGAGTAGAAGCGAACGCCTGCGGCTGCTTCTGCCTCAGCCGCAGTAGCAGGTAAGGAATTTTCCACGAACGCGTGCGCCTGCCCGTGGTTGGACCTGACGAGAGACGACGCGCTGCTGCTGTTGCCAACGCTCTCCAACCTTCGATCCGTTGCTGATATGCCGCCTAGTTCTACTTCCAGCTTTATTCCCCGAATTGTCTAAGTTTGATTTGTTCCGCAGGACCATTCCCGGGATGCGAGGGTTCGCATCTCTGCATATTCCACAAACTTCGGTGCCAAGCAAGGAAAGGGTTCCCCGGCCTACACCCCAAGCATCCGATCCGATGCCTCTGACACTTATAGCAAACTGTACCTCGCTCGACGCGTGATCTCAACATCTTGCTATTTTTCACCATCTCTTTCCCCATGTTCATTTGTTTTTTTTAAACAAGGCAAAAGATTTACCATTTTCATTAATTAAGAAGAAGATTAGACAAGTTCCGCCAAGCGGGAGAGTATAGATCACTCTCGCGGCATAATATTACACAAATACTTCACACCCGCACGAGCCCAAATAGAGGCCTCATCTTTAATCTTGGTAATGACAACGGTAGTAGGGGCGGCGGTGTTGCGGAAAACCCTCGCGTTGCGTTCGTTCCAAATTTCCCACGCAACAAGCATCATCAAAGTGCTATGAACCATGCGTGAGTGGCCCCTTTTGTGAGCAACCATGTCCCAACAAACTTCCACCGAGGGCACGAGTCTCCAATCTGACGGATCAATGTCGTGGAGGCCAAGCCAAGTCTTGATCTTCGTTCACACTCTCACTTTGAATCGACACTGGAAGAGGAGGTGAGCCGCGGTCTCCTGAACACCTTGCAAAGAGGCAAAGGTTGCAATTCGGCCATCCCCGACGCAATCTATCGGCGGTCCACACTCTATTATGAATAATCAACCAAGCGAAAAATTTGCACTTTGGGGGGGCAAGCTTTCCAAGCGATAGTGATCATGGCAGGCGGTGTGACCCTCAAACTAAGCATTGTATGCAGAAGACGCGGAGTATACCCCATCTTTAGTGAACTTCCAAAAAATTGCATCGTCAACTCCAGGGGTTAGAATGACATTGGAGAGCTTCTCCCAAAGGGTGGCGAATTGCTCAATATGCTCAAAAGTGAGGCCGTGAGAGGTGTCAATGTTGCGGACCCAAGCGTTGTCTGTGAGACTCGAGCGAGCAGAGCTTCTTTTCTTCCTGGAGAGATCAAAGATCTTTGGAGCAATATCCTTGGGGCGAATACCGTCCACCCAAGGTGATTCCCAGAAGGTGGCCCGATGACCATCACCAATGGTAACACGAGTGGCAGCCGCAAAAAGATTTCTATCATCATCAGTGCATGGCGTGCCCATGCCAATCCAAGGTTTAGTGGGGTCAGCCCACTCAAACCAAAGCCATCGCAAGCGGAGAGCGGTAGCAAACTTTTGCAAGTTGAGGACGCCCAATCCACCATATAACTTGGGCTTGCACACCGTCTCCCAATTAATTTTGCATTTCTCGCCGGTGACCTTTTCACATCCCGCCCAAAGATAAGCGCGTCTAATACTGTCAATTGCCTTGATGACCTCGACTGGAAGATTCAGAGGAGTGAGGTGGTAGATTGCTATAGCAGTGAGGACCGCCTTGACAAGAACAATGCGACCCAGCGACGTAACATGTCTGCCAAGCCAAGGAGTGAGTTTTCCAGCCACCTTGTCTTCCAAATGTTGAAAGTGGATTCTCAAAGTCTCTGACCGATAGGGGCAGCCCAAGGTATCTCATAGGGAAGGTAGTTTGGATGGCGGGGAAGGACATGAGGATATCATCGAGGGCAACATCATCGCAGCGAATGGGTGCCACATGGCTCTTGGCGCAGTTAGTGACTAGACCGGTGACCTCACCAAAATTAGCAAGGGTGGATGCTAAGAACTGAATGTCCGCATAGAGAGACGCACGAAGGGTTTCGGTCCTGGCTAGAATAGGGTGCAGCTGGTCTTGACTCGTCGCTTTAGCAAGGATGTGGTGAAGTGGGTCGATGGCAAGGACGAAGAGAAGCGGTGAGAGGGGGTCTCCTTGCCTCAAGCCCCGGCCATGCTTGATAGAATCCCCGATGACTCCATTGATCAGCACTCTCGATGATGCTGAGGACAGAAGGGCCGACACCCAGCCTCGAAAGCGGCTTGGAAAGCCATGATGTCTCAAAAGATCCATCAAAAAATCCCATCTCACCGTGTCAAAAACCTTCTTGATATCGAGCTTGAAAAGTAGCATTGGAGACTTATTCCGTAGCGCACGGCCACATACAGTTGTTCATTTGTTTTCACAACAAAGTGACTCTGAAACCCACACCAGACACCTCACCAAACCTGCCATATACAGTTGGAAACTTGACGCCATCTCGCTGCACAGCCTCTCTCTTTCATCGCAAGACTACAAGAGATAGGACTTCAGTTTGGTGCAACGAATGCAGGCCAGGACGGCCGTGCGCTACTGACTGACCCTGGCATCGATAATTATTCCCTTTTTCGCGGGGAGTTAGCTACCTGCACGCATTTAGGTGGCCTACCGGGCTGTAAAAAAGATTCTCGTTCGTTGCTTAACCAACTCAGTTGATCATCAATGTCTGCTGTCCACGCGAATCATTGCAGGACATTCCAAACCTCTCGCCCTCGGATAGCCCTGCCGGCTCTCCTCTTTTGTTCCCCTGTTCTTTAATACAGTTATACCATATTGTTACAAGAAGCAGTGGTTGGGAGCTGTTAGCAGCACACTCCTTGCATCAACATGTAATGTAAAGTTACATGTGCGAACAAAACATGGCATACATATTGTCGACGAATGAAACGAAACTCACAAAAAAAATGTTATAATAAGTTTAGGCTTTTGTTACTGATCCACTATGCTTTTCTCTGATTAGTACTACGATATATGGTATGGTACAGAGAACCCAAGTCACTGTCAAGCCCGGCCTCTCTAATCTGCTGATGCGCCACAACAACCATGCCACTTAACGCCGACCGCCACATAGGATAACAGACAGCAGCTTCGGTGGCCACGGCCGCCCACCCAATGCCCTGCGGCGGTGGTTCGTCCGATCATTAGGCGTCCATCTCATCTGAGTTCGTCATGCTAATCTCCCAGCCTAGTCCCATTCGGTTTGGCGCCTTCTGCAGCCTGTGCATCCCTCCGCAACAGACCATCTCCCCCTAACCACCCTGACCAAACACTGCCCTGTCAGGCGTCAGTCACAAACAGGCAGCAGCTGCCACGGCCACGATCGCCACTCGCCGAGCGCCCACCCTTCCCGTCGTCTCCCCGGTTCTGGATGTCGCGGCGTGTCGTGAGCCCGAAAGAGCCCTGCCGGACCACCCGATCGGTCGCCGATCCACCGAAACTCCCCGCCACGGGCCGGGACTGCCACATCCGGTGGCCGACACTGCGCGCTGCCGCGGCACCAACCTGCCGCCGACGGTAGTGGCAAGAACCGGTGGCTCCTTCGTGCACGAGGCACAAAGCAACGGTGATCGACGGTCCGATGGAGACTGCACGCACGCACGAGGCTGCAAAAGGGGCCGATCGTACTACGTCCGTTGAGCAGTGCCCATCGCTACGAGTACGACCGGCGGCACGAACGAAATGAAAACCAGCTCGTGTTAGTTTTTGCCTCGGGACGCATAGCATAGTATACGGGCATGAAGCATGTGGGGGGTGGAATTGAATAGGGGTCGGGTAGGGGTGGTTGATGGCCAGTGGCGAGCGGCCAGTAGGTGGTGGAGTTCATCTCACTCGCAGCATGGAGCAAAAGGGAGGGAGAAGGCCAAAAGACGAGAGAATATTTTTTTTTTCGGGTAAAAAAGACGAGGGAATATGAATACCCACGCACACGCAATCATGAGCTCGCGCCACTACCACTTGCCTCGCCCTCCAGCTGCTCGACGGCGGCCTCCAGCCTGGGCGATGCGTCGTGTATGTGTAAAGCATTGCCAGCCAACGTGGCCGCGGCTACGAAGGGCCATCCGATCGGGGGATCGGGCGGCCGATGTTCGGTGCCCTGTGGTTAAGGCAACACAGCTCGGAGACTTCAGAAGGGGAGGGAGGGTGTCCAGCTGCTTACAAAAACATTGTCAGAACATGGTGCTGATCATGGCCAATAACTGTTCTGCTGCTACATTTCGGTCTCGTCAATCATCTCTCCACAAAGAAAGCATACCAATAATCGAGATGCTGTTGCTGCTGCTAATGCTGCAATTTCAGATGTTGACACCAGGCAGACAGCCTTTGGCAAACCGATGCCTGTCCCAGGTTTCAAATAATTCAACCTCCCTCGCAAAAGAAGGAGAAAAGATGATTCGGTTGAGCTTAATTTCCCTATATTCCTGCTGTTCTCTCCCAAGAATCTAACAGAAATTTAAAGTTCTAGTTGGGATTAGTTAGCGTATTAGCAGTATTAATCCCCTGCATTATGAGTCTGTTGGGAGGTCCCTATCCTGTGTAGCTCGCGCTAATCGCTTTCCGATATAAAAGTTGATCTTAACCAACAACAATAATATTGCCCCTTTTGCTTTCTTTCAAGCTGTGCAGGTGTGCCACACATCTGTAAAGATTGGTATTCTGATGCTTCTTCCGCTTATCTCTACAAGTCAATGAGCTGCCAGGACAGGCCATCACCAATTCTGAGCAAAAAAAAAAACCAAAGCCATCACCAATTCTGGGCAAAAACACCCAGAAAAACAGCAGCAACTCTTGTAAACTCTCGTCGACGAAACAGATAAACAATTATACTAGAACAAACATATGTGACCGACAACCGCTGAAACTAACTAATCAACAGTGCAGTAGGCAATTCTGGAAGAACAAGTAGGCAAAACAGAAACATCAGCAGATTAGGCCTTCTTAGATGATGAACAGACAGGCAATGCTGGATGAAACAAGTAGGCAAAACAGAAACATCAGTAGGCAACATTGAAACAGACATAGATAAGGCCATACCGGATGAACAAAGTAAGCAATTCTGGATGAACAAGTAGAAAAACAGCAATGAATTTGGACGGGGCGTTTGGAGATAGCAGTAGGTCAAATAGAAACAGCAATATATGAGGCCATTCTGGTTGAACTGATCAAAGCAAACTAGCCACAGCAAAAATTGACCATTATCGAAAGATGGAAATAACAAGAGATTAAGCCATTCTCGATGGAATTCTGCATCAAAGGAGTGACCGATACAAGAGAGTTTAGCACTGAAGCAAGAATAAGTCCACCCTGTCTTATTGAAATCAATTCAATCAATATTTATACTGGTTTACTGAACAAACATGTAAATGTAAATGAAACAATCCTGAACTAACAGACAAAAAAAGTGAAACCTTTCTTCTATCCAAGAATTGTACACCACCAATAAAGTAATTCCAACACCCCCTAGTCACCACCTCCGGATCACAGCATAACGAATCAATCCGAATTGTATCGTGAATGAACAAGAATTTGCTTCCCCTATGCACTGTTCTTCCTCTTCCCGTCGCAGCCGCCGCAATGTACCGCCCCTCCTCCTCTCGCTGTACAGCCGAAGGCGGCAGCCGGCTTGCGACGGCAGCTGTGATGGCAGTGGTTATGCATCGCAAGGCGATTGCATTACCACAACCAAATGAAAAAATTATAGCGTGTGTCCCATATCTGTCTACCAAGAAAACACCGCCGCCGGCAACGCCGATGATGACAATGAGGCCCAGGACGGCGCCGATGCTTGCGATGCGTCACTGTCGCCAATGTAGAGGTCGTATGATTTCCATGTATGGTCGAGCGGGCAAGGCCTGCCGGCGTCGAGGCGATCCCATGGCTTGCCCTTGCCTGACCAGTGCATCAGGCTGACAGGGCCCTTGTGGAGCGGGCGGCAGCTACCAAGAATGTTGTCGCCGCCCAAGCCGTGCTGGTTCCACCGATGGTCGACAGCCTCCACCTCGCCGGCGAAGAGGAGCAAGAAAGGGGGCAAGGACCCCAGCTCGTAGATTCGCTTCTCTTTCTGCAACTCCATCCACTGCTCGACACGGTGGCGGTAGTTTCCCGAGCGCCAGCGCCGGAGGTCGATGACCATGACGCCGGTGTTGAAGTAGCAGGGCGCGCGGCGGCGGCCCGCGAAGACGCGCGCGCCGAGGTCCGGGTCGGACCAGAAGGCGTCGGTGAAGTAGCGGGAGAAGTTGGCGTGGCAGTACTCGGGCGCGGCGACGACGGCGGCAGCGGGCAGGCGCGTCTCTCACAGGCGGCGCACGTCATCGATGACGAGCACGTCCGAGTCGAGGTAAATGGCCCGCGGCACGCACTTGGGGAGCAGGTCGGCGAGGTAGTTCCTGGCGTAGTTGAGCGGCGCCTCGAGCGCGGCGCGCACCGAGGCGGAGATGAGCCCGTGACGGCGTCGGCCCAAAACGGGTAGATCTCGAACCGCGGCGACGGGAAGGAAGCGGCGAGCGCGCTCCGGAGCTCGCCCACCTCGGGCACGGCGCCGCCGTCGGCGGCGAGGAAGTGGAAGAAGATCGACTCCGGGCAGGAGGTGTGCTTGAGCAGCAAGTAGATGGCGGCCATGGAGCCCCGGAGGTAGTGCGCGTCGAGCGTCATCGCGATGTGGACGAGCCCCGGGTCGCACACCCCCGCGCCGGCCACCGCCGCCGGGCAGCCCTCCCCGTTCCGGTACTCGGGGGCCTCCGCGAACCGCGGCAGCGCCCCCTCCGCCCCCACCGCCCCCGCCCCCGATGCGGCCAACAACAACAAGAACACCGCCAGCCCGGCCCGCATCGCCGGCGCGGCCGCGGCCATCGCCCCCGCCGCCGCCGGCTAGGGCTAGGGCCCCCCCTCTTTGTCTCTCGTCGCTCGGTGGGAACGAGGGGGGCCTGGGTCGGGCTCGCTCTTCCTCTCTCTTCTCTCTCTCTCTCTCTCTGGTTGGGTTGGGGCGGGGAGGGGAGGGGAACGAAGTGGTCGGCGTCTGTTCCAACCAATCCCTCCTCCCTTGGCTCCTCCCGTCGCTCGTTGGTATGGAATGGATCCCCCCAACTCCGATGGTCTGTTTTCCTGGGGCCGATATATATGTGGCGCTACCAATAAAGCCCCCGTGTTATATACCCGCGTGGGGCCCCGAGGGCAAGGGCGCTCGGCCTCGGCGATCGTCATCGCTTGATTAATCCGTGTTTAGTAGGGTTATTTTTTTTTTGCGGGTTATAAGTAAACCGGAATCGGAATTGCATTGGTCAATTCTCGAAAAAAAGGAAAGGAAATCGGAACCGGAACCGGATCGTGCCGCATACGAGTACAGTACCTACACAATGCATGTGCCCGCGCCAAGTGGACGCACGTTTTGGATCTGTGCCGACGAGAAAAGGTTTTACTTACTGCTTGTGCAAGGGATCGGCAACTAAAGCTGCACGACGGAATGGAATAATCAATCAGCCAAAGTTACCCACCCGTGATCCGCTGGAGGCAGCTAAGATGAGATACTACCAATTATGCTATAATCAAATAGCCGGATGGAATATAAGTAATGCATGTTGGGGCATTGTACATTGGTCGATGTGACAGACGCTTGTCACGTTACTCTGTTTGGAGAGGACAATTTCTCAAAATACCCTACCTCTTCTTAGCATCATCTCTTCCAACCAAGGCTGCCATCATTTGTGATGATTAAAATTAAATTAATTAATGAAGGACGCCGCACAAAAAAGAACGACCAGAAATCTGGGGGTTCATCGACCCAATTACAAACCTCGTTATGATCAAAAGAAAATTTAACAATCTTATGAGCTACCTCACTTGCATTCCTATTATTCCGTTCCTTCATTTATATAAGGTGTATCTGTTTTTTTATAGAATTCCACAATACAAGGTGCATTTGTTTTAATTTTCTATAATTCCGTTCCTGTCCGGTTAGAAAATGGAAAGTATCTCTCCTCTGATTACATGTATCTCTCTTTATAGTGAAAGAAAAGGAAATTATATCTCTTCCGATTGTGGGTATCTCTTCTTTATCTAGCCTAAATGATTTACTTGCCGATAATCAATGAATTCGACAAGGGTAATTCCGTCCTCAATAGTCTATAATTACGTGCCTTGATCACCATGTCAAAAATAATACACCTTACATAAAGGAATGGAGGAAGTACAATGCAAGAAATGAAACATATCCTATCATAACCGACAAAGTGAAGCATTCTGCATAAATCGTTCGATGCTCCGTTCCAAATTTTGTCTTGCCGTGAGCAAGCATTAATCACCTCCATTTTATCAGATTCTATTTGGATGGAATGGAACCCCATATCATTAGCTAACATCAACCCATTTCTCATAGCTAGAGACTCAGCCATATATGCATCAATTACATGGGTACCGGAGAGAAGGAGGCCGCCAAGAAGACCCCATATTCGTCTCGAATGACCGCACCCGTGGATCCTCTCAACTCATCAGCCAAAAACGATGCATCCACATGTACTTAACTGTACCCGGAATTGGCTTCGACTATTTCCTGCCCCTGCAAATAACTGGCCCATTCTTCAGCGTTAGGGATCTCTGAAATTTTAGGCAAATGGCCCGGATGGCCATTGCACTTTGTGGGACTGAGCAAGTTTTGTTGTGATGCGTTTGCTTCCTAGTCATCCACCACAAATACCAACATGTTGTAGAGATTCTTTCCTTTAACCCGGCTGATATCATGTTTGGCATACTGGACTCAGGAAGACAGAACAGATGCTCAAGTACAATTGACCCAGACCTGTCTTCGGTGGTGGCTTCAGAGATTATTTACGACAGTCCCAACAACCTCCATAGTTCCTTGGCACGAGCACAACCGAACAACAAAGTGCATACCATCTTCTGGTCCGCGTGAGCAAATCGGGCAATGATCAGCTGATCCGACATGCCTGTTGGTTAGAATACTTTTAAGAGGTAATATGCCATGTAAAGCCCTCCAACGGAATATATTAGTTTTTCGAGGAATTTGCAACTTCCATAGAATTGATCAGACTCGATTAGGAGCAGCAGGTCCCAGCAAATGATTAGTGTTTCTAAATTAGTGATTCCACTCACAATGGTATGCTTGTTGGGGAACGTTGTAATTTCAAAAAAATTCCAACGCACACGCAAGATCATGGTGATGGCATAGCAACGAGAGGGGAGAGTATTGTCCACGCAATGAAGACCGTTAAGCGGAAGCGTTATAACAACGCGGTTGATGTAGTCGTGACGTCTTCACGATCCGACCGATCCAAGTACCGAACGTCTGGCGCCTCCGAGTTCGACACGTTCATTTCGATGGCGATCCCGGACTCCGATCCGGCAAAGTGTCGGGGATGAGTTCCGTCGACCTGACGGCGTGGTGGCGATGATGATGCTCTCATCGCGCAGGCTTCGCCTAAACTCCGCGACTATATGGCCGAGGTGGAATATGGTGAAGGGGGCACCGCACGGCTAAGGAGCGATCACGTAGATCAACTTGTGTGCCTGGGTGCCCCCACCTGTATATAAAGGAGGGAGGGAGGTGCGGCCGGCCCCCAAGGGTGCGCTGGAGGAGTCCTACTCCCACCGGAGTAGGACTCCCCTCTTGCCATGTTGGAGCAGGAAAGGGGGGAGGGGAACGCGGAAAGGGGGGGGCCGCGACCCCCCCCTCCTTGTCGTATTCGGACTTGGGGGCAGGGGGCGCGCGGCCTGCACTGGCCGGCCCTCCTTTTCTCCCTCATGGCCCACTAAGGCCCATTATCCCCGGGAGGGTTCCGGTAACCCCGGTGTTCCTAAGAAAATCCCGATTTCATCCTAACCATTCCGATATCCAAATATAGGCTTCCAATATATCAATCTTTATGTCTCGACCATTTCGAGACTCCTCGTCATGTCCGTGATCACATCCGGGACTCGAGACAAACTTCGGTACATCAAAACTTATAAACTTCGTAATAAAACCGCCATCGTAACGTTAAGCGTGCGGACCCTACGGGTTCGAGAACTATGTAGACATGACCTAGAACTATTCTCGGTCAATAACCAATAGCGGAACACGGATGCCCATATTGGTTCCTACATATTCTCTGAAGATCTTTATCGGTCAAACCGCATAACGACATACGTTGTTCCCTTTGTCATCGGTATGTTACTTGCCCGAGATTCGATCGTCGGTATCCAATACCTAGTTCAATCTAGATTCTTGGCAAGTCTCTTTACTCGTTACGTAATGCATCATTCCGTAACTAACTCATCGACTACATTGCTTGCAAGGCTTATAGTGATGTGCATTACCGAGAGGGCCCAGAGATACCTCTCCGACAATCGGAGTGAGAAAACCTAATCTCGAAATCGCCAACCCAACATGTACCTTTGGAGACACCTATAGTACTCCTTTATAATCACCCGATTCGTTGTGACGTTTGGTAGCACCAAAGTGTTCCTCGGGTAAGCGGGAGTTGCATAATCTCATAGTTACAGGAACATGTATAGGTCATGAAGAAAGCAATAGCAATATACTAAGCGATCAAGTGCTAGGCTAACGGAATGGGTCATGTCAATCACATCATTCTCCTAATGATGTGATCCCATTAATCAAATAACAACACATGTCTATGGTTAGGAAACATAACCATCTTTGATTAATGAGCTAGTCAAGTAGAGGCATACTAATGACTATATGTTTGTCTATGTATTCACACATGTATCATGTTTCCGGTTAATACAATTCTAGCATGAATAATGAACATTTATCATGAAATAAGGAAATAAATAATAACTTTATTATTGCCTCTAGGGCATATTTCCTTCAATGCTGATCTTATAGAGAGAAACTCCAAAGATGAACCATACCAAGCAACAAAGTCCTCGAGTTGTAATTTAGGAGAATATGTAGGATGCGATTGACGTCTAGTGGGTTAAAAATATCTCGTATGAGTTCCTCATCTCACTTCTCTGTCCAGGATCAATCAACTCGTTAACCTTTGTCATAAGTACTCCATTCCTTGGAGTGATAATTCTCCTCAAAGGGCTTGAAGGTATCCAATGATCCTCCCAGCTATTAAACTTTTCACTGTTCCCAATTCTCCAAATGTGACTACGTTTCAAGATCTGAATGCCCGCAATGATACTTTGCCATGTAAAGTAAGACCCCATTTTGGGTCCAGCTGAAAGGAGATGACCCGAGGGGTAGTGTTTAGCTCTGAGGATCCTAGCATGTAATGATTCTGGCTCATCCAGGTGCATCCAAACTTTTTTAGCTAACATGTCCAAATTGAAGGAAAGAAGATCACAAAACCCCATTCCATCATCATTCTTAGGGAAGTATAGTTGCCACCATGCCCACCAATGAATTATTTTATTATTTTCATCATCTCCCACCAGAATCTAGCATTCGCATCTGTTATTTCTTTGCATTCACCCCTTGGCAATTTTAAACACCGACATAACATACACCGGAATTGCCTGAGCCACAACTTTCAACGGGTTCTCTTTCCTTTCAGTGGATAATTATCTCTCATTCCATCCATCCGTCCGTGAACACCATCTTTCAACAAAATGATTAAAATAGTCACTCTTGCCTACTCCAACTAAGGCTGGTAACCCAAGGTACTTATTATATAATGCTTCTGTATCAATATTAAGGCGTGCACACATATCATTTTCATGGCAGGATCTGTATTAGGACTGAAAAAACACTTGAGTTTGCCACACTCACCAACTGGCCAGAATTGTTGCAGTACACATCAAGAGCTTGTTGTATGGAAATTGCATTAGTCATATCTTCTCTCAAGCAATTGAAAGAAGACATTGTTCCAAGAGATGACCCCTTGGATAGGATAGGGCAAAAAAATCTTTGGTTTCTCTGTCTCCCTAGAGTCAGCGGCCATGGCTCTGCTAAGAAAAGATCGACACCATCCCATTAGACATGTCCCTGTTTCAATGAAGATAATTATTATTTAGGATACCTAAGCACAGATCGGATGCAGATATTCACTTTGAAACTAAGAGCGGTGAGCAAATCCCCTTGTTAATTTTTGCAAATTTTCAAAGTCGTTTCCCAACAGTTTTTCAATGGCGCATATTTTTGTCTTCTACCATGTTTCCCAACAGAGTTGTCTCTTGGCAATTTACATGAGGATATCAATCAATGTAGCCAAATAGGAAGTCAATATACTTTCCCTTGGAGCTAACATGCTCTTATTCTCGTGTATTTGTTTTTTTCCTGCTATAATCAATTATTCAATGTCACTTACTTGTGTCTTTGTATATATCTTAAGCCTAGGCCAAAGTCATCATACATCTATACGTTTGGATCCATGTGTTAGCCTCTCGTTTCGTAAATATGTAAGGATCTTATTCAGCATTGTGAGGTTTACTCTAATTTGCACATTCACAACATAACATAATTTTGGCTACATCCCATGGTCTGAACATATGTCCCTCATACACCATTCATCGATCCTCATTCTTTTGAAGTTATTGTTGGACAACCAATGACTTGATAGGGATGCGGTCTCGTATCCTATGTCGTGTGATGGAGGGTCACAACTAATTTGATCTTGATATGGCATGGTTGATTTCACCACTGATTCTTATTTCTTCATTATTTTTTGCCACCATGCCCTAATATGCTTTCTCCACACCAACTGACTTGCTTTGTGTTTTCCACTTCTTTGTTTCCCCCTCTCCAACAAACTCGACCCCCCCCCCCTCTCGGAGATGAGCGAAGAGCTGCAGCTAGAACCACAAAGTGAAATGTACTAGGTTTATGGAGATGGGCTAGGTGTCACTTGGAGCGAAGGCCTCCATGTTCGATGTACGCTGACGAGAGTGGTTCATGCTTTACTTCGAGGTCGGGTTGGCAAGACCCTAGATTCACTCTTATTTTAGCCCGTCTCTGGATTTTTCTGCATTTCTCCCTCCTCGGGGCCTCCTTCTCCTGAAGGGCGAGTGCATGACATCAACAATAGTGACAACAACATTGAGGTCGTGTTGGTTTGATCAATTAGATTAGCGGTACTGGACCCCTGATATTCCGTGCAAATTCGGCAAGCAGGGTATCTCGATGACGAAGTAATTTCATGTGGTAGGAGCGTGCTTGCAAGTTGGAGTGTCTCTAGACCTTGGTATTATCGACTGTATTTAGTACGGTTGGCATTCTTCGTTATACTCGATTGATACCTTGATTGTTGCTTTGTATCCGCATTGAGTGATGTGTAATGTTAGAACTTAACAACCAATGGAGAAGCTCTCTCTCTCTCTCTCTCTCTCTCTCTCTCTCTCTCTGGACGCGACAATTTGGCTCCAGGGTCCAGATGCTCCCGCGGATGAACTATAAAGTAAAAAAACAAAATATTTTTTTCTTTTGGCATGCAAGATTCTTGAATGCGTGATGCTCGTGCCAAATTTGGTGGTGTTTGGACGTTGGAGTAGCTCTCCACAAAAAAGCAGACATGTGGGAAAGTTTGACTGAATTAATTATTGAGCTCATTTTGTCCTTTTGCCAAGAGCTCCTCAAATGTCATTTACCCACGAAAATTTACACACACCTGGCGCTCTCAAGCATCTTGCATGGAAAAAATATGCTTTTTTAATTTACTTACTTTTTTATTTTACTGCTCATCGGGAGCAGTTGTGTGCGGGCTCAAAGATGAATTATTGTCTCTCTCTCTCTCTCATTCTAAAAATGAAGAATTTTATCAGGACTCCACGAAGGGGCAAAAGGGAAAAAAATATAGCACAACGCCCCATGTAAAAAATTAGGTGATCTAAAGAGTATATGTTATTGTTTTAATAAAATACTCTCTCCGAAAAGAAATATAAAAGCGTTTAGATCACTAAAGTAGTGAGTATTTTGTTAAAAACAACAATTACTGAGGGAGTACAAGTCTTAAACCACACCCTGCGACCCCCGACCCCTGCGCCTCCCAAGCCGGGCTACACGGGGAAAGCCCCAGTCACCGACGGCCCGAACACCACCTTCCGCCCACCCTCGTGTCACCGTTGCGGGAGGGCAGGCCGTCGAAGCCGCACCGTGCCTTGGGATGGCGACGACGGGGCCCTCTTTTTCTCCTCCATCTCCCCTGTCCCTCCACCCGCCCCACCCCCAGATCCAGTCCCCAGCGACGCGCGGCTGCCTCCTCCGATGATGGGGCCAGCCACCCCCTATTGGGCCCCCTCCGGCTCGCTGGGCGGCACGGGCGACCTCCACCGGATGTGGCTCCCCTGGGCAGCGTAGTTCCGACCCTTCCCAGATGTGATGTGGGGGCTCCTGACCCAGCCGGTTGCGGTGCTATCTGGCTGGCCTGCCATGGCGGCCGGACGTGCCCTTCTTACTACGACTCACCCCTCCACCGATCGCCACCCCGTGTTCGAGCTTCGTGCCATGGGGGCGCTTGGTTGTGTCCCGCGGCGGCTGTTTCCTGCAGTGTGCTGATGTCTACTACACAACCTTCTTCTTGTAGACGTTGTTTGGCCTGCAAGTGCACAGGTTTGTAGGACAGTAGCAAATTTCCCTCAAGTGGATGACCTAAGGTTTATCAATCCGCGAGAGGCGTAGGAGGAAGATGGTCTCTCTCAAACAACCCTGCAACCAAATAACAAAAAGTCTCTTGTGTCCCCAACACACCCAATACAATAGCAAATTGTATAGGTGCACTAGTTCGGCGAAGAGATGGTGATACAAGTGCAATATGGATGGTAGATAAAGGTTTTTGTAAACTGAAAATATAAAAACAGCAAGGTAACAAGCGGTAAAAGTGAGCGTAAACGGTATTGCAATGATAGGAAACAAGGCCTAGGGTTCATACTTTCACTAGTGCAAGTTCTCTCAACAATAATAACATAGATAGATCATATAACTATCCCTCAACATGCAACAAAGAGTCACTCCAAACACAGTAATAGCAGAGAACAAACGTAGAGATTATGGTCGAATGCAGAAATCACCACAAAGCTATTCTTTGGATCAATCTATAAAAGAGTTCGTACTAGAATAACACCTTAAGACACAAATCAACCAAAACCCTAATGTCACCTAGATACTCCATTGTCACCTCAAGTATCCGTGGGCATGATTATACGATATGCATCACACAATCTCATATTCATCCAACCAACATAAAAGCACTTCAAAGAGTGCCCCAAAGCTACTACCAGAGAGTCAAGAACGTGTGCCAACCCCTATGCATAGGTTCCCAATGTCACAAAACCCGCAAGTTGATCACCAAAACATACATCAAGTGGCACATGATATCCCATTGTCACCACAAATAATCACGGCAAGACATACATCAAGTGTTCTCATAAAAGACTCAATCCGATAAGATAACTTCAAAGGGAAACTCAATTCATCACAAGAGAGTAGAGGGGAGAAACATCATAAGATCCAACTACAATAGAAAAGCTCGGGATACATCAAGATCGTTCCATAGAGGAACACGAGAGAACACGAGAGAGAGAGAGAGAGAGAGAGAGAGAGAGATCAAACACATAGCTACGGTACATACCCTCAACCCCGAGGGTGAACTACTCCCTCCTCTCGTCATGGAGAGCGCCGGGATGATGAAGATGGCCACCGGTGATGGATCCCCCTCCGTGAGTACGGAAAGGGGTCCTGATTGGTTTTTGGTGGTTCTGGAGGCTGGCGGCGGCGGAACTCCCGATCTATCTTCTGTTCTGGAAGTTTTAGGGTATGATGGTATATATGGGTGAAAGGAGAACGCTGTTGGAGCTACGGGGGCCCCACGAGGCAGGGGGCGCGCCTAGGGGGGAGGGCGCGCCCCCCAGCCTCGTGAGCACCTCCCGTATCTTCTGACGTGGGGTCCAAGTCCATCAGGTGGGTTTCCTTCCAAAAATAACTTCTCCAGTTGATTTCGTTCCGTTTTGACTCCGTATGATATTCCTTTTCCTTGAAACCTTTGAAATAGGCATAAAACAACAAATCTGGGCCTCCGGTTAATAGGTTAGTCCCAAAAATAATATAAAAGTGGATAATAAAGCCCAATATTGCCTAAAACAGTAGATAAAGTAGCATGGAGCAATCAAAAATTATAGATACGTTGGAGACGTATCAAGCATCCCCAAGCTTAATTCATGCTCGTCGTCGAGTAGGTAAATGATAAAAAAGAATTTTTGATGCGGAGTGATACTTTGGCATAATTTCAATGTAATTCTTCTTACTTGTGATATGAATATTCAGATCCGAAAGATCCAAGACAAAAGTTCATATTGACATAAAAATAATAATACTTCAAGCATACTAATCAAAGCAATCATGTCTTCTCAAAATAACATGGCAAAAGAAAGTTCATCCCTACAAAATCATATAGTTAGGCTATGCTTCATTTTCATCACACAAAGATGTTCCCATGAAGTCGCCTCCATGAGGCACAGGCGCCCCAAATCCCTTGGCAGGCTTCCATCTCCGTCCCTTCCCTCGCTTCGCCACGCCACCGGTATGGCCAAACCCGGCCGTACGGCAGCGGCAATGAGGCCCCCTTGCCTCCTCGTGCAGCAGTTCTTGTGGCGGGACGTGGCTGCTCCGAGGTGTGGTGCGGCGGCAGTACCAGCCTTGGCGCCCGCCCGGTTCGGCGGCGGTCTCGCGATCTGGTGCATCGCGACCGCCAAGGACGGCGGCGGTGTGATCGATCGATTCGCGGCGGCGCGGCGGATCTATGCCTATCGTGGGCCTTGATCGCTGGTCTGCCGTCGGCCGCGGTGGTGGGTGCGACTTCGTCGGCAGCTGGGCGAATCCGTGGGATTCTACCCTTATGCGGTCCTTGGCGGCCAGGCGACTCGGGAAACCCTAGATCTCCTTGGGATCGAACGATGGCTGCGCTTTTGCGTCGTAGTCCCTCTTTAGGGCATTGTTTTGGAGTTTGCTCCGGTTGAAGGGACCAGCGACGTCGGCGGCGCACGTCTGGTGGAGCAACTGCCGATGAAAATCGCGCCGACTACGGTCATGGCGGACGATGGCGGCGTCTTAGATGCCGTTCCCTTGTCGAGGCATCGTCATTGCAGTCTACATCATCAGGCTCGGGATGCTCCGGGGGAAACCCTAGATCTGGTTCTTCCGGATCGGGCGATGATGGCGTTTTATCGCTTTCCCTCCTGGGGGCATCGTTTTGGAGTAAGTCTTTGGCCGGGGATGGTGGAGCGGTGCTTCATCTCACACATTGATGGCGGCGGATATCAACGACATGGCGCTGTGGAGGCTCGGCGTCCGATGCGGAGATGGACTTCGCGAGGAGGAGGTTGCGTCCGGCGTCATGGTGGCGTCGATGGCGAGTGGCGGAACAAGGTAGAAGCCTCAATATGATCTCAAGACGGACTGTGGAAGATGGCGGCGGCGACACACGAGTCGCTCGACGGATTGTGCCCCGGACCCGGTATGTGGCTCGGCTGGGGCTTCCGAATGAGTTTCGGCTTCCGGCTTTTGATGTTAGGCTTAGGTGAGTGGTTTGGGTAGTGGCCCAACTAGCACCCCTTCATCATTTTGGATAGGAGTAGTGGCATATGCTGCCAAGATGGTGGATTCAGGCACATTGATGTAATACCTTGTAAGGTCCTCGAGAATAATCAATAAAGTGGCCGTATGCATCTTCCAGATGCAGAGGCCGGGGGTCATCCTCCTTTTCTAAAAAAAACACAAAGATGTTCCCAACTTCTATACCCCCGATGACAAGCCAAGCAATTCTTTCATACTCAAATAATCTCAAACTTTTTCAACCTTCACGCAATACATGAGCGTGAGCCATGGATATAGCACTATGGGTGGAATAGAGTATGATGATGGGGATTGTGTGGAGAAGACAAAAAAGGAGAAAGTCTCACATTGACGAGGATAATCAACGGGCTATGGATATGCCCATCAATTAATGTCAACATGAGGAGTAGGGATTTCCATGCAACGGATGCACTAGAGCTATGAATGCTCAACAAAAGAAAACTAGTGGGTGTGCATCCAACTTGCTTGCTCATGACCTAGGGCATTTGAGGAAGCCCATCGTAGGAATATACAAGCCAAGTTCTATAATGAAAAATTCCCACTAGTATGAATAAGACAACTTATGAGACTCGCTATATGAAAAACATGGTGCTACTTTGAAGCACAATATATGAGACTCGCTATATGAAGAACATGGTGCTACTTTGAAGCACAAGTATGGAAAAAAGGATAGTAGCATTGCCCCTTTTTATTTATTTTTTTATTTTCTATTTTTTTTGGGCCTTCTTTTTTTTTATTTGGCCTTTCTCTTTTTTTGGGCAATGCTCTAATAATGATGATCATCATACTTCTATTGTTTACAACATAAGGATTACAACTCGAAACTAGAACAAGATATGACTCTATATGAGTGCCTCCGGCGGTGTACCGGGATGGTGCAATGAATCAAGAGTGACATGTATGAAAAATAATGCATGTTGGTTTTGCCACAAATACGATGTCAACTACATGATCATGCAATGGCAATATGACAAAAGTAATGTATGTCATAATAATGATGATGGAAGTTGCATGGCAATATATCTCGGAATGGCTATGGAAATGCCATAATAGGTAGGTATGGTGGCTGTTTTGAGGAAGATATAGGTGTTGGAAATATGCCCTAGAGGCAATAATAAATTAATTATTATTATATTTCCTTGTTCACGATAATCGTTTATTATCCATGCTATAATTGTATTGATAGGAAACTCAGATACATGTGTGGATACATAGACAACACCATGTCCCTAGCAAGCCTCTATTGGCTAGCTCGTTGATCAATAGATGGTTACGGTTTCCTAACCATGGACATTGGATGTCATTGATAACGGGATCACATCATTAGTAGAATGATGTGATGGACAAGACAATCCTAAGCATAGCACAAAGATCGTAGTTCGTATGCTAAAGCTTTTCTAATGTCAAGTATCATTTCCTTAGACCATGAGATTGTGCAACTCCCGGATACCGTAGGAATGCTTTGGGTGTACCAAACGTCACAATGTAACTGGGTGGCTATAAAGGTGCATTACAGGTATCTCTGAAAGTGTCTATTGGGTTGGCACGAATCGAGACTGGGATTTGTCACTCCGTGTGACGGAGAGGTATCTCCGGGCCCACTCGGTAGGACATCATCATAATGTGCACAATGTGACCAAGGGGTTGATCACGGGATGATGTGTTACGGAGCGAGTAAAGAGACTTGCGGAAAGCGAGATTGAACAAGGTATCGGGATACCGACGATCGAATCTCGAGGCAAGTACAATACCGCTAGACAAAGGGAATTGTATACGGGATCGATTGAGTCCTTGACATCGTGGTTCATCCGATGAGATCATCGTGGAACATGTGGGAGCCAACATGGGTATCCAGATCCGCTGTTGGTTATTGACCGGAGAACGCCTCGGTCATGTCTCAAGCATGGTTCCCGAACCCGTAGGGTCTACACATAAGGTTCGATGGCGCTAGGGTTATAAAGGAAGTTTGTATGTGGTTACCGAATGTTGTTGAGTCCGGATGAGATCCCGGACGTCACGAGGAGTTAGGAATGGTCCGGAGGTAAAGATTTATATATGGGAAGTCCTATTTTGGTCGTAGGAAAAGTTTCGTACTTTATCGGTATTGTAAGGAGTGCGAAAGGGGTCCGGGGTCCACGGGGGTCCACCTGCCGGGGGCCACATGGGCTGTAAGGGTGCGCCTTGGCCTATATGGGCCAAGGGCACCAGCCCCAAGAGGCCCATGCGCCAAGATATAAGAAAAGGGAAGAGTCCTCAAGGGGAAGGCACCTCAGAGGTGCCTTGGGAGGATGGACTCCTTCCCTCCTTAACGCACCCTTCCTTGGAGGAAGGGGCAGGCTGCGCCTCCCCTCTCCCTTGCCCCTATATATAGTGGAGGGAGGGAGGGCATCCACACACTGAGCCCTGGCGCCTCCCTCCCTCCCGTGACACCTCCTCCTCTCCCATAGGTGCTTGGCGAAGCCTGCGGGATTGCCACGCTCCTCCACCACCACCACGCCCGTTGTGCTGCTGTTGGATGGAGTCTTCCTCAACCTCTCCCTCTCTCCTTGCTGGATCAAGGCATGGGAGGCGTCACCGGGCTGTACGTGTGTTGAGCAGCGGAGGTGCCGTCCGTTCGGCACTCGGATCTCCGGTGATTTGGATCACGACAATCGACTCCTTCAACCCCGTTCTCATGAACGCTTCCGCTTAGCGATCTACAAGGGTATGTAGATGCACTCTCCTTCCCTCGTTGCTAGTTTCTTCATAGATAGATCTTGGTGACACGTGGGAAAATTTTGAATTTCTGCTACGTTTCCCCAACAAGGGCATCATGAGCTAGGTCTATTGCGTAGATTCTTTGCACGAGTAGAACACAAAAGTAGTTGTGGGCGTTGATTTTGTTCAATATGCTTACCGTTACTAGTCCAATCTTGTTTCGACGGTATTGTGGGATGAAGCGGCCCGACCGACCTTACACGTGCTCTTACGTGAGACAGGTTCCACCGGTGACATGCACTTGGTGCATAAGGTGGCTAGCGGGTGCCGCCTCCCACTTTAGTCGGAAACGGATTCGATGAAAAGGGTCCTTATGAAGGGTAAATAGCAATTGGCATATCACGTTGTGGTTTTTGCGTGAGGTAAGAAACGTTCTTGCTAGAAACCCAAAGCAGCCACGTAAAACATGCAAACAACAATTAGAGGGCGTCTAACTTGTTTTTGCAGGTATGCTATGTGATGTGATATGGCCAAGAAGAATGTGATGAATGATCTGTGATGTATGAGATTGATCATGTTCTTGTAATAGGATTCACGACTTGCATGTCGATGAGTATGACAACCGGCGAGAGCCATAGGAGTTGTCTTTATTTATTGTATGACCTGCGTGTCATTGAACAACGCCATGTAATTACTTTTACTTTATTGCTAACCGGTAGCCATAGTAGTAGAAGTAATAAGTTGGCGAGACAACTTCATGGAGACACGATGATGGAGATCATGATGATGGAGATCATGGTGTCATGCGGTGACAATGATGATCATGGAGCCCCGAAGATGGAGATCAAAAGGAGCAATATGATATTGGCCATATCATGTCACTACTATATAATTGCATGTGATGTTTATTATGTTTATGCATCTTGTTTACTTAGAATGACGGTAGTAAATAAGATGATCCCTTACACAAATTTCAAGAAGTGTTCTCCCTGACTGCACCGTTGCTACAGTTCGTCGCTTCTAAGCACCACGTGATGATCGGGTGTGATGGATTCTTACGTTCACGCATTACAACGGGTGTAAGACAGATTTACACAAAAAACACTTGGGGTTAACTTGACGAGCCTAGCATGTACGGACATGGCCTCGGAACACGAGAGACCGAAAGGTCGAGCATGAGTCGTATGGTAGATACGATCAACATGAAGATGTTCACCGATGTTGACTAGTCCGTCTCACGTGATGATCGGACACGGCTTAGTTGACTCGGATCATGTAATCACTTAGATGACCGGAGGGATGTCTATCGAGTGGGAGTTCATAAGATGAATTTAATTATCTTGAACATAGTTAAAGACCTTTTGCAAATTATGTAAATGGCTCGCGCTTTAGTTCCACTGTTTAGATATGTTCCTAGAGAAAATATAGTTGAAAGTTGAAAGTAGCGATTATGCGGACAGAGATAGCTTATGTCCTTAATGCACCGCTCGGTGTCTTTGAACCCCAAACGTCGTTTGTGGATGTTGCGAACATCGGACATACACGTTTGATAACTACATGATAGTTCGGTTGAGCGGTTTAGAGTAGAGGCACCAAAGACGTTTTGAAACATCGCGGAACATATGAGATGTTTCGAGGGCTGAAATGGGATTTCGGGCTCGTGCCCACGTCAAGAGGTATGAGACCTCAAGCGAGTTTTCTTAGCCTGCAAACTAAGGGAGAAAAGCTCAATCGTTGAGCTTGTGCTCAGATTGTCTGAGTGCAACAATCACTTGAATCGAGTGGGAGTTGATCTTCCAGATGAGAAAGTGATGTTTCTCCAAAGTCATTGCCACCAAGCTGCTAGAGCTTCGTGATGAACTATAACATATCAGGGATAGATATGATGATCCTTGAAGTATTCGCGATGTTTGACACCGCGAAAGTAGAAATCAAGAAGGAGCATCAATTGTTGATGGTTGATGAAACCACTAGTTTCAAGAAGGGCAAGGGCAAGAAGGGACACTTCATGAAACGGCAAATCAGTTCTTTGCTCCAAAAGAAGAAACCCAAGGTTGAACCCAAACCCGAGACTAAGTGCTTCTGTAATAAGGAGAACAGCCACTGGAGCGGAACCACCCTAGATACTTGGTAGATAAGAAGGCTGGCAAGGTCGAAAGAAGTATATTGGATATACATTATGTTAATGTGTACTTTACTAGTACTCCTAGTAGCACCGGTATTAAGATACCGGTTCGGTTGCTAAGTGTTAGTAACTTCGAAATAAAAGGCTACGGAATAAACGGCTACTAGCTAAAGGTGAGTGACGATATGTGTTGGAAGTGTTTCCAAGGTTGATGTGATCAAGCATCGCCGCTCCCTCTACCATCGAGATTGGTGTTAAACCTAAATAATTGTTATTTGGTGTTTGCGTTGAGCATATACATGATTGGATTATATACGCACATGTCTGGTTATTCATTTAAGAAGAATAATGGTTACTCTATTTATTTGAATAATACCTTGATGGTCTTGCACCTAAATAAATGGTTTATTGAATCTCGATCATAGTGATACACATTTTCATGCCAAAAGTATAAGATAGTAATGATAGTACCACTTACTTGTGGCACCTGCCATGTAAGTCATATTGGTGTAAAAGCATGAAGAAGCTCCATGTTGATGGATCTTTGGACTCACTCGTTTTTGAAAAGTTTGAGACATGCAAACCATGTCTGTTGGTGTATACGCATGATGAAACTCCATGCAGATGGATCGTTTAGACTCACTTGATTTTGAATCACTTGAGATATGCAAATCATAACATGGACAAGATGACTGAAAAGCCTCGGTTTCAATAAGATGGAACTAGATAGCAACTTGTTAGAAGTAACACATTTTGATGTGTGCAGTCCAATGAGTCTTTGAGGCATGCAAAGTGAATATCGTTATGTTACGACTTCACGAGATGATTCGAGTAGATGTTGAGTATATTTACTTGATGAAACACAAATCTGAATTATTGAATGGTTCAAGTAATTTCAGAGTGAAGTTTAAGATCTTCGTGACAAGAGGATAGAATGTCTATGATATGATCATAGAGATGAATATCTGAGTTACTGAGTTTTTGGCACACAATTAAGACATTGTGCAAATTGTTTCACAATTAATACCGCTTTGGAACACCATAGTGTGATGGTGTGTCCGAACATCATAGTTGCACCCTATTGGATATGGTGCGTACCATGATGTCTCCTATCGAATTACCACTATCGTTCATGGGTTAGGCATTAGAGACAACCACACTCACTTTAATAGGGTACCACGTAATTCCGTTGAGATGACACCGTATGAACTATGGTTTAGAGAAACCTAAGCTGTCATTTCTTAAAAGTTTGGGGCTGCGGCGCTTATGTGGAAAAGTTTCAGTTGATAAGCTCGAACCCAAAGCGGACAAATGCATCTTCATAGGACACCCAAAACAGTTGGGTATACCTCCTAATTCAGATCCGGAAGCAATAGGGATTGTTTCTTGAATCGGGTCCTTTCTCGAGGAAAAGTTCGTCTCGAAAAGTTGAGTGGGAGGATGGTGGAGACTTGATGAGGTTATTGAACCGTCACTTCAACTAGTGTGTAGCAGGGCACATGAAGTGCTTATGACAGTAATCATGAAGTTTCGGATCAAGTCACTACCGAACCTCGTGGGGCGACAAGGACGCAGCGTCTTTGCTTGAGTGGTACGGTGATCCTGTCTTGAAGGTCATGTTGCTAGACAACAATGAACCCTACGAGCTATGGAGAAGCGATGGTGGGCCCAAATTCCGACAAATGGTTAGAGGCCATGAAATCCGAGATAGTATCCATATATCGAGAACAAAGCATGGACTTTGGTGGACTTGCCGATGATCGGCAAGCCATTGAGATGAATGGATCTTTAAGAAGAAGACGGACGTGGACGGTAATGTCACCGCCTATGAAGCTCGACTTGTGGCGAAAAGTTTTCACAAGTTCAAGGAGTTGACTACGATGAGATTTTCTCATCCGTAGCGATGCTTAAGTCCGTCGGAATCATGTTAGCATAAGCTGCATTTATGAAATCTGGCGGATGGATGTCAAAATGAGTTTCCTTACCGGTTTTAAGTAAGGAAAGATTGTATGTGATACAATCGAGAAAGTTTTGTCGATCCTAAGGATGCTAAAAGGTATGCTAGCTCCAAATGATTCTTCTAAGGACTGGAATAAGCATCTCGGAGTTGGAATATGCACTTTGATAGGATGATCAAAGATTTTGGGTTTATATAAAGTTTATGAGAAACTTGTATTTCCAAAGAAGTGAGTGGGAGCACTATAGAATTTCTGATAAGTATATGTTGTTGACATATTGTTGATCAGAAATGATGTAGAATTTCTAGAAAGCATATAGGGATGTTTGAAAAGTGTTTTCAATGGAAAACCTGGATTAAGCTACTTGAACATTGAGCATCAAGATCTATAAGGATAGATCAAAAATGCTTAATGGTACTTTCAAATGAGCATGTACCTTGACATGATCTTGAAGGTGTTCAAGATGGATCAGTCAAAGAAGGAGTTCTTGCCTGAGATGTAAGGTATGAAGTTAAGACTTAAAGCTCGACCACGGCGTAACAGAGAGAAAGGGCGAAGATCGTCCCTATGCCTTAGACATAGGCTCTACGGTATGCTATCTTGTGTACCGCACCGGAAGTGTGCCATGCCATGAGTCGATCAGGGGTACAAGAATGATCCAGGAATGGATCATTGGACATCGATCAAAATTGTCCTTGGAGTAAATAAGGACATGTTTCTCGATTATGGAGGTGATAAAGAGTTCGGCGTAAGCGTTATGTCGATGCAAGCTTTAACACCTATCCGAAAGTGACTCGAGTAGCAAACCGGATACGTATAGTGGAGCAACCATTTGGAATAGATCCAAGTGGAGCGTGGAAGCAGCATTTACAATATGACATAGAGAATTGCAAAGCACACACGGATCTGAAAGGTTCAGACCCGTTGACTAAAATCCGTTGACTAAAACCTCTCTCACAAGTAAAACATGATCAAACCCCAGAACTCATTGAGTCTTAATCACATGATGATGTGAACTAGTTTAAAGACACTAGTAAACTCTTTGGGTGTTAGTCACATGGCGATGTGACATATCGATGTTAATCACATGACGATGTGAACTAGATTATTGACTCTAGTGCAAGTGGGAGACTGTTGGAAATATGCCCTAGAGGCAATAATAAATTAGTTATTATTATATTTCCTTGTTCACGATAATCGTTTATTATCCATGCTATAATTGTATTGATAGGAAACTCAGATACATGTGTGGATACATAGACAACACCATGTCCCTAGCAAGCCTCTATTGGCTAGCTCGTTGATCAATAGATGGTTACGGTTTCCTAACCATGGACATTGGATGTCATTGATAACGGGATCACATCATTAGTAGAATGATGTGATGGACAAGACCCAATCCTAAGCATAGCACAAAGATCGTAGTTAGGTATGCTAAAGCTTTTCTAATGTCAAGTATCATTTCCTTAGACCATGAGATTGTGCAACTCCCGGATACCGTAGGAATGCTTTGGGTGTACCAAACGTCCTGGCAATCGGGTGGCTATAAAGGTGCATTACGGTATCTCCGAAAGTGTCTGCATTGGGTTGGCACGAATCGAGATCGATTTGTCACTCCGTGTGACGGAGAGGTATATCTGGGCCCACTCGGTAGGACATCATCATAATGTGCACAATGTGACCAAGGGGTTGATCACGGGATGATGTGTTACGGGCGAGTAAAGAGACTTGCGGAAGCGAGATTGAACAAGGTATCGGGATACCGACGATCGAATCTCGGCAAGTACAATACCGCTAGACAAAGGGAATTGTATACGGGATCGATTGAGTCCTTGACATCGTGGTTCATCCGATGAGATCATCGTGGAACATGTAGGAGCCAACATGGGTATCCAGATCCGCTGTTGGTTATTGACCGGAGAACGTCTCGGTCATGTCTGCATGGTTCCGTAACCCGTAGGGTCTACACATAAGGTTCGATGGCGCTAGGGTTATAAAGGAAGTTTGTATGTGGTTACCGAATGTTGTTCGAGTCCGGATGAGATCCCGGACGTCACGAGGAGTTCGGAATGGTCCGGAGGTAAAGATTTATATATGGGAAGTCCTATTTTGGTCGTAGGAAAAGTTTCGCACTTCATCGGTATTGTGCAGGAGTGCGAAAGGGGTCCGGGGTCCACCGGGTCCACCTGCCCGGGGCCACATGGGCTGTAAGGGTGCGCCTTGGCCTATATGGGCCAAGGGCACCAGCCCCAAGAGGCCCATGCGCCAAGATATAAGAAAAAGGGAAGAGTCCTCAAGGGGAAGGCACCTCAGGGGTGCCTTGGGGAGGATGGACTCCTCCCCCCCTCTTGGCCGCACCCCTTCCTTGGAGGAAGGGGCAAGGCTGCGCCTCCCCCCTCTCCCTTGCCCCTATATATAGTGGAGGGGAGGGAGGGCATCCACACCGGAGCCCCTGGCGCCTCCCTCCCTCCCGTGACACCTCCTCCTCTCCCGTAGGTGCTTGGCGACGCCCTGCAGGATTGCCACGCTCCTCCACCACCACCACGCGTTGTGCTGCTGTTGGATGGAGTCTTCCTCAACCTCTCCCTCTCTCCTTGCTGGATCAAGGCATGGGAGACGTCACCGGGCTGTACGTGTGTTGAACGCGGAGGTGCCGTCCGTTCGGCACTCGGATCTCCGGTGATTTGGATCACGACGAGTCCGACTCCTTCAACCCCGTTCTCATGAACGCTTCCGCTTAGCGATCTACAAGGGTATGTAGATGCACTCTCCTTCCCTCGTTGCTAGTTTCTTCATAGATAGATCTTGGTGACACGTAGGAAAATTTTGAATTTCTGCTACGTTCCCCAACAATAGGGAGGTTTATGTGTGATAGAGTGTATCGTATCACGGGGTTTGGATGCACCAGCGAAGTTTGCACCAACTCTCAAGGTGAGAAAGGGCAATGCACGGTACCGAAGAGGCTAGCAAAGGCGGAAAGGTAAAAGTGCGTATAATCCATGGACTCAACATTAGTCAAAAGAAATCATATACTTATTGCAAAAATTTAGAAGTCATCAAAAATCAAGTACTACGCGCATGCTCCTAGGGGATAGATTGGTAGGAAAAGACCATCACTCGTCCCCGACCGCCACTCATAAGGATGCACAAGCCAGGTACACTTCATTTTTCAAATTTGTTACACAACTTTAACCATACGTGCATGCTACGGGACTTGCAAACTTCAACACAAGTATTTCTCAAATTCACAACTACTCAACTAGCATGACTCTAATATCACTATCTCCATATCTCAAAACAATTATCAAGTATCAAACTTTTCTTAGTATTCAACACACTCATAAGAATTTTTCTTTTATTAGTCTTGTATGCCTAGCATATTAGGATCATTTAAGAAAATTACCATGCTATTTAAGACTCTCAAAATAATATAAGTGAAGCATGAGAGTTCATATATTTCTTCAAAATAAAACCATCATTGTGCTCTAAAAGATATAAGTGAAGCACTAGAGCAAATGACAAACTACTCCGAAAGATATAAGTGAAGATCAATGAGTAGTCGAATAATTATGCAACTATGTGAAGACTCTCCCATTTAATAATTTCAGATCTTGATACTTTATTCAAACAGCAAGCAAAGCTAAAGAAAACTACATTGTATGGATAGCACAACTCATGTGAAGAAGCAAAAACTTAGGCTCAACCGATACTAACCAATAGTTGTTGAAGAAGAAAGATGGGATGCCAACGGGGGCATCCCCAAGCTTAGATGCTTGAGACTTCTTGAAATAATATCTTGGGGTGCTTTGGGCATCCCCAAGCTTGAACTTTTTTGTCTCCTTAATTCCTCTCATATCATGGTTTCTCTTTTTATCAAAAGCTTCATTCACAACAAACTCAACAAGAACTCGTGAGATAGGTTAGTATAAACCAATGCAAAACCTTATCATTTCCTACCGTAACAAATCACTAACATTATTATTCAACATTTCATACTAAATGCCTCTGCATATTTAATACTCCTATCATCAAATAGAATCATTAAACAAGCAAACATATGCAAACAATGCAAACATAACAGCAATCTGCCAAAACAGTACAGTCTGTAAAGAATGCAAGAGTATCAATACTTCCCTGACTCCAAAAATTATGAACTAAAATTCCCACTATAATAAATTTATCATATCTCAATATGCAAAAAGATTCAACATTATACCACTCTCTGAATTTTCTAGAGAATTTTTGCAACAGCGGTAAACTTTCTGTTTTCAAACAGCAACATGCATACTTGCAAAATAAGCATGGCAAAGGCTATCCTTGACATTTTTATTGAAACTAAAGGTGCAAAACATTAATCTAAGTAAAAGCAAGCAACTACTAACAAAAGAAAATTATGCTCCAAGCAAAACACATATCATGTGGTGAATAAAAATATAGCTCCAAGTAAAGTTACCGATGAACGAAGATGAAAGAGGGGATGCCTTCTGGGGCATCCCCAAGCTTAGGCTCTTGGTCGTCCTTGAATATTACCTTGGGTTGCCTTGGGCTCTTGCCACTCCTTGTTCCATAGTCCATCGAATCTTTACCCAAAACTTGAAAACTTCACAACACAAAACTTAACAGAAAACTCGTGAGCTCCGTTAGCGAAAGAAAACAAAACACCACTTCAAGGTACTATAATGAACTCATTATTTATTTATATTGGTTTTAAACCTACTGTATTCCAACTTCTCTATGGATTATAAACTATTTTACTAACCATAGATTCATCAAAATAAGTAAACAACACACATAAAACAGAATCTGTCAAAAAGCAGAGCGATGCAGTAGTAATCAGAACTAACGCAAACTTCTGGAACCCAAAAAATTCTACCAAAATTAGACGACCTGGGCAATTTGTTTATTGATCAGCAGAAAATCAGTATTTTATCACGTTACGGTGATTTTTAACAATTCGCACTGAGCACAAAGATTACGGAAATTACAGCAAGATCAAATAACTATCATCCAAGAAGATCCAATAGGTTCAACTTGGCACAAACACTAATTAAAAGATAAAACCACATCTAAAAAGAAGCTAGATGGATTATTTATTCCTAAACAGAACCAAAAAGTAAGAAACTAAAATAAAATTGGGTTGCCTCCCAACAAGCGCTATCGTTTAACGGCCCTAGCTAGGCATGATGATTTCAAAGATGCTCACATAAAAGATAAGAATTGAAACATAAAGAGAGCATCATGAAGAATATGACTAGCACATTTAAGTCTAACCCACTTCCTATGCATAGGCATTTTGTGAGCAAACAGCTTATGGGAACAATAATCAACAAGCATAGGAAGACAAAACAAGCATAGTTTCAAGATTTTAAGCACATAAAGAGGAAACTTGATATTATTGCAATTCCTACAAGCATATATTCCTCCCTCATAATAATTTTCAGTAGCATCATGAATGAATTCAACAATATAACCAGCACCTAAAGCATTCTTTTCATGATCTACAAGCATATAAAATTTACTACTCTCCACATAAGCAAATTCTTCTCATGAATAATAGTGGGAGAAAACTCAACAAAATAACTATCATGTGATTGAAAATTAAGATCAAGATGACAAGTTTCATGGTTATCATTATTCTTTATAGCATACGTGTCATCACAATAATCATCATAGATAGGAGGCATGCTTTCATCATAGTAAATTTTCTCATCAAAGCTTGGGGGACAAAAATATCATCTTCATCAAACATAGCTTCCCCAAGCTTGTGGCTTTGCATATCATTAGCATCATGGATATTCAAGGAATTCATACTAACAACATTGCAATCATGCTCATCATACAAAGATTTAGTGACAAACATTCTATAGATTTCTTCTTCTAACACTTTGGCACAATTTTCCTTCCCATCATACTCACGAAAGATATTAAAAAGATGAAGCGTATGAGACAAACTCAATTCCATTTTTTAGTTTTCTTTTATAAACTAGACTAGTGCTAAAACAAGAAACAAAAAGATTCATTTGCAAGATCTAAAGATATACCTTCACTTACCTAGCCTCCCGACAGCGGCGCGGAAAAAGATCTTGATGTCTACTACACAACCTTCTTCTTGTAGACGTTGTTGGGCCTGCAAGTGCACATGTTTGTAGGACAGTAGCAAATTTCCCTCAAGTGGATGACCTAAGGTTTATCAATCCACGAGAGGTGTAGGAGGAAGATGGTCTCTCTCAAACAACCCTGCAACCAAATAACAAAAAGTCACTTGTGTCCCCAACACACCCAATAGCAAAATGTATACGTGCACTAGTTCGGCGAAGAGATGGTGATACAAGTGCAATATGGATGGTAGATAAAGGTTTTTGTAAACTGAAAATATAAAAACAGCAAGGTAACAAGCGGTAAAAGTGAGCGTAAACGGTATTGCAATGATAGGAAACAAGGCCTAGGGTTCATACTTTCACTAGTGCAAGTTCTCTCAACAATAATAACATAGATAGATCATATAACTATCCCACAACATGCAACAAAGAGTCACTCCAAAGACACTAATAGCGGAGAACAAACGTAGAGATTATGGTGGTCTGAAACCACCACAAAGCTATTCTTTCGGATCAATCTATAAAAGAGTTCGTACTAGAATAACACCTTAAGACACAAATCAACCAAAACCCTAATGTCACCTAGATACTCCATTGTCACCTCAAGTATCCGTGGGCATGATTATACGATATGCATCACACAATCTCATATTCATCCAACCAACATAAAAGCACTTCAAAGAGTGCCCCAAAGCTACTACGGAGAGTCAAGAACGTGTGCCAACCCCTATGCATAGGTTCCCAATGTCACGAAACCCATAAGTTGATCACCAAAACATACATAAAGTGGCACATGATATCCCATTGTCACCACAGATAATCACGGCAAGACATACATCAAGTGTTCTCATAAAAGACTCAATCCGTAAGATAACTTCAAAGGGAAACTCAATTCATCACAAGAGAGTAGAGGGGAGAAACATCATAAGATCCAACTACAATAGCAAAGATCGGATACATCAAGCTCGTGCCATAGAGGAACACGAGAGAGAACACGTGAGAGAGAGAGAGAGAGAGAGAGAGAGAGAGAGAGAGAGAGATCAAACACATAGCTACTTGTACATACACTCAGACCCGAGGGTGAAATACTCCCTCCTCGTCATGGAGAGCGCCGGATGATGAAGATGGCCAGCGGTGATGGATCCCTCCCAAGCAGTGGCACCTAAAGGGGTCCCGATTGATTTTTGGTGGTTCTGGAGGCTTTCAGCGGCGGAACTCCCGATCTATCTTCTGTTCTGGAAGTTTTAGGGTACGATGTTATATATGGGTGAAAGGAGAACGTTGGTGGAGCTACGGGGGCCCCACGAGGCAGGGGGCGCCCAGGGGGAGGGCGCTCCCCCCACCCTCGTGAGCACCTCCCGTATCTTCTGACGTGGGGTCCAAGTCCATCAGGTGGGTTTCCTTCCAAAAATAACTTGTCCAGTTGATTTCGTTCCGTTTTGACTCGTCGATATTCCTTTTCCTCGAAACCACGAAATAGGCATAAAACAACAAATCTGGGCTGGGCCTCCGGTTAATAGGTTAGTCCCAAAAATAATATAAAAGTGGATAATAAAGCCCAATATTGCCTAAAACAGTAGATAAAGTAGCATGGAGCAATCAAAAATTATAGATACGTTGGAGACGTATCATGTGCCGGCCGGGAGCTTTGGCTGTGTGTGAGTCTTCTGCACCGCCAGCACCCCCGCATGGGCGGCTTTGGCCTGGTGGCCATGGTCGTGCGCCCCCTCCTGTGTCCATCTCCAGCACCGCACGACTTCGGATCTGACCTAGCTCGGGAGCTGCGCTCTTTCCGGCTCCTTTAGCTTGATGGATCCTCGACGTCTCCACACCACCACAACCCTGCTGGTGCCCTTGGTTGGCCGTCCTGTTGGGGAACGTAGTAATTTCAAAAAAATTCCTACGCACACACAGGATCATGGTGATGCATAGCAACGAGAGGGGAGAGTGTGTCCACGTACCGTCGTAGACCGAAAGCGGAAGCGTTAGAACAACGCGGTTGATGTAGTCGTATGTCTTCATGATCCGACCGATCCAAGTACCGAACGCACGGCACCTCCGAGTTCAGCACACGTTCAGCTTGATGACGTCCCTCGAACTCCGATCCAGCCGAGCTTTGAGGGAGAGTTCCATCATCATGACGGAGTGGTGATGGTGATGATGATGCTACCGACGCAAGGCTTCGCCTAAGCACCGCTACGATATTATCAAGGTGGAATATGGTGGAGGGGGGCACCGCACACGGCTAAGAGATCAAGAGATCAATTGTTGTGTCTCCAAGGGGTGCCCCCCTCCCCGTATATAAAGGAGTGGAGGAGGGGGAGGGGGCCGTCCACCCTAGGCGCGCCCCATGAGGAGTTATACTCCCACCGAGAGTAGGACTCCCCCCCTTCCAAGTGGGAGTCGGAGAGGAGAGGGAAGGAGAGAGAGAGGGGGGGGGGGGAAGGAAAGGGGGGCGCCCCCCACCTTGTCCAATTCGGACTGGGGGGGGGGGGAGGGGGCGCGCGGCTGCCCTTTGGCCGCCCCTCCTCTTCCCCACTAGGGCCCAATAGGCCCATTAGTCTCCCCGGGGGGTTCCGGTAACCCCCCGGTACTCCGATATGTGTCCGAAACTCCCCGAAACCATTTCGGTGTCCGAACATAGTCGTCCAATATATCAATATTTATGTCTCGGCCATTTCGAGACTCCTTGTCATGTCCGTGATCATATCCGGGACTCCAAACTACCTTCGGTACATCAAAGCACAAAACTCATAATACCGGTCGTCATCTGATACGTCTCCAACGTATCTATAATTTTTTATTGCTCCATGCTATATTATCTACTATTTTGGACAATATTGGGCTTTATTTTCCACTTTTATATTACTTTTGGGACTGACCTATTAACCGGAGGCCCAGCCCAGAATTATTGTTTTTTGGCTATTTCAGAGTTTCGAAGAAACGGAATATCAAACGGAGTCCAAACGGAATGAAACCTTCGGGAACGTGATTTTCTCACCGAACGTGATCTAGGAGACTTGGACCCTAAGTCAAGGAAGCTTCGAGGAGGGCACGAGGTAGGGGGCGCGCCAACCCCCCAGGGCGCGCCCTCCACCCTCGTGGGCCCCACCTTGCTCCACCGACGTACTTCTTCCTCCTATATATACCTCGCATTCCCCAAACGATCGACACGGAGCCGAAACCTAATTCCACCGCCGAACCTTCTGCACTCCACGAGATCCCATCTTGGGGCCTGTTAGGAGTCTGTCGGAGAGGGCATCCACCACGGAGGGCTTCTACATCATCACCATAGCCCCTCGATGAAGTGTGAGTAGTTTACCTCAGACCTTTGGGTCCATAGTTAGTAGCTAGATGGCTTCTTCTCTCTCTTTCGATCTCAATACAATGTTCTCCCCCTCCCTCGTGGAGATCTATTCAATGTAATCTTCTTTTTGCGGTGTGTTTGTTGAGAACGATGAATTGTGGGTTTATGATCAAGATTATCTATGAACAATATTTGAATCTTCTCTGGATTCTTTTATGTATGATTGGTTATCTTTGCAAGTCTCTTTGAATTATCAGTTTGGTTTGGCCTACTAGATTGGTTTTTCTTGCAATGGGAGAAGTGCTTAGCTTTGGGTTCAATCTTGCGGTGTCCTTTCCCAAAGTGATGAGGGGCAGCAAGGCACGTATTGTATTGTTGCCATCGAGGATAACAAGATGGGGTTTTTATCATATTGCATGGATTTATCCCTCTACATCATGTCATCTTGCTTAAGGCGTTACTCTGTTTTCTTGAACTTAATACTCTAGATGCATGCTGGATAGCGGTCGATGAGTGGAGTAATAGTAGTATATGCAGGCAGGAGTCGGTCTACTTGTCTCGGACGTGATGCCTATATACATGATCATACCTAGATATTCTCATAACTATGCTCAATTCTATCAATTGCTCAACAGTAATTCGTTCACCCACCGTAGAATACTTATGCTCTTGAGAGAAGCCACTAGAATACTTTATTTATTGCCTTTGCTTTTTACTTTTCTTTAATTTTACTTTGCATATATATCACAAAAATACCAAAAATATTATCTATCATCTCTATCAGATCTCACTCTCGTAAGTGACCATGAAGGGATTGACAACCCCTAATCGCGTTGGTTGCGAGGAGTTATTTGCTTTGTGTAGGTACGAGGTACTCGGGCGTAGCCTCCTACTGGATTGATACCTTGGTTCTCAAAAACTGAGGGAAATACTTACGCTACTGTGCTGAATCACCTTTCCTCTTCAAGGAAATCCAACGCAGTGCTCAAGAGGTAGCATCATCTAACTTTAAGAGTGCGGACCCTACGGGTTCGAGAACTATGTAGACATGACCGAGACACGTCTCCGGTCAATAACCAATAGCGTAACCTGGACGCTCATATTGGCTCCTACATATTCTACGAAGATCTTTATCGGTCAAACCGCATAACAACATACGTTGTTCCCTTTGTCATCGGTATGTTACTTGCCCGAGATTTGATGGTCGGTATCTCAATACCTAGTTCAATATCGTTACCAGCAAGTCTCTTTACTCGTTCTGTAATACATCATCTCGCAACTAACTCATTAGTCACAATGCTTGCAAGGCTTATAGTGATGTGCATTACCGAGAGGGCCCAGAGATACCTCTCCGACAATCAGAGTGACAAATCCTAATCTTGAAATACGCCAACCCAAAAAGTACCTTCGGAGACACCTGTAGAGTACCTTTATAATCACCCAGTTACGTTGTGACGTTTGGTAGCACACAAAGTGTTCCTCCGATAAACGGGAGTTGCATAATCGCATAGTCATAGGAACATGTATAAGTCATGAAGAAAGCAATAGCAACATACTAAACGATCAAGTGCTAGGCTAACGGAATGGGTCAAGTCAATCACATCATTCTCCTAATGATCTCATCCTGTTAATGAAATGACAACTCATGTCCATGGCTAGGAAACTTAACCATCTTCGATTAACGAGCTAGTCAAGTAGAGGCATACTAGTGACACTCTATTTGTCTATGTATTCACACATGCATTATGTTTCCGGTTAATACAATTCTAGCATGAATAATAAACATTTATCATGAACTAAGGAAATAAATAATAACTTTATTATTGCCTCTAGGGCATATTTCCTTGATCTCCCACTTGCACTAGAGTCAATAATCTAGTTCACATCGCCATGTGATTTAACACCAATAGTTCACATCACCATGTGATTAACACCCATAGTTCACATCGTTATGTGACCAAATCCCAAAGGGTTTACTAGAATCAATAATCTAGTTCACATCGCTATGTGATTAACACCCAAAGGAGTACTAAGGTGTGATCATGTTTTGCTTGTGAGAGAAGTTTAGTCAACGGGTCTGCCACATTCAGATCCGTATGTATTTTGCAAATATCTATGTCAATCAATGCTCTGCACGGAGCCACTCTAGCTAATTGCTCCCACTTTCAATATGTATCCAGATTGAGATTTAGAGTCATCTGGATCAGTGTAAAAACTTGTATCGACACCCTTTATGACCAACCTTTTATCACCTCCATAATCGAGAAACATATCTTATTCCACTAAGGATAATTTTTTACCTATGTCCAGTGATCTACTCCTAGATCACTATTGTACTCCCTTGCCGAAATTAGTGTAGGGTATACAATAGATCTGGTACATAGCATGGCATACTTTATAGAACCTATGGTTGAGGCATAGGGAATGACTTTCATTCTCTTTCTATCTTCTGCCTTGGTCGGGCTTTGAGTCTTACTCAATTTCACACCTTGTAACATAGGCAAGAACTCGTTCTTTGATTGTTCCATTTTGAACTACTTCAAAATCTTGTCAAGGTATGTACTTATTGAAAAAACTTATCAAGCGTCTTGATCTATCTCCATAGATCTTGATGCTCAATATGTAAGCAGCTTCACCGAGGTATTTCTTTGAAAAAACTCCTTTTAAATACTCCTTTATGCTTTCCAGAAAATTCTACATTATTTCTGATCAGCAATATGTCATCCACATATAATATCATAAATGTTATAGAGCTCCCACTCACTTTCTTCTAAATACAGGCTTCTCCAAAAGTCTGTATAAAACCATATGCTTTGATCACACTATCAAAACGTTTATTCCAACTCCGAGAGGCTTGCACCAGTCCATAAATGGATCGCTGGAGCTTGCACACTTTGTTAGCTCCCTTTGGGTCGACAAAACCTTCTGGTTGCATCATATACAACTCTTCTTCCAGAAATCCATTCAGGAATGCAGTTTTGACATCCATTTGCCAAATTTCATAATCATAAAATGCAGCAATTGCTAACACGATTCGGACAGACTTAAGCATCGCTACGGGTGAGAAAGTCTCATCGTAGTCAATCCCTTAAACTTTGTCAAAATCTTTTTCGACAAGTCTAGCTTTGTATATATTAACACTACTATCAGCGTCTGTCTTCCTCTTGAAGATCCATTTATTTTCTATGACTTGCCGATCATCAGGCAAGTCAACCAAAGTCCACACTTTGTTCTCATACATGGATCCCATCTCAGATTTCATGGCCTCAAGCCATTTCGCGGAATCTGGGCTCACCATCGCTTCCTCATAGTTTGTAGGTTCTTCATGGTCTAGTAACATGACCTCCAGAACAGGATTACCATACCACTCTGATGACCCACAAGTATAGGGGATCTATCGTAGTCCTTTCGATAAGTAAGGGTGTCGAACCCAACGAGGAGCAGAAGGAAATGATAAGCGGTTTTCAGCAAGGTATTCTCTGCAAGCACTAAAATTATAGGTAACATATAGTTTTGTGATTAATTTGTAACGAGCAACAAGTAACAAAAGTAAATAAAGTGAAGCAAGGTGGCCCAATCCTTTTTGTAGCAAAGGACAAGCCTGGACAAACTCTTATATAAATAAAAGCGCTCCCGAGGACACATGGGAATTATCGTCACTCTAGTTTTCATCACGTTCATATGATTCGCGTTCGGTACTTTGATAATTTGATATGTGGGTCGACCGGTGCTTGGGTGCTGTTCGTACTTGAACAAGCATCCCACTTATGATTAACCTCTATTGCAAGCATCCGCAACTACAACAAAAGTATTAAGGTAAACCTAACCATAGCATGAAACATATGGATCCAAATCAGCCCCTTACGAAGCAACGCATAAACTAGGGTTTAAGCTTCTTTCACTCTAGCAACCCATCATCTACTTATTACTTCCCAATGCCTTCCTCTAGGCCCAAATAATGGTGAAGTGTTATGTAGTCGACGTTCACATAACACCACTAGAGGGTAGACAACATACATCTCATTAAAATATCGAACGAATACCAAATTCACATGACTACTAATAGCAAGACTTCTCTCATGTCCTCAGGAACAAACGTAACTACTACTTAAAAGCATATTCATGTTCATAATCGGAGGGTATTAATATGAATAAAGGATCTGAACATATGATCTTCCACCAAATAAACCAACTAGCATCAACTACAAGGAGTAATCAACACTACTAGCAACCTCTGTGTACCAATCCGGACTTAGAGACAAGAATTGGATACAAGAGATGAACTAGGGTTTGGGAGGAGATGGTGCCGTGAAGATGTTGATGGAGATTGTCCTCTCCCGATGAGAGGAGGCGTTGGTGATGACGATGGCGATGATTTCCCTCCGGAGGGAAGTGTCCCCGGCAGAACAGCTCTGCCGGAGCCCTAGATTGGTTCCGCCAAGGTTCCTCCTCGTGGCGGCGGAGTCTCGTCCCGAAAGATTGCTTATGATTTTTGTTCGGACAAAAGACTTCATATACCAAAAGATCGGCACCGGAGGGCCAACAGGGGGCCCACGAGGCACGGGGCGCGCCCAGGGGGGTAGGGCGTGCCCCCCACACTCGTGGACAGGTGGAGGCCCCCCTGACTAGATTCTTCTTCCAGTATTTTTTTGTTATTTCCAAAAATAACTTTTGTGGAGTTTCAGGACTTTTGGAGTTGTGCAGAATATGTCTCTAATATTTGCTCCTTTTGCAGCTCAGAATTCCAGCTGCCGGCATTCTCCCTCCTTATGTAAACCTTGTAAAATAAGAGAGAATAGGCATAAGTATTGTGACATAATGTGAAATAACAGCCCATAATGCAATAAATATCGATATAAAATCATGATGCAAAATGGACGTATCAACTCCCCCAAGCTTAGATCTCGCTTGTCCTCAAGCGAAAGCCGATAACGATAAATATGTCCACATGTTTAGAGGTAGAGGTGTCGATAAAAATAAAATACGGACATGAGGGCATCATGATTATTCTCATAACAGCAACATATATGGATATTGTCATATGATCTATTATGCTCAAGTAATAATCCATTCACAATGCAAAGTATGAATCAGAAACTTTATTGAGAACTAACAAACTATAATCTCAGTCACTGAAGCAATTGCAATTTATCATAACATCTGAAAGAGTTTATGTCAGAGCTTTCTAGCAAGTCCACATACTCAACTATCATTTAGTCTTTCATAATTTCTAACACTCACGCAATACTTGTGGTTACAGAGTTTTAATCGGACACAAAGAAAGATAGGGGCTTATAGTTTTGCCTCCCAACCTTTTACCTCAAGGGTAAAGTCAACAATAATAGTTCATGCTAACCCATATCCAATTAGATATATCTATCAAGATCTTTCCAACACACTGTGCTTGCCAAAGGATAAAATATAAAAAGGAAAGGTGAAGATCACCATGACTCTTGCATAAGGTAGAAGATAATAATAAAAGATAGGCCCTTCGCAGAGGGAAGCGAGAGGTTGCCATGCGCTTTCGGGGTTGGATGCACAAAATCTTAATGCGAAAAGAACGCCACTTTATATTGCCACTTGTGATATGAACCTTTATTATGTAGTCCGTCGCTTTTATTTCTTCCACATCACAAGATCGTATAAAGCTTATTTCCTCCACACCAATCAATCATACATATTTAGAGAGCAATTTTTATTGCTTGCACCGATGACAACTTACTTGAAGGATCTTACTCAATCCATAGGTAGATATGGTGGACTCTCATGGCAAAATTGGTTTAAGGGTATTTGGAAGCACAAGTAGTATCTCTACTTGGTGCAAAGGATTTGGCTAGCATGAGGGGGAAAGGCAAGCTCAACATGTTGGATGATCCATGACAATATACTTTATCTCAGATATATGAAAACATAACCCATTACGTTGTCTTCCTTGTCCAACATCAACTCTTTAGCATGTCATATTTTAATGAGTGCTCCCAATCATAAAAGATGTCCAAGATAGTATATTTATATGTGAAACCTCTCTTTCTTTATTACCTCCTATTAATTGCAACGATGACCAAAGCTATGTTTGTCAACTCTCAACAATTTTTAATCATCATACTCTTTCTATGTGAAGTCATTACTGTAGCGACCCGACCCGAATGGATCAAGTCTCTGTGCTTTCGTGTCATCCCTGGATCGGTATGCTGACACACACAGTACTCGAAGGATTTATAACAGAGGTAAATCACATGTATAAACAGCGTAAAAACTATTACCTCAATCCAAAATATAGCGGAAGCAACAAGGTTGTGGATTCCCATCAACACCAACGGCAAAGTTGAGTATAGGAAATCGTAACCCTAACGTATCACTTACTCGTCGTCTGAAAATTCTGCAACATGAAAAGTTGCAGCCCGAAACGGGTCAGCACATGGAATATGCTGGCAATGTAACACATAGAGAACAATGAAGCAATAAGCCTACACTACATGCATATTTGGCTGGTGGTAAGGCTCTCTGATTACATTTTTGCATAAAGCTGATTTTTCCCTACATCAAAGGAATAATTTTTTTTAACTATCATGGTGGTTGTTAAACATTGAGAATGGTTGTGACATCCTCAATCCCAATTAAAAGGTACTCATTAAAAACCCAATAATATTTATTTGCAGTAACATGTTGAGATTCACATGATATTCAAGTACTAGATACTCAAAACGTCCATAACCGGGGACACGGCTAATCATGATTAGTTTATACACTCTGCAGAGGTTTGCGCACTTTTCCCCACAAGACTCGATCGCCTCCGCTTGATTTCTCGCACTACATGGTGTTTGAGAAACGGATGACCGAGACATAGTCTTTCGTAAGCGCTTAGCACCTTACATGTGGGTAGACCGTACCAACCTACATCCCCTACATCAGCTAGCCTACCCGTAAGAGTTCGCACAACTTAGTCAACTACGCCATGAGCCCATAATTGGCTTGTGGCTGCACACGGAAGTTTCTAGTTTGAATAATCTTATGATCCCTTAGAGCACAGGTGGCGGTCCGAAGAAATACAGCAAGTCCTGATAGAAACCAGTGCCTCAATCCACCCGGATGTGTGTTTAAGTTGCCACCTTAGATAAACCATTAATTAACAATCTCACATCTGTCATGGATATTCACTCACCCAATCCACGTCTACTAGCATAGCATGGCATAATCAAGCAAACGTAGAAGTAACTCCCAAGGTTTCATAAGTAAAACAGTAATAGGTACTACCTCAATCTACTTCCCATCCCACAATTTGATTAGATCCTAATCATGCAAGTGTTTGAGGAATAGATCTAATGCATAAAAACTGGGTATGAGAAGAGTATGATCAAAGTGTTACTTGCCTTGCTGACGATCCGCGAGACCTAGAGATTCGAAGTAACGAGCGGCGCACTCACGGTGATCTAACGCAGACAAACAACAAGCATACAATAAGCACTCATCTAATGCACGGGAAATCTCGAATAAAAGATCTAACCAGATAGTTCAACTTAAGAACCACAGTTTGCAAAAGAATCGAATCAAATAAAGCATCGGAAGTCGGAACTCGAGAGAGAACGACTCGATTTAGCAATCTGAAACTAGGTCAAAATTTTACAGTAGCAAAACTCTGTGTAAGTAGGTTAGTCGGAACGGCGGTTTCGTTACGAAACTCCAGGCGCTTGAATCACCTGATTCCGATAAACGAGCAAGAAATAAAACAGATTTGAAAATCGGATCAGAAATCGAATCTGAAAAAATAACGGATTAAATCCGATTTAAAAGAAAACGACGAACGAACTAAATAACGGACGTTCGTTAACAGAACGAATCCAACGAACGCGTTCATTGAAACGAACGGGTCGGTGAACGTTCGTTAATTAAGAAAACCGAAAAAAAATAAAACCAATCTAGGTTTTTTTTAAAAAAACCGAACATCTCTTTTTTTTAAAAAAAAAAACCGGGTCGGTTTATTTGGGGAAAACCGGATCGGATCGGATCGGTTTGGGCGGCGGCGGGGCTACCTCCGGTGGCTCTCGCCGGCGGGGTTCCCGGTCTCCTGCTGGTCAAGCGAGGTCGGTGGGTGGGCTCGGGCGTCGGCGTGCGTGTTCGGCGACGAGGGCGACGGCGGCGGCGTTCGAGCGACAGGCGGCTCGGCTTGGGAGGCGCGGGGCGATGGCGTGAGAGAGAGGGGTCGGGTTATAAGAAGGCGGTTCCTTGGGGAGGCGGCAGGTCGGCGTGTCGTCCCGGACTCGGCGGGACGCCCTTCAGTGACGCGAGGAGGAGGAGGTGGTAGGGGGCGATGGGCACTGGGGCACAGGCTGGGCAGTGGGCCTCGATCCAGTGGGCGCGTTTATTTTTTTTTTAAAATTAAAATTTAAACCAAACGAATTAAAAATAAAATACCAAATGAGCTCCAAATTAAATAAAACAAATTTTCCCCGACTCCTAAAAATGAGTCGAACAAAATGAACTTTTAAAAACTGCAACATGCAAATAAATTTTAAAATGCTCATTTTTGCCTAAGCAAAATAAATCTTCAAAACCCAAATTTGATTTATTTAAAATATCTTCGTTTTCCTAAATATTGGGAAAGTCATATTATTCCCTCTCTTGAGATTTTGTAGGAAAAACTTTATGAAGATAATTAAATAAATCCAATGATCCTATTTCCAAAATTTGAGAAATCCCAAATATGAAAATAACGAAACTTCCAACTCTCTCCGAGGGTCCTTGAGTTGCGTGAAATTTTCTAGGATCGGAAAATGCGAGAAAATATGATATGCATGATGATCTAATGTATAACATTCCAAATTGAAAATTTGGGATGTTACAAACCTACCCCCTTAAGATGAATCTCGCCCTCGAGATTCGGGTTGGCTAGAAAATAGGTGGGGTGGTCCTTGAGCAAAACTTCCTCTCTTTCCTGTGTGGCTTCATCCTCGGTGTGGTGGCTCCACTGAACTTTGTAAAACTTGATAACCTTGTTTGCGGGTAACTCTGCTTTGGCATAATCGAGAATCTTAATCGGCATAGCTCTTTTATGCAGATCGGGCTATCTTGAGCACATCTCGAATCAACTTAACTTTCTGCTCGCACTCCTTAATCAAATCTGGTCCGAACAACTGACGATCTCCAGTTTCGTCCCATAACAAGGGTGTCCTGCACCTTCTTCCATACAAAGCTTCGAAAGGTGCCATCTTCAAACTGGTTTGGTAACTGTTGTTGTAGGAAAATTCTGCATACGGCAAATTGTCATCCCAGCTAGATCCATAATCTAGGGCACAAGCTCTCAAAGATGTCTTCCAAAATCTGATTGACTCTCTCGGTCTACATCCATCGGTCTGTGGGTGGAAAGCTGTCTTGAATTCCAATCGGGTTCCCAATGTTTCATGCAATCGGTTCCAAAATTTCGAGGTAAACTGGGTTCCTCTATACGATACGATGCTTCTCGGAACTCCGTGTAAGCACAAAATTCTGGTCATGTATATCTTTGCCAACTTAGCACTGCTATAGGTAGTCTTGGACCGAACAAAATGAGCTACCTTTGTTAAGCGATTAGACTATAACCCAAATCGAGTCATATCTGAACGAGTCTTTGGCAATCTGTGATAAAATCCATGCCTAGTTTATCCCACTTCCATTCGGTATCGGCAATGGTTGTAACAATCCTGGCTTCGATGTTCTCGCCTTTACTTTCGACATACATCGCAAACTGCTACATACTCGCAATATCCTTCTTCATTCCGGTCCACCGTAAAGTATTCTTCAAATCCAAATACATCTTGGTATTTCTGGGTGAATCGAATAGGGTGAATCATGGGCTTCTTGTAAAATCAACTTCACGATCTACGGGTCATTGGGCACATAAACACGGTCTTCGAACCATAGGGTATCGTGCTCGTCCTCACGAAATCCTTTAGCCTTTCCTTTGCCCATCTTCTCCTTTATAAAGGCAACTTCCTTATCTGCCTTTTGGGCTTCTCTGATTTTGTCCATCAGCGTTGATCGAATCGCCAATCTTTGCTACATAGCCTCTCGGTACTATTTCCAAACATAGCTCTCGAAGGTCCTTGGCTAACTCATTGGGTATTCCTCCCATCATTAGGGTATTGACGTGGCTCTTACGGCTCAATGCGTCTGCTACGACATTAGCCTTTCCGGGGTGATAATGCAATCTCATGTCATAATCCTTGATAAGCTCTAACCATCTCCTTTGTCCGAGATTCAATTCATACGTGTGAAGATGTACTTCAAACTCTTGTGATCCGTATATACTTCACAATGATTTCCAATGAGAAAATGTCTCCATGTCTTCAGGGCATGCACTACGGCTGCTAACTCCAAATCATGAGTGGCATAATTCAACTCATGGGGCTTAAGTTGTCGTGAAGCATACTGAAACAACTCTTCCTTCCTGCATAAGCACTGCTCCAAGTCCTCGGCGTGAAGCGTCGCAATATACCCTCATAATCCTTAGTCCGATCTGGCAATATCAAAAGCTGGTGAGGTAACCAATCTTTTCTTCAACTCCTGAAAACTTGCCTCCACAGTCCTCAGTCCATATGAATTTATTTTCCTTCTTCAACAATTACATCATAGGCTTAGCAATCCTTGAGAAATTCTCAATGAATCTTGGTAGTATCCTGCGAGTCCAAGGAAACTCCAATTTCTCCAACGGTCGTTGGTGCTTCCCATTTGGTTACGGTCTCAACTTTCATGGGGTCAACTGCTATCCCTTCTCCGGATATAACATGTCCGAGAAATCCAACTTCCTTTAACCAAAACTCACATTTCTTTGAACTTGGCATACAACTGGTGTTCCCTCGGTTTCTCCAAAACCAATCGCAAATGTTCCTTGTGTTCCTCTTCATTCTTCGAGAAAATCAAAATGTCATCAATGAACACCACGACGAACTTATCCAAAACTCCACAAACACTTTGTTCATCGGGTTCATGAAATAGGCTGGTGCGTTAGTCACCCAAATGACATAACGGTATACTCATTATAGTCCATATCTCGTGGTAAATGCTGTCTTGGGTATGTCCTGCTCCCGAATCTTCAATCGATGGTACCACGATCGCAAGTCGATCTTGGAAAACACCTTGGCTCCTTGCAAGCGATCAAACAGGTCATTTATCATAGGTAGTGGGTACTTGTTCTTGATTGTTACTTCATTCAATCCACGATAATCAACAACCATTCTTAACGATCCATCCTTCTTCTCCACTAGCAAAAGCGGGTGATCCCCAAGGTGAAGAGCTTGGGCGTATAAAACCTTTATCCAAAAGTTCCTTAATCGCTTCTTGATTTCCGCCAAATCTGTCTTTGGCATCCTATACGATTCGCTTCGATATAGGGCCTGTTCACGGCAACAGCTCGATCAAAACTCAATGTCTCTATCCGGTGGCATTCACGGCAACTCTTAGGAAATACGTCGGGAAAATCCTTCTGCTGGTACTTCTTCTGTACCACTCACGATAAGCAATTAACTTGTGCTCTCCTCGGCTCGTGCCGTGATACATACTTAATCCTTCTTCCTTGGTGTGGTGAGCAAAATTGATCTAGTGGAGCAATCAATGTTTCCTCCATACTTTGATAACCAATCCATACCTAATATCACATCCAATCCTTGGGATTCCGTAACTATTAGGTCCGAGGGAAAACATAGTGTCCAATCCTTAATGGCGATCGATCACACCATTTACTAGCCATGTACTCTTCTCGGGTGAGGTTACTAGCATGGGTGACCTAAGGGCTTGGGTTGGTAACTTGTACTTATCCACAAATCCCTTGATATGTATGAATGCGATGCACCAAGATGTCGAAAAGAACAAGCTACGATAAATGACTTAACCCAAAACTTACCGATTCTTTGCATCGGTGATCTTCAACCTCCTCCACTTCAAGGTGGTTCACATGTCCTCTATTGAAAGGGTTGGGCTTCTTTCCGAGCTTCCATTGCCATTTCCATTCCGGCCTTACGGGCGATCATTGGCATAATGCCCGATCTTGCGGCACTTAAAGCAAGTAACATGACTCGAGTCTACTTTGGATGGTGTTGGCCGGGTTGGTGCGATTACGTCCGTTGCTTCCTCCATTCCCGTTCCCATTCTTGGTGCTGTTATGGTTATGCTAATTTCCTCCTCCATGGGTATGCTGAAACTGAATTCCTGATTTAGGGGTATAACGAGGTTTCTGTGAGCTCCGTAGTTATACTTCCCTTGTCCATACTTCCGCTTGCAGTTCTCAATTCTTCTTTGCTTTCCTTCAATCATGAGGGCTCGGTCTACTAACTCCTGGTAGTTATTGAAACCGCTACCATCAACGGCATCTTGAACTCATCATTCAGTCCTTCTAGAAACTTCTCACCTTAGTTGCATCCGTAAGCAACGTCATCCGGGGCATAACGTGCTAGTTTACTAAAGTCATCCACGTCTTGGCCATGAGTCCTTCCTCCTTGGCGTAAGTTGCGAAACTCACGCTTCTTCATGGCCATAGCTCCTGCTGAAACATGGGCGGTCTTGAAAAGCTTGCTGAAATTGATCCCATGTGACGGTGTCTACAGGGTAAGTGGTTGTGAAATTCTCCCACCATCTTTCTTGCGGGTCCTTCAAGTTGATGTCTTTGCAAACTTCACTCTTTCTCCATCCGTGCATCCTGAAGTGGTCAGCTCCTTCCTATCTTGCGGAGCAGTCATCTGCTACAATTGGCTCGGTGCTCTTTGGAATACACGGCGGGTTCGATCTAAGGAAAGCGAGTCGGATGATCCGCGGTGGTGGTGGCGGTGGGTTGTTGTTGTTGTTGTTGTTGCCACAGTTACGCACCAATGTTTGAATCAGGGTATTCAACTGCTTTGGATCGGTTGGGTGATCTCTGGCGGGAAAAGCGAATCCGGGTCGCGTCTCGGAGGCATCTGATGGGTTTAGAAAAGATGAGAATTTAGAATAGAATGAGGTCTATGGGGAATCACTACCCAAATGCACATGAGCAAATACACACAAAATCACTTCATTCAATCAAACAAAGGCTTACAACGATCTAACTATCGCAAAAGTGCGTGTACTATACTGTTTACATGGAGGGAATACTACTAATATGTGGGGGACTTCTACTAATTTGAATCGGTGGAAGACTCCATAATGTCTGCTCCAGCTTCGTCTTCAAAGTCGGGTTCACTTGGATCCGAATCGGTGTCGTCGATGTTGATGTAGTCGCTTGGGCAATCGACATACTGGTCTTCATTCCTGGCGCCAACTTCTTCTTGAGTTCTTCAATCTCGTACTTAAGATCGTTATTGTGTTTTGCTAGAGCTACGATCTCGTCCATATAGTCCTTGCGTAGTTGTCTTTAGTTCTTCTTCAAGCTCGATGATCCTTCCCTTTGCATTCTGCAACTCCAACATATCATTGCACATCTGATTCTCCTGGCGTCGAATGTGCTGGTTTAACTCCTGGATAAATGCTGCAATGGACCTATCCTTCTTAGTGTTGACGACTTCCCATTTGTCGTCTCGGCGTCCATAAATCTGGTAGATTGTGTCCTTGAGGTCTTCTTGGTAAACTTCTCCAATGCGTCCCATGGTGATGTGAGCTGCCATGCTCTTTCCGGACTCCAAGTTGGTGCCTTTGAAAACACTATCTATAGGCTTGGTGATTGGGGCGAATGTCCTTCCCGAACGTGAGCGTGAATCTTCCGGCGCTCCTCTTGAGCAGAGTGGCGTTGAAAGTTCCGGTGAAGCTTGGTAATCCAATGTTCGGTACTTGGTAACTTCCTTCAAGTGAAATCCAAAAGGTGTGCCTTCATCCGTTGGGTGTACTTGATCTTGTCGTCCGTCATCCTAAAGAGAGTAGAAAAGATGAGGAGTTAGAAAATGGGAAGAGAGTAGTGATCTATGGCTTTATCTTAGTGGTCGTGTCCCTACGGTCGGTGTGCTCGATACCATTCTCTGTCGTGACCCGACCGAATGGATCAAGTCTCTACGTGCTTTCGTGTCATCCACGGATCGGTATCTTTGACACACCACGATTACTCGAAGGATTTATAACAGAGGTAAATCACATGTATAAACAGCGTAAAACTATTACCTCAATCCAAAATATAGCGGAAGCTTAACAAGGTTGTGGATTCCCATCAACACCAACGGCAAAGTTGAGTATAGGAAATCGTAACCCTAACGTATCACTTACTCGTCAATGCGAAAATTCTGCAACATGAAAAGTTGCAGCCAAACGGGTCAAGACATGGAATATCTTGGCAATGTAACACATAGAGAACAATGAAGCAATAAGCCTACACTACATGCATATTTGGCTGGTGGTAAGGCTCTCTGATTTAAATTTTTGCATAAAGCTGATTTTTCCCTACATCAAAGGAATAATTTTTTTTAACTATCATGGTGGTTGTTAAACATTGAGAATGGTTGACAGCATCCTCAATCCCAATTAAAAGGTACTCATTAAAAACCCAATAACATTTATTTGCAGTAACATGTTGAGATTCACATGATATTCAAGTACTAGATACTCAAAACGTCCATAACCGGAGACACGACTAATCATGATTAGTTTATACACTCTGCAGAGGTTTGCGCACTTTTCCCCACAAGACTCGATCGCCTCCGTTTGGTTTCTCGCACTACATGGTGTTTGAGAAACGGATGACCGAGACATAGTCTTTCGTGCGCTAGCACCTTACATGTGGGTAGACCGTACCAACCTACATCCCCTACATCAGCTAGCCTACCCGTAAGAGTTCGCACAACTTAGTCAACTACGCCAGAGCCCATAATTGGCTTGTGGCTGCTACGGAAGTTTCTAGTTTGAATAATCTTATGATCCCTTAGAGCACAGGTGGCGGTCAGAAGAAATACAGCAAGTCCTGATAGAAACCAGTGCCTCAATCCACCCGGATGTGTGTTTAAGTTGCCACCTTAGATAAACCATTAATTAACAATCTCACATCATCATGGATATTCACTCACCCAATCCACGTCTACTAGCATAGCATGGCATAATCAAGCAAACGTAGAAGTAACTCCCAAGGTTTCATAAGTAAAAGCAGTAATAGGTACTACCTCAATCTACTTCCCATCCCACAATTTGATTAGATCCTAATCATGCAAGTGTTTGAGGAATAGATCTAATGCATAAAAACCGGTATGAGAAGAGTATGATCAAAGTGTTACTTGCCTTGCGATGATCCGCGAGACCTAGAGATTCAAGTAACAAGCGGCGCACTCAGGGTGATCTAACGCAGACAAACAACAAGCATACAATAAGCACTCATCTAATGCACGGGGAAATCTCGAATAAAAGATCTAACCAGATAGTTCAACTTAAGAACCCTGGTTGCAAAAGAATCGAATCAAATAAAGCATCGGAAGTCGGAACTCGAGAGAGAACGACTCGATTTAGCAATCTGAAACTAGGTCAAAATTTTACAGTAGCAAAACTCTGTGTAAGTAGGTTAGTCGGGCGGCGGTTTCGTTCTGAAACTCCAGCGCTTGAATCACCTGATTAGATAAACGAGCAAGAAATAAAACAGATTTGAAAATCGGATCGTAAATCGAATCTGAAAAATAACGGATTAAATCCGATTTAAAAGAAAACGCATTTAACGAACTAAATAATGGACGTTCGTTAACAGAACTAATCCAACGAACACGTTCATTGAAACGAACGGGTCGGTGAACGTTCGTTAATTAAGAAAACCAAAAAAAAAACCAATCTAGGTTTTTTTAAAAAAAAACCGAACATCTCTTTTTTAAAAAAAAAAACCGGGTCGGTTTATTTGGGGAAAACCGGATCGGATCGGATCGGTTTAGGCGTGGCGGGCTACCTCCGGTGGCTCTCGGCGGGTTCCGCTGGTCAAGGGGGTCGGTGGGTGGGCTCGGGCGTCGGCGTGCTCGTGCGACGGGCGGGCGGCAAGCGGCGTTCGAGGCGGCGGCTCGGCTTGGGAGGCGGCGGCGGGCGATGTGAGAGAGAGGGGCGGGTTATAAAGGGGCGGTTCCTTGGGGGAGGCGACGGGGTCAGCGTGTCCGTCCCGGGACTCGAGCGGCGGCGGCGTCGGTGGCGGACGCCGCTTCAAGTGACGCGAGGAGGAGGAGGAGGTGGGCTGGGGCGATGGGCACAGGGCTGGTCAGCTGGGCCTCGGATCAGTAGCGTTTTTTTAAATTAAAATTTAAACCAAGCAATTAAAAATAAAATACCAAATGAGCTCCAAATTAAATAAACCAACTTTTCCCCGACTCCTCAAAATGAGTCGAACAAAATGAACTTTTAAAAACCGCAACAGGCAAATAAATTTTAAAATGCTCATTTTTGCCTACGCAAAATAAATCTTCAAAACCCAAATTTGATTTATTTAAAATATCTTCGTTTTCCTAAATATTGGGAAAGTCATATTATTCCCTCTCTTGAGATTTTGTAGGAAAAAATATATGAATATAATTAAATAAATCCAATGATCCTATTACCAAAAATTTAGAAATCCCAAAAAAGAAAATAACGAAACTTCCAACTCTCTCCGAGGGTCCTTGAGTTGCGTGAAATTTTCTAGGATCGGAAAATGCGAGAAAATATGATATGCATGATGATCTAATGTATAACATTCCAAATTGAAAATTTGGGATGTTACAGTTACTCTCCATAATATCAATATGATCTCTTTGTTTCTTTTTATTCTTTCTCTTTTCTTTTATTCACTCAAGATCATAGCAAAATAATCAAGCCCTTGACTCAACACTAATCTTTATTATATAACTCACGGACTCGATTACAAAGAAAGATCAAAAAGCAAAACTCGGAACTAGGTCATATCAAAACTTTATTCTACTAGATCAAGATACTACTAAAAGGATCAAACTAAGAAAAACGGTAAAGATAGGAGATGTGGTTGTGATACGATACCGGGGCACCTCCCCTAAGCTTGGCAGTTGCCAAGGGGAGTGCCCATACCCATGTGATTATGTCTCCTTCTTCGGGGATGGTGAAGATGATGGTTTAGTTGATGGCATGGGCTTCATCCTTAAATTGCGCTTGAGGACAGAATTTTGATCCCTCAGGTCATCAATCTCCTACTCCAGGCTTAATATCTTTTTGCATAGTTCCTGCTTGTTTTCCTGCAAGAGACGAAAAGGGATAAACTCGATCTTAAGTTTCTTTGCTCTATCAGGGAGGCTTGACTTTTTGAACTCCACATGCATGTCCCCAGGTTGAGGTAATGGGACTTCATCTTCATCTGAGCTCATCCCCTCCCTTCTCTTGGGTTCATAGTCCTCTTCTTCTTCCGTAGTTCAACCACAATGCTCCACATCTCCATAGACCTTAGGGTTTGCAAGGTAATCAGCCACATAGCTTTCTCTTTCAGAATCCTGGGACGACATGTTGCCCTAATCTGGAGCAGGACAACTCGAAATGAAATAATAGGATATTTGCATGATACAGTGGTCAAAACCTTCGGGAGATTATATAATGAATTTTTACCGACCAAAATACGTATCGTGCAAGAAAACGGAGTCCCGAGAGCACATGAGGTGCCCATGAGGTAGGGGCGCGCCCAGTAGGGTAGGGCGCGCCCTCCACCCGTGGAGGCCTCGTGTCCTTCCCGGACTGCTTCTTATTTTTCTATTTTCCTAAATATTCCAAAATGGAGAAATATTGCCATTAGAACTGTTTTGGAGTCGGTTTACTTACGTACCGCATACCTATTCCTTTTCGAAGTCTGAAACGTTCCGAAAAGTGTCCCTTATGTATTCCTCCGGGGTTACGGTTTCAATAACATTGGTCTTTTTGATTCTTTGACCGTTCACCACCTTCGAATTTGTGCCTTCGAAGTTGTTGATTTTTATGGCACCGGAACAATAGACCTCCTCGATAACGTAAGGGCCTTCCCATTTAGAGAGAAGTTTTCCTGCAAAAAATCTTAAACGAGAGTTGTATAGCAATACATAATCACCTACATTAAACTCACGCTTTTGTATTCTTTTATTATGCCATCTTTTAACTTTTTCTTTAAACAATTTGGCATTTTCATAGGCTTGTGTTCTCCATTCATCAAGTGAGCTAATGTCAAATAACCTCTTCTCACCGGCAAGTTTGAAATCATAATTGACCTCTTTAATAGCCCAATAAGCCTTATGTTCTAGTTTGAGAGGTAAGTGACATGCTTTTCCATAACCCATTTTATACGGAGACATACCCATATGATTATTATATGCAGTTCTATATGCCCATAATGCATCATCAAGTTTCTTGGACCAATTCTTTCTAGATCTATTAACAGTCTTTTGCAAAATTAATTTGAGTTCTCTATTACTCAATTCTACTTGACCACTAGACTGCGGGTGATAAGGAGATGCAATTCTATGATTAACGTCATACTTAGCAAGCATTTTATGGAAAGCACCATGAATAAAATGTGAACCACAATCAGTCATTAGATATCTAGGGACTCCAAACCTCGGAAAAATAACTTCTTTAAGCATTTTAAAAGAGGTGTTATGATCAGCACTACTAGTTGGAATAGCTTCTACCCACTTAGTAACGTAATCAACAGCAACCAAAATATATGTGTATCCATTAGAGGCAGGAAAAGGTCCCATATAATCAAAGCCCCAAACATCAAATGGTTCAATAACAAGTGAATAATTCATAGGCATTTCTTGACGTCTACTAATATTACCAATTCTTTGACATTCATCACAAGATAAGACAAACTTACGGGCATCCTTGAAGAGAGTAGGCCAATAAAAACCGGATTGCAATACCTTATGTGCAGTTCTATCTCCAGCGTGGTGTCCTCTATAAGCCTCGGAGTGACACTTGCGTAGGATATGTTCCTGTTCATGCTCAGGTACACAACGTCTAATAACACCATCTACTCCTTCTTTATAAAGATGTGGGTCATCCCAAAAGTAATGGCTCAAATCATAGAAAAACTTTTCTTTTCTTTGGTATGTGAAACTAGGTGGTATAAATTTAGCAACGATGTAATTAGCATAATCAGCATACCATGGAGCAGTACGAGAAGTATTTATGACATTTAATAGCTCATCAGGAAAGCTATCATCAATAGGTAGTGGGTCATCAAGAACATTTCTAACCTAGACAAGTTGTCTGCAACGGGGTTCTCAGCTCCCTTTCTATCAATAATATGCAAATCAAATTCTTGTAGCAGGAGAACCCATCTAATAATTCTAGGTTTAGCATCTTTATTTTCCATAAGATATTTAATAGCAGCATGATCCGTGTGAATAGTTACTTTAGAATCAACAATATAAGGTCTGAACTTATCACGAGCAAATACAACTGCTAATAATTGTTTTCAGTAGTAGCATAATTTCTCTGGGCATTGTCTAGAGTTTTACTAGCATATTGAATAACATTTAATTTCTTATCAACTCTTTGCCCTAGAACAACACCTACAAAGATAATCACTAGCATCACACATAATTTCAAAGGTAAATTCCAATCGGTGGCTGAACAATAGGTGCGAGAGATCAATGCTTTCTTAAGTATTTCAAATGCTTCTACACAATCATCATCAAAGACAAATGGTATATCTTTTTGTAATAAATTAGTCAGAGGCCGAGAAATTTTTGAGAAGTCCTTAATGAACCTCCTATAAAAACCGGCGTGACCAAGGAAACTTCTTACACCTTTGATGTCCTTGGGACTTGACATCTTTTCAATATCATCAACCTTGGCTTTATCAACCTCAATACCTCTTTCAGAAACTTTATGCCCAAGACAATACCTTCATTGACCATAAAGTGGCACTTTTCCCAATTCAAGACAAGATTAGTTTCTTCACATCTCTGCAAAACTCGATCAAGGTTGCTCAAGCAATCATCAAAAGAGGATCCATAGACGGAAAAATCGTCCATGAAAACCTCACAAATCTTTTCACAAAAGTCAAAGAATATAGCCATCATGCATCTTTGAAAGGTAGCAGGTGCATTACATAAACCAAAAGGCATACGCCTATAAGCAAAAGTACCAAAAGGGCAAATAAAAGTGGTCTTTGATTGATCATCGGCTGACACGGGTATTTGAGAGAAACCAGAATAACCATCTAGAAAGGAAAAGTGTGTATGTTTGGATAATCTTTCTAGCATTTGATCAATAAAAGGCAAGGGGTAATGATCTTTTTTAGTAGCTTTATTTAATTTGCGGAAATCAATTACCATCCTATAACCTGTAATAATTCTTTGCGGAATCAATTCATCTTTATCATTAGGAGCAGCGATAATACCTCCCTTCTTAGGGACACAATGGACAGGACTTACCCGACTATCGACAGCGGGATAAATTATACCTGCCTCAAGGAGCTTTAGTATTTCCTTTCTTATCACTTCTTTCATCTTAGGATTCGGTAGTCGTTGATGATCACGAACTGGTTTGGCATCTTTATCCAAATTTATTTTGTGTTGACATAGAGTGGGACTAATGCCCTTAAGATCATCAATAGTATATCCAATAGCAGCGCGGTGCTTCTTCAGAGTTTTCAATAATCTCTCTTCTTCATGCTCTGAAAGGTTAGCACTAATAATAACATGATATATCTTTTTCTCATCAAGATAAGCATATTTAAGAGTATCGAACCAGCGGTTTAAGCTCAAACACGGGATCACCCTTGGGTGGAGGAGGATCCCCTATGATTTCAACAGCAAATTGTGTTTCGAGGATAGGTTCTTGTTTAAAGAATACTTCATCTATTTCCCTTCTTTCATTCATAAACATATCATTTTCATGGTCTAGCAAATATTGTTCTAAAGGATCACTAGGAGAATGCGACAATAGAAGCAAGACCAATAATTTCATCCTTACTAGGCAATTCCTCTTCACGGTGTTGTCTACTAAATTCAGAGAAATTAAACTCATGAGACATATCACCCAAGCCAATAGTAACGACATCCTTTTCGCAGTCTATCCTAGCATTAACTATGTTCAAGAAGTGTCTACCAAAAATAATGGGACAAAAGCTATCTTGTGGGGAACCAAGAACAAGAAAATCAGCAGGATATTTAGTTTTCCCACACAAGACTTCAACATCTCTAACAATTCCCATTGGTGATATAGTATCTCTATTGGCAAGTTTAATTGTGACATCAATAAGTTCTAACTCAGTAGGTGCAATATCATGCTTAATTTCTTTGTATAAGTCATGAGGTATAGCACTAGCGCTGGCACCCATGTCACATAAGCCATGATAACAATGATCTCCTATTTTAACAGAAATAACAAGCATGCCTACAACAGGTCTATCTTTATCTTTAGCACAAGGTTTGGCAATTCTGGCAGTTTCATCACGGAAATGAATAACATGCCCATCGATATTATCAGACAAGAGATCTTTAACAATAGAAATATTAGGTTCAACTTTAATTTGCTCAGGAGGTGTATAAGTTCTAATATTGCTTTTACGGACCACAGTTGAAGCTTTAGCATGATCCTTTATCCTAACGAGGAAAAGGTGGTTTCTCAACATAAGAAGTAGGAACAATAGGATCATTATAAGTGATAGTCTTTTCTTCAACTTTAATTGGTGCAGCTACTTTTACTTCTATGGGAGGATGATATTTAAACCACTTCTCCTTAGGGAGATCAATATGAGCAGCAAAAGATTTACAGAAAGAAGCTACTATCTCTGAGTCAAGTCCATATTTAGTGCTAAATTTACGGAAAACATCGCTATCCATAAAAGATTTAACACAACCAAACTTAGGTGTCATACCTGACTCCTTACCTTCGTCGAGATCCCAATCTTCAGAGTTGCGTTTAATTCTATCCAATAAATCCCATTTGAATTCAATAGTTTTCATCATAAAAGAGCCAGCACAAGAAGTATCGAGCATGGTGCGATTGTTATCAGAAAGCCGAGCATAAAAACTTTGAATAATTATTTCTCTTGGAAGCTCATTATTGGGGCATGAATATAGCATTGATTTAAGCCTCCCCCAAGCTTGAGCGATGCTTTCTCCTTCGCGAGGCCAAAAATTATATATATAATTGCGATCACAATGAACAAGATGCATAGGATAAAACTTCTGATGAAATTCCAATTTGAATCGTTTGTAGTTCCATGACCCCGTATCATCACATAGCCTATACCATGTCAATGCATCTCCCTTCAAAGATAAAGGGAAGACCTTATTCTTAATAACATCACCGGGTACACCTGCAAGCTTAAATAATCCACGAACTTCATCCACGTATATTAAGTGCTCATGAGGATGCTTTGTTCCATCTCCTGCAAAAGGATTAGCTAGCAGTTTTTCTAACATACCCGAAGGAATTTCAAAGTGGACATTTTAATTTTCAGTAGGTTCAATAGGTTGAGGAACAACTATTTGCTCTACTAGTCAGGGTGAAGATACCCCGAACAAGCCCCTCCGAGGATTACTTTCCATAGTAACAAGTGATAGTAAATTTCAGCACACTATATAAATTTTTCCTTACCAAATTCCACCTACCAAAGGCGCTTCACTCTCCGGCAACGGCGCTAGAAAAGAGTCTTGATGACCCACAAGTATAGGGGATCTATCGTAGTCCTCTCGATAAGTAAGAGTGTCGAACCCAACGAGGAGCAGAAGGAAATGATAAGCGGTTTTCAGCAAGGTATTCTCTGCAAGCACTAAAATTGTAGGTAACAGATAGTTTTGTGATAGGATAATTTGTAACGAGCAACAAGTAACAAAAGTAAATAAAGTGCAGAAAGGTGGCCCAATCCTTTTTGTAGCAAAGGACAAGCCTGGACAAACTCTTATATAAAGAAAAGCGCTCCGGAGGACACATGGGAATTATCGTCAAGCTAGTTTTCATCACGTTCATATGATTCGCGTTCGGTACTTTGATAATTTGATATGTGGGTGGACGGTGCTTGGGTGCTGTTCTTACTTGAACAAGCATCCCACTTATGATTAACCTCTATTGCAAGCATCCGCAACTACAACAAAAGTATTAAGGTAAACCTAACCATAGCATGAAACATATGGATCCAAATCAGCCCCTTACGAAGCAACGCATAAACTAGGGTTTAAGCTTCTGTCACTCTAGCAATCCATCATCTACTTATTACTTCCCAATGCCTTCCTATAGGCCCAAATAATGGTGAAGTGTTATGTAGTCGATGTTCACATAACACCACTAGAGGATAGACAACATACATCTCATCAAAATATCGAACGAATACCAAATTCACATGACTACTAATAGCAAGACTTCTCTCATGTCCTCAGGAACAAAGCGTAACTACTCATAAAGCATATTCATGTTCATAATCAGAGGGGTATTAATATGAATAAAGGATCTGAACATATGATCTTCCACCAAATAAACCAACTAGCATCAACTACAAGGAGTAATCAACACTACTAGCAACCTACAGGTACCAATCCGTACTTAGAGACAAGAATTGGATACAAGAGATGAACTAGGGTTTGGGAGGAGATGGTGCCGGTGAAGATGTTGATGGAGATTGCCCTCTCCCGTGAGAGGAGGCGTTGGTGACGACGATGGCGATGATTTCCCCCTCCCGAGGGAAGTGTTCCCGTGAGAACAGCTCTGCGGAGCCCTATATTGGTTCCGCCAAGGTTCCGCCTCGTGGCTGAGTCTCATGCCAAAGCTTGCTTATGATTTTTCTTCTGGACGAAAGACTTCATATACCGGAAGATGGGCACCGGAGGGCCAGGGGCCTGACGAGGCGGGCGCGCCGAGGGGGTAGGGCGCGCCCCACCCTCGTGGGACAGGTGGAGGCCCCCCGACGTAGATTCTTCTTCCTGTATTTTTTATTTTCAAAATAACATTCGTGGAGTTTCGGGACTTTTGGAGTTGTGCGAATAGGTCTCTAATATTTGCTCCTTTTCCACCCATAATTCCATTTGCATTCTCCTCCTTATGTAAACCTTGTAAAATAAGAGAGAATAGGCATAAGTATTGTGACATAATGTGTAATAACAACCCATAATGCAATAAATATCGATATAAAAGCATGATGCAAAATGGACGTATCACACTCTGGTGCGGATCTTACTCTAGTTGACCTACGAGGTTCGGTAGTAACTTGATCTGAAGTTACATGATCATCATCATTAGCTTCCTCACTAATTGGTGTAGGAGTCACAGGAACAAATTTCTGTGATGAACTACTTTCCAATAAGGGAGCAGGTACAGTTACCTCATCAAGTTCTACTTTCCTCCCACTCATTTCTTTCGAGAGAAACTTTTCTCTAGAAAGGATCCATTCTTAGCAACGAATGTCTTGCCTTCGGATCTGTGATAGAAGGTGTACCCAACTGTCTCTTTGGGTATCCTATGAAGACACATTTCTCTGATTTGGGTTTGAGCTTATCATGTTGAAACATTTTCACATAAGCATCGCAGTCCCAAACTTTAAGAAACGACAGCTTTGGTTTCTTGCCAAACCATAGTTCATACGGTGTCGCCTCAACAGATTTATATGGTGCCCTTTTAACGTGAATGCAGTTGTCTCTAATGCATAACCCCAAAACGATAGTGGTAAATCGGTAAGAAACATCATAGATTGCACTATATCCAATAAAGTACGGTTATGACATTCGGACACACCATTATGCTGTGGTGTTCCAGGTGGCATGATTTTGTGAAACTATTCCACATTGTTTTAATTGAAGGCCAAACTCGTAACTCAAATATTTTCCTCTACGATCAGATCGTAGAAACTTTATTTCCTTGTTACGATGATTCTCTACTTCACTCTGAAATTCTTTGAAATTTTCAAATGTTTCAGACTTATGTTTCATCAAGTAGATATACCCATATCTGCTCAAATCATCTGTGAAGGTCAGAAAACAGTGATACCCGCCGTGAGCCTGAACACTCATTGGACAGCATACATCGGTATGTATTATTTCCAACAAGTCAGTAGCTCGCTCCATTGTTCCGGAGAACGGAGTCTTAGTCATCTTGCCCATGAGGCATGGTTCGCAAGCATCAAGTGATTCATAATCAAGTGATTCCAAAAGCCCATCAACATGGAGTTTCTTCATGCGCTTTACACCAATATGACCTAAACGACAATGCCACATACAAGTTGCACTATCATTATTAACTTTGCATCTTTTGGTTTCAATATTATGAATATGTGTATCACTATGATCGAGATAAAAAAACTATTTTCATTGGGTGTATGACCATCGAAGGTTTTATTCATGTAAACAGAACAACAATTATTCTCTAATTTAAATGAATAATCGTATTGCAATAAACAAGATCAAACCATATTCATGCTCAAAGCAAACAACAAATAACATTTATTTAGGTTCAACACTAATCCCGAAAGTATAGGGAGTGTGCGATGATGATCATATCAATCTTGGAACTGCTTCCAACACACATCGTCACTTCACCCTTAACTAGTTCCTGTTCATTCTGCAACTCCCGTTTCGAGTTACTACTCTTAGCAACTGAACCAGTATCAAATACCGAGGGGTTGCTATAAACACTAGTAAAGTACACATCAATAACATGTATATCATATATACTTCTGTTCACTTTGCCATCCTTCTTATCCGCCAAATACTTGGGGCAGTTCCGTTTCCAGTGACCAGTCCCTTTGAAGTAGAAGCACTTAGTCTCGGGCTTAGGTCCAGACTTGGGCTTCTTCACTTGAGTAGCAACTTGCTTACCGTTCTTCTTGAAATTCCCCTTCTTCCCTTTTGCCCTTTTCTTGAAACTAGTGGTCTTGTCAACCATCAACACTTGATGTTTTTTCTTGATTTCTACCTTCGTCGATTTTAGCATCACGGAGAGCTTGGGAATCGTTTTCACTATCCCTTGCATATTATAGTTCATCACGAAGTTCTAGCAACTTGGTGATAGTGACTAGAGAACACTATCAATCACTATCTTATCTGGAAGATTAACTCCCACTTGATTCAAGTGATTGTGGTACTCAGACATTCTGAGCACATGCTCACTAGCTGAGCTATTCTCCTCCATCTTGTAGGCAAACTACTTGTCAAAGGTCTCATACCTTTTGACATGGGCATGAGTCTGAAATGCTAATTTCAACTCTTGGAACATCTTATATGTTCCGTGGAGTTTCAAAAAACTTCTTTGAAGCCCCGATTCTAAGCCGTAAAGCATGGTGCACTAAACTATCAAGTAGTCATCATACCGAGCTTTGCCAAACGTTCATAACGTCTGCATATGCTACTGCAATAGGTCCTCCACCTAGCGGTGCATCAAGGACATAATTCTTCTGTGCAGCAATGAGGATAATCCTCAGATCACGGATCCAATCCGCATCATTGCTACTAACATCTTTCAACTTAGTTTTCTCTAGGAACATATCAAAAATAAAACAGGGAGCTAAACACGAGCTATTGATCTACAACATAGATATGCTAATACTACCAGGACTAAATTCATGATAAATTAAAGTTCAATTAGTCATATTACTTAAGAACTCCCACTTAGATAGACATCCCTCGAATCATCTAAGTGATCACGTGATCCAAATCAACTAAACCATGTCCGATCATCACGTGAGATGGAGTAGTTTTCAATGGTGAACATCACTATGTTGATCACATCTACTATATGATTCACGCTCGACCTTTCGGTCTCCAGTGTTCCGAGGCCATATCTGCATATGCTAGGCTCTTCAAGTTTAACCAGAGTATTCTGCGTGTGTGCAAAACTGGCTTGCACCCGTTGTAGATGAACGTAGAGCTTATCACACCCGATCATCACGTGGTGTCCGGGCACGACGAACTTTGGCAACAAAGGCATACTCAGGGAAAACACTTTTATCTTAAAATTTAGTGAGAGATCATCTTACAATGCTACCATCAATCAAAGCAAAATAAGATGCATAAAGGATAAACATCACATGCAATCAATATAAGTGATATGATATGGCCATCATCATGTTGTGCTTGTGATCTTCATCTTCGAAGCACCGTCATGATCACCATTGTCACCGGCGCGACACCTTGATCTCCCTCGTAGCATCGCTGTCGTCTCGCCAACTATTGCTTCTACGACTATCACTGCCGCATAGTGATAAATTAAAGCAATTACAGGGCGATTTCATTGCATACAATAAAGCGACAACCATATGGCTCCTGCCAGTTGCCAATAACTCGGTTACAAAACATGATCATCTCATACAATAAAATATAGCATCATGCGTTGACCATATCACATCACAACATGCCCTGCAAAAACAAGTTAGACATCCTCTACTTTGTTGTTGCAAGTTTTACATGGCTGCTACGGGCTGAGCAAGAACCGTTCTTACCTACGCATCAAAACCACAACGATAGTTCGTCAAGTTAGTGATGTTTTAACCTTCTCAAGGACGAGGCGTAGCCACACTTTCAGTTCAACTAAAGTTGGAGAAATCGACACCTGCCAGCCACCTATGTGCAAAGCACGTCGGTGGAACCAGTCTCGCGTAAGCGTCTGGCGTAATGTCGGTCCGGGCCGCTTCATCCAACAATACCGCCGAACCAAAGTATGACATGCTGGTAAGCAGTATGACTTATATCGCCCACAACTCACTTGTGTTCTACTCGTGCATATAACATCTACGCATAAAGCCTGGCTCGGATGCCACAGTTGGGGAACGTAGTAATTTCAAAAAAAATCCAACGCACACACAGGATCATGGTGATGCATAGCAACGAGAGGGGGAGTGTTTCACGCACTCGTGAGAACGAGCGAGCGTTAGAACAACGCGGTTGATGTAGTCGTACGTCTTCACGATCCGACCGATCCAAGTACCGAACGCACGGCACCTCCGAGTTCAGCACACGTTCAACTCGATGACGCTCCTCGAACTCCGATCCAGCCGAGCTATGAGGGAGAGTTCGGTCAGCACGGCGGCGTGGTGATGGTGATGATGATGCCGATGCAGGGCTTCGCCTAAGCACCGCTACAATATTATCGAGGTGGAATATGGTGGAGGGGGGCACCGCACACGGCTAAGAGATCAAGAGATCAATTGGTGTATCTCCAAGGGGTGCCCCCCTCCCCGTATATAAAGGAGTGGAGGAGGGGGAGGGGGGCGGCCACCCTAGGCGCGCCCCATGAGGAGTCCTACTCCCACCAGGAGTAGGACTCCCCCCTTCCAAGTGGGAGTAGGAGAGGAGAGGGAAGGAGAGAGAGGGGGGAAAGGAAAGGGGGGCGCCCCCCTCCTTGTCCAATTCGGACCGGGGGGAAGGGGGCGGCAACTGCCCTTTGGCCGCCCCTCCTCTTCTCCACTAGGGCCCAATAGGCCCATTAGTCTCCCCGGGGGGTTCCGGTAACCCCCCGATACTCTGGTATGTGTCCGAAACTCCCCGAAACCATTCCGGTGTCCGAACATAGTCGTCCAATATATCAATATTTATGTCTCGACCATTTCGAGACTCCTCGTCATGTCCGTGATCATATCCGGGACTCCTAACTACCTTCGGTACATCAAAACACAAAACTCATAATACCGATCGTCATCTAACTTTAAGCGTCACGGACCCTACGGGTTCGAGAACTATGTAGACATGACCGAGACACGTCTCCCGTCAATAACCAATAGCGGAACACGGATGCTCATATTGGCTCCTACATATTCTACGAAGATCTTTATCGGTCGAACCGCATAACAACATACGTTGTTCCCTTTGTCATCGGTATGTTACTTGCCCGAGATTCGATCGTCGGTATCTCAATACCTAGTTCAATCTCGTTACCGACAAGTCTCTTTACTCGTTCTGTAATACATCATCTCGCAACTAAATCATTGGTCACAATGCTTGCAAGGCTTATAGTGATGTGCATTATCGAGAGGGCCCAGAGATACCTCCCCGACAATCGGAGTGACAAATCCTAATCTCGAAATACGCCAACCCAACAAGTACCTTCGGAGACACCTGTAGAGTACCTTTATAATCACCAAGTTACGTTGAGACGTTTGGTAGCACACAAAGTGTTCCTCCGATAAACGGGAGTTGCATAATCTCATAGTCATAGGAACATGTATAAGTCATGAAGAAAGCAATAGCAACATACTAAACGATCAAGTGCTAGGCTAATGTAATGGGTCAAGTCAATCACATCATTCCCCTATTGATGTGATCCCATTAATCAAATGACAATTCATGTCCATTGCTAGGAAACTTAACCATCTTCGATTAACGAGCTAGTCAAGTAGAGGCATACTAGTGACACTCTGTTTGTCAATGTATTCACACATGTATTATGTTTCCGGTTAATACAATTCTAGCATGAATAATAAACATTTATCATGAAATAAGGAAATAAATAATAACTTTATTATTGCCTCTAGGGCATATTTCCTTCACGTCCACCCCGGTGCATCTCCGATTTCGGCACCCTCCGTGAGTTGCGTCCCCTTCCAGCTCCTTGGTCCTCCGGCATCCCTGCTGCTCCGGTCCCGATGGCCTAGATCCACGCACTCCTCCACATCTTGGCTCGTCCGAGGCTTGGCCACCGTCGCATCCTCACACTCTTCTTAGCCATGCAACCTCGCCCTCCTTCGGAGCTCGCACGTCCGGCAACGCCTGGTGCCTCCTCGGTGTCGGGCGTGCTCCCCTTCCGGCAGTCACAGTCCGGGCTTATGCTTGACTTCTGTTGGAAATATGCCCTAGAGGCAATAATAAAATGAGTATTATTATATTTCCTTGTTCATGATAATTGTCTATTGTTCATGCTATAATTGTATTGACCGGAAACTGTAATACATGTGTGAATACATAGACCACAACATGTCCCTAGTAAGCCTCTAGTTGACTAGCTCGTTGATCAATAGATGGTCATGGTTTCCTGGCCATGGACATTGGATGTCGTTGATAACGGGATCACATCATTGGGAGAATGATGTGATGGACAATACCCAATCCTAAGCATAGCACAAGATCGTGTAGTTCGTTTGCTAGAGCTTTTCTAATGTCAAGTATCATTTCCTTAGACCATGAGATGGTGCAACTCCTGGATACTGTAGGAGTGCTTTGGGTGTATCAAACGTCACAACGTAACTGGGTGGCTATCAAGGTGCACTACAGGTATCTCCGAAAGTGTCTGTTGGGTTGGCACGAATCGAGACTGGCATTTGTCACTCCGTATGACGGAGAGGTATCTGATACGTCTCCGTCGTATCTATAATTTTTGATTGTTCCATGCCAATATTATTCAACTTTCATATACTTTTTGGCAACTTTTTATACTATTTTTGGGACTAACATATTGATCTAGTGCCCAGTGCCAGTTCCTGTTTGTTGCATGTTTAATGTTTCATAGAATATCCATATCAAACGGAATCCAAACGGGATAAAAACGGGCGGAGCTTATTTTTGGAATATTTGGAAAATTCCGGAAGAAAAATCCACGCGAGACGGTGCCGAGGTGGCCACGAGGCAGGGCGCCTGCCCTCCCGGCGCGCCGACCCTCGTGGGCCACCCGTAAGGCGGTTGATGCCCTTCTTCAGCCGCAAGAAAGCTAATTTTTGGTAAAAAAATCACGGCGAAGGTTTCGGTCCAATCGGAGTTACGGATCCTCATATATATATACGAAATGGTGAAAGGGCAGCAGACGAGAACGCAGAAACAGAGAGAGACAGAGAGACAGATCCAATCTCGGAGGGGCTCTCGCCCCTCCCACGCCATGGAGACCAAGGACCAGAGGGGAAACCCTTCTCCCATCTAGGGAGGAGGTCAAGGAAGAAGAAGAAGGAGGGGGGCTCTCTCCCCCTCGCTTCTGATGGCGTCGGAGTTCCACTGGGGCCATCATCATCACCGCAATCTTCACCAACAACTTCACCGCCATCATCACCAACTCTTCCCCCCTCTATGCAGCGGTATAACCTCTCTCTTACCCACTGTAATCTCTACTTAAACATGGTGCTCAACGCTATATATTATTTCCCAATGATGTATGGATATCCTATGATGTTTGAGTAGATCCATTTTGTCCTATGGGCTATTTAATGATCAAGATTGGTTTGAGTTGCATGTTTTATTATTGGTGTTGTCCTATGGTGCTCTCCGTGTTGCGCAAGCGTGAGGGATTCCCGCTATAGGGTTTGCAATATGTTCATGATTTTCTTATGGTGGGTGGCGTGGAGTGATGAAGCACGAGACCGGGTAAGTAGGTTATTTAGCATTATGGGATAAAGAGGACTTGATGCTTTAATGCTATGGTTGGGTTTTACCTTAATGATCTTTAGTAGTTGCGGATGCTTGCTAGAGTTCCAATCATAAGTGCATATGATCCAAGTAGAGAAAGTATGTTAGCTTATGCATCTCCCTCAAATAAAATTGCAACAATGATTACCGGTCTAGTTATCAATTGCCTAGGGACAAATAACTTTCTCGTAACAAAAAGCTCTTTACTAATTTAGTTGTGTCTTTATATAAACATCCCCTTGTTTTTATTCTCGTGCTCTTTATTTTCTTGCAAGCCTATCCAAAAAACACCTACAAAGTACTTCTAGTTTCATACTTCTTTCCGGTAAAGCGAACGTCAAGTGTGCGTAGAGTTGTATCGGTGGTCGATAGAACTTGAGGGAATATTTGTTCTACCTTTAGCTCCTCGTGGGGTTCGACACTCTTACTTATCGAAAGAGGCTACAATTGATCCCCTATACTTGTGGGTTATCAAGACCTTTTTCTGGCGCCGTTGCCGGGGAGCAATAGCGTGGAGTGAATATTCTCGTGTCTGCTTGTTTGCTTTATCACTAAGTAATTTTTATTTTCTGTTCTTAGTTGTTCTTTATCTTTAGTAATGGATATGGAACATGAAATACCAAAAAAATTAGGTGTACTTGCTGCTCATGGAGATGAGGAACCTCCTAAAACCCACGATGCTCGTTATGTGACAGAAATTATGTACTACTTTGATAATCCAGAGAAAACCCCATTCAATTTGGTAATGGGAGTAACGTTGGATCAACGTGAATACTTTAGGGATTATCGCTTGACACAAAAAGGGAAACTATTATGGGATCAAATTTATATATTGAAGTGGAATGCTCGGCAAGTATGCTTGAGTTATGATTATACTTGTTGCTCTAGGATGAAGGCTCCACACCTTCCCTTTTCATGCAAATTTAATGATAATGAAACCTTGGCTTCTTATGCTAGAGGTATATATGATTACTATGATGTGGAACAAATAGAAGAATTTGTTGCTTTTAAGGGTGCTTATGAAATTGAATCTTTGTTTGAAAAGTATGAAGCTTTTGATGATGATGTTTATAGGCCTGAAAATTTAGCTATCCTAAAATATTGATATGATAATTATGAATATAATTCCTATATTAATGCGCTTATTGAGAAAGTCTCCGCTGTCCAAGAAGAGATTAATATCTTGCAGGAATCTATGGACGAAGAAGTTGATGAAACTGTGAGCTCATTGGATGAAAATGATGAGGAGGAGAGCGAAGAACAAAAGGAGGAAGAGCGGATTGATCACCCGTGCCCACCTTCTAATGAGAGTAACTCTTCAACTCATACATTGTTTAATTCCCCTTCATTCTTACCGAAGGATGATTGCTATGATGACTGTTATGATCCCTTTGATTCTTTTGAAATATCCCTTTTTGATGATGCTTGCCATGCTTGTGGCCATGATGCCAATATGAATTATGCTTATGAAGATGAACTTGCTATAGTACCTTATGTTAAACATGAAATTGTTGCTATTGCACCCACACATGATAGTCCTATTATCTTTTTGAATTCTCCCAACTACATTATATCGGAGAAGTTTGCACTTATTAAGGATTATACTGATGGGTTGCCTCTTACTGTTGCACATGATGATTTTGATAGACATAATATGCATGTGCTTGCTGCTCCTACTTGCAATTATTATGAGAGAGGAACTATATCTCCACCTCTCTATGTTTCCAATATGACAAAATTGCAAGAAACTGTTTATAATATGCATTGGCCTTTATTATGTGTGCATGAATTGTTCTTTTATGACATGCCGATGCATAGGAAGAGAGTTAGACTTCATAATTACATGATATATGTTGCTTTGTTCTCACTACTAAATTACAAATCATTGCTAATTAAAATTGGCTTTGATATACCTTGGGATCCGGGTGGATTCACTACTTGAGCACTATATGCCTAGCTTAATGGCTTTAAAGAAAGCGCTGTCAGGGAGACAACCCGGAAGTTTTAGAGAGTCATTTATTTTTGTTGAGTGATTTCATATAGTTTAAAAACAACAAAAATAAAGAGGGGAACCCAAAAAAAATTCAAAAAGAAAAGCGAAAGTGAGAAAGACAAGCATTGTTGAAATGGGAGCTAGCCTTGAACTTTGTTCATGCTCATGGAAACTTTGTGAATCTTGATTACAGAAACTTTTCAACAAAAATAATTATCCCCTTGTAAAATTACATTGTATTATAAAATAATTTGCCAAGGTTTGCCTTTAGGATGGTTACAATGCTTGTTGGTTTGTGCGGTGCAGAACAGAAACTTTGGCAGTAGTGCGCGATTTTACATTTTTTTACTGGAACGTCAAATGGTTCTGATTCTTTTTGCACTGTATTTCTATACAAATTGTTTATTTTTCCTAATTTTGGCAGATTTTTTCATGTATCAGAAGTATGGTGAATGTTCAGATTATTACAGACTGTTCTGTTTTAGACAGATTCTGTTTTTGATGCATAGTTTGCTTGTTTTGATGAAACTATCAATTTATATCAGTGGATTAAGCCATGAAAAAGTTATACTAAAGTATACACAATGAAAAAACAAAATATGAATTGGTTTGCAACAGTACTTAGAGTAGTGATTTGCTTTATTATACTAACGGATCTTACCGAGTTTTACATTGAAGTTTTGTGTGGATGAAGTGTTCGATGATCGAGAAGGTCTCGATGTGAGGAGAAGAAGGAGAGGCAAGAGCTCAAGCTTGGGGATGCCCGAGGCACCCCAAGTAAATATTAAAGGAGACTCAAGTGTCTAAGCTTGGGGATGCCCCGGAAGGCATCCCCTCTTTCTTCAACAAGTATCGGTATGTTTTTAGATTTGTTTCGTTCATGCGATATGTGCAAATCTTGGAGCGTTTTTGCATTTAGTTTTCATTTTTCTTTTATGCACCATGCTGGTATGAGATGGTCCTTGGTTGATTTATAGAATGCTCTTTGCACTTCACTTATATCTTTTGAGTATGGCTTTATAGAATGCTTCATGTGCTTCACTTATATCATTTGAAGTTTGGATTGCCTGTTTCTCTTCACTTAGACAAACGCCATTTGTAGAATGCTATTTTGCTTCACTTATATTTGTTAGAGCATGGGCATACCTTTTGTAGAAAGAATAAAAACTCTCTTGCTTCACTTATATCTATTTAGAGAGATGACAGGAACTGGTCATTCACATGGTTAGTCATAAAATCCTACATAAACTTGTAGATCGCTGAATATGATATGTTTGATTTCTTGCAATAGTTTTGCGATATAAAGATGGTGATATTAGAGTCATGCTAGTGGGTAGTTGTGCATTAGTAGAAATACTTGTGTTGAGGTTTGTGATTCCCGTAGCATGCACGTATGGTGAACCGTTATGTGATGAAGTCGGAGCATGATTTATTTATTTATTGTCTTCCTTATGAGTGGCGGTCGGGGACGAGCGATGGTCTTTTCCTACCAATCTATCCCCCTAGGAGCATGCGCATAGTAATTCGTTTCGATAACTAATAGATTTTTGCAATAAGTATGTGAGTTATTTATGACTAATGTTGAGTCCATGGATTATACGCACTCTCACCCTTCCACCATTGCTAGCCTCTCTAGTACCGCGCAACTTTCGCCGGTACCATAAACCCACCATCTTCCTCAAAACAGCCACCATACCTACCTATCATGGCATTTCCATAGCCATTCCGAGATATATTGCCATGCAACTTCCATCACCATCATATACATGACTCGAGCATTCATTGTCATATTGCTTTGCATGATCGTAAGATAGCTAGCATGATGTTTTCATGGCTTGTCCGTTTTTTGATGTCATTGCTATGCTAGATCATTGCACATCCTAGTACACTGCCAGAGGCATTCATATAGAGTCATATCTTTGTTTTAGACATTGAGTTGTAATATTGAGTTGTAAGTAAATAGAAGTGTGATGATCATCATTATTAGAACATAGTCCCATGTGAGGTTATCAAAATAAAAGAGGCCAAAGAAGCCCAAATAAAAAAAAGAGGCCAAAGAAGCCCACCAAAAAACAGAGAGAAAAAAATAAAATAAAAAAATGAGAGAAAAGAGAGAAGGGACAATGTTACTATCCTTTTACCACACTTGTGCTTTAGAGTAGCACCATGTTCTTCATAGAGAGAGTATCCTATGCTTTCACTTTCATATACTAGTGGGAATTTTCATTATAGAACTTGGCTTGTATATTCCGATGATGGGCTTCCTCAAACGCCCGAGGTCTTCATGAGCAAGCAAGTTGGATGCACACCCACTTAGTTTTCAGTCTGAGCTTTCATATACTTATAGCTCTAGTGCATCCGTTGCATGGCAATCCCTACTCACTCACATTGATATCTATTGATGGGCATCTCCATAGCCCGTTGATACGCCTAGTTGATGTGAGACTATCTTCTCCTTTTTGTCTTCTCCATACAACCTCCACCATCATATTCTATTTCACCTATAGTGTTATGTCCATGGCTCACGCTCATGTATTGCGTGAAAGTTGAAAAGGTTTGAGAACGTCAAAAGTATGAAACAATTGCTTGGCTTGTCATCGGGGTTGTGCATGATTTGAATATTTTGTGTGGTGAAGATGGAGCATAGCCAGACTATATGATTTTGCAGGGATAACTTTCTTTGGCCATGTTATTTTGAAAAGACATGATTGCTTTATTAGTAGGCTTGAAGTATTATTGTTATTATGTCAAATGATAGACTATTGCTTTGAGTCACTCGTGTCTTAATATTCATGCCATGATTAGACATATGATCAAGATTATGCTAGGTAGCATTCACATCAAAAAATATCTTTTTTATCATTTACCTACTCGAGGACGAGCAGGAATTAAGCCTGGGGATGCTGATACGTCTCTGTCGTATCTATAATTTTTGATTGTTCCATGCCAATATTATTCAACTTTCATATACTTTTTGGCAACTTTTTATACTATTTTTGGGACTAACATATTGATCCAGTGCCCAGTGCCAGTTCCTATTTGTTGCATGTTTTATGTTTCGCAGAATATCCATATCAAACGGAATCCAAACGGGATAAAAACGAACGGAGCTTATTTTTGGAATATTTGGAAAATTCCGGAAGAAAAATCCACGCGAGACGGTGCCCGAGGTGGCCACGAGGCGCTGCCCTCGAGCGCCCCTGACCCTCGTGGGCCACCCGTAAGGCGGTTGATGCCCTTCTTCAGCTGCAAGAAAGCTAATTGTTGGTAAAAAATCACGGCGAAGGTTTCAGTCCAATCGGAGTTACGGAACTCCATATATATACGAAACAGTGAAAGGGCAGCAGACGAGAACGCAGAAACAGAGAGAGACAGAGAGACAGATCCAATCTCGGAGGGGCTCTCGCCCCTCCCACGCCATGGAGACCAAGGACCAGAGGGGAAACCCTTCTCCCATCTAGGGAGGAGGTCAAGGAAGAAGAAGAAGGAGGGGGGCTCTCTCCCCCTCGCTTCCGGTGGCGCCGTAGTGCCACCGGGAGCCATCATCACCACCGCAATCTTCACCAACAACTTCACCGCCATCATCACCAACTCTTCCCCCCTCTATGCAGCGGTGTAACCTATCTATTACCCAATGTAATCTCTACTTAAACATGGTGCTCAACGCTATATATTATTTCCCAATGATGTATGGATATCCTATGATGTTTGAGTAGATCCGTTTTGTCCTATGGGCTATTTGATGATCAAGATTGGTTTGAGCTGCATGTTTTATTATTGGTGTTGTCCTATGGTGCTCTCTCGAGTCGGCATAGCGTGAGGGATTCAGCTGTAGGGTTTGCAATATGTTCATGATTTTCTTATGGTGGGTGGCGTGGTGTGAAGCCTGCACCCGAGTAAGTAGGTTATTTGCGTATGGGATAAAGAGGACTTGATGCTTTAATGCTATGGTTGGATTTTACCTTAATGATCTTTAGTAGTTGCGGATGCTTACTAGAGTTCCAATCATAAGTGCATATGATCCAAGTAGAGAAAGTATGTTAGCTTATGCCTCTCCCTCAAATAAAATTGCAATAATGATTACCGGTCTAGTTATCGATTGCCTAGGGACAAATAACTTTCTCGTAACAAAAAGCTCTTTACTAATTTAGTTGTGTCTTTATATAACAGCCCCTAGTTTTTATTCTCGTGCTCTTTATTTTCTTGCAAGCCTATCCAAAAAACACCTACAAAGTACTTCTAGTTTCATACTTGTTTCCGGTAAAGCGAACGTCAAGTGTGCGTAGAGTTGTATCGGTGGTCGATAGAACTTGAGGGAATATTTGTTCTACCTTTAGCTCCTCATTGGGTTCGACACTCTTACTTATCGAAAGAGGCTACAACTGATCCCTATACTTGTGGGTTATCAGTATCTCTGGGCCCACTTGGTAATGCATCATCATAATGAGCTCAATGTGACTAAGGAGTTAGCCACGGGATCATGCGTTACGGAACGTGTAAAGAGACTTGCCGGTAACGAGATTGAACGAGGTATGGGGATACCGACGATTGAATCTCGGGCAAGTAACATACCGATAGACAAAGGGAATTGAATACGGGATTGATTGAATCCCCGACATCGTGGTTCATCCGATGAGATCATCGTGGAACATGTGGGAGCCAACATGGGTATCCAGACCCCGCTGTTGGTTATTGGCTGGAGAACGTCTCGGTCATGTCTGCATGGTTCCCAAACCCATAGGGTCTACACACTTAAGGTTCGGTGACGCTAGAGTGGTTATGGGAAATAGTATGTGGTTACTTAAGGTTATTAGGAGTCCCGGACGTGACGAGGAACTCCGGAATGGTCCCGAGGTGAAGATCGATATATTGGACGAAGGGTATTGGAATCCGGAATTGTTCCGGGGGTACCGGGTGACGACCAGCGTGTCCGAAAGGGGTTTCAGAGGCCCGACAAGCGTTGGGGGGCCTTATGGGCCAAGGGGAGGGGGCACATCAGCCCACTAAGGGGTTATGCGCCCCTCCCACCCCATCTCACGTAACGTGGAGAGGTGAGGGCGCCTCCCCTAGGGCAGCCACCCCTCCCAGCTTGGGGGGCAAGTTTCCTAGGGGTGGGGGCGCCCAAACCCATCTAGGGTTTCCCGTGTGGCCGCCGCCCCTCTCCTAGGGCGCCTCCTCCTCCCCCCTTTCCCCTATATATAGTGAGGGAGAGAGAGGGCAGCCGCACCCCCTTCCCCTGGTGTAGCCCTCTCCTCCTCCAACACCTCCTCCTCCTCCATAGTGCTTGGCGTAGCCCTGCCGGAGAACCACGAGCTCCTCCACCACCACGCCGTCGTGCTGCTGGAGTTCTCCCTCAAGTTCTCCTCTCCCCTTGCTGGATCAAGAAGGAGGATATGTCCCCGGGCTGTACGTGTGTTGAACACGGAGGCGCTGTCCGTTCGACGCTTGATCGAATCTTCTGCAATTTGAATCGCCGCGAGTACGACTCTCTCTCTCTCTCTCTCTCTCTCTCTCTGCTAGAATCTCCTAGATTGATCTTGGTGACACATAGGAAAATTTTGAATTATTGCTACATTCCCCAACAGTGGCATCATGAGCTAGGTCTATGCGTAGATTCTATGCACGAGTAGAACACAAGTAGTTGTGGGCGATGATTTGTTCAATTTGCTTACCGTTACTAGTCTTATCTTGATTCGGCGGCATTGTGGGATGAAGCGGCTCGGACCGACCTTACACATACTCTTACGTGAGACAGGTTCCACCGACTGACATGCACTTGATGCATAAGGTGGCTAGCGGGTGTCTGTCTCTCCCACTTTAGTCGGATCGGATTCGATGAAGAGGGTCGTTATGAAGGGTAGCAATTGTCATATCACCGTTGTGGCTTTTGCATAGGTAAGAAACGTTCTTGCTAGAAACCCATAGCAGCCACGTAAAACATGCAACAACAATTAGAGGACGTCTAACTTGTTTTTGCAGGGTATGCTATGTGATGTGATATGGACAAAAGGATGTGATGAATGATATATGTGATGTATGAGATTGATCATGTTCTTGTAATAGGAATCACGACTTGCATGTCGATGAGTATGACAACCGGCAGGAGCCATAGGAGTTGTCTTAATTTATTGTATGACCTGCGTGTCAATGAAAACGCCATGTAATTACTTTACTTTATTGCTAACCGTTAGCCATAGTAGTAGAAGTAATAGTTGGCGAGACAACTTCATGAAGACACGATGATGGAGATCATGGTGTCATCTTTGACGAAGGTGATCATCTGGCGCCTCGAAGATGGAGATCAAAGGCGCAAGATGATATTGGCCATATCATGTCACTTTATGATTTGCATGTGATGTTTGTCATGTTTACATCTTATTTTCTTAGAACGACGGTAGCATAAATAAGATGATCCCTCACTAAAATTTCAACAAATGTGTTCCCCCTAAATTGTGCACCATTGCGAAGGTTCGTTGTTTCGAAGCACCACGTGATGATCCGGTGTGATATATCCTAACGTTCGCATACAACGGGTGTAAGCCAGATTTACACATGCGAAACACTTAGGTTGACTTGACGAGCCTAACATATAGAGACATGGCCTCGGAACACAAGAGACCGAAAGGTCAAACATGAGTCGTATAGTAGATATGATCAACATGGAGATGTTCACCATTGATGACTAGTCCGTCTCACGTGATGATCGGGCACGGCCTAGTTGATTCGGATCATGTATCACTTAGATGACTAGAGGGATGTCTATCTGAGTGGGAGTTCATTGAATGATTTGATTAGATGAACTTAATTATCATGAACCTAGTCTAAATTGTCTTTGCAAATTATGTTGTGGTTTAATAGCTCGCGCTTTTGATCCTTGATTTAATACGTTTTGAGAGAAAGACTTAGTTGAAAGATATTGTAAGCAATTGTGCGGACTAGGGCCGTAGTTTGAGGATTGTCCTCACTGCTACACAGAAGGCTTCTGTCCTTGATGCATCGCTCGGTGTGCCAACCCCTTTGGCGTCGTCCGTGGATGTTGTGAACATCTGGCAGACATGTTCTGATGACTACCTCATAGTTTAGTGCGCCATGCTTTGCGGCTTAGAGTCGGGGCTCCAAAAGCGTTTTGAACGCCATGGAACATATGAGATGTTCCAAGAGCTGAAATTGGTATTTCAGGCTCATGCCCGTGTTGAGAGGTTTGAGACCTCTGACAAGATCTGTACCTACAAGATGGAGGAGAATAGCTCAGCCAGTGAGCATGTGCTCAGAACGTCTGGGTACTTCAATCGCTTGAATCAAGTGGGAGTTAATCTTCCAGATAAGAGAAGTGATTGACGGAGTTCTCCAGTCACTATCACCAGGCTAACTAGAGCTTCGTGATGAACTATAACATGCAAGGGAAGTTGATCCCGGAGCTATTCATAGTGCTTAAGGCCGTAAAGGTAGAAGTTAAGAAGGAGCATCAAGTGTTGATGGTTAACAAGACCACTAGTTTCAAAGAAGGGCAAGGGCAAGAAGGGAAACTTCATGAATGGCAAGCCAGTTGCCGCTCTAGTGAAGAAACCCAAGAACCCAAACCCGAGACGAAGTGCTTCTATTAGGGGAACGGTCACTGGTAGCGGAACTGCCTCAAATACTTGGTAGATAAGAAGGCTGGCAACTTCAACAAAAGTATATTTGATATACGTGTTATTGATGTGTACCTTACTAGTACTCCTAGTAGCACATGGGTGTTAGATACCGGTTCAGTTGCTAATATTGGTAACTCGAAACAAAAGCTACGGAATAAACGGAGACTAACTAAGGGCGAGGTGACAATGTGTGTTGGAAGTCTTTCCAAGGATGATATGATCACCATCGCACGCTCCCTCTACCTTCGGGATTAGTATTGAACCCAGATAAATGTTGTTTGCATTGGTGTTCAGAAAGGAGCATGAACATGATTAGATCATGTTTATTGCAATACGGTTATTCATTTAAGTCAGAGAATAATGGTTATTCTGTTTACATGAATAATACCTCCTATGGTCATGCACCCAATGTGAATGGTTTATGGAATCTCGTTCGTAGTGACACATGTTCATAACATTGATGCCAAAAGATGTAGAGTTGATAATGATAGTACCACTTTCTTATGGCACTGCCGCTTAGGTCATATTGGTGTAAAGTGCATGAAGAACCTCCATGCTAATGGACTTTTGGAGTCACTTGATTTTGAATCACCTGACACATGCGAACCATGCCTCGTAGGCAAGATGCCTAAAACCCCATTTTCTGGAACAATGGAACGGGCAAGTGACTTGTTGGAAATCACACATGCTGATGTGTGCGGTCCGATGAGTATTGACGCACGCAGTGGATATCGTTATTTTCTCACCTTCACCGATGAATTGAGTAGATCTGGGTATATTTACTTAATGCAGCATAAGTTTGAAACGTTTGAAAAGTTCAAGCAATTTCAGAGTGAAGTTGAGAATCATCATAACAAGAAGATCAAGTTCCTATGATCTGATCAAGGGGAGAGTATCTGAGTTATGAGTTTGGCAATCACTAAAGACAAGGTGGAATCGTTTCACGCTTGGCGCCACAGAACACCATAGTGTAATGGTGTGTCCGAGCGTCGTAGTCGCACCCTATTGGATATGGTGCGATCTATGATGTCTCTTGCTGATCTACCGCTATCATTTTGGGGTTATGCATTAGAGACAATTACATTCACTTTAAATAGGGCACCATCTAAGTCCGTGGAGACGACACCGTATGAACTATGGTTTGGCAGGAAACCTAAGTTGTTGTTTCTTAAGGTTTGGCTACGATGCTTATGTCTATAGGCTTCGGCCAGAAAAGCTCGAACCCAAAGCGGAAAATTGTGTCTTCATAGAATACCCAAACAAGACGATTGGGTATACCTTCTATCTCAGATCTGAGGGCAAAGTGTTTGTCACTAGGAACAGGTCCTTTCTCGAGAAAGAGTTTCTCTCGAAAGAATTGATTGGGAGGAAGATAGAACTTGATGAGGTTGTTGAACCTTTACTTCAACCAGAGAGTAGCGCAACACAGAAAAATGTTTCTATGGCACCTACCTCAGTTGAAGAGAAAGCTAATGATGATGGTCATGGAGCTTCAGATCAAGTTACTATTGAACCTCATAGGTTGACAAGGGTGTGTACAACTTCTGAGTGGTAACCCTGTCTTAAAGGTCATGTTGTTGGACAATGATGAACCTATGAGCTATGGAGAAGCGATGGTGGGCCCGGATTCCAACAAATGGCTGAAGCCATGAAATCCGAGATAGGATCCATGTATGAGAACAAAGTATGGACTTTGGTGGACTTGCCCGATGATCGGCAAGCCATTGAGAATAAATGGATCTTTAAGAAGAAGACGGACGCTGATGGTAATGTCACCATTTATGAAGCTCGACTTGTCTCAAAGAAGTTTCCGAGCAAGTTCAAGGAGTTGATCGTGATGAGACTTTCTCAATCATAGAGATGCTAAAGTCTGTTAGAATTATGTTAGCGATTCTTTGCATTTCATTTCTGAAATCTGGCGGATGGATGTCAAAACAAAGTTTCCTTGATGGTTTCCATGAGGAAAGGTTGTATGTGATACAACCAGAAGGTTTTGTCGATCCTAAGGATGCTAAAAGGTATGCAAACTCCAGCGGTCCTTCTATGGACTGGAGCAAGCATCTCGGAGTTGGAACATATGCTTTGATGAGGTGATCAAAGCCTTTGGGTTTATACAAAGTTTGCAAGAAACTTGTATTTGCAAGAAAGTGAGTGGGAGCACTACAAGATTTTGATAAATATATGTGGATGACATATTGTTGATCAGAAATGATGTAGAATTTCTGGAAATAATAAGGGTTGTTTGAATGGAGTTTTTCAAAGGAAGACATGTGTAAAACTGCTTACATGTTGGGTATCAAGATCTATAGAGATAGATCAAGACGCCTGATAAGACTTTCACAGAGCACATACCTTGACATGATCTTGAAGGAGTTCAAGATGGATCGATCAAAGAAGGAGTTCTTGCACGAGTTGTAAGGTGTGAAGTTAAGACTTATAGCTCGACCACGGCGGAAGAAAGAGAAAGGGCGAAAGTCGTCCCTATGCCTCGATCATAGGCTCTATACGATATGCCATGTTGTGTATCATGATGTGCCTTGCCACGTGTATGCGGCAGGGGTATAAGAATGATCCAGGAGTGGATCATTGGATAGCGGTCAAAATTGTCCTTGGGAATAAGAAAATGTTTTCTCGATTATGGAGGTGATGAAGAGTTCGGCGTAAAGGGTTACGTCGATGCAAGCTTTAACACCTACCCGAATGACTCTGAGTAGCAAACCAGATACGTATAGTGGAGCACCCATTTGGAATAGCTCCAAGTGGAGCATAGTAGCAACATCTACAATATGAAATAAAGATTTGCGAAGGACACAAGGATCTGAATGTTGCAGGCCCGTTGACTAAAACCTCTCTCGTAAGCATAACATGATCAAACCCTAGGCTCATTGAGTGTTAATCACATGGTGATGTGAACTAGATTATTGACTCTAGTAAACTCCTGGGTGTTAATCACATGGCGATGTGAACTAGATTATTGACTCTAGTAAACTCTTGGGTGTTAGTCACATGGCAATGTGGACTATGAGTGTTGATCACATGGCGATGTGAACTAGATTATTGACTCTAGTGCAAGTGGGAGACTGTTGGAAATATGCCCTAGAGGCAATAATAAAATGGTTATTATTATATTTCCTTGTTCATGATAATTGTCTATTGTTCATGCTATAATTGTATTGACCGGAAACCGTAATACATGTGTGAATACATAGACCACAACATGTCCCTAGTAAGCCTCTAATTGACTAGCTCGTTGATCAATAGATGGTCATGGTTTCCTGGCCATGGACATTGGATGTCGTTGATAACGGGATCACATCATTGGGAGAATGATGTGATGGACAAGACCCAATCCTAAGCATAGCATAAGATCGTGTAGTTCGTTTGCTAGAGCTTTCCTAATGTCAAGTATCATTTCCTTAGACCATGAGATTGTGCAACTCCCGGATACCGTAGGAGTGCTTTGGGTGTATGAAACGTCATAATGTAACTGGGTGGCTATAAAGGTGCACTACAGGTATCTCCGAAAGTGTCTGTTGGGTTGGCACGAATCGAGACTGGGATTTGTCACTCCGTATGACGAAGACAGGGCCGGGCGGGCAAAATCCAAGGCCCTGTGCTAAACTAAAAAATGGGGCCCTATCTCGCTAAAAAAGAATTAACGGGTAATTATAATGTATATATATGTCTCATAGGAAAAAAAATCTAATGTATATAACACAATGTCTTAGGCTTAGAGGAACTAGACTGATGTTTCCCTATAATGACTCAAATCTGTATTATTGAAAAACAAGATACAAAATATGAATAAAATACAATTGAACAGTAGCATATATCAATAAGTTCATGCATCAATGTTTTGGGTCTAACTCACCTAGTTTTGGGTCCTCTCCGGTTGAACCGCTACAACGTGAGTGTGATCTTTAACCGAGGAGCTAAGAACCGATCTCTAACAAAGAACGAAGCAATAATCCCTGCCAAAAGTTAATTAGGAAATTAGGAATTAGAAGTAGAAAACAAAGTTAAGCAAAAGGAGGACTCGCTAAGCACCTAGAGTCACGGGTGAGTCTGAAATTTAGGAGAGGAAGCCATGAACAGGGACAAGAAGGCAACAACGGCCCTACAGCAGCAGCCTGAATCCGATTGATCCGATGACGCCGCGGCAGACGATCTGTTTCCTGCTGTGTTTGGCAAACAATTAACTTGGAGAGATACCTTTGGATCAATGGATCACTACTACCTGGTATTGAGGATGAGATACCTAGTGTTGCATCATCGCCCGACGCCTGGTCGCCGTTGGCCGACGCGACTGTAGAGTGATGCCAATAGCCCGAGGCGGCTGCAATTACGGTTTCGAGATGCGAACAGACCATCATGATTCCCTAGGAATAGACTGCGATCTCATTGTTTTTTTCTTTTGACGGACGATACTGATTCCCTGCCGCAGGAACAAAGGAAAGAGCGAGGCGAGGCGAGGCTCGATGCCCTCCACTCAGGCCAAGTCCAGCGCCCAGCGACCCAGTATGGCCTAGATCTAGTTTTTTTCTTAGAAATACTATCCTACATAAATATTTCGCCCCCCCCCCCCAATATTATGGGCCCTGTGCGGGTTGCACATTTGGGACAATTGTGGGCCCGGCCCTGGACGGAGAGGTATCTCTGGGCCCACTCGGTAATGCATCATCATAATGAGCTCAATGTGACTAAGGAGTTAGCCACGGGATCATGCGTTACGGAACGAGTAAAGAGACTTGCGATGCGAGATTGAACGAGGTATGGGGATACCGACGATCGAATCTCGGGCAAGTAACATACTGATAGACAAAGGGAATTGAATACGGGATTGATTGAATCCCCGACATCGTGGTTCATCCATTGAGATCATCCTGGAACATGTGGGAGCCAACATGGGTATCCAGATCCCGCTGTTGGTTATTGGCCGGAGAACATCTCGGTCATGTCTGCATGGTTCCCGAACCCGTAGGGTCTACACACTTAAGGTTCGGTGACACTAGAGTTGTTATGGGAAATAGTATGTGGTTACCGAAGGTTGTTCGGAGTCCCGGATGAGATCCCGGACGTGACGAGGAACTCCGGAATGGTCCGGAGGTGAAGATCGATATATTGAACGAAGGGTATTGGAGTCCGGACCGGGGGTACCGGGTGACGACCAGCGTGTTCGAAAAGGGTTTTGGAGGCCCCGACAAGCGTTGGGGGGCCTTATGGGCCAAGGGGGGGGGCACATCAGCCCACTAAGGGGTTGTGCGCCCCTCCCACCCCATCTCACGTCATATGGAGAGGCGGGGGTGCCTCCCCTAGGGCAGCCACCCCTTCCGGCTTGGGGGGCAAGTTTCCTAGGGGTGGGGGCGCCCAAACCCATCTAGGGTTTCCCCTGTGGCCGCCGTCCCTCCCCTAGGGCACCTCCTCCTCCCCCTTTCCCCTATATATAGTGAGGGAGAGAGAGGGCAGCCGCACCCCCTTCCCCTGGCGCAGCCCTCTCCTCCTCCAACACCTCCTCCTCCTCCATAGTGCTTGACGAAGCCCTGCCGAAGAACCACGAGCTCCTCCACCACCACGACGTCGTGCTGCTGGAGTTCTCCCTCAACTTCTCCTCTCCCCTTGCTGGATCAAGAAGGAGAAGACGTTTCCGGGCTGTACGTGTGTTGAACGCGGAGGCGCCGTCCGTTCGGCGCTTGATCGGATCTTCTGCGATTTGAATCGCCGCGAGTACGACTCCGTCAACCGCGTTCTTGTAACGCTTCCACTTAGCGATCTTCAAGGGTATGAAGATGCACTCCCTCTCTCTCTCGTTGCTACCATCTCCTAAATTGATCTTGGTGACACGTAGGAAAATTTGAATTATTGCTATGTTCCCCAACAGTCCTCTTCTCTGACTCGTACTCTGACCGCTTGGGATTGCTCGGTACATGGCTAGGGATAAATCCTTGCATCTCATGTTGGCAGCAGCGACAACCGTGGGTTTCGTCCACTTCTTGAACGCGCTCCCATGGCCGTTATTCATGCCCCGCTTCAAGCGTTAGGGGAAACCCTAGGTCCAGTTTTCTGGATCGGACGACGATAGCGCCTTGGTGTCGTTCTCCTTCGTAAAGGCGTTATCTTCTTTGCTCGAGGCGTCGTTGGTGCTAGATTTGGAGATGTTGGTCGTCTAGTTGTTGCTTGGGTTGATTCTCTTGTTGGCGAGTTTAGCTATGTTTTTCTTTGTTTGGGTGGAGCATTTCATGTCTCTCTCGTTCGACAACCTTGTTCACATCTCTTCCGTTCGTGCCATGGGTCGTACCACTCCATGTACTCAATCTTATTTCTTCTATCAATTTAATGATACGCAAGCTTTGCGTATTCGCGAAAAATATTTAAAAAAGGTTTTTATGGGTGAATAATCCTTTTCATTTATTTACCATTTATTTTTTCAGGATTTTTTCAGCAAAGGAGCCCATGCCCCCAAATTCATTTCTTTTTTCGAGGATGATCCCTCCATCCATATTACCGTGTTGATCAATTCCAAATTGCTTGAGCCCTCCGTTTCTGTGGTGCATTATTATTTTTAGCTGGACCTGCCGTGCATCTTTGGTACAAAGAAATTGCGTTTTCGTTTCAACGCTCTGATGTAACTTTTAGGCATCGTACGACGTTGTTAAGGAGACCCAGTAAAACCGGGTATTTGAAAAACTGCGTCTGCGACGTGGCGATCAATCCCTCATTTTGCCGTCGTTGCAATCAGCGGTTAATTCAGCTGAAAAACACCCAGCGGTTAATTAATTAATTGAGCGATTCTTTGCTGGAAATATCCATGGACACGGGACGTGCTTCGATCGTGGAATCGTTCCATGCTGCTCCAACGCCCGCTGGCCCAGCGTCGCTGACTAACCGCGACGCGGGGGGCCCAAGACGGCGCACGTACGAGCAGCTGGAGGGCTTGAATTAAACGTGGCACCATGTGCTCTGGTCGCGTGTCCTGCAGTCCAGGCCTTCTTTTCCGCGCTCTAGCTAAACGTGCACATTTTAATACAACACGATCGGGAAGTGGCGAGCATTTTTTAGTAGTTGAAGGTTTAACTCAGAAGGAGTTAATCGCTAGGTTTTATCCGAAAGATTTGTTTTTTTAAACACAGTACAGACGCAAACAGTCACCCGTATGAACGCACATAAACTATTTCTATGAGCACATCCAAAAAACTGAGCCGACATATCATTTTAAAAATTTACGAAGTCATCATAGACATCTCGTCGTCTTTCCGTCTTCTTCCATTAAATGAGCATCGTCGAAAATCCTGAAATAAAGTCAGAAATAAATACGAGCATGAGGACTTGAAACCTGATGGGCTGAGGATGCCACAATCTCTCTAACCAACGAACCATAGGTTGATTCGCAGATTTGTTTGCTGTTTATGGGTCACTGGTCACAAAATCGAAGATTTTTCTCTGACAGCATGGTATACACAATACATGCATATGTAATCGCTGCTTTGCTTAGTATAGTGCACATCGCTGATGTGTGCTTCAACAACCGTTATGACGCTCTTGGCCTCTTTGTGTAGAAGTGACTCAAAAGTTACTCCAACTTGCACTAATATATTCCCCGAAAATAACAGTATCGTGTACGAAAATCCAAAATAGAGCTGTTTGTAGAACTTCACAATAGAAGGAGAGAAACGATCGGCTCGATATGCATATTTGGATATTACCAATTCTGTGTTGTCGACGAAAAGATCAAGGGTTCGACAGTGCAGGGCAGCCGACGTAGCCGATTGCAACACTCGACTGAATGTGAATGGCAGGACCATAGAACAGCACGTAAGCCATCAGGGTCCTAGAGAACACAGTAGAATCCAATGATATCGAGGCCCCATATGCCTTGGCTCTTCCCTTGGAAGTGTGGCTTCGAAGAAAAGGCTTCCGAGCAGAACGGTCGTGGCTAGCTCGCTCCTGGGAAAGATGGTACCATGATGCTGCGGTGTATGGTCACGGCTCGCAGTCCCTAAACTGACACGCACACACTTGTCGACTACTCCCTTCATCTTATAATATAAGAGCGGTTTTGACATAGTAGCATATTTGTAACTAAATTAGGAAGGTACACGATTCTTTAGATCAAGTAGGGTTGATTAGTAGCTCAATTAGGAGTACGTAACGGCACGGGTTCTTGTCCCGTTTGAAGCAAAATGGTTGATCGGTCAGAGGGCGTGATTGTTATTGTCTACCTTTGTTTGTTTGTACACGACGGGTGCTACGGGTACGCACGTTTGGTTTTTCTATTCGAGTAGGTGGATCACAGTGGCAATTAGCTGGCGCATGCCTTTAAGTAAAATTGTCTTTGTTTTCCATGGCTCCTTCTCCTTCTGTTCCGTGCCTAGTTTTGTTATGTACTCGTGGCATTTTCTAGTACGGGCTAAATGGCATACACGTTGGAAAGGGATATTGACTCTTGTGCCAGGAAATGTTGCCGTAAAGAACATTTTATGCCTGAGAAATGTTTCTATCTTGTATCACGGGCTAGGAAATTTTGTGTTCCAAGCTAGCAAAAATTGTAATTTAGCATGTCCTTTTCACAAAAAGTACTAGTAACAAGTACGTTGGTAAAAGTGGCCGCATGCATGTGTCACCTCGAGACGTCGCGCTCCGACCGCCTTCCCTTTCCGTTCACGTATTTCACCCGCAAGCAAGTGGCACCACGTAGCAGCAGCAGCAATAGTAGTTTACTGGAACCCCGTATATATATACACGATCGGTTCACCTTTCGCCATCTTGAAATGTTGCAGTCGCTCTTTGCCCATTCGTTGTGCCGTGCGTAGCCACTGTTCAGCCGGTCGACATGCGTGCGGCCGACCAACGACCCCACGCGAACAGTAACGTCGCCGATTGCGTGCGCCCGTGTGCGATTTCGACTGATCAACCTAGCTCATGTAACCATAAACAAATGCCGGCCCAATTGCTTGGTCGCACGAAGCGATCCTGCGTGTACCTGGTCTTCGGTCTAGAAGAGATGAAAGATATATTTATCGTACACGGCGTTTTAAACTGTTTTGTTTTGTACAATTGTACAACTCTATGTTATTTATTCACAAAAAAAACTATATGTTATTCGAGTCAGTAGTGCTGGTGGGCTACAGCTATCGAGAAGTGTGTAGTGGCGGCCTCTCGCAGTTGGGAATCTGGGATGGTCTCCATCACAGGGATAGGAAGATCTTTGATAAAAACGAAGATATGATCACATGAAGAACACATCAACTGGACCAGCACGTCTGCCTTGCTACCGGGGGCGTGCATCGATCGACCAGCGGCTGATTAATTGCACCATCAAAAAAGCTTTGGAGACGCTACCGGACGGAAGTCTTTGTCCGACTTAGCCAGTTTTTCAGTTGTGTTTTGCTACTGCTAAAGCGATTCAGGGAAAGTCTGAAACCAGAGCATCCAGTCAGCTAGCCGGTTCGAGAAATCAGTTGCTGACTTCGTTAACATGCTGATTGTCATGTCGAAAGCCTTAGCGAGTAAGCAAAAAAAAAAGACCGGTGAGTAGTTTGCGTATTTGGCAACGATGAAATCACATGGAAAATGTAGGCTGGCCGAGGCATATGCTCCATGCATCTCAGACCAGAGGACCCCCGGCCGGTTCCTGCACGAAAACGAACTTCTCGAGCTGAAGCAGGTTCGAGAACACGGTGAAGGAACATGGCCAGCATCTACAACAGGCTACCATATGTGTGAGGCGCTCTTGCGTTACAAAGAGAACAGTTCCTTTGTTCCCCGGATTAGATTTTTCTCGAACATATTACTTCCTCCGACGAACTAGGGTCAGTCCAAAACTGTGACACTTATTATGAAATCAGAGGTAGTGCTAGTTTTAACTTCGGAGACAGCGACGGTGCCTGCAAGAATTCAACACGTAGCAAGACGTCCACACTGATCGAAAGCAATGCTCACGTACCCAAGAGGAATACCCCACGATGCAAATCGACCAGAGCCACACGCGGCAACAGCCAAAGCCGAGTCGGCTGCATGCGACCGATCGAACGGGACAGTTGCGTCGGACAATGCACGCATGCACGCGTGCGATGAGACGGGCAACCGCTGGGACACGGGCAGAGCGTGTCGAGGCCGCGTGCGTCCCGCCTGAATTCTGGAGAGGCCGTCCGTCCGTCCGCACGCACGCGTCGGGTGCACGTGTGCGGTGCAGGTGAGACGGCGGCTAGGCTAGAAGGTTCTGCCGATCTGCATGGAAAGGAGTCGTCGGCGGGCTCGCGTCATCCCGGAGACCATGAAGAAGAAGAGCTGGTCTCGTCTCGTGGCAACCGCGCGAAGCAATTGACCACTTCCGGAGCGAGCGTTCTCTTCTGAAAAGTTTTTGGCGCACGTTGGGGGGGTCTCTACATCGTGGCCATGATTTTCTTTTCTTTTCTATTCCAATTATTGTTATTGCGACAAGGTGAGAAGACAACAACATTTTCCGCTCTTTTTATCAGCGGCGATGACGTTTGTACATGGTTTTGCTTACGTACAGAATAGGTATGCTTTTCGACTCCCGAAATATTCTGAAAACTCTCTCTAAAAAAGGGAGAGAATATGCTCTTTGCCGGATCGGTGCTGCTTGCTTGACCTCGCTCGTCGACCTGCCTAGTCGCCCCGCCCGTCATGTCAAGAAGCTGTTGCGAAGTTTCCATCCGTCTCGGAGAAGCCAAATTAATCGCCCGAGACGAGACAAAGATATCGGTACGCATCCCCTAAAAAAAAAAAGATATCGGTCCGCGTCCTCCAATTCAGAAGCCACAAGCTGGGCGCGAGCCGAGCCGCTCTCTTCGCGCGCGTGTCACCTTGACGCACGCCGAGCACCGGAGTTTTGCCAAACGGTAAAAAGTCTCGTCTTTCCCGCGCCTCCGCGCGGCGTACGCAGTCAAGCGGCCCAATACAGCGACGGCCACGTACGTGTATCTATCGACGCACACATCATGCGTTTCTTTCCCTTTTCTTTACCCTTTTGCTTGTGTGCGCGCCTCACACTTTGACATCTCATCAGCTGTCCGAGAGCGACGCGGCGATGCCGTTGCTGTCTTCCAAGGTTTCGGACCATTTACTCGCATACACGTCGTCCGTTGCTCTCTTTTCTTACTTTCTTGTTCTACTGTTACTACCTCTCCTTATTTATTGATCCCAATCACATTTTGTGTCGAATTTTAACCTTACATTTAAGTACAAAAATGTTAATGCATGTAAAAAAATAATTTCACTGAAAACTATGTGGAAATGCGAATTCAACGATATAATTTTTGGCTTTTTGCTGACATGCATTATTATTATTTTAGTTAAATTTATGGTTAAAGTTGGCACAAAATATTAAGACGACCAATAAACCAGGACGAAGGCGGTACTAAGTATCTCTAGCGGCAATACGTTTCAGAAAAGAAAAAAAAAAGAGATCTCTCTGGTGACAGACATCTTGCGGTCCGACTTTGAATGGGTCGTTCCATCATTCAGTACGCGGCCAAGATTAAATAGCCTCACCCACCAACGTGCAACGGCTACTTTCGACCGTGCGCGCCTGCACCCGCGGCCGCGGTAGTTTTGGCGGTCAGCTGTGAGAGGGATCCGTATTTCGTATGCACACGCACGCCCGCATGCGGCATGCTCCGTCACTGCTTGACTGACCGACTGACTGAATCTGCTACTCCATGTGGCGTCAACATGAACATGCAGTACTAGTTGATTCGAGGTGGCATGTACTGTAACAAACAAACAAACAAATATCGCGTGCTGTTATTTCCCGCGTAGAAAGAGGGGATGTCCCTGTCAATGCAATTTTGCAACGAAAGAAGAATCATGCTGTATGCAATTTTGCAGAGTCATGCCAACGTGTGAGTAGCGTGTAACAGCATGAGGGTTTTAAGAGCCTACGAAATTCCATGTGGCGTCGGCATCTAGATCAGTCGACATGCAGCACATCAGGGCATGTACAATGGAAGCATCATCATGGTGCTGCCCCATCGCCTTCAACTAGACTCAGTGAGGTGAGGCCATAGATTAGTTTTCTCTCCTCCATCGCCAAGAGTTGAGGCCACCATTTTGTGGACTTGATATGCTGAGATCATCCTAGGTGAAGAAGTCCATTTCTCACTTGCTTTCTCTCAGCTTTTCCCCTCTCCCTTTCCCTTTTCTTTGGTTTCTCTCGTGGAGCAGCAGCCTCCTCTGCAGGCTACACCATGTGGTTTCGGGCGACCAATTTTTTCCCCACATGACATCCGAACCTAGGTGGACAGTGGGGCAGCAGGTCTGGAGCAGCCCGTTGGCCATGCCCTCAACGTGCAGTTGCCACGAGTGATCATGCATGGCAACGTGTGGCTCTGGTGCTGATGCCACGCATGTTGGGTTAGCACCGCAGACGGAGCACGGGAGCAGGGGTTGGGAAGCTCGGAACTGGAAGCTTCTTCCGGTCGGTGCCTCGGCTCGGCGGCACGTACCTGTCATCCGGCCGACAGGGGCGACGGGGATATGAGGGAAAAAGAGGATTTTGTTTCGAGCAAAGATTTTATTTCGAGGCGATGAAAAAGGAACACGTAAAGCGGCGCGTGGGGCCCAAAGATGATCAATGTGGCAGGAGCATTTGTGAACAGTTTTTTGAAATGCATGAGCATTTTTTGAATTTAACGAACATTTCTTTATTTTGTAAACAATTTTTTGAAATGCATCAACATTTTTGAATCAGTGAACATTTTTTAACAGATGAAGTTTCTTGAATTTTGGAATATTTAGAAATTCACGAACATTTTTTCCTTTTCTGAACATTTTTACAAATTTCAAGTACATTGTTTGAATTCGGGGCATTTTGTTCTAGTTCATTAACATTGTTTGAATATGCGAATATTTTTAAAAATTGGGAACATAATAACCGAACATTTTTCAAAATCATGAACATATTTCTAATGTGCGAACATTTTATGATTTCTTGAAAAAAAATTCAAAATCATGAATATTTTATTTTCTAAATTCACGATCATTTTATGATTTTCTGAACATTCTTTTTCAAAATTCACAACTATTTAGAAATCTGGAGCTTTTTTAAATCCTGAATTGCTTTAAAAAGGGCAAAAAGAAAAACAGAAAAAGAAAGAACAAAAAAAGGGGGCGTCCCACCCCGTGCATGGACCGCCCCAACAGGGTGCGCTTTTCCGCTTCATCGGGCACACATGTCGCCATATAGGAGCTCCCATTTACGCCCACGACGCATTGCCCACTCAACCTCATCGCATGACCTCCACGAGAATATGGCACTATGGCAGCCGGGCTACGATATATCGCAGGCAGGGATTACAGTTTCCAACCATCGAGATCAGTTGTTGACGTGAAGCCCCGAAGTTGTGCTGCCGGCTAATCCTATTCGGCGCGCGGGCCGCTAACCTTCCCAAAACATTTTTTACTTGCGTTTTTTTCTACCTTTTCATTTTCGTTATTTCATTTATATTTTCATTTTGGTTATTTTCTTTATTTTAGTTTTTTCTTTCTGATTTTCAGGTTAGTTTTTCTTTTAGTTTTATTTCCCATTTACTTATTTTTATTTTGCAAAATATTTTAAAATTCGTCAATTGTTTTGGAAATGGTGATTTATTTCGATATTTCAACCATTTTTATAAAATTGTGAAGAATTTTCAAATTTGTGATTTTTTTATCATGAACATCTTTCATATTTGTGAATATATTAAATTAGTGAACATATATTTTTTTGAAATCGTGAGCATTTGTTTTGAATGGGCGAACTTTTTTCAATTTTGGAAACAATTTTTTGAACGAATGAACATTTACTGTTTTGAGGAACATTTTTTGTATCCATGATGTTTTTTTTTAATAATTTGTAATCATTTTTTGATTGTCGTGACTTTTGTTTAAAATTCATGATTTGTCTTGCCAAATTCAGAAAAAGAAAACAAAACAATACGTGAACATTCATTTCAAAATGACGTCATTTTTTTAATAGTAAAAAGATTTATGATTTCGTCAACATTTCTACAAATTCGGATTTTGTTGAAATTTTAACTTTCCTGAATCTCGAATTATTAGAAAAAAGAAAATGATTAAAATGGGGGCATCCCGCCCCACGTATAGACTGGGCCTAAAGGGTGCACGGGGGAAGGCTGTGCGCTTCTTTGATCTGTAGCGCATAGCGCGCCTAATAAGAGGAGCTCGGGTTGGAGTGAGAAGTTTTGATAAACGGGTACATTGAGCACTTTATTTCAAATGATTCAAAAATGATATTTTGTAGTTTAAAAAAACGAAAAAATTCTGTGAATATACATATCAGTGACGTATTTGTAAAATCCCGTTCAAAAAAATTACGATTTGCAAGCTGCACACACACAAAAAATGTCGGCCCAACAATAACAACCAAAGAATGTCTCATTTTCATGTACGTATTAGTTTTTTTATACACCATGTATGAAAGTATATTGTTATGAAATTTTTCTAAACATGTTATATTTGTGTATGTATGAAAAAAAGATTGATTTTTTGGGGATATAGAAATATCTTCTTTTTTTGAAAGTCCACCATGAAGCCGGCCCTCCATTTGTGTCGTCCTTCCTCGTGTGATTTCCCTCTTCGAAGAAAACTTGGTGAGTATTTCTCACCATGCTATTCGTTCCATTCAAACATCCATACTAGTGTACACTATATCGCTATTTCATACTCCATCCATTCCAAAATATCATGTGATTACTTTTTTTAAAAGTCAAATATGTGCATGTTTGCCAAATTTTTAGGAAAAAGTATCAATATCTACAGTACCAAATTTGTATCATTAGATCCGTCACAAAAATATGTGCATGTTGATATTTTATTCTACAATCTTGTTCAAACATACACAAGTTTGACTTGCACATAAACCTATGCACCTTATATTGGAATGGATGGAGTAATACAGTATCACGGCGAGAGGCTTGTACAGTTGCTTGAGAGTATAGGTGTCAGGGCCACTGACCACCAAACCGGACACCTTATCTGTCCATGGACCGGTGGGCACCGATTCACGGACACTGATGTGGGAGCCAACCATCCACCGTAGCCGCAAATGTCCATAGACATTTCAAATGGAATTTTTAAAAAATCATGCAAATTCGGACAAAACGGACGAATTCTATTCGAACTTGGATAAATTTTACTTAAAACCAGATGATTTTCATCAAAACCGGAGCACATGCATTAATTTTTTTGACATATTTCAATTAAACCCTATTCTAACCTAGTCTAAATGATCGCAGACGCCCGCTTCTCACGACATGACTTATCCATGTCTGGCAGCTCGGCGGCCGACCATGGGCCCCGGAAAGTGGGCCGCCGCCTCCCTGAAACAGGCAAACGGCTAATTGGACGACAATGATGAGCCCGACAAGCTTAGATTCATCGGAGGGGAAGAGTAGTGGCCATCGTGGGACACGAGCGTCGGCGGTCTCCCATGTTCTACTCTCCCTTGCTACAAGCGGTGCCCATGGACGTGCCGGCTTCATCGTTGTGGTAGCAGGGTCATACATCTCTAACGTATCTATAATTTCTGATTTTTTCATGCTATTATATTATCAATATTGGATACTTTATATGTCTTTTTGTGCTATTTTATATCTTTTTTGGACTAACCTATTAACCCAGTGCCTCTTGTCAGTTGTTGTTTTCTACTCCCTCTGTCCGAAAATACTTGTCATCAAAATGGATAAAAAGATATGTATCTAGAACTAAAATACATCTAGATACATCCCCTTTTATCCATTTTGATGACAAGTATTTCTGGACGGAGGGAGTACTTTTTTTTGGTTTTTCAGAAAATCAGTACCAAACAGAGTCGAAATGCTATGAAACTTTTTGATATTTTTTTCTAAACAAGAGAGACCCTAAAAGCTTCGGGAGGAGACCAGACGATGATCAAGGAGACAACAAGGCAATAGGGCGC